>CAWUFW010001880.1:0-2537067 GCA_963921515.1 Calotriton arnoldi | reverse complement strand
CAAAACCAGGTCGTTTTGTGATAGGCAATTTTGATGTCACCTCAATACGTTTTGGGCCCTTGCCTGTCGCGGGTACTTGAGCCTCCCACCCGAGTGATGCACCGTTTTTATCGGGAGACCTGGGGGAACGCTGGGTGGTAGGAAATTTGTGTCAGCCCGGTGATGCCACAACTTTCCCACACAAAAATGTGTGAAAAAAGTGATTTTTTTCTGTAAAATTTCAGGTTTCTGGGGATTCTGGGTAAGAAAACGTTGGTGGATCCACGCAAGCCATACCTCCCTGGAATCCCCCGGGTGTCTAGTTTTCAGAAATGTGTGGGTTTGGTAGGTTTCCCTAGGTGGCCGCCGAGCCCCGGGCCAAAAAGTCATGGGACCCCCCTTGCAAAACCAGGTCGTCTTCTGATAGGCAATTTTGATGTCGCCTCAATACGTTTTGGGCCCTTGCCTGTCGCGGGTACTTGGGCCTCCCACCCGAGTGATGCACCGTTTTTATCGGGAGACCTGGGGGAACGCTGGGTGGTAGGAAATTTGTGTCAGCCCGGTGATGCCACAACTTTCCCACACAAAAATGTGTGAAAAAAGTGATTTTTTTCTGTAAAATTTCAGGTTTCTGGGGGATTCTGGGTAAGAAAACGTTGGTGGATCCACGCAAGCCATACCTCCCTGGAATCCCCCGGGTGTCTAGTTTTCAGAAATGTGTGGGTTTGGTAGGTTTCCTAGGTGGCCGCCGAGCCCCGGGCCAAAAGTCAAGGGACCCCCTTGCAAAACCCGGTCGTCTTCTGATAGGCAATTTTGATGTCGCCTCAATACGTTTTGGGCCCTTGCCTGTCGCGGGTACTTGGGCCTCCCACCCGAGTGATGCACCGTTTTTATCGGGAGACCTGGGGGAACACTGGGTGGTAGGAAATTTGTTTCAGCCCGGTGATGCCACAACTTTCCCACACAAAAATGTGTGAAAAAGTGATTTTTTCAGCAAAATTTCAGGTTTCTGTGGGATTCTGGGTAAGAAAACGTTGGGGGATCCACGCAAGCCATACCTCCCTGGAATACCCCGGGTGTCTAGTTTTCAGAAATGTGTGGGTTTGGTAGGTTCCCTAGCTGGCCACCGAACCCAGGGCCAAAAACTCATGGGACCCCCCTTGAAACCAGGTTGGTTTGTGATAGGTAATTTTGATGTCGCCTCACTAGGTTTTGGGCCCTTGCCTGTCGCGGGTACTTGCCCCACCCACGCGTGTGAGGTACCATTTTTATCGGGAGACCAGGGGGAGCAGAAAGGCTGTAATGGTGGCAGGGATGTGGGCATTGGCGTGCCCACTTCGGGCAGCCCACCCTAAAAACAAATGCGCAAAAAAAAATCCCTGGGGTCAAGTGGGCTTTCTGCTGCCCCGGGGTGGCAGATTGGGGGCTACTGCCCCCATCTGCCCCCCAGGGGGGGCAGAAAGACTGTTATGGTGGCAAGGGCATGGGGGCATTGGCGTGCCCATTTTGGGCAGCCCCCACCCTAAAAACAATTGCACACAAAAAAATCCCTGGTGTTTAGTGGGCTTTCTGCCCCCCCAGGGGGGCAGATTGGGGGCTACTGCCCCCATCTGCCTCCCAGGGGGGGGGCAGAAAGACTGTAATGGTGGCGGCGGGGTGGGGGCATTGGTGTGCCCGTTTTGGGCAGCCCCCACCCTAAAAAACATTGCACAAAAAAAAATCCCTGGTGTTTAGTGGGCTTTCTGCCCCACCGGGGGGGGCAGAAAGGCTGTTATGGTGACAGGGGGTGGGGGCATTAGCGTGCCCATTTCGGGCAGTCCCCACCCTAAAAAAAAATGCGTCCAAAAACATCCCTGGTGTTTAGTGGGCTTTCTGCCCCCTCGGGGGGGCAGATTGGGAGCTACTGCCCCCATCTGCCCCCCAGGGGGGCAGAAAGGCTGTAATGGTGGCGGGTGGGGTCGGGGCATTGGCGTGCCCATTTTGGGCAGCCCCCACCCTAAAACAAATAGCACACAAAAAAATCCCTGGCATTTAGTGGGCTTTTGGCCCCCCCGGGGGGCCAGATTGGGGGCTACTGCCCCCATCTGCCTCCCAGGGGGGCAGAAAGGCTGTAATGGTGGTGGGGGTGGGGGCATTAGCGTGCCCATTTCGGGCAGCCCCACCCTAAAAAAAATTACACAAAAAATAAATCCCTGGTGTTTAGTGGGCTTTCTGCCCCCAGGGGGCAGAAAGGCTGTAATGGTGGCGGGTGGGGTGGGGGCATTGGCGTGCCCATTTTGGGCAGCCCCCACCCTAAAACAAATAGCACACAAAAAAATCCGTGGCATTTAGTGGGCTTTCTGCCCCCCCGGGGGGGCAGATTGGGGGCTACTGCTCCCATCTGCCCCCCAGGGGGGGCAGAAAGACTGAACATTGGCAATTTGTTTGGGGGGAGCAAAAGCCCTTGCCCAAGGGGCCGCTCCCCTCCCTGGTGCCTTAGTGGGTGGATCCCTGCTTGGGGATCGCCCTCCTGGGGCAATCCCCAAGCAGGGATCCACTGGGGAGGGGTACCATTGGAAAGGGAGATTCTCCCTTTCCAATGATACCTCTCCTGTCTTTCTACATGCTCAGGGGGCAGAGATAGCCCCCTGAGCACGTAGAAGTGAAACTGAAATGAGCCTAAAGGCTCATTTTAGTTTGCTTTCAGTGAAATGAAGTCAGCGCGACGTGCGCGCTGATCTTCATTTCACTGAAAGGGAGGGGGGCCTCGGGAGCTGGGGAAGCTCTTCCCCAGCTCCCGAGGCTGTGGGGGAGAAAAGGAAATCCCTCTGCTGTCTGCAGCAGAGGGATTGCATGCCTCTGGCCTCATGACGGAATGGTTCCGTCATGAGCACAGGAGCACCGATGCTCATGACGGAACCATTCCGTCATGAGCATCGAAGGGGTTAAAGTAGTGTATCAAACTCATTCTTGAAGGGCATAGATTCATAATTTTGCACATTTCGGTTACCTTCTGAATGAATGGTAGAGATCCTCATAACTTCAGAGACTTAAGATATTTTTCTCTTGGTGCACATATTGTATAAAGGTAGAGACTTTGGGGCCGATTCCGATGCGGGCCGGAAAATGTACCGACCGACTCGGAGCCGGAATAAATACCGACCGACACGTACCGGTGCAGCCCGACCCGCAAAGTACGATGAGAAGCGTGCTAAATCCGACCGACTCGTACGGAACACAAGCCGAACGACCGAGCCGCGCGGAAAACAGCCATCCGGCCGGAAAAGCAAGCGAATCGAACCGACCGACACGCACCAGGAAGAATCCCGAACGAAACGTACCCGCGAACTCCGACCCGCCAAGTACGATGCAACGCGTGGAAAACACGACCGAGTCGCACGGAGCCCAAGCCGCACGACCGACACGCATTCAAAACTGCGAGCCGAAGCAACCCAAAACCCCGCGACCGACGCGTACGCAGCACAGAAAACAGCACAAACACAGCGTGAACGAATCTGAGAGGCTCGCACGAGACAACTGGAGGGTCCGACTCGGTCACAAGAACGTCTCCTACATGCACAAAAAGAACCAAGGAAAAAAAACACAAAAAAGGCCAAACAAGCTATCACAAAGCAAATAAATACTGGGGGAAACAGGGAACAAAGACACACCCACAACTCCACCCATATAAAGGACACAAATCCCTACCATGATCCCTTGCAAACTCAAATTACCTGCCAGCACTCAACACCAACAGACAGCAACCACACACACACTCACAGCTCATCCATCACACAAGCCACACACCAGCAGCACCACAACAAATAGCACCCTCACATACACCCAGCAAAACACACACTCACACACCCTCACTTGCACACCAACACACACATCACACACCAGCACCACCCAACACTATGCCCCCAAAGAAGAATCACAAGTTCCTAGATAGTGAATTGGAAGTCCTGGTAGATGAGATCCTCAGGGTAGAGCCACAGCTGTTTGGCACATTGGTCCAACAGACACCCATGGCGCAGAAAAACAAGATGTGGGAGAGGATCGTCGACAGGGTGAACGCACAATCACCATGTTTGCGCACAAAGGTAGACATCCAGAACAGGTGGTATGACGTGTGCAGGAGGGTCAAGGAGCAGTTGAAGAAGGACTACATCTTGAGCCAACACATCGGCAGTGGCCCTCCTGCCAAACCAGTATACCTCAGGCCCTGTGAGGAGAAGGTGCGGGCCATCCTACCACCATTGAGCGTCTATGGACTAGAAAACATCCCAGAGCCTGGTGAGTACACAACAAATGTACACAATATTGTGCCACAATACACACACATCACTGTCAAGGGGAGAGTCAAACCATGCACCCTTAGCAAATACACACCAACCAAAACAGATCATCCCAAAATGTGTATGTCAGCCAGATAAACACAATACATGCCAGCTCATAGTGAAATGTAACTGTGTCATGACATGTACAAACCTAACAACAAATAGAGCTAGGCAGTGGCACAAATATAACCAAACACAGTCAGACATGTAGCCACCACCACAACACCACCTCACAGGGAAGCTCACTGAAAGGAAGGAATACTGTGTATGCTGGGCAAGTCAGTGTAGCCAATAGCATCATGGGAGTCGTAGTCACAGAAATTGCCCACCCTCACAATGCGCACATCAACACCACCATGAACCATGCACACATCACAGGCAGTGCAAAACAACTGACAAGATGGCTGACACTGGCTACTGCTGTGGGGAGCACAAGGCCCTGCTGGCAACTGTGCACCAACCAACAGCAGGACACCACTGACTGACATCCTGAAAGACAACTTGCACTCCCTGCAATGGAAGCACGTTCCATGGTGGGATATCTGGCTGGGTGGGAAGGAGGACTCACAGCACTGACCATAGTCACCAGCAGCTCCACCCACACACCCCCTAACACAAACTACACACAACTCACCTGGGAGAAAGCATTGCCTCACACACCAATCAAATATCCCACAAAGAACCACAACCCTGGGTCATGCAGTGTGAAGCACAGGGACACACATGGGACTTGTAGCAAAACAAACCCCAGGATAACACTGTCAGCCATCTTGTCAGCACAGGCACACAACCCCACAGGGAAGCTGAGTCAAAAGGAAGGAAGGAAGCATGGGCATGCTGGGAAGGGGGGTGGAGGCAAAAGCATGATGGGAGTGGTAGTCACAGCCCAACATCCCCCACCCACATGGCCCAGCAAGAACACACCCAAGCATGCACACTTCACAGAGAGTGGAAAGCCCCATCAAAGATGTCTGACACTGGTGCTCTGTTGTGGGGAGCACAAGGCCATGCTGGGAACTGGACAACAACCAACAGCAGGACACCACTGTCAGCCATCTTGCCATTGCTGTCACACCCACACACAGTGAAGTACACTCAAAAGGAAGGAAGTATGGGCATGCTGGGAAGGGGGTGGAGGCAATAGCATGATGGGAGTGGTAGTCACAGCTCAACATCCCCCCCCCACATGGCCCAGCAAGCTCACACTGAAGCATGCACACCTCACAGAGAGTGGAAAGCCCCATCAAAGATGTCTGACACTGGTGCTCTGTTGTGGGGAGCACAAAGCCATGCTGGGAACTGGACAACAACCAACAGCAGGACACCGCAATCAGCCATCTTGCCATTGCTGTCACACCCACACACAGTGAAGTACACTCAAAAGGAAGGAAGTATGGGCATGCTGGGAAGGGGGTGGAGGCAATAGCATGATGGGAGTGGTAGTCACAGATATTGGTCAGCCTCACAATTGGCCCATCAACACCACCCTGAACCATGCACACATCACAGGGAGTGGAAAACAACTGACAAGATGGCTGACACTGGCTACTGCTGTGGGGAGCACAAGGCCCTGCTGGCAACTGTGCACCAACCAACAGCAGGACACCACTGACTGACATCTTGCCATTGCTGTCACACCCACACACAGTGAAGTACACTCAAAAGGAAGGAAGTATGGGCATGCTGGGAAGGGGGGTGGAGGCAATAGCATGATGGCAGTGGTAGTCACAGATATTGCTCACCCTCACAATGCGCACATCAACACCACCATGAACCATGCCCACATCACAGGGAGTGGAAAACAACTGACAAGATGGCTGACACTGGCGACTGCTGTGGGGAGCACAAGGCCCTGCTGGCAACTGTGCACCAACCAACAGCAGGACACCACTGACTGACATCCTGAAAGACAAATTGCACTCCCTGCAATGGAAGCGAGTTCCATGGTGGGATATCTGGCTGGGTGGGAAGGAGGGCTGGATGTCAACCAAATACAACCAATGCAGACCATGTACACACCCCAACATTCACATGGAAATGCCCAAATAATGCAGGACAATGTGCTACACAAATATCAACCCCTGACTGTGACAACTTAGGACAATGCAATGTACAGGCCCGCATCCAGAGGCACAGTCACAACTGTCAGGTGTGTCAACCATTGATGCCTGCAGAAACATAACATACATTGTGTGTGTCTCCCAAAAACAGGTGATGATGGGGACACAGCAGCAGACGCTGAGGAGTCCCCGTCCCAGGCTCAAGAGGATACGGAGCTCACTGGTGTGGAACAGCCTCTGCCCTCCTCGGATGAAGAAGACCAACCTGGCACCTCCGGAGCAAGTCATCATGCAGCACCAGCAGGACCACCAGCTGCACCCCCTGCACCCACCCCTCCAATGACTGTCAACACACATACCACCCCTGCCAACATGGAAAGACCAAGGAGCACCACCACCACCAGCACAGGGACCCTGGACCAACGTGGGGCCATGGACACCAACACCACCAACAACCCCCAAGGGGGCCCAGGGTCACCTGTGCGTGCCACCTCAGGTACTGCACGTGTCGCCAGGGGTGGTGGGAGGGGTGGGAGACACAGGTCACTGATCGCAGAGGGGTCTGGACTGCATGATGACCCACAACTGGCACGCATAGCCGATGCGTACCAGTCCAGCACCGGAGAGCTCAGCCAGGTAGTGGGGCTCCTCAGGGACATTAAACAGCAGCAGGCTGGCCATCATGCCCGCTTGGACTCACACATGTCCCGCGTGGAGTCCAAGTGGGACACACTGCAAGAGATGACGGCGGTGCATAGGGACATATTACAATGCCTCCGCCAGATGAGTAGCAACCAGTCAACACCTCCCTGTGTGCCCACAACATCTGGTGCTGAAACAACTGCAACTGCCACAGGGAGGGAGGATGAATCTGGCGGAGAGTCCCCTGCACCGCAGCAGCCTGCACTTGAGGGTCCCCCCCAAAGAAGAGGGGCCGTCCGAGGAGGGGCAAGTGAGAGGCCGATGGCCATGTGCAACCCCCAGGAAGCCAAAACCTGTTCTGGATAATCACCTTTGTGCGCAAACTGTTCACCCTGTTGACTGCAACACAACTCTCCCACATGACATGGGGAGCTCAAGTTGGACCAATGTCTCAGATGACTGTGGACTTTACTCTGGACATTTCTGCTACCAGGACTTCCAAATCATCTAGGAACTTTGGATTACAATCACAATGTACAGCACCCCCCATCCTGTGCACTATACTCACACATGTATGTCAATAAACTCACTAATACACCATACTTGCTTCTGTTGTGATTCCTACGTTGTCTCTGAAGTGGCGATAATGATCTGGGAAATGACACTGTGCATGCTAACTGCTACAGCAAGTACAACACCGGCATGTGAGTCATGGCGACGTCACACATATGAGGGAGGCACACCACCAGGGCTACACAACACATACACACCATGGCCATCTGACTCATCGCCTACCCTGATGTTGCCAGGAAATACGTTGCATTGCACAGACCCAACACCTATTCACAGTCTGTGTTAACTAGCCCACTGGTGCAGTAAGCAAATGTCAGTCAGATGTGTGACCACAGACAACGCACATCACAAAGTGAAGCACAGGTTTATTACACATTTGCAACATGTTGTAACCACCACAGATGCAAGGTAATCCCACCTGGCAGCGGGCACACAGTCAACAAGTGTAGAAGGAAGGAAGTCCATGGGTGTGGTGCACATCACCTGTAGGGACACGACAGCTACCACCCTGGAAGTCGAATCACGGTGTCGGGGATCACAGTTGACCAAACGACTCTGAAAGTACCCTGTGAAGGACAGAAATGACACACAGTCAAAAGCACTGAAGAACAGGACAGAACTGCAATACTCATGACCAATACATGTCACAAGATACCCACCCAGAACCAAGTTAGCATGTCGACACTGTTGGGGAGTACAGACTACCTGTAAGGACACATCGCTACACGCATACAGTCATGTAGCACATGCACACACTCAAACAGCACCAGAGCACCACCAACACATATCATGCAAACTCACATCAGTTACATGACATCTCTGGATACTTACATTCAGCTGAAGAAGTTGGTGATGAGCTGTGTGCGGACATCACCATCATCATCATCATCATCACTGGCATCGTGGTCCAGGCCAGGATCCTCCACAGGTGGCGGACGTTGGTCATCGTCATCCAGGATGAGAGGCAACTCCTTCCGCACTGCCAGGTTGTGTAGCATGCAGCAGACGATGACAATCTTGCACACCTTTGCCGGGGCATATGGGAGGGACCCTCCTGTCTTGTCCAGGCAGCGGAAGCAGCTCTTCAGGAGACCAAATGTCCGCTCAATAACTCTCCTCGTCCGACCATGTGCCTCATTGTAGCGCATCTGGGCTGGTGTCACAGGGTTCCTGAGGGGCGTCAGCAACCACGGCATGTTGGGATATCCGGAGTCACCTACATACAGACAATTGCACATTAGCTGAGTTGGAAAAGAGGGTGGAACACTACATTGCAGAACACACACAATGGTACAAAGTCAGTACACACCAACAAGCCAGGCACGCTGGTTCCGCATCTGTGACATCATCCTCGGGATGCGACTACTCCTCATCACGTAGGCATCGTGTGCAGAACCGGGGAAACGGGCACACACGTGTGAGATGGTCATATCTGCAAGACAGACCACCAGTGCATTGACCGAGTGGTAGTGCTTGCGGTTCCTGTATGCCTGCTCCTGGGCCTGTGGTGGTACCAAAGCCACATGTGTCCCATCAATGGAGCCAATGACATGCGGCATCCTCCCCAGGGCATAGAAGTCACTCTTCACGTCAGTGAGTTGTTGGAGTCTAGGGAAATAGATGTACTGGTTCAGATATATCAACATAGCCTCCAATACATCGCGGAGCACACGGCTGAACATGGTCTGTGACATCCCACCAGCAGTCGCCAGAGTGTGTTGAAAGGTACCGGTGGCAAAGAAGTGTAGGGCTGCCATCACCTTCACCTTGGGGGTCAGCGCAGTAGGGTACGGCCGGCCAGGTTGCAGGTGTGGTGCCAAGCGCACTGCCAAATCATCAATCAGCTGCCTGGTGAAGCGGTACCTTCGGATGCTGTCACGTTCCACCATCGTTGCCAGGTCAGGGAATGGTCTATGGACAGCTGGTGCCCTGCAGTGCATAGGTGAACAAAGAAAGATTGTCACTCACCCCACATATGTGGCATTGTACACACTCAATATCACACGATACATCATTATGAGGCACAAGTACATGATGTGTGCAGATCCGTAAGGACATGTATGGCACATACATGGCCAACATCCAACATCACAGTTCAACAAGTGGCATCAATAAGTCCCAGGTTGTGCCATTGGGTATCATGAGGACGTGTCACATTTCCCATCTCCTGCTGCCACGTTACAAACACACCCCACAGTGACATGTGAGGACAGATGTGCCCCAGGCATCACAGCCCAACGACAGGTAGATTCCCAGGGACCCTGTATTGCCACATGGACACTGGCATGACATGGCGTATCATGTATACACCACAGCAAAACAACCATGACCCCCACAGGTAGTGGTCCCTGTTGCCTCGGCAGGACAGACATGGACGTCTGTGACACACACACGCACAACATCAAAGTCCATGCACAAACAACGTGGATGTGGAGACTGTCTCCCATTGTGCACATGAAATCAGAGACATTGTAAACACAACATGCACACAGACTGCGGAGGACCATCACTATTGTGCCAATGGGTCAGCCTGGGTTAAACATACCGTCCCACATGGGACTCAGGGGGCATGTGACATGACATACACATACACCACCGTGAAATGTGACCATGCCACATGGTCAGATATGAACAGTTGCACATCACAGTGGTCATGTACATGAAACACCAAGGATACTGTCCCCATGAACACGTGCACAGCCTGGGGGTGGCTGCCCCAAGTGACACCCACAGAACAACATGTTCACCCCCATACACGGAATAGGTAATGCAGCCTTACATGCCTTAGGATACAGTTTGGACAGGCCGTGGTGTTGTAGGTGTGCCCCTCACTCCCTGGGAAGTATATGTGGCTGGCATATGTTCACCTGTGACAGGCATGGTGACATATGCCAGTGACATGTACAGGGACGCGTTGGACAGCAATGGACCGATCGGTGCGCACACATTGGCCATTGCATTCAATGTGTGCTGGTACGCGTTGTATTCGCAATACGCGTTGGACAGCAATGGACCGATCGGTGCGCACACATTGGCCATTGCATTCAATGTGTGCGGGTACGCGTTGTATCCCTGGTACGCGTTGAACAGCAATGGACCGATCGGTGTGCCCGGCCGGCCCATTGCATTCAATGTGTGCGGGTACGCGTTATATCCCGGGTACGCGTTGAACAGCAATGAACCGATCGGTGTGCCCGGCCGGCCCATTGCATTCAATGTGTGCGGGTACGCGTTGTATCCTAGGTACGCGTTGAACAGCAATGGACCGATCGGTGTGCCCGGCCGGCCCATTGCATTCAATGTGTGCGGGTACGCGTTGTATCCTGGGTACGCGTTGAACAGCAATGGACCGATCGGTGTGCCCGGCCGGCCCATTGCATCCAATGTGTGCGGGTACGCGTTGCATCCCGGGTACGCGTTGAACAGCAATGGACCGATCGGTGTGCCCGGCCGGCCCATTGCATTCATTGTGTGCGGGTACGCGTTGCATCCCGGGTACGCATTGAACAGCAATGGACCGATCGGTGTGCCCGGCCGGCCCATTGCATTCAATGTGTGCGGGTACGCGTAGTATCCTAGGTACGCGTTGAACAGCAATGGACCGATCGGTGCGCACCCATTGGCTATGGCCTGGCCTGGCAACGGACGCGTTTTCAAATTTTGAACGAGTCTGATGCTGGAAATTCAGTTGGTCACCCACAACAATGTTGCAAATTCATGGGTGTCATGAAGTTGAACTTTTGAAGGATGCTGTGGGCGTGTGTAAGTGGTGCAATTCCATGCATTGGCCAGATTCAGAAGATGCTTGGACCTATCACTTTGGACACATGGGACAGTAACTGCCTCTGCAGCACACATATAAAGCTGGCTGTTCCCCTGAGAGCTCACTTGCCTGCACTACATGCTCCAGGACGACATCTGCCAACACCACTGCTGCTGTATCTACACCCTCTGGACCCTGCAATGGCATGTACTGTGGAGAGAGCCCCAGCCTTCAGCACTGAGGAGAACCAGGCCCTGCTGGACTGCCTCCTTCCACAGTACAGCAAGCTGTATGGGAAAGCAGGGGAGCAGGTGAGTGTTCTGTCCACTGCCTTCCTAAATGTGCATGTTGTCTGACTAGCAAGGCTAACAGGCTAACAGTCTGCCCGCCACTGGCTAGCAGGCTCACTGAGTAGTTGTCACCCCCCATAGTGTGTAGTTACATGCACTGGACAGGTATAGTGCAGTGACAGTGCATTTAAACAAGGTTTTACTTCCCAGGCAATGATACCATGTAGTTACTGCTGGCATACTGTCCATGGCCATCGTTGCACTGCCTGTGTACATCATGTGCCCCTGTGATTGAGACATGTATACACAACTGTGTAATGCACGGATATGTTGCATGTGTAGTAATAGCATTCTCACTTTGTCATCCTCACAGGTTGATGCCCACCAGAAGCAGAAGATATGGCTGACCATCGTCCGGGCAGTGAGATCCGTGGGGGACTACAAGCGCCGGATCCGCAACTGCCAGAAGAGGTGGCAGGACCTTCGGGGCTGGACCCGGAGGATCGCACGGGTCCAGCTGAAGCTGTCGCCTCCTTGAAGGAGGGGCGGACACCGGACCCTGACTCCCCACATGCTCAGGATCCTGGCGGTGGTCTTCCCTGATCTGGATGGGCAGCTGAAGGCCAGGGAGCAGCACGGGGGGGAGTCCATGACTGCATTGTGTACTCTGTCTGCCATGCTATGTGCCCTCCTCTGGCCTGGTTAAACTTCCACAGCACATCAGTCATGTGGTCCAGGACCCATGTCCCTCGATTGTGCACTGCCCACTCCTCATCTGATACCCAGGTGTGGCCCTTGCAGTCAGGGAATTGTGTCACTTGGGTACTGTGTCCTTGCAGTTTGCTTGACTCAAGGTGGGGGACAGCATCTGTTCCCCTAACTCTGGTGGGCATCATGGGTGGGTCCATTGCTTACACAATGCCTGTGTTCTGACATGTAATCTGCGTGTTACTTTGATCTGTGGTCCAATTGCTGAGCTGATCCACCACATGTGCCTGGGGTAACTGGCACACACCCAAGCTGCGGGTGGGAACAATGTTTGGGCCCCAGGAGTGTGTATATTACGTGTGTCACACATACTTAGCCAGCTGCCTACTGTCCAGGGTTCATCCCTCATTCATGTGGGGCAGGACAGTCATGCCTACTCCAGGCCATGCAATGCACTCTGTACTCCCACTCCCGTGTATCAGCTGACACGTTGTGCTCAGTGATATGTCCCCTCAGGTGTCAGCCTCTGTGTCAGTGTGCTGTGGCTTCGATGTCAGGACTGCTGGGGTGTTTATCGGTTGGGCTCAGCATGCCACCGGAGATGTGACCATAGGAGACGATACTTGTGTGACACATAGGTGTTTGAACACCTGACCGTGCATACTGGGGTATGCGAATGTGAGGTCCATGCAGCTGTTTCCCGTTCACAGCAGATTGTGAGGTGCTCAGGTTCAGAGGCTTGTGTTACAGGTCACCCATATGTCCAATCAGTATGACCTGGACAGATAAGGGTTCAGATGATGTGGTGTGTGGGGGATGTACATGTGCACTTGTTCAGCTCCAGGACTTGCATTCCCCATGACCTACTATTGTGACACAGTGCAGACTGTTGTTGTGTGGCTGCCCTGCCCATGTGACTGGAGACAGTGATGTATGACTTAGCAGGCATGCCTGTGCCATGGCATGTGACTTCCTATGAGTGATCCTGCAGGGGAGTGACATGTGCTACATGCACACCATAGTGGCAATGGCTATCTGCACATGGGTGCATCGTGGTGTCTGTCGCTGGTATGCATCACATGCATTTCATATATCTGACTCTGGGCATCACTTTCATCCGGGCACCTGTACTGACTCAGTGGCAAGAGTTGTGATGTGTGCATGTTCACATGCTTCACCGTGTTCTCTGCACCGTCCAACTACTGTGTAGGTGGTGCATGTGTCCACACTGGGGTATTGCCAGCCAACGGACGCCAGACAGATGGGTGCAAGGCCAGGTGGGATGTGAGTGCCATGGTTGACGATCAGACTGACAATTGGCTTCTCCTATTCTGTTTGGGCAATTTTAGCAATGTTCAACTAAGGATGCCAGGCCTTGCTCTGTATTGTGCTGTACTTACTGTGGTGTGTGCGTTCGGTGCAGGTGACTGATGTCTGTCTGTTTCCCTATTGTTTGCAGATACATCCACGGCCACAGGAGGGGACAGCTCCACGGACCAGGAGGAGCCGCAGAGCCAGACTGGGTCAACAGCCGAGGAGTGGTCGGAGGGACCCAGTGGCACGGAGGGCGAGGGGAGCCACACCGAGGAGTCCTCAGCACCATCCACCTCAGCTGAGGACCACAGCAGCTCAGAGGATGACTCCCTTATGGAGGCGGGTGTCAGCAGCCACCACACCCCAGCTAGTGTTGCTGTCCCCGCCACCACCACCACCACCGCCCTCCCATCGGCTCCCATTCCCGAGGTCCGTGGAGGCTCCCATGTTCGGGAGCGTGTCTCCTTCGGGCCAGGCACCGCACCCCTGCCCCTGTGTCCCCTGCTGCCCTGAGTGAGGAGTCTGTGTACCTCCTTCGCCAGCTCCATGTAGGGCAGACAGCGATGCTGAGTGTCCTCCATGCACACACCACTCTGTTGACTCAGCTGGTGTCGTTCATGGAGGGCATCTCATCGGGCATGTCTGCCCTACAGAGGGGCAATAGGTCCATGGACTCCTCCCTGACAGCAGCAGTGTCCCTCCTCCGACAGTCCCTCACCCGTCCTGTCTCTGCCCCATCCACACTCCCCAGCACCTTACCTGTCCCAAGCACACACACACCGGCACACACCAGCACAGACACAAGCAGCACACACACACACACGCCACAGACAAGACGCACATGCACGCACAGTCAGGGGACTGAAACCACACTCACAGGGGATGGGGCCCAGTCACACACACACGCATCCACGAGCACTGCGCAGTCCACAGTTGCCTCTCCCTCCAAAGCCCCCTCCGTTGCCTCACCTGCAACCCCAAAGACCCAGCGGCTCTTCCTCAGTGACCTCGGCCTCTTCCCCTCCGATCCAGCTGATCCAGCATTCAGGGGGAAGAGGAAGCCCACCCACATGGAGCGGAGTGCCCCTCGCCACCGGACACCCTCCCCCAGGCGCAGACCGACTGACGCCCCCATCCGCAAGTCCCCCCGGACCCGGAAGAGCAAGACCCCGCCGCCGCCCTGCAGCTCAGGCACCAAGTCTCCTTCCTCCATCCCTCAGGCCCCCACTCCACAGGTGCCCCCACCACACCCTGCCCCAGGTTCCCCCACCCACAGATACACCATCCCCAAAAGGATCAGGCCTTCTCCCCTGCCACTTGCTCTTCCGGCCCCACACCCCCGCTGCGCTTGTCTGTGCCACTGGTGTGGAGACGGTGTCCTCCCCTCTGTCCTGCCCACCTTACCTGATCCCCATTCTCCTCCCCTGGAGGTAGGCACTGCAGTGGAGTCCACTACCACCCTGTCTGACTTGGGCACTGCAGTGGGGAACCTGTCCACTCAATCTGCACGGTCCCCTGCAGTCTTGCCGGCACCCACACCATCAGAGTCATGCCCCCCAGTTGTGCCGGCACACACCATGTCAGACACCTCCACTGCAGTTGTCAGTGGCTCTCCAGCACCCACCACCCCTTCCCTGCCTCCTTCTGGTGAGCCATGATCCTGTCCCTGTGGTGCCTGGCCTGCCCCCCGTATGCCCCTCCGAGGGGATTGTCCCTGGTTTTCATTAGTGCAGGCATGCGTAGGGTGACATCTGCCACTGTCACCCTGTTTTGACTTTCATGTTGGACTGGCCATTGGCCTTTGTTAATTTTTTGCTGGACATCAACTGTTAGACCCACATATGCTGAATAAAGCACCTTTCTGTTCTCTAGTGCTTTTGCTTCTGATGTACATGTTGTTGATGATGCTAACCATGCCCTTGCTGCAGTGATGGTGATATTTGGTCTCATGATAATGAAGTGTTACTGTGCAGGAACACATGTGGTCCAGGGGGAATGTGTCCTATCCTGTGGTGTATCCATGTCATCCTTAGCAGCATCTGAGGGTGTCATGTGTTCAATATTTGGCAATGGGATTTCCTACTTACATTAGCAATTTCACATCTGTGGCTTCCACCCCTGCACATCTGTTGTGCCTGCCATTGTTCAATTCGTCTACTTCCCTGACCGTGTGGCCATCTCCACTGGACATGCAGGTTTGGGCATCAATGGGGAAGGACTCATCTGTGTTGTCAGTGCAACATTGCTTTACAAGTGTGTTGGATCTGTGCTGATGATTTCGTTGGCACTCCCATGACCAGGCTGATGTGACGGGAGCATTCATTTGGTGCTAATTGTTGACTGTGTGACCAAGTGCTCAGCTGACATGATGGAGCCCTACTGAGGCAACATATGGCACAGCTTTCCTCACACAGGAGTGGAGTCCCCTCATGGCAGTGTGTACTCCTGTGACATTGCCTGCACCCAAGGTGTGTGTTGTATGAGCATGTCTGTGTGTTCACTTCCGTTTTGCTGTGCATGCTGGGATCCCTAGTGTTGTACCTGTTTGTGATGCTTGCTGAGTTGACCTATGTTCCCCCAAGTCTTCTCCCTGGATTCTCTGTGATGTGGGTGCATGGCACATTACTGGTCATCAGGGTGTCACCCATAGGTGTGTTTGCTGTCAGGGCTGAGTTTGTGTGCAGACGCAGATGGGTCACAGTCAGGATTCCCTTGGCACTTGTTGTTTACACCTGTCATGTGATTTCCAGTTTGTGTTATCTTTCAGTGATTGTGACACGTTGTGTGTGTGACTGCTGGCACTCCTCAGGGTCCGGGCTGCAATGTTGGTAGTTGTCTATGTGTGTTCTTTGTGGGTGTCCTTGGCTTCTTCATTGGTGTGTGACTGTGGCTGGGATCCCATTGGTTGGTGTGGTATTGCCGCCATGTCCATGTACAGCGTAGTGTGCAGTGTGTCAGACATTCAGGAGTCTTGTTGAGTGGCCGTGTGTGATGTGTTTCTGCACCTTGGTTCCCACCCACCAGCCTGGGATTGTCATGGGTGCATGTGCAATGTCACCAGTGCATGTGTGCTTCACTGCTGCACATCGTTGGAGGTCGAGCTGTGTGGTGTTGAGTGTGTGCAGATGAGAGTTGTTGCCCGGCTAGACCCCTGCCTCCATGTTGGCCTTGGCTTACTGGCCGTGCTGATTGATTTGTGCTTGTGTAGGTGTGATGGTAGTTTGTTGCTCAGGACACATGACTGTGGTTCACAGTGTGAACGACATTTAGCTTTGTCATCACAGTGGGATTGTAATGCAGCCCAGGGTCACCACATTGTGGGGGCCCTGGGGGTAGTGCTGTGGTGTGTCTGTGTCTTGCTGTGTCAGTTGCTGTTCCTATATGCTTGTGTGACATGTGTGATTTGTGCTCCCTCTCATCTGACAATGCCTGATTGCCCACATAGGGGATTTGGATCCATGAGTTACCTTTGTGTGGCACTGTATGCACATCTGTGTAATTGGTATTCAGGCCTCCTCATGTGTTGTGTGGTTGCCTGGGGACACTGGCAACCCCCCCCTCACCTGTTGTGTTTGATGTGCAGTGTGGGTCTGCCTGTTTGTGTTTGTGCATCTGCACCACTGCATTGGCATATCTTTGGTGTGCCATTGGCTGTATGTTGTTTGGTGGGTTTCCCCTGCTGTCCCTGGGACTCCTAGGTCATCGGTCAGCACAATGATCATGGTTTGTGTGTCCCATTGCTGCCATGGTATGGTATCTGTTCACCTCACATCTACAGTCTCCACAGGGTATCTGCATTTGTGTGCCCATTGGTGCAAATATGTGGGTCTGCATTCTGATGGTCACTTCTGTCATTGTGTCATTGATGAATGTTGACAGTGTTAGCCCCCATGGGTGTTGTTTGTCTGCACATGGCCAAAGGTATGTCTTATTTGCACTGCAGTATTTGCCTCCCCCAATCTATGTTGCAATGGGACACATGCACTACTTTGCCACTGATGTGTTTTATGTTCTGTGACCAGGAATCATCCATGCAGTTTGGCAGTTGCGGCTTTTTCTTTGTCAACACTTGCATTTTGGTCACTGTGATGATGGGGGTTTAGGCCCCATTGCCACAATGTTCAAGATGTGCTTCAGCTATGGAACCCACACTTACCTTTTGGTCACTGTGATGATGGGGTTTTGGACCCCATTGCCACAATGGTCATGGCCTGCTTGCATTGTGGGGGCCACACACATATATGTGTGGCACATGTGATAGGGGGTCACATTGTATGTTCAAAGTCATGTTCAGTGTTGTAGGCATTTGACACAGTCTACACACGCTTGTCATGGTGTTGGGGGATGTCTTTTTCTTGCATTCCCTAGGTTGTGGTGTGCTGGTTGTGTCATGCATTGTCCATCCTATGAGTGGGGGTGGTGTTGGTGGTAGGCATCCAGCCCCCCATGGGTAGAGGTGGTAGTAGTGACAGGCATCCAGCCCCCATGGGTAGAGGTGGTAGTAGTGGTAGGCATCTGGCACCCCCTGGGTAAGGGTGGTAGTAGTGACAGGCATGCAGCTCCCCATGGGTAGAGGTGGTAGTAGTGGTAGGCATCTGGTACCCCCTGGGTAAGGGTGGTAGTAGTGACAGGCATCCAGCCCCCATGGGTAGAGGTGGTAGTAGTGGTAGGCATCTGGCACCCCCTGGGTAAGGGTGATAGTAGTGGTAGGCATCTGGCACACCCTGGGTAAGGGTGGTAGTTGTGGTAGGCATCTGGCACCCCTGGGTAAGGGTGGTAGTAGTGGTAGGCATCCAGCCCCCATGGGTAGAGGTGGTAGTAGTGGTAGGCATCTGGCACCCCTGGGTAAGGGTGGTAGTAGTGACAGGCATCCAGCCCCCATGGGTAGAGGTGGTAGTAGTGGTAGGCATCTGGCACCCCCTGGGTAAGGGTGATAGTAGTGGTAGGCATCTGGCACACCCTGGGTAAGGGTGGTAGTTGTGGTAGGCATCTGGCACCCCCTGGGTAAGGGTGGTAGTAGTGGTAGGCATCCAGCCCCCCATGGGTAGAGGTGGTAGTAGTGGTAGGCATCTGGCACCCCTGGGTAAGGGTGGTAGTAGTGACAGGCATCCAGCCCCCCATGGGTAGAGGTGGTAGTAGTGGTAGGCATCTGGCACCCCCTGGGTAAGGGTGGTAGTAGTGACAGGCATCCAGCCCCCCATGGGTAGAGGTGGTAGTAGTGGTAGGCATCTGGCACCCCCTGGGTAAGGGTGGAAGTAGTGACAGGCATCCAGCCCCCCATGGGTAGAGGTGGTAGTAGTGGTAGGCATCTGGCACCCCCTGGGTAAGGGTGGTAGTAGTGGTAGGCTTCTGGCACCCTATGGGTAAGGGTGGCAGTAGTGGTAGGCATACAGGCCCCTATGTGTATGTGTGGCATTGGTGAGGGCCATCCCGCCCCTATGGTGCTGCTGTTGCTGGTGTAGGTATTTCTGCATCCCTCTGTGTGTGATGTGTCGGGTACGTGTAGTTTGTTTTTGTTGTTGGTGTCTGACTTACCTTCTGCGCCGTACGCGTCCGTGCCTGTTCCGGTAATAGAGGTAGAATATTGGTAGGATCGGCACGAAGGGATTCATGGTTGGTTCGTCTCTGTTCGTCTTTCTCTTTGCTTCACCTCGTCCTCGTCGCTGGCGTGTTCGTCTCATAGCCGTGGATCGTGTTGTGGCGCGAATCGGAGCTTATGTGCGCGTCGACCGGATGCTTTGACGTGCCGTGCGTAGCGACGGGTTCGGCGCGTACGGGAAGCGCATCGTACTTGTCCGGCCGGACGGGGCTGCATTTTTGCTTCCCTGCGGCTCGATTCTACGATTCCGGATCCGGCTCGGTCGGGGAACAGGACCTGGATTGGGTGAGTACGACTGGGTCGGAATCTATGCTGTTGTGCACATCGTACTTGCTCGTTCGGAATAATGTGCGGATCGGTCGGGAAACAGGCATTCGCATGGCTTTTTTCCCGACCGAATGGTGTTAGGTGCGCCTCCGACCGAGATCGGAATCGACCCCTTAGGCGGGGAAAGTGATTGCTTGTTTACCAAGTGAACTTTATTATCTTAATTAATGTTTGTCACATTACAGCTTAGGAAAAAACAATCTTGAATGTATTTTTGAATCTGGGTGTGTGTTCTCAGAGAACAGAAAATAGTTATCTGCAGAAAATGAAGTATAATAGTTTTAAATACTTTTGACATCTAGTTCATAGATAACATTTATGTTTAAATTCATAGGAAATTGAGAATCCCATCAGAACTTAGAGAGTCAGTGATATTCTGAATGAATATCATATGCAATGGAAATTATTAGATGCGGTAGTAACATTGATAAGATATTAAATCTCTCTTTAATGTCTTTAGATGTCAGCATTTAACCAGCTAAAATTATTCTTGTGTTTCCATCGGGTTGATGGTGGCGGAGGGATTTGCCCTCAAAATTTCTGAAGTAATAGTGGCAAAATTATACGTTTTTCTGTTCAAGTTCTGTAGAAGTTGGCTGAAAATCAAGATGATTTTCAGGAAACACTTTCAATGCCTTTCTATCACTTTTTGAGGTAGACATGGAATCAGTCTTAATTTGACCCTTCTGGTGTCTTTTACTTTTTTTCTTGCTCCTTCTAGGTAGAATCTCAGTTATACTGATTGAAATGACAGGATGCCAAAATGAAAGCTACACAGATCTCCGAATCTTAGACGTAGGCAGAAAACAATCCATGAGGTTAGATAGATCTCAAAGGGCCTGATTTAGAGTTTGGCGGATGGGAACTCCATCGCAAATTTGATGGCTGTCATCCAGCTTATTATAATCTAATGAACTTGTAATAAGGGAAACAGGCTATCCGTCACATTTGTGATGGAGGACTTGTCCACCAAACTTCAAATCAGGCCTACAGGTTTAAACACTAGAACTACCACTCAGTTTACAGAGACATCATTCATATTTTTGAGGTTACACTAATCATTCAGGCTCAGGCCTTAGACAAAAGTAGTGGTGATAAATTATGGCATGTCTCCTTTTCAGCCTTCAACATTGATTGGTGGCATTTTCTCACCTATCCTAGTAGGACTTGATTATCATACTACAAAACCCCACCACCCAATGTGTCCATCACACTGGCTTCTTCCATCTAAGGATTCCTGCGGTAAAGTGTGTGACTTCCTGTAATGACTTCCCTCTGACGTGGAATGATGCTGGTAAATAACCCTACCTCCCAATACTATCCCCCACCCATTATAAGAACAAGTGGAAAATTCATAAATATGATCTGTGGAAAAATTAATTTTCTTCTCATGTAAGATGACTGGTATTAACACTTTTATTTTTCAGTCACTTAACGATCTATAACATCATGCTTTATTTGTTAGAAGAACTGTGTTTAGTCTCAAAATGTTACTACATAAATACAAAGCAAACACAAGGAGATAATGGGCAGAGCGCTAAAACATTTCAGACACTTACCCCCAGTCACTATTAGATTTGGGTTGAATCCATCATCATTCTTTTGCTCAATTCGTCACCCCAGTTCAGACTCCGCCATATGCAAATTAGTCTTGACCCTGTTCCTCATGGGAACAGTCCAGCCTGAACTGCCAAGCCAGTCTTCCCTGGATCGGAAACAAGCATCCTAGGACCGGTTTCGGAGTAGCACCCCTCATCAACAAGGCTAGCTTGAATTCAGTGGCAAAGTGAGCAAGGGATCCAAGTCTGGGCATACCCTGCCAACTTAGGGTGAACAAAGCAAACACAAGGAGATGATGGACGGAGCGCTGAAACTTTTCAGACACTCACCCCCAGTCACTATTAGATCTGGGTTGAATCCATCATCGTTCTTTTGCTTACTTCACCACCCAGGGCAGTCCCCGCCATATGCAAATCAGTCTTGACCCTGTTCCTCATGGGAACAGCCCAGCTCGAACTGCCAAGCCAAGTCTTCCCTGGACCGGAAACAAGCATCCTGGGACCGGTTTCAGGGTAACACCCCTCATCAGCCAGGCTAGCTTGAATCCACTGGCAAAGTGAGCAAGGGATCCACGTCTTGGCATACCCTCCCAACTTAGGACAAACAAAGTAAACACAATAGGATGATGGACGGAGCACTGAAACTTTTCAGACACTCACCCTCAGTCACTATTAGACCTGGGTTGAATCCATAATCATGCTTTTGCTCACTTCGGCATCCCAGTTCAGACCCAGCCATATGCAAATCATTCTTGACCCTGTTTCTCATGGGAACAGTCCAGCCCGAACTGCCAAGCCAGGTCATCTCTGAACCAGAAACAAGCATCCTGGGACTGGTTTCGGGGTAACACCCCATATCAACCAGGCTAGCTTGAATCCAGTGGCAAAGTAAGCAAGGGACCCACGTCTGGGCATACCCTGCCATCTTAGGGTGAACAAAGCAAACACAAGGAGATGATGGACGGAGCGCTGAAACTTTTAAGACACTCACCCCCAGTCACTATAAGATCTGGGTTGAATCCATGATCATTCTTTAGCTCACTTCGCCACCCCAGTTCAGACCCAGCCATATGCAAATCTGTCTTGACCCTGTTCCTTGTGGGAACAGTCCAGCCCGAACTGCCAAGCCAGGTCTTCCCTGGACCGGAAACAAGCATCCTGGGACCGGTTTCGGGGTAGCACCTCATATCAGTCAGGCTAGCTTCAATCCAGTGGCAAAGTGAGCAAGGGACCCATGTCTGGGAAGACCCTTCCAACTTAGGGCGAACAAAGCAAGCACAATAGGATGATGGTCGGAGCGCTGCAACTTTTTAAGCACTCCTACCCAAGCTGGACCCAAGCTGGGCTATGGAAACGCGATGATCACGGGTGCCCCCAAATCTTACCTAACCCCATTGAAAGCTACTCTCCATGCTGCAGCCAGACTTATATCGGGGAAAAGCTCTTTGACCACAACACTCTCAACCTCAAGCAACTCGCGTCAAGTCTGTGCTATATAAAACTCTATAAATAAAAAATAAAAAATATTTCAAAGACTAGTAATACTGTGGTAAAATGCTTAATCCACGCCATAGGCTGAAGAAGAGCATTGTGTGACAGAAAAAACCCTTGTTGCAACTTTCTGAGCTTATGGGGTTGGTTAAGTTGATAAATGCTAAAAACTCTGCGTCCTCAGTATCAGTTTTGCTACCTTATCAAGAGAAAGTGGTTATTTTGAAAAAGAAGTCCTTATTTATTTGTATCAGGGACTTTCTAGTTAAAAAAGTTTTTTCTTGGAATCTGGACTGAATGAGCATGAATACCAAGACCCATAATGCATGTAAACCAGAATCCAGTTGATTGGCTTTGACACAGACAGAGTCTATTCCACCACAGGGCCTGGATTACTGACCCAGAGAAATACAGGTGTACAAAGGGCATAAGTAATCAGTGAACTGAAAATTCCAGCACGTAAAATTTCCATTAGCACACATTAGTTTATTGCCTTCAACCCAGCTCTTACTTTTTACAAGTCCCTCAGACAAAATAATTCAGTATCCCTACACAAGCCAGTGAACTGGTAATCGTCTTTAAAATTCCAGTGTTGGCCCACAGCACAAAACTCACAAGTTGGTTCTAGTTGGTCCAAATGGGCACTGTGTGCCATGGGTGTGGCATTTCATTAATTCACCGGAGCTCTCTCGAAACCAAAGATAGGGATGTGAGAATGTAAATCTGCTAGATACACGCACTACTTTACATTGAGATATATCAACACAGAAGTAAGATCATTTAGACCAAATGTTCTGTCATGTTGCAAAATAATTGGAACTAATTTCATACCTGGACGTGTACACACTTCTAGCTCCTATACAGGTAGGCCCTGGATGTAAATGTACCTTTCAGATAGCATAGGTTGCATTTGTTTTCTAAAGATTGCACTATTTCTAAGCGTACAGACACACAGATATCCATGTTGAATTCATTATTGTGTAAAGGAAATCTGCACACTTGTTAATCAAAATAGTTTTTTGATCAAATTAAAAATGAATAGTCTTTGAATCACAGGTTCAACCAGCCAGGGTTTCTAATAGCAACTGTTAGTGCAGTGAGCACATAAAAAGAAGGCGAGATGCAAATAATACCCTAGGATACACAAGTTTCAATTTAAGTCACGTGTCAATTTCTTACAATAAGAACAGTCAGTGACTAGGCTGAAATAATGGAAACAACAAAGTGTGGCCTTCAAATGGTTGCAGCTATGTTATGAATCCAACTGAGCAAGCTCTTCACAGCTTTTTATGCCTCCGGAACCAAGATACAAAAGCGGCTTCACCTGAGAAACAGGTACTTCCTTTGGACAATGTTAGCGCGGGCAAGAAAACAAAGCTTGTGTGTCTTCCTCTATTTTATTTATACAACGCAAGGCTCTTCACTATGCATCGGGATATTCACTGCCCTTTCTGAAACACTTTCGCAGTGTGCTAAGGGTTCCATAATTAAATTTCAAATCCTTGTAATCATTGTCATCCTGGATAGTTAGCCGGGATGATGGGGATATACATTTTCCCCTTGCAAGATCGAGGCAATATACACTCAGACAAGGCTGTAAATTAATAAAAGAATTAGAAAAATTATCAGGATAGCTTGGAGTATTTTCATTCCTCATCCTCCAAACATTCCTGTCACCCTGGACCAGAGTTCCCACCCTTGGAACCCTATATCATCCTCAATTGTGTGTAAGCCCTTGACACTGTCACATATTTTATCTATCTGTATATGCATAATGACAAAAATGTTTGGAATAAAGGTGCAACATTCAGCACCTGTTATAGCACAAATGCTTCCTTCGGCCACCACCGCCAGCACATAATCAAGTTTTTTTTATTTTTAAAGATAACAGTTTGTTGGGCAACTAACTGTGTGGAAATCATCTCTAGAGCAGTTTCAGTTAAGTTTGCTACCTCCTACAAAACCTTGGTGACTCAATGAATATCATAGATTGACATTCCATCCCATAGCTCGTGATCAAGATGGCAAAGAAATGGGCAGTCTCTGAAATATCTCTTTCTCCTCCGCAGTCGTGATAGGAAATGCCTGATCGTAGGCACAGCTTAAGATGGATAACAAGATCCAGACCAGTCTTAGGGCAGACACACATAAGCTCAGTTTCCACACACATAATAGGTTCTATCTCTGTTAGCAGTGCTGCTGCATGTCAGCAGTACTCCAGCAAGATGGATTGGTCATGGAAGATCAACTTGAGAAAAGACAGGAAAAGGAATAGTTTAGTGTATTTACGGATGGGCAGGTTGCATTCGCTATATCCCATGAAGAAACTGCAGTTTCCTAACTTCCGAAACTAGTCTTTGGGCAGTAGAGGCTAAAAGAACAGCAAAAAACTATGTTGGTTGGGCTGGGGAATCGCCTGATCTGCAAGGCCGTGACAAGTAATGTAGGTGTTGCATTTAGTGATGAAATGACCATGCAAGTGTAAATTATTGCATTGTTCCTTCCAATTGAAGGGACTGAGATCATAGGCACTCTACCGTAAGAGTTGGTGGGCTCATGGGTACATACCCATCATGAATGAAGATTCAAATCTTGCTTGTACTCACCAATACTTGCAGAAAAGTGTTGTCTTTGTAGATTGATTGTCTGCTCTGGAGATGGGGAGTTGAGTCAATTTCTTCCAAACTGATACCCCCCCCTCCTGACCATAAATTGATCTAACCAAACAGATTTGCAGCAACACAGACTGACCAGTATGCAATCAGATAGCTAGGAGATTTCCTACTTCTAGGGTTGGGTGCCATAGTCATGGGTAGGACTAGGAGCTGCATGTTGATGACGTCTTTGCAATCCGTAGGCAGGAGCAGGACCAGGACCACAGGCGGGTCAGTTTTCTGGTCCAATATCACTCTTTTCTGTAGTCTTCTTGCCATTATCATGACATGATAGAACTTACAACAAAATTCCTCGATGGAATGAGCTTGTCCCCATCACCATGAGTGCATGACATTTACAGTTACTGGAGGAAATATGCATGTAAAGAAAATTCTTGTGAGAAAATTCTCCTGAAAAGCCTGAAGAACTGACGACATGGCACTCCAGTATAGTGATAATTTCGCGCCTAGACACCAAGTGAGAAAGTATCTGCTTTCGAGGGAGCACCAGTTGGCCTAGTCAATTTTGGCAGTCTGGACCCTGCACAAGTTGGACTACATATGATGGCTCTTCATGATTCTGTGTGCTCTGCTACAGAGTCGTCAGACAAGGAATGGTTCCCACTCCATCGTGTTTGGCCTCGGTCACGGTCTTTGTTGAGTCTATGACATTTTCTTGACTTTTTGAGAAGTAGCACATTGCTGCATCCACGTCAGTCATAGCACTGTTTTACTGCTTTCTAAGTGGCAGAAAATTATTGGTCTGGATTTACGTTTGATTGAATGGTTCAAAGCTGGAGTTACAATTTTTTATTTTGAATCTGATGGTCTTGGAATCTTTATGACTTTTCTTCAGTTCAGCTCTTCTTAGTGTTTTTCTTCAGTCCAGAGCCTCCACCACAGTGGATCTGGACTCACTCCACTGGCTTCAAGTGCCCAAACGCTTTTTATTTAAGTTCTTATCCTTGGCTCACAGGGTTTTCCACCAAGTAGGAGTGGTTTTCATTCAAATAAATTGTGATGTTATGTCCCTCAAAGATTTCTGCACTCTGCCAATGCTCACCTTCTAAATATCACTCAGTTCAACAAGCTTGTCCAGGCAGCCGAGCTTTCCCGGTGCAGGTGACAGCTCTGTAATAGTCTGCCCCCACTCTTCGAGCTATCTACAATCATTTTGCCTTCAGGAAGACCCTCAAAACCTGGCTCTACACTAAATAGTCTCAATCCTCTCACAGTTTCTACACTGATGTTTCATTTAGCCAGCATGCCTTCCCAGGTGCAGTAGTGCTTTATAAATGCAACTTCATTATTAATAATAATAATAATCATGTTCACTGTACTTCCCATTGTATTTTGACTGCCAGTCTTTGTTTTATGGAGGAGATTTGTTTACACCTGGTAGGTACCAGACCAGGGGCGGCCGGCACGACTCGTGGGTGGCGGGGCTGGCGCGCGGGCTGTATTAAAAAAATAAAAAAATAAAATAACACTTACCTTGCCGCTGCTGCGTCCCGCGTCTTCTCTCCTGTGTCCGACACCAGGTCAGAACAGGAAGCAGGCAGCCAGGCTCCCACCCCAATGCCAATCACAATGGTGCAATGCAGCATTGTGATTGGTCTGGGCCCCGTGACACGGCGCTCAGCCAGGGGCTTGTGGGGTGGGCATGTTCTCCATGCAGGCTGTAATGCAGCCTGCATGGAAAACAAGGATGTGCGCATGACTGGTTTGGGCAGCCCGAGAGGGCCGACCAAACAGTCATTGCACACAGGACTGTTCTACCACTCCTCCCCTGCAGCTCTGCCACTCCCCCATGCACTGCCACAGCAGGAGGACAAAATAAAATGATAATAACATTCTGTTATTATCATTTTATTTTTTCCTTTCTTTTGCTGCTTTTTGGCAGTGGGGCGACGCTCCTCCACCTTAGCGGAGGAGCCGCCACTGTACCAGACATGCAGCAAGGGTTCCTTTTTACAGCTGTTGGTCCTTCACTGCGCCAGACTCAGTGTGCCTGATTAGAAGACGGTGATGATACTGGGCCTTCTGGGTCTGGACCAGGCCTCCCACTTGCTGAAGCTGTGCTACGCTCTCACACTGTTACTGTTACTGTATACGGTCGCTTTTGTATTTCCATCTGTATTCACACATATTTTTCCAGATCCACAACATGATTTACCCTAGAAATAGCAGACAGACCGCACCATCAGCAGCAGCTAGCAATAGCAGACTGACCGTACCATCAGCAGCAGCTAGCAATAGCAGACTGACTGTACCATCAGCAGCAGCTAGCAATAGCAGACTGGCCACACCATCATCAGCAACTAGTAATTGCAGGCTGACCACACATTCATCAGCAGATAGTAATAGCAGGCTGACCACACAATGATCAGCAGGTAGCAATAGCAGACTGACCACACCATTATCAGCAGCTAGAAATAGCAGACTGACCACATCATCATCAGCAGCTAGCAATAGCAGGCTGACCACATGACAGCAGGCTGACCACACCATCATCAGCAGCTAGGAATAGCAGGCTGACCACACCATCATCCTCATCAGCTAGCAATAGCAGGCTGACCACATGACAGCAGGCTGACCACACCATCATCAGCAGCTAGAAATAGCAGGCTGACCACATGACAGCAGGCTGACCACACCATCATCCTCATCAGCTAGCAATAGCAGGCTGACCACACCACCATCAGCAGCTAGTAATAGCAGACTGGCCATACACACCATCAGCAGCAGCCAGACTCTGCTGTAGCCTCCCTGCCCGAGCCAGGCCCATGCTGGTTGAGATGTTGTCTGCCTCTCACGCGGCGAGCTTCGTTTTCAGTGAGCCAACCGTGGGCATGATAAATGGGGATATCTGGGGCTGCTCAGTTAAGATCTTCAGGGCTGCAGCCTGTGACATTCTGAAGGCCGGCATTTACATGCGCTCTGTCATGGGCTGCATTTGTTTATACTATCATGTTTCCTCTTTTGATAACTCTCTCTGTCTCTCCCCCCCCCGCCTTTCTCCATACTATTTTCAAGGTACCCACCTATTTTGATCGCCTGCCTGCTTGTCTCTCTTCTGTCTGTGTCTGCTCTGCCTGTTATGTTACGTGTGTGTGTCTGTATCTTTCTTTGTGTATGTGCCACTGTGTCTATCTGTCGGCCTCTATGTCTGCCAGAACGGTGGTAGCTGTCTTTATGTTACTGGGCCTGTCTTTCTCTATGTGTGCTTGTCGATTTATTTGTGTTTCTGTCTCTATTTGTATGTGTGTTTGATTATCTCTGTCTGATACGCCCGTTTGCCAGTATCTGTGTGTGTGTGTGTGTGTTGTGTTGTGTGTGTGTGTTAGACTATGAGTATATCTTTCTGTGTGGCTGTCAGTCTCTCTGACTGTTTCTTTGCCAGATATCCTCTTAGCGTCTGCTTATTTATCTCTTTTTCGCAGTCTGCCTTTCTTTCTTTCTTTCTTTCTTTCTTTCTTTCTTTCTTTCTTTCTTTCTTTCTTTCTTTCTCTCTCTCTATGTGTATAATTCTGTCTGCATCCGTGTAAATTCGTGTGTGCCTGTCCGCCAGAATCTGCATTCTGTCACCATCATGACTGCCTATTGTTTGTCTCCGTCTGCCTGTTTGGATGCCTGTCTCTAACCTCGTCATTATGAGTTGGCTGGGAGCGCTGCTTCATAACTGCACCCTCCTGCCTACCCCCATTTAACCCCCCCACACACACACACCGAGATCGTGCATTGCTCCAGCCTTGAAGGATTACTAGTTTTGGCCTTGGGAGTAACAGATGGGAATCGGTGTTTGCACAACGGTTCTCCATGTTTTCCTACCCATTCCAGGCCTTTTTGCTTCACACACACATTTTGGCACGGTTTACCTGATGAAGTGTGTAGAGGAAAGCAACGAGCGCAGGGGGCCTTACTTAGACTTTGACAGACAGGGTACTTCGCCAGAAACATGACAGAGTAGCTAATACTCACAAACCTCCAGTTCCTTGCTCTATTATGAGTCAGGCAACCAAGTCAAGTTTTTGCTGGTGGAGCCTCCATTGGCTGCGCCGGTTGAAACCTTTGACCTTCAGCCTGACTGGTATCGGGTCAAAATATCTCAGACAGTTCACCACATTTAAGGCCGATATTTTGATGTATTTTTCTTGTATGGGACCACCAGGGTGAGTCCCCACTTTATAGGAGAAAACGTCCAACACGTCAGGGACATTTTATTTTTGTTTATCAAAAACAAGCTCCCGCTTTAGGAGTTTGTTTTTCAAAAATAAAAACCTTTGCTGCCCGGGTACATTGAACATGTCACCTACAGAGCAAAGCTTCAGTGTCTTCAGAGGAGCTGCCTTGGTGGCAGCTTCTCTAAGGACATAAAGATCTTCTTCACCAGGCAGAGATCTCTAAATATGGCCACACGGAGTACTTTGTAAGTCTCAGGCCCATAACGAGGGCCTAAGTGCTAGTCTTTCTCTGACTGCCTATCTTACTGCAAATCTCTTGTTTGCCGAGCATTGAGATATGAGCATATTTCCTAGTGGGTAATAACAAATCTATCATGCCTCATTCCCTAAACCTACCTATCTTTAGCAGTAACACTTAAAACATTCCCTCCTATGTTACTTATACTCTTTCTCTGGCTCTTCCTCTCTCATTTGAGTCCAAAATCCCTTAAGTCAGTTCCCTTTCACTTCCCCGTTCCTAACCTCTCTTTGTTTTCATATTCCAACCTTTCTTCTTTTACACGTTGCACCTTTCCGTCGACAGAACAAACCTTCACCGTTCCATCACATTTCTTCACCTCTACTCCCTCTCAGGAAACCTTTGATTCCTACACACTAGTTATAAATATACAAACTAAAGGCCCATGGAAAACAAGGTCAATCAGCAACAAAGCATCAATTCGACTCCCTGTCACTTCACCTCACCACTATCACTGAAACCTGGATTGACCTTAAGGACCTCCTTTTCTCTTCTTCAGCTTTACCGCTAGATATAAGGTGAAGGGGTTGACCTGCTTTTCTCTTCCACAACTTTACCGCTAGATATAAGGTGAAGGGGTTGACCTGCTTTTCTCTTCCACAACTTTACTGCTAGATATAAGGTGAAGGGGTTGACCTGCTTTTCTCTTCCACAACTTTACCGCTAGATATAAGGTGAAGGGGTTGACCTGCTTTTCTCTTCTTCAGCTTTACCGCTATATATAAGGTGAAGGGGTTGACCTGCTTTTCTCTTCCACAACTTTACCGCTAGATATAAGGTGAAGGGGTTGACCTGCTTTTCTCTTCCACAACTTTACCGCTAGATATAAGGTGAAGGGGTTGACCTGCTTTTCTCTTCCACAACTTTACCGCTAGATATAAGGTGAAGGGGTTGACCTGCTTTTCTCTTCCACAACTTTACCGCTAGATATAAGGTGAAGGGGTTGACCTGCTTTTCTCTTCTTCAGCTTTACCGCTATATATAAGGTGAAGGGTTGACCTCCTTTTCTCTTCTTCAGCTTTACCGCTAGATATAAGGTGAAGGGGTTGACCTGCTTTTCTCTTCCACAACTTTACCGCTAGATATAAGGTGAAGGGGTTGACCTGCTTTTCTCTTCCACAACTTTACTGCTAGATATAAGGTGAAGGGGTTGACCTGCTTTTCTCTTCCACAACTTTACAGCTAGATATAAGGTGAAGGGGTTGACCTGCTTTTCTCTTCTTCAGCTTTACCGCTATATATAAGGTGAAGGGGTTGACCTGCTTTCTCTTCCACAACTTTACCGCTAGATATAAGGTGAAGGGGTTGACCTGCTTTTCTCTTCCACAACTTTACCGCTAGATATAAGGTGAAGGGGTTGACCTGCTTTTCTCTTCCACAACTTTACCGCTAGATATAAGGTGAAGGGGTTGACCTGCTTTTCTCTTCCACAACTTTACCGCTAGATATAAGGTGAAGGGGTTGACCTGCTTTTCTCTTCTTCAGCTTTACCGCTATATATAAGGTGAAGGGTTGACCTGCTTTTCTCTTCCACAACTTTACCGCTAGATATAAGGTGAAGGGGTTGACCTGCTTTTCTCTTCCACAACTTTACCGCTAGATATAAGGTGAAGGGGTTGACCTGCTTTTCTCTTCCACAACTTTACCGCTATATATAAGGTGAAGGGGTTGACCTGCTTTTCTCTTCCACAACTTTACCGCTATATATAAGGTGAAGGGGTTGACCTCCTTTTCTCTTCTTCAGCTTTACCGCTAGATATAAGGTGAAGGGGTTGACCTGCTTTTCTCTTCCACAACTTTACCGCTAGATATAAGGTGAAGGGGTTGACCTGCTTTTCTCTTCCACAACTTTACCGCTAGATATAAGGTGAAGGGGTTGACCTGCTTTTCTCTTCCACAACTTTACCGCTATATATAAGGTGAAGGGGTTGACCTCCTTTTCTCTTCTTCAGCTTTACCGCTATCTATCAAGTGAAGGGGTTGACCTGCTTGTTAACAAGTCACAGCTGACCACCCATCGAGCTGTCAGACCCCTGTCATACTCTCAGACCCCTCGCCACCATTATAGAATACCTCATTTTCTCTGTCAATTTTAGCTTCAAAGCACACACAGTGGCCTTCTGTCATCCACTTGGCCTCATCCAAACATTCTTTGAGGACGTTGACTCTATCCTAAATCAATTCCCCCTTAATCTCTACTCAGCGCCATTGAAGACATACATTTTAATCATAAAAGTTCTTGTCATAACACCAATGCTTAATCTGAGCATTTTTGTGGGCCTGCACTTATTTTTCCTCATCAAACATTGATCACGAGCAAGAGAGTGAAAAACACACGAAGGAGAAAGAAGTAGGAAGAGGAAAGACTAAAAAACTGTTGCAAAGGGAGAAAGCAGGAACTGCACTAGTGAGATAAAGGGGGAGGGGTGCCTGATAGTGGATAGAAGAGCCATGAGATTGAATCAAGACTACGCAGCCTTTGTATTCGAAAGCCAGAAAGCACCGGACGTGGGTTTCTGAGCAAAGCTTTGGGCACCGGCACTCATTTTATTACAAATTAAGCACTGCATTACACCCTTTTCTGACAAGTTCCTTCAGTTTACTATTTGACCAACACTCACATCTCCCCAATCACGTACTTGATAACTCTCGATCTGATACTCATTTCAAATACAATTAATAGCTTTCTATCTACATTTGACCCATCCCCTTCTAACACTGTCCTCATCTGAGTTTTGAAATACCTCTTTACCATGACATACTGATGCCCCAATTTCTAAATGCAATATTCACTCAGATAAACTTTATCCAATTAAAACTTGATCAAGTACAAAACATACGAGTTTGGCCACACCCCTCCTGTGAGCGACTCAATAACATCCTGACCCTGATTTACTGAAATTTGGGCGGCACACAGCTGAGTGAAAATGCACAGTGCTGTGCTGCTCGAATGGAAGAACTCATTAGTTTTGCACTCGTGCTGATTTCTGAATTTCGTGTTATACTTTTAATGTGTTTTTACTGACAATTTGGGGGGCATTTTACTAAAGACTTTTTTAGGAAAAGCTGAACTACTGAGCCACTTTTGTTTGAGGCACATTGTAATTTAGTTGGACACCACTTCCTGCTTCATCGGAGTCACAATCGGAGCCGCCATTTTGTTTTTTGGCCCCTCTAATATGTTTTGGGCAAAGACTATTTCAGGGGTTGAATGCCGAGGACACGCAGCCGGCATGCCAAAGGCAAGTCTTTCTGCGCCTGTTCACATCTGGATCGTAACTAGATGGAAAGAGGCCATGGTTAGACCCATACTAAAGAAGCCAACTTTAGACCCTAATCAGCCCAATAACTATCGGCCTATCTCCCTTCTTCCTCTCTTCGGGAAGGTCTTGGAGTCATTGGTCAACAAACAACTCACCAATCACCTAGAGAGCAATAATGTGCTGGATCCCTCTCAATCTGGATTTCGGGCATCTCATAGCACCGAAACCGCCCTGCTGGAAATAGTAGACAACATTAGACTCTCTCTCGATGCCAGACAATCTGCCATCCTGGTCCTTCTCGACCTGCCGGCTGCCTTCGACACCATCTCCCACAGCACTCTTTTCAATCGTTTGCGGGAGATGGGTGTCGGGGGCACCGCACTGAACTAGTTCAGGAGCTACCTGACAGATCGTACTTCTAAAGTTCAAATGGGCACCTTCACCTCCAGCAGCCAACTCATAGACAAGGGTGTCCCCCAGGGCTCTATCTTGAGCCCTACACTCTTCAACCTGTACGTGTCACCCCTAGCCAACGTGATTAAAGCCCACAGCTTTGACACAGTGTCGTATGCTGACGACACTCAGCTGCTAATCACTCTCGGACCAGACCCAACTGATACCAAGCGCCGATTCAGGCAGTGTATGTCTGACATACACCGCTGGATGCTAAATAATCATTTGCAACTCAACGCCAGCAAAACCAAAATTATTCTTTTCGGCAATGCACAAACCCTGTGGTCAAGCGACTGGTGGCCTCCTAATCTAGGCATTTGTCCCTCACCTAAGGCGGCAGTCCGCAACCTAGGAGTGCTGATTGACAATCAACTTTCCATGTCGGATCATGTCAATCATGTGGCTTGCATCTGTTACGGACTAATGCGCAGCCTCCGCAAGATCTTTAAATGGGTCCCACTGTCATCACGCATGCCACTGGTGCAAGGACTAATCATCAGCCGTCTGGATTATGGCAATGCCCTTTTGGCTTCCATAAACGAAGAGTACCGAACAAAACTCCAGGTCCTTCAAAACACGGCGGACAGATTAGTACTAAATCTATCACATCGCTCCCCCTCGGCACCAAGTCTGAAAGCCCATCACTGGCTCCCAATCAGAAAACGTATCATATTCAAGATTAATTGTCTAGTGCATAAAACTCTCAGTGGACATGGCCCCTATTATCCTGCTAACAAACTGAAAAAGTATCAGCCCCCCAATCTGCTAATAAACACCTCCTAATTTCTCCGAAAATCCGCACCGCCAGGAACGGCGGAAGATCTTTCTCCTGCCTTGCTCCCACTCTGTGGAACGCACTCCCTCTTTATCTTCGTACAGAGACCAATCACAGAAAGTTCCGTAAATCTCTCAAAACCTGGGTGTTTTGAGACCATCTCTTTTCCAGTTTGTCCCCCCTTTCTCTTCCGTTTCGTTCTCTGAATTAGGCTAGCACTTTGAGACCTTCGGGTGAAATGTGCGCTCAATAAAAACTAATACATAACATAACATAACCAGCGCCAGCCGCTCTGCCCATTTTCCCTCAGGTATTTCTATGTCATCTGACTTTTTAAAATCATGTAAAGAGTCTGTCCTGCATTGTGGTCTCATTTTCTCTCCAACTTGTATTCAAGGTCCTTTCTCCTGCCTTAAGTGCAAAGGTGTGTTCGGAGTCCCCTCAGAGCCACCCCCTGTTACTACTCAGGCAAACGCTGAAAGGTCACTATCAGGCGGCCTCATCAATGGCCGTACTTTGAGCAAACATGCTGAAGAAAGGTGAACAACCTTCACCATGAAATCGTCACCCCGCATGTTGTTACAACGCGGTCGTTACCACGATGCGTTGTAACAACGCATCCCACTACCCCGCAAGTCGTAACAAGGACTTGCGGAGGGGGGAAGAAGGTGCTGGATTTAAAATCCAACACCTTCCCTACTGTCCGCACAGACTGGAGTTGGAATAGTAAATTATACTATTCCAACATCCAGCGCCCCCCTCCGCAAGTCGTTGTTACGACTTGCGGGGTAATGGTATGCGTTGTTACAACGCGGTCGTTGTAACGACCGCGTTGTAACAACATGCGGGGTGACAGGCTGCGGAATTGTGAGGCATATTCGCTGAACAAAACCTATGATCTGATTAAAGACATTCAGTTGGATTTCCTTTTCATTACAGAATATTGACTCAAAGAGTGGTGCAATCCCGACATTGCCCTTGCTCTAGTCCCAGGATACACCATTCTTAGGCAGGACAGAGAAGGGAATTGTGGAGGAGACATGGCTATCATTTTCCAAGACACTCCAATGCGAAACTTTTGATCTAGTTTCGCTGAAAGGGGCAGAAAGCCTGGGTTTTAACTTTCAGATTAGCCCCTCCCAGTCCTTTGTAGGCGGTCTAATATATCGTCATCCAGGCCCAGGCCCTATTATCTTAGCGTCTCTGGGAGAAGCATTAGCTCCTCTCTTACTTCAATATGCAAACTTTAAGTTTTTGTTAGACTTCAACTACCACCTTGTGTGCAGTAATGATGCTGATGTAGCTAATTTTATTGATGATTTAAGTATCATTGGTTTCCATCAATTTGTTACTTCCTCCACACACATTGCAGGCCATACCCTTGATGGGGCTGCCTGATGCTGACATGATGAGTGTCTGTCTGGCTGACCTTTTCCTCAGCATGACAGACACTCATTGTGCTTTGAAAAAGGGGGCAAAGTGAGGGGCAGGTTCTTGCACCCATAATGACAGGCCACATCTGCCTGTGTTTACAGGAGTGTAGGAAATCGAGGATGAGTGCTGAGCATGAAGAGAAAACGTGCACTCAACTTCTCAGAGCTGCTTTAACACTGCCAAAACCTACCACTTCTAGGGTTTTATAACAGGTCACCAAAAACAATGCCCCAACCCATACAATTACAACCCACTTCCCCTCACACAATATACTAGAATTCTACCCATTCAGTTGCTTTGCTGAATACTTCCATTCCACAATACAGAGCATTAAGATTAATCTCTTGGTTTTGCTCAAGACCTACTCCTTCTCTTTGTTTTAGCCCTCCACAACCAGAGATTCCAATCATTGTCCCCAAAATGACACTATCCCCTTACCTACATCTGCTAATCTCTCCTGTGCTCTCATACACTTTCTGCACTCAAATCATCAAACATCATGCTTCTTTCTCAGGTATCCTCACTTCTTTCTTTCAGGTAGTCAGTCTGCCTCTAATCACTGGCATGTACCTAAAATTCTTTTAAGTCTTCTGTATTATTACAAATCATGAGAAAGCTGAAAGACAACCCTTGCTCTCTGTCTAATTGCGATTTGCATCCCAATAGCCCCTTTTCTCTAATGTCTTGCTAATATCTTGGTATGTGTGGCCTAACTAATCACAATACACTTGACTCTCTCCAGGCTGGTTTCTGTGCTCTTCCCTCCAATAAAATGTTTCTCTCATGTCTTCAATCATGCAATTCAGCACTTAAAAATAATTTAGTAGCTATACTTATTCTTCTCCACCTATAGGCTCATAGTTGACCTATTCAATCACTGTACAATAGTCAACACTTTCGCCTCTCTGGTCATTTTCAGTAGTATACTCGGCTGCTTCTACTCCTAGCTTTTGAATGATTCATCCTCTGTCTCTTGATTATTGACATGTTCTCGCCCACCTTTGTTGAAGTGGACATCTCCAAGGCTCAAACCTGGACACTCTAATCATCTGTCTATAAGCCTGGTCATTGTGTGACATTATTGTCTCCTTTGGCGTCTCGTACCATCTTCACGCTGATGACACACAAGTGTTATTTGCCTTCTCCTTTTTCTTCCTTTCCCCCATTTCCATAGTTAAATCTCTAAATGTTTGCAGCATTAAGGCTCTTCAATCCTGTAAGTGCAATTTATCGAAGACTGAAATTACATAATGCAGAGCCTCCAGTCGCCTATCATTCTTCTTACCACCAATGATTTATTTATCCTTTTATACTCTTGCGCCTTCTTCTCTGGCTAAACCTAGGCTAACTATATGACTCAGAAATGCACCCGTTCACCGCCGGTCTTCATCACCACTTAAAATCTGGAAACTATGAACCATTTTATCAAGAACGGCGATAAAATTATCGCCGCTTTAGCGGCAGGAAACTGCCGCTAAAGCGGCGATAAGAGCTTGATAATATGCCCTATAGAATTCCAATAGAAGCCCAGCTTTGATGTCCTTCACACCAAAACCTGGGCTTCTATTGGAATTCTATAGGGCATATTATCAAGCCCCTTATCGCCGCTTTAGCTGCAGTTTCCTGCCACTAAAGCGGCGATAATGTTATCGCCGTTCTTGATCATATGGCCCTATGTCCCTCCATCTGATTCGATACCAATACACCCGTCTTTAACTCACTGGTCATAACTAGGGAGGGGCTTCCAAATTATGCTTACTTAACCCTAGACAGAGTTATAAACTTTGTTACCTGCATTCTCTCCAGTCACCGCAACAAGCACCCTCCCACATTCAAGTTGTCTCCCGGCTAGCAACATAACTCAATCTAAGCTTAACCTTCTGATATTTAAAAGAGTGCACAGGCTTATTCGTCTTACTTATGTAAACACTTTTCCAGGACTCCCCTTATTAACCTCTGCTTTCTACTTCTCCCTGTTCCTAAGCCTCAAGCACTCAGTCTACACCTCATTGTATCTTTTGGCCCCCATTTCACTGGGATGATCTCCCCTTGACCTCAGAGCAGTCATCTTCCCACCAGCCTTAAAAACGTGCCTCAAACTCACCTATTTAATGTCAAGGTACTCTAATTCGATCAACACGGACTGAGCATTGTGCCGTCTCTGATTTCCCCTTTCCTTTGTTCCATTCGCACCCTCTAATAGCTGCCATCCACTGTAAGACCTATAATCATTAGCACATGTATGGTTGTAGCATTGTCTTAACTCCCTTTGTTCTTTTGGTATATACATATTGGAAGCTGAGTGCATGCACTTTTTAATGCTTCTGCCTCCCTTTCTTGATCTAAACTGTATCATTGCTTGACAACTGTTTACACTCTTCAGCACCTTCAATTCAACACCTTTATGCAACCACCATGCTGATACAGTCCTTATATACTCTTTACTTTATTGTACAAACTGTGTTTTTGAAAAACTTACTGCTTCTTAACAAAAGAATCAATACAGAATTAAATCTGCCAGCCTTTCTGTCTCTTCTATATATCTGTCTCCATCTGTGTGCCTGCTAAAGGGTGTGTGTTTGTTTCCGTGTATTTCAGTATCTCTGATTGTTTTTCACTGTTTCTACACAGGTCTGCCCCGTGTAAGTCCCTTCTTGTGTGTCCTGCTGTTTCTCTGTGTGGCCGTTTGTTACTACCTGCTGTCTATTCACGGTTCAGTCTCAGCTTTTTTTCGGCCTAACTTCTGTCAATGTATGAGATGTGGAACCTCCACACAAGGGTGGTTTCTTCTGCTCAGCCTCTCTTTAACTCCAAGCCCAACTATTTCCTAGAAGAATCTCCCAGGCATTCCTCCTTGATTTATTTTTCCCTTTCTGCAGTAATGTCCTTGACAACATCAACACCTCCTTTTGCATTTCCATCTACCTACTCCTACTAATCTATTCTCTTCTTCTTTCTCTTCCGTTCAGTGGAAACCTACCTGCTACCTCACGGCTGCCTTCCACTGATCGCATCAAACTGTCATGCCTCACACGGCCAAAGCACACAAAGATCATTTACTTCCTCTTATCTAAAGTGTCAACACACGGTCATCAGGCTCTCTGCGTACCTTCAAAGTAACCCTCAAGAATGACCTATTGTTGAGGGAAAATCCCAAACAGCCGGCTCTCCATCCTCGCACTGCTGTGCCTTCCTTTACCAGTACTATCTAATATATATGTGAAGAGTCTAGAATTATAGTGCTCAACTGACAATCAAATGATATGTAAGTGTCGTATTAAGGCTGCCCTTGTTGCACTCCACTGGCTCCCCGTCCAGGAGAGATCACGATTAAAAACACTGTGCTCCGTGGCCTCCATGGTCATGGTCCATGGCCTCCATGGCCATGCAGGTCATGCACCGTCATACCTCTAAAGAGCCCTTCATCTGTACAAGCGTTCGTGAATCTCCTATCAGTTCATCCACATAAACTCAAAATATTTGGTGGAAGAACCTGCCTTGTACATGGTTCAATTCGCTGGAACTCCTTACCATTGTCCCTCAGAATAAAAAATAATTGGATAAGATTTAGCAAAAATCTGAAAACACATCTGCTAAGCATTCGGCTTGTCGAATTTGTACTAAGCACAACCCCTCCTCTCCTCTCAAAATCAGTTGGATGCCTTAGGGCAATCTACTCCGCAGGACTATGTCTGAGGGTTTTTCATCCAAATTGTCACTGCAAGAATCACCCCATGACACAAGATCGTCTAAGAAGGAGTTCACATGCGGCAGACCAATGGACTATTTTTTATTGAATAACTTTGGAAATATAGAGCACTACTTTTGCTTCCATGGCTTGTGTCTTGGCTTTCCTTTACCACTGATACCCTTAGGCAGCATTTACGCAGACTGCTGAACGTTAAAACAGCACAACTAATTAAATAAATGTAGATGGACTGTCATACACTGGTATGGATCCTTTGTTCTCCGATTTGTACCAATAACTACCCTCTCTTCCATCGAGCCTAGCTTACTGTTCACAGACTAGCTATTTAGAGCATTTCCCTGAACGAACACGGTAATTACATATATTTAGGCTTTGATCTGTTGTGTCCCCTATTTGTCTTTGGGCCTTTCTGCCTGTAGGTTTTGGTTGTCTGTCTGTGTGATTGCCTAATTGCCTCTTTTTGTATTTTTGTCTCCCTATTTGACTGTGTGGGTGCCAGTCCATGTGATCGCCTGTATGGCTATATCGGGTTGTTGTTGTAATTTTGTATCCGTGTCAGTGTAGGAACAGAAGTTCCCAGTTAACAATACTAACTGCCTCATCAGGTATGTTTTTTAACAGATGCCTTTGAAATGCCCACATTCTTTTCCCTACTAGGAAGGAACCCTAGGATGCAGTGCTCCCCCTGCAACCTCTTAAGCTGCTTCGTGAAGCAAGGTGACTCTAAATTGTCCCTGAGCTCGACATTTAGGGGGTATCCTCGTTCGACATTTCTCATACATGGCTGCCTGATTGTTGGCAGTGATTCGGTATGCTTGGGTGCACTGTGGTTTTTGTTATGTACCCCAGGGTGTCAACTAAGACCTCAATGTAAACTCGACACAGTCCCTTCTAAGTCGATCCACACCACCCCCATCTAGAGTCTGCAAGGAGGGCGAACATGGAATAATATGTCCATTGGAAAGAGCTCTGTGCCTCGAGTGATGAATGTGCCCTTTCTTGCTGCCTCCTGCTGCCTTGGCTCGGGGGAGTAAAGATTCCCATCCAATCAGCCCCTTCCAAATGCGTGTGAGGGAGCCTGTGAAGATGCTCCAAAGGGATAATGAAGGAACTCCATCCTGCTCGAGTTTAAAACGGTTTCCTCAGTTTATTTCTGGAGAAAATTAATTGAACCGACACTCTCCTCTGATTGGCTGATTTCCAAAACGTTGATAGTTGCTCTGTTTCTGGTTGGAGAGGGTCCCTGCCCAGCTTCCCTCAGAACTGAACATGTATTAGCCAGTTCAAGCATGTACTTTAAAGAACTATACTGATGTGACCTGTGCGTACCAGCGTGTTCCCAGATACTGACATTGAGTGTCGCTCTTCTCCCCAAGGCTGCACCAGAGAACCTGCAGCTGTGTCCGCGTGCCATGTCTGAGGAAGGAGTACACCTGACAAGGAAGCCACCCCTATTGTCTCAGTGACCAAGCCGGTGAGCAGCAGAGGACACTTGTATAACCAAGAACGAATGGACCAGGTGCCTTTGAGTAAACACGGGACCAGGCAGTGACTTTCCAGAAAGGACTAACGAGAATCCTGTTTCTTTTCAGGGAACCCCCCAATCCAACTGCGGCAGCCCCACAACATACCCCTTCTGGGTGTAGGGTGCTGGCGAGTGCTGGAGTGCGGCAGTGAGATGTGAGGGGTGACTGAGGCCACACTCTGAGGGTCACATCACTGACCTGCTGGACTGCACAAAGACCCAACCACCACCGGCACCTGCACCCCTCCCACCTGAGCTTGGTAATGAAACCACAGGCCCACCTATGACTCTTGGATCATATGGAACTGGGTTCAATTGCCTTCTGGAGGATAGAGCGAGTACTAACTCGCACCCCAACAGAAGTGCTCCCTAAGGCTCAAGACCATAGGATCCGTGAAGTCGTTGACAATGTTGCTGTGGTCAGAAGCTTTAGGGACTGCCATAAAAGCTTTTCAGGCCGTGCAGCAGTCTAGCGCCATTGGAATTGTCAAACCACTGCAGGCGATTCAAAAGTTATAGCCATTTTCATTTGGGGGTCGGCTTATTTGATACCTTATCATGGTCTGTGTCTCTTCCAGTAGGCTAGAGTGCACCTGGCCACAAACACGAGATCCTTGGCGATCCCAGCACCTTCAGGGATGTAATGTTTGAGCACAAACAGAACGCTCTCGGAAGAGTACATTTTTCTCAGTTTTAATAGCAAACTATTGAACTTTTCCTTGTTTCATAAAAAATAGAGCCTATAAGCCAGTCGGTAATTAAGCACAGGCCTAATTGCTCCACCTAAATCCGGCTCTCGTTGGCACTGTACTACTTCCATAAATCCCCGGGTTAAAAAGCATTCAGAACCCGTGGCAGCCTCGGAGCTATCCATGGTGCTGAACTCTGGTAGGAGAACAGAGGCTTATTATTGGCGTTGAAAGTTACAATAACCCTGATTAAACACTGATGCTTATTGTGTGTATGATACTCAACTGTGGCTCAGACCTTCAACCATCTCATCTGAGGTAGACCTTGATTTGTTATCCAAGATACCCAGGAGAGTCAAAGAGACTTATGAGGCTCAGCTTTCCATCACTGACCAGTTTAACAAAACGTATTACTTTAATAAGCAACATTTTATTTCTGAATATCATGAACTTCCTATTTCTCTTATTTTTTATATAGCATTTGAATAGAATAACTTGTGCATTTTAAACAATAATGATTGATTCGTAGTAGAAAGAATGCATTACCTAACAGTGATTTTGCGTTTTAGTTAGTAGTTCATTGTTCTCACATTGAAACAAATTTATATGTGGAAGGTCGATCTGTGTTTAAGGCTTATGGGAACGATGCCTGATGTTTCCAGAATCTAACTACAGAAGACTGTCTGTAGCTAACTGTGCGATAAAAAGTATAAACTGCATGTATTTCCGTGGGAACGGAGGAGCTGAAACTGCTTACCAAAGAACTCTGCCACTTGATTGGTCTGTGGAGAAAGGAGCTTGTTACAATGTTTTTGACATGTTTTCTTGACTTTTATATTAGTGCGTGTTCTTAGGTAGTCACTCAGCTTTTACGCTTTTTCTTTGGATCCTTTTCACAAGCCCAGCCCCTTGACAGTTGTGGCTACTGCTGCTACTGTCCCAGTTTTGATTTACTTTGCTATTTTGATTTGACAGATTGCTACTGCAACTGTATGCTGATCAACGTGGATTTAATGAGACTTGGCTGAGTTCTATGAACTACTCGTTATGGGAAGTTCTGCTACTTTAATTTGGCTTTGAAGCTTTATGCTCCTTTGTGCACAACGTGATTTAGAAACTTGACCTGAAGATTTTAGGACCCAGTCCGTGCTGTCAAAGACAAAAACAGAGGGAAGGAATTTCTACTCCACCAAGGGAGGCACCAACAGGCGCAAAGTAATGGAAACTGTCAACCTGAAAACACAGCCAAAGTGCTCACAGGAATGAACACACACTAAGCAGAACTCAGATACCCTCAGTATGAAGTTGAACACAATTAATAATAAAGTGGAAAAGCTCTTAAGGCGAAAGTCACAGGCGGAGACACAATAAATGTAAATAAATCAGAACTCAGCAACAGTATAGAAGCTGCATGGTGTTACGATGCAATGACCAGATAGATGGCCATTCAGAGCAATGATTTGAGAGAATGAAGAATAAGCTAAGCTGGAGCAAAAATCCCATCTTCTAGATTCACAAAGCAGAAAACGGAGGGGAAGACTTGACTGGTTTATGATGGCCTAGACGTCCATGAGGCTGGGATTATTCCAGCCTTATAAACAAGGGTAAACCCACAATTGTGGAGAGCCTGGGGTGATGCAGTATATGAAGAAAAACAATGGTTCGCTAGGATATTAATCAATACAAAAAAGCAATATGTCTCTATTCATTCAAGACACATTATGTTGTACCCAGAGCAAGACAAAAACATATTATGAAAACGGAAATGCAGGCAATACGTACTGTTCAGTAAATTTGTTTCTCATATCATTATTATGCTTTTTTGTTTGTCAAGAGAAGACTTCTATAAATTTGAACCCCAAAAAAAGTACACCAAAGTTTCTTGTGACATCAAAAATACAGTAAAGGGAGAACATGCCCTTACCCATTAGACAAGGTTTTTAAGACTCCTTCCCAGATGCCACAGAAAGGCAACACAGGGCCATTGGGCATATTCAAGCACCAACAGATGGTCATGTTTTCAGAGTCTTCAGCAGACTCAGACAATTCAAATCCGGGAGAAGGACCGAGCACTGCGGCACAGGCACAACAACAAAATCATGTTTTAGCCAGAGGCCTTTAAGGATATAGAGGGAGAGGCTGAGGGAGAGGGAGGAGCAAGAACAATTTCCCTCTGAGGGAACACCAGACAAGACGGATGTTTTACCACTGGAGTCCCCAATATTAACCAATCAACCTTCTGAAATACCCATATACAACCTGTCTCAACACCGCCTTTCCTCCTTACTCAGTAAAGGCCTCTCTTTTGTGTTTACTGAGAGACCAGATTGGTTCATGATTTACACTGAAATACTGCAATGTTTCAGCAACATCAGGCTCAGATATTTCTTTATGAACAAAGATAGCACTGTAAATCATGATACCACAGGATTACACCAAAAATCCACCTTCCAGCCACCTTCTTACTTGATGCCCCCAGGGATTACCACATTTGAGAAATTGGCACTCAATGATTTTGACTCTCTAAAAGATAACCACTTATTTATACCGTACAACATCAGTGTTCAAGAAAGGAAAACCCTCTGGGATCTCAAAGCCAATGATGATATTGTTTGTCATTTAGCCATGAGACAAAGGCGGTGGAATAGTCATCCGGGACAAAAACAAGTATGACAATGAAATTTATAGACAACTTAGCAACATCAATCACTATGAACCCCTAAGCCAGAAAGCCCTTCCTGAAATTCAAGCTATGATTCAAACACTTACTAATGCTGCAGAACCAGAGGGTTTCTTAAGTCATAATGAGTTCCTCTTCTTTAATAATAAGAACTCCCACACACCAGTCCTTTATACACTAACCAAGATTCGCAAGAGCCTAGACTAACTCCCGGACAAGCCTATACTATCAGGTTGTGGTTCCATCCTGGAACTCCTAGGCAGATACATTGACTTTTTAATCAAGGACATAGTTCCGCTCACTACTACTTATGTGAAGGAGACAACTCATTTTATCAACCTGATTAAAAATGAACATTCAGATCCTACCATTGAACTGCTGGTCACATTAGATTTAGAATCACTATATACTAATATACCCCAGATGGGAGGTATTTGTGTGATTAGTGATCATCTCAATCGTAGACCAGCTGCAGTACAGGTTCCGACTGACTTCATTATTTCTCTCCTTGAGATTACCCTCACTAAAAACTATTTTCTTTTTGATGTTAAATATTTTGTTTTTTAGATATTTCTGAAGTACACAAAAACCTGGAGGTGTCTAGATGCTGCCTTTGATACAGAGTTCAATAGCCCAACTAGTTGTTAAAAAGCCAGGTTTTTAACACCTTCCTGAAAGACAGAAGATCAGGCATGGATTTAATGTGCAGGGGGAGGGAGCCCCACGGTTTAGAAGCACACACCACAAAACTTCTCCCACCCCATGAGGAGCATTTGAATTTGGGGGCAACAAAGTTTTTGGCAGCCCTACGAGCATAGATGCCTGTTAGGATCATACCACTTAAAACTATCTCTGATATATTTCTGGCCTATATCATGCTGTGCTTTGTAAGTGATGCACAGTCTTTAAAGCTAATCCTTTGTTTAATAGGTAGGCAATTTAGCTTCCACAAAGCAGGTTTTGTTGATTGAAATGTAGGCATCCCCAGCAGCCACTTTGCCACTGCATTTTGAAGGGATTGGAAATTGTTTGCAAACTGCAATTGCATACAAATAAAGCCCATTGCAATAGTCTAATTTTGACAAGACTAGAGCTTTCACAACAGTTTTTTGCAGGACCGATGGAATATAAGGGAGGATTTTCTTCCTGTCTTCAGTGAGTAGAAGGAGGAAGAGATAGTGGCATTCACTTGATCCCCAAAGGGGAGCTAGTTGTCCATTAAGACACCTAAATGTGTACCTTCCTGGTTGGCAATGGGAGAGTTCATAGTTCTTGAGGCCACCAAGCTGGTGACAAAAAGGAGACCTCCTTGCCGAATAGGAGGGCCTCATGCTTCCCATAGTTTAACTTCAAGCAGTTTTTATCCATCCAATCACTGGCTGCTAACATACAGTTATGGAAACTATTGCTGGTGTTGTCATCATTACTCTAAATGGAGACTACAATCTAGGTGTCATCCACATAGGATAGAAGTGAGAAACCAAATGATTTGATCAAGCCAGCCAGTGCCATTACATATACATCACACAATGTTGGGCTCAGCGAAGACTCCTGAGGGACTCCGCGAGGCAGGGAAAAGGGTTCTGATTCAAGAGAAAGGATCTTAGAACGGCCAGTGCGGCTCCCTTAATTCCGATGTTGTAGAGATAGTCAACCAACAATCTGTGGTTGACTGTATCAAATACAGCTGATAGGTCTAATAGGATGAGAGCTGCTCTCCCACCCTTATCAAGAGTAGCCCTGATTTCCTCAGTGGCCACTATCAGGGCTATTTCTGTACTGTGACCACTTCTAAACCCAAATGGAGTAGGATCTAGGAGCTGATGCTTCTGAATGAAAGTAGCCAATTGCGTGTACAAGGCTTTTTCTACAATTTTAGTGGGAAAGGGAAGCCTAGAAATGGGGCGATAGCTGTTAGGGTCCCTAGGATCAAGGTTAGATTTTTAACAATGGAAGGATTTATGCTTTTTTCCATTGTTTAGGAAAATAGCCATATTTGATCATTTTATTTAAATTTTTTGTGAAATGGTTTGCGATGATATCAGGGGCCAATTAAACAATGGAAGTAGGACAAGGATCAATAGGGGAGCCAGATTTAGTGGATTTGATCAGCTCTATTACCTGTTCCTTATCGGAGGAGTAAATTCAGTAAGCGTTTTGTTATCTGTATTAGGGGAAGCAGGGCCTGCTTTCTGCTGAAGCAGGCTTAGAATTAGAGGAGAACCTGTTACAAATCTGTTCAACTTTGTTTTGGAAAAAAGTAGCCAACGAGTTGCATAAAGATTGACTACTTTCTGTCGTATTATTGCAGGGAAAATTGGAGAGCTTCTTAACTGTCTGAAACATTTCTTTCACAGAATTGTTGGCTGATTCACTTTCCTGGGTAAGGTCCCTGGATTTTTCTGCCTTGAACAGAATCTTGTAATCTGCGATACACTGTTTGTATTGGTCTTTCTCTAACTTAACATAGTTTTTCCTCCAATTCCATTCCTGTTTCCTGCATACTTGTTTCTGACTTCTCAGCTTAACTTTAAACCATGGCGCCAAAAGGTTTACTTCTTCTCCGATTAACTGGTTTAGCAGGTGCCAACGCAAGAGAAGTGAAATGAAGCCAGTTGGAATAATTGGTGGTTGATTGATCTAAATCTTCAATCCAATCGAGCTGTGACTCAGTTAGGAGCTGATTGAATTGAACAGCTTCAATTTTGTGCCAGGTCCGATGAATTTGAGAGGTGCACGGCCGTGTGGCTGAGCATCCGTTATGAGCAACCTTTATGTTAAATAATACTGCATTATGATCAGACCAGCTCAACGGTAGCGTGTCTGCTTTGGTCAACAAAGACTTATTTGTAAAAATGCCATCTAATGTATGGCCTGCACAATGAGTAGGACCAACCACCTCTTGGGTGAGGCCAAAGCTTGACATTATGTCAGTTAGAGCCTCCGTGTCTTTGTACATGTGTGCCTCCAAGTAGAAGCTAAAATACCCTAGAACCGTAAAATCTGAGGAATATAAAAGGGTTCCAGGAGGGTCGTGACCTCTTGTATAAAAGTATTTCTGGGCCCGGGTGGACGATAGATTAACAAGTCATTACATGACTGAGTTTTCAATAGTTCAGTATTAAAAGATAGTGCTTTGCACACCACTGAAGATATTGATTTAAAAATGGGCAACGTTTTCTCGATAGATTACAGCTCATTCACCACCTCTCTTATGAGTCCTATCTGATCTGTGGATGAGATAGCCATGGGGTACTGCTAAAACCAGGTCTGGGCCGGAGGTGGGATCAGCCCACGTTTCTGTTATAAAACTAATATCAAGATTGTGGTGATCTAAAAAAAGAACAAATTCTATTTTATGTTTCACAAGTGACCTCACATTTATGAGAGCACAGGTGCATTTACCTTGTTTGGGATTCTCCTCAAAATGTGAATAGGATTCCGTTTCCTTGGTTAGGTTACTATTACCGCAAAAATGAGACTTCTCCAGCAGGTTAATACAACCCTGGTAGGTTAGGTTAAGGGTATTAACCATAGACGCTGGATCAATTCTGGTGCAGCTAGCGCCCTTAGCTGCAATATTCGGCACCAATAACGCCTCACGAAAATAACATCTCCTTTGGGGATGATGGGTCTCGAAACCACCAGGGTATGTGGTACTGTCAGGGACTTTAAATAGCTCACCATGCGAGGGGGCCTTGTCTGAGTTCAGACGCTATCTCAGCGTGTAGTGCCAAAAGCAAGTGGGAAAAACAAATACGCTACCCGGGGTCCAGCAACCTCTCTAACCTTCCGCAGGCTCCCCTGTGGGAGGAAAGATACTGGTAAATGAAAGCAAGTAAAAATAAAGGTAAGCAAACGAACTGACTAAAGCAATAAAAAAGGGTATGAACCCTCTACAATATGGCGGCCACTCTAGCAGGAGCCAAGCCCCTCTTAAAAGGGTACAAACATGCCAACAAGGAAATATAAATGTAAAATGCAAATATTACCTGTAATACAAGGGAACGTCGATGGGGGTGTATTTTGCTCCTAGTTTTCCTATCATGTTTGTGGATGGCCTGGAGACAAGACACGTCTTAAATAATGTCAATCCTTTCCTGCCAAAGATCAGCCTCTTGAAAAGATACATAGACAATGCTTTCCTAATTTGGTCAGGGAAAGAGATTGTTCCTACACAGTTTATTGAATAGCTAAATAATTGTCAACAAGATTTAAGATTCACTGACCATTACAGTAACACACAAATTGACTATTTGGATGTCACAGTTAAAATCTCAGAGAATCAACTATACTCCACCCCGTTCTGTAAACATACAGAAAGAAATACACTGCTCCAGTATTCCAGTTCTCACTCATATGCCCTCAAAGATGGCCTCCTCTACATGCAATTCTTACACATTCGCCACAATTGTAAGTTCAAAGAGGATGTCTTTAGAGAGGCTTACACTCTAGCTAATAAACTGATACAACAAGGCTAGTGAGACGGTCCCTAAAACATGCTTGGTACTCACACAGGTAACTATTACTTTAACCCAAAGTCAAAAGCATCCATCAATAAAATCACCTGTGTTTCCACTTTTTGCCCTATCAGTAACAAATTTACTAAAAGTACCAAAAGACATTGGAATGTATTTCCCACCACCAATCTCTTGCTAGAGTTAGCATTGTTCTCATTTAAACGAGGGCAGAGCATCAGGGACCATCTTGTTAGGGCACACAAACCCAAACAGGTGGACAACACCATCCAATTGTTACTGAATTTCCCTCCAGTTAAGGACTAAAGGAAGTGTGGAAACTGTGTTGTCTGTAATTTGTCTATTAACAACAAAATATTTCATTATGGTAATGTACACCAAGACCTCAATTTGTTTTCCAAATGTAATTCCCGTAATATAATTTGCTTCATCCGTTGTCCCTGCAATCTGGTTTACATTGGTCAAACTACACAGAAAGTGAAAGCTAGGATATCTCAACACCAAAGCAGAATCAGCTTTAAAGTCAACACGGCACCCATGTTTGAACATTTTCTCTTGCATGGTCATACTGAGAATGACTTTGTGTGGCAAGTTATTTACATCGTTAAACCTCAGCCTAGAGCCAGAGACATACAATATTTGTTAAATAAGCTTGAGTGTAAATGGATCTTGAAATGTCAATCATGGTCTAACAGACTGAACACTAAAGAGGAATGGACTGTGATTCTGTAACTATGCTATGGACATACTGGTTGCACCCATCCTTTTGACTGACATTCCCTCCCTGTGATTGACATCCTTGAAGCATCATGACATAGATGAACCCATCATTTATAGATGTTTGTCTGCAATTATTCTGTATGTAATCTTTCTTTAATTTTTGTTATGATTCATTTACGATCATTGTTTGTCCACTCAGGTTGTTATGTATTATTTTAACTGTTTTAGTTGGTCTGTTCTATTTAATAATTATGTTATGATATATGAGATTTATTTCACATGGGTTTTTCATGTTTTGTTCGATAGCATTAGGATCTGTTGATATGCTACATGATTTGTTAAAATAATTTTTGTCACATTTTATTCACATTCCCTTGATGACTAATTGTATTTAGCTTGGAGTTTTGCTGGTAGCGGAAGATTTGTTTTCCATTGTACATACTTTTTCCTGGTTTTTGTCGGTAGCAATTGAACAGTTGTGGCATGCTATAAAGTTCAACAGGTCTATGTTTCACTATTCTGCAGTGTGCTGGCGAGGTTGCAACTCCCCGGGTATCCCTCCCTTAGTTTGTAACAGCGTCCATGATTTTAGTTTAGCACCTTCTCTCCATTTCTATTTGATGACCTCACAGCCCTCCTTGGCTGAGTGCAGGTTAGCGGTGCAGCTCCCCATGACCCTTGTTTAATTGTTCTCCTTCAACGCATGCACGTCTGTCCCTGTTAATATTCGTGTCAGTGTGCGTGTATTCACTACACTATTCCTATAAACCCGGCCTCCCCTTCCGTGTTTTTATCCACACACACGCCTGGACTTTAGCGGCACCCGAAAAGCCATCCTCCTCCACTGAGGACGTTTCGCTCGCCTAATTGAATTGGGCATGAGCTGGCCATTGTGTACGGATAGGTCTTTAGAAATTTTGTAGGGATTCCAGCTTGCTGTTTTGGTACTTTTTGCAAATTCAGTTGGATTTATGATTACCCACAGGACCATTCCTCCCTGGGCACTTCCCAAGGCTTGACTTCTTCAGAGGCCATCTTTCAAGTTAAAAATCATGGTGTTTTGCCCCACATATGCGATTGAAGACTACTTGTCTTCTTCTACAGGGTGAGTTGACTTACCCTCTGCTGGAGGTACCTCTCAATTGTTGGGTTGTGTCCACTTCAATTATTTAATTCTCTCTTCTGTGTAGGGCACTCCAGGATGCCCTAGGATTTATTCCAACATTGCTCTATAGGGCTAGCCGTTCGCCCTGGGATTGATTCCCGCTTTACACGCGTCCCAGGCAAGTCCTCTCCCCTTTTTACACGTTTTGTTTTTAGGCAGGCCCAATTTAGCTCTATTCAGAGTGCTAATTGTACATTTTGCCTCTAGATACTGGGTGCTCGCGCCCTGTCCTGATGATGACCTCATATTGCCAGAGGCTGAAACGCCATCGATAATAGACATTTATAGACTTTGGGGCATATTAGCAAGACTGGCGATAAAATTATCGCCGCTTTAGCGGCAGGAAACTGCCGCTAAAACAGCGATAATGGGCTTGCTAATATGCGTTATAGAATTCCAATAGAGCCCAGGTTAGATGTCCTGCACATCTAACCTGGGCTTCTATTGAATTTTATAACGCATATTAGCAAGCCCATTATCGCCGCTTTAGCGGCAGTTTCCTGCCGCTAAAACGGCGATAATTTTATCGCCGGTCTTGCTAATATGCCCCTTTGTTTCCCAAACTGTGATAGTTGCAAAAATGAGTCATGTCTTTTTATCTGTGATGCACTGTTTATTTTCATATCACTTATCGCTGCACTCTTTTTTCACTTGTGTGTGAGCACTGGATCTCTTGACAAACAAAAAAAGCATCATAATGATATAAGAAACAAATTTACTGAATAAAGTGTTATACAGTACTTATTTCCTGCCTTTCCTTTTTCATAATATGTTTTTGTCTCGCTCTGGGTACACCATAATGTGTCTTGAATAAACAGAGACATAGTGTTCTTTTGTATTGATTAATATCCTAGTGAACCATGGGATCATTCCAGCAGCATGAACAAATACAGCTATGCCATGCTTTCAGATGAGACCCTGGAAAACTAGTTTCAAAGAGGCCACAGTGTTAATTACACTGAAACCTGAACAAGAAATCGATATGCTTTTTCAGGATGCCCAAAGCAGAAGAGACTTTTGCACTAAGGACTCCTCAGCCGTCCTCCAGTTTACATGTTTACGGGCATGCCTTCGCTCTTGGAGACCAGTAGGACATTGTGTAAGGAGCTGAATGAAAGTTTGCAAACCAAGGGATGAAGGATGGAGTATTACACTGAGCAATTCATAAAGTTATCTGTGGAGAGAAGCAGTGGAGCTTCAAACTTGAGTTGAAGCTGGCAATTGTGGACTCGCTGAGACCCTCTAGAAATTGTAAGAATTAAAACTCAGAGAATTGTACAGTAGCGGACCTACCCAAAGGACAGTGTGAGATAATAGGGCACACTGTGGTTTAGACCAGTTGAAGTGGGCAAAGAAGGACAGGTTAACAACTGAGTTATATGTACCTCTCCCTCCACCCTCCTGTCATCAGCCTCTCTCTGCAAGAGCCTCCACCTCCTAGGGCACATCCAGCTCCCACACTTCCTTATTCAACATCTGCTTGTCCCCTTATCTTATACCCCTACACCCATGCAGTCTTATTCCTGAAAGTAGCCTGTTGACCCATGGAAGGTTCAACTTTGTTTTGGGAAAAAGTAGCCAACGAGTTGCATAAAGATTGACTACTTTCTGTCGTATTATTACAGGGAAAATTGGAGAGCTTCTTAACTGTCTGAAACATTTCTTTCACAGAATTGTTGGCTGATTCACTTTCCTGGGTAAGGTCCCTGGATTTTTCTGCCTTGAACAGAATCTTGTAATCTGCGATACACTGTTTGTATTGGTCTTTCTCTAACTTAACATAGTTTTTCCTCCAATTCCATTCCTGTTTCCTGCATACTTGTTTCTGACTTCTCAGCTTAACTTTAAACCATGGCGCCAAAAGGTTTACTTCTTCTCCGATTAACTGGTTTAGCAGGTGCCAACGCAAGAGAAGTGAAATGAAGCCAGTTGGAATAATTGGTGGTTGATTGATCTAAATCTTCAATCCAATCGGGCTGTGACTCAGTTAGGAGCTGATTGAATTGAACAGCTTCAATTTTGTGCCAGGTCCGATGAATTTGAGAGGTGCACGGCCGTGTGGCTGAGCATCCGTTATGAGCAACCTTTATGTTAAATAATGCTGCATTATGATCAGACCAGCTCAACTGTAGCGTGTCTGGTTTGGTCAACAAAGAATTATTTGTAAAAATGCCATCTAATGTATGGCCTGCACAATGAGTAGGACCAACCACCTCTTGGGTGAGGCCAAAGCTTGACATTATGTCAGTTAGAGCCTCCGTGTCTTTGTACATGTGTGCCTCCAAGTAGAAGCTAAAATACCCTAGAACCGTAAAATCTGAGGAATATAAAAGGGTTCCAGGAGGGTCGTGACCTCTTGTATAAAAGTATTTCTGGGCCCGGGTGGACGATAGATTAACAAGTCATTACATGACTGAGTTTTCAAAAGTTCAGTATTAAAAGATAGTGCTTTGCACATCACTGAAGATATTGATTTAAAAATGGGCAATGTTTTATCGATAGATTACAGCTATTTCACCACCTCTCTTATGAGTCCTATCTGATCTGTGGATGAGATAGCCATGGGGTACTGCTAAAACCAGGTCTGGGCCGGAGGTGGGATCAGCCCACGTTTCTGTTATAAAACTAATATCAAGATTGTGGTGATCTAATAAAAAGAACAAATTCTATTTTATGTTTCACAAGTGACCTCACATTTATGAGGGCACAAGTGCATTTACCTTGTTTGGGATTCTCCTCAATATGTGAATAGGATTCCGTTTCCTTGGTTAGGTTACTATTACCGCAAATATGAGACTTCTCCAGCAGGTTAATACAACCCTGGTAGGTTAGGTTAAGGGTATTAACCATAGACGATGGATCAACTCTGGTGCAGCTAACGCCCTTAGCTGGAATATTCGGCACCAATAACGCCTCACGAAAATAACATCTCCTTTGGGGATGATGGGCCTCGAAACCACCAGGGTATGTGGTACTGTCAGGGACTTTAAATTGCTCACCATGTGAGGGGGGCTTGTCTGAGTTCCAACGCTATCTCAGCGTGTAGTGCCAAAAGCAAGTGGGAAAAATAACAACCCTACCCGGGGTCCAGCAACCTCTCTAACCTTCCCCAGGCTCCCCTGTGGGAGGAAGGATACTGGTAAATGAAAGCAAGTTCAAATAAAGGTAAGAAAACGAACTGACTAAAGCAATAAAAAAGGGTATAAACCCTCTACAATATGGCGCCCACTCTAGCAGGAGCCAAGCACCTCTTAAAAGGGCACAAACTGCCTACAAGGAAATATAAATGTAAAATGCAAATATTACCTGTAATACAAGAGAACGTCGATGGGGGTGGATTTTGCTCCTAGTTTTCCCATCATGTTTGTGGACGGCCTGGAGACAAGACACGTCTTAAATAATGTTAATCCTTTCTTGCCAAAGATCCGCCTATGGAAAAGATACATAGACAATGTTTTCCTAATTTGGTCAGGGAAAGAGATTGTTCCTACACAGTTTATTGAATAGCTAAATAATTGTCAACAAGATTTAAGATTCACTGACCATTACAGTAACACACAAATTGACTATTTGGATGTCACAGTTAAAATCTCAGAGAATCAACTATACTCCACCCCGTTCTGTAAACATACAGAAAGAAATACACTGCTCCAGTATTCTAGTTCTCACTCATATGCCCTCAAAGATGGCCTCCTCTACATGCAATTCTTACACATTCGCCGTAATTGGAAGTTCAAAGAGAATTTCTTTAGAGAGGATTACACTCTAGCTAATAAACTGATACAACAAGGCTAGTGAGACGGTCCCTAAAACATGCTTGGTACTCACACAGGTAACTATTACTTTAACCCAAAGTCAAAAGCATCCATCAATAAAATCACCTGTGTTTCCACTTTTTGCCCTATCAGTAACAAATTTACTAAAAGTACCAAAAGACATTGGAATGTATTTCCCACCACCAATCTCTCGCTAGAGTTAGCATTGTTCTCATTTAGACGAGGGCAGAGCATCAGGGACCATCTTGTTAGGGCACACAAACCCAAACAGGTGGACAACACCATCCAATTGTTACTGAATTTCCCTCCAGTTAAGGACCAAAGCAGGTGTGGAAACTGTGTTGTCTGTAATTTGCCTATTAACACCAAAATACTTCATTATGGTAATGTACACCAAGACCTCAATTTGTTTTCCAAATGTGATTCTCGTAATATAATTTGCTTCATCTGTTGTTCCTGCAATCTGGTTTACATTGGTCAAACTACACAGAAAGTGAAAGCTAGGATATCTCAACACCAAAGCAGAATCAGCTTTAAAGTCAACACGGCACCCATGTTTGAACATTTTCTCTTGCATGGTCATACTGAGAATGACTTTGTGTGGCAAGTTATTACACCTCAGCCTACAGCCAGAGACATACAATATTTGTTAAATAAGCTTGAGTGTAAATGGATCTTGAAATGTCAATCATGGTCTAACAGACTGAACACTAAAGAGGAATGGACTGTGATTCTGTAATTATGCTATGGACATACTGGTTGCACCCATCCTTTTGATTGACATTCCCTCCCTGTGATTGACATCCTTGAAGCATCATGACATAGATGAACCCATCATTTATAGATGTTTGTCTGCAATTATTCTGTATGTAATCTTTCTTTAATTTTTGTTATGATTCATTTACGATCATTGTTTGTCCACTCAGGTTGTTATGTATTATTTTAACTGTTTTAGTTGGTCTGTTCTATTTAATAATTATGTTATGATATATGAGATTTATTTCACATGGGTTTTTCATGTTTTGTTCGATAGCATTAGGATCTGTTGATATGCTACATGATTTGTTAAAATAATTTTTGTCACATTTTATTCACATTCCCTTGATGACTAATTGTATTTAGCTTGGAGTTTTGCTGGTAGCAGAAGATTTGTTTTTCATTGTACATACTTTTTCCTGGTTTTTGTCGGTAGCAATTGAACAGTTGTGGCATGCTATAGAATTCAACAGGTCTACGTTTCACTATTCAGCAGTGTGCTGGCGAGGTTGCAACTCCCCGGGTATCCCTCCCTTAGTTTGTAACAGCGTCCATGATTTTAGTTTAGCACCTTCTCTCCATTTCTATTTGATGTCCTCAGAGCCCTCCTTGGCTGAGTGCAGGTTAGCGGTGCAGCTCCCCATGACCCTTGTTTAATTGTTCTCCTTCAACGCATGCACGTATGTCCCTGTTAATATTCGTGTCAGTGTGCGTGTATTCACTACACTATTCCTATAAACCCAGCCTTCCCTTCCGTGTTTTTATACACACACACACCTGGACTTTAGCAGCACCCGAAAAGCCATCCTCCTCCACTGAGGACGTTTTGCTCACGTAGCTACATGAAGTACATTTTGAACTACATGTAGCTATGCAAATTGCGTAGCTGTGTGCTTGACTGCACTGTACAATAATTGCCAAAGGCATCTTGCACAGTGCAAGATAACATAAATATCTCTGTCTTTATATGCTAAAAATGCATATAGTCATTTCACAAAAGTGAAAACGATAAATTAACAAGCAGTGAGAGAGGTGATGATTTTGGGATCCTCCCTAACCTAGGGAGAGAACCAAGCAGATGCCTTGAAAACAAAAAGCACATCTTTTGAACGATTCAGTGGTGGTCCCATCCTCTTAGGACCACCCCAAGCACAGTTATTGGCAAAAATACAATCCCAACCAAAGGCCCTGCAAAGCATTATGGGACGAGATTAGCAGTGGGCAGTGAATATTATAGTATCCAATATCAAAATAATTCTACAAAGAGCTGCAGTTCCACTAGTCGTTACTAGATGTCCCTCACGAGTCAAATGCAAAAGCTTCATGAAAGGATTTCAATGCTTTTGCATTTGACTCGTGAGGGACATCTAGTAACGACTAGTGGAACTGCAGCTTGATGTATTAATAATTTCAATGCTTTTGCATTTGACTCGTGAGGGACATCTAGTAACGACTAGTTGAACTGCAGCTCTTTGTAGAATTATTTTGATATTGGACACTATAATATTCACTGCCCACTGCTAATCTCGTCCCATAATGCTTTGCAGGGCCTTTGGTTGGGATTGTATTTTTGCCCATAACTGTGCTTGGGGTGGTCCTAGGAGAAAGGGACCACCACTGAATCGTTCACATGATATGCTTTTTGTGTTCAAGGCATCTGCTTGGTCCTCCCCCTAGGTTAGGGGGGACCCCAAAATCCTCACCTCTCTCATTGCGTGATGTTTTGTTGTCAAAGTTCACTTTTGTGAATTGGTTATATGCATTTTAGCATAGAAAATTGCTTTATCAAAGCATTTGTAGGTGTTTATTATACTGCTGCTACTACATCAATTAGCACAGTTTTTCACTCTGCTACGTGTAATTTGCGTAGTAGCACAAACTTTGCATGCTCCGTGAGCGTAGCGAAGTATTATGCCCAGGGTTAATTAAATTAAGCTTGAGCTGGCCATTGTGTACGGATAGGTCTTTAGTAATTTTGGAATGATTCCAGCTTGCTGTTTTGGTACTTTTTGCAAGTTCAGTTGGATTTATGATTACCCACAGGGCCATTCCTCCCTGGGCACTTCCCAAGGCTTGACTTCTTCAGAAGCCATCTTTCAAGTTAAAAATCACGGTATTTTGCCCCACATATGCGATTGAAGACTACTTGTCTTCTTCTACAGGGTGAGTTAATTTACCCTCTGCTGGAGGTACCTCTCAATTGTTGGGTTGTGTCCACTTCAATTATTTAATTCTCTCTTCTGTGTAGGGCACTCCAGGATGCCCTAGGATTTATTCCAACATTGCTCTATAGGGCTAGCCGTTCGCCCTGGGATTGATTCCCGCTTTACACGCGTCCTAGGCAAGTCCTCTCCCTTTTTTACATGTTTTGTTTTTAGACAGGCCCAATTTAGCTCTATTCAGAGTCTTAATTGTATATTTTGCCTCTAGATACTGGGTGCTCGTGCCCTGTCCTGATGATGACCTCATATTGCCAGAGGCTGAAACGCCATCGATAATAGACATTTATAGACTTTGGGGCATATTAGCAAGACCGGCGATAAAATTATCGCCGCTTTAGCGGCAGGAAACTGCCGCTAAAGCGGCGATAATGGGCTTGCTAATATGCGTTATAGAATTCAATAGAAGCCCAGGTTAGATGTGCAGGACATCTAACCTGGGCTTCTATTGAATTCTATAACGCATATTAGCAAGCCCATTATCGCCGCTTTAGCGGCAGTTTCCTGCCGCTAAAACGGCGATAATTTTATCGCCGGTCTTGCTAATATGCCCCTTTGTTTCCTGAACTGTGATAGTTGCAAAAATGAGTCATGTCTTTTTATCTGTGATTCGCTGTTTCTTTTCATATCACTTATCGCTGCACTCTTTTTTCACTTGTGTGTGAGCACTGGATCTCTTGACAAACAAAAAAAGCATCATAATGATATAAGAAACAAATTTACTGAATAAAGTGTTATACAGTTCCTATTTCCTGCCTTTCCTTTTTCATAATATGTTTTTGTCTCGCTCTGGGTACACCATAATGTGTCTTGAATAAACAGAGACATAGTGGGGCATATTAGCAAGACCCACGTTAAAATTATCTCCATTTTAGCGGCAGGAAACTGCCGCTAAAACGGCGATAATGGGCTTGCTAATATGCGTTATGGAATTCCAATAGAAGCCCAGGTTAGATGTGCAGGACATCTAACCTGGGCTTCTATTGGAATTCTATAACGCATATTAGCAAGCCCTTTTTCGCCGTTTTAGCGGCAGTTTCCTGCCGCTAAAACGGCGATAATTTTAACGTGGGTCTTGCTAATATGCCCCCGTGTTCTTTTGTATTGATTATATCCTAGTGAACCACGGGATCATTTCAGCAGCATGAGCAAATACAGCTATGCCATGCTTTCAGATGAGACCCTGGAAAACTAGTTTCAAAGAGGCCACAGTGTTAATTACACTGAAACCTGAACAAGAAATCGATATGCTTCTTCAGGATGCCCAAAGCAGAAGAGACTTTTGCACTAAGGACTCCTCAGACGTCCTCCAGTTTACATGTTTACGGGCATGCCTTCGCTCTTGGAGACCAGTAGGACATTGTGTAAGGAGCTGAATGAAAGTTTGCAAACCAAGGGATGAAGGATGGAGTATTACACTGAGCAATTCATAAAGTTATCTGTGGAGAGAAGCAGTGGAGCTTCAAACTTGAGTTGAAGCTGGCAATTGTGGACTCGCTGAGACCCCCTAGAAATTGTAAAAATTAAAACTCAGAGAATTGTACAGTAGCGGACCTACCCAAAGGACAGTGTGAGATAATAGGGCACACCGTGGTGTAGACCACTTGAAGTGGGCAAAGAAGGACAGGTTAACAACTGAGTTATATGTACCTCTCCCTCCTGCCTCCTGTCATCAGCCTCTCTCTGCAAGAGCCTCCACCTCCTAGGGCACATCCAGCTCCCGCACTTCCTTATTCAACATCTGCTTGTCCCCTTATCTTATACCCCTACACCCATGCAGTCTTATTCCTGAAAGTAGCCTGTTGACCTATGGAAGGCTGCATTTACCCTCTCCTGGGGTGAGTGGTCCAAGGCTCAAAGTGGGACACACGCTTACAAAACAATACAATGGTATTTGTAGACTGCTCGGCTTGACCCGAGGGAGCTTTGCGGCGCAACAGGACTGCCTTCAAGAACAGAATGAGAACTACGCATTAAACAGGTGGGTCTTTCAGCCTTACCTGACATCCTTTCTGATGGAGCAAGTCGTAGGCTGGACGGAAGCGTATTCCAAAAGGGGAAGGATCTGCCCCGTGCCTAGTCCTGTGGATGTGCAGGAGCCTCTTGGATGTAGACCTGAGAGAGCTACTCTAGTAGTAGGAATTGAGTCAACATCTCAAGTACAGGAATCCTAACTTTACTACTACTAAATGCCTTTTGTGAATACCAAAAGTAGTAAGTTTAGGATTTTATCTCAGATTAGTTCTGTGAATCGGCCCCTTTGTTTCCATCACACTTCAGATTTACAAAAAAGGACTTAATTTGTGCTTCCCTAATTGATGGCATATTTCTAAATATATGTACAGTATTTAAATTTTGTTGTGTGTTAAAAAAATGACATCCTGCAGCCTTTCCTTTTGCACAACCAAGAATGTCACTAAGTTAATTTTACAAAATCCTCTCACTTTGCAGTCAGAGAAAGAATAGAGGTTTGGGGCGCAGTCAACAGAGGAGGTATGCCCCCCAGGCTTTTTGGACTATAGTTGGAATGGAAGGGGTGGTTGGGAGGCTTATTAATGGGCTATGTTGGGTTACCAGCCACCATTCTGTCTTAAGGTGACACAGTGGCTAGTATCTCAGTCAGGGAGGCAGATATTTTATTGGGCCAAGTTTGATTAAAGGCAGTTTGCAGGGAATGGATCCAAGAGTGAGTGGCAGAGGTGCTCTGACTACTACACAAGGCAAGCTGGGTCCTCCTTATTCTATCCAGTGTGGAGGCAGGCAAACTTGGAGGCAGGTTGGTGCCTGCACATCGTGCATCTGAAGGAGTGGCGGTGGCGGTGCTAGCTTGCTTGCCAACGTGCGCCAAAATGTATAAAGCTGGTGAGCGGTGGCACAAAGAGGCTGGTGGTAGTGAGGGGCCCGGAGAGGCTGATGATATTTTGGTGCCTAAAGAAGAGGGCCTGACGTCCGTGAGGCCAGCGGGCCTGGGTTTAATGAATAATTGGCAAGGAGGAGCATGAGGGAGGAGTGGTAGGGTGGGAACAGAAGCATGCCGTGATGTCGACCGATGGCCGCTTGGGAGCTGCAGAGGCATGCTCTGGTACAGCAAAGATGGTAGAGAGCAGCAGTGGTTTCCCCACAGGTTGTCAGGGGTTGAATTAGTTTTATTGCTGTTGGGGTGGGAGAAGCAGCTTGTAAGGGTGGGTGGGAGTATGATTATACTTGCAGAAGGCAGGAAGTTAAGGTTTAATGTTGAAAAAACTAAGGTTGAGTCAGGTTGTAGAGTACAGATATAGTGACAGGTGGTCAAGTTGGGGGGAAGATTGGGGACAATTCAGGGTGGGGGTAGGAAAATTATAGGTGGTCATTGATGTATAGTGAGGTTGTTACTTTTGTAAGGCAAATGCACTCTACAATTTATCAGTGTCTGTGCAGTGCCCTCTTGCCGAAAACACCAATTTCCATGTTAAAAGAATAAACAACAATTTGTCAGAAGACATAGTCTAACATTTGACCTCTGTCTCTAAACACACAACAGATGTGACAAGATAAAAACAAATTTAAAAGGCGTCTTTATTCATAATTCACCTTCCGAAGTCCATCATGGGTATTTTGGGAGTGCTGCAGCACACCCCAACCCCTACTTCCAACACCTATATCCAGAAAGGCCTCCAGGAGTGGCCTATTGAGAATGTCCCAAATAATATCTATCTAGGTTAATCCATTTCTGGTGAAAGAGGGGCAGCGAGGAAGAAGGGTGGGAAAAACCGAAGGACAGGACTTTAAGTGGGTCGGGTTCCTCTGGATGTCAGACCTGGTAATAAATTAAAACTGACATTGAAACTGGTCCTTAACTTTTCATGCAAAAACACTGATCGATTTCTGAACGAGTGTAAAAAACGTTAGGGTAATCCAAGCCATTCCTGCTTATATTTCACATGCTTTACTTAATGTTGCATTATCCCCAGATCCCCCTTGCCTTCAGCCCTTCATCACTAATGAGATGTCTCCATCTCGCCATAAAGAAAAAAAGAACAGAAGATTGCCTGTAGATACTGCCCCTCATGCTGAAGCCCACATAAGCAGTACCTATCCAGCATTCTGCCTGTTCTTTTTTTTGTTCTTTCTTCTGTTTGGCCGACGGCGTTGAAGAGGACAAGGAGAAGGATTGCTCCTGTGGGGCTTGAGCAAATTGGTGCCGTGCAATTTGCTGGCCTGCATTCCAGCTTGGCGGAAAGGTTGGCCGGGGTTGATGTGCTTCTCCCTGCCTGCTGGGATTGTAGGGAGATGCGGACACGGCAAGAATGGAAGGGGACCTCTGCGTAATGCTTCAGTGCATTATGGTGACAGTATCAGGATTCCTTCCAGGTTTCCCATAGCATCTGCGGGCAGGAAGACCTGTGCGCATGCATTGGTTGATCTCTTCGGATTTCGGATGTGAGAGGGAGTTTAAGGATGCCGGCAACTGGGTAAGTCCACATAGCAGTTTGATTTTCAGTGGGCAGCTTTGGATTATTGGCGTGGCTGTGAGCTGTCATTATGGGGACGCATTCGAGGAAGAGGTGTCATGCGGAGTCCTCTTCCTCCTCGGATTCTTCATCTTCTTCCCCTGTTTCAAAATGATGCCAAGAGAGTGATGAGGCAAGACTCAAGCACCTCATCAGGGAAACTTTGTTAGAGCTGACTCCTGATAAAGTACAGATGTGAGATAAGCTGACAGTAGTGTCATCGCCACTTCTGACTCCAATGAGGATGCTCTTGGCGCAGAGGAGCATAAAGGAAAATATATATTGAAGGACTTGTTGCCTGATTTAATTATGATTGCAAAGAGTATTTCCGGAGGAGGCGAAGCCGGAAACTTTATCCAGTTCCCTTCTTAGGCAGTTTCATAGTGCGGCGCCTCTAGGCATCTCTGTGCATCCTTACATTATGGAAGCCCTGAAGAGCGAGTGGAAGGACCCGGATAAGATCATTCTGCCATGGTTTATGGCTAAGTTATATCCCCTTTAGGATATGCAGCAAAATATTCTGGATTCTGTCACTATTTATCATTTTGTGGGTAGTCTGGTTGGGAGAACTTCACTAGCAGAGGATACAGTTATTAAAGACTCTACTGACAAGAACATTGATGCTGCCCTAAAGAAGGTCTAATCTGGTTCTTGTATGGCCCTTAGAGCAGACATCTATGGAGCTGAAGTGGCCTAGTCTTACATTTCTGACATTTAGACTCTATTCCAGTCTCTGGATGATGCCTGAGATTGTTCTGGCCTTTTGGAACAGACAGAGCGGCAAGTGAAGAATATGTCTGATATATCATTTGATGTGGACAGAGCCACGGCTCTCTCTGGAGGTACATTTATTGCTGCTAGGCAGACCTTTGTATCGAAAGACTGGCACACATACTCGGCTTAGAAAGCGTCCGCCCTCAGGCTTCCTTGTCAGAGGAATCAATTGTTTGGGCCAGAACTGGAGGAAAAACTCCACAAGTTGATCAAAGAAAAGAAACATTCTTCTTTGTTGAAACAGACTTCTTCAGACAAGCAGCCTTTAAAGCCCAAGTCTCCCTTTCTCCAGCCGTCTTGTACACAACTGCCATGCTTTCAAGGGAAATATCAGGCCAGGAGAGAGAAGGGGTGATAAGAAGGGCAAATCCTCTCTGAAACCGAGGTCCTAACTATTTGGTAGCTGGCCAGGAATTTGCGTTCTGAGGCAGGATCCAACACTTCCTCCTGGAGTGGGAGGTATCTACTTCCAATGCATGGTTTCTTGGGTTACTCCGAAAGGGGTACAACATAGTTTGCTTCTCTCTCAAAAGACTCTGGGGTCAGACCAACTCCATGGCCCTCAAGGGAAGTAAAAGGACTGGCCCTTTGTGAAGGCATCGATTCTTTTCTCCTGAAGGCTGCTATCTTGGAAGTTCCTCAGATAGAGAGGTACAGGGAGTTTTACTCCATAGTGTTTCTAGTGCAGAAGTCCACAGGGGGTTTCCGCATGATGTTGGATCTAAAAGCCCTCAACAAGTTTGCACAGACCCTGCCCTTCAAAATGAAGACTCTGCAGAGGATAATTCCATTGGTGATCAAGGGGCATCTCAGGTGTACATTGCATCTATAGGGTGCCTATTATTGTGGTCCGATCCATCCACAACACCAGAAGTACCTAAGGTTATGCATCAAGGAGAGGCACTTTCAGTTCCCGATATTGCCTTTCAGCCTGAATTCAGCACTTCAGGTGTTTGTGAAAGTGGTGGCTTCTTTTCATCTGCAAGGGATTCACCTATATCCATACTTGGACAACTGGCATCTTCACACTCCCACGAGGAAGCAATTACTTCAGGATCTGGCCTGGGTGTGCTCTCATGTCCAGGCTCATGGATTCCTTCTCAACCAAGGAAAATGCCAATTTACTCCTACAAGAGACCTGACTTTCATCCGGGCCAGGTTTTGTACTGATCTCAACAGAGAATTCCTTCCAGGGCCCAGAGCAGCAGTCTTAAGGTCTCTGTCTCTGTGGGTGATGGGCTGCCACCCCCTTTCAGTGCGTCAGTGGTTGAAGCTTCTAGAGCCCATGGTGGTGGCAGTCTTCTTAGTGCCCCAGGCTCGTTTTGATCTTCAATCTCTGTGGTATCATCTGCATTCGTTTTGGGAGCCAAAGTTAGGGAACTTCGAATTCCTAGTTCTGGTGACTATGTAGGTGGTCAGGAAATTAAAATGGTGGACTTTGCCAGAGTCTCTTTCAAAGGGCATAGCTCTTCAGCAGGATCCTCCAAAGGTTTTAACAATGGATGCTAGCTCCTTTGGGTGGGTGGCCACTTTGGGGGACTTGCCGCTGCAGGCGAACCGGACTCTGCAAGAAAGCAGACATTCGTCCAATTGGAAAGAGCTCATAGCTGTTTGCTGGGTAGTATGGGGTTCCAGCAACATCTTGTCGGTTGTAACTTGTCAGATCAGAAAATGTTGTAATGGTTGCTTATTTGAACAATCAGGAGGGGGGGGGTCAGTCCCGTTCATTGAATGCTGTAGCTTCATTTCTTTTCCAGTGGGTAGTGGTTCACTTCCAGTCTCTGGTGGTGGTCCATATCAGAGGAGTTGACAATGGTGTGGCAGATTCCCTCAGCTGTATCTTTCCCACCTCCCACGAAATGCCTTTGGCCAGGGCAGCCTTTCTTCAGCTGTGCAAGAGGTTTGGTGTACCTTTCCTAGACCTATTTGCTTCCTGGCACAATACGCAGGTTCCCAGATTTTGCTCCTGGAGTCCCCAGGAGGGAGCTTGGGGGTGAATGATTTGACTCTCGCGTGGTAGGATCAGCTACTGTATGCTTTTCCACTTATTCCTCTGATTCCCAGGTTGTTGTTCAGACTGTTGGGGGGAAAACAGCGTGATGATGGTGGTTGGCCCAGGCGCTCATGATTTCCCAGGCTCAAGTCCTTAGCAGTTCAGGGTCCGTGGATGATTCCCTGTTTTCCCTCCCCTCTCAGAACCTCTCCCTTCCTGTCTCCACAGAGGCTGCGCCTCTCAGTTTGGAAATTGAGAGGAGGAGGTTGCAGGAGAAAGGTCTGCCACGCCATTTAGCTGAAGCAATTCAGCAGTCTCAGAAACTGTCCACTTGGAAATCTTAGGAGAGACACTGGGGCAGTTTTCAGAGGTGGTGTGGGTCTCTACAGCTTTCACCTCTTACTTGCCATCTAAAGGATGTTCTGCAGATCTTGTGGGAAGGTTTTGAAAAAAGTCTGTCAGTTCCACCTTGCATGCTAAGTGGGTGGCTAATCGAGCGTTCAGGTCTCATTGGGGTCATTTGACTGATGCAGAAGACTTAGTGGCATGATTGTTGCACAGTTTTTCTCTGTCCAGGCCTTTAGTAAAAATCCTTATTTCCTTTCTGGAGTTTACCTCACTGTCTGAAGGCTTTGGTCTCTCATCCTTTTGAGCCTTTAGAGATGGTGGATATTAAGTTCTTGACCTTTAAAGTAGTGTTCCTAGTGGCCATTACTCCCACAAAGCGGATTGGCAAGGGAGCCGTTTTTGTCTTTTTCTGACGATGGGGAGGTCTATCTGGATAAGACAAAATGTTTTCGTAAAAGTGATTCTTTGTTTGTCTCTTTTGGAACATCTACTAGAGGTAATAAGGCTTCTTCTTTATCCATCTGTCGGTGGATCAAGCAATCGATTTCCTTAACCTATTCATTGTCGGGAACTCCTTCTCCGCTGGGGTTCAAAGAAGATCTACCTGGGGGGAGGGGGGGGGGTTGCTACCTGGGTGGATTTGAAGGGTGCTTCTATTTCAGAGATTTGTCAGGCAGCTACATGGGCTACCCCCAAATACTTTTGTTAAACATTATCGTTTGCAGAATGTTTTATGTGATGATAACAACTTTGCTCTGGGAGTTTTGCATTGTTTTGTTTCTTGAAATACCCACTCTGATCTTCTGAATAAATCACTATGGGGTGCTGCATTTTTGGAGTAGTCTCTGTGTTTTGATTTTTTCCATTCCCATTTGAAAGCCGGTGGGTACGGCTTGGGTATTTTCTCATTAGTGATGAAGGGGATGAGGACAAGGGGGACCTGGTGATAACGTTTTATTGGATACCAGTAATCTTCATTACTCCTGGTCCTGTTGTCTTCGTCCCATTCATCACGTCCCTCCCTCCCTCCTGGATTGCCAGCCTTCATATGGAGGGCTTGGTAGTTCAGGCATAATGCTGGGTAGGTAATGCTTATATAGGCTCCATAGGGAGGAGGGGCAGTGTCTACAGGCGTTCCGCTGTTCTTTTTTTCTGTGTAGCGAAATGGAGATATCTCATTATTGATGAATGAGACGAGGACAACAGGACCAGGAGTAATGAAAATTGCCGGTAAATAGTGAGATATTACTGTAAGTGTTTGCTTTTTCCAGGATGTTGTGCTACTTTTTTTCCAGGCATCAAATTACTCTTTGTCAAATAAAGAGGGGGGGGCTGGGAGCTGATAAAGGTCCAGTACCCGTGCTCCACACAACGTTATCAATCCAAACAATTGGGGTTACTGTTCCTGATAAGACACTGTTAGTGTCTGTCAAAAGAAGAGAACAAAGAAAAGAACCAGTGGGTATCTAGGTACTATGCTACTCAACACGAGACAGTCACAAGGTACTCACACATCCCGAGGGATGTCATGCTTCATCATTGGGCGGTGCTCCTCCTTGGGCCGGCGCTGCAATGCCCTACTGGTCCCCCGAAGGGTCACTTTAGCGAAGATCTTTTTATTTCGCTGTTTGATGAGTGTGAGAGTGTGGTTTTAATAGGGTCGTGAAAGGTGAGTGTGAGATTAAGTATTAAAACTGGCTAGGGGCTATCCCAAACGTCTTTAATATGTTGGTTCCCCTGTCAGAGTAAAAAAACCTGTAGGTTGTTGTTACTAGTGGGGTAATAATGGCCCCTAGTAACTAAAAGGTCGACATGTTTCGCGCCTAGAAGTGGTCAAAATGATCCTTGGCGCTTTAACAGGGCCAGAAAATAGTTTAGTCAACCCCAAACATAATTTTTGATTGTGCGGTCCCCATTTGTTTTGTTAAGGGTGGTACCTGCACATGGTGGTTATCACCGTTGGTTCGACCTAGAATGATGAAAGTAAAAGAGAGACACACATGGTACACAAACAGACACAGAACATCAAAGTGTTAGGTAATGTCCAACTATAGATTTTTAGTCGGTAGCATATATTAAGTATAGACTCACTGTTCAGACAAAAAACATCAAAGTGTTTGCTGATGTCCAACTATAGATTTCAAGTTGGTAACATATCTCCAGTACAAACTCACTGTTCATACATAAACACATAACGAACATGTACTTTCACAATTCTGCGCCATTGTTAATTTCAAGGTAATCGCGCCTCTCATGTGTTTCATGCACATACCATCCTCTTTGGGGTGTGTGGGGAATATTGTTACAATCACATATTCCTGTTTATAGTTAGTATCACACATGATTCATCACTAAGTGATAGTACAACAGTGAACATGCAAATTTTGTTGAGCGATAGGTAGTGACATAGTCTTACCTAATTGTTACTGACAATAGGCTTCATAGGCTATCGCACGGTGGCCCGCACCGTTACGGGCTGTGAGTGTTAATAGAAAGGTGGGGGAGAGAGAAAAGGAGAGAAGTGAAGGCCAATGTTAAAAATAGTGCTCGTAGTAACCTGAACGAGCAGCGGTTCTCAGGTATAGACCCCTGGTGGGGGAGGAAGGGGAATCCTACTTAGGGTTTTGCCGGGTGCGTGACTCGCTGCACCTACCCTTGACCATGCGTGCCTGAATGGTGGCCGGACGGTTGACCGGCATTCGTAAAGTAAGTTCCTTGCGTTGCCTGACTTCCGGGTGCCTGGCTTCCTATGGGTGTGGCCCAAGTCAGTGCACATGACCACGCGCCATCTTGTAGTGGAGCGAAGTGTTCCCTTTTCGAAAAAAATCTGTATATTGGGATTCTAAAGTTTAAGCTAATAATTTTGAAAAAAGGGGGGGCTCTATTGTGGTGATGTCAAGATGTGCTGGCAACACATAAATGATGTAGTAGTATGTCTGAAGCATATGCTTATTCAAAGTAGAATTTGTTTACATAATGCTTCGCTTGATCTCTCATATATTCCAGACTTTAAATTATGTTTGTGGATCTACGACATGTCAGTTATAGATACAGAAAAAATCATACCACAGTGGTACTATCTACTCCAAATACCCCATTCGTATCAGTGATTAGGATAAATCTCTCAGAGGACAGAGTGTGGGCAATTCATGAGTGGAGCCCAGTTATAGGTGGAGGTGCCTATACTTGTTGTAAGAAGAGTCTTCCACCTCTGATAGCATATGACTCAGTGTATTATTTTTGACATGAGTTACCTACTGGAGAGTATGTGGCAATCATCCCTAGTGGTTAAGATGGAAAGAGATGTCATGTTATTCCAGTGTGTCCCTCATGGTTGGGATAGGATTAGGATGATTTCATAGCCCTCTTCTTCTATATTTCCAATGCCGGAATCCCTAATGTCTGAGGTAACCATGTGTTAGGGTCGGTTATAGGTCGACCCATGGGATATCCTTATTTAGTCCTTTCTTGTGGGTCTGAAGACGATGTACCCATCGTTGTTCTCTTCTGAACAAGACAGCAGTGCTCCACGTTGGGTCTGCCTCTATGACAGTGCTGTTGGACTTGTCCGCAGCCTTTGACACTGTGTCACACCACATCTTATTAGAGAGACTTGAGTCCCTTGGTGTGAAGGGCACCGTTCTAAACTGGTTCCGCTCCTTTTTAGAGGGCCGTTCTCAAAATGTGTTCCTGCGCCCTTTTATTTCAGCCTCTAGATCCATTAGCTGGGGGTCCCACAGGGATCGGCGTTGAGCCCCACCCTTTTTAATGTGTACCTGGCCCCTCTCGCCACGCAGATTGAACAGTGTGGGGTGAAGGTGGTCTCGTACGCTGATGATACGCAGCTTGTGTTCTCTTTTAAAGAACACACGGAGGTAGCTTTATGAATTTTAAACTATGTCTACGTAAAATCCTGACATGGATGACGAACAATTGCATGAAGTTGAATACAGAAAAAACCGAGGTTCTGTTTTTTAATCAACCATCTCCACCTTCCTCGGAACTTTGGTGGCCGGCAGAGCTTAACCCCCTCCTAGTCCGGTGCACTCTGCCAGGAACCTGGGATTTAGATTTGATGCTAATCTCTCGGGCAGTGCCCAAATCTGTAAAATCTCTTCTGCATGCTTTTGGAAATTAAAAGTTTACGTAGAGTTCTGCATTTACTGCCAATGAATTGTAGGAAAAGTGTAGTCCATGCACTTGTTACCTCTCAATTGGACTACGCAAATAGTCTCTACCTGGGGCTCCCAGATTATTTGTTGAGAAAATTGCAGATTATACAGAATGCTGCAGCGAGGCTGATCAGAAATGTGCCTCTTCGTCACCACATCTCTCCTCACTTGTGTAGCCTTCATTGGCTCCCTGTCAGAAGACGGATTGAATTCAAGGCATTGGTACTAGCATTCAGATCCATGAGAGATGTGGGTCCTCAATATCTGAAGCTTAGACTTCGGAAGTACTGCCAATCTAGATCACTAAGGTCAAACCATCAGGACTTAATGGTGACCCCACGCTTCAAAAAGTCCATGATGGGGGTCCGTGCCTTTGCTGTGAAAACAGCCGCTTTGTGGAACTCCATGCCTGCTCATCTTCGAAAGGCGAGCTCAGAGCCTCTGTTCAGAAAGGCCTTAAAAACCTGGTTGTTCAGTCTAACCCAATTTACTGCATAATTTTTTCTGCTTCTGTATGCTATCTGCACTTACCGCTAGCGCCGGGACACCTCCGCAGGAGGTAGCCGTGCGCTCTACAAATTGAATTAATAATAATAATAATATGACAGTCCATTTGATGTCTTCTGCACAGTGTTTCTTTTCAATGAAGTGGTTGCACATTCTGGTGGAGACGCGTCCGCATCAGATCGTACTTTTGTGTTCCCCTATTCAGACCTTGACCGGTCTAGTGGTCATCTTTGTTCTCTTCTTTTGACAGACACTAACTGTGTCTTATCAGGAACAGTAACCCCAATTGTTTGGATCACATTACTCTTGTCTGGTGCATGATTTGAATTGAGTCACATCCAGGTGTTTACTTATTTTATTTTATTTATTTAAAGAGTTTTATATAGCGTGAACAAGACCCTTTTGGGTGTCAGAGCACTGCACAAGAATGACAAAGGGTAGTTATGATACAGACAATAAACAATATACATGGTATTGGTCATGGGGGCAATAGTTACAGTAGCAAATAGTAGAAAGACAAGAGCACATAGTCACTCGTACATAATGGCATGGGCAAAACCCAATGGGTGTCAGGGCATTCTGTGGCAATTATTGTGTAGATGGTTGGGAAATGGAAGATCAGCGCTGATTTCAGGTGGTATGTATGAAGGCGTGATAAATAGAACATCAAACAGGCAGGTAACAGTGTCACGCCCGCAGAGAGGGAGGTATGGCCTCAATGTGAGAGGAATCTGTTGGATAGTAGAAGTTTTACCTCTTTTTTGAGGATGGATGTTGAAGGGTCGGGCCTGGTCTCCGGAGGAAGAAAGTTACAGATTTTAGGTGCATTTCTGGAAAAGGCTCGCTTGTAGGTTTTCTTTTTGTTGAATTTTTGTGGCTTGAGTAGTAGGGAGCTTGTGCTTCTGGAAGATCTGTTTCCACCAAATAGGGTCAGTTTCTGGGCCAGGTAAGAAGGAGTGTTGTGGTTAAGAGCTTTATGGGTCATGCAGGCAGTTTTGAGGTGGACCCTAGCCTCATAAGGAAGCCATTTCAGTGATTGGAGTTCAGGGGTGACATGATCCCTTTTTTTGAGCCAGTGATGTGCCTTGCTGGCATGTTCAAGGTAACATTCAGCGGTGCAAGTTTGATTTTCGGAAGACAAAAAGGGTAGCACTACCATAGTCTAGCACTACCATAGTATAATTTAGATATCACAAGTGCTTGAATCGCTGTTTTGAGATCTGCTATGGGAAGGAAAGGTTTTAGATTCCTTAATGCTTGTAGTTGATGGTTAGCTCCTCTGGTGGTTGCACTGATGTGATTTTGCATGGAGAGGTTATTGTCCAAATTATTCCTAGGGATTTAGCTGAGTCAATAATGTGTGGGACACAGTTCAAAGCAGTGAGATGTGTGAGCCAGACTTTGATAGTAGGAGCAATACTGGGTGGTGAGATGAATAAGAATTTGGTTTTGTTGAGTTTTTGTCGAGGTGTTATTGAGGGTGCTGATGTCATTGGGTGAGGCAATTTTCAAGTAGAGTTGAGTATCATCTGCATAAATGCGGTAGGAGATGTGGGAGTATTTTGGGATTGTGGTCAGGGGCTCCATGTGCACGTTAAACAGCATAGGGGTGAGAGAGTAGAACCGTGGGGGATGCCTAGTGTAACTGGCGACTGATTGAATAGAGCGTGGTTGATTAAAATGTGTTAAGATCTGTTGTGTAGGAATGATGAGAACCATTTTAACACTGTGCTGGAGAGACCCATCCTGTGTTCTAATAGGCTCATAAGAGACTCAAGTTTGACAGTGTTGAACGCAGTTGACAGGTCAAGTAGGATTAGTAAGCAAGAGCCATACTGGGTGAGTGAGCGTAGAGCTTCTTCAACAATGTGGACCAGGGCAGTTTCGGTGCTATGAGCCGGTCTGAAACCAGATTGACATTGGTCGAGCAGTTGGAATTGCTCAATGTGACTGCAAAGCTGTAGGTGCACACATTTTTCAAAGAGTTTGGCCAAAGTTGGGATATTGGAGATAGGGTGATAGTTGTTGGGGTCAGACTGGTGGGTGTTGGTTTTTTTTAAAAATAGGTGTAACCTGGCCAATTTTTAGACAGTCTGGTATGGAGCCTTGGGTAAGTGAGGCATTGATAATCCTAGTCCATAAGGGGAGTAGGAAGTGAATGGTCTCATCGAGACGTTTGGAGGGAAGAAGATCGTTGAAGTGGTTGGAGTATTTCAGAGAAGTCAAAAGTTTTGAGATGCCGCTTTCATCGAAGGTTTTAAAGCTGGACCAGGCTACATTGTTTTTAGGTTTGTGTATATAATATCTGTACCTGTCTGGTCTGGTGGCTTAGTGGACTAATGCGTTCACTGTAGTGGCCTGTGTTTGACCTCATGGTCACAGGTTCAAATCCCAGCAGGTCCACTCATCCTTCTGGGGTCGATAAAATGAGTACCATTGAGTTGGGTAACAATAAACATCTGTTATTCAGTGCCAAGATACACTTCTGGTTGAAAATGTGCTTTACAAACACACGTTATATTGTATTCTAAAAGCAGATTTGAATATGTATTCTCTCTAAAATTTCTTTAAAACTTATCCCTAAATGCTAGTTTTGTGTCTACTACATTATTAGTAGTGGTTAACTCATTGGTCTTGTTTCCAAGCGATGAAACATTACCAACTGGTGACAGCAAACACAGTGCGAGTTTCACTCAGGAGTAAAACGGTGTTCAGCATCGGAGGCCATCCAATCATTGGCCTCTGCAAAACGCACAGAGCGATGGTCACGTATGCCAGTTGCGTTGTTGTTCTATGGAAAATGTGTGTGTAGGTAGGGTGGCATTCTATGCGCCCATAATTATATAGACCCCGCCCCTTTCTGCCCTCCCCCCCACAACTGTTTTCGTCCCACTTAAAGCCCTGCCTAAGTAGCTAACTGTGCTCAGAATGAGAATATTGCATGCAGCTTCGCTCTGAATGATGTGAGTGGAAGTGACATAATTGCCTTTCGAAGAAAACACCTTCTGCAATCTGCAGTGTTATTAGGGGAGCGTTTTCTTTGAAAGCAGAGGAGGCGTAGTGCCCGCCTGCTGTGCACGAGATCTGCGTGCTGCAGAATACCAGGAGCAGTAGACGGGGAAAGGGCAGGCCTGTGCCGTGCGCTTTACAACAGTAGTGTTGCGTAATGTGTAAATCTAGGACGCATTAACTGGGTCTATCGAGAGGCGCCCAACGGGGATCCGCAACTGTTTCGAAACGTGCGCCCTTACAGTACACAATAGAGTCCAAGAGCACCCCTCTCAGCTACCTCGCCAATATCTTTGGAATTGAGGTACCGTCGGAATTTCCGTCGCCCTCTGCTGTTATTGTTCTCAAGCTGATGCGGCACAGACCCGGGCGCAATAGCCTATGTGAGGCCTCTAGAAATGAGCGCAGAAGTGCCTTCCAGAATAGGACATATTGCTCATGGCCTGGGTCACTAGAATGATGCGATTATGTAGCGGCAGCGTTTTCGGCATCGTCATGGTGCATACGCCACATTTGTCACATAATCCCTCACCTGCTGCATAAACAGCAGATTTTAATTAAAAAACATTGTTTCGAGCCCAAACGGATCAAAAGTTCATAAAAACACGGCAATACGCTTTTCCGAAGTGGAAGGCAAGTCGTAAAGGTTGACTGGCCACCTTTCTGTTGCATATTGCTGTATTTAGGTGTTAAACTGGTACTAATGAGGCTTTGCACAGACTGTTAGTATGTGTAAAAATGACAAAATGATAAAGTTATGCTATCACAAAATCTGTCACATTATCCTGCATAATGTGCCTTTTCTTGTTGCATAATTTGGTCAACCCTGCCACATAGTTTGGTCCTCCTCTGCCACATAATTCCAGTGGCCCTGCTCATGGTGTAGGCCTAGAGCTGGAGAAAACATCTCTGATGTGGACTTTAAAACAAACACAGAAGCCTAGAAGTGGCTTCAAGAACTGGTCACAGTAATCCAGATGGGGCAACCAGAATTAAGATCAGTACTCCAGACTTTGCCTCCACAAATGCAACCCCCCTGAGCCTCTAACTCATAATACTGAGGGCAGGGCTCATCTCTCTTTGTTCCTGGTTTGTTGGTTGCCCAGCTAAAGCCTCTGACTGGTTTAATGGATTGATGCCCGGTCAGACAGGAGCACAGAAAAACAAACCTATCCCTGGCTAGGTAAGGAAATAAGCAGGTCATGACAAAGACAGAAAGGGACACAGTGAAGCAGACCCATAAAAAGGTACGCTAATAGTTATGGACAGAGGGGGCCATTTACACCCACTTAGCCACCCTGGTGGTGGAGCACTGTCTGCCTGATGGAGGGAGCCTTGGCTGCCTGGCTGGGATCTCTGTGCTGTGAAGGGAGCCGCAGCTCCAGTAGCTCCTCCCATAGGACTGCGGGATTGCTGAGTGGGAGCCATGTTTAAAGCACCCTTTCAGAATTTTCTTTTAGGCAGAAGACAAACACCAAAGTAGTAGTTTGTTTTCTCAATACAAAAATTAAATGCGCCTGACACAGAGATAATGTTCTCATTGAACGTCAGGGCCATAATACATTTTCCCTGCCGCAGGGACGGATGTAGTGCCCTCAACAGGGCAAGATGGCAGCTTTGAGACCTGGTGGCCCTCTTGGGGACAGGCCGCCCGATGAGAGGTTTACATTGGCAGAGTCAGTGCAGGTTCCACCTGTGACAACACAGTGCTTCCCCGACTCAAAATAGAATGGGGTAATTGGGTAATTATGAGTTTGGTGGGGCGGGAGCACTTCCAATTTATGGCAGTGTGTTTTGGCGGGGTGGGCGCACCATCAATTTACGATGGTACTCCCGCTCCACCAATCTCAAAGTGTGCCCCAGAGGTTGGCTCCCATGCTTTTCCCTCAGATGCTAAAACCATAGGGAACACAGGTATGATGTGTGTGTACACTTCTAAAACGTAATCTCGATTATGTTTTGTACTCAATACAGGTTGAAAACATAGCAGAGAGGGTCATACTGGTCTATAGGGCAACCAGGCAGTGCCTGACGGGCTGGTGTCACAGGTCAGTGTATGGGCTGGTTTTCTGCCTGTTTGTGGGCCTGTTTTATGGTTTGCTGGCTCGGTTTTTACTGTTGATATTCCTGATATTAAGACAAACATTGCCTGCAGTAAGCTCAAATCCATGCAGACTTCCATACCTTGCAAAACACATATATAGCATGTCCTTACAAGTTCAAAACTGCCCCAGTATGCAAACATGGTGACTTTTTAGCTATCTGATTCCCTTATGGAGGCCACTTTTATGTTTTGTGTATCAGTCCGACGCTGCTAGCAGATAAGAGAGTTTGAGAGAAAGAGTATAAGTTTGTTGTTTCAGTTAATTAAAACCATAACAATTTCAGAATAAAATGATAAAATAATACAGTGTATGACAACATAATATGAAGATTACCTGATGTTTGCTAATACAAAATATCATAAAACCAAGTTAATTGTTTAGGGGAAAAAATAGTGCAATACGTGTGCAAATACACAATACGAATGAAAATTGTAGTCAAACTGATGATTCAAATCAATCCTGCCAACATCAACTTTGGTTTTATGCTGGCATTCATGTTTAAAACTGCAGTAATATTTGTGCAAACAGGCAATACCAATGTAAACTTATGTGCAACATGTATACTACTCAGTCCAATCGTGACTGGCAAAAACTTAAGTCTTAAGATCAGTCGATGTAGATCATCCCTGGACAGTCAGATCTTTTTAGCAAACAGTACCTCTTCACCCAGGGATTTCAGTTAGGACCCAGGCCAGGAATTTACCAAGTTTACAGTTTAACTGCGGATCTCCCGGGTTGAAACATGCTATTATTGATTCCCTGCATATGCAAATTTCTCTGTAGTTGAAGCTTCTTTTTAATAGCTGTGAGCGAAGCTTACCGAGCTTGGGACAAATACAAATCCAGTGGATAAAATACTCTTTTCCCCAATTGCAGAGTTTACAAGATGTTGGATTGGTGTATTTTCACGTTGGTTGATTTGCTAATGCAGGTATACTACCCATGTGCAAGGTCACGAGCCGGCATTTTATGTATGCTGGAAAGGGGGTTGCCAGATAAGGTGCTGGTGTCAGAGTGTCGTAGTGTTTGATTACCATCCATGCGTGCAAGCGGGACCTGAATTTGATTTTATCTTCTAGACAAAATGGCAGTTTTACCACCCTATAGATCAGTTAGACTCAGTTGTTTAATGGAAACATTCAAATACTTATAATATTCCGACCGCTGGTCCCTTTGAAGAGCTGACCATAATGCACTATTTTGTATGAAGTCTTGATCTTGACCATCTTTTTGTTGTTGTTGCTCCTTTTGCCAGATCTTGCTTTGTAAGTACAAACTCGAGCCAGATTTGTGCTGGCGAGGAGCATTGAGGCAGGTTGAACACTCGCTTGAAGGTGTTAATCTGTGCTTTATCTAATATTGCTAGTGAAAACAAGGAAGGCTTGGGTCCTGTACTCCCCAGACTGGACCACCCAAATATTGAAATCACAGAAAGGTGTCAAGGGAGGTTTATTTTAAATATTCGCAATAAACCTGGGACCACTAATTCTGAGGTTTATGAGCATTTATTCTGCTTAGTTTTGATAATTCAAAAAGACATTCATAAATCAATTGGACATGTCTTTTAAAAGGAAACACCACATTAGTAAATCACACAATTGCAACACATTTGTATGCGTGATTTAGAACCATTTCTTTTGTGAGACAATATATACAACACATACATAATACCAAACGTTATTTGTGACAAAAATATATACAGCAAACCACTGATCACAAGACAAACATCGATAAATTATGTGTGCCAGCCTGAAATTAAACCAGTCCTGCATTTGCACTGAAAACACAAGGCGGACAATTGCTCATTCAAAGACACATGTCTACTGTCCTGCCTGTGGGAGGGTGGGGATGCATATCCTACTTAAGGGTGTTGACAACCTAGAAAAAGGGGAAATCATTTCTATTCAGTCCCCTCGTGGCACACCCTGTTCTACCTTCCCCCACACTCAACAGCCAACGTGTTTCGAATCCCCAACAATTCCGGGATTCTCTTCAGGACTCGGACTTGGTTTTGTTTTGGCTCTAAAAAAAGAAAAAGAAAAATATGTTGCTATAAATCTGACGACCCCTTGTATGACCAGAACTTGATGGCCAGCACATGTATGATAGGTACCTCAATTATGCTGCAGACAGATGTCCATTATCTGTTCTTCAATTCATAGTATTAATCGAGGCTACAAAAAGATAGACATCAGGGCATTAAATGTACGATGTACTACATAAGAAACACATCGTATTTCAAAGGATCATGGAACAGAGTTCCTACCTTAAATTTTATGGGTGTGTGGAAGCTCTTGATAATGATTTAAAAACGGTCCAGGATCTAGGAATGGTAAGTGAAATTATTATCAGTACTGACTCTGCCTGCATTCTGTGCACACATTAGAGTTAAACAGTGAAAAGCTGGCTCGCGCTACAATGTTACCTTGAGACTCGTGAAATGTAGTTAGAGCTTGCGGGCGCGTCGCCGTGAATTTCTTCTGCAATAATCCTGACTGTTTCCTGTGTGAATGGAAAACTACATGAAAGGAGGCTCCTTGATTATGTGAAACCCCAACTATTCCAACAGCAGATTGTGACTTGCCTTTCATTTCAGCCATGTGAAAGCAGTTAGAAAATCATCTTGCTCCTCTCATTCAAACCGGCAGCACTTGGTAACTGCCACTGATGCTTCCTTAAACAACCTGGAAGCAGAACTGTGAGGTCAAAGGCCCCGGGGATTGTGGGCCATGTAGTCCATATTCAAAACGGGTGACATTTCAGAGTTTAGTAACTCATTCAGGCCGTGCAAGACCGTGTTAAATTTCATAATGAGAAATGCCTCTCTTCGTGCCAATACTGTCTCAGGGTCACCACCTCTCAGGTTGTTCTTTGTTATCAGAGACAATACAGTCCATGTAAAGTCATCAAATCTGTGGTTCAAAGTTATAAAATGTTCAACCATGGGGGCAGTAAAAATTTTATTCTTCAAACGTGAGCGGTGTTGCACAATCCGATTCCGTACTTCTTGCGAAGTTTTTCCAATATAAATCTTTTTGCACGGGCATGTAACTGCGTAAACCACGTTTTTGGATTTGCAATTCGTAAATTCATTGTGATGCCAGTGTCTCTGTCCGTCAGTGAAAGTGCAGCCCTCAGTGGTGGAATTGCATACCGAACATGTTCCACATTTGTGATGCCCTTGCACAGGTGGAAGATTTAGCATGGTGCAAAGTGTAGACGGTTTTTTACTTTGGCCTGCTGTGTTGGCAATTTGTTGCCCAATACTTCTGGGTTTTTTCAGAGCGAAGAGGGGTGGTCCGATGTTAGGAATTGTACCTTCAATCAAGTGCCAGTTGTTGCGTATGAGTTTCTTCACGGGTTGTGTGTAGGGCCCGAACGTGGAAACACACACAATGCGATCAGTAGATGACTTGATTTTTTTGGTTAGCAAATGTTCCCTAGGTATGAACCATGCCCTTTTGAGAAAGTGTTTTAACAATTTCTTAGGATACCCCCTTTCCCGAAGTTTGTTAACAAGTGCTTCTGCATGAAACTCGTAGTCTTCCCTTCTTGAGCAATTGCGCCTTATGCGCAAAAATTGACTAAACGGCAAATTGTCTTTGAGGTTTCTGGGATGGTAACTTCTGTAGTGGAGGGCATTATTTTTATCCGTGGGTTTTGTGTGCAGTGTGGTAATTAACCCACTGGGTGACGTTTTCACACTCACGTCCAGGAATGCAAGACTCTGATTGCTGTATTCAAGGCTAAATTTGATGTCTGGGCTGCGATCATTCAACCATGTGTGGAATTTTTGTAGGATGTTGGCGGGCCCCTCCCACAGGCACCAAACGTCATCGATATACCTGTACCACTGTTTCAAGTGTGGACTGTATGGATTGTTCTGATACAGGAATTGCTCCTCGTACTTAGCCATGTATAGGACTGCCATCTCAGGCGCGAATGGACAGCCCATGGCTACGCCTTTGACTTGGATAAAAAATTAATTGTCAAATTTGAAGAAATTCTTCTTCAGTGAGATTGATGCTAATTTCAGAATGAATTCCGTCGGCATCTAATATTGCAGCATCCTGACCCCTCTTGGCCGACTTCCGTATGCGATGTTTGGAAGTAACTTGGCAGAGATGACTGTTAGGAGTGGTTGAAATGATGGACTGTCAAGTTTTTTTGCCAAGGTGGTAAAGGCGTGGATGAGTGGAGAAGTGTGGTGCAGCGGCCAGGGCAGCTGACTTCGGAGCACAGGGTTCACGGTTCGATCCCCGGCTCCGGCGGCAGCTTAGCTCAGCACCATGTGACTCTGGGCAATAGCTCACTTAATTTCCACGACGGCCCCCAGCGCCTTGAGACCCGTAAGGGTGAGTAGCTACGCTATATAAAAACGGACTTACATTTTTTACATTCACCATCTTCCCTATGTACTGTTTTTGCTGGCAGAAATTTCCTCTAGAGTCTAGGTACAACTCCAAGCATGTAATTGGTTTCTGTCTCTAGCTAACTATCGTTTAATACAATCAAAGCAGCCTGCCCTTGTAGATTGCAAACGGACATGGTTGTCATTTTTATCACATTTACCTCTAGGGGCTTATGGTGGCACTCTGAGCTAGCTGGTATCTAGGCCAACATATCCTACGGGGGTGCTCGGAATCAATCTAGGCACCTCACCCAAAGTTTATGTTGTCCAACAAACATGCAGGTCCTACGGATTAGTTGGAACTGCACGACAGAGGACTGATTTTGATGACGTCTATCCTGCCACATTTATACTGGGTGCTACCCTAACGAGAGTGCCTTCAGGCTTTCACAACAGAGCTAGCATCAGATTCTGCTTGACTCCATGGTATGGCCTCATCACCGCCGTTCACATGATGGATCTGCTGAGGGTCTTCACGTCCTGCACTGCAGGACTACCTGGCATTTCTGGCTTGGAGAAAACTGCACGACCCAGGCTGCTACATGTATGCCCCAAGATGTCCGGGACCAATAGCTTCCCTTTGCATGCTAAATTTAAGACAGGAAGATTTTGAACCCTCCAGTGACTTTCTGCTTGACCATGGGTGAAAATGTTTTAATGTTGGTGTGTGATGTGGTGGACCTCGCGAGTTAAGCTTGCTTGTTGAAAGTTTGTTAAGTGATAGGTGTTACACAGCTGTTCATAGGGAAATCTTTCCCTCCCTTCTTTCTTCCTCATCTTCATAACTATATTTAATAGGGGACTGGATAGTAAGTGCACAAGTATCGTTGGCCCCACAGCCCTACCTCTCGCTTCACCCACCCTTCCAAAACTACCCCCCACCCCACTTCGCACAGCTTCTTGGTATCCACACTGCAATGATTATTACCCACGGGAGAAACGTCTGTTAGATTCTAATAATGTCCTGCAGAAAATAATTTACTTCTATCCTTCAGTGTGAGCAGCATGACAAGCTACATTAGAAGTAAGAAAGTGTTAGCATTTAGAGCCACAAAGGCACCTGAACATAACACTCCTACAAGAAACGCACCTTTCGACACCTGAAGAGAGATTGGGTGGGTAGGGTGATGAGTAGCAGTAGCACGTGACCTCATAATGATACAGTGCAAAACGTGGCCACTCCCTCTCTTAAGAGTGCTGCAGAGTCGCAAACCTGATCCGAAAATGTCTCCCTTACTTGATAAAAAGAACATGGATGGACCTAATAGAGAGAGATGTATTTGCCATTTGCACATGATGAATACTACAATAGTGGTGGAATGTGGGTATGCCCATAATGCCTCTAAAAGTCACTTGTTATCCATCATCTCCAAGATCATAATGGAATTAGGGTACACAAAGACAGTGATTGGAGGTGAATGGAATATAGCACTCAACCAGATTCTGGATAAAAACTGGCCCAGTGGGGGGGACACAATATGAGGGACATGACAATTTTACATGATGGCAATAGTGATCACGGTTTAGTGGGATCCTGGCAATTGTTCCACCCTAGGGATAGAGAATGCACATTCATGTCTTGTGCTCACGACACCTGCTCCAAGATTGGCTTCTCCCTGACATCCAGCTCAGTGCTACCATCAATAAGTGGCTGCTCTGCCCAAGGGTGGGATGTCAGACCAATCACCAGTCAGGTTGGACCTATATGTCGCCCCTATATCGAAAAGATGGAGAATTTATATTTCAAGACAAAAAACCCTAACAGATAAAACATCCTTAAAAACCAACTGTGCACGTGCCTTGGCCTAAATAGACACTCAGTACTCTTTGGGCCGTAGGGCCTCCAGCAGGGCGGTTCAGAGAAAAAGCATGACGAGAGAAACAGCATCATACAAGAACAAACCAAAGAATGACCAAGAAACAAAAAATCATGCAACCAGATAACTGCCAGGAACAATTTACACCCAAATGAGAGTTACATAGAAAGTTGACCTAAAAATGATATTCATGAGTAGAGCAAAATATGCACATATCCATTTAAGATGTCAGGGAGAGAGAAGAGTCTGAACTCTAACAGTTCAGCTGAAGCAGAGAGAATCCCAAAAGTCCCTCCCTGCTGTCGCTACTGTCTTGCGTACCCTTGTTAGGCTCCCCGAGGACCCTGCCAATGCCTTTGCAGTCTTCTTTTCAACAACCCTGATCTCCCTGACACTTCTGTGGCTGAAAGAGACTTCCTAGAGGACCTACAACTCCTGGTACTGTTGGACGAAGGCAGAGTGATGCTGGAGGGGAAGATGTTGGTTGAGGAGATAGTGGCTGTAATTACAGACCCACTCTTTGGAAAAACCCTGGGCGATGATGGCCTGCAGGGGGAATTTTACAGAATTAATAAGGCATTGATCCCCCGAATACTACATGACATGTTCAAAGAAGTGAAGTAGGAAGTGGCCTTTGTGCGGAATTCAACAACGCAATTATTAGAGAACACTGAAAGCAGGCAGAGAGCCACTGCTGTGTTTCAGTAACAGACACATCTCTCTAAACAATGGCAACATAAAAATTCTGGAAAAAGTCCTGGCGAACTGCCTTAGAAAAGTCATCCCCAACTTGATATAGGCCTCACAAGTGGGCTTTTTGCTGGACTTCCAGAAATCACATGCGATTGCTGTCTGACATTCTACAGTAGGTAAAGGGTGACCCCCGACAACACAATAGTCATCTCTTTAGACACTAAAAAAGTGTTCAACCAGATCAAATTGGAGTATCAACAACAACAACAAACTTTTATTACGATCACACAGATCCTAAAAAGTATACAGCACAGGTTGTTTTTCCTTAAAAAAGAGACATTAACAATACAATTTGATATAAAAAGGGCCCCCACAACAGTTAGAAAGTGCAACATGCAATAGCATCCAAATATATATTTAAAGTGCTTAGTGCTCAAATTGGAGTATCTGTTCAGGGTGCTGGAAAGGACAGGTGGGGGGTCCTGATTTTCTGGCAAAGGTCAAATGGCTATATGGCAACTCAATGACTTATGTTGACTGTAGGGGCGTTCTGCCGAACACCTTTCAAATAAATAGGAGCATCAGACAGGTCTGCACACTCTGGTCCCCATCGTTCTTTCTTGCACTGGAGTTACTTGCGGCTGCTATCAGGCAGGTTCAGTTCATTGAGGACATCAACACCATTCCTGGCCGCACCAAGATTATGCTGTAAACTGACGGCATCATTCTTACTCTGAAGAACCCAAGCTCATCGATCCCTACTCTGATCTCACTGAAACCTTCTCTTTCTCAGGGTACACAACAAACTGGGACACATGTGAAGTTCTCCCCTTCACTGACAATACCACAAAAGCAGCTGTGAACTGATACTTCAGATGCATGATATCCAAACTGAAACATCTAGCAGCCGTGACTTCGCCTCATGGTCGTAACTGCAACAGTCTATGTGGGGGGTGTGCAAGTGATCAAAATGATGGCAGGACCATGCTATAACTGCCTGATGGGATTTTGCCTCTTCCAGTATAGCCTCACTCTTGAAGTTGATCCGTATAAAACAGTATGTGTGGGCAGGCAGGAAACCTAGGCTCAAACTCCCAAACTTTCATGACTTTCATGATGATAAAAGGATCAGGGCCCTGAGAAGGCCTGACATGCTCTTTTCACTGAATCAGGTGTTGCAACTAACATACCTGACGTGGGACTGTAGGTGACCCTCCGATGTGGACCACAACTGAGAGAGGATACCTTGGTGACAGACCACACCTACTTGGACTCTATTACCATGCATGAGACCTAGTGTCAGAGAGGGTGCCTAGACTCCAAAGGAGCAGAACAGACCTCCCAATGCCCCTTCCTCTCCCAGCTCACCCGAACATTCCTTTCTGCGCTGGTAGGAGAGTTGGGGGAAAGAGGAAGGGAGACAAGAAGCGACTGCATCAGTATGCCCCCAGATCCTCTCTAGGATGGCTTTGTCTTTTGTCTTCACTCTCTCAGCCTGTTGTGCTGTTCAAGTGTCTTTTCTGTAAAAGGAACCTGTTGGCTAAATGACACAACTATTAAAGTTACTGTACTTCTCTTTTAGTTCTAACTATTTATTTTTATTTTTGTATTTTTCTAGACCCAATTGTACCCTTAACTTCTGAAGTCCTAGCTTCTCTTCTGTTGCGGCAGAAAAATAAAATAACTCTCTATTTTTAACTCTAATATCGTTCTTCGAGGATAAGGTAAGATGACTTAAAAACAGCTTATAAATTCTTGCAATCAAACAATTACGAGGAGACCGAGTAACTGTAAGAGTCTCTGATATATTTCACATTTCCTCAAAGTCACTGTATTGCTTTTTGTTCCAGTCTTTCCTCCTTTAATCGAATACAGTTCCTTGGGGTTTCTTTTTATCAATCACTGGCCTTGGTCTGGATGAATAGCCACAAATTGCCTCAAGTATTCTGATTTTCCCTTCCTTCCTCTTCGCTCTGAAAAACAAAACTATGAATAAACCGAAAAAGGAGAATCACCCAGAGCAGTGGGCAGTGATGAAAAACAAGAAAGGTGACATACCGTGCCGAACAACTGGCAATGGCCAGATTGGACTTCAGAAACACTGCTGTCTCTCCTCAATGTTCAGTTGAAGTGTGTCACCAGCCCAGTGCACGTGTGAAGATCTTTACTGGCAGTCTCACAATAATTAGTGGCCTTGTTGTAGTGGGCAGCAACCTTGGGGGTGAGAAAGGAATGCATAACTGTAGTCATTTAAAACTGGCCACCAGCAAAACTATGCGGATGGAACAATTACAGAAGAAGCTGTGGTAGTCCAGGAGTCCAGGAGAGGGTCTGGCACAGCAATGCTTGATTACTTCTGTTGACTGGACACATGCCAGCTACCTTCGACTCTTCCACTTGCACCAATACAGGCGCATTTGCCAAATCCTCTCCTGGGCTGCCGCAGACTCTTCCACAATTGTTCCTTCCTCACAGCTTTGCTGGCAGACAGTTGTTCCATCTGTACAGCTTTGCTGGTAACATTTTATTTGAAGTATTGCTGTTATGCATTCCTGATTCATCCCCCGTGCAGCAGACCGCACTTTCTGTTTGCCCTTAGCTTTCACTTGGGGTTTGGTTCTTTGTCAACACACAGTATCCATTATGGACTGTTTTGATTATTGACTGGACGAAGCAGTTTTGGGGTAAACATTCTACTGGCCATTGTGCCTTTGCTCCATAGATACAGGACCTCCCTGTGAGTTCCTTAATGCACTTCCCTAAATTCCCCATTGTGACTGTGTCATTTCTTTTGTTGGAGGTGCACTGACTTATCTAGGTTCAGACGCAGCCCAATTACAAGAACTAACCAAATGTTTCACATAATAATCAACCTTGAAAGTTGTAGTTCAACTTGAGCATCAGCCTTTGTTCCAGGATTTGTTTTCATATACTCCTTCCACCAGCTGATCCCTCCTCCATTTCCATTGTGTGGAGGACTGAATTCATGTTCTACAGAGTACTGGTCACACTCTGGTCTCTACTGAGGTCCACTTTGTACCTCACTCCTTGGTTTACGCATTCATTACCTTTCAGCAGAGTTTAAGTGACAAAGACTTCTGAGTGTGTTCAGTTTATCGTTGATGTCCTGATGGTGACCCTATAACTACAAGAGGGTCGAAATACCATAGACATATACGGCCATAAAGACATTTGTGAAACAAATTTTGATGCAGAGTGCAAAGAATTGATTTCTAAGGGCTTTATAAATATCGCCATCTTCTGCAACTACGATGTGTAAGAGATTGGGGTTTTAGTTGAGGGGGATGAGAACCCATCTCTTACATTGGCGGCAGCGGTGGGGTAGTTCACAGAAAAGCACAGAGCAAGTGCTGCGAAAGCGAGTAGGACCACCCTTGGGAACGTTTATCCCATTGGTTAGGGAGTTGCTAGGAGTTTCCCCCATCCTCAAGCTGGCACTAGGCATAAACGTGGCATCCCCAGTACCCTCCTCAGAACACTCTCTGGACTTGAGAAGAAGAAATGCCCTTGTGTGTGTGACTTGAGAAGAGCCCTGAAGCAGTAGCGGCTCGTGTGGGGGTGTAGTGGCGGTGCGGGGGTGGGACGTGGAGGAAAACAGACAATACACATTAAAAAAAAAGAATACAAAGAACTTAATTGCCACCAGACGCTCATTTCCATGTCCTTGCAGGCTCTGGATGCAGTCTCCCACTCCTTCCTCCCAACGCTCTCCTTGGCTGACTTGGGCAGAAAGGGAAGGACTTCTGCGCTAGGACAATGCAAAACCAGCCAATCCTGGAGCTGCAGCTGGGGCAGGCTAACCCAGCGCTCATTTTGAGGCTGGGGGCCTATGGCTGTAATCCCCCAGCTGTTTCTCAGCCTTGAGATTGCAGGCTCTGAAGTACGTAGGTCAGATTAGTGGGCTGTAGGCAGCCGGCCAATCTGACCTGGGCATTGGCAGGGGGCTGCATTACTATTGCAATCGCACTGATTAGCCCCGCCCCCTGCCATCGCGCTGTATCAGCACGAGTCTTGGACACATTAATAGAATGGTATTTATTACCATTTTATTAATGTGTGTGCCTGCTGCACTCTTAGCAGGCGGGGCGACGCTCCTCCGCCATAATGGAGGAGCCCCCGATGCCATGAAGACTGGACCTGTTCTTCCTCTTGTACACAGGAAGACATTGAAGATGATTCCCTGTTAAAACTGCAGGGACACATCAAGATGCAAGAGGCCAGTTCCTGCAACTGCCAAGCTGATCAGAACTGGAGACTGCTGTGGCCTCCACCTGCCATCCTGTGATCCTCTAAGTGCCTCCCCTGAGGTCATGGGGGGGCTTTAAATGAATACGTCTGTTGTGGATTAGGACTTAAAGGACTAAAGTCAAAAGGAAAAATCTTTGACTAGGACAAACCTGGTTGGTGTATCTGATGTGGGCTCCCTCGCGGTCAGCATCAAATTGTGTCTAGGTCCTCTTCTACCATGACCTCTGAATATTTTGTGCTTCTTATCACTATTTTTCCTTTAACCTTTAAAAATTCATAACTCCGGTTATATTGATTGGATTCTTGTCATTGGAGTGTTATTTTATTTATTAAATTATACTCTATTTTTCTAATATGGTTTTAGATTTTTATTGTTTTGCATATCTGAAAGAAACAGTTAGTTATAGATTCCTTACCTTAGAATTACCCCCAGGCGTCAGACTGGATCCGGAAAGGTTTTTTTCGTCAGCAGTACCCCTGCGCATCGAAAGGTGGCGTCGGTTGACTTCGTGTTTGTCATCGGCGTTGTGGTCGCCGGGATGACGTTGCGGTAGCTACTTAGACGCCGACCTCGCACGCTGACGTCAGTTCTTTCTTTTTCCGCACCAGCAAGCGCAGATCCGGGAAGAGCGGTACCTCCAGTCACTTTTTGACTGACTTTTTCTCGACTTTTGTCGACTTCGTTTTTTGAGTCCATTGACTCCTGGTGCACGAGGGATGCCCGGCTTCAAGGCTTGCGGTTCCTGTAACCGACTGATGTCGGTGACAGATCTGCACCGCGTGTGCCTCTACTGGACCATGGACCCGAAGTCTTTGTGGGAGCGGTCCAGACAGCTACTCGAGGCCCGGCAGTCGGCTCCGCGCCGTTCGAGGTCCCGGTCGCGTAGGAGGTCGAGGGACCCGTCGCAGAGCCAGCACCATTCTTCATCCAAGTCTTCGCACTCGGGGTCAGGTAAGTCGAAGCACAAGAAGAAGTCAAAGAAGCATCGTCGCTCTTCGACTTCTCCCCGTCCGTTGGCCGACGCGACAAGGGATGCGGGTGGTGCCCCTCCCGCGGCTCCGCGTGCGGAGCCCATAGGGTCGGCTCTGGGTTTCCACCCCTTCCCAGGACCGGGAGCGACCCCTGCCCAGCTTCGTCAGTTTTACGAAGCGATGCACGCCATCTTTGGGCAGCCCGACTCCGCCGGTGCACCTTCGGGACCCGCGGACTGGCTGAGGGCCCTGGGCTTTCGACGCCGTCGGTTTCGGCCTCGGCGCCACAGGGTCCCCTTGGATTCAGACCTGGATCCGGATCGGCGCCGGTTGACCTTGTTACGGCTCCCCCGGTGCCGATTCCACCGGCACCACGCCCGCAGCCGGCGCCGGCTGTGTCCCCAGCCGACGTCGACCCCGGCCTCCACCTCGAGGTAGACACGGAGCCGGACCGGCATCGACTGATGCCGGATCCGGCGCCAATGGGTACTTTGTGCCCCTGTTCTACCCTGGCTCTTTGAGACCAGATTGGCAGCCAGAAGAGGGTGAGGAGGACTGGGAGGGGTCTGGGGACCCTTTAACCGACCAGTTAGGTTATGAACCGGACTGGAGAGAGGAACTGGGGGAAGCCAGTGGTCTAGATACCTCCCCAGACCTTGGCATGTTGTCTCCTCCTACCGTGGCTACGGAGGAGGGAGCGTCATATGCAGTGGTGTTGCGTAGGGCGGCCGAGGCTCTCCACCTCGAGCTACCTACGGTGGCAGTCAGGACTAACCTCCTGACAGAGGTGCTTCAACCGGCAGCGAGCTCTTTGGAGCCCCTGCTGCCGTTTAATGAAGCCCTCACTGACATCCTTTTGGGCACTTGGTCCAGGCCCAACACAGGGGCTCCTGTGGACAGGATGATTTCCCGACGCCACTTTCCTCTCCCAACACCCCAACCCTGAGAGCTTGGTGGTCCAAGCCTCCACCTCCAAAGGCGCATTCCCTAACGCATCACCCGATATGGAATCCAAAAAGCTGGACCATCTTGGGAAGAAAATGTTTTCTTCCTCCAGCTTGGGACTGCGGTCGGTAATCACCGCATGTCTGTTGGGCCGTTACACCCACTCTGTGTGGGATACGGTAGCGCAGGTGCTGCCCCAGTGCCCGCAGGAGGCCCGGGCCGTGCTCTCCCGTGCAGTTGCTGAGGGGAGAGACGCAGCAAAGTTTACCATCCGCTGTGGGCTGGATACCCCCGACTCACTAGGCAGGACGATTTCCACGTCGGTAGCCCTTCGACGCTACGCCTGGTTGAGGTCGACTGGTTTTTCGGGGGATGTCCAATCCACCCTTATGCCCATGCCCTTTGATGGCCGTTGCCTTTTCGGCGACAAGGCAGACAGCGCGCTATAGCGCTTTAATGACTCTCGGGCTACGACCAGGTCCTTGGGCCTCTCCACCACCCGCCCTGCGCAGTCTACCTTTCGCCCCTTTCGTGGTTATGGAAGGGGTGCCCCACCATGTCTCGCCCAGGGCCACAGGCAGGCGCAAGCTGTTCAGCCTCTGCGCGGCCGGGGAAGTGGGAACCAGCGCCATGGTTCTGGGGGCCAGCGGGCAGGCCAGTCCACCACAGCCCCCTCTGCAGCAGCTTCCAAACCCTCCTAGTCCGACTTTCAGGGCCACCAAATGCCAGTGGGCAGCAGTATTCGCCATCACCTCCCCCACTGGCGCACCATCACGTCGGACATGTGGGTTTTGCAAATAGTCCGAAGGGGCTACTCCCTCTCCTTCGAGACTGCCCCTCCATCCATGCCACCTCAGTACCATTGCATGTTGGAGGATCATCTGGCCCTTCTCCAACAGGAAGTTTCGGCACTCTTGTCCAAGGGAGCCATCGAGCGCGTTCCTGTCTCAGAAGTAGGTCGTGGTTGCTATTCCCACTACTTTCTGGTGCCCAAGAAGGACAAAGGCCTGCGTCCTATCTTGGATCTCAGGAACGTCAACCGCTTCCTCCAGAAGGAGAAGTTCAAAATGTTGACGCTAGCTCAGGTCCTGTCTGCCCTAGACCCTGGAGACTGGATGATAGCGTTGGACTTGCAGGACGCTTACTTTCACATACCCGTCCTGCCGGCCCACCAGCGCTACCTGCGGTTCATGGTAGGCCACAAGCATTTTCAGTTTACCGTGCTCCCCTTTGGCCTTACCAGCGCCCCTTGGGTGTTCACGAAAGTGATGGCGGTGGTCGCAGCTCATCTGCGCAGATCAGGGGTTCCAGTCTTCCCCTGTCTCGACGACTGGCTGTTGAAGGCGGGCTAGCCCTAGGCTGTCGTCTCCCACCTCCAGACTACGGCCGACCTCCTGCATTTGCTGGGGTTTTCCATCAACGTGCCGAAGTCACACCTGATTCCCTCTCAGAAGCTCCTCTTCATCGGAGCGGTTCTGGACACGACGCAGTTTCGGGTCTATCCTCCCGAACAGCGAGTCCGGGATATTTGGGTTATGATTCCTATCTTTCGGCCTCTATCCCGGGTTTCCGTCAGGATGACCCTCAGACTATTTGGTCTGATGGCCTCCTGCATCCTGCTGGTGAACCAAGCCAGATGGCATATGCGGGCTCTGCAGTGGGACCTGAAGTTCCAGTGGGCCCAACATCAGGGGAACCTGTCCGATTGCATCCAGATCTCGAAGGGCACTGCACTCCAGTTGCAGTGGTGGCTAACGAACCAGGATTGGGTCAACGGCAGATCCCTCTCCCTTCCCCAACCAGAGTTCATGGTGGTGACCGATGCATCACTTCTGGGATGGGGCGGTCACATGGGGGAGGCGGAGATCAGAGGCCTCTGGTCTCCGGCGGAGTCCGGGCTCCATATCAAGCTTCTGGAGCTTCGGGCGATTCGTCTTGCACTCAAAGAATTCCTTCCCTCTGTCCGGGGAAGAGTAGTGCAGGTGTTCACGGACAACACCACCGCCATGTGGTACTGCAACAAACAGGGCGGGGTGGGGTCGTGGACCCTATTTCAAGAGGCCCTCCGCTTCTGGACATGGCTGGAACATCAGGGCATATCCCTGGTTGTTCAACACCTGGCAGGTTCACTAAACGCCAGGGCAGACAAACTCAGCCGCAGGTGCATGATGGATCACGAATGGCGTCTTCACTCGGAGGTGGTGCAAGGTTTCTTTCAGCAGTGGGGAGAGCCTTGGTTAGATCTATTCGCCACCGAAGAGAACGCGCAATGTCAGCAGTTCTGCGTGTTGGAGTTTCCAAGGCGGCACTCGCTAGGTGACGCTTTTCGTCGCAAGTGGAGTTGCGGTCTTCTATACGCCTTTCCGCCTATACCACTTCTGCCCAGAGTGCTGAAGAAGATCAAGCGCGACAGGGCCAAAGTCATTCTTGTGGCTCCGGATTGGGAACGAAGAGTCTGGTATCCCGAGCTGCTCAACATGGCCATCGATCCTCCGATCCGACTGCCTCTTCGGGAGGATCTTCTGTCGCAGCAGCAGGGGACGGTCCCCCACCCGAACCTATCCAGCCTCCACCTCCTTGCGTGGAGATTTAGCAGCGGCAGTTGACGTCGTTTGACCTGCCTCCCGAGGTTTGTAATGTTATCTTGGCAGCCAGGCGTCCCTCCACTAAGACGGTATACGTCTGTAGATGGAACAAATTTGTGGCATGGTTCACAGCAAAGGCTGTGGATCCCATTTCCGCCCCTCTTTCTGAGGTTCTCTTGTTCCTCCTTTCTTTGGCCTAGCAGGGCTCTGCTCTGGGCACTCTAAAGGGCTACCTCTCGGCCATTTCACTCAGCTTCCTTCGGCTTCCTGATCAGCCTTCTCTTTTCAAGTCCCCTGTTGTAAATAGATTCCTTAAGGGCATTACTCATCTTTTTCCTCCTGTTCCCTTCGTAATGCCCCAGTGGGTCTTGAACTTGGTCCTTACATATCTTATGTGCGCTCCCTTTGAGCCGCTACATAACTGTCCTCTCAGACTTCTCACTTTGAAAACTGCCTTTCTGGTGGCCATCACCTCTGCACGCAGGGTGAGTGAGCTACAAGCTCTTTCTTCCAAGCCTCACTTTCTGGCTGTCCATCCGGACAAGGTCGTCCTTAGAACTAGACCATCGTTTCTTCCCAAGGTGGTTACTTCTTTCCATATTGGCCAAATCATCACTTTGCCCACCTTATTTCCGCCTCCGCATCCTTCGAAAGAGGAAGAGAGGCTCCACCGTCTCGATCAAAAACGTGCGCTTTCCTTCTACTTGGATCACACCAAACTATTCCGGGTGGACGACCAGCTCTTTGTTTGTTACGTGGGCGCTAAGAAAGGTCGGGCCGTGCACAAATGGACCATCTCCAGGTGGGTCGTTCTGTGCATAAAAGCCTACTACTCTTTGGCAAAGAAGGAGCCTCCAGTGGGGCTGCGCGCCCATTCCACCAGGTCGACGGCAGCTACTACTGCTTTGGGACGAGGAGTCCCCCTAAATGACATCTGTCAGGCAGCTACGTGGGCATCGCTGCACACATTTACCAAACACTACTGCCTAGGCAGCCAAGTCCGGAGAGACGGCTTCTTTGGCCGTCCTGTTCTCCAGGACTTTCTGGTGTGAACTTGGTTCGCAGACCCACCTCCGGGGTTGGTATTGCTGGGTATCTATTCTAAGGTAAGGAATCTATAACTAACTGTTTCTTTCAGATGAACAAGTTACTTACCTTCGGTAACGATATATCTGTAAGAAACATAGGTTAGTTATAGATTCCTTACCGCCCCACCCATCCTCCCCGTTCTGCGAACTGACTTCTAGGGTTAAGGATTTCCTTTCAGGGCCCTAGTTTTGTGCACCAATGGTCAGTGTCTTGCATGGCTCTGCGCTTCTGGCGTGGAAAGTCGTGTACAGAATTGACGTCAGTGCGCGAGGGCGGCATCTAAGTAGCTACCACGACGTCATCCCGGCAACCACGACGCCGACGACGAAAGCGCAGTCGACCGATGCCACCTTCCAACGCGCAGGGGTACTGCTGACGAAAAAAAACTTTCCGGATCCAGTCTGACGCCTGGGGGTAATTCTAAGGTAAGGAATCCATAACTAACCTATGTTTCTTACAGATATATCGTTACTGAAGGTATGTAACTTGCTCTTTAACTTTATTACTGCTTTAGTAGGGCATAAATACTTTATACATTACGTTTAAGTTAAGACTGACTGATTTGTGCGAAGCAACTCTAGGGTAAAAAACAGGTTTATTTAGTGACTTTTTGGTAGTTTAGCCTGAAAAGTATTGTGATTATTATTTGAGTTGGATTCTCACCCCCCAACATACACACCAGTCTATTATACCATGTATATAGTTTAGCACCATAATTGTATTTAATCACTTTTTCAGGCTTATATTTTGTAACCCTGGGCGGGTAACTCCGCTCCGCCAGCGGAGTTTGCGGAGATTTGCCTACTCCGCGCTCCGTGGCAAACGCGGAGTAGGCAAAAACTCCGCCTCCATGGAGGAGCGGAGTTAGCCGCTCCCTCCCCCCTCACAAATGCTTTAAAAAGATATAAATAAAGCACTTACCTGTGTTTCTGCCGCCTCGCCTGCCTGGCCGCTCTCCTTCCTGCTCCTCTCGCGTCCTCGCGTTCTTCATTAAAAAAAAAACACTACGTTTTACGTCTTGCAAGTGCGCATGCGCAAGACTTACAACATAGTGTTTTTTTTATGAAGAAGGACGCCCAGGACGCGAGAGGAGCAGGAAGGAGAGCGGCCAGGCAGGGGAGATGACAGAAACACAGGTAAGTGCCTTCTTTATATCTTTTTAAAGCATTTGGGAGTGGGGAGGGAGCGGAGCGGAGCGGAACTACGCGTAGCTCCACAGAGTTTTTTTCAAACTCCGTGGAGCTACGCGTAGAGGCACAACGCCAGCTCCGCCCAGGCTTAATATTTTGTTCACCAGAACTGGGCATAATTTTCATTTCGCCCGTGTAATTTAGCCTAATCCCTGGAATTTTACATTGCGAATATTACTTGTAATGCTCAAGATTATGCCCCCTCGCGTAAACGAGATGTCTATTTGGGGAAAAATCCTCTTGCGAGAGCATGGAAGCAATGCAATAGAGGCACCGCAACAACACAAGCGACCAGAATGCAAGCAGCATTTCTTTAACACGGGCACCAATAAAGAGACTCCAAAGGTAATTTATCATTACCCTTTTTACCAAATTCAACTGTTTTGATACATTTTGAGCGCAAAATGCATTTTTTTAATTTTTTTATTTTGGTTTACACAGTGGAAGTGCTATGGAAATTGAGGCTATTGTACAGACAGTATCAACTTCCTCTTTATGCCCTCATTGTGCTTTGTTCAGCCCTTGCTCTTTTTGAGTTTGGATTTTGGAGGTAAAGTATCACTCTTCCTTTGGGATAATGGACATTTTTGGATGGTGGGGGTCCTTGAGTTAATAACGTTTCTTAATTTTACTTGCAGTTTTGAGAAAACTATTTGACCAGAATTTTCTTCATACTGTGGTTTGTTTTACTTTTGGGGCCTTGGATGTGTTCCTAATACATTTTTTTCACATTCTCACAGCTAGTGTGCTATATATTTTTTTTGTTATTCTAGGGGCTTGTAGATGTCTATGTATTTATGCCAAAGTTGTTATTTCTTTTGTTTGCATTTGCCTGTTGGTGGCCTAGGGTCAGGTGGCCCCAGAAGTCCAGGCCCATGTCACCAGATATTTTCCTATGCTCTTCCCTATTTTTATAGTGTATATTTATGTGGGATGTTTGATTAACTGTTTTTCTACAACCTTTGAAAGTATAAGTATATTGCATGGGTAATTGTTGCTATGTGCTGCTTATGTTTGGAACATTTTTAAACTTGTTTAAAACGTTTCTCAATGTTTTCATTGAGGTACTAGGTCCACGGATAGGCCCAGTCACATTTTTTATTTTTTTTAAACTCTTTTTATTGAAACATCGCTCAGCATACAGTAAGTACAGGAATAATATGGACGCAAACATTTAGTATACATTTCAGTTAAAGCAGCCAGTAGCCAAAGTAAAGCATGGTTGTACATCTGAAATGGAGCCTTAATGGCCAATGACACTTTGTAGTTCACAGAGTTGAAGGCATCTAAACAACAGTGCCTTTCCTTCCCTCCCCGGCTCCACCCCCGCATACTCAGTACCCTCAAAAGTTGCACCAGCTAGCCCACACTTTTTCCCATTTCTTCGGGCAGCCCCTGCTTTGATAGATCACTTGCTGCGCTAGTTGGCACCAGTCTAAGTCGGACTCTCAGTCTTCTATGCAAGGGGGAAACACTGCACCCCAGGCCTGCACAAAAGTGCATTTAGCTACTCCTGCTGCAACCACCAGCCAGATCTTCTGATATTTTGGCCAAGACGCCTTACCTGTTATAGACAAAAGCAGCCATTTTGCATCCAGGGGAACTTCCAGGGCTAACACCAAGACATTCTCTGAACCACTTCTCCCTATAGAGTTGTATGATTAGATATTCCCAAAGGATTTGGAAGAAGGTGCCTTCCCTCACAAGCAGAATGCAGAGTCTCCCCTTCGAACCTTCTGGAGTAGGACTCCAGAGTGGTATGATCTGTGTAGGATTCTCAGTTGCACCAGTTAAAATGGGTATGAATCGCTACCTCTTGCGGGCTTTGGAGAGCCTCTGCCCAGTCGTCATCGTCCAGTTCCCCCAAGTCTCTTACCCAGACCTCTCTCAATGCCACCATCTGGTCAGTGGAATTATTCGTCAGCTTTTTGTAGACTAAAGAGATGGCCTTATCAGTAATAGGCTCCATGAGGAGGCGATCCTTAAGTGGTGTCACCTCCGGCAGTTGTCCCCCCTCCATTATATGCCTCCTAAGGGCATGCCCAAGTTGTAGGTATATATACCGCTCAGCCTCTGCCAGTTCATACTCCTGGTGCAGGACCTCAAACCCAACTAGTGCTTGCCCCCTCCAGATATCCCCCAAGCTTTCTATGCCAATCGAGTCCCACTTCGAAAAGCCTTTCAGGTTACCCACCTCTTGCAGTAAGTTAGTGTCTCATAGTGGGGTTTGATTAGTGAGCTTACTCCTCCATCCCAAGTAGTTAGTGGCCTCCCTCCATACTCGGACCACCATCTGGGTATGCAACAGCAGGTCTCGCTCCCTTTTCGGTTGATAAAGGACTGCCATGTGACACCTGCGACTCATAGCCTCTCTACCTACATAGTAGGCTAGTTCACTACGATCAGTAAACACCCAGTCATTGTCTGCCACAAATTGAGCAGCCCAGTAATATGTAAATATGTCCAGGACTGCCAGTCCTCTGTCATACACCCCTCTTTGGAGCTTGCTCAGCGCAATTCCATGCCCAGTCACATTTTGGTTGTATATTTGTGCAGTCCTTTCCCTGCAGTCCTGAAAGTTTTTCTTGATAAGAAGGGCTTCCTAAAAAATGAAGCAAAAGTCAAGAACATACATGTCACCTGTTGCCGGATTTTCAGTCCTTTCAGTCATTCTTTCAAAGGCTGGAAGCTGTTAAGGATTATTCAGAGTTCTAATAGAGATCCTGTATAGCCAACCCTCATACAGGAGGAGCCAAGCTATTGGAATTACACCTTCTACATGATGCAACATCTGTTTGAGCAGTACATGGCCATCAATGATTACATACTACAATGGGGAAGGGATGCAACTGCGTAAGCCATGACGATGGAGGTTGAGAAATATTGAGTAGCAGAGTGACTGATCCTAATACTTGTGCTGTTTATAGATTTTGACACGAGAAGTCAGCAATGAGGGCAGTATTATGAGCCAAGTGATCCTGTTATTACACATGCTGAAGGAACATTTGCAAAGGGTGTAACACACATTTACCAATGTCAATTAAGAACCAGCTGCTTGGGTCAACAGCTTAATATTTTGTCTGAACACAATGAAAGGCTGCTAACAGAGAGTGAGTCCTTTGAACAGTACATCTGTGCCTCAATACTGGATCCACAGCACAAGACCTAGAAGATGAGTGATTGATTGATTGAAGGACATAGTAGAGCTGCTGCCTTCAACCTCTGGAGGGCGCAGTGTTGACCCAGAATCAAGAAGATGTTGCAATTGGAGCAGCAGCCTGTCATTGCACTTTTGAGCCCTACTAAACCTATGGCATCAACAGCTTCAATTCCAACATCTGCAATGGGTTGGTTGAATGATATAGCAGAACTTAAGTGTGCAGATGCAGGTAACACAGAAACAACACGGCTCAACAACAATGACATTTGAGAAGATTGTACAGGATTATTTGTATGACCCAATAGAGGTCTTCCTGGATTAAGACCCATTGACCTATAAGCATGGGAAGAAGGAACAATGGCCAGAACTCAGCAGTCTGGCAATAAAATATCTGGTATGTCCTATAACCAGTGTATCTTCAGAGCGTGTGTTTATTGCAATTGGGGCAATTGTCATGCTCGGAAGAACCAGTTTCTCTCCTAAAAATGTGGAGAGATTGGTGAAGATAAAAATGAATAAACATTTCATACAAATTATAAGACTTCAGAAGACACATTTCGGGATAAGGGAAGTATCTCAGACATCACAGTTGTGGCGAGTGGTCATCGGCTAGATGATCTCCCTGAATTTGAGTATGAAATCTACTTTAGAATATTTTTTTAAATGACAGAATTGTCTCCTATGTGAAAGAAGAAAAAAAAAGAAAAAGAGTTTTGCTTTTGTATTTGGTGTGCGTCAAATGTAAATAAACCTAAACGGACTACAGTGTGCAGTACAGATAAACAATCAAGGAGGACACAGTCATTTGGCCTGGTGACTGAGTGATGACAAAGAAAGAAAACTAATTCAACCTTAGGGTCAACCGTAGACATTGCAGTATCTAAGTCAGCAATGGACACCTGCAGACCATTTCCTGAAAAAACAGGATGCCAGCCTCTGATGCCAGTCCTGCTCTTCCATGATCAGCAGTAAGTGAAGATGCAAAAGACTGCACTGAACAGCTTAGAGATGTGTACTTAGGAATATGGACATGGCACTTGGAAGAGGTAACTTGCCTAAATTAATGCCAAATGATGATTCATGTGATGCATTTGATGTTCTTGGCTTAGGTAAACTTGGTATTTCATGCTTGGGTGATTATCACTTGATTCAGGATGAACGCTGGGCATGTAATTTTAATAGCATTGTTTGTAATGTGCATGCCAGAATCTCTTGATTCTTCTGAAACTTTACAGAGACTAGATTAAGACTAAAATTCTCAACAGGTCTGTCTCTTTTGGAAGAAATACAGTGTGCAAGACTCTACAACAATATGTTGAAGAATGATGAATGCCTATCTGCTTTAATCGGAAACAAGAGAACTCAAAGAGGCCAACACCTGTGGACTGGAAATGGGTGAGTTATTTACAATAATACAGACTAGTTGCTTGAGTGGCAAATCCTAAGTGGTTGTCAACTTGTGGTGGGCATGATGATTATAGGCACACCTTAACTTTTTTATTGTCTGGGTGATCAATCATTTACGGCCTGCTTAAGAGTATAGGTGGTATTTATTGCATCTGATAAATAACTATACCACATGCTATGTTATTTATCCGGTGTGATAAATAATACCTATTATGAGATTGTGGGGAATAACATGTGGATTTTGGTGTTTAACGCACCAAATTCGGCATGATACTCTAAATACAGTATGCTTTTCCCCATTAAATTTTGATAGCAATTTAACGAAGGTTGAGGTATTTAAGGCATCCTATAATTATCAGATATGTTAAATACCTTCCAACTCATAATTCCCAAACGTGCATAAACAGGGGTTTACCCACGAGTCAGAATACACCAACTGACTCGCAGCTACTTGCTGCTAGTTGCCTTGTATTGGTGGAGCTAGATTGGCTCTTAGTTAATTGAATACTAGTTTATGCTTCACACTCTGACTACTTCTTGCGCACCATGTTTAGCTTGACTCTCCATTACGCTCCTGTAGTGCAGATCACTTTGCTCTCAAGACGGACAATGCCAAAAGAATTTGGTTGCACCATTTGTATACAGTATCATTTTTCTTAATTTTTATTATAAATATTTGTGAACTGTGTGTATATCATTGCCATTGTGGACTACAGGCTTGATGTCTAAAACTAACTTGTTAGTCTGCTGGCTGATAAAGACTGCGTCAGTTACCTTAACTGTCCTCTTCCTCCCATGACAGATAGGGCACTCTGATGGGCTTCCTGAATGCTGCGTTTGTCCCACTAAAGCTTTACCTAATTCCCTCTACCCATCCAGTCATCGATATCCTAATCCTCTTCTCCAAGTTGTAAGATCTATTGTGCTGTTCTTTGTTTCCACCATCAACAGAAATCACACTTGGTGAGGCAGGTGTGGTGCAAGCATTGTTGCTAATTTGCCACCCCATCCCCCTCATCTAGGGCAGAAAGAGACATCATAGTCAGAAAATAAATCATGACAACAGTAGGCCAAGGGTAGGCAGTGTGCAATTTTTCTTCGACAATCCATGCCCCGCAGAGAATTAATCTACCTGATGATTCTACTGAAGTTAACCTCCTTCTGTGGCTTGAATGTTCATTATGTCCCCTATAAAATGTGGGCCCGATTCATAAAAGTAATCTGAGACAAAATCCTAACTTTACGACTTTCGGTATTCACAAAGGGCATTTAGTAGTAGTAAAGTTAGGATTTTGTCTTAAGTTTCTCTTAAGTTTTGGTCTTAAGACAAAATCCTAACTTAAGTTTAATTTAAGATTAATTCGAGTTTAATTTAGGATTTTGTCTTAAGTTTGTCTTAAGTTTTGGTCTTAAGACAAAATCCTAACTTAAGTTTAACTTAAGTTTAATTTAAGACCAAAACTTAAGACAAACTTAAGACAAAATCCTAACTTTACTACTACTAAATGCCTTTTGTGAATACCGAAAGTCGTAAAGTTAGGATTTTGTCTCAGATTACTTTTGTGAATCGCGCCCTATGTTGTTTAGTTGAGATTTTCCACTCTTGTTTTTTAATTTTTGTTTCATGTTGCAGAATGAGATTTTTTTTTATATGGTTTACCTGTTCCATTGAAAATAAAAAGACTTTGTTTTTCCTGTGATGTCATTCCTTTTTGGTTCTGTTAGGGCCACTAGTAGTTAGTCATTTTGGGAAAATCCATGCACGTCTTGTGGGACCCGGCAGACAATACATTTCTGCCCAGGTAAGGACTGTAAGGAGGGAATGGTTGGATTTGGGATTGGACATAACTGCTGTTTGCGTAATATAAACCGATCTCCTTATTCCACTGGTTATTGTAAGTAGTATTTCACCTTAGCGGTGAGTTTTGACAAGGTGTGGAGGGTAGGGCAGTAAACAGATGTTGCTATTACTGACTGATTTGAGGGTGGATGCTCATACGTGACAGCAAGTCATGAAGTGGTGAGGCAAAGGTAATACAATATCAGTTTCCTTACATTGATTGCATGAGGGTGGAGGCAAGCATTGGGATTAGCCTGGTGGTGTAGGACCTCACGTCATGCAGGGAGTAGACTAGAGAGAGGACAATGAGGGTGGACAATTGTAAAGTTTCTTTGTGATGGGCCATGTTCATTGTTCAACTTATACTCTGACAGGTTGGTAGGGGAAGCATCCTTGTTTATAGAATTTACAGTAATATGTAGGCCTAGTAAAAAGCACAACTAACAATACAACTAAGTACTATTAACTGTAATAATAAATGTAAAAAAACAAATAAGTCGGACAAAATAAAGTGTTTATCTTTACAAACAATAAAGTCCACCCACTTTACCCCAACAAACTCACCCCTCTCCCTAAATCCCTCAAATCCCACACAACTAAACTATATTATATCCAATCTATTGTACCCCTTCTCCAACTGTCCCCCATATACCACTAGCACCTGGCCCACCCCTCTCCCTAAATCCTTATCTAATCTTTTCTACCCCTTCCCCAACTATTCTCACCCACACCACCCACAACAGGTCCACCCCTCTCCCCACTGACGTCCATCCAAACGTTCCAGTCCTGTTTTTTAATCTCCCTCTGGCCCTCCTTTAGTTCATGAATGCTATTGATGCCCTTTTAGAGGAGGACCACTTTGGTTGAGGGGGGGAGTGGCGGTGGCTGCTGTGTGGACGAGGTGGATCCACTCGGCCGCCCTCCGTGACTGGGGCGATGGTGCCTTGACTTTGGTTTCACTGACTGGGCTTTAGAAGTCAAAGGACTGCTGCTGCCCCCTCCTCCAGTCTCACCAGTCAACGATACGCCACCACAATCACTTCCATTATTTGGGGAGGTGCAGCCGAGTGGCTGCCTCCTGCAGATGCCTGTCCTCCTTGGTGGTATGGGCGGAACTCAGGGATGTACCTTTGACCGGAACAGGAGGATCTTTTTATGAGGAAAGAACATAAATTGTTGCACCCATTGCAAGTACATTTGTATTGTCAGTCAGGTACACTGCAGTGCTGGGTCTCTAGGACAACTGGATTTTTTTGTGATTCTGTGCCCCTGTGACTTACACGTTATTCACATAATTAGTACTATTTGCAGTACTTTGCATTAATTGATCCACAAGAACACCTTCATAATTAAAAATAACTTTTTTGTACTCAAAGGTAAGAAAATGAAAAAATAAAAACGTTTTAGTGAATAATTTCATGGGGTGAAACTCTCTTTCACCTGACACTTAAATAATATAAATAACGTGTTTAAAAAAATGACTAGACTGCAAAGTTATATACGTTGCCATGGAAAACTTTGGTGCTTTAAATTTAAGTTGCACAATTTCTTAATATTTCATGCAACATTATTAGAGTTCACCTGGCAGGGCAGCATGATTTTCAGATGTCTATTGGAGCATACCAATAATTCCAGTGGCCCTACCCTTTCCATACGCCAGGTACTGAGTTCTGAGGCAAGCCCCACAGCCCCCACCACATCCTCTGTTCTCCCCACTTCTGCCCATCAATCTAGACGTAAGCATACCTGGCTTTGATCGGTCCTCCCCACTTCTGCCAATCAACCTGTGCCTAAGCATACCTGGCTTCCATGCTACCTACTAATGACATCCTAGATCACCTCCACTGAACATGGATTTGTAGAACAGATTTTTTTAAATCTCAATCCCTTGCACTATGACTTGATGTCCACTCCGCTCTCAGTCCTCCTGACACATTCCCTGTCATTCCACACTTGTCTCAATCTAGACCAAGCAAGCACACCCCACTCCTCAACTACAAATAAAGTAAAAAGAAAATATAAAATAGTTAATAAACTATTTTAAATTTAAAAAATATGTAACAAAAAAGCATGTTGCATTTTTTTAACATTCAAAATAGGTTATTAAATACAACACAATTAAGTAATACATATGTACATTTTTTATATGTTGTCAACATTACATTATATTAATGTATTTTTAAGCTATTTTAAATAATCTAATTTAATTTTTAATTATTTCATATGAGGTTTTATTTTAAGTCCCGACCTCCATTATTTTCTGTGGGAGGGTGTTGCAGTACCAAGGGTTGGCCAAAAAAAGCTCCCACCAAGCACAGTGTTGTCGTCAATGACGTCAGTTCAGTTGTTATCAGTAATGTTATCAATGATGTCACAGAACATGTCATGAGTCTTTTAATATGTGAGGTTATAAGCACTGCATGGCGGGGGCGTGAGTTGTAATTACTTGAAATAGCTATAACTGTTGAATTTGAGTGTTTTGTTTTAGTTTAAAACGCTACGTTTAAAGGAACATTTTCACCTAACTACAATAACCTCTGTTTCAGCTGTTTCGCTGTATTGCTGTTCAATTTTCTTATGGAAAATTACATGGGGAAATTGTGTTTGGGACTCTCCTGTTTTTCTCAGCTGCCATTTGATGGATCACTCCAACACTTTCCAGCAAGAAGCTGAGGTGGAAGAACTTTTTTGGACAGTTTTGTGAAGATTCATCAAAAGGCGCCAAAGTTATTAACAAACCAAAAAACGCTGTTCTTATAGTAACAAGATCCTAACTATAACTGCACAGTGAAGACAGCCACTGTGTAATATATAACATATATAAACACATGTAAATATACATATGCGTGTATGTGTGTGTGTGTGTATATATATATATATATATTTTCCAAATCCTCGGAATGAAGGAAAAGGGTCGCACTTCCAGATTAGGTGTTTTAACAATCCTTTATTTTCGTTTCATCAGATGTTCAAAAAGCTGCACCAACGCGTTTCGTTCTCCTCCGAGAACTTGATCACGGTTTACACGGTGTAAACCGTGATCAAGTTCTCAGAGGAGAACAAAACGCGTTGGTGCAGCTTTTTGAACATCTGATGAAACGAAAATAAAGGATTGTTAAAACACCTAATCTGGAAGTGCGACCCTTTTTCCTTCATTCCGAGGGATTTGGAAAATGTAATTTAGCGTGGTTCAGCCAAGGGTCACGCACCGAGGGAGAAGCGCCTCATGGAGTCAGCGACCGTGAACTAAAGCTAAAGGATATATATATATATATATATATATATAAATTATGTATTTTAAACATAAAATTTAGGTTTAATTGGTTGGGTATGGTTAAGGGGTTGTAAGAGGTTTTAGGGTTTAAGGGATGGGTAGAGGTAAAGGGTGGTAGGAATTTTCTTAGGGTTGAGGGGGAGTGTAAAAGTAAAGGGAGGTAAGTGTTTTTTTATGTTTAGTAGGGGTAGCGGGAAAGAGAAATAAGACGTTTTTAGGGATCAGGGGAGGGTAGAGGTAAAGGGAGGTAAGGGGTTTATAGGGTTTAGTGTCAAGAAGAGGTAAATGGAGGTAAGGGATTTTTAAGGTTTAGTGGAGGTCACAGGTAAAGAGAAATAGGACATTTTTAGGGTTCAGCTGAGGGTAGAGGTAAAGGGAGGTAAGGAGTTTATAGAGTTGAGGGGCAGGAAGAGGTAATGGGAGGTAAGGCCTAAAAAAATATGAAAGCAATAACTAACTAACTATATATATAACTATATATATATAGTATATAGTATATATATATATATATACATGGCCGACTAAGAATAAACATTTCTTGCACAGAAACGTGGTCCGTGTCTGCTTTCCGTTTCCAGGACTGGTGAAAGCATTTGGAAGCAGTACGAGAGGATATATATATATATATATATATATATATATATATATATATATATATATATATATATATATTCACAATCCCGGGAGCTCCTCCTGGGAAATCCGCCCTTGGTTCGGTGGTGCGAGTTGCCGGTAAAGCTGAACCGGCGTCACTATTCCCAACCAGATTCCAATAAATCGCACTCTCAGGATTCGAAGAAAGGATTGATTTATTGCTTAAAGTTTCGCATTTCGAAAGAGAACTTTCTTGATCAAGAAAGTTCTCTTTCGAAACGTCACACATTTGCACTTTAAATGTTGAAACCGCTCCCTCAACTGTGTCATGTGATCAAGGCCCCACGCGGGCTGAAACGCGTTATGGCGGCGGTGGTATTGGGCATGTAATAAACATCAAATTGCACCATCATTTGGGTTCACTTCGTCTGTTCAACGGATTCCTACCTTGGTAGAGAGACGATTTTTACTGCATATATATATATATATATATATATATATATATATATATATATATATATATATATATATATATATATATATATTCACAATCCCGGGAGCTCCTCCTGGGAAATCCGCCCGTGGTTCGGTGGCGCGAGATGCCGGTAGAGCTGAACCGGCGTCACTATTCCCAACCAGATTCCAATAAATCGCGCTCTCAGGATCAAGAAAGTACTCTTTCGAAACGCGTAACTTTGAGCAATAAAGCAATCCTTACTTTGAATCCTGAGAGCGGGATTTATTGGAATCTGGTTGGGAATATATATCACCTGGTGATCAAGCCTGCTGGACAGGCGAAACGCGTCCTATCAGCTGTCTAAATAAATGAAATTTGGCCAGAACACGCCGTCGTCATTCCTTGGTTTACGAGGCATTTGTATATATTACCGGACCTTGCTTGGGTGGTCCGTTCACGACGACGCACCCTCTGTTTTGGAGCAGCGGCGGCTGTAACTTAAGCACGGAGGAGATATATATATATATATGTATATATATATATATATACATATATATTTTTAATGTATTACCTACTGGCAGTCCCCAGTAGGTAGTTATAGTTAGGACCATATTCCATAGGAAAAGCATTTTTTGACTTGCCTATATCTTTGACGCCGGTTGATGAATCTTCACTAAATTTTCCAAAAAAAAGTGCCCCGGTGATTCTTGTTGTGCATTGAAAGTTTTGGGCCAATCTGTCAATCGGGTACCAAGAAAAAGGAGGGGGGGGGAGGGTTTTTTCAATGTTAATTCCCATTGAGATTTTAGTCGCGACTACAGCCCGAACCGCTGGATGGAATTACACCAAATTTGACAGAAAGGTAGATCTTGGTCCAGAAAGAACCCTTTTTGTTATTTGGTGTAAATCCGTTCAGTTGTTTTTGAGTTATTAAAAAAAAAAACTTATATATAGGGACGCTGATCCTCCATCTGATTGGCTGCCAACACTTCAACCAGGAAGTGTTGGCAGCCATCTTGGGACTCGGCTTCAACTGAGTCCCACAAAAACCATTTTTTAAAAAGCAAAGGGGCAGGGTAGGAATATCCTGACCCCCTAACTGTGGTCCTGGGGTGCCCCTGTGACCCCGACAGGGCCAAAAAGCATTTTGTTTTTAAACTTTTTTCCCAAAGGAACAGGACTGAGCCGGAAATCCATGGCAAAAATGTTTTAAAAACCAAGCGCTGGCTCCTATGCTTGTTTTTCATGAAGCCCCGGGATGGGCCAGGTCCCAGGGGCATTTATTAAAATTAAGACGGTGGTGCGCGGGCCCCCCGTCCTAAAGCTCATAGAGCGCCAGGGACCACCACCTCCCCGGGACTTTATTTAAATAATCAAGGGGGGGCGCACGGGGTCCCCATCCCCGGGCTCTATTAGCCCTGGGGACCACCACCTCCCGGGGCTAAATAACACAAAATGAGAGGTGGGGCCGTGGACCCCCCAGGGACCACCAACTCCCCAGGGCCAAATATTTTTTAAAGAATGCGGGCTGCGTGGCCCCTCTCTCGGGCCGTTCTCGGCCCTGGGGATCACCATCTTCCTGGGGTGGCACATGCACAAGAAAGGAGGGTGCCGCGCGGCCCTCCTCCTGGAGCCATACATGGCCCTGGGAGCTGGCACACCCACGTGGGCGGCTCCTGCTATGTCCCAGGGTGCCCACCCCAGGACATAGCTGTTTGCTTTGGCTTGGCGGGATCTGTGACCGCTCCCGACAAGCAAAAGCACACACTTCGGTTCCTGTCAAAGTGTTCCCACCCGCTGGGAGTGGAGGTTTCAGCTCTTTCTCTGACGTGTGGGCAGGGAAAGAGATTAAACAGATTTCTCTGCATGGAGGTAGCTGCCTGCCCAGTAGTTCCCTCCGTGCAGCAGCAATGCCGGCTCCCAGCAAGGTAGTTTGTGCGCTCCTGACATGGAGCTATAATATTACTGCACCCAGGCCCAGCTTGCTCATTAATGGCACCATCCCACACTGTTCCAATCCCATGTTGCAGTTGCACTTGACAGCGCCACACTCTGCCCACTAAACACTGCAGTATGTCTCCCCATGACACGGCCCCACACCAAAATGGATAAAGTGAGATGCACAGTGTGGGCATGAAATCGCCTTCATCAGTTAGCTAACCAGGATTGCCTATTTGCTAGCGCGATCCCCACAAAATATGACCCTGACATTGGCAGAGAATCAAATAGTTTGCACCCAACATACTAGATTACAGATCACCACTCTGGGGAGGCTTTTCTCAGGTGGCACTTTTGCTACCACACAAGGCATTGGAGAGTCTCCTGGTTGCACGCTGTTGGATTTCTTCATGGTCCATAGACTTCAGGACACTTGTAGGGTAACACACAATACTCTTCCTGATGCCCCCCCAGAATTTCATACTCTTGAAATGATATTGGACTCGCTGCCCCTGAGGAGACTTATTACTCAACTGTACATCATTATACAAGAGAAAGCAACTTAGAAATCGAACTCTTGGACGAACAGTTGTCATACTACTGCACCTTGACAAGCGCATTCTCACCTAACTACTGCTTGTGATTGAAACACCTGAAATGTCTACACAGAATGTATTGCACCACTATCTCACCCCGTAAAATGGGTTTGGTAGATGACACTCGATGTGGGCGATGCAGCACGCTTCACACAGGTTTTCTACATTTGGCGTAAGGAGTGCCCGAGAGTGGCTGCGTTTTGGACTTCTGTGCTTGACATTGTAGACTGCATTATTGATGTTCAGATTCCTAAGATCCCACTGTTGGCACTGTTTTGCTATGTTAGAGATGTTCCAAGTGGAGTTCGGTGCCTGACAGCCCTACTCCTTCTTTTAGCCAAGAGACAGGTGGTGATGTATTGAAGACAATGACAGATAAAGAGTTGGATTCAAGACATTGTGTATTGCCATGAACAACTGGACAATTATTTGAAGCTTATGCCCCCCAAGTTGAGGCCAAAGGCTATCTGGGGTCTATGTGTAGCCTATGTATCGCTGCAAGAAAACCTGGAATCTCCCAATACCTAGGGAGCCACCCGGAAGGCCCCAAGGCTGCACCGGGTGAGGCATTGGAAGTCTTGTGATTCTGCCTAGTCACACTGTCTGTTAATGACTGTAATGACACTCTGCTGAGTATTGATGACTCCCACTCTCCCAGGGGGAGGCAGCGCTGCAGAGACCTGGACATGAAAGGGTGGGTGGCTCTTTGGTTCACCTCAGAGGGAGGGGGGTGGAGGAACTAATGACTTGTGATGCTCTATACATGCGTTTAGATTACATCTAGTCAGATTATACTGCACCAATGTAACCATTTTTTATTTGTATGTGTGAGTGTCCTATCATGCTGTATCTGAGGAACTCTGTTATTCAGTATAACATTTAAAATAATAATACAAAAATAATAGCCTTGTTAAAGGTAGTTTCAGTTTTGGACCAAATGGAGTGCCATAGAAGTAAGGGCTGCATTTTCAAGGTGTTCTCTTATATGTGACAACCGTAGCTCTTTATGCATTATGTAAGAGGGGGAAGATTTGGGTACTGCTAGAAGCCTTCTTAGAAAATGGTTGTAGACCCTTTAAATAAAATTATGACTTGTATAGCACCAAATTCCTACTTTCTACATGGCTGCTGTCAGGCACTTGGTTCTATAACTTGCGCACATTTCCTTTATGGGTTTGTTTCTTAACTTGGTCGCAAATCTGAAAATTCCTTCCACAATTTGCGTGAGCTGCATGCATCTTTTGTTCCAAAGATGCCCCCAATTACCAAGCGTGTCAAACTGAACTCCAATTGAATTCGTAGGTATGAAAAGGTAAATACTCTGTTAATGTGAACTCCATTAATATTTGTTTAGGGATTTTGCTCAGGAACAGAACTATGCTTGGGATCATAGAACATCAGCATGTAGGGCCTGAGTCACCATACCACATCAGTATCTATGGGCCCGAATTCGACTAGCTTACAGTGCCTCGCTTGCCCTCATAACCTTCCCAGAGAGACAAATGATTTAGCACCCCAGAACACAACAAATATTATTTATATATATTATATATAAATAGAAAAGAGACACAAAGGAAACTTACAATATTTATTTGTACTATTGTGCTCTAATATGCAATAACTGAGCCACAATTATAAAACATATACAGGTCAGTAATGTCATTAACATGATTAGCAGAGCATATACAATGAAAAGCCCTGTCATATTAGCTGACACATTTACCTAAGCCCACCCCCCATATAAGCAAAGTGTTATATTATAGATCTCTGGGCTTAGTGGCGAACCCCATACCTTAGCATACATAGATAGTTGCTCTACATCTTAGCCGGCGCAGCCCTCTCATCTCAAGACCTTTGCTCTGCTTGCAAGTCTCCCCTCTCTGTGTTTTCAAAACGACACATCCCAGGTTATATGGCAAAACATGTGTGTTCAAAAACAGCAGCTTGGTTTCTCTATTATGTCTAGGTGGTAATGTCCGTCCACACAGAGTATAACAAGGAGCAATGTTGTTTGACTTTGCCTAGGCTGTTCCGACTAAATCCCAGGAAAAGAACAAAATACAAAAACATGTGCTGACTATATGTGAAAATACAATCTGACACAAAAACAAGCATGATATTTGGTAACGTGTGCAAAACAAAAGTGGCCTACAACGTGCATAATTAGGCTAACATAGGGAAAACGACAATGGGCTATATAGGGAACACACAACATATTGTGCTTACAAGTTATTGCCATGCCCGGCCTGCAGATCATAACGAAAGATTTGAATAAATTAACCTTCAAATCTCTATTTTCTATAAACACAACAAAAGCATTGATAAGCTATTGCAAGCCGTCAGCTGTCCTTGCCATTAACACCAAACTGTCTGCGTACAGTTACACTGGAATTAATCAGTATCCTACACTCTGAACATCTCTGCCTTTAGCCTATAAATCTTCATCAATATCCTTTATATAAAGGGTGAAGAGAAAGGGAGCCAAGACACAGTCCTGTCTAGCCGCTAACATTACCCTAATGGGAGATGAACTCCCTGAGTTGGGTCCATAATGAACCCTTGCGGTAGAACTCTGATTCAGTCGAGTAAGGAGTGCTACCATGTACTCTGGAGCACCTTAGGATAACATACTTTGCCAGAGTTTGGAATGAAAAACAAAATAAAAAGCACTAGTCAGATCCATAAAGCAAAGCTGTAGGTGCTTTTTGTTTGGTTTTGTATATTTTCCGATTGTCAAGTTCAAGTTAAGGCACTGTTCCACCATGCAGATACCCCTCCTGAAACCGTACTGAGCTTCCGATAGAATTGCATTCCCCTGCACGCAGGCTTCGAGTCTTTCCAATAAGATCCTTCCCAAATTTTAAACGGATGAATCCAGGAGAGAAATCAGTCGGTAACACTTTGGATCTGGTCTACTCTCCTTCTTAAATATGGGAACTACTGGTCTGTTTTGGGACAGAGGCCAGCCCAGTTTTCCCGACACCAGAGAGTTATAGCATTTAACATTTGAGTGGGAGGACGCTCAATCCGCAGCATTGCATGTTCTTTAGACCTCTGCATTTACAGCTTAAGATGGCTGTCATATTTGATAGGTTGTCCATTGGGGATTCTTGCACTATATTAAATGGCCACCAAGTTGGCCAACAATTGTGTTGGATACAAGTCAAGACAACAAGCATGTACTGTTAGTACAAGTTTCTATTTTTGAAACTAACATTTTTAGGAGTAGAAAGACGTCCGAGCTGGGAGATTCACACTCGTCTTAGGTTGTAATGGAGCATTTTCCAAGATGGCCGCCATGTTTTCAGGGTGTCCTTGGAAAGGCTCCAGGTCTAGCACATTTGGAGTGTTTCAGACACAGTATACGAAGCAATAGTTTTACTTCTACCTCTTTTGGTTCCATGCATTCCATGAAGCGGGTGGGAGACGCGGCATTTTAGTGCGTTACTGCTGCGGAACGGAGCAGGTGAAGAAAGCATGACCCACCTTCCACGCTCTATTGAAGCGAACTATATATGTGCCTCTCATTCTACTCTTTGGAAAGTAAGTGACTTGGGATCCCATAGTTGGGGTGTTGTGGCTGGTATCTTTTGTGGGTTTATCAACTTTTGGTATTGTTTTGTACCGTTAGGTGTGTTTTATCCTGTGGACGGCAATTAGGCCATAAATCTACCTGAATATATGTGGTTGTTATGTTTGGTGGATTTTATTTACTCTCCAATGTAATGTATGAATTTCCAGTAGTATTCACCCAGGGCATGGGTTTTAGTTTATAAGTTAATCTGAGTATAAGGGAAGCCCTCTGACACTTATTTTCCCCTTTTTTCTGGGAACATGTCATTGTATGATAATTAACTTCATGTCAATAGTGTGGTCCTCATGCTGTGCTGACAATTTTGTGGTTTGTCTGTTCTAGCCCACTAATGTATGCCGTTCATTGGCATTTATAAGATTGATTCCAACGCTGGGGTGGCATTATCTGCTTGGTACTTCATTATCAGGGGATGCAACCTTTGCTTAAACCTGGTTTTTTGGATGCGAACCTCGATAAATCATTGAGATTGACATAGGAGGTAAACATTGAGATTGACATAGGAGATACACGGTGGATATATCTAGAGAGTTCAGTAAGACTCTTGTTGCACTTATAGAAGAAAGTGCATGTGCATCTCTTTACCATAGTGAAAGGTGCATAACATTGGTGTGCGCCATTCGCCTGAGGTTCTATTTTTTGGTATTGAGGTGTTGGTTCACAGGATGTGATTTGAAGATAAAGTCTTGGGCCTAAATCTTGAGGGTAAGTGCGGGGACCGAGGTTTATGGCTGAATATCACTATATTTCATTTCATGGTGGTGGCTGCACTTAACACGGGGTGAGAAAAATAGGTTGGAACTGTGTTTCTCCATACAGACCTACAGCTCAAATAACTGAGGTGGAAACCCGACATCGTGCAAACACAACAGATGAGGGTATTATTATTATTATTGTTATTATTATTATTATTATTATTATATAATACCGTACTTTGATTATAGCTTTGTAGCAGAGAGGGCACCTTCAGTCCTGACGAAGGCCACTGACACCTCCATAGAGGGCTGAATAGGCAGAAACATGCCGACCTCTGCTTGTGGGTAGAATTACCCCACAGTTCTCTTTTATTCTGCCACTCGGGGATTCAATTAAAGTTTACATGCTCCACGCAGTAGGTAGTCTTAACCCACACATATACTTTTCTTATTCTCTGCACTCTTCCCTAACACCCTTAAGGACCACACGAGTGGCATCATAAACTATCATTAATTTGTCTTAAGCTCCCCAGTAAATGAATGAAGCATGACGATGAAGCATGCCGCCTGCTAAGTGGGTGAGGGCTTTTGTCCTTAAACAGGGAAGGTTCTCCCATTTAGATTGCCCTTCCTCTTATTGTGCCTTTTCTTACAAAACACAGGCAGCCAGTTCTTTTGTGGATAGTTCTAATGTATAGGAGCCCCCTCTGACTGCCTTTAATCCTCATGACCCTTTTGTGTTAGATGCATAAAATAAAGGTGGCAATCACAATAGGAATATATTTTGCAGCACATTTGCTCCCTGATGTATCATCATGTTTTTCTCCCCTTTTGCTACCATTTTTGTCCCTGATTCTTTCCTGATTCTTTCTTCTACTTTTGTTAGTAGTAGGATTTTCTGGATTCTACTTCTCAATAATATGCTTGCCTCTATTCTCTTTCCTTATGCCAGGGGACGTTTGGTACCTTTCTGATCACTTCAATGTTTATCTTCATTTCTAGTCAGTTGCTACAATATTGTCAATAACATTTTATTATCCTTTGCGGTTTTTGCTCCTAAACGGGACCCTCTTAAGCAGACACTTGACACCTTTGATGTATTCTGTCCATGGCGCTGTGGCTATTTGGCAGAAGTCACCCTTTCCTTGGGCAATCAGGAAGGGGACTCAGTAGACCTCCTTAGTGTCCAGTCTTTCACAAGTCATGGCAAGTCATGATTCACAATATTGAGATTTTTTTTAGAGACCATCCAGTAAACTGTTGCAGCTCCACCTTTTAGCCAGGACAGAGGAGTAGGCAATGCTGAGGTAGATTCAGATAGCACTCTGGATACTTCAAAGCATTCCTGAGGTATAGTGTCACAATGTGTTCATCTTCAGCTGCCCAGTTTTTTTCAGCTGCAAAATCATGCCCCCCCGCAGAAAAGTGAATAGGGGCCCCTGAGTCTCCCATATATCACAGATATTCCTCGGCCTTATGCTTAATGGGGGCTCTTTAAAAAGGCTATGGGGGCCTGTGAAGGGTTTTGAAAGGCTATGGGGGCCCCTGAAGGGTTGGGGCCCCCATGTGTTACAGTGGCTGCAGGGGCTTGCGCTCCTGCACCAGCCTCTCCTCTTTGGTTTCACAGATCTCTTTCATGGTGACCTGTGTACAAACTCTGCCTCAGACTCGAGGATTTGAATGTATTGGGTGCCTTTGGGCCAACTCTTGTCTCAGTTCTCCATGGTCTTTAGCCCCCACAGCTGTTTCAGTTGATTCGTTCGTCACCAAGAGTATGCCAATGGCAGCAGTCTCTGTGTCATTACTTTCTCTAACTTTGGCCAAGCTCTTACTTGGTAAAACGTCCTCAGGATCGTTGGCTGATTTTTTAACTTCTGTTATTTAGCTTGGTGGTTACATTCATGGTGATTTTAGCAACATGTTTTTGTCCATTTTCCCTAACTCTCCTTGGACTAAAAATGCTCTTTCTTGGTCACTTGTAGCTCACGTCCTTCGCTGTAGCATGTTTCTGTCACAGCTTTCCGCATCAGGGTTTATGCTTTGTACAGGAATAGCAAGTGCACCCACCGGGATGGGTTTAGAAGCAAACGGGGTAATATATCCATGAAAATCTGCATGGTAGATGGTGAAGGCTCATCCACCTCCTCTCCAGCAACCACAGCCCCTGCAGCAGAATACCCGACTGACATAGCTCATTTGCAGGTCCGATTGAAACCAAAAACTGTAGATGGACTTGTCTAGGGTTGAAACACTTCACTTTACTTCCTGAAAGTCTCCTTTATGTTTCAACGGGAGTCAAAATTATGATACGAGCTGTTTTGTAGGCTGATTCACCCCTATGGTTCTGGCATTATAAGTAGGGGCGGCTCCTCCATGTGGGCGGAGGAGCCTCGCCCCACTGTTTTCTCGCAGTGCGAGAAGCAGAAACATAAAATGGTATTATAAATACCATTTTATGTTTCTGCTTCTTGCACTGCGCGAAAGCAGAAGGGTTTGGTTGGGGGCAGACGGGTGGGCGGGTCTGCTCGAGGGCAGGAGAGGAGTGGCTTGCTCAATGCTGCGGGCCCTGACTGCTTGGTCGGCCGTCTCGGGCCGACCAAACCAGTCATGCGCACTCTCCCTTTTCTCCATGTAGGCTGCATGCAGCCTACATGGAGAAAATGGCCTCCCCATAGACACCTGTGTGGTCGGCGTCCCAACCAATCACAATGCTACCATTGCAGCGTTGTGATTGGCTTAGGGGAGGGGAGGGAGGATGCCTGCTTCCTGTTCCTGTGAGGCAGGAAAGCAGGAGCAGACGGAGGAGTGAAGACACGGGACCCGGGAAAGGTAAGTTTTATTATTATTTTTTTATTATTATTTAAACCCCCTCCCTGCACAACCCCCTCCCCTGCAACCACTCGCCCGCCCCCCAACCGTGAGCCATGTTGGCCGCGACTGATTATAAGGGACACATAGCTCTAACACCACACCCCGTGCCCCGCTATAGTGGTAGGATGCCAGCCTTCCTCAATGTTGCACAAAACAGACATATAGGCTACCATTTTTCAAGTCCTTGAACTTTCAGTCAACAGTGCCCTTCAAATACCAAGAAATAGCCCTTGTATAGGTAGACCTAGGATCATTGTCCAAATCTTCACTCACTTTCAAGTGTGAACCCATCTCCGGCGTAATCTTGATAATTGGAAAAAATCTCAGCTTCCTGCCCAGCACATATCCTCATACACAAGACACTGAAGACACAAATGAAAGATTCTGGTTCATCTTTATGGCACGCATGTGACACTGGATGATGGTCATATTAACATCTGGGTGTCAAATAGTACATATTAACTTTCACAAGTGAAGAACAATAAAGCTTAACTTGCAGCCATTTTAATAGCGTCCAAATTTAAGTGCATTACCTGCATTTATTGATCTGAAAAGGCATGGTACTGAGTCGGCCCTACTCCTTGCCATGGATGAACTCTAATTGAAGGTGGACAGCAGCCAGTCCACGGTTCTCATACTGCTCAATATGTTGGCTGCCTTTGATACGGTCAACCACAAAACCCTCCTGGCGAGATTAGCCTTGTTTGGAGTTGGTGGGACCGTATTGAAGTGGATTAGCTCCTACCTTTCAGATAGCTTCCAGATGGTTGCCCTGCCCCCTTACCACTCTGGCTTTAAAAATATCCAACATAGATCCCATAGAGTTAGGCACTCAGCCCTATCCTCTTTAATATTTACATGAGCCCACTCATTACTCTAATCAAAGCCCATAACATTAGGCTGGTCAGCTATGCTGACGACACTCAGCTGATTTTGTTAATCAATAATACCCAGCAGGATGTCATGGACGCCTTCCAGAACTGTGTGACAGACATTGTTAACTGGCTGAATACAAGTTCCCACAAATTTAACGGGTATAAAACCGAGTTTCTCTGCTGCTCTGACGACTACCTGCTTTGCAATGCTTCGTAGTCTTAGGAAGTTTCTCCCACTGTTGCCAGCCCAAGCTAAGTCTCAAATCGTGCACAGCGGAATTCTAAGCATGCTAGACTATTTTAACGCTCTGTTACTCGGAGCACCGGACTATCTTATTAACAGACTTTTTAGAGCCCAAGTGTCAGCTGCCAAACTGGCAATAAACAGATCTCGTAGATCATCCCCATCTGATGCAATGGAGGAACTAAACTGCCTTCCTCTAAAACAGAGGATAGTCTTCAAGTTGTTATGTATTGTCTTCAAGGCCCTTGAGGACATGGGCCCTGTGCCCTTACAACGCAGTTTAAAGAGATATACCCCTGGGAGATGCCTCCGTTCACATCAGCAAATCTCCTCTGTGTAACCAGATTCTGTAAGTCTAGACTAGGTGGACAAACCTTTACGGTTAAGGCAGCCCACCTTTGGAATAAGTTACCAGTTAATCTCAGATTATAAACTGATCTACTGCACTTCAGGAAGGCCCTGAAGACCTGGCTCTTCCCCAAGTAACTACAAGGAAAGTCAGAACACTCATGAATGAACACAGGAGTACGTTTAGATGTAAAAAAAGATCACAAAACTCATGCGCCATTTCTGTACAGCAGGGCATACAGAAAACGACTTCACATGGACGGTGATTGAAAAACTACCAGTTACAGCCAACGAAAAACAGTTACTGAAATTTGAACAAAGATATATACAGGCTCTCTAGTACCACAGATGGATTTAATGAAGAAATCACTTGGACGCCACTGTCATAAAGACTCAGTCTTGTTATGGTGGCTGAAACAACGCTGCGATAACTGAATGAGAGACGTGGCCACAAACAGGACTTGAAAAAAAGAAAAAAAGAGACTAACATAATGCCCGTTAAGATAAACCTCGATAGTACAGCCGTAAACAAGAGGAAGCAAGACACAAAGTTTAAAAAACGAAACTTCATTTCCCAGCACCCCCGTGAAGTCGTACGTCTGATGTAGACAACGCCGACTCCAGGAAACGAGACACTCTGTAAAAGCAGACCACCGCCTTGATTTCAGTCGCCCGGCGGCGGTCTGCGAAAAGACACTAGGTACTTCCTCTGTGTCCGATCTTTGACGAAGTAAGTGAGCGGGCATGTGGAAACGGAGAGCGTGTGATGCAGTGGAATTTTGAAGTACTCCGCTTGGGCTACATGAACGATATTGAGTATGATCATGCGGGTAACTTTGGTTGATAGTCCTTTTCATCCCGTAACTTCCAAAATATGCAAGCATATCATGTGTGTGTCTTCATGGCTAACCCCTATGAGTATGATCATGCGGGTAATTTTGGTTGATAGTCCTTTTCATCCCGTAACTTTCAAAAATATGCAAGCGTATCATGTGTGTGTCTTCATGGCTAACCCTGATATAGTAGAACCCCCTACAAATGTGAGAAATGGCCTCTGGCGGGAGCTCTAATGAAGCCATTATGAATAAAACATAACTACGGGACGAACCTGCTAATGGGGACGCATTGTGATTATAAAAGTACTACAGTCCTTTAAGCAAAAAAAGTGGCCCAGTGGGAACGATATACATGTAGGATAAAAGAAAAAAAGTTTGTGCAAAAACATAACCTCCCACCCCACGCACATGTGATAGAATGGATGAAACGATCATTTGGCACGTTAGTTGTTGCATGGAGGTGGGCTCTCCGAGACCGGCCTAATCACAGAGTGAACGCAAATGTGGAATGATGAGATCACCCCTAGACTATAAGTGAGAGTGGGCATCGCTTATTTATGAAGCATTCAATAGAGTGCCCACTAACTGTTTTTTGCCCTCCCCATTCCCTCTTTCCCCCTCTTTCCCCTTGCCCTGTCTTTTCCTCTCCTAAAAGAGTGTGACTACAAGATGGCACCACTCGCAAGAACCGCATGACCCTTGGCATAAAAAATAAGAGGGTAAGAAAAGCTTGTTAATGTGTGATACACTGTGTATGTTTTTTAGAATTATTCACTTTACCTAGAATCTTGTCCTGAAAAGCATATTATAAATCCATGAATCATTATCCACTTTCAGAGGGGGTGAAAAACCTGATACCAAAAAACCTGATAGCAAAAATAGAAATCACTTCACATTTACTTGGGAGCACCACAATCACTACTATAAAGGGTTATATAGTTAGTGTTAAATTGATGTATACAGACAGGTGTGGTGTATATTGCAACATAAACCTTCGTCCAAAGTATGACTCAGACTTTAGAACGGAATTCAGGATAGTTCACTCAGTTGAATGATACCTCGTTTTTTAATGACTTTTCTGTCTTGCAGGAAACACCTCTGGACAGAAGACCAAGACAGGTGAGAGCTCTAGGCACATAAGATCAGGGATACAAACAATACAGCCCTGACGAAGGCCCCGACCCGATTGGGCTCTTGGAGTGGGCCGAAACATGTTGGCACAGAGGATACAATTGAATAATTATATTCAATGGAACCCCATAATTTTGCGATTTTATCCGTACCCTAAAAATAAAGAAAGATCTTCGCGTATACCTAGAGGTATTTTTAAACTAATCACCCTTCTGGATCCCTGCTTGTCCTGTTTGACTTTATCTAAGAACTCCCATTCCATCTATGGTTGAATCTGCCCTGGTGGTACCATCTTACTAGGGTGTGGATAGGCGCCAATGATGAAGCTTGTCACGATAAGTGAGTGAGCCGTCTAATCCTATCATCTGAAAGAAACACGTTAGTGATAGATTCCTTACCTTAGAATACCCCCAGACGTCAGACTAGGTCCGCAAAGTTTTCGTCAGCAGTACCCCTGCGCGTCGGAAGGTGGCGTCGTGCGGCTCCGCGTCTGTCATTGGCGTCGTGGTCGCCGAGATGACGTTGCGGCAGCTACTTAGACGCTGCCCTCGCGCGCTGATGTCAGTTCTTTCTTTCTCCGCGCCAGCAAGCGCAGATCCGGAGAGAACGGTACCCCCAGTCATTTTTTGACTGAGTTTTTCGAGGCCTTTTTGTCTCTATTTTTCGAGTCCATCGACTCCTGGTGCCGTAGGGATGCCCGGTTTCAAGTCCTGCGAGGAATGTCATCGCATGATGTCGGTGACGGACCCGCACCGCGTGTGTCTCTACTGCCTGGGGCGCGACCACGACCCCAAGTCGTACCCCGACTGCCGGGCCATGGCGCCGAAGACTTTGCAGGAGCGGTCCCGAAAGTTGCTTGAGGTCTGGCAGTCGGCTCCGTGCTGCTCAAGGTCCCTGTCCCGTGGGAGGTCGAGGGACCGGTCGCAGAGCCACCACCATCGTTCGTCGGGATCGAAGTCTTTGCACTCGGGGTCAGGTAAGACGAAGCACTCTAAGAAGTCGAAGAAGCGACGTCGCTCTCCGACTTCTCCTCGCCCGTCGCGCAACGCATCTGAGGCTGCAGGTCGTTCCACCCTTGCGGCTCTGGCGGAGCCAACTCAGTCGCCGCCGGCCTACCCGCCCTTCCCGGGTCCATCGCCGACTCCGGCCCAGCAGCAGGAATTTCTGTCAGCCATGGCTCGCCTCTTTGGGCCGTCGGGCCCCGCGGGTCTGACTGGGGGTCCTTGCCCTTTACTGCCGACGGCTCCGGCATCGCTGTCGGCTCCTGCCCCGGCACCGCAGGGCCCCCATGGATCCAGGCCTGGATCCCGGTCGACGCCGGTTGACCTTGTAACACCTCCACCGACGTCGTCCCCGGTTTCAGCCCCGAAGTGGACACGGCGCCGGAACGGCGTCGCTCGACGCCGATGGGACCTTTCTATCCCTATGTCCATCCTCCTTATTTTCGGCCTGTTCATCAGCCTTCGGAGGAAGGGGAGGACTGGGAGGGGTCTGAGGACCCTCTCACAGCACAGTGTGAGTTACACCCGGACTGAGCAGAGGAACTGGGGGATGCCAGTGGTCTTGACACCTCTCCTGACCTTGGCATGCTCACTCCTCCTACCGTGGCTATGGAGGAGGGTGCAAGTTATTCTGTGGTGTTGCGCAGGGTGGCCGAGGCCCTCCACCTCGAGCTCCCTACAGTGGCTGTCAGGACTAACCTCCTGACAGAAGTGCTTCAGCCGACGGCTACCTCTGCGGAGCCACTGCTGCCTTTTAATGATGCACTGTCAGACGTTCTTTTGGGCACCTGGTCCAGGCCCACCACAGGGGCTCTTGTAGATAGGAACGTGGCCCAACGCCATCGCCCGGCCCCGGGCAACCCCCTTTTCCTCTCCCAACACCCCACCCCTGAGAGCTTGGTTGTCCAAGCCTCTGCGTCCCCGAGCGCATTCCCTACCGCACCTCCGGATAGGGAATCCAAGAAACTGGAACAATTTGGGAAGAAGATTTTTTCTTCTGCCAGTTCAGGGCTGCGGTCTGTGAACACCGCATGTCTCTTGGGCCGTTATTCCCACTCTCTGTGGGATATGGTGGCGCAAGTGCTGCCTCAGTGTGCGGAGGCGGCCCGGACAGCGCTCTCTCAGGCTATTGCCGAAGGGAGAGATGCAGCAAAGTTCACGATTCGATGTGGCCTTCACACCGCCGACTCGCTGGGCAGGGCGATTTCCACGACAGTGGCGCTCCGTCGCCACGCCTGGCTGAGGACTACTGGTTTCTCTGGGGATGTCCAGAACACCCTGATGGACATGCCCTTTGATGGCATTCGCCTTTTTGGCAACAAGGCAGATAGTGCTTTGGAGCGCTTTAAGGACTCGCGGGCTACGGCCAAGTCCCTGGGCCTTTCCGCCACACGCCCTCCTCCACCTTCTGCTTTTCGCTCCTTTCGTGGCCACGGAAGGGGCGCCCCGACACGTTCGCTTCAGAGCCACAGGCCTGCGCAGCAACAGTCTCAGCGCGGCCGTGGACGTCGTGGGACCCGCCGAGGCGGGTCATGGGGCCAACGTGCGGGTTAGTCCACCTCCACCCCGGCCACCACTGCCTCCAAACCTTCCTAGTCCGGTTTTTCAGGCCCATCAAACTCCAGTGGGCGGCAGGATTCGCCATCACCTCCCCCACTGGCGCACTATCACTTCGGACAGGTGGGTTTTACAAATAGTCCGAAGGGGCTACTCCCTCCCCTTCGAGACTACCCCTCCAGCCATGCCACCCCAGTACCACCGCATGTCGGGGGATCACTTGGCACTTCTTCAACAGGAAGTCGCGGCCCTCTTGGCCAAGGGGGCCATCGAGCGAGTTCCTGCGCCAGAAGTAGGATGTGGTTGTTATTCCCACTACTTTCTGGTGCCCAAGAAGGACAAGGGCCTGCGTCCTATCTTGGACCTCAGGGACGTCAATCGCTTCCTCCGGAAGGAGAAGTTCAAGATGTTAACTCTGGCTCAGGTCTTGTCTGCCCTCGACCCTGGAGACTGGATGGTAGCGTTGGATCTGCAGGACGCATATTTCCACATTCCCGTCCTGCCGGCCCACCATCGTTACCAGCGGTTTACGGTAGGCCACAAGCACTTTCAGTTTACTGTGCTCCCCTTTGGCCTTACCAGCGCCCCTCGGGTGTTCACGAAAGTGATGGCGGTGGTCGCAGCTCATCTGCGCAGATCAGGGGTTCCAGTCTTCCCCTATCTCGACGACTGGCTGTTGAAGGTGGGCTCGCCCCGGACAGTCGTCTCCCACCTCCAGACTACGGCCGACCTCCTGCATTTGCTGGGGTTCTCCATCAATGTGCCGAAGTCACACCTGATACCCTCTCAGAAGCTCCTCTTCATCGGAGCGGTTCTGGATACGACACACTTTCGGGTCTATCCTCCCGAACGGCGGATCCAGGATATTCAGGCTCTGATTCCGATCTTTCAGCCTCTATCCTGGGTTTAGGTCAGAATGACCCTGAGGCTGCTGGGCCTCATGGCCTCCTGCATCCTGCTGGTCACTCATGCCAGATGGCATATGCGGGCTCTGCAGTGGGACCTGAAGTTCCAGTGGGCGCAGCATCAGGGGAACCTGTCCGATTACGTCCAGATCTCAGAGGGCACTGCACATCAGCTGCAGTGGTGGCTCACAAACCGGCATTGGGTCAATGGCAGATCCCTCTCCCTTCCCCAACCGGAGCACACAGTGGTGACGGATGCGTCCCTCCTGGGATGGGGCGGTCACATGGGAGAGGCGGAGATCAGAGGCCTCTGGTCTCCGGCGGAGTCCAGGCTCCATATCAACCTTCTGGAGCTTCAGGCGATCTGACTTGCACCGAAGGTATTCCTTCCCTCTGTCAAGGGGAGAGTAGTGCAGGTGTTCACAGACAACACCACCGCCATGTGGTACTGCAACAAACAGGGCGGGTGGGGTCGTGGACCCTATGTCAGGAGGCTCTGCGCTTCTGGACATGGCTGGAACATCAGGGCATTTCCCTGGTGGTTCAACACCTGGCAGGTTCACTGAACGCCAGGGCGGACGAACTCAGCCGCAGGTGCATGATGGATCACGAATGGCGTCTTCACTCGGGCGTGGCTCAAGGTCTCTTTCAACAGTGGGAAAGCCTTGGTTAGATCTATTCGCCACCGAAGAGAACGCGCAATGTCAGCAATTGTGCGCATTGGAATTTCCAAGGCGGCACTCGCTCGGCGACGCTTTTCGCCGCGAGTGGAGTTGCGGTCTGTTGTACGCCTTTCCGCCTATACCACTTCTGCCCAGAGTGCTGAAGAAGATCAGACGCGACCGGGCCCAAGTCATTCTTGTGGCTCCGGACTGAGCTCGAAGAGTTTGGTATCCCGAGCTACTCAGTATGACCATCGATCCCCCGATCCGACTGCCTCTTCTGGAGTATCTTCTGTCGCAGCAGCAGGGGACGGTCCTCCACCCGAACCTGTCCAGTCTCCACCTCCTTGCATGGAGATTGAGCGGCGGCAGTTGATTCCTTTCGACTTGCCTCCTGAAGTCTGTGATGTCATTCTGGCAGCCAGGCGTCCCTCCACTAAGTTGGTAAACGCCTGCAGGTGGAACAAGTTTGTGGCATGGTGCACAGCAAAGGCTGTGGATCCCCTTTCTGCCCCTCTTTCTGAGGTCCTACTGTTCCTTCTTTCTTTGGCCCAGCAGGGCTCTGCTCTGGGCACTATCAAGGGCTACCTTTCTGCTATTTCGGCCTTTCTCAGGCTCCCTGATCAGCCCTATCTTTTCAAGTCCCCTGTTTTTAACAGATTCCTCAAAGGTATTGCTCACCTTTTTCCTCCTGTTCCCTTTGTAATGCCACAGTGGGACTTGAACCTGGTACTCACATACTTAATGTGCGCTCCCTTTGAGCCTCTTTACAACTGTCCTCTTCGTTTGTTAACTCTGAAGATTGCTTTCCTGGTTGCCATCACCTCTGCTAGGACAGTGAGTGAGCTCCAGGCTCTTTCTTGTAAACCTCCTTTTCTGTTTGTTCATCCGGACAAGGTTGTCCTCAGGACACGTCCATCCTTTCTGCCGAAGGTTGTTACTGCCTTTCACATCGGGCAATTCATCACTTTGCCCACCTTCTTTCCGCCTCCACATCCTTCCCGAGAGGAAGAGACGCTCCACCGTCTGGACCCAAAGCGTGCACTCTCATTTTACCTGAGTCGCACACAACAGTTCCGGGTGGATGACCAGCTCTTTGTTGGCTACGTTGGCGCCAAGAAAGTTCGGGCCGTACACAAGCGGACTATCTCCCGATGGGTCGTCTTGTGTATTAAAGCCTGTTATTCTCTGGCAAAGAAGGAGCCTCCGTTGGGGCTGCGTGCCCATTCTACCAGGGCGACGGCTGCCACTACGGCGTTGGGACGTGGTGTCCCCTTACAAGACATCTGTCAGGCAGCTACGTGGGCCTCGCTGCACATCTTTACTAAGCACTGTTGCCTGGACAGCCAAGTCCGGAGGGACGGCTTCTTTGGCCGTTCTGTTCTCCGGGACTTCCTGGTGTGATCTTGGTTCGCAGACCCACCACCGGGGTTGGTATTGCTGGGGTATCTATTCTAAAGTAAGGAATCTATCACTAACGTGTTTCTTTCAGATGCACAAGTAACTTACCTTCGGTAACGATATATCTGTAAGAAACATTAGTTAGTGATAGATTCCTTACCGCCCCACCCATCCTCCCCGTTCTGCGAACTGATTTCTAGGGTTAAGGTCATCCCTTTCAGGGCCCTAGTTTCAGTGCACCAGTGGTCAGTATCTTGCATGGCTCTGCGTTCCTGGCGCGGAAAGTCGTGTACAGAACTGACGTCAGCGCGCGAGGGCGGCGTCTAAGTAGCTGCCGCGGCGAACACGACGCCAACGACGGACGCGGAGCCGCACGACGCCACCTTCCGACGCGCAGGGGTACTGCTGACAAAAACTTTCCGGATCCAGTCTGACGCCTGGGGGTATTCTAAGGTAAGAAATCTAAGACTAACTAATGTTTCTTACAGATATATCGTTACCGAAGGTAAGTAACTTGTGCTTTGGATAGTGCAGAAGTTGTGAACTAATATCCTGAAATAGAGGGGGATCTTCCTTTCCCTTCCAGTGAAATCCTTTAAGAATATCAGTTACTCTTGTGTGCAAGTCTTCCCCAAGTAACCCTGTGGTCTCCGTGTGCTCACTTTGACAGCAGTTATGATCAGATGAAAGCTCTCAGAGCCAGGATAACTGTAAGGTGACAGCTGCGCTCTATAAATGCTATAAATAAATAAATAAATCCTAACTAAAGTAGTGCTGTTTTAGGTCTCATAGAAATAACATCTTAATACATCCGAAACTCCATGTATTGGTTCCAGAATTAGGAAGAACCATACACATTTCTTTACGCTGTCATCATTAAAATATATTGTAATATTTTCAAACTCAATAATTCATTGAACATAACCCTCTATGCATGGAACAAGTTGTGAACATGCTCCCAACATGCACGTTTAATAGTGCATCGGTTTCTGATACTGTGTCAAGCTATGACCCCATATCTCCAGTTTCTCAAAAAGGCCACTTTTGCATATTTTATAGGACATCTCAGGAGTGCCTCCATTGATGGATTACTCCTCTTGCATCACTTTATGTTTATTAAGCCTAGAACCTTACCTAAGTTACATAAATTACATTTCCTTCAAACATATGACTCTGTGGTAAAACAGGAGAGGAGTCTCACTCTTTCCAGAATATGTGGCTAAGTCGACCTGTACCCAATGAAAATCCTAAATCACCATATAATGGACTGTGAAGCCACTATATGGGGAAACATAACATCAGGTGATTTAGCTCTGCCAATAATCCAGTAATGGGCTATGATTTATAATGATAGGCAAACACATCATTTATCGCAATGCATAGTTGACAGATAATAGAGGTGTAACTAGTAACTATGGAATGAGGACGGGTGGTAAGTTTCTTTGATAACGCGCAACACATGTTGGCTGTTTTGTCTGTTTTTTTATTCAAAAGAATACTGGATGAGAAAGATGTTATGAAAATAATTTTATTTATGGCTGTCTTTGATTCCATGAAATATTGATGGGAAATTCTGTTATGAAAATATTAATGTAAAATTGATTTGATATATCTCCAGTGGATTCAGAATTGCAAAAAAATGCTTTATTGTAGTTGTACAACTTAAAGAATATTCGTTTTTTAAATACAGATAAGGTTCATGATATGTTATTCCCCCCCCCCACAAACTGTGGAACTCATTCTTGAGTTCTGTCTATGTAGTTTGATTATGGTAGACTAGTTGAACATCCCCTCAATGTACACAAAAAAGTAAAGTTCCAAGATTGCATGAGGTACCTACTTTCTATTGCCTCTCCGATGAAAAAAGACTGAAGAATGAACTCAGCTTTATGCACCCTTCTCATGAATTCCAAGCACATACTCACATTCTACACCCATCTCGTAAATCCCAGGGACATCCTCACATCCTCACATTCTGCTCCCATCTCATGAATTCCAAGCACATCCTCACATTCTGCTCCCATCTCATGAATTCCAAGCACATCCTCACATTCTGCTCCCATCTCATGAATTCCAAGCACATCCTCACATTCTGCTCCCATCTCATGAATTCCAAGCACATACTCACGTTCTGCACGTGTCCCGTGAATTCCAACCATATACTCACATTCTACATCCTTCTCTTGAATTCCAAGCACATCATCACTTTCTACACCCATCTCATGAATTCCAAGCATGTGCTCATATTCTGCACTTGTCTCGTGAATTCCAAGCACATCCTCACATTCTGCACCCATCTCATGAGTCCCACACACATCCTCACATTCTGCACCCATCTCATGAATTCCAAGCATGTGCTCATATTCTGCACTTGTCTCGTGAATTCCAAGCACATCCTCACATTCTGCACCCATCTCATGAGTCCCACACACATCCTCACATTCTGCACCCCTCATGAATTCCAAGCATGTGCTCATATTCTGCACTTGTCTCGTGAATTCCAAGCACATCCTCACATTCTGCACCCATCTCATGAGTCCCACACACATCCTCACATTCTGCACCCCTCATGAATTCCAAGCATGTGCTCATATTCTGCACTTGTCTCGTGAATTCCAAGCACATCCTCACATTCTGCACCCATCTCATGAGTCCCACACACATCCTCACATTCTGCACCCCTCATGAATTCCAAGCACATGCTGATATTCTGCACTTGTCTCGTGAATTCCAAGCACATCCTCACATTCTGCACCCATCTCATGAGTCCCACACACATCCTCACATTCTGCACCCCTCATGAGTCCCACACACATCCTCACATTCTGCACCCCTCATGAATTCCAAGCACATGCTGATATTCTGCATGTGTCTAGTAAATTGCAAGCACATCCTCACATTCTACACCCGTCTCATGAATTCCAAACACATACTCACATTCTGCACCCGTCTCGTGGATCCTGAACACACACTCTCACATGCACTTCAGCATTTAGATTTGAAGAATGGGGTCTTGTTTCCAGCTCACTGCACTGGAGAGTCACAGTGCTTGCAGAAACACTACTCTTTATATAATAATTTAACGCTGTGCTGCCAGCACATCTAGATTCAGTAAGTGGCCAGCATTTACAGGAGCGCTTCTTCCTGTGCCACGAGGACGCAATGCCCTCAGGATAGGCAAGTACAGTCCAGAACAGTCAAAGAATGACGGAACATCAGGACAGGCGCATGATGGATTCTCTTCCCCCCTCCTCTCCAGACTCTTGAGGGACAAGCGATTAACCTACCTTGATGGATCACTTCTTTCACGTTCAAAGTGAGCAGAGATAATCCATCAGCATTTATAGCAGGATTCACCTGTGCTGCCCCGTCTTTTCATTTTTGAGACTGCAGATGAATATTGAATACCCTGAACCCTGCTTTCTGTACTCAGCAGTGACAAGATCTAGGTTTGCATCTAAGTCACTATCCTGCAAGAGCAAACGGCAGGCAGTGATCTTCAGAGGGTGATAGTGGGAGTGAATTGGATTGATCGTGACATGTCAGGAGGCGTGACAGTGCCCACACAAGGTATCGTTTGTCCAAAGAGGACACTAGGTGTGTCCCTCTCAATATCTCTGTCGTATGCGAATCCGCTCATTGCTTTTTACCAGATTTATAATTGTCGCAGATTGTCTGATTGGAACATTCACCAGCTCCCAGGACCCGTGCTTACGTCTGCTTCGATATATAGTAGAGAAATGCTCCTAGGCCAAAGCACTAGAGAAGGGCCATGGCTACAAATCACCAGAGCATGTCTGGTCTAAGAGGCGAACATGCCTTGATCCAACTCGGGTGTTGTGTGCGCGCGCAGGCTCTCTGTTCTCATGCGTTGTTGGCTGTGACTTGAAGAATTGGTGAGACATGGCTGCAGAGCATATCAGACAAACTAGGGGCCAGATGTACGCCCCTCAGTCAGTGGCTCCTCCTCCGCTAAGGCGGAGGAGCGTCGCCAAACTGCTATTTGAGCTGTGCAAAAATAAAAATAAAATGATAATAACAAGAAGTTATTATAATGTTATTTTTCTGTGCTGGACTGGAGCCGGGACGGGACTGAGCAAAGTGAGGAGTGGTTTGCACTCCCTAAGTGAGTATCAACGTTTGGCCGGCCCCCTTGGGCCAGCCAAACATTCATGCGCACTTAGCATGTTCTCCACCTGGCTGTGTTGCACAGCCCAATGGAGAACATGCCCAGGCTCCCAGGCATTGCCTGAGCAGCCAAACAGGCCGCTTAGATGAATCACGATGCTCACGCAGCGTCGTGATTGGCTGGGAGAGTCTGCTTCCGGTGCTGCCAGTTCAGAGGAAGAGGACGGAGGAGATGCGTGCGGCGGCGGCTGCAGCGAAGGGAAGGGAAGTTTATTTATTTTATTTTTATATCCATTCTCCCCCCCCACCCCATCACCCCCGTTCTGAGGCAGCCGCAACTGCCCTCAGTGTTTGCGACTTGCAAATTACGAGTCGCAAACATGGATGTACAACAGTGTCTGAGACACTGTTTGCGATTCCCAAATGGGTCGCAAAGGACCTGCCTCATTAATATTCATGAGGCAGGTCGCATTTTGCGACCCATTGGGAATGGCCAGCACTCCCAGGGTTGGTGACCTGCTGGGGTCAGCAGACCACCATGTCTGTGACTACTTCTTTTTATTTTTATTTTTAAATGCAGGCCGTTTTCCTTAAAGGAAAACGGAATGCATTTAAAAAATAAAAATAGAACGTTTCAGTTTCATTTTTTAAAAGCAGGCAGTGGTCCATGGGACCACTGCCTGCTCTTAAAAAACATTTTCACCCCCAATCACAAAAGGCAAGGGGTCCACTGGGGACCCCATCCACTTTGCGACTGGCTTACCACCTATTTAAAATTGGTGGTAAATGCGATTGTTTTGCGACCGCATTTGGGGTTGCAAAATAATCTTACATCCTCCTGCGACTCGCTATTAGGAAGGGACACCCTGGGCATGCCCCTTCCTAATAGCGACTTGCAAAACCTATTTTGCGAGTCGGTAACAAGTTACAGACTCGCAAAATATGTTTGGTACATGCTACAATCCTTTTTAGTGGTCGCAAACGGCCTGATTTCCCATTTGTGACAGCTAAAAACGGTCGTACATCTGGCTCTAGATGAGTTGGCATCCTTTTCAGCCTAATAAAATGTACGCAGACGCACACTCATACAAAAGATTCTGGGCCAGATGTACAAAAAAGTGAGTTTGCGATTTCTTAGTTGTGAATTTTTGCGATTCTCAATTAGGAAATCGCAAACAGCAATGTACAACAGTCTCTCAGACACTGTTTGCAATTCCCAATTGGTCGCAAATGGACCTGCCTCATCAATATTCATTAGGCAGGTCGCAATTTGCAACCTATTAGAAATGGCTACAATCACAGGGATGGTGGCCTGTTGGGGTCAGCAGACCTCCATGTCTGTGATTGCTTTTTAAATAAAGCAATTTTTTTTTTGTAATGCAGCCCATTTTCCTTAAAGAAAAACGGAATGCATTTCAAAACTAAAAATGAAAAGCTACCTTTTCATTTTTTAAGAGTAGGCAGTGGTCCGGGCGAAAACGCCACTTTCAGTCCGGAAGTTTTCGCTTCACATTACGGATTCAGGTATTGGATAAGGGGAATAACTATCCCCATATTAAACCAGTAACGAATATGGCAGACATTTACGACGCAAAGTGATAATTAATTGATGGACCAAATGCAGAACTAAACTGATACTCAACGATATACAAATACAAGCCCTGATGAAGTTCAAGACAGCTTGAACGAAACGCGTTGGCTGGATGTTTTTATTCATTGGATTTTACGACTTTGAATATTGGATTTGAATAAAGCAGGAATTTATCCAATGGACCCAAAGACTCATTGATTAATTTGCTTAGGGGTGCACCAATCCACTTTTTGTTCTGTCAAGATTCCGTTTGCTTCTGCAGTAATACCATACAACGGCTGGTAGTGGAAGAGGAGTGCACCGTGCCGTACTATTTTGAACTATATGTGAGGTGTAGTGGAGAGGTCCGCCATTGAATTTTTTCCTGTATGCTTCTTTGGCAACACCAACTGCGGCCTGTCAATGGAGAGCAGATGCTCCTTTCTAATTAAAATCAACCCTAACTTTGGGGAGCTAGCATCCACTGGGTCCAGTCCTATTGCGCACAGGGTCATCTTCAAGAAGCAATATTTGAATGAATTGTGCAGATTTGCCACAGCGTTCGCTTCAATAGACAAAGCCTAAACATCCATGAGGAACGTTTTTGCCCCAAACATCTTTGCTGTTACAGGTGGAGGGTGCTCGTTAGTTTGTCCAAGTGCCCCAGAAAGGACAGTCTTTCAGAAGACTTGCTCAATTCAAGGACCAAGGCAGGTTTGGGGCTTTCTTCCCCTCAGGGGGAGGCCAAAGTTGGGTCCGATGCAGCTTCTGACAAGGGGCTAATGCACCAAGTGAACTTACAGGTAAGAGTTCTCCTTTCTTCCCATCTAAAATTAAGGGAAAGGTTAGTTCAGCTCCTTCCAACATGGAGATCTCTCAAGTAGGATCCTTGGGTTCTTCAGTCCATAATGGGTTTCTGCATAGAGTCCTAAAGAAACGTCGACCCTGCCCTTTGGTCTTCTCAGAGGACAAGTTGGCAGTAGTGATGGTGGAGATTTGAAAATTGGAGGCATATGGTGCTACTGTCAAATCCTGCCTTCACCAAAGGAGCTTACTGAGCAACATCTTCTTGGTTCAGAAGAAAGAGAAAGGATTTCGGCCTGTAATCAACCTCAAAGAATGGTTGGCTGATATGCCACCATTTAAAAATGGAGGGGGATTCGCCTCCTCAGGGACGTGCTTCAACAGTATGATTGGATGGGTAGGCTGGACTTGATGGACGCCTACCTCAAAGTCCCTGTCTTCGGTCCACACCACCGTTTTCTTCAATTCTTTTGGCACAATCAGATCTTCGAGTTCAAAATTCCTCCCTTTGGCCTCTCCTCAGCCCCTTGGTGTTTCACTAAGCACATGAGACCGGTAGCATAGCTCCAGAGGCAGGCTGATCGTTTACCCAGACAACCTTCTGCTTATGAATTAGTCACAGGAGCTAACAGTGCTTAATTTGTGCCGATGTTTGCCAGTGCTCGGGACCGGCACTGAATTCTTAACACTGCCACTTCTTTATATGACAGTCTACCACATGGTGGCACTGTCTACCTATTTTCAGCAGAGGACATCAGTTCAGAAATGTAATATGCACTAAAAATAGTAATAACAGTGCATCCGTAGGCCATTGGTACTGGCATTTTGCGGCACTGGCAGAGGCAAGCTGCAGTTACATCCTCAGCGATACTTTAGACAATTTAAGCACCTTCATTAGGGGCTCAGCTTTGTAATTAATGAGGAGAAGTCGGACCTGGTTCCCTGTCATGCCATTACTTTTCTGGGTTTCTTGATCAGCTCTGCAATGGCCACTTTGCACCTTTGAAAGGCTATAAGGAGGGAGTTATGGAGATCTATCTTTCCCTGGACTGGATCTTCGTGTAGAAGCTTGCGCGCCTAGTGGGTCTGCTGTCATCTTCCATCCAGGTAATCTTCCCTGGTCCTCTCCAATACTGGGCGCTTCAGAGGCTGAAAGCGGTCTGTCTTTAGAAGGGCCTAGGATACTCAGAACTGATTCCTTTTCAGGAAAGGCCAGGACAGAAACCCAATGGTGGCTAGATCATATGGAGGCTTAGAATGGCCGGGCGATCTTTGGAAATGCCCCAGACCTGGCTATACAATCACGTCAGTCGCATGGGCTAGGGTACCCAATGTGGAGATGTCTCCACAGGAGGTCATTGGTCAGTGGAAGAGCTAAAGTTCTAGACCAACTGCCTCGAGCTTCTGGATGGGTCCTTTGCAGTGAAGTGTCTGGTGAAATGCAGAATTTGCTGTTGAATTCTGATCAGGATGGCGAAAATGTCCGCAGTCCACTACATCATCACTTGGCAAAGACCAAGTCCAGGGCATTGTCGGACTTAGCCAAGGATTTTTGGCATTGTTGCCTGGATAATGATATCTTGGTGGTAGCTGAACATCTCCCAGGTTCCTCCAATGTAGTGGCTAACTGGAACTACAGATTATTGAGGATTCCAGCGAGTTGATTCTGAACCACTCTGTCTTCCAGAAGTTGATGAGCCAATGAGGTCCTTGAGCGGCTGAGCCCTTCGTCTCTCGGCTGAACCAACAGCTACTGAAATAGCTTTGGGGGGTGGACGCATTTCTCCAAATGTGTGACAATTCACTGCAGTGATTTTCCACTGTTCACCATGATTAAGAGAACGGCGGCCCAAGTCAGAAGGAACAGGGAGCAGATGTGATCCTTTTCACTTGTCTGTGGAGAGCTCAAGTAAGGTTTCCAGTTGTTCTGGACCTTTCTTGCGATTCTACAATCCTTCGTACCTTCGATCAGAACATTCAGACGAATTGCCGGGGGCAGTGGCACCATCTAGTCATGGAGGCACTCTCCACCTCATGACATGGAGGATTTCAGGGGAAGCTGATGGAACCCTGGCCTGTTGAGACAGGCTGAGGTTCTCCTCTTCAGAGCAAGGGTAGACAGCCCTGCTTAGAGGTGCATATGTACCTTGAGAACCTGATCTGGGTGGGGTGTGGAAGGAGCCCAGATCCCTTGGGGGAGAGACTTGTCCACATTGTGAAGTTTTGATGGAATTATTTGAGAAGGTTTTGGCGTGCAGGTCCCTTACTGCACTACACTGTGCTGTCTTGGCTGGTCATTTGTTCATCGATGTGGTTCCTGCCAGAGAGCACCATTGATTAGCAAGCTGTTGCATGGCATTCAGCTGTTTAAGACTTGTGGAGGCCTGGTATTCCTTTTTGTGGAACATGAACTTGGTGCTCAATCTCTTTTTGTCTTGACCGGGGATCAAATTTCTATCTAGGAAAGAGCTTTCAGCAAAACTGGATTTCTTATAGACGAGTCTTGGACGTGTGACAGCCCTGGTTTTGTCGGGTAGACTGTTCACCCCAGTGGGGGTGACTTTTGCTATTGCAAGAAGAACTAAATCTAACACCTGGTCAGTATCTTACCTTTCTTTCTCAGATTCACAGAAATTTTATTTGGTGAGCTGCCTCAAGGCAAATGAAACCATAATGGCAGATGGTCGCACTGTGTTTATCGGGGAGCTCTTGATTTCCATCAGGAAGCCTCTTGACCCGGTATCCTCTCCCATCATTGCTACATAGGTTCACTCAGTGATGTCAGAAGCTGGCATCGATACTTCTGGTTTCGGTGCCCACTTCACCAGGGGCACTGTCGCATCCAAGACTTTTGCTCTTGGGGACAGATTGGAGCATTTTTGAATGCTGCTGACTGGTAAGCCATGTCTACTTTCATGACGTTTTACTTTAATCCCATAGTGGATGGGGCTTCTCTGGTGGTGAGTAAGCTTTAAACTTACATAATCCTTGCGTCCGGTCCTGACATAGAATGTAAAATTTCCTAGCCATTGTGATGGAAGGTTTCAGTTCTGTTAAGGACACGGAGGAGAGAATTAGCCCACCTGGCTTTTGTGGAAGCTTCCCACTCTGCTGGATTTGTAAGGGCTATGTATTTGTCCTTATTTGATGGCTATCTGAAGATCATTTAGTTCTACATATGCATTATAAAGTTAAAAGGTCTGCTCTTGGAGCGGCTAGCTTCACCCCCTGCTTTTTCTTACCTCAGGTTTGGAGTCCAAGCCGGAGTTATTGTGGAAGGTGGTCGGATGTCTGATCATCGTTTGAAGAAAATAGGACCTCTCAGAGGAAACAGGACCTTTTATGGAGGATGGTAATTCCTAATTCATGGGGAGTAACCCTGTCTCCGGGACTTGTAGTTCTTGTGTCTCACTTCTATTTTTATTGAATATCTCAAGTGTTGTTTTGTTTGAAGCTTGTTATGTTGCTAGAGTTAGAATAAAAGGAGTAAAATGCATAATCCTCACCTTAATAAAATTGAAACTTCCTGTCACGATGGCTAGGAAATTTTACACTAATTTATGAGCTGCAACCAAAATTAGAACAGGACTGCAGCAAGCGGACAGTCTCAACAGAGAGCTAGAGTCCGCTACCCCCTTAAGGACTGTCAGGAAGTGAATCACCAGAATTAGTGTCTCTTTCCTATAAATGGAAGTGTTCCTCTCAAGGTACCGCACATTCTCTTCTGGCAAACAATATTCAAGTGCGCATGCTCAGAAAATAAACAATCACAATTATCTTTCTGGAAACATACATTTCTTTATGGAGGAACTTACATCCTTCTTAGCCGTACAAGTGTGACAAATCACAAGGAGCGCAAATCACGAGAAAATTCGGTCTTCAACATGTGTTTGTGGGATAATTGACCTTTTTTTATGACTGGCAGAATTTACAAAGGGATTCCTGGCCGGCATATATACATTTCCGAGAATGTACGAGAATGTCCCCAGGTGAACGCATCTAACACATTCACAGATATAAGAAAACACCCCGATTAAAATGCGTCTCTCTAGTGATAACATAATAATCTGATTTAACTACCATACTCAAACACAGAATTAAACCAATACGTAATCCGCTGTCACCTAATACCAACATGTCCGTTGATTTCCAAGCACAGAATTGCTGAACACAAAACACTCACGGTTTACACATGGCTGGCTTGCTTTCAAGGGGTCCTTAACTGTGAGCTGGCCATTGATTGGAAACATTCAAACACAATCAGCAAATGAAGTTATATCTTTAATCCTGCCCACCTTGTTTACTTACCAAATCACTAGGGCCATGAAATGAAAAATACCAGTGGCGAAGGCAAAAGGAAATGTGTGGATCAATCACATAAACAGACCCACAGGGGGCAGTATAAATCCATCACCCTGACGCCCTCCTACTGAGTCTCCGAGGCCTAGTCACAAAGCCACATGTGTGAGTAAGTAAAACTTTAATGTGCAAATGGCTTCTTTTATGGTGTCAGTAAGGGGACATTGAACACCTGCAATGATTTTCCTGTGCCCAATATTACCCAAATAAGGTGTAACATTATACACTGAAAACATCTCCCAGGGCGAGGAGCGGGCATTCTTGATTTGGGGAGCCCAGTTTGGGGACACCCACAAACTCGAGAATGTATGGGTATTCACATTCATCTCTATGGCCCATTCTTACCCTGGAAATTCTGGGAGATTTACTCGTGTCAAGGGAATGATTAAATCTGTTCTTGGGTGGGAATGGGAAGGTAATACACTCAAAATTGTTGAGGGTCTAGAGGAAGGATTTGTCCAAACAATAAAAAAACAATACAAGTAGAATTACGCCAATACAAAAGCATTTTCTTACGTGCAATTATACATTATACAACTATGCATGTGGAACTGCCACTGCACGGATGTTATTAAGAATTTACAAAACCTTTCCAAGAGTACTCTTGTAAATCTGCGACTGTCACAGGTTCCCAGAAATAATTTGGCAAACGTTTGTGAATTTCTGAAATTGGTACACCTACACTTATGTAAGGTGTCAAACCTGCGGGTGCAGATGCATGAACTTCTTTTTGAATTGGGCACAGAGGAGCTAATTATGCTGCCTAAATTATGTTATGAGTTATTATTCGGTCATTCCTTTCTAAACATGTTCCTGAGTGAAGAGTTTGCAAACATCATAGACTAACTTCACCCCAATGGATAACACTGGCCTGTACATTTGTTGCTATTCCAAATCTCCTCTCAATCCCCTTTGCACCCTCAAAATGGTTGGAGATTTACTCCAGCTAAGGCCAGAGTCTTTCATTCCAGGATGTAAGGGAAATGGATCACAGCTAGGTTTGTCCTGGGGGGCATCGGTGAAAAATGTTCTCCATGGGCAAAAATCTCTTTCCCGCACAGAAAAATGAAAAAAGTGCATCTGTACAGGAGGCTCAATTCACATGCTCTCCACTAAGAAGAACTTTGCACTGAGTTGAATAGGGGTTGTCTCAAAAGTCTTTCCCAGAAGTATGCCTGGATACCTGCACCGGACATCACATTTCAGGAATATTTCTGGGAATGTTTGTGAATAGATCAAATGGAAAATTATGCTCAAGGTGAGGCATAAATCCACTCTTGTACTTTTGTTTTTTACCGTGAATAGGAGACTGATTCATTCTGACTTTAGCAATCTCAAGATGTAGCATTTATGTATAGTATGTGGCGAGAAGACTACTGCCCTCCCCGATTTATCATATTTATCAGAATAAATGTTAAGTAGACAATACAAGCTAGGATATCTGCTGTATCAGCAGTAGCCAATGAAGAGAAGTGAGAATAGCAGTTTATGATGTATACGTCTAATCACAGATTCTTCACACCCAGGCGACAGACTTGGTCCAGAGATCATTTTCATTAATGCCCTTGCATGTCAGTAGGTAGCGTCAGCTCTGTTCCACCCTGTAAGTGACGTCGGGGCCACCATATAAACACCACGTTATCATCTGTTCCTTTCTTTCCGTGCCTTCCAACAATGATCCAAAACTCCCTCCCTCATTTTCTGTTAATTGACAGAAAACGATTTCCCCAAAATTCACTAGTTCGCTAGTCTGCAAGGGAAATGTCTTCTTCTAAAATGACAGGGTTCAAATCCTGTAAGGATGGCCACAAACAAATGTCAGTGATGGACCCGCATGATGTCTGTTTCTTGTGTCTTATCTCCTCACATGACATGACGTGATGTGACCGATGAGCTTGGATGAACCCAAAGTCCTCCCGGGACCTCGAATCCCAACTGTTTATCACCAAGCACCGTAGGAAAGCTTGGAAGTCCTGGTCTTGATCTAAGTCAAAGATGCGGACACATTCTCGATCTCAAGGCTGCTCCCGAGAGACATCTTCATCTCACTCCATGTCTTCAGGTAAGTCAAAAACGAAGAAACACAAAAAGTCAAAAGATAGCTCCTCTTCTTCCCATCACTTATTTCAGGTGATGTCACATGGATATCAGGCTACCTCAAGATCTCGTTTGTCCACCATGGAACAGCCTCCCCTGTTAGTCCCAATGCAGCCTCCTTTCATGGGTCCATCAGCAATGACATAGAAAATGTATGCCTCGAAAGAGACGATGCTGCGAATTTTTGGTACCCCTCTGGATCCTACTGGCACATCTTTGGGTCCCAGGGATCCTAGGAGGCCTCCAGTCAGTTTACCGCCAGCAGATCAATCTCAGTTTCCGACTGTGCCTCTCTACCCCACTCCAGGGTCTGTTCCGACTTCAGGAACAACGCCTACTTTGATTCCTACCCCGACTTCGACTGCCACACCAGTCCCCCGAGCATTGATGTTGGCAGAGATGCAGCCGATGCCGGAGGGCAATCCAATAGTCCTTTTGGACTCAGAAGTGAATCAGCCACAACTTCTATCAAAGGTAGGCACACCGCGACCTATCCAACAGCATTCTGATTCTGGCCGCTTCCTTTGCTGTATAGATTTTCGGACACGAGCCACAGGACGACAATGATAATAATGATGATGAATCACATCTATATGGTGATGAAAATCTATTTCTGGAGCTCCTGGAGGCCAGTGGCCTTGACATATCTACAGACACTGGACTTAATTCCCAACCTGGCCCCTCTACAGAGGATTTAGCTTCTTTTGCCCTGGTGATAATTAGAGCAGCAGAGGTGCTTGATCTCTAGCTCCCCTCTGTGGAGCTTAAAACAAATTTACTTATGGAAGTACTGCAGCCAGGGCAGACCTCTCTGGAAACACTTGGGCATTCATTGAAGCCCTCACAGACACCCTCTTGGGAACCTGGGCTAAGCCAGGATCTTGCCCCCTGTCAATAGACAAATAGCCCAATAGCACATACCAGCTTGGGGGACCTATCTTTCCTCCTACAGCAGCCAACTACAGAGAGTCTTGTGGGTCAGGCTTCCACCAGCTGACTCAATCTGAATGCATTCAAAACCACTCCACCAGACAGAGTATGGAAGCATTCAGGAAAATAATTTTCTCCTATGTAGCTTTGCTTTTCTATTATTCAACTCCAGTTACCTCCTTGGAAGTTACTCGCACATATTGTGGGACATGGTGATTGAGATCTTGTCTGCAGTCCCAAATGGCCTTCGTGCAAACCTCCAACAACTACTTAAGGACAGTCAAGACATAGTGAAGTATGTCATTAGATTGGGCCTGGTCACTGCTGACGGTCTGGAAAGGACAGTTTGTTCCAGTGTGATGTATCAGCTTAACACATGGATACATTCAACAGGCTTCTCAAGTGATGTCTAGCAGTCCCTCATGGACATGCCATTTGATGGCAACCATCTCTATGGAGACAAGGCATACTGCCTTGGAGAAAACAACGCAACAGTATGTTCTCTTGGCTTTGCACCATCCGAACAGCAGCTTCCCAAAAAATATGGACCATTTGCAGGCTTCAGAAGGAGGTTACAGCAGAGGCCACAACGAACTTTGCCTCCTCAACAGCAGACTTCCCAGTCCTATTGAGGTGGAGGTCTGGGACTTGGCCGCCAGCGTCGAAGCTGCCAGGGGCAATGAACTACCAAGTCTCCCACTCCCGCTGCTGTCGCTGCTGCAAAACCACTTTAGCTTATCCTCCGTGGCACACTGTTGGCCAACTGGTGGCCCGATAAAGTTGTACCATCTCAGGTGGTAAATCATCACATTAGATAGAGTATTTCACATTGTCCAATGCGGTTATGACCTGATTTTTCTCTCCACACCTCCAGATATGCTGCCTACAGCACAATGACTTCCGAAGACCACTTGTCCATTCCCTGGTAAAACTTTCATGTTTTCTTGAAGAAGGGAGCCATAGAGATGGTGCCTGCATCATAGAACTGGACTGGCTGCTACTCCCACTAATTTCTGGTGCCAAAGAGGGACAGAGGACTTCATCCTATTCGAGACCTCCACCCCCTGAACTTCTTTCTCTGGAAGGACAACTTCAAGAAACTCACCTTGGCCCTGTTCTGTCTGCCCTCGATCCATTCGATTGGATGCTGGCACTGGATTTGCAGGCTGCCTATTTCCACATCCCTGTCCTGCAATCCCATAGATGCTATCTGCGGTTGAAGGTAGACCATGAGCACTTCCAGTTCTTTATGCTTCCCTTTGGCCTCACCACCGCTGCTCGGTTGTTCACGAAAGTGACGGTGGTGGCTGCCCATGTAAGGAGCTTGGGAATACCAGTCTTGCCATACCTCAATGAGTGGATGGTAAAGGCGGCCTCGTCTTAGCCGTGAACCACCTCCAGACAATTACCTGTTTACATTAATGGGATATGCCATCAACCTGCCGCGTCACACCTGGCTCCTTCACAGAGAGTGTTCCTTTCATTTAATCCCTCTTGGATATGGTGCTGTTTCAAGCCTTCCCCCTGCCTCTGCGAGTCTAGGATATTCGGGCTATGATCCAGATGTCTCAACCTTTGACCTGGGTCTCAGTGAGAGCAGCTCATAGACTTCTTGGCCTCTTGGCCTTCTGCTTCCTGCTACTCAACCACATCAGGTGGCACATGCAGGCTCTGCAGTGGGCTCAGCACCAAGATAACTTTTCAGATTGCATCCAGGTGTCTGAGGAGATTGTGAAAGATCTGCTCCTGAACCTCTACATATTACACCACCATGTTCGGAGAATGAGCAGCATCAGTAGACTGCTTTCGACCTTCCTCTTGAGGTAGTAAATATCATTCTGGCAGCCATGCGTCCTTTCACCGAATCCATCTATGTGGGAAGTGACAGTGTTTCTCACGGCAATCACATCAGCCCATTGCTAGAGTGAGACCCTCACACCGCCAAAGCCCACCTCCACGAAGGAATGAAGGCCATCGCCGAATGGATGAGGACCAGCCGCCTGAAGCTGAACTCGGACAAGACGGAGGTCCTCATCCTTGGTTCCAACCCTTCAGCCTGGGACGACTCCTGGTGGCCAACATCACTGGGAACAGCCCCGCCACCCACCGACCACGTACGCAACCTAGGGGTCATCCTCGACCCCACCCTCTCCATGACTAAGCAGGTCAACGCCGTTTCCTCATCCTGCTTCAACATCCTCCGAATGCTCCGCAGGATCTTCAAGTGGATCCCCACCGAAACAAGAAAAACAGTCACCCAGGCCCTCGTCACCAGCAGGCTGGACTACGGAAACGCCCTCTACGCAGGAACGACGGCTAAGCTCCTGAGACGGCTGCAACGCATCCAGAACGCCTCTGCACGTCTTATCCTCGACATCCCCCGACGCAGCTACATCACACCCCACCTGAGAGACCTGCACTGGCTCCCTGTCAACAAGAGGATAACCTTCAAGCTCCTCACCCACGCACACAAAGCACTCCACAACTCCGGACCAGCCTACCTCAACAGACGACTCAGCTTCTACACCCCCACCCGCCAGCTCCGCTCGACCAGCCTCGCCCTCGCCACAGTCCCCCGCATCCGGAAAACGACCGCCGGCGGCAGATCCTTCTCCCACCTCGCCGCCAAGACCTGGAACACCCTCCCCACCAACCTCCGACAGACCCAAGACCTACTGGCCTTCAGAAGACTCCTCAAGACCTGGCTCTTCGATCAGTAGCAGCACCACCCCCCTCTTCCCCCAGCGCCTTGAGACCCTCGCGGGTATGTAGTGCGCTTTATAAGTGACATGATTGATTGATTGATTGATTGATTGATTGAGCTGCAAGAGCTTTCTGTCCACCAACCATACACCACCTTCTTCCCAGACAAAGTGGTGCTAAGGACTGAGGCAGTGTTCCTCCCAAAGGTTATAACCCCTTTTACATGGGGCACTCCATTACTCTGCCAATGCTCTTCTCTCCTTCCCATCTGTCCAAGGAGGAAGAGAGACTCCGTCGCCGAGGCCCTAAGGCTGATGTCTGAGTTTCTACATCAATTGCACCAACAATCAGCTCTTCCTGAGTTTCTCTGGGGCGAAGATAGGAAGAGCAGTGCAGAAACACACCATTTCCAGATGGGTTGTTCTTTGTGTAAACATGTGCTGTGGTCTGACCAAAAAACATCCTTCGGAATGCCTACAGGCTCATTCCAGCAGAACTAAGCTGCTATTGCTATGTTTGCATGTGGAGTGCCTGTTTTTTACATCTGTCAGGCAGCGATATGCGTCAGTCCACACGTTCACAAAGTACTACTGCTTGGATAGCCAGGTCTGGTGGGAGGGGCAGTTTGTCCGCTTAGTCCTGCAGGATTTTCTGGTCTGAGCCATTCCACAAACCCACTGCCTGGAGAGGTACTAGTTTGATATCTATTCACAAGATGAGGAATCTGCAGTTAGAGGCATCCATTAGAAGAACAAGGTACTTGCCTTTGGTAACACTGTTTCTGGTGGATACTCTATTTAACTGCAGATTCCTCACCCACCTTCCCACCTCCCTGTTCTGTGGAATGATCTCCTATGGTCCATACTAAATAGATTATAACTTAGTGATTGGCACAATATGATTCCTAAGGGCTCTGCGTAAGATGGCACGGACAGACATTGGATTGGAACTGACATCGATGCATGCAGGTGGTAGTTATATGCTAGCCCAACGTTACTTCTGGGGCAGGACAGAGATGATGTGCAGCTGCACAACACCATCTACTGGCGCGAGGGGATTGCTGAGAAAAATCTTTGAATCCAATCTGTATCCCTAGGGATATTCATAAGGTAAAAAATCTGCGGTTAGATAGAGTATCCACCAGAAAGAGTCTGACCGAAAGTAGCTAACTTGCGCAACTGGGGACTTTTCAGGCCAGTCAGCAGTTCCTGGACTCAAAATGTAACTGGCACAGTTTTTTACTAGTGATGTTTTGGGGCTTTACCTTATTGAACCCAAAACTGAACATCAAGTACACCTTCAGTATAGTGAGATATTGCAAGGATTACTCAGGGAAGTGGTGTGGTGTAGATGGTCAATGCAAATACTCTCATCAAGAAATCCTTGTCCAACCACCAATTTTTTTTAAATGGAAAACTACAGAAGCGTGGGCAACATTTGGAGGTCATCTCACATCTTTACGGTCACCCTAAAGTTATGCAAAGCAGAGTCTAGTCAATATACAGAGCCTTCTGGGCTCTGCACAAGCTACATACACTGGGTTTATCAAACTGAAATCAATTCCGGACCTGTCATGGAAAGGCTAGGTGATTTCACAAAGATGTCCTTCTCCTGCAAATATATTAGCCCTTTCTGGTAGGATATTTGTTGTGGCCAATGTATATTTGTTTGTGTCTCTTTAATGATCATGTAACCCTTGGAGTTTTAAGTAAGCCTGGGCGTAGTTCGCGTAGTCGCGCTACGCGAAGCTACGCGAAGACGTCGGAGCGCTACGCGAGCTACGCGTAGCTTCGCGAGCGTGCGTAGCTGCTTGTCGCGTCCGTTCGCGATGCGTTTTTCTTGCGCGGGAACGCGTTGTGCGTGTTCGGGACGCTGTTTGCGTGCTCGGGGCGCGAACTTACCCATGCGGTCGCCTATGGGCGCGGCCATTTTGTTTTTCACTTGTCCCGCCCGTTCGCGATCCCTTATTTCCTGTTCCGGGTCGCGTATAGCGTGCTCGCGATGCGCATTCCTTGTTCGGGAACGCGTTGTACGTGTTCGCGACGTTTTTTGCGTGCTCGGGGACAAATATCGCGCGAACTTACCCACGCGGTCCCGATGGGCGCGGCCATCTTGTTTTACCACTCTATGCTATGGTTCTGGGCCTGCTTTTCTATTTTCCCTCAATCTTTGCAATCCTTAGTTTTTTACACTGTTTTTCAATTTTTCTTTATTTCTTATCTATCTCACTCTCTGCTTAAGTCTATATTTTGCATTTTTTTCTACTTTTTACTGTGTTTTTTTTACTTTTCGACTGTTTTATATAACTTTCTTCTTTAAGCTCCTACTTCTTCCCCTAACTTTATTTTTCCCTTCTAACTTTTCTTTTTCAACTCCTCCCACCCCAGAACCATGGCGAAGGGTAGCAGCAGCGGCTCAAAGGGCAAGGCGCGTGCGCCCAATCGCCGCCTGCCTTGCGGCAGACTGCGCCCTGCAGGGGTGCAAGCCCGCCAGCTGTTTACTGAGGCGGAGGTGGCCGCCCTTGTTTTTTTTATTCAGCGCCACCTCCCCTTGACCTTGGCAGCAGGCGCAGGCCAGGCTCCGGGTACCCGACCCAGGAGCGTCACCGCCGGTGGGCGAAGGTGCGTCGGGCAGTGTTTCGCTGCTCCGCGGTCCGGCGCACCCATAACCAGCTGGCCCACCGGTGGTCAGACATCCTTGACCGGGAGCAGGACCTGTTGGACCTGCTAGGTGTCGAGGTCGTGGGGCTTGGTGAGTAGCCAATATATATAGTAGTATAAGTATTGTGATTTGTGTATACATTTTTTACAAATAACAAGAATACTGCTGCTTACATTGCAGGTAAATTACGTTTCAAAATCTTCTGTGATTGTAGGACACAGGTGCTGGGCGGTACTCTTACTTTTTGCAACTTTGCGCTCGCTTGTCATTATTATGTAAGAGTTTACTTTAGAGAACTTCAGTTAGGTAATACTATTGCTAGAGAGACTGTAGTCCTTCATTTGTCCTCCTGTCAAATAGTGGTGGATGCATTTGATACTAGGTTTAGTTACTATTAGTTGATAATTTTTGAGCGGTCTGCGTGACGCATCCTCTGTCACTGAGTGCTGCTTACCCCAGTCCTTAGAACCTTTTGTAGTTTGTTTAGTGAGTGGTACTGGTAAGCTTAGCTTAGCAGTGTTAGTCAGCTGCAGAACATCAGACGCAACCAACCAACAATTTGGTGTATGCATTATGCACTTTATGCATGTGTCCTCCTTCTCATCTATGCATTTTTGATGGCAAAAAAATATGGAAATGCAGGCTTAATGAACAATTGGCCCGCCTGGAATAGGTGGGCTAGATCAGGTGGTACTTAGGCTTAGTTAGTGTTCTGGATTTTATTTGAATCAATCAGAATGGAACACTGAATTAGTGTTCCCAAATAAGTAGACTGTCCGTGAATCCCGCAAGCCAGTAGTCGATCGGATTAGATAGGTCAATTTTATTGCAATTTTTGTTTCCTAAAACGTTTTTTGAGCGTTTTTTTAAGATAATTTATTTGTTTCACAGCAATCATTAATGTTTGTGTCTTTCTTTTTCTTTATTATATCTTACATGATCACTGATGTGCAGCACCCAGGGGCAAGAAGACGGGGTCCGAGTCGGCGGGACAACCACCAGAGGACCGCTCCTCTACCGAGGGCCCTGCTGCTGGTCCCAGTAAGTCCTCCAGTGGTTAATATTAACAATTATATTGCCCTAACTTTTACTGCACCTTATTTTTTCAGAACTATTAATTCTGGCTCCACTCCCTAATTCTATTTTTTACAAAAGATTCTTTGATCTTGACTTGACTATCTGTTTCTAAATTCTGGTTATCCCTGCCTCTAAGTTCTAACTGCCTCTGCTATGAATGTCTGTACTCTGTACTACTAATATTAGTCTGTCGCTAAGCTTGCCCAGTTTGCATTGCCACTCTTTATTGTACGGTTTTGAATAAAACTCAGATTGACCAATACTAATAGCTCTAGCCACTGAGTCCAGTCCTTTCGGTTGTCCTCTTCTAGGCTTCTTAATCTTGAGGCTTTGACAATTACCACAAACAAAATGCCCAACCAGATATTTTACTATTTTTGATAGGATATAGTACATACTACTTGGATTCTGCACAGCCCCATGCAGAACTATGCACAATGAAATAGGATGTTGGTGATGCGAGTTTGGAACTTGGACGTTCCTCACACCTCAGTCAGAAGTGAACCCACAATCCCCTGAACGACTAGCTATAGTGTCTCATTAGGTCCCCGAACCCCCACCCGAAGATACCCAATGATTATGATTACACAACCCAGAACATAACACCCTTTCGCTCACTCACTCGTGTAAGTCCACCACCAACACCACACCAAATACCACAGAGTCTATGTGTAAGTTCAAAAGGTTTATTTTCAACTAACAAGCTCTGTATGTATGTTGTTCTATAAAATTCAGTGTACTCCAGCCAGCTCCAACAGCAAAATGCATAAGATTAAAACAATAAACAGTGTTGCAACAAGTGCATGATCATTGATGATATAAGACAAAAGATCTGTGCGAATTCTGGGCGACTCCTCACCGTAGAACGTAGAATTACTGGTTACATGCATCATTCATAAGCTCTGCAAATCTCTGGTTCGTAGAAGGGAATCCTCTGCCTGAGAAAAATGGTGCGTGTTATATAGTATAATGCAAGCATTTCTCAGTCCTGCCCAAAAAAGTGTAACATGTTACCTATGGCTAAGCAATACGGACTAACCGAACTCCATAACAAAGTGGCTTGTTTTTCGACCTCTTGTACGCAACGCTCAGACAGTAGCTGTATGTGCTCATGTGGGCTCAAAAGGCGTCTTACTGTTACTGCACAACAAGCTGCGAAGTAACATGCGCAAAAGACATGAAGCGAAAAATGGTTGCATGGCTCAGGCTAACTTTGCAAAGAGTAGAGTATAGTATAATAATGACCCTAGGGACCATAACACTACTAGTGTCTACTGACTGTACTCTAGTACCCGATTTGGACTATTGAATGTGATTTATAATAATATGTATGTATTAACTTTTTTTTCAATCTTGCTAGTGAAAAAGAATAAATAGGGGGAGGTGTACAGGCATCTAAAAATGTGTCATGTTTTTATCTAGGCGTACTAGCGACCACCAGTGGCGGCGGGGCCACCGGCGATTCTAGCATTCCGGAGGGGGCAGGAGAAGATGCGGCACCTGCAGGAGCTACAGGGGGGGAGCCAGCAGCAATGGCGGGCGGTGGTAAGTTATATTCATGACTTATTGACATTGCATTAGCTGGAAGGGTGTGTGGACTTCACTCACTGTACTGTTGTTGAGACTTATTAGGTATGAAGTTGTAGTGAACATTATACAACGGTTAAAGAAGACACCCTTTACATAGCATGAGCAATGCAGTAGCAATAGCATTACCAGCGTGACTTGATTAACCAATGGCCTCTTATATCTGACTCCAACTCAGCTGTGAAAGTTTTATGGAGGAGACTAAAAGTCAGATCAGATGACCTTGATGGATGTGTTGAACAAAAAGGGAAAGAAGGGTGGAAGGAGAAAGGGCGGGCGAGATTTAATATGATGACTGGCAGAGAAGGATACGTTGGAAGCATGGATAGGTGGCTGATAGGAATCAGATGCATGTGTTGTTGAAGGATGGGTGGAAGGTGAAAGAAGAATGGATGCCTGCCTGGGTGGGCGACACAGTATGGGTGGATACTGGGGATAGCAAGAATCATCAGCGGTGTTTGGGTGAAACTCAAAGCCAAGGCAAGCAACGGAGTGAGTGGACGCATGCGTTGTTGTTGGTGAAACAAAGTAAGGTTTGTGGAGAGATTAAGAAGAATGATTGACATTTACTTGGAATGGATGGATGCCTGTATGTATTCATCATAGACAGCATAGGTGGAGACTGTCACGGGATGCACAGTTTTAGGGAATGTAAAAGAAACCACGCCAGAGTAGCAAAGCCGATGTGGGGAGGGGCAGGGTGGGGGTAGTAGTAAACAATGTATTACGCGGGCAAATCCAGGTAACTTTACTGTAAACATACAAATAAATAAAGCGAATTTCATTGTGCGCACTGCACCGCCAAATGCGATGCAGTGTGCGCAACAAAATTAGTTTCATTTATTTATATGTTTACTTATCTGTAATTGGCCGTAATCCATAGTTTACTACCCCCATCCTGCCCCTACCCACGTCACCGCCCGGCCGAACTCCCCGAGTCCCACCACCGACCGCTACTGACCTTATGTCGTTGTCCCATATAAAAGCAACGATCATTGGATCAGATATATAATCTGCCTTTTTGTAGTAGCCAAGGCACTGTGAAATTGAGCAATTGCCCTCCATGTAACAGAGAGAGTATGGCCAGTGCCACCCGTAATAGAAAAATACGAGCTTCCCCACCTGCAAACAGTAGTAAATCAAACTAACGTGAGTCTGCGTCATGACTCGTATGTTTGTCTTGGGTGCAAGCATAGATGACCGAGCTGGCAATGCCGGCTACAACCAGGTTATGTCATTTCGCTAAACTAGAGATAAGAAGAACACTGGTGTACTGTGTACTGGTTGGAGTCCATAGTGCTAGTATAATGCCTGAAACTCCCACAAATGTTAGAGGCCGAGGAAGTGGGAGGATAGATAGATTATTACCACAAATGTTATGTACTGTGCTTCTTGCTAGTGCTACTGTGCCATTATGTGTTGAATTAATTTTGTGTTACTGTTTAGCTAAGAGTACTGGTTACAACAATATTTTTTTTCTTTCTTGATATAGATAGTACTCTTTCCCAAGACAAACCATCGCGGAAGGAGTTGGCAGCCAGGGCCCGGCGCCGGAAACTGGAGGCCATATGCCAGGAGTACCGGCGGCTGGTGGCTCAGGCGGAGGAGGAGGAGGCGGCAGCAGCTGCAGCCTCGTCCGATGCCCCGGGCCCCAGCCAGGCCACAACTCCAGCGGTACGGCGCCGCGGTCTAGTAGCCGCCCGCCACCGCAATTCGCTAGCAGCCAGCACTGCTGTCCCCCATCCTGGATGCCACTGCAGGGCATTTCGCAGGAAGATTCTCCTCCGGATGTCACGGCTAGAGGAGCAAATGGAGGAGCGGGTAAAAATACTGGTGGACAAACACCTCAAAGCCCGCCGAATTTAACATCGAGGACCCTGTTGCTTTGCCCCTTTTTATTCCTTGTTTTGGTGGGTGGGAATTGGGCGTTGGGGTTTCGGGACATTCTTTGGACTTTTTTCGTTTTGGACATTGGTTGGGGTTAGGGAGAGGGGTGGGTCAGGTGTGGGATAGTTTATTTTTGTTAGGGTAATAAATTATATTTATACTTAAACATACAATGTTAATGTTTTGTGGGGGGTTACTGTTTTACGAATTAACGTCACATTGGTTTCCTTGCTGCTGCAGGGCCGCAGCCAGTGTTTGATTTAAATAATCTGCCGACGATGATGTAACACAAACAGATAGATGCGGTACCCCTCACTGAGTTATTTGTCCTACTAGTACTGTCAGTCTCTCCTCCTAGTCCATTTATACCTCCCACCAAACTTATCTTACCTGTGATTGATGATGATTACGTTCGGCACAGCGATAGCTGCATGGTTTCCAGAGAGAATGTAGAAGATGCCATGGTTGTGGTGGTAGTAGTAGAGTAGACACTGGCAGTAGCATTTGCTAAAAAATTAAAAAAGAGACAGTCACTTGCCTGAGAGCGACTGTGGGAGGAGTAGTAGAACGAAGTAAAATACAGTACAGAAGAAGACTGCCAAACAAACAATATTGCAGTTGCAACTGCTAAAGTCAAATTAAACATAATGGTGGCGGGGACAGCCTAGTACAAGAAGTTACAAACTGTAGTTGTGTCGAGTCAGTCACTTAACTTAACACAATCGTAATTCGTAACCTTTACTGCTGTGTGGTAGGAGTTTGATGATTAATCCAATCAATGACGGCAATTAATTATGATGTACTACTATTAGCCGGTGACGGCTTGCACATAGACTGAGCATGGGTGGGCAAGCAGAAGAAGCTCCTCGCCCTGCCTTGCAATTGAATTAGTGTTGCTTTCACCACATCTGCCCCAGCAAGCGTGTGATCAATTGGTGTACATTTTATGTAGTCACATCACACCTCAATATAAATCACAGCCCGGGGGAAGAGGGTTAGGGTTTGATGAATGGATGGGAAGGGGGTTTGGGGAAAGGTTTGAGAATGAAAAACAGTACGCATGGACAACAAAAGCAAAGCGCAATCTTGGCAGACGACCATGATCTTATACAAAAAATCTATAAAGGGAGAAAAGGGAAATGCATGCATGATGATGAAGATAACTTGATGGTTAATGAGTAGTACTTAATAACTCCTACTAGACAATTAGACAGTACAGGGCAGCAGTATATTCTATGCAATTTGCCTTGCCTGTAATATGCCCTCAGAGACCCAAATTCCATGTTGTACTGGGCTTACTTGTAAAGATAGCAAAGACAATTAAAACACAGTTGTAGGGATCAATTAGCAAACAAACAACACACAACACACAGTCCTAATGATTGAAGAGAAAAAAGGATTCAAATTAATTAAAAGATGAATGAGGAATGATACTAAAGTTACTGTATTATCATGCTCAAATTGTGGAGTTGAATCTCGTCCTTCCTCTTGGTCCTATCTTCCATGGACGCTCTGCACATCAATCTTGGTGGCCTTCCTGATGCCGATTGGTAAGGTAAATGTGAGTTGTGTCTCCCAGTATAGCAAGCACAGGGTAAAGGCCGGCCTGTAACGAAAAACAAAAGGGGTATTGAAAATTCAATGAATAAAAAAAAACATCAATTACGTTGGAGTCCAAGAAGAGAAGAGAGAACACTTTCAGAGTGAGGCGGCTTGGATATATCGTGTAGATTCTGTTTACAGCATTAAGCTACAACAACAACAGGACAGAACAGGCCCACCACAGCACCAGCCCGTGACCCAACCTCCATTTTCCTTAATTTTTGACATAGCCAGACAAAAGGCATACACAGCAACTTAGCATTTTCCTAATTAAATGACAAAATCAATGCGCCGCTGTCAGTCATCACTACACTCGACTACACACCACTACATGGACATGTAGGTCTGCTGTGTTTACTTTCTTGTTGAATTGTTGTGTTTATGTTTACCTTATGCCACTTCATGAAATGCAGTTATTCCTTGAATCATCTCCGATCCAACTGAATGACTGCGTGCAAAGATAGTATGGTCATCATCATGGTGTGGTACGTGTTGTCCAACTACAACTCAGTCTGTAGTGACTCCAATTAAGTCCATATTCCATATTAAAAAATTGTAACAGATATTGGCCTGCACCTGCAGTAGTAGGAGTACAATTTGGTTATTAAACAACAAGAAGGGAAACATTGACTGTCACTGACTTGAGTCACTTTGAGATTAACTAGATTAACTAGTAGAGTAGAGTTCGACTTCATGCACAACATCAACAACAAACAACAGCAATCGCTCAGAGTCTGCAAGCATCCAATGCATTCCATCATTACCTGTCTTGCTCTTCTCTTTGGCTGTCAGATCATCAGATGCCTAGTTCTGACAGTTGTTTTTTTTTTTTACGGGGCAGTGGCCTCATCATTACTCCAGTCCACATTCATTTTGAGTGTTAGTCGCTGTTTCGGTTTTCGTCTTATTCATCTGTGGCACTTTGTCACAGTTTAAGTTGCTTCCCATGGTCAGCACTGTGATGATGGGCCGCGGCCTGGGTAGCACTCATTGCTGGTCATTTGAGTTTGCACAAATGTCAGCAAGTTTCTTCGAAGAGTCTCTTGTCTTTCTCTGCCAAGTACCTTCTGTCCTGACAGTGAGGACCTTTCGATGCCTGCTGAGGCTGTAGCCTTCGGACACTGATGAGTTTCGGCTCGAAAACAAAACGGAGGATAGCTATAGTCACGTTTCACTTCTTATGGAGGCGGGACTGGTAAAGGCAACATTTCTTGTACTAATGTCTGGCTTGATGGAAATGTACTTGTGCGAGACAGGAAGATGAAGCAGGACTCTGAAGAGTGGACAGTTAAATGCACAGACATGCAACTCCAATAGGGAAATAAAAAGAGAAGACGGTTGTGATGAATTTGTTGTGATTTGATTTGAACCAGAAAGACAGATACACAGACACATAAAGGAAGGAAGAAAGTAACAATTTGAAAGCCTAGTTGTCAGGGAAGAGGAGCTCGTCCTCAAACTCTGGTGGTTCGGACATAAGTAGGTCCTGTAACGCACTATTTACGTCATCCAAGTCGCTCTCCTCTTCCTGCTGTGATTCACGTATTTTGTAATCCGGTGGTATAAAGTGCTGATTCATTTTGATCATGGTTAACCTCTCCACGCTTTGGGCCGAGAGACTGGTCCTTTTTAAAGTTACAATGGCTCCAGCAGCACTGAAAACACGCTCAGAAGAGACACTTGTGACAGGGGAAGCCAGATACTTTATCGCCAGCCTGCTGAGCACTGTCCATTGGCTTCTTTTCCCATACCAATACACCAATGGGTTTCGATCCATGAAGACCTCTGTTGGGTCATCCAGATAGGCCTGGACCATCCGCTCAATGTTCAGGGGTGCTCCGATGTGCTCGGACTGTTTTGCCTTTGCATCAGCACTGGACTTACCATACCCCTGCCGTAGAAACCAATCAGTTGCACATTGTGCTGTGGATGATCCTGTTCTTGATGTTATTGTTGGTGTAGGTGACTGCTGGGAGGCAAATGCACTGCCCTCAGGCTCCGAAGTAGAACTTGACTCTGGATGCCCTGTAGTACTGGTTATGGCCTGGGGTGGGGGGCCTGTAATTAACAGCCGTTCACTTTCAAAAATAGTGGCTTCCTTAGCTATCAAAGTTTTGTAGTTGGCAACATCCACTTCCAAAAAAGGAATTACTGCCTTGCTGTTCAGAAATACTTTGTACCGGGGATCCAAAATTGTGGCACTAATGTAATGTGGTTGTGACAAAATTTTATTTTTAATCCTTGTATTTTCCGATAAGCGAGCGGCTAAGGTCTCCGCCAAATGATATGCGTCTTGTTTGTCATCCACACCTGCGTACGTTTCTGACACATCCTTCAGCTGTTGCTCTAGCATGAGCAACAATGGGAGAGCTTGGCCCATAGTACAGTCCTCCCTGCTGACTTCACGTGTGAAGATCTCAAAAGGAAGTAGCATCTCAGTCAGGCATTTAATGAGGTCCCATTGACCCATCTCAACGGTCATGCCTCTCACAGTAGGTTCCCCTAATCTTTGCATGACATAAGCATTGAGTGGTATGTACAGTTCAAACAGACGATCAAGCATGTAATAAGTTGAGTTCCAACGTGTTGGCACCTCCTGGATGAGCGCTTTGACTGGCATTTTATGCTCACGTTGAATGACCCTCAGCTGCTTCCGGGCTTTAAAAGAATGGCTGAAATGTGTGCATATTCTTCTGCAGGTGACCAGTAAGTTGCTGACTTTGGATTCATTTTTCAAAAGTCTTGAACAACAATGTTAATGCAGTGTGCCAAACACGGGACCCTGAAATAGCCACCATTGCGCATGGCCAAAACTATATTACTGCCGTTGTCCGTGGCAACAAAACCAATCGTAAGCCCTCTTGGGCGCAGCCACTCAAAGACCTTGGTGTTAAACTCTTCCAAAATGTTAGCAGCAGTATGAGATTTCTCCATGGCAAACATGGCTACAGTTGCATGTTTGCGAGTGGCATGAAAAATCTCTGCAGTATCAACACCAGCAGATATCTGTTCTCTAACCCCCGCAAAACAGATCCAGTGTGCAGTGATGCACATGTAATCTGTGGCTTGGCAACTGGTCCACATGTCTGTAGTCAGGTGGATACTGTGAACAGCACTCTGCTTCAAGGCCTTTCCTAGCAATTCCAGCACGTCGTGATGTAGTGCTGGAACTGCAACTCTGGCAAAATAGTAGCGGCTGGGAACTTGCCATTTTGGGCAGATGGTTGACACAAATTCCAGAAAACCCACCCCTTCAACAAAAGAAAAAGGGAGAAGGTCCAGTGCTAACATTTTAGCCAGCTTCGCATTGTACAAACGTGCTATTGGGTGATTGCGTTCGTACTGCCCCTCACCACCAAACATGCTGATAATGGTAGGCTGCATGGTTTTCCTTTCTCTTAGGCTAAACGCACTTTTTGGTAGTGCGGACCTGGTACTTCTTGGTGTCTCCGGCTGACTCTAACTCTTGTGCCACTGAGATGTTGCTGAAGATGTGTGCAACGTTAAGACTGCACTGCTGGGGTCAGGGACACCTTGTGTACCACTACCAGAGAGAATGTCTCCCTGTCCTTCCTCTTCCACCGTGATCGGATCTTCTTCTTCTACTCCTTTATCCCCACCAACACCAATGGTTGCAGTTTTTTTTCTGCCGCGAAGGTGGTCCTCCCAGCTGATCAAGTGGTGTTTTTTCAGATGGGTCATTTGGCCTCCGGTACCATAGTTTGTACCAAGCTTACCACGACTAACAGAGGTATTACAAATGGAGCATATAGCAATGTTCTCCTCCTTTTCGCTAACCGTAAAGAAGTCCCAAACTGGGGAGCTTAACTTTGGCCTCCTGCTGGAGGTGCCACTTCCAATGCCGGATGATCTGTAGGGTGTGTGTTGAATTTGACTCTGTGCTGCTGTACCACTACCTACTCCTACTGAGGTGGTGGTTGTGCTGGATGTAGGTCGCTGCCGGGCCTTTGCTAATGCAAATATGGAAGCTGTAGGTCGTGTTGGTGTTACCTGTGGAGGTATGCGTGCTACATCCCTCGCAGCGATTTTGGATAGGGTAATAATGTTGGTCTCCATCTCCTCGGGGCCGGGAGTGATGTTCGTGATGACTGGCTCGTCATCATCATCATCTTGCTGTTCTACATCGACCTCCATAAGTGTAAGGCTTTCCGGAACCTTCCTTTTCCCTAGCTTGGTCTTGGAACGTGGCTCCCTCTCAGACTCAGTTTGTGGCTTCCAAGTGGCATCTAGATCATCAGAAGGGGGCTTGGCGAAGAACTTGATGGACTACCCCTCCTTTTCCTTGCTGGGGATTTGGAAGACAATGGATCTTCTGAATGAGTGGCTTCTTCTTCTACCTCTGCATGAGGCTCAATTTCCTGAACTGCCCCTACTTCAGGAGGAACAACAACTACTATTGCGGGCGGTGGTTGCGGCTGTTGTTGTTGACCACTTATCTGCTGTGTTTCCTCCTGCGTTGATTGGGTACTACTTTGAGATAGCGATAAGTTTATCTCAGGCTCAGCATCACTGCTTTCCACCATTAGGCTGGCTACCTCTTCCACACTCATGTGCTTGGGCCTGGGTTGGTGGGTTGGGTCCACTGATGCGGAGGTGCTGCCCCCAGCTTGCCCCCGGACACCACTGCTGCAGGCGCAATTTTTTTTCCCAAAAAAGGTATTGGCCGGCACACCAGACTTAAGTGTCACTTCCTTCTTCTGTTCCTTCTTCTTCTCAATAGCAACTTTCTTGGTACTGGAGGACCTGGTACCTGCTTTCTTTGGGCCCATCTTCTTCAGATGTCAGCAGCACTCAGTTGCAGAGATGTCTGGTCAGGTCACACGTCACGTTGTGTTGTGTGTACAGCAGCAGGATGTCTGTCTGGCAGTGCAACGGGCAATGATGAGAGACACACCTCCTCCTCAGTCTTTGTGCACCTAAAAGCAAAAAAGCCAGAACATCAGTCAAACATAGCACAAATCAAACAAATAGAATATAGAACTTAGTGTGTGGTGGCCTCAATTATTAAATTTCAGAAACTCTGTGAACAACAACACACAGTCTAGCCATTTATGAGACGTTGACAACAAGGCCAGGGCTTTCCTGGCTACTGTGTAGTGCTAGTGTACACTCTGGAAGAATAAGAATAGTAAAGAACAAAAACTAAAATGTAGTGGAGCATGTTTGGCCTAAATTTGTGCATCACGTGGGATGTATTATATAGCAGCATCAGGGAGCTGCAGCTGGCAATGGGGATGGATTTGGAAGCAGTAAGACAAGAGGAACAATGGAAAGACATGCAGGCCTATGTGGCAAAAACAGCACACTAATAACTACCACAACAAAATGGCCCCCAGAAACATGGTGACTCACAGGCACAAGGCACGGCAAACAATGAACTCAAGCAGGCCTATATATGGGCAGACAAAGGATGCCTTATAAAACACACACAGCTTTAATGCAAAAACTAAAATCCACATGGCTAAAAACACTTTTGAAAGTTAGACAACCACTACAACAACACAATTATAATTACACAGTACACACGCAAAAAAGGCATTTATTTAACACACCCAAAAAGTGAAATAGTCAGACCCTCCAAAAAAACCCACATTTCGCAATTCAATTCAATGCATCCATGGCCTAAATGATGTCAAAATTCCACAGACTACACAGAAACAGTTTTATGCACCCATGGTGACTACCTCTGGGCCTACTGGCATACTGGGCCGCAAGCTTGGAGGCCTATGGCAAAAGCACAGTGTCTGGCTTTACAAAATGGCCGCCACCCACATGGCCAGGCCACCCAAAATAACAAAAAAGTGAAGACAAAGGACAGGACAAGGCAGTTGGGGACTCTGGGCAACTTCCTTCCTCTTGAAAAAAATTGTAAAACAAAAAAAAAGTGACTCCTTGCTCACCAAACTACATCTAAATGACAACCTGAGGAGTTTTTTGTGCAAAATGAACTAAATCAACATTTTCGAGTAGGTTTTATGATGCTCGAGAGATATTCTTCGCCAGATTGTAAATTCTGCGTGTTCGGCATCGTGATCGTCACAAAAAGTCGTTATCGCGCGCGCGAAAACGTACATTGAGCGCGCGAAGAAGATAAAAAGTGTAAGTCCGCGTTGTCGCGCAGTGCGGAGTTGCCCAAAGTCCGCGAGCTGAACGCCCAGGGTTACCTACTGGCTGAAAAGGCCTATTTATTTAACAAACACCCAAAAAAATCAAATACCACCCCAAAACCCACATTTTGCAAATCAATCCAATGCCATCCATGGCCTAAATTATGTTACAATTCAACAGACAACACAGAAACAGTTTTTATGCACCCATGAGGATGACTACCTCCGGGCCTACTGGCACACTAGGCCGCAAGCTTGGAGGCCTATGGCAAAAGCACAGTGGCTGTTCACACAAAATGGCCGCCAACACATGGCCAGGCCACCCAGAACAAGAAAAGGAACACAAGACAGACAATGCAGGCCTATGGCAAAAGCACAATGCCTGGCTTTACAAAATGGCCGCCACCCACATGGCCAGGCCACCCAAAATAACAAAAAAGTGAAAACAAAGGACAGGACCAGGCAGTTGGAGACTCTGGGCAACTTCCTTCCTCTTGAAAAAAATTGTAAAACAAAAAAAAAGTGACTCATTGCTCACCAAACTACATCTAAATGACAACCTGAGGAGTTTTTTGTGCAAAATGAACTAAATCAACATTTTCAAGAAGGTTTTATGATGCTCGAGAGATATTCTTCGCCAGATTGTAAATTCTGCGTGTTCGGCATCACGATCGTCACAAAAAGTCGTTATCGCGCGCGCGAAAACGTACATTGAGCGCGCGAAGAAGATAAAAAGTGTAAGTCTGCGTTGTCGCGGAGTGCGGAGTTTCCCAAAGTCCGCGAGCTGAACGCCCAGGGTTACCTACTGGCTGAAAAGGCCTATTTATTTAACAAACACCCAAAAAAATTAAATACCACCCCAAAACCCACATTTTGCAAATCAATCCAATGCCATCCATGGCCTAAATTATGTTACAATTCAACAGACAACACAGAAACAGTTTTTATGCACCCATGAGGATGACTACCTCCGGGCCTACTGGCACACTAGGCCGCAAGCTTGGAGGCCTATGGCAAAAGCACAGTGGCTGTTCACACAAAATGGCCGCCAACACATGGCCAGGCCACCCAGAACAACAAGAAAAGGAACACAAGACAGACAATGCAGGCCTATGGCAAAAGCACAATGCCTGGCTTTACAAAATGGCCGCCACCCACATGGCCAGGCCACCCAAAATAACAAAAAAGTGAAGACAAAGGACAGGACCAGGCAGTTGGAGACTCTGGGCAACTTCCTTCCTCTTGAAAAAAATTGTAAAACAAAAAAAAGTGACTCCTTGCTCACCAAACTACATCTAAATGACAACCTGAGGAGTTTTTTGTGCAAAATGAACTAAATCAACATTTTCGAGAAGGTTTTATGATGCTCGAGAGATATTCTTCGCCAGATTGTAAATTCTGCGTGTTCGGCATCGCGATCGTCACAAAAAGTCGTTATCGCGCGCGCGAAACGTACATTGAGCGCGCGAAGAAGATAAAAAGTGTAAGTCCGCGTTGTCGCGCAGTGCGGAGTTGCCCAAAGTCCGCGAGCTGAACGCCCAGGGTTACCTACTGGCTGAAAAGGCCTATTTATTTAACAAACACCCAAAAAATGAAATACACCCCAAAAACCACTTTTACCAATTCAATCCAATGCCATCCATGCATGCCCTACATGATGTTTAAATTCAACAGACACCACAGAAACATGCACCCATGGGTACCTCTGGCTCTAGTCCGGGCCTACTGGCTGAAATTCCAATCAAAGAAAAACAACTAGGCCCCTGCCGAAACTACAGGCCACAACAATACATTTTAAAAACTATGGAAATCCCCCAAAAAATGTAGGTACAAACAAGCCCCAATCAAACAAACAAGTACACCAATTCTCCAACTTACTTGTAAAATCTCAAATCCAAGAGTCCTCAAATCCAATCCAATGATATGATGCAGCAGACAGACACAAAAAGTGATCCTTCCAGCTCCAAATCCAAATGAAAGTGAACAGCACATGGACAAAGCACTGGGAGGAGCCTGCTGGACAGGAACAGGAAGTTTGAGAATCAGGGGCACATCCTTCCTCTTGGAAAAAAAGAAAAAGGACTCCTTGCTCACCAAACTACATCTCTAAATGACAACCTGAGGTGTTTTTTGTGCAAAATGAACTAATTCATCATTTTCGAGAAGGTTTTATGATGCTCGAGATATATTCTTCGCCAGATTGTAGTTTCTTCGTGTTCGGGATCGCGATCTTACCAACACTGCCGCCGGAAGTCAGATCGCGCGTCCGAATGACGTGTTCGCGTTCGCACACTCTCGCGGGATCGTGCGGCCGGATTCCAACTCTCGTGGCGCCCGCGAACGGATAGGAAGTCGCGTCGGCGAACGCAGAATCACGGTAGGTCGTTACCGCGCGCGCGAGAACGTATATTGAGCGCGCGAAGAAGAAAAACAGCTACGCTACGCCGCAAATTGCGTAGTGCGCGGTAACTTCGCGTTCTACACGAATCGCGAAGTTACCGAAACTTCGCAAATTCCGCGAGCGTAGCGTAGTTCACCGCCCAGGGTTAGTTTTAAGGACATCATATGGAATTTGATGCCCTGACAACCAGGGATCAGTTTGTGAGACGGTTGTCCAGTGCTGGCTGTACTGATACATGGTGGATGCAGTCGAGATTTAAATCAATTCCATTGTGTGGCTGACTCTCTTAACAATATTCATACCTACAGTGGAAGGATTTCTCATATTATGATACCATTGAATCTATCATTAGTTGCACTTGGGATTTTTTCTTTAGATGCACTGCCCTCACTCAGTCAGGAAAACTGCTGCTAGAACATTTATTGGCAATAAGCCTGAAAACTATCTTGTCAGAAGGAGAGCCTACCAAAGGGAAATGGCGCACGCCACACATTTGGTAGACTTGGGTTTGTTTACCAGAGGTGCAGAGCATGCTTTACTAATGTCTACAACCATAAACAAGCATTGGTAAATGCATTAGGGTTTCGCCTATGTTATTAATAATAATCTGTTTGTGCAGGTGAAACCCAAAAACAAAGATATCCGACTCGATATCCGAGTTGACTACCGGTACTCGGTTCAGTACCCGAGCAACAAAAAACCTGAACAGTAAATGTTTTCAAGAATTTTTTTTTATTCAATCAAGAAAATAACCAGTATATAGCTGTGTTGTCCAGTTCTTCCAATATGGAGAGAGAGTGACGTGAGGTCTTCACACAACTCATGCAGGCACACTAATAAAACTACCCAAAACAAAGTCATAAAATCAAGTTCAAGAACTTAAGCCCACATAAAATTTAAAGTGAGATCAAATAAATACTCCTCGGTGGTGTCACGATGAAAAGATTAGGAATGTAACAGCTGTTTCAATGCGTGCAGCCAGGGAAAGTAAACAAAAAAAAAGTTCCACACAACAGCGGATGGACACAGTAATTCGGTTCAGGAACTGATAAGAACCCCCTTTTAAGATATATTAAATACAAGAGATTTTACAAGCACAGGGCATGCACTGTGCAGGCGACACCTAAAAACATCTAAATGAATTTGGGGCACATTGAATCTATTCCTATACAAAATGTAAAAAACACCATGAGATATAACATACACACCATCTCAACATCTCTCACAATATAGCGAATTTCTTTGGAAGGACTGCTGATCTCACCCACAGTGTCAGTACATCGAATTAATAGGGCTTCATCTTAGTACATCCATGCAGCTATGGTTGGCCGCTACATATATTTTCTCTTTCTGTTCCTTTACCCCTTTCTCTTTTCCCTGGAGAATAGGATATGGTGTGATGCTTAGATATGTTAGCGTAATGGTACACTGACAATCTATGCTTCTCTGTGGCACATTTGATCTGATTTACTCCGGTGTGATACGAGATATGTAAACTCTTCACGTTATTCTTTTCTTTGTCCTGAAGAACAATAATAATAAAAAAGAAATCATTTCAAATTAAAAACCGAAAAGTGCTTTTATTCTATATACACAACTCCTCCATTCTGTACATAAAAGTTCAGAAGGCCATCAGAATGTTCACATTTATATCTAGGGAATAATGACTGTGTTTGAGGAACTCGCCGGGATAGCCTAGGCGGTGTTTGTTCATAAAAGGTGAGTTGTCCTTAGGACACTGAAACAGCAAAGAATGCTCGTTTTGCTCCTGAGAACTCCTCGCACCCACTTGGGGACATGCCATTTTCCTGGTATTAGTTCTCCAATAGTCTGCTAGGTGCCGTTTCCTGTGTTCTTAATGTGTGCACAGTACCTATTTCATAGACCTGCGACTTAGACGGAACTCACCAGCTCAGGCGGGGGCTACAGTTTTCCTTCTTGCCTGTATCGGGCTGCAGAGAGAGATCGCATTGGCTTTGCCCCAGGCTGGTCGAAGTTGCAGGTGATCTCAGTCACTGGTGTGCAGGTATGTGCTGTCCGTCAGGAGAGGCGGTACAACCCAGCGTAGATGTGGAGTGACTGCGCTGTTTCCTGCAATTGGGGAAGGTGGATCCTCCATCAGGAGTACTTCCTCGGGCCCTGTGTCGAACCCGGCACCCAGACAAAGCAGTGGGTCGCAGTGATGATCCAGGCAGAGGTCAAAGGGTCCATTGATTGCAAATGCGATCCTTGCACAGAGCACGTTAGAGGCGCTGGTTGATTTTTGTGGTGGCTGCCAACTATGGTCACTAGCCTTCTTCAGCACCCAGTCGTCGAAGTGCCTTGGAGCTGTCTTGATGCACCGCTAACTGCAGTAGTGAAACTTGTTGGTGCCAAGACATCATGGCGTGTTAGCAATGTCTTGATGACATAGACGGTTGTGATATTAGAACATCCCATCATCACTGGCGGTCCAACTTCTTGAGGAGTACGAAACTCTGCTCCAGGCACGCTGTAAATGGACCATAGCACAAAGCCTCACCGTGGTGGCTGATGAAGCCAATATTTCACTGGATCACAGAGATTAAGGGGCCGATTCCGATTCAGGCCGGAAATCTCTCCGACCGAGCCGGATCCGGAGAGATTTCTGACCGAGCCGGACTCCCGCAGTCCGACCGAGGGAGTACGATGCGGTCGTATGCTGCCCGACTCGATTCGGTCGGACTCCCATTAAAGTCAATGGGAGCCGGTCGTACAACGCGTACACGGGCTCCCATTGACTGAATGGGTACGTCGCGAACAGGGGGGCCCCCTACAGTGGGTACGCGTCGGTGCGACTCGCACCGTACATGCATGTTTAGGGGGGACCCAAGGGTCCCCCCTGTGTGCGACTCGTGCGGCTACGCGTGCAGGGGGGTCCGACACGGACCCTCGAAGTCCGGCTCCGACAGCTCTTTGGAGCCGGACGCTACGAGTTGGTCGGGCTGTTCGAAGCGCGCATCGTACTTGCTCGGTCGGGAAACGTCTCCATTGCGTGGTGCGAGCCGTGTCCGTACGAGTCGGTCGGAGCGGTTGGGACCCGGGAACGAGTCAGTCGGCGATTTCGCGTGCGCTCGCATCGTACTTGCTCGCTGGGACGACTGTACGAATCGGTCGGAAAAAAGGCCTCCGAATCGGATCCGGTAAAGCCGAATCCGATTCGGAGCCCTACCGGCCGAGATCGGAATCGGCCCCTAAGTCTACTGCATTTGTCACCCACCTGTTCAGGGCCTCCTTTGCTAGGCAGCCTTTGCTTCATTCAGAGGCACCTCTAGCATCCCTCTCCAGCAGTTAGTGGGCTCTTTCCTTTGAGATAGTTGCAGGGAAGATGAAGTCTGTTCCATGCTTCTGGTCCCAAACCTAGCAAGGGGAGTTGGCAGTCAGTGACTCTAATTCCAGCATTCAAAGTTATTTCCCGGTCTCCTTTGGTGTGGGGCTCCTGCACTTGGTTCATGAGAAATTCTGGCACAATGGTCTACAGCACTGTCGTCCTAAAACACAAATCATGCTTCAGGCGCTTAGCAAGTTCTTGCAATGCAGGGGAATACATTAGCACAGTTTCAGAGCACACTTGAGGTATGAAGATGCTAGACCGTATTACAGTGGAATGCATGAAGTTTAGTCAAGAGGGTCAGTAGACTTAGTCCTATGGTGTAGCAAAAGCTGCCCCCAAAAACTGTTACACTGTCACTAACTAGGCAATTGGTCTGTGTAGGAAAGTACTCGTTTTGGCATGATTATTCACCAGTTTTTGCCTGACTCTGATGCATCCATGACTGAGTGTGCACTGGGTTCCTGCTAACCGGGTTCACAGTAACTGTGTTCTCTCCCAAAACAGTACCTTTTTTCCACAATTGGCACACCTCTGGCTCACATATAAGTCCGTTGTAAAAGGTACCAGTGGTACCAAGGGCCTTGTGACCAGAAATGGTCTCCAAGGGCTGCAGCATGTATTGTGCCACCCTACTAGACCCCTCACCAAACACAGGCATACTGCTACTGCAGCCTGCATGTTTTTATGCAGATAAAAGTGAAGAGTCAAACTGGCACATCCTTGTGTGCCAGGCCTACCAGTACTGCAAGAGGCATAGGCAAGTCACCCCTACAGCAGGCCTTACAGTCCTAAGGCAGGGTGCACTACACCTCGTGTGAGGGCATAAATGCATTAAGCAGATATGCCCCTTTAGTGTCTAAGTCCATTCTTAGACATTATAAGTGCACAGTGAAGCCATACTGAGTACATGGGCTGGGAGCTTGTCTCTACGAATTCCACAGCTCCATGATGGCTTCACCGAATTTCAAGGTGTTTGGTACCAAAAATCTCAGCTGAATAAACCCACATTGATGCCAGTGTTGGATTTATTAAGTAATGCACCCAGAGGGCACCTCAGAGGTACCCTCTGAAATCCTACCAACTCACTAGTGTGTGCCTGACTAGTCCCTACCAGCCTGCTACCTCTAGACATGTTTCTGACCCCCAGAGGTGGGAGCCTTTTGCTCTCGTGGGTCAGAAACAAAGCCTGCTCTGGGTGGAGGTGCTTCACACTTACCCCCAAGCAGGAACAGCATAGAAATGCGATGAGCCTCAAAGGCTTCCAGTCCTTTGTTATGCTGACCAGGGCCTCTCCAGCTAGTGGAGATGCCCGCCCCTAACCAAGCCCTAATTGTGGGCGGCAAGGTCTGCGGGAAAATTAGTAAGCAAGAGAGGTGTGTCCGCTTTCAGCCAGGACCACCCCTAGGGTGCCCTGAGCTGAAGTGACCCCCTCCTTTGAGAATCCTTCATATTGTTTTGGAGGACTCTAGACAATAGGGTTAGATATATGCCTCCTCCCCAGACGGAGTGAACATACAAAGGGTGTAGGAACCCTAAAGGTAAGTATCCCATTGGCTACTACCTTCTTACCCCTGTAACACCTCTAAAATTAGTATTTAGGGGCACCCCTGAACCTTAATCCTCAGATTCGACTGATGAAAAGAAGAAACAGAAGAAACCGCACTGCTGGACCAAGAACTGAACCCTGCTGCAGAAAGAAACCGGCACAATCCCTGCCAGCTGCTGAAGGACTTGGCGATTGTGACCTGCTGTCTCTCCTCCAGTCCCTCCAGTCTTTGCATATTGCCACAAACCTCCCTTTGGGCTAGAAGCTCTAGTCCCAGGCACACCGCCAGTAAAGAAACCACCAAGTGGTGAGGACAGGCATGGACCATGTCGACACGACTCTCCACCAACCCTCCAGTTGCAGCAACAAAGGTTTGTTGGCCTCCACACCAGTGATCCACCCCCTTCAGTGCATTCACCAGCCCGAGGGATCCTCACAGTACCTGCGACCGAACCTGGAAACAGCCCTGCTCCTGTGCGCCTGCACCCTCCTTCTGGTGGCATCGACTGTACCCAAAGTAGCAGCTTGGGCACGACCGCCCCAACCGCAACGACCTGCCCTACAATCTCCATGGTACCAGACTGCTACCGGTGACGACCAAGACAACTGCCTACGGCCTCCAGCACTTCTGATCCAGGTGACCCAAAACTGCGCGCTGTACCCGAGTCCTGGGCACCCCAAGTCTTTCATCCTACCAGTGAAGAACTACCTGTGGCCGTGGGGACCCGAAACTCCCCAATGGAGTGTGTTTCCCATCGACAGCGAAGGTAAACGTGTTGGTGATCTCCCGCCCTCTAGCTCAATGCCTTTCTTTGCAGTGACCACATCGGTCAGTGTATTGGCGGTATGTCCGCCACGAACTAAACTCTTGAATTATTGCTATTTCTCTGATTTTTGCAAATTTTTATCTCCACAAGCATTTATCCTACATCTGTGTTTATGGTTGTAAAAATTATATAAAAATCTGTAATATTTTTACAAACCATTGGTCTCGGATTTATTCATTGAGTGTGTGTAATCATTTCTGGCCTGTGTGTGTACAACAAATGCTTAGCACTGCCCTCTGATAAGCCTAACTGCTTGCCCACACTACCACAAAAGAGAGCATTAGTATTATCTGCTTGAGCCTCTGTAAAGCCTCTGGGGATCCAGTGGACTCTGTGGACACTATACCTCATTTTGGTATAGTATATACAGAGCCAGCTTCCTACAGTCTGCAATCTGAAAAGGGAAAGAATTCTCTCAAGAAAAGTTATAGGGATACTTTTGAAATCCCCTTTTTACCAGTTGCAGCTCTGGCTTCTTTGTAAGCAGAAGAGTTACAATATGAGTGGTTCACCGGGTGTCTTCCAGGACCCCCTCTGACTGGCAATCAGGTTTCTAGTCCGTCTGTTCCAGAGTAGATGTCAGTAGTCCTCAATAGTTTTTGGAAGAGGCCTGGAGAAGGCTGTCTTCCTTCTTGCAACTTCTCAACAGAGATGGGACTTAGAAAACTTTAGATGGGACTTAGAAAACTTAGATGAGTCTAGACTGTGTAGCTCTGATATAAAGTTGGTAACTATGGCTTTCCCTCGGGTAAATCTCCAGCATATTAACAATGGGTCCAGCCTTGAGCCTAAATCTTGCAGAACAAAAGGAGTGTAGGGGGAAATGCCTGCATTTTTAAAAGTGCCAATCTTGAATCCTCTTTCTCCTCATGCTAGAGGACTTGGCAGTAATCACATAAGAAGAAAGCTGAAGTACAGTCCTTCTTGGCTTCACTCACTCCAAACTTCCAGTCTAACCAGGGGCCATTCATAGGTAAGGGAAGTCTGTGTCTCAGTTGGTTTCGCACACTTTAGGTTTTCAGCCCAGAACTGGAATCACTGACTGCCAACTACCTTTACCAGATTCGGGACCAGAAGCCTGGGACAGACTGCAATCTTCCCTGTAACCCTGGTGTGGCCTGTTAATAGCTTTATATCTCATCATACCTGTACTGTGTGAGCAGATACTGCTTAAATACTATAATCTAGGAGGTTATTTGTTACATGGCTTCGGTAACCCATGCCATAGCTTCAAACTAGGAATGTTAGGTGCCAAACTGGTAAGAGAGTTATTGGTGCTACTTGACACAGTCTAGGATAGATGAAATCAAGGGAGAATGAATCACTAAACCTGTTGTTATCAGGGTCTAATATATCGAAGACCCTCATTCACATTCGACATGTGGTGCAGTATAAGTTGGTTCTCCGCCCCGTCAGCTATGTGAATAGTATCATCATTGGGTCTTTTATCACTCGAACACTGGAACCTTGCCCCATCTTTGCCAATTAAAGATTCAAACTGAGGACAGGAGGTATTCTTAACCCACACTACGCTAGAACACTTTTGCACTTTTCTATCACAACTGTCAAAAAACCAGACGGTCTTACTCTGGGTGGAAAAAGGAGATCACTTGGAGAACCCAGTGTTCGAGTGATAAAAGACCCAATGATGATGCTATTCACATAGCTGACGGGGCGGAGAACCAAGATATACCGCACCACATGACGAATGTGAATCAGGGTCTTCGATATATCAGAACCATAGACCCTGGTAACAACAGGTTTAGTGATTCATTCTCCCTTGATTTCGTCTAAACCTAACGGAAGTCGAATGAATCTCTGCTTCTTCCTCCCCCCTTTGATTAAACGAGGACAGTCTAGGATAGTCCAACACAAAAATGTTTCCCTCCAGTCCCACAGCTCCCGGCAGAGATAGAAGAAGATAAAAGTAGGGTAGCTGCTAACATACCTCTACTCAGACGCTGATTTTGTACACATGCTCATTAGCTATTTTATGTTCACACACACCACACACACCATCATCATTGTAACTTTATTCAGTTATTACAAACTATTAAAGTGCACAAAACATAATAAAACAATACAATAAAACAAATACAATTCATCAGGATGAGGCGTAATAAAAGCCATACAGAGCTAAAGCATCATAAAACCAGAGGCGAAATAATAGCACAATATTGAATTATCACATTGGACAGGTGGTAATACAGCAGCATGTAAGGACTAAAGAGCAAATTGCATGTGCAAAAGTACAAGAAGGTGCAACAGCAATACATTTTAAAAGAGATTACATTAATAACCGTGTCAGTTTATATCATGCACTCTGAAGGTACTTCACTACAGCATATAAAGCGCGTGGGTCAACAATGCCGTTGACTTATCTAGTAGGCCCAGCTTATGGCATGCCGGGGTGACCCATTTAGAGCGGCTTGCTGAGTATGCTGGGGAGAAAAAATAAAATGTTCATTGATCTTGTTATAATAAGAGCAGACGCAGCATGCCTCAGAGCTCCCGGAGTTGGCTAACCAAGTGCTTAAAAATGCTGCAAGAGGGCAAATGCCATAGTGACATTTTAAATACAGAGCTCTTGCAGAAGCAGGGCATATGGTATCTCAGAAATTTTCATTAGAAAAAGACACTTTAAAAGTTAAAAAAGGATTGGGCTACCACACCTGCAGCACCAGGGGCCATGAGTTTAGCATAGCGCTTTCCCAGAATCCCACTTTTAACTCACACACAGTCCCTAATGATCCTGCCCCCTCCCAATTTTAACATGAACATGGAGTACTTAGCCAAGCTTACAGACTTCAAGGCTTATCAAAAACTGCAACATTAAAGGCAAACACAGCCCACCTCACCTAGCTGTTCCATTTTCAATGGTGTCATGTGTTATATAGAAGAAGGGTCCTAGCACTCTCACAATCTGGAGCAAGGGGCTTGTGTTCTTACCTGACTTCAAATATGAGGTTCTGAGGAAGGAATGCACAATACCAGTGGCTACAGTCAGAGATGATTTCAGTCAGGCACTCCAGTTCATACTCCAGAGTGCCTCCGCCTTGCCCATCATTCAAGGACAGGCAAGAACAATCCATATATCATATTAACAACTGCCAAACATATCCTAGGCTATACACTTGCATACTGGGTGACCAATAGTCTATTTCTTTTTTTTAAAACATTAAAAGCAGTAACTTATCTAATCCATCAGTTTTTAGATGATGAGTGATTATATAACTACAAAACACATAAGTGCCCTTAGTCTGTGGGCAAAGTGGCCAATCGAGCCACAGGGCCTCATAATCTCTCGGTTTGGGTCACTCTCAATGCATCTATTCGTTAATGACGAAAACCCTCACCTACCCTTGAATGGCATGCTTCAGCATAAGGTTCCTCCTCAGACCACATGCGGAAGCTTGTTACAACTTCCATTGTCATTGAATGGCACTTTAAATAGTGTTACCTATGTGAGCTTAAGGTCCTGAATTTTTCCAGCTCCTGGAACAATGGTTGTACTCTTTTTCTTGTTTAATTTCTAATATTTCATCTCAATTAGTTGGCTGAGTGAGTACATTTTGGTCTTGAAGAATGCCTCCCCAGCCTTTCAAAGGGTAACAAGCAGGCAGAAACATGTTGACTCCTTACCGATGATTGGGTTGAAGATCTCTCCTCTCTTAGTTTCAATCCAATCCCTTGGGGATACATAATAACATTTTATTTATATCCACCAAGATGCAGTTTTACTCACAGTTCCCTTATTCTTGCACTCTGCACCACACACCCACATCTTTAGCTCACATAAGTAACACACTTTAAAGTGCTCCTCCCCTGAGTAGGTAAGTTGTGGCCCACACCACAGGGTTCTGCAAGTGGTGTGAGGAGGAAACCTATGATGAAGCTTATTATAGACAGAGGCGAGTCAGCACCCATTATTTAGGACCTGGGGTCATTTATTTAACAATACATTATTATTGTTCTTATTTCTTTTGAGTTAACAGCTATTAAACTGTTTTAGTCAAAGCAAAGTAAATATATATAGGAACAACATCAACGTTAGGTTTAATTATTTCTCTATTATCATTGGCAGAATATTTCATAAACAAATATGAAGTTATGACTTTCATTTAGCAATATAGCACACGGATGCACATTCAAAATCTTTTTTGGGGGATTGACAAAAAGCACTATAATTAAAATGAGAGTTTGTCTTTCAACAATATAGGCCTAAACTAGTGTAATATTGAATGAATAAACAGCAGATCTAGTAAGTGTCCTTTTACAAATCAAATATTATGTTTATGAATAGTAGTGTGTCAGAAGAGGAGTATGTAGTGCGAAGGAACAAAATGTAAAGAAAATGTAGTTATCCATTAAAATGCAGAGTTAATAATAAAATCATCACACAGTATAGGATGAGGTGTACCAGAATATAGATTCTGTTAAAATGTATTGGTAGGAAGCATTGTGTCTCAAGGTGTAAGACCTAACAACAGAATGAAGTATCTGTCAAGGGATATACTCTGCAATGGAGTAACATTAAAAGGCAATCTCTATGTGGAGTTCCACAAAGGGTAGGGATTAGCAAATGGTAATATTGAGTGTAAATATGCTGAATGGAGGTTGTAATATAACATAGGGTCTAACGAAGTAGAGTCTGTAAGTAGGTTTCAGTGGAATAGAAGAATGTAGGGTGGACAGTTAACCCTGGTGATTGGAAAGAAGTAACTTGAATAAACTGGAGTTTCATGAAATTCGTTTAATGCTCTATGCCCATTTAGGACTAGTAACTGGAATGAACCAAGATTTCACTAACTGTGTTTTTATAGACATGACTGGTAACAAGGATGAACCGCGAAGAAAGTAAATGCTTTCTGTCTGGTGTGACCATTTGGGACTGGTAACTGCAACTAAACCGAAATAAATGGAATGAATTAGGAGTTCAATATATTCTTCTGAATTTTTTACTGCTCGCAATTCCTGCCATATACCTTAGGAGATTTTTAGAATGTAAACAAATCATTGCTCTGGCCTAGGTAATCGTGTATCTCTCCCATGTAGCTATATCTACTCTGTATTTAGACGATGATTCACAACATTAAAATGGGTGTTCATTCTCCTTACACGAAGGTTGACTATTATCCGGATTGATGATTATGTGCCACTACAAGGCTATTACGTTCCAATAGTTTTTGGTGTGCAAACATCAAAATGAGCTATGGCTGGGGTTTAAATGTATGAAAAGTAATGCAGCTCGGTCTAATGAGATTTATATTGAATCAAAATAACCTTTATATCTAAACTTCTCACATTTTAAATGTTTTTTTGCTTATCTTATCTTCTGTTATATGGATTTATACAGTGCATAGCTACCCTGAGGCTTGCCAGCGCTAAGTAGGTCAAGTGTGCATCCTTAATCGTCTAGAGCTAGAAGGAGACTAAAACTCAGGATGGTAAAGCCATGTTTTAACCATTTTTATAAACGTAAGCACATCCGGTTCCATTCTTAATTCCCTAGGCAAAGAATTCCATAATTTGGGAGACAGATATGAAAATGATCTGCCACCCCTTCTGGCTCTGCAAATCCACAGCACTCTCAAAAGACCTCCATTGGAGGAACTTAGACTCCTGTTGGGGACATCGGCTAATAGAAGAGCCCTTGCAGAAGAGGACCCTTTTGGTTGACACTCCTGTGAACCATGCAGAGCTCTTTAAAGTGTATAATTGTCTCCACTGGGAGCCAGTGCATGGAGGCCAAGGCACTTTTCACGTAAGAATGTTTAGATTTCTTATAAATGGTCCTTGCTGCAGCATTTTGGACCACCTGAAATTTCTTGATGACTGACTGAGGGTATCCCATATAAAAGGAATTGCCGTAGTGCTGGCGGGAGAGAATAAGGGCCTGAACCACAATTCTCCTAGATTGTAAGAGAAGCAAGTCTAAACATTTCTGTAAGGTTCTTAACAGAGCAAAACAGGATGTGGTCAATCTGTTAACTTGAGCTTCCATTGTAAGGGAACTCTCCAGCCACATATCTAAAAAATTTATAGGGGAGGCATGAGGAGGGGAAGGTCCTAAACATTGTGGCCAACTTAACGTTGTATACAGGTTAAAGTTATTTCCTACCATTATTAGCTCCGCTTTTTCTCTCTTTAACTTTAAGGGGCAATTCACCATCCAGCTTGCCACTTTCTCAAGGAAGGGGATTAGCTGATGCTGAGTTCCTGTCTTTGGGATGAGGGAAACCACCAGTTGCATGTCATCAGCATAGAAGACCAGTGACACGCTAAAATCCTTGACAATCACTGCTATTGGTTGTACATATATATTAAAAAGTATGGCGCTTAGAGCGGATCCCCGTGGTACCCCACACTTCAAAGGGATAGTCTCTGAGTAGCAGGGAGGTTCCCAAATCTGAAAGGACCTATCTTGTAGGAAGGAAAAAAGTCAATTAAGCGCATTCTTACTTATTCCTACTTTCCTCAAACTAAGTGCAAGCGTCTCATGATCGACCCTATCGAACGCCGCACTGCAGTCGAGGAGAATGATGGCCACAGACCCTCCTTGGTCCAGTAACATTCTAGCCTCCTCTGTTACCGCAAGCAAAGAGGATTCTGTACTATGTTTTGGATGGAAGCCGCTTTGCGTAGGGTCAAGGAGGAGGTTATCTTCTAGAAAAAGTGAGAGAAACTGAATAATATGTCTTTCTAAGAGTTTCCCTATCACAGGTAACAACGAAATTGGTCTGTATTTCCCCGGGCAAGTGGGGTCAAAATTCGATTCCACTGCATGTTTCCACTCTCGGGTAACAACTCCAGTGGATATTGACAAGTTAAGAAGATCCAGGAGATAAGGGAACATTTCTTGTTCCCCCTGTAAAAGAAAATAGGGGGAGCTGGGTCGTGAGGAGAACCTGATTTAACTTTTTCAAATAGTGCTGGTAATGCATCTTTCGTAATCAGTGGGATGTCAGAGAGCCATGGCATCTCCTCCGTCCTGGTGTGTACTTCCGTTACATTGGATACTACTTCCTTTGTTTGTTGTAACTCACTGTAAATTCCGGACACTTTATCTTGGAAGTATCCTGCCAGTTTGTTGCAGCGGGCTGTTGAGGTGGGAGGTAATGAGGTTTCTGTCTTGGACATTGTCAAAGCTTTCACAATTTGGAATAGCTCCCTATGGGCATTGGCTGTTTTGACAATGGAGTATTCATAATATGATGCTTGCACCTTTCTGATATCCTGGTTGTAATGTCTTGTAGCCGTCCGTTAGGTGACCTTTAGTTTTTCATCATACCTGTGTCTCCATTTTCTTTTAAGTATTTTGCAGCCTTTTTTTAGGGAGAGAAGATGGGTGTTAAACCATGGTGCCACTTTTTCCTTCTTCCCTTTTTTCAAAGTGGTAATGGGGGTAGTCACATCCAAAGAATGATTAATCCACTTATTTAATAAATTATTAGCTGCTGAAGGACCATTTCCAAATTCTGGTTTAGTTGATGCCAATACAGATAGCCAATTTTCTTTATTTCGTTTAGACCATCTTCGGCCATAGGTATGAGGGTCCTTATTCTTCGCCTGAGGCATGGGGCCTTCTAGGATCAAGGACAAAGAGTAAAGTCAGGACCGAATCATGAAGAAGCAAAGAGAAGCCACAACTACAGCAAAGATAACGAGACAGATAGGTCCTCAATGAGAAGGATCTCCGGCTTTAAGTGGAGGTTGTGGCTATCAAAGCATCTTGTAGCCCCTTGTTTAATAACTGACTTTCTAAAGGAGCTACCGATGGTGATATTTACGTTGTAGGCATTTGGATCCTAGACATGACCACTTGACTCGATACACATCCCTTTCTTGAGTCTATGTGGAGAGTGTGGCTACCAAAGTTACTCTAGCTACCTTATCTACCCATGAGTTTTAATGGAGTCCTGATGATGAGATTTGCGCTATAGTCATTTAGGCTCCCTACCTGCTAGTCTTTTATAAAATTTACATAGTACGTTTTAAAAGGTTGATACTCCTCGTTCTTGTTCACATACTTTTACTCCCTCTACATGCCTATCTTTGATATCGGGACTACTATAATAAACCTAGTTTTTGGTAGGACATGATGTGTCAAAGATACAAATTTACCGTTTGTTTCAGAGCGGTGCTCCCTTCCTGAGCTGTCGCCAGGTAGAGGTGTGGTTCTTTACCCAACAGTGACGGGTAAGCTCCCTTTTTGGTTTTTTTGTTCTTTGTTATTATTTACAGAACCTGTTGTAGTTTGTGCATGATGCTGATGATCATAGGTATGGATCAGATCTGTTTCTTCTCTCTTTGTAGGTAATCTTCCCTTCAAGAATGGACAGATTGAGGAGCTTTTCTGGTTTCATATCCTTTGTGTTATAGCACATTATTGAGATAGCAGCAGCTTAATAGGTCCTGATGAAAGCCTTGCCTACTGTTAGGTGGATGGCTGAAACATGTTGACCACTTTTTTCTATTTTACCTTTGCGGTCTAAATTCATACCGCGGGTACACTCTTTTAATCCTGGCAAAGGACGCATTTGAATAAAGTGACTGGTTTGCGTTCTCTAGTCAGTTTTATTTTTCACTATTTGCACATTCACGCATTTTTTTGTTGCGCTGCGCCTTCATTCACACAGTTGTCTCTTCATTTGTGGATTTATAATATCCTACTAAAAACATCCCTGAGCTCCTCCCTCTCAGAGAGAGAGTTGTAGCCCTCAGAGGAACTAGGTTTTTCCTCTGGGAGGAGAATCCCATATGATGAAGCATGTCACCTCTGGTGAGTGAGGGATTTCGTCCTTAAAAGGGAAGTGCCCCCAGTTAGGTCTGTGGCACTAGCTACTAGGTTCTGTAAATGCACATTTATACATTTTTCATGCCTTCTAATCATATAGTGATTTATTACACTTTGTTTGATCTCTGTTTTGTGTAGACCCGGGGGTTTTAGATTGTGTTATGAAACTGTTTTGGGGAGCGAACCCTGTGAGGTCTTTAAATTTCCCTAGGACCCTCTGGCGGTGATCCGTCTTATGTTTGGTGGTCCTTATTCTTCGCCTGAGGCATGGGGCCTTCTAGGATCAAGGACAAAGAGTAAAGTCAGGACTGAATCATGAAGAAGCAAAGAGAAGCCACAACTACAGCAAAGATAACGAGACAGATAGGTCCTCAATGAGAAGAAAAAGGAGCTAAATCAAGTCAAGGCTCAGCTAAGTTCAGGAGAGTGGTGCTGCGTCACCACTCGCCACAGTCCTGAAGGCAGATTGTTCCTGTATGCAATCAGCGGGGAACGGGTCGAGAAAATTCCAACAATGATTCTTTTTTTTTAGTTGAAAAGGAGTTTATTGATATAATATAAACCAACTCAATAAAATACAGAAATAGGAAATACAATCTTAACTGTATAATCTTTTAGGGTAAAATGGAAAGGAAAAGGGGGTGGAAGGGGAAGGGAGGAGGGGAGGAAATAACATTTTGTGAAATTAATTTTTAACATAACCACTTATATAATTATTAATATCTACTTGAATTGCATAATAAAAGGAAGATGTGTGAGAAATACATAATATTGATACAAAAAAAAAACAGATAATTAAACAGCTAAATTAAGATCATGGAGCTTTAGGCACTTCTTCAATTTGGGGATTATGGATTCATGTTGAATTTACGGATATATCCAGAAAATGAGTAATAGGTGACCATAAATATTCTCGTTTTATAGCAAGAGAAATGGGGTGGACATACGCTCTATCTAGCCTGTGATTATAACAGACCCCATACCACCAGGCTTGATAAGAATTATTGGCGGTATCGTTCCATGCCTTAGTAATTTGTTGGAAAGCAACTGCAAGGAGTAGATCTATAATATGAAAATTGTTTGAATGTGATTCCAGGTCAGAAGATACACTACCTAGAAATATATTAACAAAAGTGAAAGGTATTTAAGTGTGAAAGATATTATTGATTTGTCTCCAAACTTGTTTCCAGAAATTATGAACATGGGGGCAGGAGAATAACATGTGTTGCAAGTCAGCTGGGGATGTGCTACAGGACCAGCAAGAGGGAGAGAGAGAAGGATTTATTTTGTGAAATGAGACAGGAGTCAATAAAAGTCTGTTATAAATATAAAATAAAGTTTGGGTAGTATTAGCAGCCCTGGAGGATTTCCTAATTTTAATCCAAACCTTATTCCAGGTAGGAATAGAAAGGGGTAATTGGAGATCAGTCCCCCATAAGAGTTCCACCTGTGTTTTATGTCGAGTAACTGGAGAAGAGGATAAAAGTTTATAAATTTGAGACGTGGAAGGGGAAAGAGATAAGACGGGAAGGACAGTAGGAGGCGAAGAGGCCAAGGAGGTGTTGAGTGTTAAACTATTGTATGTCGATTGAATTAATGAAATTAAGGATGCATAGTTAGATGCACATGAGGTAGGTAGAGAAAATCGTGTTTGAGCAACTGAAAAAGTGATACATGTGTTATCTTGTCAAAGTTGATGTACCCAGTGAAGTCCTTTAACATGCCAATCCTTCCAAAAAATAGTTCTATTATTGATTTTAAGATGTTTATTGTACCATATTGAGGACTGCAAAAAGCGATCTTTAGGAGAAAGGTGATTGGTAAGTAAAGGTTGGAGAATTCTGCAGCTGGTATTAAAAATGGGAAGAGAGAGTGACAAAGGACGATGTGTAAAAGATAAGAATTCTTGGAGGGAGAAAGGTTGAAGAAATTGTTTTTCAATAGAAGTCCATAATGGTAATAATGAATCCTCATTATCATCTTAAAGTAATAGAAAGGTTTGTTTAAGCGAGAAAGCGGTATGATATGTTTGAAAATCTGGGAAATTAACACTACATAGCTTTTTTGGTCGCTTAAGTTTATGTAGAGACATACGAGGTTTCTTTTTATTCCATAGAAATTTCGATAGGATAGAATAGATTGTTTTAAAATGCGATTTAGGAATATTTACCGGAATATTAGAGATGTAAAAAATGACTATAGGTGCCAACATCATTTTGATCGTATCGAGCCGACCCCACCAAGACAAATACCTGGGATTCCATCTGGACGTGATCTTTTTCAAAAGCGTCTGTAGTTCTCTTAAATTTAGTAATATGGATTCTTTAATGGAAGAATTGAACCATAAACCCAAGTATTTGATTTTATCCGAGGTCCAACGAAAACCTGACAAGGCGCAATCCACGGAAAAGCATACTTTATTTAATGGGAGGATTTCACATTTGTCTTCATTTAGTTTATAACCAGAGACAGAGGAAAACGACTGTACTTCAGATAAGAAAGCTGGCAAAGAGGTCTGTGGTTGTGATAGAAAGAGCAAAATATCATCTGCGTACACAGAAAGTTTTAGTTGATTAGTGTCATATTTAAAACCTATAATCTGAGAATTTGAGCGAATCTTAATTAAGAAGGGCTCAAGAGCAAGTATAAAGAGAAGGGGAGAGAGAGGACAACCCTGCCTTACCCTACGATGTATAGGAAAGGAAGCAGAGACAAGACCATTAGCTAAGATGGAGGAAACAGGAGAAGAATACAGTAAGGAAATATAATTTATAAACTTGTGACCAAAACCAAACCAGGACAAAGTGGAAAAAATAAAAGACCAACCAACTCTATCAAAAGCTTTCTCAACATCCAAAGAAATGGCTGCTAAGGAATCTTTACATGATTTGGCCTTGGTAAGGACGTTAAAGAAAAGTCTAGTGTTGTCTGAGAGATGTCTACCATTAATAAAACCACATTGTTCTCGTCCAATTAATAGGGGTAAAAATTTCTCTAAGCGTAAAGCTAGTATTTTTGCAAAAATGTTATAGTCTAAATTAATTAAAGAAATGGGTCTCTAATTTTTACATAGAGTATGATCTTTACCTTCCTTGGGAAGAAGGCATATCAAAGCTTCTTGAAAAGAGCCACTGGATTGTTTGGAAGAAATAAAGAAGTGAAATAATTGGTGTAATTTAGGAATAAGAGTTCGGGAAAAGTAAGAATAAAATTCAATCATAAATCCATCAGGTTCTGGAGCTTTACCGCGTTTAATAGAGCGAACAGCAGAAAGGATATCAAGTTCTCGGATATCATCTTCTAACACTGAAAAATCTAGATCGGCAGAAGGAGGTGGGTTAATAGAGGATAAGTATTGATGAATATCGTCCTGAGGAACTAAGGACTCAGGAGTGTAGAGAGTTTGAAAAAATTGAGTGAATTCAGATAGGATATCTTCATTTCTGTAAACTATGTGATTTTTAGAAGAAAGAATAGAACTAATCTTGGTGCGTTCTTTTTTAACTTTAAGATAATTAGCTAAAAGTTTCCCCGCTTTATTTTGACCCCCATAGTATTTGGCTGAGGATTTGAGCAGAAATGAGTTAGCGTTTTCAGTAGATATTTTGTTGAATTCGAATCTGGATTTGATTAGCTCATCCAAGCAGTTTTTAGAATTTGTATGGAAATAGGAACTTTCTAGTTGTTTAATGCGTGTCGTAAGTGAGTGCAAAGTAAGTAAAGAAGCTTTCTTTTGCTGGGTCACATAGGAGATAATAAAATCTCTAGAAGCAGCTTTAAAAGCATCCCAGATAATCTGTGGCGACATATTTGGAGTTTCATTTTCAAGAAAGAAAGTGGTGATAAATGTTTCAAATTGTTGAGTAAATTTGGAGTCTAAGAGGAAGGAGTTATTGAATCTCCATCTTCGAGTACCTTGAATAGGAGGAAGAAGGTCCAAATCTAAGGTGACAGGAGCATGATCGGAAATTAATATAGAACCAATATCTGAATGAGTGATATGTTGTGTGAGCGCTTTTGAAGTGAATAGATAATCTAAGCGAGATTGGGAAGAATGTACTGGAGAGAAAAAAGAGTATTCTCGGAGTGTAGGATTGCATAATTGCCAAGCATCCACTAGAGATCTTTGTTGAATAGTGGATGTGAATTGAGAATACATAGGAGAGGGAATGAATTTGGATTGAGAGTGACGGTCAATTATAGGATCCATAACCAGATTACAATCCCCACCAACTAACAAATATTCATCATGAAAGGACATCAGTTTAGATAATATTGTAGGCCAAAAAGTAACATCTGAAGCAGTAGGAGCATACAGATTAAAAAGAGTCAAGGGGATATTATTTAATAACAATGAAACAGAAACCCATCTACCCACATCATCAGTATCTTGTGAGAGAATTTGTAAGTCAAGACATTTGTGACATAAAATGGCCACACCATTACGATTACCCGTACCCGGAGAGGCAAAAACATGACCCACCCATTGTCGTTTAAGTTTAGGAATTTCTTTTTCTAAAACATGAGTTTCCTGTAATAAAGCTATATCACATTTTAAATTAGATAAATGGGAGAGTACCTGTTGACGTTTTATAGGAGAACCCAAACCCTTAACATTCCATGTAACAACCTTCAAAGCCATCTACATTAATCGATAAGACATAAAGTTTAAGTAGTAATGATTAAAACAACTAAAAATTAACAATATGATATACATAATAAAACTCAGCAAAAAACTTGCAAAATCAAACCACTAAAAATGAAAAGCATAGAGAAGTGAATGAGTGGTTATGAAAAAGGAGAAAAATATAGAAAAGACAAGTATAAACCAGTAAGGAGGAGAAAGTGTGAGGAAAGAAGAGGTAAAAGGAAGAATCATCCGCGGAGGGAGAAAGGTGTCTTGATAAAGATAACTAGAAAGGAAAAAAAGAAGAAGAGACAGCTACAACAAACGAAAAACATATACCAAAGATTTCAAAAACATAATAACTAACTACAAAAAACATGAACAAAATGAGGGTGGTGAAGCCACATGAGGAAAATGGCATAACTAACCAGACAACTCAGGGCGGACCTGGGAGGGAGGACACCATCCAAGCAGACCAGGGATAACAAAAATATGCATGAAGGAAATACCGCACCTAGCAAAAGAGAAAAAACATAACAGGTAAGTATAACATAGGGAAATCTGAGAAACTTAACTAGACAGGAACAAAAGCAACATAGTCTGAACACCAGAGCATATTAGACCAATAACAATACAAGATTAAACAGTAACATGTCTGGACACATCCATATCTTCTAATCTGCACTGTTCCAAAAATTGTTGTAACAAAGCAGGATCTTCATAATTCGTAGCTCTATTTTTATATGTCACTTTGAAAAGACAAGGATGAAAAAGACCAAATCTGGCATCGAGAGAACGGAGTGCTGGCCTCATATCTAGGAATTTCTTTCTTCGATCCGCTGTTTCTTTGGCATAGTCCTGTGCAAAGAAGAGATTAAAGCCTTGCCATGAAATACGGCCTTTGAGTTTAGCTGCCTGCAAGAGCTTCAATAAATCAGTGTATTCCAAGAAGTATATAAATACTCCTCGAGGTTTGGCTGAAGAAGTTGTCATGGATGGAATATGACCCAAACGATGCGCTCTTTGAATGTTTAGGACAGTGGAGTTAGGTAGACCAAGAACTTCTGGAAGGAATGATTTAAAAAATGGAATGGCGTCTGAGCCTTCCAAACCTTCTACCAGACCATAAATGCGCAAATTGTTACGCCTGTTACGGTTCTCCAAATTTTCCACGTGTTTTTTGAGTAGCGCAATTTCGGGTTTCATTGAAGGAATTTGGTTCACCACAACCTGGGCAGAGTCAACTCGTTGTTCAATCTGCATAACCCTATTCTCCATAGTAGACAATTGGTCGTCCAAAGCTTGGAGCCTTTTATTCGTTTCCTCCATGTAAGGTCGAAGAGCTCGTATCTCCTCAAGAAGCACCTCCATAGTATTTGGTGGAGGAGACGCAGTAGGTGAAGGAGGATCCTTTTTGATGCATTTTCCAGAAGATAATAAAGATGATGTGATAAATTTAGTAGTAAGCTTGTTGGTTGGGGGTGGAATATTAGATGCAGCTATTAGTGATTCCTTATTGGAAATTGATGAATTGCTTTCAGAGTTCTCCATATTCGTTGAGAGAACAGAATAAGGATTATGATCTGCCAGGAAAGATAATGGTAATGAAGAACCAGTAACATGACAAGTAGATTTTGTTCTCCCCATAAAATGTTGAATAAGACAGTCATGCAAAATTGATGTTAAGATGTAATTTCAGGGTAAGAAACATAAAGGCAGTGTATCGTTGCAGCCAAAGGAAAATGGTTGTTAAAAATAACAGCAAAAGCTCCCCTGGAAGTAAAGACGTTAAGTCATAATGAAAGTCAATTTAGTTATAGACCATTCCTATTTGACATGAGGTCTAAATGACACATAATGACAAGCGTCAAAATCTGTGTGGAAAAGAGCGTCTCCTCAACAGCAAACTTGGACCTTCCAAATGGCTAATTTTAGTTACAGCCTTTCGATAAAAAACTAAACCAGAGAGTCACTATGGTAAAGTTTCCATCCTAGGTCCTTCACTGCAGCTCTGTGTACCCTTGAAGCAATGCCAGACTGACTGAATGAAAAATCAAAGTCAGTAAGAAAATACTTTACATAGTCCAATCGTCTTGCACATATTCATAAAAATAAAGAGTTGCCCATTAATGAAGGGAGTGTTGAAACTCTGAAGTATGTTCAGGTTTTAGAGAATAACTCCTGAATGCTCCGGTTACTGTTGTTTATGAAATGCGGGCCGCATCGGGAAAAAACAAAATGGCAGGCGCGAGTCCCGTGAGGGAAACGCTCCCGCCGTAGTTGAAGGGTAAAAATGCTCACCCGCAATATAAAAGTAGGCAAAAGGACATCCAGTGACTTTTACCCAGCGAAGGGCCCCATCCAGAGGTGGCAAAGCGGCAGAATTCCGCAGGGAAAGCCGTCACTTCTCCCGAGCCGCCATGGAGCTTTCCTAGCGAGCAGCCATCTTCTCTTGGCGTCAAGCCATGCCCCCCAACAATAATTCTTTTGAAATATATGGGGCACTTATTACGTTCAGCAGAGAAGGACTGTTGCATGAGTACTACCTCAGGGTTAACTGGTAGAGCACATTCACCTGTAAGCTTGTCGTGGTGACAAAAGTATGGAAATTCAGTAAGTACTAAGTGGTGGGGAACCTGTACATATCTCAGCACTCAGTGTCAAGACAGAAACTTGAGAAGCTGTGCCCTCTGGTGCACCGCGTGGTGCCGCTCGTGCTAATTTTTCAGCGCAGAACGAGCTGCTGGTGCTAAATCACAGCACAAGCAGAACAATGTGCCTATTTTCTCCCATTGGCAGAATTTTGCTGAATCTCGCAGAGTTTGTAGGAAACAAAAACAGAACTGAGTGTCTCTAGGTGTGGTGACTGTGACAAACACCTTCTATGTAGAAGCAATATCTAAGACCTAACATTTTTATGTTTATAGAAATGTGGCCTTTATCTGAGGTTTTTTTTTCAGAGTTTTATAAATGCGAACTAGACCCCTAGAGTATCAGAGCGCTTTACATGAGCACCAGTTGCGTTACAGGTGGACACATTCATTTTGTTAGGCACTAACTTTCAGCCATGCTGCACAGCAGTCACAATGGTGTACAACATGGCTAAAACACATTGCTAAAGCCAATAGGTCTCGCATAGTTGAGACCTATTGGCTTTGCCAATGCTTGTTTTCACAGGAGGTGGCTCCACATCGAAGACGTCACAACTGTTCCTATAATTTATATCCCTCTCTGACAGGTTCTCTCCATCCTCCATCTTGTACACTACTTATAAACAGGAGATCCAAAATGGTTTGTCATCCCTGTACTGTTAATCACAATAGGCACGCTCCACAATCACCGTTATTGACCCACACAACATGCATAAAACACCTGCGCTCTCTATACATGTCGCCCACAACCTACATAGAGGCCTTTATCCTATCTGTCCATGGGCAACTGGCCTTATATTAGGAAGGCATACTGGCTGCAGCTCATCAGGGAATTTTAACAGAGTTTACAGTGAGTGAGACTCCATTTAGAGGACTCACCACTAACCCTGGGCATAATACTTTGCTACGCTCACGAAGCATGCAAAGTTTGTGCTACTACGCACTACGCAAATTGCACGTAGCAGAGTGAATAACTGTACTAATAAACGTAGCGTAGCAGGAGTATAATAAACTCCTTCAAATGCTTTGATAAAGCAATTTTTTATGCTAAAAAGCATATAACCAATTCACAAAAATGAATGTTGACAATAAAATATCAAGCAATGAGAGAGGTGATGATTTTGGAGTCCCCCTAACCTAGGGGAGGACCAAGCAGATGCCTTGAACACAAAAAGCATATCATGTGAACGATTCAATGGTGGTCCCTTCTCCTAGGACCACCTCAAGCACAGTTATGGGCAAAAATACAATCCCAACCAAAGGCCCTGCAAAGCATTATGGGACGAGATTAGCAGTGGGCAGTGAATATTATAGTGTCAATATCAAAATAATTCTACAAAGAGCTGCAGTTCAACTAGTCGTCACTGGGTGTCGTCCCTCAAGAGTGAAATGCAAAAGTATTGAAAACCTTTCATGAAGCTTTTGCATTTGACTCGTGAGGGACGACACCCAGTGACGACTAGTTGAACTGCAGCTCTTTGTAGAATTATTTTGATATTGAACACTATAATATTCACTGCCCACTGCTAATCTCGTCCCATAATGCTTTGCAGGGCCTTTGGTTGGGATTGTATTTTTGCCCATAACTGTGCTTGGGGTGGTCCTAAGAGGATGGGACCACCACCTAATCATTCAATAAGATGTGCTTTTGTTTTCAAGACATCTGCTTGGTTCTCTCCCTAAGTTAGCGAGGATACCAAAATCATCACCTCTCTCACTGCTTTTTGTTTTCACTTTAGTGAAATGACTATATGCAATTTTAGCATATAAAGACAGAGATATTTATTTTATCTTAACTTGCACTGTACAAGTTTGCTTTTGGTAATTATTGTACAGTGCAGTGAGTCAAGCACACAGCTAGCACTACGCCCAGGCTTAATAATAATAACAAACTCCTTCAAATGCTTTGATAAAGCAATTTTTTATGCTAAAAAGCATATAACCAATTCACAAAAATGAATTTTGACATATCAAGCAATGAGAGAGGTGATGATTTTGGAGTCCCCCTAACCTAGGGGGAGGACCAAGCAGATGCCTTGAACACAAAAAGCATATCATGTGAACGATTCAATGGTGGTCCCTTCCTCCTAGGACCACCTCAAGCACAGTTATGGGCAAAAATACAATCCCAACCAAAGGCTCTGCAAAGCATTATGGGACGAGATTAGCAGTGGGCAGTGAATATTATAGTGTCCAATATCAAAATAATTCTACAAAGAGTTGCAGTTCAACTAGTCGTCACTAGGTGTCGTCCCTCACGAGTCAAATGCAAAAGCTTCATGAAAGGTTTTCAATACTTTTGCATTTCACTCTTGAGGGACGACACCCAGTGACGACTAGTTGAACTGCAGCTCTTTGTAGAATTATTTTGATATTGGACACTATAATATTCACTGCCCACTGCTAATCTCGTCCCATAATGCTTTGCAGGGCCTTTGGTTGATTGTATTTTTGCCCATAACTGTGCTTGGGGTGGTCCTAGGAGGAATCGTTCAATAAGATGTGCTTTTTGTTTTCAAGACATCTGCTTGGTTGTTGGTTCTCTCCCTAAGTTAGTGAGGATACCAAAATCATCACCTCTCTCACTGCTTGTTAACTTTTTGTTTTCACTTTAGTGAAATGACTATATGCATTTTTAGCATATAAAGACAGAGATATTTATTTTATCTTAACTTGCACTGTACAAGTTTGCTTTTGGTAATTATTGTACAGTGCAGTCAAGCACACAGCTACGCACTACGCAATTTGCATAGCTACGTGTAGTTGAAGCTGTACTTCACGTAGCTACGTGAAGTGCTACTACGCAAACTACGCCCGGGCTTATTCACCACACCGCAGAGGTTCAAATGCCAGAGATCAAAGTGAAATCCCGGAGTTTGCATCAGTTAGAACCCATTTTCATAAAAACAACCATGAAATAATCATGGACATCATTTAAGCATCACCAGGTGTCAGAGCTGCGAAACAGCTTGCCTTCTGCACTCCCTGACACTGCTTTTTGCGACCCCTGGCCTCAGAGGGGGCAAACTCTGTGCCAAGAGCACAGGGATGGCTCACCCTTTATTGGCCTCAAGCTCTGCCTTCCTTGTTTTCTGCCCATTTTTCTTCATTACAGTAAAAGTAAACAATACTCTGGTATACACTATTACTTCAAAAAATAACAGAGAACCAGGACCTGGGACAGGCGCGTCACAGGCATCTGGGGTAAGGAGTGAAAGGTTCTGAGTGAGAACAAGAAAGACTGTCAGTAAGTGAGTATGAGTAAGTAACAGTGAAGGAGAATGAGTAAGAGTGATTGCAAGTGAATGAGATTGGGTGAATGGGAATGAATTAATAAAAATCAGTTTGAGAGAGTATTAGACAGTGAGTGAGAATGAGCAAGTGATTAGCAGTGACTGTAACCGGGAATGAGTCACAGTGAGAATGAATGAAAGTTAGCATCATTAAGAGTAGGAGTGAGTGTGAGTTAGAGTAAAAGTGAATGTGAGCGAGTGTGAATTCCACACCCTCCGCCTCCTACGTAAGACCTTCAAATGGATCCCCCTTGAACACAGAAAGACCGTCACTCACGCCCTGGTCACCAGCAGACTCGACTACGGCAACGCACTCTACGCGGAATAAACAAAAACCTCACCCGCAAGCTACAGAACATCCAGAACGCCGCCGCAAGACTGGTCCTCAACCTGCCAAGACACTGCCACATCTCCCAGCACCTGCGCACACTCCACTGGCTCCCCATCGAGGCCAGAGTCACCTTCAAGATGCTCACCCACGCACACAAGGCCCTCCACGACACCGGACCAGCATACCTGAACAGCCGACTCAATTTCCACGCACCCCAAAGGACCCTACGATCAGACTAGCTCTCCTACGCCGTGGTCCCCCGCACCAGAAAGACCAGATCGGGAGGCCGCTCCTTCTCCTTCCTCGCGGCCAGAGTCTGGAACGCCCTTCAGCTCCACCTCCGACAGACAACATCACTTCCCATCTTCGCAAGAAACCTCAAAACCTGGATCTTCGACAGACCCCCTCCTTGATGCACTGGAACCTGCACCACCCCTACCCCCAGCACCTTGAGACCCTTACAGGTGAGTAGTCGCGCTTAACAAACGCCTGATGGATTGATTGAATGAATGAGTCAGAATGAGAGAGTCAGAATGAATGAGAATAAATGAGAGTGAGTGAAAATGAGGCAGTAGAAGTAAGAGTATGTGCAAGTGAGTGTGAGCGACTGAGAAAGTATAAGTGAGTCAAAATGAGTGAGGGAGTGAGTGAGTGTGAATGAGTAAGAGTGATAGTAACAGAATGACTCTGAGTGAGTCTGCGTGATTCAAAATATGAAAGGTCTATTATCTAGTCTGATAACAGTTGCAAATATACAAAAGACTTAGAACAGTGGTTCTTAACCAGTGGTCCGATGAGCACTGGGGGTCCGCAAGGCCTACCCAGGGGGTCAGCGGCAGTCTTACAAAATTAAATAGTATTAAAATTAATACATTATATACAAATAAAGAAGCAACATTGAAAATTTGAAATCTTTTTCTATATTTGATTGTGAATAAAACTACTATTTCAATATTTGAGCATTTGTTTGGTGTCTACTTGTTTTTGTATTTTTGTGTATTGTTCTGAAATTCAAATCATAGAAATTGCTTAGGCTGGGGGTCCCTGGCTTCCAATGATGACCCAGACTTAGAATGTAGAGATTAATGCTTGGCATAAACAAAACAGGAATGAACGTAAACCTGAACATCAAAAAGATCATAAAAATACATCCAAACTAGTCCTAACATCATGGCACATTTTCAGAAACAGGGTGTTAGCTGAAAACTAGTTAATTTTGCCAAACTAGAGGACACTTCAAACCCTCTTCGATCCATCTGTTCTTGAGCCACCTTGTCGAAAAGGACTGAACAGTACCGACTCCACTGTTTTGGGAGAGCGAGGGATGGACAAGGTTGGGGAAGTCCATATTGGTTTAGGATTCAAGAGGCATGTCTTTTGACGGTTATACAAATGTCAGAGATATTCTCCACCAACACGTTGTTCATGCATGCCATACGTTTAAAAGTAGTTTGGGTCATAAGTTTTTGGACTACGGATGTACAAGGGCATCCATCATTCGCCCTTCTGCATTTGACTTAAAAATAGCGGTACAAGCCCTAGTGCTGCCAAGACTGGACTACGGAAGTACCACTCTATGTGGTCTCCCCAAATACAAGTTGGCCCCGCTGAGGGCTTCTCTCAATGCTGTGGCCAAGCTCGTCTCTGGAACAAAAAGAAATAACCACATATCACCGACCTTAAAGGAACTGAATTGGCTACCATATGAGGCAAGAATACAACTAAAGATCGCCTGCATGACCCATAAGGCCCTTCATCACAAAACCCCCAGCTACTTAGCGCAAAAGCTAGTACCTTCTGGAGGGTGTAGAGACTCCCGTAGCGTGAGCTCACTATTATTGAAACCACAATCCTTCCACAAAAAGAGAACGTGTTGCAGAGCCTTCTCTAGTATTGCACCGAAGATTTGGAACTCCTTACCCCCAGATGTACGACAAATACCCTCCTCCTTCAAAAAAGAAGTGAAATCGTTTCTAATGAACAAATGCATTCCATAAAACGCTAAACCTTATATCACTGTTAGCAACTTTTGTCATCATATATACTACTGTCTATATCTTTCCATATCGAACGTCGTTTACTGATTGTATGTATATTACCCACAACCATCTAACGTTTCCGTACATTGCAATGTAAAGCGCTCTGACACCCACTAGGGTCATGTTTGCGCTATATAAAACATTATAAATAAATAAATAAAATAAATAAATTTGTACTTACTCGTCTGTTTTAAAATACAATAACGTTTGTGTTACAATAAAAAAAAAAGAATTCCGACTACACATGGAGAGAGAATTAGGTCCTCCACAAGTACCACAACCGTTCCACGAGCCTTACAGTGCAGTTGCCCATAGAATATAGAGCAAATTAGCCACTCGGCCCAATACACTGTGGTCACTCTGAAGCAAGAGGTGGGGGTAATCAGACCCCCGGGGCCTTCCAGGGAAACAGGAAATAGATCATCTCCTCCAGTAGCCAAGCAGTGTTCAGGCCCCTCCACCCCCCAAAAGGGGGAAGAAGGGGAACGCAAAGCCCCCTCCTCTTCTCCCTCGTTACCAAAGTAAGAGACCCAGTGTCCCCAAATCTTTTTAAATTTCCCTGGGCAACCCCTGGCTGCGTACACTACTCGTTCTGTCCCATACATTGAGTCATACCCGTGATCCACATGTGCTTAGTGCTCTCCTCATGATGTCCCTCTTCACTACTTCGAACCCCAGAGAACAGAAGAGGATTGCCAGGGACCAGCACCTCTTGGACACTCGAGAGCACGCTAATCACCTCCAGTCAATATTCCCGTATGAGTGGACAAGCCCATAGAGTATGGTAGAAGGCGCCATCTGCATCCCCACATCTCAGGCAGTTGGGCATGTGAGTCCTCCTGATGTGAAATAAGCAGCTGCGGTGGGACTGTACCATGTGGACTATTTTCAACTGGATGAGCCGGAAGCTCGTTTTTATTGTTATCTCACGAGGGCACATCTGGACACCCTTCCAATCAGTGTCCTCCATCTGTCCCAGCTCAAGCTCCTAGCAGACCCTCAGACAGGTCAAATTGGTGAGTCTATAATTAATGGGCGTGCAGTAGGTAAGGGAAGCCACCTTATTGGGTATTGCCTCAGTCAGTACCCTATTCTCAATGGGGTTACCACTCTACAGTGTCTCCAAGTCTATTGATTCTGCCCAGAGAGCATGTTGTGGCTGGAGGTAGGGAAACTTCTGTGAGGGTCTAGTTCGTATTTTCCCTGTAGGTCTGTAAAAGATTTCATTTCCCCCTTCCCAGCTAGGTCGCCTAATGTTGAGATGCCTATGGCGTCCAACTTTATTTACCCCACTAGTTTGCACACTTCCTTCAGCTTATCGCCTCTCCAGAGGGGGGTCATCTTAGTGTGATGCCCCACTACATAGTGCATCGCTTTGTCCCACGCCTCTAGTGATGTCGGAATAAGCCCAGTAGCTCATTCCTGTATGTCTTGCCATAAAGATAATGTATGAATAACATTCGTTCCATCAAGGAATGCTCCAGCTGCGTCGCTGGATCATCTCTACTTGTAAAAGCCCACTTGTTGATTACCTGCAGGTGGGATGCCCAATAATACGCTCTGAGGTCTGGTAAGGAGACAACCCCATTGTACACATTTCCCTGTAACATCCGTAGGGCTGTTCAAGGGGCCTCTGTCCCAGAGCAGCGTGAACAGGGTGTCATCGACTCTGTCAAGAAGTGTGTCTGGTATTTGGTATGGAGTGTTTTGGAGCGCATAACGGGATTTGGGCAGTGTTATAATTTTGAAAAGGGCGGCAATGCCCATTAGTGAAAGAGCGAGATGCTGCCATCTATCCACGTCGGCCTGGAATTCTCTGTAGACCTTCTCTATGTTCCTTGTTAGGAACTGGTCACTGATGAGAGAAATGTCTACACCCCGGTATCGAAAGCCTGTTGTGGCCACCGGAACGCCGTCTGGGACCAGGAGCATCTCCTACCCCTCCCCCAGCATAAATAATGTGGATTTGTCCCAGCTGATTCTGTACCCTACATACCTCTAAATATAATTCTGACGGAAAACTGACATTACCACTGGCAAGAACGTTGCGAGATTTCAAAGTATACCAGAATATTGTCAGCGTAGAGGGATACTTTCTCTGGCTCAGTCTTCACCACCGGAAAGCCCACTATGTCCCCACTTATGCAGATCCAGGTCGCTAATAGCTCCATGCAGAGGGCGAACAGCAGGGGGCACAGCCGGCACTCCTTCTTAGTCCTTCTCCTCAGTGGAAAGGCCCCCATCAGAGCCCCATTGACCCTCACCTTCACCATAGTCCAAGTGTACAACACCAGGCCAAACCCAAATTGCCTCAGTCCCTGATGAATAAAAGTTCAATCTGTGGAGTCAAATGCTTTTTCAGCATCAAGGGCCATGAGGTCTGTGTCTCCAAGGAGTCTCTGAGGTAGTCAAGTCAGGCATGAAACCAGTGGATGTTTTACCTGGTCGTCCATCGAGGAATGAATCCGGTTTGGTCCCTGTTAATCAGGGAGGAGATAACTCCCACGAGGTGATTTGCTAATACTTTTGCTAATATCTTGCTTCACATCCATGTTTAGCGGGAAGATTGGTCTATATGAAGTACATTCTGTTGCCGGCTTCCCAGGCTTAAGAATCATCACATTTGCCACCAGGTGCAGATCAGGGGGCAGTTCTCCCTGCTCCCACACCTCGCTGAACATTGCCGGGTGGTGGGGCCCCAGGATCAAGAGGGTACACTTGAAATATTCCACTGGAATCCAATTAGGACCCGGCGTCTTGCCCATTTGTATCTGCTCCACCTTGTCTGTTATTTCCACAAGAGTAAAGTCTTGGTCTGAGTCTGTCCTGCCTTCTGCGTTTAGCATCAGGATGGGGAGTTCCTCCAGAAATCTCCTTATGTCAGCCTCCTGCATCAGCTGCCATTCCCCGTACAGGTCCCGGTAGTAACTTTCAAAGGCCTCAGCTATGTCAGTGTCTGCGGTGTAGTGACACCCGCCGGCATCCCAGGTCTCCCCTACCCATCTGGCCCCTTCTTCTCTCCTGCTTAGCCAGGCCAAGAGTAGGCCCACCATGTCACCCACATCATATATTTTCTGTTGGATTGCCAGATACTCTTGTTAGGCTGCATCATGGGTTAAAGCACGGAAGGCCCGTATCAAGGTTTCCAAGCAATGGAGGACTGTCCAGTCCCCGGTTGTGCGATACCGTTTTACACAATCAGCTATGTCTACCTGAACTCGGACCCCCTTTTCCCAGGTACTTCTCAGTTTCAGAGCAATCACGTTCTGTGCTTTGTATCTGAAAATCATCTTGCAGGCCTCCCGCTGCATCACGGCTGAGTGGACTGAGTCCTGGTTCTCGTCAAAGTACATCTGGGACTCCATACTGAGCTCAGTTAGCACCTCATTGTCTGTAAGATCCCTGCTACTAATATGCCATTCTCCCTCTAATGGTCCCCCTCAAGTCATCAAATGTCACCCAGAGGGGGGCATTATCTGAGATGCCCCTTGGCAAGTAGTCCGTGGTATAGGTGCCAGGTCACTCGCCCTGTGACACAAATACATAATGCAGTCTCAAGAAGGACCCGTGGGCACCTGAGAAGATGGAGTACTGCTGCTCGGTGGAGTGCTTCACCGTCCATAAGTCCACAAGGCCTACTGCGTGCACGAAGTGCCATAATCTTTATGGCAGGCCAGAGGGTGGTGTTGTCCCAGCCGATCTGTGCTTCTGTATGTATGTATGTATATGACATTTATAAAGCGCAACAAACACCCTACGGGTACCCTGGCGCTAAAAGTACATGTATACAGACCAACGTCAAGCAAGAAAGGACAGAACCTAAAGAAAACATTGCTCAAAAGGAAGACAGGAACGCTATCTGGGGAACAACCACGTTTTGATCCTTTTCCTGAACAAAGACAGGGTACTGCATTGTCTGATTTCAATTGGGAGTGTGTTCCAGAGCTTTGCAGCAGCAACACTAAAGGACCTTCCTCCCGATCTGACCTTGTTGAACCTGGGTATCTTTGCCAAGTAAGCAGAAGAGAAACGGAGGGTCCGGGTAGGAGTATACCAGACCAATTTCTTATGCAACGGTCTAGGACCGAGTCCATGTAACGCCCTAAACCCCATACAAAGGTTCTTTGCTGCACAGGGAGCCAATGTAGCTCCGATAGGCACATTGAAGCAGAAGAACTTCGTGGTCTAGACAAGGCCAATTTCGCAGCCGTGTTCTGGACACGCTGCAGTCTCTGTATCAAATACTTTGGGGACTCCAACAGCAGAGCATTGCAATAGTCAAGTCTACTTAGGATGGCGCCTTGAACAACCAAGGCTCTAGCCGAAATTGGGAGCAATGGAAGAATCTTTCTCAGAGCCCTAATGAGGCCAAAACAGCACCCCACCAACTTGTTCACTTGCGTCTCCAGAGATAGGTTGGCATTGAACATAACTCCCAAATTTCGCACCGTCTTAGATGGCGCCAAAGTAGTAGATGAGCCAAGGGGCCAGAAGTTGTGAGGAAGAGGCCGATGGACCTTCCCAACTGCGCAGTGTACAATTTCGGTTTTGTCCGAATTGAATTGCAAAGAGTTATTACGTAGCCACTGCGCAGTATCATGCATACATGCATGAAAATCCTCCAGGGCATTGGGTGACGTTTCATCAAGAGATATAATAATCTGAGTGTCATCAGCATAATTCACCAATTTTACATTATGAGCCCGGATGATATTAATCAGTGGGCTCAAGTAGATGTTAAATAAAATTGGGCTGATGGCGGATCCTTGTGGAACTCCATGACAGATATTAGTAAAGGCTGACTGGAAAGGGGGAAGGGCCACTGCCTGACACCTGCCAGATAAGTAGGATCGAAACCAGTCCAGGGCAGTGCCCACTACTCCCACCTCCTCTAAACGTGTTAGCAAAATGTCATGGTTGACCGTGTCGAAAGCGGCAGACAGGTCAAGCAAAATAAGTATTGCTGATTGTCCCCTGTCTGCCAACAGACGCAGATCATCCAACACGGTCACCAAGGCTGACTCTGTTCCGTGTTCTGGACGGAAGCCGAATTGTACATCTGCCAGACAGTTGTTACGCTCTAGAAAAACTGACAGAGATTTGCTAACCAAACGTTCAAGGATCTTCACTGGATAGGGGAGGAGAGAGATGGGCCGATAGTTACCCGGACAGGTTGGATCAAGAGTGGCCTTCTTCAAGAGTGGCATAACTACAGCCTGTTTCCAGCCAGATGGTACAGCTCCACTAGATAATGATTGATTACATATCTGTCGGAGTCTGGGGAAAAGTTCTGAAGCAAATTCCTTCCAGATTTTATGAGGAAGGGGATCCAAAGGAGAGCCCGAAGAAACACCCATAGCAAGCCTATAAAATTCCTCATCCGAAGGGAACTCGAAATGGTCCAAAAAACTCTGTTTATCGGTCCCTTCACCAATCTGTGTTCCTGCGCCAGGCACCCCTCCCGTATCGACAAACGGAATAACTGCCCCTGAAGTCACAGCCTCTGTCCCCCCAGAGAGGTTCTTTTTGAGACCTGAGATGATCGTTCTAATTTTATCATTAAAAAAAGTAGCCAAACTGTCACAAAGATCTTGAGTAGGCTGAACCTCATTTTGTGAGCACTGAGGATTAGTAAAGTCATCAATGATTTTAAAGATACATTTAGACTTATTCAGTGATTTCAAGATAAGCTCTGCAAAATATTCCTGCTTCGCAGCAAAAATTTCTTTCTTATAGAGAGAAATAGCCGCTTTCCAGGCGATCTTATCCTCATTCACGTAGTACTTTCTCCACTTCCTTTCTGCCTGTTTACATTTTAATTTCAGGGCTTTTAGTTTTTCGTTGAACCACCTAGCAGAAGGTCAACCCCTGTTTTTACAATTTTTAAAAGGGGCGATTTCATTGACAAATGAGGAAATGAGATTGCGAAAGTCCATATAATGCTCCTCCACTGACCTAAGCACATCCAAATCCCCATTAATAGAGAACGTAGGTGACTGTGACGCCTTTTCCAATAACCTCTTCCAATCCCTTCCCACGAAACTCCTGACATCCCTCAGAACAGGAGCTCCTCGACTGGGGATGACCGTCCGAAATTTAACCAAATGGTGGTCAGTCCAATCTACGGGAAGCACCTCCATATGGTCAATGACCCCCTCCTCACTAAAAACAAGATCAAGCAAATGCCCTCCCATGTGTGTAGATCCGGTTACTCCCTGGAGCAAACCAAGACTTTCACAAGATTGGAGAAGAGTATTAAGTCCTGTATCTAGGGTCCCATTTAGCCAGAGATTAAAATCCCCTGCAATCAGCAGTCTCGAATGAGTGACAGCCATATTATTAAAAACATCAATCAGCGCCTGCAATTGAGATAGGTTGACCGCACCAGGGGGCCTATAGCATACTATACCATCTAATAAATGCCCCCTGGGGTCTTTTAAGGAGAACCCCAGAAGCTCGAAACCCTCTACAGCATCAATATCCAAGGGGACAAAATCCCATCCTTCTCTAAACATGAGACCCACCCCACCGCCTCTGCCTATGGTTCTGGGCTTGTGAAAAAACGTATAACCTGGAGGACACGCCAATCCTGGTTCAAGAGCAGAATCAGGATAGGTCCAAGTCTCTGTCATAAGTAACATGTCAAGGTGATGTATTTCAGTGAGCATTTGGATCTCTGTGACATGTTTAGGGAGAGATCTAACGTTAAGTAGCCCACAGACCAGTACCTCTTTCCTAGGACAATCAGGCTTTGGGTTAACCAGGTCCTCAATTGGAGGCAGTTCTGCCCTAATACCACCATTCTCACCTATCTCCCGCAGTGTCCGGCTCGAATAACAGAGTCTTCCAGAATCACGCATAGCATGGCTGGCGCTGTGCGCGGATCGTGCGCGGACGGGCGCAGACGGGCTTGCCTTTGGCGTGCCTTCGGCACGCCGCCGGCGCGCCCGCTGCGCACGTCCGCTGCGCTCCCTCGATCTTGCCGGCATTAATATCCGGTATTGGTGTCAGCTCCACCCTCACCCGCTCTGATTGGCTGCCCTGGGGGAGTGGCACTAGAAGATTAAAATGAGGCTAGTAGCGCTGATAGCGCTGATCACGGCGAAATGAAGCGTTTGTTTAAAAAATACACAGTAACAAATTCAAAGCAACCACAATACATGCAAGATAAAAGCAGTATTTAAAAACTAGTTCTGAGGACCTCCCTGAGCGCTAGGCAACAAACACACACTCTGTGAGCGCTCCCGCGATCTTGCCGGCATTAATATCCGGTATTGGTGTCAGCTCCACCCCTCACCCGCTCTGATTGGCTGCCCTGGGGGAGTGGCACTAGAAGATTAAAATGAGGCTAGTAGCGCTGATAGCGCTGATCATGGCGAAATGAAGCGTTTGTTTAAAAAATACACAGTAACAAATTCAAAGCAACCACAATACATGCAAGATAAAAGCAGTATTTAAAAACTAGTTCTGAGGACCTCCCTGAGCGGAAGGCAACAAACACACACACAGGGACAGGGTCCCTGACAGCATTAAAGTAGACACTCACCATGAACAAAGATTCTCTATCCCTGGTGCCCAATACTCCCATAAATCTACCTGCAGGGTCATGCCATATTTGGGATAAATGAAAGGGGGGATTTTTTTTAGCAAGGATCGCCACCCCGTTGGTCCAAACACCAGAAGTGCCCCAGCAGGTGTTGAAGATGGAGCAAATAAAACATTTTCCGAATACTCTTGTAAATATGTCTTCAGTTTGTCCTCCTCTTTCTTAGTCAAGGTGTAAGATCCTGGTATCAACAGAAAGGATCACTCAAGGCAGGTTGTAAATAGGAGTACAAGTTTATTCCTTAGTAAGAAGATCCCACCCAGGTCCCAGCCACTGAGTCCACCAACAGTGCCTCAGGTCATTCAAATCATCACATTCCAACCCCCCTTGTAACTAGGATACCAACCCAGAGAATACATTCCCTAGTAACCATGGCACTGCAGCACAGCAAGCTACAGATGCCACACACCTCCCCTCTTTCATAAAACAGAGTATACAATAGAAAGAAAGGGAGGATCAAGAGAGAAGAGAGAGAAAAAAAAGAGAGAGAAAAAAAACCCAATCCAACAGTGGTCACAAAGAAGAAAAAAAACAATAAGAGAGCACAAATTGCACAAAGAGGCTAAAACTTTGCACTTACAATCTATTGTACAAAGTCCTTCACACTTACAATTTACTGTACAAAGTCCTTCAAATAGGATAGTTTCCTGCTGACCCTAGAGGACAATCTGGGAATGACAACGGGACCAAGGTTGTCATTACCCTTCACAGAGGAATCAGAGGGACACACAGGCCCATTGTATGGAACAACTCTCCCCAGGTTCCAAATGCGGTGATCTTGAGTCTTAATGGCATTCTTAAACACTTTGATTACCCGAATGGGCTTGAAAAATTTAGAACTGAATCCAGGCTGTTTGATAACCACCATGTCACCAACAGCAACCACAGTATCCTTAGTAGCCTTTCTAGAATCAAAATAGGATTTCCTTGCTAAGATTTTCCCAACCTCTCTCTCACGCCATTCAGTGTGTACATTCTTAGTTGCAGCTCCTTCCAAGTCTCTTACCCATGATGGCTCCACCAGAGTACAATGAGATCTGCCTCTAAACAAAGCAAATGGAGATTTCCCAGTTGTACTGTGAGGAGTCAACCTATGAATCTCCACTTTCTTCATGACTTCCTTCTTCCAATTAAGACCACTACCTTTGGCCAAAGCAATAACCTCTTTCAAAACTCTGTTAAACCTCTCCACCATGCCGTTGGTTTCAGGATGATACAGGGAACACTTCTTGTGCTTGATAACACGATTCTTTGAGAAAGTTTCCATTTCTCGTGAAACCAATTTAACACCATTGTCAGTTAAGATGGTGTCTGGGTAGCCTTCCCTAGCCATGAGGTTCTCCAAAAACACAATCACATTTTTGGTTTCAATCCCACTCGTGAAGCAAACTTCTGGCCATCTCGAAAACATGTCTATAACGACTATGACAAACAACTGTTGCCCTTCATAATGAATAGGGCCAAGAATATCCAAGGCTCTTTCCTTCCATGGTCCACGAGGTAACTCTCTGACCACCATCGGTTGTACCCTCACAACTTTTGACTTCTCACACATTGCATATGCTAAACAATCTCTTACCAGCCTTTCAACTTGTAAGTCCATGCCAGGCCACCAATAAGAGGAACGAAGCCTCTCCTTTGTCTTGGACATTCCTAAATGAGAAATATGAGCCAAATCGATCAATTTACTGCGGAGTTTCAGAGGAGGTACCAATCTTGTCCCGCGAAGTAAAAGATCACCACACACCCCAAACTCATCTTTCACACCCCAAAATTTCCCAGCTTCCTCAGAGGCCTGTTTTTTGGAATGCCACCCTTTATTGACCAGAAGCAAAACTTCAGAAAGCACCGCATCAGAGGATAATTCTTCTCGCCACTGATCCTCAGATACAATCTCCTCATCCACAAAGCACACGTGAACGTCATCATCTTCAAAATCTTCGTGAGTTTCACTCTCATCGACCTTTCCCACTAATCTAGACAACATGTCAGCTACTCCATTTTCTATACCTGGTATGTACCTTATTTCAAAATTATATTCTTGTAAGGCAATCACCCATTTTGTTATCCTGCCTGAAACCAGATCTATACCCTTCTTTGTAAAAATTTCGCAGAGGGGCTTGTGGTCCGTTTTACCCAGAAACTTAGTTCCCCACAAACATTTCTTAAGTTTTCTGATAGCCCAGAACATAGCCAAAGCTTCCCGCTCAATGACTGAATAACGAGACTCAGCATCCTTCAACCCTCGTGGCACAAACATAATAGTATTCGTGCCCTCGTCACCTTCTTGTTGAAGAACCGCCCCCAAACCTTTAAGACTCGCATCAGTGGTGATGATAGATACCTTTGAGGGGTCGAAACCTTTAAGTTTTGGTGCACAATTGAGTTTTTCTTTGAGGATTATAAACTCTTTTTTACAAGCATTGTTCCAGTTAAACTCAACCCATTTCTTCAAAAGCATCCTCATATTGACGCTAAGTTTTGCAAAGTTCTCAACAAACTTGTTGTAGTACTCGATCATTCCCAAAAATTTCATAAACTCTTCTCTGGAAGTAGGGGCACACATGCGAGAGATAGTATCCATCAGATTGGATTTTGGCATGACACCATCACCAGAGATGGTGTGACCTAAATAATTGATGAGGTGGTGGCAAATTGACCCTTCTCAGACTTAATAGTAAGATTTGCATTATCAAGCTTTTCAAGAACAATACCAAGACGACACCTATGCTCTTCTTCATCCTTACCAAATACAAGAATGTCATCTTGGTATACACTATACACAGACCCCTTCACAACCCCTAAGAATCTTCTCCATGGCACGCTGGGATACGGATGCCGCAGATACTAAGCCAAACGGCATCCTCACAAACCTGAACATGCCAAACAGTGTAATGAAGTCTGTGTAATCTCTTGAAGACTCTTCCAGTTCTATCTAGTGGTAAGCCGAGGCCAGGTCAATCGTGCTAAAAACTTTGGCCCCACCCAGCAACACCAATAGTTCTGAAATATTTGGAAGAGGATATCGATCTACGATGACACTCTTATTAAGTTGCCTTAAGTCTACACAAAGACGAAGACTTCCATTAGCCTTGCGGGCAGCTACCACTGGGGCCAACCACTCATGCCTTCCACCTCCTCAATTATACCCCCTTCCTTATGTTTCTCTAATTCCTTTTTCATTTCATCTCTAACAGCCAAAGGTATGCTTCTTACTTTGCAGCATGAAGGTTGAGCTCCAGCAAATAAACGTATTTCATGCTGAAAGCCTTTGAGGCACCCAAGCTCTTCCCTAAACACATTGGGAAATCTCTGTTTGATTTGAGATTCAACACCATTACTGAGAAGCGAGCTCCCTTGAATCATGTTCACCTTATCTTTCAACAGGATGGGTGTAGCACTACTCGGGTCAAGCATAACGCCCAAGTCACCTTGGTGAAACCAACGTATTATGCTGTCACCTTTTTCAGAGACATAAATCTTCCCAGATGTATAGCGTTGCTCATACTCAATCAAACCTACAAAATAACCTCGCAGGGGTATTGGTTCTCCACCATACGCTAGAGGGTATATATCAGGTTTGTGTAAGGACGTCTTGTGTGCAAGCTTATTTTGAAAAAACAACTTAGAGATCATTGTAATTTTAGCACCTGAATCAAAGAGAATCTTGGTCGGTGCACCTTCCACTAGAATGGTATCAACGGGACATGATTTGCGCTTAACCTCAGCAGTGTCAACTTGAACCACACTCTGCCCACAAACAAAATCCTCTTCAACATCCTCTATTTCAATGTTTTTCACATTAGTGAAAGTCAACCTTGCCTTACAAACGATGGCAAGGTGTCGCTTTCTTTACATTTAGAACAAACTACTTTTAACGCCGGACAAATGCCCAGGCTTGTCACACTTGTAGCACTTGCGGGTAGTAGGTTTACTTCTCATTCCACCTCCCTCAATTTTAGCCACAGTTCTTTTAGTATCCTCTTTCACCACTTGAACAGTAGACTGTTTGTCTTTTTTGATGGTATCCAAACACTTCAAAGAGTGTTCAACTCTTTTAGCAACCTGTATCACCTCATCCAGAGAGGGTTCATCCCTCATGCAAAGTTCTTCCCTGATTCTCTCAATGTTACATTCTAGCATGAATTGGTCTCTAATTCTTTCGAGTAAATTGGCAAATTTGCAAGATGAAGTAAGCTTTCTTAGCTGGGTAATGTAACCTTCAACCGTCTCTCCATCACTTTGCAACCTCCTTGCAAAATTATATCCCTCCAAGATCGTGCTGACCTTGGGAAGAAAATGTTTGTCTAGTTTTTTAATACAAACGTCATACTCATTCAAGTCTACAGCTTCAGGATCACTCAACTCAGGGAGATGGTCAAAAACTTCTTGTCCCTCAGACCCTAAACAGTGAAGTAAAAGTGAAGACCTACGCTCTGCACTTAATGATGCCCCACATACTTTAGCATAACGTTCAAAAACTTTCTTCCACTTTTGCCATTTGATGGGGGGCTCACCAGGAGACATTAAAAAGAAAGGAGGAGCAGTTACATTTTGCATTTTTAAAGGAGTTAGAAAAATACAACAACAACTTTTCTAAAATACCAGCTTTTGTAAAATATAGTGCACCTGTCACTGAATGCCAGCAATAGGTTTTTAAAAAAAAATAAAAAAAAATATTGGTTGTTCCCGGTGAAGAATGCTAGTGACTGTGAAGGAGCAAAAGTAAAGTTTAAATGAAAAGAAGAGCTGTGCACAAGAAGTTTACTGCAAGGGACAATGAAAAACAAGCACACACAGAAAGCTGTGCCTGTCAGTGTGGAAGACGGGCACTAGTGCACTGTAACCAAGAAATTGGCTGCAAGGAACAATGAAGACAAGCACACACCGAAAGCTGTGCCCGTCAGCGTGAAGAATAAGCACAAGTGGCTGTGAGTGTAAAAAAAACGTGAAGCAAGTCGTTGCTATGGGGAATCCATAGTTAAACAAAAAGAGAGCTCGCAATGTGAAGACACTCCGTAGATGTGGCTGTGCACATCAGTGAAACGTGCAGGCAAACGTTGCTATGGCGATGGCTGGCTGATTACAGCGTGGAGACTGTGATGTCGCAGCTGCACACATCAGCGAAACGTGCAGGCAAGCGTTGCCATGGTGATGGCCGGGTGCGACGTGGAGACTGACGTCAGGAATCCGAGGCAGCAGCGTATGTCATAAGACGCTGAGAAGACGTACCTGCGCATTGGCAAGAGAGAGCCTGCGCGAAGTGGTGAAGTTACGCTCGTGACAGGAGCGCGCGACGTGGTGCAGTTACACTCTTGACAGGAGCGCGTGACGCGCCCGTGGCAACTGAACCTCCTCACGCGCCGAGGTCAGGCAAAAGGGCCTAAAAGATAACCCTCACTGGCCACCGTTCTACAGACGTACGTGGAAACCAAAAGACAGTCTTCCCTCTGTGTTCCCAATCTTGAGAGAGTCCCAGAGAAGCACCACAAATCACAGAAGCCAGAGAGAGAGGCAGCATGACACCCGCAAGGGTCCAGAACAAAGATGAAGGAGGACGGAGAAATCTGCAGACAGCGCGCAACCCAGCACACAGATGAATGAAGACGGATAGGGTTGTAGAAACCAGGTGAGGTGAGACACAGAAAGCAGAGCCCCCGAGGGATAGGAGACCGCAAAAGTCAAGGTAAGTGTGTACTCACGACCTCTTGTAACTGTACAAACGATTGTTGAAGCTTGTTGAGATCTTCTTGCCTTGCCACTCTTCCTCCCACGATGTTGGAGCTGCTGACTACGCCAGTGTAAGATCCTGGTATCAACAGAAAGGATCACTCAAGGCAGGTTGTAGATAGGAGTACAAGTTTATTCCTTAGTAAGAAGATCCCATCCAGGTCCCAACCACTGAGTCCACCAACAGTGCCTCAGGTCATTCAAATCATCACATTCCAACCCCCTTGTAACTAGGATACCAACCCAGAGAATACATTCCCTGGTAACCATGGCACTGCAGCACACCAAGCTACAGATGCCACACCAGGAGTATGTCCAAAGGAAAATACAGTAGCAGGTTCAATTGGTGAAGTAAAATCAACTTCCTTTTGAGGCACAAGTAAGAAAACTTTAAGCTTAGCGAAAACAGGCGAAAAAGCATGATGCTGCAGTGGCACTGATAATAAATAACCCAGTGTAAAATGGGGTATTGACTCCTTTACCTCATCATTCGACACCCAATAATTTCCTGACGTACAGCAATGGTGATGGCAAAACTCTGACAAATTGTTTGACTCACCAATTCATATATGGATTGTGCTGCTTAACCAAGGAATTCCAAAAATTACAGTATACTTAGGAGACACAATAATGTCAAAGGATAAAACCTCTGTGTGATCCCCAAGGAGACTTGAATGATAAAGAAGTCTCTCTGAAAAAACTAGAAGTTAATGGTGAACTGTCAACAGTTCAAATTAGTTCAAGAGTCTTCTTAACTCTCTTGGGAATATTATTTCCAGTGGTCCAGTTCTTATTCATAAACACTCCACTGGCACTACTATCTAACAATGCAGGTGTTAATAATTTTATCTTCCTCTGTTTTGATAATGAACAGTCGTAGAAAAAATGATTATCGGTATGATTCATAGATGATTCTATATGAGAAAGGCAATGTTCCTCTGACTTCTTCTAAGGAGGTGATTGACCTGTGTCAGCTTTTCTATGAGACTGTTTAACACCAGCTTGAATCGTATGTCCAGCATCATCACAATAGAGACAAAGATCAGCCATATGCCGACGCTACTTTTCACTTTTGGTGAAAGGACTTCTTACAGATCCTACTTGCATAAGCTTTTCCTGGACAGCAGGTCCACAGAAACCTGTGGCCAAGCAGATGAAGAGACCTTGGGACAATTATAATAACTTCTGTGTAACTTCCAATTTTCCTTCTGACTCTCTTGCACACTGTGTTTAATTAACAGAACTAAGTTGATAAATTCAGAAATGAAGCAATTCGTATTTGATTTTTTCTTTCAACCCATTTAACAAAAAGAGTTGACTGAATTTTTTCTGTCCAAGTAGTTTCAGGTGCTAAATGACAAAAATGGGTGACATAAGTCACAATATCTATTTCTTCTGGTTGAATGTTACACCTAAGTGAATATTATTATACAATGCTTCCTCCGACTTTTCTAAATAATGGCCTTCAAATATCTTCTTAGTTGCTAATAAGGAAGAGTCATAAGACTGCAATGAAGAATCTGAATTTGTTACCAAAGGAGTTGCCAAAGTCAATGCAGATCGGGCAAGGCATCCAGTAAGGTAATCCACCTTGACTTGGTTGTGACTAAATTGTGCAGGTCAAAAAACAAAATGCACCATAACTGAATCCAAAAATTCTTTTAACTTTATAGATCCCCAGAAAAATGTGGAGCACTTGAAGTAACTACTGGGACATTGGTAGACCATGACACCAAGATGTGCTTTAGCATTGAATTCTCAAGGTGCAATTGTTGTGTCCCTTGAGCTAGGCCTGGAGAAGAATCCACAGCATTACAAAACCTTACTAAGGAATCATTGGTTGCTGAATCTGTCAAGGACTGGACACTGAAAAGGGCTATTGAGTGTCTTTCTTGATGGCTCGAGGACAGAGCATCTCCTCCCAGTAACCTTGGTGCCACCTACATAGATTAGTATATGTGAAAGATGACAAGTATCTCCTTAAGAGTGTCACAGTTAGGAGGTAAGAACCACAGAGAGTCAAAAAAACCTTTGGCCTCCTCTGCAATCTTAAATTCTGATTGAAGATGAGATTGTACCAAAAAGATTAGCAAAGCACCAAACTTCTCCTGATATCAGGAAGGAGAAACGAGCCAGGTAATGGTATTCATAAGCAAAATCCAGAAGAAAGTTCCAACCTCAAAAGTGATAAAAATCAGGGACAAAAATAGGAGTAAAGGGCGATGCATGTGATGAAAAATAAAGGGAGTAAATGTATTGTGACACACCTCACTTGGAAATGCCTCCTTTTAGATGATACAAATAGAAACTGATATCACAGAGAAAGACTCTGCCTTGTCTTCAGTGGGGATCCCCTGTTAACATCCTATGAGCAAACCTCCATCTTGGAGAGGACAGGTTACACGGTTACTCCAAGGCAATTTTCTAAGAATCATGATGTACAAATGGTAAACAAAGACAAAAGGTTTGACATCTTTCGACCAACGTTGCATTCCATTACTGTGCCTCTGCCATCTATGCCCTCTTCTCCTGGCAGCTTGCAGAGCACTCCACCATGAAGCTGGGAGCGAAGGGACACCAGACACCAGTGCATGGCTGAGGAAGGAATCTCAGAATATGCCGCCTGACAATCCAAGTAGCACTCCTTTCTCTTCGGCCTGTGCAGGCCCTCCGGCAAACTCCCAGCACAGATATAACAGCCGGGAGGGGACGTGGGCCTCTATTCTTATCCCTGATGAGTTGTTCTCCATTGCTATTGTCTCTAAGCTGTGGAGGGGATGGGTGCCTACTCTTTCTATACTGAGGCAGGATGCTCTATTTTCCTACCCCTGAAGTTGGGCCTAGCCCAGCGTGCTAAACCTAGGGGTGGATGTATGCTTGTTTCCATGGTATTATTGGTGGAAGTTCTGCACCAATCCATATGGCCCTCACACCACCTAAAGCAGATAAGAGGGGTGGGGCAGGTTCTCTGAGCCTGGCTGTCAACAACATGCTAAGCAGTGCTAGCAACTTTTATCGTCCACAATCGACAGGGCTGGACTGGGTAACCAAAAGCAGCACAGGCAAAAATACTCAATCCAACCTTGCTCCCTTTTTCTCCTCTTGGTATCTCTCGCTTTCCATCCATCTATCCTCTGTGTCCTTCTCTCGTCTAATTCTTATCCCTCTCTGAGTGCTTTCTCTCTACCTTCCTCCTCCCATTCTTTCACTCTTGAAGCCTCCTTGTGTCTGCTGTAATTACCTTGATGGAGCTGGGGGAAGTGAGAGCCACCAAAGTGGCCCTGGGCTTTCAAAACCGTCCTCCAAGGGCTGGCGATCTCCAGGGAAATGCCGGGGGAGTAAAAGGCCTGTCTGGACCTACTCGTGAGGGCAGACTCTGCACGGCTCTGTGGAGGACCAGTAATGAGCAGGGCGGACTGGAAACCAAAATCAGCCCTGGCAAAAATGTTCAAACCGTATCCACATTGCAGGAGGGTGCATCTAGTGTTGGGCTTCAATGATTGGGCCATGGTAATCCATCCTGCTCTGAAAGCAGCTACTAGCCTCCTGCCTATCAAGAAAATGTTAGGGTAGCAGAATAGCCAGTCTAGCACTGCCCAAGACGATGGCATGTTATGCCTATCCTGATAATCTAAGTACGAGCAAGATCCTGCACCTCTGTGTGTGGGGTCTAGAGGTGGGTGAGCCAGGCTGAAGTCAGATGTCTGGCTCTGGCCCAACACAATGTTCTCTCGGTCCCTCAAGCCCAAACGAGCCGAACTTTTGATTGGCTTCTGCCTGTTACCCATGGTATAAGGTCATACACCTGATGAAATTAATATGTTTTTGCTATTTTGTTCATGCATTGTTCTATGTAAGTTAGCATTCAAGGCACCATCTTATGTTTAGCCACCATTTTGAATCTTGCCATTAACTGTGTATTCCCTCCTCAAGAAGCAGGCTGTGGAAAGTTTCATTTCTCCAAGGTTAGGTCTTGCTCTGCTAATGAATACACTGTTCTTATTAGCGCATACCTTTCCCACTAGATAGAGGCCTTCTCCCACTAGTCTAGCGGTAGGCACGGACAGAACAACCTTGGCATAGAGATAACGTGTGCCCGGCCTCAGAGTCGAAACTCATCCTCCTGTACTTCTTTGTTTTAGCTGCACCTACTTGGAAAATTCCGTTATGGGCGGGTCTTCCTTGGTTCTGAAATGTACATAATGTATCGCTATGCTTGCTGAAGTCAGTCCTCTCTGCAGCACCCCTATGCGACTGGGCAGACGGGGCTCCACTCGAGTATATCTGAATAAACGTATATTTGGTTTGTATTCTCTACTGTCTGACCGACTCTTCATTTGGTATAGAAGGCTGAGAAGGGGCCGTGAGTGACCCGGGTGACCCTAAATGGGCCACTTCCTTCAGTTGGCGCCCGAACAGGGACACTATCGGGCGAATGGCCCTTCCCGGGTGGGGAGGTCAAGGCCGCCGTCGGGTTGCACGGACGAACCAGGGATCCCTGCACGAGAGAGTTCCTGAACTCGCAGCTGCCCCTTCTGTCCCTCCAGACGGTGCCTCGGCCAGCGGTCATCCCGACTGGGGTCCTGACCATTTGGTCCAAAGAGTCGGCAGTGGAGAATAAATTTGTTTGGCCTGCATATATCAGGTGAGTTTGTTTTGGTTTCTTTGTGGATATGGTACCATTTTGGTTTGTATTTGATAGGGTCTGAGGACCGATTTTCGTGCAAAGAGTTTGCGAACGCTTTGCCAGGCAATGTAACAAATTGGGCCCACTCTTGAAAAAGCCTGGATTTAGTAGGTTCTTGGTTTCTTGTTGTCGTTGTTGCTCTGCAGATGCCCGATTGGAAGAGAGTCAACCAGCGCCTCCAGAAGGTACTCCGAATTTTGATATGTATGTGAAGCATGGCCCTGGCCCTATTATGCTTAGTACGCTATGGCACAAATGTATGAGGGAAAATGCCGAGTTGCAGTGGCCGTTAACGGGCACTTTTGATGAACAAAAAATTGGGTTTTTACAGGAGAAGTTGTTTGCGAAAAGAAGTAGGCAGTCTGCGTTTGATTCTCTTCGAACGTGGTAAAAGGAAGCTAAACAGAGGCGTATGAAAGCAGAGAAGGAGGCGCGAAAGATGAGAATGCAAACATTAACTCAGAAAGCTGTAGCACATGATAGACAGAAGCAAGAGATAGGATCGAACGTGCAGATAAGATGTTTCGATTGAATATTGATAAATCTTATGTAGCCCAGGAAGGAAATGATACCTTTGTGGAAGAACTGTTAGATACTCGACCCCCACCCCCATATGCCCCGCAGAGGATGTATCCCGCTCTCCCCTCGCAGGCCCAGCTATCTGGTTCTTCTGTCTCTGCTGTTTCTGCTTCTGTTACTGTTGATCGGACTGCCTTGGCCACGGCACCTCCTGTCCTTTCTTTGTCTTCGCCGTCTGTTGTAACTATGACCGTTAGTTCTCCTGTGACACTTATTGCTTCGGCGTCTCTTTTGCCAGCTCTTACACCTGTGACGCAGCCGGCAGCGACGTTGGTGCCTGCTCCTTCTGTTGCTACCCCCACTGTGTTCTTCCATCCCCCGACATTACTGAGTAGTGGGACACCAGTACGTGGATTTGAGGATAGAGACTGGACGAAATTTAAAGAACGTATGGGGCGGAAGTCAGTCCGATCTGATGTGGGAGATGAGGAGAAAGTAGCTAATCAAGCTCCCAGTGGGCTCGGAATCCCATTTACAGTGTGGAAGATGTGTGGAATGTGATGAAAGATTATGAGCCTTTTGTACAACAGCATGCCCTTAAGCACATGTCCGCCACTTTGATCGGTCTTTGGGAGCAGTGTTTCAGCGATGCAACACCGCAGATTCTATATGATATTAAGGATCATGTATACGTTATTGATATAGCACCTGGTCAAGTTTTTGGTAATGTTGCGATGTTGGTTGCTTATCGGGGTAGACTGCTCGAGAAGAGCCCCACCCAGGTATCTCAGTTTCCAATGCGGGAGGTTCATCCCATCTATCATCCTGAAATACCAGAGCTGAGGGATCAGCATAATATTGTTACTAGACCAGGGGTAGTGGCCCGTTTACGAGAGCAATGGGTTTATACTCCATGAAAAAGGAGTGAAGTTTTGTTTCTTAAGACTCAGGTACCTGATCCCAGAAAAAATCCTACTGCCTATTATAAAGAATTGACTGAAGCTGCCTCTTACACAGTAATGATGCTTGCGGACATTGAAATGTTTTTTGGTTTACTAGTTCCGGTTGATATTTGGAGACAAGTACACACCCAGGATCATGTTGCGGAATTGGGTGGTACCTGGGATCAAATTAAAGTATGGGATCAGGAGAGGACCCCGGTGAGAAGCCTAAAGCAGAGATACTTGCTTTTGCCAGGTCGCATTATCACGTATATGCATTCTCTTATTCCACCAAGAAAAGTTGATTGGGACAAGTTATCGGCTTGTCGTCAAAAGAAAGATGAGAGTGTGTCTGATTTTTTCACTCGGTTTGAAGGTGTCTTTCGATTGTTTGTTAATAGATTTGTTTCAAATTTGCTTCCCGAGATTGCGACTCGATTGCAGGCTTCCGAGAGCACCTGCTCCACCTCTTCTCCTTCTGTTATTTTGAATATGGCACAGTATTATGAGCACAGAGAAAATGACGATAAGGAGAGGACAGAGAAGAAGCACAAGGATTTGAAGACGAAGGTGTTGTTGCAGCAGGCTCCCAGGGGGAATGGTAGAGGACATGGTGGTTTGGCCCGGCAGCTTCCACGTACTAGCAGGAATGCTATGCCTGTAGGGCCGAATCAGTGTGCGTATAGCAAAGAGGAGGGACACTGGCATAGCGAGTGTCCTGTGTTGTTGCAGAAGGTGGAGGTCCCTAGAGGACGAGGTTCTCGTGGATGGGGTCGTGGAGCTGGAGGAGCGGACAGGGTTCAGAAGGCTGTAGCCTCGCAGGGTTGTTCTGATCAGAATTATTTTGATGACCCTCGGGGATGACAGTATTATCATGATGACTACGACACAGATGAGGTGACAGGAATGTCTTACAGCTAGGACAGCCAGGGACAGAGTGGGGGACCAGTTCTGATACCTGTAGATCAACGTGGTCCATACATTAGTGCGGATGTGCATGGTTCAACTAAGGAGTTCTTGGTGGATACAGGTGCAACAAACAGTTCTATTTCTCGCTCTTTGGTCCCTGGGGCGGCTCTGTCTGGCCATAATAATGTTTCTGTAGGCTTTTCTGGTGTACTGGTTGTGAGCCCCATTTCAAAACCGCTTGCATTGACCATTGGTCCTTTCACTGTGGATTCGCCATTTTTGTTGACATCAAATTGTGGTGAGAATTTGATGGGTCTGGATTTATTGAAAAAATTGCATGCCACAATTTATTGTTCTCCAGAAGGTGTCTATATGACGATAGGTCCGGATGTGGTATGCGCTAAGCAGTGTCTGTCCAAAGATGCGCCTCTTCCTGTTGAATTTAAGGATGTGCCACCCACTCTGTGGGCAACAGTGGACACAGATGTGGGATTGTTGCAGATATCGCCTGTTTCGATCCGCGTTAAGGATGGTGCCATTTTACCTCTTGTCCCTCAATATAAAAAACCGCAGACAGATGAGCGAGCCTTATAGCAGATTGTACAGGATTTGATTGAGAAAGGTGTGGTTGAGGAGACGACTGCTAATATTTGCAATAGCCCAATTCTTCCGATTCTTAAAAGGGCGCCCCCGGGTTCCTCTGATGACCATGAAGATGTTTATCGTTTTTGTGATCGATTTGTGCGAAGTAAATAAAATAGTGGTTCCCCAGTTTCCAGTGGTTCCCGACATCACCACCCTCTTGACAATGATTCCCTCTTCCGCTAAATTCTTTTCTGTCATTGATTTGAAAAATGTGTTCTTCAGTATTCCTATTCATCCTGAAAGCAGATATCTGTTTGGGTTCACCCTAGCTGGTAGAAGCTTTAGATTCTGTCGCGCTCCTCAAGGCTATACAGAAAGTCCGAGTATCTACAGTCAGGCATTGAAAGGTCAGTTGGATTCTTTGTCACTCCCCACGGGTAATGTATTGCTGCAGTATGTTGATGACTTGCGCATCGCTTCTGACACAGAACAAGGTTGTAGGGATAGTACAGTGAAACTGTTGTTGCATTTGGCTCACCACGGACATAAAGTGTCCCTTTCCAAATTTCAGTATTTTTGACAGGAGGTCACCTATTTAGGTCACCAACTGTGGAAGGAGGGTAGGAAGCTAACTCCGGAGCGTATTAGTGTTATTGTTAAAATGCCCATTCCTCAAACTCAAAAAGATGTGCGCACTTTTATTGGCATTACTTCCTACTGTTGCCAGTGGATTCCAAATCATTCCCTACTAACCAAACCCCTGCTTGCTCTGACTACTAAAAATGTGCACGAACCCCTGCCTTGGACGCCTGAATGTCAGCAGTCTTTTGAGCAACTAAAAAGTGTGCTTTGCTCGGCTCCAGTGCTTGGCACGCCTAACTACAACAAGCCATTTGTATTATATGTCCATGAGACGGCTGGTTATGCGCTTTCTGTTCTAACAAAAAAAATTGGAGATAAGCAACCGTCATGTGCTTATTTCTCTGCTGTTCTTGACCCTGTCGCAAGAGCCCTCCCGAGCTGTCTACGAGCAGTCGCGGCAGTGGCTGTCTCGATAAGATAATCGGCTGGACTCGTACTTGATACTGACCTCACAGTTATGGTACCCCATGCTGTGGATACACTTTTAATAAGACCAAGACACAGCACCTCACCAGTGCACGTCTGACGGTTTATGAATTGACACTCTTTGCCAAGCATATTACGATCAAATGATGTGGCACTCTGAACCCAGCCACGTTACTACCCCTCCCTTCTGAAAATGATTAAATGAGAAACATGATTGTGTCTTCCGGAGGGAAGAAGAGACGAAAGGACAGGTAGACTTGACTGATGTTCCCTTATCTGACCCACAAGGGAAACTATGTGTCAATGGCTCTTGTTTCAAATTGCCAGATGGCACTACAACTGCTGCTTATGCTATCACCACATTGCGTACAGTCGTAGAGACATCACGAGTCCCTTATCACTCCGCCCAAGCAGCTGAGTTAGCCGCCCTTATTCGAGCTTGTGAATTGAGTGAGGGACTGGTTGTTAATATTTATACTGACAACCAGTACGCCTTTGGAGTCGCCCATAATTTCGGGAGAGTCTGGGCAGAGAGAGGGTTCCTTACTTCCCATGGCACAAGCATACAGCACGGTCATCTTCTATATAGGCTTCTGTCCGCTTTGACACTCCCCAAGAAATTGGCAATAATAAAGTGTAGCGCCCATAGTGAAGTTACTGATGATGTAGGTAAAGGGAACGCTTTTGCAGATCAGACAGCTATGGAGACAGCCCGAGCTAGGATGAAAAGAATGTTCGTAAAAGCTCCTGCTATGTGGGTTCCCGAGGTCACTATGTTTGAGGATACACTTGAGAACGTGAAGGAAATACAGTGTGAGGCCACAGTGGAGGAATTAGCAGTGTGGCAAGAAAGTACAGCACAATTGAACGGATGTTGGATTGAAAAGTCAGGGAAGCAGAGATGGATGTTGCCAGATGTGTATGTTCTCCCTGTGGTCACGATGGCTCATGGCCCAGCCCATATCAGCGCCAAGGGTATTTGCAAGTTGTTAGATCCTGCATGGCAGAATGATAACATATCGAGAACTGCTGCACATTTAGTGAAGTACTGCATGGTGTGCATGATGCACAATCCTGGGAAAGGTACCCTTACACCACCCGGCAATTTCGTACCGCCCACTTTCCCTTTTGAGGTCCTCCAGATGGACAACATTGAGTTAGAAAGGGTCAATAATTTGAAGTATGTGTTGGTGGTCGTTTGTGCTTTCAGTAAATGGGTTGAGGCTTCCCCACTAAAGACAATACAGCCATTGCGACTGCAAAGGTACTCCTGAAATAGTTCTTTCCTCGTTTCGGCTTGCCCCATTTGAGCTGGAGTGACAACGGAAGTCATTTCAATGCCAAAGTAATTTAGCTAATCTGCGATGGTTTGCACTTAAAACAGAAGTTTCATGATGCAAATCACCCACAGTCAGCGGGTTTGGTTGACAAGTACAATGGTACTCTCAAACTGAAATTGGCAAAGATTCAGGAGACAACAGGGTTACAGTGGCCAGATGCTTTACCATTAGCTCTTTTGGCGTCAAGAACAACAGCACATTCTAGAACAGGATTGTCACCTTACGAGTTTGTGTTTGGCCGACCGTCGAATGTCTGGGGTGTCCCGGGCCCTCGTAAGTTCTCTGATATTGAGTATCCATTGTTGACAGACTACCTGTGCCAGTTAACTGAAAATTTGCATTCTATTCACCAACAGGTCCGCGAGTCCCTTGCACCCACACCAGAGGGGCCCGGACACGATATTCGGCCTGGGGACTATATATTAGTCAAGAACTTCCAGCGAAAGAAGAGCTTGGAGCCCCGTTGGAAGGGACCTGAGCAGGTCCTCCTGGCTACTCGAACAGCCGTGAAGGTCGCCGGCCGGAAGAACTGGATTTATGCCAGTCATTGCCGTAGGATACCTTGCCCTTGCCCTATGATGAGTGGGTAAGGGACAGAATCGGGAAAACTGAGTGTGAGAAGGTGCCTCAGTTCGTCCCCTTCAGCAATGCAAAGTTAACGTGGACCCAAACGGATGCTGAGAACGATGAAGTGCTAAATGCAGCGGTCCCTACAGAAATTCGAGCCATTAAGGAGCCGCTGTTTGTTGACGCCTCTGAGCCTGGAGTCACCAGGAACAATTTGCGCCCTCGGCTGAGGAATAGTGCACCAAAGGAGAAGTCAGATTAGTTAGGGATGGACTGTGTAAGTTAGGGTGTACTTTGCTATAGTACCAACGGTGTTAGTTCAGGGTGTCGTGAGATTGGTGCACTGTTCTAACATTGGACAGGATAAATGGAACGTGCTCCCTAGGAAGGGGGTACCTTATCCTGAGTGACGTGGGATTCATAGTGAGCTTAGGACAGAGCAAGCTCCACCGCCGGTGCTCAAGAACGCCAACGTTGATGAACAATAGGAGCCTGTACCAGTGATGCTCTGACGGACACTGGGAACACTTTGCTATCAGTTTTATTGCAGTCCTCTTCTTGCTTCATAATGCATCCATTTGGTAGACCTATTGAGGAGGAGGAGGAGCAGCCATTTGCACCACCGCGTTTAGCGCGGGGTTGGTCAACAAACAGTAAAATAGTTTGCATATTAATTGTTGTGATTACGCTAACAATAATACTTGGAATATCCTGGTTTCTAGAGGAGAAGTATCCTGTGCACACTTTGGTTGGTGCGAAGCCCATTCCCCCTGAACACACTTTTGTTACTTTGGCCCCTCACAAAGAAGAGCATAGAAAGTCTTACACTGACAGTGTATTTATACAAATGTTGCATCAAGCCCATAATGTGTTCAATACAACTAATTGCTGGGTTTGTGGATTGCTCCCCTCAGTTACTCATAAGAGCGACAATTTGTTGTCCATGCCATTGTCATGTATTGGTAGCTGTGAAGGTTGGTTTGAATTGTTCATTATGGTGCATTACCATTTCCAACTCTCTACTCTGCTTATTACACCTGCTGATTCTCGCACTGTGGTAGAGTATATACGTTTTCATCACGGGTTTACTCCCATAGGACCGGCAGGACAAAGGACTCTTGGTACATTGTCCTCAAAGTCCTTTATGACCACATACCAAAAAGTGAAGAACGAGACATGGTTTCGAATGGAAATGGCTGATTGCCAAAGGTTCAACACCTCTGAGTATTTTCAATCTTTCCAAGCTCGCAATATTACCAAGGACAAACCGATGCCAGTGTCCGTGGTCAACACACCAGCTAGTTTCTGTGTCCAGGGGACTGGGGAGGTAAAGGTGGGGGAGAGTAAATGCAAATTCACCTATAGACTGAGAACGATTAATAGTCCGCCTTTGATCCTACCCCAATATGTCTATTTTGTCTGTGGATCCCAAGCTCATGTCTGGCTTCCGAGGGGATGGTCAAGTAGATGTTATCTCTCTTTCCTCCTTCCCCCTGTGCATGTTGCCCCATCCAATTATCATAAAGATCATCAGCTGCTGCATAAGAGTGTCTCCTTGTCTCGATTCAGAAGGGTTGTTGACACAAAGGATATAGATCAGACAGACACTACTGCTCAACAGTTTGGGGATTCCATAAAGGGTCTATTACCTTATTGGGGTCCCATGACTAATAGTCTCCAAATTCGTCGGTTAACAAGAGTGGTGGAGGGGATTATTAATACAACTGCTGGGATACTAACAAACATCACTGCTGAGCTTCAGGCTACGAGATTAGTCACTTTGCAGAACAGGATGGTGTTAGACGTCATACTTGCAGATAGGGGTGGGGCTTGTTGCGTCATTGGCAGCAGCTGTTGTGTTTACATACCTGATCACGCTCCCAACGTGTATGCAGCTATACAAAAATTGCATAGACTTTCGTCTGACATACACCAAGAGACAGGTACTGGGACCCTATCAGGGTGGTTCTGGAACATACTCACCTCCTGGGGTTGGAAGATCCTCACTTTTCTGGCTGTAGTTGCCGGTATCTTCTTCACGTGCTGCCTCTGCATACAATGTCTCCCAGCTTGTTGTTCCTATTGTGTCACTATCCTTATTCCAAAGCCGAAAATGCCAGTTCATGATACTAATGCAGCAGTTATGTTACAAAAACAGATTGATGAAATTATGCAGATTGATGAGGGCATCTTTGATTCTACATCATCCCTTGCAGCTTCTATTCCTGATACTGAGTATATGGATTGTTCTGAGTACTGATGCCCATTTGCTTATTAGAATGTTATGTCTTTTCCGCCCACCATATAAGATTAGTTAGCGAATGCTAAAAGGAGGGTCTGATGAAATGAATATTTTTTTGCTATTTTGTTCGTGCATTGTTCTATGTAAGTTACCATTCACTGCACCATCTTATGTTTAGCCGCCATTTTGAATCTTGCCATTAACTGCGTATTCCCTCCTCAAGACGCAGGCTGTGGAAAGTTTCATTTCTCCAAGGTTAGGTTTTGCTCTGCTAATGAATACACTGTTCTTATTAGCGCATACCTTTCCCACTAGATAGAGGCCTTCTCCCACTAGTCTAGCGGTAGGCACGGACAGAACGACCTTGGCATAGAGATAACGTGAGCCCGGCCTCAGAGTCGAAACTCATCCTACTGTACTTCTTTGTTTTAGCTGCACCTACTTGGAAAATTCCGTTATGGGCGGGTCTTCCTTGGTTCTGAAATGTACATAATGTATCGCTATGCTTGCTGAAGTCAGTCCTCTCTGCAACACCCCTAAGCGACTGGGCAGACAGGGCTCCACTCGAGTGTATCTGAATAAACGTATATTTGGTTTGTATTCTCTACTGTCTGACTGACTCTTCGTTTGGTATGGAAGGCTGAGAGGTGGTCGTGAGTGACCTGGGTGACCCTAAACGGGCCACTTCCTTCACACCAAGAATGAAAGACAAAGCATTAATCTTTGATGCAAAATCAGAAAACAAGACAGCCCTTTAGTGGTGGAATTGCATAATGTGAAACTTGAAAGTCTGGGATCAATCCCGGCTCCATTTCATTACCAAATTGTAGGAGCCTAAGTGAATTGTTAATTTCCACAAGCCTTCTTTTTTTATCACCTTCAAATGTATAAGAAAGGAGATATGCATGTTCTAGATGTGCATTTACAGTAACCTTCTCTTTTTGATTTAATCGACTATAAAGTTACTCCATCGGCCTTAAGAATGTAAGCACCACATAGTGCGCACATGACAACTGACTTGCCTTTTAGTTCACTTATGGCACTGTGTGCAGGAGAGGCATGAATGGTTTTTTTGTATAGTTTTATTCGCATATTACCATACATTACCAATTGGAACAAGCAAATCATTGCATTTTCATAACAGCCAAACCCTGCTGCCGCCACCCCCCACACTCTACCATGGCTTATACATAGACTTTTATAGAGCAGAAACTGTGTGAAAATAGGCAAAACATCGTGCACCAACCCATCAGGGCCCCCCTGACTCAACTTCAGACGACACAAGCCCACACACACCCGAGGCACCTGCATCCAGTCCAAGATCCTAGTTCTCCTGCCCTCTAGATCAGATACTTTATTTCGGAAGTGAAACACAGCCATAACAGCACCCTACAAACATAGAAAACATCATTAAAAACATATCTCATGAGCTTCTTAGTAAAACAAGTCTAAAAACAGCAGATAAAGTGGTTTAGAAAAACACAATCAATGTCTTCCGCGAACAAAGTAACGGAATCCTACCATGGGGCTCAGTGCCACACAATAATCGGATAGACAGGTCAAACTAACAGGATCAGGCTATCAGAACAACATTTGTTTCCTCCTGGCAATAGCACCCGTTAAAAAAGAACAAAGGCAGCTGCAAAGTGTAGGGGAGTTTAACCCTTGCAAATAAGGCAAGGCCTCAGCACATCTCCTAATACTGCAGGTTCGGATTAAAGGAATTAAAAACCTTTTGGGGTATACCAAATAAAACTTACAAAAGAAAGTGAAATGAAGCAAAGTCTGAGGCGAAAAAATCCCAATGACAGATTAAAACCTTATTGGGGTCGAACTGGCCCAAAGGGAAGCTCAAATGCCACCATGTAATGCCAAGTCTAAATCCAGTTAAAAGGACTATGTCCGAGGTGGCGTCCACCCATGACAGATATGGCTCTTCTGCCCTCTAATAGACCGACATTCCCATCTACCAACGTGATCAACCTATCTAGGATGGCCCAGCGTCCGGGGGTTCAAGTAGTAGATAGGCAAGCATGGCAGCCCAGGCCAGTAAGTCATCAGCTGGTTTATTATCCCTCTGCCATTTACGCATGCGGTTCTCGGGCATGAATGTTTCTGCTGGTGATCAAGAGCCTCTCGATGCACTGATATAATCCGATGCACTGACAAAGGTGAAACGCTCCAACATGTAAATAAATGCACTTTTTAGAATTTCGAAGAGATTTTCTCATAGTGTTTACATGATTTTTGTTGCACAATTCACATAGCAAACTTTGTCATGGCTCGGCTCGTGCACGGGCTGTTGGAGCCAAGCAAGACACTCGGCTCGACCGTGGCTCGGCTGTCTCTTGTAATTTGTCGTCTGGCTCATCTCTCTACTGAATTTGGGGGGTTGCTGCGTCTCTGCCATTTTGCTCGGGAAACGGGATGTGGTATACGTATGCCCCATCACTATTTGCGACGGACGGGGGTTCTTACGACTGACAGGAATATACTCTTCTGGACTGGGGACACCCCTATGCTAAGGGGGCGGCTGGGTCGTTTTGCCGGGGTCTTCCCTTTTAATGCCATCCGTGCGAGCTCTTCGTGTCTGCACAGCATAGAGAGCGGACGCTTTGGGTCTCGTTCCCGCTGTCGGCGGCGACGGCGGTAGTGGTGGTCTGTGAGGGCCCCACCTGCTCCTACCCTCGGCGGGGTAGGCAGAGGACTCCCCACGCTCCCACCCGGTGGGGATCCCAGGCGCTCGCAGTTGGAGTTCCCAAGCGCGCCGCCCCCGGTACACACTGTGGGGGCGGCGCTGTGGGCTGGGCCCGCCTCGTCACTCTGCAGCTCCCTTCTCAGAGCCGCTGCAGAGCTCCGGAGCAGCCGCCGCCGCCGCCGCCGCAGAGCCCAGCACCCGGCTCCGGACAGACCCCGGCGACAGGAGACCCGCGCTCAGAGCTGTGAGTACGGGAAGGGTCGAGGTGTTAGGGTCGGAGAGCCAAATGGGGAGGGACGTTGTATGTGAGTGGCTAATAGGCTGGGTGCATTTTATAGTGCGGGCTGTCAGTGTGGTAGTATGTACGGGTCGATGCGTGGGAGAGGGCACCGTGCGGGATTGTACCGACATGGGCTAGCGGTGCGTACGCGCTCTGGTGGGCACTACGTTGGGAACGCTGCTTGCACTGAACATGCCCTTAACAAGATATGTGATTTGCACAATGCACAGTGCTGTGCATCACCACGGTGGATTGTTGCCGTTAGCTTGGCATTAGCGATGAATTATACTTTCACGCGACTGCCTTACGCACATGGCATTAGGGGTCATCGTACACCATTAGCATTCTAGGTACTGGCACTGTACAGGGCAGTAGTGGGGCATGGTTCTTTAAACCATGCAGGCACTGGAAAGGCATGGTGCTGCCATTCTGCTGGCTGTTAGCATGGCACTGGTCTGGCATTTCAGATGAGAGTTCCGGTGCTAGGTACTGATGCTGCATGGCATAACCAGGGCGTGGTACAGCCATTGCACATGGCATGGACATGTCGTGGTACTGGCATCACGCCGAGTCGTCCGAGGGCACACTATTGGAATTGCAGAAGGCATTATCGGGGCACGCTACTGAAATTCCAAAAGAGATTAGCAGAGCATTGGTGTGGCATGATTCTGACATTATACTTGACCGGATCGTGGCACAGAAACAGCCATGGTGTGTGCCAGTGCCGCGGCACTGTAGCCTTGCCAAAGACATTACCAGGGCTGGATGGGGGTGCTGCTGCACAGCACACGAGAGGGGTATGCTACTGGTACTTCACAAGACATTTTGCAGGCATGACATCTGCTTGCCATGTGACAATACCGGAGCACGGGGCTGACATTGATCAGGGTGTATGGAGGGCACAACAGTGACACACATAGCACATATTATTAACATGCGTGGTGCCGGGATTCTGTTTGGGAACAACACACGGATGGGACTGGGCAGAAAACGGGGGATGGCATAAGTGCCCAGATGGCATAGTTTGCTGAAATTGGAAAGGAGCTTACAGAATCACACGCGACTGGTATATTATAGTGGTTGGCACAAGCAGCATGCAAGGCACGTTTGGACTGACGTTGCGTATGTGGTTGGAATGGCGCAGTGGACTGGCATCGCTCAGGGGCTGGCATGTCACATAGAACTGGCACACAAGTGTGGCTGGCCTAGCATATGGTGCTGGAAAGGCATGGCACAAGCAACGCGCATGGCACGTAGGACTTACAAGGGGTCGAGTTGACACGCTGAGGTGGCATTGCACAGGGTTGGCATTGAGCTGGTATGTTGTTTTGGCTAGCGTGGCACAGGGGGTGGCGGATGGCACACTCTACAGTTGAGTAGAATTCTTCAGAAGGGTGGCAAGGAGTGGTGGCATGGACCATGGACTCTAGCGAGCATATCTACTGAAGGAAACCTATGAAAGCGGGACTTGGGGTCATCACGTGGAAAATGACAACACCCTGTGATGGAAGAGCGAAGGGGTGAGCATGGCATCGGAAGGAGTGGGGGAGAACAGAGTGACAAGCAAGGGCACTGGCAGCGAGAGAACGATAGCAGGCCAGTGGGGAGTACTCAGAGCGAGCAGGGGCTGCCGTGCAGCGAGGAGCACCGAAGTCAGGCTGCGCGACACACGGGGGTCCGTGCGGAAAGAAGGGGGCTCGGGGGCATGGGGGCACTGGTTAAGAGAACGTGAAATAGGGGCGTGGGCAGTTCCGAGGTAAAGTCCAGAAAGTCAATGGTTGATATTTGGGAATGCTAACAGGAAAAAACGGGGCTGTAGCAATGGGGAATGCAGGCAGAACGGAATGTCTGGTACTGGGAGGAGAGGGCTGGAAGGCAGTGGGCAGTACTGGTAAAGAGAAAGGGAAACGATGGATAAAAAGTGCCCAGATGAAGGCATGCTGGTCAGTGTATGTGGAATGCTGGGATTTCTGGGAGCGATGTCTTCTCTGTGGACAACGATGGTTGCAGAGCACACCTTCTGTTCTGATTAACCACTTTCTGCCCAGCCCTCTGTGCCTTATCTCATTCTCAGACTATTTAACGCCAGGTGCCTCCATTCCATTGGCAGTCTGTATGAACGCCACACACTGCCCTCTTTTTCATTTGCCCCTTCACTGTGCCCCCTTCCATTGGCAGTCTGTTTTAAAACCTCACAGTGCCTCATTTTTTTCAACATTGATCTCTGTGCGTTCAGAGTACAGAAGCCCCTTTCCTAATGTCATTTATTTGCCGTCTGCATCAAGCCCTTTCATTTTCTCCTCTCCTTGGGAGTTTGTGTTAAAGTCCCACTGTCTACTTCTCCGTTAGCAGCTTTTAGCAAAACCCCTTCCCTCTGTCCCCTCTCGTTTGCAATCTGTGTTATAGCTCCACATGTACCCTTCTTCATTGGCAGACTATGGCAAATCCCTCCCTCAGTGCCCCCTCTCTTTGGCAGTCTATTTAATTTACAATGCCTCGTTCAATTGGCAGTCTGTATTAAAGCCAACTAAGGTCCTCTTTTTCATTGGGAGTCCTTAACAAAGCCCCTTCCCTGTGTTCCCTTCCATTGCCTGTCTGTGTTAAAGCCCCCCGGTGACCCTTTTTACGTCGAAGCCTACCAGACAGCGCAGCTGGCTGGTTTGCTAATGACATACTGGGGACATTCGGAAAGCTTCCCTGGGAATGCATTCCAACCATGCTTGCCATTGACTTTGTGGTTTGTAACTCACATTTGCTTGCTTTCTATTAGCTGGCTTTATTTGTTTTAGGCTGTTCAGCTTGTGTTCATCCCTTCCCTTTCCTTGCCAAAACCCTATTTACTGTATTCTTCCCCTACTACTGAACTTCTGTAAACAGGCCTTTAAATTTTGTTCTTATCTTGTCACATTTGCTGTATGTTCAAAGATAGAGCTCAAATGTCAGCCTCTGTCTTCCAGGGAGCTTGGTGTTTACTTTTCTTTCTCTGCCTTCAAAGAGAAAGGATTTATTTGACAATCATGCTGGGTACATGAAACACACAAAAGGTGATGGGAGGCTGCTTGCAATAAGTCTAACCACTGGCAATCACTCGAGGTAGCACTCCAACCCATTGTTCTTTTGCTCACCATGCTCATCAGTTTGGACCCAGCCTCATGCAAATCAGTCTTGACCCTGCTCCTCGTGTGAACAGTCCAGCCCTATCTGCCAAGCCAGGTCCTCCCTGAACCGGAACACAAGCAACCCAGGACTGGTTTCACCCTAGTTAAGGGCTCGTCAGTCAGGTACAGCTGGGTTCCAGCTTGAGTTCGTCCCTTCCCTTGCCTAAAACGTATTTACTGCATTCTTCCCACAGTACTGAATTCCTGTAAACAGGCCTTTAAATCTTAGCTTTATCTTGTCACATTTGCTGTGTGTTCAAAGATGGAGATCAAATGTCAGGCTCTGTCTTCCAAGGAGCTTGGTGTTTACCTTTCTTTCTCTGACTTCAAAGTTAGAGGATTTATGTGATAATCCTGCCGGGTACCCATGTCAGACAGAAAGGCTGTAGGATGTGATTTTATTTTAGCTGGCTATTTTGGGTGTGCTGTACGATGTTATTTTTGTTTCTAGCACAGAAAAAAATTAAATGTCTGTAAATGAAATGTGCTGATATTTCAGAATATGGAAAGCACAAATGAAGTAAATTTTTTAGTAATTCTAAAGTGTGGTGGAAACAAATATTTTAATACAACAAAAACAAATCAATACACTAGGTATTTCCACATATTATCGTTTGTGTGCTCTTTACTTTTATCAGTAAACTGTATGTCTGTGCAAATGTGATGGTCATTTCAATTAAAGATGTGTCGTCTGGAATAGCAGTGCGCTACCACACAATGCAAACTCCACTTTACCCCACTCCACTCTACTCTGCACCACTCCACACTATGCCACTCCACTCCACCCTACTGCATTCCGCATCACTGCACTATACTCTGCACCACTCCACTCTATGCCAATGCACTCTACCCCACACTACTCTACAATGCACTACTGCACTGTTGGCCACAGCACTCTTTGCCAATCCGCTCTAAGCCACTCTAATCTACTCTGCACCACTGCACTCTAAAACTCTATTCTATGCTACTGCACTCTACGCCACTTCACTCTACTCTAAAACAATCTACTCTATGCCACTCTGTTGCACTCTGCACCATTCCACTGCACTCTACATCACTCTACTCTACACCATTGCACTGTACGTCTCATTACTCTGCACCATTCTATGCCAATACACTGTAGACCAATACAATCAACGCCACTGAACTCTACACTATTGCACTCTATGACACTCTACTCTGCAACACTGCATTCTCTGCCACTGAACTCTACACCACTCTACTCTGCACCACTCTAATCTGCGCCACTGCACTCTACTGCACTCTACGCCAATGTACTTCACGCTACTATACTGTATGCCACAACACTCTATGCCAATCTACTCTAGGCCACTTAAATCTATTGTGCACCAACGCACTCTATGACACTGCATTCTGCACCACTTCGCTCTATGCCTCCCTACTCTACTCTGTACCACTCTACTTTATGCCAGTGCACTCTACCCCATTCTTCTATGCACCACTGCACTCTTCGCCACTGTACTCAACACAAATGCACTCTATTACCAATGCACTCTACGTCACTGCGCTCTACATCACTGAACTCTGACACTTTACTCTGCAGGACTGCACTCTCAGCCACTGAACTCTGTGTCACTCTACTCTTTGCCACTCTACTGTATGCCACTGCACTCTGCTCTGCACCACTCAACTCTACTGCACTCTGCGACAATGCACTCTATGCCACTACACTCTACACCACTCTACTCTGCATCACTCCACTCTACGCCACTCTATTATATTCTGCACCACTGCTCTCTACACCACTCTACTTTACACCTCTGCACTCTACCCTGCCCTACTCCACTCTACTTCACTCTACTCTGAAACAATCTACTCTACTTCACTGCACTCTATGCCACTACACTGTACGCCACTCTACTCTGCACCACTGCACTCCATTGCACTCAACGCCACTGCAGTCTACTCTACATCACTGCACTCAATGCCAATGGACTCTAGACCACTTTACTCAGTCAATGCACTTTATGCCAGTCTCCTCTGCACCACTGTACTTTACACCACTTCACTATAGTCCACACTACGACACTCCACAATACTCCACTCTCTGTCACTCTACTCCTTTAAACTCTACTCCACTCTGACACTCTGCTCCACTCTATGCCACTCCACAACACTCTATACCATGCTCTGACACTACTTCACTCTACGACACTCTACATAACTCCCTCTACGCCACTCCATGCCTCTATATTCCACTCTATTCTATGAGACACTACTCCACTCTACTCCACTGCTCCACTCCACTGTACTCTATGCCACTCGACTTTACAGCACTCTACTCCACTATATGCCATTCCTCTCTCCTACACCACTCCACTGTATGCCACTCCACTCTACGCCACGTCACTCTACAACAATCTACTGCACTCTACATCACTCTGTTCTGCAACACTCTACGCAACACCCTATATGCCACTCCACTCTACGCCACTCCACGACACTCTATGCCAGTCCACTCTACAACACTCTACTCCACTCTGACACTCTACTCCAATCTATGCCACTCAACTCTACTGCACTTAATGCCCTTCCAATCTATGACACTCTACTCCCTACACAACACTCTACATCACTCCACTCTATGCCACTCAATAAACCTTTTCTTCACACACTCAACTCTACTCTATGCCACTATACGCCACTCCCGACTCTCTATGCCACTCCATTACTCCACTATACTCCACTTTATGACACTCCACTCTCCTTTACCCCACTAACTTTTAGCCATGCTGAACAGTAGCCACACTGGTGTACAACATGGCTAAAACATGTTGGCAAAGCCAATAGCTTGTCCAAAGGCAAGACCTATTGGTTTTGCCAATGCTTGTGTCATTGGCAGCCTATGTCAAAGCCCCTTCCCTATGGCCCTTATCATTGAAGGTCTGTGTTAAAACCCTACAGTGCCCCCTTTTTCTTTTTCAATATTGATCTGTATACGTTCAGAACTACCGCCCCCACATCCCCCCAAGTCTCCTCTTATTGGCAGTCTTTGTTAAAGCCCTACAGTTCCCACTTCTCCTTGGCAGCTTATGGCAAAGTCCCTTTCTTGCGCCTCCTTTTATTGGCAATATCTGCCTCAGCATCCCGTTCCTCATGAGCAGCCTATGTCCACGCCAATCCCCTTTGTCCCCTCCCATTGGCAGTCTGCGTCAAAGTCCCTTCCCTGCGCCCCTCCCATTGGCAGTCTCCGTCAAAGTCCCTTCCCTGCGCCCCTCCCATTGGCAGTCTGTGTTAAAGCCCTTCCTTGTGCCTCTCCCATTGGCAGCCTGTGTTAAAGCCCTTCCTTGTGCCCCTCCCATTGGCAGTCTGTGTTACAGGTCCACATGCCCCCTTCTTCATTGGCATCCTATGGAAAACCTCTCTCCCAGTGTCCCCTTTTGTTTGAAGCCTGCATTTATCCCTCTGCTGTGTGTCCTTGCCAGTTGTCAGCCGATGTTAAGATCCCTCTGCCCCTACTCTAGTGGTAGTTGTGAGATCACTAATTCCCAATCCTAGGAACAGCAGAGTGTTTTGGTGTTGTGATTTCTGTGTGGAGCTGTGCTTTGAAATGCTGACTGTGAACAGGTCTTGTGGGTGTCAGCCTCTTGTGTTGGTGGGGGTTAATATGGTAACATACTGTTTAAAGCCATGTTAGTTTATTTACCCTGTATATAGTCCTTGCTGTTAGTTCTGCTCCCACCCGTCCCAGTGGCCCCCTGGCACCTACAGAGCGGGTGGGATTGCTGCCTTGTTTGAGTGTTTGTGCACACACACGGTCTCTCTTCACCCTGCCTGTGCCTCACACACCTGTGAGGTGGGCTTGCAGCTCAGACACTTAGCACACACACAATTACAGGCACCGCCCTCAGGTGGTGGGCACTCTGCCCTCACTAACACTCTTCAAGCAGCTGGCTAACACACACTGAGCACGCTCCAGCTCCCACCCAGGGAAAAAGATAGGTAGCCTTGTATTAAACGGTGTCATCAAACCCCAATAGGTGATATGTTGAGTCCCAAAAGCTTCCAAATAGATAACAATTTGTAATACCTTATTATAAAACTGAGTAATATCAATTTGTTGTTTTTAACATCCCAATATAAAATAGAATGCATATGCTGATGCACCAAGCACAATATGCAAAATATCATATGGGTCATGCTGCCCCACCCCTCACTCAACAATGGTAATAATAAATAGCAGACTACGATCTGTGAATCTGCCTCTCTGCTTTATGCCATGCTGTGCTTTCATGTGTAGTGCAACATGTATCAGCAAAGGTCTTTAACCAGAACCACAGCACAAGTGGTTACATCTGTGCAGTGAGACAAAATCCTTATTAACCAGGATGTATGTGTGCAGGCCTGGCTGTGCTTCTCTGTAAAGTGATTTTAACATGGAATCTGTCAGGCAGCAAGCATTGATTTCTTAAGTTAGTTATACCGTTTAATAATGAGGACTGGGCATTTGCACTGCAGCTATAAATGTGTAAATATTCGTTTATTATTACGCTTGTTTCTAATAACATGTTTTATTGGTGAAATATATTTCCTGGCATGGCATGATGTATAAGTATCATGGGCAAGCCATCAACCCTTGCCTTACACAGAGGAGGTTCTGCTGCAGATCACTGCAGAGCAGACGCCATGGAGCGCAGGGGTGCACCATAGCATAACATTAAATGTTATCATATGAAGCCAAGTCTCCAGCCCCATATTTACTGGGGGGGCAACTGTCTCAGGTGTCCTGAGAAGGGAATGTCTGCTTCTCTTCGTGAGTGGAACCCACCAAAGATGATATGTCTCCTTTCCTTTCTTATTCCTGTCAAACAGCAAGAAGACATAGTTCGGGATACTTGTGGCTGTCTGAAGAACTTTTCCATGAGAAATCACTCTCTGCCACCTTGGTGTCAGGTGCAAAAATCTCTTATTATTTTTTCGATTTCGCATTTGCTCTCAGATAGCACATTGCCAGGAGTGTGACACTGGCTACCTTCAAACTCAAACTCTTGATGTTGATAAAATGCATTATTCCTCCAGAAGAAAAGTATATGTCTGTGCAGTCGTTGGCACTTCCCCACATCAACGGATAAGGGGGCGAGGTCCCCCTAACCTCCCTCTGCCCTTTGAAAGCAGCTCTGAATATAGTTATACGTGATTGAACATTGAGTCGTATTTCTCCCAATCTCAAGTAGTTGGACTGGTCCCATTGTGTCACTCGCCTCAGCTTTGAGGCCTGCAGCCATCTCCACAAGTATTGAGGATTCTTGATGCTTTTTGATCTCGAGCAAGGGGGAAAACCTTCCTTAGGTCTTCACATATTCACTGGTATGCCCATAAAGAGATACTGACATTCATGCTACTAGTCCTGGCTATCTTTGGCATTCACTGTTTGCGATACTGCCATATTTTTGCCGCTTTTATCTGGAAAATACCTCCTCTGTAGAGACATCAGGGCATCGAACAGGCTCTTCGTTTGGCAGAAATAAAAGCTAAAAAGTGATCCTTAAAAACTGGAAACATGTAGAACCACTAGAATGTGCACATCTTTGTGGAATTGGCGTGCCATAGCTATACTGAATGAATGCAAAACCCAACAAAGGGATGAAATAGAATATCGTGAGGCCTGACCAGGCTGAGCCATTTGAAGTAGGCACTATTGACACTTGGAAAAGTGTGCATGTACTGATAACATCCACTTCCACTGATATCTAGACACACCACTCGTAGACCAACTTTAACTCTCAAGACATAATCACTGGTGCCTATGGACAGTCTCAGCGTGAGGCAGGCTCGGACATTATTGCTCACCCAGATCTTGAATTCGACACGCTTTATATTAGTCAGTCAGTAATAAAGACTCTAATTGTCAAACATTGGATTCCATGTTTTCGATTGCAATACGGCATGCAGGAAGAACAAGTATCAATCAGATATGAATGGAATATTGTAATCGGTGTGGTGTGCTTGAGATGTGTGGGTGCGTTGATAAGACCAGTCCACTGGGAATCTAGTTAATACATTACAAACAGAAGGTGATTACTGTAGCAGTGTTAACGAAAAGCATCTTTTGGATTCGCTCCAATAGGTAATGACGTAGATGTTTGTTCATAATCAACAACAAAACGTCAAATATCTCACCCCCGCCTGCGCTTACCATAAACTACACACTACACCAGACTTCTACCTGAGATGGCGAAAATGGTTCACAAAGGTGGGAAAAGACAGTTTGGGAGATTTCCCACAACCCAAATCACGACCCAAGAGGCTGCTGCACACAGCCTTTCTCCGTTCGACCCTGTCCCCCAGGATGGTAGGGTTCCCAGGGGTTCCTCTTAGAAAGTGGGGACCTTTTGGCGTCCCCCAAGGTCCCCAAATGGGATGTGCGCATGTACTTGGCGTCGGGAGTGGGCTGGTAAGTGTGTGTGTGTACGTTTGTGTGTGTGTGTGTATTGCCGCACGAACACGTCTGTGTGTAACTTCACAACCCCCGCCCCGAGGAAGCCATCGCTTTGGTCTGAAAGGCTGCGCATCACACCTGTGCACAGTCTGCTGCGCGCGCGGGGGCGGCCGCCGCCATACAGCCGAGGCGCTCTGCCAATCCGGTGTCATCCTGCGCCTCGGAGATGATGTTGACTGAGTGTGTGTGTAACATTTCGGTTCTGTTGCCGTGAACATGAATGCCGACATATGGGCCGCGCTGTGTTTGTGTGGGGGGTGGCGCGGGCACTGGCAGCTGCCTGCTCCTCGCACCTGAAGGCTCCTGTCACACGCTCTGCAAGTAACAGAAGGCCGCGGAGAGCTTATCCCTAAAATCATACTGTCAACTAACCTTCAATTATGTCCAGATTCTGACCGACCTGTGTTATGCATACATCGCTCAGTTTGTGTTATTATATAAATGTCACTAAACCGGCTTTCTTGTGAAAACGTTGGCCAGCCCTAGCTGGCCTCTAAGTGTCGAAATATCGCGTGGCTCGCGTTAGTATGCAAATATCCCTCAGCCTTTGTCAAATATTACCCAGTCTTCGTTTGCAAATATATCACAGATGTTGTTAATGAGCAGATACCGCCCATTCTTCATTGTTTTGCATATTTCTCACCAGCCTTTATTATTATCAAGCAAACGTTGCTCAGCCACCTTTGTTGTGCACTCAGATCTTGTTATGTACTGCACTTGGCCAGCCTCTGTCAACCCGCATATGTTGCTTTAGCCTCATTATTGTGAATCGATTTTCGAACCTTTGTTTTCATACAAATACTGTTCATTATTGTGCAAATATTGCTCAACCTTCAGTACCAAGCAAAAAAGAATCAATGGATGAATTACTGAGTAGGTATGCTTGTGCAACACGGTCTGCAAACTGAATCACCTCAAGCTGCATCTTGTTGGGAGGGAGGAAGAAAACATGGCTTTTCAGTTTTTTTCCTGAAGGGAAGGAAGCTTGCGGCCTATGGTGTGAATTCTTAAAGGGAGAATCATGGCTTTTCAGTTTTTTTCTTGAAGGGAAGGAAGCTTGCTATGGTGTGAATTCTTATAGGGAGAATCATGGCTTTTCAGTTTTTTTCCTGAAGGGAAGAAAGCTTGCGGCCTATGGTGTGAATTCTTATAGGGAGAAACATGGCTTTTCAGGTTTTTTCCTGAAGGGAAGGAAGCTTGCGGCCTATGGTGTGAATTCTTATAGGGAGCGTGCTCCACAGCTCGGGTCCTTGGGCTGCGAGGCACCTGTCTCCTTGTCAGCTGCTGTGTGGTGGGGGTATCTAGAGAAGGTACTTTTCACATAAGTTCAGCGGTCACCTGGGGGTGTAGCACTGTATTTTGTTGTTGAGGTATTTTGCGGCCTTTGGGTGTGTCGATCTGCGGGAGAGATAGAAGGCCTTGAAGGTGGCTGACGTGGTGCCAGTGGAGTACTTTTGGGGTAAGTGAGATGCCCCAGTGCTTCTTACCAGCTGCCAGTCTTGCTGTGGTGTGCAACTGCACTTGGAGATGGGAGGACCGCTATCTTGACAGGCTGAAGCACAATGACTTGGATGTTGTTGGGACTGGAGTTTGGTGATGGCTCACATTGCTACAAGCACAATTAAAGGTACAATATGGCGGAAGAGGTTAATGAATCCAACCTGGGCATTAAGACATTTTATGTCAATGGTCAAAAGAAGTTTTTTAACCTTGAAACTGGTGCTGCTGGACTGAACCAATAAGAGTCGAGTCTTCCTTACTGTGTATACTTGGCACAGCCTTAATATTGTGCAAAGACCTCCCAACGTCCTTTGTCATGCAATGTCCACAACTCTTGTTATTGGGAAAATGGATGTACCAATATCTTACTGCCTTTTTAGTGTGCATATATCTCCAAACCCTCGTTTTAAAGTTCATCTGATCGTTACTGTGCAAATATCACCCATCCTTTGTTAGTCACCAAACCTTTGTTAGGCCAATCCGTCCATCCATAGTTAAAGTGTAAATATTGCTTGATCTAGTTGAGGCACAAGTATTACCTAACCATCAGGATTTGCACAAACTTCACTAGTGTGCACTAACGACCTCCATACAAAGGGGCCGCAATCGCAAGTGTAGAAGATAAAACAAAGGAATCTATTGTAAGAGAATGTGGAAATATTACCTTCTTTTCACCTTGGGACACTGGATAGATCCCTCCATGTAAGCTCTCTTTCTACTGGCTGTCAACGGTGTTCAGCCATGGAGGTGCCACACTCGCGCTCCCCCCCGTCTAGCGCCTTAGCCGTCACTCATTCAGCAGAGGCAGGGCCACACCAGCGGGCCCAAGGGTGTGATGGACCCACTGCTACCCGGTGGTGGCTGTGTTTCACTTCCCAGTCGTTTTCCTTGCTTGGAGTGGGACTCGGGCCAGCCACCCTTGCTACGCCATTAGGGCTGCCTGCCTAGTGCCTGGTCTGCACCAGCATACAAGAAACTGGTAGAGTCGGGACAGTAACAGGCGAGCACAGTCTGGTGCCAGGGCACGCCACGATTGGCTGCCGGGCAAGGAGCGCCCGGATGGGCCCTCCTCCAGCACCAGTATTGCCCGTATCCGTGGTGTCTCTGCCTCCTTGCCCGGCCTCGTGCTCCAAAGAGGAGGACTTTTGGGGGGCCACTAAGGACCCTTATCAGGGGCGGGCCTTCCTTAGACACATACCCGTAAACCAGGGGGTCATCAAATTGGGGGGCCTCAGGTGATCCCAGGGAGGGCTCCAGACTCTGGCCAAAAGAAGCACTATTCTCACTAAAATCTTTTGTCATTTATATCCTAGCTGGGAGTATGTATCAAAAGGGAAGAACTCCAAATATTCCTCAACACTCCCAGCCACACACTGTGGATACTTTGAATAAATACAATTTAATAGAATAATTGAGAAAAAATCTGAGGGGGGCCCATGATTTTTTTCCTGGGGGCTCGACATTTTAAAGTTTGAAGACCACTGCCGTAAACGGAGAGCGGGCGCCCCGGAAGTCTTCATCGCTGTAGGCCTCATGCACCAGGCCTAATGAGGACGGTTCGTAGAAGGTGCCCTGCTAAACCCGCAAGTGTTTAATTCAACTGCAAGAAAAAAATGAATGCCATAACATTAAATAAATTCAGCAGAACTCTGCGTCGTTCATTAAGTTTACATTATGGATTCTTAGCGGGTGCCTTAATTAGGCCCTGTTATTAACGGTAATATTCCTCTAATTAAAGGCAGGCCCTCCAGGTGAACATAAATTGTGAAGGAGAAAAACAAAGTTACAGAGTGTGAAGATGGTCGGTGGCCAAGTGAAGCAAGGGGGGGTGGTCGGTCAGAGACAGCCGGTGGTGGAGAGAGACGGTCAAAGACTGGCTAGGTAGAGAGATGCAGTCAAATGCTGCTTGGGAAAGAAAACCATATATATATACCGCTTGAGGTAGATTGAAGAGAGGGGGATCGCGAGCTACTACCCAAAAATAGAAAGAAACATGCGCCCTGTGATAGAGAGAGACAGATCGAGAGAGAAAAACAGATTATACCGCTGCTCTAGACGGAGAGCGAGAGGATGGCCCGATGGTGCCTGAGATAGGAACAGAGACACCCAGATAGTGCTTGAGATGCATTGAGAGTGACAGCCTGATCCTGTCAACGAGAGATGCCCTTCTCGAGCAGTGCTAGAAACAGCCAGCTGCCTCCTGCACGTGAAAACAAACGCCAGATGCTGCCTGAGACAGACAGCCTGATGTGAAACCCGCCAGATGCTGCCGGAGACAGAGACGGTCTGATATCGCTGTCTGAGACAGACTCTTCTGGGTACTGCCGGGGAGAGACAAGGGCTCTGGCACGGGCACGGTGAGACAGAGGAACGAAGAGCTGGAAACAGACACGTGCATACACGGCCAAAAATAGAGACATCTAAATACTGTCGTGGAAAGAGACAGCGTCGAAAAGAGAGATGCGGATACTCCCTTATGCACATTTAGTGTGTGTGTGTGTGTGAGAGAGAGAGAGTGAGGCCTGGGAGTACAACTGAGTGGGAAACAAAGGGACTGTCTACTTCCGGAGGTAGTCACCGAGATAGTGACCAAAGGCAGACTGATAGATAGATAGATAGATAGATAGATAGATAGATAGATAGATAGATAGATAGATAGATAGATAGATAGATAACAAGGTACTGGCTGAGAGACAGAAAATCAGAAACAACAAGATGGTCAGATATTACTCAGAAAAGAGTGAGGCAGAGACAGCCTGGGCTAAAGAGTCATGTTGTTAGATACCTCCCAGAGTAGAAAGAGAAGGCACAGTTATCGACCGGGATAGAGAGAGAAAGTCAGACACTGCCTAGATATTGAGAGAGAAGGGCGGGAGAAAAGGAGCAAGAGAGAGACAGAGAAAAAGAGAGGAGAGATTGACAGCCAGACTGGGTGAATGGATGGATGAATTAGGTTAAATTCGTGGGTGGATAGGTGAACATTAGTGGGAGGGTGGGCGGCTGAACGGATAGAAGAGAAGACGGGTCTGCAGATATCTTGTGGCTAGATAAAGCCTGGCACCTGTCTAACAGCATGGGATATCACTTTCTAGAGACACTCCGTATAAATAGTTTGATGCAACCGGTTACTGGCTGCCTGGGACAGAGTAAATGTTTGTAATTTTTTTGGGTTCTGCAGTAGTTTCACGAAAGTTCATAGTTCATTCTGAGGAGAGTTGTGACGTAGAGTGGAGTGGCGCAGAGTGGAATGGATTAGAGTATTGTAGAGTGGAAGGGTAAAGAGTGGAGAAGAGTAGAGTGGAGTGTCGTTGAGTGGAGTGTAGGAGGCTGTTGTAGAGTGGAGTGGCAAAGAGTGGAGTAGAGTGCTGTAGAGGGGAGTGGCATAGAGTGCAGTAGTGTATCATAGAGTGTAGTAGAGTGGAGTGACATAGAGTGCGCTAGAATGGAGTGGCGTACAGTGGAGTAGTGTGTGGTAGAGAGGAGTAAAGTGGTGAGGACTGGCATAGAGGGAGTTGGGCTGGTCTCCAGAGGTCAGTGTGTGGGCCCTTTTTCTGGCATTTTGTGGGCCTGTTTTTACTGGTGATTTCCCTGATATTAAAACAAACATTGCTTGCAGCGAGCTCAAATCCATATCTTGAAAACACTTATACAGCGTGTCTTTGCAAATTCAAAACTGCCCCAATTTGCCACTTTTTTAGCTTTTAATACACTAATGGGGGCCACTTTTATTTTGGTTCCTGGGCCTATACGCTGTCCCAGTCCGACCCGGTACTTAATGCCCTTCTTGATTGCCCAAGGAAAAGGTGCCTCTCCTAGATGCCACATTGGCACCCTGCACAGAATAATATATGTGAAAGGTGTCAAGTGTCTCTTTATGAGGGCCACAATAAGAAGGAAAAACACACAAAAGGAAAAAGCCATTTAGCAACCTTGCAATTCTTGATTGAAGATGAAGATCACGCTGAAGAAATCTACAAGGCACCAATCTTCTGCTGTCTGAAGGATGAGAGAGACAGGCTACACCAGGAGTAGAACCTAGAAGGAAAGCTGTCCAACCTGCTACAAATAAACATCAAGGACAACATAGCAGAAAGGGTAATGAACGCAATGAAAAATCTGGGAACGAAATGCGTTATCACCCATCTTCTTCCCGAAAGGCTCCTGTATGTATGCTTCAAAAAAGAACTGACCTCATAGGAAATGACTCTGCTACATCTTGGATTGGGACCTAAAGACATTCTCCAATGCACAGACTGTCTTGGAAAGGGCTGCCTGTAAGGTCGGCCCCTCCCCAGGAAATCATGGCATTGGCTCAACAATGAAGAAGCCCAAGTTGGACATCATGCCTGCTGCTCTGAATTCTGAAGTTTCACTGCAGCCCTTCATGCTCCGTGCAACTCCTAGAACCCCCCCGGATCACTCCAAATGCAGATGCGCTGGAAGGACCCCGTTGACGATGATGCTCAGGCACAGTCTAAGCGCAGCATCTGACAGTGCATGATGGAGCGCTCATGAAATGCATCTTCTCTCTCTGAACCCCAGCAATCACTGGTAAGCTCTTGGTACTGCCCTCTGCTCAGTTACCGCCATGGATGTAACGAGGTGGCATCACTTTGAATATGACATTAGTTGAACAACTATCAATGATGTTCAACAATCACAGACACATTTGTCCTCCTTTTGGGCTAGGCTTGTGGATGTGATGTGGGGGTGGGGAAGTGGGGAAGTGCGGGGTTGCGCAATGGAAAAAAAAAATTATACACTTACATTGCCACCGGGTCTTTGCCGCCAGGTCCCGCGTCTCTGCTCCTTGCTCCTGCTCTCCTTGTGGGACTTGAGGAACAGGAAGCCAGGAAGAACAGCCAGGCTCCCCTGACCAATCACAACACTGCAATGCAGCATTGTGATTGGTTTTGGGCGTCCTGGTTCGACGCTCAACCAGAGAATGGGGGCCTGGGCTTGTTCTCCATGCAGGCTGTAATGCATGACAGGTTTGGACGGCCTGAGAGGGCCGACCAAACAGTCATTGCGCACTTAGGAGTGGGCAAACCACTCCTCCCCTAATCTGCTCCGAGAGCAGAGCAGCCCCACCCACAAAGGAAACATAAAATTATAATAACTCAAAGTTATTATCATTTTATATTCCTTTTACTTTACACTGCTCAAAAGCAGTGGGGCGACACTCCTCCGCCATAGCAGAGGAGCCGCCACTGCCTGGGATGCCCGGTTCACTGAGGCCTCAGAGGTGGACGGATGGTATCATGGTAGCCATAAATGGAGAGCGCAGAAGGCACCACACACAGAGATCCTTGGCTGCTAGCTACAGGCTCCTGGCCCTGATGGGTGCACTGGAGTACGCTGTAGGGCTCAACCCAAAGGAGCAGCTGGATTCAGACTTAGTGCAAGTTGTGCATAAGGTTCCAATTAAGGGGGGCAGCGGCACATGGCGGCTTTAATGTGCCATCATGGTGCGGAAATTACTAGGAGTGGGATATCGTAGACTCTCTGTGGAGGCGCTCTCGAGTTGGTGGCGACAAGGTGCGTCACAGAGGGCATGTTAGCCTAGTGTGTCTTCTCTTGAGATGAGGGAACACTAGCCCTGTCTGTGACCACTGAAGGGAGTTTCAAACCAAGAACAGCCTTGAAGCCAGCAAACATACACAAGGCTCCAAGATGCTGCCTGTTGTGGAAGGGCGATACAAAAGGGGATGATGGATTGAACGCTTGAGCCAATCAAACACTCACCCCCAGTCAACTGATCTGGGTTTAATCCATCATCATTCTTTAGCTCACTCCACCACCCCAGTTCAGACATGGCCATATGCAAATCAGTCTGACCCTGTGCCTCATGGGAACAGTCCAGCCCGAACTGCCAAGCCATGTCTTCCCTGGACCGGAAACAAGCATCCTAGGACCGGTTTCTGGCATTTCAGCCGTCATCAGCGTTCCGTCCATCATCCCTTTTGTATCGCTGTTGTGGAAGGGGCAGGTGACCGCTGCCCAGCAGTGGTGTGGAAATGAACACTCATGAGGTGGGTTACGGGATCTACGAGCAGCACAGTTTCACAACAAGAAGGCACCGCTAGGCACTTCTGGGTGGGTTTCCTGTAGTGTAACTAGGGAGATGGCCGGATGCTTACCAGCGATCTTCATTACACTGAGTCCTAGGCCTCCTCATCTCAGTCCCTATGCTGCTAGGTTCCCCTCGTTCAACAAGCAGGATTCACTTACCTTGAATCCAGTGACTGGGGGTGAATGTATGATTTATTCACCATTCCGTCCATCATTTGTTTGCATAGCACTCTTCACCATAAGTGGGATGGGTATGCCCAGCCGTGGGTCCCTTGCTCGCTGTGCCACTGGATTCAAGCTAGCCTGGCTGATGAGAGGTCCCAGGATGCTTGTGTTCCGATCCATGGAGGACCTGGCTTGGCAGTTCGGGCTGGACTGTTCCCACGAGGAGCAGGGTCAAGACTGATTTGCATATGGCTGGGCCTAAACTGGGGTGGCGTGGTGAGCATAAGATTGAGCGATTAACCCAGCTCTCTTGACTGGGGGGGTGAATGTTTGCATTGTTCAGCATTCTGTCCATCATTTGTTTGCTTTCATAGCACTCCCAAAACACAGAGCAGAAAGTGAAACCGGAAACTTTACATACTCCGCCAAATAAGGTTGCCTCAATACACAGTCAGCAAAATGAAGAAAATATATTTTTTAAGATACCAAAACATTGGCATTCATAGATCTCCCGGATCACAGTGATATCCGCATTCTTCCAGAGTCAAATGGGCCGCTCATTAAGTCCAAACAGCAGCTTCAAACCGGACTAAGCTTTGTGACTCGTTTCCTTAGAACAGAAACAGGCTGTGCTTGTAACAACTTGGTTCCCGTGTGACTAGAACCGAAATAAGTGCTAAGCTGAGTATTTTCACATGAAAAGTAGCAGCCGTTTCTTATCTGAGATCCATTTTCAGAAATCATGGAGCCTGTCAGCGACTGTTTAGTCAGAGGGGCGCAGCGACAGTGGTACCAGCCCTTTCTGCACAAGTATTATATGCAATACGGTACCCATCGCGTCCCTTTATTGGCCGTGCTCCCTACTGTGATGGTTGAAAAGTGAGCAGGGGCGTATGAGGCGCGCAGCACAAAACACTGACAGCCGCTCACTGGTACTGGGCATCGGCCGGAAGTCTCGAGCGACCCTGGCCCCTTTATTTAAGCTCTCTGGCCACGCCTGGCCAGAGAGTGTTACATTGTGTGTGTGTGCTTCCGGGGACACACCATGGGGACGGTGTGTAGGGATAAACTAGACCGCTACATCCCATCCCAAATCAGTTCTTTAACCAGGATTGTTTAATACCAATCAACACATAAAATCAGTTAGTCTCTGGTTCGGTCTGGGGTTAGGCCTTAGGTCGTATCGATGTTGGCGACCACCCTGGCTTCCTCTTTGGCTGACCACTTCCTGTCCGCCAACTGAGGCTCTGGAGCTGGTGTCTATAGTTGGTGTTGAGGCTGAAGGATCGTGAGCTACATCATCACCGGGGCTGGGTCCTGTTTCCTCGCTCGTGACCCCTTCACTCGTTGATTGTTCTGAGGTCTGTCCTTCGGCCTCTGCTGCAGGGACCTTCTTGAACCATGAAATGTTCCGGGTTATCGTTTCTCCATTTCGTTCGGCAGTGATAGCCGTTCCTCGAACTGTCCTGACAGTCCATAGCCCAGACTCATAGGGGGTGCGGAACTTCCCTCCGCCCCTGCGGTTCCTTACTAGGACGGCACACCCTGGTGTCAGCGTTCGGGTTTGCGCTCTCCTCTGCCGACTGGCTTTCTTGTTGGTTGACAACCTCCTGGCATGGGTGTCTGCTGGGTCATATGGTTCTTGCTCCCAATTGTCAGCCATGGGGAGGGTGTCATGTCGGGGCCCTGCCAGCATTAACGACCACGGAGACCTTTGGGTTGTGCAGTGGGGGGTACTCCGGTATTCCCGCAGGAATCTTTGGAGGGTGGCTTCTGGATCTGTTTGTTCAGCCACTGCTATGCGAAGCACTTTGTTCACAGTCTGCATGAAACGTTCTGCTTCCCCGTTGGCTTGTGGCCACTGTGGAGTGATTCGGAGATGCTTGATTCCTAGCTGAGTTAGGAAGTTCTTGAATTCACTACCCTGGAACGGGGGACCGTTGTCTGTCTTGACTACATGGGGTAGTCCGAAGAGCGCAAAGGTCTTTTCCAGTATTGGCTGCAGGTGGTTAAATGCAGTGGACGGTAGGACTTCCACGACAGGATATTTTGTGTAGCTATCAACCAAAACCACCGTGACTCTCCCATCCGGGAAACTCCCGAAGTCGAGACTTACCCACGACCATGGCGATGGAGCAGGATCTTCGGTTATCACAGGAGCCGGTGCCTCTGGATTCCCTGTGAGTTGACAGGCTCTGCAACTCCGTACCACGGAGTCTACTGCTTCCTCTAGGCCGGGGAACCATACTTTTTCTCGCATTCGGGACTTCATTCTTCCTGTTCCCTGATGGCCTTCGTGCGCTAAGGCGGTCGCCCGCTCTTGGAGGCTTTGCGGAATAACGATGCGTGACCCTCTCAGTATCACGCCACTTTCGGCTGCGTTCAAGTCGTCCCGGATTCTCCAGACTTTGCCTAACCGGGCCCGGTCTAGCTCATTCCATCCATGAACATCATGAAGAAACCCTTCCCATGATCCTTGCTGCAGAGCGTCTGCCACTCTTTTGAGGACCATGTCCGCGCCTGTGTGGGTCTTGATTTCTTCAACGGAGAGGGCTCGTGGGCACGACCACTGTGAGATCATGTTGACGAAGTCCTCCGTCATTTTCTCCTGGTCCGAGTTCTCCTCTGCGGGGTATGCTGGGTGATGCAACAGGAAATCGGCTGGATTTTTTTCACCAGGCCTGTACACCAGTTCCAGCTGATAGTGTTGAAGTTGTATCGCCCACCGCTCGATTCGGGGTGGTGGGTGAGGCGCAGTCCCTTTGAAGAGCGGGAGTAGTGGTTGATGATCCGTTACCACTCTGAAAGGATTCCCGCTGACATACAGATGGAAGTGGTTGCATGCCCACTTAATGGCAAGTGCTTCCCGCTCGATCTGAGAGTAACGGGTCTCGGTCACAGTCAGCGCTTTGCTCGCGAAGGCCAGTGGAACCCAGGTTCCTGGTTCGATTTCTTGCGTCAGCAGGGCTCCTAGTCCTACCGGACTGGCATCCACTATCAGTTCTGTTGGCCGAGCTGTGTTAAAATAGGCCATGGTCGTGCTTTCCAGTAGCGCCGCTTTCACTTTACCGAAGGCTTCTTCTTCCACTGGAGTCCAGCACCAGATAGTCTCCTTTTTGGTTAGGTTCCGTAGCGGCTCTGCAATGGTGGCGATATTCGGAATGAATCTTCCGCAATATGTCGCCATGCCTAGGAAGCTTCTAACTTCTGATGCGGTTGTCGGAGCTGGAGCGAGATGTATCGCTTGTGACTTCCTGGGATCCACTTTCACCCCTTCTTGACTAAATACATATCCCAAAAAATCAATGGACTTCTTGAAGAATTGGCATTTCTCCTTGTGGAGAGTTATTCCATGGTCTGTGAGGCATTTGAGGGTGGCTCGAAGCTGGCGATGATGGTCTTCTATTGTTGCCGAATGTATTAGAATGTCATCACTGACGTTAATGACACCCTGAAGCCCCGACAGGACTTCCCTTACAGCATTCTGGAATATCTCTGCTGCTGACGATATTCCGAAATTTAATCTTTTGTAGCGCCAAAGCCCCAGATGTGTCGAAAACGTGGTGATGCATCTGCTTTCTTCCGCTAGCTTCAGCTGATGGTACCCAGCGTTTAGATCTAGTTTAGAAAACCACTGGGAGCCGTTGAGGTCGGCCAGGATGTCGTCGACCGTCGGTGTCAGATGTCTCTCTCTCTTTATTGCTTGGTTGGGCATTCTCATGTCGATACAAATCCTGATTTTTCCCGGTTGCTTTGGCTTTTCGGCGATGACCATGGGAGATACCCAGGGGGTCGGGCCTGTCACTTTCTCTATTACTCCTTGTTGCTCAAGCTTCCGTAGCTCTTGTTCTACCAGCGGTCGTAGGTGAAACGGCACGCGCCGATGCCGTAGGGCGACAGGTTTTACGGCCGTGTCGATATGTAGTTTCACTGGTGGCCTCTTCATGCTTCCCAGACCGTCGAATAGCTGCGGGAACAGTTCCAAAATGTCTTCTGTTTGGAGTGACTTCACAGCGTTTGCAAACGTTATTAGGCTCAGATCCTCCGTGGTATGACTTCCGACGAGTATGTCTGCTTCCCTTTCAACCACATGGAACGTGGTCGTGACTTCTTGGTGTTCTGACTTCACTTGAACGGACATTTTTCCTTTTAGGGGAAGCGGTGTTTGACTTCCATACGTGAGGATTCTGACTTTGGACGGCACTAGCGCCGGTCTTGGGTTTAATTTCTTGTAGTGCTGGCATCCCATGACGTTCACGGACGCCCCGGTGTCGATGAGAGCTGTGACGGGTGATCCGGCGATCTCAATGTTGCATGTCGGTTGTGGGCGTCGTCTTCGTTTTAAGTCGTTTGCAAAAGATATGAGGTAGCATTCTTCTCCTTCGTCTGTGGACGAGTCTTCAAGGCACTGTCTGCGGTGTGCCGCTGTTGTCGGTGTTCTCAATGTGGTAGGTTCTTCCAGTGAGAGGTGTCTCACTGCTCGGGACGGTGGTCTTCGTCCGGGAGTTCCTTTGTTCCGCAGGCCTCCTCGACATACACTTGCAAAGTGGTTGGGGATTCCACATTTTGCACAGGTCTTGCCCCTCGCCGGGCATTCATCTTGGGAGTGTTCTTCCTTCCCACAGTACCCGCACTGTGGGCGTCTCGAGCTTCTGTTCGGCCATTTCACTCGCCCACCGCGGGGCGACGTGCGGACAGCATCTGCTCGCTCCGTCTTGACTGTCACCGCTTGTTCTGCCTGTTGGTTGAGCGCGGCTTCCATGGCAGTTGCTCTGACATCTGATAGTTCATGTGAGCGTGCCAGAATAAGTATGTCTTCGAGGGAGATGCGCGGTTGCCGAAGAATCAGGGTCCGCAGGGTCTTGTTGCGGCATCCCTGGATGGCCAGTGCTCTTACCTCCTTGGTTTGATCATCTTCGGTGCACGTACTGGCCAGCTCTCTTAGGCGCGCATGAAATGAGTCCATGGACTCCCCTTCTCTCTGGCGGGCTTGTCGGAGTTTAAAACGCTCGTAATCGGGATTAAGTTGTGGGTCAAAATGGGCGTTCAGGGCCCTGACTGCGGCACCGTAGTCGGTGGGCGCTCCTTTGTCCGGTAGATGTGCGAACAACTTGTATATTTTGTCTCCTGCGAAATGCAATAGCAATGATCTCTTGACCGCACCATCTGTTTCTCTCGTTGCTATAAAATAGTTGTCGAGGCGGCTGATCCATATTTTCCATCTGGGCGACGCAGTGGCATGATCAATTAATTCGCTGAAAGGGGGAAGTGCTCTGACTTGGGAGTGCAGGTGAGTTGGTGTTGCTGCAGGTTGTTGGGCTGCTGCTGCTGCCTGATCAGTCATGGTTGTTCTCTACCTCGTGGTCCTCCTCAGTGGTGGTTGCCAGTGCTTGTTTGTTTTTTTTTCTCTTGGCCAGTGTCTGGTGATCAAATGCCTCGAGGTAGCAGTTGGTTGTGGCAATGCCTGCTGTTCACACTGCTGAGCAGGCTGGGGTCTTCAGGGTGTGTTTTCTCCTGCAGCCACCGGGTGTCAGCAGCGCGCTTCCCAGCACAGAGCTTGGTGGCGTCTGGACTCTAGTGCGCATGCGAGCACAGCTAGCGTGAGCGCGGGCTCGACCGAAGCTCCACCGGGAGCACCAACGCTACGCACAGTCAACGCGGTTCCCTCCCGCGGACAGGACCCGGGTTTCTCGCTCACTCACCCGGCGGTTGGATGTCCGCTCAGCCTTCTGCCTTGCGCATTGGCACGCCAGTCGCGGTCCGCGGCTCCGGCGATATTCTGCTCCGCCGACGGGCGAAAACAGCTCAGCTTCTCTTGCGGGCGTCGTGTGCCCACCCTCGTCGCCAGTGTGATGGTTGAAAAGTGAGTAGGGGGGTATGAGGCGCGCAGCACAAAACACTGACAGCCGCTCACTGGTACTGGGTATCGGCCGGAAGTCTTGAGCGACCCCGGCCCCTTTATTTAAGCTCTCTGGCCACGCCTGGCCAGAGAGTGTTACATTGTGTGTGTGTGCTTCCGGGGACACACCATGGGGACGGTGTGTAGGGATAAACTAGACCGCTACACCTACCACGCTTCTATCGATTACAGAGTTAAATGATGAGCGGCTGGTGCGGGCTCTCAATTTGGAGACCGAGACTGCTTCTCTTTTGACGGAAGCTTACGCCGCTGTGCTGCCTCGGCTCATCAGATGTTCCCAATATACTGCCCTGTAAGCACGTAAGGTAGAGCTAAAGAGAAGGCAATGCATACATTTGGCAGAGAACAGAACAAGTTGATCGCTTCGCGTGGAACACACATACCCGCAAACGTAATGTTTCAAGAAGTAAACCCGATGCATTGCTTTGACCCGTGCTAACTCACAGCTTCGTGGATCTGTCAGAGAAAAATCAAATCAAATAAGCAGCGTCTCTGCATAAATACATGACCCAGGTCATTTTTCTTTTTTTTAATAGACTTGCTTCAATCTCCAGGCTGAGAACACCTGGGATGGCATTTCAATGTAACATAAACTGTCAGTGAAAATGAAAATGCGCTGACTCCTTGCTAGAAAGAAAAGGAAAGCATGGAACCAACTGTATTCCCAGCCCGAGCCATCCTTAATCAATACACACCCTACATGCTGAGGACAGGAATTGGTGCACAGCGCGCAAGCAGTACACGACTGCAGTGGGCAGGCCTGGGGTTACTGTACTGCCCCATTGGTGCACAGCACGCAAGCAGTACAGGACTGCAGTGGGCAGGCCTGGGGTTACTGTACTGCCCCATTGGTGCACAGCACGCAAGCAGTACAGGACTGCAGTGGGCAGGCCTGGGGTTACTGTCCTGCCCCAATGGTGCACAGCGCGCAAACAGTACAAGACTGCAGTGGGCAGGCCTGGGGTTACTGCCCTGCCCCATTGGTGCACAGCCCGCAAGCAGTACAGGACTGCAGTGGGCAGGCCTGGGGTTACTGTCCTGCCCCATTGGTGCACAGCGCGCAAGCAGTACAGGACTGCAGTGGGCAGGCCTGGGGTTACTGTCCTGCCCCATTGGTGCACAGCGCGCAAGCAGTACAGGACTGCAGTGGGCAGGCCTGGGGTTACTGCCCTGCCCCATTGGTGACAGCGCGCAAGCAGTACAGGAATGCAGTGGGTAGGCCTGGGGTTACTGTCCTGCCCCATTGGTGTACAGCGCGCAAGCAGTACAGGACTGCAGTGGGCAGGCCTAGGGTTGCTGCCCTGCCCCATTGGTGCACAGCGCGCAAGCAGTACAGGACTGCAGTGGGCAGGCCTAGGGGTTACTGCCCTGCCCCATTCCTGCACAGCACGCAAGCAGTACAGGACTGCAGTGGGCAGGCCTAGGGTCACTGCCCTGCCCCATTGGTGCACAGCATGCAAGCAGTACAGGACTGCAGTGGGCAGGCCTGGGGTTACTGCCCTGCCCCATCGGTGCACAGCGCGCAAGCAGTACAGGACTGCAGTGGGCAGGCCTAGGGGTTACTGCCCTGCCCCATCGGTGCACAGCACGCAAGCAGTACAGGACTGCAGTGGGCAGGCCTAGGGTTACTGCCCTGCCCCATTGGTGCACAGCACGCAAGCAGTACAGGACTGCAGTGGGCAGGCCTGGGGTTACTGTCCTGCCCCATTGGTGCACAGCACGCAAGCAGTACAGGACTGCAGTGGGCAGGCTTAGGGGTTACTGCCCTGCCCCATTGGTGCACAGCGCACAAGCAGTACAGGACTGCAGTGGGCAGGCCTAGGGGTTACTGCCCTGCCCCATTGGTGCACAGCGCACAAGCAGTACAGGACTGCAGTGGGCAGGCCTAGGGGTTACTGTCCTGCCCCATTGGTGCACACCGCGCAAGCAGTACAGGACTGCAGTGGGCAGGCCTGGGGTTACTGCCCTGCCCCATTGGTGCACAGCGCGCAAGCAGTACAGGACTGCAGTGGGCAGGCCTAGGGTTACTGTCCTGCCCCATTGGTGCACAGCATGCAAGCAGTACAGGACTGCAGTGGGCAGGCCTGGGGTTACTGCCCTGCCCCATTGGTGCACAGCACGCCTGCAGTACAGGACTGCAGTGGGCAGGCCTGGGGTTACTGCCCTGCCCCATTGGTGCACAGCGCTCAAGCAGTACAAGACTGCAGTGGGCAGGCCTGGGGTTACTGACCTGCCCCATTGGTGCACAGCGCTCAAGCAGTACAGGACTGCAGTGGGCAGGCCTGGGGTTACTGCCCTGCCCCATTGGTGCACAGCGCTCAAGCAGTACAGGACTGCAGTGGGCAGGCCTGGGGTTACTGCCCTGCCCCATTGGTGCACAGCATGCAAGCAGTACAGGACTGCAGTGGGCAGGCCTGGGGTTACTGCCCTGCCCCATTGGTGCACAGCGCACAAGCAGTACAGGACTGCAGTGGGCAGGCCTGGGGTTACTGCCCTGCCCCATTGGTGCACAGCGCGCAAGCAGTACAGGACTGCAGTGGGCAGGCCTGGGGTTACTGTCCTGCCCCATTGGTGCACAGCGCGCAAGCAGTACAGGACTGCAGTGGGCAGGCCTGAGGTTACTGCCCTGCCCCATTGGTGCACAGCACGCCTGCAGTACAGGACTGCAGTGGGCAGGCCTGGGGTTACTGCCCTGCCCCATTGGTGCACAGCGCTCAAGCAGTACAAGACTGCAGTGGGCAGGCCTGGGGTTACTGTCCTGCCCCATTGGTGCACAGCGCTCAAGCAGTACAGGACTGCAGTGGGCAGGCCTGGGGTTACTGCCCTGCCCCATTGGTGCACAGCATGCAAGCAGTACAGGACTGCAGTAGGCAGGCCTGGGGTTACTGCCCTGCCCCATTGGTGCACAGCGCTCAAGCAGTACATGACTGCAGTGGGCAGGCCTGGGGTTACTGCCCTGCCCCATTGGTGCACAGCATTCAAGCAGTACAGGACTGCAGTGGGCAGGCCTCGGGTTACTGCCCTGCCCCATTGGTGCACAGCGCTCAAGCAGTACAAGACTGCAGTGGGCAGGCCTGGGGTTACTGCATTGCCCCATTGGTGCACAGCATGCAAGCAGTACAGGACTGCGGTGGGCAGGCCTCGGGTTACTGCCCTGCCCCATTGGTGCACAGCGCTCAAGCAGTACAGGACTGCAGTGGGCAGGCCTAGGGTTACTGTCCTGCCCCATTGGTGCACAGCATGCAAGCAGTACAGGACTGCAGTGGGCAGGCCTGGGGTTACTGCCCTGCCCCATTGGTGCACAGCGCGCAAGCAGTACAGGACTGCAGTGGGCAGGCCTGGGGTTACTGCCCTGCCCCATTGGTGCACAGCGCGCAAGCAGTACAAGACTGCAGTGGGCAGGCCTGGGGTTACTGTCCTGCCCCATTGGTGCACAGCGCGCAAGCAGTACAGGACTGCAGTGGGCAGGCCTGGGGTTACTGTCCTTCCCCATTGGTGCACAGCGCGCAAGCAGTACAGGACTGCAGTGGGCAGGCCTGGGGTTACTGTCCTGCCCCATTGGTGCACAGCGCGCAAGCAGTACAGGACTGCAGTGGGCAGGCCTGGGGTTACTGCCCTGCCCCATTGGTGCACAGCGCGCAAGCAGTACAAGACTGCAGTGGGCAGGCCTGGGGTTACTGTCCTGCCCCATTGGTGCACAGCACGCAAGCAGTACAAGACTGCAGTGGGCAGGCCTGGGGTTACTGTCCTGCCCCATTGGTGCACAGCACACAAGCAGTACAGGACTGCAGTGGGCAGGCCTGGGGTTACTGTCCTGCCCTATTGGTGCCAACGCACAAGCAGTACAGGACTGCAGTGGGCAGGCCTGGGGTTACTGCCCTGCCCCATTGGTGCACAGCGCACAAGCAGTACAGGACTGCAGTGGGCAGGCCTAGGGTTACTGCCCTGCCCCATTCGTGCCAACGCGCGCAAGCAGTACAGGACTGCAGTGGGCAGGCCTGGGGTTACTGTCCTGCCCCATTGGTGCACAGCGCGCAAGCAGTACAAGACTGCAGTGGGCAGGCCTGGGGTTACTGCCCTGCCCCATTGGTGCACAGCGCGCAAGCAGTACAGGACTGCAGTGGGCAGGCCTAGGGTTACTGCCCTGCCCCATTGGTGCCAACGCGCGCAAGCAGTACAGGACTGCAGTGGGCAGTCCTGGGGTTACTGCCCTGCCCCATTGGTGCACAGCGCGCAAGCAGTACAAGACTGCAGTGGGCAGGCCTAGGGTTACTGCCCTGCCCCATTGGTGCACAACGCGCAAGCAGTACAGGACTGCAGTGGGCAGGCCTGGGGTTACTGCCCTGCCCCATTGGTGCACAGCGCGCAAGCAGTACAGGACTGCAGTGGGCAGGCCTGGGGGCAGGCCTGGGGTTACTGCCCTGCCCCATTGGTGCACAGCGCGCAAGCAGTACAGGAATGCAGTGGGCAGGCCTAGGGTTACTGCCCTGCCCCATTGGTGCACAGCGCGCAAGCAGGACAGGACTGCAGTGGGCAGGCCTGGGGTTACTGTCCTGCCCCATTGGTGCACAGCGCGCAAGCAGTACAGGACTGCAGTGGGCAGGCCTGGGGTGACTGCCCTGCCCCATTGGTGCACAGCGCGCAAGCAGTACAGGACTGCAGTGGGCAGGCCTGGGGTTACTGCCCTGCCATATTGGTGCACAGCGCGCAAGCAGTACAGGACTGCAGTGGGCAGGCCTGGGGTTACTGCCCTGCCCCATTGGTGCACAGCGCGCAAGCAGTACAGGACTGCAGTGGGCAGGCCTGGGGTTACTACCCTGCCCCATTGGTGCACAGCACGCAAGCAGTACAGGACTGCAGTGGGCAGGCCTGGGGTTACTGTCCTGCCCCATTGGTGCACAGCACGCAAGCAGTACAAGACTGCAGTGGGCAGGCCTGGGGTTACTGTCCTGCCCCATTGGTGCACAGCACGCAAGCAGTACAAGACTGCAGTAGGCAGGCCTGGGGTTACTGTCCTGCCCCATTGGTGCACAGCGCGCAAGCAGTACAGGACTGCAGTGGGCAGGCCTGGGGTTACTGTCCTGCCCCATTGGTGCACAGCGCGCAAGCAGTACAGGACTGCAGTGGGCAGGCCTGGGGTTACTGTCCTGCCCCATTGGTGGACAGCACGCAAGCAGTACAGGACTGCTGTGGGCAGGCCTGGGGTTACTGCCCTGCCCCATTCGTGCACAGCGCGCAAGCAGTACAAGACTGCAGTGGGCAGGCCTGGGGTTACTGTCCTGCCCCATTGGTGCACAGCGCGCAAGCAGTACAAGACTGCAGTGGGCAGGCCTGGGGTTACTGTCCTGCCCCATTGGTGCACAGCGCGCAAGCAGTACAGGACTGCAGTGGGCAGGCCTGGGGTTACTGTCCTGCCCCATTGGTGCACAGCGCGCAAGCAGTACAGGACTGCAGTGGGCAGGCCTGGGGTTACTGCCCTGCCCCATTGGTGGACAGCACGCAAGCAGTACAGGACTGCTGTGGGCAGGCCTGGGGCTACTGTCCTACCCCATGCCATCCTAGACACTGCCCCAGTCCTGAGCCTTTAACCTAGAGATTATTTCCAACATGTGTACTAGTCTAGTTAGTTCAGTGGACGCACACCCAAACTACAACTCCTGCAAGGCATTATGGTTGTCACATGGAAAACCATTACTGGGAACAGTGCTCGCAACTAAACTGAGCTAGTTAAGGGAGGCCTAGTTCAATGTCCAGGGGCACCCACCCTTCACCTGGGCCCCCTGCACCGGAAGTCCATATCGGACCTGGGATGCTGGCAAGTACGAAGCAGAAAATTAGTTGTATGTGGGCGAGAGGCACTGGTCCTTCAGCTTGTCAGGAGAGCGTTCCCCACGAACTGCACTCCACCAGACCCTTACCTTGCGACTAATGGATGAAAACCACCCAACTGCAGGCTGGGAGCAATAGGAGACAGGAAGGCCCAGGACCAGTGGAGAGCGAGAGAGAGGGGACCGCGATAGCCGGACCCCTTCCACTTGATGAACCTACACACCCTGATTTACCAGAATCCCCAGTGCTGGCTAGGGCACACCCACAGGGGCAGTACAGGAGAGGATATATGCTATAAATCGTGGAACAGGTGCAGTGGCGCCATGACCCAGGGATGTGAGGGACCCACTGCGCTGTAATTATAGCTGCCACACCAGTAGATGGGATTTCTTGTTTGATTCAGAAACCATTGCCACTGGTACAGGCAATGTAAAGGCTGAGGATGTAGAAAGAAATGGAAAAAAAACTCTTACGGAAAGTGAACATAGGTATCCAGTGCTGTGGGACAGAAACAAACAGGAAGTATGACAGGTGAACTCCCGCTTTATGACTCCCTGGGCGGAGGTACAGCCTTGTTAGGGACTGGGTATACATATTTGTTTTTAAGTTTATCTAGGGCTAAGATAGGTAAATCCTGTCTGTGGCGAGGCAAACCTCATGATATAAGTAAATGGGAGAAGGAAGGCAGACGAGGAGGTAATGAATCAAGGTAGGGAGATGGACGTGACCGGCTTACACTTGCAGGCAGCAGTGATCCTACTCTGCACAGAAGACTAAGTGACCAGTTTTCGGATGGACAGGATACCGTAAGTTACAGACTGGGAATTGGTGGGTGACCGCAAAGAGTGCGGTGAACGTCAAGTAGTATATGGTATATAAGAGGAGCGTTCAAAGTGGAGAAAGAAAAAGGAAAAGGTGTCCTGTGCTACTCTATGTGTGGGGACAGTGTGTCCTCATCATGATGCCCTCACACACCCCGAAGGATGTCATGCTTCATCATTGGGCCGGCAGAGACAGAGAGAGGCATGCAGGTGGAGCAGCACAGCTGAATGGGAGAACCTTCCCATCGGCCCTCACTGATCTCATGAGGCCATAATTATAGAAACAAGGGAGATGCTAGTCCTTTCCATCAACCTGGCGGCACTGAAAAATTAAGGCCGCTAGTGATACTTTATTTAAACACACCTTGGTCCTGAAGAAGCGCTTTGGATCTCCTCCAGAGGCCACAGATAGCGCGAAACATGTCGACCACTAGAGACACCCACTAAGGACTCATATCTAGCTACTGAGGGACATAATATCCCACTAGCAGCACCACACACCTTTTACTAATGACAGAGGGACCACTTTAATAAATAATAGCCACTCTCCCTCCAGTCATTTTTTAACACACTAGTTGAGACCTCACTTCCACTCACACCCACGCACCTAACGGCTTGTTTCATCAAAAGATCTCAGAAAAAGAGACCCTTCGGGGGACCCGTAGGGCATTGCAGCGCCGGCCCGACGAGGAGCAAAAAGCCCAATGATGAAGCATGACATCCTTCGGGGTGTGTGAGGGGATCATGATGAGGACACACTGTCCCCACACATAGAGTAGCACAGGACACCTTTTCCTTTTTCTTTCTCCACTTTGAACTCTCCTCTTAAGGAACAGTGACCCCCCTTTATATACCAGTTACCAATCGGGAGCAAGGGTCACTGGACCTAACAATCAGCTCCCACCGTCCCCCCCTCTCTTTTTGATAAATAGTGAACGTCAAGTAGGCACCCCATATACTGTGGTGAACAGGGCGCTTAGGCTTGGATGGGGACCCGACACACCAGCATGTGTAGTGTGACACTTGAAATCCAGTATTTGTAAAGCGCACAAATACCCGAGGGTGTCAAGGCGCTGGGGGCCGTCATGAAGATTAAGCGAGCTATTGCCCAGAGTCACATGGTGCTGGGCTTACCTGCTGCCGGCACCGGGGATCGAACCATGAACCCTGTGGTCCGGAGTCAGGCGCCCTGGCCGCTGCGCCACACCTCTTCCACACTTCTGACACCACCAAGAGTTGGGAACTGTTGGGAGCAGAGTGGTGGCTGTCTCATGTGTTTACCATTCCTGCTGCGGGTCCCGGCGGTCCCTGCAATAGCACAAGTGTTCAAGCCCCATGTTGGAGGCCCAGAGACCTCCTACTTTACTGGATTCTGAGGCCCTGCACACCATCCTGCGACCTACTCTCATGTCTTAGTTTAGAGGTTTGATTGGGTGGTATTAACCTATTAGATGGAGATCTCAAATTTTGTTGGTTAAGAATTTTCCTCAGCTGCCTTTTTAAGGTGCGAATCTTTCTGGCTGGTCTTGTGGGGTTATTGGAATTTCCTTCAGTCGGGCTGTGAGGACTGCTTCGTGACAAGGACACTCGCATGTTTTATTTGCAGATTACCTTCATTATAGGGTATGGTTAACTGTTGTATTGATTTTGAAACCAATAATAACTCTTCTTTTTTTTCTCTTTAAAGATTGAAACTGATCTGTTTTGTAATAATCTTTGGCCTTATTTTCTTTTACAAATAACTTGGTGTATGGTGAACTAGAAGCTCTGGGAAGGGAGGGCCGCGTCTTACTACATGACGTGTGTACTCCTAGTGGGGAAAAGAGGCCACGAGCTGGTCTTCAGGTGCTGGGATTGGAGAATCCCACTGTTCAGGAAGTGGAGGTCACATCATAGCAAATACTCCAAGAGGGCGAAGCCGCTGAACTCACTTCAGACAAGTGCAAAGTCTGCCATCTTTAGTGATGGCAGTTGACTTTCCATGGGCACTGACATGCATTAATAATACAAGATGAATCAATGAAATGTATCAGTTGAACTTTTAACCTCGCTGACTCTGGTGGCCATCTTAACATTGGTCTATCTCCATATTTGTTGTACATTTGATTGTGTATTTTTTGTGTAGCTCGGACTAAGTATTTCTTTCATATTTAAATTAATTTTAGATTTTCATAACAGAACAACGGTATTTTATATTGTTTTTTTTTTCTTTTAACACCTTTGCCGCGATCGGAATTCCGCTCAGGTGCTGGACATTCCGATCGCGGGCGTGGTCGTGACGAGCTCAGCTCGTCATGCGCACACGTCCACCGCGCAGCATGACGAGCTGAGCTCGTCATGAGCATCGAAGGGGTTAATGTGATAGAAGCATCTGTAAATGATTATATGCTATTCACTTTGGCTTTTATAATGGACTCCACATAATTTCTAGTGAAGCAAAAAAGCAAAACCAGGTTAAGGTCTGCGTCGGAGTGCGCTGTATGTAGATATACCGACTGGTTGCTGTGAGAAGAGATGGGCTGGGCTGCACCTTTATTTGAAAGCTTCTCTTTTTTTTTAGTTGGCTTGTACATCTATATTGTGAGTTCTTTATTTTCTTACTTTCTTTTAGAACAAATATGCTTTTTCATACAATTTTTATGTTCAGAAGTTAATTTATATTCAAGGAAATAAGTTGATTTGAGTCCGGGTGCCTGGGCCTCCTCGCCCTCATCTCATATTGTGTGCCTCTTCCTGCTTTTTAGTGCTTTGGAGATTTGCATTGTGTGAGAGGTGTGCAGCCTGGCCTGTGATGGCTTCAAAGAGACTTGCAGTGAATTCTAAGTGGCAAACAATTCGTGTAGGCCCCTGAACATGTCGCTTAGGGCTCTATGAAAAAATAAAGACACAAAATGTAGACAGCAAAACAATTAAGACAGAAAATAGCAATAAGAAAAAATATTGCCATCCTAAAAAAGCCCAAACAATCAAAATCACTTCCACATTCTGTCCTGTGGAGCAGTTTTCCTGAATTTTGTGCTAGGCCGTTTGCTGCTCCAGGATACTTTAAAATTGCAGTCTTTTGTTATAAACGAAGCGTGAATATGCCCCATAGCCCTTGGCATGGGCTGAGCCTTGGGTTGGAAGCCCACTGGCTGCCTCACTGTGTGACTTGTTAGATTTGGGCTGACGTGCGTTTGTGTGTGTAAACACAGTGCGTGCTTTGCAGGTGTTTGCAAACACTCCCATGCCAGAAGATACGTGTTGCCACTTAAAAGGCTTATTTACAGCGCTCTCTTCCCATATGGGCAATGTTTACCCATTTGCTGCATACATAAATACAGATTTCTAAGTATGCTTTCACCAAATTAGCTTGTTGTTTTCACAAGGTTTAAAACACCTGAGCCCTGTAAATGGTTTGAAATAAAGGAGATGAAAGAAGTTAATTTGTTCGTTGTTTTTTGCGCGGCCCATCACTAAATAGGTTTTCCATGCGCTCCGCTCCCTTAATTATCACACTGAATGAGTTGCTATTTTCATCATGTGGCTGAACCTGTAATCTGCGTGTAGCCAAAGGGGAGCTTATGCTGTTGGAAACCTTGCTGAAGCTGATAAGCTGTAGGGCACTTTTAATGCCAATATCCGAGTCTATAAAATGTTTGTAATCTGAGGGATAGCTCTGCAGCCTGTACTTAAACTCTGCATAAACAGAATAGTAGCGGAATCTGAAGAATAGTCCTCTAGTAGAGGTGCAACTCGAGGGATAGAAGCGCTGTGGAAACCATGGGAATCAAAAATATGTGTAACATGCGCTCTTGAAAGCATTGCAGTTTGAGAGCTAAGGTACTTGCAAAAGTGTTCCGCTGATGGAACCACTAATGATGGGGCGAGGGTTCCGGCTTCTATGCCCTATGTCGTCAGACAGGTTTGCAGGGCATGGGAAAAGGCGGTCAGACTTGTATTGCTGATGGCTCCATATGCACCTGACATGTATTTGGGCGTTAGACCCATTCTCACTCATTGTGCAGTAAATGTCAATAGGTGGCGTGCTGGTGGGTGCTAGAGTTTGCGGGACTTGTACCCAAGTGATCGGTTTATCACCATGGCTTATGCCTTAGAGCAGAGGTCTTCAAACGTTTGGATGCCGAGACCCCCACTGTCAACATTTTCAGGCGCAAGGACCCCCTCCTGACAAAAATTTCTAAACCTGTAGGCAGGGCTACTGGAATTATGAGGCAGGTGAGGACCAAATTACGCGACAGGCTTGACTAAATTGTGTGGGAAGAAAATGTAAATAATGTTATGTGATGCCGCATATTTTGGGATAGCTTTGCATTATTATTTTGACATTTTTTACACACAGTAACACTGAGGAAAGATTTCACCCATCAGTACCAGTTTATAACCAAAATACAGCAATTAACATCAGAAAGATGTCTAGTCAACCTTTGTGAAAGGCCTTACACTCCGCAGGAATACATGCTGCCACATTAGAAGCTCACCTGGCCCTGGCCAGGAGCAGCAGGGGTCCCTTAAAACCCTGTCGGTCTTGTGCAGAGTTAAGCAGTTTACCCATGCAGCTTTCCTCTCACCCCCTCTCTCCCATCCCTCTCTCCTCTCCTCTCCCAACCATGGATCCCTCTCTCACTTTGCAGGCCATTTTCTCTCGCCCCTTTTTACAACTTCTGAACTCTCCCCATTCAACCTCTCACTTCACCTTTAATCACCTCTTGCCATTCTGTCTTTTCACTGCCCTCATCTCTTAACAGTCTCTCGCATTTATCTCATGGCCTTTCTGGCCCGTCACCTCCCGTGCCCCTCAGCACTTCTCATTCACCTCAAGTCTCTCCATTCAAATTTGTGTCTATTTGTATCTTACACCTCTTCAGTCCCCCCATTCATCTTTCACATCTCCCCTTTGTTCTTCCACACCTTCTTGAACCAACGTCCCTCTCCCCTGTTACCTCAGCACCAGTGCCTAATTTGAGGTGACCATATGAATTTGGGTGCGGATGTAAGTGCAGAGTGGGACGAATTAATGCATGGTTAGTGGTGGGCTTGTTTGAGTGAGTTGCAGATTGAGCAGTGAGTGGGACAGGTGACTGAAGTGTCACATGAGTGCAGGGTGAGTAGTGTGCTCGTGTGACTGCAGGGTGAGGTATAGGGTGAACAGCGCAAGTGCATTGTGAGTGCAGAGTGATCACTGTGAGTGCAGGGTGAGCGGGTGAATGGTGATCAGTGTGAGTGCATTGTGATCGCTGTGAGTGCAGGGTGAGCGTGAAAGTGAAGGGCGAGAATGAGGAGTGAGTTGTCTGAATGCAGGGTGCATTCCCAGACACTTGAAGTAACTCAGCATGTTATTGACGGCGGCGTAGGGTTTCAGATACAAGTTAAACTATTGCTATTATGGCATTAATCAGGGATCGAGGGTGGAGGAAATAAATAATATGCTGATCCTGCAACAAACTTCCAGTCCTATGGTTAGGGTTGCCAGCTCATATTTTGATGTCCCAGACGGTACAAAAATAAGCAGTCACCTAAAGCTGTATTTTCAGCACTTATCTGTGCATACTTAGAACAGCAAATATAAATAGAAAGCACTTTTAATTGTGTTCTAGGGCTGCCTTAATGATCCATGACTGATAATTAAAGAGAACAAAGACAGAAAAGTCACATAACGAATGAATACATACTTGTTTATTTATAACTCTATTTAGTGTCAAGAGGAGGTCTTTGCAGGCTCTTTAAACAACACACGGCAGGCACTTTTCTTTTGGCAACCCTACTTTATATTCCTTTTCATGAAATGCATTCTCATACTACAGCAGTAAATGTAAAATACAAATGTAAGGAATAGGCAGAGTGGGGGCCCAGGGGGTACTGGAACCAGAAAAAAAAGAAGCCTCGGTAACCAGTTTACAAAGGCATGTAAATATGCAAATGGTCTTTAAAGACCTGTGAAAAACTTGGGCGTGCTGGAGATAAGACTCCAGACACTGCCCAGCCGAGCCCACAGCAGCTCGAGCTGCACTGCAGCAGCCCGGGCTGAGACACACGACGGGGGAGGAGGGGGGCTTAAGCCCTTGTAGTCCTGTAGGCCTGGGCAGAAGTGTGACTGGGAATGCGCGACCCCCTTTGTATCCCTCCACGGCCCCCCTGGGGGTCGCGCCCCACAGTTTGAAGACCCTGCCTTAGAGACATTTCAGTTGGGGACTGGCTGTAAGAAACTGGCTCTATATATACTGCACCAAAGTGAGGTTCAGTGTGTATAGAGTCCAAGGGTCTCCAGAGGTTTGGCAGAGGTTCAAGTTAGATAGAACCTTACTCTCTAAAGTGGTAGCTTGGTCGAGCAGTAAGGCAGTATCAGAGGACAGTGTAAAGCATTTGATGTACACACTAAGGGGCCGATTCCGATCTCGGCCGGTAGGGCTCCGAATCGGATTCGGCTTAACCGGATCCGAGTCGGAGCCCTATTGCCCGACCGATTCGTACGCGCGTCCGGGCGAGCAAGTACGATGCGAAATCGCCGACCGACTCGTCCGGGCGTCCCGACCGCTCCGACCGACTCGTTCCCGGGTCTAACCGCACCGACCGACTCGCTCGGACTCGACTCGCACCGCGCAATGGAGACGTTCCCCGGCCGGGTAAGTACGATGCGCGCCGCGAGCAGCCCGACCGAGCCGCGCACTCCGGCTCGAAAGAGCAGTCGGAGCCATACTTTGGGGGTCCGTGTCGGACCCCCCTGTACGCGTAGCCGCGCGAGTCGCACACATGGGGGACCCATGGGTCCCCCCTACCTGTGCGTGTACGGTGCGAGTCGCTTCGCCGCGTACACGCTGTAGGGGGCGCCCTTGTCCGCCTCGCACCCATTGAGTCAATGGGAGCCCGCGTACGCGTTGTACGACAGGCTCCCATTCATTTCAATGGGAGTCCGACCGACTCGAGTCCGATGGCATACGTGCGCATCGTACTCGTTCGGTCGGGCTGCATGGGTCCGATTCGGTCGGAAATCTCTCCGGGTCCGGCTCGGTCAGAGAGATTTCCGGCCCGAATCGGAATCGGCCCCAAAGTCAGCAAATGAATCCACACACTCAAGAACTGAACTCTAGGCCAATTGTTTTGTATAAAAAAATATACTGTTGTTTTATTTCTAGAACCAAGCAAGCCTGGTACAGGTAAGCATAAAAATACTTTTCAGTAGTAAATTACTTGTATGAACACAGTTCAAAATTGCAGTGTAACTTGTACTGGTTTTGGTTACAGTTTTAAGTAAGCAGTTTGCAACACATTGCAGGTATAGTACATTCAATTGAATGGGCTTTTTAAGTAAGATGCAGTTAATTACTTTTCAGATTACTTTTGCTAACACAGGACTGGATCCTAGATTCAGCCCTGGGACATTTCCTGAAAACAGGTGAGTAAATGCGTTTTGGTTAAAGGTACGATTTTTAAAGAATATTATTGTATTTCAAAAGTTGACAGAAACTTTTTCACATAGAATCACCAATGTTATCCTATGGGAGGAAATTCACTTAGCAGGTAAGTTAGGTTATCGATACTTTTTCTTACTCAGTGCTGGATCCTAGATTCAGCACTGGGACATTTCCTGAAAACAGTTGAAAAAATGCGTTTTTGTTATTCGGCTGATTTTTAAGGAATATTTGTAGTTTTCAAAAGTCGACACTTAGAAACTTTTTGGGAGAAAAAGTGTCAATGTTATCCTATGAGGAAAAATGAGTTATCGGTTTCGAGGTAAGTAATCGGTCTTTTGAGTTAGGGTTCTGGGGTTAGACTCAGGGGTCTCCCAGGGTCAGTGATGCACTGTTGTTGCACCCTCAGCGGCACTAGGGCGGCCGGGTGCAGAGTGTTGAGGCCCAATGTTATCCTATGGAGGGTAGGGGGTCTCCGGTTGGTGGGTGCTGGCAAGCAGGCCACGGGGTTGTGGGAGCAAAGCTCCTAGGGTTAAGCTCAGGGCAAGTTGGGGACCAAGTTAGCACAAAAGGGGCACCCTCAGCGGCACTAGGGCGGCCGGGTGCAGGGTGCTGTTTTGAGGTCGGGTGCCCTGCTGATTTCAATGGAGATTCTCCGGGACAAAGAAACACTGCAGGCTCGGGGACGAGGATCTTCCAGGAGCTACCACCACTTTGAGGGGTAAGTTGGGATTTAGAGGGATGGTTAGGCACTGCTGGGTTGGGCACACAAGGCCGTGGGGCGTCGGGTGCAGGGGTGCCTTTGGACGTCGGATTTTCTTACCCGCTCTGGTCGCGGTAGGGGGGGTCCTCTGGATTGAGGCTGCAGGCGTCGTCTGGAGGCTTGAGGCAGGTCAGAGGTCGCCGGATATCAGGTCAGGATCGCCGGGGGGACCTCCTCGTGGTGTTTTTCCACTCTAGCTCGGGCCGGGCTCGGCGGGTGCAGAGTGGGCTGGATTCGCGGTTCCTGGCTGGCACCAGGAGCTGCAGTTCAAACACGTCCGGTGTTCACGGGAGAAACAGCTTGGAAAGTGAATGCAGGCAGGTCCTCCAGGGTTTTTGAGGTTGCTGGCCGCTGGACACGCCAGGGTTTTGCAGGAGCAGGTTCGAGGGGAGACAGGCCTGTAGGGCTGGGGCCAAGTCAGTGGGCGTCGTCCTCTTGTTAGCTCTGCACGGCTTCTCGTCCTTCTTCTTCTCTTCTTTTTCTTGTGGTTCTGGATCTGAGGAAGGAAGGTTCAGGGTGCCCCTAAATACTAAATTTAGGGGCGTTACAGGTAGGTAAAGGGCAGGGACCAATGGGTCCCTTCCCTGGGGTGGGTACACCCCCTATTCTGCCACTCTCCAGTGGGAGGGGGCAGGAGCCTGTCCCTGGTTGGCTGGGTCCCCCATCCTCAAGATGGCGGGGACTCGAGGTTGTGCTTCACCTCGCCTCCCCCACCTTAGGGGTGGAGTTGGCAGAGGTGGGCCCACCTCTCTTCCTCACTTGTTTTTCCCGCCGGTTCTCCCGCCCAAAGTGGGGGGGTAGAACCAGTGGGGACCAGTTGCTGAAAGCAGCAAATGGTCTGGAGAGGCTCACAAAGGCGGCATGCCTTTGAAGCCTCTCCTTCGTGAACCCTGCCCATCCTGGGGGAGGAGGCTTGGCACCTCGTCCCAGGATGTGCATTGTTTCAGGCCCCCCGAGAGCAGCAAGCTCTCGACCCAGGGGTCCAGAACCATGTCTGGTGGTGGCAGCCTGCGCAGCCACTCAGTCAGGTCACTGGGAGTTGGTCGAGTTTCAGGGGGCATCTCTAAGATGCCCTCTGTCGTGCATTTTACATTAAATCCCACACTGGCATCAGTGTGGGTTTAATGTGCTGAGAAGTTTGATACCAAACTTCTCAGTCTTCAGTGCAGCCATCATGGTGCTGTGGAGTTCGTGATGACAAGCTCCCAGCACCATATACTCTTAATGGCAGCACTGCACTTACAGTGCCCAGGAATGGACCTGGGTACTGTAGGGGTACAGGGCTCATGCACCTGTACCCTCACCACTGGCATAGGGCACCCAGCTAGAGGGGTGACTGATGTATGCCAGGGCAGTGGTTTGTGGGCATGGCACACAGGGGTGGGTGCCATGTCGACTCTTCACTTTGTTCTGCACCAAGACACGCAGCCTGCAAAGGCAGTGTGTGTGTGTCAGGGCCTCTAAGGGTGGCACAATAAGTGCTGCAGCCCATAGGGGCCTTCTCTGGTCACAGTGCCCTGGGTACCTGTGGTACCATTTACCAGGGGCTTACCTGTGGCCAGAGATGCCAATTGGGTTTAGGCTTCAATGCAGTTTTAGGGAAGGAACACAGGCCCTGGGTACCTGATTGGCAGGAGCCCAGGGCACACTCAGTCAAAGCACATCAGCAATTCAGCAAAAAGTGGGGGCATACCATGCAAGAAAGAGGGCACTTTCTCACACTGGCCAATTCCTACAGTTTGTAAAAATTGCCGCAACAGCCTGTGGAAAATTGCCTTCTTTCCCAGAGGTCCACCAGGTGTCCCAGACATTGGGAACACTGTTGAACATAGCTGGGGGTCAGAGATTGGTCTCGCATATCTATAGGGCACTGAGGGAGGATACACCACGGGAAGAATTACCGAAACACGCCAGGTGGCACGATATGTTGGAGGCGACACTTTCGACTAAGGAATGGGAAGGAATCCATGTGGGGGTGAGGACTACCTCTACTAATGCAACGTTAAGTTGATCAAGTATAATTTGGTGCATCAGGTGTACATTATATGCAATTTTCCCAGTGTGACCCTCCTCATGCCCCCGCTGCGCTGGGCAGGGAGCGGACTTCATTCACATGTTTAGAAGGGCCCTCATTTGGATGAATATTGGGAGGCGATTTTAAAGTCCCTGGATGCGACTACTGCATTGGCCTATTCCCAGGGATGTAGGGCTTTGTCTTTTGGGATGGATCCCAGTTAAACAAAAGAATAATTGAGTAGGAAGTTCCTCCCGCTAGGCCTTGCACTGGCCAAATGCAGACTAGCCATTAGGTGGATGTCCCCAGTTGCACCGAAAATTGCAGACGGGCTGAGAGAGATGGCTGAATGGGCGAATGCTGAGGAGTGCCATATGCGTAAAACACGTAGGGATAATACACTTGCAGATGACCTACAGGCCTGAGTGGCAATGCTCACCGAGCTATTAGATCCCCCAGATGCACTACCTCTTGAGCATGAATGAAGATAGAGGTTGGAGAGCTCAGAAGGTCTGACTCAGGAATGAGTAGTGTACAGAACCGTAGTACCATCTATATCCAGTTAAATCTGCCGCCTGAAGGCCTCCCACGTTGTGCCCGGTTCATTACATAGTGATTTATCGGGAATTTGTGTTGTTGTCAAAGCCTGAGGGGTATTGGAATCATAAACTGATATTTAATGAGGTTTTACAATGTATAACAATTGTTCTGCCAATTACTAAATTGCTAATAAAAACATATACAAAAATAAATTGAGAGGTAGCACTGCAGTTCTAGAAGTTATTCTGTGGTGCAAAGGTGTAAATCTTGAATCAATCGATGTAGGGATATTAGAGTTCACAGTGGCCAGTAGTAGGGTTCGTCCTATCCATAAGGTCACTACTGACGACATTGCAAAAGGAAGGGGAGGTGAAGGTTACACTAAGGTCTACAAGAGATGGGACCTGGGAAGAGGTGGAGTGATGGCGATGGATTTAGATTACACTCGGGGTATCTTGGTCAGGAAGACTGGAGGTCTGTGACCTTCATATTTTCCAGCAATCACACTTGCATATCCAGTTCAAATACATTAAATGTCAAGCAGAGCATGAGGGGGGCATAACGGACGGTGGAGAGGGTTAGGAGTGTGGATTGTTAGGGGTACTAAGTGGAAGAGAAACAAATATTCGGTAAGACAACCAGCCTTCTTGAAGACCTTGAAAACAGATGGGGTTAGAGAGAGAAAGAAAGAGACTTTTCATCGGTGTCTATTTAAAAATTCATATGAAATTCGGCAGAAGCCTCATCATACCCAACTGTGAGCACTTGTACCCATCTATTTTCCACAGAATAGATTTATTTTGGGGTGTAACACCCCAAACACCCCTTTGAAGTTATACCCCTGATTGCACCAAGGGTGGGTCAACGCAGGCAAGAGCAAAGTGTTGTTCAGGGAGGCGGTCTTCGCGGCACTCCTTTCTCCTGCTCTAACGGCACCTCCCTCTCATATGCCAGTCACAGGACTCTTCCTCCTACAACCAGCCTTCTCTTCTTCTATTTATAGCCATCTGTAGGATTACCAGCCTCTTGGAACACTCCCGGCTCCTCTGCCCACAAGAACACACAGCTAGTTATGCTGCACTCTATTTTTCCTTCAAAATATTCACCATTAGCGGCGCATTCAGTACTCTTGTGTCAGCACCTCTAACCTAGGTGTGTTCCCCAACCTCTCCCTCTGAGCTCACTCCACCCGAGCTGATCTCTTAAACTGCCCCGCCAGAGCCTGTCAGCCCTCTGTGCTCCACCCTACCCTTTAAACCCCACCTATAAACATCGTATGTCATCGATTAAGCCCAGTCTTTCTTCCCTCTTCACACACTTCCTCCACTCTGGCTCTAAACTACTTACAGTCTGTAGCAGTCCTTCCTTTTGTGGAGGAACACAACAGCAGCCAGGCCCAGCAACTTGCTTGAAGGCCATTAATGTCCCTTCTCCCCAAAAGGGTAGCGTGGATGGCATTCGATCGGTTCACTCACTACTTGCCCTCTTTCACCATACTCAGCCCACTGCACCCAGACTTAGTGGGAGTGCCACTGAGAGTGGACGTGCTGAGGGGTACAGAGAGGCCTGCAGTAAACATGTTGTGCTGGAGCCGGTGCCTGTCTCCTGGCACAGCCCTGAATGTAGGAGGGAGAATAACCCGAGGAAGACAGAGAGGGGAACTGAGGCCTGAGGGTAAATGAGATCAGGGAGTGTGGGCTACCGTGCCAAGGCAGTCTGAGAGTTGGGCGCACCCTGCCCATCTGATGCCCTCACATGCCCTCTGCCCCCCCCCCCTCCTTTAGGTAAGAGCACGAGGGAGTGCAGATTGAAGAAAGCAGGACTGCTCGGTGTGCAGAGCGGGTCACTCTTACCCTCCATAGGCAGCCGGGTCATGGCGGCGATGGGGCCCAGCAGAGATCCGAGGGGGTCACAAGGAGAGATGTGCACTTGGCGATGCTGTCAATATGTACCTGCTTCCCCGGGGTATTTCTCCCGCCCCTCCTGGAGGGAACAGTGGTTCAGCTCAAACTCTCTTCAGCTGGGTTTAAGCTCTCCTAGATGTTCTTTAATTATACTAATGTCTTTTAGCACTTCTGCCACTTATTAGTGCTACAAATAACGGGTGTTGCTTTTACCCGTGGTTTTGTCAGTCTTGGTTTTTTCAGGTAACTACATTTATCTAAATGGGATTATACTAAAAATCTGGCACCCCACACGCACCAGGGCCGACTTTGGAGAACCCTGCAAGTCTTACCCAATGCACAGGTACTTAATGTATCGCCCTGGGAAGGATGGAAGACTGTATTGACCTCAATGGGATTCGAAGCTGCGACCTGCAGATCACAGCAGATGTCAGCAGCACACGTTTGATTCACTCAGCCTCCCTGCCAACACTTCTTGTGGCATTTTGGACACTCCGATGGGGAGTTGAGTGCCTTGGACTTTAATGACCAGAAAACAGAGAAAGGTTAAGGGTTATCCTCCGTTAGCAGAAATGGCGCAGAGATTTTTGGCACTTCAGGTTAAAATAAACATTTAGCTTTAGGAGTGCTGTCAGTCATAGATACTGTTTTGACTCTTTATTTTAATTTGGTGTCACCTAGATTAATGTGATGTCATCATGGAGCACAGGCAAGCCGTGCCCATCTACCCCATCAATGCTCTCCGGGCTAGGCAGGAAGTCAGAGGTAGTCCTGGAGACCCTGTGATGGCCACGAGGTGCAGCGGTCTTGGGTTAGGGATAAAGAGGTATCACCACAAGACTGCCTCGGCACTGATCCTTCTCCTGGGCCACAGGTGATGTAGGTGGTGACGGGTCCTTGTGCTTTCTGCACCGCCTCCGCTCTCTCAGGCCCTAGTTTGGTAGAAGGCCATCAGTCCGCAGGTTCTGCTCTTGGGGCGCAGCAGTCTTCACAGATATGGTGTCTAGTCCTCTGCAGTCAGTGAGAAATCCTGGAACCCTGATATGGGCAAGCTGTTTATCCCCAGACCTGATGCACCAGTTATGGTGCATAGCTCAATCTTCATGGGTCTCCCCAGCCAGTTGTGGCATGTCCATGCGTGATCAGGCATATCTGGGTCGGGGTCAGCAGGAGCCCTCTCTGAGTTGGTTACAACCTGTTCGAGTGTGGGGCCAAACCTTTTATAAAACAAACTGAGGAAGGAAGAGGGGGTGGAGATAGGTGCACTATGGTAATGGCACAGGAGGCAGTCACCAAGGGCAGAGTCTGACGCGCCCCACCCAAAGACACGGTAACCCTCTGGGGGAAGGGAAGGAATCCAAGTGCAAGCCCCGAGGCTAACAAGGACCTTGGCAGCCTCCTTCCCGGTCCTCCACCGTCTTCCATTGTCTTTCACACTAAAGGATTCCGAAATGGATTCTCTGCTACACCCAGCCAAAAAAACACACAGGGTACACATTCACCCTGGAGCATGCACACAGTGCACATATGCCTCGCACAGATGGTAGTGAAAGACCCTGGTTAAGTAGAACTGGCAGACTCTTTTAAACAAGGGAGGCCCAAAGGCCTCCCCCCAAACCACCTGCACCCCCTCCCCCCGAAAGAGGAAGAGAAAGGAAAAGGCATGGCTGTCTCTTCTATTACAAATCACGCTGCCTTTTCTGCTAGGGTCAGAGAGCCCAGGCAGTAGTCACTTTCTAAAAGATGGGTGCACATTTGGTGCCACATTCTGAGCTCTCTATCCATATGAGAGGTCCTTCCGTAAACACACCTGATTGTGGTGTTCACTGAGAAAGAAATCAAAACACCTACCCTGACATTGAAGTGACTTGCCGGGAGAGTTAGTGTGAGGGCCCAGGGAAGGCCTTGGGACAGTGTGAGACTGTCCTGTAAGGGTAAAGGTCAAGGCGAGAGTGTGTCCATGTTGGTTTTCCGTTTTGATGCTTTACATTTCATGTTTTGTCAATGTCATTGTAATCAATATGATGACATATTTCATCCACCAAAAATGTCGCGGCTGTGCAAAGTGTCCGAGTTAGCTGAGAGATACACCTGCTTTCTGAAGCCTGAATTATCTGGAAAGTAGCTCAGCGGTCTGAGGGCCAGATGTATCAAAGAGTTTTTGGTCATTCTTTCTCTATGGGAAAATGTGTTCGCAGTTATGGCCCTAAGTCGGGTGTTGCCTTGTAGATAAACGTGCTGCTTGAAGCCCAGTGAGGCTCATGTTACCTGAAAGATGGCTCTGCTGTATGAAGCCTGTGGGCCACACAAGGGACAGTTCTGCTTCCAAAAACCTGTTGCATGAGAGATAGCTTTGCTGTCCAAAGCCTGTGCATAGGAGGGATAACTCCGCTATTTAAAACCTATGTTACCTGGGGGGGATAGTTCTGCTGTCCAAAGCCTGTGTTGCTGGGGCGAAAGCGCTACTGTCTACAACCTGCTAGACCCGTGTTACTGAATGGTGACTTTGCTACATAAAGCTGTGGCTCCATTGAGGGGGGTTATGCTGTCCAAAGTCAGAGAGGCACGGAGCATAACTCATGAGTCACGTGACCGCAATCCTGGATGTTTGTTCTTTGCCTCACCTGTTGGTATATGGGTTTTATAGACTGGCTCACAACAACAGCCAAGGCCCGTTGCCCCCACAAAGAGTCTCGCGGCCGTGTTTCCTTAGCAATGCAGCGGCGTGCTGCACAATGAGACCAGGATGTAAAATGGGAGCGCGTTGCACGGCGACTGTGGTGAGGGATGGGCTGATGGGCAGGAAGTGTGGCACGAGGTCAGAAGTATAAACGCGATCATACATTTATTCATGTAATTATACGCCGAGGTGGTATGAAACCCGTGCAGTCAGTGAGGTTACCGGGAGGACGCGGCTGACCTGCGCCGAGGCCTGCTTCCGAGCCGGCAGGCTGCAGGTAACGGGCCCGCAGGGAGCGACGAGGGGCTAATGGGCCGCACTGAAGTATGGGCCGGTGTCGGAGAGGAGCGGGTGCGGCTCCTTCCGGGACGCCCACCTGCCACATTTTCGCGCCCTTTCCAACCCCAGGCCCGTGACTTAGAGGGTCAGCGGCCTACTGACGAGGCCCCTTCCTCAGGCCTTAAGAGGGCTCAACGCCTTGCCGAAGGTTTCTGCCGCCGTTACATGGCCCAACTTTCCCATCTGACCTCAGTAACGGAATTAACTGCGCAGGCGCGCCTCTCTATGGCCAGTGAGCCGGACTCCTGAGGCACTGCACGAGAAGCAGGGAGCAGCGCCGAGAGGTGCTAGGGAGACAGACAGGCGCTATGCAAAGAGGGAGAAGATATTTCAGCGAGGCACAGACTGGCACTACACTACACTACACTACAGAGTGGCACTACAAACACCGAGAGGAAATTTCAAAGAGACATATAAACTCCGAGCGTAGATTTCAGTCAGATACACGTATGCAAGCACATATACAGACGGGCAGGAGCTACATTGAGACATATGCGAGCACTGAAATGACATTTCATCGAGACACAGACATACAGTGAGTCACTGATATAAAGTTCCAAAAAGATATAGACATGCAAATATTGAAAGGATAACGCAAAGAGACACATATTAACACAGAGAGGAAATTTCAGTGAGAACATAATCATGCAAACACCGGGAGACGATTTCAGAGAGATACACATATGTAAGCATATATATACAATGAGAGGAGATTTCAATGAGACATACAAACATTGAGAGGAGATCTCAGTGAGACGTAGGCATGCGAACAACTAGAGATTTCGGAGAGGAATAGACATAAATATGAGGTACACATATGCAAACACTGAGGGAGACTTCAGAGAAAACATAAACAATGAGAGTAGATTTCATGAGGCAGACATACAACTCTATTTCAGTGATGCACGGATCAATCAATCAATCAGGGAATTGTAAGCGCGCTACTCACCCGTGAGGGTCTCAAGGCGCTGGGGGGGGGGGGGCGTCGCTCCGTTCAGCCGAAAAGCCAGGTCTTGAGGGACTTCCTGAAGGTGTTCAGGGAGGGGGCGCGTCTGATGTCTGCCGGTAGCTCGTTCCAGGTCTTGGCTGCAATGTGAGAGAAGGATCTTCCGCCTGCTCTGGCTCTGTGGATGCGCGGGGTTTCGGCCAGTGCGAGGTTGGAAGATCGGAGGTTTCTTTTGGGTACGTGGAAGTTGATTCTGTCGTTGAGGTATTTGGGTCCGTTGTTGTGTAGGCATTTGTAGGCGTGAGTGAGGATTTTGAAAGTGACTCTTTTCTCCATGGGGAGCCAGTGGAGACTTCGTAGGTGTTGGCTGTTGTGTTCGTGTCGGGGGATGCTGAGGACGAGTCTGGCGGCGGTGTTTTGTACTGTCTGGAGTTTGCGGGGTAGGGACTTGTTGATGCCGGCGTAGAGTGCGTTTCCATAGTCCAGTCTGCTGGTGATGAGTGCATGGGTGACTGTCTTCCTTGACTCAGGGGGGATCCACTTGAAGGTCTTGCGGAGGATGCGGAGGGTGTTGAAGCAGCTGGAGGTGACGGCGTTGACCTGTCGGTTCATGGAGAGTGATGAGTCGAGTACGATGCCGAGGTTCTTGGCGTGGTCTGAGGGGGTAGGTGGGCTTCCGAGGGCGGTCAGCCACCAGGTGCTGTCCCATGCAGAAGAGGTGGTACCGAGGACGAGGACTTCTGTCTTCTCGGCGTTGAGCTTCAGGCAGCTGTTGGTCATCCAGACTGCGACGTCTTGCATTCCTTTCTGGAAGTTGAGTTTGGCAGTGGTGGGGTCTTTGGTGAGGGAGAGAATGAGCTGGGTGTCGTCGGCGTAGGATACGATGTTGAGGCCGTGTTGTCGGACGATGGCTGCGAGGGGGGCCATGTAAATGTTGAAGAGGGTGGGGCTCAGTGATGAACCCTGTGGGACTCCGCAGGTGATTTTCATGGGGTCGGAGAGGAAGGGTGGGAGTCTGATCCTTTGGCTTCTTCCGGTGAGGAATGATCGGATCCAGTCCAGGGCTGTTCCTTGTATGCCTGTGTCGTGTAGTCTGACGACTAGTGTGCGATGGGAGACGGTGTCGAAGGCCGCTGATAGGTCGAGTAGGATGAGGGCTGCGGAGTGGCCTTGGTCCAGGAGGGTGCGGATGTCGTCTGTGGCGGCAAGTAGGGCGGTCTCTGTGCTGTGGTTGCTTCGGAATCCGGATTGGGACGGGTCGAGGACGGCGTTCTCTTCAATGCATCATGTCAGTTTCCTGTTGACTGTTTTCTCTGCAACTTTGGCTGCGAAGGGGAGGAGCGAGATGGGCCGATAGTTCTTGAGGTCAGTGGGGTCAGCTGTGGGCTTCTTGAGCAGGGGTCTGACTTCTGCGCGCTTCCAGTCGTCTGGGAAGGTGCCTGTTTTGAAGGTGGTGTTGATGGTGCGTTGTAGTTTGGGTGCGATGGCGGCCACAGCTCTGTGGTAGATGTGAGGGGGGGGTTTGGTGGGGGCCCCCAAGTGGACGCTTTTCATGGTCGAGGCGGTGTCTTCGGCCGTGATCGGTGTCCAGTTGGAGATGGTGGGCTGGCTGGTGTTTCTGGGGGCGGGGGCCGTCTGTGGCGCCTGGTGGATGGTCGATGAAGTTGTCGTAGAGGTTTTTGATCTTGAGGTGGAAATAGGTTCCAAGCTTGTCGCAGAGGTCTTGGGATGGGGTGATGTCTGTGGCTTCACTGCGTGGGTTGGTGAATTCTTGAATGACACTGAAAAGTTCCTTGGAGTTGGTGGAGTTGGCCAGGATTTTGTTGTGGATGAAGTTCCTTTTGGTGGCTCTGATCTGGTTGTGGTAGTCCGTCATGCCGTCCTTGTAGGTGGTGTGGTTTTCGGTTGTCTTGGTGTTTCTCCAGTTCTTCTCCAGGCGTCTGCAGGTGCGTCTGGCTTCTTGGAGAGCGGTTGTGAACCAGGCGGCTTGCCTGGGGCGTTGTCTGTCGGGGTTGCGTAGCGGGGCGAGCTCATCTGCGCAGTTGGAGATCCAGGTGTGGAGTTCTCTGGCTGCGTCGTTTGCGCTGTTTGCGTCGGGTGCCCAGGTGTGGTTGTCTCGGGTGAGGGTGGAGTTAAGTTGCTCGTCGGTAACCTTGCTCCAGTTCCTTCGTGGTGGGCGTGGGGCTGGTTTGGGTGCCTTGGGTTTGTTGATGGCGAAGTGTACGCAGTGGTGGTCGGTCCATGGCGGCTGCGTTGTGTGGCTGAAATGGACGCTGTTTCCTGCTGCGAAGATGGGGTCAAGGGTGTGTCCTGCTCTGTGGGTTGGTGTGTATGCAGAGTGAGAGGACATTGCATTTAGGCAATCACATGCAAACTGAACAGATTTCAGAAGACACACACATATGCAAATATTGAAAATTCAACATGACAGGCTTATACAAACACTAAGGGTATCAGTCATTTCGGGAGTCAGGAATATTATGGTATTCTCATCTTGCCCCGAAAAGTTCCCTGAGAAAAGGGAATTAGTGCAGGAACCAGGAATACCACACCCAATTAGTATAATATGTAGAATTAGATATGACTATATATTTGGCCCATACCCCAAACTTTCACATTTTCACTGGATATATTTCCAGGTGGAGAAAAATCAGGAATTCAGTGTTCAGACTTTTTTTGTGTCTCCAGAATCAGGAAATGCACTAAGCCCATGATGGGGTCCTACTATGAGATCGCTCACTCTTTCTGCCTCTCTCTCAAAACACACACACACACGCACACACACACACACACACACACACACACACACACACACACTTTCAGCGAGACATACATGTTACATTAAAAGAACTCCAGAAATAAAAGAAATGGCATGTTATAGGTCACAAAACAACAAGTCGGACCGTACATTTGTTCCACTTCTTTGCAGCTCACTAACCAACCCCCTAAATCTCAGCATTTCCTCCTTCTGGCTGTGCTGGACATTGTGACTGAATCTGGCTCTGCCCCTGTGCTAGCCCTATATGCCTTTTAGTATTCCTCGGCAGCATTATATTTTGTGCATTTTTTTGCCAACTGCCATTTCTGCTGTTGATACAAGCATTACATGAACCACAGTGTAGTAAAACAATACACACAAATTTAACACTGTTTGCTGGTTACATAGACGGCTCTTAATGTCAATAGAGTGCTTGATGTTCCTTTTGATTTAGAATTTTTAATAAGTGACTTCCTGCAGAATATTTAATATGCCTTCCCTCTCCTACTTACTTCAAAGCAGGAAGAAAGTTTGTACTGGAAGATGCTATTTTTATTCTTTCTTGTAACAAGTCATTCTCTAACCATGCATAACTGCTTCTTCTGGCAGTAATAGTGCATTGTATTGTATTGCAGCATTTATATAGCACTTACAATCCTGTGTGAGGTGCTGAAGCACTTGCCTACAAGAGTAGCATGCTACACCATATTGCATGTGTGGTTGGGTGATGTTTTTGTTTTGATCCCATATGGGAAGTGTTTTCATGTCGTGCGTGATGACCACCAAGATACAGTTATGGAGTTATGGGGCGCAGCACGTTGCAGCGTGTTGTATGATGAAGTGTAAGAGACAAACACACAGTTTTATGGTTTATAGTATGCTGTTAGTTTTGAACAGCTCTGCTCGTCCCTTTGTGGTATTTCATATGATATAGTCTGCTTAGCTGGTTACTTCTGTGTATAGTTGTGGTCATCAGTTGGCATGGTTGGAGGGAGAGAGGAGTGAAGAGATCTGTAGGGATAAGCATTTTTATAATCATCCCATATCTGAGTGTCCATGTGAGATGTAAAGAAGCGGTCAGATTGTATAGCTATTTGGGACCTGAAGTGAATAGACTATACTAAAGTCCTCCAAAATTATTCTGAAATGTGTGACAGATCTCTTCATAATTCCATGCTTGTTCATTTGGTGGTCTTTGGGTTTTTGGCAATACAGGGCTAGTGATGGACAACCCTCATACTAGATATGTATTATGTAAATTTAATAGGTATAAGTTACAATTTGTTGCTGACTGCTGCGTATTATGGTTTTAGTATTATTGTGGGCCATAACAGTTATTTATGGAAGTTCATAACCAGATATATAGGCCTTAGCAAACCGTAGGTCAGCCCTTTTTGCTTACCTGCATAATGTAAGCAGTTTTCTGGTAGAGTTGTTTGCAGTTCGTAGGTTGTAAGCTGAGGATTGCACTTGAGGCTGTGGCTGTTTTCTGGGCTCTGTTGCCTGGAAGCAGGTGGTGCAATTATCTACGAAATAGCCATGTCTCAAGTCTCTATGCTCCTGGGTGCGTCTATTGCTGGCTAGTAGAGAGTTCCAGAGCTGAAGTCAATACCCCAAGAGTTGTATTGCCATTTTCAGTTGCTCTGGAGTAGGTCAAATAAAATGTTGAATCTTACGCATTATCAGCTAAAGAGCAGCCATTTTACAGGACACTTGCCAATCGCTCCTGGTTAAAATATTAATTGCAAATTATTTTTTCAGGTGCATGGCTTGCAAACAGTAGCAGCCAGTACTCTAGACATATAAGCACGTACTGAGAAGGGAATCCAGAAAGACATGGAAATACAAACATTAGGAGGATATTTTAGGGTGACACTCGTAAACAAGCACTGAAGGCCTCATGTAGCTGACTCTGGTAAGGGAAGAATATGTGTTAAAAGATTACTACACATTTCTGCTATTTCCACGGACATAGATGTGGCAATTCTATGTCGCACCATGAACCCTTTGGTGACGTATTGCAGCCAGCAGAAGTATGGTGTTAACGAAGAGCTACGAAATGTGGAAAAATGTGAGGTACATGCCATACTGAATGTTATTCCAACAGTTGGTTTTGTACCTGAACTCTAAACTGAGAGGTAGGGCTGTGTGTGTAATGTACTTACCATATCGGGGCATTACCCTAGACCTTATCGCAAGACGGCAAATTATCCTGTTAGGTGAGATTTCAGGAAGACACAAATGTATACGAACACTCGGCCCTCATTATGAGTTACGTAGATTTTGGTGTGAATCTATGTGCTTCCCCATTCCAGGAAAATAACTTGTCCAAATTCGCACCTATTTACCGCCAGCTCAGAACGGTCGGTGCAGTATGCCCTTTCTCCCAACGCCCCCATCTCAGGAGATGATCTTTTAGCGCCAAACACATCAAACAAGAGTTTTCAGTGAGAGGGCTGCTCATTAACTCTTGCTGAACTGCATGCTTTCCTGTAGGTTTTACCACTGGTCACAAATGCTGTAATAGTATTACTGATAAAGGGCATTTCTGAAGGAAATAGCACTAGATGCTAAATCAAGCCGTAGATGAGCCTTTGAGACTTAACATAAGCGCACCCTCACTTCTTAGGGCACATAGACGCCGAATAGCATGTTCATTATTACCCAATTTACTGGTATCAATTTGGGAATTTGAGTGTGTGAGATGGGTTAAACACAGATTCTTCAAGTGGCTGCATTAGTCCATTGAGAGAGAGAGAGAGGGAGAACTCGCTCTCTGCTCCCTGTAGAGTATCATGATAACTGGGAGATATACACTACCAGGATTACATCACACCTTTACAACACTTACGTATTTTGATCAGCAGGAGACTCTGCCTCCGGCTTATTGGCCTTTCAAAGGTGAGCCTAACATGCTTGACTGCCCCAGCCCAGTAGCATTCAGATGGAAGCCTGATATGTGTTCTACTTTACAAGCATGGCATGTGACTGACTCTTTCCCAGACCTCTAATCTGTCGGCGTGGTACACTCTAGCTCAACTCCCATTCATGGGGTGCACCAACAACTAGGATCATGAGTAGTGTAGTCGCGAAATGGACTTTGGTGCTCCCCGATTGGAGCCATCACTTAGGTTAACTCTATTTAGTTTAGGAGCAAGTGCTAAACATTCTGGTAAGAATGGCAGACAAGGGTTATAGTTCAAAGCTTTATATAAAAAGTTATAGGCAGGTTACAGAATATGTGGCATTAGGGAATTTAGCTGCAAAGCATAAATGTCATAAGTACAAAAAACTCTGTATAGTTCTAAGTGAAATCCGGCATAGATTTGCCTTCTAAGAGTGGGGAAATGGGAATCTCCCTATAGAAATCTATGTGTTCTTTTATAGGACTTTAGACAAAGACAGTCATACATTCTACATGGGTATGCATTTCTCGGACAATGCACCATTAGGGAACAAGCAATAAGAAACATTTTACTACAGAATACATTAGAAGATTCATGGTAGCACTACATTGAATGTGCGTACATTCTCAAAATTAGTTCGGCAGGCCAATGAGTACATTGTATGCTCATAGCCTGGGACAGTTGAAATGCCCCTGGTACACAGCAAAGAAGTCTCTAGGAACAGTTTTCAGTTTATTAGTGTGAGTCTTACAATTCTTTATTTGGAGCGAAAGAACAACAACAATAAAACGTGATCTTGGTGACGTCGGTGCAAGATGGAGGACATTGTAATCAGGACTTAAGTAAGCATAAGCCCTAATTTGCAATGCATTTAAGGTGGTAGATCAACTCCCACAACCCCCGATGATTTCAAACCATCCCTTTAATTCTTTATTACAGAATGTCATTCATTAATTTCGGATACTTATTGTTAGATTTGCCCAAGTCCTTCAAGGTGTCATAAAGGTCACTTTGCATGTCTTCAACCTTTATAACAAGCCTCTTCCTCTTTCTTTCTCTCATTCCTGACAGCTTCTTATACCCATAATTTATACTATTTCATGATGAAATTCCTTTGCAAAATGTCAAGGAAACAAGCAGTATAAGCAAAATATGGGTTTGAAGCCGTTCCAGAATTCCTCCCCTTACACTACCAAGTCATTCCCCTACTTTGGCAAATTCCTTTCCAACGGATCCAAATATTGACCCTATCCCTTCCTAGGCACCTGATTCCTCTAGCTCAGTTAGTTTATGCATTATATTCCTGATGTTAGTAACGTGGCCGTTAAGCTGTTTAGCTACATGCAGAATATATGCATAGCATTCCTGAGCGTGAAAGACTCTGTAAACTCCGCCTTCCTTGGCGAGGAGCAAGTCAAACGCAAGGTGATTTTGCATAATCATAGCTCTCATCGCAAGCATCTCTTTATTTATTACAGTCAATGCACCTGCTGTGTTAGTGGCAAGCCGCTCAATTAAGGCGGACAATTTTCTAATCTTAACATCATTTAATGCCACTCCTGTAGATGAAATGAGTGCTCCAAAGATGTCACTAAGAATCTGTTTAAAGTTACGCTTACCTCTCATATATCGTTTAAGAGGAAAGTCTAACTCATTAGTGTGATATATTCTAGGGCAAACTAAAGCTGCATAACAACTACCCGTCCAATTATGTGGTGGCTAGAATTAAGCGGAATCTTCTCACACATAAGGAATCCCTTTTATACTGGTATCTAAATTTGAGAAGGTCTTCTCTTTTACCTAGTAGTAATGTTTGCATTCGCTCCATCCTTGTTTCTAGGGCGTGCTTTCTTTAATGTCTCTTCACCTTTCCCAATAATATGTTCCGCACTAGTCTTTCTCTCCCCCTTTCTTCATCTATTCTTATCCTCTCATTCAATTCTTCTATGAACACTCTCTCATCTTGGTTAATTTTGCAGTTATGTCATGACATGCTCTGGTTAGTAGTGCTCACATTAGCTACGCTGATCCCTTGACTTAAACCTTTGATAAGAGCGAGAAATGTGTTTAGCAGCCCACAAATACAAGTTTTCACCATTGACAATTGGTACCTCCTCCAATGGATCATCAAAGTCAGAATAAAGCAGTTTGATTGAACTCTGGTGATACAAAAGCTTCAAGAATACAGAGCAAGAGAAGAAATACGACAGGGGTAAGTGGAAGTATGTTGCTCCTTTGACTGCAGAGGCTAGAAGATAGGAGCAGACGTAGCAATCCTCCACCTTCATAACTCACATATTCGGGTAACATTTGATTATATAAATACACCCCCTCATGCTGGGTAAGGTGAGCCCCTTTACTCGGAGGGGAAGGTCTATCTATAGTTTCAAAGGTAGAGCTGATTGATGTATGAGAGATATCCCCTCCCAACAAATAGATATTCAACAGACATCCAAGCATAAAAATAAAAATGGCAACTGCCCTACTCATAAAAAAAAATTCACAGCGTGGCTGCCCATGTTAATCCAAATCGGATCAAGGAAATATCAGGTGAAGCGGTTAGTTGTGTAGGTCATATCCTATCGTCTCTACCCTATCTTGGAAACTACCAGGACTTTTTTGTGTCAGCCGGAGGCCTAAAGGAGCTATCATTCCCTGACTGTTCCTGTGACTCTCTATCCGTCCTATCAATGGTTGTGAGCGTGAGCAGGTTTCTGCCGTGGAGTCCTTTTGTTTGCTGGAGGCTCATCAATATCAGTCATTCAATCATCAGAGTCAAACCTGGTTTTGGCAAGGTATGTCCAGCTCGGACCTAAGTACTTTCGATGGACCTTTCTTTCTCAGAGGGGTTGCTTGGTACAAGTCGAATCTACGCTTTATTTACAATGTCAATCTGGTCAATCTTATCTTGTTTGTCTACCTCAATGTCTTCCCTGATCATCTCTGGTCTCTTGTTGTGTCTCAACAGGCTCTTACTGGTTGCTGTAGTCTTTTGCCAACCATCTTCAACTGGGCCTCGACCCTTGGAGGTGCTTGAGATCTCTGGCTCTGATGAGGCAGGCTCACTCTCCGAGGTGGAGCTTCCTTGGCCTGCCCCAGTCTCTAATCCTTGTGAGCTTTGCTGAGGTGGATTGGTCGCTGCCTTCCATGAGTTTTTGCTGTGCCAGTGAATGTGCATTCTTAATCCAGTAGTGGGTATCACAGTGGTTGCTGGGACAAAAGCACTCTTATTGACCTCTGGCTCCAAATGAGGCTCATCTGATGGGGACTGTGGACGCTCAGTCTGGTCTCTCTCTTCTTCAGAGGCCTCGACACCTCAAACCTGGGGTGACTCGAGGAATTAGTGGATGCTAGCTCCACTTCTTTCTCTTCATGCCTTGCCCTCTTGGTATGAAAGACGTGAATCCACTTGTCGGCAATAGCCAACTATACTGAAAAACATCCTCACCTCTCTTTGGTTGATGGGGAATTTCATATTAAGGACTGTCTCAATGCACTCATGGGAAGCTCTCCTTGTTCCCTTCTCTATCTGATGTCCCAAGTACTATGACAGTATTGAAATTTTGCAGGCGACACCTTATGCCTGTTCTCTGCCAAATTATTGAGTAAAGCAATCGTGTCTTGTTTGCAAGCTTCCTTAGTCAATCAGGAGATTGTTGATGTATTGAATTAATGTTGAACTACATGGTAACTGCAGCGGCTCCAAGTTCTTTAAAGTATCTGATTGAAATAGGATGGACTTTCAGAATACCCTTGTCAGGCGCGGCACCACACGGGGGTCTTGTCTTGGAACTGGAATGCAAAAAGAACCTGTCTCTGTTCGTGTAACTGGACCGAGAAGAAAGCATGGCAAATGTCAATGACCATGAACCACTCACCTTCTGGGGGAATTTGGAACAAGATTACGGCAGGTTTTAGTACCACAGGATAGTATGGTACGACAATTTGGATAATCTTTCTGAGGGCTTGTACGATCCTCCACATTTTGTTGGGTTTCTGTAAGGCCATGCTTGGGGAGTTACATGGACTCCCAATAACTCCCTTCAAGATGCCCTGCTCTATCATGCTCTTGATGACGGGAGTGATCCCTGCACTAGCCTCTGGGGTCATTTTTTAAGGGCAAGTCTGTGGAAAAACAGTGTTAGGTTGGATATTGATCTTACGGGGCTTATCATCTTTAATCGGCCCGATTTCTCTTCCCGTAAAATCGCAGACTTCCTCCTTAACTGTCTCTCTTAGATCTACTGGCAAATCCTCTGTTGTAATGGCTGGGTATCACCTGACAACAGGCTCTGTGGACTGCAACTTAAACTCAGCGTCAGCTGCCTGTGTCTCAATTCAGACACCATCCTGGGTGCAATAAATGACACAGTTGAGTTTACAGAGGAGATCTCCTCCTAGCAGGTTTACAGGACTAGAATCACAGATTACAAACTGATTCTGCTCTCTAATATCTTCTATTTTCACTGGTACAGGGGCAGTGCTTTGATTGCTGCACTGCTGATTTGTAATGCCTACAACTTGGACTTCTTTTCTTGAGAGGGATAGGGACCTCAACTTTTCTAACGGTTGAAGGGGTGGCTCCGGTGTCTATCAGGAAAGATACAGGATGCCCGTTAACCTCTCCATCTATGTATGGTATACTCTGGTCCATTTACAGGGCTACACCAAGTATGCACTCCTCCCCCCTCAGGCACCGTCATTGGCCCTGATTGAAATCTAGGGAAGTCTCGAACATCATAGGAACTGGACCTCCTTGGGAAATCATTGGGGTCTGGGGTACCCTGTGGTTTGGTTGAGGATGTTGAAAACCTCCTTGCATCAGCATCGGGTTGAAAGAATTTGGCAGATTTTGGAATATTCGGGGCTTCAATAGGAGGTCTAAGACTAGGTACTGGAGGAAGCTCTCCCTGTCCTGCTGAACTCATTCCCTGGGAATCTACCACAATATGGTCTAGGTTTTAATGGCACTCCCGCTTCCAATGCCCTATCCTGTTGCAAATGTGACACTATGTAACCTTCTTCAGGGCACATATACTCTTTCCTGTCATATTTCTCCGACCTCTCCCCATTCTGTGGACATTCCCACTATAAATCAAAGAAACTCCCTGCATCACTGCTCCCAAACTTGGGTCTAACTTGGGTCCTTGGAACCGAACCTTAAACTCCTTAACCCCTCCATTCTGAGCTAACTGTTTTGGGTTATCATAAACTTCTCTTTAAGCCGTTTGCGTTTTGCTTCTAACGTGTCACTGCAGTATTTTGCATACTGTAAGATCTCAGTTGGCTGGCTCTGCCAGCAAGGGGCACCCTGGGTGATTTAGCTGCTAATCTCTGGCCTCAGGCCATGCACAAATTATGCTATAAACCCTCCCATATTGTCTCCCAGAGGGTCATTCATCCCACTCTGCTCTCGATTCACCTGAATTAGTCTCTCAAAGTAAGCATGCACTGATTCCTAAGGCTCTTAGGAGGTTTAGAAAATCTTAGGCCAATTTGTCAATTTTGGGGAACCTTTGTATTCAGGTGCTTTAAAACCTCATCATACTTGGTTTTAACAGTGGCTGAAGGGGCATTTGTCCCTGCCACCCGAAGTGGTTCTTGTGTAGGCCAATTGCACTATGCCCACAGATCCTTTGGGACTGCCACCTCAATTAACATGTCCAAGTCTTCTCACAGAACCTTGGAAATAGTCACGATCTGTTCCATCTGAGTGTGCCATTTATCTTGATTCTCTCTAAGCTTTTGAAGAGTGTTTGTGAAATTAAAAGGGTTAGATCGATACCATGGGCCATGTACATAGGCTCATCCCTGTACTTCATGCAAAGGAAATTCCTTTACTATTCCCCCCACATTTCCTTCCTCTTCCTCTTTCGGCTGTTCTTCCTTTTTCCTTACCTAGACCTTCTCTTTCTTCAACCATAACTCCCTAAATGTTTTGATGTCACTCCATTCTGGGATGTTTTCAATCAGGTCCCTCACATAGGTCATCAACCCTCTCAACTTTAACAACCGTGTCTCCTTCTCAGTCATTGCCTTTGTAGCATTCTTCTGCAACTTCTTTTGCTGAGTTACGTCAATTCCTCATTCATCCGCCACCATCTTCAACCATGCATGCGCTTCTCTCGCCACTCTTGCAGCTTCCTTGCTCAGGTAAAGCAGCTCATTCTCCCCGTAATATCTTAGAAAATCCATTCCCATACTTCCCTTCACAATTTCTTCAAACTCTGTTTTCAGCTGTGCAAGAGTTATTTGCTGTGAGGTCTGCCCTGTGCCTGGTGAATTTCCTGATATGTGCAGGTAGTTTGGCTTTCTATCCTACTACTGACTAGGTTCCCCTTTTCGTAGAGGAACTAATGCCATCCCTTCAGGGCTCGGTGCTGAATCCTGCAGTATACTTGGGATCGGTCATTTTGGGATGGTACCAACAGATGCCTCAGCCGGGGGAATAATAATCAGGGCACTAGAAGAAGACAGGGTGCTTATTGCGACAGACACAGGGGTCTGACAACAGGCAAAATAGTGGTTTCTGAATAACTTTGGGTTGCGCAGGCCTCTGTTGAGGGTTTCGCAATGGTTCCCATTTTGGTTTACACCGGGGCAGTGGCACTTGATGTGGCGGCTACCACATTATATGGGTCAGTCTTGTTTTTAGGAGCTCATCTATGAAATAGTCTTCCTCCTCGCTCTCTGTTTCCATCTCCTTCTTTTGTTTTTCCCTGTTTTCTCTTTGCTTTCAAGCAGGGGGTATGCCCCAATGGTTTCTATAACTTCCTCTGCCATTCCTCGTCCTGCATGCGTCTCCAGCAATGAGCCCTACTGCTGATTTTAAATTCAGATTCCTTTCTTTTCACTTGCCATCTGTGCCTAAAGGTTTAAGGCTTCAAATTGTGTGGGCCTATGCTGTGGTTTCAAATTGTATATTCTTCTCCTCAAGTTCTTTATTCGCGGGATATAGAAAGTACCACTCAATGGGAATCAGAGTTCCCCATCTTTGAATGTATATTGGTTAAGTCACATGCATGTATATAACCCTTTCTTCACTGCCATTTCCCTGGCAGGAGTGCCTTAGGAGGAAACGTTTCCTCTCTATTTATGTCCTTCTCCTTTTTTAACAAGGGATTCCACATTCTAACAATTTCTCATTCACTCCTTGGTTCAATATCCCACCTTTTCCGTGCCAACAAGCTCACAGTGCGTCCACCAATACCAGTGCATCTCTGTCAAATGTAACCCTATCACAGCTCGCCTACAGCCTCTGCTAGCCAATCACTGTGCTGCGCCTTAGTGATGCAACGCCCTCATTCCACCAGACCGCTTCTGAAACCCTTTTTACAACTTTTTAATTTGCCTGCTTCAACTAAGAAAAGTTTCTACAAAAATAAGAGTGCTACCTACTTCCATGCAATAGTCAACCCTTGACCTGCGAAAGTCACTATATTTGTGCATCCACTCCCTGTGTACTAAGGAACGAACCATCACTGAGCTCGGTTAGTACACCCGTGCAAGAAAAGATCACGTCTCATATTTGGTACACCTCACCTAGCAGGCAAGTTCAACAGCTCAATGTTCTAACTTGAGGTACCTTTTCAAAAGCCCAAAAATATAATCAGAAACTCAATAGCTATTGCTCCAGCAAGTCCAACAATCAAAGCCACATAATAATTGCTCTCAAATATTGTCTGTATTCCACTGTTATGCACCTACACCACTCCCAACGTGCACTGTTCCACAACTATTTCATTTTCACGTTTTGCATGCAATCCCTATTGATACTTAAGTCGTTGCTCTCTTTCATTCACTTTGTGTCTCTGGAACCAGGATCAGGTTGGGGCTGGGTCAGTTTAGCTCACGGGGTAAACCGTTTGAACCATCAAAGTGCAGTACTTGGTTCTGTCGCCAATTAATTTGTCAGCTCCAATCTGAACGATCATCTGCTACCAGATCTGTCAGCGCGGAACACTCTACCTCAAATCCCATTCATGGGACGTGCCAACAACTAGGATTGAGAGTGGTGTAGTCCTGAAGCAGACTTTGGTGCTCCCTGACTGGAGCCGTCACTTAGGTTAACTCAATTTAGTTTAGTAGCAAGTGATGAACATTCTGGTAAGAATGACAGACGAGGGTTATAGTTCAAAGCTTTATATAAAGAGTTATAGGCAGGTTATAGAATATGTGCCATTAGGGAATTTAGCAGCAGAGCATAAAAGTACAACAAATTTGGTACAGTTCTAAGTGAAATCCGGCATAGATTATCTTTCTAAGAGTGGGGAAAGAGGGTCTCCTTCCCGTAGAAATCTATGTGCTCTTTTATAGGACTGTAGACAAAGACAGTTATATATTCTGCATGAGTACGCGTTTCTCAGGACATGCACCAATATGGAACAAGCAATAAGAAACATTTCACTACAGGATACATTCGAAGATTCTCTCATGGTAGCGCTACATTGAATGTGTGGACAGTCTCACAGTTAGTTCCACAGCCCAGTTGAAACACTGTATGCCCATAGCCTGGGACAGTTGGAGTGTCCTTGATACACAGCAAAGGGATCAGTTTCCATTTTATTAGTGTGAGTCTTACAATTCTTTATTTGGAACGAAAGAATTACATTGTTACAAGATGGAGGACATTGTAAACGTGACTTAAGTTAGCATAAGCCCCAATTTGCGATGCATTTAAGGGGTTAGAAGATCAGCTCCCACAGGACTTTGCAAAGCACAAGCCTGACACGTGGCTGACTGCATGTCCAGGGCTTCAAGTGGGATGAAAAAACTGGGGGGTCCCTCAAAGGGGCGTGGCCGATGCAGTTAAGGGTGTGGCTTAAAACGCGTAAGGTAAAAATCTGTGCTTAGCAGAGTGGGCCGCCTGACTGGCATTTTGCTGCTTCTGCGATTTGAATCCAGATATATAATACAATGAGTAGGATTACATACAACAAGCTAGGGCTATTGGCTTTGTCAATTGCTGTTAGTTGCATAAGATACATAAGCAAAAGCTATGGCTTTGTTGCATATAATATTGAAAATACTTCCGCTCTGAAATGATGAGACTGTGAAAGAACTATAACGAGACTCTTTGACGTTACAGCACAGGCATTGAAGGGCGGTACTGCTGCAGAGCTAAGATTTTTTATTACCCCATGGGTGAGGGAAAAAATTGAGAGCCCGATAGAGACCCTTTTCGGCACCTGCTTTTTAGAACTGCTGGTGCTGAGCACCGGCAAGACCCGACCCACTTAAAGCCCTGTGCATGCCTGCTACCATACTAACTCAGTAGTGGTCCCCTGGGCTTTCAGGGGTGAGCCTGACTGATGAACAGTTCTAAGGATGACCTATGAGAGACTTTGCCCCAGCCCCATTGACCGTCAGCAATAAGCCTGACATGTGACTGACTCTGTAAATCCGACTCGTGGCCGACTCTCCCCCAGCCCCACTACCTTTACAGCCGGTCACCCGAAGGAGTCTGGGCGAGGACCACTTTCCTGTGCTTCCGCCTCATTACCCGGCCGACATGTCTTTCCTACCGCAGGGCGCCCGGGGACCCGCTGTGGACAGCCTCGGTCCGGAGCGCTCGGCAGGGTCGTGCGGGAGTCTGACAACAGCACACTTTGTTTCAATCAAGGTTCTCCTCCGGCTGCAGGTGTGTGTGGCACCCCTGGGGAGGGAAAGCAGAAGAGAGCGAAATAGAATAGGGGGAAGGAGGGGCAGGGAGCATGGGTGAGTACAGAGAGAAGTGACAGGGCAACCTGGAGAGAGAGCCAGATGTACACACAGGTGCGAGAGGGATGGAGGCTAGAGAAGGGTGAGGAACAGAGAGGTGGAGAAAAATGGTAGAGGGATCAGTGATAGAAGGGCAGAGAGGGATGGGGCAGAAAGGTAGAGAGTGATGGGAGATAGCACGGGAGAGAGGGGGGAGTAGAACACAGAGGTCAGAAAGAGGGATTGGGAATGGAAAGGGAGGAGCGGTGGAGATTTAAAGGTAGTGAGGGATGAGGGATAGAAAGGGAGAGGGTGGGGAATAGACAGGGAGCGATGGATATGGAGCTCCATCAGCCTCTCTCCTGATCCTTTGGTTTATATGTTTCTTTTGTCTGCTGTGTAACGCTATTCCACCTTTTTGGTGTCATTTCTCTGTGGCCTTGGGCTCGCTTCTGTGCCAGGAGATTTCCCGAAGAGGCGCTCTCCAGAGCTTTAAAGTATTGAGCACCTGCACTTCTTTATGTTGAGAGAGAGAGTACCTACACTTCTCATCATAGGTGCAATACTTTTAATTGGAGAGTACCGTCACTTCTCAAAAGCACGTAGGTACTCTGGTATAGGGTACCTGCACTTCTGTTTTTCCATTTCAAGCCCTGGCGCTCACTCCCCCAGGGGCACAGGCAGCATCTTGGTTATTAAATGCTGTAGCTCGATACTCGGGTCTCACCGTCCTTGAAGGATCCAGCCCTGGTTGAAGTCCTTGTCACTGGTGACGAGTGACCACAAGGCCCGGTGTGAGTTCACTCTAATGTCTTTTTTGTGCACCGACAAATCCCCGACCTTCCAACTGGTTTCCTCATTAGCGTTCGGCTGATTTAGTGTTTGGCGGACGGTTAATCCATCACAAAGGTGGTGGACATCCTCTCTGTCTTATTATAAGTGCCATAGGATACAATGCACTCATACAATGATGGATGGGATGTCCGTCTCATTTGTGACAGAGTGACCCATGCTCCAAATTCTAAATCAGGCCCTAAGTCATGAAAGAGTGCTAGGGTCTACGAGCGAGGGCCTTTACAACTTCGTGGAGGGGCCAGGTGAAAAGGCCTCCTCCTCTCAGCTGTCTCCCACGTTAAAAGAGTACTTGATGAACACCTTTTCCAAAATCACAGGAAACACATGACAGGAGCCTCCTGCGCAAAAACTTACCATGTTGGCCAGACATAGTTAAACCAGGAGCCCAGACTTTCAGCCCTACACCTCAGTAGTCAATGTTGGGTCTTTGCCTGTCCTGAGCTGTGTCAGCACCATGTCTTGTGTTATCTACAAGAAGAAACGTGTTTTAGCTCAATTATACTATTTATATGTGAAAATAATTGCCTGGAAACTGTTTGTTTCCAGAAAGCGTTTCACTGTATGACTTATTCAATTGCACCTGAGACCCAAAGTCCTATCTTTAGTATCTTTCATTTATATTCTGCTTTTTATATGTGAAAATAATTGCCTGGGAGCTGTTTGTTTCCTGACACTGTTTCACTGTATGATGTATTCAGCTATGCCATGATACCCAAAGTCCTATCTTTATTCTCTTACAGAGCCATTTTAATTCTGCCTCCATGATTCATGGTTTTTGACCCTCTGCCTCTGATCTTTGCTCCCCAGAAACCCGGCGGGTGGCAGTTGTCACTGTGCCCTGCAGAAGTCCAGACTCCTGGTGCTTGCCAATGCCCCCCGCTTTCCACCTGAGCCCTGTGCAGCACCAGAAGCATCATAAATGTGGACCCTCAAAGTTTTAGAACCGAGCCAAGACATATGGGGCACGGATCAGAAGGGCCACGGCTTGTGACTTCTGTGGCAGCACCAACGCACTGCTAGGCCTGGGTAACGTTTTAGTTACGCCAGAGTAATTGGAGTGATTTTGGTAATTTCGTCTTACTCTTTTGATGAGAAATTACCGAAAATGGTACAGTTAAGCCCATTTGCATAACTATGAGCAGCTTGGCAGAAAAATCCTACCTCAGGAGCACAGAAACGATGAAAGTAGTGAGTGCGTATAGCTGCTGGCTGCTGCTATTTGCGTTCTGTTGCATTTAGTGCTATTTTCTTAGTGCAAAATGCATCCTTGGGCCAGTTTTGGATGCCAGGGTACATTTCGTGCTAAGAAAATAGCACTAAATACTGGGTTATGCTCTTCACGCTACTCGGTGTAAGCTTGCATAATTTTGCTGTAATTACGCTACATCACATTTTGTGAGTTACTCCATCCCCTACGCACAGTTTGTGTGCTCTTAGTGCTCTTACCAATAGCACTTGCCTTTGACATTGTGCTCACATCTTTCAGGTAGGGTGGTGCTGGAGTGCCCATGGTTCCAACATACTGTGTCCTCAAAAAAGTCCCATGCTTGAATTACTCATGCTTACAATGTGACAAGCTGCCAATCCTTCTAAAGGGGGCATTACCCGGTGGCCCTGTGCCAAGCCCGCACCCATAACCTGAAGAACTGGCAGAGCTGTTGCCAATGGACTAGATTATGCCTTTAAGCCAGAGATGGCGAAAGCTATTTTTTTTTCACCAACTGTGAGCTGACTCCCTTAATACAAAACATACTACCACGAAGGGCCAGCACCTTGCCACCCCATAGGAAGTTGCATTTCCATGACTGCTTAGCTCCCTCTTGGGAAACTCTGGAGGAGAGACTTCAGCACCAGAGACAGAGAAGTTGCCGTCTCCTGAGATAGCCCATTTAGGTCTGGCTTTACAGCGCAGCTGTCTGCTATACTACTAAACTGCTATACTGCTATACTACTAAACATACTACCACGAAGGGCCAGCACCTTACCACCCCATAGGAAGTTGCATTTCCATGACTGCTTAGCTCCCTCTTGGGAAACTCTGGAGGAGAGACTTCAGCACCAGAGACAGAGAAGTTGCCGTCTCCTGAGATAGCCCATTTAGGTCTGGCTTTACAGCGCAGCTGTCTGCTATACTACTAAACTGCTATACTGCTATACTACTAAACATACTACCACGAAGGGCCAGCACCTTACCACCCCATAGGAAGTTGCATTTCCATGACTGCTTAGCTCCCTCTTGGGAAACTCTGGAGGAGAGACTTCAGCACCAGAGACAGAGAAGTTGCCGTCTCCTGAGATAGCCCATTTAGGTCTGGCTTTACAGCGCAGCTGTCTGCTATACTACTAAACTGCTATACTGCTATACTACTAAACATACTACCACGAAGGGCCAGCACCTTACCACCCCATAGGAAGTTGCATTTCCATGACTGCTTAGCTCCCTCTTGGGAAACTCTGGAGGAGAGACTTCAGCACCAGAGACAGAGAAGTTGCCGTCTCCTGAGATAGCCCATTTAGGTCTGGCTTTACAGCGCAGCTGTCTGCTATACTACTAAACTGCTATACTGCTATACTACTAAACATACTACCACGAAGGGCCAGCACCTTACCACCCCATAGGAAGTTGCATTTCCATGACTGCTTAGCTCCCTCTTGGGAAACTCTGGAGGAGAGACTTCAGCACCAGAGACAGAGAAGTTGCCGTCTCCTGAGATAGCCCATTTAGGTCTGGCTTTACAGCGCAGCTGTCTGCTATACTACTAAACTGCTATACTGCTATACTACTAAACATACTACCACGAAGGGCCAGCACCTTACCACCCCATAGGAAGTTGCATTTCCATGACTGCTTAGCTCCCTCTTGGGAAACTCTGGAGGAGAGACTTCAGCACCAGAGACAGAGAAGTTGCCGTCTCCTGAGATAGCCCATTTAGGTCTGGCTTTACAGCGCAGCTGTCTGCTATACTACTAAACTGCTATACTGCTATACTACTAAACATACTACCACGAAGGGCCAGCACCTTACCACCCCATAGGAAGTTGCATTTCCATGACTGCTTAGCTCCCTCTTGGGAAACTCTGGAGGAGAGACTTCAGCACCAGAGACAGAGAAGTTGCCGTCTCCTAAGATAGCCCATTTAGGTCTGGCTTTACAGCGCAGCTGTCTGCTATACTACTAAACTGCTATACTGCTATACTACTAAACATACTACCACGAAGGGCCAGCACCTTACCACCCCATAGGAAGTTGCATTTCCATGACTGCTTAGCTCCCTCTTGGGAAACTCTGGAGGAGAGACTTCAGCACCAGAGACAGAGAAGTTGCCGTCTCCTGAGATAGCCCATTTAGGTCTGGCTTTACAGCGCAGCTGTCTGCTATACTACTAAACTGCTATACTGCTATACTACTAAACATACTACCACGAAGGGCCAGCACCTTACCACCCCATAGGAAGTTGCATTTCCATGACTGCTTAGCTCCCTCTTGGGAAACTCTGGAGGAGAGACTTCAGCACCAGAGACAGAGAAGTTGCCGTCTCCTGAGATAGCCCATTTAGGTCTGGCTTTACAGCGCAGCTGTCTGCTATACTACTAAACTGCTATACTGCTATACTACTAAACATACTACCACGAAGGGCCAGCACCTTACCACCCCATAGGAAGTTGCATTTCCATGACTGCTTAGCTCCCTCTTGGGAAACTCTGGAGGAGAGACTTCAGCACCAGAGACAGAGAAGTTGCCGTCTCCTGAGATAGCCCATTTAGGTCTGGCTTTACAGCGCAGCTGTCTGCTATACAACTAAACTGCTATACTGATATACTAATAAACATACTACCACGAAGGGCCAGCACCTTACCACCCCATAGGAAGTTGCATTTCCATGACTGCTTAGCTCCCTCTTGGGAAACTCTGGAGGAGAGACTTCAGCACCAGAGACAGAGAAGTTGCCATCTCCTGAGATAGCCCATTTAGGTCTGGCTTTACAGCGCAGCTGTCTGCTATACCTATTGTTACTAATTCTTTAACATATACATGGGACCTCTGTAGGATTGCCCTGCTAACGAGAGCTACAAGGCCTGTCAGAATTATAACTTGTGTTTGTTTCACATGCAGATTTCAGAAGTTTTCGTTTGGAAAAAAACCACATGGGAATGAGCCTGGAAACACTGATTCCTGCATGTTCTTCAGCAAAACATATAAATCCCTGTTTTATTCAATTCCTGGGACCCATGGTAAGAGTAATTGATCAGTGTGGAAATATGGGGATTGATCTGGCCCATGGGTAATCAGGGCCTTAGAGATGGCTTTGCCTATGCCCCACATGGCTTATTACACTCCCATGCTATTGGCTGTTTGGTGTATCATTCCTCCTCCTATGGCGTGCTTGTATTTTTAAATCTCCAAAGTATTCTGAATCATCTCACCTTAAATTCTTGTACTTCGAAAGTAGTCTTTTTGTTTCTTTTTCTCACTGTAGTGGGTATTTAAAACATTTTAGTCAAGCCTCATAATGCTAGCTAGATCTTTTGCTTTGCCACTGCTTGTTAAAAGTGTACTTGCTTACACCGGTCAATCATATTTATTGACTTTGCTAGGATCTTTGTTGCATTGTATCTGGTACCCAGCTTCGAACCACTTCTTATTGAGTTTAGGCCTTGATTGCTCGAGTACTGTTACCTTTCACGAGCCAAGAAAGCTGAGGGGCCTTTGTCTAACCCATGAATTGCTAGTGACCAGCACTCAGGGCAGTAGGGACACTCGGAATTAGCAGGTACTTCCTATTTGTTTTCAGGATCTGGAATGCTCTGACAGGTTGCCACTGGAATTCATTTTGTCCACATGCCTGCTACTTGAGAGGAAGTGTACCTTCTCTACCAATTGTTTGCGTCTCTGCTAGACTATCTCAGAGTGATCTGGTGGGAGATATATAGGTTATGGGGAGTTTCTTAATTTACTTTGTATAGCTTAATTTAACTTTAAAGGGTACTATTTTTGATATCTTTGAAATGTAGGATTCCTTTGGGAGGATGCTGAAATGTGAGCCTGAAAATCGATGGGCAATAATAGTAAGGAAGTTTTGGAAACAATTGTTCAAGAATTTGAAAAGAGATGAATGACTGACAAGTTAACCTAGAAGTTGAGCAGTGGCATAACAATAGCCCTCCGCGGGGGGGAGAGATCCAGGGGGCCCCCTCTGTCACTGTGCAAAGGCGGCTGGCCCGAGGCCTAACAGCTCCTGTCTGAGTCTGGAGCATGGGGGCCCCCATCCATGATCTTTGCAGGCGGGCCACCTCAAGTTTCATTACGCCACTGAAGTTGAGAGTGCTGCTATATATTTTTGTCCATGGAATATTGTTGGAAAATGAGGCAGTATCTGTGAGGCCTGTACAAATAACATGACTACATTTGTCCTTCACTGGGAACCAAACACCCCATTGTAGCGCTTGACTCTCAGAGGGTAGCGTTGCAGAGCAGTCTAAGGCTTACTCAAGGGAGGTGGTGTGGGCTAGTAATCGCCATTTACCAGTACGCAGAAATAACACTCAATAATTGATTGTCCAGTCTGTACTTTTCTTTATAAAAGGAAGAGTACATTTATTAAACACACACAATACTCAATACTATGCAACAATTTACAAATATACATAAGCTGTTGAAATTACTTTGTGACATTGCATTACATTCCCACCCCTCCCGCAAGGGGGGTGGGGTCTAGTACCACCACTCCCATGTATGCACATCATTTTGCCCCCAATGCAGTAGGTTGACCATAACCTGGGGTGAGGGCCTTGCTCACTGGCACCATCCCAGTGGCGACCCACCCCCTTTATCTCAACAAGCATCTAAAATGAGCACACCTGCCCTGGTGACACATAACCCTGACTGAGCATCTCATACTGACCCTACAGTATGCACCTCTACATCTTAGGGGCTAACAGTCTGGGTTGTTCCTCACCTAACGCAGCAGCAAGAATACATGTTTAAGCATCACTTAAAATGACAGTACTTATCATAGCTGATAACCATTATAATGCATTGCAATAAAAGCCCCTAAAAGGCATCACAGGTATAATCACAGGATTAAGCATATACAGCCAGACACCCTAGCAGGAATAACCAGCAACATAACCCCACTTTGCTTATGACTTCACATTACACATGTGACTTTCAGTCCCTCAGTAGAAATAACATTGGTAAATGCACTTCTTGTGCAATTGCACCGCTTCACCTCCAGGGGATGCCCTTCTCCAGACATCCCCAGCTCAGCCCTTCATACCTTGGTGCAGTCCCTAATGCACCCGCAGCTGTAGAACAAAAGTTCCAGCCCCAGGATACTGTTGACTGCTAGTTGAGCCCTTGAGGGGTTATTACTATGGAGTCCCCAGAGACTTCGGGAGGGACTTCTCCTCTTCGTGCAGGGGGAGACTGTGTAGCTCCTGCAGCTCCCCCTGCACCTTTGTAGGCACTTAGCGGGGACCCCATCCTCCTGGGGCCACCCCATGCAGAGCACCATCCGCTTTCCTTGCAGGCCGGTCCAGGCCTGCATGGCATTATGGGCCGTTTCTCTTCCTGCCTGTGAATATTATAGCAGCGGCTCCCCCGCTGCTCCAGGGAGAGCCGTGACGCACTGCTGGCGGCCTCACGCCGCATCTTTAGGCCCGTGGGGGCCCGGTCACACCCGGACCCCTCACGCCAGGTGAGTGATTGCAGCTCGGGGAGCCCACCCCCGGCTGCTCCTGCGGCCTTTCGGGGGCCCGGTCCCACCCGGGCCCCTTGCACCTCATCTTGCCCGCAAGTGTTGGAGAGCCATCTGGGGAGCCCACCCCTGGTGGCTCCCGGTGGCTCCCCGCCCGGCCCGCACCCTCGTGTGCGGCCGCGGGAGCCGGAGTGTCCGTTTTGGTCTGCCCGCTCCGACGGGCAGACATGGAGGTGGCTTCTCCCTCGGCGGGTCCTCGGGGGAGTGCGATGGCACTCCCCCGTCCCCGCCTTCCCGCTGCTGTGGGGGAGTGCGGCGGCAATCCCCCCTCCTTCTCCACCACACGGGGGCCCGGAGTTGGGGATCGCGGGCCCCCCCTGGGCCATCTTCACGGGGAGCGCGATGGCGCTCCCCGACTTATGCCTTCTCGTCAGGGCCCGGAGTTGGGGTCCCGGGCCCCTGAAAAATCTTCACGGGGAGCGCGATGGCGCTCCCGGCTTGTCTTCAGCCGCGAGGGGGGATGCACGACGGCACGCCCCCCTCCTCTTCACCACCATCACCGGGGCCCGGAGTTGGGGGTCCCGGGCCCCCGAGCTTTCTTCGAGGGGGGCGCGATCGCGCTCCCCCTCCCCCATGTCTTCGGGGGCCAGGTGGGCTCCTGGTACCCCTCATGGGCAATTTCACGGGGAGCGCGACGGCGCTCCCCGACTTTACTTCTTCTCGGGGCAGCCCCCGGGACCTGACCCACCCTAGGGGCATATTTGAGACCAGCGGCGGAGCCCCATGCGCTTCGTCGTCGGTCTTCTCAGAGGTCAAAGGTCGCCTACCTTCTGGGGAGCATATCTCAGCCCCCAGGGGACCGATCTTCACCATTTTGGCCTCTTCTTGCTCCTGGTGGCGTGCCCCAGCCACTGGGAGCACTTTCCTTCGCCCTCCTGGTCTCAGGAAGGGTGAATTGAGCAGGGAGCTGTCTTCACTGGCTCCCTGCGCCAGCCTTTCGCCTGGCTCTCCTCCTGGGCCTCTCTTCTCCTTGCGCAGAGGCCCAGGCTTTGGCGCCCTGGTCCTGGACTCCCCTCCTGGCACAATTCAGGGTCTTGGACAGTCAGGGGGTTCCTCCTTCCAACTGCCCATGGCGCCAGGCTCCGGCACCAGTCTTCCTCAGCAGACCACACCCCAGAGAGAGCTCCTCTTCCTGTGCAAGACCTTTTAACAGAAGTTGGAGGGGGCTGGCAGGAAGGCTCTGCCTGCCCTATCAGGCAGCGACACATCACCTCTCTGCCCCTGCTCCCTCCTTCCTGCCCAGGCCTCTGGGATAGTTCAAAATGGCTTCGTCCAGGGGTCTCATGCCACATGATCTCTGAAAAGCCCCTTCCCCCCTTTCTGCCTTCTCTCCAGAGCAGCTTAGTGCCTGGCACCAGGTGACAGCTACTGATTGATGACCTGTAGCTCCACACACCATCTCTCCCTTTTGGAGAGGAGATCTTCGCCCTTGGAATGCTTGCCGTGAAGGGCTAGGCCTCTGATGCTTCAGTTTGGGGAGGAAGGTCATTATGGCAGGGTCACACCTAGCCAGGCTCTGGTTATGAGCTGACTCAGAGGAATATGACATTTCTGGATGACCCAAAAGCAGTACATTTATGGCTTTGGACTCAGCAGAATACTTCTTCTCACCTACGTTACAGTGGACTTTAGTGCGTGCCTGGAATTTGTAGGTCCTAGGGAAATGAAACTATTCCATGTGATCCCCATCCTCATAGGAGAATAATGGAGTGGTCCTTCAGTGAAAACAGTAAAGCACACTGACTTTCCCTTACATGTTTCTTCCCATTATATAAAGCCTATTCCATGTCACCACCCAGCTCTGCATAATTCCTGCCACACCATTCTATCTATACCTGCTCCTGGGCTGCGCACGCCAAGCATCTCCCCTGCGCAGCCCCTACACGTGTGCGCATGCATGTGCACACATGTCTGCATGTAACCAGCCCGGTGCAACTTACTCCGGCTGCAGCGCAGCGGCCTACTCTCACCAGGGGCACACCGGTAAAATCCACATGCAGTCTCTTTCATCATGAGTTCACTGTGGGTGAGTCCCAACTTATGAGGCTCGCCCACAGTAAAAGCTCCACAATTAGGTGTCCAAAAAGCAAAAAACCCGGGCGGCTAAGATGGTCAGAACCACCTTCTAACAAATATAAATTAAGGTTCAACAACAAATCAGTTTGTAATCTAGTGATCTGCTTGGGTAGAACAATGTTTGAAAGAAATTAGTGTTTCTCTTGGTGTAGCTAAATAGCAAACAGTGAAGAAAATATGAGAATTAAAAATGTTTTGTGACCAAAATAATTAGAAAGTTGAAATATGTGAATTAGATTAAGAAATACTGACGAAAATCAGCTGCTACCTTTATTATAATGAAAGCAGTTGACGTAAATCCCATAGGACTAATAGATACAACAGGTCCTCTGCCCCATTGCAAATTGCACTTTTTTCACAATCAGAAATAGCTATATAAGAGAGAATTCAATATAGATTTGGGCTTTCTAGTCTTTAATGTAATATAAATTGTATTTATAAGCTGTATGAGCCTGATTTAGATCTTGGAGGACGGGTTACTCTGTCACAACGATGACGGATATCTCATCCGCCAAAATATAAATCTCATTATATCTTATGTGATTTATATTTTGGCGGACGGGATATCTGTCACCGTTGTGACGGAGTAACCCATCCGCCAAGATATAAATCAGGCCCTTACATCTTATATACATTCACACAATAAAACAGTACAGTCTTTATAGTTGAGATGTATATATTTTTTTTGAAGTATGACAAAGTTTTGTATGGGTCTATGTAGTCCAAATATTGAAGCAAAATTGTAGTTAGTTACCAAAACAACTTGATTATTGATTATTGGTAAAGAAACCTAGGCAACAGGACATGAGATAGAACATTGTTAATAAAGCATGTGAACCTACTGCCTTATTGTTGATTGACAAAGTGGTTTAGAAGAAGAGAAATTTAAATTTACTTTACCTGTGGAAAAGTTTGTGTTGTTAATGGATGATGTTTTGCATATTGAAATTAGTCTAAAGATGCTTCTCTTGGCTTTTGAAATGGATTGATGAGTTACTGAATAATAATGAAAAAGACAGCCCTTGTTAATGAGGGATTTTTTAAAAATTTTAAACTTATAAGTGGTTGTTTTTTTCACTTATGAATGTAAATACACGGACATAATATATTGTTTTTCTTAAATTAATTACAGCCTTGAAAAAGCAGAATGTTGTCGCAAAACTAGTTTTCATTGCATTATTATGTTTATATATATATAAATCAGAAGCAAAATTGCATACGATGCCCAGACCCTGCGTCGGTGTAGCAACGCACTGGTAGCGGCTCCCAGTGTATAAATATTTAAGATTTATTTCTCCCACTGATGTGTTTTTGTATAAAATATGTTCATTCCACTTTCATTTTAATCAATGGTGGATATAAGGTTAATTGCATATTTTGTTACCAAAGTATGATTGCTCTCTGATAGATTTCCGACTGTATCACATTTTTGAAATTACACATCCTGGTCCCTTTCGTACTATAATCACATTTGTTTTATTCTAAAATTGTGCTTTATTTTTGCAGGAGCATTGCCCCAGTTTTGTGGTAATACCACTGTTTCCACCAAATGCATGTTGTACACTGTTTTAATGCATTTGCGGTGCAGCTGCATTGCCCACACAGGCCACAGTCTCAATGCTCCCTTCACACTGGTGCAGGCACCTATGGGTGGACATTTGAGGCCGCTCCTTCGAGCATAAATACTAGATTGGTGCCATAAACTAGTATAAATATTTAAAATTAAATCTCAGTCTAGTCAACAAAGGTGTCTCGTCTGCACAAACATTGAAACAGCCAAGCAATCAACCACATGTGTCTCTGAAATTACTAGGATGCTTTATTGATGTTGTCTTCCTTAGTCGTCAGGTCTCTACAGGATGGCTCAGTGAGCTAAACCCTCGCTGTTTAGCTATGTAGCCGAGTTGGCGATGCAGCGAGCGCAAGGTAAATAGTTTTACTTATTTAATTACTTACTTTACTCCTGTCCGTCGTATATCCGTGTCCACTACCCCCACCCTGCCCCTCCTCCACCCACCCCGCCCCTCCCCCGCCCACCGCAGCACTCCCTCTGCTAGCCGCCACTGCTCATGGGTCTGGTTATCCTTTTTTAGGTCTCGCCTAGGCAGCGCTTGCGCTGCCTCTTCGAGACATGCTGTATTTAGGATATGTGCATAAAGCTCCGCCCACTTTCCTCCCATCTTTTTAATTGGCTCCTGTCCTTTGTAAATGGTGGCTTTTCATTGGTCAATAGGCTTAGTAGTCCATCCTTAGTAACTGCCTTGTTTCTTCTTGTAACCTCCCATGAGGACATCCCCCCTGGTACATGTGTTGTTACTCCCTAGGTCTTAATTACAGCCTCAAGGGACTATTTTCTTAAAAGACTTCAGGCAGAACACACACTTGGTCTTAAGCTAGGCTGGCAGTGCTTACTTCACTCACAAGAACATCTCACATTTATATGAGACCGTCTATTAATTTTCCTTCATCAGCTCCACACAGAGTAGAATCTAATCCGGAATTAATATAATAATTATTTAGTCACATTTCAAAGCTACTAATTTTATATATGGACATAGTTAGTTAAATGTACTTGTGGTACTGTCTTGCATGCAATGCATTATGGGTAGGGTGGATTTACCATATCTTCTGTAGGGTGCAGTACCATATGTGGCCAAAAGAGGTTCCCTGGGACCTCTTTTGGCCACATATGGTACTGCACCCTGCCTAGATAAAAAAAAAATAGCATTAATAATGCCAGTAACTCCAACTCCAACAAATGCAAGACCAATTGCATTTCCAATGCAATAGGTCTCGAATTTGTTAAAGTTAGAGCTGTTGGTGTTGAATATGACAATGTTTTTTACTTTTGCTTTTTATGCCATTGGCAATAGTGCAAAGCAAATATAATAATTCCACTGCAAATAAAAACAAAACTCATCGTTCTGCCCCATTTTTATAATTGCTTCCTGTCCCTGTCCTTTGTAAATGGTGGCGCTTCATTGGTCACTAGGCTTAGTAGATCCTCCTTAGTATCACCTTGTCTCTTCTTGTAACCTCCCATGAGGACACTTCATGGTACATGTGTTGTTACTCCCGAAGTTTTAATTAAAGCCTCAGAGCACTGCTTTCGTAAAGGGTTTACAGACAAAAAAAAAAGCTTTGTCATTTGTAAGGCTGTCAGTGGTAACGTTACTCACTAGCACAGCTCACATTTTTAGGAGACCTTCTATTAATTTCCCTTCATCAGCTCCACACAGAGTAGAACCTAATCCAAAATTAATATAATAATTCTTTTGTAGGGTGTAGTACCATATGTGGCCAAAAGAGGTCCCCTGGGACCCCTTTTGGCCACATATGGTACTGTACCCTGTAACATGGCTGGGTAAAAACCATTGGCATTTATAATGCCAATAACTCCAACTTTGCAGGGTGCGGTACTATATGTGGCCAAAAGACGGCACATGGGACCTCTTTTGGCCACATATGGTACTGCACCCTGCAACATGGCTAGGTAAAAAAATACATTTGCATTTATAATGCCAATAACTCCAACAAATGCGAGTCTCGCATTTGAGCTGTTGGCATTGAAGATGACAGTGTTTTTTACTTTTGCTTTTTTATACCATTGACAATAGTGCTATGCAAATATAATAATTCCACTGCAATAAAACCAAAACTAAACTTTCTGCCCCATCTTTTTAATTGGCTCCTGTCCCTGTCCTTTGTAAATGGTAGTTTTTCATTGATCAATAGCCTTAGTAGTCCTTCCTTAGTACCACCTTGTCTCTTCTTGTAACTTCCCATGAGAACATCACTTGTTATATGTGTCATTACTCCCTAAGTTATAAGTACAGCCTTGTTTAATGTGTTATTACTCCCTAAGTTTTAAGTACAGCCACAGAACACTATTTTCTTAATGGGCTTTAGACAGAACACAGGCTTTAACCACAGAGAAAGCTTGCAGTGGTTACTTTACTCACTAGCATATCTCACATTTATATGAGACCTTCTATAAAATTTCCCTTCATCTGTTCCACACAGAGTAGAACCTAATCTGGAATTAATATAATAATTCTTTTGTCACATATCAAAGCTACTAATTTTATATATGGACATAGCTATTTGAATGTACTTGTGGTACTGTCTTGCATGCAATGCATTATGGGTAGGGTGGATTTACCATATCTACTGCAGGGTGCAGTACCATATGTGGCCAAAAGAGGTCCCATGCGACCTCTTTTGCCCACATATGGTTCTGCACCCTGCAACATGGCTAGGTAAAACAAGCATTTGCAATGCAATAGGTCTCACATTTACGCAAGTCTGAGCTATTGGCATTGTAAATGACAATGCCTTTTATTTATGTTTTGGTTTTTAAAACATAAAATAAAAGGCATTGTCATTTACAATGCCAATAGCTTAAACTCGCGTAAATGCGAGACCTATTGCATTACAAATGCTTGTTTTCTCAGACTTCCAGTTGCAGTCCAGTTTGGGCTCAGGGGAGGCCAGACCCCCTCACAACCTCTACTTACCCCACTTCAGAGAATCTGTATTTCTGAGCCTCTCAAGCAAATGACAAGCAGCATAAGTGTGCCTGTCTCCTGCCCAATCCAATCCAAAGATTTTCACTGAAGCATCAACAGAGAGAGCAGCTTACAGAGATGAGTGAAACACCTTTTTGTAAGTCCCCACACTCACAATGTACTACAGTCTCTTTTTTATGGTAAATACCCCTCTATATGAGTGGCCAGTTAAAGCTTTTTAAAGGTTTGCACTAGTAATGCTCAAAAACTGGATTGTCGACGTTTTGCCTATTTAAATTCGTTTCCTTCCATTGACTTCCAAGGCTGGTCTCACCTGAATTGGTTTTGTAACCTCTGATCTGAGGCTTCAATTGGAGGACAAGCTTAAAAGTATCTGTCTTGAACCCTCTCACATCTCAGCATTACCAGTTCTGTTGAAGATTCGCGGGAGGTCATTGCTCATTCCTCTACTGCTGACCCTCCTAGGAAGATGGCTGTCAGACCCTTTTTCCTCCTTTGCAGGCCCCTGTGAGGGCGTGCGAAGAGAAACCAGCCCAACTGCAGATCCTTCCTACAAAGAATAGTTGGGTTTGCAGATGTGGCTGAGCCACTGAATACAATCAATGTATACACCATAAAATGTCTAGACTGGACAAACGATGGGAACCATGCGAAAAAAAGCAGATTTTCTACACCCCTTCACTGTGAGACTACAAACTGGTGGCTTTATTTAATCATGTTTGTGAAACAAGGCTCTGTGACAAGATGCTTCAAGTGTGTCTTTCAAACTAACAGGCACAGCTAGAACCCCACACTTCCTTCCTCATCTGTGAGGGCTCTGAAATTCTCCCTGTGTCATGCTGGGAGCGGTCCCTCACCTGCCAAGCAACAGAATACCGCTGCTCCGGGATGGCAGGTCTGTGCCATGCAATCCACATCCATCTAGAACAGGGGTCTTCAAACTAGGGGGATTACCTCAAGTAATCCCAGGGGGTGCGCTATGATCTGGTCAAAAGAAGCATTATGCTGAAAACGGTGCATTGTTTTCAGCAGAAAAAAATGAGTGGCAGTAAGCTGCTCTGTAATGGGCCATCATTAGCATCTTTTCTCATTTACATCCTGGCTGGGAGAAGGTGTCAAAAGGGAAGGGACTCCAAATATTCTTCAAAACTTCCACCCCTATTTCTAATAATCACACTGTGTTTACTTTTACAGTTAGTAAGGCCTGCCCCACCAGGATAGTGTGTTTGGCAATCATGTATTTGAATGCAGTTTTAAATCGGTAACAGAATTTAACTGCAATGTTTAAATAAGTATAGACATATTTAAACAGTGGCAGTTTAACAGAAAAATTGTGAAAGTTTTTGAGGGGGGGCCCGGTGATTTATTTATTTTTCCACTGGGGGGGCGAGGCATTAAAATGTTTTAAGACCACTGATCTAGAATCAGGAGAAAGCCCTTGAAGACGCAACCAACCCAATTGGCTGATGCCAAACCTTTTTAACCTTTCCAAACAACTGATTGGCAGTGAGATGTTGTCCAGCTGTCACAAACTCAGAATACAAGCTGAACCTGCAAACCAGCAATTTGCAAAGCTACAGCTGCAGAAGACACACAATAACCTGTTGGATCTTCCAGGACTGCAACCACATGTGGACTATTCACTCAGTCTGGGTCCAAGACTGGAATCCTGCCTGTGGCTATACCTTAAATATGCTGCTTCAGAGGAGCTGGCCAGACCCATGTGAAGACCTCCAGCGTCCCATCATCAGAGTGTGGAGCTCCGCGATAATATGTATGCGAGCTGACACGAGCAGTGATTCTCCTTGACAAACATACTTCCCTCAGCTACTACCCCTTTTATCATCCCCCGCACCTGCTAGCCTCTTGTGTGGTCTTAGCACATGCAACCATCAGCCTGTTGACTTTGTGCCAGATGAAGACGCCTGAGGTACACTGACCATTATGGGCTGTGCAGATGCCCACCATCCCATCAACACTTGCCCCCTGGGACTTGAGTTTGTGAACCACGTCTCAAGGGCCATTTTGTGACTGTGGCCGAACCGGCCATGGATCATAATTCTGTGTGTTTGGGGCTGGAGCCAGTTTTAATCAATGTCATCACGTAGACAGACCCCACTGAGTCCAGGGCCATCAGCCCAGTGAGGATAGCACCTCCAGGGTGTGGTGAGCCCAAAGGTAAGGGGATCCTTAAAGCCGCAGGTAGAAAACACAGGCTCATTGCTGTTTCTTGAAGTAAACCAATAAGGAGTATGCATTATTGAGAGGGGCTCAGTAGGAACTCCTCCAGGGATACCTTATGGCTTTTGTAACGTTTTCTTCATTATGATGTAAAGATGTTTTCTGCAGTATTTGTTGGACAGTGAGGGCTAGAGACGCGACTACTGTCATCTTTCTTCTTTTACTGTAGTATAATTTCTAAATGTGTATTGCCTGTGCATTAATGTGGTTACAATGTGTTTGACTCGCCCTTCGCACCACTTCCCTAGACCTAAGCTTGACAGCTCGACCAAGCTGCCCATGGGAGTAACAGAGGCTTTTGAGCTCCAGCTTTCAATCTCACGCCTGGTTCGTAGCAATATAATTAGTAGATAAAACATCGAGCCTCAGCCTTCATCTTGTTTGTTGATCCCCACAACTTCAGGATTTGGGAAAAGTCTGTAATGCAAGACCATTCCTCGTAGTATAAGGGCAGTCTTGGAAACAGAATGCCAATCTGGGGATATGGCAGGAGTATAACTCTGCTGCGTTCCGGTTGCTTCTTCTCCTCCAGCTGCTGCATTTATAAATCTTGTCTGTTGCAGTGTTTTACGTGGTGTTCTCTGGGGCAGGGAAGGCACCTTGTGGTTTGCTTGCCAACAGCCTCCCAGCCGCACTGTGTTTCCAATAGCAGCATTTCTATGTTGCCTCCTCCCTCATTCACAGGTGTCTGGGCCGGTTCCAGACCAGATATGAAGAGTTGAGCCTAGACCTCATTCGGTAGCTGTTGCAGAATGCCGGGTAAATGATCAGGTAGTGTAGAAGTGTGGTCTAACAAGGATGATGGTGGATATTTGATTTAGTGGCTAATAGGTGTTCAAGTGCTGGGAACGTGCTCTAGACGTGGAGCTGTCAAGTGGAGGAGATGAAGTCTAATGGTGGAGATTTTGTTTAGATGTAGAGATGTCTAGTGGAGGAGATGAAGTCTAGTGGTGGAGATTTTGTTTAGACGTAGAGTTGTATAGTGGAGGAGATGTGGTCAAGTGAGAGAGATCTGAGTTAGTGAACAGAGTTGAGTGGTGGACTTGTAGTCTAGTAGTAGAGCTGTCTAGTGGTACATTTATAGCTCAGTAATGTAGGTGTGATCTAATGTTGGAGCTGTGATCTAGTAAATGTGGTCTCGTGGTGGAGATGTCGTGTGGCATCGTTTTGGTCCAGTGGTGGAGATGTAATATAGTGAACGTGGCCCTAGTGACTGATATCTGATCTAGTGAGTGCAGTCAAAAGATTCAGATGTGGCATGGTGGTGAGGTTGTTGCCTAGTGATGGAGATGTGGTCTAGAAGTAGAGATGCGGGGGAGGTGTGGTCTACACATGGAAATGTGGTCTAACAATGGGGTGGAGTTGTGGTTCAGTGGTGGAGTTGCGATTAGAAGTAGAGATGTCTAGTGCAGGAGATGTGGTCTAGAAGCAGAGATATCTAGCATATGAGATATGGTCTTGTTGTGGAAATGTGATCTAGAAGTAGAGATGTCTCATGGAGATATGGCTAGCGGTGGAGATGTGGTCAAGAAGTAGAAATGTTTAGTGGAGAAGTGGTCTAGAGGTGGAGATGTGGGCTCGTGTTGGAGATGTGATCTAGTGAATGTGTTCCAGTGGCTGAGGTGTGATCTAATGAGTGCAGCTTAGTGGTGTATAACGATATGAAGGAAGTGACCCGATTAGGGACACCCGGGTCACTCGCGACCACCTCTCAGCCTTCCAAGAAATGAAGAGTCGATGAGACAGTAGAGAATACAAACCAAGTTATTTATTAGTTTATTGCGCTCGAGCAGAGTCCAGTCAGACTAGCCTCCTTAGATGCTACCGAGGGGAATGACTTCGCCACACTTGGTAAAACATAATATACAATTTCAACACCCCTAAAGACCCGCCCAGACTGGAATTTTCCAGCTTAGGCACTGATGAACAAAGGAGGTACAGAAGGATGAGCTACCACCTGCAGAAGGGTACATGTTATCACATTTTCAAGTTCATCTTGTTCAAGTTCGACGCTCTCTAGTGTGGGAGCAGGACTACGGTAGAGGAAAGACTCGCGAAGGCAGAATAAGCTATTCATTAGTACATTAGGATTCAACCTTGAATACGATAAACAAAAGCAACTCAAAGCATCTTTTCGCTGAGGCAGACAGTTAGATGAGACAAAAGCTTACTTTTGATCATACAACAAAATGGCGGCCGAAAACAAAATGGCGATGCAAATGCTAACTTAACTTGCACAATGCTAGAAGGAGTCGGTCAAACGTATTTGCAGTCCAACAGACCCTCCTTTTAGCATTTGCTAACAATTTTGTCTATGCTGGCATAATAAGAAACTCATTAATGCAGGGCAATACACATACTGTTAATATTTAAAAATACCATCGTCTATATTCATTAAATCATGGACATCTTGCATCATCATAGCTGAGGGCTTAGCAGCATGCCCTGGGGCCTTGGGTGCAGGTGTTAACTTGTTAACACAATATGTACAGCAGGCAGGAAGACAATTAATACACAAGCAACAAGTGAATATGACACCCGCAATGGCTACTAGGAAGAGGAGTATTTTCCAACCCCAGGATGCTATCAAACCCCAGAACCAACCGAAAAGGGACCGGGTGCCATTCTCTTGGTGAATATCGGATGCAAGTCGATGCAACTTCTGTATTGCTGCATATACATTCGGAGCATGGTCCGGTATGTACACACAGCAGCTACTACCGATGACGCGACAGGCCCCACCCGATCAGCAAGGATGACGTCTAACACCATCCTGTTTTGAAGAGCAACAAGTCTTGTAGCCTGGAGCTCAGCTGTAATGTTGGTCAATATTCCTGCCGTGGTGTTGATCACTCCCTCCACGACCCTTGTGAGTCTGCAAATGTTAAGGCTATTGGACATAGGACCCCAGAAGGCCAGAATACCCTCATAGCATCAGTAAACTGCTGCAGAGTAGTGTCTGTCTGATCTATATCTTCTGTGTTGATAACCCGTCTAACTCGGGATAGACTGACTCCCCTACGCTGTAATCGATGATCCCTATGGTAAGTGGACGGTGCTATATATACTGGGGGAAGGAAGAAAGAACGTAACATATACCAGACCACCCCCTGGGAAGCCATACATAAGCCTGGGATCCACAAACAAAGTACACATTATGGGGTGGTAATAAAGGTGGACTATTGGTCGTGCTCAAGTCATAAGTATAATTGCAAATACTCTTTCCCACTTTAACATTCCCAAAACCTTGGACACAGAAACTAGCTGTTTTGTTAACTATTGGCACTGGCATTGCTTTGTCCTGAGTAATATTACGCATCTGGAAGGACCTGAAGTATTCAGTGACATTAAAATCTTGAAAATCCATCATTTCATTTTGGAGCCACGTTACATTCTTATTGACTTTGTAAACACTCATACAGGCATTTGGATGCAAAGTGTCAGGGGCCCCTTGTTCTCCTGGAGTAAACCCCTGGTGTACACTTATATATTTCAACACAGTCTCATAATCGGCATAAGTCATATTCATTGCATCAGTATGGAAATGGATATACACCATGGTAAACAGTTGAAACCATGCTTCACAACTCCCTAAATAAGAAAAGGGTAGGGACATCAACAAATCATTTTTATGCATCACAGAAGGGAGCAAGCCGCAAACCCAACAATCAGTAACATTAGAGGTATGGTGCGCCTGATGGAGCATCTGTAAGAAAACATTGTCAACGTACCTTTGCCTGTGCCTCTCCTTATGAGGAGCCAATGTGACAAATACATGCTCGGGGGTACAGGGGTAGTACCAATCAAAGAATGAACAGGATATTTCTCTTCAGGAAACCACATAATCCCGAATGCAGTTATTAAGAAGATCAGAACAATTAGTACAAAGACCACCTTGCTTTTAGTGGACCAGCTAGACCAACTGGGACCACTTTGCTCAAAACGTGGGGCTGGTAGGGGCTGTTCTTCATCCATAATTAGGCAGCCAAATAGGTACATATTAAAGTCGGACTACCAGAGGAAAGGTTATGCAATGGAGCCAACAATGATAAAACAAAGAAGAGAGGCACAAAATCCAGCATCCTTCTGAGCCTCGCTGGTAGACTCCTATTGTTCATCAACGGTGGTGCTACTGAGCACTTCTCGGTGGGGCTGTGCGATCGCAGCCCGTTCTGAAGAAGTCCACGTCACTCAGGATAGGGCACCCTCCCTCCTGGGAAGACACCCTCAACTTATTCTGTCCAGTGTCTCGGACAATGCACCAATCTCCCTTTCCCTGATCTATCGTTGGTACCGCGGACAGGGTACATAGACCCTATTCTTCATCCATGCAGTCCATTCCTACCAATCTGACTTTTCCTTTGGTGCACTGTCCCTCTGTCGGGGGCGTAAATTGTACCTAGCCACTCCGGGCACTGTGTCGTCACAGAAAAGGGGCTTAAACTCAGAGGGACCAAGGGACTGGGACTCAAGCTCTTGTGGGCCAGAAGGAGGAGGATCCTGGGCAGCCCCTACTTCTGGGGGGGCCGCCTCATTCAAGGCAGTGTCGTTCTCCTCCTCCGTTTGCGCCCATGTCAGTCAAGCATCAGAAAAGAGGACTCTCCGGCAGTGAGATGAATGGATCCAATGCTTCCGGCCGTCCACCTTCACTGACGTCCGGGTGGCAAGGAGGACCTGCAGTGGTCCTTTCCAGCGCGGCTCCAAGCTCCCCTTCCTCTGGTAATTTCTGACCAGGATATAATCCCCGGGTCGAATCTTGTGTCCCGGCCCCTCATGTATTGGTGGTAGAGCCTCGTGAATCTGTTGGTGAATAGAACGCAGATTTTTAGTCAACTTGCACAAGTAGTCCACAAGCAAGGGGTATTCTATCTCTGAGAAACGACGGGGTCGTGGGACGCCCCAGACATCTGCCGGGCGGCCAAAAACGACCTCGTATGGCGACAATCCTGTTCTAGAGTGGACAACAGGGCTAGGGGTAATGCATCTGGCCATTGTAATCCTGTGCTCTCTTTGATCTTTGCCAACTTCAGCTTGAGAGTTCCATTGTACTTCTCAACTAAACCTGCCTATTGGGGATGATTTGCTGCGTAGAATTTCTGCTTGATGTGCAAACCATCGCACACTAACTGGATGACCTTTGAGTTGAAGTGACTTCCGTTGTCACTCCAAATCAAACGGGACAAGCCGAAGCACGGGAAGAACTCTTTCAAGAGTGCCTTCGCCGTCTCCATGGCTGTGTTCTCTTTAGTGGGGTAAGCTTCAATCCATTTACTGAACGCACAAACAACCACTAACCCATATTTCAAATTGTTGACCTCGAAAGGGAAGAAAGGTGGTGCAAAGCTACCAGAGGGTGTAGGGGTGCCTCTTCCAGGATTATGCATCATGCAGACCATGCAGTACTTCACCAGATGAGCAGCTACCTTATGGATATTATCGTTCTGCCACACAGGATCTAACAACCTACATATTCCCTTTGCACTAATGTGAGCTGGCCCGTGAGCCATTGTGACTACGGGGAGCACATATGCATCTGGTAACATCCATCTCTGCTTCGCTGTCTTATCAGTCCAACACCCTTCCTCATCTAAACGCCCTGTCCTTTCCTGCCATGTTGCTAACTCCTCAATTGTTGCCTCACTTTGAATTTCCTTAACATTCTCCAATGTATCTTCAAACATCGCACCATCGGGTACCCATCTAGCAGGACCTGCCACAAACATTCTTTTCATTTTAGATCAGGCTGTCTCCTTAGCTGTCTGATCTGCAAACGCATTTCCCCTCCCCACATCATCGGTAATTGCCTTATGGGCACTGAACTTCACTATTGCTAACTTTTTGGGAAGCGTCTGAGCTGACAAAAGCCTATGTATCAGTGGGCCATTCTGTATTTTTAACCCATGTGAAGTCAAGAATCCTCTCTCCGCCCAGAGTCGTCCAAAATTATGGGCAACCCCGAAGGCGTACTGGCTGTCAGTATAAATATTGACAGCCAGTCCCTCACTTAACTCGCAAGCTCGAAGGAGAGCAATTAGTTCTGCAGCTTGGGCCGATTGATAAGGGACACGTGATGTCTCAACTACAGTACGCAGCATAGTAATAGTGTACGCTGCAGTGGTGGTGCCATCTGGTAATTTGAAACAAGAGCCATCGACATATAGTTCCCCTTGTGGGTCAGATAAGGGAACATCAGTCAGGTCTACCTGTCCCTTCGTCTCTTCCTCCGTTCTAAAAATATAATCATGTATATCTTTGTCCTCACTTTCAGAAGGGAGGGATAGTAACGTGGCTGGGTTCAGAGTAGCACATCTTTTAATCGTAACATGTGGAGCAAAGAGGGTCAATTCATAGCCGGTCAGACGTGCACTGGTGAGGTGCTGTGTCTCCGTTTTGTTCAAAAGTGTGTCCACAGCATGAGGTACCATGACTGTGAGATCAGTATCAAGGACGAGCCCCGCCGATTGCCGGATAGAGCCGGCCACAGCCGCGACCGCTCTTAAACAGCTCTGGAGGGCTCTTGCGACGTTATCAAGAAGCGCAGAAAAATAAGCACACTGCCTCTGATTACCTCCAAAGGCCTGTGTTAAGACAGAGAGCGCGCAGCCAGCCGTCTTGTGTATATACAGCATGAACGGCTTCTGGTAGTCAGGCGTGTCAAGCACAGGCGCAGAGCAAAGCGCAACTTTTAATTGCTCAAAAGTTTGTTGACATTCAGGCGTCCAGGGCAAGGGTTCATGCACATCTTTTGTGGTTAGCTGCAACAGCGGCTTTGTTAGTAAAGAATAGTTAGCAATCCAGTGACGACAGTACGAAGTAATGCCATTGAAGGCACGCACCTCCCTTTGAGTCTTAGGGATGGGCATTTTAACAATAGCACTAATGCGAGAAGATAGATGAGAGGCAATACACACGAGCAGCAATTCGTAAGTTACAAGGTATACAGACAGATAATCAATCAATAGTCGTATGTCGTTGTATGTATTATTTCACACACGCTTGGTGTACATCTTTAGACACAGCTAACGCGTTTCGCCCTAACAAGGGCTTCTTCAGGGCTGCAATAGCATACAACATAAGAATAATTTAGACTTCCACTGTGGAAAATCAAAATGTCTTTTATAAAAGAGGGAGTAAAAGAACAGTTAGGAATAGGGTAGGACAGTCCTAACCCAAGAGAGAAAGGACCGCGCCTCAATAACCTTGTGAGAGGAAGGAATAGCTGTGTTATGAAAGATTGTTGATACGAGGATAAGAAGGGTAGTGAGAATGAGAGAGGAAGAAAAAACAGGAGTGTCTAGGTCTGCCAATCTCCAAAATCTTAGTGTTGTCCCATATTCAAGTCAAACACCCAAGTGTCAAAAAGTGATAAAAAGAGGTATAGAAAAAAAGCCTCCTAATCAGCCAGCTTACCAATGAAGTAGTGGTGGAGTATGTCAGTTAAAGAAATTCAGTCCGGTAACGTGTAGTCGGTATGGGACGTCCTGTGTAGGGACGTAGTATCAGAGAGAAAGGCCTGTTTGAGAGAAAAGGGGGATTGAGTGGTCTGGAAGTCCACTAGTGTAAGGAAGAGCACAATGAGTATGATTTGCTAAGTTAGTGGACGGAACATACCTTGGGCCACGGAGGGTGCCTGTATATCCTTATTAGAGAAATGCCAGGCTGTGTAAGTGAGTCAATGGTCAAAGGCCTCCAATATTCGTCAGAGGAGTTTGTGTGGGTAGGGTAAATCTCAAGTAAGCTAGAGTAGTCTAGACAAATTAAAAAGTCCGAAAGTGATGCTAACATAGGCGTGAATTGCAAATTAAGAAGTCCGAAAGTGATGCTAAAATAAATGTGAGTTATGCTTGCACTAATGATCACATATCCATAACGGATGGAAATGCCAGCAGGGCATGAGACGAGTCACTAGCTATTAAGATCAGGGCGATATATTGCATTAGAGATTGCTGTATTATAATCCTGCGTGAGCAACGCTAGTACTTGCGCATGTATCAGGTACTCCAATGTAAATGGACTGCCTAAAGGCAGCTGACCATTTGAGGTGGGCAATACCATAACCAAGAATACCACGTGACAGGCTTAGGTAGTGTAGTTGTCAATAACCCGGCTGCCTTTCTATATGCTGATCCAATAGCACTAATGAGTTCAGGTGTTAGTCTCCTTCCCTCCTTCGACAGTAGGTGACCTAAATAGGTGACCTCCTGTCGACAATATTGAAACTTTGAAAGGGACACTTTATGTCCGTGTTGTGCCAAATGTAGTAATAATTTAACCGTTTCATCTTTGCAACCTTCTTCAGTGTCAGAAGCGATCAGGAGATCGTCCACATACTGCAGTAATACATTACCTGGGGGAAGTGTGAGAGAATACAATTGGCCTTTTAAAGCTTGGCTATATTTGCTAGGACTTTCAGTATAGCCCTGAGGAGCGCGACAGAATCGGAAACTTCTACCGGCCAGAGTAAATCCAAAAAGGTGCCTGCTATCTGGATGAATGGGAATACTAAAGAAAGCATTTTTCAAATCAATCACAGAAAAGAACTTTGCAGTGGAAGGAATCATCGTCAGAAGGGCGGTGATGTCGGGGACCACTGGGAACTGAGGGACCACTATTTTGTTAACCTCACGTAAATCAATCACAAAATGATAGACATCAGGATGAGCATCAGAGGAATCCAAGGGTGCCTTTTTAAGAATGGGAAGACTAGGACTATTACACACATTTGCTGCTGTCTCCTCGACAACTCCTGACTTAATCAAATCCTGTATAATCTGCAATAGAGCTCGCTCCCCTGCCTGCGGTATTTTGTAATGAGGAATACGAGGCAACACAGCATTGTCTTTGATCCTAATAGAGACCGGAGGTATCTGCAACAATCCTACATCCGTATCACCTGTAGCCCACAACGTGGGCAGCACATCTTTGAATTCAGCAGGGAGTGGCGCATCCTTGGAAAAACACTGTTTGGTACTAGTCACATTTGGTCCTATCGTCATATAGACACCATCCAGAGAACAAAAAATTGTTGCATGCAACTTTTTCAACAAATCTAATCCCATTAAATTCTCTCCGCAATTTGTTGTCAATAAGAATGGCGAATCTACAGTAAAAGGGCCAATGATCCTCTGGGGGCCGCAACTTTCTGTAACAACTGCGGACACTCACTTCGCCAGTGTCCCTCCGCCTTACAATACGCACACTGGTTCGGCCCCACAGGTGCACTATTTCTGCTAGTGCGGGGCATGCCATACCGGTGCCACTCCCTCTACCGTTCCCCCTAGCTACCTGCTGCATCAACACCTTCATCTTCAACTCTTTATTTTTCTTCTCCACCTTTTCCTTCTCCTCATTTTCCCTATGCTCATAATACTGGGCCATACTCAATATCACTGAAGCGGAGAATGTAGTCCAAGTGCTCTCCGAACCTGTAGCCGGGTCACGATCTCGGGAAGCAGGTTCGTAACAAATCTGTTAACGAACAATCGGACACCTCCCTCCACTGACAAATCCTGTCCACTGAAGTCCAAAAACACCCCTTCAAACCTAGTGAAATAATCGGATACACTTTCATCTTTCTTCTGACGACATGCTGCTAACTTGTCCCAATCTACTCATCTAGGTGGGATGAGGGAATGCATGTAACTAATAATACGACTCGGCAAGGCCAGTATCTCAGCCTTAGGCTTCTCACCAGGCTTCCTCTCTTTATCCCATGCCCTGATCTCGTCTCAAGTGCCCCCCAACTCCACGATGTGGTCCTGTGTATGCACCTGCCTCCAAATATCCACCGGTACCAACAAACCGAAAAACATCTCAATATCTGCCAACGTCATCTCTGTTGACGAGGCGGCCTCTGTCAATTCTTTGTAATATGCAGTCGGATTTTTCCTAGGGTCTGGCAATTGACTCTTGAGAGCTAAAACCTCACTCCTCTTCCATGGAGTGTAAACCCATTGTTCTTGAAAGTGGGCCTCTACTCGCTGTCTGATAACGGCATCCTGCTGATTACGCAGCTCCGGTGTCTCAGGGTGAAAAATAGGATGTACTTCCCTCATCGGGAACTGGGACACTGTTGTTGGTGTGTTCTGTTGTAACCTACCTCGGTAACCAATCAGTGTGGCAACATTACTAAAAACGTCGTTAGGAGCCATGTCGGCAGCATACACACGGTCCCGGATGTCATAAATTATCTGTGGTGCGACACTATTGAAACACTGTTCTCACAACCCTATTAGTATGGCCGACATATGCTTGAGGGCATGCTGTTGCACAAACGGCTCATAATCTTTCACCACACTCCACACATCCTCCACGCTATAAATCGGATGCCGGGCCCACTGTGCGGCCTGATCTGCCACCATCTTTTTCTCCTCATTCCCCACATCAGATCGAATCAGCACCCGCCCCATTCGTTCTCGAGCTGCTGCTCAATTCCCTTTGTCCGGTCCACGCACCGGCGTCCCAATACTCAGCACTGCCGGGGAAGAGACATTTGAGGAGGACACAATAGATGAAGGGGCAGGCACCAGAGTTATTAATGGCTGCTTTGAGGGTGTGAGGGATGGAGAGAGAGCATAAGCGGAAACGATAGGCGTAGCAGGGAGACTTGCAGTCATTGCATCCGCGGTATGTGAAGCTAGAGAAGAAGCAGGTGGTGCCGTAGCCGAAGCATCCAGGTCTAGAGCAGAAGGACCAGAGGTGGAAGCAGGAGGGGCGGAAGACTGAGGTGTCGGGACAACAGGGTATATTCTCTGCGGGGCATATGGAAGTGGAGGTTGGGTATCTAACAGCTCCTCCATGAATGTATCGCCTTCCTCTCGGGCGACATAAGATTTGTCACATTGCAATCGAAACTTCCTATCAGCGCACACTATACCTTTTTCTATTTTCTCTCTATCATATGCTACTGCTTTCTGAGTCACTGTCTGCATCTTGCCTCTCCGGGCCTCTTTTTCTGCTTTCATATGCCTTTGCCTCGCTTCCTTTTGCCATACCTGAAGAGAATCAAACATCGACTGTCTACTTCTTTTTGCGAACATTTTATCCTGCAGGAAATTCAGTTTTTGTTCATCAAAGGTACCTGTAAGTGGCCACTGCAGCCCGGCATTGTCCCCAGTATATTTGTGCCATAGTGTACTAAACATAATAGGGCCAATGCCGTGCTTAACGTACATATCGAAGTTCGGGGTGCCTTCTGGAGGTGCAGGTTGTCTTTCCTCCAGTCGAGCCTCAGCAGAACAACACCGGCACCCCGAACACCACAGTTTACTCAAACAAGGCATTTCAATAGAAGACACATTCACTGTTCGTACCAGACTAATAACAAAAGAGTTGGTCCTCAGACCGCATCAAACAAAGGAAACCAAGAGTCAGTCCTCAGACTGCACCAAAGAGACAGGCTCAAGCCCCAGGCCTTTTCAAGATAAGCCAAATTCATTATGTTGCCTGGCAGAGTGTCCGCAGACACCCTGTATCTAAACGGTCCGCAGACCCACCAAGTTCAAGCAAGCCAAGAAATGTTCTCCAGACCATACCCAAGATTATTAAAAAATGGTGCCATATTCACCAAGAATCAAGACAACTCACCTGGTGCACACAGGTCGAACAAAGTTATTCTCCACTGCCGACTCTTCGGACCAAACGGTCAGATCCAAGGGTTTCGCCTTTCAGGACCCCAGCCGGGATGATCGCTGGGCGAGGCACTGCCCGATCAGACAGGCGGGGCAGCTGCGAGTACTAGGCTCTATCATGCAGGGATCCCGGATCCACCTATCCGACCACACGCGGCCCCGTCCTCCCCAACCGTCCGCGGGTGAAGATGGGTCAGCCCGATGGAGTCCCTGTTCGGGCGCCAACTGAAGGAAGTGACCCGATTAGGGCCACCCGGGCCACTCGCGACCACCTCTCAGCCTTCCAAGAAATGAAGAGTTGATGAGACAGTAGAGAATACAAACCAAGTTATTTATTAGTATATTGCGCTCAAGCGGTGTCCAGTCAGACTAGCCTCCTTAGATGCTACCGAGGGGATTGACTTTGCCACACTTGGTAAAACATAATATACAATTTCAACACCCCTAAAGACCCGCCCAGACTGGAATTTTCCAGCTCAGGCACTGATGAACAAAGGAGGTACAGAAGGATGAGCTACCACCTGCAGAACGGGTACATGTTATCACATTTTCAAGGTCATCTTGTTCAAGCTCGACGCTCTCTAGTGTGGGACCAGGACTACGGTAGACGAAAGGCATGCGAAGGCAGAATAAGCTATTCATTAGTACATTAGGATTCAACCTTGAATACGATAAACAAAAGAAACTCGAAGCAGCTTTTCGCTGAGGCAGACAGATGAGCCAAAAGCTTACTTTGGATCATACAACAAAATGGCGGCCGAAGACAAAATGGCGCCACAAATGCTAACTTAACTTGCACAATGCTAGAAGGAGTTGGTCAAACGCATTTGCAGTCCAACAGATATGGTGGGGGATGTGTGGTCTAGTGAGAGAGATCTGAATTAGTGAACATGGTTGAGTGGTGGACTTGTAGTCTAGTAGTAGAGCTGTCTAGTGGTTCAGTTGTAGTTCAGTAATGTAGGTGTGATCTAATGTTGGAGCTGTGATCTAGTGAATGTGGTCTAGTGGTGGGGTTGTCATGTGGCATAGTTTTGGTCCAGTGGTGGAGATATAATGTAGTGAACGTGGCCCTAGTCACTGATATCTGATCTAGTGAGTGAAGTCAAAAGATTCAGATGTGACATGGTGGTGAGGTTGTTGCCTAGTGATGGAGATGTGGTCTAGAAGTAGTGATGTGGAGGAAGTGTGGTTTACAAATGGAAATGTAGTCTAACGGTGGGGTGGAGTTGTGGTTCAGTGGTGGAGATGTGGTTAGAAGTAGAGATGCCTAGTGAAGGAGATGTGGTCTAGAAGCAGAGATATCTAGCACATGAGATATGGTCTTGTCGTGGAGATGTCTCATGGAGATGTGGCCTAGCATGGAGATGTGGTCAAGAAGTAGAAATGTTTAGTGGAGAAGTGGTCTAGAGGTTGAGATGTGGGCTCATGTTGGAGATGTGATCTAGTAAATGTGTTCCAGTGGCTGAGGTGTGATCTAATGAGTGCAGCTTAGTGGTGTATACCGGTATGGTGGGGGAGGTGTGGTCTAATGGTGAAGATGTGATCTAGAAGTAAAGATGTCTCATGGAGAAGTGGTCTAGTTGTGAACATGTGGTCTCATAGTGGAGATGTGACCTAGCGAATGAGGTATAGTGGCTGATATGTGATCTAATGAGTGTGGCTTTGTAGAGCGGAATGCCATGATGGGGGAGATATGGTCCAGTGGGGAAAATGTGCTGGAATTGTAGAGATGTCTAGGTGAGGAAATGTGGTCTAGTGGTGAGGTTGTGGTCTAGGGGTGGAGATGGGTGTTGGTGGAAATAGGGTCTAGCAGTACAGATTGTTTTTATGCTGGTGGGGGAAGAGAGCTTCTGATTGTGGCCATTGACAATGCCTTAACTATCCTTAGAGAGCAAAGGCAAGGTTACCAAGTATGTAGGACATGGCAACAATGGCGCATTTTTTGGGGGGTGTATACATCAATGTGCCCCGGTATTACAACGGCACTGAGATCTGTATTCAAGCAGGGCAAATGCACATCTTTGGTGGTTTGAGTTCTTCTGATGTGGTAATTGTTGAATCGGACTCCTTGTAATCTTGCAGTTTGACAAAGCATTTCAGTAACCATAACCGTAGCGGGAATCCTTTATCACAAATGAGAGGGAAACACTACATGCATTTAATACATTTCCAAGGAACCTTCCTTGCTCGTAGACACACACCTGTATTGATGCAGGCTATGTTATCGCTCAGGGCGTCCAGTGTCATTAACTGCGTGTGTCCGGCTCTATATGATTCTGGGTGCATATTGGTTTGCACAGTGTCAGTTCCTTGGTGGCAAACTTCTATGCACGCATATCGTGCATGCAGGTGTTTCTTAGCAAATAGCTTACGCCCTGCTGCATAGGATTAAGAGTACATTTTGGTTTGGATACTGTCAGTTCCTTATTGGCAACTTGATATGCACACATGTCAGTGCTTAATTTGTGAAGGAAAGAGTGCCGGTGGCTGAAGCTCTGCAATTAAACTCCAGTGCACACCATGCCAAGGCTAGTAGCCTTAAATCTACTACCAGACACTCTGTGCCCCTTTTCTCTCACACTTGCAGGTTCCTGCTTTCTCCTTTTGTGACGGTTTCACCGTCTTTCTTGCAGTGCGTAGCTAGACCTTAGACCGCCCAGGGCGGTCCTTGCCTTTGCTGACCCGAGACGGCAGGTAAGAGCTGGGGGGAGGCCGCTGCTCCTAAAACTCGTGCCGCTCGGGGCGGATCGCCCCCCCACCCCCCCCCCTTGCTACACCACTGCTTTCTCGTCCTCCATCTTTCTGGTCTGGGTGTTTTCCCTCTCTTGCGCTCTGTAATTATCTGATATGGTAGAATAAGTGCCAGTCCCCAAAAATGAGTGCCCTGGCCCCCACTGGCAACCACCGTCTCAAATTAAGCACTGCACATGTCCTACATGCAGGTGTTGAGTGGTAAGTAGCATTTTTTTCAGGTCTGTTGTGTGTTGCAATCTCTTTACAGCAGTGCATGAGTCTATGTGGGGCCCTCCGTTCATGCTTGGTGAATGGTAAACATTACACGTAGCCATGTGCGTTGTGCATGCTGTTTCCTCCTTAAGTCTGACAGGCTTTATTGTGAGGTTCCCGAGTCGTTCGTTTACCCTAAATATCATGCACATACATGTGTGTGAATTCAGTTCAGCAGCGCAGGACACGTATATTCGAGGACTAGGTCCTCTTTCTGTTTTGGAGGCCCTAGCCTTCACCTATGGTGCCACCACTTGGGTGTGGATGCACTCTGTGGTCACAACATTGGAGAGACTGGCAATAGACTACACTAACAGTATGCCTGTGAGGCACATGGGGTGCCTCTCCCCCAGGCCTCTGCATGGAATATATCAGGATGCTGTCTAAAGAAGATTGTGTGTGCTGTTGGTCCATACTGTGACTTGGTGGCACGGTACTGCAGGGCGTCATCCGCCTGAGGCATGGTGGCATTGCCGTCCTGATGGTGGCTGTGGTTAGATGTTGTCCTATAAAAGCCACCAATGCTTCCACTGTACATGCCTGTGTTCGACCTCGTGGTGGCAGGTTCAAATCCTGGTGGGTCCACTCAGCCTTTCATCCTTCTGAGGTCGATAAAATGAGTAGCATTTAGTTGGGTAACAATAAACATCTGTTATTCAGCTCCAAGATACCCTTCTGGGTGAACATACGCTTTACAAATACATATGTTATGTTATATGAATATTTGAAAAAAGAGCTCCCATAAAAAAGCCTACTGGACATTTAGGGAAATGTGTGCAAGGGTGCTGTGCCTTATGCCTTATCAAAAAGAACAGTGGTAAATACATGTTGTTCACTCCTCGCTTTTAATGATTGGAGACTTGTGCGGTAGGTCACGGGATCCCTCTCATATTGATTACAGACCCTGCTGCCTGGCCGCATGCAGGGGCCTTATGCCGTATGCAGTTGCAACGTCCACGGGCGTCAATGTATTATGTATTATTATGGAGGTTTCACACGTTTGCAATTTCAGTAATAGTTACTTCTATTGATTACTTTAGGTAGCTTCCACTGACGGTTGCACTGCTTGCCTTTCTCTTAATCAGGGCTTTAAGTGGGAAAAAAAACGGGGGGGTGCTCTAAAAGGGGCGGGGCAAACCTCGAAGGGGTGTGGCCTATCTAAGTAGGGGCGTGGTCTAAATAAAGAGAACTAGTGTAGCAGTACCCCTGCTCTGACAAGCCGTCAGCTCTAGGACTCCTCAGAGCCCCCCGCCCCCTCTGTGTGGCAGCCCAGGCTGAGAGCTTCCCGGGCGCGCACACAGCCGCACCCGAGTACTTCACAGGTCTTTAAAAGACCATTTGCATGTTAATGATTCTTTGTCGTTTTTTCACCCCTTCTTAGAGCCCCTGCATCTCCACACTTCCTACTACTGTGCCCACGGGCGTTTTGTTCAACAGTGCAAATGCTCCCTCCTCCCCTTCGTCGCCCCGTGGGTATGCCAGTGGGTGCTTGTCGCCAGGACACTGAAAAGGCCCCTCTGTGGCTTTAACACTGGCGGTAAACACGCCGAGAGGCTTGTGGTGTTCCAAACAACTGGGCGATGCTGCAGGCCAGCGTCGCAGCGCACGAAATCAGCCTGCTGTTCTCACACTTGCAAAATAGGGCTGTCACATCCTCGTTATGATGCGGTCACATAAAATTTCCTTCTGTGCAACCACATTTGTATTATTTCACGTCTAACTTTTGTTTGACTGGACTTTTACAAGCAAGTTTCCCATGATCAGAAGTAAAGAAGGGATATCAAAATGTAGGCAGTTTCTCACACGAAGTGGTTTAAGCTGCTAAATGATCCCACTTGAGTTACCATTGATTGACACAATGGTGCAATGAAAGCACACTACAAGGAGTTGTGGGCACTCTAGTTGCGCCTCTGATCGAGCTGGTGTGGGGATGCCAGGGGTACTGGGAGCGCATTAGCTTGATTTGCTTAAGCAGTGCGCGCGCATGCTCACCCGAAACACCAACAAAAACCGGGACGTCTGGTCACCCTACCTTTGACCTTTGAGGCCCGAAAATAGAGCCCCCTTGAGACCCCTTTCGAGGCCCCCCCAAAAAAACTGGGGGTGCTCAGACCCCCACAGACCCCCCCCCCACTTAAAGCCCTGCTCTTAATAAGGACTTTGAACACATTTAAAATACAAAAATGAGGTAAATGCGTTAGCTGTGATATCACGGGTTGCAGGCGGTGCCGCTGCAATGTAAATGACGTGATAACCGGTACTTTTGCTCACCAGGTACCGGTTATCTCCTGTTGAAGAGCGATGTGGGCCAAAGGTTTGAACTCTCCCAGTGCCGGCTCGGCCATCCAAGATCGATAAACCGAGTCCCAGTGAGTTGGACATCGCGTGCGTTTATGTGAGCACCCCTACAGGTATTATTGCAGTCTAATCTCCGGTTTGTTTACTTACATAGATAGAGCTAGATACAAGGCGGACGTGTTTGGGTGCTAAGGGCTCCATTCTCGAAGCTACTAATCCCTGAAACTTAGACTGACACAAGCAAATAGCTTCTGTGCAAAACGACTTCCGCAATTCACTAGCCATTTTCACTCCTGTAAACAGGTTTACTCAAACAGTGGTTTCCCTGTGGCTAAATCTCTTCTTATGAATTGATGTAGCTGCTCCGGGTGCCTTGGAAGATTCTGAACATCCGCAAACTTGCACACTTGTGGTACTCGCCACCTTCTCTCTGGGACTTCGCCAATGCTGAAGGAGTCAGAGATTTACTCCTGACAAGGGTAGGAGAACCTCCTTTTCACAGTGCAAGGGGAACGGGAGCACCCCCGAAAGTGGCGGAGGTTCTCTGTGGGAGACAATACGATCGTTCTCTCCAGAGAATCCTGTCCCGGGTTATGTGTGAAAATCTGCGACTGGCGCAGGTTTCCAAGCGTAAGCTGGGCCTGTCTTGTGAATCCCAAAAGCCGGGGATGTAGCTGTAGGGCTTTGCCTGAGACTCAAACTGCCAGTTGCTAATTGTGGAAGCGGAAGACCAGAGTGTGAATCGCCGATTTCTCAGCTGAACCCATTGCACGGTCTGAGTAGCTTCACTTTTTCTTCCTTTGCTTCCGTTCACTTATTTGTGGCTGAATGTGGCATTGGGCACAATATAAAGTCATGACATTGACCTCCAGCTCAACATTAGGAATTCAACTGCCTCCAAGCGTGTTGAAGCTGCCCCAATGATTGCACATTTTGTGTAAATGAAACAGTTGCTTGTTTTTACTGTTTTCTAAAGTGCTGAAAGTTGCCGCACAGCTCGAAAGGCAGCCTTAGTGCGTAAATAACAAGCGGGACAAGAACAGAGGTGCGCCGAGCTGATTTCAGATGGACGGGTCTGGCACCTGGCGGTGAGAAGGGTGTGGTATGGAGGGCGGCACAGCCCTGGTTGTGAAGCAAACAATGCTCGCTTGCTCAGCCAAGGTCGCTGCGCGCTGCTGGTTCTAGCACCTTGGAGAGCGCAACCTGGCGCTGTCCAGTTCTGTCGAGGCACGCAGGAGTCTGGCAGCGATGGCTTCCTGGTCAAGCGCTCAGACTCAAACGTCGGCTCAACATCCTGTGATTCTGGGCAAATCCCTCCCTGCTCAATAAAAAATAAGCGGTGGCAAAGCCAATAGGTCTCGGCAATGCGAGAGCTATTGGCTGTGTCAATGTTTATTGTCCATTGCCTAATGCGTTGACATTGGAATAGGGGAGTACACTAAAATAAACAACACCAGACTTGCATAAAAGAAAGCAACATATTGAAAATAAGGCATGATGTAAGAGAAGACGCAGGGAAATAAAGCACCACATAAACGTTGTATTTACCATGGCTTCTTACTCTTTTTTTCCTTGTGCCCTATTTCTGTTTGTTGTGACTTGAGTTGTTGCTATGCACCCTTTCCTTAGTAACACCTTCCCTGCTAACACCTTCCCTGCTGCTCAGCCAGGATGAGTGCTGTAGTGCTTGGTGATGTAGTGGAATGCTGGAGTGTGTGGTGAGGTGGAGAGTGTCAGTTGGAGTGTGTGGGCTGAGCAGCAAGGAGGCTACTCCTGGAGGGGCTAGCTGCTATGTACTTACCAGCTATTTACCTGAAAATTACCATCTTAATAACCTGCAACTAAATCTTAATAATCCTTCTTCATATAACCTACTCTAGGGCTACCTGAACTCCCTTCCCTTACAACACTGGCGACAAGGGTGGGATGACCGGCTCTAAGAGGTGTTTCAAATACCAGTCGGGCAAAATCATAGGTGCAGACAGGTAGGCACTGCAATGAATGTCTATCACCATTATGCTCCCAACTTGACAGGAACTGCTTTCAGCAGACTCTGACACCGTCGCTGAATATTAGATGATAGTGAGATGCCAACGGAGAAATGTCGTAACCTTAGTGGAAGTCTATAGCACACTTCCCAATGCCCTAAAATGTCCGCTGGTGCGTCGTGTTGCGTCAGTTTCTATGAGAAGTAGGAGTAATCAAAAGCATTCTCACCTCCTTTACTGATGCTACATCACGTACTGATGCGTCCCTACGCTCCACGTGGGTGACAGCCTCGCACCCTACTTTAGCTTAGGATTTCACTGCAGGCAGTGGCGGCTCCACCATGGGGGCGTCGCCACACTGCTTTCTCGCAGTGCGAGAAGGCAGAAACATAAAATGGTAAAACTACCATTTTATGTTTCTGCTTCTCGCATTGCGAGAAAGCAGAAGTGCCTGGTTGTGGGAGGGAGGGTGGGCGGTCCCGCTCGAGGGCAGGGGGGGAAGTGGCTTGCCCACTGTTGTGGGTACTGACTGTTTGGTCAGCCCCAGGGCCGAACAAAGCAGTCATGCGCACTCCCCCCTTTTCTCTATGTAGGCTGCTGTATGCAGCCTACATAGAGAAAATGGCCCGGCTGGGGCGCTCTCCGCTGCGCCTCACCAATCACACTGCTGCCATTGCAGCGTTGTGATTGGCTTAGGGGAGCAGGAGGAGGGAGGCTGCCTACAACGCGCCAGGACTCCAGAGCGGCAGGAGCTGAGGGGGCGGCGTGGTCACGGAGAAAGGTATGTTTTACTTTTTTTTATTATTATATATATAGATCCCCCCCGCCCGAACCCACCCGCCCGTAACTGCTAGCCCCATGTGGTCTTCCACTCTTAGAATCCACAGAGGTGTGTGGCGTAGTAGAGGTTTTGTGTGTGTCTGGTATCACCCTGCAGATCCCCGCTGCAGATAAAGAAACACGATCTAGTTTCCAGAACAGCAAGTGGACGGGGAGGCCCTTTGGAACACAAACCTGATAGAATCAACGTGGGCCACGGTTAAATATAAAACTTAAGCAACTCGTTCTATTAGGGAGCCGGAGCCTTTATTTTTATCAAATGATGCCATGTGGCCGTGTTCTAAACTGGGTTGCAGCCTTTGAATCCTGTGCACCGCGGTCGTGTTGTTGAAGGTCTAACAAAGTTAACGGATTCTGCTAAGAAGGGCCTTCGCTTCTTCTATGCAGAATTTTGCCTCCGCCAACAGTGATCTGTAAAAGCAACTCAGCACTGTCAATGTATAAGTATTCGTATTACAATGATTAAAGCAATTCTCCTCCTATCTCTGTGGAATTCTACCTAGATTTCAGAGCCAAGCTATCAATAGTGGAACAGGTGCTGTGGCACCGAGGTCCAGGTGATTTAGGCGCCTACTATTCCCCGGTTTTAGTGTATGTTACCACTAAGCTACGGGAGAAGCGGCCTTTTCTTGCTAGCATTAGGGAACATTAGCTCTTGCTACACCACTGTTTGATTTTATTAAAAAAAAAGTCTGGAACAATATATTCAGCAGTATACACTGATCATTTACAGCATGTTTGATTGCTCATAATTTTGTAAGTTACACTCTCTGCGTTCTCTGATTCTATTTTGTATTTGTATATGGCTGAAAAACGTGTTCGTTGTTGAACAATCAAACATGTGCTTTATTTGTGCTAAAAAGAAATTGGCAATAGCTCGTCGTTATCCGTGACTAATTCAGAATTACATGCTTCACGTGCGCACATTGTTTCACTCAAAGATGTTTAGACTGGATTTAGAAGAATGCTGCCTATTTTTTGTACTTGATAATCTAAGATTTTTGCTTCAGACATAATATGCGGGCAGAGTGAAGATATAGAACTGCCCCCTTGAACTTGCGACACACATAATTACTATCTAATGTGCAATAATTATTGAAATGAAATCTCCCTGGGCCGAAATGTATGTGAAGCCATTGTGTACTCACCGGGTTACACAGGAGTGTGCTGTGGAAAGAACCAATTCGCGTCAAGAGCGTCGGTGAAAGGCTGTGTGTTGTGCTGTTGGTGTTCTGGGGTGGAACCGGGAGGCATGTCTGCAAGTAGTCATGTTATCAGCTTTGCTAGTAGTCAGTGAAGGTCGAAATGAGAACAAACAGCGGAGCAGCAGGCTATCACAAGTCAGAAAACCCAAACTACTCCGCTCACCGTCGTGAGGTGGCTTTCACTGCACCCGCCATTAGAACCTGCCCATCTGGGGGACGTGCAGGTGGAACCTCGGTTACAAGTGGTGGTGGCCCTGCTGGGGCATAGCTTCACGGCCCCACTTAAGAGGAGGAAATGTAGGATTATAGAGCGGTGAGATTAATGTTATTATGATGAATTTTTGAACAACATATGCATTTGCACGTGCTTGGCCTTTCACATACTTTCAGGTCGTGAACTCATTGCAGCCTGCTAAAAACATCAGCTTGCCTCTGGTTTAAAAGCAATCAAGGCAACCTTCTCTTGTTTCCCAAAAGCGTGGAACGGCCCTCATTCGAGAATATTTGCAGAAACAGCACATGGTAGGAAGATGTCAGAAAAATGCATTTTGAATTAAAACGCCACTCTGTTGTGGTTTCCAGCATGAGTTGGCAAGACCAAACATATTTATGCCTTGGTTATTTTAGGAGGAGTAATGTGTTGACGAATGAATACACACAGGGTGTTTGGGGGTTTTCTTTGTTGGTCCCGTTTTAGTTTGTGTTCTGCTCACTCTCTTAAAATGGCCACCCATCTGGTTTGTTTGAGTTCGAGTAAACAATTAGCTTGAAATTACAATACTATAATGTTTTGCTTTATTGAGGCTGTGGTGTAAAGATTTGTAAAACAATCTCGTGGTGTTGATGTTTTGTTTAAGGCACAGAATGTGTTCTTTAGACATATGTCCGCACTCACACACACAGGTTATGGTCAAGACTTGTAGGGGCCAATCACAAATGGGCCGGAAAACAACCAAAAACTACTGATATACATTGAGCATCGGTAAATCTTGGTGGGAGGAATTACTTCCCATTTTCTTTCACCTCATGTCACCGGGATACTTCAAAGATTCCCATTAAATAGCACAGGACCCCTGGTGTTCCTACGGGACCTATAATATGCTTGGAGCAGGTAAAGCCACTACTGGCTCGGAATCCTAGGCCCAAATGTAAGGAGGGGGTTAAAATTAACCATACTCACGCCCTTGCACCACTCCCTCATTTGAAAAAAACCCTATTGCCTCACATCCTGATACTGTGACGAGCTGCTCTGTGGTGGTGTGATGTGTCTTATGATGTTACAAGTTGCCTTGAGCTCTGATGTTGTGATGGGTTGCAGTGAGCTATGATGCAATGCAGTGGTGTGCCTTGAGTTGTGATATTTTATTGAGCTGTGATGTGTTCATATGCTTTGCTGGGTGCTATGTTCTGTCTTGTTGTGCTACATGGTGTCTAGTGATTTTTTTTATAGATTTGAGAATTGCCAAACATTTCTTCTTGCAACCTCGAAATTTCTCGCAGAAAACTATAACTAGTGTGAAGCTTCAGAAGCTGTAAAGCTGAGCTTTCGCATGTAAATCAGGACTTTGTGACTCTGTTATGTATAACTGTATGTCTGATATGTAAACTCACTGATCACAGATGTCACTGCCTTATTGATGTCCCTGCATTGGCCCCCAGCCAGACACAGGATCCAGTTTAAGACCTGCTGTATCCGCATTAAGGTCCTGAATGGCATGGCTCCTTGCTTTGTGGACAGGAGAGTCAAGAAATACACCCCTAATCAGATTGGTAAAGAAAAGTAAAGGAGGCTGTAGCTTCTCGGTACAAGTTCCTATCCTATGGAACTCTCTCCCAGATCACTTACGCCACGTAGGTAATTTTATTCGGTTTAGGAAACACTTAAAAACAGTGCTCTTCAAACAAGCGTTTCACTGTTTACCATCTTCTTTAGCACTTAACCCCTAGACTACTCAGCGCCAAGAAACCTCTGGTGAACGTGCTCTTCATCAAGTGCAGTTAACATCACATGTCGACGTACCTTACAAAGGGGAATGTTGATTCCCTAAAAATGAAAAGCTAAGTAAGTTATACATGGACGTACCCTACAACCATCCAGGACTATAGGCTTTATCAATGGTTGTAAGTTGCATAAGATAAATAAGAACAAACTGCAGCATTTTCATTATTATATACAATGAAAACATAGGTGGTTCAGAGATGTGTTACAGGTGGGAAACACTTAGAGGGCCTGTTTCCGTTGGTTGTATGTGCTTGGCTTGGGGGTCATTTCGCAAGCAGACCAGTTTGAGGATTGGGCACATTTTTTATTTGATTCTAATGTTTTCTTCACACTTGTGCTTCAAAATGCTATATTTGGATCCCCCTTTTTTCAACAATTTGCCGTAAATATGTGGTGTAAAACCCACCATTTGAATCCATTTTTTTCAAAATTTTCTTGCGGGGGGAGAACCCCCCCGCACCCTCCTTTTTAAGTTCAGGCTCGCTCGCTTACTAAATTAGGGTACAACATTTTTGCCCACCACTTTCAAAATCCACCAGCCGCCACTGACAGCAGGCAAACAGAGCCTACCACACGGCTCGCGCTGGAGTAACGGTGGGTTTTCAAACAAAGTGCCGGCCTTTCAAATATAGCCATACATACTGCATTAAAAGCAGCGCTTGTCAAGCATGCAAATCCTCTGAAAGTCTGCAACTATATATCAGAATGTGCTCACAGCCCGCCGTCTGTAAACATAGATATCACCCCTACACTAATAAGGCTTCTCCTCAGCCTCAAAACAGCTGATTTCACACGCTGTTATTCAGTCTGCATCACTCGCTGAATTGCACGTTTTTCCTCAATGTCGGCGCTGCCGTCACTCTTGCGGGATACCCCGCATCCCTTAAAAAGAGGCATGTTGATTTCCTTCAAAATAAATGCTGGTGGTTTGTGTGACCTAAGCGTTGTCCATGACTGTACACTGCAAGTTGACTCCACTCCATGGTCATTGCACTTTAAAACTGCCTATACACATGAATGGCAACAGATCACTCTATTAACAAATAAATGCCCAGGCTGTGGGATCATATCAAAGAAACCCTTCTCGTTCCTTTACAAATAAATGCTGCCGATTGCTCATGCTGACCCACCCAACTTCAAAACATTGTCAGAAGGCTCCATGCACATGTGCAGCAACTCCTTGTGCCGCTACACGTATTTAAATCTGTTTTAGCACGTCAGGGCAAACAGGCAAGCAGGCTTATTGGCATCAGTTCATCAAGTCCTTTGAGGTAACAAAGGTCGAATGCCCCAGACTGCAGGCTATCAGATGTGAAGGGACACTGGTGGGGCTTCCAGGACGTTTCTCTTCCTTCAAGATTCAAGTTTCTTTACTTCAGTTCCTTCAGAAAGTTCAGATTCACTTCAATTTCCCACAACAAGCAGGTTCTTTCTCCAACCAGGATGAGTGCTGGAGTGCTTGGTGATGTAGTGGAATGCTGGAGTGCTTGGTGATGTAATGGAATGCTTGAGTGTCTGGTGAGGTGGAGAGTGTCAGTTGGAGTGTGTGGGCTGAGCAGCAAGGAGGCTGCTACTTGTGGAGCTATCTGCTATGTACTTACCAGCTATTTACCTGAAACTTACCATCTTAATAACCTGTAACTAAGTCTTAATAAACCTTCTTCAAATACCCTGCTCTACGGCTGCCTGGACTTCCTTACCTTACAACACAGTTCATATTACTGTCTCCAGCCACCGACATGCGAATATCTAAAGCAACAACTCTCTGTCTCCACGCGAGACTGAAGTCTGGTAAAAGCCGCCTAACATTCAAACATACTCTTTCTTAGCAAACTACAACTCCCAAGAGCAAATGCGTTGAAACTACACATGTAAGTCACATTATAGCTCAGGATTGAAGATGAAGCGGCAATATTATGCACAGTTGTTGGAGACAGACAAAGGACAACACTGAGAAGCAGCATCAGTTAAGGGCCTAGATAGTATGCATTGGAGGCAGCCATCTTTTCTATCAGGAGTTTGATCACAAAAAGTAAATATGAAAGCTTATTAACAACTTTGATGGTAGCATTTGAATCACTATATAAAAAGTTGTAAACAATTATAAAAATAAAACATAAAAACCGTTTAAAATGCCTCCGCATTAACTCGGAACCTAACGTTTTGTAGGAACGCTTTGTATAAACCCTCAGTGGTTTCAATTTGTTTATGTTGTTCAGCGCTTCTACAATCCCAGCCAACCCCAGGCAATCTCAGTCCCGATGAGACCCTCGTATCCTTCTAAGGGTCGAAACGCCGTCGACACACTTACAGAGACAGACGTTTCCGAAACTTTGATACAATGATTAATTCTCTGTACTCTAGAATGTAACGAATAGAAACTGCTGTCTCTTGAATGTATCAACCAATAAACCTTCAAAGATTATTTCTTACTTCACCTTTTCCTTTTTTATTTTGGTTTTGGTTTGATTACACACCTGTGGTCTACTTATTCTTTCCTTAATGTCCTGAAAGACACTCACAATATTGTTTGTTTAAATAATTCCTGTCTAATAAAACTCGGTTTGGCTGAACCGCAGTTTCTTACAAAAATACTGGCTGTGCTATTATTGTTCCTACAAAACGTTACTGAATAATACTGGTTGATTTGCACAATTATGTTTCTATAATGATTAATTCCACACAGAAAGATCTGTGACATTAATAATCTGCCTAAAAATGAGTTCCATGTGAACGCCTGTTCCAAAGATTACTTCATACCCCTGTTCGCCTGGACATAAGGGTTGCTTTTGTTTATGTTTTAATATGACACAAAGTACATACAACAGCTTGCTTTTCGAGGCAGCGCTTTTGTATCTGGCGGCATATAGACATTTACAGGGGTCACAATGAATCTTTGAATGGGTGTCCATCCATCAAAGACCCAGGTATGGTCTGGCTGCTGATCGTTCGACATTGATGGGGGTTGCAACGGACCTTTGAGTGGGTGTCCGTCCATCCGTCCAGACTCGACACCATGGTAACCATTTAGCTCTATGTATTGCGTGTCTTTCTTCTTTGTATCAAAGTAGCCATGTTTCTCACTGGGGTAGAGGCTCCAGGATAGGTATGTGTTCTTGTACATGCATTGGTTGGCAGGAACCTCGTTCCTGAGACCATTGCACGCAGAAATGGTCTATGTTTTGAACATCAGAACATTAGCATCTCTCACACACATAGGTTCAGCTCATACACTGGCAGGTTAGTGGGTTCGTTGCTCACATTCAAACCAGCCGATCTAGGTTTCAATTCCTGCTTACCGACATTATTTGACTAGTACTATAAGGACTAGCGCCCTCAGTTGTTGGTAGCAGTCGTCCAATTCTGTGCTTTTTAATTCCCTCTTGATTCCTCATATTTAGTTATCACCATGCAACTGGCACACAGAGTCCACTAGGGGCTCTTCGATGTACACAATGATACCTTAGGCCTTGCTGACTTTGGATACCTAAAGTGTCTAGTTTCTTTTACTTGATGTAAGTGACTGCCTTTGATTGCTTATGGGAGGCTGTCTGTTGATACCCTATCAAGCTTTGGCTGCCGGCCAGGCTGGTGCCTCCGTGTGCAAATCAGCAGACTTTTTGTGATGCCTCAGGGCAGTGCAACATTTGTACAATGTTCTTGTAAAAAGTACTTTATCAGTGTATGAGGAGCATTGCTGTATGCAAAACACTATTTTGTTTCGAATGTTCAAAATCTTTGCATAGTTCCTGCTTGGCTGTGTAGTGAGGGTGAGAAACCTTCTGAGTCCCCATGTAAATCCACGCCGACCCCTCCAAGGCCTTGTCTTTACACCTTCAGTGTGTTCAAAATGCATGTAAAAACTTGAACGGAGTGCCTTCTAGGGGGTGTTACCTGGAATTCTGTATTTGACTTCTGGGTAATCATAGTCGTTTGCACGTCCTCACCACTAAACCATAGTTGAATCCATAAAGGCCAAAAATGTTTTTTTATGTTTGGAGTTTCTGGATGAAATACGAATCCTACAGCCAATCCCACTTCCCCCCATTTGCCCCGAAGTAGGCCCACTAAAAGCACTCATCTCTGAGCTGGCAGGCACTTTGGAACATAAACAATGCTCCTCCGTGGCTGCCCGTACTTTGAACCATCTTGAGGACCCAGGAAGACCTGCCCAGATCTCGGGTATGTGGATTCAGCAGACTTTCCTTGCCAGCTGTGGAAAGCCCACAGTCCAGCACCTGTTTTGGCTGCTGCCACTGCTGTAATCTGGATATGAGGGAAAGTCTGTCGTGGTGCTTGCCGTGCACCTTCTCAGAGTGTGCGGGACACTTGCACAGCGCCACCCGTGCTGTACCTTTTTTCTCTGTGAAGGAAACCAGCACCGCTGTGCCTATCGACGTCTCTGCATGTGCTTAGTGTGTGGGGAGAGGGGGGTAGTACAGGCGTCGTCTCGACAGGTGAAGCTTAAATCCCACCAGAGCATCAGCACAAACCAACTGTGTAATCAGGGTTTCTCCTAATCAATGGCAGGTCCAGCCTTTTTGCGGACGCTAAGCGCAGGAAAACCCATGACCAAAACACATGTTAAACGGTCCACGCTGTAGCGCCTGCCCTAAGGGCTTCTATGCGCACAGGAACAAAGGTCCCCAGCCAGACGGGCTCATCGACCTCCCCCGTGCTGCTGACACTCACGCAGACCGGCTAGGGATCGGGTAATCGATATTTTCAAAGATGATCGGGAGCAGAAATCGAGCAGCCGTCCATTCCCGGGTCTGCCTCGCCGCCCGCCCACTCGTTTCAAGACGACCTTTCTGGAAGGTCATTGTGGAGATAAGGCAGGGGGGAGGTAAATCCTTAATGGGCGCCAACGATCGTAGCTACTTAGATGCACAGATAAGCGGCAGATGTGTGCGAATCTGCGGGCTCTGGGAGAGGTTTTGTAGGGATTAGGAAAGCTAAATCCTCCGCGGGCGCACTGGCGTGGCTGGGTAGGCGCGAGATAAGCAGACACCTGCATCTGGGCTCGCGTGCGGTCCTCTCGGCGCAACGGTCACTTCTCACCGGTCACATGGGGAAGCACTGGCACAGCAGCACGGCGAGGCGTGAGCCTGTGTGTTGTACATGGCCCAAACTGTTGTTAGTTAAAGTGACAAAACTCCTTGGAGCTTACTTTGTTATGATGTCACTTGTATGAGGCATCACGGTGTATATTTACATACGTGTCACTTGCCTGTTTTCATTTGCTTTGCATTCCACTCTCTAGTTCCAGTCTGTATGAGTTTCAGCTAACTGTACAACTCAGGGCTGGTTTTGGCGCTGGTAACGCCCGGTGCAACGATCCTTTTTGGCGTCCCCCAGTAAAAGGCCAGAGTCAACCCTCGGTGTGTGCCGTCTGGGCCTAGAACAACCACGCCTCACAGCACTGCACACAGACATATAGTACTGGTCTTGCAGAAGAACCACGAGTGATCCTCGGCCCTTTATTTATACCATTCAGCCGAGCCCGCCCTCCTGGGTGAATGTGCAATACATTGTATAGTAGAGGCCGGGTGGCACTCTACACCCCCATGACCACCTCCTCGGTTTCCCTCACTATCGCCTGGCAAAAGTGCCCCTCATCTCTCCATAGCCCCTCTCTCAAATACATTCCATTGATTTTAAATCGCTGGTAAAGGCCGGCTTTCCTAATCCACTCAACTATCCACACAAAGTAAAGATCTGTTCTTTGCAGCAGGCATATTAGCCCTCTTATCGGCGAGTCAAAACTGCCACTAGACAAAACTATGATCTCTCTCTCTAGCAGGAACATTAATCACAAGAGTTATCTTGACATTTTTCTTGCTGCCTGAAAGCTGGAAGCAGAAGGAACTCTACAGCAGGTTCTTTTAAATAATAAGTTATTGCTAAACACAGCGTCCCCCCCCTGAGGTCAGTGCCCCCACTCCAGGTCAGCACCCATTGCGGCCGCACAGGTCGCACCGCCCTAAAGTTGGCCCTGGTACAACTGTTAGTTGGGCTTGGAAACTCGTAGAAGGCTCCCTTTAGCATGGGATAAACTTAATTTATGAGCACTCATTCATCTCAAAGGGTCCTTCTCAACATTCGGCGATCAACTATTTAAGTGGGAACTCACTAATTCAAGATTTGTGATCTTTAGTCTCAGCTGGATCTTCTACCAGAGCTTGACAACTGCTGCATGAAGCGTTCACCCTTCATATAATCCACCCTGCTTGTATCTGCTTCTCCCACCGTGTGTGGTGTCAGTGGACACAGGGGTCTGACTGTGACGCTTTTGGAAATCCTGGTGAGCCGCAACAGGACCACAACCGATGGGCCACACAAACTGTGTCTGCAATTGCGAGACTGTCTCACTTCACCATCACGTAACACGTACTAAAGGAGCGGTGCCACTAATCCATGACGTGGTCCTAAAGACTGTTGCCATCATCACATGACATTGTGGTAAATCTATGCCATTACTGTTACAACCGTTTTCCACAACGCTTCATCAGTTTCTTCTCAGCTCCATTCGGCACCGATGCTTTATTTTGTTGTGACGCTTAATTTGGTATTTATTTTAGTACCCTGTCTCCCACGCTTGAAGGGATGTGCTTTTACTGATTTCTGTCATACTCACTGATGAACTTGAAGTAGTGTGTTGCTGCTCTTAACTATCTACTTCACTTAGCCTTACTGTTTATCTCATCTTTGAGAATTATGGCTTCATCTCAGAAACTACTTCAAATTTCTCATTTTTTTACAGTTTCCTGGAAAGCCACCTGTGATTTGGAAGAGTTGGTTGCGTTCATTTGTGAACTACTTGGTGGCAATAGATGCAGCAAAATTTGAATCTAAAAGAAAGCAGCACTTTTGTTTAGTAATCCGGTCCAGGAAGGTCAGCAAGTTTTTGAGAATTTACCTGGGATATATCCACCACCAGGCCAATTTGGCATTTGGAGTTTCTGGAGGCTGTTGCTAGACTCAAGAATACATTCTCAGATGAGCCAAATGTTTATTAAAAATATTCAATTTTTCAAACATATGCCAACCAAGAGGAAAGTGTTCAGGAATATATTTCAGCTTTAAAATTTTAGCTTCCACTTGTAATACTGGAAATTCGCTGGACATGTTTATTAGAGATCAGCTTGCGTATAGTTGTTCATCAGAAAAATATGCTGGAGCCAGCGATAATTGGCATTGCAAAACGTTTTGAACACTGTATTGGCTTCAGTAAACACATGGCTAGTGAACATACTACAAGCATTTCACTTCCAGTTAATTCTGTGCAAGATACTTAATATGTAGGTCCTATCTCTGAGAAAAGTACTGTCTGCATGTTATAGGTGTGGTTCAATGGCATATTTAAATAGCAACCCAAACTGCCCAGCAATTGATAAACATTGCAACAAATGTAAAAAAACAGGGCATTTTCTGAGTGCTTGTAAGAGCAGTAAAAATCTAATCCAAGTCAGTAGTGTAGAGTTAAAGCCTGATTAGTGTACTTATCATTTATCCGAAATGGTGCTGGCTATTGAAACTGAGTTTAATAATGCTAGTAAAGTGAGAGGTCCTTCATGTGATGTTACTATTGGCAATGTGGAATTAGTCATTATGGCTGATTCTGGTACTCCTATCATGGTCATATCTGATGTCCTGTTCAACGAATATTGGGATGATAGTTTACCTTTAATTAGGCTGGATATACACCCTAAGGCATATGGTGAACAGGACATCGGCATGCTTGGGTACTTTAACAACACAATAATATGCCTCTGTAGAAAAACCATGACGAAAGTTTACATGGCCATTAAAGGAAGAAACGTTGCAAGGTGGCAAGACCTAGCAAAGCTAGGTTTGATGCTTATGCCTCGCTCCAACACTCCCGTTGTTGCTGGCACACCTGTTTCACTGATAGAAAATATGTCTGAAAAGACTTTTCAAAGGGTTGTAGAAAAATGTCCTAAGCCTTTAAGAGAAAAATTGATATTGCTAAAAAAAATGTGAACACTTAATTAGTTTGAAAAAGAATGCAGTGCCGGTTATTCACAAAGTGAGACCAGTACCTTTGAGTATAAGGGATGAACTAAAGAAATAATTAGATAAGCTAACTAATGAAGGCATTATACACACCACTGAATCTGGAGAGTCCTGTTGTAACTGTCCGGAGAAAAAAACCAAGGGAGATTCATTTGTGTGCGGATCTTCGTATGCTCAATAAGAACATAATTGTAGATTGCCACCGAATTACCCAAAATCCGTAATTTGTTAGCTAATTTGGGGCTAGTCAAGTTCTTCTCACTTCTAGAGCTGAGATCAGCTTACCACCAGATCCCACTTGTAGTGAAGTCACAGGAATTAACTACATCTGTTACACCCTTTGGTGCACACAAGTTTCTGCAGTTACCCTTTGGTCGGGTTCGCAGAAAGTGTTTTCCAAAAGCTGATCGACACAATTTTGGTACATGAACAGCACCACGAACAGCTGCAGCCGCTCACACTCACTAAATGTGCTCTTGTGGTAGGATTTTTTCCTCCAAATTACTCTTAGTTATGCGAGCGGATGTAATTGCGTTATTATAGGTAACTCTGCGTCAAATAGTAATAGGGAATTACTGAAATAACTCCGATCACTCCAGCAAAATGAATATTACTCCAAGGCCTAGACTTAACTCTACAGGTAGATTATCTAGATCGTGTGGAATGTGTTGCCGCACTAGTTGATGATCTCTTGAATTCCAGAGGTGTGGTTTCTACATAATACGGCCTTGAGGATTTAAAAAAACGATTCAGTCTTGCAGAGTACTTTGAAGTTTGTTAAAGTAGGTTGCCAAAGGAAAGGAATTTGAAAACGTCCTTAAAACTGTTTTAGCCAGTCAGTTCTCTGTTGTTAAGGGTATTTTGATGGGGCATGGTATGTGTATTCCACCCATGTCATTTTATGATGTTCTAATTGAAGTTGCTCATGAGGGACATCTTGGCATGAATACCACCAGTAGGAATCTTAAACAACATTATTGGTGTCCTTGAATTGACTTCCAAGTCTCCAAGTGGGTAACTTTCTGTGATACATGTTTACTTTCTGAGAAATATTACTATATTATTATTTTATATTAAATATTATTATTTACTTTCTGAGAAATATGAGACTCCAGTGCATATGATTCCCTTACTTGATGATGTCTGGTGTAAGGTGGCTTTGGATTTTGCTGGCCCATTTGAGATGTTGCCACTTGAGAAAAGGTACACGATTTGGTCTTAGTGGACTATTTTCCAAGATGGGTTTATTTTGATTTCACTTCTGCACCTAATAGCATGTCTGCGGTCAAATTTGTGTGTACTGTGTTTGCTATTGAAGGTTTACCTGGGGAACTGGTTACAATGAACACATTTCACTTTCACCTAGATATAGGATTTGATGACTTCCCAACATAACAAACATTTACGAGTACCATAGTGTTCTCCTACTCCCAGTGGTTTGATAGAGAGGATGGATACATTTTTGAAAGATGGTGTCCGCATGCTATAGCTATTGGAACACCTGTGGAGGAGTTTTTAAGTCAGAAACTGTGGACATATCTAAACACACCACACAGCACAACAGGTCTGTCACTGTTTGAACTCTTTTGCAAAAGAGACCTCAGGTCAAATTTATGTCCATATTAGCTTTAGGGTTTATTTGAGGATACTAACAAATGTGCTTGTGAATTAAGGGAGAATGCGTCTGAAAGGGTTTCACTTCAACAGACTAGTCTTATTTTGCCAAAAAACGTCATACTAAAGGTTTGGATTTGAACATTGGCGATTGGGTTCTTATTAAAAAAAACAACGCATCTTAGAAAAGAGAGTCCGTTTTTCTTCCCCAGTGCAGGTGGTCAAACTCACAAAAGGTGCTGTGTTGCTTGCTGGGAAAAGTTGGTGAAGTAGGAGGAGTTTGGTTAGATTGTCTCAGAAGAGGCAAAGAAAACTTTGGTTGCCAAGGGAGAAAGATTTAACTTTGACTCCACTACCTTTGGTGATGGTCAATGTGAACGTTTGTGGCGGCTCAAAGGGAGTGAATCAGGATCAACTCCTACAGCAAATAATGTTTGCACCCATAATGCAGAGCCTTCGACTGCTTCTAGTGTGGGCTTCCAGGCTCATGATGATTCGTCTTCATCTTCTTTTCCTTTTCTATAGAGTGACTCTAGTAATGATTGTTCCTTGACCATTTTTCTTCTGATTTTCAGGTAGAATGAGTGTCAGCTTTGTCATATTTACCTACTGGTAGGTCCTGTCACAATGTATCTATGCCTGTTAGGTTTAAAGGCTTTTATTTGCCCTAATGCTCGACATATTCATTTTTCATGTTGTTATTTTGGGAAGATCTTACTTTGTTATGACGTCAATTGTATGTAATATCACTGTGTTATTTTTACATACTTCTCACTTTCGTGTATTCCTATTTGTTTTGAATTCCACGCTCTGGTTCCAGTCTCTGTGAGTTCCAACTAAGTGTACTGCTGTCAATTGGACCTGGAAACTCGCAGGGGAAGGTTGTTCCAGATGTGGGCTCCCTTTTGATTGGAATAAACTCCATTTAGAGGCTCCTCACTGGTCACAAGGGGGCGTAGAAACACAGCTGCACGGATACGTGTGTCGCTGTGAGTTGTACGTGGCCCAAACGTTTTTCAGGTCTAAAACTCCCAAGGAGTAAATGCACAGTTTCTATACAACACACATCTAGACTTAGAATTCTCCGCCTTAGTAGCCTTGTGATATCCTGCTCCTCATTTTGTCATTTGGACTGACCCAGAATGTTTTCCTATGGCAGAAACTTGTGACATGAGCTCCCTGACGTGTGCGGTACATGTGTAGGATGTTGCTCATTGACATAGTGGAAGACTCTGTTGCACGTTAGAGATACGCCCAAAGTAGTACTCCTTTAATCTTGGGTGGCGCAGCGGTATGAACAACGTTTGGTGACTGGTAATTTATAGTTCTTGTGTATAGGCCTTTTTACCTACACCACGTTGATAGGTGAATTATGAAGATATCTTTATACGTGCTGTGAACTAAAAGTAATTGACTCAAAGCGGCCCACATTGACATCTGAAATGCATACTGTGTGCTTCAAATATTAGTGCTTTGCAAGACAACATGATTGCAATGTGGCAAGTGTTATTTTCATTGATCATTAAGCGAGTCAAGTGCTTTCAAAGCATTAGTTGTTGTGTTAGAACATCGTTTTTTTAAATCTCCGTTCATCCTGAAGAAGGTGGCTCACACTGAAGGAGCATGCTGAAACATTGACATGAGCCACTGCAACAAGGAGGATGGATGGTTTGGGTGTTGAGGGTGTGTATTTGGATTTCCCATTGAATAATTAATGAAGTAATATGAAGAGTTCAAAGGTTCCTTTTGTTCAACACCCCTTGAACATGTCGGCATATTTTTATTTTTATGCTATCATATTAATTTGTGTTAACTGTCAATTTTCTAGGGATTCCTTGGTATTTGTGTGCAAGTTATTTGATTTAATTGTACTCTCTGTTTCTTGTATTGTCAATGTTTCTCGGGCAGTAATATGTGCATGAGTGTTACATAGTGTGTTTTTTGTCTATACATTAATTGGGAACATTTGATGTTAATAAATTAAATGCGTGGTGTTTGTTGTACAGTAGAAACATTTACCAGTTTTAAAGCATAACTCTAGATTTCAAATGATATTTGTTCTTGGATACTTGAATTTAAATTATTTTCATTGGACTTTGATAGCGCCTTCACGAGGTCAAAGTTTCCGCCTATCTCTACTGTTTTGAGGCACAAAGTAATATCAAATGCCTCAGAGCCCTCATTCTGAGGGTTGTTGTTAGGGGACAGCAAAGTTTGTACTGTGCCAGTGGAGGTATTGATTTAGTCGTAGTTTGTGAAGATTCCTGCTTTTTTTTTACCTTTATGTCCTGGTTTCCTTTGCCTCTCCATCTGGTGATATTTCCTCGCAAGTGCTAGTTGGTCTTGGAAAATGGGTATTTCATAAATCGCAACTGAATTGTGAAATCATTTTATTTGGGACATCGAAACAGGACAGATGTTTGTCATTTCTCTAAACAACTTTAAAATGGTTTATTTGGTGATGGTGATAAACCACATGTGAAAAACGTTTGGAAATATGGGTAATAATTGTACTGTTTGCGAGTATTACCATAAATTAGCGAGAGAAAACCATGACACACCACTGGATCTGGTGACTTCATAGTTTGTAGTACAGCTGCACCCCAGCCGCATTCCAGAGGGAACGCAGCCTGGTATTTCTGCGGAGTCCTCGTATCTTCTTCTGTGCAGCATCTAGAGGTGGGTAAGCCACTGAAAGCTCGAGTCAGGCTCGAGCCTGAAGCCTGGCTCTCGCTCAGCCTGAGGTTCTAGTGGAATGAGCTGAGCTTTCATGTGGCTTCTGCTTGCCTTCCACCCTCTGCCCAGGGTGTGGCATTACGGCCAGAGCTGCAGGCTGTGTACTTGGGAACCAGGTTCAAGTCTCAGCATCGACTCAACATCCTGTGATTCTGGGCAAATCACTTAATCTCCTTCCATACCTATAAACAATACATATGACCTTGTGTGGTGTAACTGGTGCTCACGTGAAGCGATCCAAATTCGCGCTAAATGTCAAAAACTGCAGAAAAAGGCACGAAGAGGTAAAAAAACCAAAGCCCAACATAAGGTAAGACATATAGATACCCATTTCCTTGCTAATTTGTAGAAAACGAAACCAGATAACCAGGATAAATTGCGGCTTTCTCACTTAAATTTTGTTATGGTAGGCAAATATTTTAATTCATCAAAACTCTTTTTTCTTCGTTATCATCTATGGAATAACTTTCTAATATGTGAGTTCCGACTGCCAATTGCACAAAGCTATCACTTTTAATAAGTACTTCTATCTGTAGTGCTATAATGCGCCCTATTAATGTCAAATCTTCCATTTGTTAAAGAAATACACTTTTTTGAATTTTGAGGAGAGTTTCTCCTATTTTAGGTAGTTTGTTGTATGATGTATAAAGCAAATATTTTCAGGGCTTGGGTCGTGCACGGGCTCTAAGATCCGAGTCAGACCCTTGGCTCGCCCTGTTAATTTGTTGGCTCACTCACTTCTAACAGCAGTTACTGACCTGGTGACCCACCAGCGCCCCTCCCCCAGGCGGAAGGAGGGTATCGCCTTAACTAGGCACTGACTAGGAAATGGAGTCCCTGGCAGGACGGCTCGTGGGTGCTGGTGGCATTGAGATGCCCCTTGCCGCCCCCTCTTCTCCCTCGACCCATCGCTTCTCTCTAGAAACACGCCTCAAATACCCAGACTCGCTGCCGCTTCTATCTTTAGAAGAATGGCCTAAACTTTCTTTTTCATTTAACTTCCGTGATGTTGCCATGGATACGCTTATGCACGAGTCCCATAAATTGCTTTATTTAAGCAAGCGCTGGTGTGAGGAGTTATGAGCGGCAGAAATTGCATTGCAGGTGGCCAAGAAGAGGGTCGGGCCTGAAATATCTGTCTTTGTTCCTGCTTTGAAGGAGGGGGTCTGGCAGCGCCCAGGCGTTGAGGAAATCCACGCCAGGGGTGTGTTAATGCGACTCTTGTTAAAATGTGTAAAACGTCAGAGGGTTATTGTTCACGAGCCCGTCGGGGCGGGGGCACAGAGTGAGGTATAGGGCAGTGACAGACCCAATGTTTCACGTTAGATTCAGAGAGGGCAGGAGAGGCCGCTGCGCCCAGTAAGCCTAAAATCACACGGAGCAATCGGAGAGGAGCGGGCAAGAAAGAGGTAGAGACATCATTTTGGCATCAGAGAGGAAGGGAGAGTCCACGGGGCAGTGGTACTGAGAGAACTCAGAGAAGATAATTGGAGAGGACAGGCCAGGGGGTCATCGAAACAGAAACAAGTGCTAGTGATAGAGGCAGATCATAGAGAAGAGGCCACGGGGACGGTGAAAGACAGAGTCAAAAGAAAAAACATAATTAATTCTGAGCAGGGAAGAAGCCCCTGGAGTGGTCAGAAGCAGGGACGAGATATGATGGAATCATTGAGCAGGGGAGAGGTCACGGGTACCGTGTGTGCGCGCAGGTGCGAGTGTGAGCGTGAGAGAGAGGATTACAACAGGTGTGAGCCTACTCCACCCACAGCGGGTTCCTCGAGCAGTCTGTTGTAATGAAGACAAGGTCCGGTTCCATGGTAAACTTAGGATGGTATTTATTAAGATAGTAGGTTCAAGATAAAGATACAGTGAGCCCCACCAGGAGCAGCCCTCCTGCTGCTCAGCCCATCCTCCAACTGCCAACCTCACTCACCCAACATTCCACAGCATCATCCACACCAACATTGCACACCACACTCACACTGGCTGAGCAGCAGGTACAACACTTCTCCCTTCCTCATATTAAACAAAAATACAATGCAATGATACAAGTGAAAAGCACATCAAAGAGATAATAACATGCACATAAAATCTGGAAAGGTACCATTGCATAGACCTGAGTATGGTTGAGGGCAAAACAGAAAGGATGAAAAGTAAGGAAAACACAGTACTATGGGCTACAAGTTAACATCCAAAAATGCAAGAAAGCTGAGGAGAAAATGGTAATATGCATAAATACCAACAAAAGGCAAAGCAACAGTAAAACGTCAATGCCCACCCACGTACCTACAAACAAACAAGACAGGTAAAACAATCTTAAGGCAGAAAGACAACCTTTACACACATCCACTCCCTTTCCACACAAAACTCCCACCTTACCACACAAAACCAAACAAACCTACAAACTCCTACACCACGCACAACCAACCAACCAACCCCTGAGACACAAACATATCAGCTGGCCAGGCCGAAAATGAACGTGAACACCAGGGGAGCAAACCACAACGGTGCAGAAGAAAACACACCACAGGACACACAAGCTCAACCAGGACAAAAACGCCTGAGCTTTAAGGGAGAAAGGAAAAGGGGGGACGAGCACACAGAAAATGCTCAGCGAAAACGCAAAGCTACAGGTGAAGAGAACTTCACCAACCAACCACACAAAAGTGGTAGACACGAGTGACTAAAAACATAGTCGACTCCAACCAACGCCCACAAGGGAGACAAACCTATGTCCACCCGCAACCACAAAACAGTGGTAGGCCAGAGAGGCTCCGCAACATAGAGTCCTCTCACATACACACCACCAACAGTGAGAGGTAAACACACTCCCACAACATCCACAAGGGGTCAATTACAAAACATTGCCCACAAAGGTAACACACCAATGTCACCCACAACCACGAAAATAGTGGTAGGCTAGAGAGGCTCAGAACCTAAGAGCCAACTCATCCACACAACCCCAACAGAGAGATACACACACTCTCAGAAAAACGACTAGGGGATAAACCAGAGTGACTTAATGCTTGAAAATCAGCTCAGCAACACATTCACAGGTGGTAACAGAGTGTGCAAAACACTCAAAAGTCACTCACACACACCACCAAAAGAGTGACCAACTCACAACAAACCATGCCCACCAAAATGTGGAAGACCAAAGGGGTTAAACCCCTAAATGACAGCCCACTTCACACCACTTTAAAAAATAAATGAACACTTTGATGGTGAAAGACACCCTTCAATGAAGATAATGACACCAATTTTAGAAGTGTCCCAACGTCTCAACATTCAAAATTATACATTTCCCAAAAGTACAATGTATAGATACCAGAAACAAAGAAATTGAAAGAAACGAAAAAAAACAAAGCAACGAAGCGTCTTTCACCAAATGTCTGCATATACAGAGGGTCCCAGGGAGTCACTCCAAAAATTGGAGGAAAACGCAGTGCAGATCTCGAAAACGGCTCAAGGAACTTCACAAAACGAGTTGGCGCTGTCCGGCAACAGGAAACCACACAGAACCGGGTTGCTGAACGCTGGCTCCAAACGATGAGGGAACGCAGAACAATGTCAAAATGGCGGCATGCAGACTTTCGTAGCGCCGGGTGGCTCCAGTCACGTTCTAGCTGCCGTACTGCTGGTGAAGATGTGGTAACGTGGGGCCAAGCAGAACACTGAACAGGCACCTGCTACCGCTTTCGTGACCTCAAAGGCTGCGCGTGAGGGACAACAGCAACGGAGCACGAGCGCCACCCTCACAGCTGCAGACACGCCAACAACGCAGCTCTCGTGCCGGATTAAAAAATTCAAATTCAAACGCCACCGCAGAGATCTTAACGGTAAGCGCGCAGGCACAACATCAAAAGTATCAAGTCTTACCAGAGTACAGTGGCAATGGCGTGTCAAAAGAAACACTCCTCCCTCGACACACTTCCCAGCGTGAACAAAGGAACTCCTCCTCCTTGTAACACCACCAAACAAGGACTGTGGAGATTCCTTGCAGATGTCGGTGTCGGCATTTCAAAAACAGGCTCAGGGGACTCCCCCTACCTGTAGCTCCACTTGACTTAGAAACAGGAGACACTGCAGTAATCCACAACAGTCCGCCGGTTGGTGGAAAGGGTTTAAACTCCACTTCCCAACACTGCTTGAGTCACAAACCACGGGGACACCTCACGCCTGTAGCTCCACTTGGCACGGTCACAAGTGCTCTGACAAAGACACAGGGGACTCCAGATCCCGACCGCAATACACGGACACCGTGAAACCCTCTGTCCAGTTGCAGCAGGCAGCACACCGGACACAGCGCAGAGGACAGAGTTAGCACATAGTGCAGGAGGCACGACGCACATTGTGACAGTGAACCATCTGGAGAAACCACAACAGGATGTCCCAACTTAGAGGTTGCGGCAGACAGGTAGTTGATCACCACAGCTCCATTACACAACACAGCTCCACTCCACAGGAGGACACAGCATGAATTGGCACGCCCTAGTTGGGGCCGACCGGTCTTGAGGTCACTGGTGGGGCTCGGGGCTGCCAGCTTGCAGTGCCAAAGTTGATTACAAGAGGAGCTTCTTCAAGTTACGCTTCTTTGGTTTGTAGTTACTTTAGGCTTCAAAGTACATATCCATACAGGTGGCACACGCGGGTTCTTTCCAGGAAAAGTCGCCAAAATGTTGTAATGAAGACAAGGTCCGGTTCCATGGTAAACTTAGGATGGTATTTATTAAGATAGTAGGTTCAAGATAAAGATACAGTGAGCCCCACCAGGAGCAGCCCTCCTGCTGCTCAGCCCATCTTCCAACTGCCAACCTCACTCACCCAACATTCCACAGCATCATCCACACCAACATTCCACACCACACTCACACTGGCTGAGCAGCAGGTACAACACAGTCACTGCAGTCAAGGGTGTCCACATGAAGTTTTGCATACTTCAGAAATGTTGCCACTCCCGCAGTCTGACCACTAGGTGGAGCTAAAGAGGCCTGCTGACGACACGCTTAGACTATTGGAACATCTTTCACACCAGCTGACAAAGAACCACATTGCCATCCCACTAAGGTTGGTTGAACCTGCAGAAAACAACCAGATTCACGAGCCTAGGCGCCCCACTAGCGCCCTGCGGATGTGGACCAAGATCAGACTAAACAGCACCCTGCTTAAAGCCAACAGCAAAGGGCCAGGGTATTTTAGGATTCGGAACCTCGGTACGAGCTTTTCAAGAAAATTTGCCTTGCAAATGCACGCCTGGGACCCAGGAGGGCTTAAAGTAGCTGATTTATGGAGAGTTATCTCAGGGAGCCAGGGACCCAGGCTTGGGAATCCGCAAAATCCAAGCCCAATGTCAGAACTCAGCAACATGTGCTTCAGGGAATTCTTGAAACTGCCCCGCCATGGCTCATCGTCATCTGAACTCCACCCAGGCCGGGGGGCTTGCGCCAGAAAATATCTCATTGGGGTCTCATTAAATAACACCAGATTGGACTTTGACGTTTTCCAACCTATGAGTCGCGTGGAATGTAACAAGACTAAAGTGCAGTGAGTGATCAAGTGATGTTTCCACTACTTTATAAAAATAAAACTACTAAACAATTGAACGTAATAGAGGAAGGGGGAGGAGGGACAGGCCATCAGAAAGTGGGAGAATAATATAAAATGGAATGAGAAGATGGGAGAGGCCATCAATGACTGAAAAATATTATATAATAGACTGTGAAAGGGTGAGAGAGGCCATGAGCATGAAAGAACATTGTATTGCGAGGCTGCACGTGAAGCAAGGCCAGCAGTGAGTGAGCGCGAGACTCCCGTGAATGGCGCCGGGTCTGCTCCCGGATCGCGCGTTGCCTCGTTACCAGGCGCGCGCGCAGGTTGTTAAAGCAAACAGGGCGAACGCGAAGGACGTTTTTCTGTCATTTCCCCTCATTGACTAAACCATTTTCGCTGTAACCGAAGGTTAAATACAATAAGAAAACACAAAGCTGGCCAATCATAGGCGAGATGGGTTCAATGAAGAGCTGCCCCGGAGCTGGGACCGGAGGCAGCTTCCTGCAGCGCGGACATCACGAGAGCAGTGCGAGGCATTGATGTGCTGGCTCGTTGCCATGGACCGCTTACGCCCTAGTAAAGGCCCGAGACATTCTTGCTATCAAAAAGCTTGTCTGTGTATGCGGGATGCAACTGGAAAAGCCGAAAATCCCATTTGCAGGAACTCTTCAGAGTGACACCCAATTCCTTAGACTCTTGGTCGGCAGAACATTGCTCTCTCTTTTTCTTTGAATAATCCAGATTTTATGCTTAAAATGTGTGTTTCACGTCTAAAAATTCAAGAAAAAGGACTAAAATTTTAGGATGATAATTTGAAACTATGAAGAGAAATTGAAAGACTTTGCTCTAAAAAACCCAGGGGTGACTAATGTCTCATTTTTGGGGAGTTGGCTGCATTGGTTCTCTTTTTGGTGCCTCTTGCAATCTTTTTTGCAGCTGCGTTTATGGTGGTTGCGACGTCAATGAAGGCCACACACAGAACGCACAAAAAAACTCCGTGAGATCTCCATTTAGATTACAACACACTAGTTCGGGCAGTGCTTACGAGTTCCATATTGAAGCTTACAATTAATAGACAAAAGATTGAAGATGTTGTGTTTTTCAAAAACAAATCTTGTCACTCAACAGAAATTGTAGATGATTTGCCTACTGTCAATCGGGCACACTTATTGTTATTATCGAGTTTGTGCTTGTACTGTGATTTGTAACACACTAGTTGGTGGGAACTGCCTGTCCCACTGACAACCACTTTCCTTTGGAACCCCGACATCTTGCTTTCCAGAAATGTAAATAACATAAGCCTTTTTTGTGGCTGGCCCTGTAGGAGCAGACACCAGTGATGTCAACGAAGAGTGCTAGAGTTGGCATTCAAGTGGTTCATGTACTTAGAGATCCCTCCCTAGCTATAAATCAACAAGCATTGGCAAAAAGGTGTCTGGTGTTGGCTCACAGCCTTTTGGCTTTGTCAATGGTTGTTTGATTTGTCATGGTTTTTGCAAAACTTTATTGTAGGGGAGCTGCTGGCCCCTCACCAATATAATTTTTGTGGGATACAAGCAAAAATATTGTTTTGGTCTCAAAAAGTACATATTGCTGTAGTAGTCCTTAGTACTGAAGGGAAGTACTTAGTGTGTGGATGTACTCGTTGTGAGAGAGCAGAATGGTGTCACTCACTGTGAAGCTACCTGATAGCTAAAGTAGGCTGACCTATTGCCCCACACTGTAGGTTGTAGTGGGTAGATGGAAAGTATGAACGACACATCAGCAGACCAGTGGCTGAAGAGGGCTGTGCGAAAGTATATAAATATGTTATATATATAATTTTAGTAAAAGGAAAAGGTCTTTGCTAACACCAGACCTAAAAATGAAAAGGTCTTGGCTAATACGAGACCTAAAAATGCAGCGTGAACTCAGGAGATAAGTCCCTAAAATAGCAGGAAATGTCTTCTAGACAGTTACAGATTTTTATAATAGAACTCCCACCTGTGACATCCAAGGCAGCACTGGCGTGTTAGTCAACATCCCTTTGCGGACTACTAGGTGCAGGCTCCTTTAGTTGAAGGGATCAGGGAAACTCTAAGTTCCAGAATGCTAAGTGGTGGCACTTAAAAAACTATGAGTATTTGAGGGTGTGACACTTGGCAAGAGGGTGGATTTCATGCAGAAACATAACTATTTGTGGCATGATAGAATGGCTGACGCTCAATCACTTGCATATGTAATGTGTTGTTTTTTCAAGAGTGCATTTAAGGCACAGGTCTGTAATTGAATCTATTTTCCCATGATTTTTTACAATAAACATTAATGCTAGATCCCAAGGGTCTCCCATGTAAAAAGGACATAACTGTTTGCTTTCAATTCTGACTCCTCCATAAAGGCCAACAGCAAATTTATCCAAAGTTATCTAGGCCAGACATCCAGGCACTGACCTTTCCGCTTTTTGGTGGAGAAAGCTACCAACAATAGTTGCCTCCTTTCCGTTTGTACTAAACTTAACACCAGTTTTGATTCTGTGAGTTTGGTGCATTAAATTACTAATGATTTGAATCAGTCTGAGTCAATAGAACCACTATCCCCTGGTGATTTGTAGAACCTCAGTATTTAGTTTGTAAAGAACATATGAGCCTGCTTTATCCAAAGGCTTTTCCCATTCTGTGTCAATAGGAAAATGTGTTTCATCACAAAAAGGATGTATGTTTTAAAGATGACACACTGAAGAAAAATACTTTTTTACTTCTCACCTAAAACAGGTTAATCCACAGTTACAACGTTTACCTTCTTGTTTATGATCATACCTCAAACCGATTATGGATATAGACATTTCATTTGAATTCCTTCAGTGTGCCTCAATTTCATTTTATGTCATTTATGCTGTCGGTTAAAAGAAATTTTCTTATACAGAGTAAAAATCTCTGACAGACCAATCAGACTTATTTACTTTGTAAAGTTACTCATGTATGTGTGTCGGTAAGTAGATTTATGTAGTAGAAATGTAGCTACCATGCAGCAGGGCACTATACAGTAGAGAAGGACACAGTTCTGTGGCTGTAGGAAACTTGTGGGATAAACGCGCCACTCCACTGTTAGAGGTGGAGGGGTACGTGGCAGAGACAGTAAGTAGAAGAAGGCTGGTGGAGAACAAGTGATTGGTGCTAGCTTTTGGCAGAGGTTAGGGGGCAGGGCCAGAGAGTACAGAAGTTCTTTAGGTAATGCCACAATCCATAGGTCACATATTTATGAGGTGTTGCTTAATTAGCATGGTCTAGAGATCTTGTTAATCAAAATATTATATAAGTTACTTGAGATTAATTGCCTCTTCCAGGTGAAAGAAAAATCAAGTCACCAGGCAGAAAATAATTTGCTGAAAAAAAACTGTAAAATCAACTTTTTTGTAGTTCATGTAGATTTGTGGGAGTAAAAATGTCATTCTCTGCCTCTTTCATGGAGGTTTATCCTCTATTCAGCAAATTACAGATGGCAACATTTGTTGATTTTTCCTGTTTCCTCTACCGCTTAATTTGTAAAATATTAAGTGCCAGGGCTCTGACCAGGAGGCCACAGCAACTTACACCACCCATCGCCCTTGACATCGCTGCCAAAACAACTACTAACCATCTCTCTCGCATGTAAATGCGACAGTTCAGATTATTTCAGGTTCCCAAAGCTAAAGGAATGGCTGGGGAAGTAGGTGTTAGCAATTTTTTAATGTATATTGTATTCCTAAACAACCGTTGTTCTGCTCATCTCTAAACTAGATGAGCAGCACCACCATGTGGTAGACCGTTCCAAGTATGGTGTTGACAATTAGGTGCCTGTGTCGAGCACCGGAAACTAATTAAGTGCCGGTGCTGAGCACCGGAGCTTTTCACCGGCTCAAATTAAGCACTTAATGTTTATATACCAAAGCCCAGAATAGTGACGTAACGAAAGTTGAAGGGGCCCCCCTGCAAGGTACACAGAGGGGCCACCGCTCCGGATTTAATCTGGAGCTATCAGGCCTGAGTACTGTGCTGAGGGGGCCCCCTGCCGCTCGGGGGCGACTGCGGGGGCCTCTGTTACGCCCCGGGCCCAGAGCTCTTTGGAGTCTGTAGCCCAATGCGGCTATCTTGAATCGGAAACCAAAGGCCACAGGAAGCAAGAGCAGATAGCTAGACGTTGGGATAATACAACAAACTTGAAATATTCTTCTTTCATTGAGCAGCCACTTTCTACACCACCTGGAGCATTCTTTGTCAAGCACTGGGGAACATCTGCATGTAGACTGCTTCTGCAGTTTGCACAGGAGAAGGCCCATCTGTACACAACTGTGCAGTCTACATAGTGGAAGGTCTGCATGCACGATGCTTCTGTAGCTTACACATGGTGTGCCCTGAACATAGGATGCTTCCAGTCTGCACATGTGATGGTATGGTTGTAGGATGCATCCTAAAATCCTAAAATCCTATAGCCTTCAATGAGCCATGGCTACAATTTTCAGATCCCATAATGCATTAATTTGTTGAATAAAATGTTAGAACTGGCCATGAGGTGTCCCTGATACTGAGAGTCAGTCATCTGGTAACCCAGGTCAGATACGAATATGAGTTTAATGTGTCCCACCACAAGAAGTAACCTCCTGCTGTCAGAGAACACGTCCCTATAAGCCTAGAGTGAATAGGCCTGGGGGATCTAGATAAAGAGTTCCCAGCAGCCACTGCATCTTTGAAAGGCAAGTTGGGTTGGGTTGCTAACATGGCGCTGAATGGTCCAGCCTCGGGAGGTCACTGCCATTCATGACGCATATCCGGCTCCCCTATTTCCGTGTGGCTTTAGTTGGGCCTATTGTGATTTATTTCTTCAGGCACGAATCCCAATCACTGTGCAATATAAAATGTACGTTTGAGACCCCCCCTCCCTCCCGACCTCCACTCGGCTCCTCGTCCTCCCTCCGCCGCAGACTCGCCTTCATTAGCGCCTTCTCTCTGCGGATGAAAGCTCCTCGCTTCCGCACCGGGGAGAGGTGACCAGGCCCGTCAGCAGGAAGCCTATTAGGAATGTCTTCCAACAACGTTAAAACGGCAAAAAAAGATTGGCAGTTTTTACGAGCTCAGGGGAATTCTAAATTCCTAGCGAAAAAGAAAAAAAAGACATTTGAAGGCTGGAATAATAACTTGTTTTTTTTATAGCACTTGCTGCCGTATTCTTGCGGCTTCGTGAAACGGAGTCGTTACTGTTACCAAACTTAACAGCCTTCATTTTATCGACTTGGGAAAGATGAGTGGATCCCGCCGGGAGGAGGCCCGTGCCCCGGCAGGCTGCAGGCAGAGCGCCGTGGCGGGGGCCGCGGCCCGGCGAGCTCAACGGATGGGTAAATAAACTGTAATGTTGGAAACGATGATCATATCAGCATTAGCACTGATAGAAATATAATGATAGGAATGGCAGCCGTGCTGCAGTCAGGGACAGCAACCACAATAACATGAACAGCAGCAGCATTCATAGACAGGCCATATACTGCAGGGACAGCAACCACAATAACATGAACAGCAGCAGCATTCATAGACAGGCCATATACCGCAGGGACAGCAACCACAATAACACGAACAGCAGCAGCATTCATAGACAGGCCATATACTGCAGGGACAGCAACCACAATAACATGAACAGCAGCAGCATTCATAGACAGGCCATATACCGCAGGGACAGCAACCACAATAACACGAACAGCAGCAGCATTCATAGACAGGCCATATACCGCAGGGACAGCAACCACAATAACACGAACAGCAGCAGCATTCATAGACAGGCCATATACCGCAGGGACAGCATCCACAATAACACGAACAGCAGCAGCATTCATAGACAGGCCATATACCGCAGGGACAGCAACCACAATAACATGAACAGCAGCAGCATTCATAGACAGGCCATATACCGCAGGGACAGCAACCACAATAACATGAACAGCAGCAGCATTCATAGACAGGCCATATACCGCAGGGACAGCAACCACAATAACATGAACAGCAGCAGCATTCATAGACAGGCCATATACCGCAGGGACAGCAACCACAATAACATGAACAGCAGCAGCATTCATAGACAGGCCATATACCGCAGGGACAGCAACCACAATAACATGAACAGCAGCAGCATTCATAGACAGGCCATATACTGCAGGGACAGCAACCACAATAACATGAACAGCAGCAGCATTCATAGACAGGCCATATACCGCAGGGACAGCAACCACAATAACACGAACAGCAGCAGCATTCATAGACAGGCCATATACCGCAGGGACAGCAACCACAATAACATGAACAGCAGCAGCATTTATAGACAGGCCATATACCGCAGGGACAGCAACCACAATAACACGAACAGCAGCAGCATTCATAGACAGGCCATATACCGCAGGGACAGCAACCACAATAACACGAACAGCAGCAGCATTCATAGACAGGCCATATACCGCAGGGACAGCAACCACAATAACACGAACAGCAGCAGCATTCATAGACAGGCCATATACCGCAGGGACAGCATCCACAATAACACGAACAGCAGCAGCATTCATAGACAGGCCCTATACCGCAGGGACAGCAACCACAATAACACGAACAGCAGCAGCATTCATAGACAGGCCAAATACCGCAGGGACAGCAACCACAATAACATGAACAGCAGCAGCTTTCATAGACAGGCCATATACCGCAGGGACAGCAACCACAATAACATGAACAGCAGCAGCATTCATAGACAGGCCAAATACCGCAGGGACAGCAACCACAATAACACAAACAGCAGCAGCATTCATAGACAGGCCATATACCGCAGGGACAGCAACCACAATAACATGAACAGCAGCAGCATTCATAGACAGGCCAAATACCGCAGGGACAGCAACCACAATAACATGAACAGCAGCAGCTTTCATAGACAGGCCATATACCGCAGGGACAGCAACCACAATAACATGAACAGCAGCAGCATTCATAGACAGGCCATATACCGCAGGGACAGCAACCACAATAACACGAACAGCAGCAGCATTCATAGACAGGCCCTATACCGCAGGAACAGCAACCACAATAACACGAACAGCAGCAGCATTCATAGACAGGCCTTATACCGCAGGGACAGCAACCACAATAACACGAACAGCAGCAGCATTCATAGACAGGCCCTATACCGCAGGGACAGCAACCACAATAACATGAACAGCAGCAGCATTCATAGACAGGCCATATACCGCAGGGACAGCAACCACAATAACATGAACAGCAGCAGCATTCATAGACAGGCCCTATACCGCAGGGACAGCAACCACAATAACATGAACAGCAGCAGCATTCAAAGACCGGCCATATACCGCAGGGACAGCAACCACAATAACATGAACAGCAGCAGCATTCATAGACAGGCCATATACCGCAGGGACAGCAACCACAATAACATGAACAGCAGCAGCATTCATAGACAGGCCAAATACCGCAGGGACAGCAATCACAATAACATGAACAGCAGCAGCTTTCATAGACAGGCCATATACCGCAGGGACAGCAACCACAATAACATGAACAGCAGCAGCATTCATAGACAGGCCATATACCGCAGGGACAGCAACCACAATAACACGAACAGCAGCAGCATTCATAGACAGGCCATATACCGCAGGGACAGCAACCACAATAACACGAACAGCAGCAGCATTCATAGACAGGCCATATACCGCAGGGACAGCATCCACAATAACACGAACAGCAGCAGCATTCATAGACAGGCCCTATACCGCAGGGACAGCAACCACAATAACACGAACAGCAGCAGCATTCATAGACAGGCCATATACCGCAGGGACAGCAACCACAATAACACGAACAGCAGCAGCATTCATAGACAGGCCATATACCGCAGGGACAGCAACCACAATAACACGAACAGCAGCAGCATTCATAGACAGGCCATATACCGCAGGGACAGCAACCACAATAACATGAACAGCAGCAGCATTCATAGACAGGCCCTATACCGCAGGGACAGCAACCACAATAACATGAACAGCAGCAGCATTCATAGACAGGCCATATACCGCAGGGACAGCAACCACAATAACATGAACAGCAGCAGCATTCATAGACAGGCCAAATACCGCAGGGACAGCAACCACAATAACATGAACAGCAGCAGCTTTCATAGACAGGCCATATACCGCAGGGACAGCAACCACAATAACACGAACAGCAGCAGCATTCATAGACAGGCCATATACCGCAGGGACAGCAACCACAATAACACGAACAGCAGCAGCATTCATAGACAGGCCATATACCGCAGGGACAGCCACCACAATAACACGAACAGCAGCAGCATTCATAGACAGGCCATATACCGCAGGGACAGCAACCACAATAACACGAACAGCAGCAGCATTCATAGACAGGCCATATACCGCAGGGACAGCATCCACAATAACACGAACAGCAGCAGCATTCATAGACAGGCCCTATACCGCAGGGACAGCAACCACAATAACACGAACAGCAGCAGCATTCATAGACAGGCCATATACCGCAGGGACAGCAACCACAATAACACGAACAGCAGCAGCATTCATAGACAGGCCATATACCGCAGGGACAGCAACCACAATAACACGAACAGCAGCAGCATTCATAGACAGGCCATATACCGCAGGGACAGCAACCACAATAACATGAACAGCAGCAGCATTCATAGACAGGCCCTATACCGCAGGGACAGCAACCACAATAACATGAACAGCAGCAGCATTCATAGACAGGCCCTATACCGCAGGGACAGCAACCACAATAACATGAACAGCAGCAGCATTCATAGACAGGCCATATACCGCAGGGACAGCGACCACAATAACATGAACAGCAGCAGCATTCATAGACAGGCCCTATACCGCAGGGACAGCGACCACAATAACATGAACAGCAGCAGCATTCATAGACAGGCCCTATACCGCAGGGACAGCGACCACAATAACATGAACAGCAGCAGCATTCATAGACAGGACCTATACCGCAGGGACAGCGACCACAATAACATGAACAGCAGCAGCATTCATAGACAGGCCCTATACCGCAGGGACAGCGACCACAATAACATGAACAGCAGCAGCATTCATAGACAGGCCCTATACCGCAGGGACAGCGACCACAATAACATGAACAGCAGCAGCATTCATAGACAGGCCATATACCGCAGGGACAGCGACCACAATAACATGAACAGCAGCAGCATTCATAGACAGGCTATATACCGCAGGGACAGCGACCACAATAACATGAACAGCAGCAGCATTCATAGACAGGCCCTATACCGCAGGGACAGCGACCACAATAACATGAACAGTAGCAGCATTCATAGACAGGCCCTATACCGCAGGGACAGCGACCACAATAACATGAACAGCAGCAGCATTCATAGACATGCCATTTACCGCAGGGACAGCGACCACAATAACATGAACAGCAGCAGCATTCATAGACAGGCCATATACCGCAGGGACAGCGACCACAATAACATGAACAGCAGCAGCATTCATAGACAGGCCATATACCGCAGGGACAGCAACCACAATAACATGAACAGCAGCAGCATTCATAGACAGGCCATATACCGCAGGGACAGCAACCACAATAACATGAACAGCAGCAGCATTCATAGACAGGCCATATACCGCAGGGACAGCAACCACAATAACATGAACAGCAGCTGCATTTTTTAGACAGGCCATATACCGCAGGGACAGCAACCACAATAACATGAACAGCAGCAGCATTCATAGACCGGCCATATACCGCAGGGACAGCAACCACAATAACATGAACAGCAGCAGCATTCATAGACAGGCCAAATACCGCAGGGACAGCAACCACAATAACATGAACAGCAGCAGCTTTCATAGACAGGCCATATACCGCAGGGACAGCAACCACAATAACATGAACAGCAGCAGCATTCATAGACAGGCCATATACCGCAGGGACAGCAACCACAATAACATGAACAGCAGCAGCATTCATAGACAGGCCATATACCGCAGGGACAGTAACCACAATAACATGAACAACAGCAGCATTCATAGACAGGCCCTAAACCGCAGGGACAGCAACCACAATAACATGAACAGCAGCAGCATTCATAGACAGGCCCTATACCGCAGGGACAGCAACCACAATAACATGAACAGCAGCAGCATTCATAGACAGGCCATATACCGCAGGGACAGCATCCACAATAACATGAACAGCAGCAGCATTCATAGACAGGCCCTATACCGCAGGGACAGCAACCACAATAACATGAACAGCAGCAGCATTCATAGACAGGCCATATACACGCAGGGACAGCAACCACAATAACATGAACAGCAGCAGCATTCATAGACAGGCCATATACCGCAGGGACAGCAACCACAATAACATGAACAACAGCAGCATTCATAGACAGGCCATATACCGCAGGGACAGCAACCACAATAACATGAACAACAGCAGCATTCATAGACAGGCCAATGGCGATAATGAGAGTGACGGCTCCAGCACGAACGATAATAATAACAAGGATGCAAATAACAACAACATTAATAATAGCAATACCAATACCTAAAATGATGATGGTAATACCAACAGCAAGCATACGAACAGCAACAAATGGCATTTTGTTGATGTTAGTGGCAGAACAACAACACCAATGATGAATACTGTGCCAGGACACAATTCTACCATTGTTTCAGTGCCAGTTAAAAGGGCATCACGCCTGTGTCAGAAAATAAAATATCACAGCAGCAGCGCTAGCATAGGCCAGATTGCTGATAGGATATGCCAAGGCATTTCCATTGGCATATACATGGTGGATAAATGTTGTAGTGTTTGGCCAGTGAATTCAAGATTCTGCTAATATGCTGTTCAACAAGCCAGTCTGCCCCAAAAATACCAGCTTTCTCTTCTATATGCCAACCTGTTAGTCGTGGCAACTGATGCTCAAATAGGACTGGGCGGCTCATTGTGTCAGGGTGCAGCTCAGGTGGGTCCTCAGGGCATCAGGGCCTTCATAGGTTACTCCAGGGCTGGCATTGGAAAAGAGGAACCAGGTTCGAATCCTGGGCTCGATATTCTGTAATTCTGGGCAAATCATTTTATCTCCCCATGCCTAAAATGTCTACTGCACTCTACTTCTCATGTAAAACCATCTATTGCTCTTTATTACGCTTTATAAAACTGCAAAAAAAAATTCTCACTTCACATTGATGCCACAATTAGTGCTGCTGAATGGAGATAAAATAGGAAAACCTGAGCAGACATATTTGAATTCTTGCAGTGCACAAATAAACCTGTAGGGATCTTAATGCGACATAGGTTACTTGTTACCTTTAAGATACTGATCGTGCAGGATTATGCTATAGTTGTGGCGGTGTTGGTTTTTCAGTGTCCTCGGCTGGATGCAAAGATCATTGGTTTGCTCCTAACAAGAAACATCTTGAAAAGGCAACCTCTTGCTAAGTCACACTATTCCACAGACAACACACATGGATACATGTGTCTCCAGGGGCAGACCGTAGTCCTTGAGACATCTGTGTTGATAAGTCTGAGATTTCACGACAATCAATGCAGTGTACCAAACTAAAAATGAGGTTGTGACGCGAAAGGGTGCGGGTGAGGGATTAAAGACGGGAGGGTTTGCTGTGTGGGGAGTGACACCCAGTAATGGTAAATGATATAGCAAGGGTTTAGTATTTCTAGCGGCAGGAAGGGTGATATGTGAGTTCCAGGAAGATACATCAAGTTGCCCACAATAGTACAATTTAAAGCCATTATACCTTTTTACAAATAAAATAAGACATACAATATGCACACAAGTGCTACATACAGATCAGAAACTCAAGCCCATGTTGCAAAAGAGGAACAGCTGGAACATAGGAAGAGATTCATGGAGGGCTGTAAGTACATTTCCTACGCCCCTCAAAATCAAATGTAGAGTTGTTGTTGTTGTATGATCTTTTGTGATCTCCTCCCACCTCTCTTCCTTTCCCAAGACACAGAAAAGCTGCCCAACAAGTTACCGTTATTTTTCTCCATGCTATCCACCTCCCCATAACAGCTAATATTTTTTTAATATTGTGAAAACATTTTTTTTTTCAGTGCTTAAGATTGAGAAACAGTTTTAAATCTAAATGTTCAATTCTCACCCAGCTACCACGTTTCAATGATTGCCGATAGGTCCCTCTGTATTTGTTCTGTTATGAAGTGTGTGGAAGGGGTAACAGGCAAGGGCATTAAAGTAATGCATCAAAGGTACAGGGGGATCTGAACCTGGGCTTCCCTGGGGAACCCTACACTAACACTTCCACATCTGACTCAGAGATCCTGGTCCCAACTACCAACCCCAAGAAGATAGCTAATGGGTGAGTGGGAACACCCTGTAGTGCCTTATTAAATAGCGCTGCAGTTGTAGGTGGGGGAATGCTTGTCCGCAGGTTGCGAAGGGGAGCAAGGGTATGGGGAGGTATCCCAGTTATAAAAACAATTGAAGACAGAAATCACCATGTGGCAAATGCTGGTGTCGAGAGTGAGCTGGTGGTTTGCCCCAAATCATGCGAGTAATCACTTGCTCCCAGTTTATAAAACCGTTCCCATGTGCCATTGATCACATTGTCTCTACCATGTCAAGTGAGATTGCTCAATGCCAATAAACTCCAATCTTTCCCTAACATTAAGACATAATCACCTGGTCACCCTCTCACCTGTGCACAGACATCTGGGACTCTGGCCTCCTTACTCCGATGTGCTGCAAGCCTCCAAGGCACATGGCCATAGAAAAAAGAAAAAAGAGAACGAACACACACACACGTGCATTTGGACAAAATATAGAGAAAAAATATTGTGTCAAGACTATTGACAAAAATATTGTTAAGGTAAGTTTCAATGGGAAAGCAAAGTTTTACTTTGTTTAATTCCGTAAATACGCACCTTGACGTATGTATATCTTCAAGGTATGTAGATGTGGAGTTAAGAATATTGAATCTATAGTACCTATTTGCACTCACACACACACACTCACAAACTCACTCTCTCTCACACTCACTCACTCACTCACTCTCCCCCACCCACCCTGACCCCCCTGCACTCCCCAGTCGGGGTTGTATAAAACTTTGCTAAATGAGCTATACTTTGAAGCTTGGCCTGAGAAGCTCAAAAGTAACCAAGGAAGCTTAATTTGGTCAGTGGCCTTTGTATCTAATGGAGTGTGGTGTAAGAGTCCTTGAATAAAACCCTGTGTCTTTGACTTATTAAATCATGGTTAAATACAAGATACAAGATTCTTATACAGAGGGTGTATTAAAATCCACAAATCAACATTTTATTTGTTTAGTGTATTGCAGCTTTGAACAGGGCAGTTAGCCGTGATAAATGAAGGCACGGTACATGGATAATCCTCTTCATAAATAAGCATATGTCAGTAGATGGGAAAACGACCAATCCCTTTCACCCTGGCTTTGTTCCAGGCAGCCCACAGCACTGCAGCAGGACAATAAACCTTGTACAACCCACCTCCACCCCGGCCTCAAACGTGAAACCTCTGTGGCTTACCTCTCGACCTTTGAACGTTTCAATGAATGTCCTATCCTTTGACATTAGGATGCAGGTTCTCTGTGAACTTTCCTTGGAAAGGTACTGATCTGAAAGGGATCACATGGAAGGTCACAGTAGAAAAAGTGGTGCTACTGATCAGACTCTCCAAATGAGGACCACTTGTGGCTCCTGGGCAGTGACTCACATCTGTCTCACAGTGTGCCCACACACGCATCAGTGCTCTCCGCCTTTTAAAATATGACGGCCATCATGTTTTGGAGAATATGTCGAATGAGGCTCAACCACATGAAGGAATTCAGGTGTTTGTTGTAAAGTTATCCCTTTCCACCCAAATTATAGTAAGTACAGTCTGAGGGCCACTGACACTTTAGTTGAGGGTCAGCCTAGCAAACAGTCATCAGGCAACAAAACAAAGAGGTCAGAGCCCCAGCACCCACAATAGTGAGCCATCACTGTCATCATTATTTGATCATCACCTTCATAAATAGTGGCAGTATGAGCTTTGCTTTACCACAATATGAATGAATGTATTTTTTGGAGGGCTAGCCCCCAACAGAAACAGTTGTCTTTCAGTTTACTGACTGAGAAATCAACTGAGGTTCAGGGACATACAGCGAGTTGCCCAAGATCACACAAAATTGATCAAAAGGGGAAGCTGAATTAAATTCTAGGTATGTAGGTTTCAAGATCTGCAGATTAGGTTCTGGACCAGAATTCCTGCCATTGAGTCACAAATGCCATTCTACTGCCTTCAAAGTAAAAGACATAACATAGGAACATTGTGTTCATAAATGAAGTGGTGCAAAGAAAGATGCAGCTATTTTCATTCCATCCCTGGTGATACTCAGTAAAATGCAGTAGTGCTTATTTGACATATCTTATAGGTTTTCGAGTGTTTCCAAATCTTTGTGGGCGTTGCAGTGATTTTACATTCTGGTTTTGCGTCTCTGGTGTTGCTGCAAGCAGAGGAACTGGTATATCTTTCCTGTCAACTCTGAAATTCCCACTTTTTGAATGCAGATCTTGTATGAGAGCGATATTCCATGCAAGTTGCTTATCATCATTTCATTTTTCCTGATATCTGGGGCATTGCATGAGGAACTAAATAGCTTTTTCTACAGGGCCTAAGTCACAGTCTGAGCTAAGTTGATCTAGCTTTGTTTTCTAGGTCTTTGCATGCCGCCCTCCAGGCCTCAATAAACATCTTGAGTGTGATCTCAGACCCTCAACCTGGCCATCAACTTTTTACATTTTTTTTATAAACATTGCTATTCTGCTAGTGTGTAGTTCATATCTAGCATTCTTCAACCCTCCATTTTGCTATGTGTTTGTATTTTTCTTTTCTAGTGGGTTCCATTTATTTCTTTTGCCGGCAGGTACAGCTAGAGAGAATCTGTACTTCTTTCTTTTCTGTGAGAAGTGTGCATCTCAGCCTCTGGTGTGTGGAGAAGGTCTCTGGCTAACAGCATTTGCTGTTACTGCTCTCAAGGTGTAATGAGACATAATCAGTTTTCCATGTGTAGTATTAGTGTAGTTCTGCTGGACAGGCCTCATTAAGGGCATTACTGTGTACTGTTTTGTTCTTGTTTATAGAATCGCACGTGAATGCTTCTCCCCCACTTGTTGTAGCCTTGGGTTTAGGCAGGGCCCAGGCATTGCTATTTTAAAGATGGTTTGCCAGCTCTATCGAACAGTCCTATCCAGAGTTTGATAACGGTGTTTGACATTTATGCCTTTATTGCACAGAATGCCCTCGTGGCTTTTCTTTTGAGACAATTTATTGCTTCAGTAATATTTCCAAAGGCTACCAGTTATTCCAAAGTACGCGTTTGCATGTGTCTTCTGTAGTTTTCCCATTCATCGTAAACTGGTCTCGGGTTGTATTTTCGCTTTTGCCTTTTCTTGGAAAACATAAATGTAGTCTTTGTTTAGGTTGCTCACCACGCCATTAGCTACTGTACTTTCGCAGTGTGTTACGGCTCCTGTTTTGCTCTTGGGGATGAGAGGAACAGATCATCTGGAAATTATGGGTACCTGCAGAGGTGGGCAATAAGGGGGCGGCGCTGCACAGGCATCTCCCGCTTTATTTAGAGATAGCGGAACAGTGGACTTCCTGTTGGTGAGGTGCTGTGGATTTTGCCGCTGGGGAACCCCTTCTGGCGGGGCACCTTTTTGTGAAAATGTTGATGGAGGGACCACTCTATTTATGAAATACGCTGTGACACCATCATTTCCATTGGCTTTTATCCTACCCCGGCACACCTTATACACAAATATCAAAATATCGCTCAAGCACTGGGATATAACTTCCTGTGCGACAGGGACACTGATTTGTTATTTTCCGAAGACAACCCCCTGCTTTTTAGAGTGGTGCTCGTAAAAATAAAAAGTCCGGCCAGGACCGCCTTGACTTGGAGTGTAGAATGTCACTTTTTCAGCAAAGGGGCTCACACCACATCAAGCGAGAAAACAAACAATTGCACGTAGAATATGCTGACAGAAATATCATCAGACATAAATATGGTGTCCTAAATATTGTTGACAAAAATAGCCGCCCATTGGATGTAGATTTTCTATTATTAACTCGAAATGGCCTATATATTTGTAGATGGTATCTAGGACCCACTTTTAATGTCAGACGCTCTTCTATACGATATTCTGCTACCACATCACATTAACTACAGCTATTTCCTACTCAATGTTTAATTTCCGCAGAAGATCCTGTTTTTTAGCTGGTCTCGGTGGTCACTGATTCCTGGAACCACCAGACACCATCTCACTGATCCACCGAGTATCCTTAGGCTACTGCTGAGAGAAGGGCTCCCCCTCTACACGGTGTGCCCTTCTTCAAACCCTCTTAGCAAGAGGGCATTTACCGGTGGCAGCGACTAAGATTTTCTGGAGGTGAAGCATGACTGTACAAAGAATGGGGACATTTAACAACACCGTCTTTTAAAATCCCAAAGACTCCTGGAACAGAGGGACTCTTTCCCCAACCTAAAGTGTGTGGCGGGCAGTGTGATAAAGATTGTGATCCAGAGGATGAAGGGAGTTTGCCTGCCAACACACAAACATTCACTCCAGTTTCCGGTTCGAATGTTTGGAAGGTACACACAGACCTCCTGGCCTCATTGGAAATGATTGGGAATAGGCCCTGTATTCTTTCCAGCAGGAAACTGCACATGTAGAGTTGTTTTGTTCTTGTGTGATTTGGGCCTGGAAAACACTATGCGGTCAAAGTCAGCTCTTGATACTTCTGAGCAAGAGAAACAACACAAAAATGCTCTTAAAATGTGGTGTCCAATAAAGTATACCAAGTCACCCCCTGAATGGTATTTGGCTTCTGCCCACCGCAGCAGACTATGAATTTAAGCTGCAGCTCCACTTTGGCAGTCTGAGGGCTTTAATTAACTTGACTTGTATGGTCGGCCTTAATTACTGATCAGGAAGCTCCATAACTCACTGGGGCTCATCTTAGAGAACTGTAAGCAGCCCTGCTGCCTGCCTGTCTTCGTCGGGCTGCCTGCGTGGAGCCCCCATCCAGAGAAAGATTTTCAGCCCCCCAGCCATGCTCTCTCCATTGATTGTGGAACAAGAGAGAGTGACCCTCAAGATGAACAAGTGCAGGTGAGCTGAGCCAGGAGTGATGACTCCGACTGGCGAACACCAACCTTTAACTTTTGAGCAAAAGCGGACTCCTCTTTGTCTCATCTCTGGTATCCCACCAGCCTCATTCCAGGGTGAGCACAATCCCCCATGTGACCTCATGCTGGTGTTTCAGAAAATGTGTCCAGGACCCACACAAGGAGCCCCACTAAGCCTGCTGGGCTGTGGTGAGGGCTAGCACTGCCCAGCCTCTGCACCCCTGGCTAGTGAGTTTGGCGTGGATCGAGGAGTCCAGGCTACAAAATGTCTGCTTGGAACAAGTCCTAATAACTAACCAAGTGACTGAGAGGGAGGGAGTCTTACAGGAGTATTCTCCAGCAAGAGCAGGAAGAGAAGGAAGAAAATTGGTAACACAACACATTAGAAAGGAAGAAGAGTTGGAGGCCGTCAGCTGTGGGTCCTGCTCACCCCACACCCATAAGGGGCTAGCAGGGAACATCTATATGCCCATGGATGTGCGGGCATGGCTAGCTACATTTAAGTTGAGGTGAGATGCTCAAGCTAAACGATGAACAACAGGTCAGCATAGACGATTGTCTCTCAGTGGTATTTAAATTCTAATGGATTTGGATGCAGGTGAACAGAGAAATGACTTCAGTATGAAAGAGGTCCATGTCAGAAGGTTTGAGCAGGTCTGTGCCAAGAAGTAGGATCTTTTTAAAGACCCAAGAACCAGGACAAACCTCGTACGAGGCGTGGTTGGAGGGCATGATGAGACGTTGTTTGCCTTAACAGTCTGCCAGTGCCCACTTATTTGTGAGTTTCCTGATAGTCACAAACTTCTGATGGACCCTTTCCTACTTTGGAAGAAAATAACAAAACAAACAAGCATTGGAAATGCAATAGGTCTCGCATTTGTTTGATTTTGAGCTTTTGGCATTGTAAATGGCAATGTTTTGTACCCATGTGTTATGGAGTGTATGTATGTGGTGTGTAGTGGAATATTTTGAGTTGGATTAGAATTGTTATTTGTGGAGCACCATGAAGCATCAGGAAGGAGATTGAGGAGGTGAAGAGCAGCATGAGGCACAAGGACGGAGAGTGAGGAGAAGAGAAGCATGAAGCACATGGAAGGAGAGTGAGGAGGAGAGCAGCATGAGGCACAAGGAATGAGAAGAGCAGCATGAGGCACAAGGACGGAGAGTGAGAAGAGCAGCATGAGGCAAAAGAAAAGGAGAGTGAGGAGAAGAGAAGCGTGAGGCAGAAGGAAGGAGAGTGAGGAGAAGAGAAGCGTGAGGCAGAAGGAAGGAGAGTGAGGAGAAGAGAAGCGTGAGGCAGAAGGAAGGAGAGTGAGGAGAAGAGCAGCGTGAGGCACGAGGACGGAGAGCGAGGAGAAGAGCAGTGTGAGGCACAAGGACAGAGAGTAAGGAGGAGAGCAGCGTGAGGCAGAAGGATGGAGAGTGAGGAGAAGAGCAACATGAGTCACAAGGAAGGAGAGTGAGAAGAGCAGCATGAGGCAAAAGAAAAGGAGAGTGAGGAGAAGAGAAGCGTGAGGCAGAAGGAAGGAGAGTGAGGAGAAGAGAAGCGTGAGGCAGAAGGAAGGAGAGTGAGGAGAAGAGCAGCTTGAGGCACGAGGACGGAGAGTGAGGAGAAGAGCAGTGTGAGGCACAAGGACGGAGAGTAATGAGGAGAGCAGCGTGAGGCAGAAGGATGGAGAGTGAGGAGAAGAGCAACATGAGTCACAAGGAAGGAGAGTGAGGAGGAGAGCAGCGTGAGGCACAAGGAAGGAGAGTTAGGAGGAGAAGAGCAGCGTGAGGCACTAGGACAGAGTGAGGAGGAGAGCAGCGTGAGGCACAAGGACAGAGTGAGGAGAAGAGCAGCACGCGGCAGAAGAACGGAGAGTGAGGATAAAAGCAGCGTGAAGCACAAGGAAGGAGAGTGAAGAGAAGAACAGCATGAGGCAGAAGGATGGAGAGTGAGAAGAGCAGCATGAGGCACAAGGAAAGGAGTGAGAAGAGCAGCGTGGGGCAGAAGGACGGAGAGTGAGGAGAAGAGCCGCATGAGGCACAAGGACGGAGAGTGAGGAGAAGAGCAGCGTGAGGCAGAAGGAAGGAGAGTGAGGAGAAGAGCAGCATGAGGCAAAAGGAAGGAGAGTGAGGAGAACAGCAGCGTAAGGCACAAGGACAGAGAGTGAGGAGAAGAGCAGAGTGAGGCATAAGGACAGAATGAGGAGAAGAGCAGTGTGGGATACAAGGACGCAGAGTGAGGTGAAGAGCAGTGTGAGGCAGAAGGATGTAGAATGAGGAGAAAAGCAATGTGAGGCAGAAGGAAGTAGAGTGAGGAGGAGAAGAGCAGCGTGAGGCACAAAGAAGGAAAGTCAGGAGAAGAGCAGCATGAGGCAAAAGGAAAGGAGTGAGAAGAGCAGCATGAGGCAGAAGGAATGAGAGTGAGGAGGATAGCAGTGTGAGGCACAAGAAAGGTTAGTGAGGAGAAGAGCAGCGTGAGGCACAAGGACGGAGAGGGAGGAGAAGAGCAGAGTGAGGCACAAGGACGGAGAGTGAGGAGAACAGCAGTGTGGGACACAAGGATGTAGAGTGCGGAGAAGAGACGCGTGAGGCAGAAGGATGTAGAATTAGGAGAAGAGCAACGTGAGGCACAAGTAAGGAAAGTGAGGAGAAGAGCAGCATGAGGCACAAGAAAGGAGAGTAAGGATAATCGCAGCATCAGGCAGAAGGACAGAGAGTGAGGATAATCGCAGCATGAGGCACAAGGAAGGAGAGTGATAAGAGCAGCGTGAGGAACAAGGAAGGAGATTGAGGAGAAGAGCAGCGTGAGGCACAAGGTAGGAGAGTCAAGAGAAGAGCAGCATGAGGCACAAGGAAGGAGAGTGAGGAGGAGAGCAGCATAAGGCACAAGGAAGGAGAGTGAGGAGGAGAGCAGCATGAGGCACAAGGAAGGAGAAGAGCAGCGCGAGGCACAAGGATGGAGAGTGAGGAGAAGAGCAGCATGAGCCATAAGGAAGGAGAGTGAGGAGAAGAGAAGTGTGAGGCATTAGGAAGGAGAGAAGGGAGGAGAAGAGCTGCGTGAGTCACAAGGAGAGAGAGTGAGGAGGAGAAGAGCAGCGTGAGGCATAAGGAAGGAGAATGAAGAGGAGAAGAGCAGCGTGAGGCACAAGGACAGAGAGTTAGGAGGAGAGCAGCATGAGGTACAAGAAAGGAGACTGAGGAAGAGAAGAGAAGCGTGAGGCGCAAGGAAGGAGAGTGAATAGAAGAGCAGCGTGAGGCACAAGGAAGGAGTGTGAGGAGAAGAGCAGCGTGAGGCACAAGGATGAAGAGTGAGAAGAATAGCAGCGTGAGGCACAAGGACAGAAAGTGAGGAGAAGAGCAGCGTGAGGCAGAAGGAAGGAGTGAGAATCGCAGCGTGAAGCACAAGGAAGGAGAGTGGAGAGAAGAGCAGTGGGAGGCTCAAGGAAAGAGAGTGAAGGAAGAGAAGAGCAGCGTAAGGCATAAGAAAGGAGAGCGAGAAGAGCAGCATGAGGCACAAGATTGGAGAGTGAGAAGAGAAGCATGAGGCACAAGGAAAGAAGTGAGAAGAGAAGTGTGAGGCAGAAGGAAGGAGAGTGAGGAGAAGAGCAGCATGAGGCACAAGGAGGGTGAGTGAGAAGAGCAGCATGAGGAAAAAGGAAAGGAGTGAGAAGAGAAGTGTGAGGCAGAAGGAAGGAGAGTGAGGATAAGAGCAGCATGAGGCACAAGGATGGAGAGTGAGGAGGAGAGCAGCGTGAGGCAGAAGGATGGAGATTGAGGAGGAGAGCAGTGTGAGGCAGAAGGATGGAGAGTGAGGAGAAGAGCAGCACGAGGCAGAAGGACACACGGTCAGTAGGAGGAAAGTGAGGCTGAGAGTCAGCAGGAGGGAGAGGAGGCTGTCAGTGAAAGTGTGGTGCTGTCAGTGAAAGGGTGGTGCTGTCAGTGAAAGTGTGGTGCTGCGAACAGGAGGGAGAAGAGGCTGTCAGTGAAAGTGTGGTGCTGTCAGTGGAAGGGCGGTCCTGTCAGCAGGAGAGAGAAGAGGCTGTCAGTGAAAGTTTGGTGCTGTTAGTGAAAGTGTGGTGCTGTCAGTGGAAGGGCGGTCCTGTCAGCTGGAGGGAGAAGAGGCTGTCAGCGGGCGGGAGAAGAGGCTGTCAGTGAAAGGGTGGTGCTGTCAGTGGTATGGCGGTCCTGTGAGCGGGATGGAGGCGAGGGTGTCAGCGGGAGGGAGAAGACGCTGTCAGTAGAATGGTGGTGCTGTCAGTGGAATGGTGGTGCTGTCAGTGGAAGAGTGGTGCTGTCAGTGGAAGGGTGGTGCTGTCAGTGGAAGGGCGGTCCTGTCAGCGGGATGGAGGCGAGGGTATCAGCAGGAGTGAGAAGAGGTTGTCAGTGAAAGGGTGGTGCTGTCAGTGGAAGGGCGGTCCTGTCAGTATGAGGGAGGAAAGGCTGTCAGTGAAGGGGTGGTGGTGTCAGTAGAAGGGCGGTGCTGTCAGCAGGAGGGAGGAAAGGCTGTGAGTGGGAGGGAGGCGAGGCTGTGAGTGGGAGGGAGGCGAGGCTGTAAGTCAGCGGGAGGAGATGCTCTCAGTAGGAGGGATGAGAAGTTTTCAGTGATAAGGGGGAGCCTCCCAGCAGGAGGCAGGAGATGCTGTCAGCAGGAAGGAGGAGAGGCTGTTAGTGATAAGGGCGAGCCTCTCAGCGGGAGGTGGGAAACAAACGAAAGGGTGGCAGGTAAAGGGGGTTTGGTGTCTGCACAAGCGGGGAAGCAGGTGTGAGAGGCACAGTCACTGGAGACACAAGAGGGGATATGTTAGATGCTGCAGAATATTCGGAAAGAATTGTGTCTCACCAGCTCGTCTCCAGTCTGCTGTCCAGCAACCTCTCCATCGCACCCAGTCGCAAGAAGCCGGCCGGTTCACCTGCAGTCTCCTGGGCAGAGAGTGAACCCCACTCATGTGCCCCGCTGAGCCCGTGACGCAGCCGGACTTGAACCCAGGCGGTCAGTGGCTCTGGCTCCCTCTATCCCTTAACAGCTGACCCTGTATAACTCCCAGTACCCAGGCCGGCTGGCAGTGTTGTGCTACGGTAGCCCGGAAGGACCAGGCCACGCCCACCCTGCCCTCCACTGAAGCCCGAGTGACGCCATCTTACGAGGGGAACAGAGGTGACAAACCCAGAGGATAACGGGTAAGAAAAGAATAACAAGACCAGCAGCTAAAGACCAGTGAGCGACACAAGATGTATTGCAACACCACCTGTAGCTGCTGAATCCACAGTTAAACCAGCAGCGGAGCAGGTACAGATAGTCTGTAACAAGCGACCATGGAAACAGAAAAGGGACACCAGCAGGCAGAACTGTACCGCGGCTCCTAATCGTGGCGGCCATGATGGACTAGTCATATGTACCGAAACTTGGTACTCCAGTAGGACGAGGACCGAACAAGACCACCAGCAGCGCTCTTAGTCATGCCACAAGCCCACACGGAACTATTCGAATTTGGGAATGTAGAGGAAACTAGAGACAATTTAGTTTTGGGTGTTAATTTGCTGAACCATAAAGGTTCTTCCAAATCCCCAGCAGACCACCTTCCCGAGAGAAAAGAAAGAGCGCGGTGTCCCTGAAGCGGGCACCGCGCTCCGAATTAAAGTAAAAAAAATAAAATAAACGGAGCGCAGTGTCCCTAAAGCAGGCGCCGCGCTCCGAAATAAAGAAAAAATAAATAAATAAACAGAGCGCAGTGTCCCTAAAGCGGGCGCCGCGCTTCGAAATAAATATATTTGAAACATAAATCCCAAAAAACGCACATACATACCGTCGGAAAAACACATAGCCCAAAAAAAATCAATAACAAGTTACCGAAACAAACCCCCCCCAAAAAAATGTCAGCCATTATAAGTAATGAAGCAACCACAATGGTAAACAGACATTACACGAATGGTAAAAAAATTGCTTACCCAATAATTAAAAGACTCCGTGTACTGCCGCAAGTAAAAGATCCAGTCCGGGTGGGCGGGGCCAAAAGGAGACAGGGCGGCAACAAGGAGGGACTAAAAAGCCTCACTCACAATGGAAAGCCAGGGTTTAGCATGCACGATGACGCAAGCCAATGGAAAGAAGGGGCGGGGCCTAGACTCCACTTCTGAAATTGGCTTGATTACAAGAAGCCTCGCAGAGCGACAGCGCATGTGCGCTGCAACGCTAGGCGAGACCTAAAAATGAGAAATTGTACAGCAGGAACATCTTTTTACAATGTGTAAATATACTGCATCTGTACATTGGGGAAATGTACATTTGGGAAATATTAACTTGTAAAAATGTTACACATTTATTGTCACTGTCATTTGCATGCTTCTTATTCCATGGATTCCTCCCTCTTCTCTCTGCTTGTCCATGCCACCAAGCATAGGCCCCTTCCTATCATTTCAGTTTGCTGACTTGTATCCTTCCATTGCTCACATTTAGGGAACTACTTTTTTCTTTTTTGTTAAGCACCCCAGGCGTTTGTGTATGTGTTTTCTTGCTCTCTCTCATATGCTGCTTAACCCCCTCAAGTACTGCTCCCGTTGCTTCACCTTTACCCACCCTCCCACATACTCCTCCAAAATGTTTTAATTTTGCTTTTTTGAAGGCCTGGCAGCTGCCAAGTCCTTCCAGGCCGCTCCACATCCCAAAAAGGGCTTTTGCTCACTCCCCTTGCCTTTCCTACTCCCCATTGCTTCCCTTCCTGCTTGCCCCCTCCTCTGTTGCTTCCCCACCTCTCATAGTTATTTAAATAAATGTATTTGATTTGAATTTCTTATGGAGAGCACAGCAGCTGCCATTTGCTGCCTGGCCGCTTCCTTATCAAAAAATCGTTTTGGCTAAATAAAATGCATTTTTTTAAATTTACCTATGTGAGTGCCACCCCACCATCTAGGATTGGTAAAGGAAAAGAAAATGACGCCCCCATTAGTCCATAAATGCACTTATGCATGGTGGCGCATGTGCTTGCATATGTCATCATGCTTGCAGGTGCCTACAGGGTGATCAAGCTGTAAGCAGAGGCACATCATTGTGCCTTTTTTTCTGCTGATGCTGCACAGCATTAGCAAAAAGCCTCGGCAGAGCCAGTAGGTCAACAAGGCGAGACCTATTGGCTTTTCCTAGTGCTTGTTTTAATATAGCAACATTTTGGGAGACAACAAAGGTTTTTTTAAAAAATACTTTTCATTTAAATGTACAATAGTAGATTTTGTTAAAGGTGCAAGAATCTATTTACAGAGAAATCCTATATTTAGAATGAATAAACTTGTGCTCCAATGAGTAGTGAGACCCTCCAAAGGGGTTGCATTTTGGCCATTTATTTTTCTTTTTAGTTTTCGAAACTTACTCTTGTCACTAGTTGCACCTATTTTCAAGAATGTGCACTGGCATCGAAGTAATACTTATGGAGAGTTGAATATAAAGACATGATGAGTAGACACACTTAAAATATGTATTTATTGTCTATAAAAAATTGCTTTGTTTAACTTAAAGACTGCATTCATAGTGAACTTATTCAAACTTACTTTAATGTATGTGACATTTTAAATCGGATAGAAAAATAATCATTGCCATTGACTGCACAATTTCCAAAGACTCAGTACAATTTAAATATGTTAAATAATATTAAAAAATGAAAAGGAATGTTTTCTGGGCGAATTTTTATGAGGAGGTGTAGCAGCAGAGATAAGAAACATTTTCATGTACATATTCAGCCTTCTGTAGCGAGAGTGAATTCTTCTAAAGTTGTCTTGCACAGCAGCATGACTCCTAATGAAGGCATAATCTGTGGGCTTGGGGAACATTTTAGTTCTTTATTAGAACTCTCTGATGTAGAATGGAATCTGATGGAAGTAACGGCTCCTATTATAGTCGGGGGGGATTTTAATGTTCGTTTGGATCCTGTACGGGATAGGTCTAATAAAGATTGCTATGATAACACCCCTCGGGTGCGGCGGACGTTAAAACATATGTTTCATGAGTTGGGCCTGTTAGATGTGTGGAGGTATAAGATGGGAACCAGTCAGGGTTTCACTTTCCATAGTACGAAGCACGGCCACTTTTCAAGGTTAGACTACCTCTTTGCGGACAGGACTGATATAGAAGCAATAACATCTATAAACATCCTTCCAGGCCACATCTCGGATCATGCTGCGATTAGTCTTTCCTTAGTTGGGTACTGCAGGCCTCCCAGACTAAGATGGACTCTAAAGAGAGCTATTCTTACCGATTCAGAGATGAGGGAGGCATTAAAGCGGGCTTGTGTGGCTTACTTTAAGGATAATATCGGATCAACCTCCCTTGACGTTGTATGGGTTGCGTTTAAGGCTTATATTAGAGGGGAGCTACAAAGACTGTCCTGGGCCCAAAATAAGGCTGAATGTTTACATTTAAAAGCTTTGGAAAACAAAGTGTGTTAGTTCGAGGTCTTTTGATGTACAGGCAAGATTGCAGAGACTCCTTGAAGAGTACAGATCAAAAGTGTAGAGCACAGTGGAATGCCAGATCTATGCAGAACTTTGAATATGGGGAAAAGGTCGGTGCATTCTTGGCTTGGAAGGCCCGGGCAGATAGATCTAGAAACACTATTAATCAATTGGTTGTGAACGACAGAGGAGATGTTTCTGATAAGCTGGTAGATATGCAGGCCTGTCTAGTGTCTTTATTCTCTACTTTATATAAGGAAGACATTTTTCCCAACACAGAACATATCAAGGCCTGGTTGAGGAAGTTACAGATGCTTAGCTTAATAGTAACGAGTGGCAAGACACTTGACGCTCCTATAACTAAGGAGGAGATTCGTCTAAGTATCACTAAAAGTAGGAATTGTAAAGCCGCAGGCACTGATGCCCTACCCAATGAAGCGTATAGCCTTTTAATAGAGGAGCTGATACCATTCTTGGAAACCCTGTTTAATTCGATCTATAGAGACAGCGGTCAGGTTCCTAAGTCCTGGAAGGAGGCTGCAATTGTCTTTATCTTGAAACCTTCCAAAGATCCCACCAGGGCGGACTCTTATCGGCCAATCTCCCTGTTGAATGCGGACTATAAGATCTTTATGAGTATTTTAGCAGGGAGATTGGCTAAGTTCGCCCCTCAGCTTATTCATTCAGACCAGAAGGGTTTTATTCCAAAGAGATATATACAGGAGCAGACCCAACAGTTAATTGGCACAATAGATCTTGCCATCGAACGATCTGCTCCCTTAGTCGTAGTAGCTTTGGATGCTGCTAAGGCGTTCGATCGTGTGTGTTGGGTCTTCCTTTGGGAGGTCATGAGTGCAATGGGATCCGTCCCTAACTTTCTCAATATGCTTAAGGCGATCTATGAAGGGGCATCGCCTAGGATCTTTTTTAATGGCACATTAACCCCTAGTTTCAGTATATTAAGAGAGACACGGCAGGGCTGCCCTCTTTCTCCTTTATTATTCAATATTTATATAGAACCTCTTGCCCAACAGTTGAGACTGGATGCCTCCGTAGTTCCTTTCAGTTCTCCACCTTACAGTTGTAAAGTCGCTCTTTATGCCGACGATCTATTAATTTATACGGCCGATCCTCTTAAATCTATTCCGAGGGTGGAATACCTATTAGCGGAATTTGGTTCCCTATCAGGTTATTTAGTAAATACTACTAAAACCGAGGTTATGTGCTGGAATATCACGGACTGGGATGGGAAAGTGAGCCCCAACTTTAGATATCTGGGCATCACAATAGTGGATGAAATAGATTAAATCCCGCAGCTCAATCTGCAAAGGGTCGCTAAAGAAATTGATCGCTTATTAGCTAGATGGAAAAACCTCCCGTTGACAATCTTTGGACATGTTAATTTAATAAAAATGGTCATTCTTCCTAAATTGACCTATCTTTTTAATGCCATTCCCCTTGGGTTCTCTAAACAAGGTATTGATGGAATTCAGGGGAAGGTTATGAGTTTTATTTGGGCTCATAAAGGTGATAGATTGTCTTGGAAAAAACTTAGATGTAGGCTTAACAAAGGGGGATTGGCCTTACCTGATTTTAACTGGTAGTGTGCAGCTTTCCAATTTAAAAACATTCGGATGCTATTGGTAAAGCCGGATGACTCTACCTGGGGAAAACTCTTGGGGGAGATGGTGAAGCAGTGGAGCATAGTAGGCTTTCTGTATAAGTTTGGTGCCCTTCGGTTTTTCAAGTAAGTTCGATTAAAAGTTTTACTATCTGCTTTAAATCTATGGTATATGGTTAGGAGGCGGTGGGGTATTGGCTATTATTCAGACTTGGCTCCAGTTTAGGACTCCCCCGGAACTCCGGATTGTTTAAAAGACGGCTTAAGTCTTCCACTTAGGAGGGTGGGGGTTACAACATAGTCAGATCTGCTGTTATCGGAGGGAGTGTATCCATGGGAAGTACTAAAAGCCAAGACTGGTAATGATTTCTCCAGATTTAAGTTTATTCAACTGTCCTCCTGGTTTGTGGCACCAAAAAAGGAAATTGGGGGCGACTATGTGTTGGAGCTCTCTCTCCAAGGCACAAGAGCTAAGGGCAAGGAGGTTGCAAGGTGGTATGCGAGGATCCTGGCAGTGGAGGAAAAGAAACTAGCTCCCCCTTATTCGGTTTGGAGTGGAACCTTCCTTGAGGGAGATATTAAAACAGTTTGGGATAATTCCTTGAGGTTTCTGTACTCAACTGTTAAACCAGCTATCCTGAAGAGGAATCATTTTTTTACCATCAATCGTCTGTACTGGACTCCATATAAAATAACAAAGTTTGCTCCCCACCTTCCCCCTAAGTGTGTAAGGTGTGGCTGTCTAGGAGCTAATGATGTCCATATCTTTGTTGAGTGCCCCAGGTTGAGTGTCTATTGGGGTGGAATAGAACGTGCTTTAAAAGGTATCTTCGGTCGGGAGATCGTACTGAACACAATGACTGTTCTTCTCGGAGGTGATGAAAAAATAAGCATGTTGCTGAGGCGGTCACACAGAAGATTGCTCTTCTACCTGAAGAACTTAGTAAAAGCGCCATGCAGCTGAGCTTCAAGTGATGAGTACCGGGACACCTTGCGAAGATTTAAGTCACCTAAGGAGGAAACAATCTACAAGTAAAATCTTTCGGCAACCACCTTCTGTAATAAATGGAAAACTACACAAAACAATTGGCCAATGGAAAGCACTCCTGATGGGTTGTACAGATGGAAGTATTTCTCGCCTGTACAAAGTCAAGAAAAGGAAGAACTAGCACCAATTTCATTGATACCAATTTACAGGTTGTACACTAGAACGTAAAATTAAAAACTTTTATGAGCTGCTAAATGCCTCCGGGAAAATAATGTTTGAAATGAGAGGCAGAGAAGAATTCGTTGAATATCTTTTTCAATGGGAAAGTTCCAGCTGCCTTTCTTCAGTCTCGCTGTTGCAGGGCTCCTCCCATTTTGCTCTGTTGTGCACTTGGTGGCAGGCTACTGCAGACCATTGTTATACTGGGTTAAAAGAAAAGTTATAATTGCCACAAGTGCATTTTAATGATAAGATAATGGGCACAGTTTCCTTTATTTTTAATCCACCATTTTATCTCATCTAAAGCTGCTTGTGATGGGTGACACCTTATCGTATAACAGTAGCTCAGTGCGTTGAATGTGTCTTTGTATTATCAGGACTGGAGCTACGCAGAGTCTGGCAGCCATCAAAAGCAGAGCTCTGAGTGAAGCTAAGCATTTCCAGAATTCTAAGTAAACGTGGGTCTATTACAATTAAAACGTTTGGGTAGATTAAGGGCAGTGTAACCTCCTTGAAAGATCTGGAAGACAACAGTGAATATAATATCATATGAAGAAGGGCACTGTAGGGGTCTGATCGTTATCTGAAGGTGAGTTCTGGCTGAATCTGCGCATTATCAGATGCAGGGCTTTGAGTGACGCTGGATATTTGCGGAGCAGTGCTCCAAGATAGTCTGAGAATTATCAGGAGCAGGGCACTTAGGGAAGCCAGACACAATCAGAAGCAGTGTTCTAAGACACTCTGGTTTATATAATGAGCAGAGCTCTGATTGAAGCTGGACATTATCAGGATCAGTGTTCTGAGAAACTCTGTTTGTTATAATGAGCAGTGCTCTGAGAGAAGCTAGGCATTGTTAAAAGCAGTGTTCTCAGACAGTCTGCACATTATTAGCAGCAGTGCTCTGGGGAAGCTGGGCGTTTTCTGGAGCCCTCTTCTCAGAAAATCTGAACATCATCTTCTCAGAAAGTATCACCATTATCCTGAGTAAGGCCTTGACAGGAGAAGAGTTTTAAGACAGTATAGGTTGTATAACAAGGAAGACTCTGATTGAAACCGGGAATTATCGGGTGCCATGTTCTAAGGCAGTCTGGACCCTATAAGGAGCTGAGCTTTAAAGGAGTCTTGGCATTATTAAAATCAGAGCTTGAGGAAAGTTTGGGCATTAGCAGGAGTGGTGCTCTACATGAGCCTCGGTACCTAGAGGATTGAGCTGTGCTTGAATTTGGGTTTATAAGAGGCAGGTTTGCATAACAGCCTGTGTACTATTAGGATGAGGGCTCTAAGATTTTGAGTAGAATCAACAGTGAGCAGAGATAAGAGTAGGTTTTGGTGTAGACAAGTGCAGAGTTTTTTTTTTAATGTCCAAAGCATTTACAAAAATATATTGAAAACTAATAATCATTCAACTTGATTCTTGTCCCGGTTTGCAAAATAGAAGTTTCGAAACTAAAAGTACAACAATAAAGACTAAAACAAAGTTTGGCTACCTAATTAATTATACAACACCAGGAGCTAAATTAGCACACTGTAAATTTAGAAGAGGACTGTGCAAAAATGTAGGACTTGCTTTTTAAAAACCACCAGAGTCTAAAATATCATCTTAAATCCAGCCGCTCATCGTAAACTTCCTTTTGTCTTGAGATATGACATTTCACATCTTAAAAGCTTATTTAGCCAAGGTGGTTGGTGTTGGAGACCTCCAAGGTTCAGTTATCAATGAACACCATACACGAAAACTATGCAATAACCGATCTCAAAACTCCCAAAACTTGTATCCTAAAATATCTACATGATCCAAGGTATATCATTTTAGGACCCATTTCCATCCCCAAGGAGTTCTGGGATATCCTATTCATTACACCAAAGATCGCTGTTCAAACCTTTGACAATCTACGGCACTCTGAAAACATACATGGCACGGTCCCTGTGCTAATCCTGCATCTGGGACATCGTGGGGATACTTGTATAGTGTGACAAATGTATGAAACAATCAGAAACATCTGGTAGAGTTGCATTATACATTCATTTGTCCCAAATTGTAATTTATAGGTGACAGAACATCATTGTTGCCAAAAGACTGAAACATCCGCTCCCATTTTCTTTGTCTCATAATCAATTGATCATTAACCAGTTGAGCTATCTTTAGAGGGGAATAAGCAAGGGTGATAAAACCCAAAGTTGAGCTTTCACAATGAAGGGGAACAAGGATTTTGTTCTCTTCCTCACTTTTTCCTCCATAAAAGCTTTGCAGGTTCAAATACTTGTAAAAGAACCCCTTCATTGGAAAGTCATACCCTTCAACTAAATAAGTCTATTACTTCAGAGTATCTCTGTGGTGTTTTGACCTTATGCCTGAAGCCCCACAAACCACCACTTTGTCGAGCCATTATAGGAAATACCGTTCTGCGGATTGGGAATCAAAGTACTTTGGAGCCAAGTAGGATATTAGTTTCTCCTGTTGTGACCAAATTCCACATATATCCTTTAGAATTGAAAACCTTATTTGATATTAATATTTAGGGTTCTGAAATTTAAAAAATAAAAACCATCATCCCTTGATATTCATCAATTATTTGAGGATTGTGCAAAAAAATTAATCTAGACATAGATCTGATAAACTATATATGTTTCAGAAGGCTGCTGTAATAATTTTCAGATTCCGGAAAGGTGCCTTCCTCCACAGCTCCTCTTCGGTTTTTGCATATCTGAATGGATTTACAGAACCCACCTAAACCTTTGACCATCTGTGGAGTACGCTTTGAGTGCTCGGCCTAGCAACTTTTTGAGTCAAGTACACAAAGTGGAAAACAAGTGTATCTGATTCATGCGCCAACATCTTGATTTTTGAAGGAGGAAGATTTTGGAAAAAACGGGGGCCTGTATTTTCCTCATTGATTTGTGTTGAAGCACAGGCACTTTTAATCGAGAGACTACTAAAATAACACAATTTTAGGCTTAAAAAATAGAGTCTCTTGCCTGAATTCGGTCTGTTGGCGTGTATGCTGATTGGTATTCAGGAGTACTTGAAACCACAGACCACCAGTGGAAACCTGCCCACTGCCCAGTAACGCCTGACTGCCCAGGGACTGCCCCTAGAAAAGGCTTTGCACTGAGAAACCCAGTTATTTATTAGTCGAAGCAGTTTATTTCCGCAAAAGTGCATTAGCGCTGATTTAGAAAGCGTCTCTCATTCTGCTTTGAGACTTGTTGCACTTATTCTGGTTGCAAGGATCATGGCTTGCGCTTTTGCAACTGTCGCCGTCTTCCCCTTGCCTGTTACTGCTCTTTTTTTACCACTTTTATTTTCTTGCCGAGCGCTTGGTTTCCCAGAAGCTGCCATTACGCATCAAGCCCTTGACGAGCAAATCCTTCCCCGATGCAGAAATCTCCATATCAAACACGTGCAGCGAGGCGCCGGCGTGACAGGCCCTGCTGTCTGCGCAGCCCTGCACCTCCAAAGGGCGGGACACCCACCCGGGCACCCGGGCCGTACCGAGGAAGAACCTGCTCCCTTCAGTGCCTCCCACGCGCGTCCATTATTTGCCAACATATTCCTCTATCGTATTCGCTCCCTTGCCCCCCCCCCCCCAGCGTCCTCCTATCCGTGCACTCTCCAAGATAACTGCCTTCTCAGCCCTCCCACCCTCGTGTTCTTGCCCATCTGTTGCCCCAGTCTTTTCCACTGACTGCCTCCAGGGAAGGAACTGCTGTACACAGTCGGGAGTGAGGGCTCGAACGCTTTGCACTTTGAAGTCTTTGGGCCCTTCTGCCACACAGAATGAAGGCTTCTGGCCACTGTAACGAATAAAGATTTAGCCCCCCCTTTCCCCCCCCACCCCCGCTGAATGAAGACCTGGGGTCCTTTACTGAATTAATACTGAGGGCCCTTTCACTGAATGAAGGCTTAGGGACCTCTAAATGGCTCCTCAACAATACAAAGGCAGAGGCCCCCTGGTGTGACTGAAGCCCTGGGCTCTCTGAACTGGTGGAAGGCATGAGGCCCCTGTACTGAATGAGGGCTTAGGGTCTCTGTTGTGAACAAAAGCTTAATGCATTGCACTGAATGAAGGCAAAGATCCCTTGTACTGAATGACTGCTTAAGGCCAGGTGTTAAACAAAGGCTTAGATTCCCGTTACTGTGAGATGGCCGTGCGCCGCTGTCCACAATGATAGAGGGTAGACCCTTGCAATGAATGGAGTGTCAGGTCCCCTAAGCTAAATGCAGGCTCAGGTTCCTTCCACCGGATCATGGGCTAGGGTCCAATCACCGAATGACAGATTATTACCCATGTGGTTAATGAAGGCTTAGGGCTGATGTGTTGAAGGCCTAGGGATCATGTGTTGAAGAAGGCTTAGGGCTGATGTGTTGAAGGCCTAGGGATCATGTGTTGAATGAAGGCTTAGGACTGATGTGTTGAAGGCCTAGGGATCATGTGTTGAATGAAGGCTTAGGGCTGATGTGTTGAAGGCCTAGGGATCATGTGTTGAATGAAGGCTTAGGGCTGATGTGTTGAAGGCCTAGGGATCATGTGTTGAACGAAGGCTTAGGGCCCATGTACTTACTGACGGCTGACAGTCATCTGTTGAATGGAGGTTTAGGATTCATGTGTTGAGTGAAGGCTTTGGGCCCAAGTACTGGGTCATGACATACGACCCCTTTCCTAGATGGCAGATAATGTGCTGATTGTAGACTTGGACTATTGTACGGGCTGAAGGTGTAGTGGTCATGTGTTGAAAGAAGTACCCTTGGTCGCTCTTCCTTTCAGCCAAGGAAATACTTTGCTGTCCTTACAAATATTTGTTTTCTGAGTCAATTAGATACCCAAAGTATAGGAATTATCCTAAATTCACAAGGATTCGCTCTAAAGCAAATCTGGAAATGTATGGATCTCATGTGTTAATAGCGCTCATGAAAATATGTCAAAATTATTTTAACAGAAGAAAGTCTGCAGCTGTCGGTTGACACTGTCGGACTCCACTGTTTTTCGTTCTCTACCCAGAACTTCTTCTGGCGTTTTTGTTTCAAAGAGTGTGGTAGAGTGACCCTACAACAGTAGGGTAAGCTTATCCCACACCCCTTTTTCCGAGAGCTGTCTGGGTAGGAATACATTATCATGCATGGCAATATTTTAGTACAGGAAACTGGGAGAGTTGGAAAAAAAATAGGGGGAATGTATTTTCCCCATTGACATCTAATGATGCAGGGGCAATTTCAGATGGGAGACTGCTAAAATAAAGTACATTTTTAGCTTAACAAATCGTGAGTCTCCCGCCTGAATTGGGTCGATTGGCATAAATGCACAATGCTTTCCATCAGAACAGCTTCCCTAGATGATTTTCTGCCACGTGGCACACACCACAACAATGGACTGAATGCTGAGAGGGGGGTAGGCCTACCCAACCTGGCCCCCTCTTCCAGGCTGTCTAGAAAGCTGCTCCTGAATTTACCTCCAAAATGTGGGGAAATATTGGTGAAGCCAGCCCCTACCCAGCAGACCGGTGCTCAAGAGCACGAACAGCACATTCGATGTGATTAGCACTGGGTTGCTTCCCTACTTCCACGGGCTGTAAATAAAATAGCATGAGTTCCTGTCCAGCTCTAGGAAACTGAAGAATTTCGTCTGGACAGGCAGTGTGGCCCTGGCTAATGCCTTCATAGACATATGGAGCTGCATGTACCCACATCAGCTAAGCTGGGACCGGACCTGAAGCTGTGCCTGAGGCTTTCGTTCCCTTGCAGTGCCCGCCATCCAACCAATACCAAGAGTCCAGTGGAGCCGACCCCAAGAGCTTAGAAGCTTTGCCGATCCATCACCCAAAATAGGGGAGAGCTCTATAGAACCTCTGTGCAAGTGGAGGTGAGTTACTCAAAAGACGGATGACTCGGCCTGGCAGGCACGAGCCCCGTATTATTGTTTTGGCTATAAGAATCCGTTCCTCACTCATTCCCTCTATTCACTGCCCTCTGTCTGACATTGCAAGAGTATGGGCCCATCACCAGCCTTTGGCTTGAGCACAGGAAAAAGTGTCTTGAGTCACATTTGGGAGTCCTGCTGGCCTCTGCTGTGACCCAACACCCAATTGGATACTTTGCTTGGCACATTTGGAGCTCATAAACTGTATGGCAACATTCCTTGCAAGCACCCTTAAGAGCTCCCACTCTATTGTATTGATTGCATTTATATATTGCCCTTTGTCATCCCGAGTCTGATCAGTAACTTGATTTAGATCCAAAACAAGTCCTTACTCCCTCCATTAGTCACAGTGACTCTTTCAGTGACAGAAAACATTGATGTCGAGGTCTTATGGGTAACAGGGCCAGTAATACAATCCTAACTCATAGAGAGTCCCAAAAAGACATTGTGGGTCCCTCTCGCCCCCAGCTTTGAATGTTTAACCTGGACAAGCAGTTGCTGGGCTACAGCCTTTTAAATATTTTTGCGCAACTGAGCATCATCGGTTGAGTAGGCCGAGATCCCCTTGGGCCAGCAAAACCTAATTTCTTGATGGTGACTAGTAGATTTTACAACTGTTAGTTAACCTGTGGTGAACTCTGAAACTTTAATTTAAACTTGGGCGTATGTCTCAAAATAACTGCATATGGAGTCAAGACAGTGACTTGGGTCCGCAAGGGTTACCTTTCAAGACCAACCGCTGAATATTTTCTCAAAAATATCCAAGGGACACCACAAGAGATTTCACTTTTGTACTGTTAGCTATCCGTGGTGCCAGTACTCCATGCTGTAACATTGGTCAGTTGTTTTCTATAAACCAGTCTGCACACTGCAGTCCAGCAACCGAACTGTTGACGTGTTCCAGACCCGGTCCATCTTTCTATTGCCGATCCATTACTCAGAATGCTGGTCAGTAGGGATCATGTGTAGTGTCACATTTGATCCTGCTCTGAAGTCCTTACAAGTTTAAGGATTTAGAAAACTGTCTCGAAGGTGCCCTGAGCAGCTCAGCGATGATCCAGCCACCTCCGGATTGCTCGAGTGGAGATTTTTTGTAAAGAGCCAATAGGGAGGCACATCTAGTCTTCATCAGTGAATGGAGTCTCTTGAGACGCTCCTCATATCAGGCTCATCTCTCCCTCTGTCCAGGGAGGCGGAGATGGATGACACGCGGCATCCTGCCGTTCTCCGAGTAGAGCAAGTACCTTGTTCTGGAGGCTTCGCATACAGGAGGGAATAAAGAGACACCAGGGAGCACTTGCTGCCTTTTCATTTTAATGGTATGACGCTGAGAGAAGGGAGCTGGTTGAAAAGACCAGAAATATCATCTTTTCCACCTCGATCTTCTGAGTTCCTGTCAATTTTATTTCTGTTTTGGAATGTGCACATTGAAGGTCCCCGGCTTTCATCACTCCCAGAAATGTTCTTTTGACAGATGCTATTGTAGGCCCGGGGTCTTTGTTGAGCGCATCGCCTGTGTTCATGGAGCAGCATTGAGCCTTTCTCTGCAGGTAAATACTGGCAGCTCCAAGAGCTTTTAAAAGCTGGCATGAGTGATGGAGGACTGTGCACATGAGCTTGGTGCTCTAGAACCCTAGAACTCTAGAACCCTCAACTGCACTCTGTTATTTGGAATGCATGGATAGTGGTTGTGTCATCTAAGGCGTCCTTGTGTGGTCAGCACAATTTTTTGTGCATCTCCACTTACTATATTGGCTTTTTGTGTAACCCAATCAAGGTTTTGAGGTAAATGAAGGGTTTCGAGGCAAAATGGTTTGATCTCAATCTCTATCATCCGCAGTTTTCCCGGATGGTAGAAAATGGCAGTTTTTTAAATTTGTTTACAGTGATTGCCCCTCGATTGATCACAACTCTTCAGAGAGACACTGACCGAATTCGGCTGTGTTTGCAACAGAGGGCACATGTGTTAGCCCAGGCTGAACTCTTGCATTGTTTGCCTGATAAGGGGATTCAAACAGCTACTAGTTATGAAAAAACACACACTGTTCCAAATACAAGGGGTGATGTTTGCTCGTGGAAACAAATGTTCCAGCAGACCAGAAAAGGGTGATATAAGCCGTACAGCCTACATGTACTATATACTTTGCTGTAGGTAGCTGATGACATTTTGGAGAACAACCATGTTAAGCTATGCTTTTTCCCAGAATCTGTTGGGAACACTGCGCAGTATTAAAGCAGATACTATATGTATTCTCTCCCGATCAGAATGTTATTACAAATAGTTAGATCTCCAAAGCCTCCTTCATCCCTGGCTATATTGATTCAGCTTTCAAAACCCAGCTCATGGGAAGCAGTGAACATGTTTAGTCAGATAGTGTACAACACCAAAATCTGAATGAAGTACACACACGCACATATACGAACCAAATGAGATTATGACTTGAAAAGGAAACACTTTAAAATTAAAGTACAGTACAGTAATAGTCTAAATTCTCTAGTAGTTCTATTCATTCATAAATTATCATGTAAAATGTCCTTAGGGTTAATATGCTATCTCGCGATTGTGGGCACAAATATATCTAGGCAGTCTCCTTGTTGGGGTGAAACATATTGAACAAGTGGTTCTGCGTCTCTAGGTCGAGTCTCTGAGTGGTGGTGAAGGTTGGAAGTCTGCCAAACCCCAAATATGTCATTTTATTCTGATCACTGGATCCAGGATTTAGGGATTGCATGTAGCCCGAACTCTGCACAGCCAGACAGGTTCAGGAGGGACCCTTGGAATTAACCATGGATATTGTTCCGGTACTCAGACCCAAACTGGTGGGTGACCGTCCTAACATCATAATGGATGGAACCTAGGCATTACCCCACACCATGAAGGGGAATTTTCAAGTTAACAAAAAGCTCACTCATTGGGACAGGGAAGTGAGTTTGCCAGAGGGAGTTTCTGCTCCTGCAGGTCCCTAAATATTCACTTGCAGATCTCTGGGTGAGTCAAGGCACTCCGATCAGGTCTCCTGGTTATCTTTGGCACTGTGCTGGTGTCCTCAGGGGTAGCATTTCCAGACAGCAGGGCCATGTACTGCACTTCACGATTGGTCTCAGCCTGGACAAGACTTGCAGCATGGATATCATTGTCCAGGATGTACCACAAGTCCACACAGCACCAAACAATTAGGCTGCCTGAATCTTTGCAGACTTTCTCCAACTGTAGAGAGCAAGAGACTGGCTTAGACAGGATCTTGTTTGCCTATTCTGGACCCATCTCCATATAGCAAAGTTCCTTCTGCTGGGGAGATTTCAGGTTTTCTTTGCACGCTTTCCTGGATCAAAAGGTACTGTGAATTGTACCCAGACAGGAGACCAAGAAGAATGAGTGGTGGATATGCAAAGATCAGAGTTACCCAAAGTATCTCCTTTCTAAGCCCAGGAACTGTCATGGCAATCTGGGCCACAACAGGAACCCAGAACGGAGCTGCATCCCTACAAAGGGGAGGCTATCTTCTCTCATCTATACATCCATCATTTTGCCCAACACAAAGACCTGATTTACCCGACCCATATGCCCCCAAAATGAAGGCTAGAGACCCCTATTGCTTGGCTGTTGGACCTTTACAACTTGAGAAGGTAGACCTCACCCCACACGACACTGTACCAACCACCCCCCCAAATAGTGTCCTTGTCACAGACAGTCTAATGCTCATCTGGGGAGCACTGGGTGCTGGTATACCACTGGTTCCTTTGTTTAGGGACCGATCAAATGCACCCATACAGAGAACATAAGAGAGGTCTGGGAGGAAAAATCAAAGAAACCCTAGATTGGAAGTTGTGACAGTTGTGAAACCTGTCCTCCAACACATTCCCGGAGAAGCCTCAACAGCAAGCTTCGAGCCGAGCAAGCCTAGTTCTCTCCAGCAATTGAAGCTGAGTATTTACAGACCATGAATTTGAATTCACATCCGGCCTCTTCGGAAGGCGATAAAGCTTATCAAGGTCCTGGCGGTTTGATGATTTGGTGCCAATTTTTTTAATGCTGCTTGGGATCCGATCGGCATGGGGATGATGGCTCACCTGCCACAAACTGTAGGCTGCAGCTCTACTTCAATAAAAATGTGTGCAGCATTGAACTGTACTTGAATGACTGTAGTTTGTACCTGGAACAGAGGTGTATTCTACCTGCCTTCTGAGAAGTAGGATCAGTCCCTGCTGCACTCTGCACATCTCCTGCTGAATGAAAGTACTGCCTGAGGGAACGCGAAATGCCAGGCAAAGGAGACCAGACTAGCTTCGCCAGTTCAGAGCATATGACGCCTCTCAAAAGACCCCTTTTCAGAGTTGGTGGAGCAAATGGAGCAGGTGCTATGCCTCCTGGAGTCACGATTCTATCTTGTGAACCACTAAGTGCCATTTATTAAACTTTAAACCACACCTTATTTTTGTCATGCCTCAGTGCTCCCAAGCCCTCCTCTGCAGTGGTGTCTGGAAACTCACAGAGACGTCGTCCCAGGCTCAGAGCTTGCCCTTTTGGGATTCAATGCCTAAAGTCTGAACTCTGACTCATTTGGGAATGGCAATGCAAAAAACATTCAGTCAATCAATCAAGTGTCTTGTAAAGCACGACTGCTCACCCATAGGGGTCTCAAGGCACTGCAATGCAAAAATCATTGACTGCAGGGGGGGAAATATTGTAACGTTTCCTTGAAGAGGGTCTTCCTATGAGCACAGGACCTGTGACCGCGTGTGTCCAGCACCTAAGCAGATGGGGATATTGAGAATGAATCACTCTGAACAGCGAGGCAGGCAGGTCCCTGTGCAGCACATCCACATTGGAACTGTTATCAGTGGGGACAACGGTTCCAGGGTTGCAGCCATTTTAGCATTTTGGGGTCACCTGAAGCTGTCAGTTGGCTGGGAGTGTATTCTGTTTCTACAAAAGAACTGGAATGATTTGCCCATGGCCAGTAGATGCCGAAATATTGGCATCTATAGCCTTTGATAATCCCTTGCCCAAACTCCAAGGTACCTGAGCCCTATAAATATTGACCACATCCAGTAGAATAGGGGATAACATGGCTATCATGCATCTCTGATTAATTTTGATAAGACTTGATTCAAACTTTGGATTATTTTTAAAAATCAGCAAGGGGTTAGGACGTGATGAAGCGGCTCACTAGTGAATCCCTAGGGTTAGAACCCTTGGACTGTAAACACTGTGTTTTCTCTCCAAAATGCTCCTGAGCTATGAATGATGCTGAACTTTCAAAGGGAAAAGTTGGCCATTAGGTCCTCTTAGAGGTATTGCCTCAAAATGAACCAAGATAATATCCCCAAGTGTTATTTTTCTTTAAGTAATAAAACCGGCTGCCTGGACATTTACATTTGAAATTGTACTTTAAAGCACTCTGAGGTTCGCCATCCCCCCCAAACCAGCGCTACATGAAAGACTCCAATAAATAAATACATTTCTTGAGTTTATAATACTTCTGCTATGCAGTATCTGACTCAGCCTTCTCACCACCTCCTTTGAACTGGGTCTGGACTGCTCCTCTACCTTCACTGGATAGTGAAAGGTCTTCTCACTCAGCTGGAAACAAATAACATATTGCTAGATGTTTCCAATCCAGTCATGGTCTAGGAAGATTGTTATTTTACTGCCCTACTGGCCCGGGCCTGTGCTAGCAGGGAGTGTGACTTTAAAAAAAGAAATAAATAAAGCTGCCGCAACTACTATTTATTATACACCACAAGAAGCAAGTCTTTCCTCTGCGTTTACAGAAGCACCCAGAGAGCTGGTTTAAGGCCAAGAAATGTGCAGTGCCCTTCGGAGTACTCTTTTGCCCTTCGGTGCTATCAACTTAAAAAAATAAATCTGTACATTGATTGCCCTCCTCCACTACAAAACCTAGGCACTCCAACATTTGGCTGATTGGAATGAATTTGGAGTTCGCCTGAATCCATTCGTCCAGGAATTATTTTAATAAGGAACCTGGTTTCACTAAACTCAGATTGTGGCTAACATCGCGCGCTAGTATTGAATTAGCAATTAGAAAGCGAACTGGAGACCGAAACGTTTTATATATCTTTTAAATAAAACCATGAATGTATAAAATCCTAATGATAACAAACATAAAACATTAAATCAGTGTGATGTGAGAGAAGGTGCATGGGGCATAGTTAAGTAGAAGGGTTTCCTTTGGGGCCACTTATTCAGTAGTGGGTGGTGGGCACATCAGGCAAACACAGAAAAGATGGTTTACAGGCCACTTAATAGTGGTCTGGGGCAGAAACCTGGAAAGAGAGGGTTGCTAGAAGTTCGCTTGAAGAAATGAGGGGTTGGAAAAGCGCCATCAAGCTGTGGCTTCTGACATTTTTTTATTTCTTGTCACGGGTCCTGCTCCAGAGCTCATATTTCACAAAAACTGGTCTCCGACCCTTTCTGGACCCGACTGCCTTTCATCCATTGCTATACTGGACAAAATGCGTGGTTGTATTAAAAATGTACTTTAATGGGAAGCCATGGTTAAAGTCGCAACCCCTTCAATGTAGGGTAAATCGTTTCCTGGGTGACGTTAATCGGGACAGAATTTGCTGACCTTGGCTGGAAAGCCCTCTGGCGGCTTGCACAGACATTCAAGGTGCATAGAAATGTGCTTACGATGAATGATGCGCGTACACTCTAGCAAGCCTTTAAAAAGGCAATGATGCTAAATTGTCCAGTGGGGCCAAGACAAGTGGGCATCAACATTATTTAGTTGTAATGACGCTTGAAAAGTTAAGAAAAATGTTCATGCGCTTCAGGTTCACTTAATAACTGTTCGACACGCTAGCATGACCATGGCGAGGAAAATGATGAAGACAATGCAGTGCCACGTGATGTGCACTGCGTGAAGACAGGGTCATTTGTATCCTTCCTCTGTAATTGGCACAAGAGACCTTGTGCTGCACGGATCACTCTCTTGTTTAAACAAGGGAATATCCAGAGCAAGGCCTGCACCTTTGCAAAGCCGCAGGTCATCTATACCATGGTGGAGCCTGAGTGATGGCCTAGGTGTCCGTCTCACTGTCTTTGCTAGTGCGACCGGCCTTTTGCATGAAGGGCGCGGGCTGCCTCATGGCCTCCCCATGGTTGGTGTGGATGTGTGAAGCGGAATGTGCTTTCCATGAAGATTTAGGGACCATCAAAAGGGACCAATGGCTGCGGTTGGATCAGGCACAGCACATCCGATATGAGGTACAGAGGCATCAACCTGCTTTAGACTCACTAGGATGAGCACCTCTAACACTATGAACACTCCCAACAAGGAAAAGAGACGCTTGATGGCTAAAGAGTAACAACAATGTAGACAATAGAGGCTGTCACTGTAGAGGGCAATGAGCACTGCCCTTCTTCCCGCTCAACCCACCTGGGCACTGGTCCCGAGGTACTTACCTCTGTTGAGGCACAAAGCTGGCAATCCTACATGAAAATGTTTCCCGAAAGTGTTGGAAGAGAGGGCTCTAGGGCTTGCGGCCCCTGTGAGGCACATCTGAAATGGTTGGTCGCGGATGTTAGGTCAGGTTGGTGGCTTGTAGAGTTTCATGCAGCCCTCAACGTGCCGGCGGGCAGGAGAAATGGAGGTGAGAGGAAAGGATGGAAGAGATGAGTGTGAATGGGAGGGGGTTCTTGTGGCGAGAATGAGTTTCTCCAAAACGATTATGCCTCACAGGTTTGAGGAGCCATAGTGCTTTATGGGTAAGCAACCTTAGGGCCTCTTCAGCCGGGCAGGAAGGTGAGAGCAGATGAGACAAAACAGAGTAGTGAGAGAAAAGGAGGGAACCAGAGAACCACGAGAGAGTGTGAGAGGGGGTAGAAGTTAGAAGTGAGGGAGGTGAGAGAGTGTGAGAGGGGGTAGAAGTTAGAAGTGAAGGAGGTGCGCCTATGACAGAAATGAGACCTTCACACATAGAGTAACAGCTTGTAGTAGCTTATTGGTGAAAAAGAAAGATGGAGAGAGAAAGATTGAGAGAAAGCATCTGTGAGTGTGCATTTGTGAAAGAGAAAGAGGGTGTGAGAGAGAGCAGGGCCGTGTGGTGGCCCTGGGTGTGAGTCAGAATGCACAAGAATTACAGCCGCAGTGGAGACGACACTCACTCCCCAAAACTGACCGCACCTCGTGCCCTAAAGCTCCTCGCCGTCACTCGTTCACGAGAAAACAGTGAGACGTTCTAGAGAGCCGTGGGGACGACACTCACTCCCCAAAACTGACCGTACCTCGTGCCCTAAGGCTCCTCGCCGTCACTCGTTCACGAGAAAAGAGTGAGACGTTCTAGAGAGCCGTGGGGACGACACTCACTCCCCAAAACTGACCGCACCTCTTACCCTAAGGCTCCTCGCCGTCACTCGTTCACGAGAAACGAGTGAGACGTTCTAGAGAGCCGTGGGGACGACACTCACTCCTTAAAACTGACCGCACCTCGTGCCCTAAGGCTCCTCGCCGTCACTCGTTCACGAGAAAAGAGTGAGACGTTCTAGAGAGCCGTGGGGACGACACTCACTCCCCAAAACTGACCGCACCTCGTGCCCTAAGGCTCCTCGCCGTCACTCGTTCACGAGAAACGAGTGAGACGTTCTAGAGAGCCGTGTGGACGACACTCACTCCCCAAAACTGACCGCACCTCGTGCCCTAAGGCTCCTCGCCGTCACTCGTTCATGAGAAACGAGTGAGACGTTCTAGAGAGCCGTAGGGACAACACTCACTCCTTAAAACTGACCGCACCTCGTGCCCTAAGGCTCCTCGCCGTCACTCGTTCACGAGAAAAGAGTGAGACGTTCTACAGAGCCGTGGGGACGACACTCACTCCCCAAAACTGACCGCACCTCGTGCCCTAAGGCTCCTCGCCGTCACTCGTTCACGAAAAACGAGTGAGACGTTCTAGAGAGCCGTGTGGGCGACACTCACTCCCCAAAACTGACCGCACCTCGTGCCCTAAGGCTCCTCGCCGTCACTCGTTCACGAGAAACGAGTGAGACGTTCTAGAGAACCGTGGGGACGACACTCACTCCTTAAAACTGACCGCACCTCGAGCCCTAAAGCTCCTCGCCGTCACTCGTTTACGAGAAAAGAGTGAGACGTTCTAGAGAGCCGTGGGGACGACACTCACTCCCCAAAACTGACCGCACCTCGTGCCCTAAGGCTCCTCGCCGTCACTCGTTCACGAGAAAAGAGTGAGACGTTCTAGAGAGCTGTGGGGACGACACTCACTCCCCAAAACTGACCGCACCTCTTACCCTAATGCTCCTCGCCGTCACTCGTTCACGAGAAACGAGTGAGACGTTCTAGAGAGCCGTGGGGACAACACTCACTCCCCAAAACTGACCGCACCTCGTGCCCTAAGGCTCCTCGCCGTCACTCGTTCACGAGAAACGAGTGAGACGTTCTAGAGAGCCGTGTGGACGACACTCACTCCCCAAAACTGACCGCACCTCGTGCCCTAAGGCTCCTCGCCGTCACTCGTTCACGAGAAACGAGTGAGACGTTCTAGAGAGCCGTGGGGACGACACTCACTCCTTAAAACTGACCGCACCTCGTGCCCTAAGGCTCCTCGCCGTCACTCGTTCACGAGAAAAGAGTAAGACGTTCTAGAGAGCCGTGGGGACGACACTCACTCCCCAAAACTGACCGCACCTCGTACCCTAAGGCTCCTCGCCGTCACTGGTTCACGAGAAACGAGTGAGACGTTCTAGAGAGCCGTGGGGACGACACTCACTCCTTAAAACTGACCGCACCTCGTGCCCTAAGGCTCCTCGCCGTCACTCGTTCACGAGAAACGAGTGAGACGTTCTAGAGAGCCGTGGGGACGACACTCACTCCTTAAAACTGACCGCACCTCGTGCCCTAAGGCTCCTCGCCGTCTCTAGTTCAGAAGAAAAGTGTGAGACGTTCTCGACATGAAAGGGAATGGGAGGAGAAACCCCAGCCGTCCATCAAGCGGAGAAGTCGGAGGAGATTGCAGCTTCCACCAAGCTGGGAGGCAATGAACAACGTACCAATGTATTTATTCTTCATTGTTGTACATATCTGTCCCCACCTCGGCGCCATTGCTCTAGGGTCAGCCATACGCTTCACTCTAGATGTCTCCCCGTGCAATAGGCTCTTCTTGTGAAGGAGACAGAAAGAAACATGAAACATCTGATCTGCACCATTAGCTGTGTGTCCCTTCCCTTTAAGGGGTTCGGGAGACTACAGTCACACTTCAATTGATTATATTCGTTGTCATGTGCAGCCCAGAGGGATGTGAGTGCACACTTCAGCAGCTGGTATGCGGAACTTCTGTAGCCTTGATCAAATAATGAGATGAAACAAGTCAAGGGTTACTCACCTGGAGAACCCGTCGCCCAGCGCTTTTTAATTCCAAAACAGAAAATCGAAACTCCAGCACACAAAAAACAAACTCAAGGGATATTTTCTTCTTGCAGTTGCCATAGCAAATACCAGCTTCTTATACCACAAAGTCAACATATCCTTCTCCACTTTACTGAGCAGGCTTTAGGCACCAGAATAACTCATAATTATTAAAGGTTTCAGGAACATTGAGATGTGTTGTCAGTGATCTTCCAAGCAGGGACGTAAGAAGCTTTCATGCCACCCAAGGCCAATAAATGTCTGCGAGATATTGGAGACACATGGGGCCCCTCTCCACATTCTGCAGGAGGACCCCATCCTTTTACTTTATGCCACTGCTTCCAACATCCAACCAAGCTGCTTACCTGAAAACACTAGAGCACACACCCTACCGACAGAGACTCCTGGCTCTTTGCAAGGTGGCCATTTTGCGAGATGTACGGTTTCACCCATATTCGGACAAACATCCACTGTTTCTGACGGTCATGAAGTTAGGTTTGTCATACTTTGGGGACAGCATGACTTCCTGCCTTAAGTTAAATTGGTGTCCTCTTGAACTGTGGATTCCTTAATCCACTCTGTGGTTCCTTTGCTAGAGACGGAAGACTTACCCTCATAATGACTAGGCTACGTAACATAATAAGGAAATGCACGCGATTACGCTACCTGCATGACGCATTCAACGGTCACACCACAACGTGAATCACTTAGCAGAGATCACATGACTGTCTTCCCAGCCTTGAAAAGAATTACTCCGGGCCATTAGATTGAGATGCAGAGGAGACGGGGGATCTGTAGGCAAAGCTGGTTCGAGCCTTTGACAAAGTAAGTCACAAGAGGAGGGGACTGATTGTGGGCACATACCTGCTGTGATTGAGTGCGTTACAGAAAACACTTTGTACACTGCGAATGATCTTACCATTTGTATGTTTTGTCCTGGCAGTGTGTGACTACAAGGTTGTACCACCCCGTCTACCCATATGGGGCCCAAAAAGGGACTAAGAAACAGATGTCAACATATGTTTTCCCTGAATATGGTCTGAAGTGTGATGCATGTCAACTATTAGATATGGGAGTTATGGCCCTCACAGACTCAGTATAAAGTTAACAATTATTTGCTCGAAAAAATGGTATCTTCTTTTCAACCTAGTGCATGAGAATGCTCTCACGGTTCCTCTCACCAAATAGGTTTGGTTTACAGTACTCACCGATACACACCTGAGTGAACGGAGACTGGTGTTACTAGAGTAAACTACTAATATGAATGTACTCTTTCGCCCACAGGTGCCGACTAGGATACACTGGGGAAATACCTCAGGAGGAGTGGTGACATTTTTGAGTGCCATGTATCTGAGAATGAATGTTTGCGATCGATGGAGCACAAATTAGTGTGTAATTAGACTATCATAAAGTAGAAACCCAGCAGGTTCACAAGGCTTCTAAATTTATTTTTGGTCCTGAAGAAAGCCTCTGACCTGTTAGCTCCATGAAGGATGAAACGTAGACATTGACGTAGCGTATGATGTCAGAATATATAAGGAACTCTACAGATATTGTTGACTGTTTCTAACCTTGACAGGGGTATAGCTATCAGAATCACTAATAAAACTAAGATTGATTCTGGGCAGTGTACCTCTAGACAATTTTAACATATAGGTCCCTAAAAAAGTTACCATCAAAGAGCTCACTTGAATCATCAAGGTTGAGGCCACCAGATGCGTAGGTGTATCTGGGTGAGGACTCAATGATGAAGCATGCCACCAAAAAACTAACAGTGGATGAGATTCCTTCAAAACAGAAAAATGAATTTCTTCCATGTGGACTTAATTGCATAGTCACGACACAGAGAGTGCATTCACTCCCCTTGTTCTTTTGGTACGTCTGTGGCATCCACATGATTATTAACGTGCCTTGTCCTTTCTCTTCTTTGTCAGGGTGCACTCTTCTGCGGTTAGAGAGTGGCCTCCGCTTTGCTGAATAATGTAAATCAGAAGGAGTAAGGAGACAAGGAAGACCAGAGAGGTAAAATGTGTGGTACAGCAAGAAAGGGGAAGCACAGGGAGAAGAGAAGTAGAAATCGAAATGGAGTAAAGAGATGGGTGAAGTGGGAAAAGACATAAGCTAAAGAAAGAAAGATGGGGTAGCCTGAAAGAACGATACAGAAAGGTAGAAAGAACAAGGGGTAGATAGAGACAAAGAATTAGAGAGATAATGAGTTAGAGAAAGGTAGAGGAAGCAAGAGATCAGGAGAGGGAAATTAGAGAGAGAGGGATGGGGTACATCAAGGGCAAGAGAGAGAGAGATGGTAACGATTAGCTAAAAGCAGGTTCAGGTACAGAAAGAGCGGCCACAAGAAAGGAGGAAGGTATTGAGCGAAATGTGGCACAGTACAGAGATAGAAATGGAGGTGGAGAGGTTAAACAGCAGAAGTATGATGAGGTAAATTGAGCGGTTGGGTTGTGAGAGGGAGGGAGGTGGGCTAGAGAAATGAAGCATAGTGAAAGGTGTGAAGTAAAGATAGGAGGTTGGGAGAGAGGGTAAATAAAGTTGTAAAGCAGAGAGCAGAGTGAGCAAGAGAGCGAGAGAGAGAGGTAAGGAATGTAGAGATAGAGACGTGAGGTAAAGAAGTTGAGGTTGTGAGAGAGAGAGGGAGAGAGAGGCCAAGTCGATGGAGAAGAGATACAGATAGGTGAGATGAAAACAGCATTGAGGTGTGGAGAGGGGGGTGACATTGAGGTAGAGGTTCATGTAAAAAGTGGTGGAGAGAGGTGAGGCCGTGGGAGACATTTAGTGAGAGATGGGGTACATCAAAGTGTTTTAAAATAGCGATGAAGTAAAAGAGAGAGAGAGAAAAAGACATAGATATAGAGAGCCATGGTCATAAGAAGAAAGAGTGAGGAGAGAGGGGTGAGGGGTGAGGGATGAGGAGAGAATAATGAGATAGGAAAATAGGCAAGGCAGAGAAAGAGAAAGAGAGGTAGAGAGGGGTGAAGAAGCGATGTGAAGACGGTAGAGGGATAGGTAACGAAATGAAGTAGAGAAAGGTTGAGGTAGAAAGATGGGAGCGGTAGAGGCAAGGTAGAAGTAGATAAGAGCAAGTTGAGGTAGGCAGAGACATAGAGAGGTATAGAGGTGAAGAGGAGTGAGGAAGGTAGGGAGAGAGAGATGATAGAGCAAGATAAGTAAGGTACAGCCAGAGACATTGATAGAAAAGTAGGAAGTGCCAAGGTAGGGATATGGAGAGAAAGACGGCGTCAGAGGTTGGGATAGAGAGGGTGAGTTAAAGACATAGGAGAAAGAGAATTCAAGTCTTCTCACTGCCCTGATCACTTTACCAGGGGAGGGCCTTGAAATGTGGGGCCCTGGGTAACTGCCCACCTTGCTCATGCCTTAAAATGTCTCTGGCTCTACAAGAGCTTCCTAGCCTATCAGGACTCGCCACAAGTGCTGGTCCATGAAGAAATGAACACCCTTCCGGAGTATGCGTAACACCTTCTGCTGTATGCGTAACACCTTCTGCTGTATGCGTCACACCTACCCAGCAAAGTTGCTGATCAGCTCAAGAGATGCTGGGATCAGATGAAGGCTCCTTACAGTTCGTGGAGTTCTCACATGGATCTTGAGATCAAACCCCAACCTTTTTACATAGGAAAATGCGGTCACGTGCATCTTGGGATCGAATAGCTGCCTTTTCACACTGAAGGTGATCATCATCACATGGACTTGGGACCCCACTGCAGCCTTTTCATATACAATATTGCGCTCAAAGGCTCCTGGTGATCAAACTGCAGCCCTTTAACAATGAAACTGGCAGTCGGGTTACTCGTGGGATCTGATGACGGCCCCTTTATGTCCTTGGTGGCAGGCACGCGGCCGTCGGGATCAGAAGGCAGTCCTTCAGATTCAAGATGGCGTCACACGAAGCCCTACACCCATGCGAAGTCGAGTGTCCGCAGCTGGAGGGTGAAAGAGACCAATTATCTTGCGTTTTACAAGATCCTGCGGCTCAAGAGGAGGAAAGATGCAAAAATGAGCAACGTTCAAGATATGCACAAATGCCATGGACACTTGATTGGCTGCCTCGAAATAAACTGGAGGGTCGCCTGACACTAGCCCGTGGCTACGGGGACTCGTGAACAGAAGGCGCCTCTCTGCAGCCAGATGACGGGCGAGAAGATGTTCTGTTACTAGCCTGCATTCCTTGCCATTCCAGTAGTGTAGCAAGGTTGACGTGGGCCCTGGTGCAAGTAAGGAAAATGGCCACTTTGGCTGCTGCTGGGGTACTACAATACAGCAGTTGTCAAGGCTCTGGGGCCCGGTGCCACTGCACCTGCTGCACCAGTGGTAGCTATATGCCCCTGGTTCATACAGGATCCATGGTCCAGCATTATTATATCCTAGCATGATTCCGGGACCAACGCTAGCCAACATTTGTGGACCTTCCCTAGCCAGCAGTCCTCACAGTTCTCGAGCCAGCAGTCGGCATGAGGACCAGCCTTCGAAGAGGCCTCGGCCTTCACACAGGTGGTGTCGGGTTGGTGCAGTCAGACTGCACATCACAATGAGGACCTGGCTGTACCCCATACCATGGGCTAAAGACCGACAGACGCACTCACCCACTAGCATGCCCTGCTGTCACCCAGTGTCCTGTCCATCTGGCACACACAATACAGTGCACATCACAGCCTCCTCTGTCACACGCTACTGTGCTCATCCCAAAGCTGTGCTGCCTGTCACACACACTGCTGTATTTACAACAAAACCCTTGTTACACACAGACCCTGTGGTCACACAGTGCTGTGGGCGTAACACAGGCCCCCGCAGTGCGCGAGGGGCCCCCAAGCTCCAGGGGGCCCTCTCAGCAGAGCACTTCGGCCGGAGAGCTCCTGAGAGAGTTCGGAGGGGGCCCCTCCATGTACCTTGCAGGGGGGCCCCCTCAATTATCGTTACGCCACTAGTGTGTTCATCATAGTGCCCTGCTGTCACATGCAGTGCTGTGTGTAACACAGTGCCCTGCTGTCTTGCACCTCAAATCCCCTTTGTCTCACACAGTATCACCGCTCTCTACTTTTAATAACAGTACCGTGCTCATCACAATAGCCTGCTGTCACACATCACAACGCCCTGCTGTCATACACTATACTGTGTACATCGCGATGCCCTTCTGTCACAACCAGTACTGTAATCATCACAGTACCCTGCTTTCAGTCACAGTACCATGCTCCTCACAGTGCCCTGCTTTCACACAGTACTGTGTTCATCGCGATGCCCTTCTGTCACACTCAGTACTGTAATCCATTACAGTGCCCTGCTTTCACACAGTACTGTGTTCATCGCGAAGCCCTTCTGTCACAACCAGTACCGTAATCATTACAGTGCCCAGCTTTCTATCACAGTACTGAGTTCATCGCGATGCCCTTCTGTCACAATCAGTACTGTGCTCATTACAGGGCCCAGCTTTGTATCACAGTACTGTGTTCATCGCGATGCCCTTCTGTCACACTCAGTACTGTAATCCATTACAGTGCCCTGCTTTCGCACAGTACTGTGTTCATCGCGATGCCCTTCTGTCACACTCAGTACTGTAATCCATTACAGTGCCCTGCTTTCACACAGTACTGTGTTCATCGCGATGCCCTTCCGTCACAATCAGTACTGTGCTCATTACATTGCCCTGCTTTCTATCACAGTACTGTGTTCATCGCGATGCCCTTCTGTCACACTCAGTACTGTGTTCATTACAGTGCCCTGCTTTCTATCACAGTACTGTGTTCATCGCGATGCCCTTCTGTCACAACCTGTACTGTAATCATCACAGTACCCTGCTTTCAGTCACAGTACCATGCTCCTCACAGTGCCCTGCTTTCACACAGTACTGTGTTCATCGCGATGCCCTTCTGTCACACTCAGTACTGTAATCCATTACAGTGCCCTGCTTTCACACAGTACTGTGTTCATCGCGATGCCCTTCTGTCACACTCAGTACTGTGCTCATTACATTGCCCTGCTTTCAATCACAGTAGCATGCTAATCACAGTGCCCTGCTCTCAAGCAGTACTGTGCTCGTTGCGATGCCCTTCTGCCACAATCAGTACTGTGTTTATCGCGATGCCCTTCTGTCACAATCAGTACTGTAATCATTACAGTGCCCTGCTTTCAGTCACAGTACCCTGCTTTCACACAGTACTGTGTTCGTTGCGATGCCCTTCTGCCACAATCAGTACTGTGTTTATCGCGATGCCCTTCTGTCACAATCAGTACTGTAATCATTACAGTGCCCTGCTTTCAGTCACAGTACCCTGCTTTCACACAGTACTGTGTTCGTTGCGATGCCCTTCTGCCACAATCAGTACTGTGTTTATCGCGATGCCCTTCTGTCACAATGGGCCTGATTCACAGAACTAACTTACGTCAAAAACGTAAACGTAAAGTTAGTACTTTTTAGGTATTCACAGAATACACTTACTCATTTCGGTATTCACAGAAGTTAGTAGTCCTAACTTTAGGACTACTAACTTCTGTCAATACCGAAATGAGTAAGTGTATTCTGTGAATACCTAAAAAGTACTAACTTTACGTTTACGTTTTTGACGTAAGTTAGTTCTGTGAATCAGGCCCAATCAGTACTGTAATCATTACAGTGCCCTGCTTTCAGTCAGGAGCGTTACACAGGCCCCCGCAGCCCCTGCGGAGCGGGGGGCCGAGCTGCAGGGGCCCCCTCAGCACAGTACTCAGGCCTGATAGCTCCGGATTAAATCGGGAGGGGGGCCCCTCTGTGTACCGTGCGAGGGGGGGGGGGCCTTCAACTTTTGTTACGCCACTGCTTTTAGTCACAGCACCATGCTCCTCACAGTGCCCTGCTTTCACACAGTACTGAGTTCTTCGCGATGCCCTTCTGTCACAATCAGTACTGTGTTAATTACAGTGCCCAGCTTTCTATCACAGTACTGAGTTCATCGCGATGCCCTTCTGTCACAATCAGTACTGTGCTCATTACAGGGCCCAGCTTTGTATCACAGTACTGTGTTCATCGCGATGCCCTTCTGTCACAATCAGTACTGTGTTCAATACAGTGCCCTGCTTTCTATCACAGTACTGTGTTCATCGCGTTGCCCTTCTGTCACAATCAGTACCGTGTTCATCGCGATGCCCTTCTGTCACAATCAGTACTGTGTTCATCGCGATGCCCTTCTGTCACAATCAGTACTGTGTTCAATACAGTGCCCAGCTTTCAATCACAGTACTGTGTTCATCGCGATGCCCTTCTGTCACAATCAGTACTGTGTTCATTGCGATGCCCTTCTGTAACGCACTGTACTGTGCTGGCCACAATGCCATTTTGTTCCACGCGGTACTATGCTCATCTCTTAACTCTGCTGTCACGAAGGGGGGGGGGGGGTGAGCACCCAGTAACACGGCGTCCTCCCTCTAACACCTCCACGCAAATTGAATTCCAGGTCTGTCTGGTTATTCCCAGAGCAGCGCTCACCTGGCAGCGGCGCGCGCGGGACGTGCGAACTATCCTAATATCACTAGTCTGTGGTGCCGGCGGAGGGGGGGGGGAGGAGGGGGTATGAGGGCTAGAGCGAAGGGGTGCGGGGGAGGCGCGAGACTGAGCCAGAGGAAGGGGGAGCGGGTTAGAACACAAAGAGAGATTATGAAGGAGCTACCTAGAGAGAAAGCCGAGGGAGTACGGAGACACAAACACGGGAAAATAAAGAAATCAAGGGAGGGAAGGGGAGCGGATGTAGATGGGATCGAGTGGTGGAGATATGATCCTCTGCCTTTAATGTGGTCCGATGATGGCGGTGAGCTTTAGAGGAGAGACTATGGAGAAGATGTGGTATGTATTGTATTGTATAAATGCAATTGTAATTGCATTTATATAGCGTTTACTACCCCTGTTGTGGCGTCGAAGCACTTTTCTCGGCGAGTAGCACGCTACTCCGGAACCCTTAAAGGATTAGTGGTGAATTAGTATAGTGAAATATGAAAGTAATTTGAGTGGTGGATATGTTAGTCAGTTATTTGGATTCAGAAGGATAGTGGAGGGATAGAAGAGGGGAAAAGGTTTGCATTTATATAGCGCTTGCTACCCCTGATAGGGTCTTGAAGCACTTTTTCGGTGAGTAGCACGCTATTCCGGAACCCATAAACGATTAGTGGTGGATTAGTATAGTGAAATATGAAATTAATTTGTGGACATGTTAGTCTGTTATTTGGATTGGAACGGATAGCGGAGGGATAGAAGAGGGAAGGATTTAGACAATTTTTGTTGTTGTTTGTTTTTGAGCTCATAGCAGTAGGAGGAGGCTTGGGATGAGTAAAAGGGATGTGGAGGGGAAAGAGTCAGAGAGAAAGGTTTAGAAAGGCTTGTCTTGGGGGATTAGAATAGTAAAAGAGGTAGGAGATGGTGCAAAGAGGGGTAGAGTAGGGAAGAGTCTAGAAAGGGTTATTTTGGGGATCATAGTAGTGGTATAGGGTTTGGGATGAATGAGAGAGTGGAAGTAGAGGATATATTGATAGAGGTATAGGGTGAGAAATAGGGTAGTGCATTGCAAAGAGTAGTAGAACGAGGTTTGAGATGAGTCAGAGAGTTGAGGTAGAGGATATATTGAGAGAGCTACAGGGTTAGAAGACAGCTGGTGAGAAGACAGTAGTGCAGGTGTGGTATGGTAGTGGAGAAGATGTGGTGTGGAGTGGAGATGGTGTTGTGGTCCAGCACTTCAGCTGTGGGTGGGTCTGGAGATGTGGTCTTGAGTGCAGATGTAGTCTAGTGCAGAAGGTGAGGCCTAAGGAGGTGATGTGGTCTAGAGGAGGAGATGTGCTGTGGCAGAGGCTGTGTAGTGTAGCAGAGATGTGGTCTACTTGCAGAGAGAGGTCTAGTTTTGGAGCTGTGGGGTAGCGGAGGAGAGGTGATGTAGCAGAGGAGATGTGGATTCATGGAGAGGAAGTTTAGTGGAGGAGATGAGGTCTAGCAAAGGAGAAGTGGCCTAGAGGAGGAGATGAGGTCCGCTTTTAGATGTGTGATGTAGTGGAGGACGTGTTCACTGGGAGGAGATGTGGTCTAGTGTAGAAAATGAGGATCTAGTGGAAGAGATGTGGTCTAGCAAAGGATGTGTGGTCTAGAGGAGAGATGTGGTCTAGTGGAAGAGATGTGGTCTAGCAAAGGATGTGTGGTCTGGAGGAGAGATGTCTGGTGGAAGAGATGTGATCTAGCAAATGATGTGTGGTCTAGAGGCGAGATGTCCAGTTCCAGGAAGCCGGGAGGGGGTGACTGCGTCATAGTAAACTTCAACAGGGCCTCTATACCCGAAAGAATCCTGTCAGGAGATATTCACGTCGGTCCACCACATCACGGGTCCACAATACAGGTACTTCCACTGGGTTTCTTTTATAGAACTGATTCTCAGGGGTATATATCAGGGAATAATGACAGGGATCTTGCTCGAGCCAGTTGGTCGTATAAAAACTCTGCAGGTAGGAACCAAGGGCTCTCACAATTACCTTATGGTATAAGTCACTCATGGGGGCCTCACTATGTTCCTGTCGCGCCTCCTACACTAGCACTAGCTAACAGATTTTCTATGTTATCGGGGTTGGAGGAATGTGATTGACTGGACATCCCTACCAAGACCGTAGTGGAACCAATGCACCAACAGAGGGCTCACTCAACCTTGGCAACCGAGATAGAGACACCGCAGATGGCTCACCTTCCTTTAACACAAAGAGAGGTGACACCCCATGATATGGACAGTAACGTTCTATCATGGAACATAGCAGGCCTGGCAGACAAGTTCCAGGACCCCGTATGGCAACAGTTTGTTAGGCATTTCTTAGTAATCTGTCTTCAAGAAACCTGGTTGGTGGATTGCAATCTGTTTTTGGAGGGTTTTAAAGCTTATTTTGTTCCTGCCTCCCCGTCAACTAGTGGCAGAGCCAAAGGAGGTTTGGTTACTTATATCTCGCTGACAGTGGAGTGCCAGGTAAAAATTCATCCCTTTTTTGGCCAGGACCTCCAGGCCATTACACTAAAGAAGGGGAACAATATAATGAGCTTAATTAATTTTTATAATTCACCAAATAGCAAAAAGGGGGAAGGTAGCATCATCCAGCTGAGTCACTATATAAGGAAGTTTTGTGATCATGGCTCATGTCCCATGATGGTGTTGGGAGATTTTAATACCCACCCTTGTGGCGACCCTAAGATTACGAAGATGGCCGATTTGGGATGCCACAGAATGAGGGGGTTTCATTTTGAGCACTCAACACAGGGGGATGAACTAAATAATCTGGTCAATGAATTTGATCTACTGACACTAATGTCCCTCTCTGCCCCTAACTGCAAAGCCTTGGTTCCCACCTTTAAAGGGAGAGGTACTGGGTCTTTCATAGACCATATTTTAATCTCCTCCTCCCTTCAGTCCCTTTTTCATAGGTTTTCCATTAAGGAAAGCGTTTTTAGTGATCACAATCCCCTCTGTGTATATTTTTGTGGCGCATTTTTATTTAGTAAACCTAGGGGAAGGGCACCGGGAACATCAAGACCCACAGACGGTGGGCGCCGCCTTAAATGGTCTCAGATCGACCCGGATGCTTTCCACAGGGAGGTGAGAGACTCATGTGCAGTTGAACTTGATTTCTGTGTTCAACCGGAGAGTCTACCGAGGGATGTCCTTAGTGCTTTTAGTGTTATTTCTCGTAAAGCAGGGGAACTTTTGAGGGCTCCAGTTCATAAAGTGTCCAACTCAAACCCAAGATGGTTTGATTCTTCCTGCTCCCAGGCAGCACGTAAGTTAAAGGAGGCCTTGAAAGTTGTCCCAAGAGACCCCCTATACATACGCTCATGTCGCACAGAATATAAGCAGGTCTTAGCTACCCGTAAGGGAGCTCTTAAGGAGGAGGTATGGAGGGTGCTGTTAGAGTCCAGCACTTTAAGGGACGGCACACGGTTTTGGAGCATTGTTAATAGACCATTGTTTACTGAAGATACAGGTAACGCTTTAGGCTCCCACATTATGGAAGACGAATGGGTGGCCCACTTTCAATCTATGTTTAAGGGCTCCATGGGTCATCATGACCAGCTACCCGGGCAACAAACACTGACTGTCTGGCCTTTGAGCTAACAGAGGTGGAGGCGGGAATTGCTGGCCTAACTTGCAACAAGGCTTCTGGACCGGACGGAATTCCGCCGGACCTTTATAAGTCGGATCCATCCTTTTGGGCCCCGATCCTGGCGGCTGTACTGAACGCAGCGGCCAGGGACGGTAGCCCTGATTCCTGGGCCATTTCTACCATTGTGCCAGTATTTAAAAAGGGGGATCGAAATAGTACACACTGCTACCGACCTATTTCTCTCATTGATTCAGTAGTAAAGGTGGTGGGAGGAGTACTATTGCAAAGACTATCTTCATGGGCAGAGGAGCACAACATCATTGCTGATACCCAATATGGGTTTTGTGCTGGGAGGTCGACGGTGGCCCAATGCCTAAACCTCTATCTGATCCTTGGCAAGTACACGATGGCCCGCCCAGGCACGATCTACATGGCCTTCATGGACCTGTCTTCCGCGTTTGACTGTGTCAATCGGGTCAAACTGTGGCAGTCCATGAGGGCCATGGGGGTGGAGGCCTCCATCGTGGACTTTCTAATGGATCTGCATAGGAACACTAGGGCGAATATCAGATATGCACAGGATCTTCGGGTTTCCAGGGAATTTAATATCGAAAGAGGGGTAAGGCAGGGCTGTTTAACCTTTACATCAATGATCTTGAAGGAGCTCTGGTATCGACGGGGGCCGACTTTCCGCATGTGGGGCGCCGGGGTCTCCCGGTCCTCCTATATGCGGATGACGCAGTCCTCATAGCAAGAACCGCAAGGGGACTCCAGTCCCTACTAGATGCATTCCTGAATTTTATGGGGTCCCGTGACTTAGCCATCAATAATGCAAAATCTTATGTCTTGCAGGTAGGGGCTCGTCCTACGAAAAAGTATTCGTTTTCTGTAGGCTCTGCGAAGGTCCCCACAACGTCGGTGTTCTCATATTTGGGGGTCCTGTTGGATGATCGCTTAAAGTGGGGACCCCTTATACAGAAGAAAAAGGGGGAGCTCACTCGAATAACCGCCGCTATTTTCAGCTTTGCTGCTAAGATGGGCAAGCGCCCAATTGCAGCCATGCTGAAAATTTACCAGGCCAAAGGTGTGTCACCTGCATGTTATGGTAGTGAAGTCTGGGGGTATACCACAGCAGACGCGCTGCAGGTGGCAGAGAATAACTTTTTAAAGCGCCTGCTGGGAATGCCAACCAGTTTATCAAACCTGGTAGCTCATGAAGAACTGGGGGCTCCATTTTTATGTGATACTCTCGCTCTGCGCCCTTTAGTGTTTTGGCTTAAGTGTTGGCCAAACAAGGAGCTAGAGCTCACCCAGCAGATTATAATGGACTATGAATCTTGAACATATGTCTAGAATCCTGTGGTTGAAGTATGTCAGAGGTCGTTTTACAGAGTTGGGTCGCCCAGAACTCTTTTTAAAACCCTCCACCATAAGAAAAAAGGATGTGGAATCGATTAAGAAAGTTTTTAGTTGTATCAGGAAGCTAGAAAGAGATGAACAGGAATTATGTAAACCGAGCGTCCGTAAATTTCTGACCCTAAAAACTCATCCATTGATTGAGCCATACCTTTTGGGAACACTGACTACCCATGAGCGGTTCTTACTGTCTAGGTTTCGTCTCGATTTTTTCCATCTGTTAATTGCCATTCCGAAAGGGTGTAGCAGAGGACAGGTGTTAGCACCCTGTGGCTGCGACAACGTGTCTCCACAGGATCTGCTACACTTTATGTTCTTCTGCAAATTTTATGAAATACCTCGGAGACATTTTTTACTCCCCCTTTTAAAGAGGCTAAATTTTAATCAGGTTCGCCCAGCACTTTTGTATTTGCAGCTGCTGAAACCATATTGTATATTTTTTATTTTGGGCTACCTGAAATCTCTCGTGAGAACCAGGGCTTGTTTGGAATACTAGCTTTTAGGGGGAGGAGGTATTCACAGTCTTAAGGTATGACTCATGCGTGTTCTCCACTTTTAATTGTATAAATATATATGTTATTTATTTATTGTATTTGTTAATATTATCTGTAACCTTGGTGGAAACATATTTTTTGTTCCTATGGCTATGAATTGTAAATTTTTAATGTACTTCTTTTATGAGATGTGTATATATTGTAACTTTTATGGTTTTTACAATGTAAAACCGAATAAAGTTTATAAATGAAATGAAATGAGTGGAAGTAGAGGATATATTGATAGAGGTATAGGGTGAGAAATAGGGTAGTGCATTGGAAAGAGTAGTAGAACGAGGTTTGAGATGAGTCAGAGAGTTGAGGTAGAGGATATATTGAGAGAGCTACAGGATTAGAAGACAGCTGGTGAGAAGACAGTAGTGCAGGTGTGGTATGGTAGTGGAGAAGATGTGGTGTGGAGTGGAGATGGTGTTGTGGTCCAGCACTTCAGCTGTGGTTGGGTCTGGAGATGTGGTCTTGAGTGCAGATGTAGTCTAGTGCAGAAGGTGAGGCCTAAGGAGGTGATGTGGTCTAGAGGAGGAGATGTGCTGTGGCAGAGGCTGTGTAGTGTAGCAGAGATGTGGTCTACTTGCAGAGAGGTCTAGTTTTGGAGCTGTGGGGTAGCGGAGGAGAGGTGATGTAGCAGAGGAGATGTGGATTCATGGAGAGGAAGTTTAGTGGAGGAGATGAGGTCTAGCAAAGGAGAAGTGGCCTAGAGGAGGAGATGAGGTCCGCTTTTAGATGTGTGATGTAGTGGAGGACGTGTTCACTGGGAGGAGATGTGGTCTAGTGTAGAAAATGAGGATCTAGTGGAAGAGATGTGGTCTAGCAAAGGATGTGTGGTCTAGAGGAGAGATGTGGTCTAGTGGAAGAGATGTGGTCTAGCAAAGGATGTGTGGTCTGGAGGAGAGATGTCTGGTGGAAGAGATGTGATCTAGCAAATGATGTGTGGTCTAGAGGCGAGATGTCTAGTGGAAGAGATGTGGTCTAGCAAAGGATGTGTGGTCTAGAGGAGAGATGTTGTCTAGTGGAAGAGATGTGGTCTAGCAAAGGATGTGTGGTCTAGAGGAGAGATGTTGTCTAGTGGAGAGATGTCGTCTAGTGGAGGAGATATTAGTCAAGTGGAGAAGAAGAGGTCTAATGGAGGAAATAAAGTTCAGCGATGGTGATGTGGTCTAGTGAAGGAGATGTGGTCTGTTGGTTGAGAAGAGCTGAGTAACTAACTGAATGGCATATTCATTATCAAAATCTGCTTGGGTTGATAGATGCAGCTTTACCACCTGGAACCGCAGAGCCCGATGAGTTTTCTAATGTTACATTAACGGTGATGTCATGATGTTGCAAAGTACTTTTATTATATGGATTTAGGGTCTACTACATCCATGGCCTAAGGCTAGCCCGGTGCACTGCTGCTTCCCATTCCAAAATTAGTCATTTGGATTCACCGACCTGCTGTGGACTTTTGGTAATGCTGTGCTCCTTTTCAACATTGTTTGTGACATTACAGGAAGAATTATTACTTTGGCTCTGAGAATACAATATGATCCAGATGACCCAAACTGGCTTTAGGAAGGGAATGCCTATGCTTAATGCAGCAGCAAAGGTTGCAATGGCTAAGCAGGTGTTTATGGAGTCACTTTGCTGCTGCACTGCGCATGTGTGGACTTCCCTATGGCAGCTGAAAAAGCAGAAGAGTTATATGAAAGATGCCCTTAAGTTGGAGTTCGCCAAAGTGGTACCACTATTAGCCTAAGATGCAGCAGGGCAGCTTCCCTTTCAGCACACTGAAGGGTAAATTGCAAGCTCAGTAGGGGAATTTTAAGCTTGAGAGGCTCTGTGCCATTTGAACTTATCAGGCTGAAATTAAAACGTACCTCATCCTGGTACTGGCCTCTGAGCCTAAGGCTAAAATGGCGCTATTCCTGAATGAGACCACATGGTATTGTTTAATCTGCCTTAGTCCTGGATTTAAACAATTCAGTAGTAACATTTCTTACTTTCCTACCTTTTGCAATATATGGCGGACAAGGCAAAATATTGAAGGATCTTTTTCTACCCTTTATTGGGAGCTTTAAGAGCTTTGTGGCAGAATATTTCTAGAATACCATGTGAAGAAGACAGCAGCATTTTGATTAAAATTTTATTTTGCGCACAATACTATAAGACATTTGTAGGAAGTGACTTAGCAAATTTTAATGGAGCAACAGATGACATGGCAGTTAGAAAAGTGTAGGTTTTGGTCGTCTGTAAATTGAGCATATATGTCTTGGTCTAAAATTGTAAAAGAGATTAGAAGATGTAGAGTTTGTAACTCAGCACTCAAAACTAATGCTCACATCTTTAGGGCTTGATGACTATTATAAAGAAAACTATACAGAGGAATGTAAACCATTGTAGAACTGAAAGTAAAAAGGTAATTATGAGGAAATTATTGAGTACTCCGAATTTAAAAATTGTAGCTATAATGTATGTAGTAGTGTTGTATTATGTTTAATGTGGTATGTAAATTAAGATGAAATTGTCCTGAATATGTAACTTTAGGTGTATATGGTGCTGTAAACATTGAATAATCTCAATTCTAGTGTTGGAGATGTGATCTACAGAAGCCTGGGTCTGCTGGTAGAGATGTGGTGTGATGTGGGAGATGTCTGGTGGTGGTGATGTGGTTAAGTGGGGTTTGTGGTCGAGTGGTGGACCGGAAGTCAGTGAAAGCGTGGCCTTGTAGTGAAGCTGCATTGTACTGATGGTAATGAGCATGTGGTCTAGTGACGGGTATGGGGTGGAGATGTCTTCTAGTGCTAAGGGCCTTATCTGCAGTTTATTAGACTATAATGCACTTATGATACTTCGGATGGGACATCTGCTGCATTCATGATGGTGCACCCTGTCCCCTAAATGCTAAATATACCCCAGAGTCATTAACCTAAACAGGGCGCCTGATTTCTAATTTCCACTGCCCTAACTGGCGCTGTTGTGTGATTTTAAAGTGTTCTCTTATCTGCCAGAATCCTGTGTGCTGAGATGCAGACGCGGCTCCATCATCCAGCCTCAGCACCAGGCCTGTAAGCCCTCAGGCGCATATGAACTCAGGAGAAAGAAGGATGCTTATTCGACTGTGAACAAGTGGTGTCTGGCGGTCTTCCCTTTCTGACGTTTTAACTCTGGTGTTTTGGGCTCTAGACGAGTGTCCCGACAGGCGGTCATCTTTGAAGGTGGTGATGAGGCGTGCTGGGGCGGAGAGGAATCCCTCAAGTATGATTTACCGCCGCCGACTCTCCAGGCAAAGTTCACGAGCATCCATCATGCGGCGAGGGGAAGTTTTCCCACATTGTGATTAACTGGATTCATCAAACGTGACATGGCCGATAAAATATGAGATGGTGTCTTCCACGACTTAAAACTTAATTAAAACTATATATCAAAAGCGCAGCGCCCCGGGCCTAATACAACTTGATAAAATTATCCTAATTCACTTCATTTTCAATCTGAAGGTCCCTGATGGAAGGAAGAGGGAGCGGTGGCGGGTCCGGAGCAGAAACTGCCTCTCGGGAATATTTATGAGGCCGCGCGCTGAGTCAGTGACCCCTGGTAGAAGCGCGAGCCCGCCCCACTAGGAATAAGGATGGAGGACCCCCCCCCTCCACATACGTGAAAAGACGTCGCATCGGATTGGCCAAGTGTCCTCTGCTCCTCAATGCCAGTAAATAATTTGTTAAAAAATGTGTGCCAGGGCCCTTGACAGGAGGCCCCCCCGCAGCTTGCACCACCCATTGCCCCTGCCAGTGTCACCAATGGTGGTACCTACATAGCTACTAACCATCACACTGCCACAAGTGTGACAATACAGACTGTTTAAGGCCCCCAAAGCTAAAAGAAGGGCTTTGCAGCAGGTATTAGTTGTTTTTAATGTATATTGAATTAATAAACAACTGTTGTTCTGCACATCTCTAAATTCTACAAACAGCGCCACCATGTAGTAGCTGTCGTAAGTGCTGGTGTTGACAATTAAGTGCCAGTGCCGAGCACTTGAAACCCAGCTCTAATTAAGGACAGCTCAATGCGCAAGACAGTGGAGTGCACAGGATGCGGGGCACACCTGTGAGGGCCACTTCTGCATAAAGGTCCATGCAGATTAGAATTAAGACCTAAAACTAATATTTTCTGCAGTCTCTACTTTTATGCATCTCTCAGGGTAAATATGCAGGATGTCACGTGAAACCACAGTTGAAAGAGGTAATTCCAGGCCAGTACCTTACCGCCAGGCAGACAGGTGAAGTAGGGTGTGGTCTGCAGGCATTTTCTCCGTTCCGATTCTCAAACTGAAGAGTCCAGGACCCCAGACACAGTATACCTCTCACGCATTCTTGTTTACACTGGTTGCGAATCACCAGCAGGGCACCTGAAGCAAGATCCCCTGAGATCCATTAGGGATAAAGTAAGTCATCAGATCTCCAGTGTGGTTGGATCTTTCCTCAAAGCAAGATTTTACTCTTCAGGGGCAGAGTGCAGAGTGCCCTTAGTTCAGTGTCCATTGGTGTCCTTAAGTTCAGTGTCCATCGGTGACCTTAAGTTCAGAGTCCATCGGTGACCTTCCAATGCCTTCAGTTCAGGGCTGGAGGTCAGCAAGCACCTGGTAATCCCCTCCTTCCCGGGCCAGTGTGCAGCGAGCACAGGTTGATGTCTGAGAGAGACAGCCTACTGCCCCCCATGATGAAGCCGAGGCAGAGCTGACCTTTGCTCAGATAGCACCCTGGACAAAACACAATTTGGCGCCTGCTTCCACTCGTTATTTATCAATGTGTTGGTAAAGGGGGGGAGGGGTGGGAGGTTGGGGGAAGGAAGAAAGTGGAACAGGGAGGGTGACAGAGAGGGAACAAGAGAGAGGAAAAAACAGACTTCAGAACAATGATTAACACACTTTTCTTCAGAGCCAGGTTAGAGGAAGCCTGCTGAAGTCTTCTCCTGCGCCCTTCTGAAGGCCGGCGCCCCGGGCGTGGGCTTAGCTTGCCCATGCTAAAGTCCGGCCCAGAGCTGAGGCACCTGGCCACTTGACGCGAGCAGGCAGGGGGCTAGTCAGATCCATTGCAGTTTCTGCCGTGGTGAACCAGGTGGCAGTTTGGGATGGCCAGTGGTCACAGGTCCTCTTGCACGAGAGAGCGTCACACCAAGAACAGGGGTCTGGAATAAGAAGCGCTTCCACAGAGGACTTCATTGAAGGGGCAGATACTGACACATCACTTGATTGCAGCTCACAAGCCAAAAATGAATCCAAAGTGCTGGCGCCACCAAGCCATATTCAAAGGGGTAACAGTAGCAAATAGATATGAGGCAGTTTGAACTTAAACCGGGCAATCACTGAAAAGGACTATCTATGTGCAGATCCCTCATGGAGAGGACTGTGTACATAGCCCAAGGTGGCCACCAGCTACCCTTCGGCTGTGACATCATTGCAATGCCTCCGGTTGTAACAAGGTGTATACGTCTGGTTTGTGCAAATGCACTCACTGTCGTGTTGAAACGGGAAGCGCTACTGTCAGCACCCACGCTGGGGCTCTATGCCTGGTCCTGAGGTCATTCAAATGGAGGTGCCTTCCATGCATGCCAGTTCTCCCGAACCAGACGGTAAGTGTCCAAACGTGAGCTTTACCGTCCACTTTCGAACGGAGGCTAGTTTATACTCGTGTCAGGTGCAGTGAGTGTACTAGGAGAGCCTGGGTGGTGGTTCTGTTCTGTCAGTTGTCCGATAGGTTAGAAAGATTGACCCGCACTGGTTGATGGTGCTAGAAATATTTATTTTATTCGCTGATAGATTTTTTTTTTTTTTACTAATGAAGTGTAATAATTGAACCCTGAAGAAGTGTAATTGGGTACACAAAATACCCTCGGGGGACTTAGCTTAAAATGATGATTATTGAATGTTATTTTTAACAATGAGCCAAGAATATTTGGATAATGAATGAAAGAAATACTTGGTTGGAGGAGACTATTATGAAATTAAATTAGTATGTCATTTAAAGATAGCTTCCACTATGTATAGTAAATAGAATTAAAAAATATGTTTTAGATTTTTGGGAAATATTAATTCAGAAATTAGATTAAGTGGGTATTAAAAATAGATAATAGGTCATATGGTTATAAAAGGTGTGCTCCATGGATTATGAACTTTAAACATAGATAATATAAAGAAGACATTATTCCCGCCTTAGCCCAAGATATTGCAACATAAGTGATTAAAATCAATACAGTTTGTGACGTGCGCTATTTAAATGGTCCATGTTTTCATTATATGTGTTGCATTATCATAGTTTATCAACCAATGTATGAGAGACTTTTTGTATATTAAACTCTGAATGGAATCACTTGTAGGTGGTTCCAAATGTTACAGTAAGTGAAAAATGGACACAGAGTTTATGGGATTTCCATAGGATCGCAAAATTTGGAATATGAGGATTCAGAGATCATCAATTCATCTGTTGGACTTTATCTCCTCTTGTATCTGCATTTGAATAAATGTATTTTTTGCATGGTTGACATTCAAGAAAAACAGTAACACACTGTGTTTAGTTCTGCTGACTTGCAAAGTATTCGAACCACACTATGTTCCATTTTTTCCTAGAGACAAGTTGAAGAACCCAAATATGACTGATTTGCAAAAGGGGAAATGTCACAAAATAGAATGAAGATTTGTAACAATAGTGTGCAGCAGTCCAGCAACCCACAAGGACTTTGTTTGGGTGTTATTATCCCTCGACATAACACTTGTATGAGAAGCCCAATCCCCCAATAAAGACCATACAATAAACCACGATGTAAAAGATAACCTAGAGTCTGCTGTCAGATTATCTCTCTCAATATGACAGATCTTCAAACTGCAGCTCACTTGTATATGCAGTTATGTGTTTTGTATTTGCACTGCAATTTCAGTAGGACAGCTGCTTTTACCCAACTTCTGAAGTTTTGTTGTTCAATTGCATTAGGGAGGGGAACGAGGGATCAGTGCTATGCTGCATGTGGGGTAGTGAAAGTGTCTCTCTACCCTCCCTTCTGGAAGATTCCATCTTCCCTGGGTTTCTGGTTCAGTCAGTGTCAGCCGGGCTGTGTTTCCTGCCTGTGGGCAGTCAGTCTATAGTACGTCTGTGCACCGGACCCGATGCTCATTCATTCCTCCTTGAACCCTGGCTGTGAGTGTACCGGGCATTGCCAGGTCAAGCTCAGAAATTGATGTACCTCTCGGGTTGCCGCCGAGCTGGCACTGCAGCAAAACGTTATTAAAGCTCCTCAGGCTTGTAGAGTAGATTGCATCTGGAGCCCAAGTGCAATATAGACGAATGGGATATGAAAACTGCAATAACAACAGGTGCTGCTCAAGGGAAAATTACCTGTTGCTGGAAATTAAAGTGGAACTCCAGCATCTGGAGAACAAGTACTTAAGAGAGTGCTTACACAATTTACCTGACTTAGCGCAAGGCTTTTTTTTTTTTAAAGCACACACTCGTTAAGATAAATGTTTTCTTGAAAACAACGAATTTCTAGAAATACTCTCCAAAATGAAGGCGTTCTCTTTAATTCTAAAGTTTCTAAGCAAAATGGCGTCTGATTGACAAGCCCTAAGGAGTCGACACACTGAGCTTTGCAGCTGAGGTCACCTAAACCAGCAGCTGAAGCAACTGCAAAATCCCTGCTCAGGGTGTGACGCTAGAGCTTCTAGGCACAGTTAGCTTCACGAAGCGTTGCACCTGGTGCTAAACCGATTTAAGAATAAATGATCCCGCTTTGAACATTTGAGTATATATGTGCGTGTGTGAAGCAGCCCTTTTTCAGATTACCTGATTTTGAACTGTACATTAAAAGATGCAATTATCAAAAATATCTTTGTCCACTTGGTTTACTTTTAGATGCACTTTCTGAAATGCTAAGTATGTTCTGATAGAAAAGGACTAACTTGTGTGGTACCGCGAGGAAACTTCACAGTATCTAAATGCTAAGGCACGGAGACAAAGGTTAAGAGGGAATGATACACAAGGGAAGATGGTGTCAGTGCTTAATGTGTTCTGGTGTTTGCCGTACTCGGCACTGGCACTTAATTGTTAACATCAACACTTACTTACTACAGTCCACCACATGGTGTCGCTGTCTGTCTGTTTTTGAGGGAAGCACACCAGTTTAACAGTTAAATACACTTTCAAAAAACATAATTCTAGCTCATCCTGCCCATTATTACTGCTTTGGGTGGCCTGGAATGGTCCAATCACATTTATAGCAGTGTGATGGTTAATAGGGAGACTTATTCTGGCATGTGGCAATGATGGCAGCTCCAATTTGTAGTTGGCTCCCGAGCAATGATTTGGGCCCCAGCACTTGTTTATTTACACATCAAGCTCTGGTGACATTGGCTCAGCTGTTTTTCGTTGATTTGCCAATCTTAATCTCCCTTTACTGGCCAGTGATATTTCTGAAGAATTCATGCCAAACTTGTCTATGCCTATAGGGTCACGGCTTGCTTAATATTCTGTAGTAGTTCTCTTAAATTGGCCTGACAGATGGTGCTGAGCTACAGCTTTTGATGAAATTAAAAGAGAGAAGGGGTGGTACAAGGAATATGGAGTCAGCGGTGGGCCTTTAGGAAGTTTGTTCAGTGACAAGGGGCCACAGAGTGGATTTTGCACTCGTCCAAAATATATTCAGTAAAGACTCCATTTTAGGGCTAATGTCTCTATGCTGGGTTATGCTTTTGCAAGTTACGCGATGGCTGCTGTGTACTGCCTTGTATCAGGCCAGAGAATAATGTTCTGCGCCATGAGAGCATGAACTTCTGCACTGTGAGTATCGGGGTAATGCTGGGATAATGTTCTGCACCGTGAGTATAAGGAAATAGGATTATGGTCTGTGGTTTACACAACAGGCCGTACAATAATGTTATGCAGCGCAAACATCAGGTCATAGGGTAATGTTCTACAGTGTAGGTATTAGGCCATGAACTTGAAATATGTCATATGACCATGTTTGAGGAAACATACAATTGAACAAATGAAAGTAATTCAAAAGTCACATATGTGTACTTACTGGTCCAGAAGATTGTCTAAATGAATGAATGATTTGATTACGCGCTCGAATCACCCCAACTGGGGTATCTCTGTACACAGCCAATACAAATGGCTGGACACAAAATCTAGGTCCTAAATTTGCTGTAGCCAGTGCAGGTTTGAACTGAGAATGGTAGTTTGTTCTAGATGGTGAGGGCCGAGTAAGATCTTCCACCACATCCACATGTCGAATACGAGAGGCTGACAATAACTCCTCACTGGAACACAAATTCCTAGAGGGGTGATATCGTTTCAGTCTCTGACAAAGGTACTTAGGACCTTTCCCTTGCAGAGCTTTATAGGATAGACAGCACACTTTGAATACTACTCTTCACTGTCTAAGCAGCTGTCTCTGGCACTGACAGAGTCCGGGGAAGAGGTCTCTACAATGGTACATCAAAGAAGACGTTCCTTAATAAATGTTGGACCCCTCTGCGGTCCATAACGCCAGGACCATTGGGTAATCTTGGGCCAGCCTTGGGCCTTGGCAAGGGCTCTAGAACTGACAAAAGCAGTCCCATCCCAGGCTAAGATCTGGAATGCTGCTTTTGACTGCCCCCAGCCGGCCTTGCCCTTTAGAGCTGCCACAAGCTGCATGTCAGGCTTTTTCCTCCAGATCTTGTTGATTGTAATGAGCACCCAGCAATGTCAACAGTGAGCTTGATATTTTTTAGAATGCTAGGCCTGCAATATTGTGTTTATGTTACTTATTTATGTAGTTAGTGTAATGTGGAGAAGGCTCAGAGGGTTTAAGAGCACTTTTCATGAAGACAATAAAACAGTAGTGTAAGGAAACAGAATGCTAAAAAAATAAGTTAATCTCAGTGGGCCAATGAGCAAGAGAAAGTATAGGGAATGCTATTAACGGGGTTCAAGTAAAATAAGAATCGTCATCTACAGTGCTAAATAATGGGAGAAGCATTGCTTAGCAAAGATTATTGTAGAAGTATTGACTCTCCTCTGGTAGCCTGGACGAGCAGTCAAGGCTTATCCGGAGATGCTGGCGCGAAGGTTGCCACCAAACACAGTTTAACACAAATTTATTGCAAGTGATACTGGTCAGTATCCAGTCCGGCCTATTGCATTTAAAAATATGATGTCTTTTTTAATGCACTTAGTGCCAGATTATGAGTTGCTCAGTGCAGGAAGCACTGACTACTAGGTCTGAATTACAGTTTCCGGATGGCATTTCCACCCTTGTACCATACAACTGTGGGTTTCCAGGCCTGGAATTAAATTCTATAGCATTTCACGCACATGAGTCCCGAATTCCGGGGCTGTTTCTGCACAGAAATTATTTTTGAAGGGAAACAGAAGTGGAGTTACTTGGTGGAATTCGAACCTGATCATCCTGTAAAAAGTCTCTAGATTAAGTGAACACTTGAAATGCTGGTCTCTGGTAAAAGAAATACAGTTTGCAACATATCAATCAAACAATCAATCAGATGGCATGTAAAGAGCAGCTACTCATGTAAGGGTCTCAAGGTGCTGGGGGGAGGGGGGGTGGGTGCTGGTCCGTCGAAGGCACTGTGGTTCAGCCATAGAGCCAGGTCTTGAGGTCCTTCCTGAATTGAAGCAGTGACGGTGATTGCCTGAGGTTGAGAGGCAGGGTGTTCCAGGTCTTTGCTGCGAAGTACGAGAAAGATCTTCATTCCTCCGGCCGTGGTCTTGCAGATATATGGGACGGTAGCCAGGGCAAATTGGGCGAAGTGGAGGTCTCTGGTGGGCGCATGGAATGCGAGGTGGTGGTTGAGGTACACAGGTCCTGCGTCGTGTAGGGCTCTGTAGGTGTGTGTGAGGAGCTTGAAGGTGATTCTTTTGTTGTCTGGGAGCCAGTGGAGGCCTCTCGGGTTGCTGGTGATGTGGCTGCGGCAGGGGATGTTGAGGATGAGTCTGGCAGAGGCGTTCTGAATGTTCTACTGTTTCTTGAGGAGTTTCCGGGTGATGCCGGCGTAGAGTGCGTTGCTGTAGTCAATTTTACTACTGATGAGTGCGTGGGTGACCATCTTTCTAGACTTGGTGGGAAACCACTTGAATATCTGTCAGAGCAGGAGTAGTGTGTGGAAGCAGGATGATGAGACAGCATTGATCTGGCAGCTCATAGTGAGCGAGGAGTCCAGGATGATGCCAAGGTTTTGTGTGTGGTCTGTGGGTGTGGGGGGTTTCCAAGTGCTCCGGGCTACCAGGAGTTGTCCCAGGCGGAGGGGGTGGAGCCCATGATGAGGACTTCGGTCTTGTATGAATTGAGCTTGAGGCAGCTGTTCTTCATCCAGGTGGTGACAGCCTTCATCCCTTATGAACCCCAGTTTCCCCATAACAATGTAATATATAAACGGGGTTGGTTGAGGGGGGTACCGATTATTAAAAGAATGGGGCAATGTTATTTAATGAAGAAGATTCGTGAGGTCTGGAATTATTTGAGAGTTGTCCCTTGTGTCTTTCCTCTAATTGTGAATCAAAGCAGTAGCCTAATGCAAAATGATGTTTCCGCCATTCAAAATGTTAAAGGGTTCTCCAGATGACTTCTTCCATGTCATAATTTCTCAACCACAAGTGTGCTCCTTGAAAAAGCCCTCAGTATTTCTGTGCAATATTTGGTGTCTTCTTTTTTTTAATGACCATGTAGTTCTGATGCGCTGCCAGCGCCCTGGGTAAGGGCAGCCAAGTGGGGCAACCTGATTGGTTGTGGGCTGAGCCCCACAGGGCCCAACAGAGATGTGTGCTACAACTCACCAGGCCTATAACACTCTTTGCAAACGTCTCAGCTTCTAACATAGTATTCGCAGAGCTCTCTGCTCCTGTCACTGTCTCAAGGAAGGTCTAAGCTCCTGTCACTGTCTTGGCAAAGGTCTCAGCCCCTTCATAGTTTTGTCACACTCTTTGCGAAGCTCTCTACCCCTCTCAAAGCCTCAGTTGTTGTCATAGTCATTGTAAAGCTTGGCGTTCTGGTCACACTCTTTGCAAAGCTATTAGCTCCTATCATAATCTTTGTGTAGCTCTTAGCTCAGGTCATTCTTTGCAAAGCTCTCAAGCAATCTGAAGCTTTGCGAAGCTCACAGCCCCTGTATCAGTCTTTGCGATGCTCTCTGCCCCTGTATCAGTCTTAGTGAAGCTCTTAGTCCCTGTATCAGTCTTTTCGAAGCTCTCAGGCAATCTGAATCTTTGCAACGCTCTCAGCTTCCTTCACAGTCCTTGCACAGCACTCAGTCCCTGTGTCAGACTGTGAAGCTCTCAGTCCCTGTATCAGTCTTCGCAAAGCTCTCAGCCCCTATTTCAGTCTATGAATGCAAAGCTCTCAGTTCCTGTATCAGTCTTTGCGAAGCTCTCAGCCCCTGTATCAGTCTTTGTGAAGCTCCCAGCCCCTGTATCAGTCTTAATGACGCTCTCAGCCCCTGTGCCAGTTTTTGTCAATCTCTCAGCCCCTGCATCAGAGTTTGTGAAGCTCTCAGCCCCTATATCAGTCTTTGTGAAGCTCCCAGCCCCTGTATCAGTCTTTGCGAAGCTCTCAACCCCTGTATCAGTCTTTGTGAAGCTCCCAGCCCCTGTATCAGTCTTTGTGAAGCTCCCAGCCCCTGTATCAGTCTTAATGAAGCTCTCAGCCCCAGTGTCAGTTTTTGTAAATCTCCCAGCCCTTGTATCAGTCTTAATGAAGCTCTCAGCCCCTGTGCCAGTTTTTGTAAATCTCTCAGCCCCTGTATCAGACTTTGTAAAGCTCTCAGCCCCTATATCAGTCTTTGTGAAGCTCTCAGCCCCTATATCAGTCTTAAAGAAGCTCTCAGCCCCTGTGCCAGTCTTTGTAAAGCTCTCAGCCCCTGTATCAGTCTTTGTGAAGCTCTCAGCCCCTGTATCAGTCTTTGTGAAGCTCTCAGTCCCTGTATCAGTCTTTGCGAAGCTCTCAGCCCCTGTATCAGTCTTAATGAAGCTCTCAGTCCCTGAATCAGTCTTTGCAGAGCTCTCAGCTCCTGTCAAGTCTTTGTGAAGCTCTCAGTCCCTATATCAGTCTTTGTGAAGCTCTCAGCCCCTGTATCAGTCTTAATGAAGCTCTCAGCCCCTGTATCAGTCTTTGTGAAGCTCTCAGTCCCTGTATCAGTCTTTGCGAAGCTCTCAGCCCCTGTATCAGTCTTTGTGAAGCTCTCAGTCCCTGTATCAGTCTTTGCGAAGCTCTCAGCCCCTGTATCAGTCTTAATGAAGCTCTCAGTCCCTGTATCAGTCTTAATGAAGCTCTCAGTCCCTGTATCAGTCTTTGCGAAGCTCTCAGCCCCTGTATCAGTCTTAATGAAGCTCTCAGCCCCTGTATCAGTCTTAATGAAGCTCTCAGCCCCTGTATCAGTCTTTGTGAAGCTCTCAGTCCCTGTATCAGTCTTTGTGAAGCTCTCAGTCCCTGTATCAGTCTTTGCGAAGCTCTCAGTCCCTGTATCAGTCTTTGCGATGTACTCACCTCGGGATCTTCACAAAAACCAGTGCTTCTTCGAATGTTACAAGGCTGAGTTTTATTGAGTGCAAAGCTTCGCCCACAACGAGCAGCAACCGGCCAGCCCGGACTGCAGAATCAAACTGACCTCGCAACCGAAATCCGCTAACCGGCTCCTGCTGTCGCTGGCGCTATGTACATACAAGCTTAAAGAACAACAATAAAGAATGCAAACATGTTATGGTAGTGTGTCTCGAGGGAGGAGAACAAGCATGCTGTGAGACACACCATGAGCGTACAGCGTACATGCCGATAGCACAACTCTAAACATGCAGTCAGAGGAAGGAATAGTAAACACAGCTCGCCATATTAAATCCGCACATATTGGTCATGTTTATGTGGCTCCTATAGAGTCGTAGTTGTGGGCGGACGGCATTGGACAAGCAGAGGGAGAGCAAATGAAAGGTGATGTATTAGAGCAAGGATATTAATCCCACTCTGCCCCCTCTAGGTTTGGAAACAGACCCCACTTCCTCCCATACACTTACTTTGTCAAGGAAACTTGCCCGCCATGGACCTATGTGTGTCCTCTAAGCTCTGCGTCTTGCCGGTGTGTGCTTGAAAGACGCTGCTATGAGCTTCATGAGTTGTACTTGTGGATTGGATGAGCTAAGTGAGCAGTGTGTGCCTCCATCCCTACTAGTGGTTGTTAGCAACCCTGTGAACTTCAATTGTTAGAGACACTACTAGAACAATGAGTTGTGCAGTACAATTGGTGAGCTCATTGAGTTATGCATGCAGATATTGGTAGCAATTTGTTTCTTTATTTTAGACTCACCGGTGCCTAGAAGCCATGCATTTTACTGTGCGTACCTCAAATGAATTACTCAGTAAATAAGATTGATGAGTTAGCATGCAGTATTGATTAGCTAAAAGAATAGTCACTTCTGTGGTACTGAGTGGCACCTAGAGGTTGAATTTTATGAGCCTGCATATGTTCACCCCTGGGGATGCTAATGGTGCTATGAGTTATGCATGGTGCTCTGTTGATTGTGGATGAATATAGCCTTCCCTGAGGTACTAAGAAACACTGAGCCCTCTAAGTTAGGTATGAAGATTGGATGAGTTCTGCAAGTTGTGAATGTGCATATTCACCCCAATGGTGCCTAACAATACCTTACGTGACTTGTGCGTGCAGGTTTTACTAGCACAAATGCTGCACAATGAATCCTCCATGAATATATTCATCGCTAGGATTGTTAGTGACATCATGAGCTTGATGAGCTCTGCATGCATGCAGTTAACCAAGCATGTATACGATCAGCCCTTTTAGGTTGCAGCCTACAGGGCCGGACTGGGAACCCAAAGCAGTCCTGTCAATTTGGTTGGACGGGCCCTCACCTGGGCAGGAGGGGATGGGGGGTTGGGGCAGGGGGACAAGCGTGAAGCACTGCAGCTTAACAAAACCGGCCCTCAGCACTGCTGCTTTTGTTACTGGGGGCCGATATTGCAGCATTGCCGCAAAACTGGCCCCCAGAACAAAACTGGCCCCCGTCTCTCCAAAACCGCCCCACCCTTCCAGCCTCTCGGGTAAATGCCCGATGCCGGCTATGGCCAGTCCACCCCTGGCAGCCTACTAGACAGCGCAGCTGTCTGTGTTTCCTAAAGACATTTTGGGGACTTTCAGAAAGGTGGCCTAGGAATGCATTCCGCCCATTGCTTGCTATTGGCTTTGTGGTTTGTAACTCATGTTTCCTTCCTTTCCATTTGCTGGCTTTATGCGCTTTAGGCTGTCCAGATTCAGTTTGTCCCTCCCGTTGACTAAATTCTATTTCCAGTATTCTTCAGCAAACTCGTTTTCTGTAATCAGGCCTTTAAATCTTGTTCTTAACTCATCACGTTTACTGGACATTGAAAGACTGAGGTCAAATGTCAGGTGATGTCTTATCCTTCCGAGTGCTCCCTTTTTGTAAACAAGCCTTTAAATCTTGCCCTTATTTCCTCACATTTTCTGTGCACTCAAAGACCAAGGACAAATGTCAAGTGCTTGTTTATTTTTCTTTCTCTGACTTTAAAGTGAGAGGATTTATGTGGCAAACTTGCTGGATATTAGGGGGTAGGAAGGAGTTTTTTCTAGCACACAACAACATTTAAATGAACTGTGTAAGTATTTTAGTATATATCAGAATTGGGAAAAGATATGAAGAACATGTTTTAATATTTCTGAAGTGTGTTGGAAACAAATACTTTATTATGATCAAAACAAATCATTACACTGAGGTGACGCAACTTCCACACATTTTCGTCTGTGCACTGTATAGTTTTATTAGTAAAAGTGTATTTCTGTGCAAATGTAATGGTCATTTCAATTATAAATGTGTTGTCTGTAATGGCAGTGTGCTACCACACCATGCATACTCCGCTCTGCTCTGCCACACTCCACATTACACCATGCCACTGCACTCTGCGCCCTGCACTCTACACAACTCTGCACCACTGCACTCTATGCCACTGCACTCTACTGCACCACTGCATTCCACACCCCTGCACTATAACTCTGCACCAATCCACTCTACACCACTCCACGCACCTGCACTCTGCACCACTCCACTCTACGCCGCTGCACTCTACGCTTCTCTAGCCTGTACCACTCTACTCTATGCCGATGCACTCTTCGCCACTCTAACATACACCACTGCTCTCTTCGCCACTGCACTCTACACTACTCCAGTCTAGGCCACAACAATCTTCTTTGCACAACTCCACTCTACGCCACTGTACTCTATGCCACTCTGCAACACTGCACTCTATACAACTGCACTCTAGGTCAATACACTCTATGCCAATGCACTTTACTCTGCAACACTCAACTCTATGCCCCTGCTATCCACGCCAATCCATTGTACGCCACTCTAATCTACTCTGCACCACTGCATTCTATGCCACTGCAGTCTACACCACTTTACTCTACGCCAGTACAATCTACACAACTGCAGTCTACACTACACCACTCAACTCCACACCCATTCACTGTACTCTGAAACAATCTACTCTACACCACTGCACTCTATGCCACTCTTCTTCACTCTGTGCCACTCCACTCTGCACTACTACACTCTACACAACTGCTCTCTGTCACTGCACTTTATGCCACTGCATTCTAGGCCACTGCACTGTACTCTGCATCACTGTACTCTGCGCCACTTTACATCACTGCACTCTAACACTGTACTCTGCAACACTGCACTCTCCACCCCTGAACTCTGTGTCACTCTACTGTGCACTACTCCACTCTACATTACTCCACTCTATGTCACTGTAGTCTATGCCACTGCACTCTACAGCTCTATACTCTACTATGCACCACTCTGTGCTACTCTACTGTGTACCACTCTATGCAACTCGATTCTACTATGTGCCACTGCCCTGTGCATTACTCAACTCTACGCCACTCCACACCACTCTATGCCACTGCACCCTGTGCCACTCTACTCTGCGCCACACCACTCTACTATGCACCACTGTAATCTATACCACTGTATTCTACGATGCTGCATTGTATGCAACTGAATTGAACTCAACTGCACTCATTGCCACCGCACTCAATACCACTATACTCTGCAACACTCTACGCCAGTGCACTGTACACCAGTCCACTCTACTCTACGCCACTTCACTGTACACAACTCTACGCGACTCCACACTATGCCACTCCAATACACAACACTCTCTGCCACGCCACTCTACAACACTCTACTCCGCTCTTTGCCATTCCACTCTACGCCACTCCAAGCCACTCTCCTTTATGCCACTAACTTTTAGCCTTGCTGAACAGCAGCCACGCTGGTGTACAACCTGGCTAACACACATTGGCAAAGCCAATAGCTCTTACATAGGTGAGACCTATTGGCTTTGCCAAAGCTTGTTTGTAAGTGACACTAGACACTATGAGCTTCAGGAATTGTGCATATGAGTTTGATGAGCTCATTGAGCCATATATGAATCTACTTATCTCTGTGGTTGTGAGCAACACGCTGAGCTTAATGATTGTGCATGCACATTTGACAAGCTTAATGAGTGGTGAATGAATATGTTCATCCCTGTGGTTGTTGGCAACACTATGAATTGGGTTGTTCATGCAGGTCTGATAGACTTACCCATGCATATGCACATCCCTGTGGTTTACTGAGTTACATATAGGAATTTTATGTGCCGAACAAGTTGAACATGCATACATTTCCCCTGGTGGTTATTATGAAAGCTTTAAGCTCCATAAGGTGTGTGTGTTTTTGATAATCTCAATGAGCTTTGCATGCTCATTTTCATTCCTATGGTTGTTAGCGACGCACTGAGCTCCATGAGCTGTGCATATATATTTTATGAGCTCTGTTAATCACCTATGCATATAGTCACCCCTATGGTTTTCTGCATGTGGTTTTGAAAATATTGATCAATGGTGCATTAATATGTCCATCTCTTTTTTGTTTTGTCTCTATGAGCTTCATGAGTTGCGGGTGATAATGTTATGAGCTCCATGTGTCGTACATGCATATATTCACCCCTGTAGTTATCACTAGCATGAACTTAACACGTTGTTCATGCAGATTTGATCATCAGTTCAATGAGTTTTGTGTGCATATATTCACAGCGTCTTTGTTGCTGACACTACAAACTTGATCAGCATGCATGCAGATTTCAAGTCTTGCTTACATATATTCATCTCTTCTCTGTGGTTCTTAGCTGCACTAAGAGCTCAAAGACCTGCACATGAAAGTTGTGATCTCAGTGCATAGTGGGTGCATATATTCACCCCTATGGTTTTAAGCAACACTACGAGTTTGATGAGTTTCTGTGTGTAGATTTGATGAGCTCAATGAAGCATGCAGGTATAAATATATTTATCCCTTTGGTTTAGAGAGACACTTCCAGCTGGATGAGTTGTGCATATGGATTTGAATACCTCAATGAGGCGTGCATTTATATATTGACCCCCTATGACTGCTAGTTTAGCCATTAGCTTGATGAGTTGCGCATGTGGGTATGATGAGCTCAATCAGTCGAGCATGCATTTGTTCACCCCTGTAATTATTAACACCACTATAAGCTCGATGAGTTGTGCATGTGGTTTTGATAAGTTCAACCAGTAATGCATGCCTGTCTTCACATCTGTGATTATTGTCAAGGCCATGAGCTTGACGAGTTGTGCATGTGGATTTGAGAAATTCAATCAGTCGTGCATGCCGGTCTTCACATCTGTGATTATTGTCAGTGCCATGAGCTTGATGAGTTGTGCATGTGGACTTCATGAATTCAATCAATCTTGCATGCCTGTGTTCACCCCTGTGATTATTAGCACCACCATGAGCTTGATGGCTTGTGCATGTGGATTTGATGAGTTCAATCAGTCGTGCATGCCTATGTTCACCCCTGTGATTGTCAACGCTGTTGGAGCACCAAACACCCAAGTCCTACCTGCCCCTTAGAAATGCAGAGACTTTTACTAAATGACGGCGTCTCTTTGACCTTTCAAAAGTGCGCAAGTCACTTCTTGGGGGACAGGGAGTATTGTGGGCTTGCAGTTGGTGAAGTCAAGCAGAGGTCCAGGCTGGTCACCCCAATATGTTGGAGGGAAAATCTACTAATAAAGTAAGACAGAACCATTTTACACAATAATATGGTTTTAATCAATCAATAAATTAGGAAAATCAGCCAGTCTCAAAAAGAGACCAAAGTCTGAAGTTCAAAGTTCTGGATTACAGGCAATAGTATATATACTGTTAAAGCCACACAAAAAACATCGGTTACGAATTCCTACATGATTCAAATAGCAAGCTGGGAAGATAAGATACTGCCAAAACACGTAAATAGTCCCAAAGACTATGTATGTATCCATTTTTAGCAGAAACCCCTTCTTGTGGGTTAGCTCTCAGAACAAGGGTGAGAAAACATAGAAACACATTTTTGTTTTTCTGCATAGCGAGTGATTCGCTTGTCTGACGTCATTGGGCCCAAACTAGCTGACTTTAGCATATTCTCAACAGGCTTGCGCTAAGGCAGAATCCACAATTGTTTACACCCTATGCTCAATGCTCAATGACAGTGCAAAAACAGTTTCTACTGTTGGCCTCTCCTTGTTTAACAAATAGAAATGTGGTGGCCTTTTCTGTGATGTCAGTACTAATTGTTGATGTCCTGTCAAGCTTGAGTCTGCAAAGAAATATAACCCATGTATGTGTTTCAGCGCAGCTAACACCATGCAACATTTTATGTGCATTTCCTAAAACTAATGCGCACTGTGGCCTATATATTTCTGCACAACCCACAGTTATCATTTTCAGCACGTCCATGTATTAGCCTAGGCTGGTTCACTGCTGACAAAACTATCCCTAACCTGAAATGTTTGTATTATGATTTGGGATTTTATACTTGTGTGTATATGTCTATAAAATGTATTCCTGTTATTTCCCTACATCATTCCCCCCTCTAGTTGATTCTTCAACTATCTTTCCCACCTTTCCATCTACTAGGGGGATCACCTTATGCTCACTACTCTATCCCTTGACATCCTTAGTGGTTTTCCTAACCAAAAAGGCTCCTCCCATTTTAGTTGTCATCCTTTTTACAACATGCTATTATCACGTGAAAAATAAGACACGTCAAGAGCAATAACACTACCAAAGGCAACAAGGCCTTAAACAACCCCAACATCCATGATGGCACCCACTCAAACCAACCCTTGAACCACTCGTTGACCATTTTCTTTTGTAGGTTATGCAATGTCTAAAAGGCCTCAGACAAAGTCCTATTGTCCACCTGCACACACTCCCCCTTCATGGCCATCTTTATCAACTTTAATTCTACTTCTTCAAAATCAAATGCAGGGGAGCTCACAGGGGGCTTGCAAACTGCATCTGGGCCTATCCAGGCCATCTCCGCTTCGCCCCGGCTCATCCCTCTTGTGGCCACCCTAACGATTGCCATGCTGCTACTTGCAACCACTTGTGTAATTGAATAGTCTATGTCCTGTGAAATTTCTTTCCAAACGCAGTGCCATAGTATTCCGCAGTTCTTTTTTGTTCAGTGCACATGAAGCAAGGTCATTGGACGGCCCATGGGAAGTCAAGTAACTGGAAGATGTTCACACCTGGGAGGTGGTGTGTAGAGTCACGAGGGAGTAGAGGGCATTCCAGTTCGGGGGTAGTTGCATGTGGAGCCGGGAACCACACATCCAACATTGATCCATAAGGCTGGAAGAGACGCCCTGCACATGTTTATGTTTATGTTTATGAGATTTGTAAAGCGCATGACTACCCATGGGCATCTCAGCGCTGGAATGATACAGGACGGAGACTGTTTAGCACTTGGGTTTAGGGAAAGAGCCATGTTTTTAGTCTTTTTTTGAATGCCACTTCATTGTCAATTAGTCGGAGTTCTGGGTCCTAACTGTTCCAGAGTTTTGGCACCAGATGGGTGAATGACCTTCCACCCCATCTGGCTCTCTTCACTGTGGTAGAGTTCATCAGGAAGTTGGCGCTGGACCTAAGTTGTCGACAGGGGGAGTAGTGTGAGACCAACTTTTGAATCAGAGCGGGTCCTCTCCCATACATAGCTCTCTGGGCCAGGCTTAAGGACTTAAATTTGAATCTGGCATGGACCAGAAGCCAGTGAAGCTCTCTTAGTGCGGGTCTAACTGAGTGGTGTCTGGGTATGTTCAACAGCAGTCGGGCAGCTGCATTTTGTACGACCTGCAGTCTATTCGTGACATATTTAGGGGAGCCCAGAAAGAGAGAGTTGCCGTAGTCCAGCCTTGATACCACCAGGGCTTGGACTACAGTTTTCCTAGACTCCTCTGGGAGCAGGGACATTATTTTTCTAATCATGCGGAGTATCCCAAAGCAGGTACCTGATAGTTTTTTGGCCTGGACCTCCATTGTCAGGTTCTGGTCCAACCACATACCTAAGTTTTTTATTGCTGTTTTAGGAGGAGGAGGCAGTCCCCACTTAGAAGGCATGGGGATCTCCGCGCGGGGACTGAAATTATTGCCCAGTATCATTAGCTCTGTTTTATCCCCATTCAGTTTGAGGCTGCAGTCCGCCATCCAAAACCCGATTTTTTCCAGGCAGGGGACGAGTTGCCTATGGTCCGAGTTAAGAGAGTCTGAGATTGAGAACACTAGTTGAGTGTCATCGGCATATGACACGATGGAGAGACCAAAATCCTGAATTATATGTGCCAAGGGGCTAAGATAAATGTTAAAAAGTGTTGGACTCAGGGAGGATCCCTGAGGGACTCCCCAAGGTGCTGAGAGGGAGTCTGACTTAAATCCGGCCTCCATACATTGGAAGGATCTATCCCTCCAACACATCAGTGTTGTAGGTGGTGATCTTGCAGTTGAGGTTGCTCCCCACCCTTACTGTCCCATTGCCTCTGAAACAAAGGGAAAACTTTGTTCATTTCATTGCTATTCTAGGGTGTGTGGTAATTTCTGCCCATGTATATCCCTGTATGTTTGCGTCCCATATTTCTTGACATTGGCCTATTATCTTATCAAATCTTAAGTGACCGGTTGTCTTGGTACCATCCCATAATGATATTACTCTACAAGTGAACTTGGCTCTAGTGTGCCATTTATCATGGGCAAATACTGATTCCATAATGCTAAGACCTGCTCTGCTCGCACAATCATGAGGTAAAGGGTTAACTAACTAGTTACTACATTAAGAAGATGGGTAAGACCTTCCAAAAATGCCTCTGTGTAATACTCCTTTTTCCCACTCTGTGTGAGCACGCTTTTGCCCTTGCTTCTTCATTCTTGATATCTCTTCCATTATCTCTTGTTTTTTTATCAGGATTTGCAGAGCTTCAGGGGTGGTGTCAAATCTAGTTATGTTAATTCGTGCAGTTACAGGGCTAACATGAGTTGGCTGTAGCTGTGCTTTTATTCTGCATAAAAAGAGGTGCAGGAGACAGCGTCTAATATTTGAGGATATCTCTTTAGGATGGTGCAATCTGTCCACTGCAGCAGCATGGGGGATGAGGGCGCATACATACCAACTGGTGTTGGACGTGGATGTGCCTATACTATGCATGTGCTGGTACCACATATTTTCAAATAAAGCAGTATGGAGAGGGTGTTGGTCGGTATCATTATCAACAGTTCTGCTCATGCATGTAATACTTGATGTAGGATCAAAGGAATAAAAAAATGCACTAGGGCTAAGAATAGCAGTATTAGTGCACCGAGAAGGAAAAACAAACAAGAAATACATAGCTTGAAAGAAGTATTATCTATTGTTGGAACAATAGAGGGAGGCTTTACTCTGGTTGCTTCTCCTGTTCACCCCCTCTTTTTCTTGCTCAGTGTCCGAAGGGATGGATGGCATGGTCGGGGCGAGGCGGACGTCTGTCAGATGAATCCATGGATTGTGGCAGTGGACTTTCATTGTAGTAGCTGTGCTGTCTGTTACAGGAAAGGTTCCTTGGAACTCAGGGGGCTTTCTTTTGTGAAAGTTTCTCAATGTTAATTGTAGTTTCCAGTGGCAAGGGTATCTGAACGTTGGCATGCATTAGCTACATGTGAAACCTGTTTAGAGAAGAACTTTGCAGCTTTGTTAGATTAGACATGCAGACAGGCATTTCAGTTTGCACTACTTCAGGCGCACTCTCTATCTGCAACTTATTTCTACTTAGTGGCACAGATATATTCATTACTCTCCCTGTCACAATCTGATGTGGGGTCAAATGGTAATCTGGTCTTGAGGTGTTTCTTAAGGTGAACAGTGCTAATGAAAGATTTGGTTTTTAGAAGGCTGTCCTTGGAGATGATAAGTTGACAAAGTTTGTGTGTTATTCCTAACAGGGTGGTGAGGTGGGAGGAGATATTATTGAGGATGTGGGTGGCAAAATTGGACCTGGTCCCCCTCAGGAACATTGCACTGGGGTATTTACCTCGCATACCTGAAAATTAGCATTAGACTTGACATCACAGTGGACACAATGTCCAGCTTCTTGAAAATGGGCAGACTACAACTATCAGATAGCGATAATGATTGCATCTGTCAATCATATCAATGTAGTAAATGTGCAGCTCTTTAAAGGGTTTGTGTGGTCGTGGTATTATGGAAGCTATAACCTTAAAGGTGGGGCTTAATGAATACTGCTGGCACACGGTACATGTGTGTATGTACATTACAAATCTTGGCATATTTGGAAAAACACGTTGTCTCTGGCAGTGTGTAAAAGAAGATGTAGCTGGATTAGGGCTATCAGTAGCAATGCTTAGTGGCATGACAGGTTTCTCTGTGGATAGCTATCTAAATATTAAATCTGTTCCTATCTATTTGCATCCTCTAGCTTCCCACAACTGTTTCTCATGCTCTGGGGCACTTTCTTGTATCTCTCTAAGGTGCAGGTAAGCTGTCTCGGTGTAATGTCTTGGTGTATCCAAAGGGTCCGATGGTGTTGATGTTTCACTAGCTACCAAAACTGTGGTGTGTGAGTCACTAAAGGGGCATTTTGCTGCATCTTTGGCGTCCCAATCAGCCAAGGCATTTCCACACAATACAAAATCCTGATCCTGCGCACTTCACCACTGTGACTACATGTGGCAATATAAAGTCATTACACATAAACACAGAGGTGGCAGTGCCTATTTGCAAATGCACATCTTTGTAATGAATCAACCGGAAAGTAATATTGGTGTACAGTACAATGTGGTGCTCTCAAAGCAATAAGTCTCCCTCTACCCTCAAAGAGATAAAAAAACTCTAAGGAAAGACGTCTCCGTCGAGTTCACAAATGACATGTACATATGCCGAGGCACACAGAATTAGTCCATATTGTAATATAGGTAGTAACCAATGTAGTAATCAAAAGGAGTCCGTAAGATATTCTTTTCTCTTTATTTTCTTTTCTTCTCAAAATCCATATACAAAACACACTGGCAGCCGACACGTGTTTCGTCCAACTGACTTTTTCAAGGCTAGATGGTATAGGCAAAGACACCCGGCACCTCGAAGAGCAGCGTACCGGAGGTAAAAGTGTAAATGCGAAGGTTCTCAGTGTCTGTAAGCAGACGTCAAATTTGAAACACCAGTCATCCGAGCATTCACAGAATTTGCCCGATCCTAAAAATAGAAATGGATCAAGGTCTCCAATGGTAATGGATATGCCTGTAGTCCGCCGTTGTCACAACGAGTATCTGTACCTGCAGGCAAAAGTAATCCACATGGAAATTGCACGTCCAGATATTTTGTGGATTGTGGCTTCGATAAGACTACCAGCACATGGTTGCCACAAACACCCCATGGCTTTTTTACCTGCACCAACTGCATTGTTTGCTGCCTGGGCCAAAACAAGCGCAAGGAACTGTGTTACAACTCCGACTACACACACAAAATCAAACATCACATCAACTGCAACACACAGTTTGTGATTGACATTCTGGAATGCCCATGTGGCATTATTTATGTGGGCAGCACTGTTCGCAACCTTAAAACCAGAATCCAGGAACACCAAAGGGCACTAATCAATGGGGATGACAGATATCCGATGACAGAGCACTATCGTACAACACACATGGGACCCATCAAATTCAGTTTCTTTGGCATTGACCACATCCCACCCAACAACCGAGGGGGGGATAGGGAACTGACACTTAGGAGGGCAGAGGCCAAATGGATTTGCAGACTCGATGCGGTTAAGAAGGGGCACAACACTGACCACGAGTTTCACTATTTCTTGAGATAATGGCTCCATTCGCCAACCATTTTCGGGCTTTTGCCTCCAGATGTTTGCAGCCATCTCGCCCGGCCGGACGGCCCTAGACCAGATCTTGCCCTCCATTCCTTCCACCCACCCCCCCTCCAACCTGACGACCCCAGACCGGATTTTGTTGCCTTCTATGACGTCCACCCACCCCTCCTCCAGCCCATTATCCACATCCTCTGTCCCCTCTGCTCCCCGTTTTCTGTTTCGTTTCCTGCTTTCATTTTTCCGTTTTTCTTCGTAATGTTTTGTCCATGGTCGCTCATTACGTTATGTGTCCATCACTCTAGCTTTCGTGATACATGCCACTTTTCAGCATACACATACACACACCCAATTTATCCGGGCACATTATGCCCAAGGGTGCACCATTTGTGACGCACCAAAGGCGTCCTATGTGCGTCCTCCAATTCGACCCCCCCCCCTACATTGCCTTTTTCCGGCATGGCATACTTGTTGACGCTCTTCGCCTCCGCCGCAAACCGAGGGATGTACAGTCACACCGGCATACGATACCCCGTTGTGTACCCCTTTCAACCGACATACGTCTTATTTTTCCATCCGCGTTATCCCGTTGCCATCACATGTTCGTGCATCCCCCTCAACGCACATGCGTCCCTTTTCCCATCCGTGCAATCCCATAGCCACTTCATGGTCGGTCACCGCCACCGACATGGTTCTTAGTCAACATTATCGTTTGATCTACTTTATCACCGACATCTCCTTTTTCCGGTGCACTTCCCTCAACGGGATCGTTTATTTTATTTTATATCTTTTCCATATCTTGTTTATCCCCTTCCATTTCCCTACCCCGTCCGGCCACACCCACCCTCTACCGGTTTTTGTGGCAACTTGTGCTGACGCTGTCTTTCACCAGACATGCTGACAGATACACTGATACATCTGCCTCTCCATCAGCCACTAGAGGCCCTTCCCTACTTTTCCTTCCACGTCCGCCCATTTCGTTTCCCGCGCTCCCAAGCGTATATTATTTGGTCACAGACATCTGCATCACTCAGTTCCGAACAGGACCGACGGAAGCATCCTGCACCCCAGGTATGAGTCTTCCCTTTTTAGGTCTCGCGCCTAGCGTTGCAGTGCGCAGCACTGCTCGCGCAGCGCGAGACCTTTAGAAAGGGCTTCTGAAAACGACCCACACGCTCATGCGTGTGGTTTTGTTTTCGGAAGCCCACATTGGCTGGAGCGTAGGTTTTTTTAACGGAGACGGCACGCTATTGGTCAAAGGCGGGCGCATGACCCGCCTTTGCCGCGCCCATTCCCGACGGTGGCCAGAACGCGCAGCAGCGCGCGTTCGTCTGCTGCCGCTGCCGTGCTCCCTCGTTGCTCCTCGCAGCTGCCTGGTTATTTATTCCAACAACGCAGTTCTCTGCAGAAAGGAGCAATGGACCCTGTCAGGGCGGCCCTGGCATGGTGAGGACGAAGCACTTTCGCTTAGTACACGTCGCGTTTTTTTGTTTGTTTGTTTTTACCGCAAGGGAGCGCCGCACTTCACCGCCGGTAAATTCGACTCTGAAAACGCGGCACCCAACCGCGACTCCGCTCCGGTCGCAGGGGAGCCCAACAAACGCTGATCAAATGCCGAGGGGGGAAGGAGAAACCGAGCCGCCACCACCGCGGCTACCACCTTTCCGGCAGAGCCTCCCCAGAGGCAGGAACTAATCAAACACCCACCGATTGATCCAGCAGCATCGGAGCACCTCCAGCAAACAAACAGCGAACCTCGCACAGCCACAGGTCAGCGATCTCCATTACCGTGGGCGGGGCAGTTGTCACCTGAGGCTATGTGCAGGCGGAATCGCCGTAGCCTCCATCCTCCAGAGCAGAGGAGACTGAGTATGAGGCGTCAGCACTGCAGCAGCGAGCTACAGTGAGATCGCGAGGCCTTCTCCTTCTGTTGCTGACTCTCCTCAGCCGCCCTCCCGCCGCCATTTCCGCCAGCAGTCTACTGGAGCAGGTGAGGCCATCCTGACTGCATGCCGCCAGCAAAGGCCACGTGCTTCTGTAGCGCGGCTCGGGCAGAAGCGTGGGCCTTCACTGTCACAATCCTTACCCCTTCATAAGTCCATTTCTCAATTGTATATGCAGATCTCGCACTTCTTGTTTTATAATAGTATGGTCACAATAAGATGCAAAACTCCTGAACCATGTTACTCTTAGGCAATGCCTGATTCAATTATTTAGAAAGCTGTTGCAAGCTCAAATCCATGCAGTCTTCCATAGCATGTCTTAACAAGCTCTAAACTCCCCCCCCCCCCTCAATTTCTAAACAAGGGCCCTTTTTGTATGGGCAGCACAGGAGAGGTAGCCCCTCTGTTGACCGATTTATTTTGATTAAAAAACGCCCTTATTACAAATGACCTGATAATTGCCATGGTGCCGGTTACCCAAGTTATCGCCCCGTTAGAATTACATATTTAGTAGGAACACGTCATGTCCACTGCATGTTGTCCAGCGTATTTCACCCATGTATTTCACCTTCGGTAAGCAGGCAAATGTGTGTGTCTGGTTGTTTAAATTGGTGAGGGGGGGAATGTGAAGATGAGTCAACGGGTGGATGGATGTGTGATTGCATTGATGGATGAATGAATTAGTGGCTGAGAACATGGTTAAAAAATGAATTCATGAATGAGTGGTGTGCTGTGACAAGACTGTCCGCTCTCATTTTTAATGCCCTGCAGCTGCACCACAAATAGTAGATGGAACGAAAACGGGAAATCTTTACGGTGAAGGGCGAGATTTCACTCGCTTTTGAATCAAAAGCCAACCATGCAGTTTGTAAATGGCTTCCTGATGCAGAAGCCAACTTTAAATCCCACTTCATTCCCACACCTGAAGACATCTTGGAGGATCGAATGTGCTTTTCAAACTACATTTCTCATGCATAAAATAATTTTTTATTAACATCTTATGGGTAGCTCCTATCACTTGCACCTGCAAACTTTTCGTACATTCTGTGGGAAACATTTGCAAGTACTGCCTCAGGACGCCTGATCACAGCATGGCATGTGTTAACACTGCCTCCACTGAAACGGACTTTAAAAAATGCTGCAACAATGTTGTGATGCTGGTCTCAAGTATTTAATTTTGTGGTATAGATACTAATAGTGTGAGCTCTGTGTGTGTTTGTGCTATATATGTGTGTTTGTGTAGATAGCTCTAGACATGGGCTGTGCGTTGACACTGTGTAAAGTGTGTTTTTGTGTGTGTGAGTGCATACTGCGTGGTACATGGTTATGTTTCTGTGCGTGAGGTGTCTGTGTGTATACTGTGCGGTATGTAGTTAAGTGTACGTCATTTGTTGTAAACGATGCTTTTTTGTCAGAGTTAACCAGAATGATTTGCCAAAAAGCGAACCATGTGGAATATGATGTTTTTTTAAAGTTGAACAGCACAGTGAAATTGATAAAAAAATACACCTGCATCCACTCTGCAGGCAAACTAGACAAGAATTTGCAATACAATAGGTCTCACATTTATGAGAGTTTGTTATTGACATTTTAAATGACAATGCCTTTTATTTATGTGTTGTTTTTAAAACAGATAAATCAAAGGCATTGTCATTTACAATGCCAATAGCTTAAACTTTCGCAAATGCGAGACCTATTGCATTGCAAATGCTTGTTCCTAATAGCCATTTACCCGATCCCGCGCTTCTAACCTCTCATGGGCCTGAACTAGGCTACGCTCTGGGTCACGCCGTGTTTCTTACTTTGTGTGTTTGTTATTTCTTACGTTTTCTTTATTATTATTTTTCTTTTCCTCTTAACCTTACTCTCATCCCTGATGTCTCCACTATGCGCCCACTCCCTCCTTCCTCCTTTTTCTCTTGCCCAGGAGTCCCCTGGTGGCCAGCGCAGGCTCTCCGCCCCCTTGGATGGCTTTCAACCGCAGTCAGCTCCTCGGCAGCCCACACAGAAGTGCCCCTTTGCCTTTCTGCCTCCGACTTTATTTAATTTTACACTATCACCGGCCGCATTCCCAGCCACCCGTCACTTGGCCGCACAGATGCCTAGCACGGTCTGGCACCACTTACACCTTGCCAGCCGCATCCCAGTGCTCCCACTTCTCCTTTTTTCTTGCCCGATAGTTCCCCGGCGGCCGGCACAGGTACCCCGCCCCAGTCACTGTTTCGCCATTATTTTCAAATACATGGCAGCCCACACCTAGGCGCACCACGGCTGTCATGTTTCCTACTCCACTCTATGCTACAACCAGCTGCATTTGTCTTAGTCACCCGCCTCCTGGCCTTGTAGGTGCACAGCCCATTCTGGCGCCAGTTTTATCTTGCCAGCCACGTCTCTTTTCATGTGGGTACTTGCTGCATGGACCTATGTTTGTACCACATAAGGCCTTGCACCCATACACAGGTAGCGGTTCCTGCCCCGGTTTTACCTTTTACCTTTTTCGGGTCACGCACACACTGCGGACCCCGTTCATCGCTCAGGGCTGTGTCCCATAGGATTTTCAGACATGGCCCGTTTTTATTGTCCACCTTCTGCCTTTACATGTGCGCGCACTGTGACCCTTAGCTCTCTGTCCTCTTTCCTTTTTGCGACCCTCTGCTCACCCTACTCCCTAGCCCCATCATCTCTCCCCCCTTTGTTTCTTTCCCACTTTTTGCTCTTTTGCGACCTTCTGCTCACCATACTCTCTGCCTTTACCATCTGTCTCCATGTTTCACCTTGACTTCTTTTCTGATCATGGTTCCGCTCACACTGCTGATTTTGGTTATTCTTTTTCCGTTGTTTTCCTCAGAAATACCCAGTGCTGGCCCTTACCAGGGAGGCCTGCACCATCACATTAGTTTGTGTATTCCATACCCTTCCTTGCAACGTACGAGCATACTGGATCTAGCTCGCTCTTTGCACATGAGACCACCTGGGGGATCCGAGAACTATCTCCCCCATACAATCAGACACCACTCATTGGTACGTACAGATTCAACTCACTTTTTCTGCTTTGTTATGCTTGACATACCTTTACTATGTGCCCCGTTTGGCTTTTACATCAGGGAGGGATCTCCCCAAATGGTTCAATGTTTCACATGACATGAATCACCTCCCCCTTCCTCATTATCCCTTTATTGGGTAGGATCCCCGCACATGACCACAGTCAGTCCCTGTGTGCATCGTTATTGGTTTGACTGAAGCCCGGGAAACGCGCCACTTACACATACAAAGGAGACTGTTTTAGCAACACTGTGCATTGTATGTCCTTCACATGCATGGCTTTATATGTTTTATATGTTTTTTATTATGTGCTCTTAGGTCTTGCCACACACCCCTTGTTCCCACATTGTCAATGTGTCTTATGCCTTTTTGCCATTTTGTGCCCTTTTTCTTGTTATTTTACTTTCATCCCCTTTTTTTTCTTTTTTTTTCTTTTTGTTAAGTCCTCTGTCGAGTGAAATTTAATGTTTGTATATATATTTATGTCTTTTTATATTGTACCTTTCAGCCCTGAAGAAGTTCATTTTCAAATGAACGAAACGCGTTGGCTGGAACTTTTCACTGTCTGATGACTTTGAAAATAAAGGATTTATTGAAACAATATAACAAGCCTTCATGACTTATTGAAATTACTTCTTTGGAGTAGTGCACCACTCCAACTTTGCCTTTATTGTAGAAAACCCATCTACAAAACAAATATGCAACACTACCTGGAATGGGGTGTGCAAAGAAGGTAGCAGGGTTGACTATATGACACTCAACGATTTTGGGGGATGTTGATAATATTATTTCATATCTGGATACTCTCTGTGTGTTAGTGTTGTTTTGGCTTTCTGAATGATCGCAAATATGCATGGTCAGCGTACAATGTTAGAGGTGCATCTACAACAATGGGGGCACTTTCTTCACTGCAAAGACTGCCATTGCTGGTGCTTGTTTGCAATGGTAACCGCCTCTCATGCCCGAATCAAGTAGACCACTAAAATACACAATTGACATGTGGCCTGAAGAATACTTATTGGGTGAGCACAGCCGTCATCACCTGGCCATGTCTTTATTATAGTCTGGTGTTCCTAACACAGGTGCATTTGTTATCTTTGTTTTTAACTTGCTAAATGTTTGTTTTATCTCAGCCATCCATGTTATTCAGTCCTTCTGTGTTTTAGCCTGCTTGATAGACACAGTGGGGCTATTAACATACTGGTATCAAAAAACCCATTCTCTAATGTAATTACATAAGTCCAGGATCTTCTGCATTCCTTTCACAGTCTCCGGTTCTGTCATCTATCTGATGGATTTTGCTCTGTTAATTTTTGGCCATATGTTGCCCTTATCTGGCCATTACATTTATCATTCTTTTTAGACCTGCATTCTCTAACAAAATGTCCTGACTTCCTGCAATAGTATCATGTTTGTCCACTCTGAAATAGATGTGATCTATTTCCCCCAAAACTTCCTCGCAGTTCTCTTCTATTCATGTTATTTCTTCCTTGGGCATATGGTTAGCATTGTGGAATGCCTGTAGGAGGCACGCCCAGGGATACTGCAGCTAACTTAGTAGTGGCTGTGGCAATTCCTCCCTCTGTTTTCTTGGCCAACTTCTGCTGGGCCAATTTAACCGCTGCTTTCTCTGTTTTGTCTTTCTCACTCTTTTCCTTTTCCTGCCTCTTCTTACAAAAAGTGGATTATGAGTGCTTGAATCTCTGTCCATGGTTTGGTATCTAAAGCTGCTAAGTTATTTAATTTGTCCTGTACTTCAGCTGGTAGTCCCTTCTTCACTATGTCATCACTAGGACCCTCTAGCTCGGGCCATTTTTGGGGCCTTTCTCTTGACCTGTTCTGGACTTGTGCACCTACTACTTGTTTCTGTGAATTACTTTTCCTTGTACTGTTCTTGGGTCTATCTCTGGGTCTCTTTAGAGTGGGAGGGCTGGCAGGCTCCTGGGGCCACGGGTGTGTGTGGTGTTTACTGGCTTCGTACTATTCTATCCATTCCTATCCATTTTTTGTCACAGCAGAAGACTTTGACCAGGTGTTCTACAGGGGATCCCATATCTCTTCGGCAAACCCTTAAACTTATATAGGGAGGTTGAGCTGGACAATGCATCAATATTTACTCCATTAATGGATCGTCCACTTCTCTCTCTAACCTCCAGAATCTCCCTACTTGGTAGGCTTGTTGCCTTGATACCCTTATTTTAACTTTTTGTATTCCTCAATTCTTTTTGTATGATGATATACTTCCATTTATTCCTTATTTTCCTTATACAACCTATTTTTCTTCCCTTTCAACTTACATATTCTTATACATTCTTCTAAATAATCCAGTTTCTTTTAGCTGGTGAACCAATAAGCAGAGACTAGTCTGACATCATATATTCTTTACACATGTAGATATACAAGACAAATATTTTATTTTACTTTTACATGTATGTTAAAATATGATTGCAATCTAAAAAAACACATTTTTTATACCACAGTTTTAATCTACTGAGTCCTACAATAGGAGAATGTTGTCAAATACTGGCTATCTGTTATAAACGCTGCCCATAAATCTGTCTATAATGCATCTGTTAACACTATTTTTAAGTTGATTACAATTTCTGGCACTATAAAACATGTCTGTATTTGAATATTCAAAGACCACTGTCAATTAAATTTTGTGTCTATTTTTTATTATTCCTGTATGTCTGTCATTTTCTCCTTGACGATTTTAGTGCAAGAGTAACAGGAACCTTCGGTGCCATGTTGAAGGGTACGTCCTTCAGTATTATTGGGACTTTTACATATATATTCCATTCCCTATAGAGAGCCTTTCTATTTTGTTATTATATTTAATAGGGACATTTAATATAAGAAAATTATGTTCAAAATCTTCATACAGTTCACTTTGTGGTATTTAGTCTGTGTGACAAGGACACGGGGAGACTCAATTAGAGTCAGTTGTTAGTCTTGGAATCTTGAGGCATTTGCCTAATTCAGTCAATTACTTACATTTTATTTCCTAACATTGTACAACATTCCTCACAAAATAGGAAATCCTAAATTATACACTACATAACACAAAATTAAAAAGGAAATTACATTATCTGTGGCCACATTTCTACTTACATATACATCAATGCTAAATTATATACTAAGGCAATCAAAATACTACTGCATCAATTCTAATTTACAAACTAGGGCAACCAAAGCACTACTGGTCACTTCCCTGTGGATTCGTAGAGAGGACAACTTTTCACTATTTGTAACTACAAATTGTGACTTCCAGACTTAAGGTGTGGGTAGTTTGAGTGTTCTGCTCTTACTCGAGGTGAAGTTCCAGTGAACACCGGGTTTCTTATCTGTCCCTTTGCCACACTTCAGAACATACGCTGATTGCTCATCCTCAAACCCTGATCTACCTTGAACACTTCCAACTTATTTAGTTGAGTCCCTAGTATTTTCCAGACTTACCACCGTGATCCCATAATATTTTTTCAATACACAATCTTGCATGCAAACAATAAAATTATATATTATTGTAAAAATTGTTAGTGTCTTTACATGTAAAAAGGAATGGGCCTCGTACTATTCCCACCTTAAAATGACCAAACACCCAAGTCCTACCTGCCCCTTAGAAATGCAGAGACTTTTACTGAACGACTGCGTCTCTTTTACCTTTCAAAAGTGCGCAAGTCACTGCCCGGGGGACAGGCAGTATTGTGGGCAGGCAGTTGGTGAAGTCAAGCAGAGGTCCTGGCTGGTCACGCCAATATGTTGGAGGGGAAAATCTATTAATAAAGTGAGAATCCTTTTACAAGAGCTAACCAGGCCCACACTTGAAAATACAGCCCGAATTCTCGCGCTGTTACTAATGGTGCTCTTATCCCTCCCTCACCCCCTTTTATGAGTCCTGATGAAGACCCCACAATAAGGATGAAGCAACCTTTATGCTAATAGGGGTCGAAACGTTGACAACATAATTGCATATGTATCAAACATGGCAACAGAGACATGTTTATCTGTGCCTGGATTGTTATGTTTATTTTGAACATTGTATTGTCTATTTGAAGACCGGATTGGTTTTGAAAAATTGTTTGGATGTACTGGAACCACATTACCTCTCCGTTTCTTCGCACAACCACTCAATTTTCCCTGAGCACTCACTCCCTTCCTTCCCCCTTTTTTTCTCTGAGCACCAAAGCATACCATTGTTGAATACGTTTATATTTTCATATGTTTTGATTGATTCTTCATCTGTGATGCAATATTAAATCACATGAAATTATTTTTTTGTGCTGTGACGTTTCAAATGATTTAATGGATTTGAATTCAGTTCTATGAATAACTGCACTATAAGTATTCAGCCACTGTGACCATTTTTTCTGTACCATATTAATAAAGTAAATCAGAACAATTTTACGCAATAATATGGATTTAATCAATCAGTCAATTGGAAAAATCAGCCAGTCTCAAAAAGAGACCAAAGTATGAAGTTCAAAGTTCTGGATTACAGGCAGTAGCACATATACTGCAAAAGCCACACAAAAAACACAGGTTACAAATTTCTACATGACGCAAATAGCGAGCTGGTAAGATAAGATACTGCTACAACACGTAAATAGTCCCAAGAATTATGTACGTGCCCATGTTTAGCAGAAGTCCCTTCTTGTGGGTTAGGTCTCAGAATAAGGGTGAGATAACATAGAAACACATTTTTGTTTTTCTGCATGGCGAGTGATTATCTCTTGTGTGACATCAATGGGTCCAATCCAGCCTATCTGACTTCAACATATTCTCAACATGGCAGAATCCACAATTGTTTACACCCTGTGCTCAATGATAATGCAAAAACAGTTCCTACTGTCGGACTCTCGTTGTTGAACAGATTGAAATGTGGTGGCCTTTTCTGTGATGTCTGTACTAATTGTTGATGTCCTGTCAAGCTTGAGTCTGCAAAGAATTATAATCTATGTGTTTCATTGCAGCTAAATTGACCATGCAACATTTTATGTGTATTTTCTAAAACTAATGTGCACTGTGACCTATGTATTTCTGCAGAACCCACAATTATCTTTTTCAGCACGTCCATGTGTTAGCCTAGGCCAGTTCACTACTGTCTTAGGTTTAAAACTATCCCTTCCCTGAAATGTTTGTATTGGGGTTTGGGATTTTATATTTGTGTGTATGTGTCAATAAAATGCATTCCTATTATTTCCCCACATCATCCCATGGGTTTGATGAGCTGGGCATGTGGATGTGATGAGTTCAATCAGTTATGCATGCCTATTTTCACCCCTGTGTTTATTAGCAACACCATGAGCTGGATGGCTTGTGCAAGTGCCAAATGAGTCGTGCATAGATAAATTCTTCCATTTGGTTATTAGAAACACTTTCAACTTGTTGAGTTGAAAGGCAGATTTGATGAGTTGGGAGAGTTGTTAATGCACATATTTACTCGTGTGGTTCATACCAGTGACACTATGAGCTTGATAGGCTGTGCATGGGCCTGTACTTCCCAGGGTGCCAACATGAAGCCCGTTCAGGCCGCAGGTTCAAAGTGTCTGACTCCAGCACAGCCTCAAGTTGGCTGTGCAGATTCTGCGGATTTGGCTCTTCCCACCAAGGCGTGAGAAGACAGCAGAACCTGACTGCTAATGCAAAGCAAAGATCCCGCCAGAGACAGAGGGGGTTCAGAGCATGGAGGCAGGATCACCAAGACAGGCCCCCAGCTCAGGAAGAGGGCTGGGTCAGCAGGCAGGGAGCACAGGTCACCTGCATATTAATCTAAACCTTGCAGCATTAGCAGGCAGGGTACACCGTCTGACTGCATTGAGACAGGGCAGTCTCAGCAGACGGAAGGGCAGGTTCTGTAAACAAAGCGAATCAATAGAATGGGACACTGGCATAAAAGAAGGGCGGGCCCAGCAGGCCCATCAGACAGTTCTCCAGGAATACAAACTGGGCAGCATTAGCTGGTGATTAGCTAAGGCCTTCTGAGAGGGAGCAAGGAAGGATCATCACGGAGGGACACAGTCCACCTGCATGGGAACAGGACAGGCACTGCAGGCAAGTAGCACAAGAGCTATCTGCAGGCGAAAAGTGTAGGTTTGTTAGAGCAGGCTGAGTGCTTATGGTGTATACATGGGAACAGGGCAAGCTCTGCACGCTTGGAATGAGGTGACTCATTTCTTACCTTCTTGTAATGGGGTAGCCTCAGCATAGTAGGCAGGGAGTACAAGCCACTACTTTTTAATAGGACAGGCTATGTAAGCAGGCAAATCCTGATACATAGGAACAGGACAGCTTCACCAAACAGGCTGCCAACATGGGTAGAGGTCAGGATCAGCAGAGAAGGCAGAACATGCCACCTGCATAAGTACAGATCAGGATCAGAAGAGGGAGCAGAATGCACAGGTGGTTTGTATGAGAAAAGAGAGGGAAGGAACATACTGGCTGGCATACCCAGACACAGTTCACCCATATGCATCGTGGTAAATGCAGTGAATTATAAAACTCACTTTAGTTGAAAGTCTTTGCAGTTTTTGTCATTGTTGGCATGGCTAGTGCTGTGTATCTCTAGACATGTGTTTCAGGATATTTGTTCTTCTTCAGTAGAGATTAACACTTATGTTTGGGGTTCTGGAAATGCTGCTCACAGTCTTCTCAGATTTCTGTACCACTCGCAGAATGTAAGGGCTACCCAGTGAGCTTGTCAATCCAATAACTCAACATGGAGCCAATCAAAAAGGAGGAGGGAGCACACTGCCTAATATACCAGCATACAGTTCACTCAGATGCATTATGGTAAATGCACTGCATGATAACCCTCTCTCTAGTTTGTATGAGAGTGAGGAAGCTTCGCCAGAGCTGGCAGGTTCTCTGATCTTATGGACTGGGCAGGGGAAACACAAAGAAAACGCCTCATTCATAGACACGACGCAGGCTGAGAACCGCAGGCATGGAATGAAGAAGGTGCTGATTCATGGTGTAGACCTATGTTGTGGTTTTCTGAGCAGAAGTGGCCATGACTTTCCTTGCAGTCTATCACATCCATCTTCTGTGAAAACAACATCTACTTAGCATGGCCGTCAGCTGTGCACAGTGGGGGTGGTCCGCAGGATCTGGTCTTCTTTTAGGCCCTGTGACCAACCTTCCACCCTTCCCAAGAGCAGGCACTGAACCAACTCCAATGTCCACACTGTGCACTGTATGTGGGCTTTTCCATGCAAATTCACACATTCTCCCTGTGGTCTGGGGATTTTTCCCCTTCATACCTCGACTGCCATTTATTTTTCAGGGCATAGACTGTGGTGCCTGGTATCCTGTAATGACAGCCACAACAAAAATGAATTAATTTGTGGATTCACAAATCCAGCATTGGGTGAATGCAAAAATGCTCCCTCTTCCCTCTTGATTTATTTTTCAATGTTATTATTTTCTTGAGGATTGGCCGATCCAGATACTCAAAGGATCCACATATTAATAGTCAAGATATCGCTTAAATTTACCCTTTGAATCTCACCCCACATCTTTTTGTAACATTTAATTCCTAAAAAAAAACTACTAAAGAGATATTTACACCAAAACAAGCAAAGTCACACCTATGAACAGCAATCTAGTTCGTCCCAGGTTTGGTGTAATTTTGTTCAGAGGTTTTTGCTGTTGTGGAGAAATATGGGGCGCCTTCTTCCCTCGAGTCCCATTTTTTGAATCTTTTGTGCAGTCATTAAAAGGCACTGAAGTTGTAAGATGTACTACTGGCATAAAGCACGAGGCAGAAGGTTGAGTAGCTTATAAATATTGCCAGCACCTGGAGATGAAAATATAGGAACATAGGGCATCATTACGATGGCGGGCGGACTTTGTCCGCCCGCCACTGCAGCGGAATGCGGGACCGTCCGCAAGGGGTGCGGCGGTCCCGCCATGGGTATTAGGATGCCACCGCCACGGTGGCGGTGGCATCCCGTACTGTTCGCATTGCGGCGGGCGGTGCTGTCACCAGCACCCGCCGCAATGCGAAAAACGCATGTTGTGCATTTGAATGCACACCGTGACAGGCACCGCGCGGTGCCTGCCACCTTGTGCATTCAAATGTAGGGAGGTACCATAGGTACCCCCCATGTGCACCCCCCACCCCTCCAAATCCTGGGGGCCCGCAACAGGCCCCCAGAAGCAAAAACCACATGGCTTTCCATGGTGGCAACACCGCCATGGAAAGGCTGCTTTCCGCCAGCATCCTAATATGGATGGCGGTGTCTTGCAGACACCGCCACCATGTTAGGGCCCTTTTCCGCCCGGTCGACGAGTCGACCGGCGGAAAAGCGGCGGACGGTCTTTCCGTCCGCCTGGGTCCCCACTGCCATCGTAATATGGCAGGGGGGGAAATGTTGTGCGGGCGGACGGGAATGGCAAGCGGATCGCCTCCACCATACGGGCGGCGGTGATCCGCCAGACATCATAATGACCCTCATTTTTTTTTTAAATATTTTTTTTTAAAGTATCTTTATTGCGTTTTTTCATGTTTTCCAACATATACAACAATACATTAAAACATTTAATGCTTATTACTAAATCATTGGTGCTGTGTTACCATGTATTTAAAGCTAGGTATGACTATCATACAGTCATAGCGGGTTCTATATTTGCCGCTCAGGATGTAGTGTGCACATACAGTTTTACAGTGGCAGCCACTACCCACGTGTATCAGTATGTCGGATTATAAAACTTGACGTGTCTGTCAAGTGTGTACCTCCCGACAGTGGTTAGCATCGCGCAATCACATCAGTAGTCGTGGAGGTGCTCAACACTTATGCGGTTCTCCCACGAAATACATTGCACTTTGGTCCATAAACATGGTAAATTTGCATGGTTGCAAGTTGCCAAACATCTCCAATTTAAACATTAAAACATGACTAACTAAACAGCGAAATAACAAAAGAAACAGAGATACCAAATAGAAGGATAATCATGTAGTCATCGTGTGGAGTGCCGTGCCGTATGGGATGCGCCTATACCTGTGTGGCGTTAATGAATGTGAGCTGCTGTGCCTATTCTATGTATCATTATATGGCCGCTAGGGCAACGTATGGCTAGCATTGCATTCGTGAGAAGTCCCTGAGAAACGCGGGGCCAGCACCCAGCCCGGTGACTGTTGGCAGAACCCTCTGCCATTACAGCGCACCTATGGCACCTGGCGACACATCAGCCACTATCCTCCATCCCATGCTCTGAGGGTACATGTGGTGTGACGTGTGAGGACGTGTGTGTAAGGGCGTTTAGGATGGCATCCCAAGATTCTGCTATGGGGTATTTTCGCAGCTCTGCCGTCTCTTCCCTATGTAGGACAGCGCTTTCCGCTCGTGCCCATACCTCCAGAGATTTCAACCAGTTGGGGACCTCCGGAGGATCCTTGTGTTTCCATCGCTTGGTGATCAGGCGTTTTGCGGTCAGGAGGCCTAAATCGCGAAATCTAGAACTCACTTTATTGGCTTTAGTACGTTTATAAAGACCCAGGATACAGACCTCCCATGTGTTAGGCACTTCAGCATTAGTGCATTTCGTAAGTGTCTCCGTTATCACATGTCAGTAGGGAAGGAGCAGGGAGCAGGACCACAGCATGTGTAGGAAGTCCGCGCCAAGGAGCCGACATCTCGGGCATGTGGAGGTGTTAATGTTAAAATATTTGTTCATCTTGTCCGGTGAGAGGTACGCTCTATGCAATATGTACGTCTGTATAAGCTTAAAGCGGGAATTGCGCGGTATGTGTGTGGCGCAAGCTAATACACCCTCCCACTCTTTGTCGGACCATGGCCGGCCCCTGTCGTTTTCCCAACGTGCTCGGAGTCTTTGTGGTGGTTTCAACACATGCTGAAGTAGGGCCTGTACTAGCCAGTGTACCACATGCGACCCCTCCCCCATTACATGCATATACTGCAATAACTGATGTGTCGACGGCTCCACGGCCAAATCCCCCCACGCTAACGTCAGGGTCCGCAGGACAGCCGCATGAAGAAGGAACTGACCCGCCGGCAAGCCGCCGTCCGCCGCCAAGGTCGCGAAGGGCAGAAGGGCACCGTCGGCGTACAAATCTCCAAGTGTCTCCACCCCCGTCGCAGTCCAGGACGTCAGCATGGCGTCCGTCACAGAGCCCCTTCCTTGGGGTGTCCCGACAAGGGGCAGGACCGGAGCATAAGGGACCGTGTCTTTTGTGAGTTGTAGGCTCCTTCGGTAACATCTATGAGCCAAGGCTATGTGTAGCTGCGCCGGGCGGGGAGTTTTCGCCAGTGGATGGAACAATCTGTAAATCTGAGCCTGCGTCCAGGACGCAGACTCAGTTGCCGTGTCCGCCAGACCCCTGCCACTCAACCACCCCGCGGCCCACTGCAGCTGTGCAGCTAAGTAGTAAAGACCCAAGTGTGGAACTGCCAGGCCTCCACGTTCAGGTGGCGCATATAATTTTTGCAACGCTACTCGGGCCGTCCCTTGTTCCAGATTAGACTTCGAATTAATCCTTCCAGTTCCCGGAATAGTCGTGCTGGGACATACACTGGAAGATTCGCAAAGTAATACAATAACCTCGGCAGTACAATCATTTTGGTCAAGGTGATACGACTCATCACATTGAGCGGGAGGGACCTCCAGAACTGCATCTGCGCCTTTACCGAGGAGATGGCGCGCACTAGGTTACCCTCCAATATGTCTGCTGGGGTTCTGTAGATATAAACACCTAAGTATCGGAACGTAGTTGGATACCAGGTAAGCGCAGTGCCGTTAATAATTATATCTGTCTCAGCCACTCCGTCGCAAAAGGAATAGGCGCCCGATTTGGCCCAGTTTACCTTGAGGCCTGACACTGTCTCAAATCTGCGGAACAATGTGGATATGGCCGGTGGTACAGCATATAGGTCCCTGATGAACAGTAACAAATCATCTGCATACAGGGAGACAGTGTGAATTCCGTCATGTAAAGGAACCCCCCAGTCTGTGCCGCCCTCTCGGAGGAGAGCTGCTAACGGTTCCATGGCCAGGGAGAAGAGCAGCGGGGAGAGGGGGCATCCCTGCCTGGTTCCTCGCCTTACTCTGATTGCGTCAGAGACGAGTTTGCCCGTCCGAACCCGCACTGTGGGGCGCCGATACAGCAGCTGCACCAGTTGCAAATATCCCTCTCCCAGGTCATATTTGCGCAGGACTGCTGCGAGATAGGGCCATTCCAGTGAGTCAAAGGCCTTCTCCAGGTCTAACACTAGACAGCCGGAGCGCGGCCAGTTCCTCGTCGCATACCCCTGAAGCCTAAATAGTCGGCGTATGTTAAGAGAGGTGCTCCTGGTTGGGACAAATCCATTTTGATCACTGTGCACCAGAGTTGGTACAAACGGGGCTAACCGCTTAGCTAGGATGGAGGCAAGTATTTTGTAATCCGTGTTTAACAGAGCCAGCGGCCGGTAGGAGCCCAGGAGTTCAGGGTCTCTGCCTGGTTTTAAGAGGGAGACCAGTAACGCCTCATTTTGCGTGGGTGCGAGTGCTGATTCATCCAGTGCCGCTGCATATACCCGCAACAGTTCCGGTATTAGTATATCCGAGTACGCTTTATAAAATTCAGCCGGTAGTCCGTCCGGACCCGGAGATTTGCCATTTGAGAGTGAGAAAATACTGTCTCTTACTTCGTCCGATAATAGAGGAGCATCTAGTTCCTCCTGTTGGTACAAGGTTAGTCGCGGTAACGTATGAGTGGATAAAAAGTCATTTATGTCTGCATCTGAGGCCATCAAATAAGACCTGTACAGTATGGAATAGTGTTCCACGAAGGCGTCGTGTATGTCTCGCTGTGTATATACCATGGTACCTCGTATATCTTTTATGGACGTGACAGGCGCCGTGGCCGTGTCTTGTCGTATCAGCCACGACAGCAGTTTGCCAGGTTTGTCCCCCATGTGGTGAGTGCGCGCTGAGTGTGCTGCATAGTTCAAATGCCTAAGCCGGTCGAGTAATCTGGAGTGTTCCTCTCTATCGCGCTCCAAGAATATTGGGACACCTCCGAGTGCTTCACCCTCCCCCCGGAGCAGTTTATTTTCAAGTTGCGTGAGGTCTACTTCCAGCTGTCTACGCATGCCCGCCTGTGTGCCTAAGCAGTCACCCCTGACCACCACTTTGAATGCGTCCCATTCTATGTGCGGTGTCGTGGCCGTATCGACATTCTCTTCAAAGTATCGAGTGATATTACTGGCCAGCAAATTTCGAAAGGGTGCATCTAATAATACATCCGGTTGTAACCGCCAGGTTGGAATTGGTGGTCGGATAGGTTCCCAGGACACCTCCAACATATGTGGATTGTGGTCAGAGTGCGTCCTGCCCAGATAGTAGGCCGCAGACACGTGCGGGAGCAGCTCCTCCGAGAGCATGTAGCGGTCCAACCTGACATGTAAGTCATGAGCGCCTGAGTAGTAGGAGTACACCCTGTCATGGGGGTTGCGGTGCCTCCAGACGTCTCTCAGGTGCCACTGAGTTGCCCAATTGGTGAGCGCCTTCATGGCCTGGTGCGTGCTTGTGCCTGGAAGGGGCGGGAAGGAGCGGTCCAATGAGACATCCAGCACACTATTATAATCGCCCCCCAGGAACATTGGAATATTATGCCATGGCGCTAGAACGCGCGAGATAGTGTAAAAAAAACCAGCCTGTTCCGTGTTGGGAGCGTAGAATGATGCAATGACAACCTGCCGGCCATCCAATGTGCCCCTAACTGCAACATACCTGCCCTCCTTGCCTACCAATGAATGCGTGATTTTGAAGGGGACCGCAGGGCGCACCCATATTAGCGTGCCTCGTGCAAAAGCCGAATACCCCGTTGCATACAGCTGACCGCGCCATCTGCGGTGTAAGCGTTGGATTTCCTCTTTAGCCAGGTGTGTCTCTTGAAGAAGAGCTATGTGTACCTGATGTCTTTTGAGGTACGAGTATATCTGATACCGTCGTGACGGGGAGTGCATGCCCCTCACATTCCACGTACTAATCTTAAATGAAGCCATAACTTGTACGAGAAACGAAGAGAAAAAGTGTCCCTAGCAGCCCAGCAGGTATACGTGGCGCAGGTGGCTCAATAATATACGGCTTTCCCAGCATTCTGACTCGTGGCGTGTTGTGTTGTATGACATGGCCTACAATAAGTGATATCTCACAACAATACCCTAACAATAACATCATCATGAACAAATTCCAAAAGGGCGAGAATGCAACCAGCAATCGTCCAAACACTCAATAGAGACAGGGGTGCGCTACGTGGTGCGCACGGATAATCTACAGTACTTGTGGCCAGTGTCTCAGAGGCTCCCCTTCTTCAGGCAAAATACGGTGTAAGGGAAGTAGTCTGTTTACACCAGTGCAGCGGCACTCATCAGGTGAATGGTATGAGCTGAAGCACCTGCGCTGGCAACGAGACCTACAATGAGGTCCCGTCCTCTCAGCCCCTTGTATGGCGCCTCTCCCGATCTCATACTAATGCTCAGGACCCCGGCAGTGCCCACCACACACAGGTATACTTCGGGCAATCATACCCTCCCACACCCTAATCACAGTACCTCTATGTGTAGTCTAAGCAGCGACAAAGTCCCTCCTTGCTCATATGATAGTGTCAGCCGTCTGCGGGGTGACATCGGGTTGCTCAGCAGAGTCCTGCGAGTCTTGCCGTCCGTATGGTCGCTCGTCGTCGCTCGATAGGTCCCGCGGGCTGGGGTTTGATGCGGTCTCGGCCACCATGGAGCCACTAATCTCCGCTACCGCCTGAAGGGCTTCTCTCTGCCCACCGAGTGCCAGTTCCTGGGAGGGTCCCACAGTCGGTGAAGATGGTGTCCGTGTTTCCGCAGATCTATATCCCCTTCGGCGGCGACGGTATGGGTCCCTCCGTCGCGGTAGGGTCGTCCTTGCAGTAGGGTCGTGACGCTCCGCTGCGGCGAATGTATCCAGCCAATCCTCCGCCTCCTCCGGTGCAGCAAAGAAGTGTGTTTTATCATTTGCAACAACTCGCAGGCGCGCCGGAAAGAGCAGAGAATATTTCAAGTTACTCTGTCTGAGGCGTTTTTTCACTGCCATGAAGGAGAATCTCTGCCTTTGGACCTGGATGGTGTAGTCCGGAAAAAACATTATTTTATGATTGTCTATGTGGACTTCTTGCAGCTTTCTGGTCTCTTGCAAGACCGCATCCCTGTCTCGATAGTTGAGAAGCCGGAGAAGCATGGGCCGCGGACTCGATCCTGTAGGAGGGGGTCGCGCCGGGACTCTATGCGCACGTTCTATGACAAAGTGGGGCGATAGGGTCCCCTCAGGTAACAAGTCTCTGAGCCATTTTTCCATGTGGGCGGTGCGCTCCCGTCCTTCCCAGCGTTCCGGTACGCCCACTACGCGCACATTATTTCGTCTTGCTCGCCCTTCAGCATCCTCGGCTCTCTCCTCCAGAAACTCCACTCGGTTCAATAAGTTCTGTACCTGCTTGTCCGTCCGAGTCACCTGCGGTCCGATGTCGGCGATCGCGGCCTCCAAGACAGTGGTGCGGTCCGTCAGTTTCCGGTGATCTGCATGTAAATGAGTGAGGTCAATGGCCACCTTATCAATTTTAGATTCCAGGGAGGTGCGGGTCTGATTGATGGTTTCTTCAATTCGCTCCATAGCTGCGAGCATCGCGTCTAGCTTATTCGCCGTTTGATCCGCGTGCCCCTGTTTCGCCATCTTGTCCGCTTTGGGTTTGGACGACGGCGCTGGGGTTTGTGTGCCTCCTGTTCCGGTCCGAGCTCGGGTGCCGCCCTACATGAGCCACCGGTTGTGCGCAACCACGCTGATCCGTGCGTGGTATGGGCTCTATTTCGTGCCTCCAGGTCACGGGTCGCTCAGCCTGGCTTGCGTCTATGCTAAGGGGTCGTGTTCAGTGCCTTCTCCCCGGCCCAGGCTCTCAGCGGCAGGGTGTCGTGTATCTCCTGGCTGCCACATGTGGTAGTGGACTGCAGAACAAGATGGCGCCCAGTCTCCTGCTGGACCCCGGCCCAGGGGACCACCAGCTCGGAGGGACCTCCGCTTAACAGTTAGCGGAGGTTGAAGTGTTCCACATATTGTGCCTCGCAGCAACCAGGGGCGCTCCAACAGTCTCCTCTACACCGCGTGGCCACATGTATGTCTTAGCGAGCCCCCAGTGCAGTCAGTGGCATTGCGGCGGGTCTCACTGCAGAACCCAGCGTCCCAACAGGGAACCAGTCGGTCACAGCCGTCAACCCCCTAGCGGGGGCTCACCTTCACTGGTTGCGTCGTGGGGACCGCAGCGGTGCAAGCGATCCAGGCAGTATTGATGTTGGCGGGTCTCCTCCCCCCGCCACGGTGACAGGCGGCCAGTCCGTGGGCCGGTGGGCGACGGAGATAGGCAGGTGGCACAGTAGAGGTCTCAACGTCGCAGCACGGCTCCGCAATTCATGTTTAGTGCGGCAGCGGCGAGGTGGACAGCCGCAGGCTACCTCCGGCGCTCGCGGTCAATTCGCGCCATCTTCCGCGGCCCTGTGGGCGGAGCTAATCCCCGGGCTCGGGTAGCCGAGTCCGGTCGCACGAGAGCCGTGCGTCTGGAGACTCGCGCAGTTGGGAGCCGCGACCCGGGGTCCCGGCAGGATGGAAACAGCAGCGGAGCTCCGGGTCGCTATCCGGACAGCGGCGCACCCGGCGAGGGCATCCGCAGGTGGCTACATTCGGAGATTGGAGCCTGTTCAGGGGAGCCTCCGACGGAGCTCTACTGAGACACCTCGGCCGCCATTGCAGTCGTAACCACGCCCCCCATCATAATGACCCTCATAGTACATAAGTTACCTGGTACATATTTTTAAAATACATGTTTATTTAGTGGCAATTCGCATGAAAACAGTGTTTTTTTCGAGCTGTGAAATCTTTATTGAAAACAGTAAGTGAAATACTGGACTACACTATCTGCATTAAAAAGAAGATAAAGCTACTTATTATGTAGTTAGGATTATTGGGTTTCATATAAAATGGTCTTTGCTTTCTTGAAAACACATTCTGCCTATAGAAATCAGAGTTAACATTGGACACAGGTTACAATTATAACTAGGCTTCCGGTTTTATGGTATTTATTTTTTTGACTTTTCCGTCTGTATTTATCCATATTTATTTTTGTCAACTTTATCTGTATTTATCCATATTTATTATGGGTTTTATGAAAAAAATAAAGCTGAAAATGGTGTATTTCCACATTTATTTAATTAATAAATATGCAGTCATGCTTGAATGCCTGCCGGCTTTCAGTAATATGAACACCCGCAGAAGATAAATCAATGCAATTATATGAAAATATACACATTATAGTATCAACCTTGTGCATATTTACTGCTGTTTAAGCCTCTTTACTAAAACTTTCTTTTTTAACCCCCTTACCTTTCAATCCACACTGTTATTGACCTGCCAGTAATGGCAAAGTGAAATTAGAATCACACAAAAAGCACCCATTTTCCGTTTTTATCCACATTTAAAAATAAATACAGACAAGAAAATAAATGGTTTTCTGTCTGTATGTATCTGTAAAAATCAGTAAAATCGGAAAACAGGGAGCTTTAATTATAATGTCCAGTTTTAAATGATAGACTCTTGATTCAACAAGAAGCAGTGAGTGTGCTCAGAAATGGTTGAAACTATACCCAGCTAGGCAGAGCTTACATTGTAACCTGATTGCTATAAGAATGTTCATCTTTCAGTAATAGACTGTTGAGTAAACAAGAGGCAGTGAGTGTGCTCAGAAATAGTTGAAACTATACCCAGCTAGGCAGAGCTTACATTGTACCCTGATTGCTATAAGAATGTTCATCTTTCAGTAATAGACTGTTGAGTAAACAAGAGGCAGTGAGTGTGCTCAGAAATGGTTGAAACTATCCCCAGCTAGGCAGAGCTTACATTGTACCCTGATTGCTATAAGAATGTTCATCTTGCAGTAATAGACTGTTGAGTAAACAAGAGGCAGTGAATGTGCTCAGAAATGGTTGAAACTATACCCAGCTAGGCAGAGCTTACATTGTACCCTGATTGCTATAAGAATGTTCATCTTTCAGTAATAGACTGTTGAGTAAACAAGAGGCAGTGAGTGTGCTCAGAAATGGTTGAAACTATACCCAGCTAGGCAGCGCTTACATTGTAACCTGATTGCTATATGAATGTACAGCTTTCAGTAATAGACTGTTGAGTAAACAAGAGGCAGTGATTATGCTCATAGATTGCTCCACTGCCAGCACAGCAGTGCTAACAATGCGCCTTGACTGAGTTTAGAATGTTATGGGTTTACTTGGCTTTCACAAATACTCTACTAATTAAAAAATATGAGCTAATGCTAAGTTCTGAGATACTTGAAGCTTTTCCTTTCTAATTAAACAATGGATGATGGCCAAGCTCTGCAGAGGCTGTCATTACAATGTAATTTTCAAGAAATATGCAAATTATTTCATGTATCCCTGTGAAATCATGGGTTTTTATACTACTGCATTCAGCCAAATAAATGTGCCTGAAAATGTTACACACCCAGATATATATGTAGAACAGGAAGCATGGAACTCAGGCTCCTTTATATGGAGTACCCTACAACACCAGTGGCACGCTGAATCTGCTCACCTCAAATATCTGTTTTTCTAGCATACGATTAGCACAGTGCTATCCACGCCGAGCTTGAAAAGGACAAATTTTCACAGCTTTTACTTTTTTTTTGTTTTAAATTTAGTAGTGAATTTATTGAGGATCTGCGAAATGATGGTAAAATTAAAAATAAATATAGTAAAAAAGGGAAGTGTGGTCTTGCGCCCTTCTTTTCTAAACCCCAAGGGTTGAGGGGGACTATGCTTATTATTTTTTGGGGGAGGGGACACGTGTGGCTCCCCTTCCCATGCCGTTTTTGGCCCATGGGGCCCTATCACCTCGGGCCTGACATATTGTTCAGGGGGAGGTGGGCACGACCCTCCTCTCCTAGCCACTTTTGGCCCCAGGGACCCCATCCTCCTGGGCCCAATGTAATTTTTAAGGGTAGGATGGCTGTGCAGCCCCCTCCTCAAGCCTCTAAAGGCTACAGGGATCCCATCCCGGGGCTGCTAAACTTTGTAAAAGGGAGGGGGACTGCACAGCCCTCCTCCCTGAGCCTTCTGTGGACTTGGGGACCCCATCCCCAGGACCCGGCTCACTAACTGTGTGCCTGGGAGCCCTCCTCCGGGACATAGAGGTCTCTTTGCCTGCACCGCCAGAGAAACCTGTGTTCGCTCTGACTTGGAAGGAGCATTTTTTAATCTTTAAAAATGCCCCCACCTGCTGGGAGCAAACTTTTGATCTGTTTCCCTGCCCGCACTATTGCAAGCTGGGAAACAGATCAAAATATTGCTCTTGCTCAGAGGGAGCAACATTAGTAGCTGCTTTCTCCGGGCGGAAGCAATGCCGGCTCCTGCAGCATGCAGAGAGTTGGCTGGGGCCCAGTGGCATCACTAGGGTTGGTGTCACCCAGTGTGGTAACTCCCGAGTCCAGGGGTGCGGGGGTGCGGACCGCACCGGGCGGGTGACACCATCACATGGGGTGACACCGTGAGCCTCTGCTTAAAGCAGAGGCTCACGGTGTCACCCCATGTGATGGTGTCACCCGGTGCGGTCCGCACCCCCCGCACCCCCCGCACCCCCCTAGTGACGCCACTGCTGGGGCGGCAGACGCCTTGGGGCTTCCCCCATAGCCCCAGTGAGTATATGGTGGGTGCCTTGGGTGCGCACCAGGGCACTGACCTTTAAGTAAAGCGGGCCCAGAGGGATGGGGTCCTCGTGGTCAATAACAGCTCGGGGAGGGCACCCTCCCCTTTATATTAACTAGTGGACATGGGGGATGGGGTCCCCAGGGCCTAATAAGGCCACCTTCTCTTTAATGAAAAAAAGTCCCAGGGGGATAGGGTTCCCAGGGCCTAATAACGCTCGGGGAGGGGGCCTTGGGGCCCCCTCACCTTTAAAATTAAAAAAAGCCCTGTGGGATGAGGTCCCCAGAGCCTAATAAGGCTCGGGAGGGGGGCCTTGAGGTCCCCTCCCCTTTAATATAAAAAAGTCCAACGGAGAGGGGTGCCACGGAGCCTCCCTCCCCTTTAAAATAAATAAGGCCCTAGGATTGGGGTCCCCGGGACCCCAAGAGTTTATGGGGCAGGCCACATGCCCCCTCCCCTTTAAAATACATATGGCCCTGAGGGATGGAGTCCCCAGGGTCATATTAGGCTTGGGGATGGGGGCCACGTGCCCCTCTCCTCTTTAAAAAAAAAAAAAAAAGACTCTGGGGGATGGGGGTCCCCAGGGCCAGACTTTGTGGCCAACCGCACAAGTTATAGATACCTTAGGGCACAAGCTTTAGTTACGTGAGATAACTATAACTGGTGAATTTCAGTCGTTTTTAGAGTTTTAAACGTTACGTTGTTATTGAACATTTCACCTAACTATAACGTTACTTTAACCTTTGGTTTTTCCAGTGAATATATTATATACATAGATGTATACACATGCATACTCACCCACCTCTGTGCTTCCCATCGCTTCATGATGCTACTGCCGAGACTGGAGAGGTGGGGGCACGTTTGTCTGTGCGAGATTAGGGTTGCCTTGTTAGTCGTCCTGCAGGCTAATTCGGAGTGAAATGCTTTAGTAGGAGCGGGCTGATTCTATCAGCAGAACAAGAACTAATTAAATTCCCTCTGACCATCAGGCAGTAAATAATTTATACCCAGACAGATGCAATCTATTCACCAGCATCCAGCCCAAGCTGCAGGCGGGCGAGGGGGCAGGCTATGATGGGTGCCAAGAGTGGGCAGGAAGCCATTGTCTGAGGGGTGCACAATGCCTGCAGCAGAGGGCACAGAATGGGCCATTATGCAAGGAGCGCGAAGTGCCTCCCATGGGCGCAAGGAGTACCTGGGGTGAGCTACAGTGGTGAGGTGGGTCACCCTGCGAGTCGTACACAATGAGAGACAGGCGGTTGAAACGGTGTATTGCTCATTAGAGGGGCGCCCAGGTTTGGAACCCGAATCCAGTGGCGGCTGCCATCTTTGGAAGGGAGGGAGGCGGGTAAATGCGGTCAAAAATATATCAACTAAATTCATGCTTACATTGATTACATTATCGTTTTAAAGTTAAAATGTTTAACTTTAAAATAGTAATTTAATGTTTGTCGGCAATTTAGGGCATAATAAACATAAAATACATTTTTAAAAATGAAATAAAACACACTTACCTTGCTGCACGTCCTCGCTATGTCCCTGTGTTCTTCTCTCCTCGGGCCCAGCGTACTTCCCTAACCAATCCTGGAGCTGCTCTCATGCTGTTAACCACGATGAGAGCAGCACCAGGATTGGTTGGAGCTGGCTCTCTTAGCGCTCCAAAGAGCACTGGAGGCCTTTGCTCGCTCTCAACCCAGCTGTCCAAGACAGCTGGGTTGAGAGGTTTAAAGTGTGCATGTCTGGTTGGCCATCGCAAGACAGTCGGCCAAAGTGACATGCACACTTTAAAGTGCCAAGCCCATCACTCCTCTCTGCTGCTGCCACTCAGCAGCGGCCTCGCCCCCTGTCCTGAGACTCAGGACGGGGGTTTGCAGAGTCAATGAAAAATGCAATGGTAATAATGTCTATTACAAGTTTTGGGGCTTTTGAACGGGGAAACAAACACTATTGCTATGTGATGCAGCATTCTGAGGAAAAGAACTCAGAATTATGCATCAATACTGCTTCCCGCTGTATTTAGTGAGTGTGCTATTAAAACACCAAAAGGCTGTAAGAGAGTAATAAGGCACTTTGTGTTCCCTTCCTCGACAGTTTTATTGTGCACACAAGAGCTCTGTAAAATCTTAACATGCAGAGAAACAATCTACATACATTTCCCAGTAATGCCATTATGCTCCAGATATGCAAGTTTTTGTGAATCAGACCTCAAGAATTATGCTTCCCTTTGCTGAATTATATGGGAGTGAAAATTATCTCACTGTGATGCGAAAAAAAACTATTGCACAAGTGAAGGAAAACTATGAAAAATCTCGACTTTTGTGCAGGATGAAGCTAAAGAACACTTCGCAAAACTTTGCAGGTAAAAACAAAAACTGTGTGCACCACTATCTTAATGCACTGGAGTTGGCACCAATGTGTGACCCCAGGTGAGAGGTGCATTAGGAGCAAAGGATCTGAACAGCCAACTCTTTCTTCTTTGAAAAACGCACACGCTTCTGTACACTGACCCCAGAGCTGAGCTGACGAGAGTCCTTGCCTTGGAGTGCCTCATCACTGTAATATCATCTCTTCTGGCATCAGGGAACCTCTACCGGGCTTCAGAGATTCCAGATCGAGGCAGCCCAAGTGTGTAAGCAGGTCACTCACAGTTGATCTTAGGATAAAATGTAAGGTCTAGTACACCGTGCATAAAACATTCTGGGACAAAGTTCCTGTACACGTGCAGAAGCTGACAAGTAAGCAAGTCTCATTCAGCGACCTTCACTCAAGGTCTGCCCACCAGATTGGCCAATACTCTTTCAAGGGGGTGTAACATGGAGGCAGATCACTTGATGTTCAAGGACTGAGACTCTGGAATGCCCTGCACTGTAACTTCAGATCTGAATCTAACCACAAGGGGTTCAGGAATCGTTCGGTTACATTCCGTACACAAACTGACCTGCCGTCCTCTCAGTAGCTGGACTTCTTTTCCTGCTGTTAATACTCTGAAATAAATGAAAGGTGACACGCAGGGCATCACAAGACGTCTTAATAAATATATCAGTGCACAAGCAGTAATGGGTGATGTAATCAGGAGGAAGGTGAGGGCTGTCCCAGGGCTGCCAGCATGGGTGATCTTGTGGAAACATAGTTGAGGAGTGCTTTGAGATTGTCAACCTGAGTTTATTCAGCAGAAAGGCAGGATGTGGATGCCTCAGAGTGGGCAACAGAGAGCCATTCTGGGAGGAGAAAGGCATGTGGTGCCTCACATTCGCATTTGGAGACCTCATTCAAGTAGGCCGGCGAAGTGACATGGTGATCCGCCAAGTAGAAGCCTATGAAAAAGTTAGTAACACGTGCCTTGGAAGACAGCAAAGGGATGGAAGTCTGAAGAAATGAATGCTATCCACTGCTCCTAGTGTAATAGAAATGGAAGCCAGTGACTGCTTATATAGCCCTCGTCAATAACAATTATCTGTTGCTCCTTCACGATACTCTTCCTCTCGACCATAGAGAGGATGAAATTGTATGTTGGCCCCACCTGAATTGGATACGGAGACTTGCTTGTTGCACACAGCAGCATGCAGCAGGCAAGCTGGCTGTCAGTAGACTGGCACAGATTAAGCTTTTGTTCCCAGTGTTGCCATGGACACTCACCTTGGGGAATCCATATTGTGATTTGTGAGCCCAGATGGGATGTCTCAGATGGGTGCACATCTGGATCCAGGTGCCTGTTTTGGGCAACAGGTTTCAAACCTTTGTGGATGACCATCAGCAAAGGGTCTAGTTGGGTCAATTTGTTTTAGAATTCGCCCTACCTCTGGTGTAGTACACTCTCTGCCGATGAATCGTGTATTTCAGATGCTAACACGACTTCCATCTTCACTCTGATGCAGAGGATATCCAGCTACTTCAGGTTGATTACCAAGGAAAACAACTTCAGTTGCTGAGCAGCCTTGGGATGGATTGTGATCACCATGGTGTGGCAGCCTGGTGGGCGCTTTCTATATGAGCTGCTCTAACACTAACCTCAGAAGGGAAAAGAAAATAGCTTACATTATTTTGGCAAAGTCATTCTACTCCATGGTGTATATACTACAGTGATCTAACCAGCTTTGGAAGACGACAGAGAATTGTCCAGTTTTTGTGTTTGAGAGTACTAAACCTCCTTTTTGGGGACAAAGATCTAGGTTTGGAGAACACACGTACTAAATTTTGAAAAATGTGTATTGAAAATGACAAGACTATCTTTAAAAGGGCAATGACAGGTGCCCTGCTTGGGAGTTCTAGGCCTGTTACTGTCCTAAGCTTGTTGGAGTAAAAGTAAGGGCCATCTCACACAAGTCCCTTCCCACATACAGCACATCATCGAACTTGCCTTGTACATTGCATAAGAACTCGATTGGAGAAGTTGAGTCACATATCAAGCTCTCTCTTGTCACAGAATCCCTCCACTGCCCTACAGGACATTCTACTGGTATGCACATAAGAGCGATGCTCTGCACTACACGGTCCACATTCTGACAGAAGTTTGTTTCTCCTTTAAGCAGAATGTAGGTTACTTTGCTCTGACTAGACTGAGAGCCTAAATGTTAATCTTGTGAGTATCCAAGGAGGCGTGGCATAACGTAAAATAATGCCCCCCCTTGCAGAATGTGATAAGGGCCCCTGAGTCTCCCATGTCTCACAGATATTCATTGAACTTGCGCCGAATGGGTCCCCCTTGAAGGGTTAGGGCCCCCCTGCACTGCAGGGGCCTGCATTACTCCCCTGCCAGGAGGGTGATATTGAATCTTATTTTGCAGGGAGCCCATTGAAGTTATGGAGATTAAAGCATTTTTCGAGAGTTAGAAATAATTTCAATGGCAGGTAAGTCCACTGAAGTCTATGGGAGGTATTTCCTATGTTTGGAGGATGAAGATGAGTTCAAGGGTGGGTGATACCTTCCAAAAGAGGGTGAGCTGAGAGGTGTGTAATTGCGTGCCAATACTTAACATAATAGGTGGTTTCAATTTGACTAGAGAAATGTGTTACGAATAAAGCACATAATTACTTCACTTTAAGAAAAAAAACATGTAGATGATGTAATATTGCCACCCCAAAAATGAGGGCTGACGTTTGGAGTAACTAGTATATCTTTTCATCTATGAGCACTTGACGAGGCGAGGCAGTTCATACGTCAGGGCCCTGCAGTATCTCACGCATGCACAGTGACTCTTTCCAAGTGTCAATAGTACAGCAAGCCTTACAAACATTTTCGTCAAAAACTGAAGGGCTGGAGTTGAAATAGTAAATCACCCTCTGCAAACACTTGAGCATATTTCTATGCATCCCCTCCATCAGGTGAAGCATGGAAATACATTTACAGACGTGTGAGCATGGACATGGTCAGACTGTCCTGTAGGGCAATGAAAGGGTAGTGCCAGAAGGGGTGGTCTTGAGGTCGATGCGAGGGCCCGTTTTTTGCTGTTTGTGGATCTGTTTTTTGCTCTGATGAACCGCTTTTTACTTTTGAGTTAATTCACCTGATATTGCCACAAACGTTGCCCCCAGTAAGCAGAAATAAATGCTCGTGGTGTTCCATGCCAAAACACCTATACAGCCGGATTTTCAAATGTGGGCCACTGTTTTAGCTTTCTGATTCGCTAATGGGGGCCACTTTTATTTTGGTGGAGGGGCGTAACGCTGGCACCTGTAGCACAAGGGGCCCCCAATCCTCTAGAGGGTTTCCAACTTTACACGGGGGCACTACTCCGTACAAGGCCAAATAATATCTGTGTGATATGGGGGACACAGGGCCCCCTCATTACTTTCTGCAGGAGAGCCCCACTATTTTGCGTTACATCATTGTTTAGTGGCAGGGCATGTTTTCAGTCCCAGGCCGACCGTGAGCGGGGATGGCTAGAACAGGGGCCACTGATTTTCTGGAAGCTGCGCCCCGAGGCGCCCCCTCCTGACTTCTAGTTGGTGGTCTCCAGGACGCGCGAGCGGGTTTCACTGGCACAGACCCTTTCTGATCTGCCTGAGTTTTCCTCTCTTGTTATCTGACCCCGGCCTCTGATTAGATCATTCTTCTGTCTCGGCGGTAAATATCTGCTTTGGCTGCTTAAAAGCTGCAGTTTACTCTAATTACCACTGAGCCGCCGACTCTCCTTCCACGCGATCGAAAGAGTAAGAGTGAAAATCATTCGCCGGGTCCTCCGGGGCAGCAGGGGGCGTGGCAGCGGGCTGCGCGCCAGAGCGCGAGGGCTGTGCCACCGGTGGGCGCTCGACGGAGGACTGTGGGACGGCAGGCAGCAGGCCCTTCACGTCCACACAGTCACCGCCGGACTCCGGGGTAGCGGACGAGAGTACTTGGGGTTCCCACCGCTGGGTCTGGGCAAGCAGGAGCCACTGGCTCTATTGCAAAAGGAGGGGCTGCTGGTCAGGCCAGGGAAGGAGTAACCACTATGCAGAAGAGGGAGAGGGGCTTATGTTCCTAGTGGGCTTTCGGTCAATGCTTCATGTCACCCATAGTGACAGATGGGTTGTGGATGCCGCACTCGGGGTTATCCATGCATTGAAGTGCTACCCATGAGGAGCTCTTATGGCGCCCAAGGAGTCCACAGTAGTTTCCGATTGGAAGCTCTCCACAGGCCTCCTTTAAGGAAATGCCTCTTTTTGCATGTTCACCCCCACATTTTTAGGTCGAGCCTGGGCAGTGCATGCACTGCTCTACGAGGCATGCTGTATTCAGGTAGGGACTTGAAGCTCCGTCCACTCTCCGCCCATATTCCTCATTTGCTTGTGTCATTGTCCACTGTAAACTGTGGCTTTTCATTGGGCAATATGCTTAGTAGTCCCTCCTTAGTACCGCCATGTCTCATCTTTTAACCTCCCATAAGCACTGGCCCTCTTATGTGTGTTGTTACTCAGTAGGCTTTAATTACAGCCTCTGAGCACTATTTTCTCAAATAGCTTTGTCCTGCCTGCTGTTGCAGGCAAGACACGCTCTCTCCTAATAATTAAAAAAAAAAAATCTTTATAGCACGGGCGCCAAACGCTTTTGCAATGCAATAGGTCTTGCATTTGCGAGAATTTAAGCTATTGGCATTGTACATAACAATGCCTTTTATTTATCTGTTTTAAAAACAGCACATAAATAAAAGGCATTGTCTATTTACTATGCCAATAGCTCAAACTCTTGTAAATGTGAGACCTATTGCATTGCAAATGCTTGTTGGACTGATGCTGCTGGTTTATCGACTCTGAGAGTGCACTGAGGGTTGCTAACCAGACCTCAGTGCCAGTGTTCCTATCCCTTACAAAGTGTATGTCGAATTGGCTACCCCCAGTTGGCACAGACTGACTTACTTATAAGTCCCTAGTGCATGGTACCCAGGGCATGTAAGGAAGAGTGTCGACCCAGGGCTGTCGCACTGAGTGTGCCACCCTGTGTGTGACAAGGTACAAAATGGCTCCCAGCCTGCCACTGCAGACAGGAAGGACAGTGGTAAGACTGCTAGTTCGACTTTATTTATGTAAGTCTCCCCAAAGAAAAGCCAATCAAGCTGTAAGGCAGGGAGCTGTACATTATTAAGTAAGACATGTATTTTTTATATACTTCTTAACAACAACACTTCTAAATTGTCGTTTTGCTGTAGCAGAGTTAGTAGCCCCATTGGCTAACACTGAGTTACCCGCTGACCCCTCAGCTTGGCTAACTTCTGAATGGGAGTACTTAGATGGGTACTGCAAGGTATCAAATTAATTGTGGCATTAAACCCAACATGATGCCCAAGTCAATTTTAATGTCAGTATTAAAGAAATGCAACTTTTAGAAAGTTGCCACTCTGTGAACCAGTTTGTCCATTGGCCTCATGCAGTCACTGGCCCCCAGGCATCTTTCTACCTTCCTGGAAATAGTTTTAACGACTCCCAGGCTTAAGAACAATGGCAGCCTGTTAGGTCAAGGAACTAACCTCCTCCTCCCAGGAAGCCACTCAGGGTGTTGGCCCAAAAGGAGAGCTTCAAAGGCGAAGCCGCCTTTGGTGGGCAAATGGCAATCACACTCCTGAGGGGCTGCCCTTTGCTCATGTAGATAGGATGGTGGTGGGAACAGAGAAGGGAGACCAATGCCCTAACCACTTTTCCCGTGGGCATGTAGCCCATAGGTAGCCACACCTCTAGGGTGATCTACCAACCTCCTAGCATCCAAGGAAAGGTTCAGACATCTTGAGTGTGGGCAGAATAGTGCACTTTGAGATTGCTAGATGCCACGCATAGCCAGAAGGTGGTCACCAAGAGGGAGGGCAAATGGTAGCCCATTGGCTAGTGACCTTATCATCCTCCAGGGCACTTTCTGAGCATAAACATGGCACCCCTGGCACCCTGAACCGAAGATAACGCCAGAACTAGAAAGAGGACCGAAGAAGGACTGACCTAATGATCCCTGGACTTGGCAAAGAGAGGCTGCACCGTCTGTTGGACTGCACCTGCTGCACCTTGGACTGGCGAAGAGAGGACTGTGCCTGTGGCTCCAGGCTATGGGAAAAGTTGCTTCCTAACACCAGACCAAAAACATGACTCCAATGGGGCAGTCGACTGACCCCCTAGGACCAGCATTAGGACCATCAAAGTTGAAGTCACCCACTTCGGCCAGTCAGTAGCCACTACAGAAGAAACGTAGCTCACTGTCGCTGGGGTACCCGAAGAGACTGATCCTCAATGGCCAAAAGTTGCACCCAAGTCAGCTGGATTCAGGAGTGTCGTTTAAGTCCAGATGGGTCACCCAAGAGGAATACCAGCCTCCACTCAGGGATATCACTGGGACAGCTGTGGGCGGAGACTGGTAGCCCACCCGCAGCCGGTCTTCTACTGTCTCAGAGGACTTTGGGGGACTCCGACCTTTGTGGCCAAAGTCGCCCCACCTGACCCGTAGACCGAGTAATGACCGAAAAGGCACAGCCATCGACCTCACAGCACCCAGAGCATCCTTGGGCATCTTCCATCTCCTGCATCTGCAGCATCGGGACCACACTATTGAAGTCTATGGTGGTCATGCTGTAAAGTTTGGAACTGAACTGGAAAACACTTTGGTGGCCACGTAACTGTTCAAATACTCCTTATTGGTCCCCCAGATCTCCATCCATGTCAGATTTGGTCGCCAAAGTCAGGCCTGAGTAGTCGAACACAACTCTTACGCACTTTTTTAAAGCTTACAATGTTTACGGTTACCAGTGCTTATTTGCAGTTGCATTAAGATTAAAGTTTTCTTTAAGAATCTGTATCTCCTAAACCCTCCGGTGGATTTCGCTCATCCTGTTCTCTAAAAATTCATAAAAATATAATCTATTTTTTAAAACTGGTGTCAGATTTCGTTAGTGTTTTGTGGCTTTCTTATTTTGTTGTTTTGGTACTGTTAAATGTTTTACACTAGTTCCTTTGTTTAAGGCTTGCTGCTTGAAGCCATACCTATCCAGGGGTGAGCTTAAGGTTTGACAAATGAGCGTGACTGGACCCAAGACAATTTTTGTGGGTGTATTACATGGTAAGGCTGCACAGCCATATAATATAATACACCCGAATCCTCACACCTCCTCAGCAGAGACACTGTGCAATGGCTATTTCAACAATAAAATGCAGTGGAGCTGACTCACAGAACAGCAACTCTTACTCACAAACATTCTCTCTGCTGCTTGTAGTGACCTCTTGTTGTCTATATGGACTTCTCCTTTATGATCCCCTAATCTCCTACTAGTCTCTGTCTTGCATAGCTTGAGCTTGGCCTCAAACTACCCATTGACATTTGAGATAGAAGTGTGACTATCTGAGCCACACTGGGGGTCCACCTGACCATGCTGGGCTACACAGAGGTTTAGCAACTGGCCAGTTACTGCATCCTGAATCCTAAGCTTGTAGATGTGAACAGCAAGGTCCATTTTAGGACTGTAATCCATTTGGGCTTGAAGGACATTTTAATTTAGGGATTGAACCAGTCCTAACCCCTTTGGTCACCTAACATGAATCCTCATGAGTCCTAAGAGCATTGGCTCTGATTGGCTAGCACTTTCGTGGCCTGAACTCTAGAACTGCACAATCCCACATTCTATTAAGTTTCTAGTAGAGGGATAGTCAAGTCCTACAGCAGCGTGAATCCACTTATCTAGAGCGTTGCAGAGTTCCTGTGAAGGATGAATCGTGTCCTTTGCATCTGTTGGGCAGGAGTACTCTCTGATGATGCTGAAGAGTTCCCTGGTGCAGTTGGCACTTACCCCGATGCGGTCTGCAAGGGCGTCCTTTTTCGTGTCTTTGAGTCGTTGGTGGTATTCGTTGAGGGCTGACTTGAAGGTGGCTTGGTCTGTAGCGTCTCTGCTAGTGCATCATATTGCCACTGCGTTTCATTGCACTGAGTTCTAGTGTGTACCAGCTGGCTTGTTTGGTGGATCTGCAGGTTTTGGATGTTTTAATGGGGGCTACTTGGTTGGTGGCATTGGTGATCCAGGTGTTGAAGTTCTGGACTGCTTGTTCCAGATTGGTTGCAGCATCTGGCTGGGTGGTGTAAAGGGTGTCCATCCTTTGTGTCTGTCCCACTTTGCTCCAGCTGCGGAAAGAGGTGTTGGTGGGGTTGGAGGCAGTGCGCAGTTATCCTGCGATAGTCATGTAGACAATAGAGTAGTTGGTCCAGGTGAGTTCTCTGGGCATGGCTGTATTTGACTCTGTAGTTGGACATGAAGACAGGGTCCAATGTGTCTCATGCCCTGTGTGTGCGGTCTGTAACCAGCTGGGTGAGGCTGATGTTCTTCATTTGTTCCAGGATGTTGGCGGAGTTAGTGTCTGTGGGGTCGTCCTGGTGGAAGTTGAGGTCTCTGAGGAAGATGTAGAGCTTGGATTTGATGACAAGTGGGGCGATGAAGTCTCTAACGGTGTCGCAGAAGCTGGTGCGTGGTCCTGGGGGTCTGTGGGTGAGGGTTTTTTGTATGGTTGTTTCGTCGTCTGTGCGGAGTTGGAAATTGAGGTGTTCCATGATCGGTGTGGTGCCATCTTTGGTGATGGTGCAGTGGATTGTTTTTTTGTGGATGATGGTGATGACTCCTCCATGTCGCACCATACATGATCACACCATCACCTTCCCCTCAAGCTACTTAAAACCTTGGTGCATAGCACTTTCCTATGAAAGAGCAAGCATGTTTGCAAATATGAAGACTGAAAATAAAACCTCTATGGCAAAATTAAACACATCAAAAACATGTTGGATATTTGTTGCAAACAGATATTAGAAACAATAAAGGCTGCAGTAGCTCAGAAAGTGTAGAAATGTGCAGAAAGATGCTAGCTTTTCTCTATCCAAGAAGTGCAAAAAATAATGTGTCCGTTTTTGTTTTTTTAAACAGCTGGTTCAGCTGTGTTCCTTGACCTAACCTGGCTTTCACCTCAGCTGCTGGCTCTAGCAGCAGGCATTGTGACGTCAGAACTTGACTGTAATAATTTATAATAGTTAACGTCTGGAGTCTCGTCTTTATAATTGGCGACTGGGTACGTCACAAGTCACAGATTATAAAGATATTTGAGATTATAGAAGCCCATGTATTATATACGGGATAAAGTACTCCATGCCATACATTATAAGGCTATTGCTAGTCATCGAGGAGCTCCATGACCATATAGAGGAATCAGGCCGAAGGCCAATTTCCTTAATAAGGTTATGGAAGTACGAGGTCACTTGCAATATCCTTATCATGTACAGTAGGGGGTACTTTAGTCCGTATAATGCATGGTCACACCATCATCTTTCCCACATACCACTTAAATCCTAGCTGAGTAGCTTTTTTGTATGAAAAAGACAGCATGTTTACAAACATTAAGAATACAAATGTAATCTATAGTGCAAAATTAAATACCTCGAAAAATCTTATATATATTTTACACAAAGATATTAGAATCAGTTTAATACAAGTACATAAAAAAAAGGATCAGTAGCTCAGAATTTGTAAAAACATGCAGAAAGATTCTAACTTTTCTATAATTACCTAAACACTGCAAAACATAAACATGTTGCCATAAATATCTCCTTTCTGTTTGTCACTGTGGCTAGAAAAACAGAGCAGAAGAAAGAAAAGCCATGGTTCGTTTTCGCTCCTTAAACAGCTGCTTCAATTAAGTTCCATAATCTGCCTTTCCCTTCAGCTGCTGGCAGCAGGCATTGTGATGTCAGAACTTCAGAGGTGTAACGCAGGCCCCTGTGGTGCAAGTGGGCCCCCAACCCATTAGAGACCCCCCTTAAGCATAATGCCAATGAATAATTGTGAGATAGGGGGATACTCAGGGGCCCTCATCACATTGTGCAGGGGGGCCCCATCATTTTGTGTTACACCACTGCAGAACTCAACTGTAATAAGTAATAGCAGTTGAGTTCTGATGTAATCTACAATAGGCGACTGTGTGTATCACAAGTTGCTTATTATAAAGGGATTAGAGATGGGTTTTTATACAGGAATTGCAGAATCCCATGTATTTCGCCCTTGTTCCTCTATATGGTTATGGCACTTCTTGGTGACTATATATATGCCATCCAGTAGTTATAGTTAGGACCCCATTTCCATGGGAAAACAATGTTTTGTTTTGTTTATAACTTTGGCACTGTTTGAAGAATCTTCTCGAAAAAAAGGTAATCCACCTCTTCTGGAAAGTTTTGGGGGTCATCCATCAAGTGGGGGCCCTACCCATGGACTGCTAATTACCTCTCATATTATATCACTCATGACATATTCTATGACATCATTTGTAACATCACTGCAACATCTGAAATGGCATCATTGATGCCACACTGCATGGCGAGAGCGTGAGTTACAATTACACTAGGGCACGAGTTATAGTTACTGGAGATAACTATACCTAGAGAATTTCAGTGGTTTTGTTCGTTAAAAACTGTATGTTTTAACTGACATTTTAACCTACCTACAAAATCCCATTAACCTTTGTCTTTTTTCAGTGAATTTCTAAAACTTTTTAATGTAAAGTTAGATATTACAATTCCTAACTAAAACGTCACTTTAACCTTTGTTTTTTTCAGTGAATATGTATATATATATGTATATATATATCACAGATGCTCATATAGATCATATTGATAAATGTATTTATCTTATAGACTGTGATACGTATTTTATAGACATGCTTATATGTCTTACAGATGCCTGTTTATATCTTACAGACATCCATTTGTGCTACTGTCTATGACAAATGTATTTGTACACGGTTTTCTCCATATTCGTTCATTCATCCATTCATTTTTGTTTATTAATACAGCATTAAGAGTTCTAACAGAAATGTTGTACCAAATGACAAATGAGGCAGATTTGGTGGTTGATATAAACCAAGTAAGCGAGCGAGACATTGTACCAAGGTGCTATTGTGTGTCAGATAAGCAGTGAGTATAAACAGTAACCAGGTTACATTTCACATATTTACAATATAACTACATTGAGTGGCAATACTTACTCTTATTCTGGTCGTATGAGGTAGCACTTCGAGGTAAATTTAAATTAACTGCATTTGCTCTAGAGCTCATTGTATTTAACCTAGTTTAATACAATAACCTCTAGTGCACTGATACTTAAAGTATGGCCCTCCTGACCTTTACATGCGGGCCCCTGGTCAACAGCAACTCTGGGCTGCTGCCTACTTGACTCAGCACTAACAAGAAAAAGATGCTAAATAAATAGGCAAACCTTTATTTAAATGTTAATTTGTGTTAAAGAAAGGAAGTAACTAGGGAGTCCTGCACTGCACAACTTTAAGAACATCTTCATTTTTAAAGACATCTTGCAGCAAAAGTGCAAAAATATGATAGTCTTTTCAAAATTCAAAAAGTGCATTTAATTAACCTGCAGAACCTTTTCACCTTAGTTTATATCAGTGCATTGAGAAGTCAATCAATCAGGGAATTGTGAAGCGCGCTACTCACCCGTGAGGGTCTTAAGGCGTTGGGGGGAGGGTGGGTGCAGCTCCGGGTCAGTCGAAGAGCCAGGTCTTGAGGCTCTTCCTGAAGGTGTGCAGAGTGGGGGGCGCGTCTGATGTTGATAGGTAGCGCGTTCCACGTCTTTGCCACGATGTAGGAGAAGGCTCTTCCCCCGTTCTGGCTCTGCGGATGCGCGGGGTTTCGGCGAGGGTGAGGTCAGCGGATCGGAGGTTTCTCTTGGGTACGTGGAAGAAGATTCTTTCGTTGAGATATTGGGGGTCTGGTGTGGTGGAGGCATTTGTAGGCAAGGGTGAGTATCTTGAAGGGGAGCCAGTGGAGGTTTTGCAGGTGTTGGGTGATATGTTCATGTCGAGGGATGCCGAGGACCAGTCTGGCTGCTGTGTTCTGAATGGTCTGGAGCTTGCTTAGCAGGAATTTGTTGATTCCGGCGTAGAGGGTGGTTCCATAGTCCAGTCTGCTGTAATGAGTGTGTGGGTGATGGTCTTTCTGGATTCAGGGGGGATCCATTTGAAGGTCTTGGGAAGGATGCAGAGGGTGTTGAAACAGGTGGAGGCGACGGCGTTGATTTGTCAGTTCATAGTGAGGGAGGAGTCGAATATGATGCCGTGGTTCCGGGTGTGGTCCATGGGGGAGGGGGGCTGCAGAGGGCGGTGGGCCACCAGGTGTTGTCCCATGCAGAGGGGGAGGGTCCGAGGACTTCTGTCTTCTCCGAGTTGAGCTTCAGGCAGCTGCTGCTCATCCAGGATGTGACATCCTTCATTCCTTCCTGGAAGCTGAGTCTGGTGGTGTGGGGGTCCTTGGTGAGGGAGAGGATGAACTGGGTGTTGTCGGCGTAGGATACTATTCTGAGTCCATGCTGTCTGACGATGGCGGCGAGGTGGGCCATGTAGATGTTGAAGAGTGTGGGGCTGAACGATGATCCCTGGGGCACTCCGCAGTTGATCTCTGTGGGTTCGGAGAGGAAGGGCGTGAGTCTGATACTTTGGGTTCTGCCGGTGAGGAAGGAGCGGAGCCAATCGAGGGCGGCTCCCTGTATGCCGACGTCATGGAGTCTGGCGGTGAGAGTGCAGTGGGAGATGGTGTTGAAGGCTGCAGAGAGGTCAAGCAGGATCTGGGCAACGGTGCGGTGTGGCCTTGGTTGAGGAGGGTGCAGATGTTGTCTGTGGCAGTGAGTAGGGCAGTCTTGGTGCTGTGGTTGCTGCGGATCTGGATTGGGAGGGGTCGAGGATGGAGTTCTCTTTGATGAAGTTCGTTAGTTGGGCGTTGACGATCTTCTCTGTGACTTTGGCCGTGAAAGGGAGGAGAGAGATGGGTCGGTAGTTTTTGAGGTCCGTTGGATCTGCTGTGGGCATCTTGAGGAGGGGCTTGACTTCTGCGCATTTCCAGTCATCGGGGAATGTGCCTGCTTCGAAGGTGGCGTTGATGGTGCGTCGTAGCTCAGGTGCAATGGCGGCGGCAGCTCTGTGGAAGATGTGCGGAGAGCAGGGGGTCCGTGGGGGCTCCTGAGTGAATGCTTTTCATGTTTGAAGCGGTGTCTTCGATGGTGACTGGAGTCCAGGAGGAGAGGGTGGGCTAGCTTTCATTTCTGGGGGGAGAAAGGGGTTTGGTGTCAGGGGTCCGTTCGTTGAAGTTGTCGTAGAGGGATCTTATCTTCAGGTGGAAGAAGGAGCCGAGTTTGTGGCAGAGGTCCTGGGAGGGTGTGATGTCCGTGGCTTCACTGCGGGGCTTGGTGAATTCCTGAATGATGCTAAAGAGTTCCTTGGAGTTGTTGGCATTGGCGTGGATTTTGTTTCGGATGAAGGTCCTTTTGGAGGATCTGATGAGTTGGTGGTATTCTGTTAAGGCGTTCTTGGAGGTGGTACGGTCTTCCGAGGTTTTGCTGTTTCTCCATAGCTTTTCGAGACGTCTGCAGGTGCATCTGGATTCTTGGAGGTCGGCGGTGAACCACGTGGCCTTCCTGGGGCGCTGTCTGTCGGGGTTGCGGTGGGAGGCGAGCTTATCTGTGCAGTTGGTGATCCATCTGTGAAGTTCTTTGGCTGCGGAGTTGGCGTCGATAGAGGTGGGTGAGGGATCGTGGATGAGGGTGGAGTTGAGGTGCTCCTTGGTGACCTTGCTCCAGTTCCTTCGCGGAGGGCGTGGTGTAGGTTTGAGGGCGGTGGTTTTGTCGAAAGAGAAGTGTACGCAGTGGTGGTCCATCCAGGGTGGTTGCGTGGTGTGGCTGAAGTGGATGTTGTTACCTCCTGCGAAGATGGGGTCGAGGATGTGTCCTGCCTTGTGGTGGGGGTGGTGATGAGCTGTTTCAGTCCGAGGTTGGCGAGGTTGTCCAGGAGGGTGGCGGAGCTGGGGTCGCTGAGGTTGTCGAGGTGGAAGTTGAGGTCTCCAATGAGTATGTAGTCCATGGAGGCGATGGCGTGGGGTGCGATGAAGTCAGCGATGGTAGTTGTGAACGCGGTTTGAAGTCTGGGGGGTCTGTAAGCGAGGGTGCCACGTAGGGTCGTTCTGGAGCTGGTCTGGATCTGGATATGGAGGTGTTCGGTGGTGGATGGGGAGTCGCTTGTGGTGGTGGTGGTGAGTCGGAGGGAGCTCTTGTGTGCGATGGCGAGTCCTCCTCCTGGGCGGTTGGGGCGGTCCTTCCTCAGGATCTTGTATCCGTCGGGGATGGCGGTGGCGATGTCGGGGACGGAGGTGGAGTTGGTCCAGGTTTCCGTGAAGAAGGCGACGTCTGGTGAGAAGTATTATTTTAAAAGTGATAGTTTTCAAACATGAATTTATAAACATTAATTCTCCCCTCTACCCTGGCAATAATGCCAATGGTGAACTAAAGAGGCACGGCAAATGAGTTATGTGCACTCTTCAGGTGACCTGGGTTCCTATTATAAAGGAACAAAGTTATTGTTTATTAAATCAAACACAGGAGAAGGTTTTGTACAGCGCACATCTCTAAGTCATTTATTTTGAGGTCCTCTTCTTTTTAATAATGAAGAAAAAGGTGGGAAAGTGAAATAAAACAATTGCCTAGCATTACACAATTTGATAAAGTGGGGAAGCCAGGTTTAATCCTAGGTTTTGGTTTCACATTGAGCAATTATGCTTCGCTTACCCTACACCCACCTTACCGCCAACTCCCCCCGCCCAACCGCCACCCCACTGGCATCATTGCAGCTCTCTGTCAAATCACAGACCAAACTTATTGGCTCATTGGAAGATGTTTGTGAGTAACCATGCTCTAGAGCAAAGACAGTGTCTTGTCTCTCTGATATGCTCTGAGTATCTCCTAGTTTTCCGGTTTTCAAGCCCTACTAATTATGGTCTTAAAAGCTGGAAATTTATCAGGTAAACCATAGAAATCTCGAAAATAAGTAGATCAGTTTTTGGTTTCAGTCTTGTTATAGACATGTGGAAATTGTAATGTGCAGTCCTGTTACAAAGATGGAGCAATTTTACTGCACCTTTCCAGAGTTGTAGCAACTCTACCATAATATGATCACAGAGGTGTGGCAATCCTACAGCTTCCAGTGGTGCAGCAGCATTAATGGGTGGTAATAGTTAAGTGGTACCGTGATGTGACCTCGTCCATGGTCTGGTTATTCTTGTCTACTGTGAAAGATCGTAAAAAACATGGGCCCGCACTGCTGCATAGTCTGCTGCTCTGCCTGGGCCCTCAGGAGTCATGGAGGGGAATGGGGCAGGACAGGAAAACCACCCTCTTTGGAGAACCCTCAAAGGACGTCTGTAAGAATTCCTCACCTAACTGCTGACCAACAAAAATAGATGAAACTTTGACCTATGGGGTCTGTCAGCAGGAGTCCCTGGAACAGTGAGGGAACACTTCAAAGAATGAAGCAGGTATACCCTAGTTGGTGCCTTCCAGGCAGACGCGCTTTAGACCGAGTGAACCTTCTAAGAATGGTGATGGGAAAGGTTTGCCCTCCCTGTTAAGAAGTGCCAAAGAGTGTGAGCAGGGCAGCATTTGACACGGCTGCCGAGGTGTTAAAACTATGAAAGAATAAAAGAGTGGACATGTTTGCCTAGATCTGGCTACCAGTAATGCACAGTGCTAGGAAAACCGCGAGCTAGACGCTGATAATCTTCAAAGAGCAGCCAAAGAGCTCCTTTTCAGGCCACGCATGCCGCCGTGGAACACATACAGCAGATAGCGGTTTGATCCCTGGTGGGTTCCCCTGAGCAGAAGATATTAAGCTGATGAAGAGAGACACTGAACCTTCAAACAGCTAGAGCAAGAGGTGGTGGGTGCGCGAGTAGGCAGATAAAAAGTTGCGCTGAGTCTCCAACAAATGCTAAGAAGGGATTACCCGAAGCTGATTAAAGAGCGTATCTGCAGCAGACTGAGCAACAGCATCTTCTCCCCTGGGTCTCTTTCCAGGAGGCATCCCAGAAGGGAAAGGCCATGTGAACAGCAAACCAGGCAGTGGTGGAAAGGAGCCCCCCCCAACAAGGATTACTGCCCATGGGGACTTGGATGAAAGGGAACCTCCCTGATTAGCATTTTCATCTAAGGGGTCATGGATACACTAAGGTCTCACACTGAAAATCTCTCCTCTCTTAGGGGTCGTGGATGGACTGGAACTTCTCTCTCGGGCTCTCCCATCTTAGGGGTGTTTGATGGAAGCGACCCTCTCTAAAGAGCAGTCCTGTCCTTTGACAGGTTTTCCTGTTCTAAGAACGCTTCTCCGACTAGCATTCTTAGCCTAGGTGTCTTGGGCGGAAGGAAACCTCCATGATAAGTATTCTTACCCAAGGAATCTTGAATAAAAGGGACTCCGTCTCCAAAGCATTCCTTACTCTGGGTTCTGATTGAGTGGAAATTCCCTGATAAGTGTTCCCCAAATATGGGTTTTTGATAGCTATAAAAAGCAGTTCTGTTGTGGCCTCCGAGAACTGTTCCTGAATCTGACTTTACATTGTACACTGTCCTTCAGCAGATGTGATCTTCTTTACGTGATGCTTTGTACACCATTGACTCACAACCAAGGCCTTAATGAGAGAAGAGCCTCTACCCCAACCAAGACTGCGGAGGTTATAGAGAAGACTACCTCTATGATTTCTTTCATTAACTCCTCGTTCAGTGGTGTGTATGTGTGCTTGTTCTTTATTTTTTGTTTACCAGCTAGAGGCCTATATAACCCCAAGAGTTTGGGGGTCAGCGGGGAGAGCTTCCCTAGTGGCTCCCTGTGCAGAAACAAGGAGACTGAAATTAAAGATCTTAATGCTAAACGAAGAATATGGAAGAATTCCACTTTTTTAGTTCTTGTGGTGCATTACTCGATGTTTGGACTCATTATCTGCTCACAGAACTATCTATATACTCCTGCATTTGAAAATTCCTATATCTTGACATTGAGAAAGAGCTTATTTATGTGTGCTCAATCCAGAGATTGTAGCTGAGTGTGAACTCCCTGGTCCTGCGCTGTAAGTGGCCCCACAATAGTCTTTGGTACTCCTGGAACAGAGGAAGAATTCGGACAAACAATCTGACCCGTCCAGGCATTGTGGTCACAGGTCCGAGGCCTCCCAAGGACCCTGCACAGTGAAAGGGTTGGCTTGCTTACCTGCAGAAAGGGCGGTGCCCATGTGATCCTAATGGTTGCACAGGTCCTCAGTGCTCATCTCCAGGCAGGTAAGCATGCTGGAGCATCGAGGACCACTTGTCCTTGCTAGTGAGTGTAACGCAGGCAGGGGAAGTGTGGCTGCTATATGTTCCACTGTTCTGCCTAGTATGGGCATTGAATTGGCACCATACAAGTGCGCCCTTCTCTCAGCCTGTTTCGCATGTTCCTGACTGTAGGATTGTGCGTGTTTGTAATTTTCATGCCTAGTACATCAGTTATGGGGTAGGTCCTGGCACCAGTATCCAACTAACTCGATGCCCACGTATCTGCATCATATCTTGGAGCTCTGAATTCCTCAGACTGGTTGATCCCCTGCTCAGGTCTCTAGCGCCCTGAAACAGAAAAGGTGCTAGTGCGCTCAAACAATAATAGTGCATAAAATCTGGACCTCTGACAGGGCCTAACGGCTAGGGCCGTCCACCTCAAATCTGGTGGAACCGGGTTCGAGTCTCGGCAAGGACGCGCAACGTCCTGTGATTCTAGGCAAATCACTTAATCTCCCTGTGCCTAACAAAAAAAAATGTATGTGTCCTCATGTAACGCAACTGGTGCTCGTGTAAAGCTCTCTTATACCCTCGGGTCAAGTTCGCGCTATATAAAACTACGTAAAAATATATATTTATATTCCGCAGAAAATGACTGTGTTTTTAAAATTCGACAAAACGGCAGAGGAAACACATGTGCAGCCTCTCACAACCTTAATGGTATGCCCTGCATCAAATGATTTGATGGGGTCATGCCCAGCCCTGCAAGTGAGTCTATAAACTACTCCGCTCTCTTGTAAGGTGTGACGTAAAAGACAGCCTTAGCTGTCTGCCACAGCACCTGTGATCAAGAACACCGAGTACCTCCTCGTCCGTCTTCCTGGCTGCAGTCCTTACGCATGAGAAACGTGTCCTGGCTCGGAGTAATGAAGATTATCGGTGAGTAACCGGGGCATTAGGCCCCTTCTGACATTGCTTGGCGCATTTGTGTTTATTGAGTAAGAAAAGCTGTACATAGGCACATGGGCGTACGAAAAGGCATTAGTAGGTAAGTGGTTTCATACAGAAATGGTGGCGTGAGATCGCGACAGTACAATCCAAATAAAAAGTGTTCGTTTATATTGTAGTAGTGGAGAAGCAGGAGCCTTAGGGCAGGAACTGGATGGGGGGAGGGGCGGGTCGTGCGCTCTACTAGCAACAGCCCAGCAGCCACTCCCCTCACTCCATAGGTCCTCCTGCGCAGTGTTACCAGCCCGAAGGCACAGCCGAGAGCTATGATATCTTCTCGCACACACCCGTTCGATGGGAAAGGTCGCAGGGGGGCCGCTGGTCCTACGTCTCGTTTGCTGATATGTGTTAAGATGTCGGCAGCGCTCCTGCGGGCCCGCATCCCTCTGCACGACGGAGACTCGTCGTGAATGAATGATACTCGCCTCGTGAGTCGCGCGCGCTGCCTGCAGCTGGTTGCGGCAGACTCCCGCCGAGCTGTGCTCCACAGCGGTGACTGTGGAAGGCTGAGGAGCGGCAGCCAGCGGCATCGCGTAGACGCGCGAGGAAGCGTGGGAGTGGGACGCGGACAGACATGTGGCCCTAGGCCCACACCTACGGCCCCGGTGGGGGACCAGGGGCTTAAGGTGGGCGCTGGAGCGATGAAAGGTGCCACCGAGAAGGGGGGCTCGCCCGGCTCGGTGCACGACCAGGCGGGCGCCAGTCATGAACCAGAGCTGAATGCTTTATGGCTACGAAGAATTGGGCCTGTATAGCCACGGGTCATCACGCACAGAAAGGGTGACAGGTTTACAGGATGTCTACATAAAATACATTTGTATACAGTGAATCTAAATGGAACGGATTTACAAAGTCCATGGCTATCCTGAAAGTGTCGCGTGGGTCTGGTTCTCGTGGCCCTGCGTTGGACACCCCTTACTTGCAGAGACATAAGGATCAAGGCCACATACCTTTTCTCAAGGCTGTTTTCTAAAACTTTCCAAGTTGTTTACTAAGGTCTTCGGCTTTGTAAACCATGGGTTTGCCGCAGGGCTGGCCTACGGCTAGGCCCCACACCCAGCCCACCACGGGCGGACGGCCCCCAATGTTCAGCGACTTCAGCGCCGCGTGTGTTTCCAGCAATGCCAGGCGTCTGGCCAGGCCCTTACAACCAACCCTCCACGGGCTGACAGTCCCACTCCGCACGGTTCTTGGCTGCAGGGTCTTGCCTTCAGCACAATCAGCCAGTCACTGCAGGCAACTCGCCCTGGGCAGCAGTTCTTCTGGACCTTGTAGTTAACAGAGACAAGCGCTTTGATGTTTGCTGGTGGTTCTCAAAAGAACTAAGATTACGTGTTTTTTTGTAAAATGTTTTTTAACAACGATAGTGGCTATCTGCTACTTTTAAACTGTATTTTTTTCACTAATGGAATCTTTTTTGAAGTGCTCTTCCTCTTCCCCTCTCCCAGTTTCTTATTCTGCTCTCCCCACCACATGTGGACTTTTCACTCCGTGCAATATAGAGTGATCATCTTCAGGTATGGTTTGACCCTCCGCTTGTCAGGTCAGCAGTTCCTGCAGCATGTTCGGAAAGGAGCAGTCTTCCCCCCTCACAAGTCTTCAGGTCTCCTGCTCTTTTCAAAATGGTGGACGTGCCTCTTTTTTTTGCCAGTGAAAAGGCACCTTTAGTTGTGTGGAATGGGTACTGGGCCCTCAACCTAAGAGAAGCTAGGAATGGTCTTTAAAATGAAAATAGTCTGTGGGTGCCTGTGGACTACACACGGAGTACTGCCCTCGTTGCTAGGTGTGCCCTGCCCACAGTCTTTCAAGAGAAGTGGCAGAATTGGCGTTCTAGAAAAACGTTGAGTTTAGTATCAACGATCCCCTAAAAATAAAATGTGCCAGGGAAGATGTAAGTGTGTCATTTTATGCGGGGAAATGTGGGTTTTTAATTCTATGTGGCACCTATATATTTTGGTAGTCTCAGTTCCACATACTTGACATGCCCAAAATGGCACAGCTATACATACCACAGCCTCTACAACGAAGCCACAGATTTGGTACACTTAATATTGCATCCATAGTCCACTGAAATGACACCTAGACTTAAGACTACCTGTGCCATCTTTGGTGTGTCAAGTTCGCAACCCAGTTGTTGAGGCCAGGTACCAATTAGGTGTTGTAAGTCTGTCGCCTGAAAAGTAGTCAAGGGATGACGGTACACTGACAAATGCATTTTTTTATTTTTCACTATGGTTTTTGGGGGAGGCGGGATCTTTGAGAGTCCCCTCCACTGTGGCCTCTGGGTCAGGGTGTGCTGACTCTGCACTCTTATGTGCCTTTGAATTTTTCTTTTGTGACCCAGGAACCATGCCACACATCCTGTCATGGTGGCCACAAGAGAAAAATGTAACTTGTGGCTAGCCAATCAGACATTCAAGTATGTGGCCTCTACTTTTAGTCCAAGCACCCAAGATGAACAAGAACAAAGAGCTCCATTATCCGATTTTTAATTTTAGTCAGGCCGACAGTCCATAAACCATGGACCTGCATGCAAACCGTACGCGGATTAAATGGCCCAGATAGACAAAAGTGTTAATCCTTCAAAGACCTTATGGCACCAATTTTGAATGCCAGTTTCTAAAAAACAAATGAACGGATAACACCAGACTAGCAAATTCAAGCTTTCTGAGCAAAGACCTACTTTCATGGCAAGTTTGGGGCAAATCTATTGAGTGGTTTCAACAGTAGGTGCAAGTAACATTTCCTGTGGTAGCTATAATTGGACAACACAACTTTTTTTTACTCTGCCCCCTTAACTATTTTTTTCATTTATAGGAACTGCATGAAATTTAACATACTGGATCTTAGCTGACTATGCTAAGTGAGTACTGAATTTGGTACATATCGTCCCATTGGACCCAAAGTTGTAGGTAAATAAATAAATGCCTTTTCAATGGAAAGTATGGTTAAACCATAGCTACACAGTGGCGACTACACACTCTCTCTCTCGCCATAACTATATATATACCTGGGTATCTCTGCCACTACCTCAATAGGCCAAGAAAGAGAGGGGGGGGCCTTAGCCATAATATTTCACAACTCACTAAAGGCTGCCTTTCATACAGCCTCCAATCTGGGCTGTGAGGCTCTCTCCTTTAGTTTCGGACTTTCACACCATCATACGTTTAAGGGCATTTTATTATACAGACCCCCAGGACCTAGGAGCATGTTTCCAAATTCCATTGGGAACTTGCTGGAAGAGGGGCTGTGTACGGATTCATTCTCAATTCTGGGAGATTTTAATTACCACTTGGAATTATTGAAGGACTCTGACACAGTGGCCCTCACAGATCTGATGAAGAGTGTTGACCTGAGTCAGCATGTGACGGGCCCCACGCACATAACTGGTCACACTCTGGATGGAATTTTCTCAAATCACCCAAATTTGCGGTTTACGGGCGCACTGCCTCTGACGTGGACAGATCATGAGGGGGTTCAATTTGAGATTTCCCTAGCCACTCATAACAGGACAGTGAAAGGCCCTAAGACTCAGATTAAAAGCAGAGCCTGGAACAAAATTGAGAGTTCGGACTTACAAGCTGTACTCATGGCCTCGGTTGGTCAGATACCAACAGGACTAGAGGAGGCGGTCACTCATTATACATCTTGGGTGGAGTTAGCCTGTAATACACTAGCCCCAGTCAAAACGTTACGCCCTAGAAGGTCCCATCCTACAGCCGCCTGGTACTCAGAAGAACTGCGGAGACAAAAACTCTCCTGTAAGCTTCTTGAGCGGAACTGGAGGAAAGAATATAAGGAAGAGGAGAAAATGAGTTATAAACAAAGCCTTGCCACTTATAAGCAACTCTTATTCGAGGCGAAGAAAAAAGTTTTTTACAAACCGAATTAACTCTGCAACTAACTCTACTAAAGAACTCTTTAAAACTGTCTCGAATCTGGCTTCCCCCACCACGACAAAAATTGAGGCAAGTCAGGAATTATGTGATGACATCGCCAGGTTCTTTCAGAACAAGGTATAGGTCATTTTTTCAGACTTTAGTAACCCTAACCCGGAGAGAGCAGGAGTGCGGTTGGAGGGAAAGAGGCCAATTTCTGACCCCTCCCTGGTTTTGGATAAATTTGGGTCACTGTACACAACTGACACAGAGAAGCTGCTCCTCTGCGCACGATCAGGCTCCCCTTATGATCCCTGTCCAGTGTCAGTTATTAAACAGGCCCTGGTTCCCGTAGCCCTTATACTCACCCCTTTGTTCAATACAATGTTTGAAACCGGGCACTTCCCCAGGTCATGGAAGCTGGCCTCGATATTGCCTCTGCTTAAAAAGCCTAATTTGGACCCAAAGGAGCCAAATAACGTCCGACCCATATCACGCCTCCCATTACCTGCAAAATTGGTTGAGAAAACCATGAACTCTCAGCTTAGCTCATTTCTATGTGAAACCAATGTCCTGGACCCTACTCAATATGGGTTCAGAGAAGGGCATAGCACAGAATCTGCCCTGATAAAATTGACGGAGGAGATAAGGGAGGCTGTGGACAGGGGAGGCAAAGCTGCTCTGATTATGCTGGACCTGTGTGCAGCCTTTGATACGGTCCATCATGACGTACTGATGGACCGCTTGCTGGAATGCGGCATTCATGGTAAAGCATATGAACTCTTAAGATCTTTCTTGTTGGACAGATCTCAAACTGTGGCTCTGGGCGACTTCCATTCCAAACCTTTTTCGCTGCCATGCGGAGTGCCTCAGGGGTCCTCCCTCAGCCCCACTCTTTTTAATGTAAATGTTTCCTCCCTGGCTACCCTGATTAGTTCTTTTGGGTTTAGCCTGACATCGTACGCAGACGACACACAAATTGTGGTGGCTCTGCGCCCTGGTCAGGCAACAGGAATAGAAGACAGGTTCCACGATTGCATGGCAGCAATCGGGAGCTGGATGTCACAAAATTGCCTGAAACTGAATTCAGGAAAGACCGAGGTCATCCTATTTGGCAATGATCCCAATTTCTGGACCCCAAGGTGGTGGCCAGAAGATATGGGGATTCTTCCAATTCCCATCAGGAAGGTGAAAAACCTAGGAGTCATCATTGACGAGAAACTCAACTTTGGGGACCAAATCAATGCAGTGGCATCTTCCGTCTACTTTTTAATCAGAATGATTAAAAAAGTTCTTCCTTTTCTGCCAACTAATATTAAGCGGACTGTTGTCACTGCACTTATCATGTCCAGACTTGATTATTGCAACAGCCTGTATTTAAATATACAGGAACGTTTTTTTAATAAATTGCAACTGCTGCAAAATGCAGCAGCAAGGCTGATTACTGGTACTCCCAAATATGCCTCAATTTCTAAGGAAATGAAAAAACTGCACTGGTTGCCGGTCAGGAAATGGGTGCTCTTTAAGGCATTGTATACCGTGTACAAGGCACTTCATGGTATAGGCCCAGACTTCTTAAAACGGCAAATGCAGTGGTATATACCCAGAAGAACCCTGCGCTCCGGAGGAGCCAAGTTGGTGATAGTGCCACCCGTTAAAAAATCCTCTTGGGGAGGGAGAAGCTTTACGGTGTGCGCAGCTAAGGCCTGGAATGATCTTCCCTTGAATCTGAAAAAGGCCCCGGACCTCCTCACTTTTCGGAGAGGATTGAAAACCTGGCTCTTTACGCTTTAATCCTGTTCTCCTATCTTAATTTCTCAGAGAGTTAGTGGTCAGCGCCAGGACACCTTCAGGTAATTTCCGCGCTTTAGAAATAGCGATAACATAATATAGAGACTAAACTCCACAGGAAACCGACAGCGGGCAATGCTATATTGCACTCAAGTAGTGCACACCCAGGACACCTAATTCAAAGTATACCCTACGGCGAATTGTTGAGACTTAAACGGATTTGCAGCAATGAAGACGATCTTAAAATTGCACAATCTGAGTGTCTATCGAGATTCAAAATGAGAGGCTACAGCAAAAAATGTTTAGACACTGCCCTGATAAAAAGTAATTTAACATCTAGGGAGACTCTCCTGATTAAACCAACATTATCAAAGGAAGAAACAGTAAAGGATCCTGATCAGTTTAGATTTATTCTAAAATATAACCAACAGGAAGGAGCAGTAAGAAATATAATCAAAAGAAATTGGCATCTGATTAGAAAAGACCCCATAATTGGCAATATGATCCATAAGAAACCAGCAATAACGTACAGCAGGGGTACATCAATGAAAGATACTTTGGCCAAAAATGACCCTAGTGGCCCAACTACAAAGAGTAACTGGTTAAGTCAGAGACTGGGATTTTACAAGTGTAAAACTTGTAAAGCCTGCCAACATGGAGTCACTACAACAAGTTACAAGACTCCGTTTGGTGGCAAAGAGATTAACATTGACAAAGCATTGAATTGCAAATCGGATAATGTAGTTTATGTGCTGGAGTGCCCTTGTAACTTGAAATATATAGGAAGCACAATACTGCAGGGTCATAAAAGGGTGCTCCAGCACATAAGAGCTATTAAAAACAACGATCCATCATATCCAGTGGCCCGCCATTTTAACGAAACACATGGGGGCAATCCCAGGGATTTAAAATACTTCCTCATTGATTCCATTCCCATAAACAAAAGGGGTGGTGATCGGGAGAAAGCACTTTGCAAACTCGAAACGCGATATATCCTAAATCTCGACACCAAATACCCGAAGGGATTGAACGCCACAGAGGAGTTACATACAAGCTTAATCAGTTAGACAATAGGGCACCCTGAAATCATAGAATAAATCAGTGACCGATTCCTTCCCGAAACAAATGAAACCTTGTATTAATGAATAACAAATAGCTGCAATTTTACCGCCAAACCTATTCCCTAATTTTTATAATTAGTTAGAGAAGTTTTGCACATAGGGTTTTTAAATCAGCACTAATCACTTTTTGACACATTATTTGCACATAGGAACATTTTATTATAAACAGGGACTGGTGTTAAAAACAATTGTATAAAAAATTGTTAATATCATAAAAAGGTATTTGTACCGATATTAAATACAAATGGACGGAATAGCCTAACAGTGGATAATAACTAGGCTTTCCGAGGGATACACCAAGGCAAAATCATTTTTTAATCAGACAAATCAAATGAAAAATGGCAAAATACAAATTTCATGGTTTTTTAATGGCATTGTAAATAGGAGGGCTTTCAATGCGGGATTAGGTATTAATACCGTAATTTTACAGAAATGTTAGATCTTGATCTATAGGCGAAAGTCTGTTTATCAAATATGTATTTTTTAATATTTATATATTTAACAAATAATGGTTATTTATGTATTTATCTAATTTTGAAATAATATACATATCGCAATTGAAGCTGTCACAAATAGGCATGTGCATGGAATATATGCCATATACATGAAAAATGTTACAAATGATGCAATTTCTATATCTATGATTAGCCCTGTGAGCACAATGCACTGTCACTTTAAACATTCACGCGGCAAAAAGTGGGAAAAAATTGTATTTAAATGACTGATCCAACTAACAGCGCGTCATGTGATCAAGATCCCTGGGAGGGACGAAACGCGTCATGGCTACTGCAGTCTGGAGGGAGCAGTAATAAAACAATAACGGAACGTAATTTGGGGGTCCGTGCTCTTTCTTTCGGGCAAAGAAGTCGAAAGTGGAAGGAGTATTTATGGATAAATATATATATATATATATATATATATATATACACACATACCCCCTTCCTCTCATCATTTTTTCCTCCCTCTGCGACACAAACACACTCTCTCTCACTGAAAAAACAAACCAACGGTTAAAGTGGTGTTATAGTGAAGTGTTGAAACAAGAAAAGAACAAGTTTAAAAAACAAAAAGTCTTTAAAGTTAGGTAGTTATTGTTTAGTGAACTAACTATAACTCACACTTCTGTCATGCACTGCTAATGGTTTCACATATTATTTTGCTCATGACATGGTAAATGACATCATTGATGACATCTCAAATTACATCATTGATGATATCACTCATCACCTCAACCGTACTCAGTGGGGGTCTGCCGCAGGTCCAACTGCCGTGGGGTGGCTAACCCCCTTGCTGGACACTGCATTCACCTGTTCGCACAAGGTGTGGGCCAGCTGTCCAACCTGTGCTCCTGGTCCGGCCTGTGGCAAGGCCCTGCGACAACCATTCAGTGCGTGGCCAAATCCTGCTTCACGTGGCCTTTTGCTGTGCCCATCAGGAGTTGGCCACAGAGTCTAACTGCAGCAGCCCTGGGACTGGCAACCTCTTATTTTAAATTATTTTTGGTACCACAAGTATGGTATCAATACAAGAGTACCACTCAGGGGCCTTGCTGGGTCCCGCGGTCCCCTGACAAAAACTACAATTTCTATATTGGGGGACCAGGTCCTGTGTCGAGCCCTCTGTGGGTGGCTGACTCCTGTTACACATGGCCTTCAGCCACATGCTGTAGGGGTTGGACACAGGGGCTGGCCTGCAGCAAGGTCCTACACTCACCCCTCTGCGGGCAGCCAACCCCCACTGTTCACAGCTCTGCACCCAACTTACTGCAAGGCGGTCAACCTCTTTTTTTCCAATTAATTAGTTTCAGCACCGCAGTACAGAGAGTACAGCGTTAATAGCACAGTACCTCATGGGACCTTGCTGAGTCTTGCGATAGTACTGCAGTACCTGCAACAAAAACTTCATTTTTTTCAAATTTTAATCACTGGAGTGATCCCTATGCTCCCACCCCTGACATGGCCCTGCTCACCCTGCCCATTATGTGCCCTTTTTTAGTATTTTACAGAACTCTGGAACAAGTCCTGTAATTAAGGCTGCCATATTTCATCCAGATGATGCAGCCAGCCAGCCAGCCAGCCAGAATGCTCTGGTACCACTGTACCTTCTTGGGAATTTCAGCACCGAACTGGCTGAGGGGAGAAAAATCTTCCACGAATTAACATTACTTATATCTCAACTTTTTCTTAGGGTTAATCCCTTCATGTCCAACCTGAGCCCCACTTTAAATGTTAATTTCTTGACAACGGTTGAACGGATTTACACCAAATCACAAAAATAAAGCTTCCTGAGTAAAGTTCGAACTTTTTGCCAAATTTAGTGTAATTTCATTCAGCTGTTTTTTCTGTATCCGAGAGCAATCTTTTCTTTGAGACACCCCTTTTTCTTGGCCCCTGCTTGACATATCAGTGCAATACAAGGAGCCAAAGTGGATGAACTTTATTTTGAGAACGTTTTGTGCAGACTCGGTGCCAACGTTATTAGGAAAACAAAAAAGCCTTTCCTATAGAAAGTCTGACATAACTATAACTACCCAGGCACTCGCGCCACCAATGTATTATACATAGACATAACTTCACTCATAACGATTGTAATGAAATAAAAATATTTACTTGCCATCAATACAGTGGCTTTTGAGAGGGATTGACTTCCGATGTAAATATTCATAAAAAAGACTGCCACTGTACTTACCTGCGCTGTGGTTAATGCAATGGAATTGTCCCTCGACATACGTGTAGCACATGTAACACACCATACCTCACATTACGTACTGCTTTGCCATGCCGGTCACGGTGTGTCACGCTGTATCATACTTTGTTACGGTATGCTTTGACGTGCCAGGTCCTGTTATGTTATGCTGTTTCAAATGATGGCATGCTATGCTATGCTGTAAAGGATGAAGACATTGCAGCGTGAAGCCCTGTACGTTAGCCATGCCCTCATAACTACATCCGCCTTTTGTCAGAAACAGCGAGCCTGGCACGTCCCCAACATCCCCAAATGATGTGTGGCCACGCGCAGGACTCATGAGCACCCGAGGACAGTGAAGGATGGCGCGAGGATGGTTACTGAATCAATGCAGGCCTTTGGGAAGCAGGGACTGTGACAACTCGAACCCGCGCATGCGCTCTGCGGATCTGTTACTGGTGCCAGCACGGGATCAGAGCAGTGGGCATGGGCATGAAAGACGCCATGGAGCCCACTGATTGGCAAGATGGGGCGGGGGAGGGGTGGGATGGGCGGACTGCATGGACATTATGAGACATTCTGAAAGGTCAGTGAGGCGTCACTTGGCGAAGAATCTCTTTTGCTAGGTTTATGCTTCCGAAAGGGGGCATTGGCTGGGGCAGGAAGTGACATATGCCAAGCTTCGTATTATCAGGATAGTGAGGAGACTGGTTGCAGGCAGGGCTGGGGCAGTTTCAGTCACATGGCATGCCTATGCTTCTGAAAGGGCAGTATGGCTGGGACAGGGACACAAAAAGACCCGAACTTCGGGGGGAGGGGGCTAACACTGGTCGCACATGGTGCACCAGTCTATTTTTGGCACCCCTCCCCCATTTCCTCCTTCTCCATGAATTCCCTCACTACCACTCGCCAACATTGCACCTCATCTCTCTATAGCACCTTTCTGACAAACATTTCATTTTTTTATAGCGCTACTTATAGCTTACTCACACTCAGTTCTGTGATCTGCATGGTACACGTTCTTTGTAGCAGGCCCATTCACCCTCTGCGCTGTGTGGGTGGCAGGAGTGCCCATGTGAGTGCACGGTGAGCAATGCGGCAGTGTGAGAGTAGGGTGAGAGGAGCGACTGCAGGGTGAGTGAGGTGACCATATGAATTTGGGTGCAGATGTAAGTGCAGAGTGGAACAAATGAATGTTTGGCCAGTGATGGGTTTGTTTCAGTGAGATTGCAGATTGAGCAGTGAGGGGGACAGGTGAGTTAAGTGTTGCATGAGTGCAGGGTGAGTAGTGTGCTCGTGTCACTGCAGGGTGAGGTACAGGGTGAACAGCGCAAGTGCATTGTGAGTGCAGAGTGATCACTGTGAGTGCAGGGCGAGCAGGTGAATGAAGTGAGTACATGGTGATCAGTGTGAGTGCAGGGTGAGCGTGAAAGTGAAGGGCGAGAATGAGGAGTGAGTTGTCTGAATGCAGGGTGCATTCCCAGACACTTGAAGTAACTCAGCATGTTATTGTGTATAAGTTAAACTATTGCTATTATGGCATTAATCAGGGATCGAGGATGAAGGAGATAAATAATGTGCTGATCCTGCAACAAACATCCAGTCTTATAATTAGGGTTGCCAGCTCATTATGTTGATGTCCCAGACGTATTTTCAGCACTTATCTGTGCATACTTCGAACAGCAAATATAAATAGAAAGCACTTTTAATTGTGTTCTAGGGCTGCCTGAATGATCCATGACCGATAATTAAAGGGAACAAAGACAGAAAAGTCACATTAAAAATGAATACATACTTTTTTATTTGTAACCCTATTTAGTGTCAAGACAAGGTCTTTGCAGGCTCTTTAAACAACACATGGCTGACATTTTCCTTTTGGCAACCCTACTTTATATTCCTTTTCATGAAATGCATTCTCACACTATGGCAGTAAATGTAAAGCAGTAAATGTAAAATACAAATGTAAGGAATAAGGAGAGTAGGGGCCCAGGGGGTACTAGAACAAGAAAAAAGAACTAAGCCTTGATAACCAGTTTACAAAGGTATGTAAATATGCAAATGGTCTTTAAAGACCTGTGAAAAACTCCAGCATGTCAGAGATAAGATTCCAGACACTGCTCAGCCCAGCCCACAGCAGTTCCAGCTGGGACACACCATTGGGTGGGGGGTGAAGCCCGTTTAGCCCTATAAGCATTGCACGCCTGGGCTGGGGCAGGAACGAACACAGAGCAAGCCTCGTATGATCAGGAAAGTGAGGTGACTCCGATTGCTGGCAGGGCTGAGGCAGTTTCAGTTACATGTCAAGCCTATGCCTCTGAAATGATTACACAACGCATCTTTGGCGAAAGGTTACTCCTGTCAGGTGTAGTCTTCTGAAAGGCTGGCATGGCTGGTGCAAAGCCGACACATGCCAAGCACCTCATTATCAGGAGATCAGAGGAGACTGAATGTTAGGCAGGGCTGGGGCAATATCAGTCACGTCTGGCTTATGCTTCAGAAAGGATGGCAAAGCGCATCATGTGTTACTCCTTCTCGGTTTATGTTTCTGAAAGACCGATATATGGCCGTGGCATGGTCTGACAGATGCCAGGCATCTCATTAGAAGGAGAGTGAAGAAACTCTGATTGATGGCAGGGCTGGGGCAGCTTCAGTCACATGTCAAGTCTGTGCCTCTGCAATGATGGCATAGCGCATCTTTGGCGAAAGGTTACTCTTGTCAGGTGTATTCTTCTGAAAGGGCGACATGGCTGACGCAAGAGCCGACACACGCCAAGCCTCTCATTATCAGGAGAGTGAAGAGACTCTGACTGCTCGCAGGGCAGGGGCAGTGTCAGTCATATGTCAGGCTTATGCTTCTGAAAGGATGGCAAAGCGCATCATGTTACTTCTTCTCGGTTTATGTTTCTGAAAGACCGATATGGCCATGGCATGGTCTGACAGGTGCCCGGCATCTCATTAGAAGATTTGAATACCAGCAGGGCTGGGGTAGCTTCAGTCACACTTCAGATCTATGCCTCTGAAGCGTGGGGATGACAAGTCACTTGGCGAAGGGTTACTCCGCCCTCATCGTGGTTCTGAATGCGTGGAATGTCTTGTCCAGGTTCGGCGGCGGCCCATGGCTCCGGTTTCTGGTATGTGGAGTAACTGGCATGGAGAGATTCTCGCTGCCTCTTGAGAGTCGTGATGCATAGAGAGGGGCAGAAGGTGCTGGCGTACATAAAGATACATCAAAATGCTCACAGGCACCTGCCTAGCGCCTGGATACCCTCATGGGTGATAAGCCGCGTTCTACAAATCTACTAACATACCAGGCACCCACTTCTACAAATTGCAAAAGGCAACCATGCACTAAGACCAACAAACAGAATGCAGTAATACGCACTGGTGAACATCCCTACATAATGTTGGGCAGTAGAAGGTGGGGGGCATGCACCAATGGAGTTCATGGTGATGCACAGCACAGGGAAAGGCTTAGTGGTTAGCACAAAGGAACTAGCAGTGATGGATGTCAGAGGAGCAACGAGGGATGCCCCTGAAGGGAGCAGTGGGTGATGCGCTTCAGGGGAGCACTGAGCGGTACACCTCAGGTGGGTACACAGTGATGGGCACTGGGTGATGCACCTCGTGGGAGCACTGGGGATGGAAATCAGCGATGAACCTAAGGAATGCACTGGGTGATGTACCTCAGGAGAGCACTAGGTGATGTGCACCATGAGAGCACCAGTGATGCACGTCAGCGGAGCACTGGGTGATGCGCTTCAGGGGAGCAGTGAGCGGTACACCTCAAGTACGTGCACAATGATGTGCACTGCGTGATGAACATCAGGGGTGCACTGGGTGATGCACGTCAGCGAAGCACTGGTGATATGTTTCAGAAATGTAGTGATGCACAGAGTGATGCTCTGCAGGGGAGCACTGGGGATGAACCTCACAAAGCACCTGGTAACACAGATCAGAGGGCACTGAGCGCTTCACCAGACGGATGCGATTGGCTATGTACACCAGGGAATCACCAGCTGGTGTGCACCATGGGAGCACGAGGGTAGCGCGTGACAGGAGCACGGCCTAAAGCATCTTAGGGACACCGAGTGATACACCTCAGAGGAACGATGAGTGATTCTCTCTAGGGTTTCATTGGGCCGTGGTTCTTGTGAGCGCATAGGGTGATAAACCCCATGGGAGCATTGGGTGAGGTATACCTGGGGACCACAAAGGAATGGGCCTCATAGTAGCACTGGTTGATGCGCTTCAGGGATGTAGTGGGTGATGCAGCATGGGGGAGCAGAGGGTGATGTGCAGCATGAGATCACTTCAGATGAGCAGGCGTGTTATGCTACATGGTCTTTACATAACACAGCAGTCACTGTACCCAACTGCACCTTGGTGCTGCTCGGAGTTTGAGAGCCAGGGGATGGATTAGCTCAAAGGGCTTCCACCGGGAGATGAGGTCTTGTGACTTTGAGCCTGAGACCATATTAATGTGTTTACACCATTCATTTGTTTGTCTTCTCCACTCCTGAGTGCACTGCCCTTTCTGCAGTGTTTATGGATGGGAGCAGCTAAGGTACTCTCGCTTGTCATTGGAAGAACATTAAAAAGGATTGTTTTAGCCTTTCTTCCTAATGAATTTGTGTGATTTGTTTAGAGGGGTAGTACGATATTTGTGGATAGATTCCATATTTAAATGTGTCTGTTTTTCCAGATGACACACAGAGGCACACAGACACCCTTAACTCACATACAGGAATGCGTGGACTCAACAAGTGGCCCATGTGGCCATGCACTGCCTGGCTGCAAGAGTTTTTGTGAAGACTAGAGTTCTCTTTAATGGTGCACCAGTGACGTTCAATGCCATAACAATGATATTGTGAAAAAGCGACGTTAAGCTCATTTAAACATGGCGCCTCTACTTTCACAGATAGGAAATTCGCCCTCACTCGGTTGGTGGCACCAGGGAACAATCCCACTCTTGCATGGCAACGGGTAGAATACCATCATCATCAGAGCCTCCACGACCGGCATCCACGTGGTACACCACATTCCTGCCACATCCCCTTCTATCATGTTTGTTGCTATTCCAACAACGTCCTCTTTCCACCCGCGAACCACCCTTATGCCTCCTGAACCCCACCGCACCAATTGTCTATCTCTTTCCAGCCATTTTGGGAATCCATGTCTACAAGGAAGCCATGTCTCAGCCGGAGCTTGCCTCGCTCTTCTCGGGCAGGTCATCTGTCATTTGGGAAACAACCCACTTGTGCGAACTCAGTGATTAATTTGAGCCTGTTATTTCACCGGCACTTAATTGTCAACACTGGCACGTATGATATTCGTCCACATGGTGGTTCTGTCGAGAGGAGCATAACAACAGATGCTTATTCAATATACATTAAAATGACTAATACCTATCGCCAAAACCATTCTTATAGCTTTGGGAGTCTGGAATAGTCTTACTTTTCACACTTCTAGGAGTGTGATGGTTAGTAGTTGAGTTATTAATTTATTGACAGTTCTGGTATGGGCAACGGGTGGTGCAAGCTGCATTGGCCTCCTGACCAGGGCCCTGGCACTTACATTTTTTCAAATGAAGTACTGTGCAAGCTTCAATCAGGGAGACTCCACATTAGCGAAACCGTGTGAAGTCTCAAACTCTTTTTGCAGTTTCACTGAATTAAATTTTCTAAATTCACAGCACCTCGTGCATGAAGATTTTTCATTATCCCGCCCCTTCTTTTTGATTGTTTATTATGATGTCTCCCTGTTTCAATCTGCAGGGTAGGAGTGACGAGGAAGTGACTAGTCTCTTTTGTCCCACTCACTCCTTTTATAATTTCAGGATTTCTATGGAAGAGGGACAATGATTAGAGGTGGGCGAGCCAACAAATTAACAGGGAGAGCCAAGCCAGAGCCGAGCCAAGGGTATGGCTCGGATCTTAGAGCCCGTGCACGAGATGACTCCTGAAAATATGTGTTATGTAAATCATACAACAAACCATGTAAAATATGATAAAGTCTCGTCAAAGCTCAAAAAAGTGCATTTCTTTAACATGTGGAAGTTTTGACATTAAGACACTGCACTGAGAACTTCTTTTTAAAAGTGATAGTTCTGTAGAACTGATAGTCGAAACTCACATATTCGAAAGTACTTTCATATGCAATAATGAAGAAAAAAGTTTTGTTGAAATAAAATATTTGCCTAAGATCTCGCAATTTAAGCAAGGAAGCCGCAATTTCCCCAGGTTTTCTTGTTTCACTCTGTACAAATCAGCCAATATATGTGTATCTTTTTATCTTTCCGTATGTGAGGGGTTTGTACCTCTTAGTGCATTCTTCTGAATTTTTAAAAATAAAGCGCAAACTTGACCCAAAGGTATTGGCGCGCTCTACATGGGCACCAGTTACATTACATAAGGTCACATGCATTGTTTGATGTTTAGCCGAGGCGCAAACCTGGTTCCCCGGTTCCATATTCAGCAGCTCTGACTGCAACTCACATCCCGGGTTCAGGGAGGGAGACAGAAGTCACATGTAAGCTCCTCTCTTTATGGGTTCGAGGTTCCAACAGGATCTCGAGTTGAGCCAGACCCAGACTTCACGCTCGAGACTGACTTAAGCTCTCAGTGGCTTGCCCACCCCTAGTAATAATTATTTACATTATCTGCTGGATTAACCCAGGACGAAGCGCCTAAGAGAAGGGGGAAAGTGAATTAAACATTTATGCTCTCCGTGCTCCCTTTAGCTCAAAAAAGAGGGGTTTATTCTTCAAAGAAATGGTCCCTCTGTTTCAAAAAGGAAGAGCGGATATTGTGAAACAGATAAATGGCAAATCTCCTTTGATCATGAGGTTATTTAAATGCATGAGGGGGCATATGTATGTTTTTGGCACCCTCTTAGTTCAAAGGGACAGAAGTTTATTCTTCAAAGAAAGGGTCCCTTTGTTTCAAGAAAGGGAGAGAGGAACGTGTGACATGTCACGGAGAGGACACTGAATCATAGGCCTCCTTCGGTCAGGACGGGTAAAACCCTTTAGAGGTACAGATCGTGGATGATCGTCTTTGGAATCCATCTAATTTCTAGAAAGATAGTTGAGTGGGTGTGGGCTGGAGAACAGGATGCTTGAAGTGCTAAGATCTGAGTAGGTACAGAGGGGTCGTTGGATTAAAAAAACAAAGTTTCGGAGATGGCGCTCCATTGCACAACTTTTCACAAGTGTGTTACCATTTTTTCAGCGCAGAAATTGATTAATGCTACAGTACTTGACACGAGGGCTGCCATAATGTATTTATCTGCTATGAGCAGTGAAACTGCTTCATAGTCGAGTTAACACTACTGTCCAACCACATGCCTGCAAAGAAGATGATCAACTAAGAGGCGAAGCTGTCCCCCGTTGGAGTCCCCCCTCACCACATCTCTACTACTCGTGCTAACCCCAGCACCATGACTCCACTCCCATCCCAGAAGAGTGCCTTTGCTCAAGTCTCCGCTTCTTCAGCATCACTCACCATAGCTCCTGACTCCTGCATGCCCCAGCACCCCCCCCCGCTCCAACCCCATGACGCGCATAGCGCTCTGCTGATGTCCCACGGGAATATGCGGTACAACGCATGCGATTACAACGCAGTTGTTACATCGCAACTCGTTTATATGACTTGCTGTAGGAGGCGCACTGGACTTAGGAATAGTATAAATATACCATTCCATCTCCAGCGTGCGCAACAGTAGGGAAGGTGTTGGAATACTAAATTACACTATTCCTTAGTTTAGAGCGCCCACTACAGCAAGTCGTAGAAACGACCTGCGTTGTAATGGTTAGCGTTGTAACAACGCAGTCGTTGTAATCGCATGTGTTGTACCGCATGCGATGTAAACGCTGCTTCCCGTCCCACGGTTGAGCTTCCACCATAAGTGGAACTTCAGCCCAGTGGACAGCTGTGCTGGCCATTGTAGGAAAACGTCTCCAGCAGCCTTCGCTGCGGTAAAGCTTTCTGGTTTTAACCAACCTGAGACAAAGGAAAACCTTTGCCTGGCCCTAGAAATGAGGCAAGAGATGCCTGAAGGATATCACTGCCTCTTCTACCACAAAGGGGTCTTCATAGTTTAGTAGGAACAACTGTCCTTAAGCTCCCATGCCACAGGGGTAATAACTCTGTAAGGCACTAGTGCTTTCTGATTTAACCAAACAATAGGCGGTGCGATATGTGTGCTTAAGCATTGCACGAACACCTACAAACAAGAGGGTCGAATGGTAAGATATTCAGCATTTTTACCTTAATTATTTATAGCCCCACATATGTGGTTTACATCCTGACTTGGCCCCGTGGTCTCCTACACATGGGCAGCACAATAAGTGAAATAAGCTTTTATGCTGAAGAACACATAGGGGAAATTAGAAGTAATAACATTAAGTCTCCAGTTGCACTGCATTTTAAAGAGCCATAAAGCGGTGATATTAAACTTCTGAGATTTGTTGGAATCTGTAGGCAGAGCAATGCCCTTAGTGGTAACAGAGAGTGTAAATTACGACAATTGGAGACTAAGATCATCATATTAATGTCCATATTAGGATTGCAAGGTATTAATAAAGATATATATATATATATATATATATATATATATATATATATAGGAGTAATATTCTCAATATGGTGTGAAGGATTATAATTATTGTTAATGTGTGATTTTTTTAAAATTAGTTTGTTGTGATTAACTACTAATCTCACAGGTCTTTTCTGTCTTTCCCTTATTTAAAGTCTGGTCTTAAAGTAGCCCCATGTAATAACAAGCATTTGCAATGCAATAGGTCTCGCATTATTAAAGTTTGAGCTATTGGCATTGCTAAATAATGCAACACCAATAGCTCAAACTTTAATAATGAGAGAGTTTGAGCTATTTTTATTGTAAATGACATTGCCTTTTATTTATGTTTTGGTTTTTGAAACATAAATAAAAGCCATTGTCATTACAATGCCAATAGGTCAAACTCGCGTAAATGCGAGACCTATTGCATTGCAAATGCTTGTTGTTACCGAAAAGCCCTTTCCACAGCGCATACTGGCTCCTTTAACGTTACTCACAAAAACAAACAAGTACAGGTAAAGCACGAGATGGCTTTGTGTAACCAAAAGCACAATGCTCCAGCACTGGAATTATAATCAACATAGTGGCAGAACTTAAATCCCAATGGCAGGAGTCAGGAGGCCTCACAAGGAACATATTAACCTGTAATAATGTGCTAGAATCTGTTGGAGGAATATGGTTAAAGACCAGTGTGCACACTGATGAGAGGCATGTGAGTCCAGGACAGTGTCTCCTAAGAATGAGCAGTGCGGACCCTGAGTAACAGTCTCTTAATCATGCAGTTTTGCCATCTGCACTAGTCCTGTTATCATCAGCGCTATTCTTATTGTTGTCATCAGCACTAGTCTCGTTGTCATCGGCACTAGTCTCGTTGTCATCGGCACTAGTCTCATTGTTATCATCAGCGCTATTTTCGTTGTTGTCATTAGTGTTGTCATCAGCACTAGTCTCATTGTTGTCATCAGCGCTATTCTCACTGTTCTCGTTAGCACTAGTCCCACTGTTATCATCAGAGCTATAGTCATTGTTATCATCAGTGCTATTCTCATTGTTGTCATGAGCACTAGTTCCATTGTTATCATCAGAGCTATTTTCATTGTTATCATCACCACTAGTCCTGTTGTTATCATCAGGGCTATTCTCATTGTTGTCATGGGCACTAGTCCCATGGTTATCAGTGCTATTCTCATTGCTGTCATGAGCAATAGTCCCATTGTTATCATCAGTGCTATTCTCATTATTGGCATTGGCACTAGTCCCATTGTTATCAACAGTGCTATTCTCATTGTTGGCATCGGCACTAGTCCCATTGTTATCATCAGTGCTATTCTCATTGTTGGCATCGGCACTAGTCCCATTGTTATCATCAGTGCTATTCTCATTGTTGGCATCGGCATTAGTCCCATTGTTATCATCAGTGCCATTCTCATTGTTCGCATCGGCACTAGTCCCATTGTTATCATCAGTGCTATTCTCATTGTTGGCATCGGCACTAGTCCCATTGTTATTATCAGTGCTATTCTCATTGTTGTCAGGAGCACTAGTCCCATTGGTATCATCAGCGCTATTCTCATTGTTGTCATGGGCACTAGTCCCATGGTTATCAGTGCTATTCTCATTGTTGTCATGGGCACTAGTCCCATTGTTATCATCAGTGCTATTCTCATTGTTGGCATCGGCACTAGTCCCATTGTTATCATCAGTGCTATTCTCAATGTTGGCATCGGCACTAGTCCCATGGTTATCATCAGTGCTATTCTCATTGTTGGCATCGGCACTAGTTCCATTGTTATTATCAGTGCTATTCTCATTGTTCGCATCGGCACTAGTCCCATTGTTATCATCAGTGCTTTTCTCATTGTTCGCATCAGCACTAGTCCCATTGTTATCATCAGTGCTATTCTCATTGTTGTCAGGAGCACTAGTCCCATTGGTATCATCAGTGCTATTCTCATTGTTGGCATCGGCACTAGTCCCATTGTTATCAGTGCTATTCTCATTGTTGGCATCGGCACTAGTCCCATTGGTATCATCATCACTATTCTCATTGTTGTCATGGGCACTAGTCCCATTGGTATCATCAGCGCTATTCTCATTGTTGTCATGGGCACTAGTCCCATGGTTATCTGTGCTATTCTCATTGTTGGCATCGGCACTAGTCCCATTGGTATGTGCTATTCTCATTGTTGGCATCAGCACTAGTCCCATTGTTATCATCAGTGCTATTCTCATTGTTGTCAGGAGCACTAGTCCCATTGGTATCATCAGTGTTATTCTCATTGTTGTCATGGGCACTAGTCCCATGGTTATCAGTGCTATTCTCATTGTTGTCATGGGCACTAGTCCCATTGTTATCATCAGTGCTATTCTCATTGTTGGCATCGGCACTAGTCCCATTGTTATCATCAGTGCTATTCTCATTGTTGGCTTCGGCACTAGTCCCATTGGTATCATCAGTGCTATTCTCATTGTTGGCATCGGCACTTGTCCCATTGTTATCATCAGTGCTATTCTCATTGTTGGCATCGGCATTAGTCCCATTGTTATCATCAGTGCTATTCTCATTGTTGTCAGGAGCACTAGTCCTATTGGTATCATCAGCGCTATTCTCATTGTTGTCATGGGCACTAGTCCCATGGTTATCAGTGCTATTCTCATTGTTGTCATGGAACTAGTCCCATTGTTATCATCAGTGCTATTCTCATTGTTGGCATCGGCACTAGTCCCATTGTTATCATCAGTGCTATTCTCATTGTTGGTATCGGCACTAGTGCCATTGTTATCATCAGTGCTATTCTCATTGTCATGGGCACTAGTCCCATTCTTATCATCAGTGCTATTCTCATTGTTGGCATCGGCACTAGTCCCATTGTTATCATCAGTGCTATTCTCATTGTTGGCATCGGCACTAGTCCCATTGTTATCATCAGTGCTATTCTCATTGTTGGCATCGGCACTAGTCCCATTGGTATCATCATCGCTATTCTCATTGTTGTCATGGGCACTAGTCCCATTGGTATCAGCGCTATTCTCATTGTTGTCATGGGCACTAGTCCCATGGTTATCAGTGCTATTCTCATTGTTGGCATCGGCACTAGTCCCATTGGTATGTGCTATTCTCATTGTTGGCATCATCACTAGTCCCATTATCATCAGTGCTATTCTCATTGTTGTCAGGAGCACTAGTCCCATTGGTATCATCAGCGCTATTCTCATTGTTGGCATCGGCACTAGTCCCATTGTTATCATCAGTGCTATTCTCATTGTTGGCATCGGCACTAGTCCCATTGTTATCATCAGTGCTATTCTCATTGTTGTCATGGGCACTAGTCCCATGGTTATCAGTGCTATTCTCATTGTTGTCATGGGCACTGGTCCCATTGTTATCATCAGTGCTATTCTCATTGTTGGCATCGGCACTAGTCCCATTGTTATCATCAGTGCTATTCTCATTGTTGGCATCGGCACTAGTCCCATTGTTATCATCAGTGCTATTCTCATTGTTGTCATGGGCACTAGTTTCATTGTTATCATCAGTGCTATTCTCATTGTTTGCGTCGGCACTAGTCCCATTCTTATCATCAGTGCTATTCTCATTGTTGGCATCGGCACTAGTCCCATTGTTGTCATCAGTGCTATTCTCATTGTTGGCATCGGCACTAGTCCCATTGTTATCATCAGTGCTATTCTCATTGTTGGCATCGGCACTAGTCCCATTGGTATCATCATCGCTATTCTCATTGTTGTCATGGGCACTAGTCCCATTGGTATCATCAGCGCTATTCTCATTGTTGTCATGGGCACTAGTCCCATGGTTATCAGTGCTATTCTCATTGTTGGCATCGGCACTAGTCCCATTGGTATCATCAGTGCTATTCTCATTGTTGGCATCGGCACTAGTCCCATTGGTATCATCAGCGCTATTCTCATTGTTGTCATGGGCACTAGTCCCATGGTTGTCAGTGCTATTCTCATTGTTGCCATCAGCACTAGTCCCATTGGTATTATCAGTGCTATTCTCATTGTTGGCATCGGCACTAATCCCATTGGTATCATCAGCGCTATTCTCATTGTTGTCATGGGCACTAGTCCCATTGGTATCATCAGCGCTATTCTCATTGTTGTCATGGGCACTAGTCCCATTGGTATCATCAGTGCTATTCTCATTGTTGGCATCAGCATTAGTCCCATTGGTATCATCAGTGCTATTCTCATTGTTGGTATCGGCACTAGTCCCATTGGTATCATCAGCGCTATTCTCATTGTTGTCATGGGCACTAGTCCCATGGTTATCAGTGCTATTCTCGTTGTTGGCATCGGCACTAGTCCCATTGAGATCATCAGTGCTATTCTCATTGTTGGCATCAGCACTGTTCCTCAGTGAAAAATCTAAGAAAGTTTCAAAAGAGCAACCTGTGCCCGACAGGCACTTCAAACTTAGCAGTCTGTCAGGAAGTACATCGAAGAGCAGAGCCCTCCACCGCTGCAAGTAGCTGAACTGAATGCCCAAAGGAACATTTTGCGTGCGTGGTGTACATTTATCTGGAGTTCGCCACCAAACCTGTTACACTGTAATCAAACATTCCTCCGTACATCCACGCCAAAGACAGGCAGCAGAAAACACGGGAGTTCTGCCTCACAGAAGTCCGAGGAGCGGCCTAAAGATGGGGCAGACATTTTTATACTGTGTGAACATAGTGAACATAGTGCAATGCATAATACTTCAATACTTCAACACTTTTAAAAGCAGCTGCGAAACTTATTTCAGATACTATCTGGAAAAAACCAGTGGTGCGCGCGCACCACAGAGGAGCGGGGGCGAGGAGCGCGGCAGCGAGGCGAACGCGCGCTGCTGCGCGTGCTAGCCACGGATGGGAATGGGCGTTGCAAAGGCGGGACATGCGCCCGCCTTTGCCCAATCGCGGGCCTTTTTTTTTTACAAAAAAACACGCGAAAGCCAATACCTGCCGGCAAAAGCATGATCACACGCACGAGCGTGTGGTCAGCTTTCAGAACCCCATGCAAGAGGTCTCGCGCTGCGCACTGCTGCGCACTGCAACGCTAGGCGCGAGACCTAAAAACTGTTTATAAATTTAAAAAAATACATTCATAAATATGTAATAGGGGACGCTTGGGGTCACCCCCCTTCTTCTAATGTTATTTTTTTTGTCATTCACATCTTGCTTCCGCCCACCACACTATGCATACAGCCCTTGGCAACTGATCAGGTCACTTAAGCCAATTGATCACTTGCGCTATGAGTGATGGGATTTTGCCTGTTCGCATCTGCCTAAAAAGAAGTACAATCCAGTGCCGGGTCTGGTGGACAAATACTTTCCCAAGACTTTTTCTTTCTTTCCATTCTTCTTTCCTAGGCTTCGATTCCCGCCAGCCAAACAGTGCGAGCTGTATGGTTGTGAAAGACCTATTGTGGGATTACGAACAACTTACAGTGGGCTTACAGACATCCATTGCTTACCAGTGGTGACTCTATAATCACTCTCATTTGCTTGCTTCTTAATCGATTACTTTGCCTTCCTCTTCTTGCTTTGTCCCTCCCCTAGAGCATAACCTCTTTGCCATCCTTATGAGTGTCTGGCTTGTATCCTTCCACTGCTCACTTTTAGGGAACTACTTTTCTCTTTTTGGTTAAGTATTCAATGAGAGTGGTTGTGTTTTCAAGCTCTCTCCCCCTTGTGCTTCTCCACCCTGCCAAATATCCACCCCACACTCTGTGTTACTCTCTCCCTCGTGTGCTGCTTGCACTCTCTCACTCTCTCTCATGTGGTTCTCTCCTTCCAAACTCTCCTGCTTTGTGCTGCATTCTCCCTCGTGTGCTTCTCCCCCATCCCCCAGTGTTGCTGTCTCCCAAATAGCCCCGCTGCATTAAATGAAAAGGGGGGGGGGCTTTCCCTCTTGTTGGATTTAATTTCTTTAATTTACTAACCAATCTTGGATCAGTAAATAAAGGCACCTGCATCATTTGCAGGTGCCCACTGTGGTGGCACATGCATGTCCCTATGAAATGAAGTGGCCACGTTTGCCACGTTATTGCACATTTCTTCTTTTCTTTTGTCCAATGCTGCATAACATCAGCAAAAAATGCCTTTTGTCGATGCTGCACAGCACCAGCAAACAGCACTGGCAAAGACAACAGGTCCAAAATGATGGACTTGTTGGCTTTGCCAATTCGTGTTTAACTTTTTAATCACCCTTGTGTATTTACATGAATGTAACCTAAAGATATAGTTTAAAGTCAATAGTAACTTTTCTGTGCACTAATAAGAATGATATTTTCATGTAATGCTTCTTAAGACTAAAAAAAAGACTTCTATACCTGTTTTAATTACACCTGCCTACAAGGAAGCACTGGTACTGGTCACGTAAATTTTGCAATGGTTATTTTGTTTTAATTTAGAATTTTTATTTCAAGCATATGCCACCACATTTTGATGGCAACATATTTCCTTTTTTTTCTTCTTTGCTTTTAGTGGCATAAGCTTCCAAAAAAAATAAAAACAAATTAATCATCGCACCAGTCTGCCGAGGCCAGACCTATTGACTTGGCCAATGCCTATATATTTATAGGAGCTAATTAGCACCATTATTAATTGATGTGCGTATAGTAGCACTTTCCAGGAGAAATTAAATTGAGTATTATGCCCTTTTTTTCTTTTTTATTCAAAATATACATTTTATTGATTGGAATGTATATATTTAAGATTTCCACTAATCTCTTGACTTGGGTATCCATTTAGGTCTTCCATTTGTGGAATTAAATGTAGGAGAGTTATTACCAGGATCTATATATCTTCTGGGAGTAATAATGTGCAATTCGTTTTCATGACAGACGCATAAGAAAGTAATTGACTTTTTTTACATTTATTTGTTTTAATGTATTTATTTTAATATATTTTAATATGTTTTCCATGTGACAAAAATATATAAAATGAACCAACAACTCCATATCGTACACTGTTATTAATATACAGGTTGTAATTAGGAATTTACATATCCTTATCACGTTGTTTGCAAATCTCATTGCTCAATATTATGTGACTGTGTTTGTGTGTTTATCTGTTTCTTGGTTTGTGCTACATTCTTTATCATTCTTCAGACTTTCAAGGGGGCCTCATGTAAGGTAGGAATACTAAATCTTTGGAAAGAGTGTGCCTTATTTCTTCAGGTAGTTTTTTAGGTCGCAGTCTACCAGACGGCGCAGCTATCTGGTTTGCTATAGACATCTTGGGGACATTGACCTAGGAATGCATGCTGCCCATTACTTGTCATTGGTTTTGTGGTTGTAACTCACGTTTTCTTGCTTTCCATTTGCTGGCTTTGTTTGTTTTAGGCTGCCCAGCTCGAGTTGGTACCTTCCCTTGCCCAAACCTTATTTACAGTATCCTTCAGAGTAGTCCCTTTCTGTAAACAGGCCTGTAATCTTGTTCTTATCTTGTCATATGTGCTGTGTATTCAGAGACCGAGGTCAAAGGTCAGGCACTGTCTTCAAGGTCACTTCTTTACTTTTCTTTCTCTGACTTCAAAGTGAGAGGATTTATGTGACAATCTTGATGGATATTGGGGGTAGGAAAGAGTTTTTTTTCTAGCACATGACAACATTTAAATTATCTATGTAAGTATTTCAGAATATATCAGAATTAAGAACACAAACAAAGGACATTTTTTGTTATTTCTGAAGTGTGTAAGAAACAAATATTTTTGATATGATCAAATCAAATCATTACACTAGGTGATGCATTTTTTCTCTGTGCACTGTATAGTTTTATTAGTAAAACTATGTCTGTGCAAATGTAATGGTCTTTTCAATTGAAAATGTGTTGTCTGTAATGGTAGTGTGCTACCACACCATGAATACCCCACTCTACTATGCACCACTCCACACCTCTGCACTCTACACCACTCCACTTTATACCACTCCATCCACTGCATTCTGTACCACTGCACTCTACGCCTCTCTACTCTATTCTGTACCACTCTACTCTATGCAACTGCACTATATGCTGTGCCATTGAAATCTGCACCACTGCGCTCTACTATGCACCACTCTAATCTACGCTGCTGCATTCTATGACGCTGCATTATACACCACTGAATTCAATGACACTGCACTCTACGGCACTATACTCTGCAACACTCTATTCCAATGCACTCTACACAAGTTCACCCTACTCTATGCCACTCTAGTGTATGCCACTCTACGCGACTCCACACTATGCCACTCCAATACACAACACTCTCTGCCACTCCACTCTACAACACTCTACTCCACTCTTTGTCATTCCACTCTACGACACTTCACCCTACTCTACTCTATTCCACTAACTTTTAGCCATGCTGAACAGCAGTCACGCTGGTGTACAACGTGACTAAAACACATTGGCAAAGCCAATAGCTCTTGCATAGGTGAGACCTATTGGCTTTGCCAGTGCTTGCCATCTACTGTGCATCTTTAATCCTGTCTTTTACTTTTGGTGTTCTTATGAACATCCAGTGTATTGCGATTCTCCTCGCTAGTAATAGAGTGATTTGTAGAAATTTCTTTTTCATTTTCATACACCTTATAAACATGTCCGAGGCCTTTTTTTTGCCATACCCCAGTAATTACGCAAGGCTGGGCAATCCCAAGCCAGGTGAAAGGACATGTAGTGTCTATTTGCATGCATTTGGGGCAGCTGGTGTCTTTAGAGGGGTATTTTTTGTGTAGCAAACAAGACCTTACTAAAGATTCGGGGTGGGTGAAGAATTCTGCTCCGCCTATGGAGTTCGCGGAGTTTTGCCCAATTCACGTGGAGCTCCGAAATACTCCATGAAGAGACATGGAGCTGAGTTTTTTCTCTCACCAATGGTATGTTGGCGAGCGCTCGCAAGAGAAAAATCAGGCGCTAGACCTCCTCTCCGCGGGATTTCTCAATGTGGGCGGTGTGACCGCTCGCGTTGAAGTAGCTGCCACTCGAGTAGAATGTCCACTCGAGCGGCAGAAAGCATCAGTGCCCTCCAGCGCGATGTGGAGTGCTGTTCATGCTGATTTTACAGCGCGGCACAAACCCGCTGCTTAAAATCAATGCGAGCAGCGCGACTTAACAGACTCCGCCGCTGGTGAAACTCCGCGGAGCGCGGCAGAGTTTTTCCAGCTCTTCGCGGAGTTCCGCGCAGTACAACGCTGCAAACTCTGCCTAGGTCTACTAAAGATAGCATGACAGTTTTGAATGCACCATTGGGGTTTGGTGCAGGAGGTGAAGGCGCCCGACTACATATCCTTACTACTCCGGATTGTGGTGCGATTGATTGTGTACCTTGGTTGGTGTTATATATGTTCCATTAATTATGTTAAATTGCACAAGTCCAAATCTAGTGTTGCTAGATGCTTGCCACAGTATGTGCTTTGCATTCTCCCATTATCTATCCGGGAACGTTATCCTGCAGTCTGTTTTTATACTTATTCCTCATTACCATTTTTTTTCTTGTGTGATATTCTTGTGATGACGCCCCTACCTCGGTCTGCTCTTACCATTGTCAGTGATGTTCGTGGAGGGTTCGGTATAGTGGCCCAGATCTTTCTAGAACCTTCACATATGCCATAATATTGCAAAAAGTGCCTGATTGGTAATTGAAAAGCTTCCATTGCCATACCCAAGGAAGCAAGAGCATTTGTCTCATATAAAATCCCCGCTCTAGTACAGCATACTCTCTTCCAGCAGGAAATGTCCATTTTCTTTTCTAGGCATTTAAATTCCGGTAGTATCCAAAGTGACAACGGTGGGCAGTTGTGGGCCTTGTCCATTACAGAGCATTTCTGGAACACCTCATGTCAGTGTCATTAGGTGTTGGGCATTAGTGGGTGGAATGCTGGTGTTCAAGAGGCTGGATTGGAGTAGTGGTGTATTAATGACAATTCCCAGTAACTCTCTATGCTCCTCCCCTCCCCAAACCATCCTGCTTCACAACGTGTTTGGGCCGCCAGATAGCAAGTCTCCAAATGGTAATCCTCCCTCCTCATTTAAAAAAAAAAAAATTATATTGAGTTTTACAGCCATGACTCAGTGCAACAGACATTGCCATTCACTGGCCATTCCACAGTAGTATATCTTCATTATCTTACTCAATCTAACATCATTCTAAACACTCCTCAACCAGTTAAACCACTCTCCCTCCCCCACCTTTCCATTAGTTATGTCCCAGTTTAACTTATATTTCTTTTAGGTAGGTTCTCAGCTGCTACAAATTACGTGTAGAGTTCCCCATATTGCCTGTTATTCGTTGGTAATCCTCCCTACTCATAATTATATTGTAGCGTGTCCATTCTCACTTTGTTTCCCTTTTTGTTCTATATTATTGTTCTTAGCGAGGACTTCAGTTGTGGGAAAATAAATTGGGATTGTATGCATTCTACATTGAAATAAATAAAGGCATTTAAGGAGTATGAGCATCTTACTGATAGTTATTCTCCATGACATTGAGAGCGGCAAGTATGTCCAATGATATATCTTGCCTGGTATGGATTGGAGAAGTCTACTTGATTACTCTTTAGGTAATGATGAACAGTTGTCAGATGACCACAAACAAGCCCATGGAGATGGGACTAACGATGGCTATGGTGCTGGAGGTTGCTCCCAGCCCATAGTTATGTGAATATTTGCCATGGAGTGCAATGGATAAGGGATGGTGGTGTGTCTTCTTTGGACAATTATACTTTGAGATGCAGTTCTCGATAGTCGATGTGTGTATGACAGTAATCCAGGATAACACTGCATGATTCAGGTACAGTAAAACCAAATCTGAGTGCTGTTTCTGGGTTTCCAAATTTAGCAAAGGTCATTTTAGAGTTGACGTGCAATAGAGAGGCATGAGTACAGCTAAGGGTCTTGGGAATCCCATATTTCCTTGTCATGAGGTAAGTACTCGCTGTTCTGCAAATGGGTGGCGGAATGGGAGCGGAGTGAAAGCTCCCTCAGGGCCTCTGAGGGGTTGATGCGGGTGCACACACATGGAGTATCCACTCTGTGGTGTAAGATTGAGTCCGTAGTGTAAGTGGGTAAACCTGTGGGAGCAAAATGGTACCCCAGAATTTAGACACCCGGACAATTTAGCTAAATCGTACCTCTCACATTTACTGGTTAGGAGACAGTGTTAAACCTCAATTTCATGAGGCAATGTGTGCCCATGTCGGCACCTTCCCAAACATCAAATCAGCAGAGTAAACAGTAAAACAACTTAGTAAGTAATGGGTTAAACAAATTGAATGGCCTGGTCTCAATAACTGAGCTCTAGATCAATGAAAAGGTACAGGAATTTATTTCAAAATAAAAAAATAAGCAGTACAGAGACAATGCCATGAAGGCTCTCAGATGCAAAGTTATACAGGGTATGTAAAAGTCAGAAAATATTCTAAGTCCGAAATGAGCAGTAAAATCAGAAAGAAATTGGCAGCAGCCCTAGCAGAATGGGAAGTCTTCTCTAAAATCTAGCTTTGCCCCACAAAATCTTGAGGTTTTTATACACAATTTTTGCTCATTAATTCAACAGTTCTGCAGTTTCATCATTGTGTGTGCAAATGTATGCCTTCTTCAGCAAATCAGAGCAATAAATGTCATTTTGCCTTAGCACCTAACCATTAACCCATTTCTTAATAGTGGTGCATTTCTTAATAATTATTCAGCACACTCTATGCTACTGTCATCCGCAGATGTTTGAACAAAATATAAAATATTGACAATAAGACTTTCTTCAACTGGTTAGATCCAGTGTAGAAATGGAAGATATAGTAACAAGTAGTAATTTTATATCCATGGAAAGTTCATTGTGAGTAAAACAATACACCAATAAAAAATAAACTACTATGACTTCAGCTTGTCTGTGTGCTGCAGACTCTGTGGAAACAGGATGTGTGCAGGGGAGGGAAGCACGAGTGACTGGCAGAGATGGCTTCCATCTTGTCCAGCATGGCGTTTTACACAGAAATGTGGCACAAGTAAAACAAATTGTTAAACGCACTTCTACACATCATATGAAATTTGTTTGAAAGGCAATTACACTATATAATTCCTAGATGTAAAATCATGTGTGAAAATGCATAATGCCCATTATTAATGATACGCAAAAACATACATCTTTAAAATACTTTCTCAAACCCGACAGCAGAGTCTCCACTGTACTCTCACCTACTTGTGATAGGAAGTTGTACTTGAACAAGTATCATCTGGACTTTCTTGCTGAAAGGAATGGTTCCACTTTGGCTGAGGGGAATAAGGCAGGTGTCATCTGTTGCATTCACACCAGGCTCCCTTTCTCAAGTTGGTTGCAGGCTGGCCTTGGATCAAGTAGGGTAGGCATGGTCGGTCTGGGGTAAGAGTGGAGGGGTGCAATGCTGGTTAGCTGTGAGGGAAGTGAGCACCAATGTTATGTGGTCTAACTGTGGAATGTCTATTCTGAGACCATCTTGGCACTCCAAAGATGTTCCAACTATTGGGACAGCACGTTGGTATTCATATGTGGTTTGCATAACAGGCATTCCAGGGGCATTGCTACTCACAGAATATCCGGGGCTCGGGGATCCAGGGCAGGGAGATTTGGTGTCAGAACTTTGCGTATTTGGCCGGCCAGCCCAGGAGTTTTCCCAAATTGAGAAAAAAACAACTCCATAGGTTGGCATGTCTGTTTTAGCATCGCTGCTTTGGCTGGGAGTGCTAGGCTGTATGGCCCACTACCTGTAGGACATACTGTAAAAAGAAGTAAACTGCCCCCAAACATGCATCCTGCTTGCGTAACCAAAAAGCGCAGCCAGCAGATGTCTACGTTTTGTGTAGTGCATATTGTGTATATGTGAATCCTCGAGGGCCTCTGAAGATCAGAGCCCACACAGCATTGGTCACAACAAGGGTAACCAAGAAGAGAAAATCGAAAAAAGCAGAGTGATTGTGACCTAACAGTGTAGAAGTTACAGACTTACAAGAAAAAGGCCCCACCAGCCAATCAAACCTTTTGACAGAAAGGGACTGCAAACAATGTATTCCAAGTTACACCTCCATATCTGGATACAACACCTAGGTGTAGACTTTGCAAGTGGACATAAGTCTGCTGATGCGGCCTCCAGAAATAACACAATGGTCCAAATATGGCATCCATCCAGAACTGGACACAAACTCCAGAGGTGGTATCCGTCCAGAATTAGACTCCATGCAATAGATGTGATCTTTAGACTTTACACAGTACTTGGCATGTGACCTATATACAGAACACAGTACTTCAGGTGCAGCACAACATTCTCCCTATCTAGGGATAAAAGTCATCCCATGGCAAGGAGAGCTGTGGTTTCCTGTGAGTGTAGCGTGTAGTGGCAGCTTAACTGATCGTTGCAACGCACAGGACTTTTGCCCTAAAGTCTCGTGAAGAGCAGCTCTATGTGGCCCCCACCACAGTAAATTTTACTCACCTCCCATAAACGGAGTACTTCCCTCCACATGCATATATGTTGTCTGATTATGTGTCATGTGATGACGACAGTCTTTTTTTTGTTGCGTACGTGAGCCCACATGTGCTGTGTATGAAGATTTGGTGCAGCATGATTGTAAGGACATAGTGCGAGTAGCACAACTTGATGGTTCCAATGCTCAAGGTAAATTAATTCTGGCTTCCATGTCAAGGGAGACGCCCAAATGGGCTGCACCTGTGAGTTTCTGTGGCAATTTCAATCCTGTCTGGTTTCAGTTTTCAAGACACTTTAAGATGGATTCCTGCCTGAACACAGAATACTAACCAAAAGCACTTCGGCTACTTACCAGCAGTTCTTTCTGGAAACGCGTTCTTGATGCGGAGCTCAATCCACATTGTGTGTCACGCAGGCTGCTTCCACTTCTGCGCTCTGCCAAGGACTTTCTGAGCACAGCACAGATGAGAGAAAGAGACAGTCCAGACTATCATACTAGTTGGTACCTTTCTTGGTGTCCTTTGGCAAAGCCCAGAGAGCAAAAACATGTGACCATGTCTTCTAAATTGCTTGGCGGGGGTTATGATTTATGAATCTGGTACCCCAACATGATTAGCCCCGGCTTACTGCCAGTGCCCCCTTTTTAGCTAAACAGGCGTCTCAATTGAGCCAACCATATTGCTGTAGGTCTGCTGTGGCCTCCCTCCACAAAGGGATGCTGTTGTGCTGGTGTGTGGAGGGGAGGGTGATGCACTGGTCAGGGCGATGAGCGGAATGCCCCGCTGACTGAAGCTTGTGCCTTTCTAAAAAACAGCGGCACACAGAAGCCACAGGAACCTTTTAGTTCAACGAATCGGGGTATAACTGAAGGCTTTTGCTTGGTAAGTGGGTCAAGGAGAGGCAGGGGGCCTTCTAGGAACACACAGAATGTATGTACTAATCCTTTATTTTGTGGGAGTACATATCCCCTTTGCCCTGAAGACTTAGAGCTGTGCTCCACTTTCTGTAGTTGGTCACCCTGATTCCGCATCATTTAAACTTCCTCTGTATCGCTTATGCTTCCAGTGATATTGACCTTAACAGTAACTCCCAGTCAGTTATTACTGGAAACCAGTGGGCTCTGTGGTTGTCCCAGTTTTCATGGATGTTCCTGCCACCTACAAATATTGACTGTGTCTAGCCACTCGCGAGACAAGGGATGCCCAGTGTTTTAGGTCCCAGGAGATTCTATGTTTGGTACTAGCCCATTTTCGGAATCAGCAGTCCCCCTGCATGAACTATGTTTTCTATTTGAGCTATATGCAGTAACCAACTCATCACTAACTATTGGAGCCCATATAACTCCATTAAGTGAACACTGAATCTTTGACTTTGGAACAGCTTTTTAACATCATTAAAAAAAAAAATCATTTTTCTTTGGGAGAAAATCATAATTTGTTTTTAGTAGTTCTATTTAAAGCAGTTCTGTGCTTTGTAACAATTTAGATCATCTCAGCTGCCTGTTCCTAGTCTCACTGACTGGTTCCCCCTTACACTTAGCAAAGCTGAGACAAGGTCAAAGGCCAGACATGTAGCATACTAGAGATGTGTGCAGTGTTACATCATTTTCACTCTGAAAACATTATGAAGTTTCTTCTAACGATTTGCAAGCTATTCAAATCTGGCAACAATTGCAAAGTTTAAATTGTGAGTTAACTAAGTACATTTTACAAAACATTACTCACCAAAAAATGACTTGTGGTCCTTATAATTATCTCACTAAAAACATTTTTGTAGAAAATTCTCTTGCAATACGTTTTTTTAATCACTTTCACTTGCAGAAGTTTGTGAAGTTTATACAACTTTGTAACCGTCGGTTGTGAAATATACGTTCTATGCCACCATACTATACTTGACACACTTCCAGAATTCTTTATTCTGTTGAATGTATAGAAATCCATTGTAAAAAAAATGAGACCCAAAGGCTTTCCAGTACAGCTAAGAACTTGCAATCACACAATCGGGTAAAACTGGCAAAAGCAGTATTAGAATTGAGCACCTTACTACATTATTATATTACCTTTTCTGGATTTTCTTTTTCTGTAAAGACGGAATATGCCACGTTAGTTCGCATGCGTTTACAACGTATGCCATTACAACGCGGTCGTTACAACAACCGCGTTGTTATATCGCATACCATTACAACGCAAATCGGGACAACGACTTGCTGTAGGGGGGGCGCAGGATTTTGGAATAGTATAATTTACTATTCCAACTCCAGTCTGTGCAACAATATGGAAGGTGTTGGATTTTAAATCCAACACCTTCTGCCCCCCACAGCAAGTCGTTGTTCTCACTTGCATTGTAATGGTATACGATGTAAAAACGCAGTCGTTGTATCGACCGCGTTGAAATGGCATGAGTTATATCGCATGCGTGGTAAATGGTGTTTACCCCTATTTTAAAAAATTCATAACTTTGACTCAATATTGAGTTAATGTGGGCTGGAGGAGTATTATACAATACAGGTGTTCTAAACAGACCACCGCATCCTGGAGTAAGCTTGTCAGCTCGACCTGGCTATCCCTCGAATGTCATGTGTTCAAATTGAGTAAAATGGTTATCCAATTACAGTGCACTAGTACTTGAGGGCCTGGAACACAAATGGAGAATGGTAGACCCTGGCAAAAATGTTGATGCTTGAACAAATCCAGGAGAGCTCTGGAAACTTTGCATAGGTGAAGTAACCAAGTGCTTTTATTTGAAATTCACACACATTGCACTAGGTAGAATTATTAAAAAATGAGAGCGTTGTGAATCACCCTACTTTGCAGCGTCGCATATCACTAGGAAATTGCAGTACCCAGCACGGATAATGCCCAGCATCTACTGACTTCACAAGAGCCTTACACCTTTCCCTTGTGGTGTGAACCCCCACCAATTTTCCGAATGGGGGTACTGTCATCAATGTTACATCGCTGGAGGCACAGGGATTGTGAAAAATCCAAGTGTCACACAACGAACAAGTGTAGCAAAGGAGTCACACCTACTCAGCAGGAGTGTGGTATGTAGCTGGTGCTGCATTTTGGAGCATACTGTTGCTAATACAATACTAAAGAATGGTGTGGAAACACCCTATCATTTACAGACAGCATATTTTCAATTGAAAACAAAAAGACATGCAGTTTTAGTGAAAAAATGACATAGGGCACAAACAATTGATAATATATGGGGTGTGAGTGAGTATTTATCATTTGCACATCATCAAATGACGTGGCTGGATTTGATGGTGTTAAAATCTTTGTTTCGTCACACTTCAAAATTACAAAAAACTTATTTCATTTGTGCTTTACTAACTGCTGATTTATTTTGAAATACAGTTACAGTTCATTTACAGGTATTTAAAATGTTCTTGTGTTAGACAAAAATGGCGTCTCAGAGTCTTTCCTTTCACACTCCCTGTTCTCTCCAGCAAGGTGCCACATGGTCACTTTACAAAATCCTCTCACTTTGCAGTCAGAGAAAGAAAAGTGAATAACAATCTCCATGTTAAAATAATAAGCAGTAGTTTGTTAGCAGACCTAGCCAGACATCTGACTATTTTGAACACACAGCAAATGTGACAACGTAAATATAACATTTAAAGGCATCTTTATTGGCCCTTTACTTAATGAATTCCAGCAGGGTTATTTTGGGCGTGCTACAGTACACCCTCGCAGCCTACCTTCCAGTGCCTGTGCGATGAAAAAAGAACAGGCCTAGGGTTAAAAACTTTAAACGTGAATTTAAGAGCCAGCCTTTCAGAGGCGTTTAAAGCTAGCCCTTTCCCCTGCAAGCAAGAGATGTACCATGCAGAGAATCTACATCCTGATAACTCTCTCTGAGACTTCACGGAGGCGGGTATTTTCAAGGAACAAAAAGTATGTTTCACAAAATATGCCCTTAGAGAGATGTGTTTTTAGCTCTCGTTTTGTACAGCTCTTTTCCAAAAATAATGACATTTGCGGATGGCCGGCGAATCGGACACATTTCTGAAGCCTTCCATCAAAATGAAGGTTTTGTAGAAAGGAGTTCGCAGTATGCTTCGATTTTGTCCCTAGTTCCCACAGACTGCGGTTCAAAAATGGCGTCTGCCTGGGAGATGGTGAAGTCCAGAGTGCAGTCCTGCGCGTGGCAGGGGAAGCAGAGCTTGAGACATGTCCTGTCATAGATGGACCAGCTTTAGAATCACGTTACCTATCTCGATAAGGCTTTGCGCCACCATAGGGTTATCTCAAAGCACTGAGGGGAGCGGGAACAGTCCAGCTGAAAAAGAGAGGCCGGGATGGAATACAAGATCAAGTGAATAAGAGTTGGAAGTGATGGGAAAGTGTCAGTCATATATCTGACATGCCATTGACTCTTCCATAGACTTATCAACCTTAACAGGCCCACTCTTGCCACGAATTCTCTCCATTTGCCTGTAGGCCAGTCCAACTCTCTGCACATTGCCAGGCAAGATGGAAGAAGACAAGAAGCTTACACCATGTTGGTGTCTCCGCATTGCTTATGTGTACCTCCTGTGATGAAAGCTGTGAACCGTATTCCCATAAGGGGTGGGCGGAATTTGCGTAGTCGCGTTACGCAAAGTTCCGTGAAAGGGTAAAAAATCTCTGCGAGCTCCGCAGAATTCCGCGAGCACGCGGAATTGCTTGTTCCACCCGTTCGCGATGCGTTTTTCCTGTTCGGGGACGCTGTTTGCGTGCTCGGGGGAAATATCTCCCGAACTTGCCCATGCGGTCGCCAATTGGCGCGGCCATCTTTTTTCACTTGTCCCGCCCGCTCGCGATGCGTGTTTCCTGTTCGCGAACGCGGATGTCCGATGGCGCGTCCGAATGACATGTTCGCGATCGCACAAACTCGCGGGATTGCGCGGCCGGATAGGAAAACTCGTCGGCGAACGCAGGGATCCCGGTAAGTCGCTCCTGCGCGCTCGAACACGCATTTTGAAAGCGCGAACAAGGAAAAAATTCCGCTACGCCGCGGATCGCGGAATTTTCGGCAATTCCGCGTTCTCCGCGGAACGCGGAACTGCCAAAATTCCACCAATTCCGCAAGGGGAGCGGAATTTACCGCCCAGGCCTAATTCCCTTGCCAGGATGGCCGATGTAAGTTCACGGTCAGTAGCATAATATCGCCACCTTTGAGAGTGAAACTCACATGGCCAAGCCTAGACCTACATAACCCAGAGATGGGCAGCGCTCCAGCTTCCACAGGAGCCCTGACCGGCTGCACCCTGGTAATCATGTCCACTCTTAAGCCAATCACAGGCGAGTGAGAGGTAATGCGCATGTTTTCTCTATCTAGTCACACCTACACCGAAAGTCAACAGCCATAGGAATTTCTTATTAACATTTGTACCTGAGGAATTTTTAAAATATTAAGAGAAAACGCAAACTAGGGATGCTAGAATCATTGTGTTCCTAAGAATCCTCCGATTTTTTTTTGTTTTTAATTATGGCATGAGTTCCCACTAAAAAACTATTCGGGTAAATCCATGACCATGTTTTAACTTGTAATTGGACCTCCGCTATTTGTTCAGCAGTCACTAAAATACAAGATGTCCCAAGAAAGGGTTGAGCCCACCCCAGTGGTAATTACCTACTGGGTGAGAGAAAACGCCAATGATGAATCACGCCATCATTTGGTAGCTGGAACGTTTTCTCTCAATATTTTAAATATTCCTTAGTGATATGGCATTCAGATACAAATGTTAATAAGAGGTCCATTGACTGTTTCACTTTTGGTGTAGGTTTTTAATCTTGTGCCAGTCACTGCTCCTCTTGGACATAGGTCGAAGTGGCGGAATCTACTAGGTGTTTTTATTTTTTATTTTATAAAAACAGTTTCAATACTTTTTGTTAAAAAAAAAAAAAAAAAGGCGCCTCAGACTGAAAGCGATGGGAGGTAGGTTTTTTTTCTGTGAAGCCAAAGGATGGACAGATGTCTCAAAACAGAAACAAGCCTTCTTGCCAGGATGCTCGCTACCTGAAATTAATGTAAATATGTGCAACTGGTTAATCAGCCAATGTACAGTCTCCTTGGGAGCGCGGCTGGACTGGCAACCAAAATTATCCCTGGCAAACTTTGTCAGACCAGCCCTCGTACTGCACGTAGCGAGCAAGTGCAGCGAGCGAGCTTGACCACTACAAGACAGTCTGGGGAATCTCCCCCAAGAAATTATTGGGAAAAAAGGCAAATATGGAGCGTCTTACAACACAGTTTTTACTCTAGAACCTTGTCCAATCATTGATGGATGGATGGAGATTGGAGACATGGCTGCATGGCTCAATGAATGAATGAATAGTTGCAGTGCTTAATTTGAGCCAGTGGTTTCCGGTGCTCGGCACCGGCACTTAAGTGGTAGCACCGGCACTTATGACAGTCTGCCACATGGTGGGCTGTTTGTCTGATTTAGAGTGAGCACAACAACAGTTGTTTACTAATTCAATATACGTTAAAAATGACTATTACCTGCTGATCATGTTAACCTTATAGCTTTGGGAGCCTGGAATAGTCTGAATTGTCACACTTGTAGGGTTTCATGGTTAGTAGCTGATTTGGTACTGTCATTGGCAGCGCTGGCAGTGGCAATGGGTGGTGCACGCTGCAGTGGCCTCCTGATGAGGGCCCTGGCACTTAATTTTTTACAAATTAAGCACTGCATAGTTGGATGGGTAAGTGGGTTGATTAATTAATTGAAGAATGTATGACAATTAATAAAGAGTTGTAGTTACATGGAGAAAATGGTCTCATTGCACTGACCAGGGGTGCGTGCTCTGGTTTTAAATTTAGCTTCTGCATTAAAACCTCACCCTCCCTAAAAAACACGATCAATCCTTATGAAAGATGCATAGCCCGGATGTATTTAACACAGTACACTGTTTTAGCACATCAAAGAATCGATCACAAAGCATTGAGATTTGATCGAAAATGAGAGTGAGAAAGAGATAACAATGTAGTGGCTGAATGGCACTATGTGACACCAGGAAATCTTGCATCAGGCCCAGCTTCTACTTGACCACATTGTGTGATCCTAGACAATTACTTTTTTCACAGTGCCGCCTTTTGATTCGTCATGACATTAGAGTACCTTTAAATAAATCAGTTCAGGGTGTGTGCTGCACAAAAACCAAAGACTAATGGTACTCCATCTATAGTAACAGTCTAGGCCACAAATATGGAGCAAAAGACAACTGACTTCCCTCTTGGTTCACGAATGGTGTTGCCCTCAGGGCAGTAGCTGAGGGCAATACTGTTTATAGGTTCATGATTACAATCACTTTTAACAGTTGTCATTCAATGCAATGGTATCATTTAATAGACTAAACTGAAATGCATTTGCAGTGACTATATTATAAAAAATGCACTATATAGAGTTTTGAAGTGTCTTAATCATATATGTACTGGACTGTCTGAGCCAAGCAACATCAGACCCCTCGCCTCCCTAACCCCTGAATGTCAGCGGTGCTTGTGGCGACCCTGCAGAAAACGGGAACAAAATAAATGTTTTTGATCACCACACTTTAAAATCATGTGTTCTGCATTGTTTTGTAAAGCGCCAAAGTGCTGCTGGTAGGAAACACGGCCCAGCAACAAGACCAGCCCCTACCAGCAGTGAAAACGGCCCCCACCCTGCCAGTCCAATAGTAGAATGGCGGGTGTCCAGTTCGGGCAGTACTGACAGGCTTGGGACCATGAATAGGCTTTAATTGTTGGAGTCACTTGAAGCTTGATTCTTACAAAGATTTATTCTTTTTGAGAGGTAATGTAAGAGAGTTACCAGCTGTGTCCTGGCGTGCGCCCTTTTAATGGACGCATGAAAACACTTGTACTGCATACAGTCTGCATATTACTAAAGTATATCTTTTTTGAAAGCACTTGTATTATTTTAAAGTCTAAATTTTGTTTCACATTTTGTGGCAGCCTATCTTGTACCGTGTGCAATGCAATTTTCAAATAAAGACTTACTTATTCACAGTGCCGTCACAGGCGGGACCTCATAGCACTTTACACTAGTCACTCTTCCCCACTGCGTATGCAGGATTCAGATCTGTGACTCTCTGATTACACACACCTGCAGTGATTGCATTACGCAATTGAAGTCTCATAATGTAAAAAAGTGCATTTCCCACTGATTAGTTTACGTTTTTCTCTTTCGAACAAAGCTAAAAAGGTTTTAAGTAAAATAGATGTGAAAATGTGAGTGGCAGACTTTGCAATTTCATACACCCCTATCAAAAAGGTGCTTTTCTTCCAAAGTATGTGCAGAGCATGAACTCAATGTCGCAGTTGTACGGCTGCAGGCCTCACAGTGAAAACTCGGACACGTGAGATTTTGGCAACAGGACCTGGGGAAATGCAGTGTTTAGACAAAATTTTGAGTCAAAAATATTGTGTGGACAAAATATTGTGTCAAGAATATTAAGGCCAAAAACTTTGTGAGGGTAAGTTTCTATGGGTAAGCTTCTATGGGTAAGCAATGTTTTCCAATACTTAACCCCGAATATATATACACCGTGACTATATATTTCTTCAAGTTACGTAGCTGTGGAATTAAGAATAGTAAATCTATACTTACCTATTTGTACTTACCTTCTTGATATTTTGGTCCTCGATATTTACGACACGATATCCTGTCCACACGATATTTTTGTCATCAATATTCTATCAGACAACTGGAAATGCAGAGGCCTAAGCTTGCTGCCTAATCAGTTCCTGAATTACTTCACCAGGACAAGACCAACACTGGGAATGAGGGAGCGAGGAAAACCAGACATACACCACAAACACTAAAATTCTCCCATAATTCAAACAAAGACCCATTGCTCAACTAGGGAGTGAAGCAAACCATCAAAACATATCACATTATTGTAAATAGTCTCTATAGCATAGAGATGGGGCCGGCTGTCTCTCAGACAGTACTTCGACTAGTAAGGCTGACAAATCTGTGTGATGGCACATCCTCTGGCACAGGGAGAGGGATTCATTCAGTATTAGCTGAAGAGAAAGTTTGAGGAAACCTGAGTACTGCAGACGAGGGGGGTTAAGGTCTTAGCAAATACCTCTACGGCAGAGAGCCCCATGGCAGATCACACTCACTAGTAGTGTCAGAGTGTCATTTGGGGCAGCTGCGGTATTTCAAAATCTCTTGACTATACTGTGTGAGGCGAAGATCCTTGGCCATCTGGCAGCTCAGAAGCATCCTTACTCTTTTGAGTGACATACACTCTTGCGGTAGTGGTGCAGTTTTTTGTGTAACTTCAGTAGTAAGCGTGCCACACAGTTTCAGAGGCACATTGATACCATATGCATAGATATTGACTTTTGTGGACTTTTGTCGAGGTTGCAGTGTTACGGAATCAACCTGTGTTTTTTAAACCTAACGTTCATGGAGCCTCTGGTGTTGGTTAATGCTGTCACAAGCTGATCTCTTAATTGGATCTGGTATTTTGGCTGTGTGCAGTTATGGCTCTTGAGGTGACCTGTGGCATACACCGCATGCATGACACATTCATTTTCTTCGTCATCATCTATGTTGTCTGCTGGAGAATCTGATTGAGTAGATGCAACAGAATTAACTGTTCCTTTTGAGTCTGCTTTGGTCTAGCAGGATAAGCTGCAGACTTTGGCAAAGTGACTGAATTTGCTGCAGGCGGAACATTTCTTCTTGTGTGCAGAACACTCACCAGGATGGGGATGGAGGCTTCTGCAGTGCCCACAGGGCCAGTTTTTGACTGGCTGTGACATTGGTTGAAGGTGTGCCTTGAACTTTGTGATCTGCTTGACTGCCCCCGGTTAATAGTGGTTTATTCAAGGCTGTCTGCATGTGCAAAACTCTGGACCTGGAGAGCTCTAATGACCAGCAAAGCATCAAGATGTCTTGCAGGGACTTGCTTTGTTCCCTAAAGAGGTGCTGATGTGGGTTTGCCATGTCATCGTGCAGGGCGCGTTTGTTTGCAACCTCCTTCAGCTTGGCATGCAATGCATTAACTGATTCAATAAGTCCTGCTTCATCTGAACCTCTCTTAGTTCAGGTTGCAAGGAGGGCGAAGTGTTCATTGAGCCTTGCCTCAGCTGCGGTGTAGGTGAACAATGGTGCTTCTTCAGCCAGCATGCAAGATAATATGAACTTACCTTCCACAGGTAGGTTAAGGAACATAGGCCTCTTATTGTCATCAGCTACATCAGTGGCTGGGAAGTACATTTCAAGGTGCACGACCCTAAAATTTCAATAGGGTGGCGTGGGAAAATAGTGAGACAGAGATTTCAAATGGTGTTTTAGCTGAAATGGCCAAAAATCTGAGATTTCAAAGGCAGTTTGCCTGGAATGGACAGCATGCTCACCATCTAAATCCTTTTGGCAAGGCAGGCGTTAGTGGTAGCAAGATAACACACTTGGAGTGAGAGCAGCTGGGAGGCAGAGGCCAAATGGCAGACACTAGAGTGTGGCAGGCAACTAGAGGAGTGGGTTTTAGTGGTGCGTAACAGAGCTATCGCATTTACCCCTGTGATGCTTACTAACGCTTGAAGTGTGCCAGCAGTTTTTAGCAGGTGGCTACAAGCTACAGAAACAGTAGCACCAGGAGGCAGAAATCAATGTAGTTCCAAGGTTCAGGATGGAGGGCCTATTGTAAGATATGTAGTATGGCCACAATACGTTTTTCCCCCTCTAGAGCAGAGCACTCTTGAGGCAGTGCAGGAAGTACCACTCTTGGGGCAATTATCTTCTTTCTTGCTCCAGGCATGTGCTTGTGGAGTGTGCACATGGTCAAGAGGTGACGATGGTGTCAGTAGGCTTAAATGAAGTAGGCTGTGCGCAAAGAGAGGCGTTGTTACAGCAAGCATGGCCCGTGCAGAGCAGGCATGAGCGAGGTATGCATTGACACAAACCAATGCAGCAGACAGCCAGCAACCAGAGGCAAGGGTGCAGGATCACAGCTGCCCTCCTCGTGAGCATAGAGGTGTAGCAGTGCTTAATTTGTGCCGGTGTTTGCGGTTGCTCAACACCAGCACTTATTTCGTAACGCCAGCACACAGTTATGACAGTCCACCACATAATGGCGCTGTCAGTCTATTTTATTTAAAAAGCACGAGCAAAGTGCTGAACAATTCAATATACCATTAAAAAGGCCATTCTTACAGCATTGGATCGCCTAGTGTAGTTAAAATTGTCAAATCTGTAGGACTGTAATGGTAGGTAGGTGCTGCTGGTATGGCAGCGACTGTGGGTGGTGCAAATTGCAGTGGCCCCTTGAGAAATATCTCAGGCCCTGGCACTTATTATTTTGCAAATTAAACACTGGGTTGCAGGCCTTGGTCTGCAAGAATGAAAACACGGGCACATGATATTTTGGGAGCTGGGCCCAGGAAATGCCAAGGCCCGACCTAACCGCATTTTTATTTCCTGAATTATGTCACCAGAACGATAGCAACACTGGGAATTAATTGAGTTCTTGCTAAAAAAAAATGGTGGCATTCTCCTACATTGCAGCCTCTGTAGGGGTAGCTGGCCTGACCATCTTATGGAATGGATGTATGAAAACTACTAGTCATTTTTACTAAACCTAGATGAAACAGTTCTAATCCATTCTCCTGGATTGATTTCAGCAGTAACATTGAACTCACGAGGTGGCGATGTGCTCTGGAACCCTATTCTTCCATCGAAATAGGTGCCCTCCTTCCAGGCTGCCCCAGAGGTGAGGTCCACTGGCACCTTTCTGTGGCATGGGGCGCTGCGCGGCAGGATTCGGGGGCTTTGACAGCACTGTGTGTCGTCACCACTGGAGTAAGGGAAGGTGTCCTGCATGACCAGTTGGATGAGTTGTGTGTGCATCCCAGTGCTGGAATGCAAGACTGTGTTTTTACTTCGAGCGCCATGCAGTGGTCGAAGTGGGCGGGATCGGCAGGGCACGGCGTGGCCCTACTTCTTTAATTTTATAGTGTCCGTTCCCCTACTTTCTTATTTTAAACATGCCTCCCGGATGGCAGAAATCGCCAAGGCCGATAGTTAAGGTTTGGCTTTTGGGGACGGGCGGAACGGGCAGAGAAGGAAAAGGACTCGGTCTTTTCCTTCGTGCCGAGAGAAGACAAGGACAGTGTCCAGTTCTCCTGCCACTGGCAGCTGTCCGCCCCCCCCTCTCCCCTCTTCCCTCTCTTTCTGTCTCGCTCCTCCTCATTTAGTGAAAACTGACACTTCAAGAAACAGGTATTACCTTCTCTTTCCTCCTTTCATTTATTTGCTCCCCTGTGAAATGGATCCCAAATAGAAAATACTTTTGCTGGAAACGTCGTCTTTTTCTGACATATTTCAATTTCTAAGTGCAGCCTCGGTGTGGAGAGAAATAAAACATTAAAAATATGAAAAATAACTAACTAAAGCAAGACAGAGTGGTTGCAAGGTGGCCAGACTGCTTTATTCACACCTAAACACATTAGCGCCACTTTACAGTGTTTGCCAGTGAAGCGCTACTTTTGTTTTCTCGTCGCTCTTTGAACAACATAGTTTTCCCCGGGTGGGAAAGTGCACTTTTCCTGGAGGTACTGAAATACCTGCTTGATGGGTGAATAGGAAAACAAAATGCATACCGCGGCTCTGTATTCACAAATGTGGTCTCTTTAAACCATACTGCTTAGGTTTTGTAAGGATATAAGCAATGGGCATTGAAGCGGGTCCCTTATGGACCCTGTAGTGATGGCCTTAACTTTACAGGCAAAAGCACTCACTAATTTCTGAATAATGAGTGTAAAAGAAAAAGGTAACCGTGTTGTTCCTGCTTACATTTCACATGCTTTACTTAATTTTGTATTCCCTATGAGTGTTTGCTTTTTCTAGGATGTTGTTAATTTTTTTTTAGGCAGCATATTGCTCTTGTCAAGTGCGTAATTTGAATTGAGTCACATCCGGGTGTTTATAGCGGGTCAGTGAGGTGCACGTTTCTCTCAGTGGGGCAGTATGGTGTTCAGTGGGGGAGAGGATGTGGCACTATGGTCAGAGCTGCTGAATTTGGAACTGGGGAACCAGGTTCAGCCTTCATGACCAGTCCACCAGACCACTCCCCCTGAAGGAGCACATTCCCATGCTAGACCATAGAAGGCCCCGCAAGATCTTAAAAGCCCTGGTGTCTTAGCACCAGCAGGTGGACCCTAGCAGTGGCAAGTGTGGGTTAACCTTGAAGGCCTGTCCACCACAATTCATTCTGAAGTTCACCTCCAGTCTTGCAGGCAGGCCTGTGAAGCAGCACACCATAGAGTGACAGTGACTCTGTCACTAAGGTCACAGGACCCTTGAGCAGGGTGGCTCTAGGGCTCTAGGGCAGTGCGACCGCACCAGGCGCTGACCAGCCGCGGTCCGTGCTACTAACAGCGGTGGGGCATTTTCCCTCTGCGTCGTCCCTCGAAATCTCCCCTTACCCGGCCCCACCGCCGTTACCTGCATGGACCACGGCTGGCGCTGACTTCAGGTGGGGTCATCGTGTTTGCAAGTATAATATGGTTTTAAAAGCACTTGCTGCCTCCTTCCTGGCCTCCAACAATTTTCGGCAACAATAAAAATGTCATGATAACTCCAGTGATTAATGTTCTTAGTAGAGAGAAATGGTGTTTTGTCTAGTGGACATTTTGACTCTTGGAAAGGAAGCGCAGAGGGTTAATATGCCTGCTGCTAAGAACATGTACCATGCAGATCACAAAGTGCACATAATGTAAATAGGTCAGTGGGTTACTGCTTTTGTCAGAGAGACCCTATTGTTACTTGCAGTTAATAAGTTAAAATCCTAACATAGAACAGTGAGCTCTTAACTGTCATGTAAGAGCTGCATGCAAACTGCAAGGTATAAATTAGAGCATTATGGTTTTTTCCCCAGTCTTTGATTATCCTAATGTTGCAGAAAAAGGGTTCATTTGGGTAGAAATCAATTCTGATTATTAAAGAGAACCACCAACCATGGTATTACGTTTTAAATTCTGAGTTTGTGTTTCTCCAGACCAATCACTATTAAACTATGCTGCCTACTTGTATGGTTGTCATGTGACCCCTACACCTTGTAGTCCTTTGTCCTATGCAACATTTCTTATACGGTGATTTACACACGTATGATTGATTGTCTCTGTGTAATATGTGTGATGTAAAGTGCTCTGACACCCTACACTGGTATTAGTGGTGCTGTAAATTTTCTGATACTTTATTATTTTGACATTTTTACACATGCTAACAGTCTCTGCAAAGATCTTTCCTTATTAGTACCAGTGGAACATACAACTGCAGCAGTGAGAAAGGTGACCAGTCAACCTTTGCAAAGGGCCCTCCACTTCACAGCAGCACAAGTCACATTTTTTAGAAACTTTTGATCCGTTTGAGCTATAAACAATTTACTAGTTAAAATCGTCAGGTTATGCAGCAGATGAAAAACATTTGCAAACTAGGATATTTTGCCATTCTTGTTTGAACTGCTCTTGTGGAAAAAGGGAGGAGAAGTGCTGATGACAGAAACTCCATGGCTGGGAGACACATGGCTTGCGATTCCACTTTTAAGGATATTTGGGACATTCTGTGATTGGAAACGTATCCCACTTTGTGAATGTATTTTAATGTAAATAACTCATATTAAACCTTAAATAAACATGTATGTCCATTGGTTAAATTAAATAACGTAATAAGCTGTAACCGGTTAGTGAAATGGGAAACAAATACAAAAAATTGGGATATTTTGCTCTTTCTGCCACACCTCTGACTCCGCCCACTGACCCAATCCACGGGTTATTCCCGCCCTCTGATTCTCCGCCCACAGTTCCCCTACTTTTTTTTCCCCCACTTCGACCACTGGCGCCATGCCACAGTTTAGCGATGCTAGGCGCTGTAATAAACGTGTTACTATGTAGTGTTTCTCAATGTACCAATCTCCAGTGTATGGCTGAGTCGGCTTCTAGTGCCTCATCTGCACATCACGCCGGGTGTCATCAGCCCAGCTCCAGGGTTGCTTGCTCGGCAGGACTGAGGTGCATGGACAGAACGGTGCGTGGGCGTCAGCACTGAATCTGCAGGATCGGGGACAGAGCTATATGGCACAGCAGCGGCAGAGCAGTATATATGATTGTGTTATTGTTTACTTGATTCATAGTGTCAGTGTTTAGTTGTAGTAGCTCGCTTCTCTGCACATCTACACACCTCTACACTCTGCCCCTCCACTGCCACCAGCCGTCTCACCATCATCTCCCCGCACTCACGCAGGCAACAGGCCTAGCACTTACGCGGGGGGAGGGGGAGGGTGGCGGCTCGCATCCTTACATAATTGATCCTTTATAGGGTCTGAACCGCACCCTCCAGTCTGCCATTAAACCAATCACTGCTAGACAGGTTCAGCCGTAGAACGCATTACCAAGCGCTGCACTTCAGGGTAAAATGCAGCAGCGCGAAGGTGAAACTGTTAAATAAATCTGTCCAGCACTTACCAACACAGGGATAAATGTTCTGTCTAATTACAGCTCCATAAAACATCCCTTTACAGCAACCTCAATACTATCAAACATCGATTGAGGGGGGAGGACGCCCCCCCTCCAGCCCCCAGGTGCGCCACTGTAGCTCTCTCCAAGCTCGTGGAGATTTCATTAGTCACGTCCCCAGCTCTGCCGAGGCCCGCCGATCTTGCTGTGACAGCAGCACTTACGGTCTGCTCCACTACCGGAACCCTCGTCCAGCCCTCGCCTCCATTGTTGCAACACTCCCGCTGTGGGGTCCACTCACACTCTGCCAACCTAGCCAGCAGCGCCCCTGGGTGATGTCGTATTGTGGCACGCATGGCTGTGCCAATGCAGTTGAGATCAGACTGTCAGCTCCTCGTCTGCTCCTGCACTGACACCATCACAAGGCGCTACCAGTACAACCAACAGCTAGCACGAGCTTCTCATCACATGTCTGTACTGTGACCCGCATTAGGCTCAGCAGTGACCCTCAAGTGTGGTCAGTAGGAGCGCCTGCACCGCACAGTGGCCAGAAGCTGTTACTGCAGTATAGTGGAGCTACCATATCACCTCAAACGCAGCCAACAACATACCCTGCTATGTATGTACTGGGCCCTGTCCAGCTCCAGCATGGCCTGCAGTACCCCCTGCTCACACATCGCTGCCCGTGTACTTCAAACCCTGCCAGTAGACCTCTCATATGCCTGTACCGGGGCCACAAGCAACTCTTTCACTGCATCCCAACCTGAACAGCAGCACCCTACCATGTGCCAGTGTGGGCATCCTCAGACCAGTGGTGCTGAAACAATTTTCACAATTTACAGAGTGAAGGTGCTGCCATCAGTGTTACATCACTGAACTTATAGGGATTGTGCAAAATCCAAGTGTCACAAAAAGAACAAGTGCAAACGAGAAACACTCATTTGGCAAGAAAGTGGTAAGCAGGGCACAAGTTCTAAAAAAAGAAGTGAGGAGACTACTAATCAAGCTAGGCAGTATCCAAGTGACATCATGGCTCGCGACATCATGGCACGTGACATCACAGCACATGACATCATGTTGAGTGACATCGCATGTGGAATCACAGGAAGTGGCATTACAACCTATGACCTCACAGGAGGTGACATCACAAGAAGTGACATTAGACCTTAAAGCCTTTCATATATGTTTTGCAGGTATATCACAAGTACATTTAAGCACATTAAAAGATTTAACAAATGAGATTTTGCGTCGGGGTTGTACCAAAATGCAACCTGACGCAAAATCGGGGCCTCAACTTATACATTTATTTTTTAGAAACTGCCACAAAGAAATTAGCAACAAGGAGAAACGTGGCAGTAAATCTGTTCTGCTTAATTGGTTGCAAAATCTGCATTTTAAAATATCTTATGGGGTTAAAGCACCTGCTGCAGAGATCTTTGCGTGCCCAGTAAATTTCAAGGAATAATAATAATTGAAAGATAGCTCAGGAGGTTAACACAGTTGCTGGAGAGATCAGTTTTGTGTTGTCCCAGTTTTGACTCAAACTGTGTCTCCTGTAAAGCAAATCATGTAACATGCAGATGGCAGATTTTTTATTTTATGTAGCTAGGTAAGTGGATTACTGCTTTTAACACAGAGATTCCTTTGTTACTTGCAGTTCATAAATTGTAATCCTTCTAATATAGCACATTGAGCTATGAAAGACATGTGACTCTTCCACCTTGTAACCATCACGGTCTTATGTAACACATCCTGTAAATTGATTTACACTTATATGATTTATTGTCAATGTATAATGTGAACATGTGATGTAAAGCACTCTGACACCCCGCACTGGGATGAGTAGCACTATAAAAGAAATAAAACAAAATAGTGCCATTTAAATTGTTATGTGTGTAAATACTGGGACAGACCAATACATCTGACATTCTTACAGTGCATGCATATCTCTTATATACAGGGCCACTGGAATTATGCGATTCTGTGCCACAGCTTTTTTTGCATAACTATGGATATGCCGCATTTCCCACATAATCCATCACCTGCTGCATAATTTGCAGATTTTAACAAAAAAATGTGTTTCTAACTCCAATGGATCAAAAGTTACCAAAAACATGGTGACTTAGGTTTGCGCGTACTGGAAGCTCCTTTGCCAAGGTTAACTGGTCATCCTTCAGTTGCTTTTTTCTGTATTTGGTAACTAAACTGGTACTACAGAAAGTATTAATTTGCCACCAGTTTTTTTGCGACCAGTGTGGTATTTTGCAAACCGACCTATGTACTAATAGATCAGTTTACTCAATACCGAATTGTAGTAGGTCGCAATTCAACCTTTCTCATGAATATTAAAGAAGTGGGTCACAAATTGCGACCCACTACAATTCACATCCATCACTGTGATGGCGGCCTGATGGAGTCAGTAGACCACCATGTCAGTGATTGCTTTTTAACAAAGCCCACTTTTGTTTTTTAAATGTAGACCACTTTCCTTAAAGGAAATGGAACTGTTTAACTAGAAAAGTTTCTTTTTTTGTGTGATTAAGAGGAGGCTGCTTCTCTTAAACAAACATTTTTTTGTACATTCACAAAGCAGAAGGTGTTTCAGAGGGACTCTTTCTCTTATGCGAATGGGTTACCACCCCATCTTGGTGGTGGGTAAAATATCAATGTTTTGCAACTGGATTTTGGTAGTTAAACATTGATACATAGGTTACCGATTCGGTATTTGGAAGGGATGCCTACAACACCCCCCTTCCTGATACCGAATCGAAATCCATTTCTAAACCCATTTAGTGATTCAGAAAAACGTTTCAGAATTGCTAAATGCATTTAGTACATAGGAAAAAAGGTTTTAGTGTTAGCAAGCCTCTTATTTTCGGAATCTGAAGGTTTGCGAATGCTAAAAAAAATTGTACATGTTGCCCTAGGGCTGACTGGCCAGATTTCAAGTGCCAGCTCCTCTTTTAAGACAAAGAGTTGGTCAGCTTTGGTGCTTCAGCATGTGGTGCTCTTGCAGAAACTCTTCACAAGAGGAGTTTGGGGGTTGTTTTCCCTAATGACTTCCACTATTTGAGATTGTTAAGGCTGATATGATCATGAACTTCTACCACAGAGGTAGAGATGAAGATCTAATATAGCACAGAACATTTCTTCCTGGTGGTGGTAAAGTCTGTTCCCATAGCAAGTGTTCTACCAAAGAACACAGTGGGCAATGAAGTTCTCAGTCCCTCCCTCGTTGACTTGGACGAGGCAGTTCAAGAGAGCAATCCACTGCAGATTGAGATCAAGAGGCTGAATGGAAGACGTAGCACTTAGGGCCTATCTTACACTCCAAAAGGAACCTTCACAAACCTGTTTTGGTCCATCCATTGAGCAGGTGTCAGGATTTTCAGGAAGTTCAAATGTACTTACTATAGACCCTGGTTTTAGGGATCAAACCTGGCATCTGCCACTTGTCACACACAAAGGCTCAAACACCATCAAAACCAAGTCCATCCTGTCATGGAAGCAGAAGTGGGATTGGTGACAGGCCGAATATGATAACATTAGGGCTTTCAGAATGTCCAACAAATAAAAACAAGCATTGGCATAGCCAATAGGTCTCGCTTTTGGGACCTTATAAGTATTTAGTTATGCAGCACAATATCCTTGGTGCAACAACATCAACTGTTGCATGGCTAAACACTTATAAGGTCCCAAAGGCGAGACCTATTGGCTATGCCAATGCTTGTTGCAGTTGTCTTAGCTTTGAAAATGTAGATCAACACAGCTTAAAGTTTAAGCATGCAGCTTACTTTGCATGCACGAACAGCTGTTTATTTTTCAATCAAAACTATAAATATTCTTAAGTTGAGTTTTTTCCACGAAAAATGCTTTCAAGATATAATAGTGCTGCTTATTTTTAAGTTAGGTATTTTAGTATTGTAGACTGTGAATATTGTTCGTTGCTTCTACCTAAATTCCCATGCGCAAGAGTATTGCATCAGAGCATTGCGCTCCCACTTTTTTTCTCACAAGAAACACCCAAATTGACCAGATGTAAATAAGGTTATTACAGGGATGCCTAATTGATTATTGATGCCAGGCTAATGCCATAGATAGATACGAGCTCCAGTTGCAAAGCCTCTGGCGGTGAGCGTGGATGAGCAGAAAAGGATATTTTCAAACGCATTTTGGTGACCAATTGTTGGCACTGCATGTTTATAAGCAGACATGGAAGGAAGGTTACTTTGATTACATGCACACACAAATGATAAAGGTTTTTCTTCGTGTGCCACACAGGGAGTGAGTGGGCAACTTCAAGTTAAAATGGTATTAGGAACATTAAATCTCCCTTTGAATGTCAATTCTCATCATCATTCCCAAAGTAACAAGCATTGGCACGGCCGCGCGGCCGCGAAGTCGCGAAAGTGATCGCGATGCACTTAATGACCCGTGACAAAGAAAAGACAGATGGCGGCTGCGCGCGTGCACGCTCGCGTGAACGCAAGCTTGAGGCCAGGAAAAGCCTCTGGTAGCACTTTGAAAACCCCCTTTACTAAATGTCTCGCAGCGCATGCGCTGGCTCAGGCGAGACCTAAAAATGACCTCCGCCGAAATGTATTACTTGTAAATGTTTCTCACTCATCTTTACGGTGGATAGCCTCCAAGAATGGCTGGATTTTACCATTCATCGAGTCAATGATTCCAGCCCTCTCACATGACTCAACTGCTGGTTGCCTTGGCATGCCTCGCAGTAACCTCCCACATTTATGGTGATGCTCTGCCAATAATGGTATCCCAGAAGCCGGGCATTGGCCTTTACTTACCAGATGGTAACTGGATATAATTTAATGCGCCACTAAAAGCAACTTAAACCGGTCTCTCTGCTAGTGCCTTCCCTCCCCGTTTCTCTGCTCTTCTAATCCTACCCAGAGGACAGTCACTGCCAGGTCCCTATCTCATTCATGCATGAAGAGTTTGAACCTTATGGTGGATGGCACACTATGAAGTGACAATGCAGTCATCAACTCATAGGAGAAAAGTCACAGGAACCGTTTGCATGTCATTTCCCATCAGTGCAGTATCACTGCCTCAGAAGCTAAATCCTTTCTCTTGTGACACCCAGACTAGAAAAGGGAGAGAAATCACATTCTATGTGTGTTTGCTGTTCCATCTGCAAACTTCCAATCCAAGATGGCTGGCATCTCCAGCTGCACTCTCTCGCGGAAATGATAGCAGCTTCTTTTCCCAAGAGCTGCCTATAAAATCAGCCTCATCCAGAAGCCCGCCTTTTTAGGTCTTGCCTGGGTGAGCACATGTGCGATAACGCATGTACCCTCACTTGCAAGGGATATTATTTTGAATAAGGGGCTTTGAGCCCGTCCATTGTTTACCATTCATAGGCTTTATTGTCACTATTATTTGCTGCCTTCTAATTGGGCAGCGTAAGCTGTATTCCCTTCCTCATCTTTCTGCAGGAGTACAGACCAAGTACTGATTGCTTCAGATGTATTAAGGGCCTTTCGCTGCTGGCTCTGTGATTCAGGTACTATCTTTATTTTAAGCTTCTTACTTCTCACCCTCCAACCTCCACCATCCGAGTTGCTTCTTTCCCTCCCACCTGCCCCCGTCCATGTTGCTTCTTATCCCTCCTCCTGCCCTCCGTCCCTGATTCTTCTTCCACTGCCACCTGCCCAGTCCGTGTAGCTTCTTACCCTCCCAGACTACCGATCTGTGTTGCTTCTTATCCTTCCTAGCACCCGTCCGTGTTGCTTCTTACCCCTCCCACTCCCATCTTTTGTTATTATCCTACCCCCACTGTCCCCATCCCAGTTTCTTTTTCACCACCTCCTCCCACTTGCCACATCCCTGTATCTTCTTTCCCTTTCACCACCCATCCCGCTCTCTTCTCTCCCTCCCACTCGCCCAGTCTGTTTCTTCCCCACCCCCTCCCCCAACAGACAAGTGGATAAAAAGCAGTATGAAACAGCCAGTGCTGGCCACGTCATAGCGCTTTTTTTACCCTTCCATTTTCCACCCCCTCCCGTTCTTCACCTTCATCCGATTGCCTCATCCAATACCTCGTCCATAAGCTAGACCTATTGCCTATGCCAACGCCTGTTTAAACTTGACACTTCAGTGTGCTAGAACCGAAATAAGAAGTCTCTATTGTTGCAATAAGTGCAGACTTCATTATTTGGATGGGCATTTAGGATTCTTTCCCCTTCTTGCTTTGTTGAGGGGAGGCAGGACCCTTCGCCTCCAGGGTTGCTGTAATTCCACCCAGTCCGTTTGTCCCAGAGATGCTTCCCTGTTTGCCTATGCACTGTATACCAAGTTGGTGCACCTGTTCCCAACCTCGGAGAGATACCATTGTTGTTCGTGGCTTGTACTCCCCCTGCTGTCCCCCAGAGTGCCCTGCAGTCCGAACGGTGATAACTTGCGAGCCACAATCAGTACTCGTGAGTAGTCTGATGGGTAAGACACAACATCTCTTTTCCGGCTACAGACTTATGGGGAGCGAGAAGCTTCTGCTTCCAGGACTTTTGTGGTCTGCTCCTGCCTTTCTATCCACAGGGTCTCATAGAGGATGATCCAGTAGTTCCTTGAACACAACTGTGTCAAAGCGCCTCAATCGGCTGCCTTCAGCTACACTGAAAATGCAGGACAGGAACTCAACTACAGTTCTGGCAGTGCCCCTTCTTCCTGTCCTGCATCGCTCAGGGTTGTAGCTATCAGTAATGCAGCAGGTTCAGCAAATGTGTCAGAGGAGCCCACTGCACACCAATTAAGGCAGTTTTTACTACCAAACCAAGGGATGTGGGGACCAGCATTAGGGCCCCCGACAACCTTACCCCACTGGCATCAATTCCTGCTCCCAGAACAGAAAGCGCAGGATGGGATAGGGTGCTTCACAGACTCTTCTCTGACCTCCTCTGCTCCTCATGTGAAAGCAGTGCGATGAGTAGGAAGGCCTTGCTTTCTTTCCCCGAGGAACCCAGTGTCCATGAGTTGGCTTGCTGGAGGGGAGCAGAGTAGAGTCAAGAGAGCGCTTGGAGAGCAAACCTGACCAGTCTCCACTGTAAAGCGTTTTTCATATGAGAGGCAGGCTCATGACATGTACTGAAAATATCACATGTAGCCTGCTTTCCGCTAACCCGGAAGTCGGATGGCCCTAACATAAATGGAAACCCCCCTCCACCCCTTTACCTCGCCTGTTAGCCCTTTAGGCCAGAGGGTAAAAGGACCAGTGGGCCTTTGAAGGATAAAGAGCACCCCATTTTCCTCTCCTCTCCTCGCTGACAGGATACCAGGGACCCTATTTCCGCTTGAGTAGTGCCAGCTGAGCCCCAATCTTCCAGCAGGCTGACTATACCCACCGAGGCTGAGACTCGGGGGGGGGGAAAGAAAGTCCTCTTCTGTACTAACCCCAGATATTATCAGGGACAAGCTGACACGGCACGGAAAAAACTGGACTGGGAACTTACCTGACATCCTGCTTGAGCTGAAGTTGGATCGCTGCTGGTCGGGTTCTCCCAGACATTGATCAGTGGTGGGTACATTCAGGAAAGAGGACCTCTGCCCTTCCTAATTTACGAGGTCAAGGGTGCGGACTGTTGAGCTGGTATGCTTTATGCACCTAAAACCAGGCCCTCTGTTTGCCTCATCAAGGAGGAATGATGTCCCTTCACCGCTGGGGGATTTTCTACAGGGAAAGAGCACAGGAATAGAAAACACAGCACTTGGGCACTCATTATGAGAGCCTGCGTTGTATATGATCCTTTGTCAACACCAGTTTGTGCAGGAATCACAATTAGGTGCGGTCAGTTTACTGCAGCTGGTTATTGCCATGTGTGGTAAAGTCTGTATCCTTGGATTAAATTTCAACAGCTCAAAACTGCTGAAATTTAACAGGGTGCAAGGCCTGGTAAGTATGTGGACACCATATGTTATTCCCAGTGCTTAATTTGTAAAATATTAAGTGCCAGGGCTATGACTAGGAGGTCAGAACACAAGAGATGAGAGAGGCATTATTGTAAAAGCAAATATTCATAGGGTTTTAATCCCAGAGGATAAAGGAAAGCGATGACAGAAATAATCATTCTTTCACTAGGTGGTGTTGTAGATCCTTTTATTCATTTTTTCATACACAACAGCCAACGCGTTTCACCCTTGCGGGCTTCTTCAGGGCAAGTAAAAGGTCCACAAAGTCGAGAAAGAGGAATCCACAGGGTATTAGCCCAAATCGATCGACAATTTCTTAAATAATATTTCTGATCACGGGATCTGAAAAAGGATATTTTTTATATAAAGATCCGTAGTCACTGTCCCAGTCAAGAACCAGGATATATGGAGTGTTGCGCGCTCAGTCGCAGGCCTGTTCACGCGGCCATCGAGGAAACTCCTGTCACATTGAGTATTTCAACTAGGAGGCCACTGCAGCTTGCACCACCCATCGCCCTTGTCATTGCTGCCAAAACAACTACTAACCATCTCTCTTGCATGTAAATGCGACAGTTCAGATTATTCCAGGTCCCCAAAGCTAAAGGAATGGCTGGGGAGGCAGGTATTAGCAATTTTTTAATGTATATTGTATTCCTAAACAACCGTTGTTCTGCTCATCTCTAAATTACATGAGCAACGACACCTTGTGGCAGACTGCTCTAAGTGTAGTGTTGAAAATTAGGTGCCGAGCACCGGAAACCAATTAAGTGCCGGTGCTCAGCACCGGAAAGCACAGGCTCAAATTAAGCACTGGTTATTCCCCATTTGAAACAGTATAACTTGCAGCTGTAAGAAATGATGCCACCCGGGTGCTCCTCAGAATGTAGCATCCTTCTGTTGGCGCCTCGGCCACAGGTACTGAGACGGTCAGCCGGAGCCTCGCATTCGATCCCGGCCTATCTCCTTACGTCTATGCCCAGTTAGCTTTTTACCTTCTGCCCATGTGCTCCATCCATTGCTGTACCCATGCCATTGAATCATTAAATGTCCTACAGTGCTTTTTCTAAGTAGTATACATTTTAGTATACTGACTGAAACTTTTCAATAGCTCCCTTTTGGGCTTTTCTTCCATATTTAGCTTTAGTTTTTTCATCTTCCCTAAAAGAAGATCCATCCATGGCCTCTTAAAAAGTAAGGGCAAACGTAGTTTCTTGATTGCCACTGTTCCTTCTTTGTACTGATGAAAGTCAGCCTGATTGGCAAGGGATTTTGCCTACTGCCTTCTGACCCTAGGCCAACTCCCCAGTTAACTGAGGCTGAACAAAGGTTTATACTTCTGTTTCCCATCCTGCAAATGAGAAAAGCTTTAACTACTGTGGTCTAAGCTGCGCCTGTTTCTTTGCAGGAATTAGGAAGCTTACACTGCTTCTGTTTTGCATGTGAGAAAAGCTTGTACAATACTGTGTATGTCCACATTCAATTCATGTGTGTGAAGGAAGCTTGCACTGATCTGTGTGTGTGAAGGAAGTGTGCACTGCTGGTGCTTTTTAATATGTGAGGTCAGCTTACACTGCTGCTGCTTCTATTCTGTGTGCATGAAGGGAATATTCACTGCGGGTGCTTTTCTTTATATGTGAGGTAAGCTTGCACTGCTGCTGCCTCTATTCTCTATGCGAGAAACGCTTGCGCTGCTACTTCCGGTGCTCTGAAGGTGAGAGGGAAGCTTGCACTCTAGCTGCATCTGTTCTGTGTACATCAGAGAGGCATGCTCCTACTGTATATGCCCCTACTGTATGTGTGAGAAGGGAGCCTGTTCTTTCTGTTCTGTGTGAGGGAGGCGTTTACTGCTGCTTCTCTGCGTGTCTGAGTGATGCGGACTCTGCTGTTGCTTCGGTTCTCTGCACTGAGGCACCACTGCCCTATGATCGATGCTTGCACTGCTGCTCCCCTGCCCCATGACTGAAGCTTGGACTGCTGCTGCCTCTTGTCAGTACTGTCTGCGAGTGACGCGTGCACGGCTGCTGCTCTCTGTGCAAAGGAAGATTGCTCTGCTAATTAATTCGTTTGTGTCTGGGAGGGAACCTTGCACCGCCGTTCCTTCCGTTGTGCATCTGTGAAGGAACCTTGCACTGCTGCTCTCTTCTGTGAGGGACGCTTGCACACCTGGCGCTTTGTTGTGTTTGTGTGTGTAACTGAGCCCTGCTGTTGCTTCTGCTCTATGTGATCAGAGCTGTCTGTTGCACTGCTGCTGCCTTTGCTCTGTGTGTGTGAGACGCTTGCACTGCTGCTGCCTCTGGTCTCGGAGTATGACTGGAGGAGGCTTGCATTGGTGGCCAGTGAGTGTGCGAGGAAGCAGGGTACTTCAGTAGCTCCTGGTTAAGGAAGTACTGAAATATCCCTAACAAAGGAGGGGGGTTGCGACGGGCCTCTCTGCTGCGTTGTGAACAGATGCCAGTCTCCCCTGCTGCCCAGGGCTGGCTAACAGCTGCTTGGCACACCGCATGGCAGTGGCTGAGAGCAAGAATTAGTATTTCAACCTACACTGATCTTTCTCAATTACTCGCTGGTACTTGAGCTCTTACCAACTTTAAATTGAATCAGGGCGAAATGATCAGTTCAGAGAGGCTCTGAACCGTCCTCTCCACGCCGACACGAGCGCGCGCCAGGCCCGTCTCTACATCTCGTAATGGTCTTCTTCTGGTAATGAACAAGAAAAACAAATTAGATTCAAAGCTAAGGGGATATTTATGCAGTTTCATTATATGCCTACGAGCGCCTCTGGTTTTTTTGGTGGGATAAAAATTGAGCTCTCGAGCAACACTGGCACTAAATGAGAGATTTAATGTCCTCGCGAGAGCCAAGGCCACAGGAGCAATGTCAATGCGCGGGGGATGCGCATGACACACCTACTGAGCACTTGTGGCTGCGCAGCGTCTGCTGCGCCACAGCTGCTTCGTAGCGGGGCCGTCGGCCAATAACGTACCTTATCAAATCAGAGCGCCAATATATGACGTGATTGCAACACGTCATTGCGGCGCCTGGACCCGTCAGACTTATTGTAGAGGATATCTAACCTAGAGGGAAATTGGAGTAATTCCTCCGAGGAAGCTGAAGACAGCGCCAAACCATGACAAATCAATACCGTCCCTTCTGTGTGTTAGTATATACTAATATTATGCACTGAAACTCGCACAACAGCAGTCTCAGAATAGTATATCTACATAGGAAGCATTACATCAGTGCTGTAATGAGGTGAGGGGCCTAGCGCGCTGGGCGGGGTAGAAAAGATGAGGTGACACTCGTGGTTCTGGGTATGGGCCAATGACCCGAGCGATCATTTCCCCCTTATTTATAACCTCGGGCCACACCTGGCCTGAGGCTTTAGGTGCGACATTTCTGGCCTGCCGCCGGACAAAACAACAAGACCGCTAACCCCTCACGTCCCATGTTAACTCAGTCCTTGTTCTTGGTCGCATGCCAGAGACTTGTTGTGTGGCATACAAAGTCTTTGAGCCGAGAGTTCGGAGGGGGGTTTTCTCACAGGCGGTATCTGGTGTGTCGACTCCGGCCACTCGAGCTCTTACCTGGCTTTGGGGACATCGCAACAGGCATTGAGGGATTCCCAACCGGTGTTGTGGGTTGTCCACTTGCCTGGACGTTCACTTGGGTGCTTTAATCGTCCTGCGACCCTCCTTCCTCTCCTGCAGCCTCGTTCTCCCTGGACAGGATTGGGGGCTCCCCTTCCACCTCCTTGAACCAGGACACGTTCCGGATCACGGCCTCGCCGTTCTTCTCCGAGGTCACCATGGTCCCCTTAACTTCCGTCACTGTCCATCGGCCAGGTTCGTAGGGGGTCCGGAACTTCCCACCGGCCTCCTATCTTTGATTATGACCTGGTCCCCCGGTTGTAGGTTGCGGTGCCGGGCTCTTCTCCTTTGGCTGGCGGCTATGTTCTGCCTTTCTCGCCGTACTTGGGCCTCCTCTTTATTGTACCTGGGCGGGGTCCAGCTGGGGCACACCGGGATGGTGTCCCGACGTGGTCCGTTAAACATGAGGGTCCAGGGCACTTGTTGGGTGGTGCTGGGTGGCGTGCTTCTGTAGTCCCGCAGGAACAGCTGCAGCTGGCGCTCTGGGTCTGCGCATTCTATGACTGTAATTTGCAGTGTTTTGTTGAGTGTCTGCATAAATCTTTCGATTTCCCCATTTGCTTGTGGCCATTGTTGGGTGATCCGGCGGTGTCGTGCTCCGTGAAGTCGCATGAATTCACGAAACTCCCCTCCTTGAAAAGGGGGTCCGTTGTCGGTCTTAATCTCCTCGGGGCATCCAAACATGGCAAATACATTCTCCAGCACAGGGGCTACTCGTGTGAAAGTGGTGGAGCTGACGACTTCAACCACAGGGCATTTCGAGTAGCTGTCCAACATCACCAGGGTCATCCTCCCGTCGGGGAAGCTCCCAAAGTCTATGCTTACTTTCTCCCACGGTAACTTCCCCGGCTCTTCTGTCTGAATGGTCGCGGGCCGTTCTAGCGTGCTGGTCAGCTGGCAGGCTGGGCACCTTCTCATAATCTCTTCCACTCGCTCCTCCAGCCCGGGGAACCACACTTTCTCTCGCATTCTTGCTTTCCTCTTTGCGGCCACTTGGTGCCCTCCATGGGCGAGTTGGGTGACGTGGTGGTGTAGGGCTATTGGGACCATGAGGCGGGACCCCCAAAGAAGGATGCCTTCCTGTGTTATGCTCACCTCATGTCGTACTCTCCATATTTTTATAAGAAACTCTTTCTCTTGCCCTGACCAGTCATTGGCGCCCTGCAGGAAATTGTTGCCACTCTCCCCCTTGGACAGCGCTGCGCACTTTGATGAAGAGTGGGTCTGTTTCGGCTGTTTCCTTGAGGTCTGACAGGGATAGGGCCTTGGGACATGCGGCTGCTGAAATCATGTTGATGTGCGCCTCTCTCGCTTCGGTCTCCTGTAGGTCCTCCCATCCCTCTATTGGGGCTGGGTGGCGGGAGAGAAAATCCACTGGGTTCTTTGCTCCTGGTCGAAATATCACCTCCTTCTGGTACTGCTGCAATCCAATGGCCCATCGCTCTATTTGTGGAAGTGGGTGAGGCGCCGACTCTCTAAAGAGGGGCACCGGTGACTGGTGGTCCGTGACAACCTTGAAAGGCTGCCCGCAGATGTAGAGGTGGAAGTGCCGGCATGCCCACCTTATAGCCAGAGCCTCCCGCTCCATCTGGGCATATCGTGCTTCCGTGGGTAAGAGGGACTTGCTGGCGAAGGCCAGGGAGCCCATCTTCCTGGCTCTTGTTCCTGGGCGAGTACTGCTCCCAGGCCCACTGGGCTGGCATCCACAAGAAGCTCCGTGTGCTTGGCGAGGTCGAAATACACCAGGGTGGTATTGTCGAGGAGGGTTTTCTTGATTTTCTGGAATGCCACTTCCTCTTGGTGTTCCCATTTCCCTTGTGTGTCTGATCAGGTGAGTGTTCTAAGTGGTTCTGCTATGTTGGCTAGATTGGGAATAAATCGGCTGCAGTACGTGGCCATCCCCAGGAAGCTCCGCACTTCCAATACTGTCATGGGGGTGGCGCATCCTTTCTGGCTTGAGACTTTCGAGGGTCCACCTGGGTTCCTTCCTGGTTGAAAATGTACCCAAAAATTTCTATTTTGCGTTGGAAAAACAGGCATTTCTCCCGGTGCAGGGTGATCCCATGATCTTGGAGTCGTTTTAGTGTAGCTCGTAGGTGCTTATAGTGTTCATCAGCAGTAGTGGACTGGATGGGAATGTCATCCCTGACATTTAGTACGCCGGGCAGTCCTGTCAGAATATCACGTATTGAGTTCTGGAACACCTCTGCTGTTGAGGATATTCCAAAGTTGAGGCATTTGTAGTGCCGCAGCCCTAGATGGGTGCTGAATGTTGTAATGTATCTACTCTCTTTGGCCAGGACCAGCTGGTGGTACCCCGCATTCAGGTCCAGCTTCGAAAACCACCGGGATCCGTTGACGTCGGCGACGATGTCATCCATCGTTGGAGTGATGTGGCGCTCCCTCCGGATGGCTTTGTTGGGGAGGCGCATATCTATGCACAGTCTAATCTTTCCCAGTTGTCGTGGCTTCTCCGCGATTACTATGAGGGATACCCACGGGGTTGGGCCCAACACCTTCTCGATTACCACCTGGTCCTCCAGCTTCTGCAACTCCACCAGTGGCCGAAGGTGGAAGGGGATCCGTCTGTAGCAGAGGGCTGTCGGCGTCACTGAGGGGTCGATATGTAGCTTTTCAGGGGGCCATTTGATGCACCCCAGACCCTCGAAAAGGCTTGTGAACTGGTCTAGTAGTTCGTCCATTTGATTCACTCTCACTTCTCGCGAAGGTCACCAGGCCTATGTCCTCCGCGACGTTGCTGCTGAGGAGTGTGTCTCCCCCCTAATTGATGACGTGGACTGTTGTAGTAATTTCGTTGTCGTCCGACTGGATGGGTACAGTCATCTTTCCTCGCAGGGGCAGAGGTGAACTACTGCCGTAGGCGAAGATCTTTGTCTTGGATGGTAAGAGCATGGGTCTAGGCCGCAGCTGGTTGTACTGTTGGACTCCCATGACGTTCATGGAGGCTCCCGTGTCTATGACTGCCTCCACTGCCGACCCGGCTATCTTCACAGTGCATGTGGGTTGTGGCCTTCACTTCTTCAGCCCCTGTGTGAATGAGACCAGGAACGTTTCCACTTCAATCGTCGGCTTCCGTTGATGTGCCATCCACTCTATGTAATACAAAAGGGGATGATGGACGGAACGTTTGAGCCAATCAAACACTCACCCCCAGTCAACTGATCTGGGTTTAATCCATCATCATTCTTTAGCTCACTCCACCACCCCAGTTCAGACATGGCCATATGCAAATCAGTCTGACCCTGTGTCTCATGGGAACAGTCCAGCCCGAACTGCCAAGCCATGTCTTCCCTGGACCGGAAACAAGCATCCTGGTACCGGTTTCTGGCTTACAGCCGTCATCAGCCAGGCTATCTTGAATCCAGTGGCAAAGTGAGCAAGGGACCCACGTCTGGGCATACCCTGCCAACTTAGGGCGAACATAGCAAAACCAAAGGGTATGATGGATGGAGTGTTGAGCATTGCAAGCACTCACCCCCAGTCAACTGATCTGGGTTTAATCCATCATCATTCTTTAGCTCACTCCGCCACCCCAGTTCAGACATGGCCATATGCAAATCAGTCTGACCCTGTGCCTCATGGGAACAGTCCAGCCCAAGCGAAGATCTTTGTCTTGGATGGTAAGAGCATGGGTCTAGGCCGCAGCTGGTTGTACTGTTGGACTCCCATGACGTTCATGGAGGCTCCCGTGTCTATGACTGCCTCCACTGCCGACCCGGCTATCTTCACAGTGCATGTGGGTTGTGGCCTTCACTTCTTCAGCCCCTGTGTGAATGAGACCAGGAACGTTTCCACTTCAATCGTCGGCTTCCGTTGATGTGCCATCCACTCTATGTAGGCTGCACGATCCCTTTCGCACTGTACGCCGGCGCCAGGGTGGTGTTTGACAGTTGACGCACCAACTTTCTCATTGGCTTGTCACTCCTGTTGTCTCTCCTTTGATTCCTTCGCTGGCACACCGATGCAAAATGGTTTGGAATCCCGCAGTGGGAGCATGTTTTGCCTTGTGCCGGGCATGCTTGAATGGGGTGTCCTTCCCGCCTGCAGTATCCACACTTTCCTTAAGGGGTTTGAGATGGACGGCCTCTCAGTCCACTTCCTCAATCTCGTGTTCTTACTGCATCAGCTCGCTCAGTCTTGACAGCCACGCTTTTCTCTGGGCCCTTGTCAGTGCTAGGTCCATCTCATCCGCCCTCGCCACGGAGAGGACATGCGTTCTGGCTAGGACTAGTATCTCATCCAGTGTTATGTTTGGTTGCCTCAGGATCAGCCCTGGCAGTGTCTTGCTGTGGCACCCTTGGATTATCTGTGCGCGAATCTTTCCTGGGCCCTGTCGCCAGTTGCGTAGGTGCTTGGCAGTTCTCGCAGTTTTGCAAAAAAAGCCTCAATTAACTCTCCTTCCCTCTGTCAGGCCTGTCGCAGCTTGAACCTTTCGAAGTCCGGATTTAACTGGGGATCGAAATGTGCGTTGAGTGCAGTCACGGCGACGTCGTAATCGGTGGGCGCTCCTGTGTTTGGGAGGTGTTTGAACAGGAGGTATACCTCTTCTCCTGCATAGTGGAGGAGTAACGATCTTTTCACTGTGCCTTCTGTCTCCCTTGTTGCCACAAAGTAATTTTCTAGGCGTCCTAGCCTCGTCTTCCATCTCGGAGAGGCTGTGGTAGGTTCGGCTAGTTCGCTGAACGGGGGTAGGACACCAGTAAGAGCGTGTTGCACCACGTTGTGGCTGGGTTGCTGGCCTATGTTAGCTTCATCCCCATCTTACTTGTCTCTCTGGGCAGAGATCTTCTAGACCTTTCCTTTGTCTTCTGGTTCTGTTGCTCCTGCCTGCCTTGTGCTTGCTTTTGTTATCTCTCTGTTCTTCCTGTATCTCCTTTATATGTGTGGTTTATATTCTTCCTTTCCTACTTACTCTTTTATTTTATTTTTTTCCTTCTGAATCCCTCTCTTTATTGTGTTGATGCTGGCTTTTCCTTCCTGGCTCACCTTTGGGTGAGGTGCTTCCTGCCAGGATCCGGTATCCAGGCCCCTTACGCGATGCGTGGCCGTATATGGGAAATGGCGCCCAGCTGGGAGAGTCAATTTTGCCTCAGGGGTTGGACCGCAGCTACCTCCAGACAGGCTGACTGCTCAGCCCGACACTCACGCGCAGCGGGTGAGGTTCCCAAGCCACCGGTTTAGGGCTGCTCCAATCTGCGCGCCAATGGCCGACTGTACCTGCTCTGGTCCCTGGCAGGAGGATGACGTCACGTGGTGCGTACGTGCCCTTGGTTCAGTGAGGCACTCGGCGGGCGTCTCTCGGCCGCGGTCCAACTGGGGATAGTGATGGGAGATTTCTGGTGCTGGTGCAACTGTGTGTCCTCGTCGCCAGTGTAATGAGGTGAGGTGAGGGGCCTAGCGCGCTGGTCGGGGTAGAAAAGATGAGGTGACACTCGTGGTTCTGGGTATAGGCCAATGACCCCGAGCGATCATTTCCCCGTTATTTATATCCTCGGGCCACGCCTGGCCCGAGGGTGTAGGTGCGACATTTCCAGCTTCCCGCTGGACAAAACAACAAGACCGCTAACCCCTCACAAGAGCGACACTACCTTGATGTTAATGCATCAGTGTTAATGCATCTTTGTAGCAACTCCATCGATGACCACTACACTCCGTAAATTGAGCAACATGTTGTAATCTTGCCGTCATACAATGTTCTTTATTGCTGCTGCTCTGTTGTATCCGTGGTAACGGGGAAGCCTGACGTTCGACCGGCAGTTGGCTTTGAGCTAGCGCTGGCACGGAGAGAAGTCACGTTTGACCTTTGAGCTTAATAAAACTAAATATTAAACCCATACATGGTGTACCTATTCCCTACAACACAACACAGCTAAATTAAGGATAAGGGTTAATTAAGAATTCATCACAAAAGACTAAGGATAGCTTATTTAATTTAGTTGCAATTGTAAACAAGCATTTGCAATGCAATAGGTCTTGCATTTACGAAACTCTCGCAAATGCGAGACCTATTGCATTGCAAATATTTTTTTGGTTGTTAAAGCCCCCGTGCTGCACTTTCACGTGCATGAAGGCCACGCCCCTTTCTTTAAAAAAGCAGTGTCTAACAAAAGGTGCGCTACCGCTATTAAAGTGAAACCGCGGCATGGCTTTTACAAAAAAAAAAGCATCTTTTCGTCAAACAAATGTTTTTTTTTGTAAGAGCCCCCATGCCGCGGTTTCACTTTAATAGCGGCCGCGCACCTTTCCTTAGACACGGCTCTTCTAAGAAAGGGGCGCGGCCTTCATGCACGTGAAAGTGCGGCATGGGGGCTTTGATAATAAAAAAAATATTTGCAATGCCATAGGTCTCACATTTGCGAGAGTTTTAAGCTATTGGCATTTACAATGCCAATAGCTCAAACTCCTGTAAATGCAAGACCTATGGCATTGCAAACAAGCGCCCACCATTGTCCCGGCTGCTTTGAAAGTGAAAGCGCGCATGTACATCAAGTGAGATATGTTGCAGGGTAAGTTAAAAACAACAAAAAAGACAGACTTCTGTTGACAATGTAAAAACAGCTCTTTACTGTCGTGACAGGGAGGGCGAACGTCCCTACACAGGTAAACAGCCAGTCTCAATTTGCTGCTTCACAGGCAGCTACTTTTATACACAGTCAGACAATGCTTGTTACAAAAGTTCAAACAATGAATTACTAGGCAGTTACATACTGGTACACATTGGTTATGGAAAAACATGAAGCCACCTGTGACCCTAAAGTTTACCCTAATTCTCTACACATCCTTTATTGCAGTTCTAACAATGCTTAACAAACTAACTATTCTTCTGCTCTTGAATGCATATGTATTTGTGTTGAATGCATGGGTATTTGCATGTGTGCTTTATCATTGTGCTCCCAAGACCTCTTATCAGATTCCGTGTATTTTTGGCTAATTCAATCTCCTGCTCCTATTGTCTAATCATGTTTCAGTCTACTGAGAACACAGAATATGTCCCTGTTTGCTAAGGCCATACATTCCTTCAAGTTTGCTAAACACAAGTTTTCCTTTAAGTATGACCTTACAGGTTATTCATTCTATCTTCAAGTGAACTCTTAACCTCTCTCTCATCAGCATGAGCTTTTGGGCCTGCACTGCTATTTCACCACATATAACTGTGTGACGCTCTCTAATGTTGTCTGCTTTTGCCCCGTATTTATCACAATTCACATCTTTAAAGCACAGTGAGATTAAGTGATTTGCCCAGAATGACATGATGCTGAGTCAGGCTCTGAAGCCGGGATTCAAGCAGGGGACTTCAGGTTCCAAAGGTAGCAGCTCTAGTGCTAGGCCACATTTCCTCCCTTCAAAGAGCTGTGACCTGTGTATTTAAGTGCGTGGTTTAAAACATGTAAACTAAAATCCTGTGCCACACTCTCTGATGTGATCTGACCAGTATTTTCGTGCCTCTTCATGACCTTTCTGTTATTGCATCAAGACGTATCACACAGTAATGGATATGTGCCTAAAAAAGCCAGATCTATTGGCTTTGCCAGTGCATGTTACTTGTGTTAGCTATATTAATAACAACAAAGATTTTATTCTGAATAATTACAATTGAAAATATTTCAATTCTGAAATCTTGAGTCTGTGAATGAAACATTATTAAGATCTGTGGAAGGGGTAGTGGTTTTCAGAGCGTCTCAATCACTCCTGTTTTACCCTTCACACCTCTTTCCTCTGCAGTGTCTTTGTTAGACACGTACTCCCCTTTCCACCTCACATCATTCTAAAATCCTCAGTCTGCATATCTCACGAATCTTTCCTCTTCAGTACTCTCTTTTCAGTCTCTACTTCTTCACATGCTTCATTGAATCTCCTTGACTTCACCCCCACACACACCTGTAAACACTGTATTTTGTTTAACTTTCTCTCTGTCAGTATTGAGACAGATTAGCACCTCTTTCACACACATTCCCATAGAATTACAGTAGAAATTGACGCATGTAACCATTGCTCAATGCACTGTGTAGAGAGGCCAAGGCTTGTATGAGCATGTATTCTTAACACCCTTATGGCCTACTGACCAGTACAATGTCCTCTGCCTCAGCTTCAAAGCTCGCAATCGTACATTGTAATAAACACCCACTCACAACCTGAACTCACAAAGACAACTAGGGGCTGCACGCTAAAGAGTAGTATATTGTATAAAAAGACTGCATAACCATGACATCCTGGAAAAAGCAAATACTCTTTTGGAATGCAAGGTTAAGTAAAACCTGCAAAATATAAACAGAAACTTCCTCACTGACCCGGATTGCCTTAATGTGTTTTTACAGTTCTTGTTGAGAATCAATCAGTGGGCCCGATAGGGACCCGTTTCAAAGTCAGTTTTTAATTACTGGCGGGTCTGAGCCCCGCAGGGACCCGCCCCAATTACAGCTCAGCTACTCACTCTTGGTAAAGCAGTACCGCATGCCTGGGTGCAGCAAGCCCTCACTCTGGGCACACCAGCCCGCTTCGATGTTTTGTATGGATGTCTGTCAAACCAGCCATTAGAATTCAGCCCCTGTCAGCCTTGCGGATCAGCAGCCTGACCGGTTTCGGTGGGGGTAATTGACGCCAGCATCTCAGGCATGGGCTGAATAGAAACAGCGCTGTTGTACCTGGGGGTCCAGTAATCATCCCTCGACCCTATGCTGAAGCTGTAACAGCCAAACAGTCCCCTGGAGAGGTGCCGGGGGCTGTGAATGTTGAGCGAGTTGGTCTTTTTCTTGAACACCAACAGAAAACAAAATCGCCTTTAGGCACTAGATTCTGAGTGTGTACTTGATGCTTGTGAAAAGTGCTTGGCTGAAACACTAGACAACTCAGCCGGGTTATGGTGATGTTGCTTTCTCAACAAATAAGGTAACATTTGTTATTTTAAAAAATCCCACAAAATGTGAAGATGCCTATAAAAAGTCTTAAAAACCTCAATTTACCTGTTTTCACTGCTAATGATTAGTCAATGTGAGATGGTTCCCTAGATCCTGGTATGAAGTAGGGCGCCCTGGAAGGCACAGGGGTGGTTTTAGCAACAGTGCCTACCGGCAGGGTGACCATTTTTTCAGAACCTAAAACCAGGATGGCCACAGACATAGAAGTAGTTGGCACTGATCAAAGATGCTGAAAGACAAGACAGCACACACACATAGGACAATACTGCGTCATCCAACAAAGCTATAAAAAACTACAAATTACAAAAACAGACCAGTGTGTCAGGGATTACGCACTGTGTTCCATTTCAAAACCTGCTAGATAAAACCCTTCACTAAAAAACAAAAACACTCTTCCTCTCCAGTGCTGCAATGACTCCCGAGGGCAAGTTTGGCCTTGGCTGATGGGTTACTATGACACTCATTCCCTCCTTGTTAAAGCCTGCTGTGCTACATGAGTACTTCCAAGCAGCACAGCAGGGCACTATTTAAAGAGGTGAACTGTTATCCATGTTGTAATAAAAATGTGAGCATTAACATCTCTAATGAATGTGTTAATGTGCCAGCGGATCCTACGTCTCTCAAAAACTTAGGCATGGATTTTATAAACGGAAATGATCGGGACGACGGGACAGTCTTTCTAAAACAGGGCCTGTCCGAGAAAATCCTGGATGTCTGGCCATTCTACCTATAGACCTCGCTACAAGGCACTACAAGTGCTAAGAATTTACAACGCCTCCTTCGCTTCTTGTGCTGGAGTCTCTCACCGCCCACCAGGGTGAGATTCTCACATGGCACGCTAGTGCCTGAGTCTAACATCACCCATCAGCGCTAGCTTCTCTCACTAACCGTCAGTGTCTACTTCTTAAAACTGCACACCAGTGACAGCTGCTCACAGAGTCCATCAGTACCATCGTTTGACACTGTGCACCAGTTAGGGTGACCAACCGTCCGTAAATTTCACGGACCATCCGTTATTTTAGTATGATGTCCATAAGGCGTCCGTAATTTGGGGTCCCCAAATTACCGACGCCTTACAGACATCATACTAAAATCAAATTGGGGAATTTCAGGAAGGTGTGCTGTTCCCCTGCGAGAGGCCCCATGAGTTTAAAAGTTTTCACTCGGGGCCTCTCGCACTTATCTTTTAAACTGTAGACTGAGGCTGCCTGCAGCAGCCCCTCCCAAACCTCGCCCAGACTGTGGAGTGGCCCATTGTCATTTTGAGACTGCAGCTGATTAGCACATATAGAATGACAATGGGTCCTATTGTAGTGACAGCATGTGGTGGGCCGTCTCCTGCATCAGACTAGGGCAAGGCATTCTGCTTTTGTCTTGGAGTCATGCTGGAGAAAATAAAAATAAAATAACTGTCGGAGGCAGAGTATTCATTTGTGCAAAACTTCCATCTATAGGTCATTTACCACGTTGTCAAGGTGGATATTTGGAAGGGTAGAAGTGATAACCACTTTTAAAATGGTATTCAGTTCAGTTTCTGATGTCCCTGAAAATATTATCCCTTAATAAATATAAAGTGCAAGGTAAAAGAATTCTGAGTAAAAATAAATACAATAGGCTATTCAGCAAAGTGCTTCTTAATGTCATGGGTCTGGAACAGCGTTTTCACTGTAAATTTAAAAGTAAGATTTGAACATACAAATAAAAAAATACTATTTAATGTTTATTGTTACATTAGCACAAATCTTGATTGCAGAAAGGGCCTGATGTCGCTTTGCAAAGCTGCGCGCATACTGAAAAACTGTGAAGTGCACGATTGTCTCAACCTTATATAAACTTATTTTGACTTGTACTTATTTTGGTTGTCTATTTACTTACTTATATACTATTGTGCGACCTCCTCTGATATGTCTGTAAAACGTATGTTTTGTCCTAAATTTGTGTCCTGAATTTTGACCTTCTGTCCTGAATTTTTGTCCTGAATTTTGACCCTTTGTCCTGAATCTTTACACTGACCGTCCTGAATTTGCACCCATGCCAGTTGGTCACCCTAGCACCAGTCCTAGCTCCTCATTCTGCCTCATGCTGCCTCATTCTGCTCACATGGTACGCTAGAAGTACCTAAGTCTCACACCGCCCATCAGTGCTAGCTTCTCTCACCAACCATCAGCATCTACTTCTCAAAACTGCACATCAGTGACAGCTTCTCACAGAGTCCATCAGTACCAGCGTTTGACACTGTGCACCGGTGCTAGCTCCTCATACTGCTCACCAGTGTGAGATTCTCACATGGCACGCTAGTGCCCGAGTCTCACACCGCCTATCAGTGCTAGCTTCTCTCACTAACCGGCAGCGACTACTTCTCAAAATTGCACACCAGTGACAGCTTCTCACAGAGTCCATCAATACCAGCGTTTGACACTGTGCACCAGTCCTAGCTCCTCATACTGCTCACCAGTGTGAGATTCTCACATGGCACGCTAGTGCCTGAGTCTCACACCACCCATCAGCGCTAGCTTCTCTCACCAACCATCAGCATCTACTTCTCAAAACTGCACATCAGTGACAGCTTCTCACAGAGTCCATCAGTACCAGCGTTTAACACTGTGCACCGGTGCTAGCTCCTCATACTGCTCACCAGTGTGAGATTCTCACATGGCACGCTAGTGCCCGAGTCTCACACCGCCTATCAGCGCGTTGGACAGTACTATTGCCTGTCATCGCCTGTTAGAAGTAAAACAACCCACGAAGGATATCTCACTAGAATTTACCCGATCCTTCGTCCTCACCCTCACGCTTATGAAAATTCCAAGAAGCGGTGTCTAAGATCTCACCCGCTTTTGCGTTGCCAGCATCATTTGAACTAATATGATGGGGCGGTGATCATGTCGACCCGACCTCAATTTCCCAATAAGGATATACCAACTAGGATTCATTCTGATTAACCATAGGCTGTCCTCCCCCCTCTCCCCTGGCCTGAAGAAGACCCGCATTGACTAATCAAAAGTGCATATATTTGGGTTGAAACGTCGACGACACTTTCCGGTTCAGTTCAAGGCTTTGCTTGCAAACGAGCAAACTTGGATATAGCAGCATAGTCATTGTGTACTCTGGCCCTCTTTTTCCCTTGTACATACTCCAATCACCTTGTATATAATACACCTTTATCACTGAGCACAATATGTCACTTAATCACGTATCACCTTGTATTTTTACACTTTGTTGACAGCCTTTATATCGGCATGTGGGTATATATAAATGATGCAATTTATATAAAATAACGTAATACCCCATATACTTGTTGTCGATCTTTGATGTGTGTCCTGTGTGTGTTCTTTTTGCCATTTAATGTCCTAAGAAATTGCATAAAATTATTCAGAAAATTGAATTGTTTTTTTTAAGAAATAGTTGTGCATACCCGACAGAACCACTGTTTTGTTTATAATTTATACCCAGGTTCTGAGGGACACAGGGTCGCCCCATTGTTTTTTGTACTTCTCTCACTAACCGGCAGCGACTACTTCTCAAAATTGCACACCAGTGACAGCTTCTCACAGAGTCCAAGGCGGCCAAGACCTGGAACTCCCTCCCCACTCACCTTCGGCGAACCCAGGACCATCTCGCCTTCAGGAAGCAGCTCAAGACCTGGCTGTTCGAGCAGTAACTTACCCCCTCCCCCAGCGCCTTGAGACCCTCCCGGGTGAGTAGCGCGCTCTATAAATGCCGTGATTGATTGATTGATTGAGTCCATCAATACCAGCGTTTGACACTGTGCACCGGTGCTATCTCCTCATACTGCTCACCAGTGTGAGATTCTCACATGGCACGCTAGTGCCTGAGTCTCACACCACCCATCAGCGCTAGCTTCTCTCACTAACCGTCAGTGTCTACTTCTTAAAACTGCACACCAGTGACAGCTTCTCACAGAGTCCATCAGTACCAGTGTTTGACACTGTGCACCAGTCCTAGCTCCTCATTCTGCCTCATTCTGCCTCATTCTGCTCACATGGTACTCTAGAAGTACCTAAGTCTCACACCGCCCATCAGCGCTAGCTTCTCTCACCAACCATCAGCATCTACTTCTCAAAACTGCACATCAGTGACAGCTTCTCACAGAGTCCATCAGTACCAGCGTTTAACACTGTGCACCGGTACTAGCTCCTCATACTGCTCACCAGTGTGAGATTCTCACATGGCACGCTAGTGCCTGAGTCTCACACCGCCTATCAGTGCTAACTTCTCTCACTAACCGGCAGCGACTACTTCTCAAAATTGCACACAAGTGACAGCTTCTCACAGAGTCCATCAATACCAGCGTTTGACACTGTGCACCAGTCCTAGCTCCTCATACTGCTCACCAGTGTGAGATTCTCACATGGCACGCTAGTGCCTGAGTCTCACACCACCCATCAGCGCTAGCTTCTCTCACCAACCATCAGCATCTACTTCTCAAAACTGCACATCAGTGACAGCTTCTCACAGAGTCCATCAGTACCAGCGTTTAACACTGTGCACCGGTGCTAGCTCCTCATACTGCTCACCAGTGTGAGATTCTCACATGGCACGCTAGTGCCCGAGTCTCACACCGCCTATCAGCGCGTTGGACAGTACTATTGCCTGTCATCGCCTGCTAGAAGTAAAACAACCCACGAAGGATATCTCACTAGAATTTACCCGATCCTTCGTCCTCACCCTCACGCTTATGAAAATTCCAAGAAGCGGTGTCTAAGATCTCACCCGCTTTTGCGTTGCCAGCATCATTTGAACTAATATGATGGGGCGGTGATCATGTTGACCCGACCTCAATTTCCCAATAAGGATATACCAACTAGGATTCATTCTGATTAACCATAGGCTGTCCTCCCCCCTCTCCCCTGTCCTGAAGAAGACCCGCATTGACTAATCAAAAGTGCATATATTTGGGTTGAAACGTCGACGACACTTTCCGGTTCAGTTCAAGGCTTTGCTTGCAAACGAACAAACTTGGATATAGCAGCATAGTCATTGTGTACTCTGGCCCTCTTTTTCCCTTGTACATACTCCAATCACCTTGTATATAATACACCTTTATCACTGAGCACAATATGTCACTTAATCACGTATCACCTTGTATTTTTACACTTTGTTGACAGCCTTTATATCGGCATGTGGGTATATATAAATGATGCAATTTATATAAAATAACGTAATACCCCATATACTTGTTGTCGATCTTTGATGTGTGTCCTGTGTGTGTTCTTTTTGCCATTTAATGTCCTAAGAAATTGCATAAAATTATTCAGAAAATTGAATTGTTTTTATTAAGAAATAGTTGTGCATACCCGACAGAACCACTGTTTTGTTTATAATTTATACCCAGGTTCTGAGGGACACAGGGTCGCCCCATTGTTTTTTGTACTTCTCTCACTAACCAGCAGCGACTAATTCTCAAAATTGCACACCCGTGACAGCTTCTCACAGAGTCCATCAATACCAGCGTTTGACACTGTGCACCGGTGCTAGCTCCTCATACTGCTCACCAGTGTGAGATTCTCACATGGCACGCTAGTGCCTGAGTCTCACACCACCCATCAGCGCTAGCTTCTCTCACTAACCGTCAGTGTCTACTTCTTAAAACTGCACACCAGTGACAGCTTCTCACAGAGTCCATCAGTACCAGTGTTTGACACTGTGCACCAGTCCTAACTCCTCATTCTGCCTCATTCTGCCTCATTCTGCTCACATGGTACGCTAGAAGTACCTAAGTCTCACACCGCCCATCAGTGCTTGCTTCTCTCACTAACCGTCAGTGTCAACTTCTAGAAAACTGCACACAGTGACAGCTTCTCACAGTGTCCATCAGTACCAGCGTTTGACACTGCACCTGTGCTAGCTCCTCATACTGCTCATAGCTGTCAGCTTATCACACTGCTCCCCAATGACGTATTTTTCACACTAACCACTGGTGCCAGTCTCCCACCACCCTTCAGTGACAGCTTCTCTCACTTCCCACCATTGCCTGCTTCTTACATTGCCCATCAGCTCCTTGGTCCGACAGTATCCACCAGTGCACGCCCCCCTGTTGATTCCCAATGCACGCTCCTCATGGTGTCCACAGAGTTGCAGCATCTTGCTCTGCCCTCAGTGCGACCACTAACACTAGATTCCCCACAAGTGCAAACTCCTAGCAAGCGACCTATCCTAAAGCTGAACGTAGATACAGTTCTCTTCTGTGTTATTTGTGTAGTGTGCTTCTACCACTGGTGTGGACACGCAGGGCTTTTTCCTTGCTCAGTGGGTTGCATGCCATCGCATGCATGCCTTGTCTGAATGGCTGCAGTCTGGACCCACATACCTTGTCTGATCAGGCCTTCAAAATAAGTTGGACATGTGGGTGGTTGAAGAGCAGGCATGATGGAAGGAGCATAATGTCATCAGAGAGGCTGAGAGAACTATGGATGGACAATGTGCCTAGACACGGATGTGTTGGGAAGATAAAGGATAGGACCAATAAGTCAAGCCTGCCAGCCTTCAAATTGTGTTTTTTGCTGTGTGAGAGAGACATAGGACCTTGGAGGGGGAGGTTGCAGGGCTTTGAGCCATTCGCTGCCTCTCCAATCATGGAGGGGCATTGAATGGGGAGAGCCATGGAGAGCTTAAGAGGCAATCCTTTTTTACAGGCACTTCACAAGCACCCTCTCAAATTCCTTCCCCAGTGGTTAATTGGTTAAAAAAATAAAAAATGTGCCAGGTCGCAGCTTACTGGTCAGGAGGCCACTTGGTGTCTCACCGCGCACTGCACCTGCTAGTTTTTTTGTTTTTTTGTCCTTATTGTGCAATAAATAGGAGTCTGAGGTATCGGGGGGGCCCTTGGTCATTTTGTACCGAATTGGGTCCGCCCCTTATGGAGATACCTGATGGAGGGGGGATTTGCCCTTTTACGTTTAAGGGGCCCCTTTGTTTCCGCTTCCAGTGTTCACCTTTTGGGGGGGTGGGGGGGAGCTAGCCATTATGGCTACTCGTACAAGCTCTTTGCTTGTTGGTTATTGCTATTGCATAATCATTGGACATTCAAAGCGCATTCGGTATTCCTCATGTAGTCTGTTTATCTTGTTCCCAAATATCCCAAAAGTTGTACCTCTTACTTTTCCTCCCGCTTCTGTCCAGCTTATTCACCCTCTGAGTTGATGCCAACTATTCCCCTAGTGTTGGAGGTATAGGTTTAATCCATTTAATACATATTTCTCTTCTAGCCATCAATATTAACAGGAAAAGGAGGTTTTCTTGCTTCTTACTTAATTTAGGATAACTTTCACTAGAGTGAACAGCCCCAAAAATAACGAGATCTAGGCTTACCTCTATTGGTTGGCCAAGCAACTTCGAGAAAACCTTACCAGCCTCGTTCCAAAATTCCTCGAGCTGGGGGCACTGCCAAACATGTGCAAGTCGTCCGCCCTCTCTTCTCCACATTTTGGGCAGCTTTTCACCTTCTGTTTGCTGAATTTAGATAGCCTCTTCGGTGACCATTGTACGCTCTTTGTGTGGTAAACAAATGTTTTTTTCTGAGGGAGGCTGATTTTACAATATGCCAACATGTAGCCATAGATACTTGCCATCTGTGTTGCACATCCAGCGTCGGCAGCTCTTTCCCCCAGATCGTAATAGGAATTGTGAACTCCTCTTCTCCAACCACTATAAGGGCCCAGTACCAACATGCAACTATTTTTTTAGGTATCTCACTTCCCTGGAATTTCTTCTCTATTTCTTTAGTTCCTATTTCCTCCTCTCCGAGGCTCTTGACCCAACTCGATAATTGGTAATACTTAAACTTTGATAGAGTGCCATTAGTTTTGGTTGTGAGATCTTCCCAATCAGTAATGGTGTTTTCCTCTATAAGTTGACCCCATTTGGTTATGCCTCCTTCCCTCAATGGAATGGCTAGCCTGTCCCTGAGAGATTCTGGGGTTCCAGGGGATTCCCATATAGGGGTGAGATCGCTATGATAAGGTATTTTCAAAGTTCATCTTATCTGAAACCATAGACTTGCGGCTGACCAGAGAATCTTCAACTTTATCTTTTTGAAGTACTTTTGATGTCCGAATTTATACAGAAAGTGACTCCCTTCTGTATTAACCATTGCTTGTAGGTAAGTAGGATAGGTCTCGTATTCATTCAGCAATATCCTCATATATTTGAATTGGAATGCTCTGCAGTATTCCAATATGTCGGGGCTTGCTATCCCCCCTTGATCCTTTTTCCTTCTAAGTCTCTTTCAAGTTATTCATGTCCCCTTTGAGGCCCAAACAAAGCTACTCAATTCTCCTTGCAGCTTTTTTATCCACTCCTTTTTGAATTCCAGTGGTATAGAACTAAAAATATATATAAACTTAGGTAGAATTGTCATTTTTATTATGTTTGATCTCCCCATAAAGGTCAGAGGCAGGCCCCCCCATACCTCGAGGAGTTTCCTGACCTCTCCAAATATTCTCTTAAAGTTTGTGTGAGCTATTTTCTGGATGTCATTTTCTAGGTCCACGCCCAGATACCTTATTTTTTCCTTTACTAGAGGGTTATTGCTGTCAATGTTCCATTCCATGATTTCAGATTTTGCTTGATTGACCAGATAACCAGAAACCTTCCAGTACTGATCCAGGGTATCTTCTATCGCCAGGAGTGACCCTGCCAGATTGCTGGTAAATAACATCAAATCATCGGCGTATAAAGCCACTTTTTTCTCCCAACCTTGATAGATAAAGGGGGCTATCTCCAGATTACTCCTGAGCTTACATGCCAATGGTTCAATGTATAGGTTAAAAAGGAGGGGAGAGAGGGGACAACCCTGCCTAGTTCCTCTCTTGATCATTATCTTTTCCGTGAGGCTGTCATTTACCAGGACCCTAGCTGATGGGTTTATATAGAGTGATTTTATGGCTTCCTGGAAGGTTTCCCATAGATTGTATTTTCCTAATGTTGTATTCAGAAATGGCCAGCTAACTCTGTCAAAAGCTTTAGCTGCGTCAAAGGTGATAATAGATAAAGGGGTGTTCTGATGTGTTGCTACATCTATTGCGCCAATCAGCTCGTGAGTTAACTCTTGAATTTGTCTCCCTCTAATGAAGCCTTTTTGGTTTGTGTGTATTAGGAGCCCGGCTACTCTTCCTAACCTTTCGGCCATGATTTATGTATAGATCTTATAGTCACAATTTAGGAGTGAGATGGGCTTGTAGGATTCACATTTGGCTGGATTTTTCCCAGGTTTCAGCAGTATACTGATGATTGCCTCGTTCCATGAGTCCGGAAGATCCTTTTTTGCAAGGAAAATATAATTTAAGAGCTCTGTCAGGGGGGAAACCAAGACTTCTCTTAGTGTAATATATAATTCATTAGGGAGTGCGTCCGGCCAGCAGCTTTCCCCCTTTTTAGACCCTTGATTGTTTCGGCCACCTCTTCCACCGTGATTCCTCGATTGAGATCCTCTCTTTGTTACTGGGACAGAGTTGGGAGGGTTGTCTTTTCTAGATAGTTGTTAATTTGATCTGTTGATGCAATAGTGTCCTCAGGGTATAGGTTTTCAAAGAAGTTCACAAAAGCCTTTTTGATCACGGAGTCCTCAGAACTATGTGTAGATTGATTCCCGATCTGAATACTTGCTACCTTATTCCGGGTTTGATCTGTTTTTATTTTCCAGGCAAGCAACTTACCACAGCCCTCCCCATATTCATAATGCGACAGTTTACTTGCCTCCCATTTGCTTCTTACTATTGCTTCTAGTGTATCTGATAGGGCTTCCTTCTTTACTTTCTTCACTTCTTCCATCTTAACTACCTCCTGAGGTGTCGCCCCCTTCGCTACTTCTGTTTCTAGAGTTTTTATTTCTTCTTCCAGTCGGCTAATAGTGATCTTTGTATTCTTGTGTTTATATGCAGCAAGGCTTAATATTTTCCCTCTGATAACTGCTTTATAAGTATCCCAAGCTAACTGTCTTGAGGTTCCTTCCTTGTTTAATAGGAAGAATTGCTCCGTCTCTTTAGAGAGTGCCTCTATATTTAGGGGATCAATAAATATACCACGGTCTACTGTCCATGTTGAGGGAGAGGGGGCCGGTCTTAACTGGACTTGTAGTAGGACTGCCGTATGATCTGACAGGTGTGCTGGTAGGTGCTCCCACCTTTTGTGTATTGTTAGTCAAGCTCCTGTCAGAAAGAAGTCTATTCTGGAGGCATGTCCAAATTTTTTTATTTTGAAATGTAAAGCGATGGGCCTGGTCCCCCTTCTATTTCCAAATGTCAGTTAACCCCAAGTCCTTAATACATAATCCGATCCATTCCCTCATTCCAGGCAGATTAGTGGTATTCCTGGCTGGGAGTCGGTCCTCTCTTTGGTTTATGATTATGTTAATAATTATGGGGGACGGGGCAGCCAATAGCTGTGAGTAAACATTTTTGGAGCGGAGCGGGGTCATCCGTGTTGGGACCATAATATCCCACTATTGTGTACAAATTGTTATGTATTCTGACTTTCGCAATTGCCCATCTCCCCTTCTTGTCCGTTTCTGCTGCTTCGATCCTTACTTTGAGCGATCTTTTAAAGAAGAATCGCCACTCCCTTAATACAGCAGTCTTGGTTCGTGCACACATAGGCATCCACCCATTTCTGATTCCTGATTATATCTACCCATTCATCCTTTAAAAGGTGAGTTTCCTGTAATATTATTATTTCACTATCTATTGTTTTCAAATATATTTCATGATTTTTTGCCTACGTCTCTTAATTCTGAGACTGCTAACATTCCATGAAAGGATATTAACTATCATTGAATCTTTTATCCTTTGCTTTTTTAGGAGTGAACCATGGCTTTCCTTGCTGCACCCAGAGCCCTTCCTCCTCAATGTTGCATTACTTGGACAATTTTTTTGATTTTTTGATTTTTTCCCCCTAATATGCTCCCCACCCCAGTGTACCTTTTTTGTGAGTTTTCTCTTTGAAATGTGTCTTCCACTTTCTTACCACCCCCCTCCCAGGAGAAGCCTCCCTTTTATCTTCACTGGGCAGGATTTCTGCCCTTTTGAGCTCCTCACTCTCCAGGCATTAGGTGTGGTCATTTTGTTGTGATTTTATTTGTTCAATAAAACTCCACCTCTTTAGGGTCTCTTATATTGTGCATTTTGTTTTTCCACATGACCCTTAACGAGGCAGGGAAACTCATCTAGACAGTTGGTCCTAGGGACTCAAATTGTTGCATTTGCTGGCCTAGCTCCCATTGTCTATCTTGCGTCGCCTTGGAGATGTCGGACCTAATTCTGAATGTCCAGTCATCCTTGGTATAGGAACCAGGCTTTAAAGCCTCATTTTGGATTTTTTCTTTGAGGACATAGGATTTGAAATTTATCAGACTTTTCCGCTGGTTCTTCCTCATCTTCCCCTTTCCAAATGGATCATGATGTATACTTTGTATATCCTCCGAAAGGGCGGCTGATTTTGTCCAGGGGAAACTTTATTCTAATAGTGTGATCATGAATTTTCTAATATCATCTCCTTCCAACCCTTCTGGGACATTTAGGACTCTTAGGTTATTCCTCCTAGCTTGGTTTTCGAGGGATTCAATTTTATCCCTGAGATCTACTTCCTTTGTCTTTAGGAGCTTTATTTCTTTTTGGTTTGCCTCTACTTCTTTATTCAGAACTTCTACTGTGGTCTCAACTGATGTTACTCTCTCCATTAAGGCGTTTATTTTATCGTCCAGCGCTTCGCAGGTCCCTTGTATTTTTATTTGATTTTTTTCCGGAGGTGGCAAAATTTGTCCTCATCTCCAGTAGCATGGCTTCCATTAACTTTTCCGTGGTGCTCTGCGGGGCCTGTATATTTTGCTCTTCTGGCCGTGGGCTACTTGCGGCTAGGGTTGGGCTTTCCACGCTTGCTTCTGTGGTCCCTATTGTCGTGAGAGCCTGGAACCAATTGCTGTCAATTTCTCCTGAGGTTTCTACCCCTTTGCCTTTTCTTCTTGGACCGCCCTTCTGCTCTAGGTTGGGGATATCTTGCTTTTCCTGAACTTTAAAGTAGGACCTCAAGGAAGGAGTAATTTTTATTTTAGGTCTGGGGCCTCCTGACTTAACTTGTTGGGTCCTAGACAGGGGTATAGGGGTTGTCCTGAGGCATGGGTTTTTCCCTTCTTCTTGGTGCTTACAGGGACTATACAGCTTTGATCCTTAGGGGGATCGTGTGAGGTATTGGCAATCAACTGTCTGTTTCTTAGGCAGTAGCTGATTCCTTTATTCAAAGCACGGCCCAGCTTGTTTGCGTTGGAGGGGCAGGTTAAAATTGCCTTTACTTTTCCTCCTCCCTCGCTATCTTCTCTGTCCACCAATGTACCTGTGCCCAGTGGAGGTTTTGTCCAAATAGTGCCCCCCTCAACCTCAACCTCCGCCTCACTTACTCTCTGCATGCAAAAGTCTTGATGTCCTCCGGTTGATGAGGCAAACTCCTTGCTGTTTCTCCTGTCTTTCGTGAGGCGCCGTGATTCCCTGCTCCGCTCGCCTGTCACTGAGGTTTTCCCCCGGAAGGAAACTCTAGCGGCAGTCCTCCTGTTGCTGCGGCACGCAGCAGTCGCTTCCGCCCATATGCTGGACGGACCGTTCGCACCGCGGCTCACAGCCGCCTCCTCCCGCTTGCCAGACTCCGCTGCCACGTTTGCCCTGCTTGTCACGTCCTGTCCCAGGTATGAGTTCCTGGATTATTTCGTTTCTGCCTGTGTGCGGAGTGTACTTCTTTCCTGTGGGCCACACATCCTTATTCCATGCGGTTTATTGTGCACTACCACCTGGAGGGCTCAGAGCTCCCGACCGAGCTCACTAGCCGGCCGCCATCTTCTCTCCACCTATGGCTCTCTCTCGCCCATGTGCTTCTCTTCTCTCCCCCTGCTAGGTTTGCCAAAAGCCAGTTCTGGCGCAACTTACTAACCAGTACACTGTAAGCGTGACATTTTGGACTATTCTAGACCACCTTGGGCGCTTAGGATAGACTATACACACGTTTGTTATGGTTATTAAAAATATGGAACTGTGAAACACTTTAAAAAAGATAGACAGATCTACCATGTGGTGGACAGTCATAATTTAGTGCTAGTGTTTATAGATCGGTGCAGGTGCTGAGTACCAGCAAACACCGGCACAAATTAGGCACTGTGAATCCTTCCACAAACCCCTCACCCCACCTCAAAAAAAACAACCCACAAAAGCTATTGAGGCTTCAGCTTATGTTCTGGGAAGTTAAAACTCGTTGTGCAGGGGTTTCCAGCTCAGCTTTATCTTCATCCATGTGATACCAACTCCTTGCCGGTTGACCTGTGCAGAGAACCGATATCCTGTGACACACGGTCGCACCGTGTGAATTTGGTAGGTCTGAAAAAGACGTGTCTGCAAAGCCAGCCTCGTCTAGCTCATGGATGCTGCACGTTACCCTTTCCATGTATCAGCATTCACAGACTAAATATCGTACACGGGAACTGCAGAAATAGTGAGAAGGGGCCCCTAAGCACCTCAAAAACAGTCTAGCCTGCATGCAGTTGATTTGCCAAAATATGTGAAAATGGTCCCATCACCACAGGAAGGCTCCTGACACCAGAAAGTACCTTCTTGGGTGAGGGCTTCTCCTCACTATCAGAGTCATACGCATGGAAAGATTTACAGTTCAGTAGAAGAGTGAACACCTACAATAGAAATAAAAGAAACACCAACAAAACATATGACCATTGCGAAACAAAAGAAGAACAACACTATGAGATGGTAGAGGACCTGATCAGCTGGTTGTGAGGGGGAATGAGAAAAGAAGCGGGAAGCCCCAAACAGCCTGAGTATTAGTGGTTGATTTGAGCCGTTTTTTTCCGGTGCTCAGCACCGGCACTTAACTGTAAACACCGGGGCTTGAAACAGCCTGCCACTAGGTGGCGCTGTTTGTCTACTTTAAAGATGAGCACAACAACGATTGTTTATAAATTCACTATATACATCGAAAAAATGACTATTGACTGCCGCCGAAGATTTTCTTATAGCTTTGGGGCCTAGAATGGGCTGAATTATCACACTTGTAGGAGTGTGATGATTGTGTTGGCACTGCCATTGGCAGCTCTGGGAGGCACAATGTGTAGTGCAAGCTGCAGAGGCCTGCTGACGAGGGCCCTGGCACTCGTGTTTTGACAAATTAAGTACTGCTTGAGTAGTCATTAGAAGGTAACGAAGAACAGGAAGGGGATGGAAATTCCAGTAAAGGAAGAGAGTGCACAACGGTGTGAAGTTGCTGGGTGACAGAAGAAGTGAGGGTGGATGAAAGCAAACTAAAGGTAAGTGGAAACAAGTGGACAAGTTCAGAAAAGACTGGGAAAAGCACCAGATGAAGAAACAGGGGTGAAAACGAGAGTAAGTTGATGAGCGAACTGTAGGAAAAAGAATAAATTGTAAAGGAGAAAAAGCATGATTTAGTGAGAGTTGCTGAAAGCCTGTTAGAGAGGGCAGTGGCGGTTCCTCCGCTATGGCGGAGGAGCATCGTCCACCCCCGCCACCATCCTCAAAAACGTGAAAAATAAAACAGTAATAAAACGGGTTTAAAACCCATTTTATCTTTTGTGTGCTGAATCTTGGGGGCGGGGCCAACGTGGTGACAGTACTGGAGGGGGAGTGGTAGGCACTGTTATCAGTGCGCATGACGGTTTGGCTGGCCGTCTCAGGCCAAACCTTCATGTGCACTGAAGCTCTCTCCAACTCGAGCTGCGTTGCCAGGTTGGAGAGAGCAGACACAGGCTCCCAGTCTCGCTGGGAGCGCAAATTCACGGGCTCAGGCCAATCCTGAACCTGCTCTCATGCATGAGAGCAGCTTCAGGATTGGCCGTAGGGCAGTCTGGGAGCCTGTGCCTGCCTGCAGTGGAGAGGAGCAGAAGAGTGCGATGCTGGAGGGCGGCAGGTAAGTTCTTTTTACATTTTTTTATTTGTCTCCATCATCCCCCATCCACCCCCAACCCCACCTCGCCTCTTTTCCCTGCCACGAGCCGCTCCTGAGAGAGGGGGCTCTACAATATGAGGATAAAAGGAAAGAGTGTAAGGAACTAGGATGGTATGAAAAGAGGAAACGGCAGAAAGACTAAAGAAAGTCAGGAATACATGCCAAAGACGCTGACTCCAGCCAGAACAAATAAAAACAAAATCTGTGGAAACTGAGAAAAGGGTGAGAATCAGAAAAGTATGGAGTGAGGAAAGCAAGGCAGAGGAGTGAAAACTAAGTGGGCACAAAAGGAAGAAGGGAATCTGAGGAAGTGGCAAAGGGAGGGGAAGAAGAGGGAAGGTCGAGTCAGAGGAAAAAGAAAAGAAACAGTTGTTATGTTGGTTACCTACACAAGACGTTATGCCACCCGAGGCCGCCTCAGCATACTGAGGCGAACAGGAGATGAAAAGGAGGGACCAAGAAAGAGGAAGGGAAAGAAGAATAGAATGCGACCGAAGAGGGATCCCTGTGAATGGAAGGGTTTTCCTCAAATTCTCCTCTTCCAGATTAAGTAATGGTGTGCTTTGGGTTCTGAAGCAAAACAACATTTATATAATGCAGGATACCAAAGTAATATAGCCAGTGCCGCTGAAATATGCAGATCTGCAGACACTGGTTAACTGGTCAACTTTCAATGGCTCATTGCTGTATTCAGGTGTGAAACTGGGACTGATGAGGTGAAACAGACAGAAGTGATGTGGTAAAATGCCCAAAGAGATTAACGTAATAATATTGCCACGGAATGTGTCAGGCTATGCTGCTGATTTTGCAATTTCTTGCCACATAGTTTAGGCATTGTTGTCGAATGATTTGGTCCTAGATTGCTGCATAAATCCAGTGGCGGTGCATATAGCATAATATACACTGGCAGCCAGCTAGGTAGTCATTGGCTGGTTTGGAAGGAGGGAGCAGGAGAAAGCAAGAGAGACAGTCCTTAATTTGAGCCTGTGCTTGCAGGTGAAGCCTGCTGGCACTCAGTTTTGGGGACCTGCCCTTATTTTTCCTCATCAAACTTTCGCCCAGAGAAAAATACAAGAAGAGGAAAGAAGGATAAGGGGAAAATAGAAAGCCAGCGAGAAAGAAAGCAGGGATGAAAAAGAACCTGGAAGAATGAGAAAAAGCAGCAGGGAGTGTCAGGTGGTAAATGAAAGAAGCATGAGGAGAAACCCAGCCTGGGGTCTCCGGGTCCTTAAGTCTCCCCAGCCTTGGATTTCGGCACTCCCAGCATTCGATGGCACCGTCGTTTGCTTCTGACTGAAAATTTGCCCTGGCACTGAGGATGGTGGAACAGGAAATGGAAGGAAGAAGCATGAGAGGGACAGAGGGGAAATAAAGTAGAAATCGGGGTGGGGTGACATTGAGGAATCGAGGCCTCAGATCTGGGCAAGGCCTAGAATTCATGGGAAGGAAGGGCCCAGTCAGAGCTGAGACAGGGGACCAGCCTGGCTCTAAGAGCCAAAGAACGAGTCAAACTGGTTAAAAAAAACAACTCTCTCACGTTCTCGTTCTCTCTCCAGTTCCCATCTTCCTAATCTTTCTTTCCCTCTCACACTATTTCTCCCACTGCCTCTTTTTCTCTCACTCTGTCCCCTCTTTTTTTCTGTCTCCACTTCCTCTCTCTTCACTCCCTCTATATCTTTCTCTGTCTCTCTTTCTAAAGTTTTTTCACTTTCGCTTCCTATGTCCTACTACTACACTGTCTTATCCTGTGCCTTTCTCCCTCTGTCTCTTCATTTCTCCACCATGCAGACAGGAGCCAAACACCTTCCTTTCTGCCTCCCCTGCGTCCCTCTCCTGGACAAATGAAATCATTCTCCATTCACACTGGGTGTGACAGAGGAGGGGCTGGCCACTGCAATGGGCTCATTTATTTTAATTGTGGAAATGCTAGTAATCCGTGGCACTGGCCTGTCGCTCCTCTGCTGCACCTGCTAAAGCTAGACATTTGGCTTGAGCCACGCTGGAGCCTTTAGTGGCACGCCCACCTGCAGTCACAGAGGTAACAAGCATTGGCAAACTTTTGACACCTATTGGTATTGCCAATGTTTTTTAGGCATGCTGCACAGCATCTGGGATGACGTGCAGGGTGGCCAAAGATAAAAAAAAATTAAAAAGTCTTTGGGGCAGCCGTCCATATAATTTTTTTAAGCATACACACCAGGCATACGTGTTCCTACTAAATGACGCAGGCTCTTTTTTTTTTTCTTTTTAGTTCCCAATCCGAGTTGGATCGGTAACTGAAAATAAAATAAAATGCACAACAGTGTTTTCTTTTTAAAGCAGGTGGGGCAGTGGGAATGCGAAAGAAAGCAACATGTGGGAGAATGGGGGAACATGGAAGCAACACGGAGGAGAGTGGGGGGAATGCCGAAGTAACATGCCAGGTGACGTGAGAGCATCTGGGGCGGAGGGATGGAGGGGATGTGAAAGCAACACGGGGAGGACGGCAGGGAAGTAGAAGCAACATAGGGGTGCGGGAAAGCAACAAAGAGGGCATGGGTGGGAGAAGCAATGGGCAGAACCACACGCATGAGCACAAGAGGGGGGCAGAGAGAAGCGGCAACAGAGAGCAACACGAAGTGCAGGGGGAGAGGCATACGCAGGGGAGATAGCTCGAAAAACACACAGACTCTCATGGAGTGCTAAACACAAAAGAAGAAAGGAGTGCATGAAAAGCAAGCAGTGGAAGCAGAAATGGTAGCAAATCAAAAAGATTGTAAAGAGGCAATGCTCCATGGGAGGGACAATTACAAGGGTGACAAGCTTGGACACAAATGACTGTGACAAGGAAAGTCAACCAATGGTAAGCAATGGGCAGGCTCTAAGCCCCTCTATGTACTTGGTAAGCCACAATATGTCTCGCAACAGACAGCACGTGTGCTCTCTAGTAGGTTTAAGCTAAAAATGATAGACTAGGGCAAGCCACAGAGAGTTATTGGAAGCATGAGACAGTCTCTTCCACCACAATGTGTGCAGTCAGGCATTTACATGCTGCCCTTCCCCAATAGAAACCCTTATATTAAAAAATATCAAGGTCAATAAAATCATCCTACACATATAACGATTTCACAATACCAACTACCAGTTTATCATCAAGTTAAGCACATACAAGGATATATAGACTTACTGATCTTAACTTCACATCTACTTATCTTGATAATATGTAGCTAGTGGATATTATGGACTTGATAATAATCATAGGTCAATATTGAAAACTCTATACTTTGGTGGATATACATTAGGGCCCACAGTGGATCAAGGAGGTGGAGCCAAGGAGAACCCAGTTTAGAGCAGTAGTCTTCAATCTTTTTAATGCCACGCCCCCCCACTCCCCAGTGAAAAGAAAAATCATCGGGCTCCCTATGAATTTTTCACAATTATTCTATTAAATTTGCAATGTTTAAATGTGTCTAGACTTATTTAAACATTGCTGCAAAGTGCTATTACCATTTTTAAAATGCAATCAAATATATGATTGCCAAACATATTATTCTGGTCAGAACGGCCTTGCTAAGTTGTACAAGTATCCACTGTGTGATTATTAGAAGTGCCGGTTTTGAAGAATATTTGGAGTCCCTTCCCTTTTGACATTTGCTCCCAGCTAGGATATAAATGATAAAACAGATTAGTGATGGCCCATTACAGAGTGTCTTTCTGCCGCTCATTTTTTCAGCTTAAAACAAAGCACTGATATCAGCATGATGCTTCTTTTGGCAAGAGCCTGCCCCTCCACCCCTTGGGATTACTTGAGGCTCCGCTAGTGGGGCCCTCCCCCCAGTTTGAAGACTCCTAGTATAGAGGCTTCAGACTTCAAGGAGTGTGGTTACAAGGTGCAGAAGACCAGGCCCTGGCACTCACTTAGTCTAGGTATCATAGATTTGGTTTTCAGAGCCCCCACAATTGCCCTAGATTTCCTAGATGACTGTTCTCTTGTTTTGAAGAGAGCTTGAGCTAATGTTTGGAACTTATTTCTGGATTTGTGCAGACTACATGGTACACGCCGTTACCTGTTTCATTCTAGGATGTCTAGGACAAAAGCAAGGGGAAAGAAATTGCATGGTTGGGCCTTGTGACAAGTGGCCTGGTATCACAATAGTTGAAGAGTCCGGCTTTAAAACATAATCCATATATCAACGGTTTACTGCTCCTCTACACACATATGTACATAGTGCCGCAAAGCTAGAGCCGCATCACAACCTCTCTGTCACATAGGCACCCCCTAACCAGCCACTGAGGGAGCTCCAGACATTTCATTCACTGTCCTTGGTGGTCCAGCATTCTCCTGGATCCGCAGTAACTTGTGTTTTTATTCACTGTGACCCTGAAAATATAGGAGCAGAACTTCAAGCCATCCATCACCTGGGTGGAATTGGGGGACAGAGGGCTGATTCTGAAAGGACATAGGCAGAGAGGATTTTGGCTGCACTTAGCTACTGAGTTTTGCTTCAAATGTGTGTTTCAGAGTCTTTGTACTCGGCTAGCGGACTAAAGTGTAAAACTAAAGCCAGATCTGTGCCCGAGAAAGTAGTAACAGTGGTAGCTGAAGACTAGGGGTATGGAGAAGGGGGGTGGGAGGGGAGGTGAGAGAACTATAAAACAGGATGAAGAAGGCAGGATATGGAGATAGACAGATTCGCAGTGATTAGTCGAAAAACACGTCTGGAGGAAACAAAAAAACACCTGCGCCAGGCGGTCGTCCTCCGCTTTGAAATTCTTAGCCCATCCCATAGAATCAAAATAGGTAAAGATTAAATTAAATTGCACAGAGCTGACAGACGACCCACCCCATTATACCATTCGTTCGACACAGAGGCGAGAATATAAAAAAAACACTACTTTTCCATGCTGCAGAGGCATCAATCTACACCGACAAAACCAGTCCCTAAGACAACTGAGTTCTGCAGAGAAACCGAGCTAGCAATAGCGATACCCTCTCCAGGATTTACAGCAGACCCAAGCTATCAACCGAGGTCCATGGGACCAGCTACCGCTTATAGCCGCCAGTCAACATACACAAAGCAACATTCTCAACCATGAACTGTATGAACACACCGCGTTTACCAACATACATATTCCACAATAGTACATCAGAGCTGTCCGTGACAAACATTGCCTTACACTCTACAGTCTGTTCGAAGAAAGACAATATGACATTTTAGGATCTGAGACGCTCAATTCATGATTTATAGCCATCGTCAAAACAGGAAGTTGAAGAATAGATGCTGGAGGTGGGGTGTTGGTTTGCTGTTTGGCATCACAAGCGGCACGATCAGCTTCGCTTCCAGCTCAGCCACATGGTGTACAATCAGTACCAAACCTTCAGTAACCATGACAGTTGAATATCCATAGACATATTATGCTTCTGGCTTCCTAGAAATAATACGCAACCCTGCACTATTTCTCCAAATGCTGCACCAGAACAACGCTATTGTGGCTGATTCAGTCTACGGGTAGACAATAAAATACAAAAGGTAAGTCTTCGTCTGTTAGAAGACACACATTACGCCACTTCGATCCACTCCTGGGCCCCACCTGCAAAAGTCTGATAATCCAATGGCATTCATTTTTTAACATAAACTTAATTCAGGCAACCTGGACACTTGACTCCTGTCCTGCTCAGATCACTCTTTATTTGTATTTCCCCTAGCACGCGTGACATACAACTCCTATGGCTCAGTTATGAATATGCCCTGTGCCAACTTTGGCAACTCATTTAGCCCACCCCAAGATTGAGCCATCTCCTGCACTGAAATACTCCTGCACAAACCTCCTGAAGAAGAGCAAACATGGAAAAGAGAATAAACGGTAGAGCCTAGAACTTTCGTTCTTAAATGGCCATTACTTTGACTTGCTGTGACATTAACTCAAGAGATATATTCCATTTTAAAACCATCCTAGTCATTTGCGTGCTAGAGGCATATCAAGGTCTTGGCAAGCCGTTTCAGTGTCATGTTGATACACAGTTTTTAGGTCTCGCGCAGCGCGAGACATTTAGTGGGTGAAAAACGGGGATTCAGCACTGACCTAGGAATCGCACACGCTCGTGCGTGTACGATTCCTTTTGTGCTACCCCATTGGCCTTTTCGTGCGTCTTTTTATAAAAGACTGCACGCAATTGGCCAAATGCGGGCGCATTGCTCCGCCCATGGCCTTTTGGTGTCTATTACGCGCTTGGTGCGTGTAATAGACACCAATAGGCGTGCACACACCAACACGACACCACCACGGCCCCTTGGATACCGCCAGGTCCGCACTGCTGGCGCTACGGTGGATCAGGCTGCTGCTCCTTGTGATAGTCAGACTGTGCTTAGTGGCATTCACACTCGTGATACTGGCCATCACGGACACTGTAGTTTTCTCGAGACAGTGTACACAGCGCCTTAGCTCACTCTCAGGCTGCCGCCCAGCTAATTGGGTCTCAGTCTGAGGTTTGCCCCTCAATCGGTGCGAGTTGTGCGTTATGCGCAGACTTGGGCAGCTCCTCTGTGCCCCTGAATGCGGGTGTTGGGTCGGCGCGCCCGCCAACTAGGGCACACCGCTTGTATTTGGCGCCATCCCCATGGGCCGACGGCACCTCTGCCCGCCATGGCCCCACATTCCTGCATACTTGTGGGGGAGTTCGGGACTTGATGCCAACACTGCCCTCCCGGTAAGTCGGGACACCCCCACTAGCTGCCCCAGAATAATGGGACTGCACACCGGCCCCTCCCCCTTCCAGGCCGCGAGCAGCCCGGTGGCCTCCCCAGACCATCGAGCATAGAAGACATTCCAACGCTTGTTTTCTGAGTGTTTGAGCAGTGGATATAGGTTACCTGCGTATAGGAGGAGAATGCTTCAATAGAGTTTTTCAGTGTGGTTCTTCGTACCGAGTTTTTTGGTTTGGAGACTTTCGGAGGCAGCTACGCTACGGTGGTCACGGTAGAGTGTCGTTCTTCCTCTTTGTTTTTGGAGCTCAAATACACGTTAATTTTCCCTTACACTAACGAGACGTTATGCACGCCCGTGATCAAATTATAGATTTACAAGATGTTAATGGCCTCTCGATGACTTTTAGGCAGTCCATTTATACATTGATGCGTAGTTTCGTAGCTGTAATTGTATCCCTTGCGGATTTCCTTTCAGTCTGTTTTGAGTATGGACCCAACAAAGCACGGCTGGCTTTTTAGACCTGTGCTGGTAGGGAGCATTACAACTTCAAAGCTGAGCGCGAAAACGAATGCCACCTAAAAGAAGCACTTGCAGTGCAATAGGTCTTGCATTTGCTAGAGTTTGATCCATTGGCATTGTAAATGATAATGCCTTTTATTTATGTTTACAAAACCTGCAAGCGCTGCGTAAACGTCGCCTGCAGATTTTATATAAACGCATAAATAAAAGACAGTATCGTTTACAATGCCAACAGATCAAACTCTCGCAAATGCGAGACCTATTGCACTGTAAGTGCTTGTTGTTGATGTAAAGGTCTATAACTCTATAACTGTAATGATTGTTGATAAGGTGGGGTGCACTGAACAAGTCTCAATCTGGAGCAGGTTGTGTTAATTCAACTCGAGGGTGGCTAGGACATACAGTGAAATGCACATCAAGTGGCATCACAAAGTTGTCAAGTGAGCCAACAAACACTATTCGTACCAGATCAGTGAGTTGACAAACCTAGCCAATGCACTGTTGAAGCGCTCTGACCTGGAGAACCTATGAATGTACCCCATGCATCCCATCAGCACTGCAATGACCCACCCTCCTAGATTTACTCAATTCAAAGATCTGAAAAAGCCTTTGCACCATTATCAAGAACTTTGCACTCTCCCATTAGTAAAAGTAAGTCCAGTATTTGTATAGCGCACGAATCACCCCCGAAGGGGTCTCTCGGCGCTGGGGGCCTTTGGGAAGATTAAGCGAGCTATTGGCCAGAGTCGCATGGTGCTGGGCAGACCCCTGCCGCCGGAGCCAGGGATCGAACCGTGATCCCCAGCGTCCAGCGTCAGTCGCCCTGGCCGCAGCGCCACCCCTCTTCCCTTCCATTCATTTTCTTCCCCCACCCCAACCCACCTTTTGGTTCAGCACAAAACCATATTGGATGAAATATTTTCCTACTAAAATATTGTGAATACATGTCGATTATCTGAATACTGTGAAATCAAATATATGTAGTAAGGTATGGGTTTACTATACTTAACTCCACATGTATGTACCTTGATTTTATCCATTTATTTATTTCATACTTGAGAGTGACTAATCAAAGGTTAAAGTGACATTATTGTTATGCCTTGTAATTATCTAAAAACTATTGTTTTAAAACAACAAAAACACTGAAATTCACCAGTTCTACTTCACTGAGCTAACTATGATTTTGCGCCCCCGCCATGCACTGCTTATGACCTCACATATTACATCACATATGACATGTTAAATGACTGCCCCTGTGGTCAGCCAACCCACCTGCCTTCGGCCGTGCTCGGTGAGGGTTTGACCGCAGGGCCTGGCCATAGGACAGGGCCTGTGCCCAACTCCCCTAGGTGGCCAGCACATACGCAGTGTACGTCTTGGCCCTGTGCCCAACTCCCTGCAGTGCATGGCCAAAAGCCTTGCACAGCCGGAGATTGCCCAGGCACAGAGGTAGGCTGCAGGCCCTGCAGTTAAGTGTCATGCACAGCGGGGTAATTGGCTAAAGATGATTAATATACCACAGAGTCACAAAAAATAAATCAAACGTTAAAGTGAAGTTATTGTTAGGTATGGTAATAAAAGCTTAGCTTCCAGAAAAAACTAGAAATACATTGAAAAAAAGGTTAAAGTCATGTTATAGTTAAATGTTGAAATAAGTTAAAAACTAACCTTTAAAACAAAAAAAAACACTGATATTAACCAGTTATAGATTACTGAACTAATTATAACAAGCACCCCTGCAGTGCACTGGTTACGATCTGACATATTACACCACTCATGACGTTAAATTACATCATTGATGACATTACTCATATCTCTAATGACATAATTGATGTTATCACTGATGACATCAAACAATCATTGTGACACCGTCCAATGGGGGTTGTGGACTTGAAGTAATTCAACCTGCTACACCTGTGGCAAATTTTGTATTCACCATAATGGGATTACCCTCTAATTACTTCACACGGCGCACAATTTTAAGTCAAGAGTATACGTTTGCAAATGGAAAAATTTCTTCTGCCAATGAAAATATACTTTCTGCCAGGCCCTGTGGACAGCCCTCTGTAATTTAGTAAAATACACTACACACATTCCTGAGATGGTAACAATTATATAGAACCATAGAGCTATGCTTACAACGCCAGTGAGAAATAAACCAGTTCTCAGTAGGACACCCCTACAGTCTCCATTATTCAACATTCTGCAATGCCTCTAAATCTTCAGCGAAGTTCTGGAACTAAAAATTCACACTGTATAAATGTCCTTACCACTTAGACTTCGTCTATTGCACTGTATTACAACTATTAAGATGGACACATGCTCAGATATCCACTGGTGGATAATCTATTGTCAGCAGAAGCCTTAGGTTTTCTCATAGATTTGTTTGTAACAGGTTTTGGCTTTAAGTCATAACCTACTTTAAAACATACATCTGTAACCCATATCAGGAACCTTCTTTACAATAGAGTATTACTTGCACCCCAAACTTGATTGAGTTGTAAATGGCACAAATAACTTTAAACATGCACCACCACACTTGCTTCCAGGGCTTACACTGGTTCCATTGTAACTCTATGCTGTATATGACTGTGGTGTTATTATTGATGTCATTAGCGATGTCCAGGCACAAATCTTTGGCATGCTCACAGTGGCAGCTATAACTATAAAAATATGGAGGGGCGCTACAGCACCAAACTCACCATATACTGCTCCCCCTGGTGCACACCTCTCTCCCCAATCAGCGTCCACGAGCAGGAAAGGGAAGGACTTCCTTCCTGCTCAATGGACACCGATACAACCAATCCTGGAGCTGCTCTCATGCTGAGAGCAGGTCCAAGATTGGTGGGAGCAGGCTAACCCAGCGCTCATTTTGAGGCTGGGGGCCTGTGCCAGTAATCCTTCGGCTGTTTTGCAACCAGGGGATTGCTGGGTGCGCACTGTGCATGTCGGGCTGGCCGTAGCAATAGAGTCGGCCAACCCGACATGCGCACTGCAGGGGGCAGCTGTAATCTGCAATTTACAGTACATGATTAAGGTCCGCCCCCTGCCCTCGCACTGTGGCGTTTAAGAAAAATGGCATTGACATTATTCGTATGTGTCTGCTGCGCTCACAACAGGTGGGGCGATGCTTCTCCACTCAAATGGAGGAGCCGCCCCTGCATGCTTACCTGCTCTCTACATTAGCGCAAACCAAAAGTCTTGATCTGTTTGAGGACTTTCACTGCTGTAGGTCACATGATCATTCTCATAGGCCAGAAAGAATTGGGAGCAGCCTGAACTATTCTTATTTCATGAATATCACTTTGACTATATGATTAGGGATGCACCAATCTCTCACTAAAGGCGATAACACGTGGGTTCCTCCAAAATTCTACCTGTCCCCTTTATATGCAAATATCCACCTCCCACTGGATAGCGGATCTGGGACCAGACTGAGACTGCTCCCATCATCTCTTTTCTGAGAACTTCAGATACACAGATAACTTTAACCATGAGAGGCTCTGTGCTAGGGCAAACCTGAACTTAACACTGAGGTCATTAATATACTGTAAATTAAATCATAACCTAACTCTCAGGATTTCTAGGCTACAAGCAAAACATGACCTTAAGTTTGAGGCCTCTCAGGTACACGAAAAATTCACATTTAACCCTTAGACTCTGTCGTGTGCAACAAAAACCTGATTTTACATCCTAGAGCACTCTTCGATAGGATAGACTCAAAATCTCAACTTAACACTGAAGTTTTCTTGGGTACAGGTAAAACCTGAAGTTAACAGTGATGCTCTCTCAGGTGCAAACAAAACCTGAACTTACCCGTGATTGTCTATCAGGTGCAAGCAAACCCTGAATTTACCCGTGATGCTCTATCAGGTGCAAACAAAACCCGAACTTTACTCTGAGAATCCATTTGGCACAATTAAAAAACAACTTTAACCCTGAGAGTATCTCGGTATAGGCAAAACTCGAACTTTACCCTGGGGGTAACAACAGAAACCTAATAACCATAAAACCCTTTCTCTCCTACTTTTCTCATTCCTCTATTTCTCCTAGTCCATATTCATTCTCTTCTGCCCCATACATCTTATTACAGACCCTATAATCTCAGGAGCGACTTGTGCAGGTAAGAGTGGTGGGGCGGATTGGGGGGGACTCGACAGACAACAACGAGGTAAAAATTAATAATTTATTCAATTTTCCCTCACCGTCGTCTGTCGAGTGCTCCCACGCCCCACCACTCTTACCGGCATGGGGCTCTCCAGTATAATCTGTACCGTGTTCTTTTCCCATCGCAGACCTTCATTCCTGTCCTGATACCCCTTTTCTCTTGCCGCCACACTCCATGTCTTCACTCTAAATCCCTTCTATTCTGCACCATGCACATTCATTTCTACCTCAAACCTCCTCGTCTTTGACACTCTCCTGCTCTACGCTACCCTCCTCTATCTTTACATCTTTCTCTTATGGTACACCACACACACCCTTTTTCCTACCCCACACTCCTTCCACCCCATTTGCATATTCTTCTTTCTTAACCCATCGTCTCTCTTCCCTTTCTACTGCCCCTTATCCTCTACCTTGTGCTCAACCACTATCCCTCCCAAAAGGACTCTCATGCACTTCTGTTCTTCTCTTCTACTCGCACTCGTCTCTGCCACCATACTCAACCCCCCGCCACAGACCCCCTCAGCTGCTCCCGTCCCACCACTGCACCCGCCCCCCTCTGCCGCTCCTGCCCCCGCCCCCCTCTGCCGCTCCTGCCCCCGCCCCCCTCTGCCGCTCCTGCCCCCACCCCCACCCCCACCCCACTCTGCCGCTCCTGCCCCCGCCCCCCTCTGCCGCTCCTGCCCCCACCCCCCTCTGCCGCTCCTGCCCCCACCCCCCTATGCCGCTCCTGCCTCCGCCCCACTCTGCCGCTCCTGCCCCCACCCCACTCTGCCGCTCCTGCCCCCACCCCCCTATGCCGCTCCTGCCTCCACCCCAGTGTAAATGGTGTGATTCCGCCCGCTCCCAGCCATGTAATAGATGCTAATATGATCTGCGCTGAGCACTTTTAAAGAGTGATCTGTCACCCTCACGACTTCACCTTGTGATTCATTTCCCGTAATGTTCCTCTGAAACATTAAGGCTTTGGGGAGAAAAATATCCATTACCCACTTTATGCTCAGATTATCAATGATTTAGAATTAATTTCTGTTTAATTGCTCCTGTAGCGCAGACACTGCACACATTTATCCCTCTGTCTGATGGAAGAGTGGGAGCGGGGGGAGTGTACCAGGCGTCTGCCCCCGCCCCTCCTCCAGCACTTAGAGAAATTACAGGCCTATGCTCTCATATACTGCTAATTATCCTCACCTCTGCCCCTTGCCTCCGCCTCTCCCCATCCCTTCCTCTTGTTTTGTTCTTCCTTTCGTTTATTTCTTCACCTTAGCTTTTATTCTCTTTTCATTTATTGGCAGACTTTATTTACATCCTTTCTTTCGTTCCTCTTGTGTTTTCCTCTCTCCTTTCAATCTTCACGGTTGTACGCTTCAAGTGGATTTTGGGACTTTACCTATTAGATTTTAATGTCTCTTGCATAAGTAGTTTTCACTTCAAGTCAATACTAGTCTCGGGTTAAGGCAGGTCATGTTCACAGGTTGGGGACCGTAGCGCGACTAGTAGGGATCACAGTCATCACCAAGACAGACAATATACAGTGCTTGACGTCCGGTAGAAGCCGCCAACAATGACAAATACTCGCTGCCATTTTTGTGTCAGAGAATATAACATTCTCAGGCTGTATTTATTACAGATCATGGATATGACATAATATGACAATGATCATATTATTTACAATATGTACATAAATGAAGGTCATCACATGGACACAACTAATGCAAGAAATTTACAATCACATTCTCAAAGGATTCATGGTTGACCACTCTTCACGTCCCTTGTGACATCTACTACTTCAATTGACTTGGGTCCAGGGTCACCCTTGCATGTCCCTCCATAAGTTGTCGTTTACAAGGTGAACTCACCCGCTCCCTCAGGATAGAGGGAGCTTGGGCCAGTGCGAAAACTCATCCACCAACTATGCCAGAGCAACCCAATAAAGGGACACCATTGGCACCCATTGGGAGATGGACCTGGGCAACTTTGATTCCCTAGCACAGACAAACAACATTTCCCCACATCTCCAGAGTCGTCTAATAAAGTACTTTGGAAGGCTATGGACAGTTGCTGTAGCGGATGTCGCCAGCCCTTCACTAGGGTCCATAGAACCCCTATCCAGCCTTGAGCTAAAGGCTTAAACCAATTCCATCCTGAATTCACCTACACTTATCTTCCTGATGCCAGGGTTGTCCACCTGATTTGTGGCCAAACATGAATCCTCCCGCCACAGTCCTGGGCAGTTCCCCATGGTCCAGGTCTCACCCCAGCTTCCATGGCCTCAGATTAGCCTCCCAAGAGGGTTGACCATCTAAGCAGAAGCAGCGGTGATCCTTTTCAGTGTGGGGAAAAAAGCAATCTGGGCTGCAAAGTCATAACGGATGGCATCGGCAGTCGGCAGGTGCAGCCAGGCAGCAATCCATGGTCGTGCTCTGATTGTCCCCTATTTAACCTGCGCTGCCACCCGCCCGTGCATTCCCGCCTGCCCCCCCCCAGCAACCAATAGTTGCCCACCACAGGGGAAAAGCCAGCCAAAATTCAAACAGCGTGGCCACCTCTGGCCGCTGATCTTGACCAGTCTGATCCAGCTCGCACCTGTCTCCGGGGCCTGCTATCTGATGTAGCCCCTTGCCCAGATGTGCATGGCTGGAAATAGTGGTATTTGAATCCTGATTGTTGGCTGAGCTGTTGCAGGTAAATAGCTACTGCTCAGGAGCTGGAAATGCGACCTCGGTACATAACTATTTCCGGTTGTCATAAGTTAAACCCTTCCTTTTTGAACATCTACCTGCAGGAAATAATCTGGTGTATGATTTCAACCACTCAGTGGATGGACCAGAGGTGAGATGGGAAAGCTTACATTTTGCTTTGGGTGAAGTCAGTTGGGTAACTACTTCCGGCCTCGAGGCGGGCACGTTTTCCTGACTGCACGATTTTGCATGTAAAGTTGAAATTTTGCCAACAATACTCCCAGTGCTTGAAATGGAAATATAAAAGTGGTGGTACTTCTTGTACCGTAGTATCTGTTTGCTGCTGAAAAGTGCTGGTACTCTCCTATCAAAAGCATTGAAGCAGTGCTGGGAAGTGCCAGTATTATCGCTTCCAAATGAAAGAAGTGCACGTATTTTGTACCTGAGAGTACCTGCCCATTAAAAGCACTGACTACAACTATTTTATACCCAAAAAGGGGGTATGGGGTAGCGTTGTAGTCAATGGACAAGCTATAGATGTGTGAAATCTAATGTGTGAAGTTTCCAAACTTGGCCAACTTGTTTCCGGTCCATTTGGTGCATGGCTGTAGATGTGTACGAAAGGATTTCCTATTGCCAGATGTCCCACGTAGGAAAGAGGTGACTTCTAGTTACTACGAATCATTGGGTGTTAGGCTATTGTGTATTAGGCTTGCCACCTCGCTTATTTTTTTTACCGGCATAACCAGTATTTTAACATCCCACCGGTACAAAAAGTAGCAAAACGGCCCCTTATCAGTACATACTTTAAACAGTAAATAAAAGAAGAAAACACTTTAAAATATGTTTTCCAGCTGCCGCAACAATTCTTGACCGATAATTAAAGTAAACAAAGACAGAAAAGCCATGTTGAAAATGAATGCAGGTGATTTTATGTAAAGTTCTATTTAAGTTTCCTAGACTGGGAATCTCAATGTACAGCTGATGAGCAGCTGTGGTTTACCTACGACTTCTTGCTGCCTGAAGCAGCAGTAGGAATATTTTTCCACTTTTGTGGAGTTCCAATGAATATGTCCCTTTACATAGCAAAAATATTTTAATATTTGTAAGACAAAACTCTTTGCACATACTTTTGATGATGAGAGGCTGTCGGGTCTGGACTGGAAATCAAAATTAGCCCTAGCAAACCTGTTCAAACCAACCTCACTCCACAAGAGGCTGCTACTAGAATGGGGCAATCGAGTTATGGTTTCCTTGTGGCAAATCGGCCCCTTAGCCTGTAATTTATTGTTGGAAATCCCTGAACGGGCAGTCTGACTGTGGAGGCTGTCAAACATTGTTCACCTCCAGTGAGGAGGGGAGTAGTTGTCAGATTACAGAGGATGAGTTTGCCTCACTTCTGAAATTAGCTGCTACAATTTACCAAGACTCTCCCAACTCGGGAGAGCCGACAAGTATGGCGGGTAGCTGGTGGACAGATTGCGGTCACAGTGCTCACCCCCGGGCTGGGGGCTGGCTGGGGCGATGATTGGCCGCAGTAGGCGTGACCCCGGGAGCAGTAATGTGCTTCCGGGGTGTGGGGGACCGGACCACGCTCCTTAAAAGGAGCCGCAGCAAGCGGTTCTCTTTGTCCCTGCTCGCCGCATCGCAAGAGGTCGACACGCTCTGACTTTCCCCCACCCCACCAACTGCCGGCATTTCACGCCCTGTCCTCTGGGAGACGCACGGGCTGAGAGCTTTTTTCAAACCCACCATCCCCAGAGCAAGGGGCTTAGGGACAGGGCATGCAAAGGGTGTGGCTGTTTGGGACTGGGAACTTGTAAGCTTTTTTCCCCTCTCCAGTAAATGGATCAGGATAGTGTGAAGCTATGTGCTTGTGTAGATGTCTTGTTTAACACCTTTTCTCTCTAGCATCCAATTTATGTTGTGATCAGATTTGTCGTAATTAAGCAGGTTGATGGGTGAGTTCATGATTAACGGGGCACTTCAGTTACCCTTACAGCATCCTTTTATACAAAAATAATATCGGCGTTACTGGATCCTCCAAGGGGTGCTGGCAGCAAGTCGAAAAAGAGGTTGCAGTGGTGCGGGGTTGTGGGCTTTTGCTGACATATGGTCCTTACCTGTCAACCAGCCGCACAGATGCAGTTGGCGCGAGCTAGCACAGGCCCTTGGGGGACAAGGAACTTGGGTGTAGGGGGTGCCCGAGGTAGGTATCCTAAGGGCAGCCAGGCCCCCTGCACAAGAGCTCCAGTGGCAGGGAGAGCTCCTGGTACGGGAGAGGGAAGGTGGGGTCCTCCCATAAGGAGGTACCCATCCTCTGGACAGAGGTTTTAAGTGGAAGGGATTCAAAATCGGTCATGATCTCACTCAAACAGTTATGTTTTCTTGGTTGCACAGGAACAAACTAGTTATGGCTAGGTAACTCCCATGTACTAGCGTCTCTGTTAAGGCTAGGTCTCACTTGTGAACAAAAATTTAAATACTGTGGTTACTGTGCAAATTTAGATGATTTTAAAAATGTTTGTGTGTGTGTGTAAAATAAATACGTCCTGGGGTCTTACGACCCCAACCCAAAGGTCAGGTTTTCTCATTAATACTGATGGTTGTGGGGAAGAGGTAGGTATCATTGGGACATCGGTGACTCCCTGGACATTCTACAATCAGATGCTGGTTGGTTGGGTGGGAGAGGGACGAAGCGCCATCTTACATTTTTGACATGTATGTACTAAGCTTTCTGGCCCTTGTAGCTAATTTTGCATTGCATAAATACTTCTAATACACTCATAGGGAAAGCATTTAACATCGAGGCCTGTCGCTATGGTTCCTCCTGCCTTTGAACCTTCAGGCACAATGAGACCATTTCTTTTCTAAAGACATCTGAAGACTTGGCTCTTTGTTGGATAAGGGTTACCACTCAAGTATACCTTTTTGTTTTAGGTCACTTAGCACCAAGAAGCCTTCAGGTCACAGTGGTCGAAGTGGGTGAGACCTATTGAGAACAAAGTTCCTGACCTTTTTTAGACTCCCCTACTGTTTGTTAAAAACAACCATTCCTGAACCGTTGGTGACATTGAGGTGCTTCTGACTTTACAGGAATGGTGGGGTCTTCTGTACTGTGACGCCAAGGGAGATACAGACAGCAAAAGAAGAAGCAAGCCTTCTCTCTAGGATGCCAGGTACCTGAAAGAAATGTAAATATGTGCAATTGGTTAATTAGCAAATCTAAAGGCTGCTTGGGAGCCAATGTGTAGCTTTAATCGACTGACCAATTTGAAGCTCCATAGTGACAAAGATGTATTCTTTTTGAGAGGTAATGTAGTGATGCTACCATCTCAGTTCTGCAGTGCATCCTTCTAATAGAAACTTATTAAAAAAAAAGGTTTGCACTAGATGCAGTCTGATTGTACATTAAGAAAAGTGATTGTTTCATCTTAAACACTGGATTATTTTATACCTTTAGCGGCAGCCTATTTTATACTGTTTAGTAGAATTTTAAAATAACGTCTTGCATATTCACATTGCTTTCAGTTGCAGTCTGGGACCTCTGGAAACTATTAAAACACATGTCACTATTCCCCACTGCGCCAACCAGGATTCCGTTTTTTGACTGCCTGGTTATATACAGACATCTGCAGTGATCGCATTACCAAATAAGCTTTCAGAATGTAAAAGAGTGCATTTCCCACTGATTAATTTAACTTGCATCTATTTTTCATTTAAGGCATGCATTATATTTTAAATGCATTACCTAAATGTGAAAGCCCAACAAAATAATTACAGAACATTGTGCTCTTTTTAACCACGTCTCAGACTCTCTTACTCCGCCCCACACTCACTGACCCCCACCCTCATTGCATGCAGGATCACAATTCCCATATTTTTAATGCATGTCAAACCATTGGGTAGTCATGCACTCTGTTTCTAAAATTCATAAAAAATAAACAGTGGTTGTGTGTGAAATATTCTATATGCAAACAAAACATTTTGCAAAGAAACACTATTCTCTTTTGTTGCTTTGTTCTTCTAGTTTTGTTGTAGCAGTCAATTAATTTACATTGTTGTGCTTTAAACGTTATTGTAAATCATGCTGCTGTACACTACCACAATGTAGAATTGTGATTGGCTCTTAGACAGTCGATGTTTACCTAGGAGATTCAAAGCTAGTACCTGAGACAAGCCTCATATTAGTTCCAACCTACATATCACTACACATTCTTCCCATACCATCACAGAACTCTAATAAATAACAAGTATGTTTACTTAGTTCACAGAAAGTGTCTGCACTGGGAGATATGCTTTAGAAACATTCACTCTATGTTTCTTATCTCTGCTGCTAAAAGTTCCTGAAATAAATGAGTCTCCAAAAATATTTCTTTCTATGTGTTGGCATTATATATTTAAAGCACTCCCAGTCTGTGAAAAATGTGCAGTCTATGCAGCTCTCACTGTGTTTTAAAGCTAATTGGTTTGCCTGATTTACAATATTAATTAATTTAAAATATTGTGTAATTAACTATCGTTGAATGTAGCAGTTTAAATGGAATACAGGAATACATTTTTATAGCCACTAAATGTACTTTTAAATATGTTTTATCATATCCTAATATTCAACTTACAATAGCAATTATTTTGAAGCCAGTGAACAATCACACAGGGCTGCTACAATTGTCCACAAGAGGAAGTGGAAAAGCGGAAAGAAAAAAATGAAATGCCCAAAGAGCAACTCCTTTGGACGGTTCCACTCACTACCCATCAAAACACAAATCTGTTAATTTTAAAAATATGTGATCTGTCTGTAAATAGGTTCCTGTACCTCTGAAAACAATCTACTCGCATACATTTAAATGGAGTAGTGACAACATGTTACTATTTTAAAATTAAGGTGGTATTATGTGACAGAGAAGATGGGTATCCCGGGACAGAATAAAAAGGGGTGCTGTACTTGGGTAAGGATCCCTCTCTTTAACAATTTTAGCCCCTTTAAAATATAATATGCCTTAAATGACTACCAATATCTACCCTCACATATTTTGAACCACCTGATTTAATTTCTGTTTTATCAGCTCAGTGCTCATTTACTTCAACCTGCTCCACAGGAGAGGCTTTATATTTAACAATTTATATTCTAACAAAACAGCATTCACACTTGCCTTACGTTTGTCTTGAATATAGAATGTGAGTGCTCTGGTTTTTCATTAGAAATTCATAGTGAATCTACAGTAGAAAACTTGGGAATCTACTGACCAACTGCTGCTTGCATTAGAAGTACTTGTTTCACTCAGCACGGCAGACTTTGTTCGGACATGGATGAGATAGATATTAGAGAATTTACACAAAATAGCTGTCTAGAGCACTAACCATAGTTTCTATGACAAAACGAAAACTCAGTCTCCTCAGGAAATGCTTTTAGTTCTGCTGCTCCATAGTGCTGCAACATGGAACTCAAGGGAGCCTCACGTTTGTAATGAACATAGAATGTTATCACCCTTGTTCATTAAAATGTCCGTTGCTGCTGCAGTAGCACCCAGCAGCGGTTCGTCCGCAGTGGCGGAGGAGCCTCACCCCACTGCCTGGCTCTGAGCCAGCAAATGAAAAATAAAACGATGTTCGAGCATAGTTTTATTTTTCATTTGCCGACTCTGAGACAGCTTGTGCGGGGAGGGGCGGGGCATGGGGAGGAGGAGTGCTATGTGCACTCCCTTAGTGCGCATATGTGTTTGGCTGGCCGTCTCAGGCTGACCAAAACACACATGCGCACTTAGGTTTCTCCAGCCCGGCTGCATTGAACAGGCAGGCTGGAGAACCCCACACAGACTCAGGCCAATCCCCATTCAGCTCTCATAGTATGAGAGCAGCGCGAGGATTCCACAGGGAGTCCGTGATGCTGCCTCAGTCAGACCCTCCAGGATTTCGCGATTTCGCGGTTTGCCGCGAAATCGGCACTTTTGTAAAAATACCGCGATTTTTACAAAAGTGCCAGCGAAATTGAAGGAATGCAGGGAAACGGTTGTCACATTTCATTGATAATTCTTCATTTGTCAATATCATCTAATGTAAAAGGTTGCAGCAGGCCAGCTGGGAAACACTCAGCAGTAATTTGCTCTGTATTCTGAAATTCAATAGTAGCCTTCACATTTGAGCTGCACTGAGGTTTGAGCAAACCATGTACTCAGCACATTAAGACGGGTGTTTACCCGAGGGGGCCAGCACTATTTGTGCGCCAGGGGTGCAAGGTATTAGCGCTGGTATGACTGCCATATTTTACAGTTTAATTGGAACAGTAATGTTTAAGTAAGTCCTCCATGTGCACTTTGACATTTCATGAATCATACATCACTAGGTTAATTGATTTTCCGAAGCAAAACAAGGCTCCCAGCATAATATGGTGAGAAGGGACTACCAACAAAGCTATGGCCGTTGATTGGCCCCTCATTATTTTCGCAGCGGAAATGCAAAACTTTTCAGTTTAGAGACTGATTATTCCGATAAAAGGAGTTTTTGCAAGTCGTTTCCTTCTCCATGGGATCAGCATGGCTAAAGGAAGCAAGGGAAGAAATGAGTTCCAATCGGGCTTTCACAGCGGGTGCGGGGCATCAACAGCGTCCTGAGCGCAGGTTTCTTTCCCATAATTTGTCCCTGGGCTGATTCCGGCCAGCTGATTGAGGCAAGTGACCCTATGGCTGCCCTTCTTCAGCAGAATGTAATGCAGCACAGTCTTTTGTTTGATTTAACGCTTCGGAAAAAATAGTGGGAAATGCAGGGAGCAATGTTGGTTGGAAGGCAAGTTCTTCAAAGCTTGATCCTAATTGGTAGCTGTTCTGTACTAAAGATGGCAGGGAGAGCCTCAGGGTTGCAACAGCACAAGAATAGTTTTAAGGCAATATATTTTGATGCTGCTGTTCTTGTTCCAGCTCAGCAGTGCAGTTTAGGACATGTTCCCATTGAGAAGGGGCTGGTGGTAGGAGGAAGGTGGGGGCGAGGGTGGGATCAGTCAGTATAATCACGTGTGCAACTTGTTTACTGCGCAGTTTTAGGTGCATGAGCAGCCGGGAGAGAATTGAATTACAGCAAACCATTGGCTGCCAGCAACATGAGAAAAATGTTGCTGCCAGCTATCACAGGACTAGGGGACTTAGCATAGCAAACAAATACTCTCAGATACTTTAAACATGCCTATTTGGAAGTGGAATGCTCTGCTAAAACAGTTTTCTTTGATTTAAGACTGAAAAGGAATGATTTAGAGTAAAATAAAGTGCCGCACTAATGCCGCTAAATTTCACTTTCTGTGCCGCTAAATTTCAATTTTTGTGCCGCTAAATTTGCGAATCTATGCCGCAATATCCTGGGGGGTCTGCTCAGTGCTTGCTGGGACCAGGAAGGACGAGGTGTGACGTGGGAGGTGGGCGGCAGCTCCAGGTATGTGTTTATTTTTTTTCACTTTTATTATTAAACCCTGCTCCCTGTGCGCGCTCCCCTACCCGCACCCCCTCCAACAGCCCCACCATCTCTTCATTGTAGCGGCTACTACGGTACGCTGCTTCTGTTGGAAGCACCTGTTTTACTCAGGATGTCAGTCTTTTCTCTCACGTCTGAGGAAGTTATTTGTGAATTTATAGAAATTATAGAAAATGTATTCTCATTTTAGCTTGTGGAGCATTTTCCATAACTTGTATGAGGTAATACTGATTTCTCTCATACATGGTTCATCAACTCCCGGATGAGTGTCCGCTTTTTTCATAGGGTAAAATCACCTTAGAGCTCATCACAATTCTTAAAATGAGTGCGATACCACAATAAATGATTTATTGTGTAACTAAAATGCATTATCACCATTTATATTTGTTCATTTTTGTTTTTGATGCCTCTCAAAAGTAGGCATTTATTATAATTGGTTTCAGTTATAAAAATGGATAAGCCTTATCACCAAAAGAAGAATTCCAACCTGTATTCCTCTTGTAACCTTCTACCTAAGCAGTCCCATGAGAAACACACAATGTAACAAACATTTTGTGAATTTCATTCACAAGCTCAAGGGTCTGGCACCGGATAGTTGACCAGGGTGGAGTAGGGCCCCTTGCTTCTCTTCCGGGCCAGTGCTATTCCCCTCTGATAACATTGCTTTAAAAATTGTCCGTATGGCAGTTGGTCCCCTTTAGTTGCATCCCTTGCCTGGCCCTCGCCCCTGCACAAGCTCCCTTGCCTGACCTGCAGGCCCTGCCTGTCCTCAGAAAGGAGTCTCCTGCTGACCCAGCTGCTGGGGCAGGTGCACTGCGCACGCAAAAAGTCTCCTGATGGATGGCAGGGGCCTGCTCTTCCTCCTAAACGCTGTCATTAATCACGAGCGATCCGTGCCCTGGGCCTGTGTGAGGTGTGGAAGGGAGGCGAGGATGTGCGCTCCCTGCCCCCCTGGAGACCCAGACCAGGGCCTGCTAATCACTGCCACTAATTGCATCCCAAGCTCCACCGCCTTGAATCTTAATTAATGCGTGCAGCGCTCAGAGCGTCAGCCCTGCACAGATCTCCCACCATCAGCCAGGTGCGTAGAAACAAACAATGCACAACAAGCACGACCAGCCGCCTTCCGGAGGTGGGTGAGAGAAAAAGTGGAAATATGTTAAGAGAGGGATGGACGGGATCATGAGAGCATGCACTGAGTGAGCTAGGGTAGATGGATACTATCGCTCATTCTGATAGTTGAGGCTGGAAAACCGCTGGTGTGAAATACTGCTGGTAAAAAGTAGTGGTGGTACTACAACGGCAATTGTACCAGCTGATTTCAAGTGCCATGCCACAAGTCAGAATTTTGTTTTGAGTCTGCACATTGAGAAACCACTCGGGGGTTTTATCAGATCAAGTATTTCCTTTAATATGAGGAGAGGGTGGAGAGACCCCTTGTCTGGGTGCTTGTAAATACATAAAAAGGTGCTGTATTTAGTTCACAGGCCAGCAGCTTGCTTCTTTTTTTGCATGACGAAGCTCTAGAAGGCCATGGCCTGCTGATCTGTGCACAACCCCACAGGGGCCTTTCACGAAGCCAGACAGGGGGTTGAAGGCTGAGAGAGAGGAGATTAAGGAGGGATGTGTGGCCACTGCTACAGAAAAGCATCAGAGGACAATGGGGAGCTGGGAGGCCCAGAGAGAAAGAAAACGGTTCAGAACGGTTCTTTCAAGGGAGTCCAAGTCCAAGGATCACCAAACATCAGCCTTGGTATTCCATGGGAAGGAATCAATGTGAATGTCCCACACAAGGGCAGCCCAATTGTGTACCTTCAATGATCTTCAAAATGACTATTCACTTAGAGTTTTCACCGTAAGTTAGGCGCTATAGTAAAACTGGGGGTGAGGAATAAGAGTAGGGGAATTCTCTTCCACCTCTTCTAGGTGCTATATCTAAAGGTGTTTCAGATTTGGCACAGGGACATTTCTCTTGTCTGCAACACCAGGACACAGACCCCGACCAGAAAGAAGTGGTGGGAGGTAGTGTGTGTGACCTGTTAGCCACTGGAGCACTGCTTTGTGGGGCTTCCAAGATGCAGGACACTGCTGGATGTCTGCATGCTAAGGTAACACAGACAGACCTACAAACGTGTGTGGTGCAGGGCTTGGAAGCAGATAAGCGACTGCTGAACTGCGTGACCCCCCTGACCAAGCCTTATGTGTTTGTTCTGCGAAAGGATCAGTGTCGGCTCATTATTTGGTAGTTTCCAGAACACAGCATCTGAAATACTTTTCTTTTGAAGCAGACCCGTTGACCAGTTATAACTGGTCTGGCACTGGACTTGTTGAAGAATCTTTGTTGGAACTAGAAAGTGAGTGACGAAGTCAGCTTACACTCACACCAAGGATTCAACTGGCAACTGAAAAGGAAGAGGTGCCATCTGCTGGCCTAGGCAGACTTAGAAGGACCAGAAGACACTGTGCCGGCTAAAAAGACTGAAGCCAGAGACCTCCCCACAGGAACTCTGTTAAGTTTGGTTTTAACTTTGCCTGCCTGCACAGGCGACTATTATCCAGAGCCTCTGGCCTGACGAAAGGCAAGAGGCATACTCAAAAGGCAATGTGCCGTTCCTACATACAATGACGCAGGTTAACACCATTTCTGAGCCCTAGTGGTTGCCAGGTTAGACAGAATATTTTAATTCTCAGAGCAAGAGCCCTCACCCACTACCAGAGGTGGCATCCTTCATCATCGGGCTAGCTCCTCATTGGGCCGGCACTGCAATGCCCAACGGGCCCCTATATAGTTCTCTTTGCCGGAGATCTTCTCTCTCTGTGTGCCATCCAGAGTTTGAGATATCCCTCAAAAGCTCAATGCTGACTGAATCTTTAGATTGGTGAATAAGAGATTAAAATTAACTAGGGTATGCTTCCAAGAATACTTTATTATGAGGGTCCCTGTCAAAAATGAAAAGATAAAGTGGGAAAATATTGGGAAATTATGTTCCCCTATATTCACCATTTTTATAGTCAACATTTTTCTTGCTTAATTAGTCTCTATAGATATATGGCAATTATTCAAGACCAGATATGGTGAACATTATTTCCCATAAGAGAGTAAAGATCTCCTGTAAAGAGCCCCTATCTTTGTGAGCCCGACTGTGATAGTATGTGTGGGTATGTTATATGCTGGTGAGTTTTTGCATCTGCATGTTCAAGTCTGACTATAAGTGTGTCTTTCTTAAGTGTTTATCTGTTTGTGTTATGTGCCCGAGAGCCAAGAAACAGCTGACAAATTCTGTAAATAAAGAATGGTCAGCCTGGTAGACTGTAAAAGAGAGTATTCTTGAAGTGTGTGTGGGCCTTAACCCAAAAGTATATCTTGAACTGGACAGTATGATAGGGTCTGTGGCTTATCCTTTGATGCATGCATGTTCATTGCCCTACTAACATTCTGCAGCGATAAGGCTTTGTACAAAAGGCTGCGGTAGCTCTGCACTGATAGGCACAGAGAAGTAATAAAAAATAAGGAATAGTTTGGAGTGAAAACGGAAGTGATTAAATAAGAATCTGCTTGACTCACTCTGCCTTATCTTCTGCGCCCTCAACTTTCAATAATACGTGCAGTGACTCCGGGTGTATGCGTTCCTCATTGCACATCTATCATTTAAAAAAATTCTAATAAGATATTTGGTTCTCAGTCCTCTGATGCAGACCACAGAAGCGATGTAGTTTTGTTTACTGTGTTTTACACAGTGAATCAAAGGATGGCTATTTTGAGGGGATTAAGTTGCATTCCTGAATGTGGGTGAACGCAACAACCAGCAAACTGGGAAGTTTCTTGGGAAAGCAGAGAAGTTCAGCGCCAAGTAGCCCACTTTTCTATTTGTGTGCTTGGAAAAACACCCATTCTTTCCAAGCACCAGCAAGATTGTCACATAAATCCTCTCACTTTGAAGTCAGTGAAAGGAAAGTAAACACCAAACTCCCTGAGAAGACAGAGCCTGACATTTGACCTCTGTCTCTAAACGCACAGCAAATGTGCCAAGATAAGAACAAGATTTTAAGACCTTTTTACAGAAATCAAGCACTGGTGCAAGAATACAGCTAATAGGGTTTGGGCAACGGAAGGGAGGAACTCAAGCTGGACACCTTAAAACAAATAGATCCAGCAAATAGAAAGTAAGCAAATGTGAGTTACAAACCACGAAGTCAATGGTAAGCAACGCTTGAAATGTATTCCCAGGGAAGCTTTCCAAATGTCCCCAAGATGTCATTAACAAACCCGACAGCTGCACTGTCTGGTAGGCTCAACCTAAAACAAGCATTTGCAATGCAATAGGTCTTGCATTTACGCGAGTTTGAGCTATTGACATTGCAAATAACAATACCTTTTATTTTTGTTTTCGTTTTCAAAACATAAATAAAAGGCATTTTCATTTACAATGCCAATAGCTTAAACTCGCGTAAATGCGAGACCTATTGCATTGCAAATGCTTGTTTATATATGCTAGAATGCTAATTGCACTGATAATTTGTAGAGTGCTGTATATAGGTAGGTAAGAGCCACACACAGTAGAACACCAAAACCAGGACCGTAGCATGAGTTGAGTTGCTACAATGGCTGCTGCCGGTAAAACGAAAGCGCTCTAAAAATTTAGAAGCCACAAACCAAAACCGAAGCGCCGCGGATCGGCAAAGTGAAAGCGGCATGAGATCTAACAGCCCGCTACTAAAAAGCTATTCGGCGAGATGAGGGAAAATGCAAGTGCCACAAATATTGAAGAAGTCACACATAAAAGAATAAAATTCCAAGATTTGTGCCATGGAGACGCTATGGTTTGTTAATACAAAAGCGTTCAAAAAAGTTAAGAACTCACATATGGGAGAACGCAGCGGCGCAGTTTGCTAACGTAAAGGCGGCATGGCAAACTAGAAACTCGCATTTAGAAGCCAGAAACCCAAACCAAAGCGCCGCGCTTTGGCAAAGTCAAAGCGGCATGAGATCTAACAGCCCGCTACCAAAAAGCTATTTGGCGCGATGCGGGAAAATGCAAGTGCCACAAATATTGGAAAAGGCACACATCAAAGAGTAAAATTTCAAGGTGTGTGAAAGTGAAAACAACATGTACACCTAAAAAGGAATATATATAAAAAAAAATGAAACGCCGAGGCTTGTAAAACTAAATGCGCCATGGAGACGCTACGGTTTGTTAATGCAAAAGCGGTCTAAAAACTTAAGAACTCCCATATGGGTAGTAAATGCTGCACCCTAGGACAACCTAGGAACTCACATTTCAAATAATGGACGCCGCGGCTTAGTAAAGCGGAAGCGCTGCGAAAATGCGTGGCTGCTATTGTCCCGGAAATTGTGTGCACAAAATAGTACTGAAGACACATACACATCCAACCGTGTGAGCCCGCGAGTGCAAAATCCAGTCCGTATGGGCGAGCCGGAAAGGAGACAGGGAGGGAACCAAAAAGCCTCACTCCAAATCAAATGCGAGCGTTTAACATAAAGTATGACGCGCACCAATGAAGACCAGAGGCGGAGCTTTCACCCCACTTCCGAAAACAACCCGACGACAATAGATCTCGCAGAGCAAGCAGCGCATGCGCTGCGACGCTAGGCGAGACCGAAAAATGACCCACACATCTTAAGAGAAAACTCCCAGGGTGTCAGGGTAATGTATTTTCTATTTTTCAAAAACAAACTCCAACTTGGCTGAGCGGCAATTCGAAACATAGCAGCCGCTCACTAAACTGTCAGTACCAGCAATTCCTAAGTAGAAGTTGTGGGATTACTTCTTACTGGTGCAAACTGAAAATAAGAGTCTCAACCTTCTTTTCGACTGAGTCTTCTTAGGCAGCAAAAAATAGTAGTTGTATTGCATACTTTGTCCTGAAATGACCTGTATTTGGTGTTTCATGTGAACATGGTTAAACCATGTCTTTGTGTATTTCGTAGGTTGGTACTTTTGTCATCTATAGAACATAAATCTATCTCTTATTTTTCAGGGTGTTTCTCTGTAGAATACAAACAACGCATGTGGAATTCCTAGTTTTACTACCTCTCAAAATTGTGTCATAACTTGGGGACTTGAAAGAGATGAGACAGAAAATAGTGTGGAGAGTACTCGTCTGCGGTAGTGATTGTAGAGAGCCCACCCACCTTCTGGTACTTACTTCTGGACCCATAGAGAATCTATTAGCCCTGCACGAAACAAATAGACTAGCTTACGTATAATTCAAATACTGGCCGATTTTTTGGTATAACTGTGTTCACGGTTGTGGTGACGTGGAACAGGAATGTCAAAAAGAGAGAGAGGGGGGGACCAGGAGCTAGTTAATGGTCCAGTGCCCGTGCTCCAAGCTAACCATGAAGTCAACAAAACAAGGGGGGGACACTGTTCCAAGGTGAGTAGTGCAAGAAGTCACTACCTCACTAGAGGGAGAAAGGATAAGGAGAAAGGAAACAGAGGTATCCTAGGTCTCGGACTCACTCAAAAAATAGGGAAGAACAAGTCTTGTCTCTTGTAGCTCTCACACACCCCGAAGGATGTCATGCTTCATCATCGGGCAGTTGCTCCTCGTCGGGCTGGCGCTGCAATGCCCTACGGGCCCCCCGAAGAGTCACTTTATCGGAGATCTTTTGAGAACTGCCGTTTGGTGCATGTGGGTGTGTGGGGTGAGTCCTCTGTGGAGGGTGACAAAGTGCGTGCAAAGAGATAAAACTGTCTAAGGGTTGCCAGAAGAAATACTTTTAATGTGGTGGTACCCTTGGCAGAATAAAAAACCCGTAGGTTGGAATTTACCCCTGTAGGCGCAATGTGCCCAGGTAACTATGAGGTCGACATGTTTCACGTCTCTGTGGTCATAAAGATCCCTGGCGTTTCATCAGGACCGAATAAACTGTAAGTGGTGTGTAGTGCACGTGAATAATAATATAAGGGTAGAATTAACCCTCTGGACGATCAGTGCGGGCCATAAACTAAGAGCCCTTTAGTTAAGGCTACAACTAAATAGTCGAGTCCGCTTCTGATCGTGACCTAGTAAGGAAAGGAGAAGTACTCCATAGGCTAGTGGCGTAGGGTGCCCGCACCTTACTGGGAGTTTAGCTCGGGTGTCTGCTCCTATACACCTGCCCCGTCCTGACGCCTGCCCGAAAGTGGAACAGGAATCTGAATCCAAAATATGTCAGTTCCTGGATTGTTTCCCTAATGAGCTACACTTTGTGCTTGAATATACTGCAGTTGATGTATTTAGTATGGTGTTACAGTACAGAAATAATATGTTATATAGTGAGGTAAATAGTATTTTTCATCCTTCTGTAAAAAAAACACACCCAAGATCAGGACTGAAGATATCAGCTTTTAGCAGTTACCCTTTGTTTGTTGTCAGGGTATTAATGACAGTTACGCTGCCATCACGAAAAAATCACAGATGAATCCTTTATTTCAGTTAGATCAGTGATTGTACTTTGGGGTGATTCCTCTCTGATGTGCTTGGTGATTTAACAGAAAGTCGACACAGTGGGCATTATTCTCCGACACGTTCAGTTGTCTGATCCTGCACTACGCCTTGCGTGTATGTCCAGTCGTTGCCCTCAACACAGAAGCATTAATGTCCAGGATTAGGGTCATTTGACAGTTTTAGGGTTTAAGCGCCTCGTTATTGAAATGTATTTATGCTTTTATTCATTGCTGGACTCAGATCGGACTACTAGCGGCTAACAGAGGCTTTTTGTCTGGATCCTACAGTGATCTTCTTGCAGAATCAGAGGTGAGTTGCAAGTGTTCCTTACTGACTGGGATACTGGGTACTGTGTCTGAGTCACATGAAGTTAGGCATCCCGAGTACATTTACTCTCTTAGGTAGCGCTCAATGTCTACTAAGGTTAAGTTACATACAGTATAAGTCATTTATTGTAGATATGATTGTCCACTTATAAATATTGTGGTTCTTGGACTGGTTGGGGTACTGCTTCGTAGTTCTGGTAGAAGAAAGATGTCTCATTGACAACAATGAATCAGTACTATGAACATAACTATAGCTTTTGACACTGTAAACTATTTGATCTTACTAGATTTGCTGAACTTGGTATCCAGGATTCGGCCATAGGTTGGCTGAGGAAATTCGTAACTAACAAATCTTTCCAAGTCAGGCTGGCTCTGTGTAAATCCTCTCCAAGGCACTGTTCTTGTGGTGTTCCCCAAGGTTCTATTCTTTCACCCCTCTTTTCAACTTGAATTTAATCCCTTTTACTGGGTTTATCGAATCCTTTGGACAAAGAATCTTTCTCTATGCTGTTGACACTAAAATAATTGCTAATTTTAAAGGTAATAACACCAAGGCTTCCTCAAATCTTTGACTGCTTAGTCAGTGTACGTCATTGGATGAACATCAACCATCTCAAATTAAATGGCTCTAAAACAGAGATTCTTGGTCCCGCTAAACCTAAAGCATTGGTACCAGACAGTTTTTGGCTCCTAGCTTGTGATCCACCCTCTCGTTGGTTCTGGTAGTCGAGAATCTCAATGTAAAAATGGATGCCTTGTTCCTTTAACTGAACAAGTAGTGGCAGTGATTAAATCCTGTTTCTTCCAGATGGACTGCCTCAGACAAGTACTCTACTTGTTTACTCCTGCTGGAAAAATGACAATCCTGACCGCATTCATTTAATCACATTTAGATTATTGTGACACCATCTACCTGGGATCCCCAGCACTCCTTATTAAGAGCTTGCAACTGATACAAAATTTAGCAGCCAGGCTAGCTAGCAGTGTTCATCGCATCTTCCATATCTCTCTGAATTTGGCCTGACTGCACTGGCTGCCAGTGAAAGAGAGAATCATGTTTAAATCCCTATGTTTGGTCCAAAGGGCAGTCTACTAACCTAGTGGTTCTCCTCTTATGCCCCGTTTCAGGCTGTATCTTCCCACTCTCACATTAAAGTCAGCTTTTCATTGTATTTAATGATCCCAAAGTTTTGCTGTAAGGCAGTCGGCGGGCGGTCATTTTGTGTCACAGCTGCCCAGAACTTGAATCTACTACTGGATTCACTCAAGGACAAATCAGATCTTCTTAGATTCAGAAAAATTCTTTAGAACTGGCTTTTTCCCTGTATTTAATGGGGCATGAGTCAGTATATGATCTGTTTTAGCACCAAGTTACCCCAGTGGCGTGATAGTTTGCACTCTGTAAAACAAAGCATAAACATATCCTTTGAGAGCCCAGCACCTTGGATATGTCCGGAGATGTCCAGAGTGATGAAAGTCTGAACCATTGAAGTCTATGGAGGATCTCTGTTGGTATTGTGTAAAGACAAGACATGTTTTAAAGTTAAAAGGCATGGTTTCCTACTGGTACCCAATACAATGTCTGAACACAATATTGGGTTATTTTGTGAAATTAGCCGAAGTCTCAATCATGTCAAGCAAGAATATCCCAGATCATACTGGACTGGGGTCAAAATCTTACAGTTCCCCTAAGGTTGTAGATTTCCTGGCACATAGCGATCAGAGTACGGTATCACTGTAGGTTACTGAGACCAATATCTTATGATACACCACATATGTTAGAAAAACGTACGCTTCCCTGAACAAATGGGACACTGGAATAGTCTACAGATAACCTAAAAACTTTATATGGTTATAACCTTGGAACCATTGGCCACAGGCCAAAGCTAGAAATTCTAATAGAGAGGTGACGCAGGGGGTCCTGGCTGCCTCTCAGTAAGCGTTAAGAACTCCCTGGAATTTTGGAACCAGTAACTTTTGCCCAAAAGTTGGTACTTACCCAAATTGAAAGGTTTCTACAATAGTTGGGGTTTGCACTGTCTCCAACCACAAAAAGCAAGTTGTAAACAAATGCAGCCTGAAAGAAGTTCATCGAATGGAGCTCAAAGACTGTGCTTAACAGTTCAGGATCTGGGGAACGTCCGTCATGGTTTTCTGCATTGTCTATTAGGGTCAGAGGACACTTCTAGCACTCAGGCCTGCATGGTACTCACACAATGCTGGATGGAGGATACGGGTTGCTGGGAATGGTGAGAGGGGCATCCTTGCATAAAGGAAAGGGTTACTCAGTGGTGCGGAGGAGCATATTCACCAGGGGTGTGGCTTCCACTGGTGCAGCTGGTGCAATGGCAGCGGGCCCCACTGAACAATGATATTGCTCTATTTTATAATTCCTACAGCAGCCAGGGGGCCTATTTCCTACCTTGCACTAGGGCCCATGGTCCACGGGTTTCGCTACTGATATTCGCCAGACAAACTCACTTCTCCCGGGTCAGCTCACTAGTGTTTTGCTTTCCCTGGTTTTGCTGTCCATCGTCTGTGATGGCGGAGTCCCTGAAGGGCTTCGAGGCTCCCTGCGACTCTTCTGGTATCCAGGTGCTAGCTGGAGTGTTGTCACTATCTATACTAAAGGTCGCCTGGAGGGCAGACAGCAGAAGGGCCATGTACTAATCCTCAAGTGTGGTCCATGCCGTGGGGAGACAGATAGCACACCGTTCCGGTGTATCAAAGACACAATTCACAGGCAGGGCACATATACATGTCATACAGCACCTCTCAGACACAAATTGAGGAAGAAAAGGCCACCAGTTGCTGAGGGCTGCTGGGCTTTACATTGAGGACTGGATTGGTAGGCCTGACTCCTGGGGTGAAGCCACACTGAACCACCACCAAGTGAGAATCCCCAGGCCCAGCCAGTAATCTATTCAAAAGGATGCTGCGGGGAGCGCGCCACCTCAATAACAATTATAGAGGGGTGCTTTGGGGATTTCCCTTGTAGCAACATTATCCAGGGGTTCTGCAAGAGATCACTGTAGTCATGTCAGGTGATGTCTTGAATTAAAGGCCGCCTGGACACGCCAGAAAAATAGAGGAAGCGTCAAGGGAAATGAAAAGTGACAGGATGTGAAAGGTGGTACAAACAGCTGGTGGCTTTCATTCATATATCTTATTTGAGACGTGATGTGGGGAGATAAATCTTTTCTTATATTGAAATTGTTTTATTTCTTGACCCATTGGGGTTTTGAAACCCAGGGAATTTTGTGGGGTAGGGCCTGCATTTGCTACCACTCAACATCGCTGGAGTTTCTTACAAAGACAAAGCCACTTGTGTTGCTTTCTTTTCCTTTGGGAGTGGGGCTTTCATGGGGTATTGTCAGCCGGGTGTTTTCACTAGGATGTTTGCCCTCGGTAATCGGTATCCTCTTTGTTGTGATGGCTGTAATAATTCATTCAGCACACAAACATGGCATTTCCACCCTGGCTAGCCCCCTCCTTCAGACAGCAGTGAAAAATGGTTGTTAGTTAGGGCGCTGACCTGTCTAAAAATGTCACAGATTGGCGCTCTGTAGACAGCGAAAGTAGAAAGTGTTGTCGGAGACTCTGTTGGTATCACCGTTCTTGACTAGTTCAGGAGTTTCGCCTACCCTCTGCCACCATGGCATCTGTTGTGGGTCTGGGCGTGTGTGCTCTCTAATCTGTCCGTCTTGTCACTCAGGAACATCGAGATCTTTAGGACTAGATTGACAAGAGGAGAGTCTGAAATCACCTTCCAGGTGCTTTATGCCCCCCACCTTTCACACACTTGATCTGGAGGAGGGGGGAGAACCAGGTGCGAACTCATAGGTGTGGGAGCCACGTGCCCCCAGAAATTACTTGGGGAGGGGGAAAGAATCTCAGTGTGGGAATGCAGCATGGTGCCAGTGCAAGGGAGAGGAGCAGAGGAGGCAGTGCCAAGGCAGGCATTAATCCTGGATTCCCACAGAGTCGGTGTGGGTGCCAGGGTATCTCAGGTGCAGAGTATGCCCTATGATGACCTTAAAATGGCTGGTGGCGGTTTCCTCTGCCTCAAACAAAGGGGCCAATATTGCTCTTAACTTGGAATGGTAATATGCACTGTTAAAGAGGTAGGTGTTGCTAGCGTAGAGGTATCTGTCTAGTACATGTGCCTAACATAAAAACCCTGTTGTTTGGGCATCCTGTGCTGCTAGAAGACCCAACAGTAATGCATTTAGGTGGCCAACTTAGCGCCGTTTTAGCCTGCCTCAAATGTGGCAGACCTGCCAACTTACAAGCTCCTCCCTTCATTCTGACACCTTGTTTAGAGCCAATATCACACAGTGGAACACAAAGTAAGCTGAGAATCCCTGCACAGTATGGGTTTCCAATTGATGTTTGGAGCCTATGCACAGCCAGTGACCATTATAGGCGCAAAACCTCACTAGCACATCAGCAGCAGCCACAGAAGCTCTGTTTAGTAGGGGAATGGGCTAGAAGTGCCTCTTATGTAGTGCTTGGTACAAGGCGTCACCCCCTCCTCTCACACAGTGAAATGTTTTTAGAAGTTTTCAAGCCTGGTTGTGGTGTTTCCATACTGTTTAGCCCGCAGATTAAATGCATGAAACACAAACTGTGGGTAGGCGCTGTGGAGCGCTCAAGCTGCTCAGACAGTCTGGGTATTTGGAGCTCATGACAGAACTGTGGTGTCACTTTGAGTACTAGGAGCATTGGCAGCCAGAGCCTCTGATGGCCCCCCACCTACACTCACAGTTCCCTCAGTGTAAAATCCCAGCGCTGCCCACCAGTGCCAGATTCTCACGCTGCTCACGGGTGCCAGTCCCTCACTCTGCCCACAAGTGCCAGGACCTCATGTCCACCAGTATTCGCTTCTTTCATTGTATACCTGTGTTAGCATCTTATTCAATGCCTGGGACACCTCTCCACACCGCACACCAGTCCAAACTTCCTACTCTGCCCACCCCTGCCCCAAGCGCACCCTGTGTATCAATGGCAGATTCTCACACTGTCCGCAGTACTCATGCAACCCTGGGCCTCCCCGCACAGACTGTTATCCATCTCTGACGCGTTTTGTGTGAGCTGAACCAATGTCCTCTGGAATATAGACTGAACCCCCATACCTCGCCCCCCACTTATAGCTCCAGGTATAACAAAGAAGTCAGAAGAAGTAAATTAACCTTGAGCTAGGGTGACCAGAGGTCCTACCGTGGCTACTGTTATGTAAGCGTAGCTCGTAAATGTGCGTATGTGTGTGTGTGTGTATATATATATATATATATATATATATATATCAAGGATACACAAAAATCGGGACAGGCCAGTAAGTCTGGCCGCCCTCCCTTGAGCACCCCTCCCTCAGCTGCAGGATAGCCCACTGGAGATATGGAATGCTGCAGAGATCTGCCCGTAACTCGAAGGCCATAGGTTTGAATCCCGGCTCATCCTTCCATTCTTCATTGATCGATGAAACAAGTACCTTTGACCTCGTCGAAGTAAGTGAGCGCCAAGAGACAGACAAGATTTTACAACCGTAAATGGCCAATATTGTAATCGATGGATCAGATTCGATCAGCAGCTCAACGTTTAAGAGCCCAGGGCAAAAGTCAAGTCTGTCAGCTCTCGTGTACAAAACAGGAAGGCAGCGGGATTGTGTTATAATGAAGCTCTGCGGACAGGCAACTGGGCCTGCTGTTCGTGCCATAGAAATCCCATATACAAGACGAGGTGTTCGCGTTATCAGTGTTGTACACTGTTCACCTGTGCCAAGACCTGTCGTCAAGGCCCGTGCATTGGTATTCCATTAGTTTTCCCGCCGGGTGGGCGGTGAGTGGAAGGTTCCGGGGGCCACGAGCCAGGCCGTGCTAATGATCAGGGCGCACCTGCTGTCAGCGGCCATTACAAAACCTTCACAGCGGAAGGCGCAGCCACCGGCACGCACGCTGTGACGGATAGCTGGCTGCACCGGCCCCAATCTACAGTAAATGCCCCCAGGGGACGGATACTGGTGGGCGGAATGATTGGGGAAGCCAGGAGGTCAGCCCCGGGTTGAGGCGTCTTATTCTCGGCTGACCCGCCACTTCCGCTCGTGGGCCTGACAGACGGGGCGCACTTGGCGGGTGATATAGTGGAAGCTGTCAGATCGTTGACATGAGCCTCGCCTGGACGGGACGGGATCTAATGATAAGCAGAATCCTATGAATAAATTCACCTTTTTAAAGGTGTCACCTTGAGCGACAATGCGTGCACCGCGCCTTTACTGCGTCCTCGTGCCGTGCTCAAGTGTGCAGCTCAGCGAGTTTTCGCAGACAGTTAAAGCTGTGCAGTAATTGTGCGCCTGCCAGTGTGTGCACGCCTGCCATTGTGGCCTCGGCACGTGTCTGTTTGTACGCCTGTGAGAAGAACAATAAGCACTGGCAAAGCCAATAGAACTCGTCTCTAAGGGAGAGATATCAAGTAGCATGCGTATGCATGGCGAACAATGTAGCCAAGTATTTTCACTACTGAAAATCCACGACAAGGGAGATGCCAGAACGCAAGCATGTGTTGTGATGCTTGCGTACACGTGTGTCGTTAAACGCATGCGTGGCGTGCGCATGTGTGCTAACAAACACTGGCCATTTCATTTACTAATCTAATTTACCGATAGCCTTGTAAGAACATTAAATCAATAAAAAGAAAAAAAAAGAAAAGTGCGCGTCAGCATTGCACATAGAAAAGGAGCGAGCAGCCAGCAGCATTTTGCAGCAGCCGTGCCCTCTTAAAAATACAAATATATAAAATAAATGATGGAGAGTGGGACGAGGAACACCAGGAAACGGAAGAAGGGGGGAAAAGGGACATGGAAGGAGTGCATGGGAAAAACGAAAAAAAAAATCAAAAATCATGGGGAGCTGGGCAGGGAGCAGGGATGAGCGTATGAGAGAGAAGGGAATCAAAGGAAGACTAGGGGATGAAGAAAGCAGGGGAGAGAGCAAGGAAACATGCACACCCATGGAGTACTGATTTTCAAATAAACAAGCATTGGCAAAACTAATAGATTTCCCCCTTTATAATGTGAGTGCCAACCTATTGGCTTTGACAATGCTTGTTTGTAAGCAATGCTTTAAAAACAGAAAAAGATTTTTAGAAAAGAGTCAAAATACTGAAGGAAAATCAAGCGTATATTGAGTTATCCTAGAAATGCACATTGAATTCAATATTTTCAATCTTGATAAATGGCATTGCTTATTAGCTCTTGCCTACCAGAACAGAGCAAGCTGTCTTGCAGTGAAAGACCAATTCTGAACTTCAAGTGGGTTTACAGCCCTCCCACTGCTTATCATTGGTTAACTTTACTGACACTCTCATTTGTTTGCTTATTCAATTGATTGTTTTCCTCTCCTTGTGTTTTTCCTTTCCCTGGAACATAGACATTTTACAGCCTTTTTGATTGGCTGACTTTTGCGCTTCCACTGCTCACTTTTAGGAAACTAATTCTTTATTTTTAATTCGGCACTACATGAGAGTGCATATGTTTTGTAGCTCTCTTTTCATGTGATGCTTTCCTCTCTCAAATACCTGCCCCTCAGCGTGCTGTGTTGCTCCCCACCCATCCCTGCTTGTCTGTAAAATCACAGTAACAAGGATATTTTTGCCGGGGTATTTCTGAAGAGCAGATTTTAGGGTTGCTTTTCTTTTATCTCCTGCATTCCACATATTGCATGAAAGCACAAGTTTGGCACACATAGACCCAATTCCACGTGGGCGGCCAGTGACCCCGCCTTTGGTGGTGCACAGCTGGGGTTGGGCGCAGGACCTGGCCTTCATCCATGGTATCAGAAACTTCAAATAATATATATATATATTTAATTTAACTTAAGTGGGTCCCATTAGAACTCCCCCACACAGCCCTGGGGGTTTGGATGTGTCCACCCTAACCCCAAGGTTTTGGGGGCCACATTATATGCTTCAGTGTTTAGACCAGCCAATCAGATCATTGGGTACCACTGTGCCAGCACTGCTACAGTGATACAAAAACGACAGAGAAAAAGCTACCTCAACCAATTTGAATGTCATATTTTTAAATTATTTGGCACAGCAGGAATCCACCTGGAGTCTCACGAGACTCCCTCAAGACCAGCTGTCCAGATATACCTAACTTTTCTGAGGGTTAACCTCGTCATGCCCAACCCTTTCTGAGAAAAAGTTCTAACTTTTCCCCAAAATTTATTATCATATAAATAATGATATTATGTATTGTGCTTACCGCAGATAGGAATTCCCCAGAATTTTGGTCGCTAATCACTTTGCAACCATTTGATGAATCTCCACAAAGCTTTGCAGACCTATTCTCTTTTCTACATGGGAGGATGGTGCAAGTTTTTACAGAGATTCGTGAAGAGGGTGCGAAGATAAAGCGGGGGCCCTAAACATGTTTGGGCACCAATGCATTTTTCCATAGACTTTGTACTCTCACGTACCGGCCAAATGCCCATTCAGGTTTCCATGAAATTTGTCAGGATTACACATTATGGTGTGCAGATGACCCTTTTGAGTACTACAAGTAAGTAGGGTAAGCATTTTTTTTTGTCGTCCTTTTTTATTGGTTATCGAGGCAACATTTTACAACACTGGAACAATGTAGCAAAGGAGGAAATATGCAACGTTAATCGGTACAACAATAGAAAAGGGGGAGGGAGGGGAAGGATCAGGGGAGGTGGGGGGGTGGGTGGGTGCAGAATTGGAGGGATACATATCATCAACAGAATCAATATAGTGAGCCAATCAACCTGGCGCTGGACGCCGGACCCCGAACAATGGGTGCTAGGTATTGAACAGCGAGCAGTCCCCCTCGCAGCAGCGGGGGTAGAGCCCGTGGGCCATGGATCCTCGAAATGGGGGAGGGAGGGGATCAGAGTCTGAGTAAGCCTCTGCACGGAGTAGGGAGCAGAAGGGATGGGGGGGAGCTGTCGTCCAGGCCATGGGGTGGGGAAGATCGTGAGTTTCGTTCCGTAATGATGAATTTGTAAAGAAGAAGCGGGGCGCACTGTTGGTGCGGGAGGAGTCCAGTGATTCGATCTGGGGAGGGCCATGAGCCACCACGGTGGCGGGGTGGGCGAAGACCCCTGGGGGTTGTGTGAGGGGTCGTGAGTGTGTGAGGGTGTTTGCCCATGCTAAGGTGAGGTGGGTGCGCCTGCCTATATGTCCGGTGGGGGGAGGTGAGGGAGAGGGGGTGGCGGGGAGGGGGAGGACAGAGGAAGGGAGAGAGAGGGCTATGGGCCAGGAAGGAGGGAGGGGGAGCACCACAAGTGGGGGTGGCGGGGATGGCGAGTGCAAGGGAAGGGGGGTGGATGGGGGAGAGAGGGGAAAGAGGGAGAGGAAGAAGTGGATGGGGCAGCGGAGGGGAGGGAGGAGAGGGGAAAAAGGGGGGGACAGGAAAGTAAGCATTTTAAAGTTATAAGGCATTTTATCTTGGGGATATCTGTAGTGACTATAGTTTTGCAAAATTTTGTAATTTCTTAGTATTTTGTGGTATTATCGCGATACATAGCGATGACAAGGCATTATTATGGCTAATGCCTATCTTTACAAAAGTTAAAAGCAGCCATGTTGTTTTTAGGTACACTTTGGCTGTGCTCTGCATTTTGCCTTAGATAAAGGTAAGTATAAGCCTTGATATTTTTGCCTTGCCTATTATTGAAAGTGGTAATAGGTAGGGAAAATATTTATCAGTTTCTATATATATTTTTTTTAAATGTACGGAGTACCGCATACTACCTCAGAAGTACTATAGTACTTAAAAAAAAAATCAAACAATAAATATGTAAAAAAGTTTACAATACACTGTACTTATTTATATTTTAGAAATACAGTGTACTACATTGTATGTTCAATTTTTAACATATTGAAAACTACATGGCCACCTTTTACGTTTTGTAAAGACAGCCATTAGCCAATCACATACTGCCTTCTTATTGGCATGTACCGTGGTATACTGTGGCACAATATAGTATTAAGTATTTAAACACTTATAACTTTAACAGTACTTACACTATTTAAACCTACTACCAAAAATGTGCATTTACACCTCATAATTTATACTCGTGGCACGTTACATTTACATCCATTCACCCACTTTCATGCTACGTCTGTTTCAAGTACCACACTCCACTCTATGCCACTCCACTCTACCCTATTAACTCTACGCCCCTCCACTTTACATAACTACACTACACACCACTCCACTCTACGTGAATCCACTGCATGCCACTCCACGTTAATTCACTGTATCTTACTCCACTCTACCACACTGCACTGTACGCTACTACACTCTAAACCCAATCACTGTACGCTATTACACTCTGCCGCTCCATTCTACGATACTGCAGTGTACTCCACTACACTTTACGCCCTTCCTTTATACGCTACACCAATATACACTATTCCATTGTATGCAACTCCACTCTACGACACTACACTCTACGCAATTCCACTCTATGCCCCTCCACTCTTTGCCATTCCAGTGTACACCACTGCACTGTATGATAATCCAATGTATGCCACTCCACTCTATGCCATTCCTCTGTATACCACTTTAGTATACACCACTCAACTCCATGGTATTACACTGTACACCATTCCACTCTACGCCACTCACATCTATACCAATCCAATGTATGCCACTCTACTGTACGCTACTACAGTCTATGCTATTCCACTGCACAACACTCCATTATACGCCACTCCACTCTATGCTATTCCACTATATGGCACTCGACTCTACATCACTCCACTGTACACCACTGTACTCTACGTTATTCTACTCTACACCACTCCACTGTATGCTACTCTACTGTATGCCACTCCAGTCTACAGCACTCCACTCTACACTACTACAGTCTGTTATTCCGCTCTACGACACGCCACTCTACGCTTCTCCATTCTATGACACTCCACTCTACACCACCCAGTGTACAACCCTCTACTGTACGCTACTTGACTCTACACTATCCCACTGTGAGCAACTCTACTCTACGGCACTACACTCTATGCTATTCCACTCTGACACTCAATTTTACGACACTCCACTGTAGGCCATTCCACTGTAAGCAATTCCACTCTACACTACTACACTGTACCTCACTGCACTACTTGCCACTCCACTGTACCCTGTTCATTTTTACACAACCCTACTGTACGCTGTTTTACACTATGCAACTACTCTACACCACTCCACTCTACCCCTCTCCATTGTACGCTATTGCACTGTACGCCACTCCGCTCTACCACACTCCACTCTATGCAACTTCACTCCATGTCACTGTACTGTCCACTATTACACTGCACACAACTACATAGTATGCCACGCCACTCCACTCCACTGTATGTCAATCCAGTATACGCCTCTTCACTGTACCACACTCCGCTCCACTAGATGCTCTTCCACTGTACTCAACTCCACTCTACACCACTCCAGTGTATGGTAATCCACTGTACTCTACTGCACTGTATGCCACTATACTGTACACCACTCCACTGTACGCTATTCCACTCTACTACACTCCAGTCTATGCTATTCCACTTTATGCCACTCCATTCTACACCACTACATTGTACGTCACTCCACTGTACATTACTCCATTGTATGCCGCTCCACTCTGCTCCAATACACTCTATGCTATTTCACCGTATGGCACTCCACTGTACACTACTACTCACTACGCCACTACAGTTTACGTTACTCCACGATATTGTACTTTGCTACACTGCACTCTACGCTATTCCACTGTATGCTACTCAATTTTCCGCCACTACACTGTAAGCCACTCCACTCTATGCTATTCAACTATTTGCCACTCCACTCTTTACCAATCCATTGCACAGTACACTATTTCACTGTATTGTACTCCATTGCACGCTACTACACTGTACGCCACTCTACTTTACAACGCACCATTCCACCCCACTCCACTATACGCTATTGTATTGTACACCACTTTACTTTATGCTATTAGACTCTATGCTATTCCACTGTAAGCCACGCCACTGTACGCCACTGCACTGTACGCTATTCCACTGTATGCACCTCCACTCTATGCCACCCCACTGTATGATATTCCACTCTACCCCACTCCAGTGTATGCCACTCCAGTCTACGCCACTTTAATCTATGCCACTCCACTATACACCACTCCAGCTACAGTATTCCACTGTATGGCACTCCAGTGTATACTACTCCACTATACACTATTCCCTTGTACACCACTACACTCTCCGGCACTCCACGCTATGCTATTCCACTGTACACCACACCACTCTACATCACTCCACTCTACCCTAATCCACTGTATGCCACTCGACTCTATGCCACTGCAGGCAATACTATTCCACTCTACACAACTCCACTCTACGCTACCCCCCTGTATGCCACTCTTCTCTACACCACTAAAGTCTACGCTTTTCCTCTCTGACACTACACTGTATGCCACAACAGTCTACACTATTACACCGTACGCCACTACACTCTACCCCATTGCAGGGTACTGCACTCGACTGTACCCTATTCCACTCTATGTTACTGAACTCTATGCCACTCCACTGTGCAGCACTTCACTCTACGCTACTTCACCCTACGCTATTCCATTGTACGCCACTCCACTCTATGCTATTCAACTGTATGCGTCTCCACTCCACACCACCCCACTGTACACCACTCCACTGAACACTATTACACTCTACGACCCTCCATTCTATGCTACTCTACTGTATGCCGCTCCACTCTATGGCAGTCCACTCTACGCAATTAAACTCTACGTTATTCCTCTCTTCGCCACTCCAATCTACACTATTAGACTTACGCAAGTACACTCTATCCCACTCCACTTTACAGCACACCACTCTACGCTATTCCACTGTGCGCCAATGCACTCTATGCCACTCCACTCTGTGACACTCCACTCTTCTCTACGCTACTCCACTGTACGCCACTCCACTTTACTCCACTCCATGCAACTGAACTTTTTAATAATCTACTGTGCGCAACTATAGTCTACCACACTCTACGCGATTCCACTGTATGACAATCCACTCTACCCACTCCATTGTACACACTCCGCTGTACACTATTCCACTGAAGGCCTCTCCACTCCACTCTACCCCACTCCACTCTACACCACTCCATTGTACACTATTCCACTCTATACCTCTGCACTCTACGCCACTCCAGTTTACACCACTCTACTGTACTCCACTCTACGCTCTTTTACTGTATGCAACTACACTCTAATCCACTCCACTCTACTCTACGTAACTCACCTCTGCTCCACTCCACTCTGCAATACTCCACTCTATGACACTAGACTCTGACACTCCCCTTCTTTGTAGTATAGGACACTCCACACTACGATTTGAAACACATTTTTATTAAAAAATAAAAATCTAACACACAATGAAAATACCAAAGGTTAAGGATAATTTATAGTTAGAAATGCTTTATTTATACAAACCCAACCTAAAATACCAAACATTAAAAATTCTAAAGTTATAGTTATACCTTCAATTTATAATTTATGCACAAACTTAAAATTGATATGTCGTGCACCTCCATACACAGTCTTGTCACCTCACTCACCACCCTATATTAACTTCTCACGTCACGCCTTTTTCATGCACTAGTTATACCCTTCCATACTACATCGCTTATAGCATGTGAAATCATAGCATTCATAACAACACTTACAACATCTCAAATGACTTAATTTGTCACAACACAATGCATGGTAGAAAGGCAAGTTATAATTAGTGTTGGCTAGTTAGCGAGGTGAAAAGAGTGTGTATCAAACTGTGCTAATTATAATAATTTGAAGGTGGTGGATAAATTGTATATGAATATTATAACTATAACTTTAGAATTTCTAATGTTTGTGCAGTTTACATTTGGTTTGTATGAGGAAAAAAGGTTTTCCTACTATAACTAAGCTTTAACCTTTGCTTTTTTTTCTTTGACTACATATATAGATGTATATTAAAGCATGTGACACACACATATATAAAGGATGTACTATTTGCATAATATGAACCATGCAGAAATGTGGCAAGAAAAATGTAGGGAATAGGTTCAAATTATTAGTATATGTTTGAACTTCACATGTATTATGCAGCAGGTAGAAGCACAATTCAAATGCTATTCCATAAGGTTAAATGTAGTTTATATGGCTTTAGCAGTTATATTTGTCTTGTATGTTTCATGTATGTTAAGCCATGGGCAGTGTTTCATGGGGTAGGTAAACTAATAATAAACTTTCCCAAAAATGAAACATTGAGTATACTATAGGCTGAGAGCTAGGAAAGTATTAATGCCATGTGACCTGGAGGCAGCATGGAGAGTATGCAGTACCAAATGTGGCTGAAGACTATGCCTAGTTGGTGTTCAGAGCACAGGGCGCCATGGGTACAAACTTGTGCCTCTGGACAAACTGCACATGTCCTTTTGCTGTGTGTAGTGGTGCACATCAGGCTGTCACACAGTGCCTGAACTATGGCTAGGCACTACACCAGCCCCCACATCCATGGTTCTCACAGCACATGTTCTTTGATCATGCCTAGCTGCACTGTCTCCAAATGAAAATATGAATATTTTTCTTTAAAAGTCCCTGTCCACCAAAGATTTGTCTATCCTCATACTTAATTCCAGTATTGGGAAATCTTGTGAAAATGTGTCTTTTAAATTTTGGGGCAGTATCTGTCAAAGAGATTTCCCGGATCTCTGAGCCGCTGCATTGGACAACAGGAAAAAATGCAATCTCGTCGAATGGGATGTGTTTGTAATGTCAAATTTTGAATCCTCAGTGGATCCAAATCCTTCAGGGTCCACAAATAAATGGACAAGCTATAGAAAAGTGCCTCCCTGATTGACATTCCCAAGCCCTCCTGACGCCTTGTTGCAATGCCCATATCTCAAAAATTATGCAGCAGATTAACACTACGTGACAAAAAGGCCCTATACTGAATAAAGTTCTAGGTTCATTTCAAGTTTGATGTAAATCTATTCAGCGCTTTTTGTTGTAGTAGTGAACAAATACTGTTATGAAATATTGAAAGGGCAGCACATCTTATGTTGCTCTTCTTCTCTTGACATGCAAACATTTAGTGAGATGAGCTTAGTGAATGTCAAAGTTCGTACATATTAGTCAAATGCCACCAAAGTTGTAAGCAAATAAAAAAACCCTCTCGGTGTAAACTGAGACTTGATCATAACTATATAGTTGCTTTCACTGATTGTGGTATATGTGTAGATTATATGCAGATGTCCAGAGTGGGATATGCTATTTATTATCATATTGAAGTATGGGGAGGGGCTATGATTCACAACAGGAGAAGTTCTGAATGGGTCATGGTGCCCCCATCCTTCAAGTGGTAATAAATAGCATATTATACTGTGCATATTTGCCTTTATGGTTTATGCGATGGGATTTTTTTCAAGTTTGTTTAAAAAAGTTATTTAACCCCTTGGCTGCTGAGGCTACCTCCCCCATCCACCTCACCCCATAGTGCTGAGCCTTTTTTTTTTTTTTAAATGTTTCTGGCACTTTTCACTTAAGCTTTTATAACTTTTTTTTTTCACCAAAGTTATCCAGGCCAAAATAGTGTCATTTTTTCCACATGTTTGGGATTGTAACGGTATAGAGGGTCTGTGTAGTTCCTTGGAGGAAACCAAACAATAACTAAAATATACTAAAATGATGAGGGTTTCTATTAAAATGGAAACCAAAAGAGCTGTGCAAGAAAGTGTGTGTACCTTTTTCTAGACACTATGCCAACAAAAGGTTTGCTGTGCTAAGATCACCATCTTCCTAGCTTTCAGAAGGAAGCAGAGTTGTAACAAAAATCAATTTTGTACCACAGTTTTTACATTTTTCTAAGGGGTAGTTGATTTTTCCTAAATTTTGTGGTTTCCACCTACTTGCAGTTTGTAGTGGAAACAAGCTTGCCACCCATAGGTGAACCCAGAAAGCTATAGAGTTTAATTCTGAAAGTAGACAAAATTCCAAATTTGTCAAGGGGTAATTTGTATAGATAGCTCATGGTTTTCCCCCAAAAACTAATCGTTGATATAAAAAAATTGAAATAAGTAGGAAAAATAGAAACAGGTGATAACTTTTTCATCTGTCATTTTTTGCCCCTATGGCCACTTTATAAAAGTGGTACATTCATCAGATTCTTCTATTTGTGGAATATTTAGTGTTTGTAGTTTGTCAAAAATATGCAGTACTCAAGTGAACAAGTGAGCTGCAGCCTATCATGCTATTTCACTGTGTATCGACAATAAAGCAATTCATATGGCAAAATGTAATGAATGAAAAATGGGTATGAAGTAAACCTATGCATTTCTGAAATGTTCCCTAGACACTGTGTTTAAGAATGGTGGTTACTTGTACAACTCTGAACAGGGTGACCCATACTATCGTGGTGACCCATGCTATCATTTTTGTGAGGGCATTTGAAAAAATGTATTCTTTCTTGCACAGTTTCTTATATTTGGGAGCTAAAAATGGGGAGAAATTTAATTAATTATAAAAAGTGTTCTACTACTCTGTATTCCCACACTTCTCTTGATAAAAACGGTACTCCAATTGTGTGGATAGGCCTATCGCTCACAACGGGAAAGGCCCCAAAATGCAACATGGAAATATCAAGTTTTTGCCTTGAAAATTTACCCATTTTGGTGAATTGAGGTATGTTTCCAGGCTTGGCTGCCACCCACGGAAACGTACTAAACCCAGATATTTCTCTAAACACTGAGGGGGCTCCAGAGTGGTGTAACTTGCATGCATTCCACTATGTTTACTTACCCAAAATACCCTGCACAACTTAAACTTTATCTAAAATCACACATTTTCATAACATTTCTGTAAGAGAAAGTTCTGGAATCTGGGGGACTCGCAAAATTCCTAGTACCCATGTTCCCACTCTTCACTTGATAAATACAGTAGCTCACTTGTGTGGCTGGCCTGATTACACACAACAGGATAGGCAGCAAAACACAACATGAAGACATCTAGTTTTCACCTTGAAATCTGATCGATTTTGGCGGGTAGCTGCAGTATTTGGACCGGGCTTGGCTGCCATCCAAACATTTTTAGACATTTTTGAAAACTAGACACCCAGTGGACACCAGGGTGGTGTGATCTGCATGGATCCCACTACACTTTCTTTTTTATGCTTTTTCCTCACATTTCTGCGAGGAAAAGGTCAGGAATATGCGGGGATTCACAAACTTCCTACCACCCAATGTTCCCACACTTCCCTAGATAAAAAGCTATGCCCCACTTGTCCAGATATCCTGGATGTGCCTGAGACTATAAGTTCCAGAAATAATCAGGGTTCTTAGGCTTCCCCGGTTGCCAGCTGACCCAGGGTATAAATAGTGCGGCCATTTTCCATGGCAAGTGAGAGGAAATTGGGAGTTCATATGTCAAAATTATGCCTAAAAGAATCCAGATTGCATGCCACTAGCTGTGGAATGGGGATGCTATAGGCCCCAGGGCGTAAGAAAGAATGTTGGGGCTGTAGCGATAGTGGAGCAGCTTGATGCCAGGATTGACTAGCCCCTACCCCATTGTTTTTTCTGTTTTATTATCCCCAGCACGCAGTGAGGTAAATCCTCCAATCTTCCCTCTGGGTGGGCAGAAAGACGGTTGGAGCTTTAGGGGTCAAAGGTATTAACCGAAGAGGGCCTGATGCCACCCCATTCTTTTTACAAAAAAAACATTATTCCCCGGGGCTATTGGGTTTTTTGCACCCCTGGGGGTAGGCAGATTGGGAGCAAATCCAGCAATCTGCCTCGCCGGCGGTGGGGGCAGAAAGACCGTTAGGGTTTTTAATTTAAAAAAAAATCTCTGCTAGTGCCTATTTGGCTTTCTGAACCCTCCCCCGCCCCCCTGGAGAAAATTGGGCTAAACACCCAATGAGGCCCCTGGGGAGGGCAGAAAGACTGTTGTGCCATCTATAGATGGGAATAAGGGCCGATACCTGAGATGTCTGTCCCAACACTTCTTTTAAAAAAAATTTAAATAACATTTCCTTGTTGTCCACTGGGGTTTCTGCCCCCCTGGGGGTTGGGTACAAGTCTGGGGTATACACTCACTCTGCCACAGGGTGAGGGGGGAATGATAGTGGCCTTTTTGGGGAAGGTTGTATGGCCTGATGCCAGGGTGAGCTGATGAAAAATTAATATCCTGGTAAGTACTTGTGGCTTTTCTGCAGCTCTAGGGTGGGGATTGGGGGTAAACCCCTAATCACCCTCCTGAGGAAGCGGTTGAACAGAAAGACTGTTTTAAAAAATTTAGTGGGAGCATTTACTTGTGCCTGGGGGCTCCCTGCCCCCTCCCCTCAGCCAAAGCAATCCCTAGTGCCTAGTTTGCTTTTTGACACCCCTGGAGGGAACAGATTTGATGTAAACTCCGCAATCTGCCATCCAGCAGGGTAAAGGAAGACTGGTCTTTCTGGGGTGGGGTCAGACCCTGTTGACAGGGAGGGCCTGCCCACCCCTTTTTTAATAAAAAACAAATCCCTGGTGCTAGTGGTATTTCGGGGTAAACCTCCAATTGCCCCTCCATAGGAAGTGGAACAGGAAGACTGTTATTCCGTTTCAAGTGCGGCAGTGCTTCCCCATGACCAGCGGGGCCACTTCTTGCCCAAAACCTAGGAGGGTGGCACAAGAAGCGGCGTCTCTGCAGCGCCACATCCTTTTACTAAAAGAAGGCATGGGTGTGTTCACTCGCGTCTTTGAGTCCCAGGTTGCGTCAAGAGCATTTCCTCCCACTTAATTACTACGTGTTTTAATTCTCCTAGAGGACGAAGCACCCAAACTACTTTTAAATACATTTATGTCATCTTGCAAGTGAGGTAAGAAAGCATATAATTTTCTATATAGTTAACTGCTACACAGTTATTCACCCTACTTTGCTTAACGGTAAAGCAATCTGTATACAACAGTCTTCTCAATATGCTCTAATTTAGAGAAGTATTAGCAAACAGGAATGAGGAAGTATTGACTTCCATCCTTTTAACTTTGCCAGTGTTTGTTTTGTTTTGGCAAGGTTTTTGTAAAACGTAATTGTTGGGGTCCCCGCCAATATAAAAAAAATTAGTGAAAGGCACTAATAGTTTTTGGTCTAAAAAAACACACATTGCTGTAGTAGTCCCTGGCACTGGAAGTAAATACTTTCTGTCTGGATGTGCTCCTTGTGAAAAGGTAGAATACCGTCACTTACAGTGAAAGTAGCCAGTGGATGAAGTGGGTTGTCCTATTGCCCATGCCGTAGTGGGTGGAAGAAAAAATGTGAATGGCATTACAACAGACCAGTGGATGAAAATGGCTGACTGAAAGCACCTATAAATACGTTTAATATGTATGTATATTATATATATTATGTTAGTAAAATCAAAAGATCCTGGCTAACACCAGACCTAAAATAAATGTGATTTTGGCAAGGCATTTCAATGCACTTTTTAGCACATGTAATGCCAACAAAGATTTGAGCACTTTGCACTTAGAACATGATTGTTTTCTATTTTATTTGTAAAGTGCAGCATTTGCCTACCTGTGTCTAGGATCTACGAACCTACTTACCAAGATATCCTGGAAAAACATGCCTTTGCCGTGTGCATCGACGCAGGAAGACATCAAGTTGTAGAATTCGGATGGTAGGAAACTGATAGCGATGCTGAGTGAGTGGGCTGAATTTGGAGTAATGGGGTGGAACTAACGGGGTGTTTTGGACAGAATCTCTGAGGAAATTCCTGCTTCACACAAAACTTAAGCTTGCAGTGATGTGTGCCAAAGAAACATTCTTAGGAAGGCCTTTGCTGGAACTCAAGAGGCATATCAATGGAATAACATTGACAAACACAAAAGAATACATACCGGGTACTAACATAAACTTGGATGAAGTGCCCTCCTTCCGTATTTGTTTCCAATGGGTCTTGCGTAAAGTGGCTATGCATTTTTAGGATAAGCATTTGGGAGTATTTTTTTGTCCTAGACACTATGGCCTTCATAACCGATGGGGTGGTTAGGATAGAGCCAGCAGTAAAATGACCACTAATAGTAAATACCCACCATTATTGAAGGAGGGAAAACGCCAGCAGTAATACTACTCTGTTAGATTACCACCAGTGGGAAGGTATTGCCACCAAAGGTAATGGATTACTACCAGCAGTCCCCATTACAGAATGATACACTGCAAAAAAAGATGGACTTTATTGCTGTGAGCTAATCTTAACATGGTTAAAATACATGACTAATTCTGCAGCCTGGTGCTTTGCTTATGTGTGGTAACTGTGTATAGCAAAACCAAAGGGGATGATGGACGGAGTGTTGAACATTGCAAGCACTCACCCCCAGTCAACTGATTTGGGTTTAATCCATCATCATTCTTTAGCTCACTCCGCCACCCCAGTTCAGACATGGCCATATGCAAATCAGTCTGACCCTGTGCCTCATGGGAACAGTCCAGCCCGAACTGCCAAGCCATGTCTTCCCTGGACCGGAAACAAGCATCCTGGGACCAGTTTCTGGCTTACAGCCGTCATCAGCCAGGCTATCTTGAATCCAGTGGCAAAGTGAGCAAGGGACCCACGTCTGGGCATACCCTGCCAACTTAGGGCAAACATAGCAAAACCAAAGGGGATGATGGACGGAGTGTTGAACATTGCAAGCACTCACCCCCAGTCAACTGATCTGGGTTTAATCCATCATCATTCTTTAGCTCACTCCGCCACCCCAGTTCAGACATGGCCATAGGCAAATCAGTCTGACCCTGTGCCTCATGGGAACAGTCCAGCCCGAACTGCCAAGCCATGTCTTCCCTGGACCGGAAACAAGCATCCTGGGACCGGTTTCTGGCTTACAGCCGTCATCAGCCAGGCTATCTTGAATCCAGTGGCAAAGTGAGCAAGGGACCCACGTCTAGGCATACCCTGCCAACTTAGGGCGAACATAGCAAAACCAAAGGGGATGATGGACAGAGTGTTGAACATTGCAAGCACTCACCCCCAGTCAACTGATCTGGGTTTAATCCATCATCATTCTTTAGCTCACTCCGCCACCCCAGTTCAGACATGGCCATATGCAAATCAGTCTGACCCTGTGCCTCATGGGAACAGTCCAGCCCGAACTGCCAAGCCATGTCTTCCCTGGACCGGAAACAAGCATCCTGGTACCGGTTTCTGGCTTACAGCCGTCATCAGCCAGGCTATCTTGAATCCAGTGGCAAAGTGAGCAACGGACCCACGTCTGGGAATACCCTGCCAACTTAGGGCGAACATAGGAAAACCAAAGGGGATGATGGACGGAGTGTTGAACATTGCAAGCACTCACCCCCAGTCAACTGATCTGGGTTTAATCCATCATCATTCTTTAGCTCACTCCGCCACCCCAGTTCAGACATGGCCATATGAAAATCAGTCTGACCCTGTGCCTCATGGGAACAGTCCAGCCCAAACTGCCAAGCCATGTCTTCCCTGGACCGGAAACAAGCATCCTGGGACCGGTTTCTGGCTTACAGCCGTCATCAGCCAGGCTATCTTGAATCCAGTGGCAAAGTGAGCAAGGGACCCACGTCTGGGCATACCCTGCCAACTTAGGGCGAACATAGCAAAACCAAAAGGGATGATGGACACAGGGTCAGACTGATTTGAACCCATGAGGCACAAGGTCAGACTGATTTGCATATGGCCATGTCTGAACTGGGGTGGCGGAGTGAGCTAAAGAATGATGATGGATTAAACCCAGATCAGTTGACTGGGGGTGAGTGCTTGCAATGCTCAACACTCCGTCCATCATCCCCTTTGGTTTTGTAACTGTGTATAGGCACTTAATGGATGGCGCCCATGGGGTGGAACAGATAAACTCCTTGGTAATGGCAAGGCTGGGCTATTATAATGTAGTATATACGGCACATCCTAAAAAAACTGACCAAGAATGCCACACCTAGTGGCTTCACTGTTGTTAAAGCCTGAATGCATCACTATGTGAAGCCAGCATTGACACCTCTTCTCTGGCTCCCTTCAGATGACAGAATGAAGAATAAAGGTTTCGTATGGTACATAGAGCATGGTGGAAGCAAAGCAGGTGCATGCAAATGTTTGCCCTCTACTTAATCCCAACAAAAAATCTCCAGTAGGCTGGGTTTTTCAGCAAACCTACAAAAGGCAAAAACATGGAGGCACCTCTATAGGGTTTCAAGTACTAAAGCTTTGGAACCAGACAGTGAGAGCAAACTCTCTGCACTTCACAAAACTCTTAAAACCAAGCAAAAACCTTGAATGATCTTCGACTAAACCGCAGTTAGATGGTAGCAATTGAGGAGTATCTGCGACAGGTCCTTCCCTGTACAGGATAAAACTCCTACCACTCCACAGTCCTACACTTTTAATTCAGCCTCTGACGTATCTGAGAGACAATGTGCAACGCTATATAAAACTTACAAATAAATACACTTGAGGCCGGCTAAACATTCAAAACTCAGTGCTTTGTAAGTTTCCATATATTTTTTAAACTTCACCAGCTTTGGACATCGCAAACCTTGTGAAGTTTAATGAAGGATCTGTTCAGTGTGGCAGGAATGTTTCCTGTGCAGTGCAGGCAGTGCTTAATTTGAGCCGGTGGTTTCCAGTGCTCGGCACCTGCACTTAATTCTTAGCACCGGCGCTTGTGACAGTCTGCTACATGGTGGCGCTGTCTGCCAAATTTGGGTATCAGCACAATTAGAGCGGTATTTATTAATTTAATATGCATTAACAATCACTAATACATGCCACCCAAGCCATTGTTATAGATTTGGGGGCTTTGAATAGTATGAATTGTCACACTTGTAGGGGTGAGATGGTTAGTAGTTGTGTTGGTACTGTAATTGGCAGAGCTGACAGGGGCAATTAATAGTGCAAGCTGCTGTGCCCTCCTGACAAGGGCCCTGGCACTTATTGTTTTACAAATTAACCACTGCATGCAGGACCCATGACAGTCACGCGGTTCCCCTTCCCCGGTGATGAATGTCCCAGTCCTAGGCTTAAACAGTGAGGGGAGAGCAGGTATGTAGCACCTCGGTTGTCTGCCATTGTGTTTCCTACTCTCACCCAAGGCTGGCAGTATCGAATAAGCCATCAGTAAATGCTTTTGAAAGGTCAACTGATGCCAGTTTACAAAAAACATGATGTCATGTCCTGTAACATCACCAGGACAAAGGCCATAAGATATTACTTCCTGCGCTGTTATGAGAAGGACACTGGTGTGTAAACCTCTCGCTCCACCTGGCATTATGCAGAATGAACGTCAGTACTGGAGCCTCCTATACCCAGAACTGCAGTCCTCGTTTATTGCTCAAGAGAGGCAGGAGGGGATCCATTTTAAAGTCGCTTCATATGCATTCGAGAGATCTGTTTGATTTATGGGTAGATCAATGATCAGTCATCAGTTTGAGGCTTCTTTGGCTGCAGCGTAATGACTTTGTGCCAGCTGCAATATGTTTGCATGTGATGAATTTGTAGTTGCACGTGTGTTGGTGCGCCCCGTCGGTTTGTCGACTCCTTTTTTCCTGTGGTTTTATCAAGCACGCTGGCTCCCAGGCAGCGTCCCCAGGCTCCATCTGTGAGTGCGATACAAATAAAGAAACTCGATATTTGAACTGAGATTGTGCTGCGGCGCTGGAGACCAGCCACCGAGGTTTCCATCTGAGCTCGTCCTAGCCGCGCGCTCTGTTAGCCACGGCGCCTGCGCGGATATTCCCGCGCTCCCTCGGAAGCCGAAGCCGGCGTCCCCTGGAGAATGTAAAATACTGCTGCGGGCGGCCTGGAGATGACTGTTTCACATTATCAGTCCTGCAGGAGCTGAGAAAAGCGGCCAATCAATAGTGGAGCGAGAGGCTATCAAGAAGCAGCCAGAGAGATGAGGAGGCGGGAGGGCGCCCGAGGGCGCGCGGGAAACACTCGCGGGGACACGGAGAATGCAGCAGAGGCGCCAAGAAAGCCTTTCTCACCGAGGCAGAAGTCGTTCACACGGAGGCACGCGCTCCCTGCAGAGATTGCACAGCTGCAAAGAAGTCTCCTGTAGTGCGCGACAGCCAGGCCTGGGTTTTAATCCAACAGCATTTAGCATTATCGGACTTGTGGGCAAGGCTTTAAATGGGCAGGTACTGTCTTGTACTAAGTACCTGCACTTCTTTAATTTGAAAGGGACAGTACCTGCACTTACTTTGAAGAGTACCACCCTTCTCAGGAGCAAACAGTACTCTGGGTTGTGAGTACCAGCTCTTTTATATTTCCATGCTGGGCCACATTGCCAGTCGCGGCTGATGTCGAGGCAAAGTGGGGGGGATGGGGTGAAGGGGGGGCGTGAAATGGTACAAAAAAAAAACCATACCTGAATCCCTCCGCATTGCCGCTCTTCTGGCTGCACTGCAGGCAGGGCTTTAAGTGGGATGAAAAAACTGGGGGTCTTTCAAAGGGGCGTGGCCAATATAATTAAGGGCATGGCTTAAACACACGTAAGTTAAAAATCTGTGCTTAGCATAGTGTGCCACCCGACTTGTATTTTGCTATTTCTGTCATTGCATCCAGATATATGATATAACAAGTAACATCATACCTACACCGAGTCAGGACTATTTGTCAATGGTTGTTAGTTGCATAAGATAAATAAGCAGCAACTATGGCTTGTGACACCACGACAATGTTGCTGCTCCTGAGTTTCAAAAAGAGAAGGGAAATCCAGAGAGAAAATGACTCTCTTTAAAGGATTTCCCTTCCCCTACAATGCTCACCTGGCATGACATCATGCCGTAACTTCTCACTAGTGAGAAGTGAGCAGTGTGAGCACACGCACATCGATGTGCCTGCTGACACTGCAGTCCGGAAAAAAACGGACGCCTGTGCCAGGGCACAAAACAGAGCCCGATAGAGACCCGTTTCGAGGCCCCCTTTAAAAAACTGCCGGTGCTCAGCACCGGGGAGACCCGGCCCACTTAAAGCCCTGACTGCAGGCACAGGCTCCCAGACTGCCCTAAGAGCCAATTCTGACACTGCTCTCACAGCACGAGAGCAGCGTCAGGGTTAGCCTCAGTGCCCTCAATTTGCGCTCCCATGGAGACTGGGAGCCTGTGCCTGCTCTCGCCAACCCGACAACGGAGCTCAGGTTGGAGAGAGCTTAAGTGCGCCTGACTGTTTGGCTGGCCTGAGACGACCGACCAAACCGTCATGCGCACTGAGAACAGTGCACCTACCACTCCCCCTGTGCCAGTCATTCCCCTGACCCGCCTCCAAGGCATGCAGAAAAATAAAATGATAATAAACTTGCTTTATTATCATTTTTATTTTCAAGTTTTGCAACTGCCGCTGCTGTTTGCAGGGGGGGCGACGTTCCTCTGCCATAGCGGAGGAGCCGCTGCTGCACATTGTGTGTTGGGTGGGGCATAGGCGAGTGGTCCCAGCATGTAGAGACTGAGAGACTGGCTTCAGACTTGTGTCTGGCTTATGATTAGAAGCTTGATGTGGGTCCGCATAACAATAATGTGACAGAGAAAGCAGTGGAAGGAGATGTTACCGTAAACAACAAGTGAATTACGAACTTAAAAACAACTCCTCACTTAGAGGGAATAAAAGGGAGATATCATAATAGGTATAAGGATCTGTTGCAAGGATTGACTGTCATCATAAGCTCACTTAGAGGAAATATGTCGGAGCCATCGAAATAAAGAATCACAATAATTAAAAATCACTTAAAGAGAGGAGTTTAAGGGGGAAGTTGAAACCTCTTCTGTGAATGATGTCAGTGTTGGCCATAATATCAAAGCAATGTACTGTATTTCACAGGTTTTTCAAGGTGATTTTTTTATGTTTGGTACTACAACTCCCAGGACGTTTTATTACAAGCAAAATAGAGTATAAAAAACCGAAGATGGTGAAGGCCTACCAGCCGTGATCAAGAACTAAGAAAGTTGAAATGCGTAGGCTGTTGATGCTGTTACGGATTCTATATGCCAAATAAATAAACAAAAACTGCACCTCCTGAGTGCTGCTGATTCTTTTTGGATAGAAGTATTTGAAGGAGGCCTGACTTCTGGGAAGAGGGCCTCAGCATTTGAGCGTGCCACATTACAGACAGACCATGTTTGCTAAGAAATAGTTTGTGAAGAAATGAAAATATATATATATATATATTTATATATATATTGCAATATATGAGTTGAGTTGTTACGTATAGAGTGCAACCAAAGCTGCTAAACTGACTAACAACATCAGAAAAGATATGAAGATAATAAAGAGATTAATTTTAAGAACCTTTGTGCAGACCAAGAAGAAGTGCATTCCAAATAGAGGAAATAACAAAAGAGAAAGACTATGCCCATGACACTTCCTACCACCCCTACCGAGCCATTAAAATGAAGGGACTGATAGCAGGAGGAAAAAGCCAAAATGAAGGGATCACTTAGACTTGCAAGCAAACCCATAATCATCATGGGACCAGTTTTATAATGGTCTCGGTGGGCAAAGCAGAGTGCCTTCTAATTAAGGCTCCCTGTTTTCCGTTCTACTGATTTTTACAGATAAATACAGACAGAAAACATTTGTTTTGTCTGTATTTATTTTTAAATATGGATAAAAACGGAAATTGGGTTGCTTTTTGAGAAATTCTAAATACTGTCTGCCAGGCCATTAGCTGTGTGGATTGATAGGGAAGGGGGTTAGAAAAAGAAAGGAATTTTAGCAAAGAGGATTTGAACGGCAGTAGATATGCAAAAGGTTGATACTGAAATTTGCATATTTTCATATAAGTGCATTGATTTATCTTCTGCAGATGTTCACAGCATTGAAACCTGGCTGGCATTCAAGCATGAGTGCATATTTATCGGTTACATAAATGTGGAAATATACAAATTTCAGCTTCATTTCTCCACAAAACCCAAAATAAATATGGATAAATGCAGATACATTAAGCAAAAAATAAATATGGATAAATACAGACGGAAATGTCAAAAAAAAAAATACCATTAAACCGGGAGCCCTACTTCTAATAGACCCCTCCAGATACAGGCAACCAGTGCAGCTTATAGCAAGCCTTGAAGAGCCTATCAGATTTCCTCGATTTCATGACAAGTCACGCTGCAAAACACCTGAACGCCTGGAAGCTTGTAAAAAGTTGACTCAGAAAGCCCTAAGTAGCAAGCATTGTGGCGTGGCTCAATCTAGAAATTATGGTAGCAATAACAAAAGAAGTTTTCAAATGGTATAGAATAAAAAGCTTCTCATAAGGAGGTATCAGGTCGACACAACTGCAACAGCATAATGAGGCAAGTGGAAATGCTGTCATTGTAATCTTGTTTGATGCCATTCAGTACAGTCACAGGGGCAGTCTCAGTGCCTTAATCAGGCCTTAATCACAATTGGATAGCATCTTGTAACTGATCCTGTTCAAGAAATTTAGAAAGCCAAGGAGCCAGAAAATGTGACAAATTTTAGTGACTGCTGGCAAAAGATGAACCTAGTTTTGCTCATGCCCTGTGGTCCAAGTCTGACTTCTTTAAAAGGAATTTGACAATCTCCTTCCTCTATCTACTAGTGACACTGAAAGATGAAAACAGGTGTAAGGATGAAGGTAAACGGGGCGTGGCCAACACGATGGCCGAGTAGGACGTGTAGCGTTGAACTCCGTCCTACCGCGGCATTAATCCGGCATTATCCTGGGGTGCTGCCCGAGGCACCGACCCTGCCCCGGACGGCGGAATACCTGGTGAGCCCCCTGGAGGGCTGAAGTTGTGTAGGAAGAGCGCCGGTGGTCGTCTGCGCGCCGCAATTAAAGTGCGGTCCGGGAGCGGAGCCGCCATCTTGGTCCGGGAGGCGATTATTGTCGGGAACGAAGGAGGTCTGGAATGGACGATTCCTGTAAAAAAGTCCGGATCGGAGGTCGGGCAGGACGGGGGCAGAGACGCTGCTGCTGGGACCTGGGAGTGTCTGGTCCCGGGGGCCGTGTGTGGTGTGGCGGACGCCGTGCGGACATTGGGCTCTGCGGATAGGTCTCCCGTGGGACTCCCCGCCCTGCCAGGAGTGTCGAGACCCTCGCGGTGAGCTCTGTGGGCTGCGTGTACAGGGGCCTCCGGGGGACCTGGCAGCAGGAGTGTACTGCACAGGGGAGGACTCCGGCTGAGTAGGAGGAGCCGGGTCCGACTTGTGGAGGCCTTAAAAGTCTACAAGCTGCCAGAGGAGCAGAGGGTACACCCCATTACAGCAGCACAGCGTGGAGAGGTGGCCAGAGCTGGTCAGATTGCTTGCGGCCCCACATGCAAGGTAATCCCTGGGAGGTGGCCAACGCTGGAGCAGGATACTGAGGTGAACTGATGGAGCTGCTGGGGAATACAGGCGGTGGATACTGATTTCTAGGTGCCGGCCTGGTGGACTTGTGGGGCATAACAAAGGCCAGAGTGATCGGCGGCGGTGGGGTCTCGCTGGAGGTGGTCCCTCTGGATCCTGGACGTCAGGGCGGTGACGCATCTCCCGGGAGAGGTTACGCCGGTCGGAGTGGTGGAAGTGACAGCTCGGCGTCCAATATGGGGAAAGATAAAGGGGCTAAAGCGCAGGCAAATAAGATCCTGAATTATGCGCAGCCTTTGCCCCCGGTACCACAGCAAACTGCTGTCCGAGGGGAGGTTGATGATGAGGGAGAGCGGAGAGAAGGCATGCAGGATCCCTCCCTGGGAGACATACTGGCGGCGGTGCAGGCGTCAAGGAATGAAATGGTGACCAGACTTGATGCGGTGGCCATTGATGTGAGTCTCCTGGGATGTGATTTGCGTAAGGTCTCCGACAGGGTTACATCTGCGGAGCAGAATGTGGCTACTCTCCAGGCAGAGGTGAAGGACCTACGGACTACAGTTATGGACCTCCAGAGGAAGACTATCAGGCTGGACGAGCGTGCTGAAGATCAGGAGGGGCGCTCCAGACGGAATAATCTAAGGTTCGTGGGGTTTCCTGAGCGGGCGGAAGGGCCCTCGGTAGATCTGTTTTTGGAAGATTGGATCACGAAGATCCTGGCCCCTGGGAAACCGTCAAAATTTTTTAGCATTGAAAGGGCCCATAGGGCACTGGTTCCCCCGCCACGACCTGGTGCGCCGCCGCGGGCTATCGTAGCCCGCTTCTTTCATTATCGAGACCGGGACTATCTTCTGCAGTCCACCCGCAATAAGCCCAACCGACAATTTGAGGGGCATCGCATTGCCATCTTTCCAGATTATACCCAGAGGGTGCAGGACCAACGACGCACTTTTCTGGCTGTAAAGCGGCGCATGAGGGAGGCTGGGCTGAAGTACAGCCTGCTGTATCCGGCCAAACTGCGGGTGGAACATAAGGGCAGGACTCTATTCTTTGGATCGGCGGGGGAGGCTGCCGACTGGATGGACAATGTGGGAGATCGGGAGTCCCGGAAGAAGTTGCAGACACAGTCGGGACAGCGCACAATGTCTTTAGACCGGAACAGACGCCGACATCGGATATCCGAAAGATTGGGTCAACGTGATGCTGGGGGCTCTGGGAGGGTTCAGGTGTGTGCGGATGGCACTTTGCAGGTGGTGGAAGATTCGCAGGTTTCAATGGCCTCGTCGGAGGTTATCCCGGACACAAATATAGACGGAACGATTGGTGGGACCGAAGGCAATGGCTGAGATATTGGACACGAAGCTAAGTGTATATATTGTATCGTTCATGGCACTGGGAACATTTTTATGATGTATGCTCTATGTCTGGGGTGCGGTTAAATGTATATGTAGGCCGCGGGGGAGTGGGTCACGCCCTCACCAGCGGCTGGATCCTATCCCGGGAGCTGGAGGAGTTGTCCTCGCGCCCTGTTTGGGATCCAGTCGCTTGCGTGGCACGAGTGACTGTTGGGAGGATCCCACTTTGGGTATGGGAGGGCCTGAGGGGGGTGGTGTAGGGCGGGGGATGGTACTCCATACTCGCTATGTTGGCGGGGGGAAGGTATTGTTTCACTGCCCAGGGGGAGGGGGGTGGGGCAGGGCGTTTACATTGGGGGGGAATTTATCACAGAATGCTCGGGTTGGTTATGTCCTGGCGGGATGGGAATGGAGATGGGCCGCCAGCTGTATGAAGTTATGGCCCCTTCATTGATAAAGCTACTTACCTGGAATATACGGGGGATGGCCTCTCTAGAGAAACGGAGAAGGGTGCATTCATTTTTAAAGCGGTATAACATTGGCATTGCAGGGTTACAGGAGACACATGTTTGGGGGGAGGCTCTTCCATTTATTAGACGTAGGTGGCGCGGACAGCTTTATGCCACCTCGTTCTCTGGATTTGCCCGGGGGGCGTTAATTTGGGTGGCCCCGGGGACCCCTTTTCAACATTTGCATCATGTATTGGATCCAGAGGGGCGGTATGTTGTATTACATGGGAGGTTGGATGGTCGGGAGGTATGCCTGATAAATGTGTATGCCCCCAACGTAGACGTATCCGTCTATTTTTACGATGTAATGAGGGTGGCGACCCCTTATGTGGGAGGAGATGTGATATTCTTAGGGGACGTAAACTGCGTCCTAGATGGGATATTGGACCGGGAGCCTCCCCGAGTGGGCACCAAACCAGGTATGACTGGAGCTCTGATGGATGTGATGAGGGAGATGGGCCTGATCGATGTATGGCGGACTCGGCATCTGACGTCGCGGGTGTTCTCCTGTTACACCCCGGCATCCGGCACGCATAGTAGGCTGGACCTGTTTTTGGTATTGCAGACTCTGACGCCCCAGGTGGTGGAGGTAACGTACCTTCCGAGACATATTTCGGACCACTCCCCGTTGCTGGCGACACTGAGTGTGGCTCGGCCCAGAGCACAGATTCCCACATGGCGACTCCAGGCAGAGGCGCTTATGGATCCGCCCTTCGCTCGGAAGCTGGAGAGGAACTTACGTCCTATTTTAGTGCTAATTGGGGCTCAGCGTCGTCAAGGGGAATGGAATGGGAAGCAATGAAGGTGGTGGTGCGGGGGGTTTGCCTCAGCATGACTTATGGCGTTCGGAAGCAATTGGAGAGGGATGTGCAGATCGCCGATTGGCGGATCTGGAGGGGGTGTTGCCATCAGAACCGCACCGTTGGAATGAATGGCGGGAGAAGCGGGAGGAATTTCTGGCAATACTGTGCCGCCTGGAGAAGTTCCACTATACCGCATGCCGACAACGTCTGCATGCGGAGGGGGATCGTTCCGGGGCGCTGTTGGCAAGGTTGATACGTGCGGAGACGCAGCCCTCGGCGATTGTGCAGATGAGGACTGCGGAGGGGCGCATGGTCTATAGTCAGCAAGGTATTCTGGACACCCTGGCGGATCATATGGCCGGAGTCTATGCGAGGCGCCGGGATCCCACGCGGGAGGATCTGGGAGATTTCCTAAATACGTTAGGGCTTCCCTGCCTGGAGGATGAGATCCGGGAGCTGCTGGATGCGCCACTCTCAAAGGAAGAAATTATCGGTGGGATTAAGTCTCTGAAACCTGGCAAAAGCCCCGGGGGGGGCGGCCTACCCGCCGAGTTTTATAAGAAATATGCGCATGTTTTGGCGGATTATCTCCTCGAGGTATATGACGAAGCCTTTGGGTTGCGGGCACTCCCGCCGTCCATGAATGAGGCAGTGGTGGTGATGATTCTTAAGGCGGATAAGGATGCTCAAATTCCGGGGTCATATAGGCCCATTTCCCTTCTCAATCTGGATATGAAGATCCTTAGCGGGGTCATGGCCGCACGATTGCAGCCATATTTGCGACAGCTTGTTCACTCCGATCAGGCGGGGTTTATTCCTCAGCGCAATACGACCATGAATCTTAGACGCCTATCTCATGTATGGCATTCGTCTGTTCTCCAACAGGAGGACTGTGCGTTAGTACTACTTGATATTGAACAGGCGTTCGATTCTGTGGGGTGGTCTTATCTCTGGGAGGTTCAGCGGGCTGTGGGTGTGGGAGACCGGTATTTACAATGGATACAGTTGCTGTATTCGGCGCCTTGTGCTCGGATCAGAGTGGGGCGACTGGTGTCTCGGGCCCTTCAATTACACAGGGGCACCAGGCAGGGATGCCCGCTATCGCCACTGCTGTTTGCGGTGGCGATGGAGCCCCTAGCGGTGGACCTCCGAGTAAGGATGGCAACATTCGGGATCAGGGTTGGCGAGTCTAATCATGTGGTGTCAATGTACGCGGACGACACCCTGGTATATGTCAGGGACCCCGGACTGGCAGTGCCGGTGCTTTTGAGTGTTCTGGACAGGTTCGGGATTGTGTCGGGCTTGCGGATTAACCAGGGGAAATCTAAGTTGGTCCCATTGGGACGATTGGCCTTACGAACAGATGAGGACTTGCCTAAGGTGGGTCTTCCATGGGTTCGGTCCGCAACACGATATTTGGGGGTGCTGCTGGTGGATACAGCGGAACACTTTTTGACACATAATATAGGCAGGGTGGTGGAAGGTCTGCGAGGTTCAGTACATTTTTGGCGGGAGCTGCCATTATCCCTGATGGGAAGGATAGCGTTGACAAAAATGGTGGTCCTACCCCGATGCCTGTACGCGATGCAGCACTCCTTCTATCGGATCCCCCGTTCCTTCTTTGTTGAACTCGACAAACTTCTCGTAGACTTGCTGTGGGGGTCGAAACGCAAACGAGTCAGTCTGGCCACTCTGCAGCGTACATGGCAGGCGGGGGGGTTGGAGGTCCCACGTCTGGAGTATTATTATATCGCCACGCAGCTTCAGCACGCAGTGCATTGGTTAGATGGGGCTGACAACTGGGAAAAGACCCTGCTGGCGGGGTCTTTCGGAGAGAGGGAGCTACCCGAGTTATTGATGATGGGGAAGGGGGTGCCTTCGACATGCCCTTATGTAGTGCGACATGTGGCGGAGCTGTGGGAGGTGATGGTCAGGAAAGTACTGAAGAGGGCTCCGTATGCACCAGACATGCCCTTGTGGGTGGTCCGGCCGTTTCGGCAGATTGCCGCATCAATGTCGGTGCGGAGATGGCAGGAGGAGGCTGTCGGACTATGGGCGACTTGTATGATAATGCGCGATACATTACCCGTGAGCAGGCTAGGGACATGTTTGAATTGGGTCCAGGGCAATTCTTGCAATATGCAAAGATTGCACAGGTGGCAAGAGATCTTTGGCCTTTGTTCCCGGATGAACCCGCGGTCTCCCGGACGCTACAGACTCTACTAATCATGGCTACAGGCAGGAGATTGATATCGCATTTATACCGGGCGATCCCAGACGATTGCGTACAGGGGGCGCTGCCGATCCAGGGGAAGTGGGAGGCGCTGACGGGGGACAGTGTTAGCGATAGGGACTGGGCTAAGATACATGAGGGGGTCAAGCAGGTGAGTGCAAACACGCGATTTAAACTAATCCAATTTAATTATGTACATCAAACATACTTGACTCCAAAGGTGTTGCATAGGATTTACCCGGAGCGATCGGGGCAGTGTCCACGATGTGGGGAAGCGGATGCCGAGTTCATCCACATGGCCTGGTCGTGCTCTGAGCTGCAGGGGTACTGGGCGACAGTTCTTGCGGCACTAAGGGGAGCAACAGGCTGGGAAATAGCTGGGGAGATACGGGTGGTCCTGCTGGGGTTGCTACCGCGTCCCAAGAAGAAGAATCTCAGTCGGAAGCTGGTCCTTTTAGGGTTGGTACTTGCAAAGAGACGGATTGCCATATCGTGGATGAGTCCTCGTTCGCCCAGTGTGCGACAGTGGGTGCGGGATGTGCAGGAGTGGGGGACGGCAGAGGTGATCCGAATGCAGCAGACTAGATGGGATGAGAGGTTAGAAGACGATGTCTGGGCCTGGAGGGTGATGGTGGCAGAGCTGAGCAATATAGATATGGATGGCATGGTTGGCGACATGACTGAGGGTAGTACACATTCAGGGAGGGAGGTGGAAGGCAGTGCAGAGATGGGAGAGGCAAGGTAGTATGGTTGTATTAGTGGGGGCAACAGACATACCCGTCAGGTATGTTACACGGAGTACTTATCAGACATGGATGGGGGGGGGTAGTTTTGTTAAGGTAGGGGGTGGGAGGGGTATAGGGGGGACAGTTTCTTTGAGTCGGGGTCCGGGGGGTGGCTATGACAGGGGTCTTCAGGGATGTTCATGACGGCAGCTTCTATAGTAGCTGTATACAAGTGGAGTAGGAGGTAGGGACGCCTGAGGAAAAGGTTGTATTGCAATGTTGTTGTATATTGTGTATATTTTACGAGATTTTAAGGGCGCCCACTGGATATGATATACCCCGGTCCTCCTAAATGTTGCTATGTGTATAATTTGTATGTCTAAAAAAGGTTAATAAAGATATATTTAAAAAAAAAAAAAAAGGATGAAGGTAAAAGCAGGTGTAACAACTGCAGATAAATATTGTAGAGTCCGGGCTGGATGTACATCATATGGGCTATTAAAGGCAATAACGTTGCAGCAGGTAGGAAAATGATTAACCTAGGGCTGCTTGGTGACTTCAAACTGAGACAAATATATTGCAAGCTATGCACTTGTATGGATATCATCATCGCAGAAGCACACTGACATATTTGTAGACGAAGCCATGGTTCTGAGCTATGTAAAATTGAGGTGCTAATTAGTGCACCCAGTAGCTGCTGCTACCTCAGTGTGATTATTGAGTGGGTAATATAATTAACTTCTGACTTCACTTCAGAATGAAGCCTCATATTTGGAATAAGCATTTACCAAACCAATTGCTGCATGTTTTGCAGTTATGTCTTAGCATTTTACCCTGAAAGATTTCCTCAGGCTTCCTCTGGTGAACTGTGCCAGGAAAAAATTGCAGAATATGGCAGTTGATGCATGACTCATAATTCTGATCTGTTTGCAAACACTCTTTTGTGCATGGATCTGAATTTAAATCACACTTTGGTGTTGTCAGAGCCTAAGTGAATTCTGTATGTTTATAGAAGGCAGGGATAAGTTATGTCAATAGAGATTTGGCTAGCTCCGTTTTGCCATTATTATTGCCTCTCCGTGCTCTAGGATTTGAGTATGTTGTATTATATAGTAGTTGTATTTATACAGTGCTTTATGCTCTTAACAATGCACCAAAGCTCATTTGCGGAGGGGTAAAACACTACTCCTTGGAGTGCTGTAGATGGAACAGTGCATGCTTGTCGTGCGGCACTCATAAACTGTTTTTATTGGGGTTTTCATAAGCCAACAAAGAAAGCATCACATGTCGTTTGTAATATTCTGAAACAGTATATAACTTAATTTCAAGTGGTTGCTAAGCAATTGCATACATGCAGGTCAGTTAATTAAGTGAAACAGCCACTGGAACATATCTGTACTAGGCTATAATTGTAAGCTTTCATAGCAGCTTTATTTCAATATGCCTTTCTGGCTAACAAGGGTGACACCCCTGAACTAGGGAAGGGAAATGGCGATTCAGACTCAGTGATAGGCGGGGCCATATTTGTAAAGGATGCTAGAGTATGACCAGAGTGAAGTTCCAACTGTGCTGCTGTTGGCATCATGAGTTAGATTGAGGGCAGGTCAGGCTCTCAACAACTCTGGACTAGAATGATGAGTGGCTACATATTGGGGTCAGGGAAATGCTGGGGGCGCAGACAATCACAGGCCGAAACCTACGAGATAATTAGCATTGATAAGACCTGACCGTCTGAGGGAGGGACAGGAGGAATGGCAGATGGAATGCACGCAGTGCTGCTGTTCATCCATGGGTTCACAGGGGCAAATCATCATTTCGGGTGAGTTGCTGGAATTGGTCGAGGAGAGCATCCCGGGTCTCAGAAATTGGTTGTTTACAAAGGTGTCGGACTTCTTCGTAATGCAAGGCCTCTCCCTCGGCCTTTCCCATTTCCACATTGCTCCATGCCATGCAGCCACTGGTGGGGCTTGCTCTGCTCTCCACTGCAGGGTAAGGACTCTTTTAAACAGCAGGACGGCCATAACAGCAAAGCGTGTTCCCACCCCATGACACCTCCTATGCTTGAAGATTCCATGTGCGCAGGCCACCCACATGTTAATATCAGTAAGTTCAGTGACCTCCTGCAACACGTTATAGACAGAATGCCAAGAAAAGGATAGGGCCAGGCAGGACTGTAACATATACTGCAAATTGGCTGAAGCCGAATGGCAATGGAGGTAGCTAAGTTGTGCATTAGAAAAGTAGAAGTTGAGCTGCTCTGGCGTCAAGTAGGCCCGGTGCAAAACAGAGAATTGTATGCTTTTAAATCGGGCATTTTTAAACCAGGCATTCCTAGACACTCACTGGGGAAATTCCAGAGCCTGATCCCACTTGGTGTCATTTAGCCCCCGCCCTATATTATCCCCCCATTTGCCCCGCAGAGCCAACAACGTGAACCCAATTTGTTCCCATACGGCTTTATATATCCACTTAATCAGTTGATGCCCTGTCCCCATTTGCAGCAGAGTCTGTATAACAGTGTGTGTTTGGGAGTTCTTTGTCATGTGTGGACCAGAGGGTGCAGCATGTATTAAGCAGCTGTGTGTATGTAAAGAGATGGCCATCTGCAAAGAGGTCTGCTACTGTAGTCAGGGATTGCTCATGCCAGCGCCTCAAATCAGTGGCTGAATAAGATCCTGGAAATCGTGGCAGGCCCTCCAGGGGTAGTGCTGGGGAATTGGGTGGAATGTGGCGTGTGAGGTGGTACATCCTTGTGAGACATTTACGGGCTATTGAGACTTGCAGTGACCATGTGGTCTGGAGCGTGGATGGTGTAAGGGGCCCTGATAGGTTACATGTCTCTCCCATGAGCTGCCCCGCTAACCACCACAAAACCCACTGTAATTGCACTGCTAAGTAGTAAGCCTCAAATGATGGGCTCTGAGTCCACCTATGCCGACTGGTAGTTGCAGCTTTTTCAGTGCAATTCATTGACGTTTGTCTACCCAGATAAGCTCCACTAACATGGTATCGAGTTCCTTAAAAAACGTCCCTAGGGGTTAACATGGACATTTACAAAATACCTGGGTCAGATTATCATTTTGGATAGGGCTATTTTCCAGGTTGTAGCTAAGGGAAACTGTTTCCAGAACTGCACTTGAGATTTTAGTGCAGAAAGGCACTAGGTCTTAGGTTAACTTCATATAAATCAGCTGGGGAGTTGTAGAGGCGAACTCCAAGATATTGGACTGTATCGCCTTCCCAGTTCAGTAGGGTCCCTCCAAGTCGCACCTCAAGTGGGGTTGCACTGCAACTGAGTGAGTACAGAAAAGATTTGGCCCAGTATACCCAGAGGCCCGCATGGTGTGCAAACGTGTGAAGTGTTGTGTGTATTGGGGAGAGGTCTGAGCGGACTTCACAGAGGTAGAGGAGCAGGGCGTCCCCATACAAAGACACTATGTGGGTCGCATCATCTAATGTTATCCCCCAAGACCCACCTCCAGTCGGAGCCAACGGAAAGGCTCCATAGCTATTGCCTGTAGCAGGGGGGAAAGGGGACAGCCCTGCCTGGTACCTCTGCCCACGGAAAATGGCAGTGAGATAAGCCTGCCCAGGCGAATTCACGTGGGGGGTTTGGTGTATAACAGTTTTGTGTATGCTAAGAGGCATTTTCCCACCCCAAGTCTGACCAACAGCTAGAAAAGATAATCCCATATGAGTGTATCAAAAGCTTTTTCAAGATCCAGTATCGGGCAGGCTGCATGTGGGAACCGCCAAGGGGCCTGGTCCATCTCATGAAAAAGATGTCGGACGTTTTGAGATGTGCTCCGCCCTGGAACAAAACCATTTCGGTCTGGGTGAATTAGGTCGGGTAATATCTGAGCATACCTATTTGCCAGGATCTTCCCCAAAATCTTATAATCCGCACTAAGGATGGCGATCGGCCTGTATGATGATAGTTGGGTCGGATCCCTGTCAGGCTTTGGGAGGGACACCAGGAGAGATTCTCGGAGGGGTGGAGGCAATTCCGCAACCCTCAGAGCTTCATTAAACATCTCTGCCAATCTAGGCATGAGGCTCACGGCAAAGGTGCTGTAGTATTTTATCTAAAGCCCATCTAGGCCTGGGGTTTTATTTCTAGCTAAGTTCTGAATTGCTTGCTTGATTTCAAGAATCATAATACAGGCGTCTATGTCCTTTCTGCCATCGGAGATGTGGGGGAGAGAGAGCCCTGCCAACAAACTACCTACCATGTCAGTGTCTGGGGAAGGGGACACCTTGCATATGGAGGAGTAATCCACGAAGAATGCATTCAAGATGTTGTGCTGTGCGTATAAGCTGTCATCAGTAGGCAAAAAGATTTCCAGGATCAGGCCCAAGCGGGCGTCCTGCCGAACCAGCCAAGCGAGGAGGGGACCGGATTTGTCTCCCTCCCGATGTGTCTTGGCTATGTAGGCACTAAGATTGACGCAGCGCAATCGCTCTCGGAGAGTGGCATGATGGGTTTTGGCCTCAGTCGGTACGGGACCTCAGGAGGCGTCCCGAATCACAGCTCTTTCTAGGGTGGGTAGAAGTCTTTCAGCCTCCCTGACGTCCCTCTCGAGTACCCTGCAAATCCCCGCCACTTACCACATGCAGACCCCACCTCTTGAGAACCTTGAATGCATCCATCTCAAGTGCACTAGTGGACGCCGTGGCATGGTTTACCTCGAAGTACTGTCCGATTTGTGACTTTTGGGATTCATGAAATACTGGGTCCTCCAGATTTACTAGGAGACATGCCATGTGGGTACCGGGGTGATTAGGGCATTCCATACAACATCCACTATGTGAGAGTCATGGTCTTAAATGGTGCGCCCCAAAGTAGTCTGCATGCGCAACCATGTCTAAAATGGAGGTGGAACATAGATTGCAGTCAAGGTGAACATAAAGGTTGTGCGGCGCAGAATAGAATGAATAGACTCGGGAGTGTGGATGCACTGTTCTCCAGGTTTCCGCGAGCGCTCATTGACAGATCCACCTCAGGAAGCGCTCCGATTGAGATGCAAATGTTACTCCTGCAAGATCCCCTCTCGGCATCCTCCGCCCTCCCCTCGAGCACATGCACTCAATCCTAGAGGTCTCGGATAGCACATTAGTTGGATGTGGTCTGTGACTGTATAGTGGCCAACATTCTCTCCCCCTCTGTGACTCTGTCCGAGAGTTTACGGTGGTCATGCCAGAGAAAATCTAGCTCTGCCACTAGAGAGCCTATCTTGTTCTCAATGAAGATTAGTGAGTTTTCAGTAGCCGCAGGGACATTGTCTAACTTGTCATCAGTGGGCGCCGGGGAGCGCAGAGAGTCCTCAGGCATAGAGATCTCCGGCACTACGGTTGGCAGATCAGTTGCCAGGGGTGCTTGTGTAGATGCACCTGATTTAAGGCAGCCCATTGTGGAAAGGGCGGCAGCACAGAGTGAGGACAAACTGTGAAAATCAGGTGATGGGGGATACGCCAATGTCTGGCCCGCTCTTGAGAGGGACTATCATCCGACTCTGCCGCCCCAGGCTGCACAGTAATTGCAGCCACAGTGCAGAGGTGGCACCTGGAACTGCAGGATCCCTCTGCTGATTCACTGGATCAGGGATCTCCCCTCCAGTCCAACAGGGCCTCCAAAGACTGCTGCCAGCTAAGCGTACCAATTACAGTGCAGGCTTAAGTGACCACACAGCTCACTGTGCCTCTCCAGTTGTGCAAGCTCTGGCGTGGGAGGCATAGAGAGAGTCTCAGGCACCAACTTGCATGTCCCAACAGGCTCCTGGTGTCTAAAAGTAGCTGTTGAGCCCACTGTGCCCCAGCAGTTTGATGTGCCCACTGTGGCTTCATCAGAGTGGTTGGTAAGAGAAGGCAAGGGCTGCCAGCCAGTTTAAAGTATTGTCCTAATTGCCAATAGCAATGCTTCTGCATACAGTTTAGGGGGACAATGGGCCCCAATGGTCTATATTATTAGAGTCTGCCAGGGGGAAGGGCGGGACAGGATCCCCCTACTCCGAGTGATGCAACAACGGGCCGTGGGCCACTGTGCAGGCGCTAGTCGCCGCTAACCTCCAGCCAGCCCTCAAGTGTGAGTCACAGTCCAATGCAGCTGATGGTAGGGAGGGCCCTCATACCACTCCCCCACCTGCTACCGCCGCACGTGTTGGATGCTCCGTATAGTTTCAGTCAAGCTGTGAAGTGGGGGCTTTGCTGGGCAGTCCCTCACCGTTTCAGGAGTCTTGTTGTTGTCTATTTGCCGGCTAAGGCGAGCTGCCTTGTGCCTCCCAATCACCGCTGCAACTGCCCACACTGCTCCAGAGGGCACAATCCCCAGTCAGATCAGCACCATCCCCCAGGTGGGGGCCCCCCCGATGGCATCTGACGCCCAGCAGTTCTAGGTCTGGCACGGCAGGCCGTCTACTCAGTCTTCACGTCCCCCTGCCTGCCTCCCTACCTCACACCTCCGAAGGCATCGTGAGTCTTGGTTTTGGAGGGAGAGTGGGCTCCACCACGCTTCCATGCAGGAGGTCGTCCGGTTTTCGTGTGGAGCCGCATTCAGACGGGAGAGTTTCGCCGCTATGTCCCACCTGGCTTGGCACCCAGCGGGCTGGCCACAGCCATCACCCAGCAACTAACTGACCGGTGTGGCTAGTCACCTCCTTAGCCTTGCGGCCCCTCCTCTCATAGCCTCTCCCCTTTGTAAGTGTCACTGGCTCGGGAGTAAGTAGGAAACGGGCTGTGCCGTGCTCCGGCTCCCCCGCTCACCTCGTCCCCTTGATGAGCTCAGTCCGTGGGTGGACGAAGTAGCCTGTCACCAGGCCTCACCGGGTTCGGGATCCTAAATGCAGGCTGCCGACATGCTGGCCCCCGCCGGCCTGGATGGGCCCCAGCACCGGGGAGGGGACGAAGGCTCCCCACCTTCAAGGATGCTGCAGGCAGCTGAATTAAATGCAGATGCTGAGCCCTTGCATGTAATTTGTATGGATTTTAGGGCCGGTGGCGCGGAGCTCTAACAAAGAGCGACCGCAATCCTGGCATGTGTTGTGCGGCGCACATGGGAATTTTTTTCATTTCTGTCGTTAGACAGGCACTTCATCTGTTTTGTTGCTATGTCTCTGTACAAATTTGAAGAGAAAATATGTGAATTAGATTTCTCAAGCATTCAATTCTAATTGATGGATAGAAGTGTGTGAGTGCAGTCTGTCCTGTGGTTGAAGTGTTTCGGTGAGTATGTGGTTGAAACTGTCATGAACTAGCATGTGGCTGTGCTTACACATGTGTGTAAGATAGGCATGTGAAGGTAGACGCAGACGCACAAACGAATACCTGCTATCTATGGGGGTTGTCTTTGTATATACAGTTTGAACCACATAAAATACAGGGCAAAGAACATGTACAGAGTTGACAGAGGCTATCTTTGCGTGGTATAAACTCAGGGATTCAGGTAGTTACACTGAGAGTGTCTCCTATGAACCCCAATATGCGGTCGGGAGGGAAGCAGGCAACAGCCGGAGCAGTTTTCATTCTCAATGGCGATGATCTCTCCAGCCCCTCTCAGACCATGAAGCACATTGTTGCTCCATAATTAATACTACGTGATCAAAGTACTGTATGTATTAACTCTTGCCTGCTAGTATTTTGCAGCATTTTTTCCTATCCTTAGGTCACTTTGGAGTGGTACTAAACAGGGCTGGACCCTGTTTGTCCTGAAGAAGAGCACTGGGGTAGCTCGAAACTAGTTGACGTTCACGAGGGACCCCTGACTAATTAAAAACAGACACCCTAGCGACCAACCCCGTTTTTAATATATCGGCTAGGAGCCTGAATAAATTCTTTTTGCCCACTAGCTAGATATTTTTAGTCTCACCCACTCCACCCCCATCACTGCACCACACATAGTCACTCACAAGTAGTGCTCCTACGTAGTGTCGCAAGTCGTAGCACGCCTCAGCCCGTAGCGGGTTGGGATGGCCCCTATGATGAAGCATGTCACCATGGGAAACCATGGTGAGTGAGGGACTCAAGAAAGGACATTTTTCCTTTACTAACTATTTTTTTTAATCTTATATTAGTAAATTTAATTTTCTGAAAAAACTGGCTAGGTTTCCATAACCGAGAGTTCGGTGTTTTGTAATTCTTGATCATTTTTGGAGGGTGGACCTAGCATATCCCTCTTTCTCCCCTTATTTTTCTGATTTTATACAGTTTGAACCACATAAAATACAGGGCAAAGAACATGTACAGAGTTGACAGAGGCTATCTTTGCGTGGTATAAACTCAGGGATTCAGGTAGTTACACTGAGAGTGTCTCCTATGAACCCCAATACAGCCTCTGTGGAAGGAAAGGCCATATGACCATCTTAGTTCAACAGGGCCTACAGAACACACAATACACTTTGCTTAAGGCAACATAAAGCCAGGATCAGGAAAACATACAGGCTTTGGGAGGCTGAGGCATTAATTAGAATCATTGCGAAAAAATATATAATTAGTTCTTTCAGTTTTTGTTTGAATAGTGCCTGATGTTGTGAAAGGATTCAACGCATTAAGAAATAAAACAATACAATCTTTCTGCCAAATATGCCCTTTGGGTCTCTCTAGATTTACAAAAGTGCTAGACAAATGGCAATACAATATAGTATCGCTGTCTCTTTCTTTCACATTTTGATTGAATCTTGCATTCTGTATATTTTGTTGAAGTTAAAGTGTGGTGAAGTACCCCTGCTCTGTATTTGTAGATGCGGTGGCATGTGATAACTGGGCCTTTCACCCCTGTTAATCTATTCCAACACACTTTGTGGAAGCTTTGCACCTGTAATTACCAGCACTGTGTGGTAACAACCCACTAGTTCTGCACAATTGTAAGTTAAATCCCATGAAATGGGGAATCACTGTGCGAACCCAGATTCACCAGGCGGTATTCCGGATGGTATTGCCTTTTCCATTGGATTTCACACAGATTTACCACCTGCTTTTAGCAGGTGGTAAAACTGTGCAGAGGGCTGTGGTAAAAGTGTGCAGGGGGCTGCTGTGAAACAGGGTTGGGGGAGGGCATGAGGAGGGTGAAGGAAGTAATGGAGAATGTTGGCTTCATAAAATGCTGCCCCTGTGCCTTGAGTGAGGTTTGAGCAGGGATCATGGAAGGGCTCAGGCTACAATGCAGCCTTTTCCCACTGTGATTTTACCTTCTGTATGTTTGGGTTTGTCGCTTCTGCACCCAGTAAATCCAGGTTCAAGAATGCTGGACCTCTTATAATTGTACGGAATGGAATTCCACACTGGAATTCTGCTCTGTACAGTTCCCAATCATCCCCCATGTCTTTTATGGGTACCCTGCAAGTTAACAGATTAGGTAGAGACAGCACAACACCATGGGGCAGGAGAAGGAAAGAGAAAACAAATGCCACCTCTTCTACCTGTGAAGGGCATTTGGATGCCCACAGTGGTTAAAGTTTGTGCAATTAATTAGGAACAAAATTACCAGTATTTTTGAAATTTTACAATAACAGTTCAGATACTTTTTTGTTAAAAACACCCAGGTCTTACAGTGCTTTTGGCTGAAAGAGAAGAAAGAGGGTCTGCAATTCTGTGAAGCCAAGGCATTTTCTGCCTTTCTGCTCGTTTTTCTGCCCCCTGTTTTGTCTTTTCTGCTCATTTTTCTGTCCTCTGTTTTCCCTTTTCTGCTAGTTTTTCTGCCCTCTGTTTTTCCTTTTCTGCTAGTTTTTCTGCCCTATGTTTTGCATTTACTGCTCGTTTATATGCCCTTTGTTTTGCCCCTTTCTGCTCTGTTTTACCTTTTCTACTAGTTTTTCTGCCCACTGTTTTGCCTTTTCTGCTTGCTCGTTTTTCTGCCTTCTGTTTTGCCTTTTTCTGCTTGTTTCTTCCCTCTTTCCGGCGTTTCTTCAAGACCTGACTTTTTGACTGAGACCTCGCACACCAGCACCCCCAGGGGTGATAGTTCCATGCTCTGCAAATGCTGATTGATTGATATATGGTTTTAATTGATGGAGTAATTTGGTGCTTCATGGTGACTAAGAGTTATTCTTTTTTTTATAGTAAATGTACGGGTATCAGCTGATTTTTGGGGTGTGTCCTAATTGAAACTTATAAAAAGAGGTTTGCACTAGATACAGTCTGATTGCTTATTACTAAAAATGTATATATATATATTAAACACATTTGTTTTATCTTAAACACGAAATCTCTTTGCACATTTTCCAGCAGCCTGTCTTTAAAATAATGACTTGCTTATGAACAGTGCTTTTGTTGACAGTCTGGGGCCTCGCAGCACTAAAAATATACATGTCACTAGTTCCCAGTGCACCAACCAGGAGTCAGTTCTGTGACTGTCTGGTTATACACATAGACATTTGCAGTGACAGCATTAACCAATTTAGCTTTCTTAAAATTAAAGGATGTATTTCTCACTGATTTCTTTAACTTGCATTTATATTTCATTTATGGTGTGTACATTTTATATGTATTTACCTGAAGATGAAAGGTCAACAGAAAAGTTGTAGAATATTTTGTTCTTTTTTAGCCACGTCTCTGGCTCCTTCCCCTTGCACTCAGGATCACTGTTCCCATACTTTTTTTTATACATTTTAGCCTATGGCTGACCTTCAAAATACTCAGCACGAGGCTGTCATTCAGGCCCCATCTCCAGGGCAGTGCAGCATACATCAGTTAAAGAACTTTGTGTGTCCTGGAAGCTGCAGCAGCTCAGGCTAAGACACACAACGGGGGTGGGGGATCATTGGCTGAAGCCCTGTTAGCACACTGGGCATTGCGAGCTTGAGACAGACACACACGCATGACACACACACACACACAACGAATAGCACAGGCAGCAGAAGCTTCCGTCCAACACAGAACAGGTACAGTGCAGCCTACAGATCAGCCTGTTTAAAAGATAAGCCGCCATCCTCCTAAGGCCGCTCCATGAGGTCTGTCACTAGCCATCTTCTTGAGGCCACCCTGCATAGCCACTCCATAAGATCTGAAACCAGCCATCCTTCCAAGGCCATTCACAGGAACCACTCTGTAAGACCTGAAATCAACCATCCTCTCGAGGCCACTTGCCAGAGCCATTCTATAAGATGTGAATCCAGCCATCCCTGAAGGCCACCACTGAAGCTGCTCTGTAAGATCTGAAACAGCACTTAGTCTAAAAGTGGAGAGAGTGGACCCTGCCTTCATATACCTCCACTGGTGCACAGACACCTTGGCCAGCATGGTATACAAAGCATAGCATTTCTACCCCAGGGTCTTATGAGGATGCAAATTATAATACACTTGTTATGCTGAGGCCATATTAATGCCTAAACCTTTTTGTGGAAACCATTTTGTCGCAAGTTTATGGATCAGACAGTTTGATCCAGGTGTCAGTGACGAGTTCAGTGAACAGCTGACACCCATCCTGAGACAGCGTCAGCTGTTTTACTGGTAATCAACATCTACCATTTATTTATTCAGATTTCAGGGTAATTAAATATAAAGGGCTCCAACCTTTCCAACATGTATCTTAGTACAGCTCCCAAAAAGTCAGAATGAACCAAGGCCAATCTCCACAGTTGCTCAGGATGCTAGCTCCCCATTGAAGGATTAAGGAGTGCCATCATGTTCAGCTCAGGCCCTTCTGTAATGACTCCCAGTGACCTGAGGCATACCTTTGCACCTCCCAGATCTACTATCTGAAGGCACTTGTTGTTCCATACAGGTTTAGGTTTGCACTGTGATTCCATTAAAGGTAGGGGATGACATCTGGCAATAAACAAGGTTTTCAAATGTGCTTTCCTAAAACTAGGTATATGTTGCACCCTGCAAGGCCTCCTGGATATTAAGCACAAGTATTTCTGTTCCTATATACCGTGATTTGGTGAGCAGTTCACATTCTATTGCCTGCTCAATAGAAATGTCTAATGAAACCAAAGACAGATTTTGTTGTGAATTTGTGCATTCTGAGGTTGATCCTCCTTCATGACAACGCATTTCTTGCTGCGGTCCTAACCCCACGCCAATCTCAGGTAGGATGATCTCTGACCAGATTATTCCACAAAGCTCCAGTAAGACTGCCATGTTGGTGAGTAGCTCCTGCATGGAATGCAGTGGCGGACAGGATGGAATGCATAGTGGACAGAATGTGAGAGTATTCCCACCCAGATGGATTATTATAATGCCTGGCTTCCATACTCCTGTTCTTATTGACATTGAATCTTTGGTTCCAAGATGGCCCACTTCATCACTGTGTTGCACATGCAGAACAGTGCACTGTTAGAGTACTAGTGGTTCCAATTCTTCGCCAAGATCTGCTGTGCTGCCCTGGCCACAAATATTGTATGTTTTTACACACATGAGTTCAGAAGTACAGTCCTGACTCTGCACTGGCCTCTGACTCAGAGGATAACTTCTTACATTCTTTTTAATTCACTGTAACCAAAACACAGTGCACACAGTAATTTTGGACATTCCATGATTGGCAATGTGAACAAAATGCAAATTTAGCAATTCCAATATTACCCAATTCCTGCCAGAGGATGCGATGGCAGCAATCTTTTGAGATTCAGGTTTGAACATTCATTTGATTATGTTTGGATTGCCATTTTCCTATTTTCATAAAAACACCCGCTGGGAGGCTCTCTTTAAAAGCTGCTGTGACAGCCCATATGCAAAAAGAATGGGTCAATAACTTTTTCCTCTGGTACCCAGTCTTCTGATAATGCTCAGTGCATGGTCTGTCTGAACTGGAACTGATGTACTGGCTGGTTGAGAAGAAAGTACCCCAGAAGATTGGTGAGGGAGGACAAGAGACAGCAGACCATGTAGGTCTCTTGGAGCTTAACCAGACAGTATTCAGGGTTACCCATTAATTTTAATGGAAGTTTTGTCTCTTTGCCCATCTGAAAAGTTTTAGATTGCCTCGCTTTTAGTTCTTCGAAATCGTGCCACAAAATGAGTTCACCCAGTTGCACTGCCATGAACATGGTGTTGTCGTTTGACATAGTCACTAATTCACAGGGCCCAAAAGCATGTAAGAGAGCCAGAGAAACGTGCTGGAGGTCTGTAATTCCTCATTCCAAGACTCAAATACCCCTTTCAGTGCACTCATCAATCATTTTAGGGTCACAAGGTCATTAGGTGATCTCTGATCAGAAACCTTCTTCTCTTGCCTAACCCAGCCATTCAGGGCTGTACTTATTGGGAAACTGGCAGTGGTAACCACTTCCCCTCCTAGTTTTGTGAAATGGGCCACTGCTGATAGGTATCTTGTAACCCAACAGAAGTACTCATCATGGGCCCAAACCCCGATGCCTGGAGCAACACCTGGTGGCCCCCGCCCTTGGAAACCCGCCAACCCCCACGGACCACGCACGCAACCTGGGAATCCTCCTGGACTCCGAGCTCAAAATGGACCGCCAGATCAACTCCGTCTCGTCTTCCTGCTTCCACACCCTCCGCCTCCTTCGTAGGACCTTCAAATGGATCCCCCTCGAACACAGAAAGACCGTCACTCAAGCCCTGGTCACCAGCAGACTCGACTACGGCAACGCACTCTACGCCGGAATAAACAAAAACCTCACCGCAAGCTACAGAACATCCAGAACGCCGCCCAAGACTGGTCCTCAATCTGACAAAACACTGCCACATCTCGCAGCACCTGCGCACACTCCACTGGCTCCCCGTCGAGGCTAGAATCACCTTCAAGATACTCACCCACGCACACAAGGCCCTCCACGACACCGGACCAGCATACCTGAACAGCCGACTCAAATTCCACGCACCCCAAAGGACCCTACGATCAGCCCAGCTCTCCTACGCCGTGGTCCCCCGCACCAGAAAGACCAGATCAGGAGGCCGCTCCTTCTCCTTCCTCGCGGCCAAAGCCTGGAACGACCTTCCGCTCCACCTCAGACAGACAATATCGCTCCCCATCTTCGCAAGAAACCTCAAAACCTGGCTCTTCGACAGACCCCTTGATGGACTGGAACCTGCACCCCCCCCCTATCCCTAGCGCCTTGAGACCCTTACGGGTGAGTAGTCACGCTCAACAAACGCCTGATTGATTGATTGATTGATTGATTGCATGAGTTTTCCCATGGTTCCTGAGCCAAGCAAAAGCTTGTGCATCTTCTTATCCTCTGGGTGGCCCTTTTTCCTAGCTAGAGAATCAATCACTTTTGAGGACGTGTTGTGGAAACCTCTGTATCTGACTCTATATCCAGGAACCAGTGATTGCTCCTCTAAAGCCGCTACCTCAAGTCTACTTCACTACACACAACCACTTTGTCAGAAATGGCATCATCTCTTCCTTTCATTGGGGGTTTAAGCCGCAACGAATTGTGTCCACTGAAAATGGGAAAGCATCAGAGGCTACGCCTTTTACATGACATTATCAAAACGCAATGCTCCCCACCAGGCAACCTTTGACAAGCTCTGGACCATTTGCAGACTACACATTTATTACCTGCACAGTTGCCTTGTTGTCTGACAATAATGTGATTCTTTTGTTTGCCTTGTGACTAGAGATAAAGGACCAGTACTTTGGGAAACAATTTCAGGACAGCAATATTGGTCCTCAACCTATGTTTCTGCCAAACGTTTAGCCACTGTACTGGTGGATGTGAAGGGTGGAGGGCACTTTGCAGAAACATGCACCTAACCTCCAGACAGATAGCATGAGGGCAAACAGACTGTGGGGATGGATTGCCCACGGGGATGTTGGCAACAACATTAGATGCCAGAGGGCGTGAAATGGTGTCTTGACTATGGCACCCAGCAAGATATGACGGTAAATCCACAAAGCCACTCTGCAGCAGCGCACTGCCTACTTGGGACTGGTGAAATATTCTTCTCAGGGAAGACTGGATCTCAATAACCCTACACTGGCCTTTCAAAACACACCCAGATGTCAGACTGACTCTGCTGCCACTTGCTGCACCTTTTAAACAATCAGAGCAGACCGCCAAACAAACACTGCACGCAAAAAGAGCCCAGGCCACTCGTGCTCGCACCTTCTGTAGCCTCTGGCCTCATTCTTCCTCTCCCCAGTGATGCCCTCTATGGGTTGGGCACACTCTCTCTGGTGCTTCCATGGCACTTGTGGAGGAACAGAATACCTCCTATAACAGGGGAGCAACAGAAGTTGCTGTCCCCTCTATTGTCACCCTGTAGGTGACATGGCAAGCTGCATTCTGGACATCAGCCCCTTTAGTCTTAGACAGTAATGGCCTGTGACAATTCTAGGTGAACCCCGAGAGCGGATGATTCTTGCAAAGAAATATTTATTTCGGAGTGATACCCCATAAAACATACACAAAAACATGCTAAAACAAAAAACAGTACTATGTATCTATATACATATATACATATTTTTTGTGAAAAATTGCAAAAGGTTTTTCCAAAACCGCCAGTCATTGCTTACCGCAGAGCTCCAAATTTACGATCTCTTATTGTGAGAGCTGAACTCAAGCAAGTTGTAACAAATGCAGGGGTTCATTGCTGTGACTCTAAAAGGTGCATCACGTGTGAATACCTTTTACAAACATCATCAGTAACTAGTTCTGTTACAAGAAGGACCTATGGAATAAGACAGCATCTTACATGTCGCTCAACATGCATTATTTATGTGATTCAGTGCCAACGGCAAAGCTGTAAAAAACAATATGTAGGCCAAACAGTGAATGACCTCCGTACACGATTCAGGAACCACAAATCGGCAATAATTAATAAGAAAATTGACCAGCCTGTAGCCAATCATTTTAACCTTGTGGATCATTTACTATCAGATTTGAAGATTTTCCCCGTGGAACATGTCTCAAAGGAAGAACTACTGGACTCCAGAGAAAACTTCTGGATGTACCGTTTAAAATCACTGCATCCAGATGGACTGAACATTACTGATAATACAACCTGATTACTGCATATCTCAAGAGCTCTCAGGACTGCATTGATTCCACATTCCAAATAGAATCTTCACTCATGATGCTTTTTGAAAATTCAGCTGTGTCATCTGTGCAGCCACTGAGCAAACCATCTTGTACTACCTGAGGAAGGCGGAAGCTGAAACGTTGTAGTTGAAATATATTTTTGTTCTTTGGTGAATCTATCTGTTTGAGTCACTTCTTTCTTGGATATTTTATTTCTTTGTGACTCATTGTATCCTTTGGGATCCAGATTTTTGCCCTGGCTGGCTGTTGTTTTCTTGTGATCCTCCATCTTCAAGTATACTCTTTTTGGGATTACAAACCTGTATCCTCCCCGGATCCGACACTCAAGCCAGAAGCAACCACCATGTCAAGAACAAATCTACATCCTAGATATGCGCTGTTCATCCAGGAGAAAATCAGTAAGTGCCAATTTACAATAGCACATTTACAAATCTATAAAAAACTTAACATCTATCCTATGGGGTTGGAGGTTAAGTCTAAGCCACCTTTTAAACTAACTAGTTGTGAATGGTCAGCTACATGGAATATTTTACTGCATAACTCATCAATGGCCCTACTATTGGCATCTATTAAAGTAACCATTCAAAAAATGCAAATGCTTAAAGCCAAGCTACAAAAAGAACTGGAACTTTTAAAGAACACAAAAAGTGACTCTGAAGTGGCACACATACTACAGAGGGTTGCAGTAGTAAAAAAGATGACTGCCAGGAATGCTATTGAAATTAAATCTGCAAAACTAAAAAGAGATATGTTAAGATTTCATATACCTCCTCTTCCAACTCACCACTTTCTAAATCATTCTGTTTTTGGAGATTTTCTTGTCAGTGTAAGCCCTGTGAGTAAACAGCATAAAAAAACAGAAGATTTATAAGACAAAAAAAGCTGCATAGCATCAGCCAGCTACAACCCTTCCAGACATCCGACCCAGTTATTGACTTGACTGGAGGGCTCCTATCACCAGGTGAATTGAACCTCTTGAGCAAAGGCCTCTATTTCTGTCCTGTACCGAAGGACCATAATATGGCCAACATGATGAGAGACCTAAAAACCTTCGAGAGAAGATGCAGACTTGCAGAATACTTTTACAATAATTCTAATGTTGGTCTGCCAAGCTACCTTCCAGATCCATTTAAGAAGTTCCGCCATCCCAAATCATGGACTCCTCAATGTGGTAGAAATCCTGTTCTTGATACATACATTTTATCCATCAACAAACTCATCAAGGAATCAACACCTAAGAGGATTTTTGATAACATTACCCGAGAAGAGAGAAAAGCTCTCCACCTCCTTCAACAGAGAATGGATGTCATTATAAAACCGGCAGACAAAGGTGGTGCAGTGGTTGCCTTGAAAGTAAGTGATTATATTGAGGAAGGAATGAGACAACTAATGGATACCAACACTTACAAACCTTTAGAAACTGATCCCACAGAAGACTTAAACAAAGAAATTAAGAACATGGTTGTAAGGTACAAGAGCTTAAACCTCATTGATGAAACAACAGCAGATATACTTGTTCATCCCAAACCAAGACCTGGGAGATTTTATATGCTTCCCAAAATTCACAAAATGAACAATCCTGGCCGTCCCATCATCTCTGGCAATGACACAGCTACTGAGAGACTATCTTTATTTGTCGACCTGCACCTCCAGCCCATTGTACAGGAACTTCCATCATTTGTTAAAGATACCAGTCACTTCCTTCAGATTATTGAAAAATTAAACCAAACCTACACATTTGATGATGATACTCTTCTGGCTACATTTGATGTTACATCATTATACACCAATATACCACATGAGGATGGGCTTATGGCATTATCTGAAGCTCTTAATAAAAGAACTGTGAAAAAGCCATCAACAAATGTGCTTACCAACTTTGCAAGAGTTATCCTTAAATCCAACAATTTTACATTCAATGGTAAACACTATCTGCAGATACAAGGGACTTCCATGGGCACTCGGATGGCTCCATCCTATGCAAATATCTTCATGGGCAAACTAGAGAACTGTATACTTGCTACTTATAGCATCAAACCACTGGTATGGCTAAGATACATTGATGACATATTTATAATATGGAATGCAGGAAGTAGAGCATTGGAACAATTTACAGCTTATATCAACAATATCCATCCTACCATCAAATTTACCAGCAGCAATACTAAACAGAAGCATCATCTCCCTTTTCTGGATGTGCTACTCACCATTCAAGAACAAAAAATTACAACTGATCTGTACCACAAGCCTACAGATGCTCATTTGTATCTAAACTGGACTTCATGTCACCCACACCACACTAAACTGAGCATCATCTACAGCCAAGCACTCAGAATAAGACGCATCTGCAGCAATGAGGAAACCTGTAAAGACCATCTACAGGAGCTTGCTACATTATTTAAAAGACGAGGCTATCCTCTGCATATCATACAGCAACAAATTGACAAGTCTTTGCAGTTACCCAGAGAAGCACTTATTTGGAATACCAACGGCAGAAACAAAAGTGACAGAACTCCATTTGTGGTTGACTATCATCCATCAGCTCCCAACTACAGAAATATAATGCAAAAACATTTCCCTTACTGTCTACTTGTGAAAAATTGCAAAAGGTTTTTCCAAAACCGCCAGTCATTGCTTACCGCAGAGCTCCAAATTTACGATCTCTTATTGTGAGAGCTGAACTCAAGCAAGTTGTAACAAATGCAGGGGTTCATTGCTGTGACTCTAAAAGGTGCATCACGTGTGAATACCTTTTACAAACATCATCAGTAACTAGTTCTGTTACAAGAAGGACCTATGGAATAAGACAGCATCTTACATGTCGCTCAACATGCATTATTTATGTGATTCAGTGCCAACGGCAAAGCTGTAAAAAACAATATGTAGGCCAAACAGTGAATGACCTCCGTACACGATTCAGGAACCACAAATCGGCAATAATTAATAAGAAAATTGACCAGCCTGTAGCCAATCATTTTAACCTTGTGGATCATTTACTATCAGATTTGAAGATTTTCCCCGTGGAACATGTCTCAAAGGAAGAACTACTGGACTCCAGAGAAAACTTCTGGATGTACCGTTTAAAATCACTGCATCCAGATGGACTGAACATTACTGATAATACAACCTGATTACTGCATATCTCAAGAGCTCTCAGGACTGCATTGATTCCACATTCCAAATAGAATCTTCACTCATGATGCTTTTTGAAAATTCAGCTGTGTCATCTGTGCAGCCACTGAGCAAACCATCTTGTACTACCTGAGGAAGGCGGAAGCTGAAACGTTGTAGTTGAAATATATTTTTGTTCTTTGGTGAATCTATCTGTTTGAGTCACTTCTTTCTTGGATATTTTATTTCTTTGTGACTCATTGTATCCTTTGGGATCCAGATTTTTGCCCTGGCTGGCTGTTGTTTTCTTGTGATCCTCCATCTTCAAGTATATATATATATATATATATATATATATATATATATATATATATATATACATTAAATACCTATACAAAATGAAAAATTGACATTCAAGAGTCTTATAAGCATTCAGAATATAAGCATAGCAACCCATTACCTAGAAACATCCTAGAAGTCAAAGTTCCTTCCACACATGCGCATTACACAAAAGCAACCTAAAAGTCAAGCCCCAACCGCCTTCTATTTAGCCAAGCATATTGCAAGAACCTACTTAAGCAAAATGCAATAGGAGGGGAAGTGTCCGATTTAAACACTCTCAGGGGAGACAGATAATGCCGGAAGCCGACACTAAGACATAATGTGCAAATGTAACTTCCTTTGTGCTACATTGTATGTTGGACAAAAGAAAAACATATGCTTTTCTGTTTCCTGGCTGTTGCACAAAGAGTAAAAGCTATTATTGGCAGGTTTTCTACATCAATGTAAAGCTTTTAATATGGAGAATTCCATAGCGAAATTTCATGAAGAGCCTTTTCGATAGTGGAGGTTGTGTATTTTCCGGGAATGTTTCAAAAGAAGGAATAGGTTGTAGGATTGGGATATTATAAGGTCCTGACGAATTGCCACATATCATTCTTACTACCTTTCTGGCAAGAAACATGTCGACCACTCATTGAACCCAACTTTATAAGAACAAGAGGGAACATTATTTCCTTTCTAGCTTCACTATGTTTTTAACCCTTAACAAGGACCACAACTACAATAAAGTAGTGACGTGGGGTCCCTTAGTTAATGTTATCCTTAGCATTTCACTCACTTTCACTCCAATTTACACCACTTGAGCACCCTCACCATAGGCTTGCTACGTCATCGAATAAAATTAAAAGTTCTCCGGCAAAGATCTTCCTCGAGTGGCCCGTTGGGCACTGCAGCTCCGGCACTACCATGTAAACTACTGGTAAGTGTCAACAGGTGAGTTGTGTGGCCCTAACGGTGCAGGGTGTAAACGAAGCAAAAGCAAGCAATGGAATACCCCTTATTTTGACCTTGTCTTTAGTTACCAAGTGCATACATTCCAATGACTCAAAAGTGACATTAAAGTCACCTCCAATCAAGAGCAGGGTTTTCGGTTTAGATTTGACAAATGATGATCCATGATAGTAAGGGTCTGTGACTCCTTACTAAGTGACATCGGACGGGTATACACACAATACATGTTTAGCGATAGCCCATTTGCCACTGTTAAATTCAATCCTAGAATATCTGGGAAACCAACAGACAAGGTTTCGATGTAAGAGTTCAGACTTATTCTTACCCATATAATTAATCCTCCATATGACTGCCCAGCAGATGGACAGACACTAATAAAATAAGTTTCAAACTGGCCATATGAACTGGTTCAGACAACTAGGTTTCCTGAAACATTAAAACAAGGTATATATCAATACATTCCAGGGCAAGAAAAGCAAGGGATGCATACCACCCTATTCCTTTGAGTGGATGAGATTAGCAACATCATAAGCATCTATAGTTCCCATTATGGCTTCTCCATCTCCCTTTGCACCTCCCAGAATATCCAGCTAGCCACTCTATCAAGGTCTAATTAGGGAACAGTTAGTAATAGCTCTGAAAGTTAATCGTCTGTGGTTGAAAGCATGGAATTTGGTGTTCGAGAGGGCAGTCAATAAGTATTTCTTAATGTTGGGCGCCATAGTGCCTAACTAGGGGTGGATGCTTATTGCCCTAAGACCAGTGGTGGGTGGTGCAATCACATGGGGGGCCAATTATCTTGTGAAGAAAGGGGATTCGTTTTAAACTGAATCCTGAGGGAATTTGGATGAATAATGCATACTTCCAAAGACAATAGCCCATCTACCAATTTCGACACTCTAAGGGTCTGCTTAATCATATCTTTGGTTTCCCAATTCCTTGATATTCGTTGAACCCCTAATATATCAGTTCGAACGATGGAAAGGCAGTTATGTTGGGACCTAATTCAGTAAATCCTCTTGTTTTTTTAATGAGTCACTGTCTTCCCTCATGTCCGCTCTCAGTCTTGGGCGTTGACCATGTAGACTTATCTCCCCCGGTATGTGGTTTTCCCTTCCAACTTCCCTCCTATTCTTGTTAGGATGAAAGTGTGAAGAGTGATTAATCTCAGCCTGCGCTCGCATAAACCTACGTCCACCTCTTGTCTCGTGAGATTTTTCCATCTAGACACAGTGTGGTACAGGTGGTGTTCCAGACGATATATCAGTATTCCTACTGGGTATACACTCTGTTGTAATTAAGAGCACATGGGAGATACGGCACGGGTATTCTTATAGTGCCCAGTTCTGTTATCCTTAAGGGTATGAGAATGACAATTACCCAAGGAAGTCTGTTTTAGCTCTGGGAGACGGGGATGGGGGATGCATAGTCTTATTCAGGCTGTGCATTGGCTCATTTGGAACGGATTGGGCTTATTACAATTTATACTAGTTAGAACTTCCTGCATCCTTAAAGCCAGCTTCCACACCAGATCTTTGAGTTCTTTGAGGTCATGCGCTTTCAAATGAAACCTAGAAATTAAGTGAATGAAGTAAAACCTCCCCGTGCTGGTCTATATTTTCTACCAAATTAGGTAAATTGTGATCATCCAATGTAAGTGTCAATAAAGATAGATAATAACAGATAATAATTGGTTTGACAAGTGCACATGTGTTGTATCAATGATTCGCAAGAGATTTTCCATTAGGTATAGCAGGGTTCGAAGAGCCGGATCTCATATAGCCATAGTGGTGGCAGCAGCTGAACCTCTAGTAATACTTTTACCAGGGCTATTAGTACCAATTCTAGGAATACTCAAATGACCTTTCCTCTTCTGGGTTCGTTGAAAAAAGCTTGTTACTTTGGTTGGGTATTTATCTTTTTTTGCAGGATTGGTATCTTGACTAAGTAGTGAATCGACCTCTTCAATTAGATCATTAATCTCATTAAAAGTACAATTTCCTGCTGCATGCCTCGGGGCTTGGGCGTTCTACTTGCTCCTAATCACGTCTCAATCGCTTTTCGCTTGCCCATTATATACAACTAAAATATGAATACTGCTAACAATCACTTTATATATGACCAGTATGTTTCTAAATAAACACCAGCTAAGGAGGAATGGGGAGCAAATTAGTCATAAACATTAGTCTCAGTCTCTAAACATCCAGGATCGTTCAACAGGACAGATGTATACGCACAATATCGCTAATGTGAAATTAGCTGTCAAGATATGAAAACAAAAGTCACCTTTTACAACAAGATCAGGGGGTGGTCCAGCCTTGCCTCTTCCAGGCGATGACGGGCAAAGACAGGCCTGCCCTTGGCATGGACGCTGCCCGCGCTCGTGTTTCGCTGCGGGAGTCCAACAGCACTTTTGTAGCGCAAGTTCCAGGTTTTCCTCCCTCGTCAAGGCAGTGTAGAGCAGGTGGATCCTCAGTGTCAACAGGTGAGTTGTGTGGCCCTAACGGTGCAGGGTGTAAACGAAGCAAAAGCAAGCAATGGAATACCCCTTATTTTGACCTTGTCTTTAGTTACCAAGTGCATACATTCCAATGACTCAAAAGTGACATTAAAGTCACCTCCAATCAAGAGCAGGGTTTTCGGTTTAGATTTGACAAATGATGATCCATGATAGTAAGGGTCTGTGACTCCTTACTACGTGACATCGGACGGGTATACACACAATACATGTTTAGCGATAGCCCATTTGCCACTGTTAAATTCAATCCTAGAATATCTGGGAAACCAACAGACAAGGTTTCGATGTAAGAGTTCAGACTTATTCTTACCCATATAATTAATCCTCCATATGACTGCCCAGCAGATGGACAGACACTAATAAAATACGTTTCAAACTGGCCATATGAACTGGTTCAGACAACTAGGTTTCCTGAAACATTAAAACAAGGTATATATCAATACATTCCAGGGCAAGAAAAGCAAGGGATGCATACCACCCTATTTCTTTGAGTGGATGAGATTAGCAACATCATAAGCATCTATAGTTCCCATTATGGCTTCTCCATCTCCCTTTGCACCTCCCAGAATATCCAGCTAGCCACTCTATCAAGGTCTAATTAGGGAACAGTTGGTAATAGCTCTGAAAGTTAATCGTCTGTGGTTGAAAGCATGGAATTTGGTGTTCGAGAGGGCAGTCAATAAGTATTTCTTAATGTTGGGTGCCATAGTGCCTAACTAGGGGTGGATGCTTATTGCCCTAAGACCAGTGGTGGGTGGTGCAATCACATGGGGGGCCAATTATCTTGTGAAGAAAGGGGATTCGTTTTTAAACTGAATCCTGAGGGAATTTGGATGAATAATGCATGCTTCCAAAGACAATAGCCCATCTACCAATTTCGACGCTCTAAGGGTCTGCTTAATCATATCTTTGGTTTCCCAATTCCTTGATATTCGTGGAACCCCTAATATATCAGTTCGAACGATGGAAAGGCAGTTATGTTGGGACCTAATTCAGTAAATCCTCTTGTTTTTTTAATGAGTCACTGTCTTCCCTCATGTCCGCTCTCAGTCTTGGGCGTTGACCATGTAGACTTATCTCCCCCCGTATGTGGTTTTCCCTTCCAACTTTTCTCCTATTCTTGTTAGGATGAAAGTGTGAAGAGTGATTAATCTCAGCCTGCGCTCGCATAAACCTACGTCCACCTCTTGTCTCGTGAGATTTTTCCATCTAGACACAGTGTGGTACAGGTGGTGTTCCAGACGATGTATCAGTATTCCTACTGGGGTCAAGATATGAAAACAAAAGTCACCTTTTACAACAAGATCAGGGGGGGTCCAGCCTTGCCTCTTCCAGGCGATGACGGGCAAAGACGGGCCTGCCCTTGGCATGGACGCTGCCCGCGCTCGTGTTTCGCTGCGGAAGTCCAACAGCACTTTTGTAGCGCAAGTTCCAGGTTTTTCTCCCTCATCAAGGCAGTGTAGAGCAGGTGGATCCTGAGACAGAGTCCATTTGACAATGCAACCCGCGCTGCCGGAGTCCAACAGCGCTTTTGTTGCAGGAGTCCCATAGCTCTCCTCCCTCAGGCAGCTTAGAGAAGGTGGATCCTGAGACCAAGAGTCTCTTATGCAATCAGATCAGCACAATCTGCAGGAGTCCAACAATGCTTTTGCGGTAGCAGTCTCGGGTCTCCAGCCCAAGCGTAGGTGGATCCTGGAACCAAGAGTTCCTTTTGCAATCAGAGTTAAACTGAGTGATTTTAAATGAACCATCATCGGAGGCTCAGCATCACAAGTCGCCCATCAAGAAGATATGAACTTCTGCAATCTACCAAAGAGGAGCCTGATATCCCCTCAGGTCTTTACTGAGACCCCTGAGATTTGCAGTTCAGCTCGGCTGCAGATGCACAGAGCATGGATTCACATTTTGTAGCTTTCATGCACTCTGATGTCCTACTTATTGTAGTTTTTGTCTTTTAAAATTGCACTAAGGAGGGAAAAGAGTTGTGCGTAGGATGCTTGGCTTGGCTCTTGTTTGGCTCGCCAGTCCCTATGGGACAAGCCCCAAGTCAGAGCCAATCATTCCACCAGGCTTCAGTTTTGCTTGACTTGCCCTGCTCTGTGTTCTACACAAACACAAAAAACAATGTTTGGCCTTTGCTAAATCCAACTGCGGTGGCCGATGCCTGGGTGCAAGACTGAGGGAGTGTGTTGGGGGTGGGGGTGGGTGGGTGAGTCACAGTTAGATAAGTGGAGGTAGCATATCTCCCCCCTCATGCCCCCCCCCTTCCCCCAGCAGCACAGGATGAGCGCCTCTCTCGCTTGTTAAGACTCCTTCCGAGCAGGCTGATGCCGTGTGTGGGAGTCTTGCCTAAGCAGGCCTCATTACCATTCTGCATTTAACAGCTCGGCAGAAGATAATACCTTTCAGGTTTGACCCAATTCTCGCTTTTTGTTGTCAGAAGCATTGGGAAGGCGACCTTCAGAGTCCCTGAGCTGCAGGGCTGAATGGGAAAAGGCTGCAGGTTGTGAGCTTGGGGAATACATTATAGGGGCCAGAGGCGGACTGACCCTGAGAGGCTGGAGCGTCTGTAAGGGCAGTGTGTTTGGGGCGGCATCAGTGATTATACTTATCTTGCGCATGTCTTTTCCCCGGACATACCGAGCCATTTGGAGGCATTGACTTATCAGAGTGTCTTCCATTTTTCTGGGCTACCTTCTTTGTCACAACCCATCTCCCTTAGGAGAGCGCTCCCAACTGGGGGCACCCCAGGTACAAGTATATGTTGCCGGGCAGGGTTTGTAGGCACAAAGTGATGGAAACTCTCTGGTGGGAAAATGTGTAGAATCACCCTAAGGGGGCAAGGGATGGGTGGTGCAGACCCTGTCCCTATGGGATGCATTTATCCACCAGTGTGACACACAGCCCTGATAAACAATGCATAATCAGCTCATCCACAGCGTCCCCACTCACTTGGGTTGAATAAAAGCAGGGTCCCCTTAAAAGGAGGTGCTTCACTCCAGCCATGCATCCCTGAGATTCACTCCATCCATGCATCCCTGAGATCCTGAAGAGGCTTTAGAAGTTCTTGGACTGCTGTTTGGGACTGTCCTCCTGTTTGAATTATTATCCACCACCGTGTCTGGTCTTGTTCTTCATTTTTGCTATCCACTGATCCGTAGCCAAAGCTATGGCTCTGGGTCTGCGACCTGTCAGCCAAGACGTTTCTGACAACTCCACTAGACAAGTGTCCTTAATGTGTTCTACCAAAAGGTGGTAAAGATGTCTACAGAGGTTTTCATTCATTTCCCTTCTCCCTTCGTGGCACAATATATCCAAGAAACCTACACTCCCAAAGTTGCCTGAAGATGGCACAGAGAGGTAAAGACTTGCAACTGACATGAAACACGAATTCTAGTGATCACTTTCAACTACTGCACTTAGATACTGCAGGGTTGTCGTATGAAGTGCTGTATGAAACATATTATTATTATCATTATTATAACTATTTTGTTGTTTCTTACTAGCTTTTTTTAATGTGTTACTCCATTTAGTGGTCTGTCCAAACCTTACCACGGCCTCTTTCTTATTGAGGTTTTTGCTGTTAATATGCATCCATTTCAGTTTTCATCACAGTGACACTGAGTGGCAGTCAACCAGCTGTCTCCCTTTCGTGTATGCCTTAGCACTTATATAGCGCAAACCTAGCTGGGTAGCAATAGAGCACTCTACTTTAATGGTGGCTGTTTGGGGATGATACAATATTGCAAACTTCAATGTGGAACTTACACCTATGAATAACACAATTATATAACATTCAATACATTTACAATTAGCTAGATTGCACACAGGTTTACAATTTAGGGCACACGAAGAGTATGTAAAATATCCAGAATCAAATCACATGATTTGTTTGTCCCAGGCTCCTAGTTTCCAAGTTAGCAGGTTAGTCACTAGACAACATCACTTTCTTCTCAGTTTCTGCGTCTCACTGGTAATTGAATGAAGCCAGCCATGGCAGCACATCGATGCTTACAGAGTTGCCCGTGTCAGTTCCTTGGAAGGGTGAGGGAGCTCTAGAGGAAGTCACTGGGGCTGGAGATACTGGTGCTTGGGTATAGCGTCTCTGGAAATAGGGAGTGCACCTAGTTGGGAAGGGGAGCTAGTGCTTGGACAGCAGCATCTTTTGTGCTTCTATCTGATCTCTCATGGTGAGTAACTCCCCTCTCTTTCTTGCCCTATAGTCTAGCCAGGAGATGAGCAGATTTACTTTGAGAATTGTTGCCGTCAGTTGCATGATTTTACAATGCACTTTTAGTAGCTGAGTCAGCTTCCTCAACACAGACTCAATTTGCACACTTTGTTTACATTTTAGAGTTTTAGGAGTTTAAACTGAGCTTTAGTGGGATAACGAGATTTTCCCTGAGATCCGGACTTATATCTCACTACTAGCAGCCAATATAAGCTGCCGATGTCCAGCTTTTTCCCAGATCCTTGTAACCGTATGTGCCACACGGCTGTGTCAAAGGGGAGGCTGCATGTGCACCATTGACCATGATATTGGTACTGGACCTGATATGGTGGTGCAGAGGAACATGGTCACCAGGCAGAATCAACACGTCCAGGCATATCACCTACATTTTGTCATTCTTGCCGTCACCTTCCACGACCTCTGGTGAGGGGGTCATTGGATGGCGTCAGGGCACTCTGAGGCACCTCCTCCTTTCTCCTAGGGTGTCTGGGGCCTCCTCACAGTCAGTATTTCTTGTCCCGAAAGCACAGATAGCAACACGGCCAGGTACAGCGCTCTGGGCCTTATGACAGCTATTGGAAGACAGGCAACGCAGGGCCCCATGCCAGCTATTTAGACACAGGCAGCACAAAGCTATGTATCAGGTCAACAAACACCCAATGTGCGTCCAGGTCTGTGTGCTTTCGTGACTTACTGTAGTGTAGCGCCATCTGATAGCCCAGATTTGAGGCAGTTAGACCACCAAGTCACTACCATTCATATTCAGTGCAGGGCCGAACATTTAATACTAGCCAGTCTGCCTGACCGCTTCCCAATACTCTTTCCCTAGATATGGAGAGGGCAGGTGTGTAGTTACAGTTGCAGTCTGTGCATTCTGAATGCTTTAATAGAGTAAGGCATCCTCTAGTCCCAGCCTGCTCTTTTGGTTGCAACAGGCATGCAGGGCGGCAGGTTTCGTAGTTGCCTTTTCAGGAAAGTTGTCTGAGAGCATGATTTGTGGATTCCTCACATGCAGTGCAGAGGAAGACAGAAGGGGTGGGACTTCCTCTATTATTCAGGTGGTGGTATGTCAGTCATCTTGACTGACAGACAGCAGGCAGACCGACATGCACAGTCACCCATGAAATCAGAGGGAACATCAGTTCAAAAACATTCACTGGGTGCCAATGCTTTTGTTGACAGGAGGAAAATTGTCTAACTTACAGGGTCGGCTTACTGCTCGCCTGTGCCAAAGTGATACATCGCTGTCATTAGCCAGTGAACTCACAGTAGGGGCAAGGGAGAAGCCAGAAAAATAAAATGCCCCCATTTTGAGCTATGGGGCTGCCACCAAGTGAGTGAATGAAGTATTTGATCCTAGTCATTTCAAGGAAATTCCCCAGGAATTGTTCCCTCAAATAAAGTTTCCTTAATTTTTTTCTTCCTTTCTCTTTCCATCTTTCAATTTTTGTTTTATCCCGTATAATCTAATTCCCCTCCTGCTTTTTTTCTTAAATTTTTCCTTCCTTCTTTGCTCCCGTCTTTCGCGCTCTCACTTCATTTGCCCATCACTTATCTTTTCTTTGCGATTTTCATCATTCCTGTCTCTGTAACCATGCTTGGTTACTTTGCCACCCCTCTACCTCATAACTGTCATGTTATCTTCTTTCTGTTATTTATTTGCTTCTGTCTTGAAACCCTGTCACAGTTTAAAGTGAAGAAGATCCAATCATGGATAAAATCCAAGTTAATCTGTCCAAGTGACTAACTAGTCTAGTTGCCTGGTTCACTAGTCTAGTGCCTGGTGGCCTTTGGAACTGGGTGCTTCTCCGTCTCCAATGTTGCAGGCCAGGAATTTGGGAGTCAGATTTGATAACAAACTCTCCTTCACCCCACAGGTGAAGGCTGTCTGCTTTTCGATTTTAAAAAGCTTAAGAGGTTTTGAGCCTGGTCCCCGAAGCGCCAGGAACACTAGAGCACACACTTTGATTACCTCCCACCTTGATTATGCAGACATTCTCTATCTAGGCCTTCCAGAGTACCTTCTCCAGTGTCTCCAGCTGGTTCAGAATGCTGCTGCTCGGTTACTCCTCAATATATCGAGATGGGGCCCTATCTCAGGGTACCTAAGGTCTCCACATTGGCTGCCGGTTCGCAAATGCATTTCTATTAAATGCTTTCTGCTTACCTTCCGTGACTTTCATAACAAAGGTCCTGTTCTCAGAAGGAGAATTCAGTACTATGTCCATTCCAGATCCTTAAGATCTTCCAATCAATTGTTACTCATGGTTTCCCCGGTTCGGTGCGCCTGTTTAGGAAGCTGTTCCTTGACTCATTAGGCCCCTAAAATGTGGAGAGCTCTGCCACTATCTATTCTGGCTTCTCTTGATGAATCTTCTTTTAAGAAAGCACTTAAAACTTGGCTCTTCCAGTCATGTTGATCCCCATCATTTTCATATTCTGCAGGAGCGCTGGAGTGTCTTTGACAGCTGTGTGCTTTACAAGTGGCCTATTCATTCATTGTTCAACCCGCTAGAGCTGGCATAGAAGGTGCTTCACTACACCGTTGTGTAGGGATGTTCCATGGGGAATACTTTTAAATTTGGGCTCCTTTTTCCAGCACCAACCCAGGCTGCTGCAGAGGCACATTGAAGTGGAGCCGAGGAATTTTGTTCCTACACCATCACTGCAGGACTCATTGACCAAGGCTTATTACTTCTAAGCATTTTTTTAAAGCAAGCCACTGACCATATATTAACCCTTGCATGCTGGGGTCTCCTTCCTCCTGCAGGGTTCGGGGTTCTCGATCCTTCGGTTGGCAGTGTGCAGAAATATTTACACCCTGGAAATGTTCAGCATTTAATTTGTAAAATATTATTAGGTCAGCTTGTTCCATGGAATCTTGGATTGTGGATTTCATGGGATGCGCCTGGAGAGAAGGCGGTTGGGCAGGATGGTGGCACTCTCTACCTCTGTGCTTGAATAAAAGGATCCTCTACTCACCCAACGCTGTGACTTCTTTTCAGTGATGACGAGCGTGGATTGGTAGCTGCATTTACCGTTTACCTGAGGTGCGCCTACTAGTGAGAGCGGCCGTCACTCACTGAACCTACACGTGCTGGCAATCTGACGGGTGTGTTACTGGATCCGGCGGACCGTGGCACTGAGATGAGCAGCGAGGCAGGCGCCTTAAAGTGAAGCACTGACATTAAGGCAAAGTGTGAAGTTTCCCAACTAGTGCCGGTTACATTTTGGATCAACGCACATGTGCGATCGTGCGCATCACAACCACCATTTTTAAAGCCCCGCAGAATTCGGGACACTCCTACCCACAACTATTTAAAGTCATGGGGGACAATTAAAATTTCACAAGCCTACAATTTTTATGTCCGGTGCTCTGTATTACCTGTGAACCTGATTATTGCAATTGCATTCGTAAGAAAAGGCACTTTGATACTAAGAAATATTAACTTATCCTGTGGCTGTTTGGTCTTTGCTTCACATTAAGTAGCATGGAAGGTGTTTCTCCTCGACTACCAATCCTGGCAACTCCTGGCAAACCACCTTTAGAATGGACATGATGGAAGGAGTCAATTGAAGCTTATCTGGACGCAGTGGATGGTGATAGGTTCACCAATAAGAAAAAACGCCATTTTGTGACACACAGTGGACCCATGAGAGTTCGAAAGTGTGAGCTTCTTCCTCTTCAGGTTGACAATCGGTAAATTGGTTCTGTTCCGAGTATTGAAAGATCACAGCCTCGCCTCAGGCAAACACTGAGTGGAAGAACTCCAAAATTTCTATGCCCTTGAAACATTGGGCCATAAAAAGGATAGAAGGTCACAAAAAAAACGAAAATGGGTACCCTTTAAAAAAACTTGCAAGAGTGATTTGTGATTATTTTTAAATTTGTATTCTCCTCTTGCTGACAAACTGAACCAATGCACTGTAAAACACAAAGACCACAATTTCAGCCCTTCATTATCTGTCATGTATCTATAATATTATCTCGTATCTATTATGTATTGTGCATTAGTTCTTTTTTGCACTAATCCCCAACATCCCTATCATGCTTAAGCTTGCTTTTCTTCCTGAACAAAAAAAATGCATGATCCAAACATTGGAGTTACACTTGCCGTAGCGTTCGTGCTATGTTGCGAGATTTGTAAAGTGCAAATTTGCTCATCTCTGAGTATTGTTGGAGTTTAGCGAGCACGGCCACTAGCAGGACCAGTAGAATGATGAGTTCATGCAGGACCAAATTATATGTCAGGATTAACCGGGTTATTCACTAACAAGTCGTAATTGGCCATTGCATGGAATCACGTTTTATTAATACTGCCCCTGTAGTGTAGGGCTCAGTGGTCTGTATAATTTAAGCGTACAGCATGGAAATAGCCCTTTCTCACAAGGAAAAGCCTGTTGAGCACTATTGTACATTACATAGTTATTACCTAAGTGTCTTTAAAGGAACCATGGTAACAGATCAGACATTTTAAAACAGATGTAAAGTGCCTTGGACATTTCTAAATGCAGAGCACCCCAGCGATTTATAGCTGCTTTTTCTGATAATGGTGCAATGTAAACAAGAAATGGCTAAAACTGTGAAGCATTTTCCTGACAAAGAGTATTTCTTTTTCCTCTCTGTCCTGTTTGAAACACATCTAAATGTGTAGGGTTTCCTAATGTTTACTAATACACTGGTCTAGTACATCCATTATTGATAATAATACCACCTTACTGCAATGCACCACCTTTTAGAACCTGAATACAGCAATTAGCTCTTGCAAGATGACCAGTTAACATTTTACTTTTTACCTTTGTGAGAAACACTTGTTTATAAGTGAAAATGGCAGCTCATGTAGCAGTTGTTGCATTATGTGACACATTCAGCAAATCCATGTGTCGAGAAAACCAATACCCACAGAACCACATAATTCCAGTGGTCCTGTATATGCATCTACAGAAAGAAATATCTTACTTTGAAAGATGCAACTATGGAACATAATATTCCTGTCCGATATACAGGCTTTTATTAAGTCTCAGACTCTTATGAGTATGTCATACTTGAGTGAAGTTAGTAAGACAGCTTGGCTGGCTTTTGTGCTTGCCTCACAGGTTTGTGTGACACCTTAGGGTCACAAATGAAGATCTTAGATGAGGTTGACCAAGACCATTACCATTCCAATGCCAATAAAAGGTTATCAGTTTATCTTGAATGTTTTTAAAGTGGTAGGAGGAAATACAAGAGGGAGCATCTGGCATATGTATAACAACCTCCGAAGGAAATTCATTTTACAGCTGCTATGAGGCCGAACCAAGATAACTCCTGCTTACCCCAGTGATAGAGGTCTATAAGGAGAACATCCAACAGTGGGGGCAAGATGACATTATATAGTTGGGACAGAGAAGCAGTAATCTTGATCCCTATATACTGGAAGGGGGTAGGTGATATCTTGAAACCTTCGGTCCTAGCTGCAGTAAACATTTTATCCAAAGGTGTTGGGATTTATGAAACAGTAGATTATTAGTAGTTGATGTGGAATGCTGAAGCCCTACCAAAATTTCGAAGTCCTGCAATTAGAGAATATCATCCACGAAGAGTGCAAATTTGTAAGTAGTCAGTCCCACTTTTACACCTCGACTGTGAGGGTTATGGTTATTTTTTTCACTAAAGGCTCCATACCCAGAGCGAATAGGGACAGTGATAGGGGACATCCCTGAAGTGTGCCTCTGGAAAAAGCTATAGGTGGGGGTTTAATCCCTTTAACATTGAATTTAGTGTTAGGGTCGTGGAAGTTTGCTGGTACCTAAGAGGTGATGTTGTGGTCCAAGTTTATTTTGTTTAAGAGCAGGATGAAAAGTTCCAATTGACTCTATCAAATGCCTTGTCCACGCTCAAGTGAGAAAAGAAGAGTATCTGGGATTGTGTTGTGGTCACAACTTCTATCAAATGTAAGGCCAAGCAAACAGTGTCCAAAGCTTGTCTGCCCTTAATGAAGCCACACTGGACTGAGTAAATCAGAATATGCCAAATATCTTCGAGGCAAGAAGTGAGAATTTTAGTATAAAGTTTAACATCAGTATTAAGTAAGGCTACGGACCGTTATGAGTAGCAATTTGTGCGGTCCTTATTAAGTTTCAGAATAAATATTGTTTCTGATTCCATCATGTTGTCAAAGACTTTGTGGGAAGACAAAAAATAGTTAAAGACCTTGGCTAGGGTTTCCCTGTTCGCTTAGTATATTTTTTAATGCTTTATTAAATGTGGCTGTGAAGCTGTCTGGTCCTGATGCCTTGTTGTTGGGAGGTTCCTTATAGCTGGAATGATGTCACCAGGAGCCATATATTCATTGAGAGCGTCATCAAGCTCCCGTTCAATCAGGGGAGGGGATAATATAATGTCCTATAAGTGTCTGTTCTGATACTTACTCCCTTCTGTATAGGTCTGAAAAAAACATGAAAGTTCTGAGCAGTTTCCTCCGGGGGTGCCACCAAATTCCTGGAAAGGGTGTCAGGGGCGTAACACAGGCCCCCGCAGCCCCGCGGTGCGGGGGGGGGCAAAGCTCCAGGCCCCCTCAGCACAGCACTTCGGCCAGAGAGCTCTTGATAGAGTCCGGAGGGGGCCCCTCCACGTACCATGCAGGGGGGGCCCCCTCCATATTCGTTACGCCACTGAAGGGTGTATTATCTATTTAATAACGTTACATGATGTTTGAATTTTCAATTTGTGAGCCAAAAGGTGATCTGCTTTGTTGCCCCTAGAGTGATAGCGCTGATTCATATGCAACATTTTATCGGTTGTTTTGCCTTGAAAGAATTGTTTTAACTCACTTCTAGCCTTCTGGAGCTCTCTTTATTTATATCTATATCCTGTACGTTCGTGGTGTAATTTGAGGTCCCTTACCCTCTGTTCTAGTTCTATTTTCTTTGCCTTATTCAGGTGGAAGAAAGTGGTAGTATGAGAGATGAGTTCTCTGCGGATGACCTCGATGGCCGCGTCACATACAGTATCCAAAAAAAACTCACCTTCTGTGTTCTCTTGGAAGTAATGTTCTATAGTTTCTCTAATTGAGTGGCGATCTACTGGGTCACAAAATTCTGTCTCAATCATAAGCCAGTGTCTGGTTAAAGGCCGTATGAGGAATAGTATGTCATCAATTATCAGGGAAACAGGGGCATGATCTGTGAGAACCTGTTATTCGGGATCACAAGAAAGGATCAAGTGGGTATATTCTTGCTCAATAATTAAGTAACCTATCCTGAAGAATGTCTTGTGAACGTTGAAGTAAAATATATAAGTCCTATCACCTGGGTAGGAGTGGAGCCAAGTGTCTACTAAGTGTAAGTCTGTCAATGCTTCTGTCAGGGAGTGTGGGGTGACTGTGTGTCCTCCTAGCGAGCCTGATTGATCCTCATTAGGGTGCAATATGGCATTGAAATCTCCACCTATTATCATCAAGCCTTAGGCTAAATCCGAAACATGGGAGAACAAATCCAGAAAAAATGGCTCCCTATTTTTTTGGGAGCATAAACATCAGGGTGTTTAGAAACCACCACTTTTAATAAATTCCTGTCAATTCAGTTATAGAATGTTATGTACTAAAGTGAAACTCTTCTGCATGTTACACAAATACACTGTTGAATTTTGAGAAATTTTCTATCATAGTTTCCATCAAAGGTTCTACACCTTAAAGAAGATGGAGCTTGCAATCCTAGAGCGAATTTAGCACCGGCAGCCCTGGCAGGGCAGCACCTGCATTGTGTGCTGCACATTTTCAAGACAGGGCACATCATAGTGGTGTTGTAAGAGCTTCACCTAAATCACACCAGGCAGAAAGTCAGGAAATACATTTTATTTGGTATTTCACAACTCTGTCAAATGGCACAATGACATATAATACCATCAGCCATTCTTGGCTTTTGAGCCAACAGCATGTTCCCTTATGGAGCTCGTAGATTTGATTTTAACGGTTTCACTGCGCTTAAAATGCCAGTATGCAAAGTGCTGTCAGCTAAAATGCCAGAATTGTCCGAAGGTGATATACATGACAGGAAGCCACTTGTCAGATACGCTTTAAATTTTTATGACGTCTATTTACAAAAAACTGCTTGTCTCACATGTAAAATTAAAAGTAAACTCTGATTTCATATTTTGTGAGGATTCACTCTTTCTTTGACATTATGAATTAAAACTAGCATTGGCTATGCAAATTGTTTTGTCTTTAGTGTAATTGAAAGTTTTATACCGAGCTTCATAGCACAATAAAGGTACAACAAGGACAGTAGGCAACCTTCTCTCACATGAAGAATAAATAAAGGATGGGTGACAGTAGCAGGAGGGATGTGAGAGAACACTCAGCCCCTCCCCAAGACCCTCAACTTACCTTCTGCTCCGCGTCCATGGTTCCCGTTCTTCATGAGTCACGATGACGATGACGAGGGCTGGGAAAAGAAACAAACAGTAGGAAAGGACTCTCATTCACTCCTACAGGGCGGAGATGCCATAACTCGACAGTTGGACCAATCACACAGGGAAGGTGTGAGGCCAAAAGACCAATCAGGAATGAGAGGAGGAGAAAAGGAGACGAAGAAACAGATGAGGGACGAGGAAGAAGACGCTGACAGGGAGAAGGACGCCGTTAAGGAAAGCACCGACCAGGGAGAAGACGCCGGCGAGGAGGCGGACGCGGCAGTCATAGCGAAGGAAGTCACCAACAGAGACGTTGCCGAGAAAGACGCCCCCACCGAAGACGCTGAAGCCGGGGAGAATCCTGACGTCTGGTCCGAGGAGTGGTGGTTCCCAGAGGAAGCACAGGATCCGCCGCAACTCTGGAGAGTTGCGGCATCACGCGCTACGTGATACGGGAAAAAAGGGGAAGGTCGGGTAACGGATCAAGATAGTGGGTGTGAACCGGAGCTTTACTCCCCCCTTCCTCACTCCAAAAGGGCCTAGACTCCCACCAAGAACGCGCATTTGCTTTTGCCTTATGTTATATATATATCATTTTTTTGTACACCTTTTTTCTCACCACATTGAGTCACCCCCCCCTTCATAAAAAAAAGGGCCTCCTAAAGAATATAAGGAGATTGATAAACAGGTGATGAAAGAAAGAAAAGAGACCTGAAAACCGGAGTAACAATTATACGCATGCATGCCTTCTTTCTCTTTTGTTTGCCCACTCACTGCAACACAATATCCTCCACTTGGGTGTGGTGAAAGAATATCGATAATTATAGTAAACATACTTACCGCTTTTTTTTGTGTTGTTCCACCCTCTGCAAGCTACTCGGGACCCCTCCTTCAAGATGTAGAAGTACCTAGAAGAAACCAGAAGAGAGAGAACCGTGAAGAAACAACTGTTTGTTTTATGAATCCCTAACAAAGCATATTGTACTCTAATTTTGAAACAACATCTAATTGCAACTATCAAGTGAACAATCAAAATAAAAGACCCATTATTAATCCTATACGGCCTCCTCGCTTCTATTTCCACCCATCCCTCCGACAAGGGATATCGCACGATTCTCTCACACATACGGGACCGGTGCAATACAGGTGTCTAAGACACTAAAGAGGAGTTAAAGGACTCTTGTCTGTGATCTGTAAACAGACACAAACATATAAGTAAATAAACTCCCGGAAGAAACATTGAAACCACTCCTGGAATTACCATACATTCATGTACTCATATAGGATGATGAATCTTCACCTATCTAGTGATGTGTGCTTCATCAGTGGGTTCCACATCTAGCATTCGGAGGCATCCAAAAGTACTACTGTTCACTGGCTGTATAGTCTGTTAGTTATAGGTTCTAAAGTAATGTGCAGTTATGTCCCTTATATTGACTTTTATGTTCTTCCTTTTTCATGCCTATAATAAAAAATGTGTGCGGGTGGGCTAAAAATATTTTTACTGGTGTCTCCCTATCAAAAGATTAAAAAGAGAAGGGTGGAACAACGAACCCCGGTTATCTTTTCCATCCACATGTTTTGGTGCACAAGGTTTGTCCCTAATGGCCAGGCACATTCCTTAGGACTATAGATATCTTACATCAAATATTGGGAAATAGTCCGTGGTTCATAAGGCATGTTATTCAAGTGCATGTATTATATCCTTTGTTCTTCATAACATAGGGCAACAGCAGTGAAAACACCCCTTCTTCATAGAACAGGTACTCTTTGGCAATAACAGAGCAAGCGTCCCTCCTTTAGGGGACATGCAGAGCTAGGCCAGCAGCCACATAAGTTTTCCCCATATACAAGACAGGTAAAAATTGGGCAATTGCAGTGAAAGCTTTGTTTCATCACAGAACAGGTACAGCATAGTAGTAACCAAGCAAGTTTCCCTCTCTCACAAAATGCAGCAATTATAATCTTCCACTCACCGAAGAAGAGATCTAGTTGGCCAGACTCTTACAAACTTTCATCGCTCACAAAACATGTACAGTTAGGCATGAGTGATAATAGGTAATTGTTGTTTAGACCAGCTCGGCCACAGATCAAGTAATTATGTTCCCGACAGGCATGCAGAAGCCGGCCTCTTCATAAAGATTTTGAATGCTCATGCGCAATCTCAGCCTTGGTGCTGCACTTGTTCAAAAGTGAGGGCCACCACTGAGTCTTTTTTTTTTAAAGTTTGAGTTCATTAAGAACAGCAAAAAACAGCAGTATAATAATTAGTATAAGTCATATTAACAAAAAAAGAACAAGAGTACTGAGCATGAAATACAATACTTGCAGGGAATATTGCTAAAAATATATATAAGTATAGGAAGATGTAAATTGTACGCTGCAAGAAATTGTATAAATACATAAGGAATATGGGGGGAGCAGGGAAAAAGAGAACAATATGTAACTATATTATACAAATTAGAAAAATGATAACAGCAAAGAACTGTAGACATTATGAAAAGAAAGAAAAAGTAAACATCATATATATGTTTATGAAATTGTATACATCTACTATTAGCATAAAAAGTCAGTAGGATGAAATACAAGTAGGTTTCCTTACTTCATCTGTCACGGTAATATTTATATTAACAGGTGAGGCGGAATGAGATAAATACTTAGTTAGTGGAAGCCATATGAGATCCCTCTTTATAGCTAAAGATATAGGAGAGACAAAGGGCCTCATTTTGATGTGGTTCAGAAAGCCTCTCACCTGTGGTCGGAGGCTTTCCGACCGACATCTTCGGTTTCACTTTCGACCGCCGTATTACAATGACGGCGGTCGGAAGTTAAACCAGCTCGTCGTTCCGGCTCTTGAGCCCGTCGGCAAGTCGGAACCGGCACGTAATCCCTTAAGGATGGTGGAAACGCCATCGGGATTACGGTGTCGGTTTCCCACAGGCTTTTCATGTTTGGCTTTCTGACATGAAAAGCCTGTCAGAAAGTGACTTTAGGGCCCCCTAGCAGGGTCCCCTTCTCCCTGCGGCCTCCGGTTGGGGGTCGGTGGGGCCCTATGGTGCTCCCCTGTAAATCCCTGCACCGTGTGGCAGACACTGTGAGGTGCCTGCCACATGGTGCAGGGATTTACACAAACTCCCATTTCTCTATGGGAGCTTGTGCTGTGGGTGGAAACCTCCCACAGCACATGCTCCCATAGAGAAATGGGAGTTTGCGACCGCACCATGTGCAGTCACATTGTAATTTGGTGGTCGGAACCGCCGACCTATGGTCGGTCTGTTCCAACACCGGAACGCTGCTGGGCGGATGCAAGTCCGTCAGACATCGTAATACAGCCCATAGTTGTTATGTAGTCTGTGGTGAAAGCAAATGGCATTCCATCAGGACCTGAAAGTGACAGTTTGAGCTTATTTCCAATTTGATGTTATTAAGTGAAAAGAAACAGCCAACAATAGATCTATCAACTTATAACTTGGGGTTGCCTGGGGCCACTGAGGTGCCAAACTACCTAAAAAGATATTAGTTAAGGAAAAAGGAATAGCTTCATTAAAAATCTTATTGATTTGAGTCCAGACCAGTTTCCAAAACTGATGAATAGAAGGGCATTCAAATAACATATGCTTTAAATTAGCAATTGAGCATGAACAGGACTAGAAAGAAGAGGTTGCAGTTGGACAAAAGGATTTTAGGGTCACGGGGCAAATAACAGATGTTGATAGACAAAGTAAAGGGTCTGTGTAGTATTTGCAACCCACGTAATTTTATGAAGCTTAAGCCACATCTTATCCCATAAGGTAGTAGGCCAACATTCTGTTAAATCCTTTTCCCAAGCTAGCTCTGTCTTTGACTTGGCTCTATCCAAAGTCATTTGTAATGATTTATAAAATGGCAGATGCTGATGGATTATTGTTTAATAATGAAAAAAGTGTAGCGGATATGGAGGGAGAGAAGGAAGAGGATGGCAATGTGTAAATGTATTGATTGAGGGAGATGCATAAAAGTTCATATTGTTTCCGGGATGTAGATGGCAGAGAGAATTTCGTTTGGAGACCAGAAAAATCTTCCAATATATAGAACAATTCTTAATTCATAGTGATTTATTATGCCAAATTGGTGGTTGTTGTTGATAGGTAGCAACCAAGTCATGGTTGATGGTAGAAGAGGTGGCATGAATTTACAAGAATGGGAAGTAACTTGAGAATGTGCTTGAGAAATATTTGTTGTGAAAGCAAGAATTCCTTTAAAATCAACCGGGTTGATAAGAGATTTCTCTAACTGTAGCCAAAAAAGGAGGGTGCAAAGGGAGATCAGAGGAGAGCCAACGGCCAACTTGTTTCAAAGAGAAAGCATAATGGTATTTTTTAAAGTCTGGGAACTTGAGGCCTCCGTTAGATTAATCCTTTCCTAATGAGGATAAAGCTGTAGAAGGAGATTTACCTTTCCAAAGAAATTTTGATAAGAGAGAGCCTATTTTCTTAAAATAATAACCAGGGATGTGAATGGAAATCATAGCAATAACATATAGTATCAGGGGTGTGAGCATCATTTTACCAGAGTCAATTCTGCCCCACCAGGAAAGAAAGAGTGGGTGCCATCAAGCAATATTATCATTTAGTGTTTTGATAATGTAGTCAAAATTCAATTTTAAAGTTTCTTTACTCATCTGTGAAAACCACAATCTCAAATACTTTATTTTGAAGGTTTGCCAAGCAAATCCTGTGTGATCAAAAAGTTGCTTTTTACCTAAAACATTTAAAGGTAATAACTCACTTTTATCAGTGTTAAGCCGATAACCTGATAAGTGTGAAAAAGTAGTAATTTGCTGAAGAAAAGGAGGAAGGGAAACTGTAGGGTTAGAGCAATATAGAAGGATGTCATCAGCATAAACTGGCACATTAATTTGTTGAGATCCAGTATCAAAACATGAAATATGTGCATCTTGTCAAATTGTGGTTAGAAAGGGTTCAAGTGCAATAATAAACAAAAGAGGTGATAGTGTACATCCCAGGCGTACCCCTCTGAACAAAGGAAAATAGTCTGAAAGCATACTGTTAACAAACGTTGCAGCTTTAGGACCTGTGTATAGCAAGGAAATTAAAGCAATCAGTCACTCAATGAACTTTTACTTCGGTCAAAATAGGACCATAAAAAGACACCTTGCAAATTCCATTAAAACAAATGTATACAATAATCTCAAAGCAATATAAAAAGAACTGTACAAAATGTGCAAACTCAGTAGGCATTTCAAGGCTCACATCTAGTTACGTATATCTTTAAGGACATGCTAAATTTAAAAAGAAAAGGTAGGGTAACGCGCAACAGAGTTAAAGTGCATATCTTCTTCTAATGTACAAAGCACTTTTAATGAAGTTTATAACTGCAGAACAGATCTCTACAGCGTCAAATTGCTGTAACTAGATCAGAGCACTTCTGTGTTGTCTAATATTTGCCCGTTTTAAAACTGGTATTAAAAACCTCTTCCAAGGGACTATATCCAAAGAACAAAAAACTTAAAATGTATAAAACCTTGTGAGTACAATTATCACATGAGCAATTATGTAAAAATGTAAACCAAGTGCCGGGGATCGAAAAAGCACAAATAAAAAATAAATAGTACTCAACCTCATTCTGGTAAAAAAAAATCTGTATTGAGTGTTCAGAAAAAGTACAAGATATGGTTCCAAGGCACTAGATGGTTCCAAATCTACGTATGCTCTTACTGTAGGCATGTTGTAAGCTTTCTCAGGTCTTTTTGTAGAGATAAATCATAATGTCGAGATTTAATTAATTCCTCACTATGAGGGGGTATCATCATGGGTTTATCATAAAAATCTTTAAGACCCAGTTTTCCCAGACACTGTTTCAGGTAAGCCAACCAGTGGATTCAATCTGTCCCATCCAACGCCAGGCAGTCCTCCAGAATTCATCTTAAGAATGCTGTTTCTGGGGACGACCAAACCTTAACCCACAAGAGTAAAGGGGCAAGATGGACCGCATTTTCTAGATAGTTTAGGCCTAACTCAAGGTGGCCAATAAGTGAGGTTAATGAGGCAGCGGTGGAAAGCAGACGACTTACAAATCTGTTTTCCAGAGTCTGAAGAGAGCCTCAACATGGCCCCATACGCCGGCGCCATAAAGCCCCACCGACATATACTTAATTTTATGCAAAAGAAAAATTTCAGTTATCATTTTTGCACCCAAACTTGTGGAAAATCGAAAAATTGCCTCAATGGCACCCTGAAATTGAGGTGCTCTGAGTCAAAGTAAATGCATCCAGTTTAAAGAGGTGTGAAAAGGTATACCTAGATAGTTAAAGGTTGTGACTCTGAGAAAGTTAACCCCATCTACCACAAGTTACCTGGATTTCATCTTTCTGGGTCTCAGAACCATCATGAAAGATTTTGCAAGGTTTACTTTTAAATCCAAATTGCCCATAAAGGCCTTGAAAGATTCCAAGAGCCGCTGTAAACTATTTGCTGTTTGCGCTATAAGCACAGCATCCTCGACGTAAAGGAGACGGGAAACCGGCTGTGCACCAACTACTGGCACGTCTTTTCCAGCCTTGGTCAAGTATAGTTCCAAACCATTCATCTATAGCAGGAAGACGGCCAAAATGCATCCCTGCCTTACGCCTCTTCTTGATTTGATGGGGCCAATACATTCCCCACTTTCGCCAAAACTGATTTTAATGGTGGTGTTCGCATGCCGCCTCTTCAGGACATCGACTAAGGCATGCTCTACCTCCATACATTCCATCATAGTCCATAACTTGGCCCGGTTTACATTATCAAAAGCACAGGAGAGGTCCATAAATGCTAAGTGTAATGAACTTCTCCTGGCTATGACGTACTTCCCAACTAAGAGTGACAAGTTTGCACATTGTTCCACCGAGCGCATCCCTGGCCAGAAGCCAAACTGAACGGGTGAAAGAATGTTGTTAGATTCAGCCCACTGTTCTAAGAATGTAAGAAGAACCCGTCCCAGTATCTTAGAGGTTCTATCCAATTAAGAGATGAGTCTATAACAAGCTGGGTCTGATTTGTCCCCCTTTTTAAAAAAAGGGACGATGACCTACTCCCTTGAAGACAGTGGTATGTAACCACTCACCGCCACCTGCAAAACATTTGAGACAAGAGGGGCCCATAATTCGATATTAGATTTAAAGAGGTCGATAGGAACTCCATCTGGGCCTGGAGCTTTATGAGACAAGCTTTTTTTTATAGCCGCTCCTACCTCCTTATAATCAGTATAGAGGCTTATCGCAGTTAGGGCACTCACATCGATGGGGGGCTCAATGGCTCACCCACACTAGTTTCCGAAACAAATCTTTGGGTAAAAAATTTGGAATAATGAGCAACCTAGGAGTGAGATGGTATTACGTAGTCAATCTTAGCCAACTTACACTCTGAAAAAAAGGGACAGTTCACAATTTCCCAGAAGCTAGAATGATCCTTAGTCTGAATTGCTATTTCTAATTCATTTCATGCTGTTTTTTTGTATGTCAGCTCTTCTAGAAGCTAGGATATCCTTATATTAATTCCTGTCTGATGTAATTAGGGCCTTGTCCAGCAGCGAGACTTTTAATGCTCTTTTTAATTTACCGACAGCTACACTACATGCCTTGTTAAACCAACCCTGTGCCAGGTTATTTCGCCTAGGTTTTTTAGTAATTAATAAAGTGGAGACCCTTAAACAAAGTGTCACAAACCCCGTCATAACCACTTTTGGATCAGCATCTGAGGACAGACAGGTAGTTATTGCCGACTGCTCTGTCTGTGTTAGGTCCCGCATAAACTGTTTGACATTTACTTTGTCCCATTTTAATCTGCAGCCAGAATTAAGCGAGAAAGTCTGTTCACCCTAGTCTTTTCTTCGTGCCCTCTCCAAATCCAATTTTAAAATCAATAGACTATGCTCGCTCGCACAATTATTCCGGATCCTGAGAAATCACCAATTAGAGATACGAGATCACTCGTGACTACAATAAAGTCAATTGAGCTAGTCCTGCCATTTCTGAAAGGTAGGCAGAAGTGAGGATAAGTTAAGAAAAAGATCCAAGACAAAGAGCAAATGATGTTTAGTAATCATCTTATTTAGGGCCTCTCCATAGGTGGTATGCAAGAATTTAGTAATCATATCTCCATTTGGAGCAGTTAAGCCAAAGACCGGAGAATTATTGAAATCACAAAGCTCTAGGTTAAAATCACCTGCCCAGAAACCGCAATCTGATGGTTTGCTTCCGAAAGTATTTTGGAGAGAAGTCTGTCTAGATCTTCCCCCACCTTCGTGAGCCTGTTCTCGAAAATATTGTAATAGTAGTTTACTAGCAACAGGTTTCTGTGACCCATAAACGAAAAATGTAAAATCTGAAACATGCTGAGTTATGTAACTCCCTTATCTTAATTGAGGGGAATTTTACTGAAACCAGCACAGTTAAACCCCCTTTCGCTCGACCTGCCAGTGAGGAAACCACAGGGGAGCAGTATGTGTGGAAACCATCAAGATGAAAAGGAGATACCATCCATGTTTCCTCTAAGAGAACTACACCATATGCCCCAATAGGAGCTAACCAATCTGGGTTTTTAAGTTTGCCCCGCACTTCTGCCGTGTTCCAGGGACGAATACTAATATAGGAAAGCGCACTGGGGGGCTTACTAGCAGCCATTTTATTGCCCGAACCTCTACGTTTAGCAAAAGCTGGTTTACCCATCTCAGTTATCTGGCTATTTAGTGATGACCCTTGGGCAACTCCCTGCTCTAATCTGGGTGGGACTTCATCTCATCAAATAATGTCAGTCTAGATCCTCTAAATCTGTGAGCAGTGCAAAACCATTGCGTGTATCTATGTTATTTGACCTCGAATGTCCAGTGAGTCTAACCCAATTTTGTACCAAGGGCCTGGGAGCTGTTCTCCGTGCCTTGTAAAAGAACTCCAAGGGAAGGGCCTGGATACCCATGTTACATGTAATTGTGTGAGTGAGCCAGTTTAAAATTATCGCCGCCAGCTTTGGTACCTTGAGATTTACCTCTATGCCAACTGCCTGGGGGTTATTCGAAGCGTACCCAATTTTCTTAACTCTTCTTACAAAAATGATCTCAACATGTAGATCGTCCCGCCACCCCGAGTTTTGCATAAGCCAATGTACCACTTTAGACTTAACTTTAAACACATTTTCAGACTTCCCAGAAGTCAAAGGCAGAACATTCCTTAAAATTATCACAAACGGAGTGCAAGCAGGGGGCAAATGCATATCAAGGTTGGAGTCAAGTAGTAATTCTCTTGGTTCAGAGTTCTGTACATCTGGGTCCCTGACAATGTATATCATCTCTGATTGTTTGTCAAGGGTGATCTAAAATTGCTCTTGGTTTGGTAGATTTGGGCTGCTCCTCAATAGAGTGGGGAAATCGTATGACCCACCTGGTCCACCCGAGGCTGGTCCTTTGTAGGGGAGAGCTTTTCCTCTATTAGTTTCAGATGGTCACATATCGCATTACAAAATTCCTGCAATTTAGTGTCCATATTTTTTTTTAAATGCGGTACAAAGCTTATAAACGTAGCGCAGGCCAAATGTTCTCCTTTGGACACGTGTTCAGCACCCCCCAATAAGTCATGGAGCATATCAGGCCGACGAATGACTTTGTCTGATGGAGGGCACTGTTCAAGGCGAGACCCCCTTTTAAAGATATTGCCCCTCTCTTGAGGCTCCTTTCGCTTTCTTTTGGAAGGAGGGGGATTTACAGGCCCTGGACACGAATCAATTATTTCCAACTGCAGGTTAGAGCTGATACAAGGATTTTGCTCTGCTTGCTGTTTACCATTAAAACCTGACATAGCCCTGATAACTTTTTTGGGAACATCCCCAGTGTCGTTCTCATCAACTGTGTTTTCCTTGGGTGCCAGGGATGGGGGTGATGATTGGCGTTGCACTCAATCTATATGTTCTTCAACTAGATCTAATTCAGAGTTAATTGCCCCAATCACCGTAGTGAGGTTTGATGTGATGGACGGAGTTGTTTGGAGAGGTTTTGAAGGTACGCTTTCAGCAGATCCTACTTTCCTTTTTCCTATGCTTTCTCAAAGGCTAACCCGGGTATTAGAGCCCTTTATGGTGGGGCCAACTGGGGGGGCTCAGCCCACCCTCCTCCAGGCTCTGATGGACATGAATGGGCCTGTCCTCGGCCCAGGCTGCGCCCGGGTGTGGCCTGCACGGGTTCCGCGCTGCATGGAGCAGTGATGAGCTATTTCGTGCTAAGTAAACACAGGTGGATACAGTGGCCAGGGACCGCCTCCTGGGGTCCTGGGGAGGATGGTCTTTGAAGTTTGTCTCCCATCAACAACACCAAATGGCAGCTTAGTCTCCCATGCTGTGTGGAGCAGTGATGCGCTTCATAGCGCTAAGTAAGCACAGGTGGACACAGTGTCCAGGGCCCGCCCCCTGAGGCCCTGGGAAAGATGGTCTTTGAAGTCTGTATCCCACCAACAACACCAAACGGCAGCTTGCCAATCAATTTGGGTGGGAAACCAATCCATTGTAATGCCTGAAACATAAAATCCCAACCGATCCTATCAAAAGCTTTTTCTGCATCCAAAGCAATATCAATAGGATGATGTAATTTAGAGGCCTTGCTTAGGACATTGAAAAAGGCTCGAGCATTGTCAGCGGCTAATCGTCCCTTAACAAAACTGGACTGCTCAGGGCCTATGAGATAGGGTCAAATAGGGTCAATGCACAATGCCAAAAGTTTTGCAAAAAGTTTGTAATCAGTATTAACTAAAGAAATGGGAGCGTAATTCTTGCACTGCGAGAGATCTTTATTATCTTTTGTAATTAAGCAAATCATTGCATTCTGGAAGGAGCCTTGAGAGGTACCCTTAGCGACAAATGAGTTAAATAAAAGTAAAAGGTTGGGTGAGACCGGCGACAGGACGAACCCACTGGCATTGTTGGCAGTCACACCTAATGATTTGTGTACCCACCCTGCTGCCTCTAACAGAGACGCAGAGAGGGGGGCGGTGTGAAGGGTTCACCCCTGAAGCAAGTCACTAGCAAAAGATGTGGGATTCTACCCCAGGACCAAAGAGAAACACAAATCACCAGATGTGGGTAGCACACTTTTCTGGGAACCATCCCTAAAACTTTGAATACCCTCATGTTCCAAGCTAACCACTGTGTCAGTATATGTGGGCAGTGGTACCAGGTGCTTTGATCTGATGATGTACCTGTCAAGCAGAACTGAAGCCAACAAAACAATTCTGTTAAACATTAAGCACTCTGTTGCCCCCGAAGTGCAGTTAATATCGCTTTACAAAACCCTCAAATGCAAAAAGAAATACATAAATATATACATGCATTTAGGGGTCGCATCAATCTCCTTTGTTACTGACAAGGGGCCAGATGTATTAAGAAACCGTTTTGTGATTCCCTAATTGTGAATCCTTGTGATTTGCAATTAGGAAATCGCAAAGCAGCATGTACAAAAGTGTGTTAAACACTTTCTGGGATTTCCAGTGGTTCGCAAATGACCTACCTCATGAATATTAATTAGGTAGGTCGCAATTTGTGACCCATTAGGAATCTCAAAATTCAGAGGGATAGTGGCCTGCTGAGGTCAGTAGACCACCAAGTCTGTTATTGCTTTCAAATAAAGCAATCTTTTTTTTGGAAACCAGACCGTTTTCCTTAAAGGAAAACGATATGCATTACAAAAAGAAAAATTCAAAGTTTTCTTTTCATTTTTTAAGAGCAGGCAGGGACCACTGCCTGCTCTTAAAAAAAAGGTTTTTCGCATACATTCAAAAAGGGCAAGGGGTCCCTTGGAGACCCCTTCCCATTTGCAAATGGGTTACCACTGATTTGAAATCGGCGGTAAATTGTGAATGCTTTGCTACCGCATTTGGGTCGCAAAACATTCGTACATACCACTGTGATTTGGTATTAGGAAGGGACGCCATAAACATGCCCCTTCCTAATACTGAATTGCAAACCCATTTTGCGATTCTGTAATAGATTACTGAATCGCAAAGTGGGTATTGTACATTTTAAAAGGCTTTTTTGCTGTTGCAAACGGCCCGATTCTGTGAATCGGGCCATTTGCGAACACAAATAAGCTTTGTATATGTGGCCCAAGATGTCATATGCTCCAGCTGTTTGCGCACAACAAATCTAGCAGCGGTATGTACATCTACTTCGAAGCGCTTTATCTTAAACCTTTGAAACTGTCCCAGTCTCAAATTTGACTGAAGAAATTAGGAAAAGCCAAAGCTGAACCCCCTTCAGAACTTATGCGACGTCATGTTCTATATATATTCAGCTTAATACAGCTTCTAGAAGCAATTGAATTATGCAGCATACGCTTTATTATCAAACCGAACATGAAACAATGCATTAAAGAGAACAGCGCCCCTCAGAGGCAGATCATTTCCTGGTACAAGCTTGTGTTAAATTTCCAAAAGTGTGGAATATCTGGGCAGCAATGCTTTGGCAAAGCTTTCTCCAATGGTGCAAGTGTGGAAGAGGACGGCGCAGAAATGTGAAACGAATGAGAGGAGACAGGCTTGCTAGTTCAAACGCTTCTTACTAGTGACCAACACTTAGAGGTGGAGGAGTCAAGGAAGGGTCAAGCCTGGCTCGAGACAAATGTCTGGCTGAGACTGGCTCCAGAACGGAACCAATTTTAACACCCATGCACTCTCCAGGTCTTGAAACAAAATTGTTAATTAAAGTCAGGGTTTGCCGAGCTAATACATAAAATCTGCTTTTCTGCTTGAACTAAAATCAGATTATTCAATCAAAAGTCTCTTCGTGGCCAGCTGCAGTTCACATGTCTTATGAAAACTCATACCCCTGAGCGCCATCTTGGATTTATTGAACATAACATACTTTTTTGGCTGATGAGGAACTGAATACTTTATTGTTAAATAGAAGACTGAATGAGATATCCATCCAGAAGCTGAATTGTACAACGTGCAACTTGGAAATCTGGGCTCAAAGTGCAGCTTCCTCGCTTGACCAACTTGTGTAATCCTCGGCAAATCTTTTTACTTCTTAGTACCCTACTTTCCTTGAGAGACCAATTTGAGTGCACCATGAAGAAGTTCAGTTCACCATGTGCACAATGGAAAGCCATCCCTTCTGTATAGTTTGGCAGGCAGTATTGTTGCTTCAAATGCCACAACAACAGTGCACCTGACAAACTGATATCTTTCCTGGGTGCCTCATGACAACACCCTAAAGGCATTGTTCTAAGTTTATGTTTAGAAACTATTATTTTCAATACACGTCACTCAATGCGCTGATAAAATCTAATGCAATTAATTTAAACACAGATGTTAAACTAATAATCGTTTTTCAAATTCTAAAAACTTTTATTGTATTTTTGCACGAAATTTATTGCATAATTTACATGCCACATCTTGTGATGGCGTAACTTGTGATTTGGCTCCTATAGACAAACCAGATCCCTGGCTCGGCGCGCTCCTTGACTTTGCTGGCTTGTCACCTCTGCCAACACAAAAAAAGGTGGCATTATCTGTGTGATAGACATGTTGTGCTTTGTATCTTGACAGCTCATGCCCATAAAGTGGGTGTGGTGATCACATGGAAGTGTACAGGAGTGCTGACTGTGCACATTTCACGGTCACTTACTCTCTGCTGTAATGGCTGTCAGAGGGAAACCGGGCTCTGTCCTGTGGTGAACCCTGCAGGGAGAGGATATGAACAGTGGCATAACATAGACCCTCAAGTTTCTTTACGCCACTGGATGTGAATCCACCACCACATTTGCAGGTACCAAGCTAGTAAAAGGATCCTTGTAGGGTGTGGCCCTTCCAAGCTACAGGCACTCTCCTCCTCAATAGAAAGTAAGGACAACCAACTCAAATCGTGAACAAAACTTTGAGCTGTAGCTACTGGAAGACATATCATAAAGCATTAAACATGCATCACCAAACATTCATGAAAATCAACTCAATTTTAACAAAATTGTTTTCATCATTTTAACATCTTATTCATATGAAATGTACCTGCGAAGTCAGTATTTCTTCATCACAGAACCACACCCCGCAATTTAGCTCCAGGTACAACTGCCTGATCAGCTCATTCCATCTGCAAAGAATTAAAATGCATGTGCCTGAGTGCCCTTACCACCCATCAGCATGTATCACTCTGGGTGACGTTACAAGTCACCTGTTACCATATGCTCCCGCCTCGACCTAGACCTCTATCCTGCATCCAAACATTTAACCCTCCCCCGCCCACCCTTATGCCCCATGCTGAGGGCAAACACCATTTAACCCAGGCCTTGATGGTTTCCAGGTCACCCAGAACGAGGCTGTAAAGACGGTTACAAATGCCCCTGTCGAGAGCACATTACTCATACTCGAAGACCCTTACATGAGTTGCCAGTGCATGGCAGGATGCCGTTTAAGGCTTACTTTAATGCACAAGGCTCTCTAAGGAAATTTGCTAGGATCGTTAAAACTGTATCACTTTGTACCAACCAAACCAGACTTTTCGCACAAGTAGGAGACAGCTCCTGATTCCTCCTCCGTGCGACCATCTCAGAACAGTAGGTGCTCATCCTCCATACAGACAAGCGTACTACGGAAAAACCTCCCTGAACATTCGTGAATAAAAGAGTAGCTTGTGCCATTCAGAAAGGGTTATATATCAAAATATGGACCCCAGACTATTACCACTACATTGTTAAGGTAAGAATAGATAAGTCTAGATTTACTATTCGTATCTGTATGTGCTTTAATGATATCGTCAACGTATTTAGATGTGGAGTAAAGAATAGTAAGTCTATACTTAACATATGTATGCTTTCCCTGACCATATAGTGTTAATCGATGTTATATACCATATAATGGTAATCGATTTTCTGAAGAAGACATTTTTGTAGATAGATATACAAAAACTCGATAAAGTGGTAATCCACCCTCTAAAAGGAACTCTGTTTTGACTGGTTCGAAGTTACCTCCATTCCTTTGCACTAAAGTCTTGCACCTCTCGGCTTAAAGGACTGTATAGATTTGGTGGTGGTGGTAGTTTATGCGATGCAAGCCTCCCGCAAAACAACACTTCTAACCTGCCACAAGGGCGACACTTCCCCTTTTGAGAAGAAGTTACAGTACGTTTCCATAACTCCTCTGCCAAGCCAGCAGGTTTCCTGGCAATCTCAATCAGTAACGGAGACTGTTTCTTAAATATACAACCTCACAGCCCTCACAAACACACCAAGACCTCGTTTAGATCTGGGTAACAAATATAGCGCTAATACACAGCTGCAATAATTACATTCCTGTGCGGATGTACTGCAGTATTAAGTCACATGGCTTTGAACATGGGGACTAACACAGCACAGCTGATTTATTCTACAAATATCTGCTTTTGGCTGCCTAAAATCACTGGCAATTTTATAGCTGAACACTTTTGCCATTCCTCTATCTCACTGCAGTACTCTAAACTCAATCTTGCTTTATTCCACCAAAAACACTTGCTGGTTTGCAAAGACCTTAACATTTTCTTCTTCTCATTTGTCATTAACATCCCCAGCTTCCTCTCTTGGTCCGTAACAGGACACCTTCTTTCTGGGTATTAGTGTACTTTACAAAATCATATCATATCTCATGTCATGTCATATCATATCATTTCTCATGTCATATATCATATCTCATGGCATGTCACATATATTATATCTCATGTCATATATCATATATCATGTCATATCATATCTCATGTCATATTATATCATATCCTAAATCATATCTCATGTCATATCATATCTCATGATCATAATCAGAGGAGAATGAATCACATGTCTTACTTTTCCAGGTTCTTACGATCCTTGTTCTGGAGACCCTCATCCACACTAACTCGGGGTGCGGTATATGTTGATTCTCTGCTCTGTCTGTTAGTCCGGGGCACGGAGGACAGCGGCAGCACAAGCACGTAAGAAGCACAACAAAGGGTTGTGCCTCCCCTCCCATCCCCGAAGGAGCAACTAACTTCTCCTTCATAAGTTATAGGCAAAGTATGTACCTATAACACATTTCAGATCTTGAGCAACTGAGCTCACTGATGAAGAGGGATAAGTGAATCCACTTACTCACCTAGAGCGACTTGAAAGGCAGTCGCCCTCACTTTGGTCCTGAAGAAGGCCCACTGACCCGTTTGGGCAAACAAGAGCCGAAACATGTTGACCTATCACGACCTAACACCAGGTGCGGTGGAACATAAACACATCCACTTGAGCACCACCTACAATTTTTTTTTTTTTAACATTGCCCCTTCCCTGTCAAATAAAAGACCAAACAAGGGAACGGAGGTAATTGTAAACTCACCCATTTTCACACTACTCACCTTTTTATCATAACTGTCTTGAAACCAGACGGTCTCCCTCCAGGTGGAGTAACATAGATCACTTGGAGAACTGAAAACTCAAGTGATGAAGACACAATGATGATGCTATTCAACTAACAGACAGAGCGGAGAATCAACATAAACCGCACCCTGAGTTAGTGTGAATGAGGGTCTCCAGAACAAAGATCGTACGACCCTGGAAAAGTAAGACATGTGATTCATTCTCCTCTGATTATGATCATAACCCTATAGAAGCCGAATGAATCTCTGCTTCTCTCTCCCTCTTTTGATTATACGGATATCATATCTCATGTCATATTATATCATATCATATCTCATGTCATGTCATATCATATCTGAAGTGGATCAAGTGCAGGGCCACTCTCTTGGCAATTCATTACAGATCTGAGTGATGTCATTGCCTTTGTGAGAATTGTACCTTCAGAGATCATTACAGATATAACCTTCTCAAAGTAGCCAATCCATTTCCCCCACATCACTACTAGCATCTCCACCGTTAGACATTGTACATATTGCAACATTTTCTAGTATTTTCCTAACCATTCCATTTCCTCCTATCACGCTACTCTCTGTGGCTCACTTGACATGCACAAAGGAACAAGGCTGCCAGATGCTGGAGGCTTCCAGCATAACAGATCCTCTCAGCATGCAGGCCAATGAGCACCTATGCACCCATTCTGCTCTTAATCCCAGATTCAGAAGAGCATACGGCACGCTGTGGATCAAACAGAGGGTTTTAAATATCCGTTCTGAACCAGGAGCACCCGCAGCGGAAGCGGACGAGTGTTGCCTACAGAACCTTACAGACTGTTTTATTATGCAGTCACTGTGCACCGCTCTTGCTATGGGAGACCTCACAGGCATAGACTGGCCAGCCAGAGTCTAGCTCAAGAAGGGCAGCTGTTGAAAAGAAGAGAACCAGGAAATAGCCAAGGGGGCATTGATGTTGGCTCTGGAACCAATTATATGATAATGTATGTTATGATACACATGCTTATATAGTACTCATTCTGCCATTGGTAGGGTCTTGCTGCATCAGTCCTTTCTGTAACTTCCCACCCTTTTTAAGTCGAGCCTGAGCAGCGCATGCTGTTTTGGAGTATGCACTTGAAGCTCCGCCCACTCTCCGCCCATATTTGTCATTGGCTTATGTCATTGCCCTTCGTAAATGCTGGCTCCTGATTTGTACATAGGCTTGTTAGTCCCTCCTTAGTACCGCCTTGTCTTCATTTGTAACCTCCCACGAGGACTGGCCCTTTTACTTCGGTTGTTACATGGTCTGCTTTATAAGTTGGTGAGCTCTATTTTCTTTAATGCTCTTCCCCTATACCACCCACGACATCGCAGCACCTGCCCGCTTTTATTTTAATAGTAATGTATTTTTATTCAAATTACAGCGGGGTCCGCTTTATAGCGGCTGCGCTTATTCAATTATTTAATATACGGCGTGGTCCGCTTTCACTTTAGCAGCCGCGCTTATTTAATTATTTAATATACGGCGCGGTCTGCTTTCACTTTAGCGGCTGCACTTATTTAATTATTTCATTACGAGCACGGCTGCTTTCACTTTAGCGGCTGCACTACAGAACCTTTTGAAATTACTCATTTTTTTTCCAACACTTTAATGTTGGCCGCGCCCCTTTGTTTAGACGCTGCTCACGGTAACCTGAATATGCGAGCAATGTCTAAAAAAAGGGGTGTGACCAGCATTATAGTGGTCTTGCATTTGCGAGAGTTTGAGCTCTGGACATTAAAAACAACAATGCCTTTTATATATGTGTTCCTTTTAAAAACACATAAATAAAAGGCATTGTCATTTTCAATGCCAATAGCTTAAACGCTCGCAAATGCGAGACCTATTGCATTAAAAATGCTTGTTTGAGGATTATGGTGCTGACCAGAGTCACAGGTCTGTGCTGTGAAGTTTGTGCACAGTGTCTGGTGAGTCCTGTTGAAGATTGAGCTAGTGTTGACTTGTGTTGGGGCCTAGTGATAGGCAATGGGCTCTAGTGGATGCTCTGGAAACACAGGGGCATATGTATCAAGCCTTATTCCCGTTCGCAAACGGGCCGATTCTCAGAATCGGCCCGTTTGCGAACGGGAAAAAGCCTTTTGGGATGTATCATCCCAAAAGGCCATCGCGAAATAGGGAATCTCAAAATTTGCGATTCCCTATTTTGCGAATGCATTTAAGGAATTGCAAATTGCGATTCCTTAAATGCTATTCTGGAAGCACCCGAAATTAGCGATTTGCCCTTAAGGAATCGCAAATTACCACCAACCTCAAGTTGGTGGTAATTAGCGATTTCCTAGAAAAATGCACTTTTTTGCATTTTTCAAAATGTTATGTTATGTTAGCTGTACTTATATAGCGCATAGCTACCCCAACATCGGGGTGTCCCAGCGCTAGCGGGCGGGAGACCAGGGAAAGTGATGCTAGCTAGATGGAAAGACAGCCAGGTATAGTCTGTTACTGAAAGACCAGGGAGCACGGGCGCAGCAAGCATACATATCGTGCACTAGATGGATGAAAACAACCAGGTTTTGATGTGTTTTCTAAATGCCCAGTGATCGTGTGTGCTGCGTGCCGAAAGAGGAATAGAGTTCCATAGGGCTGGGGCCAAGGACCTAAAAGAGCGCCCTCCCGCTCTACTCCTGCGTACCCTAGGAGTGCAGGCCAGAGGCAGGTCTGCTGATCGCAATGCTCGCGTTGGAACATATCGTGTACAGAGCTCCTGCAGTATCTGGGGGGCCAGACCGTGTAAGATCTTATGGGTGGTACAGAGAGTTTTGAACTGGATTCTATGTTCGATAGGCAGCCAGTGTAGACGGTGCAGGAGATGGGATGTATGGCAGTGCTTAGGGAGGGCAAATAGAATGTGGGCGGCCGCATTCTGTGCCCTTTGAAGTCTCTTCGTGACCGTTTTATTTACACCAAGTAACAGTCCATTGCAGTAATCGAGACGTGACAGCACCACCGATTGGATGATCACCTGACGGGTGGAGGCATCAAAAAACCCCAAGATGGGTTTCAAACCCCGTAGGTGGCCAAAGCATGTACCAGTCACTTTTTTTGCGTGAAGTTCGAAAGAGAGGGAGTTGTCCATCAGGACTCCTAGATTCTTAACTGCACTTTTCGGTTGGGGCGGAGTGCCCAGTGCAGCAGGCCACCACTGGTAGTCCCATTTATAAGTGTCTCGGCCTACCAGAAGCACCTCAGTTTTTGAGGAGTTAAGTTGAAGATAGTTATTTGCCATCCAGTTGTAAATGGCCAGGACATCTTCACGGAATTTCAGTTGGTCTTGGGCTGGGTTGCTGGTGAAAGTGAATATCAATTGCGTGTCATCCGCATATGATATCATATTGATCTGCCGAGCTTTGGCCAAGAGGGCTAGAGGACGGACGTACACATTAGGGGCTCAGAGCAGAGCCCTGAGGGACACCGCTGCTGAGGGAATAAATACTGGACAGGTAGGGAGGGGCGTGGATCTGAAAGGAGCGATCGGATAGAAAGGATGCAAACCAGGCCCGAGCCTTACCACTGACCCCGATCTCCCCGAGTCGTTGGAGCAAACACTCATGGGAGACCGTGTCGAAGGCCGCACTCAGGTCCAGTAAGATCAGTGCCGAGGTGTTGCCCACGTCCAGCGACGCCCTTAGCTGCTCTGTAACTGCCAGCAGGGCGGATTCCGTACTATGCTTAGGCCGGAACCCGTTTTGTGACCTGTCCAAAATCCCATTAACTTCCAAATACTTGGTCAGGATGCCATTAACATGGGGCATGTATGTGCGCTTCATGTGCACACATGCATATTTCAGGGGTGCAACAGGGTGTCCTTTTGACACCCTTGCACCCTTGAAATTGCATTCGCAATTAGCGAGTACCTAATGGGTACTCACAAATTGCGAATGTCTTCCCATTCATTCCTATGGGCCTGTAGGCCCATAGGAAGGAATTGAAAGGTATTTGCGATTCGCAATTAAGGAATATGTAGGAATCACAATTATTATTGCGAAACCTACATACATTGCATTTTGCGAGTACTTAATAGCGATTCGCTAAAATTCGCTATTAAGGACTCGCAAAATGATTGTTTGATACATATGCCCCACAGCCCTCCCAGGCAGCACACAGAGGAGACCGTCCTCAGAAGCAAATCCTGGACTCTGACCTGGCCTCTCAACGCATGAAAAATATAGAATAACTTGTGCTAAGTTATTGGCTCAAGACAAGAGGTCTGCATCTCATCCGATCCAATGTTAGGATTGCAAGAGCAGTAAACCCGGTTGGTTTTATGTTTCTTTGGGCCATACTTTATGACTGCAGGCAAGTGCTCCTACCCAGTCTTCTTGTTTGAACCCATCTTCAATCCTTGCGGGTCGCGGAGCTGCCAGTCTGGCGCGTTTTGGTTGAGAGGCAAATCAAATGTGTCTGAGGTTAATTTCTGGAGAAAAACTTCAGACTTTTTATTTTTTTGTTCTTGTTGCCGTTACTTTGAAATGCCTCCAAGGCATATACAGAGAGAACAAGACGAGAAGCGGGAGGTGATTAAAGGCTCTTTGGGGAGACGGCTTTAGTTTTTCATCCCTGCCTGTTTGGGGGATTTTTTTAAGTATCAAAAATCTCCTTTTTTAGATTTGTTGCTGTGTAGATTTGACTTGAAAGATGACTGCCGAAAGAGGTGAGATGGAGACAACTTGCGCAGTGGAGGTGGTGGGGGGAGTACCTCGGTGAGGAGGCGAGAAGCCTGCTGGCAGCCCTACCTTGCATTTTGATGAGGACGCCTCAGCTTAGTAGACAGTAGTGTTAAAAATTTGAGTGAATGCAAATGACGCCCCCCACCGCTTCTTTCTGTACTTCTATACAGCTTAGTGTTTGAGCTGCTAGTAAAAAGTAGGCATGAACTGAGTTGTACTGATCATCAAGGAAATTTCACGCAAGGGCAGTGCTTCTGAAGTGTTAGTAGCGTTGGGAAAGAGGCAGATACATCCCAGGCGAGTGACGGGCTCTGCTTGAGCCCTACAGTGGAATTGCCCTTCAGGCCAGTCCACCTGTAGACTTCAAACCGTACAAAAGTACTACTCCTATATCTCATACCATGCTGCTTTTATTAAAAAGCATCAACTTCACACTACCAGGTCACTAAATTATCCAAGATGGTGGATATTTGTCGACCTGTGGAATTATGGATCTGGCCTGACTAGGCTAGCCGAAATAGATGTTTTCAGTATCCCTTATGTGCAAAATAGTGTTTCTTCTGCTTTTTGGACTGTAAGTCTTTGGAGAACCTATTTTTTTAAGTGTTATCAAAGAAAGCTGCACTGCCAGATACACAACTTGGCATTCATGTGAAGATCTCTCTCCCAGGGTTCTCTACGAGCTGCGACATAGATGACATTGTTACTGCTGACTATTGGCGTCTCTCTGAGTAACACATCTGTAATACATGGAATCTTGCAATCCCTCTACCAAAAGTCTCTAATTTTCTGATGACACTTGAGCTGCGTCAGCTCATCACCAGTAATGAGAAAATCACATTATTGCTTTATTCGAGTTGTGACATGTTTTAAAGGGTAGAAGGGGCTAAGGATGGAGATGACATCGGTTACTTATTGAACATTGGCTACTGTTTTTCGTTTCCCTTGGAGTGACACACTGCATTCTGACACTTTATGAAGGAAGGAGGTTTGGGGTCCATCTAAGCAAGGCAATCACCTTTATTCTTTCCTAAAAATCTACAGTCATTTGCTGACAAGGAGGTATTTCTGGTACAATGTTTACTTCTTGCCTTGGTATAGTTCAATATAAGAGAGTAGGAATCTGCTCCTTACCAGAGATTCTAAAGCATTTGCAGCAGGGTCTCTTTCATCCGAAAGGGCAAGAGATCAAGAACTGAAAAGAAGGCTGGAGTAGAGGGTGTTAGGTGAACATACATTAAAGAATAAAATACCCTACTGTACTTGAAAAGGGTATTGTAAGACACCTCTGAGTTATGTTGCTTTTAAAGAATTCAGATTTCAACCTTGTTTCTTGTACTCCTTGGTCATTTTCAATATTCTTGTGGCGTGTGGTGGGAGTGCTTTATCTTGTGTATATCTGCTCTCTGGGCAAGTTGTAGACAATGAATTTACTTAAGAAACAGAGCTGAATGGGTTAATCCGGTGGACAGTTACCATAGGATCCGTTTGAATGTATGGTCTTTTGCAGCCTAGTGAATACAATTCTGGGTAGGTACACACACTGAGTTTCAGTAATCAAGTTTTCCACCTTCGAGCTTCCCAGCTGTCGTGAGTTGGTGGGTACAGGTGGTGCAAATGGTGATCACACTGAATATTGCTTTTAACTGAAGCGACAGATCTACCACTTCATTTGTAACTGAACATCTTCATTGTAGCCTATGATTTTTTGTGACACGGCTGAAATTTGGATATTAGCAATTGGATGGAGGATGCAGAATTAGAAAACTTTTGAGTGATTTTTTTTCCTTTTCAGGCAGCAAGCAAAAGTTTAGTTTTTGCCTAACCGGCTGACCATTGCTGAAAATAATATGGTTTAGTGATGTGATGTGGACCAGTGGTATAGATATGGTGTAGTGGAGGAGAATTTTTCTGGTGGTGGAGAGTATGTGGTCAAGTGGTGTTGGTGTGGTAGAATGGTTTATATTCAGTCTTTTGGTGGAGCTATGAACTAGTGGCAGAGATGTGATATAGTGGCAATTTATATATATATATATATATTTATATATATATATATATATATAATCAAGGCCCGTGAGGGCTGAAACGCGTAATGGCTGACATTAAATAAAACTTTTAGCACTTATTTCGAGCTCCGTGTTCTGTGATAAGGATTGCAAGCAGTGGTGGAGTGCTTTGATTGATATATATATATATATATATATATATATATATATATATATATATATATATATATATATATATATATATATATATACATTGGTACCAATCCTGGCAGCAACGAACAGACAGGCACTGACTCCGTGAAATGATGACAAGGAAGAGGTTTATTTCTCCATCAACAGCTTAGACGCGTTTCGACGGCGTACCGCCTTGATCACTATATACATATTCACTGAAAAAACCATAGGTTTTAGGGACAGTTATAGTTAGTTGGACATTGCACTCGTACAAAACCCGTGAAATTCCCCCGTTATAGTTAGTTCAGCTAACTATAACTCGCGCCCCCGCAATGCACTGCTGATGATGTCACATATTACATCACTCATGACATGGTCAGTGACATCACTGATGACATCACTGATGACATCTCAAATGACATCACTGATGACATCATCCACGTGATAATCTGATGCACCTCCTCACACCCTAATATAACCTTTGATACACCCACTCTAAATTACAGACTGCCATTCGCAAAACCATAGACACTCCAACACCAATAACTACATACCCACTCACTGATTCTTAGGTCTACACACACATCCACTCACTCACCGGTACAGTCACTCATACTTACGGTCACTCAGTACAGGACTATCATATGCACTCATACTCCTATATAGACACTCAAACACCGCCACTCATCCATAGAGGTACTCACACACCTAGTCAGTCATGCAAATAATTAAACACACTGCCATTTACTCACCTATACTGTTACCCACACACCAGCTCACTTACTCATACAAATACTAGCACATTCTTACGCTCTTATACAATCACTGATACAAGCACACACTCATCCATACAGTCACTCTCACAATCACACACTCTCGCTTATAGCTATTTATATACTCCAACACACATATATACTGCCTTTCACATATGTAGTTACTCACACATGTACCACTGGGACATACATTCACTCACTAACACACTCTTACACACACTTACCCAACCATACAGTCTATCACAGATGCACTCTTGAAACCATCCACCCAGTGAATCACCCACTCACACATCTATGCACAGAGTCGAACACACCCCACCCACACAAACACTCAGGCACCCATACAGATACTCAGACAACCAATCAATAACTCATATAGACACTCATGTAGCTATTCACAAACCCATGCAGCCACTTACACAGCAACAGACAGACGGATACAGACATTCACCTAGTTTAGTCACTAACCCATGCATTCAGTAAGATACGTTTAATCACTCACTTATAGAGTTAGTCATGCACCTACTAAATCATCCATATAGACACTTATACACCCACTCAGTCTTCAATACGCCTTTCCCTATATATATTAAAAATATTTAAACTTTACAGAAACACACAGTCACTGGATGATGTCATCAGTGATGTCATTTGAGATGTCATCAGTGATGTCACTGACCATGTCATGAGTGATGTAATATGTGACGTCATCAGCAGTGCATTGCGGGGGCGCGAGTTATAGTTAGCTGAACTAACTATAACGGGGGAATTTCACGGGTTATGTACGAGTGAAATGTCCAACTAACTATAACTGTCCTTAAAACCTATGGTTTTTTCAGTGAATTTGTAAGGTTTTTTAAATGCTAATTCCTAACTATAACATGTCTGAAACCTATGGTTTTTTTCAGTGAATTTCAAAGGTTTTGTAAATGACAATTTTTAAATGTATTAATTGTTATATTTATTTTTTTGATACTGATTTACTACATTTTTTTAAACTATTTATTTTTACATATTTTATTTTTTAAATTACATTGTAATTACATTATACATTACATTACAAAATATACTTTCTCAGAATGAATTACTTTAGTTTAAATACTTTGCAAATAGGCAATAGACTTTTAAGTACAGTAGTTACAGTTGTTGCAATGGGCAACACAATTTCAAACACAATGCAACATTGAGCTCAATGTGAATTTCTAGTTAAATGCAATTAGTTACTTTATGGATTACTTTTTCTAACCACAGGACTGGATCCTAGATTCAGTCCTGGGACATCTCCTGTAAACAGTTGAGTAAAAGCGTTTTGGTTACAGTAGTGATTTTTAAGGTATATTATTGTATTTTAAAAGTTGACACTTAGAAACTTTTTCACATAGAATCACCAATGTTATCCTATGGGAGGAAATTCACTTAGCAGGTAAGTAGTGTTATCGTTACTTTTTCTTACTCAGTGGTGGATCCTGGATCCAGCACTGAAGTACGGTTAGAATTACTTTTCAGGGTCAGTACTGGGCTCAAAGATGCAGCACTGAGGTCTCTCCTGATAACCAGTGAGTAAATCGGAATTCGTAGTTCGGCTGATTTTAGAGGAATATTATAAAGTTCCAAAACTCCACACAGAAGAATTTCCAAGTGAAACCAGTCAATGTTAGCCTATGGAAGGATATTCAAGTTACTGGTAAGTACGGTTAAAATTACTTTTCAGGATCAGTACTGGGCTCAAAGATGCAGCACTGAGGTCTCTCCTGATAACCAGTGAGTAAATCGGAATTCGTAGTTCGGCTGATTTTAGAGGAATATTTGTATGTTTCAAAAATCGACACTTAGAAACTTTTTCAGCAAAAAGCAGGCAATGATGTCCTATGGAAGGAAATTCAAGTTACTGGTAAGTACGGTTAAAATTACTTTTCAGGATCAGTACTGGGCTCAAAGATGCAGCACTGAGGTCTCTCCTGATAACAGGTGAGTAAATCGGAATTCGTAGTTCGGCTGATTTTAGAGGAATATTTGCACAATGGTGAAGGAAGGGGGTGGGGCCTGAAGTGACATGTCTGCAAACACGCCCTATGGCGCGTTTTAAGTTGGAGAATTAATTCCTCCTCAATCCTGAGGGTCCCTAGGGGCCAACTGGCCCACCAGATACCTCCAGTATGCGCCAGAGAGCTACGTTGCAGAGAGGTGTTCAGAGGCCACGCCCCTTTTTACAACACTCTGCAACGCAGCTCCGTGGCGCTTACTGGAGGTACCTGGTGGGCTAGTTGGCCCCCAGGGACACTCAGGATTGAAGAGGATTTAATTCCCCATCTTAAAACGCACCACGGGGCCTGTTTGCACACATGTCTCCTGAAGCCACGCCCCTCCCTTCACCACTGTGCAAACGCGCCCCGTGGCGCGTTTTAAGTTGGGGGATTAAGTCCCTTGAATACTGAGGGTCCCTGGAGTCCAACTAGCCCACCATGTACCTCCAAAAGCGCCACAGAGCTGCGTTGCAGAGAGGTGTAAAAGGGGCGTGGCCTCTGTACACCTCTCTGCAACGCAGCCCCTGGCGCATACCGGAGGTTCCTGGTGGGCTAGTTGGCCCCAGGGACCCCAGTATTCAAGGGGAATTACTTCCCTTCTTAAAACGCGCCAGGGGGCGCGTTTGCAGACTGCTGCAGGGAGGGGGCGGGGCCTCCAGCAGGATGCCGGTCTTTTTTTTTTTTCTCTTTTTTTTTTGCTTTTTTCTGCCCAGGGGGTTTTTGTGGGACCCCCTGAGCAGACCTAGGGGTCAGGGTGTTTCTACCCTGCCCCCTTTGTGCGTTTTGCGCACTTGTTTCTTGTGTTTTTAATCGGCGGGATCCGCGCACCCTAAGCGCATCCCGCCGATTTTTTTTTTATAAATGCTTTTTCTGCCCAGGGGTCCTTGTGGGACCCCTGAGCAGACCTAGGGGGTCAGGGTGTTTCTACCCTGCCCCCTTTTGCGTTTTGCGCACTTGTTTTACTGCTTTCTTGTTCCTCGGTTCTACCGAGGAACAAGATGGCTGCCAACACTTCCTGGTTTGGAGTGTTGACAGCCAATTAGCATGCAGCTCGTGGTCGGGAGGGTGCGCGGATCCACTGCGGCCATAGATATCGAAACTTTTATTTTGGATTTTCTCAGCAACTACTGAACGGATTTACACCATTTTTAAAAAGGGTGCTTTCTGAATCAAGCACTACCTTTTTGCCAAATTTGGTGTAATTCCGTTCAGCAGTTTTTGCTGTAGCCTTGCATAAAGTTTCCTATGGGAAATTGATTTTTTCACTCTTATTTTTTTAATTTCTCCGCAACTACTGAACGGATTTACACCATTTAAAAGAAAGGTCGCTTTCTGAACCAAGCGCTACCTTTTCCAAATTTGGTGTAATTCCGTTCAGCAGTTCGGGCTGTAGCCGTGGCTAAAATTTCCTATGGGAATTAAGATGGAGAAAACACGTTTTGGGACCCCCCTTTTTTGTCGGCCCCCGCTTGATGAATCACCCCGAAACTTTCAAGACAGGAGCGGACCAGAGCGCCCCACTAGTTTTGAAAATTTCGCGATGATTCGTCAAATGACGCCAAAGTTATTGGGAATAGAATGTTACGGATTTCCTATGGATAATAGGTCCTAACTATAACTATCTACTGGCGACCGCCAGTAGATAATATATGTGTGTGTATATATATACACATATATATGTAGATAGATAGATATAATGCTGTCCATCTGATATATGCTGTATCCTTAAAAAATGTTTTCATTCTATGCAGCACTCTTTTGTTCTTATCTGCAAAACACAAGCAACTTGCTGTAACATTCATTCATAGAAATGCTACGTATAGCATATGCTCGAACTTTTTTTTGCAAATCTGTTCAGTCACTCATTCATTCAGTATCACTAAGAAAAGTGCTATCCGATATGGGTTCTCTGCTGATCTTTAGAAGGAATTTAGTGGAATCCAAGATTCAGCAAATGACCATGAAAGGTATTCACATACGCACTGCAAAATAACAGTAAAAGAGAAGATGCCAAAAGTGCTCTACAGGTAAAATGCTTGGAATGTGATGAGAAATGAACTATTTGAAGTAAGACTCGAAGAAATGGAATATCCCGTAAATTGCTTGTATTTTTAATGCTGTTATATTCATCCATCCATTCATTCACTCATATCAGGAAGGTAAAATCCTTGAATCACTACTTGTTTTCATGATGGGCTTGTCTAAAGCCAGATCACAATAGAGGAGGGGAGTGGGGTAATCAATTATGATCTGGACTTAGCCTTGACCCCATCTACAGCAAGCAAGTCTACTTTTTTACTTTGTTGAACAATATGTCCCTCTGGCTTACAATCACCAAAGAGCAGAGCAAGGAGAACTTAAGGATGAATGTGACTGCACTCACAATCCCATATTAATTTGGTATTTGTTAGAAATGGGATCTCTAGTTGGCAAGGGCTTGCACCTTTGTCCAAGTAGGGACCCTTCTTCCTAGTCAGGGTAAGGGTGTTACACTCGTGAAGTAACCCCTGCTCACCCTCGTGGTAGCTTGGCACGAGCAGTCAGGCTTAATTCAGAGGCAGTGTGTAAAGCATTTGCACATAACCAACAGTAATACAGTGTAAGCACTACAAACGGACACCACACCAGTTTAGAAAAATAACCAATATTTTATATACTCAAGACAAGACCAATTACGACAAAAATCCACAATACTATACTTTACGAATGAATACTTGATACGGTAACTTCTTCTTTGCAGGAATAGCACAAAAGCAAAGTTCGTACGAGTCGGTAGCTCCGTCCGAGCCTACCGTGATGCTGAAAACCACAGAGTCTAACAGTTCCAGCCGACCGCGTCGATACGGGCCAGCAGAGTCATGAACAGACTCGGTCACAGTACCTTTTCTCGTTGTGGCTGGTACGGAGTGTACGAGCCGGTCGGCGTTCGTCGCGGTTGCGGTGCAAGACGGAGCGATGCAAGGTGCGGTGTCCCTCGATGCGGTGCAGGCAGCGGCTCGATGAGCGTCGTGCAGACGGAGTCGGTGAGTCCAAGGCGTGCGATGCAGGGTGAGACGATGCTCGATGCGGTGCTGACAGGTTGCGATGCAGGCGACCTAGCCGGAGTGCGGGAGCTGGCGTCGGACAGCGGTGCGAGTCGGAGCGGTGCGTCGCAGACGTGCGAGCGGTGCCCCAAATGCGGTGCGGTCTCGACTCTGGAGCCAGTTGCAGTGACCTCGTCGGTCGGGTCCGGTTGGTTCAGTGAAGCGATGCGATGCGAACTGCGGTGCTCACAGGTCACGGTGCAAGCAGCGGCTCGATGTTGGCGGCGTCGGACGTCGCCCACGGTGAGACCAGGGTTGCGATGTGAAGCGGGGCGATGCGGTCTGCGGTGCAAACAGGTCACCGGCCAGGGATGGATTCGGTTGACGGAGTCGGTTGCGGTTCCCTTCCTCTGTGGCAACTGAAACAGCGTTCCAGAAGCGGTACCCAGAGGCTTGTGAAGTCTTTGCAGTCCCTGAGACTTCTTAACAGGAGGCCAGCTCGGTTTCTGGCCCTTGGAGATACTCAGCACAAGTTTGGAGAAAGTTCAGTCCAGTCCTTTCACTGCCCAAGACAGAAGCAGCCACTGCAGGCCAACCCAACAAAGCAACAACACAGCAAAGGGGCAGTACTCCTCCTGGCAGCTCGTCCAGCTCTTCGTCTTGGCAGGTTCCTTGATTCCAGCGAGATCTAAATTCATGGGGTCAGGGCCCCAATATTTATATCCCAAATTCCTTTGTTCTCTGAAGGCAGAGAGGCCTTTGCCTAGTCCAAACCAGTTCTGGAGCACTTTGTTGACAAGTCTCCGTCCCTTCTTTCAGTGAGTAGGCCAGGGACATCAGACGCACCACAGGAGGTGGAGCCAGCATTGTGGAGGGAAGGCACTGTCCTATTCAGGGCCCAGGTGCGACCCCTCCCACCCATCTACATGTAGATCTTGCTATTCAGCCCTGTGCTGACTCACCCTGTCTCCTGGCATCCCCCAGCCCCTGTCACTCACACTCCAGACAAGGAATACACAACCTCGCAGGTTAGACAAGAAAATACCCACTTTCTAAAAGTGGTATTTTCAAACACAGAATGTTAAAACCAACTTCACTAAAAGATGCATTTTATCATTCTGAGTCCAGGCATACTAAACTCGAATTTCTACCATGTTCCCGGGGTCAGTTAGGATTATAAGCTGTAATAATCAAAACTGCCCGTCCTGGCCTAGGGGGAACAGGTAGCCTTGCAATAGTGAAAAACGAACTAGGCTGTAATTCACTATCAGGACATGCCGCACACACCAAGGCATGTCCTACCTTTCGCATACACCGCACCCTGCCCACAGGGGTACCTTGGGCCTACCTTAGGGGTGACTAACATGTAGCAAAGGGAAGGTTTAGGGACTTGCAAGTGTGTGCACTTGCCAAGTCGACATGGCAGCCCCAGGCTGCGCACAGGCTCTGCGTTGGCAGGCCCGAGTTACACTTTACGGGCTGTTTGCGTGGGTGGCACAATCCAGTGCTGCAGCCCACCAACAGCATTTGGTCTATAGGCCCTGGCACTCGCAGTGCACTTTACAAGGGACTGACACATAAACCAAATAGGCCAATCATGGAAACACCAATCCATAACACATTTTATACAGGAGCACTTGCACTTTCCCACTGGACAGCAGTGAGGAAAGTGCGCAGAATCATTACACCAGCAAAAACAGAGTCAAAACCGGGAGGTCAGAAAGCAAAAAGTCAGGGGAAACACGCCAAAAGATGCCAAGTCTAACACATGTCCCCTCCAGCTGAAAGTAGGGAGAACTACCCAACCCCATTGGAGTTCTCTTCACTAAGGCGGAAGAACCTGGACAGACCATCTGCGTTGGCGTGTTCTGTACCAGGACGGTGCTCCACCGTAAAGTCCATTCCCTGTAGGGAGATGGACCACCTCAGCAGTTTTGGATTCTCACCCTCATTTGCATCAACCATCTGAGGGGCCTGTGGTCTGTCTGAACCCGGAAGTGAGTCCCAAACAGGTATGGTCTCAACTTCTTCAGCGCCCAGACCACAGCAAAGCTTCCCTTTGTATGGCACTCCACCTCTGTTCCCTGGGAAGTAGTCTCCTGCTAAGGAAGACTACAGGCTGATCCAGGCCCTCTTCGTTCAGTTGTGAGAGCACCGCTCCCACACCATGCTCTGAAGCGTCAGTCTGCACGACAAATTCTTTGGAGAAGTCAGGTGCCTTGAGCACGGGCGCCGTGCACATGGCTGCCTTCAGGGCATCAAAAGCTTTCTGGCAGGACTCAGTCCAGATCACTTTCCTGGGCAGCCTCTTAGAGGTCAGCTCTGTTAAGGGGGCAACGATGGTGCCATAGCCCTTAACAAATCTCCTATAATAGCCGGTGAGACCTAAGAAGGCTCTCACCTCTGTCTGGGTCTTGGGGGCTCCCAAGCCAGAATGGTGTCAATCTTGGGTTGTAGGGGCGCCACCTGGCCGCTTCCTACCTGGTGTCCCAAGTACACCACAGAACCCTGCCCGATCTGGCACTTACTGGCCTTGATCGTGAGGCCTGCACCTTGCAGAGCCCTCAACACTTTCTCAAGGTGCTGTAAATGTTCTTCCCAGCTGGAACTGAACACAGCAATGTCATCCAGGTAGGCGGCACTGAAATCCTCCAGCCCGGCCAACACCTGATTGACCAACCTCTGAAAGGTGGCAGGGGCATTCTTCAACCCAAAGGGCATCACCCGGAATTGGTAATGACCTTCTGGGGTTGAGAATGCTGATCTCTCCTTGGCCCCATCGGTTAAGGCAATCTGCCAGTACCCAGACGTTAAATCAAACGTGCTGAGGAACCGGGCAGCTCCCAACCGATCAATGAGCTCATCAGCTCTGGGGATGGGGTGCGCGTCAGTCCTGGTGACGGCATTGAACCCACGGTAGTCCACACAAAACCGGAGTTCTGGAGTGGCACCGGGCGCCGCAGCCTTTGGGACCAAGACCACTGGGCTGGCCCAAGGGCTGTGGGAGGGCTCAATCACCCCTAACGCCAACATCTTAGAGACCTCCTCCTGATGCTGGCTCTGACCCGGTCAGTCAACCTGTAAATCTTGTGCTTCACAGGATGGCTGTCACCGGTGTCCACGTCATGGGTACACCAGTGAGTAACACCGGGGGTCAGAGAGAACAGTGGGGCGAACTGTCCCAACAACTGGCGACAGTCCCCCTCCTGCTCCTGAGTCAGAGTAGGGGAGAGGATCACACCCTCTACTGACCCATCATGCTCCTTGGTAGACAGGAGGTCAGGGAGAGGCTCACTCTCCTCTTCCACCCCATCATCTGTCGCCAAGAGCATACTCACTTCGGACCTCTCGAAGTGGGGCTTGAGGCGGTTCACGTGAAGGACCCTCAAAGGGTTCCTTGGAGCCTGCAAATCCACCAGGTAGGTGACGTCACTTTTGCGCTCCTTTACCTCATATGGCCCAGTCCACTTGTCCTGCAAGGCACAAGGTGCCACTGGGGCCATTACCCACACTTTTTGCCCAGGTTGAAATTCGACCAGAGTGGCGTTCTGGTCATACCATCTCTTCATTTCTTCCTGGCTTGCTTCTAGGTTCGCCTGAGCGAGTTTCCTGAAGCGGGCAGTTTGGTTTCTAAAGGCCAGCATGTAGCTAAATACATCCTGGGGAGTTTTCCTGGGAGCCGCCTCCCAGCCTTCCTTCACCAAACTCAGAGGTCCTCTGACAGGGTGGCCATACAGGAGCTCAAAGGGGCTGTACCCAAGAGACTTCTGAGGCACCTCCCTGTACGCAAAGAGTAGGCATGGCAAGAGGACGTCCCACTTACGCCTCATGGGTTCTGTTAGACCCTTGATCATGCCTTTCAAGGTCTGGTTGAATCTCTCCACCAGACCGTTTCCTTGTGGGTGGTAAGGAGTGGTGAACTTGTAGGTTACACCACACTCCTTCCACAGGGATGTCATATACTTCGATATGAAATTGGTCCCCCTATCGGAAACCACCTCTCTGGGGAATCCCACACGGGAAAAGATCCCCATTAACGCCCGGCCCACCACTGGCGCCGTCGTTGTCCTGAGAGGGATTGCCTCCGGGTACCGGGTGGCATGGTCCACCAAGACCAGGATGTACCTGTTGCCCATGGCTGTCTTGGGATCCAGTGGCCCCACAATATCCATCCCTACCCTTTCAAAGGGTGTACCAACAACAGGAAAAGGATGGAGAGGAGCTTTGACCTTCCTCCCACTCTTACCACTTGCCTGGCAAGTTTGGCAAGACCTACAGTGTGCATCTGACTGCCTTCGCATTTGGGGCCAAAAGAAGTGGGTGACAAGCCTGTCAAAGGTCTTGTCCTGCCCCAAATGTCCTGCCAAAGGCACGTCATGAGCCAGACCCAGTAGGAAGGTCCTGAAGCGCTGGGGTACCACCAGCACACGGGCTGACCCAGGCTCAGCAACCTTAGGCTCACTGTATAGGAGACCACTCTCCCAGTAGATCAGATGTGACCCGGACTGATTACCAGCTGCCTGGTCTGCAGCCTGCCGCCGCAGACCCTCCAGAGTAGGGCACTCGTTCTGCTCCCTGCAGAACTCCTCCCTGGTGGGACCCCCTTCTTGCTGCCAATGGGTCAGCTCAGAGATGTCTCCCAGTTCGGCTACCTGCTCCCCTGTAGGCACCGGGGCGTCCCCCTCGAGGTCCGCCTCCTCCCGGTCCGTGGGAACTTCGGGGGCCGGTTTCCCGCGCCCCCTGCCCTTTCTCTTGGCAGGGACTTGGGCCACTGTTTCAGGCTCCAAGTCCTCTTGATCACCCTTTCTGGCTGCCATTGACCGAGTAGACACGCATGCCCACTCTGGCAACCCAAGCATCTCCAAGTGCGATCTGAGCTCAACCTCCTTCCACGAGGACTGCTCCAGGTCGTTTCTTAGCAGACAATCTACAGGCATGGTAGGGCTCACAACCACCCTCAAGGGACCTGAGACCCCCCCCCATTCAAAGGGAACCTGCGCCACCATACATTGGCGCTCTGAGTTGTCTACAGCAACTACTTGGTGGAATGCCCCTGGGACTACTTGCTTCTCAGACACCAGGTGACACCGGACTGAGGTCACACTGGCTCCAGTATCTCTGAGAGCCTCTACCCTGTTCCCATTAATGGTCACCCAGGTGCTATATTTCTTTGTGTTAGGGGGCACCTGGTTTCCTGGGACCATCTCACTGTCCCCTAGTGAGACAAGAGTCATTTCTGCGGGATCTCCACCCTCCTGTGGGCACCCCTCCTCCCCAAGCGCTACACTAGCCAACACTTTGGACTGTCCACCGGTGGGTGGCTGTGTCCCCTTCGGGCACTTGGGGTCCCCCTTAAAGTGACCTACCTGGTCACATGCATAACACTTGCGGGGGCCGGTCTCAACAGGCTTCCCTGTAGAGACCCCTTTCTTCTTATCACCGGGGGCTGGGAACCTTTACCCTGGGTACTAGTTTGGGGCCCTTTAGAGAACTCCTGTGCTTTACCCTTGTCCCCCCACCTTTCTGCTGGGGACCCTGCCCACCTTTGGCTGAGCCTCCCCAAACGCTTTCTTGTGGACCCTGGTACTCACCCAGCGGTCCGCTTCCATAGCAAGCTTCCTGGGGTCAGTTAGCTTACTATCCACTAGGTGCTGGCGCAGATCTGCAAAACATAGACTAGACAAGTGCTCCCATGCAATCAAGTTGTAGAGCCCCTGAAAATCTGTTACACTACTGCCCTTCACCCAACCATCCAGAGACCTGCAGAACACATCCACACATTCCAACCAAGTGTTGGCATCAGACTTCTTACTGGACCTGAACTGATCCCTGTACTTTTCAGGAGTAAGACCATACTTCGTGAGAAGGGCATCCTTCATGTCAGCATAGGTGAGGTGATACCCCTTACCCAAAGCTATCAGAGCATCCCTTGCTTCTTCCGGGAAAAGTGGCCACAATCCTGCTCCCCAATTCTCCTCAGGGACCCCATTCATGTGTATGGCTGCCTCATAACCCTGAAACCACCTTTGTATGTCATCCCCCTTCTTGAACTCCTTGCCTACGTTCTTGGGAATGTGCACAATCCTGTCTGCCTTTCTGGACGAATTGCTGCCACCATCTGAGCCTGACTTACTCCTAAGTTCTAGCTCCTTCAGTTCTCTCTCATGCTCTAAGAGCATCTTCCTCTCCTCTATGGCCAATCTCTTCTCCTCCCGCTCACTCTCCAGCCTGAGCTTCTGCAGCTCGAACTGCCTTGCCTCCCGCCTGTCCTCCAGCTCCTCTGGGGACAGACTGCTGCTGCCTGACCTGGCGGGTTCCCCCTACCCAAAAGCACATCCACCCTGGAAATAGGCTCCTCCACCTCCTCACTGAGATCACCAGGCTGCCCATTGGCATGTCTGGCTGCTACCCAGGCCCTCAGCGCCTTCTGTAGCTCCTCCTTCCTTGTGAGGCCTTTAATTTGGACTTTCAGGTTTTTACAAATCGCTCGTAACTCCTTTACGGCGTAGGACTCCAACCTATCCTCCTCAAAGATAACTTCCAGAGATGCAACGGATGATGCAATTGATTCAGGCATGACAAAAGTCATGAGTTGAAAACTGGTGAGATCAAAAATAGGCCAAAAGAAAAAGAACCAGTATGTGGTACGTAATGGTCTGCGATATGGTAGTAGTGCACACCAATCACTGTAAGTCAAGTGCAAACACAAGTCCTATCCTCACCGCTGACAACCAATGTTAGAAATGGGATCTCTAGTTGGCAAGGGCTTGCACCTTTGTCCAAGAAGGGACCCTTCTTCCTAGTCAGGGTAAGGGTGTTACACTCGTGAAGTAACCCCTGCTCACCCTCGTGGTAGCTTGGCACGAGCAGTCAGGCTTAATTCAGAGGCAGTGTGTAAAGCATTTGCACATAACCAACAGTAATACAGTGTAAGCACTACAAACGGACACCACACCAGTTTAGAAAAATAACCAATATTTTATATACTCAAGACAAGACCAATTACGACAAAAATCCACAATACTATACTTTACGAATGAATACTTGATACGGTAACTTCTTCTTTGCAGGAATAGCACAAAAGCAAAGTTCGTACGAGTCGGTAGCTCCGTCCGAGCCTACCGTGATGCTGAAAACCACAGAGTCTAACAGTTCCAGCCGACCGCGTCGATACGGGCCAGCAGAGTCATGAACAGACTCGGTCACAGTACCTTTTCTCGTTGTGGCTGGTACGGAGTGTACGAGCCGGTCGGCGTTCGTCGCGGTTGCGGTGCAAGACGGAGCGATGCAAGGTGCGGTGTCCCTCGATGCGGTGCAGGCAGCGGCTCGATGAGCGTCGTGCAGACGGAGTCGGGTGAGTCCAAGGCGTGCGATGCAGGGTGAGACGATGCTCGATGCGGTGCTGACAGGTTGCGATGCAGGCGACCTAGCCGGAGTGCGGGAGCTGGCGTCGGACAGCGGTGCGAGTCGGAGCGGTGCGTCGCAGACGTGCGAGCGGTGCCCCAAATGCGGTGCGGTCTCGACTCTGGAGCCAGTTGCAGCGACCTCGTCGGTCGGGTCCGGTTGGTTCAGTGAAGCGATGCGATGCGAACTGCGGTGCCCACAGGTCACGGTGCAAGCAGCGGCTCGATGTTGGCGGCGTCGGACGTCGCCCACGGTGAGACCAGGGTTGCGATGTGAAGCGGGGCGATGCGGTCTGCGGTGCAAACAGGTCACCGGCCAGGGATGGATTCGGTTGACGGAGTCGGTTGCGGTTCCCTTCCTCTGTGGCAACTGAAACAGCGTTCCAGAAGCGGTACCCAGAGGCTTGTGAAGTCTTTGCAGTCCCTGAGACTTCTTAACAGGAGGCCAGCTCGGTTTCTGGCCCTTGGAGATACTCAGCACAAGTTTGTAGAAAGTTCAGTCCAGTCCTTTCACTGCCCAAGACAGAAGCAGCCACTGCAGGCCAACCCAACAAAGCAACAACACAGCAAAGGGGCAGTACTCCTCCTGGCAGCTCGTCCAGCTCTTCGTCTTGGCAGGTTCCTTGATTCCAGCGAGATCTAAATTCATGGGGTCAGGGTCCCAATATTTATATCCCAAATTCCTTTGTTCTCTGAAGGCAGAGAGGCCTTTGCCTAGTCCAAACCAGTTCTGGAGCACTTTGTTGACAAGTCTCCGTCCCTTCTTTCAGTGAGTAGGCCAGGGACATCAGACGCACCACAGGAGGTGGAGCCAGCATTGTGGAGGGAAGGCACTGTCCTATTCAGGGCCCAGGTGCGACCCCTCCCACCCATCTACATGTAGATCTTGCTATTCAGACCTGTGCTGACTCACCCTGTCTCCTGGCATCCCCCAGCCCCTGTCACTCACACTCCAGACAAGGAATACACAACCTCGCAGAGGCAGGCTCGGATGGTTAGACAAGAAAATACCCACTTTCTAAAAGTGGTATTTTCAAACACAGAATGTTAAAACCAACTTCACTAAAAGATGCATTTTATCATTCTGAGTCCAGGCATACTAAACTCGAATTTCTACCATGTTCCCGGGGTCAGTTAGGATTATAAGCTGTAATAATCAAAACTGCCCGTCCTGGCCTAGGGGAACAGGTAGCCTTGCAATAGTGAAAAACGAACTAGGCTGTAATTCACTATCAGGACATGCCGCACACACCAAGGCATGTCCTACCTTTCGCATACACCGCACCCTGCCCACAGGGGTACCTTGGGCCTACCTTAGGGGTGACTAACATGTAGCAAAGGGAAGGTTTAGGGACTTGCAAGTGTGTGCACTTGCCAAGTCGACATGGCAGCCCCAGGCTGCGCACAGGCTCTGCGTTGGCAGGCCCGAGTTACACTTTACGGGCTGTTTGCGTGGGTGGCACAATCCAGTGCTGCAGCCCACCAACAGCATTTGGTCTATAGGCCCTGGCACTCGCAGTGCACTTTACAAGGGACTGACACATAAACCAAATAGGCCAATCATGGAAACACCAATCCATAACACATTTTATACAGGAGCACTTGCACTTTCCCACTGGACAGCAGTGAGGAAAGTGCGCAGAATCATTACACCAGCAAAAACAGAGTCAAAACCGGGAGGTCAGAAAGCAAAAAGTCAGGGGAAACACGCCAAAAGATGCCAAGTCTAACAGTATTGCAGATCATTGGTCTGACACCACGCTACCTTGTATTCTTGGTTGTTAAGTGAAACCATATAATAGTGATAGTTACTCATTATGGGCTGATCAAAGTTAGCCAATAGGTCCAAAAGCACAACAACCAATCAATCCAAATCAGACACACTCTTAAAGTTGTAAGAAGGTAAGTGTGGTAGTCCGTCCTAGTCAAAATCCCGTTAAATTATCAAAGAATGTATGACCCCTATGGGACAAAACCAAACAGATACACTAGTGACTCTGACTATACAAATTAGACAGATATTGTAGGCTCTTCATCATGCTGTGCAATAGACTTCTGGATGATTGATTGGGTTGTACTGTTATTCTCTTCTGTGTAGTGGATTGCGGAACCACCGACTCTTGTGACTGTGATGTATAGGCATCTTCTTTTGTTACTGTGAGAAGGGATATAGCGCTCCCGGTTTTATGATCTGTAATTTTTTGCCATTATCTATATTTATTTTATTTTTATTTTATTTTTTCTGTATTTAATCATATTTATTTTGGGTTTTGTGAAAAAATTAAACTGAAACTAGTATATTACCAAATTTTTTTTAACCGATAAATGTATGTTCTTACTTGAATGCATGGCAGGTATTATCGATATGAACACCCACAGATGATAAATCAATACACATATGAAAACATGAACATTTTAGTATCAACCTTGTGCATATCTGCTGCTGTTTAACCCCTTCGGTGCTCATGACGAGCTCAGCTCGTCATGCTGCGCGGTAGCGCTGTGCGCATGACGAGCTCAGCTCGTCACGACCCCACCCGCGATCGGAATGTCCAGCACACGAGCGGAATTCCGATCGCGGTCAAGGGGTTAAACTTCATTACTAAATGTCTTTCTGTTTTTATCCCTTTATCCTGTCAATCTGCACAGCTATTGGCCTGGCAGTCATTTAGAATCACTCACAAAACAACCTAATTTCCGTTTTTGCCCACATTTAAAGATAAATACAGACAGATGGACCAGCAAATAAAAAGAAAAAAAAACAGCACGTCATTTTGTAGGTGCATATGTGCGCTGTGCGTGCACCTAAAAAAGTGACTCAAAAGGCTTTTTTAAATGTAGCCTTGCTGCAAAGCATCTGGGATGCTTACAGAATAGCTAAAAAAACATTAACAAGCTAATAGGTCACAAAGGCAAGACCTATTGACTACGCCAATGTTTGTTCACAAGGAGGAGCAGCAAATGTCACTAGAACAATAAGTTGCATTAATGCCACAAGTAATGTTGAGTATCTTCCATGAAATTAAAGTAGGGGGTAAGTTCAATTAAGAAGGGACTCAACTATGTTTCTCATTGTATAACAATTTGTTTATGAAGTTAGAAAGTAAATAAGGCAACAAACAGTACACTGCGGGTAAATAAACTTTACCATGCCAATTACTGCGGGTATCCAGTCAGGGAACAGTGGTTCCCATAATTCTACATTGTTATCCAGGAGAGAAGCTGTGTCATTAGTACATAAAATGATCCTGTATGTTAATGATCCAGCTCTTCAAACCTCAGTGTAAATTCATTTGCCATTAGCTCACTGCCAGAATTCTGCTCTATCATCCTCGCTTCCGATTCACTTAGTCTGATTTAGAGTTTGAGGGAGCGGGTACTCTGTCGCGACAGGGATGGAATTCCCTCTCCAGCAAACTGTAGTTCTGCCTGCCTCTTTTAGAGTTATGCACAACTTAAATATGTCAGCGACGTAGACTACTTCTCCACTGCTGAAATAGTCCTCTGATGTCCAAGCGGAGGAAGAGCCATTGGAAATTTGGTCATTTGCCACCTGTCCTATTTAGAGTGGGAGGACAAATGGCCAGTTTTTACTTTCACACACAGTCATCCAAAATGTGGCGGTAAGTGAAAATAAAAGCATACTATGGGAGAAAACTCCCATAGAAAATGGGTCATTCCTTTTTTGTATTTTCGAAAAGAAAATCCTGCTTTGGGGTTTTTCTTTCGGAAATAAAAAAAGATATTGAAAGTGTGACGTAAGGCATGGCCATGTTGACCAAGCCACACAGCGCACTTTCAATGCATTGACAGGAACCACCTTGATGTCAGTTCCTGCCAATTTTAGAGATGTCGGCTCTGGTGGCAGACATCTGTAAATCCAGAGGACAGTTACTCTATAAGGGCGATGGAGTATTTTACTCCGGTCGTCCTGAAGGACTCAATACCGTAGCTACTGAAGATGTCACTTACCTTGCTTATTGTTTAACACAACTTTCTTTAAACATGAGGGCAACTAGACAAAGATGCAACAGATGACACCCTGGTATGAGCCTTGCGGGCTCTTATCTGGGTCAAATCTGTGTGGCAGGTGAGTAGTTATATACCATCTGTATAGACATGTTAGATGAGATCATTCTATGTATAGTATATATACATATGTGCACAGTGTAATATGATATTTATCATTATTGCTGAGCGTGGGGGGACCACAGTTCACAAGAGATGAAACCTTGATTGGGTCATGTTGTGTTCCTTCAACAGTGATAATAATAGCATAGTGCACTCTGCACATCTGCACATATGGTTTATGCCATGCTGTTTATTAAGGTATTTAATCTTATCAGAACACAAGTAGTTAAACCCGTGCAGTTTGATACAATAACAACAATCAGGGCTCATGGGCATGGGCCAATTTGGTTTCTATTAAAAGCAGATTCTAGAATGGAAACTTTGAGACATTAGGCATTCGTTTTTCAAGTCAGTTAACCTACATTATGGTAATTTCATGGAAAATGACCTTTGTACAGTGGTAATAAATGTCTGAATCTGTGTTTATTAGTACGGTTGCTCCAAATAACGTTATTGGGCCATATGTATTTCCATCCACCCACCCATCCATCCATCTCTCTCTCTCTCTCTCTCTCTCACTCTCTCCCTCTCTCCAATCGCCAGGCCCTTTATCCACCCAGCGACTGGTGCTCAACCCAAAGGCAGGGCAGAGCAGGGGTTGGCCACAGGCTTGGGCTAACCCTTCCCAGGCAACCTACTCATACTGTGTATAGCTTTTCGCTGTGCTCAAGTGAGTTCCTCTATTATTTTTCTTTTTTATTAAAAAAGAAAATGTGTAAAAAATTACAACGGTCTATGCGAAATGGTGCCTTTTTTAATAGGCATGAAATGGTAGCAGCAAAATTGTGAATGTTATTTTAAAAAGTCATGATTTTAACACAGAACTTTTTTTTTTTTGAAAACCTTTATTGAAGGCAAAAAAATGGAAGCATTGCAAAATACAGCACTATGCCTACATCCCCAGAGGGGCCGGCCGTGGAGTGCGCAAACGTGTATTGCAGAAGCATAAAGAAAGGATACACAGCAAGCCGCCTATAACCACTCGGGGCCGGCCGCATCATGGAGGAAGGAACAGTCGGAGAGATATCGGTATTATATTACCTTCCGCAGCGTCCAAATGAAGAGACGGCAATGGTATTAATCAATCGTAGAATAGGAACAAAACAAACCCCCCCTCCACCCTCCCCTCTGGCACAGTAAAAATATGACAAAGAGCAAAAGCAATGTGGCTCTCACTAAACACATCCACAAGGATAAGACTGGATTCCGGGGATGAATGAGGGAAAAACCTCCATCCACCAGCCTCGGAGGGCAGCTCAGCTTAAAGGTCAGGGTGGCTCGCCAGATATAGAGTGAGTGGGACCCAGAAATCCTTGGGGCGGGACGACTCGGGCAACTCCTCCGCATATATTTCTAATTGCTCCCTACAGTAGGATAGATCCCTCAGCCACTTACCAACCGTGGGCAATACCCTTGCACCCCAGCACTGCGCCACAGCTCGCTTAGCCATAAGTGTGGCCACTGCAACCAGTCTCCGATTGCACGGCTTCAGGGACGCTACACCGCCCAACAGACACAGCTCGGGCATACATTGCACTCTCTCCATTACGACATCCGTTAGCACAGCCGTCACCTTAGCCCAATAGGCAGCTATCCCTGAACAGAACCATGAGAGATGTAAGAAGTCAGCATCTGCTTGTCCACATCGCACACAGCAAGCATCATCTCGCAATCCAAATCTCCGCAGTTGTACCGGGGTATAGTAAAGTTGGTGCATGAATTTAAAATGTATAATACGTAAGTTGCAGTTGGCCGTCAGTCGCCCAGTCAATTTGCAGCAATAGTACCAGTGGTCCTCCGACAGTATCCCTCCCAGGGCCGCGTTCCATTTAGCAAAGGATGGATGCGCCTCCGCCTCCCGCTCACGAAGAGATGAATTATAAAGTTTAGTGATCAGCCCACGACGGGCCTCGCCCACGAGCACCGCCTGCAGTGCCCGTAGGGTCTGGGGCTCCGCGGGGAAGTCAGGATAAACATCCCGGATGGCCTGGCGGACCCGAACATATGTAAACCCTAGCATAATATCGTGAGGCCTGTGCGCCTGCACGTCCTGTGGCGAGCGGAAGCGGCCCTGGTTGTAAAAGTCTCCCATCTGGGTTATCCCGGCGGCTTGCAACGTGGTCCGCGCCAAGCGCTCCTGCAGTGCGGATATGCCGGGGTGCGCCGCTATCGGCAACTTGGGGGCATAAAGGTAGTTTAGTGTTGCACGATTCGCCAGCATCCGCCAGGCCCAAGCCGTGCACTGGACCGGGTTGATTTCCGTCCGGGGACCTCCAGTTCCCCCGAGAGGGCCGCAGCCACCAATGGGAGTGGGAGGATCGCATCCGCCTCAATCGCAGTATGAGGTAAGAGACGCTGCGGACAGAACCAATAATGCGCAAACTGCGCCTGAGCGCAGAGATAGTAAAGGCGCATATCAGGAGCCTCAAATCCGCCACGGTCAAAGGGTTGAACCAGAGTGTCCCAGCTACAGCGAGGCTTTTTTCCCCCCCAGACAAACGACAATAGGGCCGTCTGTAGAGACTTAAAAATAGAAACATTCAAGCGGATAGGAATATTCACAAATAAATATAGTAGTTTGGGCAATATAACCATTTTGATGGCTGCTATACGGTCCGCCAGTGAAAGCGGCAGACGAGCCCATCGCGCCGCTCGCTCAGTAAGTTGAGAGATAGTACGCCCATAGTTCATGGAAATTACCTGCGCCGGATCCCTGTGTAGCCAAATCCCAAGATATTTTACAGGTTCCTGGATCCAGGCCAATGGGAAGTCCATTTCGAACTCGCAGGTTCCTGCCGTAAGGGGAAAAACCGACGATTTGGCCCAGTTTATCCCCAAGCCAGAGAAGCCCTCGAACCGGACATATTCTCGCAGCAAGGCCGGGAGATATGTCGCAGGCTCACGAACGTAAAGTAACATATCATCCGCATATAGCGAGACGACCAATGGTCGCAGCCTGAATCGCAGCGCCGCAGAGGCATGGAGCTGGCGCAACTTGCAGGCCAGGGGCTCCAGCGCCAAGGCGAAAAGCATCGGCGAAAGGGGGCATCCCTGCCTCGTACCCCTGCCGATAGGAAACTCCGAGGACACCCAGCCGTTCACGCGGACCCTAGCCGCTGGGGCGGAGTACAGAACCCTGATCCACTGCAAAAAGAATGGAGGGACACCCATTCTGGTAAGGACCGAGAACATGTATTCTCAGGAGAGGGAGTCAAACGCTTTAGTAGCGTCAAGCAATACTGCCACGGCTTGGAAGTCAGCTTCAAAATAGTGTAAGGTAGCAAAGATAGTGCGCAGATTAAGTACGGTAGATCTTGCGGGAACAAAGCCGGACTGATCCGGAAGCACCAATAGGGGAATCAACGGCTGCAGACGGAGAGCGATCATTTTCGCTAGTATCTTGGTGTCAATGTTAAGCATTGAGAGGGGTCTATAAGAATCACAGCGGTTGGGCTCCTTGTCGGGTTTCAAAAGCATGACTAGGAGAGCCTCCCGCAATGAGGGTGGGAGACGGCCGGTGTCGTAGGCCTCCGCATAGACTTCAAGAAGTCTAGGAGCCAGATCGTCTGCGAATGCTTTATAAAATTCGCTCGGGAGACCGTCCAGTCCGGCAGCTTTGCCTGTGGGGAGGGACATAATAGCCGCCTTCACATCCTCCTCATCGAAGGGCTGGGTGAGATGTTCCCGATGACCAGGGGCCAGCCAGCCCAAAGCTACATCCTCTAGATACGTATCAATATCAGCCGTCTGAGCCGTATCCCTGTTGCTATAAAGAGCTGTATAATAGTCAAGTATGGTCTCACTGATGGCTGCCGTGCCGAATTGAGCCTTGCCCGCCTCGTCGAGTATTTCCGTGATGTATTGTTGGCTCCGAGGCGCAGACAACTTACGAGCAAGCGAGCGACTAGGCCGACCCCCCTCCCCGTAGTATCTAGCAGTGCTACGTCTAGATTTGTGCCTTATTTCCTGGTCCGCAGTGTCATTATGTTCCGTAACTAAGGCGCAAATCCTGGACAAAGTTTCGGGTAGTGGGTTCGCGTCGTATGCCCTCTCCAACACTGAGATCTCTCCCGCAAGTTTTTGGATCCTGCGCCGCAGATCGCGCAGTACCCCAGCCTGTGCCCCCATGCAGACCCCCCGGATAGTGACCTTGAAGGCCTCCCACAGAGTCCCGGCGCTGTCCACAGAGCCCGCATTCTCCCGAAAGAAATTGCGGACCGCCTCTCCTACCGTGGCCCTGAATACCGGATCCGTCAGGGAGGATGGCTGTAGTCGCCACTGAAAGGGTGGCCTCTCACAGGTCGGCACACATAGATCCAGAAGCACCGGAGAGTGATCTGACAGCGTCCGGGCTAGTTGGCGCACCTCTGTAGCCCAAGGGCATGCAGCTTCTGTGACAAGCCAGAGGTCCAAACGGGACCACGTCCCATGTACCGCCGACACGAACGAACTCTCACGCCTGCCAGGATGTTGCAGTCGCCAGACATCTCTCAGGCCTCCAGCCTCCATTATGCCACGCAGTGCCTCCGCCGCCAGCTTAGGTCTTGCCCCCTCGCTACCCATACGATCAGCCTCCATATCCAGACATACATTGAAATCCCCCCCCCATATAATTTCTGCATCGGGGAACCCAGAGACACGACGCCAGGCATCTGCAAAAAAGCTGGGTCATCAACATTCGGTCCGTACACATTCACAAGGAGAACACTCGTCCCGCCTAGTATACCATGCACTATTGCCACTCGCCCCTGGTCATCTGTCTCAGAACGGAGAGCCTGAAAGTGTATCCCCTTTTTATCAAAATCAGCACACCCCGGGCATAGCTAGAGTAGGAGGAGGCCACCCGGTGTCCAGCCCATCTTGCCCCCACATTTTTATCAGATAGATTCGTTAGGTGAGTCTCCTGTAGTAAGGCAATATGGATATTCATTCTTTCTAAATAAGCAAACACTGCCCTGATCTTTTTTGGAGAATTCAGCCCCCGGACGTTCCAGGTCAGAAGCCGCAGATTTCCACTTATCCGATCAGTGGTTGGTAAGCCGACAGAACCATGGAGTATTTCAAAGCCATATCAATGCCAATACAAATAATAGGTAAAAGAGAACTCACTACAACACAAAGCATACCGTGCCAGAGGGTGCCCCCCTCCATTCCCCCTCTCCCCCACCCACTTCAGCGTCCCCAACGTGCTAAAGCCATCCCATCCACCCCCCCCACCCCCACCCCTCAAACGAAAGTGAAAACCTCAGTTGGGGTGTACCCATGTGGGGCACTAGAGTGCAGCTGCCCTCCCATCTGGTAGGAGGTGGCTGCGCAAAGGTTAGATCCATGCCTACAAACAGCAGTACACAAGATAGTCGTCCACTAGATTAGCGTCGATAATACAATAGGCCCAGGCAGCGGCCACCAGGGCAAGGAAGTACTCCATGACAAAGATAAACATGATCAACAGACACCCCCCATCCGCCAACGAAGCGTGTCCTGCAACCACATATGAACAGAAATGTGCCCCAATAACCTAGTGTTCCTCTGTGTCCGACTGTTGGTTAGCATCTCGTCGTCGTCGCTTTAAACGTTTGGCATGCTCAAGGGCTGCCTTGGGGTTGCTGAAGATGTGCGAATCCCCGTCGGGTCCTATCTTCAAGCGGGCCGGATAAAGCATAGCGTATGGGACCTCCTCGGACCTAAGGAACTTCTTGACATCGGCAAACTCCTGTCTCGCCGCCTGGACCGCCACCGTGAAGTCTGGTAAAAAGGAGAGCCGATTCCCTTGATAGTCAATGGTGCCCTTCTCTCGCGCCAGGCGCAGTATCACATCGCGGTCCCTGTAATTTAAGACTCTTGCAATGATGGGCCGCGGGGGGGCCCCCGGCGCCGGGCGAGCGGCCAGTGAGCGGTGCGCCCGCTCCACAATGAACATGGTGGATAAATGCTCCCTGCCAAAGATGTCAGTAATCAGTGTCTCTATGAATATCTCCATCTTGCCCACATTGGTGGACTCCGGCAGGCCAATAAGGCGAACGTTGTTACGTCGTGAGCGGGCCTCCAAATCCTCGTTCTTGGCCTGGATGACAGACAAGACCTTCTCCACATTCAGAGCTTTCCCCGCGACATCGCTCAGTCCATCCTCCGCAGCGGAGACTCTTTGCTCCACTTCCCCCATTCGGGCGCTCTGCTTCTCCAGTTGGGAGGACATGTGGTCCAGACGGTTGTTGACCGCTGCCATTGTGCCCTCTATAGATTGGAGGCTTCGTTGCATTGCCAACAGTGTGGTTTCAAGGCCCGGGGGAGCCCCCTCTGCTACATCCGCCTCAGAGTCCGAGGCAGCCTTTTGTGACACCTTGGTGGATTTGCGCGCCTCAAACGTGAGACGGGGTTGCGTTCTATCCGTCTTGCCCATGGTGCCCTGTGGTTCGGCTCGTTGCAAGTGTGATCGGGAGGCCCAGTGCAGAAAGGGTCCCAAACAGGAGCCGGGCAGATGACCGCACCAGGATCACCGAGTGGGTGGGAGGTTGTCACACAGTAGGCCCACAGTCGCCAGCGGCCGCTCGGGCTGCTAATAACATATAATCAGCCCTAGAGTGTCCCGAACAGCGGGGTCCTGCCAGCTCCGCCACGCAGGTTCGAAGGCCGCAACTCGCCCCCACTAATCAATGGCGCCGTATTTGTAGTCCAGCACCTTCATGCCACCATTGACAGCGCCGCCTTATTCCGGTCCATTAGTGTCAGCCCGTGCGGCGCAAAGCCCCCCAAGGCCAGATGGATGTCCAGTGCAGACAATTCAGGTGCGGCCTCCCCCCGGGGCAGACAATCGCGGTCCACGCCGCTCACAATGACATATGCTCTTAGGGGTTGTATTGTAGCTGTGTCGTTTGACCCCAGCGGCGTGCGGCAGGGCCCATCAGCTCCCCCGCTCGCCGCAACTGCAGATGCGTCCCCCGCGGATCCTTCCAGCTTAGGGGCCTGGGTCCGGCCTCTCCCTCTCTCGCGCCACACAGGGGGAGGCTCCGCAAGTAGGGGCAGGACCACCAGTACCGCCCCAGCGCCTTACAGCAGCTCGCAGAGCGCGATCCGCTTGCAGGCCCGCACCCTCCGCCACAGTCACCGGCCCACAGCGGCCGCGCCCCACTCACCGCCTCCGACACCGAGGGGACCAGCTCCCGCCGCAGTCCTCGCCTCCGCTGGCACTCGTGGTCTCAGCCTCCCGGGGCCCGTGGCAGCAATGATGCGTGGCGCCGCCACCAGTCGGGCGCCGCACCGCTTGTTCCTCGCAGCTGCGGCGGCACAGGTCACCAATCGGCGCGGTGGGCCTCAGAGCCCCCCGGGCGCCGCCATCTTGGATTTGTTGTGTTTGCCACGGCCGTCACCTCCGCCAGTGAATTCTCGCCGTTCCCGCTGTCTCAGGCCATCCCGGGCGCAGCAGCAGGGTCAGGTGTACTTCGCAAGCAAGTACGCTCCACTAATCAACAGGATAGGTGGTTTGTAGAGCGGATTTTGGGCGGATTATGGCGCAGCCGGGCAGAGCCTCACTAGGGTGCGGCCATCTTGCCGTGTGCCCTCTAGCGCCCCCCAACACTGAGAACTTAATGACTATTTTACACGCCCCTAAGGTCGGGCACCTCTCACAGTGTTGCCCAGTGCTGTGGGTTTTTTTTTAAGCGAGTAAAAATTTACATTTTCAAGGTGGCAAAAAAGAAATCCCCTTCATCAGCTAACTAATCATGTTTGAGAGAAAATTAAAATGTGATTGGTAGGATTCACGATTTTTTGGTTTGCGATTTTAAATGGCACAGATGTAGAAAAGTGTTACTATGTCAAGCCCACCCAGTAACTTTTTTAAAATGCTTATATGTCCAAAACAACTGAATGGGTTTGCACCAAACCAACAAAAGCATACTTTCTTCTACTTTCATGACAAGGATAGTGCAAATTCACACACCGATGTTTGATGTAGGCATGAGCAAATATTCCTTTGGGAGCTAAAATGAGAAAATACACTTTTTTTCACCCATCCTTACCTTTCTTGTCCCTGAATGGAAGTGCATGCAATTTGGCATGCTGGACCATTTTGGGCCCCTGCGGGTGGGTGGTAGGGCACGGACACAAGCAGGGCCCTATGGCCACTCTCTGCTGCACACAACCAAAGATGTATGCAGCAGGTTTTGGCTCCCAGCAGTAGGTTGGGCACAGCACTTTGACGCAAGTCAGGTGTAGTGGCCAGTCCCTGCTATGCAAGGATGCAGATGTGTGCAGCAAGGGTGGCCTCCCTACACAGCCCTGCAGCCAACCCCTTCTGCAGTGCCTGCATTGCCAAAAAGCTGTGCTCAATGAAGATTGTAAAATAAGTCATCATTAAAACAAAACAATAAAATTCATTGAAAAACACAGTTGAAAACTGAGTTATGGTTCTAGCTCAAATTCGTAAATCCACTGAAACTCCCCAGTTCTGGTTTTCAGCGTACACAACACATGCCACAACTTGCATCTCCTGCCATGCTTAAAACACAAATTAGCCAACGACACGAAAACAAAAAAGTAGACTTCAAGAAATCAACATGGTGGTCTCTGCAAATTATGGCAATTGTTGTGGGAGCTGAAAACTAATGCTTTTCAGTGGTTTTACTCTTTTTTACTAGAGCAATAACTATATATATAATATGTATTCTTTCTCTCCCCTCTCTCTTTCCTCTTTACCCTCATATACAGGGAGTGTGTGGAGATAGAGATAGAGAATACACACACACACATTACAGAGGAGGTCACTACTGTGTAGTTATAGTTAGGTCCGAGTCTCCATAGAGGATCATTTTTTGTTTTGTTTATAACGTTTGAGCTGTTTGACTAATCTTCATGAAATTTTATAAAAAAAGTTTATCCACCTCAGCTACTTCCTAGAAAGCTTTGGGTTGATCTGTCAAGCAGAGGACGAGAAAAAAGGGAGGTCCTAAAACACATTTTTCACATGTAATTTCAGATCGGAATTTTGTGAAGCAATAAAGAAAAATTGGCTGAACAGAATTACACCAAATTTGGCAGAAAGCTCGATCTTTACTATTTTTTTGTGATTTGGTGTAAATCTGTTCAGCTGAAAAATTGAGAAATTAAAGGTCAAAATATAGTGATATCTGGATGGTTCACACCGTGGTACTTTCGCAGTACCGTAGATTAAAAAAATAAACCACTCTGATAGGCTGAGATTACTTTTTTATCTTTTCTTGCATTGCTATTCCACGGGACAGGTAACAATCTGATTGGCTGGCCTCAACATCAGCAGAGATGTTGCAGCCCCCATTTCCAGACTTGGGAACTCAATCCTAATGTCCTGAGTTTGTTATGAAAAAGTAATATACAAGGGGGCAGGGTGGGAGGGACTGCCCTGTACCCAAAATGATGGGGGGGAAAATTAGTGTGTGGGTCCTGTGGTACTCCTATAGGAGGCTTGCTGGAAATTGGGCCACCCTAAGCTAATGTGATACTAGTTTGAGGTTGCCAGCAGTAGATTACAAAGCTCTGGATATTCTGAAGCAAAGTCAGTTTGAGAATCAAATTTCATGTGAGAATTTAAAAAGTGACAGGAGTTTGATTAATTGTTATGAGGTTTTGATGGGATGTTTTAGAGCTTCCTTAAAGACCAGGACTACCTTTCCAGCTGTCTCGGGCAGACGAGTAACATGACTTCAGCAGGCATTTGGAAGACAAGGTGTTGACACATGGCCAGGGCTACCACAGTCCATGCTGATATGAATGGGAGAAGGCCTATGGTTGTGTCTAGAATAAACACAAAGAGGTATGGGGCATGAAGAAGCAGAAAAGGTCCAAATAAAACTTAGATATCAACAATGAACTCTATCGCAGTATAACATGTGATTTCATTTTATATATTACGTCATGCAAGATACCTATGGATTCGGTTAAAGGTAGGCTATCCTGTTTTAGGTTTAAACCTATAATAACTGATAAAAGCCTACTGAAAGGGAAGCAACCCTCCTCAGTGTAAATATATAAACACTGATAAGCACCTGCACACCCACAAGGTAAAATGGCATTCAAAGAAAAGAAAGTGAGAGAGAATGATTCATTTTTACTTCTTCCTGAAGGGTCCAATTCAATGGTACTTCATTATACAAGGTAGCAGCAAGAAAGATGGGTCAAAGATCATTCTGCTTGAGTTTTGTTGCATAGGGATATCACTAAAATATTGTTTCTTCTTACTTTTATTTGCGCCAGATTTGTGTGCTCGGATTAAAGGTCGAGGGGTTAGAAGAATGTTTTAGGTCTGATTAATTTTTTTATACACGTAGAGAATCTGGGAATATTAAAATCATTTTTGATCCTTTCGCAGTGTTACCCACAGGCACAGAATGAGTAAAATCCTTTGATATGTTAGCTGTCTATTCTAACACATCTCAGTCATTGTTGGACTGCACCTCTGGTTATCGCCGACTTCTGCTATAGCCATGTACCAAACGCTTGTTCGCTGTATTGTTCCAGCTCCCGGGCTTTATGGCAGGGAACCATGTCTCCTGCTAATAATCACTCCATCAATCCTTGCTCCATCATGAGCACCAACAGTCCCCCCATTGTGGGGTACTTACCCATTTTTACATGTTCTGGAACCTTCAATAGAGACGTGCACCATGGCTCCCCCTGAGGCTACCTCTCAGGCATAAAATTGTGCGTCCTGGTGATGATCCCCCTATCGTAGTTGGGATCGAAACGTAGTCAACTTACACATCCTGACTCTAAACTGGCTCATTTGGACTCTTGTGGAGCACAGGATGTTTTTTCATATTGTGACTATTTTGAATATGCATTTACTGTTGAAGTCACTAAATGTGTAATTGCCTGAGGTTTGAAAGTCTGTTGACTTCCAACCTTTTACCCACGTTATTATGTTTATATTTGTGCTTTCTGATTTTGTGCTGAATACATATATTAGTTCTCCATTTGGAAAATATTAACACAGGTCTCAAAAAGGTTCTGTGCACCATTGTCCTTAAACTGTTCCTTGAGGGACCTCTGTCTCTTATAATATAATGTACACCCTTGGTCCCTCTTGACCCACAGGGTTCCTTTGTCTCTTTACAAATATGTCTATTCTAACAAGTCAGTTTTGATAGCAGGTCAACTGCCAAACACCCCAGGCTCTAAACATTCAGTGCAAGGTGTAGTGGCAGGTACTTGTGAATAGAGTGTTGTCACCCTGCACATGGGATAGTGGTGACAGCATAAAAGAAGACTTTCCACATGCCAACAAAATTCTTAGCTAGAAGGTGTCTCGTTGTTATGCATGATACCTTCAGCTAATGCTGGTTTTTTACCCAACTGCATTTTACTGCTAGGGGGTTTGAGCCCATAGTCGAAATGTTAACAGTAGAATTTCAAGTCACAAAAAACTGTCTGCTAAATGGTCAGGACTGACTTAAAGTCAGACATTTGCCATGGGAACACTTGGCAGCTATGAATGTCCACACAACAGCTGTTCCACCTTAATGTAGTCAGGCAAAGAGTGCAGAAAAGCAGTGGTGAGCATGCTTAAAGCATCAAATTACAAATGCCTTAGAATACAGTGTTACAAATGAATCTAGTGTAATTCAAAGGTTTAAAAGATTTCACAAGGTATTATGCTGTTGGCAAGGCTGACGACCCCTACACTGACCCCCAACTGTGTCCAAGAATTTGTTTGTTAAAACATTTCACTATAGCACTCTTACTTTCTATGCTTAAACCAGTCCAACATAAGTCCATTATACAATCTGACAATGGAAAGACACTACATGCCCTACATTACTTCTCCTGTAAATTAAATATGTGCCTTATAATAATCATTGGAAAACACTATCTGGTAAATACTAAAAAAACATGTTTATGTCTGTTTTTGGGAGTTAGGCACCTGAATAAACACTGGTAAGCACGGATTTCAAAAACGAAAGCAAAATCAGACAAGTTTCGGCATATTGGATGGGAGGGAGAAAGAATCAGGAGGACCAAAGAAGCCAGGAACTGGGAGGGGGTGAATGAAGAGGGAGAAGCTAAAGAAGCAGAGTGAGAACAGGCTAAGTGACTGTAGATGGGAAAGGAAAAGGAGCACATCGGATGAGGAACAGCCCATGGCTAAGAAGAAGTCATGTGACTGGAGGAGAGGGAATGGGAAAGATAACTACAGAGGAAGCTGGACATAAGCCACGTTTGGATCATAAGAATGTGGGGAGGAACATGAACAGAAAGAAATAGGGGTAAGGAGCTGCATGGCTGTTGAGGAAGGAGAAACAAAAATAATGAGCAAATGAAAATGTTGCTGCATGAAGGGCAGGAGAGAGAGGTGCCTTTTAATAGAGTTTATACGTTGTAATAGTGTTGATGATAGTAGGTAAATATCACTTGGAGGTGCACCCATCCGCTGGACAGGTTTTTCTATGTATTTGCATTATTAGCGTATGGTTTTATTATTTTGTGAATATCCTTATTCGAGGTCAGGTCCTTCCCACCATGGTTGACACTATATGTACTGCCCAAAGTACATAAGAGTTTAGAAAACCCTCCTGGGCGGCCAATTGTGAGTTCATGCGGTTCTTTGCTGGAAAATACCTCCAGGTATATTGATATTTTCCTCTTTCCCTATGTTGCTGATCTTCCATCATATCTACGTGACTCAATGGATTTCCTCAATAGAATTAACAACACACACTGGAAACCTAACTACATCATGGCCACAATTATGTGGTCTCATTATATACCTCCATCATCCACACAGACGGTCTCAAGGCATGTGAATACTTTATGAGATCGAGATCTTTGAGTGTACTGAGCCACACCAACATGCTCCTCAAAATGATGTCCTTTTGTCTCAACAACAATGTGTTTGTATTTGACGGAAAATTCTACAGGCAGAACCAAGGCACTGCCATGGGGACATCATTTGCGCCAACATATGCCAATCTCACCATGGGCTTTTGGGAGGCAGAATGCCTGTGGTCAGAGAACAACAACATCAACTTGGAGAGGGTGGTGTTATGGGTCCGCTATATAGACGATTTGTTTATCATCTGGGAAGGAGAAGAGGAAGAACTGAAATGCTTCTTATCATCTCTGAATACCAACTCCCTCAACCTTCAATTCACCTATATGTATAGCAGAACCTCTGTGGATTACTTAGATATAAGGGTCTACATCGAAAATGAAAGAATCTGCACCACCCTCTTCCGTAAGACCACATCATGCAACAGCATTCTGCAAGCAAATAGCGCACACCCAAAAGCCCTAAAGTGGAGTATCCCCTATGGAGAGTTCCTGCGGGCGCGCAGGAACTGCTCGGAGGAGGTGGAGTTTGACAAACAGGTGTTTATAATGTTTGATCGTTTCCAGAGAAGAGAGTATCCTTTGACAGTCCTAGAGAATGCACGGGAAAGAGCAACCAATGCTAAAAGAGAGAATCTACTGTTACCTAAAAACACCAGAATGCAATCTGAGCCAAATGTAGAACCAGTGAGATTTATCACAGATTTTAACAGCTCAAACCAGAGGGTAAGACAGGTGATCAACAAGCATTGGAGTGTCCTCAAGAAAGACCAGGAATTAAAACCTTTCATTAAAGAACAGGCAAATATCACCTACAGAAAAGTACCTTCACTGGGGGGCCTATTGACACAAAGCTATTTTTCCAGTAAAGTTGTACACCAGCAAAAAACAACTTGGTTATCACAGAAGGGCTTTGTGAAATGCACAAAATGTAAAGCCTGTAACTATGGCCGCAATAGGACAGAAATAACAACAATTCAAGGTTTGAAAAAAGTGATAAAGGAAAGGATCACGTGTGAATCCACTCATGTGGTCTACCTTTTGGAGTGTAGATGCGGCCAAAGATACATCGGAAGTACTGTGAACAAACTCAAATTGCGCATCCTCCAACATTTGCGAGCCATATCTAACAAGGACTTTACGTATGTGATGGCCAAACATATCTGGAGAGAGCATGAAGGGATTTTAGACAAAAATATACTCTCATACTCCGGCATTGAACAAATAATAGCTCACATCAGAGGGGGAGACAGAGATTTGACACTAAGACGTGCAGAATCAAGATTCAAGATGGATTGTCAACCTGGGGACAGAGATGCCGTGGGAACTGAATGCTGATGCAGAATTATACACCTTTTTGTAAATATGTTCTCCGAATTTTGAAAGGCAGCGAGTCTTCTAAGACCCTCAATGCTGCCCGGTGCAGGGTTCCACCTCTAATTCACTTTGGGTTCGCTATCAAATAATGAGGCAAGCGCTGGAAACCGGAAGACAAGAAAAAGGTTTATTTCTCATGAGGAGATCACGTCAACTGCAGACACCGGGATGTCTGAGGGAGGTGTTCTGCTGATAACTCCTTTGGCTCTTCCTTTTATACAGGTTTGACACAATGCATTGGTTTCATCAACATGGTTACACAAGCTTGGGGTCCCCGCCCCGGGCAGGTTGTCACACAAGCCCAACAGTAATTCTCTTCCCACCCAGGTCAAACAGACAATCTTATCTTGCAGCTGGACTTTGCTTCAGGGTCTAAAACATGTGAGACCGGCCAGATCTAAGAGTCCGTTCTGTTACAGGTCCCATTGTTGGTAACAACAAGTCTTGCTGTTTGCAGTGCAATAAATCATGTTGCAAGAGTCTTTTTGGTGTTTGGAACCTGTTTGTGTAATTAGGTGCAGTGAGGGGTAGAGTGTCCAAAGGTTTGCCTGAAAACAGAGATGAGAGGAAAAACGAGTTTGTGGCAGCAAGTGGCGCTGAGGTTTGTTGCGGCAAATAGAGTTTATAGCCCCCAGCACACGTACCAGGTCGGTCAGAGGGTCAGAGGGATGCTAGTAAGGGCAGGGTGAAACAAAGGTGACCAACAGAGTACAAAATGGCTGTGATAGATTAAAATGACTGCAACTTATGTGCACATAGAATTCCACCAGACAAGATGGCGCAGGTAATGTTCACGATTGTCGTTTTGCTTTTAACATTGGCCCCTTTGAACATAACTAGCCAGCTTGTCAGTCTATTTCGATCTCCATAATGTCCTGTATCTCTTGATCATACAGTACTCTCATTTTTGTTAGCTGAGTGTCCTTAGTCTTAGGGTGCAAGGTAGTTATGCAAAGAGAACACAAAGGTGGTATACAGTGTATACCCAAACAACAACCACATATTGTCAATACTGGGACCAAGAGAATCATTGATATTTTCCAACCCCACTCCTTCAAGATGCCCCAAAGCCAACTTCCAATTGTCCAAGTCTCTGATCCTTGATGAATTTCTGAAGATAGTCTATGGAGATGTTCGATTGCTTCATAGACAGAAGGTGAATTATCAGGAATGTATACACAGCAGCTGGCACCGATGATGCGGCATGCTCCTCCACGGTCCGCTAGTACCACGTCCAGGACCATGCGATTTTGCAGGGTAACCAGATGGATCGGTTGGAGCTCAGCAGTGTTGTTGGTGAGGATGCCAGCAGTGATGTTCAGGGCGGTCTCTACCGCTTGGGACAGATGTCTGATGGCTCGGCTGTTTGCCATCGGACCCCATAGCGGGACGAGCCCTTTTGCTGCGTCGAGGAACTGTGATTAGGCAGAGTCTGCTTGATCAAGGTCTTTAGAACGCTTTTCTCGATGATGCTCTGCAGGGGCTGTGTAGGTTGGTGGCAAAACAAAGGCGATGTAGCACGTGCCCCCCAATTTCTTGGGAGCCAGGTGTAGGCTTTGGTTCCACAAACAAAGTACATATTGGGTGATGCAACAAGCGCTGGGGGTTGGCAGTGTTCAAAGTCCTTACAATGCTACAGGTGCTGTGACCCACATTCTTAGTCCCACGGCCTTCAATGCATACAAGGCCAGAGACGTTCACCACAGATAGGGCCACAGTCAGTGTTGCAGCAGTTCTTTTCTTCAGGTAGGAAAATGTGGCTCTGTTAGGATTATTGAACACTTGCATTTCCACTCGTTCTTTGGAGGGGACATTAATCTGGAATGTCGCATTGAAGGTGTGAGGGCAGAAGGGGGCGGCTGTCCTTCCTGTTTTGTTTCGCCAGAACTTGTTGTAGAACTGGGCGATTGTTCCGTCGGAAGTGGCATTGTCTTTGTAACTTTCTTGTAGGAGCATCATCCAGGCAAGGCAAGATCCGTGAATAGAAAAGGGCGAAGGGATGAAAGGGATGGAATGTTCAGTGGCATGTGGTAACAGCCCACAGACCCAACAGTTGGTAGCATTGGTGGCAAGATTGTGCTGGTGCAACATCTGCACGAAAGAATTATTCCAGAATTCTTTGCGTCATTCTCGGATATGTGGCGGTAGTGATACCAGGTAGTGTTCTTTCTTGGTGGTTGGTTGCATGGTGGGTGACAATGTTCTGTATGCAGGTGCATTCTCTTCAATGATCCAGAGTGCGACCATTATCAGGAGACAGGTGAGAAATGCGGCTACAAGTGCAATTGTCTTTGTGCTGTGCAGGTTAGCAGTCTTGGTGACTTTGCGGTGGTTTTGCAGGTGTTCAGTTTCTTCCATCATCTTCGAGGAGCTCAACAACTGTTAGGACCACAGACTTTTGTCTGGCGCTTTCCTGGTAGCGTTGTTTGACTGTGCTACTGATCTGAGACCTTGACTTAGTTAGTGGCCTGGTCGTTGGAGCTCCCTCCTTTCGTCGATCCTGCATGGCACCGTGGGGTCGGGAAATTCTGATAGTTCGAGGATGTCTTCTTGTGGGTAGCAACTCAGAGCTGGTCGGTCTCTCGCGAGTACTTCCTCTTGCACCTCCACCCCTTCACAGGTTGCCAGGGTTGGAGGGACTCGTTTGCAATGATGAGCGTGCAGCCAGTTTCGTTTTCCTTCCACTCGGAGGGCAGTTCGGGTGGTGATCAGGACTTGCCAGGGGCCCATCCACCTAGGATCCAGATTCTTCGTTCTTTGGAAGTTGCGAATCAATACATGCTCGCCTGGCTTTATTTCATGTCCCGGGCCCCTGGATACGTCAGGCAAGGCTTGCTGCGCCTGTTGGTGGATAATTGTTAGCTCGTTTGTCAATTTATGCAAGTAATCCGACATTAATATGTTCGGGACATCGTTAATGGAGGTGGGTCTTGGTGCCGCCCAAATGCTCATAGGCCTGCCGAAGACCACCTCATATGGGGTCAGTCGGTGTTTGGTTGGGGTGGAGCGCATCGATAACAATGCCAATGGGAGGGCGTCGGGCCATTTCAACCCGGTCGTGGCAACTATTTTGGCTAGTTTTAGTTTCAACGTTGCATTGTGTCTCTCTACCAGGCCCGCTGATTGGGGGTGGAAGACGGCATGGAACTTTTGTTTTACCCCCAACCCTCTCAGTATGTTCTGTATCACCTCGGCTACGAAGTGGGGCCGTTGTCGCTCCATAAAATTCTGCAAAGGCCGTATCGGGGGAAGAATTCTTTCAGCAATACTTTTGCAGTGGCTAAGGCGGTATTGTCGCGGGTGGGATATGCCTCCACCCATTTGCTAAAAGCGCACACAACCACCAGGACATATTTTGGACCAAGGCATCTCTCTAGTTGAATTTAATCCATTTGAAGGATTTCAAAGGGGTGGTCAGGGACTCCAAACCCTCCCCGTGGTACTACTGTCCCCTTCCCTGGGTTGTGTTGTAGGCAGACTATACATTGTTGTACTAGGTGTTTTGCAGATTCTGCTATCTTGACGTTATGCCATACTCTGGTGATTAGTTCAATCATGGGGGTGGAGCCTATGTGTGCTGGTAAATGTGCCATGGTCAATATGGGGATGAGGTAGGCATTGGGTAACAGCCATTTATTTCCGTCTTTAGTTCTCCCACAATCTTCCTCGTCTTTTAGTCCCACCTTTTCCCACTCGGTCAATTCGTCTTGTGTGCCTGTAGTCTGTATGTCCCTTACAGTGGTCCTAGCGTCAGTCCATCGTTCAGCTTGTGACCTGGTCACATACATTCGTGTCGTAGTTCTGTCTCCTGCCGTGGCTCGGGCAGTAACGTCTGCTAGTGCATTTCCCTGTCCAATGAGATCAGTCACTTTCCTATGTGCTTGGCATTTTATGACTGCTAACTTCTTGGGGAGGAGGACTGCTTGCGTCAAGGCGGAGACTAAATCTCCATGCAGGATGGGTGTACCGTGTGAAGTCAGGAACCCTCTTTCTTTCCATAAGATCCCAAAATGGTGAACCACCCCGAAGGCATATTGGCTGTCGGTGTATATGTTAACTGTCGTGTCAGTCGCTAAGATACATGCTCGTGTGAGGGCAATGAGTTCTGCAGCATGGGCTGAACGTTGGGGAATACGGGCTGTTTCCAGAACGGTTCGGGCTGTGGTGACAGCGTATGCAGCTGAGGTGGTGCCGTCGGGGAGTTTGATGCACGAACCATCCACCCATAGTTCTCCATCTGGTTCTAGAAAGGCGGTGTCTCTGAGATCTATTCTACTCTTTGTTCATCGGTTAGTGTCACACAGTCGTGTAGTGGAGTCACGCTAGGATCATTTTTGGGTAGGGGTAACAGTGTGGCTGGATTGAGGGTGGTGCATCGCTTTAGGGTAATGTGCGTTGTTAGCAGGGTCAACTCATATCCTGTCAGTCAGGCGCTAGTCAAGAGTTGGGTTTTGGTCTGGTTTAGTAGTGTGTCGACTGCATGGGGTACTAAAACAGTGACTTGATTGGAGAGTACTATTCCTTCGCTCTGGCGTATCGATACTGCTGCAGCTGCCACAGCGCGCAGGCACGCTGGCAGCGCTCTGGCTACTGGATCGAGGGTGGCAGAGAAATATGCACAAGGGCGTTGTTTGTGACCAATTGATTGTGTTAGGACAGACAATGCACATCCTTCCCTCTCGTGCGTGTAGAGGAAGAATGGTTTGGAGTAATCCGGGGTTCCTAGGACAGGCGCTGAACAAAGGGCATTGCGTAGTTCTTTAAAGGCTGATTGGCATTCGGGAGTCCAGGGGAGAGGTGAGGGGATGTCTTTAGCTAGGAGGGAGAGAAGGGGTTTGACAATGAGGCTAAAGTTCGGTAACCACTGTCGGCAAAATGAATTGAGACCTATCAAAGAGCGGACTTGTTTCTGATCTTTGGGGACAGGGGTGTCTAGAATTGTCTGGATCCTGTCAAGTGTGAGTCTCCTCCCTTCTTTGGATAAAAGGTGACCCAAATAGGTCACTTGTGATTTACAGAACTGCAATTTCTTTCGGGAGACCTTGTGACCATTCTCAGCAAGAAAATGGAGTAGTTTGATGGTGGCTGTGACGGCTATTGGTATGGTGTCCGCTGCTAGAAGGATGTCGTCTACATATTGTATTAGTGCCACTCCATCTGGCAATTGTATGGCGTCCAACTGTCTTTTAAGCGCCTGGCTATAGATGCTTGGGCTCTCAGTGTACCCCTGAGGTGCTCTGCAAAATCTGTACGAACGGGAGTTTAGGGTGAATCCAAATAGATAGCGGCTGTCCTTGTGTATAGGTATGGAAAAGAATGCGTTTTTGAGGTCAATTACAGTGAAGGTGGTGGCAGTGGAGGGGATTAAAGTCAAAATTGTCGTGATGTCGGAAACTACTGGGTATTGTGGCACTACGATTTTGTTTATCTCCTGCAGGTCAATGATGAAGCGGTAGGCTTTTCCATCTCCCTCTCCCTGTCTCTTTACAATCGGTAGTATGGGACTGTTACAAACGTTGCTCACTACTTCCTCTACCACCCCTGCCTCTACCAAAGAGTGTATGATCTCTGTCAGTGCCTTCTCACCCTCTGGCGATATTTTGTACTGCGGTACTTTCGGTAGGGTTGCGTCCTGTCGTATTGTTACGTGTACTGGGTCAATCATCATTCGTCCTACGTCTGAATCAGCCCTAGCCCATAAGTGTGATGGCAAAGTGTCCAGTAGGGATGCGTCAGTCTCGGAGATGGGAAACATGTGCTGAGAAGGGTTCTCTCTATGGCGCTGGGGGTTGTCATACAGGACGACACGCACTCCGTCTGGTGAGCATCTGATAGTCGCATGGAAGTGTTTCAAAAGGTCGAGACCCATAATGGCGTCTGGGGTGTTGGAAGAGAGGAGGAATGTCGTTTTGACGCTATTGTTGTCAAGGTTAAAAGGGATCGGTCGGGACAAAGGGTTGGTGGAGGGCGTACCGTCAAATCCTATTGAGGTCACATGTGAGCCTGACAAGGGTGCCCTTGGAATCAGTCGTTTGGATAGTGCACTACGTGTTGCTCCCGTGTCTACCAGAAATGGCGACTTTGTGCCCAGGACCTCAGTGGTAACATAAGGGCCTTGCTGATCAACATAGAGCTCGACTGGATCCCTCCCTTGCCCCTGGCTGTACTATGCAAAGTCGTACGTATTGTCATAATCTGTCTGTTGGTACTGATCTGTTTGGGATGGTCGAATGTGTTCACTCTTCCTGGCCTTTCCTCGCTTGCTTCACTCGCGTACCCTCTCCCACGTCCTCTTCCTCTCTGTCCACTTGCTATTTCCCTTGCCCCTCTGCCCCTACCAGCTCCTAACAAAGCCGGGCATTGGGTTTTCCAGTGTCCATATTCTTTGCAAAATGCACATTGATCCTGTCCTAGGTCTTGGCGTCCTACATATGATGTCGATTAATTGTTTCTAGGTGGCTGTACTCTAGGGGTATTCTGCTGGTATCCTCCCCTATATTGCTCCCTTCCTGTTTTCGCCCCCTGGAGTTGTTCTACCATTACCCTTTCCTTCAAGTCCTTCTTTTTCATTCTGTAGCCCTGTCATTTTCGTTTCTCTGATTCTCATAGTACTGGGCCATTTGGAGAATGGCCGCCGGTTTAGATGCTGCCCAACTACTTTCGCTGGCTTGTAATTTCTGTGATACATCTGGCAGTAGTCCTTTGACATAGTTCTGCACAAATAAGTGGTGTCCGGTTGCGGTGGACATGTCTTGTCCACTGTAATCGGAGAACACCGTTTCAAATCTGGAGAAATACTCTGAGACATCCTCTTGTGGTTTCTGGCGGCACGCGGTTACTATGGACCAGTCTATCTTTTTCTCTGGGATCAGCGTTTTCACTTTCTGCACTATTTTGTCATGGAGGTCCAATATTGCTTTAACCGGTTTTTGACCAGGGTTCCGCTGTTTATCTAGTGTGTTGAGTTGTTCCCAGGTATGACCAAGCAGTTCGGTATGGTCTATTTTCCTAATCTGTTTCCACACATCTGCTGGCAAACATAACCCGAAGAACAAGTCTATGTCGGCAAGTGTCATTATTGTTGATCCCAGAGCGGTACCTAGCTCGGTGTAAAGGCGGTGGGGTTCTTTTGTAAATCCGGTAAAGATTTACGGAACGTCAAAATGTCCCGTCTGTCCCATGGTTGATACACCCAATTGTAGACCACCCTTCCTCTAGCGTCTTGATGGTTCATATCGTCATGAGTCCCTTGTCCTCTAGGAGGTACCCAATAAGGGGCAGCTTCTTTTATCGGCATCATGCTATCTGGTTTTTCCACCGGGGTCCTGCTATCTTAGATGTCCTGTCCTTATCTATCCGTCCTTGTTCCACGAGGTGACGGAATACCTCCAGTGTGGATGAAAAGAGTTCTGTAACATCGTTGTCGCCTTCATCTCCGGTGTCTACCTTCCTATAGAGAGCCACTAGCCGCTCGGGCCCTATATCTTGGTACTTCTCTTCATATGCAGTAAGAGTGTGGTAACAGAGACGTACAATAAAGTATCGTTTGCGGTTTTCAACATAGGAGTTGCATATGTCAGTTACATACTCTTCTGTCTCCTTCCTATCTATGAGGGATTAAACTATTTTATCAATGCCTGCTCGCTCATTTTTACTTAATCGCGGGACCCTGGGCGCTCCTTTTTCTTTTGATCCTACCTCTACTACTGTATCCTTTGATGAGGCATTTGGTGTGGGTCACTCGGTGGGAGCAGAGGCGGTGGAGACTGAGGCGATCGTGCCATCTCCGGCTATACTTTGGTGGTCCTGGCGTTGTACTACGGGATGAGTAGGGGCGTAAGGGGGTGGCATGTATATGATTGGGGGACCTAACAATAAATCATCATCTACCCTTTGTTTTGCTGGTAACTTGGGGTAAAGAGTCGAGGGCGTTCTAACAGGGCATTGACCTGATATTTTTGATTCCTGTTCCTTTTTATCGATTTCCTTTTCTTTTAGTTTTTCTTCTAATCTTTTACAGGCTTGGTAAGCTGATTTTCGAGTTTCTTTATCTTGTCTAGCTTCGTCCCTTTTCTTTCTTTGAGCTGCCTCTTTTCGCCATAAACCAAAACTGTCAAACATGGCTGGTCTAGTTTTCTTTTTGTGGCGAGCTAATTCTAACGTTTCTATTTTAGCGGATCGAAAGATCCCGTCAGTGGCCACTGATTTACCCGGTCCTTCCTAGTGTATTTATGCCATAGTTTGCTATAAGCTACGGTGGCTAATCCATACTTTACGTACATGTCCTTGTTAGGGGTGCCTTCCGGCGGTGCCGGCTGACTGACCTCTAACTAACGGTCTAGTCCAAAACAATTACAATCAAACAATCTAGAGAAAACAGGCATGACGTATTTATCGGTCAAAAATGAATATCTCAATCAATCAATTTAGACAAAAAGTCTGCACTACCTGTCCTTCGCTGCCTGCAAAAGAGAGAGAATATTCCTATTCTTCGTTGTTTGCAAGCAGGGAAATGTCGCAAATAACTCAATATCAAAAAAGGAATACTAGTATTTCAATCAAACTATTCAATCAATCAATCAATTTAAGTCGTTTTTCCACGACCTTACCCGGACCGTATGGACGGTTCTTCGTCTTCCCCTTCCAGCGCCTGGTTGTCCTCTCACTCCAACAATCAATGCGGCGTTCCTCTAAGGTCCCAGTCAGGACCGCAGGTCACTCGAGAGAGGTCCGTTCGGAACCGGTGAAGTTCAGTCGATCGGCAGCCAGACAAGGGTCTTCTCAGGCAGGTATACCCCAATCGTTTAGTCGTTCACTCCGTCGTTAGGACCTCTCTACCGGACCCACGCGTCGCTGATGGGCCCCCACGTTTGGGCGCCAATTTGTGAAAGGCAGCGAGTCTTCTAAGACCCTCAATGCTGCCCGGTGCAGGGTTCCACCTCTAATTCACTTTGGGTTCGCTATCAAAATAATGAGGCAAGCGCGGAAACTGGAAGACAAGAAAAAGGTTTATTTCTCATGAGGAGATCACGTCAACTGCAGACACCGGGATGTCTGAGGGAGGTGTTCTGCTGATAACTCCTTTGGCTCTTCCTTTTATACAGGTTTGACACAATGCATTGGTTTCATCAACATGGTTACACAAGCTTGGGGTCCCCGCCCCGGGCAGGTTGTCACACAAGCCCAACAGTAATTCTCTTCCCACCCAGGTCAAACAGACAATCTTATCTTGCAGCTGGACCTTGCTTCAGGGTCTAAAACATGTGAGACCGGCCAGATCTAAGAGTCCGTTCTGTTGATAAAAACAGGTCCCATTGTTGGTAACAACAAGTCTTGCTGTTTGCAGTGCAATAAATCATGTTGCAAGAGTCTTTTTGGTGTTTGGAACCTGTTTGTGTAACTAGGTGCAGTGAGGGGTAGAGTGTCCAAAGGTTTGCCTGAAAACAGAGATGAGAGGAAAAACGAGTTTGTGGCAGCAAGTGGCGCTGAGGTTTGTTGTGGCAAATAGAGTTTATAGCCCCCAGCACACGTACCAGGTCGGTCAGAGGGTCAGAGGGATGCTAGTAAGGGCAGGGTGAAACAAAGGTGATCAACAGAGTACAAAATGGCTGTGATAGATTAAAATGACTGCAACTTATGTGCACATAGAATTCCACCAGACAAGATGGCGCAGGTAATGTTCACGATTGTCGTTTTGCTTTTAACAGAATTCCCCGTCCCAGAAACAGAATTCCCAGGTTTAAGTTAGAATTTGACATGTATAGGAATGTTAATCAATGGGCCCAACGACTGTTCTTTACCTCCGTCCTTTTTACATCTTTTTTACATCTTTTTAATTATTTATTGAATATGTGGAATTAATGCATTGGCTATTTTAGATATGGTGAACAAGTTGGTCATTGATGGTTATATATTTGCAAAAACCTTTATAAAGTGCGGTTTTGAGTAGAAGAATTTCCATTGGCAGGTATCACAGATGGTGGCAGACTCCAATGCATACAAATCAGCAATGTATATATATATGTAATTGGATTCAAACTGTCTTGTTGAAAATGGATATTGACCATCGCATGGGGGTTAACTGAGGTGACCTGATATAGAATATAACATATAATGAGGTTTTACGAATAAGCACCTAGCACTTTATGTGTATGGTGAAAAGTGTATAGCACTTTAGTACACATTGGAGAATAGACATTATGGAACCAGTGTTAGGGCTGAAAGCACAACAAACATTAATTAATTTTACCTCAGTGTTCAGCAAACCTCCTCCTCATGCACCTTTACCTCCATTTCAGAATTGAGGGCACATATACTTCTGCACATTCATAAGCACAGGCACTTTAAGATCTTTTTTGCCATCTTTCGCATATCTTTTCCTACAATTCAGGGAACTTGCACAATGCACTTTTTGGAAGCACAAGCCACTTTAATTAGGATTACAACTAAATCCAAGAAGCATACACATATAAATAAATTTGAAATAGTTTGCATGGTATGACCAGAGAACTAGCCATAGAGCACCATGGTGCTTGGGAGGTATAGTGAAACATTGTATAATGAACATCAAACTGTGTGTCTAGGGCGTTTTTCGTTAACCATAAGAAATTGGCACAAACATAAAGGGTTGGATTGTGTACTTCACAAATTTATATCATAGTAAAGGTATGTCACTTTGGGAAAAAGGAAAAAAGAAAAAGAAAGTAAAAAAGTTATTCTGTTGACTTTTAAACTATATATGGATCTAATTTTGTATGTGTCTCCTTTAAGAAACTGACCTTGCTTTTAATTGGTGGTGGGGGGAAATGAGCTATGCTTCCCCTTTAAATAGGACACTTTCTTGAGCACACTTTGACCCAGTAGAAGGCGCTAGCCGAAACGCATAGGTCATCCTTTTGTATGCACCCCTGCACTTTGCTGTTATAGGCTTCGTATGAGAGAGGCTTGTTGCTACAACGAAATGAAATAAAGCCCTTTTGAAGTCAGTTTCTACGAGTGCCGTGCTTCATTACTGCCCTGGGATTGTGTGGAAAAGGCTAAGGGCAACCATTTGGAGCAAGTGTGGAAATATATATATATATATATATATATATATATATATATGTATATATATATATATATATACACATACACATACATACATACATACATACACATTATTTGTAGTGAAGGCGAAGCCAGGTCCATCGCGTTCAATTTTCTTCTATAAGGATGACTCTGTGCAACTTCCAGGAGAATTAGGCGGTTTGGTGAGAGTGACAGCTGGAATGGTAGAGTCTTCTCAGGGCTGTACAATTAATGTACCCCTTCTGCCATTTTCCAGCATACCAGGGGTCCATCCGGGCAATAGGAGTCCATGCACGAGCCAAGTCATATTTGGCATGTAAAACACGCAATAATCATAATTTTCAAATATTTTAAGTCACATCCTAAAAAAAGTGGATTTCTTTAACACGAGGTAGCACCTTAGTGCATAAGATTATTTATTGAAAGTGATAGTTTCTATACGTGAACTTAGAAACATACCTACCTACTCCTTGCCCTGATGACAATGCTATTATTGAACGATGTCAGTTGTACTTGCCTAGATTCTTATTATACATGGAGCAACATTGTAACCTGTTAAATCAAATAAAAGAGGTTTTTGCTCACACATAAACATATAATCAAATGTGTGAACTCACACATTTGAAGGTGCTCTTTTATGTCATGATGAAGAAAAAAGCACTGGCTGAAATAAAATATTTGCCTAGAATCACACAGTTTGGTCAAGGGGGAAGCTGGGATTGATCCGAGATTTGCTGGCTTTATATAATGCAATTTAGCCAGTAGATGGGTATCCCTTTCTCTCTTCATTTTTACATCAAAGGTTAATGCTTTATTTTTAATTGTTGGTGCATGAGGTTCGAGCGTGGGCGGCAGGAAAAAGGCATGCGAAAACTTGACTCCTTTTGAGCTCAAGGGTCCAAGAGGACGTCGAGCTAAGCCAGAGGCAGGCATCTTTCTCAAGCTTTCAGTAGCTCCCCCGCCTCTAGTTCTGGTACCTCTGTAACTTCCTCCTGCTCTCTGAGATTTAATTACAGCAGGCAGAGGAGAAAGATCAGAGGCAGAAAAGAAAAGCAGAGAAAGAGAGAGTAGGGATGCAGGGAAAAAGACGAAGAGGTGGGGGAAGGAAGCAGAACGGGCTCGAACATTTTTAACAGGACTGCTTTTGATATCCAGCCCGACCCAGAGTCCGCCTGAAGAAGAGGTCTTGGGATGGTCTTATTGCACGGATATGAAGAGCGCCTTTTTCCTCCATCTCCTGGACCATCTGTTTGAAGAAAGCGTCACCGTCCTCGGGCCTCGCTTCCTCTAGGCCGGATGCTAGTCTTCGTCTCATTGAGAGAGATGCAACCTCTATAAGATGGAAGCTCGGCCGGGTCCCACCTCCGGGGCCTCAGGCTTTCTCCTCCCTCCGCCGGCCGGGAGTCGATGATTAAAAGAGTTCGGTAGACTGCGCTGGGCACCTACCTCATTTGCAGTAGGGCGTGCGAGGCGGACGGATCTAAGGGCGCGGAGATGAGGATAGCTTCCTGTGTAGAAGGCATCGCTGTGCGCAGGTGGCGCGCGCTCGGGGATGCTCTACAATGGCAAACCTGGTGATTAATTCATTTATTTGTTCCTTCCACCTGCAAAGCACTTTCTGAAGCTTCAGTTGGAGAGAAAGACGGCGCATGGTGATGTCTTCACATTTAACCCCGGGGCTGTGCCTCTGAAAGGGTGCCAGGTGTGACCGGCTTTTTTTTCAGACGGAACTGGCATGTGGCTGAGAGTGAATCTCAGTGAAGTCTCAGTCCGCTGTGGCTTCAGTCTTGGACACCGTCTTCTGACACACGGGGTTTAAATGAGGAAGGGCTCGGTGCGCGAGGGAGCCTCCGCATCTTAACCACTGATCAGAGAAGTCCATTCTGCTGTGTTCGGCGACAGATGAAACGGTATCCATTAAGCCAGGGGTACTCACAATCATTTCCTCAGGGGCCGAAATTCACAGTCTCTGAGGTATCACCAGGGGCCACGCAAATGACCGTGGCTGGGAGTGTGGGGTGTGTGTGATTTGGTGGCGGGGCTAAGATGGGCGTAACATGGCATGGTGGGTAGTTTGGTAGACAAATTCTACCATGTGGAGTAAAGCCATGCATGGCACTCAAGTTGGGGTTTATACTGTTAGGACAAATAAATATTTATATATCTCATAAGTTATCCCACAGATGACTAACTGCCAGTCACCTGAATGTATATTCCAAGGGTGAACTGTAGGCATACTGAGAGTGGTGACTATAATTTACACACCTCTCACATTCCATGTAAAAAGAGTAAGGACGCGACAGGCCAGAGGAGGTGAATTGGGGGAGAGATGGGCCCAACACTATCATGGCTCAGCCTGATGCCTGGCAGGCCTGAAGGGAGAGCTGCCAAAAGCAGTCAAACTGGTTTTGGTCTCTCCTTATTTCTCCATCATTAACCTGGTGAGAGTGACATTGGATTCTCACAGCCTTTCCACGTGAGCTATTGAGTTTTGCAAGGGGACCTACATGGGGAATGTATGTATGTACCTGCTATTTGCACAAACCTAGCTAAAAGGCAGCAGAGAGAGTATTATGTCCACAAGGCAGCATGAAAGGGAAGCTCCATCTTGAACTACATTTGCTGTGGAAGGGCACAATCCACACAGCAGATGAAAAGCAGTTTGTGTGCTGTAAGTATGCAGGGCCGAACTGGAACCCAAAGCGGCCTTGGCAAATTGTCAGACCAGTTCCCGTACTGTGATTAGCTTTCCCTCACACATGTATTTTATTTGTTTTATAGCACCTCTCATAGCAGTGTAGGGTGTTGGAGTACTTTACATCACACACACATACAGAGACAATGAATCATACATGTGTAAATCTGTGTATACAATTTTTTACATAAGGCAAAGGGGACAACAAGGTGTAGGATTCACATGTTATCCACACTAGTAGGCACTATTTAAGAGTGCTTGGTCTGCAAAAGCACAAATTTAGGATTCATAACATAATACAGTGGTTAGGGTTGACTTTAATAATAAGAATTTATTTCTACCCAAATAAACCATTTTTAGCAACATCAGGAGAATGAAAGACTGGAAAAAAACATAACTTTCTAATCTGTACCATGCAGCTTGCATGCCACTCTTTAGCAGTTCATAGCTCACTGTGCTAGATTATGACTGTAACTTATGAACAGCACAGTGACAAAAGGGTCTGAGTGACAAAAGCAGTAACCCACTGAGCTATGCACATAAAAATTGTTCTCTGATATGGATGGTACACGTTCTTTGCAGCAGGCATATTAACCCTCTGCGCTACCCTAGAAGAGTCAAAACTGGTGCTACAAAAAACTCCCATCTCTCTCCAGCAGGTAAATTAATCACCAGAGTTAACTTGAAGCTTTTATTGTTGCCCGAAAACTGCTGAGTATACAAGGAACTCTGCAGTGTTTTTAAAACTGCTGCACTGCTACATAACCTGCCCCCACTAACAAAACCGGCCCCCCCATCATTTCAGCACTCCCAAGGAAATGCCCGATACAGCCAGTCCGACCTTGTAAGTATGAAATATGTCACAACTCATCCCATACATGCAGGAGCAAGTGACGGAATCCAATTATGGGTATTGAGTGGAGTTTACATTGAGATGGTTGTAGAGTTGGTTACCAAAGATACCGGTAAAAGGTCAATGTCCCTCACTGATGTTGCATCAGTGTCCCTGTGGTGGTGATGGGGCAGGAGCCAGCCTTTGTACGGGTTCGGGACTGGAGCAGGAGTCAGATGCTTGTGCTACTCTGTTGGAAAACATGGAGCTCCCTCAGGCGACATATGATTGTTAAATACAATGAGGGAAAATATTGGCCTGTAAAAGGCAGAATGTGAGATTTTAAGGAGACAAGAAAATGGCAGATCCATTTTCAGCACCAGCTACAAATTGGGCCCAAATGTTGGAAAATCTACGACACAGGGCAGACATAGAAAAAGCAGAAACTCTACAAGTACGATTGGATCACGATGAACTATGTGCACCTTTTTTTTTATACAATAACAACATTGCACATTCCTTCTTTTGACACAAGCACCTGGTGATTAGGAGCAAGGACTATCAATAGTGCAGCAGGTGCAGTGGCATCGAGCCTGGGGCACTAGGTATCCACTTCAACCAAGTTATGGATTGGGCCAATGTCCCCTTGCCACGCCACTAAGGCTGTTGTGGGAGATATGTTTCCCTCTCATCTTACCCCAGTTCAGTCAGAGATAATACTCATACTAAGCCCAGCTCATGTTTACTTGCCAATAAAACGTCTGAATCGTTTTTCAACCTTTGTCTAGGATTGTGACAAACAGTAGCATCACTTCACATCAAAGGAATGCAGCACAGCTGTGCTTAAACGAGACTCCTCGGAAGTAGCATGCATAAAATATTTGATGGATAAATATTTTTGGGGACAATGGGGGTAAGAGTCTACCTTCCACAGCAGCTGGTGCTACACGAACCTTTCTAGCACCCAGAGTTTTATTGTTTATTCTCACTTTGAGAAGTGAACTATATCTTTAACCAGGGAAACGGTGCAGCGATTGCACTTAGTTTCATGTGCGTAATTAATACACAGAGACAGGGGACGAGGAGAAGGGCACGAGGCCCAAAAGAAATGCACTCACCGTAAAGCACAACACCTCCCGTGCCTCCCATCTCCTGGCAAGCGAGCTACATCACTGAGCAAAAGGGAGAGGAGGGCCCTCAGGTGAGACATGCTCCTTTGATGCTTTCTTTTTTTTTAAACTGGGAATGTGGCCCCCGAGGAACGAACAACAGGCAGAAAAATGGCTGCTGACTGTCTGCTGTTGTTTTCCACATGGGGGCCACATGAAAAGGTCTGGCAGGCCGCAAATGGCCCGCGGGCCGTACTTTGAGTACCTACGCATTAAGCGGACCCTCTCACGATTAATTGGGAAACACATATGTGTGAAAATAGAGGTTTGTAGAAAGGAAGTGGAGACGATTGTCAGCTTTCTGCAAAGAGCTTTTTCACATATTCTCTTTCATGCTGCTGGGTGGGGTGTGCTGGAAATGGGGTTAGAAAACAAAATCAAAACTCCTTTGTGAATAGAGGATCGTTTTTGGTCAGGCTTTATAGGTCACTAATGCAGAAACATATCAAATCTTCTTGGAAATTCAGAAAGCATCTCAGGAACAGCTGACGGTAATGGGTCAGTTCTGTAGAAACATATTCCCTGTGGATCGTAAAAGATTACATAGTTACAAATTGCAACAAGCATTGGCAAAGCCAATATGTCTGCTGCTGGCGGCCAGCCTATATACATGTGGCTGGAAGGGACAATAGAATGTTTTGAAGTCCACACCTGTGAAACAAGTGTTGACATCCACCATCAAAATTCTAAAAAACCCAGTCCACACATGTTATTTGTCGACGTTTCAACCCCTCAACATTGGCATTTAGAGCAGGGTCATCATCAGAATGAAAAGCATCTAAAACAGAGACACCAAAGGATTGGGGCAGAGATTCCCTCAATCGAATGGATGTCAGACAGTTTGTTCTGAACCAACTTCCGAATGGCATCGACATCGACAAATAACATGTGTGGACTGGGGTTTTTAGAATTTTGATGGTGGATGTCAACACTTGTTTCACAGGTGTGGACTTCAAAACATTCTATTGTCCTATCAGCCACATGTATATATGCTGTACATAGCACAAATGCTCTTTCTATTCACTATATATCACTCTAACTGCGCCGTCACTTTTTAGGAGCAACTTGTATAAGTACTTCATTATACTGTGTGAATTTAACAAAATATTTATAAATGAGATATGTGTAAATAAATGCACTAAACACATAATTGGAACTTACTCTTTGGAGTAGTTTTTTCCTCTTTCCCTAATATAACACTATTGCCGTGGTAGTCAAGGGCTACACTAGCCTTATGGCTTTGTCAATACTTGTTTAGTTTGAACATTGTTTTTGTAAAAATTTATCGTTAGGGGAGCTTCCCAATACAATAAAAAAAAACATTAGCTAAAACCAAAATTATGTTTGTGGATTTCAAAAAGCACATATTGCCATTGTAGTCCCTGGCACTAAAGGGACTTCTTTGTGTATGGATGTGCACCTTGTGAAAGAGCAGAATGCTGTCACTCAAAATGAAGCTAGCAAATGTCTGAAGTGGCTGACCCATTGACCCATGCTGCATGCTTTCGTGGGCAGAATTAAAATGTGACTGACACAACTACAGATCAATGGATGAAGAAGGCTGGTTGAAAGCCCCTAAAGGTCTACTACATTAATTTTATCAAAATCAAAAGGTCTTGGTTAACGCCAGGCCTATAACTTTTAGCAGATTCTCCAACTCATTCAAATGGAACATGTATGGTTTTTAACACTTTTACATTCCTAGGGTTCTCATAAACAGCTGACAGTCTATGGGGTCGCACTACCCCTACCCCTGGTAATAATCCAACTGACCCTGGGAAGACTACCTCATCATATACGAGGCCTGGATGTCCAAGGGCGTAGCTGAAACTCAACATTCTGTATGACATCATCAGCGACATATAACACCAACAAATACAGTGCTGTCTTACAGCATTAAACTGAGATGGCGTCACACCATACCTCCTTGACGGTGCCGGGTCCTTGAGATTCTATGTTGATACCAGCCTTGCTTCGGATCTACTTAACTAAAATGACCAAAATTAATCAGCATTAACTCTCCCCGCGCTTCAGAATGAAAGCTTTGCTTTCTGAATAGGATTTCAGATCTGTCTTTCAACCACTCTTCTAAGCAGCCCATCGGGCATCGCCAGTGCCATGGCCAACCCTGTCAAAGGATTTAAGAAGCCTGACAGGATCACCCTATTATCAGGAAATTCCTTTAGCTCCTCCTTTCCGCCATTTCAGCTTCAAGATTTGCCGTCTCAGTTTCAGGGCACTGCACTCAAGCACCGCACTGTGCCGGGTGAGAGAAATCCTGGTCTTGGCAGGGTGACACAACACCCGCAGCAGCCTCACTAGGTGGGAACAAAGGACAGCATGACAGACCTTCTCCTGATATCCTCCAAAGATCTGGAAGTCTGTCCCTGATCAGATCCGGGGCTCTACCTGTCATTGCTGCTTCTGGAGTGTAAGTTACGACCCCGCACTTCAAATTATATTTTCTTGATGTGTCCCCTCCAAGATGAAGGTAGAGTGGCCACCACTAAGACTGCTCTTTCCCGCGCTCCCTGTATCCTACAGGCACTCCGTGGAATCCCTGTTTCCATTGGTAAGTCCAATCTGTAATTCACTTCTTTTGTACCACCTTAAGATCTCCAGATCTCCAATGCCTGTAACTAGGTTTGTGTCCTAAGCGATCCCTTGCCACATGCACCAGGTGACTGCAAGGTTACCACATTTTTACCTGCCAAGGGTCAGGAATTACTTCCAGCTCTTGATTTTGTTGAAGAAAAAACAATGTGTTCAGTAAAATGATAAGCGAATGCTGCTGTGACTCACCGTCACAATAGTAGAAGAGTTTGGTGCTGCTCACTGTCGGAAGGAAAGGGCAGGTCAGGAGCACCATGCATTTGATGGGAATGTACGCCAGGTCAAACTACTTTTGCATTTTTGCGTTGCATATCAATTTTCTGTCTTGTCTCGGCTCCAATTGATTGAAAATGCTGTTTTCCATTTCACTGTGTGTCTTAAAAAGCAGCATTTCTTCGAACGAACTTGACCTTCTTCTCTAGAAAGCTTTCTGTCCAAGTGCTGATGTAAGCCAAAATATAGCAGGCCGTCGGCCATGCTCCGGTTGATTCGGTTCTGTGATAAGCCCTTGATCTTACAATGGCCGTCGGAAACTAGGAAGGACATGTCTGCCTTATCACAGTGCAGTAAGGTCAAATTCCTTGTAATTGGCAGGCACACGGATACACTGGATCATGGATGCCTTATTTAATGATACTCAGTATATCAATCTCAGGAGGTTGAAAGGATGAGCTAACCAGCTCTGGATTCACTCAATAACCACTTATTTGTGTAGAGGGACTGCTCCCACCGACTTGTGTTACTACGACCCAACTCAATGCTACTCTCTTATTGGTCTAAGAAGGTGAACCCTTGTGACCTGCACTGTGGCGTAAGGAAATCTTAGGGGGCCCCAAACCTTAGGGGGCGCCCTTGTAAGGAATAGTGTGGGGGTCCCTCGCAATAACCATACCCTAAATCTGATAAGGTGAGGGACCACCCCCCTTTATGTTTAGATGACTGGGGCCCCGCACACCACAGGGGATGCTGGGATGCCCGTTATGCCCCTGGACCTGCACATACTCACACATCTGTACAGCAGGTGTTTGAACCAACTGGAACATCTTGCCAGCTGTTATGAAAAGCATAACGCAGCTTTTAAACCCTTTTCCAGGTCCTTACATTACTCTCTTCAACACAGTTATCAGCGTGTTTTCTGTTTACCTCCCCACATGTTTACTGTGCTGCTAATCTAGGGGTCTGGAACATAGCCTTTGGATGTGAAGATTTTGAGTGAATTATTTACTGCATCAAATTCCATACAGAAGCCATGCAAGTCCAGTTAATTTTCTACCCCCTATATGGTGTCCTGGCGTTCCCCCTCCTCTTGGCAACTGCTCTCTTCTCATGATGGTGGAGTATGTATGAGTGAGGACGTAAGATCTCAGATGCATCCAGCAGTATATGAAATTATCCAGGGACGCCTTACCTGTAAGCAGGACACATGTAAACGTGGACCCAGAAATTGAGTGCGTAAAATCTGTCAGCTGCGTTGATTTTTAGGGTATCAAATAAGTTTAATCACCCACCATCACTACGGGAAAAAACTGCCATGGCTTCCTTCTGCCTAGCACATGACCTTTTACTCCTTGCTAACACATGAGGGCTTGCTTCAGCATCTCGGTATCTCAAATATTTTTGCCCGTCAACACTGCTGTATTGTAATGAATATAATAGTGGTACTTCTGAGTGAACCTGATGGGTCTTATTCACAGCAGGGCAGCATTGTGAACTTCTCGACAATGGAAGGTAAACTTGAAACAGAGTATACAGCAGCAGAGAGAGGAGATCAGGAGCGAATAAGACAGAAACTGGAAACATGGTGGGGCATGTCACTGGCTTGCCTTGAGCACCACGGGCATGATGCCGCCCTGCAGCCTTGCACATTGTGATCATGAGATTTGTTGATGTTCCTGCAAATGGGCAGCATTTTTAGGTCAGACTTGAGATCGCACATGCACTGTCGCTTGCAAGATCTTTTGTTTCTTCAAAAAAAGCCATAAAAAAAGGCTTAGAGCCCGACCATTACTTATCATTAGTTGGCTTCATTATCATTCTCATTTCCTTGCTTCTCATTGGTCAGCGCGTGTCGGTTTCACTTTCTTCTTCATGTGTTTGCCGTTTCGATGGAGCATGGACCAAGTACTGATTAATTTAATGCTAGTATCCTTCTGCTTCATGTGCTCGGATTCAGGTACTTTCTTTCATGCTTTCCCAGTCGTCATAGGAAAAGGAAGTTAGGGAGAAACTAGGACCTTCAAAATCAGAAAGTTTAATTTCCAGAAGAGGCAATGTCGTGCTAAGAAACCAGATGTAGCACAATAGCTAAATAATTCACAATGGAGACCAGTGGAAAGGTAAAGTTTGCCTCCGGTAACGGGGCGGTCAGGTGCGTTTGTAATAATGATGACCACACCACATAAAAGTGAAGACACTTGGTGCTTATTAGCTTTATACAGTTTGTCTGTGTGCGTGAAAAATATTCATATAAGAGTGGGTGATTTGACCAGAAATGGACTCCTGACTGAATATTGGAAAACCCCATGCAGGGACATAGTGGAGATACATAGAGAACACTGAATTATTTGTGAATCATCAAAACTTTATTGAAGCAGCATTCAACTGAGTGCTTTTTGCACCGGTGTTTAAAGAATCAATTATATGTGATATTTGAAATAACGGAAAGGAGTGGATTGAATCAAACTTTTTTTGTCCTGAAGAAGGTGGCTTGATTGATGTTATCCCACCGAAACGCGTCGACGCTTGAAGTCTTGTTAAATTTGACAAAATACAGTAGCAACACAAAAACAGGAAATTAATTCTCCTGTATGGTGCAGTCTATTATTTCAAATGAACAGCCATAAGACAAATGTAACTGTCTCATTATATTCCTTTCCAGGAAGTTGGTAACGTAATGAATTTGTACAACTGTGATACATATTGGTTTTAATATATCTTGTATGAAATTTTTAAACTGTTTATTTTGTATGTTTTTATTGAACCATTGTGGTATTGTCAATTAAATATATTTATAAGTGCCCTAACATCCTGAGTTGAGTATTAACCGGACAGAGTGTGGTAGAAGGTGAATGTCTGTGGTGAATAAGTGCTGGAATATTACGTATAGTATTTACAAAGGGAACATTAATTTTTAACTTTACAGTTTATTGGTGCTCTGTCCCTTTGGAACTGACGAGCCCCTCTCCTTGTTTTTCAAGGCACGTGAGTGTAAGCCAGTGGGAGACATGTACCAGCGTGGCTTCGCAGCCAGTGGTGACACACCACCCCCAGCGTTGGCTGCGCCTTTTTGGCCACGCTGCTGTGAAATATGGCTAAACACCATCGAAAAAGCTGATAGATCTCGCATAGGTGAGACCTATTGGCTTTGCCAGTGCTTGTTTTACATGGGAGACTAGTGGAGCTGAAACAACTTTCTGACAGTGGGTCAGAAAGTGGGTGAGTGCCAGGGGCATCAGGTCACTAAACTTATAAAAAATCCTGGTGTTACTGGATGTGCGAGCGTGAAAATCAACAGTAAACTTTAAATGGGGAGCGTCTGTTTGTTCGAGGGAAGAATATGGGCGAGATGGTAGTCTGAATCATTTATTGCAAAAATATCGTTCTATGGTGCATTATGATGCAGTATTCCTAAAAGTATTAACGCTTATTCAAAGTGAGTTATTTAAAAGAGCCTATTCATAAAACAGAGAGGTTTTAGCCATGCATGCCCACGAGAGTAAACTAAATGAGAAGGTTTGTTTCTCATCATACTTTGAGGGATCTGCCACCACATTTTACAATGAAAAAGTCCACCTGAGCCTGATATTAAACATTTATAAACTTCAAAAGGGAGCTATATTTTGGAATGTTGCCATTCACATGCCTCATTCTTCCATCCCCAATGGACGTGAATACGAGAGTGGCAAAAATCTGTTAGCAAATGCCATCTCTTTGGAGCTACATAATGTAAACTTAGATATCCATCAGAGAGGAATGTGAGTTGTTTGTCAAAAGGTTTTCTGCGACCTCTCCCTCACTACCATTTACCTTCCACTGCATGTGAACAAAGAGCCAATTCTGCCTGAAAAGATATATAATTGCAGTAGTGGCTGCTACCAAACGGGTGTGGGGGTGGTTGGGGGAGTCGAGGAGCGGAGGGAATTAAAAATAATAAATAAAAAAGAAAAGAAAACGTACTTGGAGGTCGCGGTTGCCATCGCAGCTGCCGTGTCTTCTCCAGTAGGAAGCACCCAGCCTCTTAGAATCCTCTGACCAATCACAATGCTGCCATAAGCAGCGTTGTGATTGGTCTGAGTGCCGCAGTACGGTGCTCGGACAGCGGCTTGCAGGCTGGGCATGTTCTCCACTAAGGCTGTATAATACAGTCTGTGGAGAACATGCACAGTGCGCATGACGGTTCGGCTGGCCCGAGACGGCCGGCCAAATCTTCATGCGCACTTTAGGTGCAGGCACCACTCCTCCGGCCTCAACGTCAGAGGAGGCCGGCCCCGCCCGCCCTATCAGCGGGGATGCACTGCAGTGAAACTGCAATAGTAAAAATAAACCGTTATTATCATCTTACTTGTACTTTGCGCCGCTTTAAAGCGGTGGGGCGACGCTCCTCCGCTGAGATTGATTGGAAGTCTTCTCTTTCCAATATTTTTCTGATTTGTCTCCAGGTCTGGAGGTGCTGAGGTACCGGCTGCACCGCCAATACAGCGCCCTTGTGGAAGACTGGAAAGAGGAAAGGGGGGCTCCATCACAAATATTGTAATGCACAAGGTAGTTTTAGAGTTAAGTTTAGTGATGCCAACGTTGAGGATTGTGATCACATCTAGAAACAAGCATTGGCATAGCCAATAGGTCTCGCCTTTGGGGCCTTATAAGTGTTTAGCCAGAGCTATTGACTTTGCCAATGTCTTCAAGCTGTGCTGTAGAGAAGTGTGGCTGCTGTGCGGCATGCTGAAAAGTTATAATAAAAAGTGTCAGAAGAATTTTTGTTACTTTATATATGACCAAGAAGGCATTATGTAAAACTGAACGACCATATTAAAAAAGTATTTACAATAAAAAATTTCCTCAGTTTTCTTTTGTTCTTGCAATGCTGGCAACTTGTTTCTGCCTATTGCAATGGTTGTTTGTTAAAGCTTTTTTTTTGAGGGGCATAAACAATCGGAGGGTGAAGGTTGGGAACTAGTACCTGTATTATAACACTAGCAGCGGCCAGACGCTAGGGGAGAATCAACAGATGCCAGATTCCGAGAGCAGGCTGAGGTGGTGCTGAGTGATGCTGAGGTGGTAGTGGTGGTGGTGGTGACTGTTGCGGAGACGATGCTGAGGTGATGCTGAATGATACTCAGGTGTTGCTGAGTGATACTGCTGTGGTGCTGAGTGATACTGCTGTGGTGCTGAGTGATGCTGTGGTGGTGCTGAGTGATATTGTCTTGGCGCTGAGTGATGCTGTGGTGGTGCTGAGTGATATTGTCTTGGAGCTGAGTGATGCTGTGGCAGTGCTGAGTGATGCTGTGGTGGCGCTGAGTGATGCTGTGGTGGCGCTGAGTGATGCTGTGGTGGTGGTGAGCGATGCAGTGGCGGTGCTGAGCGATGCTGTGGCGGTGCTGAGCGATGCTGTGGTGGCGCTGAGCGATGCTGTGGTGGCGCTGAGTGATGCTGTGGTGGCGCTGAGTGATGCTGTGGTGGCGCTGAGTGATGCTGTGGTGGCGCTGAGTGATGCGGTGGTGGCGCTGAGTGATGCTGTGGTGGCGCTGAGCGATGATGTGGTGGCGCTGAGCGATGCTGTGGTGGTGCTGAGCGATGCTGTGGTGGTGTTGAGCGATGCTGTGGTGGTGCTGAGTCATCCTGTGGTGGTGCTGAGTCATCCTGTGGTGGTGCTGAGTGATGCAGTGTTGGCCCTGAGTGATGATGTGGTGTCGCTGAGTAAAGCTATGGTGGTGCTGAGTGATGCTGTGGTGGCGCGAAGTGATGTTGTGGTGGCGCTGAGTGATGCTGTTGTGGCGCTAAGTGATGCTGTGGTTGTGCTGAGTAATGCTGTGGTTGTGCTGAGTGATGCTGTGGTTGCACTGAGTGATGCTGTGGTTGCACTGAGTGATGCTGTGATGGCGTTGAGTGATGCTGTGATGAAGTTGAGAGATGTTGTGTTGGTGCTGAGTGATGCTGTGCTGGCTCTGATTGATGCTGTGCTGGCTCTGATTGATGCTGTGGTTGCGCTGAGTGATGCTGTGGTGTTGCCGAGTGAGAGATAGAGTGAAGATATAATGCCCAATTAGAGAGGGTGGTGAGAGAGAAAGAGAGAGAAAGGGTGTACATAGAATAAAGAGTGGAGCGGGATAGAGAGAGAGAAAGAAGGGGAGAGAGAGTGAATGAAGGAGTTTGAAAGAGAAACAGATAAAGGGGTGAGAGAGAATGAAAGGCTAAAAAAGATAGAGAGGGGAGAGTTAATTAAGTAGAGAGACAATTAGAGAGGGGAGAGAGAGAGAAGGAGAGAGACAATAAGAGTGGGGGTGTGGAGTTTAAATAGAGTGAAGAAGTGACGCGGAAAAAGTAACCTTAAATATAGCTTTGTGCTTTGCGCGAATAAATATTTTTTTTAAAAACAGTGAGAGACAAAAATACTGCTAATTAGGCTGTGACTCCCAATATAAAACAAATAGCGATATAAGGTGAAATCAACCCACTGAAGCAATATTTCTAACTAGACAAAAAAAGCTTGCATTTCAATGCTAATCGCTGTTGTTTTTCATGTGACTGTAGTCCAGGGCCCTCAGTTGGTAATGTGAGCTGCTGCTGCGATTGAAACATCAGAGTCCAGAGAGTTAATGAGCCATGACGAGGAAATGAGGAAGAGATAGGAAACCCAGATGCCAGCTGCGCGTGCACGCCATCGTGAACTCAAGCTGGTCGCCAGCCGAAAGCCAGTGTTTGCACTTCCAAAACCCACTTACTAAAACTCTCGGCCAGACCAGCGCAAGCGCTGGTGCAGGCCGAGACCTAAAAACAGCTGTAAGCTAGCATGGGCCTGCCCAAACCCTTTACAGTGGCAACCAGCTGGGCATAAGCTTTGAAAGGCCAGTCTGTCCTTTGCAGAGACGTGCAGAGAGATGTGAAGAGTAGGGAGAGATACCTAGCAGTGGGAAGAAGAAGTAAGGACACTTGAGACGGCAACACTGCATTGGATTAACCTGCTTTGGCTGCACAGCTCCTGATTAACAACATAGAACCATAATAATGACTATACATGTAGCATATAGCACACACTGGATTGCCTCTCTATGGTTCAGTAATAGGTGGCATTATGTTCTTATGCTATAGTTTTATTAACATTTTTATTGTAGGTCAAACAAATTTAGGTGTCATTAAAAGTAGGTTTACCAATGCCCCTTTCCCTATGTTGCCAATTGCTTTATCCTTCTTTGGCAGGATTTGCCCCTTTAAGCGCTAATAGTTGAACAATTACAAAGAACAAACTATTGTGCGTCCCCAGGGGTTAACAGCTATAGACAGAACAGGGAGTGTCTCCGTCTCGCGACTCTGAAAGTGAGGTGTAGTTCGGGATCAGTGTAAGTCACGTGTCTGGCCAGTGCCACTGAAAAGCCAGTAGTGTTGGGGTCATGTCTTTTGATTTTCCTGCAGGAGATGAAACTTGGATTATGGGGCACTGATTCGAGACATAAGTGCTACATGCTATAGGCATAGGCAATATATGCCACACACAATAGCATAACCCCATCTTCCAGCCTCCCTTTACATGACTAATTTCCAGAAAACCCTCAATTATTGTTTGTAGATTGCACATCCCTCCTACAGGTACCTAGGTGCTATAAACACAAGCAGAACTGGAAACTGCAGCTTTTGAAAAAGGAAAAACACTAGAACATGCATTCTCAGGAAGTGACCGAAGGCCTGGAACTCCATCCCAAGAGCCACCAGAACAGTTCCATCCTATGAACCCTTCAGGCCTTCAAAAAAGAACTAAAGAGCACGCCTTCTCCCTGGGACGGTGGTAGTTCATCCTGTAAATGCTTTTTCACGGCTGAATTTGAACTTATCCCAATGATTCGGAACCAACTATTGAAGCTAAATTGTTGTACATTTGTTAATAAAACAGTGTTTCTCAATGTCACAGTACTCATTTTACCCATCTTGATAGGAAGGTGAAGCTAAGTGACCCATCAGGATTCAAGCCTGCGACCTTGAGCTCAGTGAACAGAACCGTGGCCAGCAGTGGTGTAACGAGTCCACTGAACCACCAAACCCGGGTGGCTCAGTAAACTTTGTGGTTGGATTGGGGAGTGGGATAGGTCAAGCTATTGAAACAGAGCACATATGGGCAGACCTCTGCGGCAGTGTGTAACGGGACTAAACAACACTGGGTTGAAGACTAATTGGCCAAGATATGGGTGATCAGATTTCAGCCAAGCTGAGGTTCTTCCATTCACCCATCTATACTTCTGTTCCTGGACTCTCACTGCTGCCTAGACTCTGTGCTGTTGAGAGGCATGGACATATGCAGAGTAACTAAAAAGCATTGCTAATGCTTGGGAAGTCTTCAAAAAATTCTCAATTTAACCAAGTTGTTTAGGCATCATCTCGGATCATATGCATGCCTGTGACTGGACAGAGAGGCCTATGTGTAAGGCAATAGTAGCAGGTGCCACTGGGAGCTATATTGCCAACAAATTGCATATTTGAGCTGTGTTGGATGCATGGGGTGTCCTGTTGGAGAGTGTTGTTCTACGGACAGTGATTACACAAATATATGCTGCTGTATTGAACGTGAGTGAAATGTTCTGTTGAAAGTGTTCTGCTGGATTTTATGCATGCAACATGTGGTAAGAGATGTGTGCTGCTGTGGGGGCAGTGATGTCTAACTAGAAGGCACATCTGTGTTGAGAGTTTGTGAGTGTTGTCCATGCCTAGATTGATTCTGTAAAAGGCAGTGAAAGATCAGGTCTGACTATGCAACGAAAGGGGTGATGGGAGGAGAGCCACTGGATAGACCCTGCAATAGAAAGGCTGTCAAGGAGAAAGAGGGTAGCCCTGAGGCAAGGCAGGGGGTGAGGTGGACAGCTGGGACGTGGAAGAGGCAGGCAAGAATGGAAAGTGATGAGAGGGGAACAGAGCCAACGTGAAGACAATGGATTTCAAGAGTTGGGAAAGAAGGAATGCTTAGACAGAATATCGTAAACAGAAATATCGTGGGAAAAAATATTGTGTCTAGAATATCGAGGACAAAAATAATGTGAAGATAAGTTTCCATAGGTAAGCAAAGTTTTACTTTATTTAACTCCACATATATGTACCTTGACCATATATATATCTTCAAAATACATAGATGTGGAGTTACGGATAGTAAATCTATACTTACCTATTCGCACTTACCTTCTTGATATTTTGGTCTTCCATATTTTTGACACAATAGTATGTCCACACGATATTTCTGTTTCCGATATTCTGTCAGTGATCCGATTATGTCTGACTGAGTGGTAGGAAGCAGGGACTGCCTGGATAAAAGGAGGTTTGGAAATGCCTGGAAGAGAGGGATGCAGGATTTGCAGGGAAGAGAGGAGACTTGAGTCCAGTGCTTCTTCACAACCATATGCCGTACTGGGGTTCCCATTCCCCATTTATTCATTTATTGTTAATGCTTTGCAGAGCACTAATCTTGAACTTGTGGTCTCTTCAGAGTGCCAACCACCGAGATAGGCACTAAGCCGGTAGTACTGTGGGTTGGATAGTGAGGTATTATCAAGTGGCGGCCCCAGTCCCTCAAGGACGGGGCTGATTCCAATCCATTTGTCTAAAGAGTGAAGGGTGGTGTCTGTTCTGCTTTCTTGGAAAAGTGAGTGTGCTCATGAGTTAGCTACAGTGCCAGCAACAGGTGTTAAAGGATTCTAGGCCAGTGTCCACGTTCACCAGGCAAACATATAGTGCGTCAGGCCTTTCATCTCGACCCCTTCTTTGGCGAGTTGTAAAGAAGCTTGGTGGGGCTGATCAGAGCTTGAGAGAGGGGTTCTACGCACACCCCAGTTCCTGGCCTTGGAGCACCTTTTGAGTGGTGTGTTGGATGAGAGAGGAGCACTCCTGTAAGACATCAGCCTCAGTCTGTGGGTCCTTTGAGTGAAAAGCCTTGACCCCCCCTGCAGCTTCCGGATCCTACTGGGGTCTCTGCGGGCTGGGTTAATTCTTACAGAAGTCAGTGGACTTTTCAGGCCGGAATCTACCCAGCCCCGTTCATTATCCTTTCATTTTGCTGCAGGTGTCTTGTGAGAGTGAAAGTGGGCAGCTGTGTGAGCCCAAGGCCATAAGGTGGCTCTATCTAGGCTTGCTGGACGCGGCTGGGCCCCTGTGTTTAAGGTTGAGCGAGTGACTGCCAGAGCCATGAACATCGGTGGCCTGGCATATCCGGGAGATGGCAGATTTCATAACAGGCTGGTGCCCCCGAAAGGCAGGTGTGGCCGTGACGGGGGCAATGCCCGTCAGAGTCAGGAGAGCTGCGTATGAAAGGCCAGTAGGGCACCACCAGTCTTCTGTAAAGGCCAGCCATGTCCACCCCTTGCCGTGAGAGCAACAGACACTAGGGATACAGAAATAAAGGAATGATATTGTTAGAATGAACTTCTGCACGGTGAGGTTATGTTTCAACATTGTTTCTAATCTTCCTTGCACAGATTCGCAATTGACCAAGGACGATGGGGACAATGACTGAAAGCCTGTGACCACCCCGCAGGGAGAGGAGAGCACGTGCGATCCCGGACCACAGAGAGCTGGCGGATACAAAGGCATCCAGGTATGGAAGGGAGTTCTGTGCCAGGGCTGTGGTTTCAGGGACACTGCCCCCGTGGGAGGCAAACCCCTTAAATGTGCTTGCATGATTGCATCTGTTGAGCCGCAGCGCAGTCGACCCACTCAATGTCTGTCTTTCATTGAAATCTTGTCTTGCTTGCAGCATTTTGCACAGGGAGCAACAGCATTTTTTTGTCGTCCGCTAGAGGTGAATGTATCCCAAGCACCGACATTTAAAAAGATCTCAGGGCTCGATTCACAAAGGGACTTTGACAGTGGCGTAACATTAGCCTGCGCAGTCCCCGCGGTGCGGGGCTGAGCTCTAGGGGGCCCTCTCCAGCACTGTGCACGGGCGGCGGGCCCCTGGCCTGACAGATCCTGACTGTGTCCGGAGCGTGGCGGACCCCCTGCAGGGGGGGCCACTCAAGTATCGTTACGGCACTAGCCTTAGGACTCGAAAAGTCACGAGTGAGGAGTTTCCGTACTTGGGGCGAAATCTCCGCATTGAGCCCTGCAGTGCGGAGATTCTGCCCCGACAGCAGAGATTCCATCACAAGTGTTGAGACTTAGCACGGGTGAATTTACAAGTCGAAAGTCCCTTTGTGAAACGGGCACTCAATGTCTTGGGCTGCTCTGATGTGCCCAGAAGCTCTTCATAAACTGGACCTGCGTATCTTAGGACCAAAATCCATTAGTACAAACCTGACCACCATGTCAGATCAGAATCCAAACAACTGATGAGCATTCCTACCATCAAGTTTGTTCCGCTGGGAGGCAGGTCAGACTCCTACCTCATGGCCAAATTATGGAATTCACTCTCTTCACCCCTGAGATCTCAACATGATCATACTTCAGAAAAATCTTAAAACTTGGCTTTTCTCTTATTAATTACGTGTGTGTTTCCTCTCCAGTAGCATTTCTCCTAGCACTGAGATGCCTTCATGTAGCTGTGCGCTTCATATTCATTCCTTTTAGTGTGACTAGTGCATTGGCGGGATGTGGGAGCTGTGGTTCTGTAGCTCACCATAACTGATACATTTCAGTTGTTCAACTCTGGATTATATTTATATCACCTCTTCTGTTTCTTATGGCATGACCTATCTTCAGCAAGGCTTTTTCCCTTGAATGTGTTTGGTTTTGTTGTGCTACACATGAGACCCCCTGACATTATCCACTAAGCACAGCATGATGGGCATGACATTCTGCTGTGGACTGTTCCCATTTCACTTCCCTTCAGAGTCCTCAAGGTACAGCCTTCGTCCATGCTCAGCAGGACCCAACGGCAGGATGGGCCCTCTAACTACGCCATGCATGCAGAACCATCATTTACACAGCACCCACTACACGCAACCTTTGGTTGATCCCTGCGGACACTGTTCCTCTGCGACCAGTCCATGTGCCCTTCCAGCCTTCAGTGCAAAGCCAAACCGCGTGGGCCTTGGGCACAAGACCTGGCCTTTGGCATAGCCCTGGATCCACTCTCCTGCCCCACAGCCTGTGGAGCTGCAAGTGACACTTTATGAACATCTTTCATGAATAAAACAGACCCTAATTAGCAATTACTTTTGATGATGGAAGCTGTGTTTGCAAACCTGTAGTCATAATTATGGAGGGCATAGTGCCTCAGTGGTGTACAAGTCCCCACCCAATGGACTCGGTGAACAGTTTTTGTGTGCGGTAGGAAACAAAACCCATACAACGTGGATTTTATTTCAATATGGCGGTAAGAAAGTTTCTTTCTTTGTGATGAAAATGGTTTCTTTCACTGTTCATGCAAATTCATGATTACATGAAAGACAATCTTCTCCAAGCAATGGCTACCCCAGGCGCTGTTCTCAAAGCACCAGTTATTTCAAGAAAGCAAACAGAATGTGGAAGAATCACGAAAAGATTTCATCATTTTCAATGTCCTATGTTTTGAATCCTAATTTGCCTCCTAGTGAGACACATATTTAATACAGTTGAAAAGTAGTGTACTGTTCTACAGGGAAGTCTCTTTATGGAATGGAGTGCATCAAGAGGCCACATAATGGGAGCACAGGGTAAACCCAAAACTGAAACAAGTTGTAATTTGGGCTCCCAGTTTTATGGTATTTTTTTTTTTTTTGCCTTTTCCGTCTGTATTTATCCATATTTATTTGTTGCTAAATTAACTGTTTATCCGGTATTTGAGGTTCTGTAAAAAAAAAGTGAAGCTGAAACTAGTAGATTTCCACTTTTTTAACCAATAAATGTACTCTCATACTTGAATGCCTGGCAGGTTTCAATGATATGAATGCACACAGCTGATGAATCAATACACTGTTGTGATAACATGCATGTTTGAGCATCAGTCTCGTGCACATCTACAACTGTTCAAGCCTCATTAGGAAACTTTTTCTCTTGTAACTCCTTATCAATCAATCTGCACAGCCTTTGGCTGTCACGGACAACACTTAGAATTAAAAAAAAAACTAATTTCTGTTTTTATCCATATTTAAAATACAGATCAGAAAATAGATGCTTGTATTTATCTGTACATATCAGTAAAAACGGAAAACTGGGAGCCTTAGCGGTAATATACCATAGATGCACAGAATAAAAGGGATGCAACTTTTATTATAAGCAGTTTCTGCTAGGTCAAAACTGCTTTACACACATTGTTTTACTCTGGGAGGTAGAAAGAGCAATGACGAAGGCATTCATTTTTGGTGCATAACATTTTGAATGTGTTCTGCTGAATGTTTCTTTTTTAAGAAATGTACTTTAAAGCATAGGCGTCCCTTTCCTATCAATGTGTATGGATATGCCAAAATAGCTAGATAATAATGGCACAGAATGTGCCACAATTGCAAAGAGCATCTATTATCATAGACACTGCACAGAGATAAAACGCCAGGGTACCACTGTCAGCAAGAAGATTTCCTCACAAGTAAATATATAGAGACGAGAGTGGTGAATGCACAGACCAGATGTCCTTGTAAAACTGCATTGAGACCGAAGACTGCAGGCTATCGGCAAGTAGATGTCCTCACAGAAAGTAAATAGAGAAGAAAGACTGCATTTGCACCGGGCAGAATTCCTCATAGAGACTGAATGGGTTTTACACTGTCACAGATTGCAGCTAGATGCCCTCACAGAGATTATACAGTGATGGGATTATACATTGGCAAGTTTCTTCATTTAGAAGCTGTATAATATAACAATTGTTCTCTAGTTCCCTATAGCTTGTAAACGGCAGTGTGAGAATATTTTCTTATATATAGTAATTTAACAGTTTAACGTATGCCTTCGAACTGTTTCTAATCAATGACTAGATTAATTAGAAAGTAATCTAATTACATTCATTTAAACCTTTCATTGCACAAATGAATGTTATGATACACTTCATTATTGGTTTTGTCACTTTCATTATACATTGATTATATCAATTAAAGTATTTTTCATATAACAGCTTAATTTAATAGGCTATCTTGAATCACGTTATAGTTTTGGTTTATAGGTGATGTGGGTATAAGAAAACACACACAATGTCATTTGCGTGTTTATGTTTGAATGTGCATTTATATTTTTGGGAGGTCTGATGAATAAATGTGGCCCAATAAATAGGGTAGAGGATGTTTCCTAAGGGCTAGGGCGGTAGACCTTGAAGCTGGGGAACCGGGTTCGAGTCTCGGCAGGGATGCTCAACATCCTGTAATTCTGGGCAAATCACTTAATCTCCTTGTGCCTAACAAAACAAGCATTGGCATAGCCAATAGGTCTCGCCTTTGGAACCTTATAAGTGTTTAGCCAGAGCTATTGGCTTTGCCAATGTATTTAAGCTTTGCTGTAAAGCAGCATGTTCAAAAGTTATAATAAAAAAGTGTTATAAGTATTTTTGTTACCTTATATGCAACCAATAAGACATTATATAGAACTGCACGACCCTATTAAAAAAGAATTAACTTAAAAATGTCTTCTAGTTTTCTTGTTCTTGCAATGCTTATTGAGAAGAAGTGGAATTAAAAGTATTATTTTTTCTAATATTACAAGTACTTCTCTTTACCTGTTTGTAACTTCCGGTGTCACGCTTTAGACACTAGTAAGACCAGTAACCTTCCTCATATGTTGGAAAAAGGTATTTTTAGTCTTCCGTGGTACTCCCGGGGGGAGGGTTCATTGTTAAATCTCCTTGCATGTATGTATAAGTGAAACTCACAAGCGCAAATAGGTATGTTCACAATTGTAAAACACTTTCAAAATTGGGAGAAAATTGTTTTATCCTTGCAAATTGCCTCTCTTTTTTGCATTTTTATATAGCACAAACTCTGACCCAAAGGTGAGCACCAGTGACATTGCACAAGTGCACATTTTTTTTTGGTAGGCAAGGGGAGATTAAGTGAATTTCCCAGAATAGATAGATAGACACTACAATAGACACATTGAAGTATACTTCCATATTCACACAATAACGTACAAAGGCTAAGACCAGGGCCACTGTAATTATACGGCACGGCTAAGTAAATTATGTGGCAGGAGAACGCAAAATCACATCAACTCACCACAACTCAAACAGACTAGTTAGGGAGATCGGTTGATAAACACAAGACCTCAAACACACTTACAGTCACATATCACAGACTAAACAAAAACACGAACACACATGCTGCTTTACAGCATAGCTTAAATACATTGGCAAAGCCAATAGCTCTGGCTAAACACTTATAAGGTTCCAAAGGCGAGACCTATTGGCTATGCCAATGCTTGTTGCTATTGGGACAGGGAAGACCTTCTGGCCTCTAGATATGCAGGACGTATTACATAGCTTGACAACAAACTGCATAACAATAATAATAGGATATTGTGAGGAAAATATGGAGTTCTAATCTAATTGATTAAAGATATGCGATGAACAATGCTTGAGGCATACATTTTATTCACCGAAAATGTTATTTGTATTTGCTGAGGTGTCTCCATAATATTACGTGAATTCTGTCAAGTTCCAATGCAAGAATGAAGCATCCCTTCACTCCTGGAAACACAACTCAGGGGAAGAGGAGGGAAAAACTTGCACATTTTCCTTTTCTCTGCAAAGGCCAAAGTTTTCAATTGAGGCTAAGGAGATCTACTGGGTATTACTCCCAAAAAATGGGATTCTCACGACAAGGGAAAAAATCTAAATTGTCAAGGAGACAAAAGGAGTACCTAAAATTATAAATAGGCAAACCTACGAGGTAAAGATATTGAGATAGTATTTCCAGCAAAAGACACTGGTGGTGAGACGTTAAAGCAAGATTCTCCAACTAGTAGCATGTGAGCTACCTCTAAGTAGCTCTCCTGCGTGCAGCCCGGAGAACTAAATTAGAAACTTTTGCTTGGCAGAATATATTGCAAAATTAACAAGGTAAATGTGAGCCCACTTATTTATTGTTATACAATCCACAATAGTCTAATGGACAAGCTAGGTAGCCATCAATAGAAATGTTGTAGGTTCGAGCCTTCCTCTAGGGTGGTAGAAGAAGTAAATTAATTTCTTTACATATTTCAGGAGGAAATGGGAGCCTACATAAGAAATGGCTATACAATAGTTTTCAATGAAATTCGAGTTTTTAACCCTGCTACTACACCACACATGCTTTAAGTAAACATAAATGAAATGAATGAGGAGTAAGGGACGAGAATTAATGCACGAATTTCTGATAGCACAAGGGATAGACAGGGAAGCTACGAGCGGGATCGTTGTTGGTTCGCGTCTCCATTCAGTAATTATACATAAAGATGTTTGTTTACTAAACAAATGCTATTTTTCACTAAAATATAATGTGAAACAGAGCAAATATTCGAAAAGTTCACTCATTGAACTGGAAAACCACAAAAACTATTTTCTTTCAAAAGAGATACGGTGGAGACTACAGTGAAGTTATGGAAAGAAGCTAAAACACACAAAATAACATTTTCTTGCGCCTCCAGGTGCAAACGATTGAGGGCAAGCAGGATATAAAAAGAGCAGTGAGGGTGTTCACATTGATTGCTTTTTGAATCGGACGGGAATAACAGAGTTTTCAAGACAGGACACGTTGAGTGAAAACACGAATGGCCGCAAAGCATTTGTTTGTGGGTTGGTTATCGAGTGCTACTTTCTTAACTTTATTAGATTGTCAGAAATCAGTTCAGAGGATTTTTTTTCCGTTGCAAACAACGGGAAGTAAAGTATCAACATGGGCGATCTGTGGAGTAGATGGTGGTTTAAAATTGATTAAATTATTCTTAAGATAAATACTCGGGGAAGCACTCAAGTTTAACAAGCCCGGGAGTGGTGCGTGCGCGCGCAGTCTGCTCATTTTCAAGCACTGCACTCGTGCTTGTGGCGCACCCCTGCTCGCTCCCGCAAGGTGGATGCCGCCACAAGCACGAGTGTGTGCTTGAAAATGAGCAGAGCGACGGCTAAAGGCCCTCCTATGCAGCCCATGCGCGCTGCGTAGGCGAGACCTAAAAATGAATGTGTCCGTCTGTAATGCAATTGGTGCTCATGTAAAGCGCTCTGATGCCTAGTTCGCGCTATATAAAACTCCCCCCCAAAAAACTCTTAATAGGAGCAAGTATAGAAACCGTGCAGACCAAGTCATTCATTACTGCATGGGTCAAACCCCATGGATTTCCACAGTAGAGCTGGGTGTCTGAGCCTAGATCATCCCTCCTTCATGGCTTCAGTGTGTGGGCCTATGCACTGGCTCTTAGCCGCAAACAGAGGTCATACGCAGGAGTTTCCTGCTGACATATACTGATGAAGGCCCAGTACCAGTAACACTGGGGCAGGCAAGATTCAATGCTATCCACTTGAGCTGATGCCATTAAAATTATGTGATTGTGTAACTTGAGCTGCATCATCATGTTCAGCTGTTTTGTATTGGATTTATGCATGTGTGCATGTAAACAATATTCATGTCACACATTCTACAAATGATAATGAGTATATATAGAAGAGCAAACTGTACTTTTGAATTTGGAGTCCTAGAGTATAACCCCAGTATCAACGAAGGCCTGGCAGTGACATCATATAAGAAGTTTTTTTCACATTTTAATATAATGTAACATTATTTGTTGCAAAGCCCGTGACCCTCATTACATGATATTAGTTATTTCCTGTATGGACTGGCAATATTGTAGGCAAAAGTGTACACTAACATTGTATGCAAAAGTGCACACTGACAAGTACTCGCTGTGATATGTACTACCCTACGACTCACTTAACATCCAAGTTATCATAGACAAGGCTACCCTAGGATGTGACAGGGACCATGGGTAAGGTTATATGTAGAGGAACATAAGGTCCGTTCCAGCGAAATATTTCTAACAATACATATACAAAATAAATAATGTCTATAGCAGCCTAGAATAGGATCATATACTCAGTAATTTAATAAATATTCAGAAAAAAAACACAAAGACATGACAGCTTGAGAGAAAGACAGGAAAACTGAACAAAATATATAACCAAAAAACTCAGATATTTACAGTGTGATTCCACAAGTATTGAATTAAGACCAGTATTTCCATAAGGTAACCATGCTATTTATATCACAAGAAAACACATTTGAAATAGTCATGGTACTTTTTGGTCGACGACGTTTCAATACCTCATTGAAATATGGGGACCATGATCAGGACTTAAAATATATGCCAGAGAGAAGAAATGCCTGTCACAAAGAGAGAATACAAGGATAAGAAAAGTAAAGAAAAATATTAAAAGAGAAAGAAGGGAAGAAAGAAAAGAAAAGAGCCAAAATGAGAATCAGTAAAAAAAATTAGAATCAATAATAAAATTAATAACATGGCAGTCTCTCATACCATGCTTGTGCATGAAGAAAGGACGTGCAACTAATAACTGTGAGGATCAAAATGCTGTCATAGTAACCATGGCAGTATTACATAGTGCAATTTTTGCAATAATAAGGTGCTGACCTATGCAGGGGGAACCAGATTAGTAATTGCTTGCAGAGTAATGCCACGAGTGCGTCAGGGATCAAAATTGCAGCCTGAAAAAACAGATAGAACTAGGTAAGACGACCATGTAAGGCCTTTAGTGATAACAATATCAGGCATAACAGAGCATCCTTACCAGCTCAATAATGTAGAATCACATCATGAGGATTTGCGAACCAAGGTGGTTGGTCTGGTATAATATGGGTGTCTAGGAACAAATTGGGGGACTAAAATGATAAAGAGACCAATGCGAAATAACAAAAAACAAGAAAGTGCAATAATTGTGGTTCCCTGGTAGAATAGTGATACAGCACCAACCGGTGCTTGTGCCGAGTATATGCTGCAGCGTGAGATGCTACGACCCGTAGTGCGGGTCAATTTCCTCCAGGTCGCAAGGACGTGGAATCGCGGGTCGGGGGCAGCAGCGAAGTGCTGCTCTTGGTAGCGAAGTGAGTGCTCACGGTTCGGGATCGGCAGCGGCGTGCGGCTCTTGGTAGGAACAAGTTATTTCTGCCAAGTGCCGTGCACACCGATAATTAGAAGACCAGAAGTGGGGGTGCTCGTGATATAAAAAAGAAGAATGGTCCCAGATGGGAAAGATGGTGGCCATCTTGGCAAGGGGAAGGATGTTCAAGAGAGGAAACGAGGATAAGGATTAGAGAAGGCAGGGAATAAAACAAGGAGGGGGATTGCGAACAGAATGGAAGGAAAGACACAGAGGGACAGATCCAACAAATGTAGCACGTTTTAGCAGCACATAGGGTATCATGTATCCAATATATTGGATTTAGACAATAAAAACAATATATTCAACCATGTACTTTACATGTAATTACATCTCTTCTTGTACTTTACATGTGTATTAATATTCATATCTCAGAGAATCAATTCTGGGTGTTGTATGGAGCAGCTGATAATAAAGAAGACTTAAAGTTGAAAGGCCCAAGTCTCAGGACAACTGGATAAGTAAAAGGAAACTTCAAAAAACAGCGGAAAGTCAAATTGATCAGAAGAGGAATGGGCTAATTATAACAGATTTGTCCAGTCCTCTGACCTGAATATTTATTAAATTAATGAGTATATGATCCTATTCTAGTATATCACTTAACATCCAAAGCAATGCGACCAATCACAATGCATGTGACATGTATCTACTAGGCAGCAGTACCACTTATCGTTACTAGACATCTTCTTAAAAATGTTATATAAAAGACAAAGGCGGCTATTGTGTGGAGTTACTGCATCTCATCACAGTTCTTTTATCTATTTGAAAAAGCTTCAGTGGCGGCTCCTCCACGAAGGCGGATTAGCGTCGCCCCACTGCTCGCAAAGTACAAAAAAAATAAAAATAAAATTATAATAAACTCGTTATTATCATTTTATTTTTCTTTGCTAAGGGGCTAAGTTAGGGCGGGCGGGGTTGGGGTCACATGGGGAGGAGTAGTTTGCACACTCCAAGTGCGCATGACTGCTTGGCCGGCCGTCTCGTGCTGGCCAAATAGTCATGTGCACTTTGCATCTTTCCCCACCAGGCTGTAATGCACAGCCTGGTGAGGAACATGCAAAGGCTCCCTGTCCACGTCTGAGTGCCAAACCGGCGCTCAGACCAATCATAACGCTGCATTGCAGCATTGTGATTGGCTATGGGGAGCCTGGGTGCTTACTGGTTTGGACCTCGCCCAGAAGCGCGGCAACACGAGGGAAAGACGGCGGCTGTTTAAAGGTAAGTGTTTTTTTAATGTTTTCTTTTTTTTTAAAACCACACCACCCCGATTTCCTGCCAGCCGCCACTGAAAAGCTGTACTGTGATAGCATTAATTATATAATTGTAACCACCATAATCATCAGCAGTGACTGCGTAGGTGCAAGATTATAATAATAAAGTTGGATGGCACATCCAGGGTAGACAATGGACTGCTGGGGTCATACATTGAAGTATTTGAAGCTACTGTGCCATTTTTAACAAATATGCCATACACCATGTACATATGGCACCACCATTTCAGCATGTAGGACACATCTGAAGGATAAGGCTAAGTCCCATTAATCATAATAATAGTGTTCCTAATAATAATAGTACTACTGAAGTTACTACCAATATTAATTAAAGCTATGAATATAAAATCACTAAGCATTGTAAATAGCAGCTGTTAATATTACCCATTTTTATGGTTCACCTTTTTAATACATATGCAATTTAGATCATTTCCTATTAACGTTTGCAAGGATTGCTAGTCAGTTTCATTCGTACTGTGGCTTTACTTCTCTTTCTCTCTAAAAGTCATGGTTACTAATCGGTGATGGTGCACCCATGCTTCACTATGTGAAATGTCTGTGTGGCGTGCATTAACGGTCACTAAGAAGCAAGGAAATGGATGTATAACAATACCACACATGCCTTTACCACACACACATTTAAAACGCAGCCTTTACCATGCATGCTTTTGCCACACATGGTAAGCATACTTAAGGTAAGTAAGTAAGTAAAATTCATATAAATTCATTTTGAATTTCATTTTGTTCTTTTTTTGGAGCAATCCCTCAAGCCCCCCTTTTTGTTTTAATTACCCTTACCATCCTTTACCACTGCCAACCCCTAAACCCTAAAATTACCCTTGCCACCCTATACCACTACCCAACCCTAGACCCTAACATTACCCTTACCACCCACACCTAAACCATCACTTCTGCCCACCCCAAACCCTAAAATTGCCCTTACCACCCTTTACCACTACCCATCCCTAAACCCTAAAACTATCCTTACCACCCTTTACCACTACCCACCCCAAACCCTAAAATTACCCTTACCACCCTTTACCACTATCCACCCCTAAATCCTAAAAGTATCCTTACCACCCTTTACCACTACCCACTCCTAAATCTTAAGTTTATCCTTACCACCATATACCACTCCCACCCCTAAACCCTAAAATTACCCTTACCACCCTTCATTACTACCCACCCTTAAACCTTAAATTTACGCTTATCGCCCTATACCACTACCCACCCCTAAAAACCCTAAAATTATCTTTACCACTACCTGCCCCAAAATATTAAATTTACCCTTATCAGCTATATCAATATATATATACATATACACATACATACATATATATATATACACATACATATAAATTAATATATATACATACATATAAATTAATATATACACACACAAATATATATATACATAAATATATATGTATGTATAAATATATATATATATAATATTTACCTTATATGCTTTCCTTGCATGGTAAAGGCACCTGCGTGGTAAAGGCCTGTATGGTAAAGGCTGTTTCCCAAGGAAATGAGTGTGGCAATGACCAATGGGCTGCCTTTAAGCTCACTGCTAGAAAACAAACCTTCTCAAAGAGATCGAGCATGCGCTGTCTAGGCGAGAACTAAACATTACAATATAATGAGATAATACTGTCACAAAATGTGCTGCAGTACATTGTATAATTTTCTCTTCTTGCCGCATAATTTATTCAACACTGCTACATAATTATTTTGGCCCTCCCCTGCCACATTATTCCAGAGGCCCAGCAGTTGAATGCCAATTAACGGTACAGTAGTTCAGTGAGTTAATGCTCGTGGTGCACACACTGAACAATAGCACAAAAAGAGGAAAAAGATAAATGAATACCATTTGTAGAAAAAATAAAACCTAGGAGATACTGTAATAGCTATCATTACAAAATTAACAGAAACACAATGGTTCTCAGTTTCACCTTGCACTCAATTGAGAGGTAAAATCTACAAAAAGAAAAACTTTTCATTTAGAGTATATCTTCCAATTTACCATTTAGCTGATAAACGTGAGGCGTGATATGCCATAACACATGCTGTAATGTGAACTGCATTAAGAACCAGCTTTGTGATAATTGTTTTGATGGTGGTAATGTAGCTTAGGAGTTATTATCAGTTACCACCACCCCGCCCCCAAACGAGCACAGATTACTTCTCCTGGCTCGAGGCAATTATCATCCCCGCCCACACGCGCTATTCAGAGATGACTTCGTTTTTGGGCAGAAGAATCTGCTCTTAACAGCGCTTTGGATGTTAAAATCCTGGAGATTTTTATTCCATCGGTCTGGACCAATTGGTGAATGGCACTACACACTTAGCTGGTCACACCCTGGAAAATATTTTTTTCTAACTCCAAATTTATCAAATTTTAATTCTCTTTAGAACTCTCTTAGACTGGTCATTTTTGGTAACTTTCCAAATAAAGAGGATTTTGATTGTGCCAAGAAGCATACAGGCTAAGTGCAAATGGAAAGTTATTTCAACTGAAATCTTCAATAATATATGTAACAGTAATCCCTTAACACAAGAAATCTGCAATGACCATACTGAGCCTGAGAGACTGTTTGAGCTTTTCCAAAATGTTACAAGGGGCTCGCTAGATCAGATTGCCCCAATGGAAACGAAAACCAAATATCTGACAAATCCCTGGGTTTCTGAATCCATCAAAGCAGAACTGAAAATTCTCAGGAAATATGAAAAAGCCTGGTGCAAAACCTACACCCTTCAGGATAAATTGGCATACACCTAGCAAATGCGCAAATATAACCATTTATTGCACAAAGAAACGAAAGGATACCATTCTCAAAGGATTTCTTTTGAACTAAACAAAGGATTTCCTTTGAACTAAATATAATAAATCCCTGTTTAAAACAGTTGAAACATTATTCAGCCCTATTACAGCCAGAGGCAACTTGGTGCCTTCCCAAGATACGCTACCTAGCTCCTATGTGAATAAAATTAAGAAAATCAGAGAGGAAGAGAAGTTGATGACAGAGCTTGAATCAGAGCATCATTTTGAAATGATTTCTTCAGAGAAAATTCACTCCTATATCTGAAGGCATATGCCTCAAACTAATTAACTCCAACCCACCCCCGGCACATAGCAGTTTTTCTGCCCACACCGGCACTGGCAGGGAAACCTGTGTTTGCTCTCGCTTGGTGGGAGCATTTTCAAAAGTCCCGCCAAGCAGAAGCAAATACCAAGTCCACTGGGAGTGGAATTTTGATCTGTTTCCCTGCTTTGATGCGGGCATGGAAACAGATCAAAATATTGCTCTTCCCGCAGGGAGCAACATTAGTAGCTGCTCCCTGTGGGTGGTAGTAATGACGGCTCCCACTGCATGTGGGGAGCCAGCTGGGGCTGCGGGGGCCTTGGGGCTCCCCCTGCAGTCCCAACAAATGTATGGTTTGTGCCCTGGGGGGGCATCAGAGCACCCACCTTTAATAGTATGGGCCCCGGGGGATGGGGTCCATGGGCCTGATAACGGCTCAGGGACGGGCCACACAGCCCCATCCCTTTTAACATAGTCCTGGGGGGGTGGGGTCCCTAGGGCCTAAAGAGGCTCTGGGAGGGGGGGCTGCATGGCCCCATCCCCTTTTTTACATGTATGTACGGCTCTCCCATTAAAAAAAACATAGCCCTGGGGAATGGAGTCCCCAGGGCCTAATAAGGCTTGAGGACGGGGTCCACACGGCCCCCCTCCCCTTAAACGAAAGGCCCTGGGGGATGGGGTCTCCAGAGCCAGGCCTTGTGGTCAATCCCCCATAATGCACGACCAAAGGCCCTGTGCAGTGTGGAGTTTGTTGCCTTTACCAGGGATGGCCACAGGATCTGGCTATAGGCCAGATCTTGTGGTCAATCCCCCACTGTGCAAAGCCAAAGGCCATGCGCAGTGGGAATTGGCTGCATGTGGGGAGTTGGCCGCAGGGCCTAGCCGCAGGCGGGGGGTTGGATTTACTTATGGTAATTAAATATTACTTTCCGTTCAAAAAAAAAACTAGAAATTCACTGAAAAAAACAAAGGTTAAAGTAACGTTATAGTTAGGTAGAAGGTTCAGTAACAACGTAATGATTTAAACTCTAAAAAACACAGAAATTCACCAATTATAATTACAGTCATCTCAAGAAGCTATAACTCGTGCTCTAAGGTTACTAAATCTCGCGCCCTCGCCATGCACTGCTTTACCCCACACACATAACTCATTAATTCTGCTATGATATCGTTGATAATATCACTGCAACATTTGCAGTGAAATTATTGATGAGAAAACTGTGCATGGCGGGGGCGCAAAATATAGTTAGTTACCTTAGAGCACGAGTTATAGTTACTTGCGATAGCTATAACTGGTGAATTTCTGTGGTTTTTAGAGTTTAAAACATTACATTGTTACTGAAATTTCACCTAATTATAATGCTACTTTAATCTTTGGTTTTTGAGTGAAAACATATATATATATATATATATATATATCCTTCAACGTGCCTGCTCCAGCAAACAAACAGATTCCAACACGCTTGGGCTCGCTTGAAAAGGAGTTTATTAGTGGCTACAAGCAACAGGTAACGCGTTTCAATCACAAAAGCGGTCTTTGTCAAACCTAAGTTGCTGCCATTTTTGTTCTTTTTTTATACCATTACTACAACCTTAAAGTGACAGTGCTCAATTTACAAATTAAAGTGACATGTGCGTTCTCAATCCTGAGAAAACGTGACCTGTGTCTCTCACATACAGTGTCGTCTCTAAAGTGCTGTTATTTACACATCAAATATGGCACAATAAATATCAAATGGCAAAAAATCGCAAAAAGTCATTAAAATGCATCTAAAATTCATCAATATCTAGATACTTAGATTCTGTTTGTAATAACATCGTCGAGTTTCCCAAATGATGTGAAAACCCCAAACTTGGACCAAATTGCTTTTTTGACACTTGGTGCATTGTTTGTGCTGTACTGCTAACAACACTGTTAGTAATACTGCTATAGACGTATCACTACTGCTGATTCAGGGCAAGTGCACATTGACTGTCTTCAATTCTACCACACACTACAAAGTCTGAGTTTTAGTGCAAAACATACCCAAGTGCAATTCGCTTCTTTGACACTTGGTTATGCTACTGGTACCTTAATGATAACCACAATTCAAGACACGTACGCATTCACCATTTTGAGTTTTGCCATAAATGAGGTTAGGTCACCCAAATTCTAAAGTGCAGTGCATAAAAGTGTAACTATAAAAATTGGTAAAATATCACTTGCAGGAGTGTGCTAAGAACTCAACAGTTCTTTAAATGCAAAACAATGTCCATGAGCACATAAACGGTAAAAGATATCACATAATGGCCCATTACATTAAACATAACTGCAGATTTACAGATGGACATGTAGATCTTCCTCAGTATTGAGGCCATTGGGGATCTTGCAGTTGAAACGCAAGATGTACCGTGACTCCAACTGCCTCAGGCCTTTTTCTCTATTCCCTCCTCTCAGTCTCTGTGGTACGTGATCTAATACAAAGTATACCAAATCTTGTACCTTGTTCCTGTGTATTTGTTCAAAATGCCTGGCCACCGGGTATGTCTGATCCCTATTGTTGATGGCTCTAATGTGTTGTAAAATGCATTGATGAACTGGTAGAATGGTGCTGCCTGCCTATATACATTTTAGAGCAGCTAACATATAGATACTAAAATGTGGTGATTGGGCCATGGCATTTTTTATTGAGTGAGATCTTGCGTACATTTTAACTATTGTGTTGAATTTATTTTCCATAATTTTTGTTCTTCTAACAATATATGCTTTTTCTTTTGGGTTTAGCCCATTTGAGACTGGCTTGTTCAGAAAATGTTTCGCAGAAGCTATGAGACGTGGTGAATGCCACATTTGCCTTGCTAGCAGCGTTCACCACATGGCTTTAGCAACTGAAAAATACAATCTCCTGTGACTTTTGACATTGTTCAGACATCCACACCATGCATATAATTTTCAAGAAATGTTTACTGAAAAAAATCTGAATTTCACCCACTCCTAAGTATGAACAGCACACATGTATGTAAAGTAATTTTCACTAGTGGAGCACTAATGAATGGATTCGGACCCATCTAATCTAATTGGAATCCTTTCACACGCTGACCATTGTTTTGGTTGATTTGACGTATGCAGGGCAGGGATCAGAAGTCAGTTCTGGTACACAAAATGCAAATTATGATGTTTGCAGGAGCTGAAGTGTGAAGAGTGAGACAGCCCCAGAGTCTGCTGCATGCTTAGCAATTGACAACTTTGCATTTGGGAGAAATCACCCGCAATCGACCAATGTTTTGTATGTGCTCATGAGGAGGCTTTCAGAAGGTCCTGCATATCTGGGGAAGACTTAATATTTAGTGGGTATTTTAGGTCTGGGCTAGGGACAGAGTTAGCTGTCTCTCCAGACGAATATGATAACACAAGCATTTGCAATGCAATAGGTCTCGCATTTGTGTAAGCTGAAACTCTTGGTGTTGAAAATGACAATGTTTTTTACTTTTGTTTTTTTGTATGCAGTGGAGCGATGATATTTGCATAGCGCTATTGCCATCCATATGACCTTGTGGCGCTGGAGACCACAAAATGGGAAATAGGTTAGGAGGGAGGGAAGACAAGTGTAATATGCTGGCTGGAAAAAAGTATCAACATCATGGAAATAGCAAACACTCATAGGAATGGAAGATTAAGTAAAGCATGAAATGTAAGCAGGAACAACATAGTTACATTAATGCTTTTACACTTACTATTGAGAAATCATTGAGTACTTGTGCCTGAAAAGTTAAGAATATAACTACAGGGCTGGAAGGGATCTGCTTCAATGTCCATTGCTTATATCCTTATTAAACGTAAGCAGTATGGTTTAAAAAGACCACATCCCTGAAAAGAGAGCCGCGGGACACATTTTTAAAAGTAAAATAAGGAAAACTGCTGATAAACCTCTTGCTTACTCCCATAAAGAGCAGAAAGCCTAGCACATAAAATATCACCAATGCACTCCACGTTAAGAGAGCAGTGCCTTTACAATGGACACTTTAAAATATTCACTGTGCATTCCAGAGCGCGGTGCTTATATACAGGCACACCAATATTCTCCACTGTGCTCACATAGACAAGGCAATAAAAACAAACCTGCTCAAATACCAAAATGTCTGCTTTCAAGCTTATAGCAGTACCTTTGTTGCATCCTCAATTCAGTATATTAAAAACAACCTACACTTTGCAGGATTGAAGAGATATCTTCAAAGATATCTATTGTACACTGCGTTTCGTGGCCGGCTGTACTTAAACTGAGTAGTTTTAGGCAATGTTGGTGAAAATAAATGTGGCCCAATGATATTGGTTATTTGGAATGTGTACACATGCTGTGGTACCGGCTGGACGCTGGTTTTACGCTTACTACCCTTTTAAAAACTGGGGGCTCGAGAACTCAGCGCCCGCATATCCCTGAGCAGGTGACATGTGTCTGAGGGGGCAAATAGATGCCACATAACGGATAAACAGGAAACAGCAGTCACCCGAGTGGTGACTAACCAGGGACCCTTCGCCTTCTACGCCTGTCTACTTCACTGAAGCACTGTTGTGCACTTGGTCAGCGTGGTGTGAACAAACATGCATTTACCACACCGACTACATGTTTATTCCCCAAAGCTCCTTGTGTTGCACAGATCACGATCACAATAATTGTGACTTACAAGAGATTCACATCTGAGGCTACCTAACCGGCTAGTGAATATGTTAATAAATACTGTATGAGAGCGCTGAAAGCCGCCTTCTGCCCCAGCTTCTTCAAAGGCCTCTGCCCAACTTGAGCAGCGGGCGAGGCCAAAGTGTTGTTTTTTGGATCCATTTCACAGGAGAGCAAATCAAGGAGAGGAAAGAGGGGGTAAGAGCTGTTGGTTGAAGTAATGGTTTTCAGCAAGTGAGGAGGAGCGAGACAGAGACAAAGAGGAAATGAGAGAGAGGGGGGAGGGGCAGCTGCAGAGCAGGAGAAAGAAACTTTGTTGTTTAAAGAAGGGTGATAAAACGAAAGTAGCGCTTCATTGGCAAACACTGTAAAATGGCGCTAAAAATTTGTTTGGTTGTGAATAAAACCAATCTGGCCACTTTTTGTATTTCGAACCTTTTTTTGTCTCTGTTATGAGGCTGCACTTTGGAATAGAAAAATGTCAGAAGAAGATGACATTTGCAGCCAAAATGTTTCTTTCTTTTTTGGATCCATTTCACAGGCGAACAAATCGAGGAAAGATAGGGGAAGAGCCGTTTGTTGAAGTCATGGTTTTTAGCAAGTGAGCTGAGGAGCAAACCTAATTCCGTCCGATGTCCTTAATGGAAAATGTTACAGCTGCGAGCTGCTACTTTGGAACTGCAGAACTGGTGCTCACGTAAAGCGCTCCAATACCTTCCAGTCGGGTTTGCATTACAACTGCAAAACAAGCGGTTGCAGAAGAGCATGTCCGAAGACAACATTTGCAGCCAAAATGTTTCTTTCTTTTTTGGATCCATTTCACTGAGGAACAAATCGAGGAAAGAGAGGGTAAGAGCCGTTTATTGAAGCTATGGTTTTTAGCAAGTGAGCCGAGGAGCAAACCTAATGCCGTCCGATGTCCTTGCTGGAAAATGTTATCGCTGTAAGCTGCTTCTTTGGAACTGGAGAACTGGTGCCTATGTTAAGCACTCCAATACCTTCCGGTAGGGTTTGCGATACAACTCCAAAACAAGCGGTTGCTGGAGAGTGTGTCCTGCCTGCAACAGCAGGTAGTCGAAAGTCCTTTAAGAAAATAGTGCTCACAGACTGTAAATAAAACATACTGTGTAACAACACATGTAACAGGGGCTGTCCTACTGGGAGGCTACACAGGAAAAAAGGAGGTACTAAGGAGGGACTACTAAGCCTATTCACGAATCAAAAGCCACCATTTACAAAGGACAGTAACAGGAGCCAATTGAAAAGATGGGCGGAAAATGGGCAGAGCTTAAAGTCCATACCTGAATACAGCATGTCTCGAAGAGACAGAGCAAGCGCTGCCTAGGCAAGACCTAAAAAAATTGGGGCGCTGGGTACGCCCTCCTCAATCATTGCTCAGTTAGAGTGTAATTCACATATTGGACCAGCACACTGGTAAGCATACATAGAGTGGGACAGTGGGTTAACCCCCTTAATTTTTTGGCTCTGTTACCAATGTCATTAACATTGTGAAACAGCCTTTGGGCACCCATTCGGTCACAGCATTATCAACCATTGTATGTGACGGCATTTTTCCCCATTACATATGTTTACACATCAAGAAAAAGGGAAAAAAAGAGAGACAAAGAGTTCCTCTCCAGCACACCAACGGAACAAGGGCTTTGTAGCTTTTGTGTGCCATGCATTATGTGAGGCTGGAGAGAGCAGATCAGCGGCTGCACGCGAAGGTTGCTGTAGCCTCCTATGCGATGTATGGAACAGCTTATGAGGTGCACTAGGGAGACGGGAGCCATCCCTGCCATCCTTAAATCACTGTAAACCTCGTAAGAGCTTAGCAAAGGGACTCTTCTGAGATCCAAATATTCTTCCCCTGCACCCCTCACCACGGAGCATGCCTCATCAAATGTTTCGGAATATGCCTGCAAGAATAGGGTGGGTGCTTCACTTTATTTTTACATGCTGGAGCCTGCTAGGGTCAGTCTCTGCAGCTTAACTTTCACACAACCTACGTGACCCAGGGGTTTTCATGAATGTACAGGGTGGGTGTCGGGAGTGGCTTCGAGTGACGACCTGTCCTGCCTGTTGTCTGTAACTAATGTTTCAACAGATGGCTTTAGTTCTGCCTTTCTGATAGGCCTGCTCCTGTAACAGCCTCACCTGGAGACAGCCCTCTACTTGAACTTCTGTGACACAGATTCAGCTCTGCCAGTGCGCTGCAAGGGGTGGGTGAGGCGGGTGACCTGACTTGGCTGCACACGTTGTGATGGCCTGTAACCAGAAAGAGAGGAGTCCTGAGGTATGCGTCTGCCACCAGTGATTTTGACCAAGTGAGCATCCGGGCAGCAAAGTAAAAAACTAGGTTTGCTGATGGAACAGAGGAAAAAATATCAATGTAGTCAGTGGCTTAATTGCACAATGTGTAATGGGGAAACCTAGTTAAAATCCCGACTTCCCCACATGACCAAACTGTCCTATCATGGTCAAATCACTTTACTTCACTGTGTCCAGTTTACTTGATCATCACTTTTCAGAGCACCTTCAATTAATTCAGTTTCTGAGGAACCCTAAATAAAAAAACTCTCTTGGATATGCTTTATTAGCCTGTAATGTTGCTCTATCTATAACAGCAACAGTGCCCATGATGTAAGTGGCATCTAGCATTCGGTTCACGTCGTTCCCTCATGGTATCGCAGTCGAGGGAGGGGTCCATAAATGTTCATGTTGAGCTAATGTACTAAATTTAAACACTTCCTGTGTTAAAAAAACACTTTCTTTAAAAAAGAAGAGTCTTTAGCATGTTTTAACATTATATGTATTATTTATTCATTATCTTTGGCCTAGTTGCAGAGCTGTTTTATGGCATGGGTGAAGAGGGCAGTAGTCAGGGCCCAGCCTTCCTATGGTCCCAGGCCTGCCAGCCCTCTACAGGTACCACCAACAGACGAGTTCGCTGCTCGAGATTCCCTGCTTCTGTTGCTGACTGTATCTTTTCTGTTCCTCTCCGTCTCTGCTGATGCTAGTCTCCAGTTAGGCAATACTTTCGGATACTGCGGGCCCAGCTTCTCTGCTTTTAGACATTGCTCCTCCTTCTTCTTCTTTTCCTGGTGGGTCTTATCTCCTGGCAACAACTCATTCCTTCAGGTGATGCAGATCTCTGATCTTATCTTAACTTCATCCTGCTCTTTAATTCTCTTGTTTGGTGGTCCAGGTTCTCAGTTTTGAGATATATGGAATGTCTCTGGCATGCACTCCTATGCAGCAGTCGGACCTTCTTGGTACTTAGACCGCATTTAAGTTGTAAATATCTCACATTCAGACATGAGGTGTGAGACTGTTGCCCATACCATATGCTCTGCTTTTGTTCTGCAAATGCAATTATTGCACAGGCAGTCTAGTCTGGTCCTTTCAGGCTTTCTCAGAGACCCTCATAGATGTATTCTCTGCTCTGCCTTGGATGTAGCAAGCAGCACAGACTCTGCACTCTCACACACAGCGCCAAAGGTGCATTTTACACTGGCTTTGATTCCTTCAGATGGCTCCACCGCTGTCACTGGCAATGAGTGGTGTCAGACTCAGTTTATGGGACCATGGGACAGGCAGGGGCTGCTGCGTTTCAACCATGGGAGCTGAGGTCATTTGCCACTGATGTGCAGAAACCTGTCCTGCAATGGCTCTGCAAACTGGACTAAGTACAGCCCTTGACAGTTGTCATGCTTGATTCTCAGGGTGCGAGGTTTAGCAGTCACAGACTTCTCACGGAGGTAGTGTGAGGATGATTGAGCTCAGCACCCAACAATCAATCATCAGTCCCTCTGAAGTTGATGTTCAACCCAGTGTGTGTCTTTAAAAGAATAAAAGAACTTGAATCATTGAGTTTTGCTAAATACTACACCTTTCAATGAACACACAAGTCAGTAATCCTGGGCACTATCTTTTGTAGGCACTACACCTGCCCTGCATATTCTCTGCTCCTTCCCGCAGGTTTACTCCCTGGTTCTGGGTTCCCCTGTGTAAATTAATCAGTAGTGTGAACCAGGCTCTGGTGCTGTGATTTGGTACCTACAGTTCAAATGTGCTCAGTCTGAGTTATCACTCTACTCCTTAGGATACATGCTCTCTTGACTCTTTTCTCATGCTGCCATATTCGAGGGCAGTCCTCCAGCACTGTCGGCTGTAAGACATGCATACCCTCAAGCACTGGCTGCTCTAGGACAAGTGTACTCTCAAGTGCTTGCTGCAGTAAGAAATGCATACCCTCAAGCACTGGCTGCTCTAGGACAAGTGTACTCTCAAGTGCTTGCTGCAGTAAGACATGCATACCCTCAAGTGCTGGCGGCTGTAAGACATGCATACCCTCAAGTGCTGGCGGCTGTAAGACATACATACCCTCAAGTGCTGGCAGATGTAAGACATGTGTACCCTCAAGCACTGGATGCTGTAAGACATGCACACTCTCAAGCACTGGGTGCTGTAAGACATGCATACCCTCAAGCACTGGCTGCTGTAAGACATGCATACCCTCAAGCACTGGCTGCTCTAGGACAAGTGTACTCTCAAGTGCTTGCTGCAGTAAGAAATGCATACCCTCAAGTGCTGGCGGCTGTAAGACATGCATACCCTGAAGTGCTGGCAGATGTAAGACATGCGTACCCTCAAGCACTGGATGCTGTAAGACATGCATACCCTCAAGCACTGGCTGCTCTAGGACAAGTGTACTCTCAAGTGCTTGCTGCAGTAAGAAATGCATACCCTCAAGTGCTGGCGGCTGTAAGACATGCATATCTCAAGTGCTGGCGGCTGTAAGACATGCATACCCTGAAGTGCTGGCAGCTGTAAGACATGCATACCCTCAAGTGCTGGCTGCTGTAAGACATGCATACCCTCAAGTGCTGGCAGCTGTAAGACAAGCATACCCTCAAGTGCTGGCTGCTGTAAGACATGAACACCTTCTAGCACTGGATGCTGTAAGACATGCACACCCTCAAGCACTGGGTGCTGTAAGACATGCATACCCTCAAGCACTGGATGCTCTAGGACAAGTGTACTCTCAAGTGCTTGCTGCAGTAAGAAATGCATACCCTCAAGTGCTGGCGGCTGTAAGACATGCATACGCTGAAGTGCTGGCGGCTGTAATACATGCATACCCTGAAGTGCTGGCAGCTGTAATACATGCATACCCTGAAGTGCTGGCAGCTGTAAGACATGCATACCCTCAAGTGCTGGCTGCTGTAAGACATGAACACCATCAAGCACTGGATGCTGTAAGACATGCACACCCTCAAGCACTGGATGCTGTAAGACATGCACACCCTCAAGCACTGGGTGCTGTAAGACATGCACACCCTCAAGCACTGGGTGCTGTAAGACATGCATACCCTCAAGTGCTGGCTGTTGTAAGACATGCATACCCTCAAGTGCTGGCTGCTGTAAGACAGGCACACCCTTAAGCACTGGATGCTGTAAGACATGCACACCCTCAAGCACTGAGTGCTGTAAGACATGCATAGCGTCAAGTGCTGACTGTTGTAAGACATGCATAGCCCTTAAGTGCTGGCTGCTCTAAGCCATGCTTAGCCCTGAAGTGCTGGCTGCTGTCAGACGTGCATATCCTCAAGTGCTGGCTTCTGTAAGCAATACATAGCCCTTAATTGCTGGCTGCTGTAAGCCATGCATAGCCATCAAGTACAGCCATGTCCTCCAAGTGCTGGCTGATTTAAGACATGCATAGTGCCCAAGTGCTGCCTGCTGTAAGACTTGCAAAGCACTCATGTGCTGTCTGCTGTAAGACATGCAAAGCTCTCAAGTGCTATCTGCTGTAAGATATGCATAGCCCTCAAGCGCTGGCATGGCCCTCAAGTGCTGGCTGCTGCAAGACATGCATATCCCTCAAGTGCTGTCTGCTGTAAGACATGCATAGCCTTCAGGTGCTGGCTGCTGTAAGATATGCATAGCCCTCAAGCACAGGCTGCTGTAAGACATGCGTACCCTCAAGCACTGGCTGCTGTAAGACATGCATGCCCTCAAGCGCTGGCTGCTGTAAGACATGCATACCCCCATGCTCTGGCTGCTCTAGGACATGCATATCCCTTAAGTGCTGGCTGCTGTAAGATATGTATAGCCCTCAAGGATAAAGAGATCCAGATGGGGAGGAAGATCGTTTTCGCACCTAGTGCCAAGGTTGTGGAACTCTATGCCCAAGGAAATGAGACTGCTAAGGGATGAACTAAGTTTCAGAAAAAAATTAAAAACATGGCTGTTCCTCTGTTCACTCTGATCCACATTTCATCATCTGCTCCTAAGCGCTGGGAAGCCCTTGGGCAGCAATGCGCTTTATAAAAACCATAAGCATAAACATAAACATAAGTACTGACTGCTGTAAGACAAGCATACCCTCAAGCGCTGGCTGCTGTAAGACATCCAAAGCCCTCAAGCACTGGCTGCTGTAAGACATCCAAAGCCCTCAAGCACTGGCTGCTGTAAGACATGAATGCCCTCAAGCAATGGATGCTGTAAGACATGGAGGCCCTTAAGCACTGGCTGCTGTAAGACAAGCATACCCTCAAGAGCTGGCTGCTGTAAGACATGCAAACCCCTCAAGCAATGGCTGCTGTAAGACATGCATAGCCCTCCAGCGCTGGCTGCTGTAAGACATGCATAGACCTCCAGCGCTGGCTGCTGTAAGACATGCATACCCTCAAGTGCTGGCTGCTGTAAGACATGCATACCTTCAAGTGCTGGCTCCTGTAAGACATGCATACCCTCAAGTGCTGGCTGCTGTAAGCCATGCATACCCTCAAGTGCTGGCTGCTGTAAGCCATGCATACCCTCAAGCGCTGACGGCTGTAAGACATGCATACCCTAAAGTGCTGGCTGCTGTAAGCCATACATGCCCTCAAGCACTGGCGGTAGTAAGACATGCATACCCTTAAATGCTGGCTGCTGTAAGCCATGCATACCCTCAAGCACTGGTGGCTGTAAGACATGCATACCCTTAAGTGCTGGCTGCCGTAAGACATGCAAAGCCCTCAAGCACTGGCTGCTGTAGGACATGCGTAAGAAGCTGGCTCTATATATACTATACCAAAGTAACGTATAGTGTGCACAGAGTCCAGTGGATCCCCAGAGGCTAGAGTAGACCATACCAATGCTCATTTTGTGGTAGTGTGGGTGAGCAGTTAGGCTTATCAGAGGGCAGTGCTAAGCATTTGTTGTACACACACAGGCAAGAAATTATTACACGCACTCAATGACTAAATCCGAGACCAATGGTTTGTAAAAATTTTACTTTTAGTAATAAAATACGTTTTGCAATATCGCTGTTTTTCAATATCAAAATTGGACACTTAGTGCATTTTTCAGTCAACACAATGTTATCTTACGGGAGGAAACACAATCAGCAATTTGCAGGTAAGTAAACGATTTATGAAATTAAAATTTTGGGTGAAGAATTAGTACCAGGCAAGGTTTAGGTAAGAGATCTCGGTGCACCACCAGCAGCACAGGGGCGGCCGGGTGCAGAGGTCAAACTCTGTATCTGGTGCCAATGATATCCAATGGAGAAAGGGGGCAATTGAAGTGGTACTACTTGCAGGTGAGTAGCACGGTTTTGGAACCCAGTCTTCGGGGGTTACGGTAAGCACAGTGGGGGCCACAAGGCAGCACCAAACTTATACCTCCAGAAGCACAGGGGTGGCCGGGGGCAGAGTGCCAACACAGCATCAGGTGCCCAATGCAAACCAATGGGCGATCTCAAACTTGGAAAAAGGCGGCAGGCTCAGGCCAGGAGGCTGATTGATGGAAACCTACATCTGCACAGGCAAGTTGGGATGAGCTGGAGCATCAGGACAGTCGGTAGATCTCCCCAAGGCCCAGAGGCTCCGGGTGCAGGGGTGTTCTTAGGTGTCAGAAGTCAGCTTACCAGTGTGGTTGCAGTTTGGGGGGGGTCGTCGTACAGAGGCTGCAGGCGTCGACGTGGCATCCGGCAGAGGTTAACCCCTCAAGGAACTCTTGCTCAGGATCGCTGAGGAGCCTTTCCTGGACCGGTGGGCCTCTTGGACTCGGGCCGTGGGAGTCGGGTGAAGAGATTTCGACTTTGCGGTTCCACAGACAGAGCTTTGGTCTTTACTTGGTTTTCTTCTGGACAGGTCCACTATCCACAGGAGATCAGGAGTCTTTTTAGAAGGCAGGGAGTCCTCCCAGGGTCCTTGAGGTCCCTAGGCTGCGGGAGGAGTCGCTCTTCTGTAGCAGGGTCTTTGAGGGCTGCAGACAGGCCGGTAGGACTGGGACCAAGTGAGTTGGTGTCTTCAGTCTTCGCTGCTGCATTGCTCTTCTTTGTCCTCTTCATTGGTCGTCAGTAAATGAGGATTAAAGTTCAGGGGTGCCCCTAAATACTTAATTTAGGGGCATTGTTATGTTATGTTATTGAAAATTTGTAGAGCGCACGTTCACCAACAGGTCTCTTGGTGCATTACAGGTGTTTGCATGCCCACTCCCTCTGGGGAGGGGGCATACCCCCTAACCCTATTGGCCAGAATTCTCTAAACCAATATGGAGGATTTTCGAAGGAGGGTGTCACTTCAGCTCAGGGCACCTTAGGGGTTGGCCTGGCTGAGAGGGGACACACGTCTTTTGTTTACTAGTTTTCCCCCCGACCATGCCGCCAAAGTGGGGCTTGGCCAGGGGAGCAGGCATCTTCACTAGCTGGAGAGGTCCTGGTCAGCATAACAACGGATGGGAAGCCTTTGATGCTCACCACCTGTCTATGCTGTTCCTGCTTGGGGGTAGGTGTGAAGCACCTCCACCGAGCAGACTTTGTTTCTGACCCACGAGAGCAAAAGGCTCCTACCTCAGGGGGTCAGAAACATGGTTAGAGGTGGCAGGCTGGTGCAGAGCAGTCAAGCACACACTAGTGGTTTGGTAGGTTTTCAGGGGCACCTCTGAGATCCTATCTGAGTGCTTTTATTAATGAATCCAACACTGGCATCAGTGTGGGCTCATTAATCTGAGATGTTTGGTACGAAACATCTTAGAAATTCGGTGAAGCCATCATGGAGCTGTGGAACTCGTAATGACAAGCTCCCAGCCCATGTATTCAGTATGGCTTCACCATGCACTTATAATGTCTAAGAATGGACTTAGACACTAAAGGGGCATATCTGCTCATGCAGTTATGCCCTCCCATGAGGTATAGTGCACCCTGCCTTAGGGCTGTAAGGCCTGCTGTAGGGGTGACTTACCTATGCCTCTTGCAGTGCTGGTAGGCCTGGCACACAGGGATGTGTACCAGGTCGACTCTTCACTTTTACCTGCAGCAAAACACGCAGGCTGCTGTGGCAGTGTGCATGTGTTTGGTGAGGGGTCTCTAGGGTGGCACAATACATTCTGCAGCCCTCAGAGACCCTCTCTTGTCACAATGCCCTTGTTACCATGAATACCTTTTACAAGGGACTTATATGTGTGCCAGAGGTGTGCAAATTGTGGAAACAAAGGTACAGTTTTGGGAGGGAACACAGGCACTGGGAACCTGGTTAGCAGGAACCCAGTGCACATTCAGTCAAAGATGCATCAGAGTCAGCCAAAAAGTGGGTGGTAACCATGCTGAAAGCACTGGCGGATAAGACATGCATACTCTCAAGTGCTGGCTGCTGTAGGACAGGCATACCCTCAAGCACTTGATGATGTAAGACATGCATACCCTGAAGCACTGGCAGCTGTAAGACATGCATGCCCTTGAGTGCTGCCTGCAGTAAGACATGCATACCTTCCAGCGCTGTCTGCTGTAAGACATGCAAAGTTAATATCATCAGATATCTTACGCCCTTGGTAAAGTTAGGAAAACAGCCCCACAGGAGATCCAAACACTAATGAACACCTTCAGGTTGAGCATTTTAAGTATTAGGTCAGCCTGGAATATGGTGCAGATTATACCCAATTTGAAAGAAGAAGAATTTAGATCCCTCTATTCTTTCAAACTACAGACCCATGTCACTACTTCCATGCTTGGGCAAGCTGCTGGAAGGTCAAATTAATAAACAACTGACTGATTATCTTGAAGTGAATAAAATCTTAGATCCTTCTCAATCAGGTTTTAGAGTAGAGCATGGCACTGAAGCAGCCTTGGTGGCCGTGACTGATTCAATCAGGTGCTCACTGGACGTTGGCACACCCGCCATGCTCGTGCTCTTAGACCTATCTGATGTATTTGATACTGTGTCCCTCACTAAGTTATTACAAAGATTAAAAGAGATCGGGATTCTTGTGTCTTCCCTGGTGTCGTTCCAGGTTTTCTTGAAGGATAGAGTGCAGTGTGTCGCGCTAGGAGGGTATAAAACCAAGCCCAGGATGGTCGACAAGGGAGTCTCGCAAGAGCCATGTTTGAGCCGTACTGTATTTAACATTTATGTGGCACCCCTGGCGAAAGTCATTAGAAAATATGGATTTGATATTATATCATATGCAGACTATACTCAGCTAGTCCTGTCTTTAGAGGAAGATCTTGACAAAGCAAAGTATCGCTTTTTGACGGGTATGAATGAGATTCTCAAATGGATGGCAGACAACTTTCTGTATTTAAACCCAGGGAAAGTAGAGATTGTTCTGATTGGGAAGGCCCAAACCCTGTGGTCCCCAGTTTGGTAGCCACCTGAATTGGGAACGCCCCTATCCCTAGCAAGGTAGTTACAAATCTGGGGGTCAAGTTAGATCAGGAACTTAAAATGAAAGAGCAAGTTCTGTCTGCCACCTGTTTCCGCATACTACGTTTACTCAAGAAGGAATTTCCATTTCTTCCACTGTTGGCCAGGAAGACCTTAGTGCAAACTCTGGTTGTGAGCGGACTGGATTACGACAATGCGCTATTGGTGTCTGCCTTTGAGTCCCTATTGTCGAAATTGCAAGTCGTGCAAAACACAGCTGCCCGGTTGATTTGCAATCGGCTGCTCAGAACGGCATCTGCTCCCCTCTTAAAATCTCTTCAATGGTTGCAAGGAAATAAAAGGCTAACTTTTAAACGTGCTGTTATACCTACAAAGCCAGGTTGGGCAAAGGCCCTGAATGTCAGAAGCTCAAACGCTATTATCCCGCTAGAAGTGTACGTTCCAGTGAGAAAGAGCTACTGTCAGTCCAGCGCTTTCGTCGATCTAGAAGTGGTGGAAGGTCCTTTTCTTATTTGGCCCCCACCCTCTAGAACAAGTTGCCACTCTCTGTTAGAACCTGTCCAGACCATCGCACATTCAGGAAAGCACTAAAAACGGCATTGCTTTAGATCTGGTCTCTTTCGGGCTTTACTGTACCGTCGCTGCGCCGAGATATCCCGGTTGGGGTGATTCGTGCGCGTTCTCAAGTTAAATCATTCATTCATCCATTCATGCGTTAAAGCACGACATAGTATACCTGTAAAGCAACAAATAAATGGCCTAGAGCTTTCAAACTGGTTCAGTGGCCCAAACTCCCTCCGTCAAGTCTCTGTTGAACCGCTCTGTTCCAGGGGCGGTGCGTCCATTGGGGGCGTTGGGGCGTTGCCCCACTAATCGTTCTACTTCTGACGCTAATTGCAGCAATCAGGACTCCTGATTGGAATTAGCCTCAGAAGTAGAACACGGACGCTGAAGGGGGTGGGGCTGTGGCAGCACTGTCACGGTTGAGTGACAGCGCAATAGTGCGCATGTTCGTTTTTGGGCTGATCGTAAAAATGATCAGCCCGAACATGCGCACTAGCCTTCCCCTTAAGAGACCGAGGGTTGCTTCATGCGCAGCCCCCGGTCTCCTAATGGGCAGGGAGTATCCCTGCCCTCAGCCAATCCTGGCGCTGCTGGCAGCGCCAGGATTGGCTGAGAGTGAGAGGGGTTGCCACTTGCCAGCCACTCACTAACAGAAGACGTGAGATTGAGAAGGCGCCAACGGCAACGCACCGGACCCCGGCCCAGGAGCAGACAGCAGAGGCGGCGCGGACCCACCCGGCGGTCAGGTAAGTTTAAGTTTTTTTTTTAACGTTATTTTTAACCCCGCGACCCCCCCCCAGTATAGTGAGCCACGACTGTTTGTGTGTGTTTTCTTTGTCTACATCTACAAGTATGCTGTGAACACATGCCATCTGAATTTTGCATGTGCGTGGCTGTCCTATTCCCCACGTGTCCAAGTCATCAAGCTATCTGCCTGCCTGTGTTAACATATAGAAACCCAAGATACCATGCCGAGTCACAGAATCAGGTGGAAATGTGCTACTGTAGCAGGTCTGTGGCAGGCCTAGTTGAATAAAAAGAGCAGAGCAGGTTGGCTATGCCTAGTAGTGATGGCACTGAGCAATTACCCGTGTCAGTGTTTTATTATCGCTGCCTGACACTACAGCTATCACTATTTTCACCTAACAAGAGGACGTTCTGCCAAACTGGCGGATTGTCTCTGAGTAGATCGGGTCATAGGGGCAGGTTTGTTGGTATTATAAATTGGGGCGCCCTGTTAAAATGAGTGAGCGTTGACAAACTTACAAACGGGAATTTATTCTCAAAGTGTCTGCAGACAATTGCTCCCCCTGAAAATATTTGGAGATTTACCTGAGTCGTGGGCATGAGTACACGCATTTCAGGGTGGAAGTTGCTGGGGTAAAAATAATGGTGGTGCGCTGAGAAGGGTTTGTCCACACAAAAAAATATTTTAACTGCAGAAAAACAAAAATCAGATAGTGAAAATGGCGCTTTAGACTTTCATTTCTGCGTATGGTAAAGGACACCTGCACACTGTTATGCATGTAAAATGGACACATATGTTAAGTACGCTTCTTAATATCCATGGACCCTCCTAGAATTCTTTATAATTTCCATGAAAGACATACATGTACACGCATGGGTGTAAGCATACGTGAGTACATCGCCAACAGTCAACCCTGGGGTTTTATGAATAGGGTTCAATGTTTTTGAATCTCGTCCTATGGGTGTTAAAACAGGGATTCCACCCTCCCCCCCCCCAAAAAAAATGTAATCTTGATTCACAGGGTAGGAAAAGGAGCCTCCCCCAATAATTGGCACTAGGCTGTCCACAAATACGTTTCCTGTAGAGAAAGAAATGCACCAGAACAGCCTCTTTTTAGTAAGCCAGATTTTGAATGAGATCCTCGGATACTGTGTTGGTATTGGTTGCCATTCTTGTAAAACGGAGAGCACTGTATGATGGACAAGAAGAAAGCAAGTCACAGCGCCTGCGATCTCAGCTGTTTTTCATCCTGAAAGAGAGCGCTTTAGCTGTCTGACAGAGGCCAAGCACCCTCAGCAGCGAGGGCCGACTAGAACGAGCATTCTCGACACGTAGTTGCGCAGGAACCATATTATCCCAAATAACTCGGCGGGGTTCTTTTTTTGTTTGTTTTTGATTTGTGCAGCTGTTTGTTGACTTCGGAAAACGAAACCTTTTCGGCATTCGAGACCGCCGTTGTTAGGGAGCATACTTAAAAGAGGTATCCTTCTTACACAGATGCCCTTAAAACACGCTCCTGTTTCCTCTTACCCTAGTATCCTGTTCATTACAGAATGAAACAGTGCGGATTGCGTTTCGTTCCTGATTGTAATAGTACGAGGACCTCTTCGTTACTGAATTAAACAATGCAGATTTATTGATATCATTAAATAGAACACATTTTGTTTCATTACTTATTACATGATGACTCATTTCTTTCCACTACACAGTAAAACGATGATCTTTCCTCTCTTTAATGCTTAACATAGTTCAATTTCTGGGGCACGGTGGTCCAGTCTCTTTATAGCACTGAAACAAGCATGTACTCTTCTGTACTTTAAAAGCGGTATGCGTTGGTTTAAGCACCGTTTTATTCAGTAATTAAAAGAAGCACTGTTCTTTACCTTAAGCAATATAAATGAATATTCATTTGTTGCACTAAGCACTGAAAACGAATCTGCAGTTAAGTATTCTGTTACAAAATGAAGCACTGTAAATTACTATTATTGACTAGAACAGTCTGTGTTTCTCTTTATTACTATATAAAAGAGTGCACATTCCATTCTATTACTTAATAAAACAGTGTCCATTCATTTGTTTTATGAAACACAACTGTGTGCACACGTTCCATTTCCGGAGCATAACCATGTCTGTTTCCTTTCTGTCACTGGATTACACAGTCCAGGTTCCTTTTCACTGTTGAGGAAAACAGTGCGCACTCCTCTCCAATATTAAACAGACCAGAGTCTGTTCCTTTTCTTTGCAGAGTCCGACAGTGCACATCCTGGACTTGTCACCTGTCCGCAGGGTGGAATGGGTCCTGTAAGCCACTCCCAGCTTGTGGCTGATTCCAGTAACCTCATGAACACGGTCCATGATTTTGTGGAAATGTGTGTGGAGAGGGTACACTGATGTCAAAATATTTGCAAGGCAAAAGTAAGAGAAATTAAGGTGCTTATATTTGAGGGAGTGCAGTGCATGTTGGGGGGCGGTGAAGTGACAGCGATGTGAGGAAGGGCATTCGGGGAAGAGTAAAAAGAGGATGCTGAAGAGGAAAGAGAGGGGGTTGAAGATGTGCAGATGGACAAGATATGCAGAGAAAAAGAGGATATATATCTAACATAAAGCAAACATAATTGAAGGCCAAAACTCCTTCCACAGGCCTCAATCCTATTTAATTCACAGACTCACTATTTCAGAATTTAAACATTTTCAATGTTAATTATTTATAAGAAATCATTGTTGTTACTCATTTATCTTAAACAGCTAACACCCAGTGACAAAGCCAATCATACTGACAGGCTTTAGGCGTATGTCAGTTGCTGTGCCATTTATCTGGATAAAATTACATCTCAGAGAGAAACCAAAATACCGGTCTGATGGCACACTATGGGAATCACAGAAATGTATTTGGCATGTTCCTTTATAGGGAGCACCCACTTTTTCATCTCACTTAAAGACCTGTCTGCACATATTTCTATATGACTGGTTACAGCCAGCAGCTGTGGGTGCTTCCCGAAGTCTGGTTAGAGCATATTTTTCCAAAGTTAATGCTGCATGCAGTGCAAGACACTGGGCAAGCTAAGCATACATTTTAAAGGGCTAAAGTTGTCATGCAGAACAATTTATATATTACAGTAACGGTTGAACAAATTAATGCAAGAAGATACGGGGCAGTTTTTAATGTGTTTAATATTTCAAGACTATATGTTCCCACTGCTTAATAAGCCTTACTTTATCGCTGCATTAATTTGCTTTAAAATGCACCATTTGCCAATCTTTTTTAAATTTCTTTCTCAGGAGAGGGACTCTCCCTAGACCCCAGGTTTGTCCATTGAACTTGTTCACATCACTAACTAGTGTTTTCTATTGGAAAGGGTAGAGCCAAAGCAGTCTTGCTTAGTACCCTAACCCTCTTCAGAAGTCAGACTTGCTTGGCAACCCAAAAATTCTCTGAAATAATGTTTGTTTTCTTTTATGAATGCCTAGAACTACTGAATTTTTAGTCCATTTATCACAGATATAGTGCTGAAAATCGCACCAAAAAGATGCCAATTTTTTAAAAATTTCTTCACGGGGGGAGAACCCCCCACGAACCCCCCCTTATTGCCGTCGGGCTCGCTCGCTGTGCTCGCTCGCATGCGTTGATTCGCTCTGCATACGCCCCACCAGTTTCAAATTCCACCAGCTGCCACTGCTCTGTTCCTCAGCTGCCGTAGGGTTTTCCCGTCCTTCGAAGAGCATTCGCTGCTCATTGTTGCACAAAAGAGGTCATAGAATATTTGCGGCTTCACTAAAATGTATTCCTGTTGAGTCGTTGGAACAAAGCGAGTTATTTGTTTCTTTAATGGGTTCTTAGGTCAGAGTGCGGATGGCTCTGTATTTGCAGAGGTCGCTGCACATATTGTGTTAGCCCAATACATGCATGACTCTTGCGTACAATTGCTTCTAAGATACATCATTTACTGTAAATTTTTACTTATTGTTTATATGTCACGTAGTATCAACGTCCTAGAAACACGGAAAAGACTCGGTTCTGTTTTGGCTGCAATACAGTAATGCCTGTATCTTTGGGTGAAAGAGTGTATACATGCATATGTGGGTCTGTGAGTAATGTATTTCTTGCTGTGGGTTTGGAAATGTTTGTATGTGAGAGAAGCGAACTGTAAGGGTACGTCTGAGTGAGACTGCACACAGCAGTGGGTTGTCTTATAACCTTGGGCCATGTGTATGAACACATTTTCCCCTAGACATAGAAAGGGTGAAACCCGTTGATACATCTGGCCCTCAGTTCATTGTCAGTACCCTTTAGAACTGCCACAGGTCTGCATGAAATAAAGACAACTGTATTTTTTGAATCATGTGAGGTTTCGCTGGCAGGCCCTGCAGTGCAGGCATGGCATTGCTGGTGTACACTTGTGCACACGCCTCTCCTGCGTCACACTGGGGTAAGGCAGTAGTGCTGCTCTTTGGCCTACAGTGCAACTACAGCATCACTGGTCCCTGCGTGCACAGCTCCCAGTCCTCTTCCATGGCGGCAGCAGGATCCTGCAGTGCAGCGGTGGCATCATTCCTGCATACCCAACTCCCTGCATTTAGGGCTGATAACAGAAGTCAGTTAGTGATGCAGAGCTCCTGGTCACAGTATGCACAGCTCTTCTCCTCAAGCCCCGGTGTATGACTTTCACAGCTTCCTCCTTCTCCTGTGATCGCAGCTGCTCTCTGCTCTTCTAATGCCCCGGTGGTCACAGTGATGTAAATCCCACACCTGTTTCAGCGCCCACCTTTGAGACAGGGTGAGTATCACTGCACGACTTCCATGTGTAAAAATCGACATTTCCCCCAAAAATGAGCTATTTATCCGTTTTTTGCATACACGTCTCTCCCCACTCTTTAGTCAACACCAGTGGGGGCTGGCATCTATGGGGAGTGGTGGGATGGGCAAATGGGTGGGTGGGTGGGTGGCGGGTAAAAATAAAAAACAAAAAACACCTGTGACACAGCTGACTCCGACCCTTTTCTCTCTGCACGTCTTCCTCCTGCAGTGTGAGCCCTTGAGAAGTGCCTTAACCAATCCTGGCGCTGCTCTCATGCTGTGAGAGCAGTGCCCTGACTGGAAGGAGTGGCCACACTCGCCACTCACAAGGACACTGGAGGCCCTGCACTTACTCTAACTCAGCTGTCTTAAGACAACAGGGCAAGAGGTTTCAAAGTGTACATGTCTGGCTTGCCGTAGCAAGACGGCTGGCCAGAAAGACATGCGCACTTTGAAAAGTGCTGAGGCAGCCCACCCTCCTCCCTGCTGCTCTCACTCAGTATCGGCCCCACCCCCGGCCTGATGCGAGCGTCTGGACGGGGTTATATTGAAGAATAAAATGGTAATATACCAACTTTATTACCATTTTATTTTTCAATTCTGGGGCATGGAGGGGCATTTTAACCAGTGGGGCAACGCTCCTCCGCTCAAACAGAGGAGCCAGCCCTGGTCAACACCCCCTTTCAGTCTCTGTCAGGTTCAGTCTCCTTCTTGTCAAACCTGGTGTTTCTCTGCAACCCTTGTCCCTCCTCAGGCACAGCACTTGCAGGGCCGGACAGGCCTTTAAATCCTCCAAAAGACACACAATTGATGGACGGAATGCAGAACAAATCAAAACATTCTCCCCCAGTCAAGAGATCTGGGTTAAATCCATCATTCTTTTGCTCACCATGCCACCCCAGTTTAGATCTGGCCATATGCAAATCAGTCTTGACCCTGTGCCTCATGGGAACAGTCCAGCCCGAACTGCCAAGCCAGGTCCTCCCTGGACCGGAAACAAGCATCCGATGGATTTAGGCCCAGATCTCTGTACTGGGGTGAATGTATGACATTGTTCTGCATTCTGTCCATCAATTGTTCTTTTTGCATTTGTCACCCTGAGTGGGACGGGTATGCCCAGACGTGGGTCCCGTGCTCTCCATGCCACTGGAGTCAAGCTATCCTGGCTGATGAGGGCTGAATGCCCGAAACCGGTCCTAGGATGCTTGTTTCCAGTCCAGGGAGGACCTGGCCTGGCAGTTCGGGCTGGACTGGTCCCATTGGGTGCAGGGTCAGGACTGATTTGCATATGGCTGGGTCCAAACTGGAATGGCATGGTGAGCAAAAAAACGATGGATTTAGGCCCAGATCTCTGTACTGGGGTGAATGTATGACATTGTTCTGCATTCTGTCCATCAATTGTTCTTTTTGCATTTGTCACCCCGAGTGGGACGGGTATGCCCAGACGTGGGTCCCCGTGCTCTCCATGCCACTGGAGTCAAGCTATCCTGGCTGATGAGGGCTGAATGCCCGAAACCGGTCCTAGGATGCTTGTTTCCAGTCCAGGGAGGACCTGGCCTGGCAGTTCGGGCTGGACTGTTCCCATTGGGGGCAGGGTCAGGACTGATTTGCATATGGCTGGGTCCAAACTGAAATGGCATGGTGAGCAAAAAAACGATGGATTTAGGCCCAGATCTCTGTACTGGGGTGAATGTATGACATTGTTCTGCATTCTGTCCATCAATTGTTCTTTTTGCATTTAAATCCTCCAGGCATTTCCTTGGTGGACTGGAGCCCTTGGGTCGGTTTTGAAAGCCCAGGGCTGCTCCTGGTGCCTCTGTCACTTTCCCCAGCTCCCCGAAGTTAATTGCAGCATGCAGGGAGGCTTTAAGAGCGACAGACATAAAGGGAGGGAGGAGGAGTATAGAGAAAAAAACAATCACAGTGAGAGGAAAGGAGACAAGGAGAAAAAGAGAGAATTGATGGATGAAAAGAACGAGATGGAGCAGGTTTGAGGATTTTTGCCAGAGCTGAATTTGGTTCTCTAGTCCAGCCTTGATCACTTGCTCTGGATTTCGGTTCATCCGGCTCACCAAGCATGACTACTTGGTGAGCCGTCACAGTTCTTGCCTGTTATCACTAGCTGTATCCTAATGTTCTCTTCCTGCTCCAGTCCCTATTACCGGATCTGTCAGTTACACTGTTCCTGTCTTCCCAAATGTTAATACCTGTAAATTAATGCCCGCTGGTTTTATCTGTCTTCCCTCTGACTCACCCAGTCCTTTCCTCTGGCTAGTGATCTCTGCACACCACTATTACCGTACACACTACAAGTGCAAATACACCCATAACACTACTGATACACACTCACAGCATGAACTGCAACTACAATCCAACAAATGCACTCAAAACAGCCAGAACCTATTGGGTTTGTCAATGCTTGTTTTATATGGAGCTGGGTGTCTACCTCTGGTTATTTCAAAGCGCTAGGAGGAAAAGGGGGAAGCTCGTGTCCACGGAGACAAACTCGTTTATATTCCAGACCAGGTCTCTGTCAATCCGCTGAGCACATACAATTCTAAGGAAGTGACAAGTGCTGTCGTGTAGATTCCAGCTGGCTCGTGTGCCTTGTCTCATCTGGTGACACACACAGGCATATTTGAAGCCTCCCTGCTCTTTCGCCCATCTCGAGGCACGGTTTGTCTCCTACTATTTTTCCTGGGAGCCTTAGAGTCGCCAGACAATGCTGCACAATGTAGGTGAACATGGCCGTCGGTCTTTACTTTCCAAGTTACACCGCTGGCATATCCTGGCCCCTGCGGACGCCTGAGTCAGCCTCACCAGACTTGTATTTGGCAGCAGTTTCTGTGGTTTGTGTTGAGGACCACCCTCAACTAATCTTCGTTTAATTTGAGTACAGAGTTCCGATTTCCTCTATTTTCTGATGTGTGACTCTCAGTGAAAGGTGGAAGGACTCTGCGGCCTGGCGTGCTCCTGGAAGAGGGCCCCTCTTGTGCTAGCTAGCTCCCCATGGTTGGACTTTGGAGCGCTATGGAGGACTGCCATAAACATCAAAGACTGTACGTGTTGTGGCCACCACAGCCCAGGAGAGCCATGCACTTCCATCGCACTCTCTGTGGTGCTGGCAGACTGCACACTACTCTAATGTACCGACTGTCCCTGCAGAGCTGCCCTACTCCACGTGCACAGCATCCACTTCTAGCATCTTTATGCGTTGCCGGGAGACTCTTCATGCTCTTGGGTCCACTCCATTGTATCCAGAGCACCGTGGCCACTTCTGCTGTTCAGCAGGGGAAAAATGAAGCAAAATGTATGTACCACCTACAAGGACTTCACTCTCCATGTTATCCAATTACTTCTTGCTCGCATTGCGATTGGAGACAAGCATCAAGCATGTAATGCGTCAATCGGGTTGAGCCGGATCATTACCACTATTGGCGTTTGATACAAATCCAGATGTGGCACCAAGCATACGAACACTTTCTTTGAAAAAGGGATCCCAGTTAATTGATAACCTTCCTGTAATTTTGGAGATAATGCCTGAATCTTGCTTAGGTAGAAAGTCTCTTGAAATTGTTACTTTGAATTATTAAAATCCTATTTCAAGGGTCTTTGGCTTTTTGAAGAAGATTTTAACAAAGTGTCTTAAGAGGCCTCTCCTGAAGAAATGACTCTGGCTTCACATCCAAGCTTCAAAATCAACTGCCTCATTTCCCAAGTCATTCATCTACACTGAGCCCCTTGTCTGGCGCACATTCTAACAGTTTCGGTGTCCAAAGACGCCTCCGGAGCATATATTTGCCAGACCTTGAAAAATCCAAGTATAAAACCTCGGTCAGCATCAAACCAATCCTTACCAGGTGCCTCAGCGCCCGCCGTTCTGAAACTCTCTCCTCCCAGCTGACCTATCAGCTGCTTCCGCCCTTTATCGTCCAGGAGATTAAACACCACCCCTTCCGCCTCTAGGTGAACGACCATGCCCCCACTGACCCCAGTGTAGACTCCACAACGCCTGAATGTCCCTGTCACTCTTACCACTGCTGCTGTTACCCGTTTCACCTCTTCCTAGTTTATTGCAACGCACAAATAAAAGTAACTATAGTCTCGTCTGTGAATGCACTGGTGTTTACATCACCAGCATATGTTCCTGTAGAGAGCCACCCGGGCTCTTCCACACAATGTATCCCTAAGACACGCATTTCTACACCCCTCGGGGCGGGCTCGACCCGAGGGCATAAATAAACGGCCAGAGACCGCTCGGGGTCTTCCGGCCAACAGAGTAATCGCTGAGTGGCGTACATTTATTTGAGCGCTGTCACGGCCTACCTTCCACGAGGCCCCGCCGCGCTACATTGGCGACGAGGCCGGTCGCGCCCCACGCGTGCACGGCCTCCTACTCGGCGTCCTGCTGGGAGCTTGCGGAGCCCACCCGCATCGCTCCGCTCCTGCCTGCGGAGGAAGTTCTGCCCGGGGCATCCGTTTGTCGCTATCGGCGACAGAGGCCTGTGCTGTCCGCCCCTGCTGGTGCTCCCACAGAGACCCACGTGGACCGATTCCAGGCCCTCCGCCACTGTGTCCTGCGCCCGCCCACGCGTATCCCCACTGCTGCGGGAGCGTGTTCAGCTGGCGGCGCCCGCGGCGGCTGGAGTTCCTCTGCGGTGAGTGCCTGCCCAGAGAGGGCTTTCGTGGCGGATCGCGGTACTGCAGGCGCTCCCCCTGCCTCCTGCATCAAGCTGCACCGGTGCACGATGCCCTGATCCAGCTTTCGGCCCACCTCCGCGTGCCAGTGCCCAGGCCAGCTGACAGGCCTGTTCCTCTGCGCTGCCTCACCACGTGACAAGTCTCAGGTCCCAACTCTCGCTGCTGCCCAGTATCCTGCCTGCACCTGCCTGAGAGGGCTCATAAGGAGAAGGGAAAAGAGGAACTGTACAATTAAAGAAGGCTCATACAGCAGCAGAGGGAGAGGCACACTGGGAACACGTCTAGGCCCACCAGCACTCTCACAGGGCGTGGCGCCTGGTCTGCCCCCGACAAGCGCGACAGGAGGACGCCATTCACCTCAGCCTGCACCTGGGAGTAAAGCCGCCTCATCCGCGCCATCAAGACCCCAGATCAGCCAGCCACGCGTAGTCAAGCGCTGGCGCGCACACTCACCCACAGAGTCCTAACGCCAGGGCTGCGACTCCGCGCCTGCGCACAGACGCGTGGACACCATGAGCAACACAGCTCCGACTGGTGCTGCCAGCCAGCAAGCCGGGGGAAGCACTCAGGACAGGGGTGCCAACGCACCACCCCCAGGGCACGGTCACACAGCTGTCGCACCACTGCCACCCTTCAGCGAAGCCTTAGACCCCGCCACGGCGGCGCCACGATGGAAAGCGTGGGTCAGTAGGCTCAACCACTACTTCAAGGGCACCAGGGAGACCGATGGCACCGTGAGGAGGTCGCTACTCATCTACTATGGAGGCTCAGAAATCTATGACCTTTTCGAAATGCTCCCCAACATGGGTAATGACGACGACTACGAAGCAGCGGTCGCCGCGCTCAACAGGCACTTTGACCCCCAACTTAACCCCGACTTCGAGAGGTTCAAGTTCAGACGGGCGTCGCAGTTGGACACGGAGTCGGTCGACATGTTTTATGCGCGGCTGCGCCGGCTGGCCAGCACGTGCACCTTCCCGGATCATAGGGAAGAGATACGGGGCCAGATCATCCTAGGTTGCCGTTCCAGACTCCTGCGGAAGCTGATCCTTCGTCAACCTGGGATCTCGCTGGACGAGATCCTTGTCTTGGCACGTTCACACGAGCTGTCGGATGTTCGGGTTGATGAGATGGAGGCCGCCCTACACACGCCCGTAGCTGCACCGCACACGTCCAGGCACGTGCCCATCAAGGAAGAGAAGGTCGAGGCAATCCAACGACGCCCCAACACAGCTCGCCAAGCGCCGAGAACGCAGCCCGGAGGACAATGTGGCTACTGTGGGGAGGATCACCCAGTGACAGCCGTCTGCGGGGCGAAAGGGAGGACATGCTCCCGCTGCGGCAAGATCAACCACTTCGCCAAGGTATGCCGCAGCGGTCGGTCCAGGCAGACTTCTTCGAAGCCGCGAGGCATGTCGCAACGCCTTCGCCAGGTCTCCATCGACGAGTCGCCATCTACAAGGGAGGTCCTGCAGCAGGAACGCTGCCTTGCTCTTGAGGATGAAGACGACGAAGTGTTTGTCGTGTCGTATGTCAGCAGAACCGACAATCGCCGAAGGCCACCACCAATGTGCTCCGTCGCGGTGGGAGGGACGGCTGTTCAGGCCCTCATCGACACTGGTGCCTCCGTCAATGTGATGGACTCAGAGCAATACGACCGCCTGTCGCCCGAGCCCCCGCTCATGCCCTCCAGGGCCCGGATTTACACGTATGGAGGGACAGACCCACTTCCTCTCCGAGAAGTCATCCATGCCAAAGTCGCCAGCGGAAAGTACACCATGGAGACCAGGTTCCACATCACGGAAGGAAGGAAGGGGACACTGCTCGGCTGCCATACAGCCGAAGACCTGGGGCTCGTTTTTTTTGCTAACCAGATTCATGACTCCCACGCCGAAGCCATTCTGAAGGAGTTTCCAGCATTATTCACTGGACTAGGGAAACTCAAGGGGAAGAAGTTCAAACTCCACATCGACCCCACAGTGAGACCAGTCGCCCTAAGGCACCGGAGAGTGCCGTTCAATCTTCGCCCTCAGGTGGAGGAAGAGCTGAAGAAGCTTGACGATCTCGACGTGATTGAGAAGGTCTCTGGCCCCACCCCGTGGGTGTCCCCGCTGGTCGTGGCTCCCAAACCCAAGCAGCTCGGAGCCATCCGGCTCTGTGTGGACATGAGGCTACCCAACACGGCAGTCAGGAGAGAACGCCACATTACACCCACCATGGACGACATAGTGGCGGACCTGAACGGAGCCAAATGGTTCTCAAAACTGGATTTAAATGCGGGATACCACCAGCTGGAACTTGAACCCGAGAGTAGGTACATCACCACCTTCTCGACGCACGTTGGCCTCCGGAGATACAAGAGACTCAGCTTTGGGGTGTCGTCGACAGCTGAAGTCTTCCAAAACGCCATCAGGGAGGCACTGTCGGGTCTGCAGGGCGTGATTAACCTCAGTGATGACATTCTGGTGTACTCAGACACCTTGGAAGATCACCACTTGCACCTCCGAGCCACCCTGAAGAGACTAGAAGACTGCGGGCTGACCCTTCACAAGTCAAAGTGCTCATTCTACCAGGAATCTGTCGATTTCTTCGGGTACACTTTCACCAGAGAGGGACTCCTAGTAGACCCCAAGAAGGCCGCAGCCATCCGGGCCGCCAGCACCCCGAAGAACCCCACGGAAGTGAGAAGCTTTCTCGGAATGGCCACATACTGTGGAAGATTCATTCCGAACCTCGCTGCCCTGTCAGAACCGCTCCGTGCTCTCACACGCAATGACCACAAGTGGGAGTGGACTGTGGCCGCCAATACGGCATTCAACGACATCAAGGCAGCGCTGCTGGACAAAACGGTGATGGCTTACTTCCATCCGGGGCGGCGCACTGAACTGATTGTTGACGCCAGCCCAGTTGGCCTTGGAGCGGTCCTTCTTCATGAGCACAGCCCAGAAGCCTGGAGGCCGGTAGCTTACGCCAGCAAGGCCCTCACAGACACTGAAACAAGGTATGCCCAGATTGAGAGGGAGGCCCTGGCGATAAAATGGGCGTGTCAACATTTTCACTTATATCTGTGCGGCCAAGAGTTCACCGTTGTGACCGACCACAAGCCCCTACTCCCGCTCTTTGCCGGATCGTCAAGGCTGGCGCCCCCGAGGATAGAGCAATGGGCGGTGCAGCTGCAGTCATACAATTTCAAGGTCATCTCTCGTCCCGGGGCCCACAACCCGGCCGACTACCTCTCACGCCACCCTGAGTCTATGTCGCCTCCAGGATCCTCAGCGGATGCATGCCACTCAGAGGCATTTGTAAAGATGGTCTCGCAAGGAGCGTGTCCCACGGCCACGACACTTGAGGAAATCGGCCATGCCACTACCGAAGATGAGACCTTGTCCCAGGTGAAAACCGCGCTGGCGAATAATGGCTGGGCCCATTTCATGGATGGAACCCGTACTCTCTGGACAGAAGTCAGCCGCGCTCAGCAACAACTCTGGCAAGTGCGCCACGAACTCAGTGTGGGTGAGCAGGGAGTCATCCTGAGAGGACATCTGATCGTAATTCCAGAAAGGTTGCAGAGATGGATACTCCTGCTGGCGCATGTTGGATACCAGGGGATGGCTAAGACGAAGGCCAGGCTGCGAAACAAAGTCTGGTTCCCGGCAATGGATTCCATGGTGGAGGAGATGGTGCGACAGTGCCATGCCTGCACAATCACAGGGGGAGATCCGGCGCCGGCGCCAGTGATCACTGAAGAACCCAGTGAGACCCCCTGGGCCAAAGTCAGCCTTGACTTCGGGAGCTTCCCCGATGGACGCCACATGCTGGTAATGGTCGACTCCTTCTCGAAGTTCCCCGTCGTGGAAGTGGTGGCGTCGACGGCGTTCACACACGTGAAGAGGATTTTGGACAAGACATTCACACTGATGGGTCTGCCCGAGGAAATCAGGTCAGACAATGGACCCCCGTTCCAGGGCCGGGAATTCCAAGAATACCTAGAAAACAAAGCGATCCACCACCGGAAGATCACCCCGTTGTGGCCTCAAGCCAACGGGGAGGTGGAGCGCCTGATGATAACGCTCAACCGAGCACTGCGTATTGCGGTAGACCAAGGAGAAGATGCAGAAGCGGCACTGGACCAATTCCTCGGCGCCTATCGACAGACACCCCACAGCACCACCAAATGCGCCCCGTCCCACCTACTCTTCAAGCGGCCCCCGCGGGACAGTATCCCGTCAGACCCAACGTGGGAGCCCCCGGAACAGGACAACGAAGCAGTTCAAGCCAGAAGGGTGGGGACCAACCTCAAGGCCAGTGAGGCCCGCCGGGCGCAAGAGCCACAACTAAGAGTAGAGGATCGAGTGGTAGTCAAGGACAGGCATCCCGGCTGGAAGTTTAGGACACCCTATGAGCCTGAAGGGTGGATCGTGATCGGCATTCAAGGGACCATGGTCACTGCCCAACGTGGGCAACAGTCCGTCACCAGGAATGTGTCGGGTTTCAAGAAGATCTGCGATCAAGGTCCTAGCCAAGAAGAGTATGATTTTCCCGCGAGCACTCCAAGTTTCTCCCCACCTGGCTCATCGGGGATGTCGAGCACCTCGCAGGGGAGCTCGCAAGTGGCGATCGACGATGCTGCCCCTGGGGATGGTCGACTCCGTCAGGACGAAGTGACTGGGACACTCCCTAATACTCCATTGGGTGCAGCGGGCAATTCCAGCTCCCGGAGCCAGAAGTATGGTCTCTGGCCTAACCCTGCACCGAGTCAAAGACTGAAAGACTTTATGTACACCTCTCCATGAATCTGAAGGTCCTGATGGTCAAGTACTAAAAGAAAGGAGGGATGTAGAGAGCCACCCGGGCTCTTCCACACAATGTATCCCTAAGACACGCATTCCTACACCCCTCGGGGCGGGCTCGACCCGAGGGCATAAATAAACGGCCAGAGACCGCTCGGGGTCTTCCGGCCAACAGAGTAATCGCTGAGTGGCGTACATTTATTTGAGCGCTGTCGCGGCCTACCTTCCACGAGGCCCCGCCGCGCTACATTTCTCACCAATCAGTACTGTGGTGGGGCAGCTGCCTGTGTAGACCACTGGGTGGCGTAGGATGAAGAAGGAACACAACAGAAGGCTTGTGCCCCATGCCTGCCTTTGTGAAGCGCATTCTCACCCATTCTAAAGCCGTCTGAGCAGGGTGAGGTCTTTGAAAGCTTAGTCACGGGTTGTTCGAACTGTAGGGGCTCCCGCAGGGGATCAGGTCACGTGGCCTTCAGCCTGAATTCTTGTTTGTGTTTATATCCTTATATCACCGGTCTTGTCTGATTATGAGCGCGTTATATACTCATTAGTCAGGCCTGTATGTCCTCACTCTTTTGTTTGTATATTCATTCTCCATGAACTGTCTCCCTTGCCGGTTGCTGTCTTCTGGTTGCAGATGACCCCAGAGATGTCGCCATGGATGGGTTTAGTCTTGTGGTTCTCGCTTGTCCTAGGTGAGTTGGAGGGGTGTGTCCATCTCTGTGGATAACTCAAGGTTCATTAGTTGCAAGGAGTGACCCAGCCTTGTTGTGTGCCCTCCATGGAGGGCATCTTAGCTAGGCTGCTGTTCCTCAGTTGTTACTGCTCTTGTTCGGTATTGAGAAGAGGCTGCAAATGTTGTTCATTGCAATCTGGTGGGAGGCACTGGTGCAGAGCAGTCGTGAATTAACTGACCGAACAGTGCTTCTCACCTGAGCTTATGTGGACGCCACCAGTGGAGAGCAGGGCCTGCACCACTCCACCCCTTGCATGTTAGGAAATATTGGTTTAAAAGACAGGCCCATGCTCCATGGAAGGTGTCTGGAGGTCTAAGACACCAGTAGTGCAGCCAAGACCCGGGGGTTCCCCAGCTCGAAGGTCCGGTCAGGGATGCTAATGGCAGATGGGGATGTCTGTGTCGGTGCTCAGTGCTGGAGGTTTCTTTGAAAACGCGGCATTCGTGAGAGGATAAGTCTCTGTGTCTCCCTCTGCAAGAACTCTCCTTGCCTGTCCATGTTTCCCTGTGTTTTGATTGCTGATGTCTCTGCCCCTCCCTCCCCCCCCCCCCCAGCTCTTGTGTCATATTTTCAGGTGGGCGCAGCCAAGGATGTGCCATGACCTCAGAAAGTTGATTTTCAAGCAAGGGGGCTACAGTAGGGTGGTCGGTGCAGCAAGAGCCACAATCCATGCAGAGGGAGGCTCTTTGTAACAGGGTGGTCGGTGTAGAGATTGGCCTGTGGAGCACAGTGGTTAGTGCAGAGGGTGGTCGGTGCAAGGGATGTCTGCTGCAGTATTATGATCAGTGCAGAGAGATGGTCAGTGGATATAATGCTTGTTGAAGAGGGATGGTCAGTGCAGCAGAGTGGTCTGGCAGATCAGAGCCATAGTCATTGCAATGGAATGGTCAGGTGGCCGGTGCAGAGGGGTGGCCGGTGCAGAGGGGTGGCCGGTGCAGAGGGGTGGCCGGTGCAGAGGGGTGGCCGGTGCAGAGGGGTGGCCGGTGCAGAGCGGTGGCCGGTGCAGAGCGGTGGCCGCTGCAGAGGGGTGGGCGGTGCAGAGGGGTGGCTGGTGCAGAGGGGTGGCTGGTGCAGAGGGGTGGCTGGTGCAGACGCGTGGCTGTGCAGACGCGTGGCTGGTGCAGAGGGGTGGCCGGTGCGGAGAAGTGGCCGGTGCAGATCTGTGGCCGCTGCAGAGGGGTGGGCGGTGCAGAGGCATGGTCGGTGCAGAGGGGTGGCTGGTGCAGACGCGTGGCTGTGCAGACGCGTGGCTGTGCAGACGCATGGCTGTGCAGACGCGTGGCTGGTGCAGAGAAGTGGCCGGTGCAGAGGGGTGGCCAGTGCAGAGGGGTGGCCGGTGCAGAGGGGTGGCCGGTGCAGAGGGGTGGCCGGTGCAGAGGGGTGGCCGATGCAGAGGGGTGGCCGGTGCAGAGGAATGGCCGGTGCAGAGGGGTGGCCGGTGCAGAGGGGTGGCTGGTGCAGAGGGGTGGCTGGTGCAGAGGGGTGGCTGGTGCAGAGGGGTGGCCGGTGCAGAGGGGTGGCCGGTGCAGAGGGGTGGCCGGTGCAGAGGGGTGGCCGGTGCAGGGGGGTGGACGGGGCAGAGGGGTGGCCGGTGCAGAGGGGTGGCAGGTGCCGACGCATGATTGGTGCAGAGGGGTGGGCGGTGCAGAGGGGTGGGCGGTGCAGAGGGTGGCCGGTGCAGAGGGTGGGCGGTGCAGCGGGGTGGCCGGTGCAGAGGAGTGGCCGGGGCAGAGGGGTGGCCGGGGCAGAGGGGTGGCCGGTGCAGAGGGGTGGCAGGTGCCGACGCATGGTTGGTGCAGAGGGGTGGCCAGTGCAGAGGGGTGGCCAGTGCAGAGGGGTGGCCGGTGCAGAGGGGTGGCCGGTGCAGAGGTGTGGCCGGTGCAGAGGTGTGGCCGGTGCAGAGGGGTGGGCGGTGCAGAGGGGTGGGCGGTGCAGAGGGGTGGCTGGTGCCGATGCATGGTGGTGCAGAGGGGTGGCCGGTACAGAGGGGTGGCCGGTGCAGAGGGGTGGCCGGTGCAGAGGGGTGCGCGGTGCAGAGGGGTGGCCGGTGCAGAGGGGTGGCCGGTGCAGAGCGGTGGCCGGTGCAGAGGGGTGGCCGGTGCAGAGGGGTGGCCGGTGCAGAGGGGTGGCCGGTACAGAGGGGTGGCCAGTGCAGAGGGGTGGCCGGTGCAGAGGGGTGGCCGGTGCAGAGGGGTGGCCGGTGCAGAGGGGTGGCTGGTGCAGAGGGGTGGCTGGTGCCGAAGCATGGTGGTGCAGAGGGGTGGCCGGTACAGAGGGGTGGCCGGTGCAGAGGGGTGGCCGGTGCAGAGGGGTGGCCGGTGCAGAGGGGTGGCCGGTGCAGAGGGGTGGCTGGTGTAGAGGGGTGGCTGGTGTAGAGGGGTGGCCGGTGCAGAGGGGTGGCCGGTGCAGAGGGGTGGCCGGTGCAGAGGGGTGGCCGGTGCAGAGGGGTGGCCGGTGCAGAGGGGTGGCTGGTGCAGAGGGGTGGCTGGTGCCGACGCATGGTTGGTGCAGAGGGGTGGCCGGTACAGAGGGGTGGCCGGTGCAGAGGGGTGGCCGGTGCAGAGGGGTGGCCGGTGCAGAGGGGGGGCTGGTGCAGAGGGGGGGCTGGTGCAGAGGGGGGGCTGGTGCAGAGGGGTGGCCGGTGCAGAGGGGTGGCCGGTGCAGAGGGGTGGCTGGTGCAGAGGGGTGGCTGGTGCAGAGGGGTGGCTGGTGCAGAGGGGTGGCAGGTGCCGATCCATGGTTGGTCCTGAGGGTTGGCAGTGCAGATGGATGATTGGCAGAGCGCCGCTCGTTTCCTCTCCTCCCTGGCTGCACGGTTGCTGCTGAACAGTGACACGCCATTCCACATAAATCATAGTCACATGCTGTGCACAAATGTGGTGATCCATCATTCATCTCTGCCCCGGCTTCGCTTAACAGCATTCAAATCAAATACATTACCCAGTCTGTGTGTGTGTTGTGTGTGTCCGTAACTGCACGTATATTTGTCTCCTGAAGTGTGAGTGTGTTGCCATCACAGTCTGTTTGTATCACTATTACGATGCGGGAGTCCATAATTGAGTGTGTCTATCATGAGGTGCATGACTCCAGCATAGTGTGCTTGTCTGTGTGTCTATATCAGTATGGCTATTTGTCCGTCCGTAACTGTGCATGTGTGTCTATCATTGTATAAATTATGTCTAAAGGGTTTTTAGTGACTCAGGAAAAAAGGCGCCCAGCTCAATAAACGGTAGTGTGTAAACTGAATCTAGAGTGTACTGTGCTACCAGGTAAGGGGATAATTCCCTAAAACCCCTCAATGTGTGTAAGGTCAAGCCCTACACAATGTCAATACAATATAAGTCCCGGGCACACATGAACCAGGTGTTGAACCACTAATGGTATTAAAATTACGAAAAAAGTCTCAATGTTCAATCTCCAGTGTATTCATTCTTGTTTTATTGCTCAATGGAACACACGAAAACCAGCCAACACGTGTTTCGTCGCCAGTGGGAGTTAACCCGCGACTTCCTCAGGGCTGGGAAAGATACAAATGATACTATCAGTGTATGCAAACAATAATAGCTTGTATATCAGTGATTTAATGTCTAAAATCAGTGACTCACACCTTAGCGTGGAAACCCTAATATAAAGAAAAACAAAAAGCACACACATAACATCAATGGTGACTAATGTTGAAGGAGGGAAAACATTTTTTAGATGAACAACACATACTGAATAGTGACAAAAACGTAAAAAAATTTGACCATGTGAACTATAACCGGAGAGACAATCAATAATTGTCACAAAACATATATTAAAGAAATAAGTAAGCGTGGATCCGTTCAAAGAATATATCGAGGAAAAGATAATATTAATCATCCGTGTAGGTAAGATGAAGCAATATCTAAGACTCAATAGGGTACCGAGGGGCCTAAGATCTCAGATCTTCCCAACGTATGATGATCTAGACGAGGATCTCCTAGCTAAATGGGAAGATTCTCTAACGATTCATTCTAACACACTGATGAATATATTAGTAGAGAGTGCGGAACGCAAAGAGAATAGACTCCTGATAGAGATTTCAACTCTGGAACAAGAAATTAAAGATCTTAACATTCCAGAGGCAACTGAAAAGAATTATGTCATTTTAAATGAAATGCTATTCAAACATCAAAATGAGATCAAGAACAGGAAATCGAGACAACTTAAAAGGGATGAGATAGATTATAGAGAAGGTAGAGTCTTCACATATGCCAGAAAATATGATCAACTGGTTCAGACCACTCTACAAGCAGATAGACCAGTTAGAATAGGGACAGCATCGGTTTCCTCTAGCTCCACTTCCTTAAGTGCCCCTCTAACTAGCGAAAGCGAGGCGGGAAGCCCAACTAGTATAGATCATACCAAATCTTCTTTTAAGGAAGTTCAACGGATACGGAAGGGAAACAGAATACAACCTACCAAGGGAGGAACAGACACAAGACCCACAGAGGGAAGAGAGCAGGACAGAGACGATTACAGAAAGAAGTTGAGGTCAGGGGATGTGAGGAACAAATAAATGCTCCAGATAGCGAAGTGCAGGTAGTCAATTTATCATCTAGACACCTAACACCAGACATGATCTCCCTCTTGAGCAAAGGTTTGAGTTTCAATCCATCTGAACCTGGGGATATCTGTCAACTCAAAATTGACCTTTTTAAATTTATTAGGGGTCTCAAACTAAAAAAACATTTTGTTTGCAACGAATCTGTTAATAAAACAACTAAGAACATTTCCAGCGACTTGGGGTCCAATGTCTTGACAATACAGGATGTGCAAGCCACACAGTCCGGTTATAGTTCACATGGTCACATTTTTTTACGTTTTTGTCACTATTCAGTATGTGTTGTTCATCTAAAAAATGTTTTCCCTCCTTCAACATTAGTCACCATTGATGTTATGTGTGTGCTTTTTGTTTTTCTTTATATTAGGGTTTTCACACTAAGGTGTGAGTCACTGATTTTAGACATTTAATCACTGATATACAAGGTATTATTGTTTGCATACACTGATAGTATCATTTGTATCTTTCCCAGCCCTGAGGAAGTCGCGGGTTAACTCCCTCTGGCGACGAAACACGTGTTGGCTGGTTTTCGTGTGTTCCATTGAGCAATAAAACAAGAATGAATACACTGGAGATTGAACATTGAGACTTTTTTCGTAATTTTAATACCATTAGTGGTTCAACACCTGGTTCATGTGTGCCCGGGACTTATATTGTATGTCTATCATTGTATGTCCGAGTCCATCACAGTGTGTGTTTGTGTCTGGCCTGGTTATTTAATGGTTCTCTTTATTACTCAGACTCCAGGTCTTTCTCGTACTAGTCCATACTCTGTGAGAGTGAGTCTCTTCCTGTAGACAGGTTATTAATTGCAACCCCAATTTGTTTTTACTGTTTGTAGCTCCACCCTTTAAGACTATATAAGGACCCCCCACATCTTCCACACCTTGCACCATAACAAGTCAAGCAAGGCATGTAAGGTGGGCACCCAGTGTATGGGAGGGTAGCAGGACTATGACAGGGAATACCTGGTATAGCAAAATGAAGATTACCAATAAGCAATCGGACCATTACCTCTTCCTGTGCCTTCCTTATCACAGTTCTTACTCTATGAGAGTGTTCCAAATATCAGTGCCCTCTGATATGTCCTCAGAGACCAGAAGGGGTACAGAAGAAGACAGCTTGATTCAGAAGCTGAACACCTAAACCAACTTCTTGCCTGCATTTTCGAAATCGCCAGATGGATGAAAACCAACTGCACCAAGCTCAACACAGACAAGATGGAAATAGTCATCTTCGGCAAAGACACCTCACTATCGGACTCTGTCTGGTGGCCTGCTGATTTCAGACCCCATCACAGCCAACCTTCTGGAGGACTGAGAAACCTCACATTCACCCAGCGAGTGGAAGGTCGCACCCCTGCCGTCGGACACCTATGGGTCCCCATCTTCACCAGCTTCAGAGAAATCATTGTGGACAACCCCAAAATCATCACCTGGTCCGACCATGTCCTCATCCATTTCAACATACCCACCCTTATCACAGCGGAAGTACCATTGGCATACCCTCACAACTGGACTGTAACAAGGTCTCTCAAGAATCTTGGACCTCGGAACTGCTACACCACCCACGCAACATCACAATGACCTCCCCAGATCCATCTCAAACTTCAACGCTAGGATCACCACCTGTGCAGACACTATGACCCCACTCAAGACCACCAAGGCCGTCAGAACCAGACCACAAGAAATTTGGTACACAGAAGAGCTCAAACTCACCAAGTGCCACTGCAAGCAGCTGGAACACAGATGGAGACAAAGCTAGGGCGATACCGACAAGAGAAACTAGAAATCAGCCCTCAGAAGATACCACCAAGAAATCAGAGCTGCCAAATGCTAAACCCTCACCGAGCACATCAAAAACAGTTCCAAGAAGATCTTTGCCATTGTGAAAGATTTGACACCTTCAGCACCAATCTCTGCTTGTGTCACTCTCTCACAAGACCTCTTCACCCATATGTCCCTCTTCTTCAGCAGCATGTACAACAACCTTGAGCCCCAACTGGACCCCTCCACCCTCATAGTCACCCTACCTTTCACTTCCAATGCCCAGAGGACCACCCTGACAACCTGTTCCACCATCACCATTCAAGAAACCGCAGTGACCATGCGCTCCATACACTCCTGAGCACCATCTGGCACCTGCTCTCATTCACTAAACGATTGGACCCCATCAGCTCAGCCCTCACCCTGATCCTGAATGACTCAATCTACACAGCCACCTTCCCGGACACTGGAAACATGCCACAGTTCTCTCTTTCCTAAAGACACCTTCAGCAAACCCTAAAACACTAGCCAACTACCAACTTATCTCCTCCTTGCTACCCTTCCGGTGAAAGTCTTGGAGAATATCATGAACAAACATCTAGCCGCCAACCTCAATGACAATAACCTCCTCAACACCACCGAATCTGACTTTAGACCCAACCACCACCTCACTGAAACAGCCCTCATAGCCGCCTTGCATGACATCCAACTGATCATGGACAGAGGAGACACCGCTGCCCTCATCTTCTGGATCTATCAATTGTCTTCAATACTATCTCCCACACCAAACTCATTCAATGTCTACACAATGCCAGCATTCATGGACCAGCATTCCACTGGATCTGCTCTTTCCTCACAGGCCGCACCCAGTTGGACAATCTATCTCCTTTCACCTCGGCCGCCGCCAAACTCATCTGCTGTTCCAAAAGGATCCTCGCTCAGTCCCATATTGTTCAATGCCTACATAGCCCCACTCACCAGCTTCATTCGTGCCCACGTAATCAACGTTATATCCCATGCAGATGACACCCATCTCATTCTGTCCTTCTCTGACAAAACACCAAACACCGGGACCAAATTCTCCCACTGCATGCCCAAAGTCGCCAGACAGATGAAAACCAACTGCCAAACAGACAATATGGAAGTAGTTATCTTCGGCAAAGAGACCTTGCTATGGGACTCCATCTGGGGGCCTACTGATCTCAGATCCACACTCAACCCAAACACCCTTGTGAAGAACCTTGAAATAGTAGTAAACAGACAGCTTTCTACGACAGGCCCAGTGAACCCAGTCATCACCTCCTGTTTCTACATGCTCAAGATACTCAAGAAGATTTTCAAATGCTATCCCTTCAACATCCGAGGAAGAACCACCCAGGCCCTCATCACCAGCAAGTTGGCAATGCACTTTACATACGAATCAACATGCATCTGACCAGAAAACTCCAGACAATTCAGAACTCAGCTGCCAAACTCAAACACAGACTTCCCCTTACACCCACATCACCCCACAATGCCACTGGCTCCCCATACACAAACTGACACTCTCCAAACTCCTCATGTGCACATACAAAGCCTTGCACAACATCGGCCCCACCACCTCAATAACTGCATTGACTTCCATATACCCACCTGACACCTGCGCTCAGCCGGACTCCTACTAACACACATCCCCAGCATACGTAGAACCGGATCTAGTTCCCATGCCTTCTTCTACCAACTCACCTGGAGTAACCTACTTCTTCACATCAAAGCCCCCTCCTAAGTTCTTGAATTTTACAAGAAACTGAAGATATGGATCTTCACCTAGTCTCGGCCCAGGTTCGGTCCATGCCGCTCCTGCTTTTTAACACCAGGATACCTTCCTGGGTGATACGTATGCTCTACAAATACCCATAACATAACAGAAGGAACAGAATGACCAGTTTTCCCAACAGCAACGGCAGAAAAATAAACTCCAAGGAGCCCACAATAGAACACTGCCAAATCAGTCTAAAAAGTACCCTCAATCACAACAGGTACTGATGATCCAGACTAAAAGATCACAACCTTTAAATCAGAACAGAAGCTAAAGGAAGGAAAGCCATCCATCCCATGAACAGATGCTGCACTTCAAAAGCAACACCCCAGAAAGGAACTGCATAAAAATGGAGCAGCACCATCTCAAAGGGACTGTGCTAACAAGAATCAGACCTAGGCTGTTATGTGCCCCAAACAAAAGCCCAAAGAAGAAACCCACTGAGATGAGCTAAGGTAAACTCAGGCCACCACAGGGTTAATGGGCCCAGCCACAAACCCCACCCTGGAAGTGTATCAAAATAAGCAAGTAGACTGTGATCCTCACCAAACCAAAATATCTGAAAACATAGCCAAAATACCGTATCTGTCCCCAAGGATGCAACAGCGGACTCACCGGACGAGCCAGGGCAGAACAGTGATGCACACTCAAATCCAGGATGAATCTCAGGCCACAATGAAGAAGAAACAATGCAATATAACGTCTGTGAAGCTGAGACCAAAAGAATTCAGACGGATCCAACTGTTAACAGGTTGACACATGCACAGGTGTGTAGCTACCAGTAATGTAGCGGGTGCAGTGCACCAGAACCCAAAGATAGGAGGGAGCCAAACTACAGCAGGCCCTTGAGCCCCTACTAGAATGGGCCCTGGGAGTAGGGACTGGTGGTGCTGCATCATCCCCAAATTAACCATGCTGGAGTTCCAAACCTGGATGAGCATTAAAGATTACCTTGAATTTTGTTTTTATCTAGTCACATTTGCTGTGCATTCAAAGACAGGTGAAATGTCAGTCTAGCCTTCTGACAAACTGCTGCTTATTCTTTTAACATGGAGACTAGTGTTTACTTTTCTTTCTCTTACTGCAAAGTGTGAGGATTTTGTAAATTGAAATGTGTAAAGATCTTGCTGGTCAGAAAGGAAAGGCTGCAGGATGTTGTGTTCTTCTAACACATAAGAAAATGTAAATACCTATTAACAAATTGTAGAAATATTTCAAAACAAACAATTAGGAAAGCACAAATGAAGCACTTTTTCTAATTCTGAAGTGTGATGAAAACAAAGATTTTAATAGGATCAAAACAAATCAAGATTTGGTGATGCGCAAATGACAAATATTAGCTGAAACCCAATTTCCACACATTATCATTTATGCGCTACATATTTTCCTCAGCCACAATGTATTTCTGTGCAGATTTAGTGGTCATTTCAATAGAAAATGTGCTGTCTATAAATGTCAGTGAGCTATCACACCATGCTTTAATAATATATTTGTGACAGTGGGCTCCTAAACGCAACACCAGCTGCATACTTCACCCTTACGCTCTCTTGCTGAATGGGCGTGGCTCATTTGCAACACTTGTTCTTTGTGTAATGCTTGGACTTTTCAGAATCCCTATGAGTTCAGTGATGTAACGTTGATGGCAGCACCCCAGTCTGAAAATTGTTCCAGCACCACTGATTGCGTGGGCCACAGGAGCTCTTACACTAATGGAAGCTTGCTGTTAGCTTCGTCCTATTCCCTCAGCTGCAGGAGTCAGACTCTGAGAAGCAAAATCCACTGAAGCACCTGCGGGGGCACTGCTAAGGCCTCATTACGTACTCACTGAATGGTCTAGCACTGCACATCCTCACTTTTGTAAATGTAGAGTGCCATTCAGCCCTGGCTGCCTGCTGCCAGAAGAGGTCAAAGAAGAAGTTATACCCATGTTGCTGCATGACCTCTAGAGACAAGGCAGTCACAGTAATCACTGTGTTCAACCTGACAGGTGGAGGGAAGCCTATGGTGGTTAATAAAAGAACATAGACTCACTTAGGACAGAGTGATGAAACTTGGAAGTTGATTTATTTGAGCTTGGTTTGCTTAACACAAATGTATAGATAACTTTAAAACAAGTTTGTGGGGTCACTAATGCATTATTCCTCCTGATTAAAGCCAGAAGTAGAAATAGTTAGCCCTATAAGACATGTGGAAAACTGCCAGAATTTTGGAAAAGAAGATGCTGCTCCAGAGAGTGAGATACTGAGAGAGGGGGAAGTGGAGTACCTGTTATACACAGTATTAGCAGTGGGTGAGCCAACAAATTAACAGGGAGAGCAGAGTCAAGTGTCTGTCTTGGCTCTAACAGCCCATCTTGGCTCTAAGAGCCAATGATTGAGCTGAGCCATGGGAACATTGGGCATAAAAAAGTATGATAAAGTGTCTTCAAAATTCACAAAAGTATATTTCTTTAACAAGCGTTTCACTGTAGCACATCAGATTATATCACTGCTTTGAGAGATGTTTATCAAAAATGATAGTTTTTAAACATGAACTTAGAAACATTCATGCCTTCACCCCAATGACAATACCATTAGTGAACTAAAAGTCATGTCAGTTGTCATGTGCACCCTACATGTGGGCTATATTGTTATTTTGCACAGAGCAACATTATAGTCCACTAAGTCAAATGCAAGAGAGATTTTTGTACAGCACACATCCTTACGTATTTCAAAGTTTTCTCATATGCAATAATGAAAAAACTAGGAGGCTCAATAAAATAAAATTATTGCCTAGAATGCTACACTAAGTGGCCAGGCCAGGAATTATCCCAGGTTTTCTGGCTTCACGTTGTGTAATTCAGCCACTAGATTAGTATCACATTCTCACTCCTTTTTGACATCACAGTTTAATGCTTTGTCTTCCATTCTTGGTGCACAAAACTAGAGTGTGGGTAGCAGGTAAAAGCCAAATAAAAACCCCTCTCATTTTGGCATTGAGGGCTCAAGAGGACCTCGAGCTGAACCAGAGCCAGGCACTTGGCTCGAGCTTACAGTGTGTCTCTCGCCCCTATACTTTACTCTGTGTATTCTGTGTCTGAAATAAGCTTAGATGCTGCTGCCAGTGTGATACCTGTTTTGCATGTGAGGATATCATAGCTTGCACTGCTGCAGAGCATCTTGCACCTTTGCTGTGTGTGAGGAGAACTTACATTGCTGCCAAATGCTGCACATTGTGTGTGTGTGTGTACACTCAGGCTTGGACTGCTGCTGCAGGTGCTGTCCATATTCTGTGCATGCGAGGGAAGCTGCATTGTTTCTGATCAGATTGATTTGTGTTCTGTGTGTGAGTGAGGGACGTGTGTACTCCTGCCCAGAGCTGTACCTGTTTTGAGTGTGGAAATCTTGCTATGCTTGTGAGTCAAGCTTGCACTCAGACACCTCAGTGCTGTTCCTCACACTTGTATCAAATCTGAAATGGTGCTTATTTGCTGCATTTAAGGGAGTTGTTAAATGATACTGTCCAGTTCCACGCTTGTTGCATGTCTTTGAAGGAAGCTTGCATTGGCTGTGCAGTACCACACTTGTTCCATGTTTGTGAAGGAACTTTGAAGTAGCCCTGCAATACCTCGCTTGTTCCATGTCTTTAAAGGAAGCTTGCAGTGGTCCAGCAGATTTATACTTGTTTTTTTTAAGGAAACTTGCACTGGCTGGCCCGGCAGTATAGCACTTTATACATAACATAACGTATTTGTAAAGCGCACATTTGTTCTGTGTCCTTGAATAAAGCTTGCAATGGCCTTACAGTACCACACTTGTTCCATATCTTTGAAGGACACCTGCACTGACTGGCCATGCAGTAACACACTTGTTTCATATCTTTGACAGAAGCTTGCACTGCTTGGTGCTACAGTACCACACTTGTTCTTGCTTTTGAAGGAAACATGCACTGTTCCTGCAGTACCACACTTGCTCGGTGTCTTTCGGGGAAGATTGTGTTACTCTTGACCAATGCTGCAAGTCTTATGCGTGTGAGCCAAGGCCCCGCTGTGCTCCTGCTTCCTATGCTCTATCTATTTCTGTGTGTTTTAGGTCTGACCAGAAGACTGTTTTAATTGTCTCACCAGCCTCATACTTTCTTTAAAAAAAATACATCATTTTGTCTAGAGAAAATTTGCTTGGGTAAGCCCACTTCAATAATTTATAAGACAGAGTGTCATTCACATAATGGTTCAGCCCTTCAGAACATCATACATACAATTGGGCAGTAGATCAGCCCTCTTCAGCATTGGTTTTGTTGCCAATGTTTTACTCTGCCTAGTAGACAACTGCTGGTCTATAGAATGTCAGGAAGTCTAAATAGCTGTATTTTGCCTTCTTAATCTGTGTTATTCTGAATCCAGAGGAATCCAACCTCAAGAGATATTTCCTTTAGTTCATTCCTCAGGTGCTCATCTGCAACTGCAGACCGCTGCTAATTGAGCAATGAGAGTACCAGCAGCTCTGCTGCCATTGCTACTGGAGTACAACTTTTTTATGCAGACCGCCAGGAATCACTGCTGAAAGCTTCAAAACCATGGCACCATTTTGAAACAGTATTCTCTATACTGTATTTTTTACTGTTCCAAAATGGCAGACCAGTGTGAAGCTTTACATTTCAAAATGTTATTGAAGGTCATGCCCTCCACATTTAGTTGGCATATTTCTTTTTTTTGTGTCTCTTTATTTCATTATTTTTGCATATGCATGCACTACAAAGAAAACCACCTCCTTGTATTTTTTGGAAGGCAAGCTGAGTTTCTTTTTATGGCAAGACTTTTCCGCCACAAAAGTCTACAAAGATCAGGCTCACATATTCTTTAGTGCTATCCACGTGTGGCTGGTGAGAGATTAGATAACCTCAGTGGACATTCAGGCTTCAGTGTAGCTTCCTTCAACAGCTTTGAATTGCACTAGAGGACCGATGCCCCAGATACTCAACCTGTGTCTCCTATGCCACCATCTGTCTCAACTCTGCTCCTTCCCAGTGGCGGCTCCTCCTCTAAGGCAGAGGAGTGTTGCAACACTGCTTAATGTAGTGGAAAAAAGGAAAAATAGAATGATATAACTCTACGTTATTATCATTTTATTATTGTTCCTGCTGCGGCGTCGGCGGGCGGGGCAGATCTGCTCTGCTGTCAGAGCAGGGGGAGGAGCGGTGGGCACTATGTAAGTGTGCATGAATGTCTGGCCGGCCCTCTGGTGCCTGCCAAACATTCATGCGTACTTTGCATGTTCTCCATGCAGGCTGCATTACAGCCTGCATGGAGAACATGCCCAGCCTCCCATTCCCTGGCTGAGCGCCGTGGTTCGATGCTCAGACCAATCATAACGCTGCATTGCAGCGTTGTGATTGGTCAGGGGAGCCTGGGAGCCCGGTGCTTCCTGCTTTCTTTGCAGAGAAGAAGCCAGTAAGAGGACGGAGGAGAGACTCTGGCAGCCGGCCGGCAGGTAAGTGTTTTTTTTTTTTAAATCCCCACTCCTCCCCCTCCCTGCCCCACTGCTGCTTCCCGGGAGCAGCCGCTCCTGCTCCTTCCTAGCGAGCAGTGTTCCTGTGTATGAGAAGTGTGAGTGTGTGACTGCAGTTTAGCCACCATGTTTTGTGAGTGCATTGTGAGGGATGCAGCTGTGTGAATGCATGTTTACCATTGTCTCTTGTGAGTGCAGTATTTGTGGTCTACAGGTTGAAATTTGTGCCAATGCAAGTACAGAGTGAGGCATATGCCTGTGTAACCTGAGAGCTGTGCATATGTAAGGGCAGCAGTGTGATTGTCGGGTCCCTGCATGTTATGTCTTTTGTGTCCATGCATTTCACCAGGGTCAACAAACCTGTTGGTTTTGGTGATGCTTTTTAGGGTTATGGCTTTGACTTACTGAAATGTAGTGCAGGGAGAGGAAATGCAATAGTGTCTGTATGAGAATGGAAGTGAATTTTGATATGGCAGATAGAGGCTATGTCAAAGAAGGTTGAGGGGTGTGGGGGCAGCTGACAGGCTGAGATGTCACCCTAGTGAGGAGGCCCTTGATCCTATAGCAATCTAGCTACACCTCTGCACATGCAGACCAAAGGCATGAAACCAACAGCCTCAAGAAAGGTAAAACCAACCATTGCAAAGAGATGTGCTGCAGAAGCGAGCAACCAAAGAAGACTGAGGCATCAACCAATAAACAGTACAAGGGAGTAAGGCGAACAAGAATATTAAGCAGACCCCCCAGGATATAGCGGCATGGATTAGCAAATTTAGCGGCACAAATATGGAAATTTAGCGGCACAAATCTGGAAATTTAGCTGCATTTTGCGGCACTTTATTTTGCACTTTTTCCTACAACAAACACTGATATCTTAGTTTTTCTGAGTTATTTTACAACATGAAGCTATGTATATTTGGTTTATTTACAATTTAGACAATTTGTTTTGCTTCCAGGCTACATATAGGACATAAACATGTTATTGAATAAATGCCCACGGAACCTGTATGCTTGTTGTGTTAATCTTGGCCATGTATGTGCAGTTCTTCTGAGCAGTCCAAATCTAGCCCTATATTGTGCTGCTGATTATAATGCAAAAATAATAATGCCCGGATGGATTGCTCTGAGAGGGACCGTCGTCTGGCTGACAGAATAATTTTGTAGATGCTGTTGCTCCTTTCAGCATCTGCAGAACTGGTCACACAGTCCTTGTACACAGCTGCAAGCTGTGAAAGGGCAGGAATGCGGTCAGCCATCCCACGCCAAAAGAGGTCAGTGTCAATCACCCCAGAAACAGATGCCTGTACTGCTTCCGGGCCTACATGTTCAAAGTAGAGGCGAAGCTCCTGATCGGGAACTTCGCTCAAACCAGGAATGGCTGAATATGCACTCTTGTCCTTAGGCAGGATGCAGAGTCGTGCAGGATTGAAAAGGCGCACTTGCTTCAAGAATCCAATGCCTGGTTGGGCCTCCCCATGTATTTGCCCACCTTTTCCAGAGAATTTTCAAAAGCTTCATTAAGCTGGGCTGTCATCTTTTTTTCTGTGTCAGAGATAATTTAGCCCCTGCAGTGGTCTGTAGAAATGGTTGTAGTGACTCCACAGTGAGGACTGAATTGTTTGTTAGGTTCATGTGGAGGTCCTCCAAATAATCATACACCTTCATTGTCACTGGTGTCTGACTCTGGAATAAGTCCATCAGATGTAAAATGTTTTGGCATTTTTCTGCCACAATCTCCAATTGAACTTTAATGCAGTTTCTTTGGTCGCTGTTCAAAATCCTTTGCAGATTTTCAAGGGAATCTGGGGGAGACTTGCTGAGTTGCATCTCCGACTCAACAAACCCAGCATAGGCCTCAAAGTGCTTGCAGTGGTACTGAACAGCAGCAAACCAAGAATTCCACCGGGTACTGCAAGGGTCAGGTGCCATCCGTGGTTTCATCCCATGGTTCTCAGCAAGATGGTGCAGGTACCTTCTCTTTCTGCTACCGGCCATGTAAAAGATGCGCGAGAAGTACAGGAGGAAAGCATTTAGCTCCACAAAAGGCTTCCTAAATGACTCTCCAATAAGGTTCATTATGTGTGCCAAGCAGGTGATATGTATGGAGTTTGTATACAGATTTCTCAACACAGTGTTGTATGCCTTGAGCATGTATGCCGCATTGTCAGTGTTAAAGGAAATAACGTTCTGAAAGGCTATGCTGTACTCTGTGAGCACCTTCACAACTGCTTGCGCTACAGTCCCATGGTTGCACTGTGAGAGGAACACTGTGTCTGCTAGGTGGGTGTGGATCTAACAGCCACCCTGCGCAGAGACCACTGCAAATAACACATTCAATACACACCGCCCCATCGACATCAGGTGTTTCATCAAATATAACACTGATCTTTTGATCTTGCAAGTGTTCTTTCAGCTCGTTCTTGGCTCCTATATATCTCTCTGGGAGATAACGTTCTTGAAGCTGATGACTTCCAGGTATCGCTCCACCATTTCGTACTCGCTCGTGGAGAAACTTGCGCAACACAGGGTGGTCGGTTTTGCTGAGCGGAATGTTCAGCGCTGTGCAGACATTGACCCACTCACTTATAATTTCATGGTTTGAGGCACCGGCAGCTGTACTCTTTGTGAAAAGTGAGTTCACAGTCATCTGACGGGCACGTTTTGGCGAAGAGTGAGGGTCTGGATCATCTGAACAGCGCTTCAAGTGTTTTTGTGACCGCACATGCATATCGACTGTGTGTTTCCGGATGTGGTCCACCGCCACATTGCACACACTGCAAAACAGCACGCCACCATCAGCATGCATCACGGTGCTGTACTCTCTGGCCCGATCTGCTGCGGTTATATGGGTAGGTAGATGTGATCGGTGCTTCACAGTCTTCACAGGCTGCAGAAACCTCTCCATCGTGCTTTTGTTGTGGTGGCTTGTTGCTCCCTTGGAATCCAAAAGATCTCGGGCTTGTGGCGCAGTCACGTAACTCACCTACAAATATATTTGGTGTTACTAGATGTGTTCCAAAGGGGAAAAGGGCATTGCAATTGTTGAATGGAAAGTTAAGAAAACGTAGTGAAGCAATGATTAAAAATGCATTTAACTCTGAAGCACCTGCAAATGGCAAAAAATTTGAAAACTTGTTGGGACAGATCCGCAATGGGAAACGGCACTCCCCAAACGGCGTTGAGCAAACAGTGTTAACACAGCAAGGGCAGTAGCAAAGAAAGGAGAACGTGAAACCTTCTGAAGCAAAGTTGCATACACGGCGCGTTAACATACAGGTAGGCAGCGGTCCTTCGATGGAATGGCACACGTGTGTGGTCCCGTTAGGCAACTTTGAGTCGTCTGTGGAGGGCAGTGGGGGTGCGAGGTAAACATAAAAAACAAGGCAAAAGTGTTTCCCCCAAAAAACCCTGCCCCAAAGTGCCTGCAAAAAAAAATCACATTTGGAGAAAAACGAAAAAAGGGGAAGGATGAGCCACCTGCAAAGACAGTGAAACCTAACCGTTCAAAACAAATTTGTACAAGTGTACTTTGTAGGAGCACATAAGCCAGGCGTTTACACTCGGGGGGCAACAGTGCTTAACGGGTGTCTAGGGAAAAGCCCAAGACAGCCCCAAACCACCCCTACGAAAAACAAAAAACAAAATAACAATTATGAAACCCACATGATCACACAGAATCCCAGCACCAAACCATGCACAGCGCTCCCACCCATCGCAAGTAGGACTTCACAAATATGGGTGGCGACCTCAAGCTTCTGCGCTTTAGCATATGTAGTATTCATCTCCCCGGAAGTGTACAGAAACCAAAACTTACCCGTGCTGTGCAGCAGCAAGCATATACTAGTTGCCAGACGGCCCAATGGCTCTTGAACCAGCAGATTCTTACCTCCGGGACTCTACAAGAAGAAGAAAAAGAGTTAGAGCAGGCTTGGCTCGCCCTTCCCATGGCACCTGTCCCACAACACTGCCACCTCCCCCACTACGCCTCTTTAAAAACCACAGCACCCCCATATGCCCCCTGGGCCCGCATGCCCAGCGGGCCCCAAAACAATGCCCCCAGGGCGCGCCGCACACTGGGCACGCGGCGGGGACAAAACTTACCTGTGCTGTGCACCGGCTCTTGAACCAGCAGATTCTTACCTCCGGGACTCTACAAGAAGAAGAAAAAGAGTTAGAGCAGGCTTGGCTCGCCCTTCCCATGGCACCTGTCCCACAACACTGCCACCTCCCCCACTACGCCTCTTTAAAAACCACAGCACCCCCATATGCCCCCTGGGCCCGCATGCCCAGCGGGCCCCAAAACAATGCCCAACCAACAAGTGAGGGGCCCGCCGCGTGCCCTGTGTGCGGCGGGCCCCAAAACAGAATGCCCTCGGGCCCGCCGCACACTGGGCACGCGGCGGCCCAACCAACAATTTTTTTTTTAAAATGCCAGGAGGGGCCCGCCGCGTGCCCTGTGTGCGGCGGGCCGCAAAAACAGAATGTCCCCGGGGCCCGCCGCACACTGGGCACGCGGCAGGCCCAATCAACAATTTAAAAAAAATAATGCCAGGAGGGGCCCGCCGCGTGCCCTGTGTGCGGCGGGCCCCAAAAACAGAATGTCCCCGGGCCCGCCGCACACTGGGCACGCGGCGGGCCCAATCAACAATTTAAAAAAATAATGCTAGGAGGGGCCCGCCGCGTGCCCTGTGTGCGGCGGGCCCCAAAAACATAATGTCCCCGGGGCCCGCCGCACACTGGGCACGCGGCGGGCCCAACCAACAATTCAAAAAAAATAATGCCAGGAGCAGGAGGGGCCCGCCGCGTGCCCTGTGTGCGGCGGGCCCCAAAAACAGAATGTCCCCAGGGCCCGCAGCACACTGGGCAAGCGGCGGGCCCAATCAACAGTTTTAAAAAAATAATGCCAGGAGGGGCCCGCCGCGTGCCCTGTGTGCGGCGGGCCCCAAAACAGAATGTCCCCGGGCCCGCCGCACACTGGGCACGCGGCGGGCCCAACCAACAATTTTTAATAAAAGAATGCCAGGAGGGGCCCGCCGCGTGCCCTGTGTGCGGCGGGCCCCAAAAACAGAATGCCCCCGGGCCCGCCGCACACTGGGCACGCGGCGGGCCCAACCAACAATTTAAAAAAATAATGCCAGGAGCAGGAGGGCCCGCCGCGTGCCCTGTGTGCGGCGGGCCCCAAAAACAGAATGTCCCCGGGGCCCGCCGCACACTGGGCACGCGGCGGGCCCAACCAACAATTTAAAAAAAAAATGCCAGGAGGGGCCCGCCGCGTGCCCTGTGAGCGGCGGGCCCCAAAAACAGAATGCCCCCGGGGGAAAAAGGAATGCCAAATCCTTACCTGGTGAGGTGATGAGGTAAGCAGCAGACTGCAGTCCTGAGAATGAGGGAACAGCACAGCAGGGCAGGTGAGTAATGTAAATATACACCACCTCGCCTGCCTGCTGTGAGGACCCTCCTTCTATTGGACCCGTGGCGAGAGCCACCGGGCCAATAGAAGGGGGTCTGGAGATATCTGGATTTCTGGATTGGATTTCGGCAATTACAAAGGTGCCGATTTCACGGGCACTATTGTAAAAATCGCGCTTTTTTACAAAAGTGCCGATTTCGCGGGCACTTTTGTAAAAATCGCGGCATTTTTACAAAAGTGCCGATTTCGCGGCAAACCGCGAAATCGCGAAATCCTGGAGGGTCTGATTAAGGCAAGTTCGAAAAGTGAACCACACGACAGGGACCAAGAGGCTGGAAGCTCTCCTGAAATTAGCAAGTGCCAGAAAGAAGATCAGGAAGACAAGGTGAAACAGAGCCCTTACAACTGAAACATCACAAAATCCTAATAGGGAAGACATCCTGTGGCAGAAACATGTGACAACCGCCAACTGCCAAAAGGAGAGCTCCTACAACCAATGCTTCCAAAAGAATGGGAGCCCGCTGCCCAGGATGCCAAAAATGCCAGTGGAAAAACCCTGACACTAAAGCCAGATCCCTTTGCCTTGGGATCCACACAGAGAAGGATCCCAAGGCAAAAGGAATCGAACCTGCTAAGCTGGGCAAGAAATGCTAACTGGCAAACTGCAGACCAGAGACCTCCAAGCAGTCCATAAATGACATGATAACCTTAGAGCAGAAGCTGAGCTGCCAATGAGCAACTGCACTGCGTAAGGGCGAACATTCAATGGCAGCCAACCAGTGCGAATGACCAAACTGCTATAGCCAACAAAAAGGCCATAAGCACACTACAGAAACTCGCTGCCTGGTCAAGGTGTAGGAGCAAAAGACCCTCATTACAAGTCAGGCGAAATAGGATAGTGTGTTTACCACAAATGGTAAATATCATTATCACACAACTCCTAAATCTCATCACTGTAAAATCTCCTGTTTGCAGAGGGATTGGAGTGTAGCCCTGAACTCGTAATGATGGCAACAGTGTCAAAGTCAAAAGGTACCCTGAGATTCTCACGAACCTCTCCAAAAAGTTAACTCCTTGTTCGTTTATCTTAAGAAATAAGCCTAACTCAGGATCAAGTCAAACCAAATTATATTAACTGAGTTAAAAGCTTATTTATGACAGTTCCTAGTAAACGAGCCAAAATGTTATGGTTCTCCACAAGGGTGGAACAGAAGATAAAGGACTGGGTGGCATTGCTGGACCACTATACCTCCCCCGTGGTCATTAGGGCCCCTTATGAGCTTAGGGGCTGCCTTCACGACCCGGGCCCAAGGCAGGCGTAGGCCTGTGTGTACTTTTTGCCATAGAATGGCAGTTGCGTAGGGGGTGCTCACTTTAAAGTGTCCTCTGTGGTGCAAACAGTGGCGTAGTGTGGGGAAGGGGGCCACAGGGGCGGTTGTCCCGGGCGCAAAGTTCTTATGGGGCACAAATTTAAAATAAAAAAAAAAATGTACTACTATTTTTTTTTTTCTTTTAAACTTTTGCGCCAGGAAGTGCTAACGGTCCACGGGTTAGGGGGTGCAGTACTTGCCTTGCCCCTGGTGCTAGCAACCCACGCTATGCCACTGGTGCAAAGTATCAAGCTCACTCTGCTTAAAGTCACTCATTTTACCATACCTGAAGTCGCTCTACTGACTCTGCATTGGGGGACGTTTCTGCTTGATCCGAACCCTCCTCTTGACTCCTTGAGCTAGCTCCATGCATCCACTCCGGGAACATTTTCAGGGAGCAAGCAAGCAAGAAGCAGGGCAGCTGGTAGATCTTTACCCTTGGACTCTTCTCTGAGGGTACCGGAAGTAAGTAGCATGGTTCTAGGAAGCACCAACAGCTCTTCAAAGCTTATTCAAGCGCAGCTTGTCAACAGTGGCGGCTCCTCCACTATGGCGGAGGAGTGTCGCCCACTGCTTTTAAGTAGTGCGAAGAAGAAACATAAAATGATAAGAACTTTTAGTAGAGGGCGTTTCCACAGTCCAGTCTGCTAGTTATTAGTGCGTGGGTGACGGTCTTTCTGGATTCGGGGGGATCCATTTGATGGTCTTGCGAAGGATGCGGAGGGTGTTGAAGCAGGTGGAGGCAACGGCGTTGATCTGTCGGGTCATGGTGAGGGAGGAGCCGAGTATGATGCCGAGGTTTCGGGTGTGGTCCGTGGGAGTGGCGGGGTGCCGAGGGCGGTGGGCCACCAGGTGTTGTCCACCAGGTGTTGTCCCATGCTGATGGGGTGGGTCCGAGGAGGAGGACTTCTGTCTTCTCCGAATTGAGCTTCAGGCAGCTGCTGCTCATCCAAGATGCAAAGTCTTTCATTCCTTCCTGGAAGCTGAGTCTGGTGGTGTGGTGGTCCTTTGAGAGGGAGAGGATGAGCTGGGATAAGTGGGATGAAAAACTCAGCGGGTCTCCCAAAGGGGCGTGGCCGATGTAAGTAAGGGCGTGGCTTAAAAACACGCAAACTGAAAATCTGTGCTGAGCATAGTGTGCTGCCTGACTGGTATTTTGCTGCTTCTGTCACTGCATCCAGATATATAATACAACATGTAACATTAACACCTACAACAAGCCAGGGCTATTGGTTTTGTCAATGGTTGTTGCATAAGATAAATAAGCAACAACTATGGCTTTGTTGCATAGAATATTGAAAATGCTTCAGTTCTGAAATGATGAGACTGTAAAAGAACTATAACGAGTTTCTTTGAAATTACATCAAAGGCAGCAAAGGGTGGTACTGCTGCAGAGTTAAGATTTTTTTTTTTTAATTGGAGAGCCCGATAGGGACCCGTCTCAGCACCTGCTTTTTAGAACTGAACACCGGCAGAACCTGGCCCACTTAAAGCCCTGCTTATCATGAATCGCTGCGCTGACTCAACGCAGAACTGGGATTTCTTGCGTTTGCTTTGACTAAACCGCAGACATTTAATTCGCAATGAACTTTTCCAGGAGCTGTAGACAGCAAAGCTTAGAAACAGAGGGCCAGATGTATCAAGGGTTGTACCGCGAATCGGCCCGTTGTGAATGGTAAAGAGCCTTTTGAGATGTATCAACCCAAAAGGCATTCGCAAAATAGGTAATCACAATTTTTGCGATTACCTATTTTGCAAATGCAGTTACAGAATCGCAATTTGCGATTCCCTATATGCAATGCAAGAAGCATTCTCAAAATGCGACTTTGCTTTATGGAATCGCAAATTACCACCAACTTCAAGTTGGTGGTAATTTGCAATCCTTGGAAAAATGCACAAAATTGCATTTTCTAAGTGCCATGTGGCGCATACACATGCCCTTAGGAGCATGTGTGTGCACCACATGTGCACACTTACCTTTTGGGGGTGCATCAGGGGGCCATATGGCCCCCTGGCACCCTTGCAATTGCATTCGAAATTTGCGATTACCTATTTGGTAATCGCAAATTGCGAATGCCTTCCCATTCATTCCTATGGGCCCATAGGCCCATAGGAATGAATGGGAATGCATTCCTTAATAGCGAATCGCAATTTCCGATTCGCTATTAAGGAATATATGGGAATCGCTATTTTTTTTGCGAAACCTACATACATTGCATTTTGAGATTCAAAAATAGTGAATCGCTAAAATTCGCTATTTTAGAATCGCAAAATGCAATGTTGATACATCTGGCTCATAGAGAGGCGGTCACTCTTCCTGTTTTCCGAGCTGTGCTTTCCGCAGTTCGCAGTTCATGCACCAACACGGAGCAATTCTGAGTTAACCACTGGAAACGTAAAAACATGCAAGTGCTATCTCTGCTCTGAGCCGCGCAGCTGTTCGTGATATGGACTTGGAGGGACGGCTGCACATTGCAGAGTCACAGACCATACATACCGGAAATTCTGCCGTGTGGCAGACAATCACATGCACAGCCCCAGCCGCCGGGGCCCTCTCCGGCACATCTGCTGATTAGATTTCACAGCCCTTTAGCTAGCAAGATGTCTGGGTGAGGATTCCCGGGGTAGAAATGTAGAAGTAAAAGGAGGGGGCTGCCTGGAGCGGGGTGTGCTGGCAAGCACCCACATACCATCTAATTCTTTCACACACACATAGGTGCAAACACAGACACAGCCAGACACACACTCAGACACATGCAACAACAGACATGCACACAGATTAAATGAACAGACACACACAAAAATAAACAGACAAACACAGACACAAATACACACACGCACATGTGCACACCCCGCCTCTGCTGTGCTTCGAGTATTTATCCCACATTCAACATTCATAACTGATAGGACGCCCACGCCCTTAGCAGGAGAGAGCAAGTGGTCCCTTCCCAGGAGGTGCAGGTCTGTACGTTTGACACTAAGGGGCTGCCAAAATGTATCACTACTGTAAAGCCACAGTGTAAACCTTCAACTGGCCAGTACCCTTGTAGGAAGACGGCTGGCTGTGCCCTCTGCAGAACACCTTTCAACCAGACTGTTTGTGCCCCGCTGCCCAGGGCTTTACATGGAAACACTAGAGTGTGTGCTCTGCGGTACCTCCGACTAGGGCCTGCGCCTTTTACTTCTAGTCCCTGTGGTACCTCGGACTACGACCTGCGCCTTTTACTTCCAATTAGGGCCACCCGGGTCACTCGCGACCACCTCTCAGCCTTCCAAGAAATGAAGAGTCGATGAGGCAGTAGAGAATACAAACCAAGTTATTTATTAGTATATTGCGCTCCAGCGGAGTCCAGTCAGACTAGCCTCCTTAGATGCTACCGAGGAGACTGACTTCACCACACTTGGTAAAACATAATATACATTTTCAACACCCCTAAAGACCCGCCCGGACTGGAATTTTCCAGCTCAGGCACTGATGAACTCACATTTTCAAGGTCATCTTGTTCAAGCTCAATGCTCTCTAGCGTGGGAGCAGGACTACGGAAGAGGAAAGGCATGCAAAGGCAGAATAAGCTATTCATTAGTACATTAGGATTCAACCTTGAATACGATAAACAAAAGCAACTCGAAGCAGTTTTTCGGAGGCAGACAGTTGGATGAGACTATAGCTTACTTTCGATCATACAGCAAAATGGCGGCCGAAGTCAAAATGGCACAGCAAATGCTAACTTAACTTGCACAATGCTAGAAGGAGTCGGTCAAACGCATTTGCAGTCCAACAGACCCTCCTTTTAGCATTTGCTAACAATTTTGTCTATGCTAACATAATAAGAAAATCATTAATGCAGGGCAATACACATATTGTTAATATTCAAAAATACCCTCATCCGGGGGGCGTGTCCTGGCGATCCACCATGGTGGACGCGCGTTAGGCGAGCTCCGCTCAGCCTGAGCTGATTATCCTCCATTTATCCTGCTTCCCCGGAATATCTGGGCTACCAAAGTGCACCATATGAGCGGCATAGCGGCGTAATCACTATCGGGGTGTTTGAAGAAGCTGAGGCGGGGGTGGCGGCGGCAACGGCCTACACCCGGACGGTGCTGCAGGCGAAATCGAGGCGGGCCTCCTGGGCGGCGGCCGCGGCTGAGACAGGGGAGCGCGGTAGCGCTGGAGTGCTCCGACCAAGGAGGAGCCGCTAGCCATTAAGGGAGCCCCGGGGGGCTGCCTGTCAACAGCGGAGGCAGTGGAGCGACTCAGCGAGGAGCCGGGAGGACTCCGGCGGTGGCCTGGTGAGCGATCCTTGCGGCCTTCCCCCCTTCCCCTCCCTTCCTCCATCGGCAGCCTTGGATCTCGGCGGCTGGATCGGGCCGCGCCGGGGGCTGGTGGACGGGCTGCAGAACCAGGCTGGCAGTAGTGCTCATGGAACCTGGGCCGGGGGCGGTGAGTGCCCGATGATTGCGTAGCACCCCGGCTGGGGATAATTGGGCCTCTGCGGACCCCTCATGCCCCGGGGCCGGCGATTTGCAGCCTAGTGACGCGGCTGCTGGGCCCTGCGCGACAACGACCCTGTACCAGCGGGAGGCGGATTAGAGGCACACGCCAGCAAAAGACGCGTGTAGGGCGATCTGTGGCCATACTACGGAGCTGGAGATTGGGCTCATGCCGGTGGCGAGAGTGGGGGCAGATGGGAGACCGCTGCAGGTAGCGGCCAACTCCGCAGGGCTCTGAAATAGCCTCCTGGAGGACCGAGGTCTATGGACCAGTGAAGAGGGGACAGGCCGGCGTTAGAGGGCTCACGGCACGGACATCGATCAGGCTGAGAACCAGGCCTGGTGGGCTCCTCCAGCACTGAACATTGGTGTGGGCCTAGCGCCATACTACCCCTGACACGCGGGAGCTGCGAGCGAATCGATAGTGGGGCACCCATTAGGGGGGGGGGGAGTCACGTCTGTCTGCAGAGGCGGCCTAGTTAGCACTCGGTGCGGCTTGTGGGCACGGGGTCTCCGCCCGAGCCCGGACACCTGGAGATGCTCCGACTAGGAACGAATCTGGCCAGCAAACCAGGCAAAGCACGACACTCCTCGCAATACGGGTTCTATAAACGAGGGCTATCCAGCAAAGAACGAGTGGGCAGTTGCGGAGCGGCCATCTTGAGGGAGTGAAATGCTTGAAGGCCATCATGACGAAAGATAAAATGGCGGGAGGATCCACCAAACAAAGCACATTGGACCGATTCACCAGACCAGGGACTGTCGCAGCTGAGCAGGGGGGCGCACATGGGGGCATGCCTGATAACGCGGCTCTCATGGCGGCCATCACTCAGTCTAGGGATGTCTTGGATGCCAAAATTGGGGCAGTGGGCTCCGATGTTATGCTTCTCCGGCAAGACCTACGCAACGCAGTGGAGCATATCACTGAAACCGGGACCAGGATCTCCGAGGTGGAAGACTCAGTCACCACACTACAGAAAAAAGTAGCCTCCCTGGAGGTTGTCCAACGGGGCCTGGCGACACGAGTGGAAGACGCGGAAGGCAGAGCAAGGAGGAATAATCTACGTTTTGTTGGATTCCCCGAGGGCTGCGTAGGGGGGGACATGGAACGGTTTCTGACCCAGTGGCTCACGAGCTGGCTTCCCCCGGAGTCACTGTCCCGCTGCTTTGTCATTGAACGGTCCCATAGAACCTTGATGCAGAAGCCGCCCCCAGGAGCCAGACCGAGGCCTGTCATTGCCAAGCTATTAAACTATCACGACAGGGATGCAATCCTGAAACAGGCCAGAGCTAAAGAGCCTCTGACATATGACAATGCCCACATTCTCGTGTTCCCAGATTACACGCGGCTAGTTCAACAGAAGCGGCAGTCATCTAGTGATGTGGTTCGGAAACCACCCAAGCCCAAAGTTAAAGGAAACAGACGATCAAGGTCCAGACGTCGATCTCAATCCTGTAGTGATCCTAGCAGATCTACATCGTTGCCTCAGCAAGGGACCTCCGCCTCATAGTCACCCTGGAAATCCCCTGGACAGGGGGTTGCTGGTGCCAACAGTTCAGACCGGCGAAGCACGAAGAGGGGCTAGTACCTTTGCCGATACTTAATTGACAGAGGGAACGTCCACTGACTATGGGCTGGTTATTGGGAATCCATTGGCGGGGGTGGGCCGGATACTCCCGTTGGGGTCTGCAGGCTGCCTCCGCCACGACATATACTTCAGCGGTTTTGAGGTATAGGGGGGGGGGGAGTTGGGGTATTCATGTATTCCGGTTGCACTACGACACAGCTTCACAGAGCCACTACTCACACATTGGTCACTCCTCGTCCTACATACCAACGCCACAAGACTCATTGATGGCGGTCCCGACAGATAGGATACGAACGCACCCCGGGGATCTCCGGATAGTGAGTTGGAAAGTTAGAGGAGCATTAGATAAAGTGAAAAGAGGGGCTATACTTCAGCAGGCCAAACGCTATCGCGCTGACATCCTGATGCTGCAGGAGACACATTTAATGGGAACAAAGGCATTGTGCCTTCTTAGATATGGTTATATTCAAGCGTACCATTCGGGGTTACCAAGGGGATCCTGTTGGGGTTGCAATTCTAATACACAGCAGGGTTCCATACAAGCACTCTAGGACGTGGACGGACACCCAGGGGAGGTATGTCTTTCTCAGGGGCACCATATACGAGGAGCAGGTGGTCTTGGAATGTGTTTGTGCCCCCCCGCCGATGTCGTGGGTGCTGGTTGAGCGACTTACGACCCTGTGGGCGGACATACCAGACGGGCTGGCAATAATAGAGGGAGACTGGAATGACGTGATGGATGTGGCCAGAGATAGATGGAGACCAGGGGGACATTCCGGCGTTAGCCAAACTACTAAATTACACTCCCTGGTAACAGGATTGGGCTGGGCAGACCCCTGGTGTCGGTTTCATGGGGAGGAACAGGGTTACACGTATTTATCGGCAGTACATGATTCATATTCCCGGCTGGATTATATATTTGTGCCATCAAGTACAGCCAGTAGGGTAAGGGCGGAAGAGATCCTCCCGAGAGGGCTATCAGATCACTCTCTGGTCGTTCTCATGCTACAGCTGGGTCCTGTGAAGCAACCCTTTAGATGGCGTCTCTCTCCCTGGAACTTGCAAGATGAGAAATATAGGGACCATGTAGAGCAGGCAATTGAACAATACCTGGATCTTAACGTGGGGTCGGTGGCAGGCGCTGAACCTCTGTGGGAGGCAATGAAGCCCACTATACGGGGAATTGACAACTCGTTTTGTTCAGCGTCACGTAGAGCTTTGAGGGAATCGCTTCTGAAATCAGAGGCACACATAATGGAACTTGAGCGCAGCAGTAGGGAGGAGGGGGGAAGTCTGATGCGTCGTCAACTGCTACTGGCGCGACAGACTCATGCCGACCTTCTGATGGGCGAAGCCCGCTTGGTGTGGTTTGCTACCCGGAGTAGGATCTATCAGTGGGGGGATAAGTCCAGTAAGCTTCTCCACAGATTGTGCCAGGGAGCCTTGAGCCCCCAGGTTCTCCCTAGTATACCGGGACTGGATGGAGGGATTCTCGGGGACCCTCTACGATTGCGGAGAGCTTCGCAAATTATTTTGCGGAGTTATACACCTCTAAGGAACTCCTACATGAAGACACGATACACCGCTTCATAGAGGATTTACCACCTCGGGCTCTTTCTGACGCGGCCTGCGCGGAGCTGGATCTCCCGCTCACGGAGGAGGAGCTTAGTACAGCGCTAGGAGATTTGAATCCTGGAAAAGCCCCAGCTCCTAATGGTTTCCCCTGCGAGTTTTTTAAGAAATACTTCTCGAAACTGGGACCCTACTTTCTTAGGGTTGTAGATGAAGCGAGAGAGCGAGGCCGCCTCCCGCGAGACTGGAGGCATGCGGAAGTGGTCGTGTTCCACAAACCGGGCCGACCCCCAGTAAAACATGCTTCGTATCGTCCCATTTCATTATTGAACGTGGAGGCGAAAATCTTGGCCAAAGCACTGGCTAATCGTCTCCAATCCCATATAACCACCTTGGTCCATTCCGACCAGGCCGGATTTATGTCCCAGAGAGCAACGCATCATAATATTCGTCGGGCACACATTGCCATTGCCACCATCCAGGGATTGGGGGAGCCCGCTGCACTCTTGCTGGCAGATATGGATAGGGCATTCGACTCCCTTAGTTAGGCATATTTGTTTGCACTGCTAAATCGCCTGAATGTGGGCCCACGCTTCTTGTCGTACTTGAAATTGTTATATACAGACCTGACGGCATCGGTGCACATAGCGGGCTCCACTTCCTTTACATTTGCTATCAGAAGAGGCACCCGTCAAGGCTGTCCCTTGTCACCATACCTTTTCGCTTTGGCAATGGAGCCTCTGGCGGCATGGGTGCGGATGGATGCACAAGTGGCAGGCTTTGAGTGGGCACATGGGCTTTCAGACCGCATTGCGTTATACGCCGACGACGTACTATTCTTTTTAACGAACATCAATAGGACGGGGCCGAGGCTGCTCCGCATCATGCAAATTTTCGGGGAGTCATCGGGGCTTTTTATGAATCCCCGCAAATCTACTCTGTGGGTATTGGGGGACGAGACGGAACTAGAGCCCTGGGCATCTGCGGTGCAAGTCACTACAGGGGGGGTGAAATATCTGGGAGTTTTTTTGTCAGATTCGCCCAGTGTGTCCTGGGACAGAAATATTGCTCCGATATGGGCGCGGGTACGTGAGGAGTTAAAAGCATGGTCACATATGCCCCTCTCCATTTATGGCAGGTCGGCCATCTTTAAGATGGTATCGCTGCCACGTCTGCTGTACCAATTGCAGAATTATCCATACCCAGTCCCTCTTAAATGGTTTCGTCAAATTAACGCGGATCTGGGCCACTTTCTATGGGCGGGAGGGGCATCCAGGGTTGCGCTGCGGACGTGCTTCCAGTCGACATACTGTGGGTGGCTGGCTACCTCCGATGTCCAATCATACTATATGGCTTCGCACCTTCTGATATTGAATGAATGGTGGTATGGCGACAGGTCAGATCCCGCATATGCGGTTGAGCGAAGATGCATGGTGGATTCCACATTACATACTATCTTATACTCGGCACCCCTACGTAACTCCTTGCCGCCGGCCACAAGGGTGGTGTTCCAGGTGTGGAAGCAGGCTCTCTGTAAGGTGGGGTGGTGGAACAAATTGACAAGGGAGACCCCACTGTGGAATAATGGGCGCCTGCTGCAGTTGTGTGCTTTATCTGGATTTCGCGCATGGGACAATATTGGTGTCTCTACCTTAGGGGATGTAATGCGCGGCACAGTACTGAAATCCTTTCAGGACCTCCAGCAGGAATATCAGATGCCAAAGACCCAATTTTATAAATACCTCCAATTTAGACATGCTATCTCCCCCAGCATCGCGGGATTGGAAGCCCTTCCTGAATTCAGCCCCATCGAAGCCAAAGTGTTCATGGGGGATCTACAAGACCATAAAATCTTCAAAATTTATCAGTCCCTGGTGACAAATAGCTCTACCACGTTACAGAAACTTAGAGAGGTGTGGGAAGGGGATCTTGGTCCGTTGGATGAGGGGGATTGGACGGAGGCACTGGCCTCCCCTCGGGAGGCAGTGATTGCGATGCGGTTATGCCTCATCCAATTTAAATACCTACATCGGGTGTATTATACCTGGGTACGGCTTTGGAGGGCCGGCCTAGTGTCATCCCCGATATGTCTAAGGTGCGGGCGGGAGGAGGGAACCCTCTTACACACAATCTGGCACTGCACAGCACTCACGAGATTCTGGAAAGGGGTTATGGCCTGTCTCGCAGAGGTGTTGGGTGGGACCTCCCCTCCTCACCAAAACTAGTACTCTTACACGTAATGGAGGGTGTGGGGGAAATATCTACAAACGACATCTACTGTTGTTAGGACTCACTTTGGCTAAAAGGGATATAGCATGGAAGAACGGCTTGGACTTTTGTATGGGGTTAGAGATTCCAATATTCAAAGCTGGGGGATGCCCGCAAAAACATCCAAAGATTTGGAAGCGATGGGCGGATTACCGGGGACTCTATCTGGAGCCAGTGCCTCCAGCGGATGTCACGACTCTGGGTTAATCGGTCGATCCTGTGAAGTGAGGGACAAACGATATAGACTCTACATGTTGGAGTGGGTGTTGGAGTGGCGCTCAGGATGTGGGAAGGGACTAGTGCAACGGGTGGGGGGTTATAATGTTTCTTTCCTCTTGTTTTTCTTATTGAACATATATAACGTAAATGTCAATGCCGTGATCCTGCAATGTATACTGTGGCAGAAGTCTTCTGGGTTACAGAGCTCTGCACTATATTTGACACCTGACACCTGGCACAATAAAATCTGTTTATAAAAATAAAAAAAATTACCCTCATCCATATTCATGAAATCATGGACATCTTGCATCATCATAGCTGAGGGCTTAGTATCATGCCCTGGGGCCTTGGGTGCAGGTGTTAACTTGCTAACACAATATGTACAGCAGGCAGGGAGACAATTAATACACAGGCAACAAGTGAATATGACACCTGCAATGGCTACTAGGAAGAGGAGTATTTTCCAACCCCAGGATGCTATCAAACCCCAGAACCAACCAGAAAGGGACCAGGTGCCATTCTCTTGGTGAATATCGGATGCAAGTCGATGCAACTTCTGTATTGCTGCATAGACATTCGGAGCATGGTCCGGTATGTACACACAGCAGCTACTACCGATGGCGCGACAGGCCCCACCCTGATCAGCAAGGATGAGGTCTAACACCATCCGGTTTTGAAGAGCAACAAGTCTCGTAGCCTGGAGCTCAGCTGTAATGTTGGTCAGTATTCCTGCCGTGGTATTAATAACTCCCTCCACCACCCTTGTGAGTCTGCGAATGTTAAGGCTATTGGACATAGGACCCCAGAAAGGCACAATACCCTTCATGGCATCAGTGAACTGCTGCAATGTGGTGTCTGTTTGATCAATGTCTTAAAGTATTAATAACCCTTTTGATACGGGATAGACTGACTCCCCTACGCTGTAACCCATGGTCCCTATGGTAACTGGACGGTGCTATATATACTGGGGGTAGGAGGAAAGAGAGGTACCATATACCAGACCACCTCTTGGGAAGCCATACATAAGCCTGGGACCCACAAACAAAATACACATTATGGGGTGGTAATAAAGGTGGACTATTGGTCGTGCTCAAATCATAAGTATAATTGCAAATACTCTTTCCCACTTCAACATTCCCAAAACCTTGGACACAGAAACTAGCTGTCGTGTTAACGATTGGCACTGGCATTGCTTTGTCCTGAGTAATATTACGCATCTGGCAGGACCTGAAGTATTCGGTGACATTAAAATCTTGAAAATCCATCATTTCATTTTGGAGCCACATTACATTCTTATTGACTTTGTAAACATTCAAACAGGCATTTGGATGCAAAGTGTCAGGGGCCCCTTGTTCTCCTGGAGTAAACCCCTGGTGTACACTGATATATTTCAACACAGTCTCATAATCAGCATAAGTCATATTCATTGCATCAGTATGGAAATAGATATACACCATGGTAAACAGTTGAAACCATGCTTCACAGCTCCCTAAATAAGAAAAGGGTAGGGACATCAACAAATAATTTTTATGCATCACAGAAATGAGCAAACCGCAAACCCAACAATCAGTAACATTAGAGGTATGGTGCGCCTGATGGAGCATCTGTAAGAAAACATTGTCAACGTACGTTTGCCTGTGCCTCTCCTTATGAGGGGCCAAGGTGACAAATACATGCTTAGGGGGGACAGGAGTAGTACCAATCAAAGAATGCACAGAATATTTCTCTTCAAGAAACCACATAATTCTGAACACAGTTATTAAGAGGATCAGAACAATTACCACAATGACTGTCTTGCTTTTAGTAGACCAACTAGTCCAACCAGGACCACTTTGCTCAAAACGTGGGGCTACTAAGAGCTGTTCTTCTTCCATAATTAGGCGGCCAAATGGGTACATTATTATTATTATTTTTTTTAAATCGGACTACCAGAGGAAATGTCATACAATGGAGCCAACGGTGATAAAACAAAGAAGAGAGGCACAAAAACCCAGCGTCCTTCTGAGCCTCGCTGGTAGACTCCTATTTTCATCAATCAGTGGTGCTACTGAGCACTTCTCGGTGGGGCTGTGCGATCGCAGCCCATTCTGAAGGAGTCCGCGTCACTCAGGATAGGGCACCCCCCCACCTGGGAAGACACCCTCAACTTATCCTGTCAAGTGTCTCGGACAATGCACCAATCTCCCTTTCCCTGATCTATCGTTGGTACCGCAGACAGGGTACATACACCCTATTCTTCATCCATGCCCTACTAATCTGACTTTCCCTTTGGTGCACTGTCCCTCCGGCGGGGGCGCAAATTGTACCTAGTCACTCCAGGCACTGTGTCGTCACAGAAAAGGGGCTTAAACTCAGAGGGACAAAGGGACTGGGACTCAAGCTCCTGTGGGCCAGATGCAGGAGGATCCTGGGCAGCTCTTACTTCTGGGGGGGCCGCCTCATTTAAGGCAGCGTCGTTCTCCTCTGTTTGCACCCATGCCAGTCGAGCGTCAGAAAAGGGGACAAAACGTGGTACCTTCGTCTCGTGGTCCCCCACGCCGTCCAGGACCCACTGGTCGTAGGGGAGGGGTAATGGGACTCTTCGGCAGTGATATGAACGGATCCAATGCTTCCGACCGTCGACCTTCACTGCCGTCCGGGTGGCAAGGAGGACCTGCAGAGGTCCTTTCCGGCGTGGCTCCAAGCTCCCCTTCCTCTGGTAGATCCTGACCAGGATATACTCCCCGGGTAGAATCTCGTGTCCTGGCTCCTCAGGTATTGGCGGTAGAGCCTCGTGAATCTGTTGGTGAATAGAAAGCTGATTTTTAGTCAACTCGCACAAGTAGTCCACAAGCAAGGGGTATTCTATCTCTGAAAAACGACGGGCCGTGGGATGCCTCAGACATTTGCTGGGCGCCCGAAAACGACCTCGTATGGCGACAATCCTGTTCTAGAGTGGGCTGTTGCCCTTGTGGACAACAGGGCTAAGGGTAATGCATCTGGCCATTGCAATCCTGTGCCCTCTTTGATCTTTGCCAACTTCAGCTTGAGAGTACCATTGTACTTCTCAACTAAACCTGCCGATTGGGGATGATTTGCTGCGTGGAATTTCTGCCTGATGTGCAAACCATCGCACACTAACTGGATGACCTTTGAGTTGAAGTGACTTCTGTTGTCACTCCAAATCAAACGGGGCAAGCCAAAGCGCGGAAAGAACTCTTTTAAGAGTGCCTTCGCCGTCGCCATGGCTGTGTTCTCTTTAGTGGGGTAAGCTTCAATCCATTTATTGAACGCACAAACAACCACTAACTCATATTTCAAATTGTTGACTCGTTCCATTTAGATGAAATCCATCTGGATAACCTCGAAAGGGAAGGAAGGTGGTGCAAAGTTACCGGAGGGTGTAGGGGTACCTTTTCCAGGATTATGTATCATGCAGACCATGCAGTACTTCACCAGATGAGCAGCTACCTTAGGGATGTTATCGTTCTGCCATACAGGGTCTAACAACTTACATATTCCTTTAACGCTAATGTGAGCTGGCCCATGCGCCATTGTGACTACGGGAAGTACATATGCATCTGGTAACATCCATCTGCTTTTCTGTCTTATCAGTCCAACACCCTTCCTCGTCTAAACATCCTGTTCTCTTCCTGCCATATTGCTAACTCCTCAATCGTTGCCTCGCTTTGAATCTCTTTAACATTTTCCAATGTATCTTCAAACATTGCTCCATTGGGCACCCATCTAGCAGGATCTGCCACAAACATTCTTCTCATTTTAGATCGAGCTGTCTCCTTAGCTGTCTGATCTTCAAACGCATTTCCCCTCCCCACATCATCGGTAATTGCCTTATGGGCACTGCACTTCACTATTGCTAACTTTTTGGGAAGTGTCAGAGCTGACAAAAGCCTATGTATCAGTGGGCCGTTCTGTACTTTTAACCCATGTGAAGTCAAGAATCCTCTCTCCGCCCAGAGTCGTCCAAAATTATGGGCAACCCGAAGGCGTACTGGCTGTCAGTATAAATATTGACAGCCAGTCCCTCACTTAACTCGCAAGCTCGAAGGAGAGCAACTAGTTCTGCAGCTTGGGCTGATTGATAAGGGCCACGTGATGTCTCAACTACAGGACGCAGCGTAGTAATAGCGTACGCTGCAGTGGTGGTGCCATCTGGTAATTTAAGACAAGAGCCATCGACATATAGTTCCCCTTGCGGGTCAGATAAGGGAACATCAGTCAGGTCTACCCGTCCCTTTGTCTCTTCTTCCGTTCTAAAAATACAATCATGTATATCTCTGTCCTCACTTTCAGAGGGTAGGGGTAGTAACGTGGCTGGGTTCAGAGTGGCACATCTTTTAATCGTAACATGTGGAGCAAAGAGGGTCAATTCATAGCCGGTCAGACGTGCACTGGTGAGGTGCTGTGTCTTCGTTTTGTTCAAAAGTGTATCCACAGCATGCCGTACCATGACTGTGAGATCGGTATCAAGGACGAGACCTGCCGATTGTCGATAGAGACAGCCACGGCCGCGACCGCTCGTAAGCAGCTCGGGAGGGCTGTTGCGTCGTTATCAAGAAGCGCAGAAAAATAAGCACACGGCCTCTGCTTACCTCCAAAGGCCTGTGTTAAGACAGAGAGCGTGCAGCCAGCTGTCTCATGTACATACAACACGAACGGCTTCTGGTAATCCAGCATGCCAAGCACAGGCGCAGAGCAAAGTGCAACTTTTAATTGCTCAAAAGCTTGTTGACATTCAGGCGTCCAGGGCAAGGGTTCATGCACATCTTTAATGGTTAGCTGCAACAGCGGGTTTGTTAGTAAAGAATAGTTAGCAATCCAGTGACGACAGTACGAAGTAATGACAATGAAGGCACGCACATCCCTTTGAGTCTTAGGGATGGGCATTTTAACAATAGCACTAATACGTTCAGGTGTTAGTCTCCTTCCCTCCTTCGACAGTAGGTGACATAAATAGGTGACCTCCTGTCGACAATATTGAAACTTTGAAAGGGACACTTTATGTCTGTGTTGTGCCAAATGTAGTAATAATTTAACCGTTGCATTTTTGCAACCTTCTTCAGTGTCAGAAGCGATCAGGAGATCATCCACATACTGCAGTAATACATTACCTGGGGGAAGTGTGAGAGAATCCAATTGGCCTTTTAAAGCTTGGCTATATATGCTCGGGCTTTCAGTATAGCCCTGAGGAGCGCGACAGAATCGGAAACTTCTACCGGCCAGAGTAAATCCAAAAAGGTACCTGCTATCTGGATGAATGGGAATGCTAAAGAAAGCGTTTTTCAAATCAATCACAGAAAAGAACTTTGCTGTGGAAGGAATCATCATCAGAAGGGCTGTAATGTTGGGGACCACTAGGAACTGAGGGACCACTATTTTGTTAACCTCATGCAAATCGATCACAAAACGATAGACATCAGGATGAGCATCAGAGGAATCCAAGGGTGCCTTTTTAAGAATGGGAAGAATATGACTATTACATACATTTGCTGCTGTCTCCTCAACAACTCCTGACTTAATCAAATCCTGTATAATCTACAATAGAGCTCGCTCCTCTGCCTGCTGTATTTTGTACTGAGGAATACGAGGCAACACAGCATTGTCTTTGATCCTGATAGAGACCGGAGGTATCTGCAACAATCCTACATCCGTATCACCTGTAGCCCACAACGTGGGCTCACATCTTTGAATTCAGCAGGGAGTGGCACATCCTTAGTAAAACACTGTTTGGTACTAGTCACATTTGGTCCTATCGTCATATAGACACCATCCAGAGAACAAAAAATTGTTCCATGCAACCTTTTCAACAAATCTAATCCCATTAAATTCTCTCTGCAATTTGTTGTCAATAAGAATGGCGAATCTATAGTAAAAGGGCCAATAGTAAGAGCAAGGGTTTTGGAAATGGGGCTCACGACTGGTACGCCTGAGAAGCCTACCGAAACATTATTCTGGCCAGACAGACCTGCCCCGGGGACCAGCGAACGAGAAACAGAGCAGTTCATTGCACCTGTATCCACCAAAAACTTTTTAACCGAGCTGTGCAAATCCGCTGTGACATAAGGACCACGCTGATCTACAGGTATCTGACTGGTCCCTCACCCTGTCCCTGGCTGTCCTAGCTATGAGACATCCCTGTCACCTCATCCATATCATAATCACCGTGGTAGTACTGTCTCCATTGAGGGTCATCGAAATAGTTCTGATCAGAGCGACCCAGTGACGGCTCATCTGCCTGAACCCCGTCACAACCACCTGCACCACGACCCCGTCCGCGAGGACCCCGTCCTCTGGGGGCCGTAACTTTCTGTAACAACTCTGGACACTCACTTTGCCAGTGTCCCTCCTCGTTACAATAAGCACACTGGTTCGGCCCCACAGGTGCACTATTTCTGCTAGTGCGGGGCAACTGTCGGGCCGGACCGATGCCACGCCCTCTACTGTTCCCCCTAGCTGCCTGCTGCATCAACACCTTCATCTTCAACTCTATATTTTTCTTCTCCACCTTTTCCTTCTCCTCGTTTTCCCTATGCTCATAATACTGGGCCACACTCAATATCACTGAAGGGGAGGATGTAGTCCAAGTGCTCTCCAAAGCCTGTAACTGAGTCGCGATCTCGGGAAGCAGGTTCGTAACAAATCTGTTAACGAACAATCGGACACCTCCCTCCACTGACAAATCCTGCCCACTGAAGTCCAAAAACACCCCTTCAAATCTAGTGAAAAAATCGGATATGCTTTCCTCTTTCTTCTGACGACATGCTGCTAACTTGTCCCAATCTACTCGTCTAGGTGGGATGAGGGAATGCATGTAAGTAATAATATGACTCGGCAAGGCTAGTATCTCAGCCTTAGGCTTCTCCCCAGGCTTCCTCTATTTATCCCATGCCCTGATCTCGTCCCAAGCGCCACCCAACTCCACGACGTGGTCCTGTGTATGCACCTGCTTCCAAATATCCACTGGTACCAACAAACCGAAAAACATCTCAATATCTTCCAACGTCATCACTGTTGACGAGGCGGCCTCTGTCAATTCTTTATAATATGCAGTCAGATTTTTCCTAGGGTCTGGCAACTGACCCTTGAGAGCTAAAACCTCACTCCTCTACCATGGAGTGTAAACCCATTGTTCTTGAAAGCGGGCCACTACTCGCTGTCTGATAACGGCATCCTGCTGATTATGCAGCTCCGGTATCTCAGGGTGAAAAATAGGATGTACTTCCTTCATCGGGAACTGGGACACTGTTGTTGGTGTGTTCTGTTGTAACCTACCTCAGTAACCAATCAGTGTGGCAATATTACTAAAAACGTCGTTAGGAGCCATGTCGGCAGCATACACACAGTCCCGGATGTCGTAAATTATCTGAGGTGCGACACTATTGAAGCACTGTTCCCACAACCCTATTACTGTGGCCACATATGCTTGAGGGCATGCTGTTGCACAAACGGCTCATAATCTTTCACCACACTCCACACATCCTCCACGCTATAAATCAGATGCCGAGCCCACTGCGTGGCCTGATCTGCCACCATCTTTTTCTCCTCATTCCCCACATCAGATCGAACCATCACCTGCTCCATTCGTTCTCGAGCTGCTGCCCAATTCCCTTCGTCCGGTCAGCGTACTGGCGTCCCAATACTCAGCACTGCCGGGGAAGAGACATTTGAAGAAGACACAATAGATGAAGGGGCAGGCACAATAGGACCCGGACCCCCCAGGATGATCCCGCGCCCTGCCCCCAAGTGGTCCAGCCCACAATCAATACTACTACTTCAAGAGAGTGGGTATAAATCGGCCATGTTTAATTTTCCAAACAATCATAAACATGACAAAAACGTTTACATCTTATACATTTATGGTCTTAATATTTCACTTTTAATATCGACATTTATCATCAAATATCATCAGCACCAGTTATGGAAATTTACTTTGCCCCAGCACCAAGGGGCCCTCTGGCTCGCATCTCCTGAACTGAGAACCACGCAAGGCGCAACCCACCTGCGTCCTTGAGCGGTGGGCCCCAGCCCTCTGGTCCTTGTCCGCCATTTTCGGGGCCCACCCCTCTACCACCAGGCTGCCAAGGAGGCTCGTAGGGAATACCCAGGGGCCGCTGCCCCATACCCTAGTTCGTGACCTGGCGCCTTGCCTCCCCAGCCGATGACCCCATTCTCCCTGCGGAGAGCTTACCGTCTCTCCCTCAGTGCTGGCCTAGGGAGTACGTAAGGAGGACTCCCGTTAACCCTGCAAGTCAATGTTCTGTGGCCTCTTTTCCGCCACCACTCTCTCCTCCGAACCTCCCCTCAAACCACTACTCAGAGGGACGGGTGGGTGGGAGATTCCTAGACGATGGCAGTCCCGTGGTCCGGCGCAGGAAAAAGAGAGGCAGAGCTTGGTGGCCCTGATGCCTAAATAGGCCTATTGTCTCCACCCCTTCCCGCGCCGGAAACACGTCACTGGTGACCCGGAAGTACTTCCTAGGGCCGGTCGCCAATCGGGCTGACCCGGCCGATGTGTGGGGGCGTGGCGAGGATCCGGGAGGCCGGGCCCTAATGGCGCGCTCTTCAAATCTCGCGCTTTTCCAGAGTTATTATTGGCTGCGTTGAGGGTGTGAGGGAAGGAGAGAGAGCATAAGCAGAAACGATAAGCGTAGCAGGGAGACTTGCCGTCATTGCATCTGCGGTATGTGAAGCTAGAGAAGAAGCAGGTGGTGCCGTAGCCAAATCAGCCAGGTCAAGAGCATAAGGACCAGAGGTGGAAGCAGGAGGGGCGGAAGACTGAGGCGTCGGGACAACAGGGTATATTCTATGCGGGGCATAGGGAGGTGGAGGTCGAGCATCTAACAGCTCCTCCACGAATGTATAGCCTTCCTCTCAGGCGACGTAAGATTTGTCACATTGCAATCGAAACTTCCTATCAGCACACTCTATACCTTTTTCTATTTTCTCTCTATCATACGCTACTGCTTTCTTTGTCACTGTCTGCATCTTCCCTCTCCGGGCCTCTTTTTCTGCTTTCATACGCCTTTGCCTCGCTTCCTTTTGCCATACCTGAAGAGAATCAAACATCGACTGCCTACTTCGCTTTGCAAACAATTTATCCTGCAGGAAATTCAGTTTTTGTTCATCAAAGGTACCTGTAAGTGGCCATTGCAGCTTGGCATTGTCCCTCGTATATTTGTGCCATAGTGAACTAAACATAATAGGGCCAATGCCGTGCTTGACGTACATATCGAAGTTCGGGGTGCCTTCCGGAGGTGCAGGTTGTCTTTCCTCCAATCGAGCCTCAGCAGAACAACAACGGCACCCCGAACACCACAATTTACTCAAACAAGGCATTTTAATAGAAGACATGTTTACCATTCGTACCAGACGAATAACAAAAGAGTTGGTCCTCAGACCGTGTCAAACAAAGGAAGCCAAGAGCCAGTCCTCAGACTGCCCGAAAGAGACAGGCTCAAGCCCCAGGCATTTTCAAAAGTAAGCCAAATTCATCATGTTGCCTGGCAGAGTGTCCACAGACACGCTATATCTAAACGGTCCGCAGACCTACCAAGTTCAAGCAAGCCAAGAAATGGTCTCCAGACCATACCCAAGGTTATTCATGAATGGCGCCATATTCACCAAGAATCAAGACAAACTCACCTGGTGCACACAGGTCGAACAAAGTTATTCTCCACTGCTGACTCTTCGGACCAAACAGGCAGATCCAAGGGTTTCGCCTTTCAGGACCCCAGCCGGGATGACCGCTGGGCGAGGCACCGCCCGATGAGACAGGCGGGGCAGCTGCGAGTACTAGGCTCTATCATGCAGGGATCCCCGATCCGCCTATCCGACCCGACGAGGCCCCGTCCTCCCCACCCGGGCACCAACTGAAGCAAGTGACCCAATTAGGGCCACCCGGGTCACTCGCGACCACCTCTCAGCCTTCCAAGAAATGAAGAGTCGATGAGGCAGTAGAGAATACGAACCAAGTTATTTATTAGTATATTGCGCTCGAGCGGAGTCCAGTCAGACTAGCCTCCTTAGATGCTACCGAGGGGACTGACTTCACCACACTTGGTAAAACATAATATACATTTTCAACACCCCTAAAGACCCGCCCGGACTGGAATTTTCCAGCTCAGGCACTGATGAACAAAGGAGGTACAGAAGGATGAGTTACCACCTGCAGAACGGGTACAAGTTATCACATTTTCAAGGTCATCTTGTTCAAGCTCAACGCTCTCTAGCGTGGGAGCAGGACTACGGTAGAGGAAAGGCATGTGAAGGCAGAATAAGCTATTCATTAGTACGTTAAGATTCAAGCTTGAATACGATAAACAAAAGCAACTCGAAGCAGTTTTTTGCTGAGGCATACAGTTGGTTGAGACAAAAGCTTACTTTCGATCATACAGCAAAATGGCGGCCAAAGACAAAATGGCGCTGCAAATGCTAACTTAACTTGCACAATGCTAGAAGGAGTCGGTCAAACGCATTTGCAGTCCAACAGTACCTTGGACCTGGACCTGCGCCTTTTACTTCTAGTCCCTGTGTACCTCGGACTAGGGCCTGCACCTTTAACTTCTAGTCCCTGTGGTACCTTGGACTAAGACCTGCGCCTTTTACTTCTAGTCCCTGTGGTCCTTGGACTAGGGCCTGCTCCTTTTACTTCCAGTCCCTGTGGTACCTTGGACTAGGACCTGTGCCTTTTACTTTCAATCTCTGTGGTACTTCCGACTAGGGCCTGCGCCTTTTACTTCTAGTCCCTGTGGTACCTTGGACTAGGACCTGCGCCTTTTATTTTCAATCTCTGTTGTACCTCGGACTAGGACCTGCGCCTTTTACTTGCCCTGTGGTACCTTGGACTTGGACCTGGGCCTTTTACTTCTAGACCCTGTGGTACCTTGGTCTTGGACCTGCACCTTTTACTTCTAGACCCTGTGCTACCTTGGACTTGGACCTGCGCCTTTTACTTCTAGACCCTGTGGTACCTCGGACTATGACCTGCACCTTTAACTTCCAGTCCCTGTGGTACCTTGGACTGGTAGCCTCCTCCTGCTTCTCTTCATAGTCCCTGTAGTACGTGCGACTAGGAGCCTCCCACTCATCATATGGGCCAGAATACATTTTTGATTTACAGGTAGAAATGGTGTGTAGCACCCAGATAGGCTTTATAAGTAGTTTTACATAAAGCAAAATGGCGGGTATCGCCCATACCTTGCTATGAGACAGATTCTGCGATCAATGGAAAGCACTGGGAACCCCAGAAATCGCGATGCTGCTTACTTGCAGCAAGGCTTTCGATGAAACTTTACAACACATGTAAGGTTCGCAAGACATATCTAAGATGCCCTTCTCTAGGTGGCTGCAGGGTATTCTATGGCTTTTGTTTCTGCTGGACCAGGGTTTGGCCAAAAGTCATAAAGTGTTCACAGAAATAAGTCAAACAGAAATGTTTGGTAGAGAGTACCTTTAGAGAGTCTGTTTGAGTTTATCGCAGTCCTCTCGTGTCCTAGAGAGCCCTTTAACTCAGTGCTCTTGGTCGAGGCTACCTGTTGGACAGAAATAGACAATATTTTGGAACTGGCAGTCACAGTCAGGTTTTCTGGCACCCCTGGGGTACTGAGACGGTTTGTGCAGGACTGGATACACATGGCAATCTTACGGGGTCTGTGTCTCAGAACTGGCAGGTCACTGTGGTCCCAGGAGTCTAACTGTCAGAGTTATAACTTTTGGAGAGCCGTACTACTGGAATGATCTTGTTAGTCCCTTGGGTCAGTATTCGGATAGGAACTGAGGCTCTAGCGGATGGAAAGCATGAGCTCCTCTAAGGGAAGAATAGGCTTTCATGGCCTGTATTCTGTACTCGACTGTTGGTGCTGGTCCTCCATGCCCTGTGGATTGCAAGCAAAAGGAGAGGTGGAGGTGGGCACCAAGCCTACATACACTCTGAAGCATGCCAAATAAGAGTCACTACTCTCAGCAGCTCTCTAGCACTTGGACCTGCAAATGCACATGCGCACGCGCAAGACGTACAACGTAGGGGTTATCACTGAAGAAGGACGGCGAGGAAGAGGCAGGAGAGCGGCCATGGTGAGGAGGAGGCAGCCATGGGGCAGGTAAGTGCCTTTTTAATTACTTTTAATTACTTTGGGAGGGCGCGGAGCGAAGTTCCACGGAGTTGTTTTCCAACTCTGTGGAACTTCGCGTAGAGGCACTACGCCTGCTCTGCCCAGGGTTAGTAAATTTTCTACTTGAGTGGCAGCTTCCGCAACATGAACGCTCGCGACTTGCTGCAACTGCACGCATTGAGAAAATCTCACCAGGAGGCGTTCTTGTGGCGGAGATACACACTTAGGGGGTGCACATTTGTGCTCATGCTAGCCAACTTAATGTTGGCGAGCCACGTGTGAGAAAAAACTCCACCACGCTATGCTTGGTAGAGTTTTGCCAGAACTCCGCGATACTCGCATTCCGCAGAATGGTTAAAACTCCACAAACTCTTCTGGCGGAGCAGAATGTTCCACCTACCCCTAATTTATTCTTTCTATGGGAAACTAAATGGAGGTCCAGCTTCAAAAATCACTTCGATCCAGGCTGATTCTACTCCTTTCTCTACTTGCTTCCAACAAATCTGATACAGGGGGAACTCCTTTAGTCCTTGAAAATATGGAACTCGACTGTAACCCATTTGCTATAATCATCCCATTATGTTAAGGGTCTGGTGTGTGCAAACCGTTTTTTCCCACATCTTTCCTTTAACGGTCCTTTGTGGCTCAGCCTCGTTGCCGCTCCATGTTTACAGCACATCTCCAATCTTCATACACTCACCGGCCCCAGCCCAACCCCTGACCGGGCATTCTGCAACCAACACCCTACTCGCCCCTACATACCTCGAGGGCGCCCAGGATCGCTCTGCGACCCCATCAGGTTTAAAGAGCACCACATGTGTTAATAGTAAGGTCCCGTGACAGGGGGCTCAGTGGATTGTAACGACGTGCATTAGAACTTCCTCCCACAGACACACTGCACCAGCCACTCCATGACTGCACATGGGGTGTGTAAGTCTCAGAGAATGAGCGCATGCGCCCTTCAGGGATTGGGCAGCCATCAGAGCCAAACCCTTTAACTGGGAGCACTCAAGAGCTTTCTCCGGGTGGTCTCTCTGAGACTCGCAGAACACTATCCCATCCTTTAGAAAGGCTTGAGAACTGAGATAGCAAATGACCTGGGGAGCCTTTTGTGTAATCCTTTTTATTAAATAAATAAAAATGCAGGGTGGGACGGCTGGGCCAAACAATCCCGGTGCGATGAGTTGGAAGGAACGTGACGCACATCGCTATATAAACACACCAGCACAAGAAAAGAAGTCCGCAAGCAGGGTCGTGGCAGGAAAGCAGGCCTGTGGCTGAATAAAAGCGTGGAAGTTATGGGAGAGGATGGGCCTAGTGGGCGGGGATGCCAGGACTAGAAACAGAAGCTGAGCTGCGAGTGTGGGATGAAGATAGAAGGCAGGTGGGAGAGACGGCTGGGAGAGGTGAGGGGCCGAGAGCGGGAGGGTTTCCGTGGTATCGGCGGTGACATGGAGAGAGTGGGCGGACATCCAAGTCTGCGTGCGGGTGAAGTCGCGTCTGCAGCCTCCCCTCACTGTTTGGCTTAGAAGAGGGGCCGAGGCAGTCGTGAGGGACGGTGGCACAGAGATGGCAAGGACAGGTAAAACAGATGAAAAGAAAAGCACATCAAATTTAATGGGTGCTGACGTACGAGAGAACCTGAAGCAGCCAGGCCATGCTGCCCAGTAGAGAGAGCTGGAGAACGGAACCAGTACTGCCCACAGAAGGGATTATGTAAAACCCTCTTGTTTACACTCCAGTTTTGATCGAATGAAGAGAGAGCTGTGTTGACTCTGCTGCGACCTGAAGGGCACACGGATTCATCAGTACTTAAGCTCAAGTTCACCAAAATTCCAGACTTTCTCCTCAGAAAGTGACCTTAGGGAAGAAGAGAGTGCGAGCTAGGGAGTCACGTGATTGTGGTGAGCTAAGTATGCACAGAGGCTTGTGACTGTGAGCCCAATATTGGTATGGCTGTGAATTTAACTGGTGCATTGACTGGTAGCGGCACGGGAAACGAACAGGTGGTGAGTTGGATTGGCGCTTCCTTAAGGTGAGTTAGGGCAGCACCTTTGGGGTGTGACTAAATAACAAGTTAGTCCCAAAATACTGACTTTTTCTTAGTGGACAGGGAACATTTCAAGGAGATAATGCCATTTTCACAGGAGCGCTGAAAAACCTCCTGCTGCTACTAGCACACTTCATATGATCAGGTAGGGGGCGCATAATACTGTCTGCTGCCTCATGGGTGCTCTGCAAACAGGCAACATGTTCTTGCAAATGCCCTGTCGTGCTTATCGCTGTGTTCCTCTAAACGTTCACAACGTGGCTTGTGCTCTGCTGGCTGAGAAGGCGTTGGGTACATTTATATCAAAGTCCATAGTGCTGGGGTTTTACCACCTAGTTTATTTTTGCTTCTCTGTAGAGGTGGTGAGTCAACAGATTAATAGTGAGAGCCAAGCCAAGGGTATGGCTGAACTCTATAATAGCCCAGTGCTATTGATAGTCTCTTTAAAATTAAAATAACAAGTATTTCTTTAACATGAAGAAGCGTTTCACCTTTCCACATCAGATTCTTTTGTAAAGTGCACACCCTGAGCTGACATATTGGAAGGTATATCATATGTGATAACGAGGAAAAGGAGGCTCTGTAAAGTAAAATATTTGCCTAAGATCATACAATTTGGTGAAGCAGGGAAGCCAGGATTGGTCACAGGTTTATCTGGGTTCACAGTATGCAATTCACCCACTAGATGGCTACCTCTTTCTCTCCTTTATAACACCAAAGGTTTATGCTCTGTTTTTAATTGTGGGTGTATGTTGCTAGAGCGTGTGTGGCAGGCAGAAGCCACATTAAAGCTTTGTTCGATTTGGGCTCGAGGGTCCAAGATGCCCAGAGCCAGGCCTGTGGCTGGTGCTTCAAGTGGCTTGCCCACCTCTACTTCGATGATTACTTTACACAATCCTAAGGCCTGAATCTGTGCATCATTACTGGCCTCTTTAAGGCACTGGTCTGTCAGGAACTCCCCAATTCGCCTTCGGCCGTCCTCCTCTGTTCGTGAAACTCCCCCTAACCTCAACCAACGCAAGTGGGACCTGGTTATAGGGAGGTGACTGAACAATCTTTAAGCATGCCTTCAGGCCCATCCAAACGCCCCTTCTTCCAAATACCAAATACATTCAGTGCTGCAGCGAGCATAAGCAAGCACTGCCAAAACCAATAGTATGGCTTTTGTTTAGTGAAAAGGTGTTGCCAGGCTTCATCTAAACAGAACATGGTACAGCCAGGGTAGGATCAGTGCAAGCCACCACACCCAAAAAATAGCATAGGCAGCAGTGCATGTTTACACGTGAATGCATGCCAGGTGCGGCAGCAGTGCAAAGGCATCTCACAAATACACAACAGTCCTTGCACACCAAGCAGCTGTGCAAGTTTACAATAAACTTTGAATAGCTACAGCAAAGCCAGAAACATGGGGAGCATCTTTTCTTCTTAAGTATTTTGTCTGACCTCGAGGTAGGTAAACAATAAGGCAAGGACGTAGAGAGCTTAAAAGGAATAGGGTAGTCCAGAGGGTGAGCAGGAAGATGTTTTCGAGGGGCACGTGGGCAATCTATTGTGTCAACATAGGGTGTTCACCACTGGTGTCCTGAGGAACTTGTATTATTGCCACCTCAGATTGAATACCACACATACCCCTTCAGCACTTGAATCAACTAACGGCAGTAGAGTAGGAGAAAGTGTCCCTCATAGAGGTGATATACACACAATAAGTAAATATCAAAACCGTATATTAAACGGTTATCTCAGTGGAAACAAAGCTTTAAAAATCCCTGCTAAAGAGGATCTCGAAGATAACTAATGAAATGTTAGGCCTACAGACCTTGACAGGTCACTACCCAATCAGTAATGGAGGCCTGCTGCTTTTGGAAGTTCATGTGACATGTTAGACAATAACTATATTTGCCATAAATTATTAAAAAGCAAGACCTTTGACTTTAACACCCTTCAACATTTAACTATAAAGGGACATTTATTTCACCAGAAATGTGTATTTTACTAATTAAAAATATTTAACTTCAAATGCACAATTCCACATTAGAACATGTGTTTTCTTTACATTTGGTTGCTTTTTCAGGACCTAAAGCACTAAGGGTCCGCTTCTGCTTCCTGGGCTTTCTCGCAAGTTAGGCCTTGGGAGCTCTTGAATCCTATCTCAGGCTCTCCAGGGGTCACTCATTCTCCTGCATGGGAGACTTGCAGCGATGCCTTTTCTCCCTCGTGTGGAGCCTTGCGGGGGCTTGCTTCTGCTCCCAGTGGTCCCACCATAGCAAGTGACCAGGCTCCTTGTGGTGTCCCTCTCTGGGGCACAGCAACTGTAAATGTGCAATTTTTGTAGGCCACAGGGGCCGTTTCTTTGCCATGCGGCATAATTTCCTTGATGCAGTCATTTCCCGGCACAGGCGGAGAATGTGCACAATCCTCTCCAGGATCAAGCTCTTCAGTGTAGCAAAGCTGGACCCCTGCTACACGGATCTGCATGAAATGTGCCGCCTTTTGCTCCTAGCGGTGGGATCTAGACACCAGTACCATTCTCCTGGGTCTTCCTGACCTCACCTCCAGAATTGAATTGCCCCTAGTTCTTTGTGCTGCATCCCTATTGCACTCTCCTTTTCCTGTAGAGCACAATTGCAGCCCCCTTTCCCTCAGCAAATAGGCCAATCCGTTAAGGGAGAGGTTGTTTCTCCAGCAGGGTTAGGGCCCAAGCCCATCTCCCTAGTCGCTGGACAGCTGGGCTAGCTCCTCCCTCTGGCAGACAGCTCTGCCTTTCTCTGCGGGGTCTACAGCTCTGCTTGCAAAGGCCTTGCCCAGGTGTTCCCCACCTCAAAGGAAGCCTACAGTCAGAGATCCTGGATCTGCCACTTCAGTAATTCCCAGTTAACCGTCCTGGTTGAGTTTTTTCGCTGGTTTACAAGAACACTGCACGCTCACTGGGCTTTATAACCAGTATTTATCAGAGTTTACCTGACAACAATGTGTGTTCTCTGGGTCCAGTTCCTGGCAGTTCTTAAAACACACTGGTGGTGGGGGGGAGGGTCTAGTCACAGAGGTAAATTTACATGTGTGCATTTAATTATGTGTAAACGTACTACTGTATCTAGTAGTAGCTACCCTTTTTTTGCTATTCACCATTTCCGAGTGTAAATTTACATACTAAGTGCAGACTTCCATGTTTCCAAATCCTCAAATCAGAAGGTAGAGCCTGCTAGAACAGGATTTATGAGTGGAGGCTCCAGCTCTGGTGTGGTGACCTCTCTGTGGTAAAGTATAGGGGAAAGTAACAACATTTAAAAATTATTTAAAAATTATTAAAATATTTTAATTTAAAATAAAGATGAAATTTCCTTAAAATAATTATTATTAACTTAGAACAAAAAAGTACAGCACATTAACTCATCAAATTAAATGTTTAATAAACAATTACATACATTATATTAATATTTATCATTATTATTCATTAAAATAATGTAAAACTATCACCCTATCATTTTTTAATAATAATTATTTTATAAATGTATGAAAACCTATTTGCTTAGTTAATTGTAATTACTACATTTTTTAATGAAAAGTTTAAAATGTGCATTCAGTTATTCATTAAACAAAAATGTAAAATAAATGTACTTAATTAAAAATATTTTTAAATGGAATGTAACTTTTAACACTATATATATATATATGTATGTGTATATATATATATATATATATATATATATGTATATATACCAGCTTCCAAGTTTCACAGGGTAACCGTACTCATCAATGAAAAAAGCACTCTCGGGCGTGAGTTGCATGAATTTATTGAAAAGGACTCTGGCCAAACAGACGCGTTTCGGCTGTCGCCTTTTTCGATGTTTATCGGACGCGCCAAAGCCACCATTTTTTTATATACAATGCATTTTAGTGTTGGCAACACAAACAAAGGACCATGATCACAATCACAAATGCGAAGGCGAATAATGCCGCCATTTTAACACTGTGCAATTTCATTTCTCCAGTGGCTGTTCTTCATCAAATGTTCGAATGAAGTAGCGTCACGGATACATATTATTTACATTATTAATATGTTTATACATTTCACATTGTTACGTGATCTGCTTCTATCGCATTCATTATTAACGTGTAGTATCGTTCAGTCAACCAATATCTCACACTGTATGGGTCATTTTGCCACAAAATTGCACATACATGTATATACAGTGTCAAAATGTCTCTATCACACTCGTTGAATACCTTATATATATAGATAGAAGCACTGTGTCGCTCTGTGCAGCCCCCCATGTGAATCCTCGACGGCTTCGTGGATCAAGATCCCAATTTTTAAAAAAATACACCCACTCACAGTCCCATTCACACAACCACTCACACACCTGTACAGCCACTCACACATCCACCCAGAGACCCACAAAACCACTCACACATCCACTCACAGACCTACACAGCCAGTCACTCACACACCCACCCACTCAAGCAGTCACACATCCACTTACACATCCACACAATCACTTACACACCCATGCAGCCACTGACACACCCACTCAGAGACCCAGAAAACAACTCGCATACCAATACAGCCACTCATACACCCACTCGGAGACCCAGAAAACCACTCACACACTCACTTACACACTCATACAGCCACTCACACACCCATAAAGAGACCCAGAGAACCACTCACAGACCCACAGATGCACACGTACACACCCATACCACCACTCACAGACCCACACAGCCAGTCACACATGCACTGACACACCCACCACACACTCACACACCCAGACAACCCCTCTCACACCCAGGTTACAGGGACATTACAGTTAGTAAATAGCATTAAAAAACATAGAAACTCACTGAAAAAAAGCAAAGTTCAAAGGGACATTATAGTTAGGAAACAGCATTAAAGAACCATAGAAATTCACTGAAGAAACCAAAGGTTACATGAATATTATAGTTTGGAAATAGAATTTAAAAAACCTTAGAAATTCACTAAAACCCAAAGGTTACAGGGACATTATAGTTAGGTTCAGATTTTACACACAAAGAACCATTGAAATTTTCTGCAGTTATAGTTATCTCGAGTATATAAGTATATATAAATATATTTACCTCGTGTGCGTGCCCTCTTCTTGTTCTGAGGAAGTAGGTTGTGTGGGATATATATATATATATATATATATATATATATATATATATATATATATATATATATATATATATATAGGCTGGAATATATTTACAACTGTTTTGGATCCTTTCGGCTTTTAGAAGTGTAGTTTATAAATAGCAATGAGCTTACTATTTTGTGGGTTTATATTTGCATGTCCTTTCCATAACCCCTCCTTATTCCACCCTAAGCCTCTCTGCATCCCTCCCCAAGGCCCTCCCATTTAGTAATAAGTATTACCCATTTTACAGCTACTCCCCCAGGTCCTCACACATTTGCTACTAAATTATATGCCTACATGTGAGGAGATCTCCCCAAGCGGGAAGAGAACTCCACGTAGAAAAGATAGGAGAGGCAGCAACTTCTGCATTTAGGTTTATGAATAACAATTTGTAGTATGTGAGTAGTGCTTTTGTAGTAAGACTAAATGTACTAGAAAGTGCAGCTGGTGAATAGGCTCCATTGTGTATCCCTCCCATATTAGTCAAGACAAAGTCTTTGTCATGAAGCGTCTGCAGGAAGGAGGGGTGGGAGTGGGAATTCAAATGAAGGCACAAAAGAGGGAAAGGGTCCTCACTGAGCTACCTAACAGTCTGTGGGGGGTAATAACACCTCTGGGGGAAATGTCTCAGGGAAGAGGTAGGGCCTCTCCTTTCACTTCAAAGAAGCATATGTATCCCTCCTTCCTTTCTTAGGTGCCTGGTCTAGTGCTGTCCATGTGGAGTGGCTTGAGAGGTGCAACAGAACCTTTGAAGAAGCCGGCTATCAGCGCATTACGGTGTGATAAAACCAAGGTTTGTACGGCTGTTCTGAAGTCAGTGGGAGGGTGGTAGCTTTGGTTGTCCTAAGTAAGAAGAGTTAAAAAGAAGGGATTTTGACAATTTAGTTTCTCCAGCAATAGCTTTAGAGTTGTTTTGTTTGATGGGCTGGAGATTTTCAGGGACAATTTGTTTTCATTAATGTGCTGATGAATGTTGATACCTTGCATCTTGGCAATTATGCTGAACAGTTCCATATAGTTATTGAATAGAGAGATAATGGATGATACCCAAAGAGTTCCATATTTTAGCAGTATTGTTGACGATTCAAAAGAGTCCATTTGTTGGATCTAGTCGACAGGAAAGATGAGAACCATTTTAGCACTCTCCGCCTATTGCTATTGTGGTGGACATAATGGTGAGAATTGTTTCATGGTTGACAGTGTCAAATGCAGATGATAAGTCCAGCCAGTGCCGGACTGGCCGTAACGGGCACCAGGCGTTTTCCTGGTGGGCTGGAAGGGTGGGGGCCGGTTTTTGACCTGTGGGGGCCACTTTTGTTACGGGGGCCGCTTTTGCAGCAGTGCTGCAATATCGGCCTCCTGTAACAAATGCGGCAGTGGTGCTTGACAGTAGCACCCGCCACATGTCCTACCCACCATCCCCTCCTCCAGGTGCGGAGCCCCCAGGGGGGAGGGGGGAGGGGGGTGGGGTGACAGTCGAGTGGAATTGCCAGGGCTGGTTTCTGGTCCCAGTCTGGCTGTGAGTCCAACTGGACTGGTATGCATGACTTAATCCCTACCTCTGAGAATGCCATAGTGCTATGAGTATCCCTGTCATGGTGAATGTCACAGTGTTATGAGTATCCCTGTCATGGTGAATGTCACAGTGTTATGAGTATACCTGTCATGGTGAATGTCATAATGCTATGAGTATCCCTGTCATGGTGAATGTCACAGTGTTATGAGTATCCCTGTCATGGTGAATATCACAGTGTTATGAGTATCCCTGTCATGGTGAATGTCCAGTATTATGAGTATCCCTGTCATGGTGAATGTCACACTGTTATGAGTATCCCTGTCATGGTGAATGTCACAGTGTTATGAGTATCCCTGTCATGGTGAATGTCACAGTGTTATGAGTATCCCTGTCATGGTGAATGTCCAGTGTTATGAGTATCCCTGTCATGGTGAATGTCACAGTGTTATGAGTATCCCTGTCATGGTGAATGTCCAGTGTTATGAGTATCCCTGTCATGGTGAATGTCACAGTGTTATGGTCACAGTGTTATGAGTATACCTGTCATGGTGAATGTCATTGTGCTATGAGTATCCCTGTCATGGTGAATGTCACAGTGTTATGAGTATCCCTGTCATGGTGAATGTCACAGTGTTATAAGTATCCCTGTCATGGTGAATGTCACAGTGTCATGTGTATCCCTGTTCCAGTGCTACGTTATGATCAGAATCCAGATTGAAAAGAGTTCAGGAGCTCACTTTTGAAAATGTGTGCCTGGAGTTGTAGTAGGACAGCTGCCTCTGTGATCTTTGCCAAGAATGGTAGCTTGGAGAATGGTCTGAGATCAAAGGATCAAGGGTGAGTTTCGTTAGAAGGGGGTGGGCTCTGTCCCAATGTTAGAGATGTTGGGGAATTACCTATTTGTGGATTAACGAAGCAATGTGCACCCACGCACTGAAATTGTTGCAGGTCCGGCCAGAGGGAGCTGCTTGCAGCTGACGAGCCACCAGGATGTGCCTGCGCATGGAGAGTAGTACTTGAGCTAAGTAACTGTACTGAGTATGTTAAACAACACAAAAGGCGACTCTGTTCGAAAGATTGCCAAACAGCATGAAACATGTCAGATGGCTGCAACGACAATGAATTGTGTAAACATTTCAATGAACTAGTAGGAAGTTGGGAGGTACAGTATCAGCATGCCAACAGTGTCCTCCGCTACCGAAATGATTTAAAACATTTCAAAATATGAAGTGATTTTCATTTGTGCTCCCACCATTGAAATGATTTAAATCATTTCTTATAATGACATTTTATGAACCATAAAATGTCAAGTTTGTTGAAGGATGAGTATGTGCGGCACTTAATTTCAGCTGGTAGTTGCAGGTGGGGCCCGGTGGCAATCCTTTTATTCGCCACCAGGGCTTATTTTTTTATTTTCACACTTTGACACAGAGCAAGAGAGTGAAAGGCAGAAAAGGGAGGAAGATGGAGGACGGGAACTGTAGGAAAACATTGACAGAGTAGGGTAGAAGGAACGAAAAAGAACTTACAAGAAGGAAATACAGTGGCAAAGAGGAATTACAATTAGACAGTCCTGGTATTCACAAGCCTGACATTTAGTAGCACCAGCGGCCATTTCTGGAGAAAACTTTGGCCCCTGACACTTGTTATTTTACAAATTAAGCTTCGGCTATTTGGTGGTAGTACTTAGTGGTATCAGCGGCATATCCTCCACTATGGCGGAGGAGCGTACCCCCTAAAAACGTCAGGAAAGGAAAAATAAAACAACACTCGTTTTATTTTTCCTTTCCTGCTGAGTCTTGGGGGGCGGGGCCTGGTAGTGATAGACACTGAGGGGAGTAGCAGTGCACTCCCATCACTGCGCATGATGGTTTGGCTGGCCGGCCGTCTGAGGCCGGCCAAACCATCATGCGCAGTGAAAGCTCTCTCCGACAGAGCAGGCACAGACTCAGTCTGTCCTGGAGCGCAAATCGATGGCGTTCGGGCCAATCCTGAAGCTGCTCTCAAGCGTGAGAGCAGCTTCAGGATTGGCCGCATGGCATTCTGGAAGCCTATGCCTTCCTGACGAGGTGAAGAGGAGAAGAAGCACGCGACGGGGGCGGCTGCAGGTAAGTTTATTTAATTTTTTTACCCCCCCCCCGCGACCCCTAGTGCCCCCTCCCCCCTTAAGCAGATGTTTCTATTCTGTATTAGTTTAATTGAAATTGATAGCAGTTCGAAAGAGAAGGAGGAGGACTGCTATTGCATAATTCTGTTTGGTTTTGTGTGTTATGGCTAGGCCTCCTCCATTCTTGTTAGGAGTATCTTTGTTTAGAATGCCATAGCCAGGGGTGTAGCTTTAGTGGGGGATGTTTGGGGTGTGACACCCCCCAAATAAATCCATTCTTGGCTTAATAGTTGGGCCTGGTGGCTCTGAGTCAGGTCTGTCATGTCTTTGTCGGTTTTTCTCGTCATGACCCAAGAATGAAATACAAAACAGTGACCTTTGATTTAAGCAGGAGAGAGAGAGATAGCCATCTGGTGGCTGAATTTCAAAATGTAAAACCAGATAACCTGCAATCAATAGCGGCTTCCCTGCGTGTCCAAACTATGTGATCCTCTAGAAATATTTTATGTCACAGGGGCCATTTATCTGTATTATGACATATGAGCGCACTTTAAAGTAACAGAGGTCATGATGTACTTTGTACAAGCACCTCTTGTTGCTCCCTCTATAATAAGAGTCCAGGCAACGTTTAGGCTTTACATGATTACTGACTTGTCTCTTAGTTCACCAGTGGCATATTCTTGTAGGGGGCACCAGTCATTACTGTTTCTAAGTCACATCCAGCACGAGTGACCCCCACTCCGACACAGAACACCTCCACTTCCAGATCCAGACCAGCCCCAGGACTACGCTACGCGGCACCCTCATCTACAGACCACCGGGCCCTCGCACCCAGTCCGCAACCACCATCGCCGAGCTCGCCGCACCCCAGGCAATCACCTCCACAGACTACATTCTTCTCGGGGACCTGAATTTCCACCTCGACAACCGCAACGACCCCCACTCCATCACTCTCCTCGACAGCCTCGCCAACCTCGGACTGAAGCAGCTGGTCAACACACCCACGCACAGAGCTGGACACACTCTGGACCCTATCTTCGCGGGAGGAACAAACATCCGGTTCAGCCACACCACCCAGCCGCCCTGGACGGACCACCACTGCGTCCATTTCACCTTCAACACCACCACCGCACCCAAGCCCGCCCCGCGACCACCACAAAGAAACTGGAGCAAGGTCACAGAGGAACTCCTCAACACCACCCTCCGCCAAGACCCCCCCAGCGCCACGACCGACACTAACTCCGCAGCCACAGAACTCCACCGCTGGATTGCCCGCTGCGCCGACATACTCGCACCCCTCCGGCACCCCGCCAAGCAACGCCCGCTGAAGGCCGCCTGGTTCACCACAGAACTACAGGAAGCCAGATGCTCTTGCAGATGCCTATAGAAAACCTGGCGAAACCAGAAAACCACGGAACAACCACAGGAGCGCCCTGAAGGAATACCACCAGCGCATAAGGGACACCAAACGGACCTTCATAAGTGACAAAGTCCAGACCGACGCGACCAACGCCAAGGAACTGTTCAGCGTCATACAGCAGCTCGCAAAACCACCCAGCGAAGCCACGGACGTCACACCTTCCCAGCAACTCTGCGACAAGCTCAGCTCATACTTCCACCGGAAGATCAAGGACCTCTACGACAATTCCAGTGAACCGACGCTGGACATCACCTCCCCCCCCATCGCGGCCGATCAGCCAACCATCTCGACCTGGAAGCCCGCTACCGTCGAACACATCACCGCTACCATGCATAAAACCCACTCAGGAGCCCCAACGGACCCCTGCCCACCGCACATATTCCACAGGGCCGCCGCCGCCATCGCACCCGAACTTGGACTGACCATCAACGCCTCCTTCACGTCCGGCATCTTCCCAGACGACTGGAAGCGGGCGGAGGTTAAACCCCTCCTCAAGAAGCCCACGGCCGACCCAACAGACCTGAAAAACTACCGGCCCATCTCTCTCCTCCCTTTCGCAGCCAAAGTCACCGAGAGACTCGTGAACGCTCAGCTGACCACCTTCATCGAAGATAACTCCATCCTAGACGCCTCCCAGTCCGGATTCCGCAGTAACCACAGCACTGAGACCGCTCTCCTCGCCGCCACAGACGACATCCGCATGGTACTCGACCAGGGACACACCGCGGCCCTCATCCTTCTAGACCTCTCCGCAGCTTTCGACACCGTCTCTCATCGCACTCTTGCAGCCAGACTTCATGACGCAGGGATACTAGGAGCTGCCCTTGACTGGATCCGATTCTTTTCTCTCCGGCAGAACCCAGAGGATCAGACTCCCTCCCTTCCTCTCCGAACCCACCGACATCAACTGCGGAGTGCCCCAAGGCTCATCACTCAGCCCCACGTTCTTCAACATCTACATGGCCCCCCTCGCCGCCATCGTCAGACAGCATGGGCTCAGCATTGTATCCTACGCGGACGACACCCAGCTCATCCTCTCACTCACGAAGAATCCCGAAGACACCAGACTCAGCTTCCAGGAGGGAATGAAGAATGTGGCAACCTGGACGAAAGACAGCTGCCTGAAGCTCAACTCAGAGAAGACCGAGGTCCTCATCCTCGGACCCTGCAACTCCGCCTGGGACAACTCCTGGTGGCCCTCTGCCCTCGGGAACCCACCCACTCCTACAGACCACGCACGAAACCTCGGAATCATCCTCGACTCTTCCCTCTCCATGAACCGCCAGATCAACGCCGTCGCCTCCACTAGCTTCAACTGCCTGCGCATCCTCCGCAAGACCTTCAAATGGATCCCCCCCGACTGCAGAAAGACCGTCACCCACGAGCTCATAACCAGCATACTGGACTACGGCAACGCCCTATACACCAGAATCAACAGATCTCTCCTACACAGACTCCAGACCATCCAGAATGCCGCTGCCAGACTCGTCCTCGGGACTCCACGCCACGAACACATGACCCAACACCTACGAGACCTCCACTGGCTCCCTGTCAAGAAGAGGGTGACCTTCAAACTCCTCACCTACGCCTACAAATCCCTCAACAACATCGGACCCAAATACCTCAACAAGAGATTATCCTTCCACGAACCCAAGAGAAATCTCCGCTACTCCGACCTCGCCCTGGCAGAGGTCCCCCGCATCCGCAGAAACAGAACAGGCGGGAGAGCCTTCTCCCACATTGCGGCCAAGACCTGGAACGAGCTCCCCGTGAACATCAGACACTCCCCAAACCTGCACACATTCAGGAAGGACCTCAAGACCTGGCTCTTCGACTGATCCGGAGCTCCCCCCCACCCCCCAGCACCTTGAGACCCTCACGGGTGAGTAGTGCGCTATATAAACCCCTGATTGATTGATTGATTGATAAGTCCATGTTTAATAATTGTCTGTCTATGCAGTGATGTAATCTGATGTACTAAGTTGAAACACTTCTGAAAGTTAAAGAAACACACATTTTAATTTGAAGAGATTGTATCATATTTTTACATTATGTTTGCATGGCAAACGTTTTTATGGCTCGGCTCATGTATGGACTCTTCGAGCCAAGCCAGACCCATGGTTCGGCTCTGGCTCAGTTTGCCCTATTGATTTGCCTGCACGCCCTCCTCTGTTTGCAACTTGGGCTTAGTACATGGGGCCGTCAGTCACTTGGTAAAATGATTTATAAAATGCAAGGACTGGAAACCTGGAGCCCACCACATGCACCAATTTGACAACTCTACCATCAAGGTTTCTTGTAGGAGAGATGAAGAACAGTGCATGCATTAAAAATGCACTTAAAATAAGTGATCCTAGGGCCGTTGCGTTGTACGTGACTGTAGTCATGAGTTCCCAGGGAGAACTACCAGGCCCAGGTGGGACCGTTAGGGGTGTAGCTTCAGCTGGGGTGTTTGGGGGTATGACACTCCTCAAATGCATTTTTGGCTTGGTAGTTGAGCCTGGGGACCCTGAGTCAGGTCTGCTGTGTCTGTGTTCTTTTTTTCTCGTCCTTTTTTCACTAAGATGTTTTAACTTGTTCAATTTTTGGATCAGTATCGTAAATATATATAGTGACTGGTTAACCAAAAAGTAGTAAATCTACACCCGTAGAAGTACTCTTTGAATGGGTACAAATTCACTACTTTTTGGAATTCACAAACATAGGCAGTGTTTGCAAAGTGTCAGGTTTCCAAGCGTACTACTGGCAATCAAACAGCCAAAAGGTGACGGGATGAATGCTTGCAAATTGTCTCACCAATGGCAGTCACTCAGTTTGCATTCAAACCCATTGTTTTTCACCCACTGTGCCCATCTAGACAGAGGTCCTCCTAATACAAATCAGTTCTCACCCTGTTTATTTTGGGAGCAGTCTATCCTGAACCTTGCTCATCTCACCCCTCCATCCTCCGGCCAACTACTTTTCTATTTGGGAAATTTGAGAGTCACACCCCGAATCTCATTGACTAAGCTACAATCTCATTGACTAAGCTACGCCTCTGGCTGTAGCCATTTGGTAAGAGGATGTCAAACGAGAGTGGTAAGTAGTCAGAGAACCACGTTTCTGTGACTTATAAAGCTGAGATAAGTGTCTGCTCTAGTCTTCCCAGGAATGCGCAGTGGCGTAGCTAGGCCTTTTGCCGCCAATGGCTGTCCCAGTCTTTGTTGCCCCACAGCGGCCGTAAGAACAGGTGGGGGGTTCGGGTGAACGAATCCTGTATTTGCTGCCCGGCGAGGCCACATGTAAGAATAGGGGGCATGGGTGCGAGGCCGCCTCCCTCTTGCTACGCCACTGGGTATGCGGCTGCCTTAGAAGACAGACGGTCAAATGTGGAAGATTGTGTTCCACAGCTGAGCGGTTGATGCATTCCAGAGTCTGCATGCTACAAAGCAGAGAGTTAAGTAATCCCAAGAGGCTAAAGGAGATGTCGGCAAAGCCATTGACACCCTCTCAGTAAAATGTAGCCCGCAGTGTCGGTGAGCGGAGAAACCTGCAACAGCAGGGTGATGTAATTTCGATGCCTCGCCACCTCTGTCATGGAGAGTTCCTGGAGGAGGCTGTGTAGCAGCTAGATGGACCTTCATAAGAGGCGTGGCTCCCAAGATGCTTTGTGGACTCACTAGACGAGTGACGGTGCAGGAACAGAGGGTGACAACAACAAGGGCTCTGCGGCTTAGGCAGGTCTCCACTCTGCACATAGCTCAGTGTGAATGGACAGCCACTGGCTACAGCTGCCAGAACCTTTTAGACGAGCTGGCGACTGAGATAACTGATGTTGGGAAGGCAGGAGGGTAACTGGGAGTCTTGGTGCTTGGCAAGGTGCTGGGCCAGACTTTAGAGAACACCGGCTCTAAACTCCCAGTGTTTCCTGATACGGCAGGTTGAAAATCACAGTTGGGCAGAGTCAGCGAGTTTGGCAGGGTGAGAGACTCTGATACACCTACTTCTCAGCTTTGACGCTCTCTAGGTCTTCGTCTCAGAGGGTGTTCAGCTGTTGACACAGAGGACAGTGCCCCTTCCAGTTGAAGAGCTATTTTGATGCAAAGTTAGCCCAAGATGATCTCAGCATCCAAAGATTGTCATAACCAATGCATAGTTGTCAGAGTTTTCTTGGTGTTTTATGTCTTACAGCCTGTGGCTGTGCAGGACCTAGGTGGCTGGCATGTGGCTCCTCACACGTCGGTCACCTTGGTATGGATGGAAGGGTGAATGGCTAGATAGAGTTTTAAGGATGTGTGGATTTTGTGCGTATAATGGATGAACTGATAACTAGTTTGTGTGGATGGTGTGGTTGGGTTGATGAATGGCAGCAGCACTGAGAGCACAGAGACATCATTGGACACATTGGTAGCAGGGTCGTGCTGGCCTTTAAGGCAGTCAGGCAGTTTCCGATGGGCTTGTTTGACAGGTCAGTGTGGCTGTCCATTTTGCTGATATTAAAAAAACATTGCCTGCAGCAAGGTAAAATCTATGCAGTCTCCCACACCTTGCAAAACACTTATGCAGTGTGTCTTTTCAAGTTGAAACCACCCCAATTTGTAAATTTTGGCCACGTTTTTTTGGCTGTGTAAATTGTTAATGGGAGCCACTTTTGCTATGGTACTCCAACTTATTTGATGTCCCAGTTCGATGCTGACTGCAAGGGTGCATTTTGGACAGCAGAGGCAGCACTGAAGCACAACATTTTGTAATAAAAGAATCCTGGAATATAGTCGCCGACTAGCCATTTATTTTTTTCCCTCATGACCAGTATTTTAATGTACAGGATGGTAAAAAAAACTAGGAAAATCCTTTAGAGCTGGTATTTTTCCCTTTATCCTTAAATACTTTAAACAGAAAATATATGAAGATGTCACTTTAAAATGTGTTCTAAAGCTTCAGTAATGATCCAAGACTGGTAAGTAAAGTAAACAAAAACTGAAAGGCCAAGTTAAAAATGAGTACAGATGATTTTCTTTAAAGTCCTGTTAATATCATGTCCGGGCCTCTGCAGAATCTTACAACGTGAACAAATGACCAGTATTTTTCTCCAGGAAAGGTAGCAAACCTATTCTAGGAGGTTAAAGGAGAACACAGACAGCAATACCACACATCACTGACATAATTCAATCACAGTGATGCTAGGAGGCCATGAAGAAAAGCAGAGCAGAGGTAGCCCCAGCTGAAGTATTGTGTGTATATGTATGTGGTATTTGTGTAATGCGAACCTACCAAAAACCAGCACAGCAGTGTACTATTCCAAAAGAAAAACTAGAAACGGCATCAAATCATCCACTGTAATGTGCACCCCATGAACTGCGACACCCTTATGTCATTGACGTTGTTGCGACCCCTCAAGTTCCATTTTTTTGAAAACTTGACGACTAAACGTCACACATAGTAAAAACATGTCTTTGGTTTTGGGACATCTTTCAGTGCTGCATTTTAGGGCACTCCTACTAGACATCCCTGTCCTTTTATTTTTGGGGAGGGGACGGGCAGCAAATTGCTGCCTGCACCTTCACCTTAAAAAAACTATTTACCTATCCATCTCGGATTGGTGAATTAAAAAAAAAAATGGTGCGCTCGTCATTTTAAAGGAGCGCATGCATTATGCACGTCTACAAAATGACACAGCTGTTGCAATTGTGTCATTGCACCTTTTTTTTACCTTTGGCCATGCTACACCGCATCTTGCTGATGCTGTACAGCATCACCTAAACATTTGCGGATCCTCCGCTATGGCGGAGGAGCACTGCCCCTCCTGCCTCAAAACAGCAGGAAAGGAAAAATAAAATGATAATAAACACATTTTATTATTATTTTTCCTTTCATGCTCAGTCTTGGGGTTAGGGCCAGGGGATGACAGGCACAGGGGGAGTGGTAGTGCACTGTGATTCAGTGCGCATGACGCTTTGGCCAACCAAACTGTTATGCGTATTGAAGCTCTCTCCAACCCCAGTTGCATTGCTGGGTTGAAGAGAGCAGGCACAGGCTCCCAGTCTCCCTGGGAGCGCAAATTCAGAGTGCTCAGACCAATGCTGATGCTGCTCTCATGATGAGAGCAGCATCAGGATTGGCTGCAGGGGAGGCTGGGAGCCTGTGCCTGCTAGGAGAGGAACAGAAGAGCGCAATGCGACCGGCTGCAGGTACATTTTTAAAAAATGTATTAATTTTTTCATGTTGCCCCGTGACCCCATGACATCCCCTCCCCCCCCGCCTCACCACTCCGACACAACACCGGCTGCTACTGCACCTAAAGGTACTGGCAAAGTTATAGATCTCAAAGGTGAGACCTATTGGATTGCCAACGCCAGCGTCGGATTGGTAACGCGGGCACTCAGGCAATGCCCGAGGGGCCGGTATCCGAATTCCAGCTGTGGGCTGCTTTTTTGGCAGCCTGGGGGGCCGATTTGGGCGGTTTCTGCGTTGTTCGATGCCGCCAGCAGCCCAGTGGGTGCCTGAGTGGCCGTTCTGGAGGTAGATGGGCGTCCATTACCTCTCTCTTATCAACGGCAGAGGTGTCAGTCCCTTTCTCGCGCTGGGCCGGCCCATTAATATATGCATATTGAGCAGGGGTAGGGGGCCTAGGCAAAAGTGGCCTCACTTGTTTTCAGGTGTTTTTCACCAGTGTAAACTAATCTGTGCATTTTTTTAACAAGAAAACATGCCTCTGTTAGAGACCCCCACCCACCCACCTCCGTTCTTTTTATAAAATTTCGCCGAAGCAGTGTTTTGCAGAAAGGCAATATGCAAATGTGGGCCACTTTTTTAGCGTGCCCGGGACGATTTTTAATCCCAATCCAACCCTGGCCAACGCATTTAAATACTTTCTGAAGAGTCTACTCATTGGCCTTTAGCCATCTCCACAGAGTAACTGGAAATTTACCGAGTGGCTGCGAGTATTGGGTGGGGGTCATTCCTGTGAAGTCACAAGGTCCGGGGTCAAATGATTCCTGACACCACTTAAGCTACCCCAGTCGGTGTCTGAGGTGCAAATAATCACAGAGCATGGTTCCTTTCTACTGAAGAAGAGAAGGTTTGGGGGTACATCTCACCATTTCCGAAGTGCAGCCTGCTGTGATTGAGTGCCCGCGTGCGGAATCCCTGCGACAGAAGAGCCAATGTCAGCGCTGCTGTCTGCTGTCTGCTTCCCTGTCATCCATGTGAAAGTGTCCCAATTAGGCTGCATTAGTCGCTCAACGTGTTAAAGTATTAGGAACAATTAGGAGTGAGATGGGCTCACAGATGTAACTGAGCCGCCTGAGGGCCTTTGAGAGCCAGGCAGAGCTCAAGTTTTTCCTGCGTCCATAGTACAGAAAAGGGGCCGCAGCTGGTCTAGTGTGGTGTGAGTGCAAACCTGGTTTTGGCGGAACGTCCGGCATCCCAGGAGGTGGGGCCTTAACAGACGCAGCTAAAGCCAGACACGTTCTGTTTTGCCATAAATCTGTCACTGTTCTAACTTTCACAAGATAATCCCACCCCTTCTAGAAGTAGTCCTATTCCAATACTTTCCTTTAAAAGCAGAAGGAAGGTAGGGTACCAGAATATCATTGTCAGAATATCATCTATCATAAATCTTGCCTTCTAAATATCGTTTGTAAAATATTGCCCTTTTGGAATTAATACTCGTAAATCAAACCCATTGGACAATATTTTTGTGTATGATATTTAGTGCACAATACGATTGTCAGATGAGATTTCTGAATACTTTTTAACATGCTTTCGGAGGGAAGGTAAGGGAATAGGCCACATTTTTTAGGAGGGGTTACTTTATTATTGTAATGGAAGTCTTAGAACATTTGAGTCAAGTGTATTTTTTGATGTCACAGTAGCATCACCCTGCGGGGAGAGTAAAAATAAGAGCATGCTAGTGTGATGCTTCCTTGCTCAGTAAAAATGGTAGGACATTGAAAGTAGTTTAAACACCACTCTTGCAGATGCGCCACCATGCTGGGTATCGCCCAGTTTTCCATTCAGACAAGCCCAGCTGCACTGCTCACTTACTTTGCACCCAATTTTTAGTAGTTTTAGAGAAATTACTCATTTTGTGTTTGGTATGATACTGCACTGTGAATATACTATACAGGATTTCTCCCTCCCTTTCAGAACCAGTTTGGGAGCCACAGCGCACTCCGGGGTTATAAGGCCTCAATGAAGGTGATTTTATCTGTTTGCCTCTGATGTCCCGAGACTGGCCTACTAGGGCCCTTAAGACTGCTCTTGACTCCGAGGGTAGTGGCTCAAGCAGTCCAAGGCTTTCTTAGAGATGTAGTGTCTTAGAGACTCAGAACTCTGCAGCTCACGAAAACGCACAACATATTATGATTGTCCAGCCATTGCTTTAAGTCATAAGAAAAAGTACTCTATTCTACATACAATGGGCAAAATATAATGCAGAAATCACTAGAACGTAATACCTGGTGGAAATACAAATACTAAACAAGGGAACTAGGCAGCTAAGGCCTCACAGTGTAATAAGTGGTTCAACTTCTGCTCTTTCCTTGACCCTGAAGGTCAGTCAATTAGCTTTCTGTGCCACTATGGTGTATTGCTTTGGGAGGCCACCTACAAATGAATAGGTGTAACTGGCAGTCTTTACACTGGCGTGGTCCTCAGTGGGACCTTCTACCTCATAATGTGGTGCAGGGGAACCAGTCTGAGAGGCGTGCTGCTCTTCTGCAGGCACCCAATCACAGCTTCTTCGTTCTCTTGGCCGTGCCTCTTCTCCTCTGCAACTACAGTCTAGCAGAACAGTAGGGGTTGGACACGGTAAAGTTACAGATTCACACATGATGTCACAACCCCAAACAAGACCCCCTGCCCAGCAAGAGAAGATCCCACCCGGACATCCTCCGTTCAAGCGTGGGCGCTTCACCAGCCTGTGGATTGGTAGTTCATCGGAGAATTAAAGTTGACCCCTGGAGTGTCTGTTTCTACATCTTGCTTACAGTGGAGATCCAAAGATGTGTTCCACAGTTCCCACTGTCATTCGTGACATACACACTCCTAGCACCTCCCTTCACACATACAGCATCCTTTTATTCCTAACAATGCACAATGAATGCAGCAAAAGACCAAATTGCATAATACTGGACACCCTATTTCAACAAACAGCAGAGGCCAGTAGGACAACCATAATATGTAAGGAACATGTAAAATTGCTTACCGTGTCAATATACAGAAACAAACTGCTAACACTGTACATCTATGGCTATAGTTTGAGTCAACAGTAGACGCTGTCATGCTAAAGGGCACTCATGGTGTACCCCTCCTGACCATAGAGTCTCGCTCTGGGTTTCAGTCCATAACTCAATGGTCCTCAGTATGCATGAATGATTGTTGTGTGCACTGAGGCCAATTAAAAAAGGTCAAAGCACAACATACGTATTTTATAGGTCACTCAGCGCAGGGGTGCAATCTTAAAAAAGTCATGCAGGGAGACATTCCCCTTCGAAGTGTTCCATATCTTCTTCTGTCTACTGAGTCTGTTAATTTCTTCATAATCAGAGCCACAAACAATTCAATTGCATCCTTTATTAGAATTGGAACCAATTGTTGAAAACATTTGAAAATATATACCCTAGTGTATGCAAAGCTGACCCTAATATTTCTTTGAATAGTCCTAACATACTCTTTCTAGCTGTTCTAATAAGTGTTATGCCTGGTGTGCTAAACAAAATAAATATAGTTTCTAACCCTTCAATAAATTAACGTGCATAAGTAGCCTGTAAAAATTGTGCTAATTTAATTGCACAGCGTGTAACTTGATCTTCATAGAAGTCTTTCAGTGTTTCTTGTTTCTATAACAATGTTATTATGCTTGCCAACTTAAGATTTGCATCTGAGAGTTTGTTAGTATTTGGCCAGTGGAGGGTAGTTATTATTTCTTGTGTTGGCGGACGTAGTGTATAACCACAATATTCAGTAGTGACTAAATATGTGAATCCTTTGTTAAGTTTCAAAATAGAAACAATTTTTCATTGTTTTTAGAATCTCAGAAATGTCTATTTTTGGTAATATGTTTAGTTTACTATTAGCTGTAGTTATTTGGAGTTCATCACAAAAAAATATTTGTTTACATATACGTGAAGTTACTACTGAACTTTAACAGCCTTTTGCATTTAAAAATATGGGTCGCTATTTAAGTAAAGAATGTATTGAATATTGAATTTACCATGCATATTTGAAGATTGAGTGCCCTAGCTGTGTGTACCGCCCATCATTTTTCTTTACGAGACATTCTTCAACTTGTAACACATTAATAGGTATCATAATAAATCCAAGTAGGAACCCTGTAATAATTGATTTTTCATATGAAGTATAAGCCAATAATTCAAACTCTTCTATTGAAATTAAATTATAGATAGAATCTCACTTAGCTTTTATGGATGATTGCTCCGAATATATAACAAAATATTTCAACATCACTAACATGGTTCCATGGAACTCTGTGATTTCAGTTCTTGTCTGCAATTAAATATAGTTCTAAACTCTTCCTGTTCATATCTATAATTTTCTGATGTGTTCTTCACAGCATCAAAAGTAAATGACCTTTTATATGAAATTGAATATATTTTCATCTTTATCATTTGAAATCATTTTCTATTCTATTAAATGTTCCCTGAATGTTTTTCTGCATCTACTTCTCTTATGAAGAGTTTCTCCAGCAGATTAATGTTTTAAATGCATAGCAGTTGATGCAATGAACTCAAGTTTCATTATTTTCTGTTATTTTGAACTTTAACAAAAAAACATAAATATTCACGTTTTCATACAATACATCTATGTGTTGTTTTATGGTTTCTTGTGAAAAATCACTCACTCCCTTTTGACAGAATTCACAAATAATATAAGGGTTGTTGTGTATTCTGATATATTTAGGGTCTGCTATATTCACCATTGGTCCTGCTTCTCCTTTGCCAAATCTTTTATAACATTAATTGGTGTGCAAACCACAAACAGAAGTTCTTCCAGATTCAGGAGACATATTGTTGAAAGTACCATTAGCAATCAATGCTTTCTTTTCATCTTCACTCAGTGCTGTCTCCCATTTGAGAAGTGAGAATAATTTTCTTTCAGTGGTAAAGGTATTAACAGCTCATTAACAGTAGAAAAGCCTGCATACATTACCTATTGAATAGTACAATTCATATATACAAAATATTCTGAAAAATAACACACTAAAAGTAAAGTATCTGACCCTTGAATCTGCTACCTTTCTGTTCCCCATGCCCATTTTCTGGTATTGTTGATTCCAAACACAATAACTTTCTCTGCATATTCATCTAACAATCGTCTTGAATAAATCACCTTGTGTCTGGAAATAAACATACAAATGAAGCTTGTTGTATTCTGGTTATAAAAATACATCCAGCATCATTTTTGCATTTCAATGGAGATTTAAAACATGGGCATTTTTCTTCAATGAACCACCCACTGTACCCATTGCTGGTGCCAATATAATGTTCTTGATGATTATGAGATATATCGACACCAATAAAGAAGAAGTACGTGGTTCCTCGGTGAATACAGAGTATTTATTGCAGGTCGTGAAAGGAAGGGGATTCTTCCTTTCGGAACTGGTGCCCTCACACACCCAGCAAGCTAGGTGTCATGCTTCATCATCTGGGCCTGCTCCTCGTCGGGTCGGCGCTGCAATACCCGACGGGCACCCAAAAAGGGGCTCTTTATCGGAGATCTTTTGTTCCTTGCCGGTGGGTGCCGTGGGTGTAAGGGCCCTTTTGATTGTGTGGATGTAGTATTATGTGAAGTGAGTTAAAACAAGTCAGGGTGCCTTATGGAACATATTTTATTCTTGGTAGGCCCCCTGCCTGATTTAAAATAGAAAAGGAGAGGCGTCTATCTGACTATAATGGGTCAAGATCAGGGCGCTCTATTCCTAGTGGGTCAACATGTTTCTCGCCATTGTTGTCTTAAGGATCAAAGGCGATTCTTCAGGACCGTAAAGTGAGTCTATCTACACCCAGTGGTGTGGTGAACTACCTACCACTCTTGGATAAGCGGGTTGTGCGCCCGTTGTTTCTATGGACGACCTGTACGTGAGAAAAAAAGGGTATATATACTCTCAAGGACACAGTTGACCACAAGTTCCATCGTGCTTCCAAACAGATACTCTGTATTAGGTCCATGACTGACATTGGTGATCAATAATATCAATAGTGGTTCGCTATTCATATCACCCAAAAAGTGTGTTCCTGAACGAAGTCTTCTGGTAACACATACATATTGTTGAATAAAACCAATTACTTTAAAACATTAATACAATGGTGAAGAAATAGTAGTAAAACAATTGGGTGATCAGAGGCCTTTTTCATGCAACTCACCCAATCACTAATTGAATCGTGCCTCGTCAGTATCCAGCGGGCCGTGGACACATATAAGTTATGTGTCTGGAAATTGATAGATATAAGAAGAGATTCATAGTCAGGTGTGAGGAAATCACAGGTTAGTATAGAACTGCTTCTATAACTACAAGGATAGCCTCGTAAAGTAGCGATCTTCCAGTGGTCCTGGCCCAATGGGTTGCTCTTTCAAAATAAGTTCCTGTCCTCACTTGGCGGATTCTCAATGCCCCTCAATCCTATGGCACTCAGTTCGGGCAGTAGTGCGGGCGCCAGCACCACCGGTGACCCCAATGGGTGATAGTAGTCACTGCGGTACTAAGCGCGCACATCGCTACAAACAAGCTGTCACCACCCCTATGAATTGGCATTGCGTTCCCATCAAGTAGTTACTTGATAACTCATGTGAGAGATAGCAATCTGTTCCCCAGGCGCTTACCTCTGTAGTCGGTGCCGTCTGAGGTCCCTTATTTTTAAGCGTATCAAATACTCACCTGCTTTCAATGAAAGCCGTGTGGTTGACCTACCCCTCTCCGCTGGATCCGGGAAGGTAATGGACTAGTAGAAACTGTCCTTTTATATACCTGCAGGCGAGCCAGCTCGGGCGGGGCAGGGAAGCCGATCGGTTTCAGCTGGTGCTGCTAAGCATCATGTGACGTCTAAACAAGAAATGTGGCGGCCATCTTAGACTGGTGTGGAGTGCCTATAGGGAGAAAGGTGGCGGCCATCTTAGACTGGTGTGGAGTGTCTATAGGGAGAAAGGTGGTGGCCATCTTAGACTGGTGTGGAGTATCTATAGGGAGGTATTCCTTTCTACTCATTGCATAATAATAACCACATCTTAGATAGGGGCCCCGTGCTGGTATCACCGGAGTTGGTGAATAAAAGGGGTGGAAAATGTGTTTGCACATGACATAAAGGAAAGGTCAAAGATGCCGAGGATGTAGCGGCCATCTTAGGCTGGTGTAGAGTTTCACTTGGAATATGTATATGTATGCTCAGTGCATTCTGGTAACCCATTTACCAATTGCGGTCCCATGGTGATGTCACTGGAACTATTGCTGGAATTCTTAGTGGGGTAAATGGGCGCGGTGTTTGCCAATGTTGGTCCCATATTACGTAAAGCGGGAGAAGCCTGGTCGAGTATCGTGTGTACATGCTATGACCATCTTGGGGTGTTCAGGATCTTAGTGCTCCGGGTATCAAGTTAGGGGTGTTATATTCATGAGTCGTACCCTGGTTTGGGGTTGGACAGTTGTGGGGAGGTTGTTAATATCGAATGCAGGGTAAGGGTCAGTACCTCTCAGAGTGTCTCATATCATCTGTGATGTACTCACTGTATCAGAGGTTAGCGAGTGACCCCCACGGAATCTCATCATTGAGTCCCTGTTGGTCAGTCAACAACCGGTGTACCCATCTTTGTTCGATTCTAAAGAGGGAATTCTGTGTAATCTGAGGGTGAGTCTCTAAAACCACCCACCGCAAACTTTCAGGGGAATGTTTCAGTTCTTTGAAGTGGGTGAATAGTTTCGTGGTTACTCGTTGGCATCGGATGTTACTTTTGTGTTCTGTGATTCTGGTTTTTACCATCCTCATTGTCATCCCTATATATCTTTTCTTACAAGGGCATGTAATCATATATACACATTGAATTGTGTTACAATTGGTATGTTTTGTAATCCGCCATGTAAACGAGTCTGTGAAAGTTATTTATTTTGTGGGCGTGGTTTGGGGACATACCGCACAGGAGCCACAGGGATGGTGTCCCTGAACTGGTGGTAAATCCCATAGGGATCTTTGGTCATTCGCTCTTCCAGGTCTAGGTCTTGTATGGATCAGTATGTCCTTTAAGTTCTGAGTACGCTTGAAAGAAAACCGGGGTTTAGGGATCTGTAATGCCCCTGTGTTGAGGATCCCCCAGTGTTTATTGATCACTTTCTTTATCCGGTTGGAGTCCGAAGTAAAGGAAGTGACACAGGTTAGTATGTCAGTTTGCTCTTTAGGGGTTACTTCTAGTAGGGCCTCCCGGTGATTATTCCTAGCTCTCTTCATGGATTGAGCCACTTGTCTTTGTGGGTATTGCCTCTTGAGTAAGTTTTTTGATAAGGATTTGGCCTCTGTTTGATAGTCAATGATGGAACTACAGTTTCTCCTGATGCGTAAAAACTGTCCAAAGGGTAAATTGTCCTTCAGTGCTCGAGGATGGTGGCTGTTATATAACAGGCTATTTCTGTCAGTGGGTTTTTTGTATAAGGTGGTGTCGAGTTGGCCATCACGAAGTCTGATCTTGAGATTTAGGAATGGTAGGTCAGTGGATGAGATGGTGTGAGTGAATTTTAAAAATAATTTTTAGTGTTAATCCACTGACAGAATTCGTGGCATGTAGTCATACTGCCTCTCCAAAGAATCAATATGTCGTCTATGAATGTCTTCCACAGTCTCAGGTTGTCAGCATAGGGATTGCTGGGGTGAGAAATGACACTCTCCTCAAATGCAGCCATATAGAGGCAGGCCACACTGGGAGCAAATGTACTCCCCATGGATGTACCCTGAGACTGGTGGAAGAGTTGACCCTTATACTCAAAGAAATTCTCTGTTAGAGCTAGGGATGCGCACTCCATTACAAATGTCACAGGAGTATGTGAGGTCCATGTTGTCATCTCCATGGCTGTTTCAATAACTGTCAGTGTCGCTTGTTGGGGAATGTGGTTGACCTGGCGGGTACATAGGAAAAGGCCAGAAGGGTTGGGGCGGACCATGGTAGTTAGGTGTATTTTGGTTAGGGAAGTAAGGACGATTGGTCCTCCTGGAGTTATTACTGCCCCAACTCCTAGTACTGGAATCACTGTCAGAGGAGCCTCTTCTACTGTCGTCAGCACTTTCTTCAGAGGAATAACTATTCTTTGTAGATGTATAGTCTGCCTTTAAATAGGGGTACACTTTCTCTGTTTTGAACCTTTGGATGTCCTTCTGCAATTTGTTGACTTTCTGCTTCATTAGATAGTCTTTGTTCTCTGATATCTCATTGTTCAGTTCAGCCAACTTAGTCTTGTAAACAGTCAATTGGATAGTTGTCTTAATCGCCCCTTCTGCAATCTGAATACGTATCAGAAGGGCGTCAGCAATTCTCTTTGCGGTATTAATAATCAAGATGAGCCAGTCCCTAGTGCATTTCCATGCTACTAGGGACCACTCTTTCTTGAATACTGCGTCTTCCAGGAATAGTCTGGGGAAGTTACTAACGATGAGGCCATTCAGAGCGATGTTGGCCCGCAAATATTCAGTCATCATAGCGCCGTGGAGGGTGATCTTTAACCACTCCCTTTTCATTGCCATTAAAGATGACCAGTCTTCTGCCTGGCTACCTGATGCTGTACTATTTTCTACCCCTAAGATGGAAGGGGTTGTTCTCAAAATCTCTTCAGCCATCTCTTCACCAAAGCTGAGTCCTTGGTTAAGTTCCATAGTGGTAGAGCGAAACCGGGAGGGTTCTAACTGGAAATATGGTCCAGAAAGGGCAAATTACACTTCTGGTATCCTGATTGTACCGTCCCATGGGCAAACCCGTGCATACAATTTTTTACAAAAGGATGGGGACAATGGGCTTTTGGAAAGGTCCAACGTACATGCCCTAGATAATCAATAAAGAAGAAGTACGTGGTTCCTCGGTGAATACAGAGTATTTATTGCAGGTCGTGAAAGGAAGGGGATTCTTCCTTTCGGAACTGGTGCCCTCACACACCCAGCAAGCTAGGTGTCATGCTTCATCATCTGGGCCTGCTCCTCGTCGGGTCGGCGCTGCAATACCCGACGGGCACCCAAAAGGGGCTCTTTATCGGAGATCTTTTGTTCCTTGCCGGTGGGTGCCGTGGGTGTAAGGGCCCTTTTGATTGTGTGGATGTAGTAGTATGTGAAGTGAGTTAAAACAAGTCAGGGTGCCTTATGGAACATATTTTATTCTTGGTAGGCCCCCTGCCTGATTTAAAATAGAAAAAGGAGAGGCGTCTATCTGACTATAATGGGTCAAGATCACGGCGCTCTATTCCTAGTGGGTCAACATGTTTCTCGCCATTGTTGTCTTAAGGATCAAAGGCGATTCTTCAGGACCGTAAAGTGAGTCTATCTACACCCAGTGGTGTGGTGAACTACCTACCACTCTTGGATATGCGGGTTGTGCGCCCGTTGTTTCTATGGACGACCTGTACGTGAGAAAAAAGGGTATATATACTCTCAAGGACACAGTTGACCACAAGTTCCATCGTGCTTCCAAACAGATACTCTGTATTAGGTCCATGACTGACATTGGTGATCAATAATATCAATAGTGGTTCGCTATTCATATCACCCAAAAAGTGTGTTCCTGAACGAAGTCTTCTGGTAACACATACATATTGTTGAATAAAACCAATTACTTTAAAACATTAATACAATGGTGAAGAAATAGTAGTAAAACAATTGGGTGATCAGAGGCCTTTTTCATGCAACTCACCCAATCACTAATTGAATCGTGCCTCGTCAGTATCCAGCGGGCCGTGGACACATATAAGTTATGTGTCTGGAAATTGATAGATATAAGAAGAGATTCATAGTCAGGTGTGAGGAAATCACAGGTTAGTATAGAACTGCTTCTATAACTACAAGGATAGCCTCGTAAAGTAGCGATCTTCCAGTGGTCCTGGCCCAATGGGTTGCTCTTTCAAAATAAGTTCCTGTCCTCACTTGGCGGATTCTCAATGCCCCTCAATCCTATGGCACTCAGTACGGGCAGCAGTGCGGGCGCCAGCACCACCGGTGACCCCAATGGGTGATAGTAGTCACTGCGGTACTAAGCGCGCACATCGCTACAAACAAGCTGTCACCACCCCTATGAATTGGCATTGCTCCAGTGGAAGTCATTACTTTCGAGCAGGCTGTACTTAAAGATCTCAAACAGGAGACAAGGGAGACTCCTTTCCACAATCTCTCCAAGATAGAACTGGCGGCCGCCAGGTCTCTAGCAGAGGACACTAGCATCACGATTAAACAGGCAGACAAGGGGGGTGCTACAGTGATTCAATCTACGGTTGATTATGACCTTGAGTGTAGACGCCAACTTTCCAACAGCAGGCACTATACACCAATCACTACTAATCCTACCCACAAACTAGCAACGAAAATCTCCAGCCTAGTATTTGAAGCAGAGGCCAATGGGTGGATCAGCAAGAAAGAGGCAGACTTTCTCACAACAAAAAACCCAAGAACACCATACTTCTATACACTCCCCAAAATTCATAAGGGAATAACACCTGTCCCGGGGAGACCTATAGTCTCAGGTATTGGCTCAATTTTGGAGCCCCTGTCGAAATTCTGTGATCATTTCCTCCAACCACTGGTGAAGTTGACCCCCTCCTATGTGCGAGACACAACTGATGTCTTGCGCATAATAGGAGAGATTAGTAACACAGACAAAATCAACCTCCTTGTTACCTTAGATGTAGAACAACTATACACGAACATTCCCCAACAAGCGACACTGACAGTTATTGAAACAGCCATGGAGATGACAACATGGACCTCACATACTCCTGTGACATTTGTAATGGAGTGCGCATCCCTAGCTCTAACAGAGAATTTCTTTGAGTATAAGGGTCAACTCTTCCACCAGTCTCAGGGTACATCCATGGGGAGTACATTTGCTCCCAGTGTGGCCTGCCTCTATATGGCTGCATTTGAGGAGAGTGTCATTTCTCACCCCAGCAATCCCTATGCTGACAACCTGAGACTGTGGAAGACATTCATAGACGACATATTGATTCTTTGGAGAGGCAGTATGACTACATGCCACGAATTCTGTCAGTGGATTAACACTAAAAATTATTTTTAAAATTCACTCACACCATCTCATCCACTGACCTACCATTCCTAAATCTCAAGATCAGACTTCGTGATGGCCAACTCGACACCACCTTATACAAAAAACCCACTGACAGAAATAGCCTGTTGTTATATAACAGCCACCATCCTCGAGCATGAAGGACAATTTACCCTTTGGACAGTTTTTACGCATCAGGAGAAACTGTAGTTCCATCATTGACTATCAAACAGAGGCCAAATCCTTATCAAAAAACTTACTCAAGAGGCAATACCCACAAAGACAAGTGGCTCAATCCATGAAGAGAGCTAGGAATAATCACCGGGAGGCCCTACTAGAAGTAACCCCTAAAGAGCAAACTGACATACTAACCTGTGTCACTTCCTTTACTTCGGACTCCAACCGGATAAAGAAAGTGATCAATAAACACTGGGGGATCCTCAACACAGGGGCATTACAGATCCCTAAACCCCGGTTTGCTTTCAAGCGTACTCAGAACTTAAAGGACATACTGATCCATACAAGACCTAGACCTGGAAGAGCGAATGACCAAAGATCCCTATGGGATTTACCACCAGTTCAGGGACACCATCCCTGTGGCTCCTGTGCAGTATGTCCCCAAACCACGCCCACAAAAGAAATAACTTTCACAGACTCGTTTACATGGCGGATTACAAAACATACCAATTGTAACACAACTCAATGTGTATATATGATTACATGCCCTTGTAAGAAAAGATATATAGGGATGACAATGAGGATGGTAAAAACCAGAATCACAGAACACAAAAGTAACATCCGATGCCAACGAGTAACCACGAAACTATACACCCACTTCAAAGAACTGAAACATTCCCCTGAAAGTTTGCGGTGGGTGGTTTTAGAGACTCACCCTCAGATTACACAGAATTCCCTCTTTAGAATCGAACAAAGATGGGTACACCGGTTGTTGACTGACCAACAGGGACTCAATGATGAGATTCCGTGGAGGTCACTCGCTAACCTCTGATACAGTGAGTACATCACAGATGATATGAGACACTATGAGAGGTACTGACCCTTACCCTGCATTCGATATTAACAACCTCCCCACAACTGTCCAACCCCAAACCAGGGTACGACTCATGAATATAACACCCCTAACTTGATACCCGGAGCACTAAGATCCTGAACACCCCAAGATGGTCATAGCATGTACACACGATACTCGACCAGGCTTCTCCCGCTTTACGTAATATGGGACCAACATTGGCAAACACCGCGCCCATTTACCCCACTAAGAATTCCAGCAATAGTTCCAGTGACATCACCATGGGACCGCAATTGGTAAATGGGTTACCAGAATGCACTGAGCATACATATACATATTCCAAGTGAAACTCTACACCAGCCTAAGATGGCCGCTACATCCTCGGCATCTTTGACCTTTCCTATATGTCATGTGCAAACACATTTTCCACCCCTTTTATTCACCAACTCCGGTGATACCAGCACGGGCCCCTATCTAAGATGTGGTTATGATTATGCAATGAGTAGAAAGGGATACCTCCCTATAGATACTCCACACCAGTCTAAGATGGCCGCCACCTTTCTCCCTATAGACACTCCACACCAGTCTAAGATGGCCGCCACCTTTCTCCCTATAGGCACTCCACACCAGTCTAAGATGGCCGCCACCTTTCTTGTTTAGACGTCACATGACGCTTAGCAGCACCAGCTGAAACCGATCGGCTTCCCTGACCCGCCCGAGCTGGCTCACCTGCAGGTATATAAAAGGACAGTTTCTACTAGTCCATTACCTTCCCGGATCCAGCGGAGAGGGGTAGGTCAACCACACGGCTTTCATTGAAAGCAGGTGAGTATTTGATACGCTTAAAAATAAGGGACCTCAGACGGCACGACTACAGAGGTAAGCGCCTGGGGAACAGATTGCTATCTCTCACATGAGTTATCAAGTAACTACTTGATGGGAATGCAATGCCAATTCATAGGGGTGGTGACAGCTTGTTTGTAGCGATGTGCGCGCTTAGTACCGCAGTGACTACTATCACCCATTGGGGTCACCGGTGGTGCTGGCGCCCGCACTGCTGCCCGTACTGAGTGCCATAGGATTGAGGGGCATTGAGAATCCGCCAAGTGAGGACAGGAACTTATTTTGAAAGAGCAACCCATTGGGCCAGGACCACTGGAAGATCGCTACTTTACGAGGCTATCCTTGTAGTTATAGAAGCAGTTCTATACTAACCTGTGATTTCCTCACACCTGACTATGAATCTCTTCTTATATCTATCAATTTCCAGACACATAACTTATATGTGTCCACGGCCCGCTGGATACTGACGAGGCACGATTCAATTAGTGATTGGGTGAGTTGCATGAAAAAGGCCTCTGATCACCCAATTGTTTTACTACTATTTCTTCACCATTGTATAAATGTTTTAAAGTAATTGGTTTTATTCAACAATATGTATGTGTTACCAGAAGACTTCATTCAGGAACACACTTTTTGGGTGATATGAATAGCGAACCACTATTGATATTATTGATCACCAATGTCAGTCATGGACCTAATACAGAGTATCTGTTTGGAAGCACGATGGAACTTGTGGTCAACTGTGTCCTTGAGAGTATATATACCCTTTTTTTCTCACGTACAGGTCGTCCATAGAAACAACGGGCGCACAACCCGCTTATCCAAGAGTGGTAGGTAGTTCACCACACCACTGGGTGTAGATAGACTCACTTTACGGTCCTGAAGAATCGCCTTTGATCCTTAAGACAACAATGGCGAGAAACATGTTGACCCACTAGGAATAGAGCGCCCTGATCTTGACCCATTATAGTCAGATAGACGCCTCTCCTTTTTCTATTTTAAATCAGGCAGGGGGCCTACCAAGAATAAAATATGTTCCATAAGGCACACTGACTTGTTTTAACTCACTTCACATACTACTACATCCACACAATCAAAAGGGCCCTTACACCCACGGCACCCACCGGCAAGGAACAAAGATCTCCGATAAAGAGCCCCTTTTTGGGTGCCCGTCGGGTATTGCAGCGCCGACCCGACGAGGAGCAGGCCCAGATGATGAAGCATGACACCTAGCTTGCTGGGTGTGTGAGGGCACCAGTTCCGAAAGGAAGAATCCCCTTCCTTTCACGACCTGCAATAAATACTCTGTATTCACCGAGGAACCACGTACTTCTTCTTTATTGATTATCTAGGGCATGTACGTTGGACATTTCCAAAAGCGCATGGTCCCCATACTTTTGTAAAAAATATATCGACACCAGTCATCATATCGCTTGCAGCAAGAAATCTGCTTTTAATTTTAAACAGTGTGATGAGGATCTTTGAAATATGTGTCTATAGATCTATGAGCAGATTTTTCACAGTGTTTCTGTCCCATTCAGTGGTAAGATACCATCTAAATGAAGATGAAACTTGTGTGGAACTTGGGGAGTTTCTTCTGATCTCAAAATTTGATAATCTAATTTCTCCCGATAGAGACCATCTTGCAGCAACGTGGCTATTCTTCTTCTTTAAAACATTTCTCTAGTAACTCTGTGTATTTCATTTTGGTTGTTAGCACTGTACGTGTTGCAGCTGGATTCTCTACATCTGGAACTTATTCTCTATGTATCACCTTAAAGGGAAAAAACACTATTGTTAACCAAATCACTAACAAAGTTGATATCTGTATGAGCTAGACATAAGTCTATGGTGGTCTTATATATTCTTTCATACTACCTTTAAATGTCTTCAATTTATTTTGCAAAGAAGACTTTTCATTAGTTTCTTTTTTTGACTGGGTAGACTCTTTAAAATCACATCATTTAGAGGAATTGTCTCGCATTCTGATAATTCTGCATTCCAATTTTGAGAGCTTCAGATACTGGAATATTCAAAATTTTCATCAGATGTTGCAGAGGTGGTCCAGTTGGTAATATTACTTTGTCAGCAGTTCTTAGAGTTCTTACCACTTGTTGATCTGTGCTTTGTACTGACTGGTCTTCAGCTCTATGAGGGTACTCTGACTGACACACATTCTGCATCAGAGTTGTTGGTTGCCAAGTCAGGTGTGGCTTTAGGAAACGTCCACAGGATACAGTTTCACTGTGTCCACTGACACCAGTCTCATTTTCTTTCTCCCAGGCAACTGTCGTAGTATCACCTTTCTTGTTATTTTCCTTTCTAGCACTGGTACAGGATATCAAGAGGTTGAACTCTCTGTCAATCCCAATACTTCTACCATTCACACAACCTTTGGTAACTAGCTAGTCACTAGATATTGAAATGGGGCTGTAGTCTGGCTTAGACTATCCCAGATATGCTGCAACTCCTGCAACAGTCTAAAACATGATAGATCATTCATTTGGATCCTCTCATCCTAGAAGGTTCAGTACATGCATTTTCACTCTGAACAGCATTTCGTAAGGTGAGCTGTTGAATTGTATGTCTCAGCATAATGCTTATTTCTCTTTACACACCTAACAGGCTCTGAACCCATGACCACCATTGTCTAAGACCCCCGCAGCTAAGGCTTGTTTTAACATGGCATTAGCTGTCTTGATGACCTTGTTTGAACTGGGCCTAACGGAATATGGATTTGAGAATTACTTTCACATTAGCAAGTGCCTCTGCTAATACCTTACAGGTAAAAGCTTGCCCTTGATCAGAATGAAATGTATGAACTGTACCCTTTTTACTAAGTTCTTCAAGATTTGTATGACTGCATGAGCCATAGCCTAGTGTTGGGGCCATACTCACATAATTTGTGTTTGCATGAGTCCACCACATATTGGTACCTGTCTGCTAACAGTCTACTGACTGGAGCAGCCTGACATGGTTATGTAACACAATAATTAGTTAGCAGAGGTCTCACAAAATCGTACAATGTTTATTTAGTAGCCAATACTATTTAGTTTGTTTTTGCATCAATGGCCACCAGTAACACTCATGTAGGAGGTATACCGCTGCGGACACTCCAGCATATACAGAGCCTGTTCCTTCATGAGTGGTTTTTATCAAGTTTAATGAGCTGGACTAATTTGGTATATAGCATTCTGCTACTTTAGATATACTAACTGTAGATTCCAGGAAGTAACTATACTTCTCCAGAAAGACAGGAGATTGGCTTTGCTTTACTGTCTGATGATTGGACTGCTGAGGGTATGTTAGAAGATGTCATTGGAGAGCAACTATCTGAGTCCTAAGTTTTTTTAGCTTTTATCGTCTTCCCCCTTAATTCTTTGTAATCATTGGTCCCCCAATGCTTAAGTCAACATTGTATCCCTGCACACAAAACAATGACCTGGATTTAATAGAGGTAAGAACTAACATGTTGGTTTTCTGCAAAGCTAAGAGGAGTGCATTTAGCACTGCAGTTTGTTCAATTTAGCCCCCAAAAGTGTTTTACATGTATATTTTTTATTTTAAATTCCGAACCCTCCAATCTCCCTTGTATCACTGTTTCGTATCTGTTGCTGGCTTTACTGATCCATTAGTTTAAGAAAACACTTATGATACTCATGTAATTGTTTTGTAAATGGGGCTCCAGGAATCACCTGTCGATATTTTGTAGGAATTGTTGTGTTTTCAATGTAGGATCATATTCAAATAATACATCAGTACTGGCTGGGCTCATGGCCCATTGCACCCAATGGAAGTTTAATGCACCTGATTTCAGGATGCGTGCTTTAGTTGCACCAGGATGGCATTGGCGTTACTATAATTAATTTCTTTCCTTGAGCTGTGGGTTGCTCTTTAATAGTTGCTGCCTATAGTGCAGTGGGTGTTTCTCTACCGGAGCAAATCGCTTATTTGCTGTGGTTTATAATTGTTATTTATATATATGCAATGCATGCTTACGGATTAACTGAGTACATTTTCTGATCACCAAATTTAGTTTGTTATTTGTAAATATGCTGTTTCAGGCATGTTTCTTTGTAAATCGCTGAGTATTTGTGTATGTTTATTCTTCTAACCTTTTCTAGAAAATGTAGCTTTGATCAGCTGATATAAAGACCTTTCCGTCTGAGCATGATGTGCCAAATATGTTCTGCTGAAGTTCGAGAATCCCATTAATGCTTGTCATTTACTAAGGAAAGTCGGAGTCTCAAAAGACCCACATTTCTCTTAGAACCCACGTGCGAGTCATTTGCCTTCACTGGATATTTCATATCCTAGAAAGATTACATTGAAAAGCATATTTTGGATTATCTGAAATTTAATTTGTAACCTACTTTTTCAAACATGCTGTCTACGGTTTGCTAATTTTCTTCTAAACCATCATCTAATATGTGTATGTCATTGACATGAGAAACCACCTTGTAATTATTCTGGGAGAAAATACTCCAGGGCTATTTTGTACCCCAGGGGGAGTTGTGTGAAACTAAATTGGATGACTCCTAGTGTAAAGGAAGGTAAGTAATATGATTTTGGACAACCTTGTGTAAAAAAACATTTTCTATATCTTGGGCAGTTTTGTATTTTTGTGCCTGAGCTGCATCATTAATCCAGTGCTATATGCATTCTGTACTGCAGATGTTTTGCAATGTAAATTCAAGTCGTTTTAGTCCAATACTATTCTCCAGGACTTATCAGGCTTTAAGATCGGGTAAACAGTAGTGTTCATTGTTGATGGGCACAGAACTACTATTTCCTGACACTGTAATTCACCTATATTTTTTTAAAGATCTTTTTGCGCTTCCGGTTTTATTGGATATTACTATTGAACCTGTGGTGCATCACTTAAGGGAATCACACGTGGTATTGTTTCTTTATACCAATCTGCTTGGTTATTTAACAGTGCAGGAGCCAATGTAACACATATATTTTGTGGCATATCGGACTGTAAGTAGCTGGAGCATTAACGAAGAAAACGCTCCTAATATAACGTCATCCCCTAATGGAGGCTCAGTTATAATAATCTTCTTCTTCTAGTATTATATGATAGGGATCAGTCAAGTGAGTCCAAAACGTCATTTTCATTATCCGTTCCTTATCTCCGTCAATATGTTTTTAAACTTTGTAAATTAAATCTGGCTAATCTAGATGTCCATCAGGCATTTCTATTTGTACATAATTATTAGCAACCTCCATGATCAGATGGGGTTTTAACTTCTGGTGGGATATAGTTGTATCCACTGCACTGTCTAGCGCTGACACCTCTCATGTTCTTTTCCTCACTAGAACTCTCATTCTGGGAGGCATCTTGTTTTCTTGCTGCAGCTCCCTTTTCTTCTGAAAAGGTGATTTTAAGGGTTCTGGCCCTTGACTGTCTCCCCTTTGCTGCTGCAACTCTTGTCCCTTGTCAGGTCCTCAGTAAAAGGGGGCACCTTTGCTTGTCTCCACCTTCTTACCGCCATGATCCTGTGAGAAATAAAAATAAAACTCATCAAAGGATTGATATCTCTTGGGAGCCCTTAATTCTCTCCCATCCCTTAGGTTATATCCTTCCTGTTCTTTATATTTAATATAATATTGTGCATTATTTTCAAATGATCAAAAAGAGGACCATTAGAAAGGCATTTTACATCACACATCCCTACAATCTGCAATCAATTAGTCTGATCCCTACCTAAGACATATATTTATGTATGTATGTATAATACCAGCCTCGTGGTTATTCTATTGACTGAATGTTTAGTATTCCCCTAAGTAAATTATGCCTAGCCATGTATTTATCCTCACATACATTAGGAAGGTGTCGGGCCTGTGTTTTGAAAATGGCACTCCGGCATCTTCCCTCAAGCAATCAGTCTCTGTGTCTTTACCCATCCAAAATCTCAGGTCTCTTTATACCCTTCTGCCCAATGATTCTGCATGGAGTGGATACGGGGAGTTGCTGTGCAGTCTTTGTTCTATGCCAGTGGCTTTGCAATGCGATCATGCACACTTTGTTATCTATCATCATCATTCAAAGAATGAGTTTTCTAGACCCTAAGGCTTGCACATACACACTCTGTTGAGTTTGTGTGTCTCATGTTTGTTATGCAATTAGACTTTAATTTTTATGTAACATGTATGTGTCATCAGGAAAGCCTTACAACATTGATGAGATCCTGATTGCATGGAACTACTCAAAAGTTCAAAGGCTTATCTTTTGAGACTTAACTTTCTGTCTGTTCCACAAAGAGGTGTCTAAGTAAGAAACAACTCTCCCTCAGGTGCAAGTAAAGTAGATTATTGAGTAGGATAAGCAAAGATTAACGTAAGTCATGGGATTGTGTTATGCATGGTAACTAGATATGAGATAGAGGATCCTTGTGACGACGACAACTTCATGAACTGTACACAAGGATTTGAAAATAATCTGCTTGCAAACAGGAAGCCAGTGCAGAGTATGAAGATGAGAGTTGATGTGTGAGCAAGGATGTAAATTCAGCAGCAAGAGATATGCTGCAGTTTGATTCACATACAGCGATGCAATCAATTTTTGATGGTCCCAGGAGAGTTGTTTTGGCAGGATCAGTGTAAGATGAAATCACAGCTTGAACAGTGAGCTAAAGGGAAGGACTTTCTTCTGGCTCCCGAGGAGGCAATCTTATTTATGTTGATGATAGACAACAGATTGGTGTCACTCACTGACTCAACTGGGAGTGGAGTAGGACAAAGAATGGGACACTAACAGGTGGAAGACAAAACCAAAGGCTGGTTGCCAATAAACAAAGCCTCAGATTTACCAATGTTTAGGTTTAATATATTGATGGTCATCCAAGCGACCACAGCTGTAGGAGAGTTTATACGAGTGCTCGGAGGAAAAAAAGCTTAGATCAAGACATTTGTATGTCCTTTCCATATGTAAAAAAAATGAGAGACCAAATGATCTTATCAAGAATTCAAAAGAAGCTATATAAGCATGAACCATTGTGAGCATAAATAAAAAAATCTCAGGGAGATCCAGCACTACAAAAGCTGAAAGGACAATTGAAAGGGGGATCAGAAGACACACTGATGGTGATCTGTCAGGAAAGACTGAATCCAAGCCCAAGCCCCTAAATTAATACTCAAGTCAGACAGCCACTGGATGAGAATGCTGTGGTTGACAGTACATAGGCTGCAGACGGGTCTAAAAGGATTGTAGCCATGGTACTGCCCTGGTCCAAAACCATGCATGCCTCAACAACAGATGCTAACAGTACTGTTTCTGTCCTGTGAGCTGGGCAAAAGCCTAAGATCAAACATCAAATTAGAACTTTGTTGAGGAATCGAATTTTGAAAAGATATTGGCTATCCACATGAAGAGGAATGGAAAAGAACACATGGCTTAAGTAAAAAACTGCATACCATTCTGCATCCGCAGGATCTGTAACTACATTGTAGCAGTGGACAACAGGGGACTACAATATTGTTTATTTAACTAAGATCTAGGACTACCCTCCACTTTCCACTCATTTTTTTTTATTGCCCATCATGGGTGAGTTGAAAGGATTATCAAGCCCCTCTCGTAATAAAAACCCTGCTCTAACATTTTCTCTATGGGCTTCATTCCCTTTTCTGCTTCTTACAAGAGCTTATATTGAAGATTAATCTGATTAATTGCCTCTGATTTGACCTGAAACCTAACTGGTTCAGCATTCTAGTAATATCTTTATCTATAATATCTTTGCCTGTGAAATCTCATACCTCTTCTATCACTGTGTGTTTTAAATGAAGAGGTAGGTAATATTTTGTACTTGTGAAATCCCATTCCTCTTCTTTCACTGTGTGTCTTAAATCAAGAGGTAGGTCATCTTTTGTAAGAACTGGGAACAACTGAGCTCTTGATTCTTGTGATTTTATTTTAAATACTGAATTCACATCTTGTGTTTTAATTGCAACACCATCCGGTGTGCAATAAATCACTCAATTTATCTTGCTTGAAAAGTCTTTGCCAAGTAAGTTAACTGGACTCGAATCACACAATATGAATTAATGATCATTTTTTACGGGTCCTATTTTAACTGGGACATTTGCTGAAACCAAATTAGTACTGTATTACTTATCCCTACAACTTGGGCTTCTTTTCCCAAGTGTGGTAAGTTTGAAACCACCATGGAATGAACCATGGCGTGGGTAGCACCAGTATCGGTTAAAAAAGATAGGGGTGGCCGTTCACCTCACCATCTATATATGGGCCACTCTGGTCCACCTCTAGGACTGCACCAATCATGCAATCCTCCACCCCCCTTATGCATCATCATTGTGAATGTTTATTTAAGCACCTTCATATTTTTAATCCTAAGGAAGGAACAAGGAAAAGTTTGGACAAAGAGTTATCTTTTATTTCACGAGGGTTTGTAATATATGGGAGACTTTGTTTTTGTATACTACATTTGTGATTTATTTATTTATTTGCAAAGTTTTATATAGCGCTGGCTAGACCCGGAGGTATCAGAGCGCTTTACATGAGGATCAGCAATTGTCACTATTCAATTATTGTAGACAGATGTACAGATAGACTTTGTGTAATAAATTTATATAAGACGTCTATGTTTGAGTAGGTTGATTTCCCAGTGAAAATTAATGATTTCATTGTGGCATAAGTACCTTAGGTTGAATTTATCCCTACAGTATACCGTCCCCCTTTTTTTTAAATACAAGTTGCCCAAGTAACATGAAGTTAGATTGGCAAACCCCTGTTTATCTAAACAGTTATTTCTTGTGTACTCATGCCTGGTTTGGCCGCACCCATATCAGGTACTGGTGGTCTTTGTCTCTGTTCATCATCTGTTTAAGAAGGAGGTCTAGAATTCAGCAGATCATTTGGGAAATGATCCTCCTTATCCAAATCCATTTATTCATCTCTTTTCCAATTTTCATTTTTAGAATCATCAATTTCCCTTTTGTCTGATTCATTAATTATAATAGGGAATATTGTCACAGCTTGCATTGCATCCTCTTGCCACACCTTTTTCTGTATACCCCACTTGGATTCTTACCACTGACTCATTGCATTTCTAAATGGCTTCATCATTTTCTTCCTCTCCTTTTCTATGGCCACTCAATGCCATTGCTTCAAATTGTGTAGTCTAGGTTGCGACTTTCAAGTATTGAAAGTACCCTCTAAAGGAAATTGCACATCCTTGTTGCCAGAAATGGACATGCCAGTCTTTTAACCACACAGATGTATGACGCATGACGTCCGTCATCATTTCAAATGCATGCGAAGCTTCTGGAGGAATCCTCTCACTTTTCAAAGCAGAAATGGCAGGGACTTTAGGTTTTTCTGTACAGCACCCATTACTGTTACTCAAAATAAATCCAAAAACTCCCAAAATAAGCAAAGACCATAAAAATCCAACAACTTCTTCGACACACTGCAATTAAATTCATGAAAATACCATGACAAACAGAATGACTAATACCAATCCCCAAACATCAAAATCACAGTAATGTAACCGCTTAAAGAAAGGCAAAATAGCAATGCATAGCCAAAAATCTCACAAGCAGTATAATTCATAATTCTCAGACTACTAATGGAACAACAACACACCAAACTATTCGCAGTCACTTAGAATTTATTCCAGCCATACTCACCACTGCAAATAATCCAAATTATGGACACCTGGGTAATATAGACAAAATCCATATCCGGGACAAAAATTATCTTGAAAGAGATATCTAATCCCTGATCCCACTTCTGACACCAAAATTGAGGGAGCACTATCGCTTAGATAATCAGTACAAAAGTGGTGTGCCCAAATTTTCAGGGGGTCGGGCTGCATTAGCCTTAAAGTTTATAATGTAATGTGTCCCACGAGACAAGATTGTAACCGCATTTTGGAGTACTTTCAATAAGAAAGGACTGACTCAGAAAAAGAATTTGAGATAAGAAATTTTGAGAAAACCATGAACGTTTATTACAATTTTAAAGTGCAATACTAAAAATAGAAAAAATGCAAATGCAACAGAATTAGTAAAGATGCATAGAAATCAAATGCTGTCATTTACAGAAATAAAATAATAAGGAGCAAAAATCAGGTAAAAAAAAACAAGTCTCTAATGTGCAGCTAATCAATAGAAAATCAGGCAGCATCCCTATTAGGAACCTGAAAGATCCTGGCTCACCCCCAAATTCAAGGGTTTATGTAGAAATTTTCAGCACAGGAAATCATGGAAACTGCAAAGTCAGCATGGTGTGAGGAATATTACAGGAAATCATATTTCAGTCATATAACCCAACCATTTTATAACTAACTCACTACATAAATGTTGATTTGTTCCTTCTGACCTAATGCTGTCCAGAGGTTTTAGAACAAACTAGTTACATAAAAAACAAAAATAAATTGTGAATGAATGCAACACAGGGGGCTACCAGGAGGAGCCCAGGAAAGTGGTAAAAGACTTTTTCAAGACTTATTCGAGAACAACATGTCATACAAAAAAGCAGTGCTCAACCTTCTGCATCTGGTGTCAAGCAAGAAATATAAACACAGAATAACCATCATGATTCAGCAGCCATATTAACAAAGATGGAGACGAGCCCTAACTAAGGGACATTTGGACTTAGCCATAAAAACACACAAAAACGCATTATAATGATTTTGTTTCATTTGCAATAGCTCATGATAATACACATGTGAATTATTCTCAGAAAAAGTTATATTAATGTACACCTATAGTTCAAATGTGGAAGACTTTCACAACTGTCCTTCACACATTAAATGTATGCATTGTACAAGTTTGCACAGCAAAGAGCCTTAGTTTCAGAACTAAACAACAAACCTAGTGAGTAATGCATATGTAGATACATAACTACATAGAAAGGGTATACATGTATAAGGAAAATAATATATTGAGATATAAAGTTGTATAAAGTACCATGTGTGCATGTGTGGATAGATAGTTAGAACTCAGACTTTCAGGTGTTGCTGTACGTGAAGCTAATTTATTTGTGTTTTTTATAAAAGCAAATTGTAATTATTTTGGTTTTATATTTTCCGCAATATTTCAATAGTGAAGCACTTATAGAGACAATTGTTATGATCATATGTACATATTGTGATAGATAAAATAAAACAGACACCGGTATCTAATCAAATAACTTATATGAAAATTCCTGAAGTGACCTATGTACATATATATATATATATATTATTTTTATATATATATATATATAAAAACATAAGTAATATATACTTTTGTTAAGCAGACCTAAAGAACAGCTATATATTTTTAAACCATAAGTAGTATATATATTTGTACAAAGAAATGTACATATCTAAATATTTACATATAATCAAATTGTAAATGTTTGCATACACAGGCATGGGAAACAGCGTTTACCACGCTGTTTCCACAACTCATGGCTTCACAACGCGGTCGTTACGACCGCATTGTTACCACGCGTGCCATTACATCGCAAGTCGTATCAACGACTTGCTATAGGGGGCGTGCAACACCAGGGAATGTGTTGGATTTTAAATCCAACACCTTCCCTGCTGTTGCACAAACTGGAGTAGGAATAGTAATTAATACTATTCCTAAGTCCAGCGCGCCCCCTACAGCAAGTCGTTGATACGACTTGCGATGTAATGGCATGCGTGGTAACAACGCGGTCGTTGTAACGACCACGTTGTAAAGGCATGCGTTGTGAATGTATGCGTTGAAACATCATACATTCCACGGGCATATGCTATACATTTGTGTTTGAGTACGGTTTGACCCCTGAAGACATCTCATCTTTGGAGTTTTGGGGCAATGGACAAGACATCTTTCAATGGATTTTGGTCACCCTTTTTCTGAAAGTTTAACATTTAATTTGGATATTGTTTACCGGAAACCACTGCAAATTGCACCAGAAAATGAGGCACTATTTAGGGATGGCCTGTTATTCCCACTGTCGCCTCGGCACTTAATTTGTGCGGGTGATTACAGGTGGTGATTGCAGGTGGTGGACACCAGGCTCTCATTTTTCTGGACCAGGACTTATTTGTAATTTTTAGGCTTTGAGCCACATCAAGAAAGGAAGGCCAAAAAGGGAAAGAGGAAGGCAGAAAATGGAGCAGGGAGGTTGAAGAGGAAGACGGAGATGGAGAAACAGTGACAAAGAGAGAAAGTAGGGAGGAAACAGCCTACAAGAGCAGGATACAGAGACAGGAAGTGTATGGTGATGGAAGAAAGAGGCATGAGGGGAAATCTGTTGGAGTGTATCTGGCATTCAGCAGCGCCCTGGAAAAGCCACTAAGAAAATCTATGATCACTGTACTCATGTTTTTCTTTTTTTTTAAGTTAACGCTGCAACACATGCATTTTTCCAAAATTCGACTGCCTGGTTGGTTTTGAAGCTCACAATTGTGAACATCGACCCCTTAGGATGCAGACATAGTTTAAAGCCACAATGTAAACCACCAGTGGATTTTTCAGTTACTTTTCGAGTAGTGAATTCTGCTCAAGTGGTCCTGAAGTTCCCTCGCTAGTTTTCTGAAGTTCTGGAATTCACAAATACAGCATGGCCAAGAGAAAGTACATTTCTTAAAGGATGAAAACGGCGCACCTACACACTGATCGCTAATTATGTCAGGAAATGTGGCCTAACAGTTGGCTAGAGCTGTTAACTTTGGAATTGGGGAACCGGGTTTGAGTCCCAGCCTCGGCTCAACATCCTGTGGTCTTGGGCAAATCCCTTATTCTCCCAAATACATAAAATCCCCCGTTTATTGAAATCTGGTACTTTTCTAATCACATATCCTGTGGCCCTAGACTTCTGTAAAGAATGGGAATCAGAACTAAAATATTCTTTTCGTCGCAATTCACCCGTAAGCAAAGAGTGGTTGTGCTCGACATCTTGTGTGTATAAACTGATCACAAATGGTGTAAATTACGACTACAAATGATCATAAGGTATTCATGTTCAGGGTATTCCTAAAACTTTTCAACGCCCAATACCTAAGTGGCAAATACTCAAATTGTGAACAGACACACTGCGCTCCTCATGTTTGCGTAGATATAGAATATAGTTCGATATAGGCGCCATCTCCCAAGCTGTCTGTGAAGTGCACTTCAATTAAGTCTGGTCGTTTTAGAGACAGTGAAGGATGAAGATGGCCAGCAGGAGCTGACTTCCTGGTGGAATGTCCAGGTGACCACTTTCAAATGATTTCTAATGGATCCATTTTTGGCAGATCGGTTCTTGGAACTCAAACTATATGTGTGCAGTGGACAAAAATACAACAAAAATACACTGCTTAAATAAAAATACCAACTGAAATCGAAAGATACCATTAGACACCGGTAACCACTTTCAAGACACTATTGGAATTGCATCCAATATCTTTCCGTAGGGATTCAAAAGCCCATATGCCAGATAATGGCTCCAGCATGCACCTGTGCTCATTTTATTACCACCCTATCTTCCGAAGGAGGCATAACAACAAATATCTGGAGGCTTTCCGCATAACATGAGGTGACTGAGCATCAATGTGGTCTATCTTGAGATCTTAGAACCAGTCATGCAGCACACAAATGCACACACACAATCACACACAATCTTGTTGAGTGTATATTTCCATTGTTATATAATAACGCAGCACAAGATTAGTGGAATTTTCAATCTTTGTAACCACCACCCAATTATACTAATTTTATCAATCCCAGGAGATGAAAGGTTGAGTCCACCATGTCAGAAAATTAGAGCTTTCTTTTGCGTGCTGGTTTCATGTGGATCTCTGTGAAAAGGTCTTTTTGGTACGTTGCTATGGAGCCAGTACAAACACCTGCCTACTCAGGAGGGTTTTCATGGAAACGTGGAGAGTAAGGCAGGAGGAGCCAGGGTCAGTAGGGACGAAGGGTGGCCCTTTCCAAGCTGCGGGTGCCCCACTGCCATGGCACCAGGCCCTCTGTCAGCCTGAAGCGACGTGCGCCAGTGTCAGAGAAAACGTATATTTCAGCATTCTGCATCCAAAACTGTTGAACATACTGTACAAACTGTCGAAGACGGCGGGCGCGCCGGCCATCTGTGTTTTCTGCTCCGTGCTATGGTGGAAACGCGGAGCTGTAAATACGATGCCTGCCTCTCAGCTGCCAAACAGGTGCCATGGCAGGGAGGGCGGCCATGCCTGCAGGGTCTCAGCCAGGGATGGGGCTGGCCGGCTGGAGCATTAGGGGCTCCTCGCCACCCCAAGGCGGAGTGGTCAGTATCAGGAGTGTTCACAAAAGGGAATGTCTGGCCCAGGCAGTGTATAATTCATTCTCCGCATAGCTCAATTATTTAAAATGCTGCAGAGTGACGGAAGTGCTCCTTTCAGATATTCTTTTCCCTACATTTTAAATTCCATTTCTATCCAAAATTCTCTCATCAGATCTTTGTTCCTCTTAGCAGAGCATTGATGAATGAGTTTCTCCATTAAGTATGCTTTTGGGCCTCCCATAAGGCGCTCTTGCTGTTTTTGGTGCCTGCATTAGCTTCTAGGAAGCCTTTGATTCTCCACCAGTGATAAAATCTTTATGTTTCTTCTTAGTTAAAAGAGAAGTATTCATTCCCGCTCCTCCTGTTTCCCATGCTCGTCCCTACATTATATATGTTGAACAATGCTGGTGTGTGACCCATACCAACATTTCTCCAACAGTGCAGGTTAAATAAATGATGACACAAACATGGCATTTAACAAAAACTTGGTCAATCTCTAGTTTTGGACATCGTCCATGGACTGCGTGTTGTCAAGATGGTGACGGGTTATTTATGATGTGGGAGTGCCCTGTATTGTTTTGAATTATTGAAATGCCACCCTCACCACAGCCTCGATGTATCTGTCTTGTAAAGGAAGAGACGGCCTAGATGCTAGAAAGGGATCATTAGATTGAAATAATTCCAGTGTTGGATGCAGTAGCACGGAGAGCCAGGTTTGTAGTCACTTTCTGGGAGAGGCGGATCAGGGAAGCATTAAAAGGCGTAAGGCCAGTTGCAGCTTCACGTGTTTGTACATTCTTGAGACTGTGAAGAGACCAGTGTTAAGAAGCGTGAAGTTATTTTACTCACTGAGTTTAAAAGAGGATAGGAAAAAGTAACTCGAATTGTTGGATTCTAGGCCCACGGTCCTTCAAAATGTATTCGGGAATGTCATACAATTAGAACAGGAGTGATCTTTACTCCCCGACGAATGGGTTGGAAAACACGAATCAAACTTTGCAGTGACATGGGAGCGGCAAGGCAACTCCTGGAGGAAATTATGGCATTTAGAGAATACAAGCAACACAGTGCAATCAGAAAAGAGGAGGTCGCAAGTGGGATACGATTGACCCTAAATGCTTAGTACCTATAAAAGGCCAGGCATGTGATTTGCCGTTAGTGCCTACAGGATGGGACATTGTTAGTGAGGTATGAAAAGATAAAAATATCTAAAGAAGGAGAATTACTCTTAGACTGTGGTCTGGGCTAGAATACATACAGTTTCCAATGCGGTTAGTTCTATTTCCAAAATTCTACAAGAATTGGAGCCTTGCTGTATTTAGGACACGTGCTGTTGAGCCAAACCCAATGCTTCGCTTCTATTAGTTGGCCATATAGGATTACTTGTGAAAGTAGTTTTCTGAGTTATTTTTACTCTCCTCTTAATATCTGTTGTACTGTATGTTTTTGTATTAAAAGGGAATTCAGAAAAAACGTATTTGTAGCTTACAAGTCATTGCATGGGGGTGGATAAACATATAAATTGTTCATATGGATATTGCCTTGGTAAGAACAAGGTTTGATGTCTGTGATATGTACCATTTACCAGATGTGTTATTTATTTTATTTGTAAGACACTATCGAGAGCCTAAGGACTTTTGTTGGCATGCACACCCTAGGTATTGGGGAATACATTATCTACTGCAGACAGACGCGTAGTTATCAATAGTCTTGCAGATGAAGTGGAACTGGGACCTAGGGATGTAAGGGGCCCACTTCACTTCAATTAGTGGCTGTTTTTTTTTACTGCAAAACCAGGATATGGGGTCTAATTTCCTTCTCTGCATTAGTGCCCCTGGCACACCTGCTATGCCACTAGCTGCAGGAGGGCTGTTGCCAAATCAGTATCAGCAAAGATGGAGACCAACGGTGTGTGCACAATTTATTTTTTTACACCACAGACATTTTGATAAGTTTAAAAATTTTGCACTTAGTGAAGTTTTAAAAAAAATTCTTGATTAAATGTGCCTTCACCCATGCAAAGTTGTTCTGTGCATTGTGATATAACTGTCACTGCAGTGCAATCTAATTTTCATCATAATCAAAACTCAACCAAGATGTACAATGTAGGTAGACTTTTTCAATGCAAGTGCAACTTTTGATGAGTTATCCTGTACAGAATGGCAGGGTATGCAATTTTGTGCCTCTGAAAGTTGATGTTTTCAGACATAAATTGCTGCACAGTTCATGAATTGCATGCAACAGCTGAAACGCATAAAACACTGCAACTTTGTGGAGGTTGAGAGAAAAAGAAATATTCAACTTCCCCCAGGGATTAGGGATCCAGCCTTCATTTATAAAAAGCTAAAAGTCCAGCCGCTTCTATCGCAGCTCCAAGAATGGGGAAAGATTGTCTGGTGAAACAACAAAGTACACACACCAGCAGGGGTGACACCTTATCTCTCGGGACGGAGATGCCAGAGTTTTCATTTATTTACATATTTTTGTGAAGCAGGCCTTCATAGCTGTACTAGATTACAAGTATAACTTATACAGGTGATTTACATAGTGCTGCCAAGAGTACAGCACTCAATCAATCAATCAGTGATTTGTGAAGCTCGCTACTCACCCATGAGGGTCTCAAGGCGCTGGTAGGATGGGTGGTTATTGTGCAGCTCCGTGTCATCCAAAGATCCAGGTCTTGAGGCTCTTCCTGAATGCTTGCAGAGTGGGGGATCGTCTGATGCTGAGCGGGAGTTCGCTCCAGGTCTTTGCCGCCATGTAGCAGTAGGCTCTTCCTCCCGTTCTGGCTCTGCGGATGCGAGGGGTTTCGGCCAGGGCGAGGTCGGCGGAGCGGAAGGTTCTCTTGGGTGCGTAGAAGGAGACTCTTTCAAGGAGCAGCTTGAAGGTCACTCTCTTCTCGACGGGGAGCCAATGGAGGTCTCGTAGGTGCTGGGTGATGTGGTCTTGTTGTGGGATTCCGAGGACGAGTCTGGCAGCGGTGTTCTGGATGGTCTGGAGTTTGCGGAGGAGGGATTTGTTACTTCTGGGGTAGAGGGCGTTTCCGTAGTCCAATCTACTGGTTATGAGTGCATGGTGAAGGCCTTTCTGGGTTCGGGGGGGATCCATTTGAAGGGCTTGCGGAGGATGCGTAGGGTGTTGAAGCACGTGGAGGAGACGGCGTTGATCTGTCAGGTCATGGTGAGGGAGGAGTCGAGTATGATGCCGAGGTTGCGGGCGTGGTCCGTGGGTGTCAAGGGGTTGCAGAGGGCGGTGGGCCACCAGGTGTTGTCCCATGCGGAGGGGGTAGATCCGAGGACGAGGACTTCTGTCTTCTCCGAGTTGAGCTTCAGGCAGCTGCTGCCCATCCAGGATGTGACGTCTTTCATCCCTTCCTGGAAGCTGAGTCTGGTGGTGTCGGGTTCCTTGGTGAGGGAGAGGATGAGCTGGGTGTCGTCGGCGTAGGACACTATACTGAGTCCATGCTTTCTAACGATGCCTGCGAGGGGGGCCTTGTAGATGTTGAAGTGCGTAGGGCTGAGCGATGATCCTTAGGGTACTCCGCAGCTGATGTCTGTGGGTTCGGAGAGGAAGGGCGGGAGCCTGATTCTTTGGGTTCGGCCGGTGAGGAATTAGCTGATCCAGTCTAGGGCAGTTCCTTGTATGCCAGCGTCGTGGAGTCTGGCGGTGAGTGTGCGTTGGGAGACGGTGTCGAAGGCTGCCGAGAGGTCAAAGAGGATGAGGGCCGCCGTGTGGCCCTGTTCCAGGGGAGTGCGAATGTCATCTGCGGCAGCTATCAGCAATCAGATTGCTGTTTATCAGCATTAGCTCAGCACAGCGATCTAGGTGCAATCCATGTATGGATTTCACCCCAACAAGGTTTCAGAATACATAGAGCAGCAATGGAGCACTAGTGCATTAATGGGGCAGTAGTGCAGTTTATGCAAATCCATCAGGAGTTTTGCTCCTTGCAGTGCTGTAGTCACACCCTAAAATTTCTTTAGAGCAATCACACTGTAGAAGGCAGTACAATGTATAGATGTACAGCATATTCTAAAGCTATGATGCATTAAATTAAAGAATTGTAAACAATATGCGCATAGGGGAGGCCTTGCAGGTTCCATATGCAGGGAGTGAGCAACAAGTGAAAGGGGGAGGGACCTTGCTAAGAAAACTGGTTGTGAGTTATCCTGGCAATATAACTTTCGTTTAAGAGACTCTGTTACATAAGAAGGGTTTGAGCTCAGCTTTTAAGATGGTAATGGAAGGTGCCTACCTAATGGCGAGTAGCAAGGATTCAGAGTTTTGGGGCGGCCCCGGAAAGATCAGGGTCATGGGTTGTATTACATAATCCTTAAAAGTTCTAGGTGTAGTCCTCTCATACTTCTGGATATGCATGCATCTGCAGTGAGCCCACATTTCCACCTTAGATATCTTGGTGTGTCCAGATGGATTGCTGTGATACTCGTAAGCCAAAAATGTTACGTTGCTACAAGTGGAAGCCAGGAAAGATCTTTCGACACAGGGATGATGAGATCTTTGTGAATGGTACTGATCACTAGACATTGTCCCATGTAAGAGAGGAGTGAGTACTTCACAAAGTGTAGCAATCGCTAGTTGCCACATTTCAGGTGTGGGCAGCACACCCAGATCAGAGATATCAGGCTTTCCCTTAGTTGGTGTGTGCTCAACTAGTTTCGAGGTCTCAAGTTGCCTTGTGTTAGACGTAAATCGCTCACCCAGCCAGCTTGAGTGTGGGTAGTTCACCCATTCTGGCTATCTGAAGGTGTCCTGTAGCAGGTGTAAGCAGCTCACCCACTGAAGAGGTATGAAGGTGTCCCATTTTGAGTGTAAGTTGCCCTTCATTTTATGCTGTGCCATTGCAGATGTGGGTTTCCCATCTAGCCTCGAGATCTAAAAGTGTTGCATTTGAGGTGTGAGTACATAGCCGAGAGCAGAGATCTCAAGCGATTCCATGTCCATTGTGAGAACCTCCTTCATTCTAGAAACAGTAACCTCTACCATGACGGGTATCAGTAGCTCACCCATTCCAGAGATGTCACCTTGTCCTCTGGACAGTGAAAACAGCTCATGTAAATCAGGTGCCAACCTCTCCCATGATGGGTGTGAGTAGATCGCCCAGTCCACAGTCCAGAGATGCCAGTCTGTCCCATGACACGTGCAGTGCATCCAGTCCAGGGATGTAAACCTGTTTTAGGGCAAAAGCGAGCAGCTCACCTAGAGTAGATTTGCCAACCTATGCCGTGGTGGGCGCGAGCAGCTCATGCTACAACAGAGATGCCAACCTGACCCGTGGAGGATGTGAGCAGCTAACCCAGACCAAAGAAGTCAGACGGTCCCATGCAAGTGTTAGCAGCTCACTCAGTCCAGAGTGGTCTCACGCTGTCTCTAGGCATGTGTGAGAAGATCACCTCAAGCGGAGATCCCAGGATGCCTCATGTTGATTTCATTTTTTCAGAGCTGCCGAGTTTCCCTCACCCCGCTGGGGTGTTTCCCTTTCGGTAGAAAACTCCAGAAAGCTTCCAGGGAAAGGCTGCATTTCTTTTTGTATGTCAGTTCAAATGTGAGACTGCTTCTTGGTGTGGAGATGTTGAAGTGGAAGCATTCTGTTGTTTCCTCATACATTTTGTCACATTCGTACAGTGCTTCGTTTCAATGTATACTGGTGCGGTTACTCAAAGCTACAAGCACATATACAGTATTTGCGCTCTGAGGGTTAGTTGCACACAGTGCTTCATCCCTGACACTGTGACAACGATGCAAATCGTTTCTTTATTTATCGGTGTCGTAGGATTCATTCTTGGATATGATGGCTTTTCTTCTGCCCATTAGTCATGTATTTCTTTATCAAGGCTGCAACTAACAGCTATACAATTTTCGAAAATAATACATTTTTCAGAAATGTCCACTGATAATTGAACATTTATTTCCATTTATGCCTACTGATGAGAAATGTAATTTGAAATTTATATGAAAAGCACGAGGTAAGTTCAATACATTTTTAATAACGAGATTATGTAATTAAGAGATCAGCAGTATTTTTAGTAGGCGAGCTATTATAAGACAACATTTTTTTTCTCTTTCCAAGAATTAATCATTTTTTTCTGTTCCTCTAAACTATATGAAAACCTACGGCTAGAAGTGTTGGAAAACAAAAATCTAGCCTTCTGTCTTTTATATTGGTTACAAAATATTTTAAATAATTTCGCCTTAACAATATTGTTTTTTCTGATCGTCGTTCTATTGCAATTACAATATTTTATGGACTGAAAGGTATAATGAACAGTTTTGAAAATAGAAAAATAATAATACAAATAATTATATTTGATATTACCACAAGTCATGGTAAACGGAAGTTTGTAACTTAATAAGGTTGGTTTTTATTTGAGATCTTGTCACTTTTTTTCAAACTGCAGAATATTAGAAAAACATTTTTCCAGTCCAAATTGTACATTGAACATTGACGCAGAGCCAATACCACTACACTAACATCAAAGGCACAGCACAGTGACGCTCCAACATACTAAGGCAATTCCTTCTGAAACAACAAACATGGCACTTAAGGCTCATAATACACAACCATTAGCCCACCATGTAACAGAAGTAAAATACCCACCACTATCGGTACAGTGAAGTAATCTAGAAGCACAGACAACGTACTCTTAAGCAACCAACACAAAGCCAAAGACCATACAGATAGCAATGCATTCCTCTCTCACAGCACTAACCCCCAACAATAGAACACTCTAAAAGCACCAACAAAATACGCATGCGCCAAAACAGTAGCAAACACAAATGGATAACAAGAGGCTGCTTTTAAACAGAACTAAACATACCCGAAGGCTGGATACATTAATGCACTTAAGTCAACCAGTTCTATGGGCGAACACCAGCACGATCACAGAAGGACATCTGAACTACTATGACAAAAAACAGCAAAAAAGATCATGTATCTAACAGAAGATACTAAACAGAACCTCACGTCTTGACACAAGCAATACATCATCAACGCACACAACATCGTGAAGGAACTCTCCAACCCCAGCTCCAACACCAACGACATCCCGCCGTCGCGAGACCTGTGCGACTCACTGGCCACCTTCTTCCACCGCAAAATCGCCGACATCCACGACAGCTTCAACACCACGACCGCCCCGGCAACCACCGAGACCACTGCCCCCACAACCACCAACCGCCTGCTCTCCTGGACCAACATCAACGACGAGGACACCAGCGAGATCATGAACACCATCCACTCCGGCTCACCGCTAGACCCGTGCCCTCACCACGTCTTCAACAAAGCCAGTACAGCCATCGCGCCCCATCTCCGGAAAATAATCAACATCTCCTTCGAGACAGCAACCTTCCCGGAAAGCTGGAAGCACGCCGAGATCACCGCCTTACTCAAGAAACCCAAGGCAGACCCCAAGGACCTCAAGAACTTCCGACCCATCTCTCTGCTCCCGTTTCCCGCGAAGGTCACCGAGAAAATCGTCAACAAACAACTGACCCGCTACCTCGAGGAGAACAACATCCTGGACCCTTCCCAGTCCGGCTTCCGCAGCAACCACAGCACCGAAACCGCCCTCATCGCCGCCACCGATGACATCAGGACCCTGCTAGACAACGGAGAAACAGCAGCCCTCATCCTCCTGGACTTATCAGCCGCCTTCGACACGGTCTGCCACCACACACTACGAACACACCTTCACGACGCCGGGATCCAAGAGAAGGCCCTGGACTGGACCACATCCTTCCTCTCCGGCAGAACACAAAGCGTCCGCCTCGCCCCTTCCGATCCAAAGCCACCAAGATCATCTGCGGCGTACCCCAAGGCTCCTCCCTCAGCCCAACGCTGTTCAACATCTACATGGCACCCCTCGCCCACGTCGCCCGACAGCACAACCTCAACATCATCTCCTACGCCGACGACACCCAGCTGATCCTCTCCCTCACCAAAGACCCTCACACCGCCAAAGCCCACCTCCACGAAGGAATGAAGGCCGTCGCCGAATGGATGAGTACCAGCCGCCTGAAGCTGAACTCGGACAAGACGGAGGTCCTCATCCTTGGTTCCAACCCTTCAGCATGGGACGACTCCTGGTGGCCAACATCACTGGGAACAGCCCCGACACCCACCGACCACGCACGCAACCTAGGGGTCATCCTCGACCCCACCCTCTCCATGACTAAGCAGGTCAACGCCGTTTCCTCATCCTGCTTCAACACCCTCCGAATGCTCCGCAGGATCTTCAAGTGGATCCCCACCGAAACAAGAAAAACAGTCACCCAGGCCCTCGTCACCAGCAGGCTGGACTACGGAAACGCCCTCTACGCAGGAACGACGGCTAAGCTCCTGAGACGGCTGCAACGCATCCAGAACGCCTCTGCACGTCTTATCCTCGACATCCCCCGACGCAGCCACATCACACCCCACCTGAGAGACCTGCACTGGCTCCCTGTCAACAAGAGGATAACCTTCAAGCTCCTCACCCACGCACACAAAGCACTCCACAACTCCAGACCAGCCTCCCTCAACAGACGACTCAGCTTCTACACCCCCACCCGCCATCTCCGCTCCACCAGCCTCACCCTCGCCACAGTCCCCCGCATCCGGAAAACGACCGCCGGCGGCAGATCCTTCTCCCACCTCGCCGCCAAGACCTGGAACACCCTCCCCACCAACCTTCGGCAGACCCAAGACCTACTGGCCTTCAGAAGACTCCTCAAGACCTGGCTCTTCGATCAGTAGCAGCACCACCCCCCTCTTCCCCCAGCGCCTTGAGACCCTCGCGGGTATGTAGTGCGCTTTATAAGTGACATGATTGATTGATTGATCAACACCATGTGCCTGCCATGAGGTGCTCCCCAGCAACACTGCAAATGTTGGCAGGCTGCATAAAGGAACACAATGTCACCCAACAACACTGCGACTCACCACAAAAAAGTAACCCTCAGGTCTCCTGCATTACTAACAAATACGAAATGTTTACAACAACATACTAGACTGAGCTTCCCTCTCCCTCACATGAACAACACAGCAACATTACAGCACAACATAAGATGTTGGGCAATGCCCAGCTGCCAAATTTTTGGAATGAGCACTCAAGCAGTAAAGGTCTATGTATCACCCACCGAGAAACACAACTAATATAAAACACTTTGAGCTAGCAAAAGCACAGCACAACCGCTCAGTCCTCATCCATTAACAGCTTCTGCCTACACCTGGATTGCGCGAAAAAAGTAATGTCCAACATGCTTCAGACCAACAACCCTGCACCTTCATGCAAACAACACTGCACCATAGCATTATAGATGGCAATGTGATGCTCTCCAATAGCACACTCCAACATGGCTACCTCGTGATTTTTCACCAGACTAGAAACAGAAGGCAATGCTATGCTTAATAACAAAATAACGCAATTTACCCCAGCAGACAACTGCCACCCTCATAAAATGAGAAATCAAATACCCGCATACCAAATATATACACACCACAAAAATAAAATCACTCCAAGCTAGAGTAGACATATCATAACCTAGTCATTCACCAATGGTCCTTCATGAAGCCAAAGTCAATCTTTATCACATAATAATCACACTCAATAAACACAATACAAGTTCCATGCTCAGCACATTTCACTCCCACTCCGTACTCCGCCGTTGCATTACAGGATGGTGCAGCAATGTTCTGCTATCCTCACCCCAGCAGTGAGAAAGTCCAGAACCATGCAGAATTTTGTTCTCTGGAAAACTCACGCCACTAAGAGACCATTTCAGTGGCTCTTACAACTGCTTTGTTAATATCCCTAACTGTAGGCCAATCAAAAGTTCGTATATTAATTGAGAAGTATTCTTTTGTTATCTTAAGAGGAAATCCCAGCAAATCTTCCTCCACCACAAAAGACCTGTCCATTGCCTATCTAGATCAACTCTGATGGAACCTGTTAATTTCAACACCTGTTGTAACCACTGCACAATCAGATAACACAATAGTAGACTAGGTAACTGTTCTATCCATTCGATGAGTGACCGTCCACCAAGAAGTAGTCTGGCATAATAACCGTATCTTCTTGAGTAGAAAGTGTACCCTCTGTTTAGTTCAGCTTTTTCCCTCCAAAGATCTCTTAAATTAAAGTCTCTATCCTTCAGTGCCTTCCTTGATGTCCCATTCTAGAGTTGGACCTGTAGTTGGACCTATCTCACTCCTCGTCTGTTCAGCATCTGGCTATTATGTAGAGTGGAAACTGAGCCATCTGGAATAGTAACTTTTCGAAGCATTATCATCCATCTGTAGTGGGATTGAAGACCAAGACTAGGTTAAAGGATTTACCTCGGAGGGATATGTGAACAGTCTCCCATCGGCAGCTGGGTCCCGAGATGACATCTGGTAAAAATGAATTCCTCGACCCTGCCTGCCTCCAATGGTCTTCCCCCTTGTGTCGGACTGCTTTGCAGAGAAAGCCACACATTTGACCCACCCTGGTGTCACATATTTCCTCTTCTCTGGTAAATGAATTTTCTGGAGAAGAAAAATGTCATCACAATTACGTCGCATATACCCCAAAAGTCTTTCCCTTTTCCCTACTTCTTAACCCATTCTTATTCCAGCGACCTTGTCTAACGGAGGGCGTGGCTACTGCTGCTGTTCATTCCCTGCATGTCTGCTAAGACTCCTGGCTCTGCAATATGAAGAGCTTTTTTTCTTCAATCCCGCTATATGCTGGCCCGGCTCCCATTCCCCCACCCGGTCCCTGAAGACCCCCCATCAGATCTGTCTGCAAGGGTGAGACTTTTAGCCTTCCTCACCTCCCCCACAACACAAACAGCTGTGTAAAGCATACACTCAAAGACACATAAACCTATGCAGTGCAGCCTACCTTACTTCTGTCTTTACCATCCATGGAGCTTCTCTGTAAGCAAGAGAGACATTCTAATCTCTGTTCTGTATTGATTGGTGTACAGCATGGGATTCGTACAAACAGTACTGAGAGCCAATGTAGCCGCTTACAGAATCAGAAGGAACAAAGACAGAAGGGAGAGTAAAGCTCACACGCAGGAGAAAAGAGATTAATTCAACAAAAAATGCACTAATCTGGATAGTAGAGACAAGAATAATGGTAATCAGGAAAGACCCAAGGTAGGGTGTATTAATGCTGAGAAAGTTGAATTTTGAGATGTGCTGGACCAGGCAGTGAGCAGGACATTAAAGATGTCTAAATGTAAAAATGCTGAATATGGGGAGAAGGCAGGCACTACATTAGCATAGAACACTACAGCAAATTGAACATGTGACACGATTAAGTCAACAGTTTGAGAAGACACAGGTAAAATGACAGCGGCGGAAGAGTAGCTCAAGGCCTCCCTCTGGTCCTTTTTTCCAGGTGTTGTATAAGGAGGGTGTGTTACATCGAGAGCATATACTAGGGTGGCTCCAGAAATGTAATTTACCCCCTCGTAATGCTCTTAAGATGCAAGACTAGTAATAGACTTTTCAGAGCAAGAGGTGAAGGATGCTATCTAGAACTTGAAAGCAGAGAAAGCACCAGGCTCAGATACGGAAGTCTCCAGAATTCTACAAAACTTTTGCAAGAATTCTTATCTCTTACCTACTTACACTGATAAGTAAATGTGGACACTCAAGAAATGTCTGTCTTCTTGACAAGAGGCAAATATCTACCTGATTGCAAAACTGGGCAAAGTCAGTGTAATGTGAGAGTTACAGACCAATTTCTCTCCTAAATTTAAATCATAATATATTCCAGCCAGACTCAGTTAAGTGATTCATACCTTAGTTATAGAAATCAGAAGATCTTCTTCCCAGTCACATATATATGAGAACTACATTGTTCATAATAATTGATATGGCCATCACACTCCATGACACACCTTTGGCAGTACATGTGGTTGAAGCAGCCAAAGCATTTGATTCAGTAAACTCCCAGCACTTATGTAACACTGAAGTTTGAGTGTGGGTCAAATATTTGGGTGCTATTCAAGCTTGTTACTTTTAATCTAAGGTTTGAATATTAGTCAATCATGACTTTGTCAAAGAGTTTCCAATAGAAAGAGGGGCTAGCCAGGGATGTCCTTTGTCCCCTTGGATATTTGATATATATATTAAACCCCTGGCATCTAAGATACGAGAAACACAAGAAATAAGCCCATTCACATCCCAGGGTTATGAGAATAATAGTTCACTGTGCAGTGATGATCTTTTAGTATATTCTTGAAACCTTGAAACTAGCCACCCATGCTGGAAGAGGTCTTCAAGAGCTTTGCTTAGATCTCGGGCTACAAGATAAATAAAATAAAATCGGAGACAATGGTTTGGAAAAACGCCCCTACAGTTAAAGAGAAGGACCATCACTTGAGCATCACTATCATTGATGGGATTGACAAGACAGCACATGGTGACCTAAAGAGGGCCACTGAAGAGGTTACAGCTCTTATGAAATGTAGACGGGGACCTCTATCACCCTACTAAAGAGGGCGAACATAATCAGGGGATTATCCTCCCAAAACATAGTTTCCTTTTGTAGTACATACATCTACGTTTTGATGAATGTGAACTTAAAGTGGTACATTTTAAAGTCAATTATTTTGTCTTGACTGGAAAAGGACCTTACTTGGCCTGGAAGAAATTATTAATACGATCACTGAGAAAGGGAGGGCTCATTTCTTTTGATGGGTTTATCAGATTAAGCAGTTTAGAGCTCTGATCCTGCGCAGCAGTGAAGTGGAACCATGGGAATGGCGTCAATGTATGATCCCGCCTGAGCCGTAGGGAGGCTTTGCCTATAAATTTACAACCTCCACGTTTTTCAAGAAACTTAAGCTCAAGTTGTTGGAAGCAGTATTGAGAACATGGTGGAGAAAGAAGGGTTTCTTAGACTTCCCATACTACTGTATTTTGCAACCAATATTGGAGGGTCGGGAACTCTGGTTTGCTTAAATGATAGGCTATATATCCTTGTCTGAGAGACTCCTTTAGACAGGTTAGGGGTTGATTTTGTCCTGATTTAAGTCCTGTCAGATGGCCAGTCGATTTAAACATATCGGCGTAGACGATTCTCTTTTCTGGATTACCAGTTTAGAGAATTAATTAAATACGGGCACGCCGATAACAAAGATAGGTTCAAAGTGGTATCAAGCTCCCTCCAGACTGTGAAGGATTCAAGGATGGAAGCACCAACAGAGATCTGGAGCTTGCCGACACTTGAAGGAATGAATATATAGCAATTCTTAATTGATAGACTCTATCAATCATTCGTCACCAAAGAAATTTTCAACGTTTCATCAATTGTTTCTAGTGAGGTGTCTTAAGTGTTAGGGCCAAAATGCAGATGACCTTCATAAGTTCTGTACATGTCCCAGTCGGAACATATTCTGGGGTGCCATGAAAAGTGTATTCCAGGAAATTTGGGGAGTAAAAGTCCAAGTGGATGAAACTTTAATCATATTCAGAGTTTGTGAAACAGAACTTTGGATCAGTAAATGCTGGGAAGATTTAGATTGTATTAATATTGCTAGCAATGGTGTGCAAACACTGAAGGACGAGATATCTCTATTGCTCCTGGAATGGATGACAGATGGACATGGCCATGCTTCACTGTAAGAGACATAATGTTTGGGACATAAGGGCATGGCACTATTTTTCTATTCGTTTTAATGGCTGAAGGTGTAAAGTCCAATGATTAATCTGCCCAGTGTGGATTTGGCTGGGCTCAGAAGGCCTGGGTGCTTTCCACTAACTCAAAACCTAGAAAGAGGAGCTGGGGAGGAACAAACTTGTGCATCTCTTCTGGTTCTGGCAATTAAAATGGGAAAAGAGGCCATTTAAAATAGCAGATGTGTGTTACAGAAATGCTCACAACAAAACATTTCACCCGGAATGTGTTTGGATATTTAAAAGGTTTTCAGCCTCCGCAAGGGGAAATCAATGTTTCTGTGGCTGTGAAACGCGTGCCTGCTGAAATAATATAATTTTCCAAACTAATATTAAAATAATTATGCAATCAAAGTGATTGTGTCCCCTCCCTAATAATTCCTGTACAGCGACTGCATCACAGGACAATCCGTTCATGGATGCACCTATTTGGTGCAGACTACAGGGTCTAGTCCAACATCCACTGGTATTCAATCACCAGTCAGCCTCTCTGAGATCCAGTTGGTCATCATGTGAACGTACATCTGAAGCACGTTGGAAACCTCCACAATGTGTTTATGATTAGGGTGACCATATCACTTCATATCAGGGGGGCACCATGATTCTAATCCTGGGCTTTCATGTAACAATTAAACACATTCTGTGAACTGCATTTAAAGCTCGTATTAACTGGGCCAAAGAACCTAGAACCATAAAACGCTGTGTACAATGAACATGAGGAGGTGGAGCTATAGGGTCAGTAGGTTTGCTTCCCCCTCATTAGAAATGCAGCTCAAAGGGAAAGCGTGACTGGATGAGCTTTGTATATTTATTTATTATATAATGTGTAAGGCATTATGAAACCTCATGGCTAAGTGAGTTACCCAATGACCACCAATATTAACTAAAAACTGTGAACTCTACCCTCATCCAAAGGGAACTCTTTTAATCCATTTCTACACCTAGATTCTGGGTGGCTGTCTTTTATGCACCCGAGTTGACCACTGTGTCATTTAGTCTTTAATAATTGTGTACAACGGAGATTTAAAAAAAAAATAGAAATACAGTCATTGCTATTTCTTTTGTCTTCTTCCGATATCCATACTAGCCTGGGATTAAGTAGGTGGAGGCTTTCCGAAGCAGGGCTGGACTTACATTAAGGCCACTGCATGAAGCTGTCTTCTGGTGCCACCACAATTGGCCACGAGATGGCGCCAGAATGCAACAAATGGCCTGAAAGAAGGTCTCGTTGCTATGGTGAAAGGTGCCTCGATTGCCAAATATTGTTTTGCCTCAGCTTATGAAATACTTTGCTTGTGAGCTCTTACCAAGTTTTGGTTGTGACTCAAGCCTTTGAGTTGTGCCGTCTCGGGCACTTCTGTCTTTTTTTTAGATCTCCAAGCAGCTTTGGACAATGTTTCCCGCCAGGGATAGACTTGTATTGAACCTCAGCTCACATCCTGCTGGCTCGATTGTCTATTCACAGGTCTGCAGTTAAGCAAAGAGAGAAATCATTAAGTATTTTGAAACTGTTGACTATGAGCCAACTGATTAGATACCTCCCGTCAACAGCACACAAAAGACTATCTTTGCAATGCACACTTTTTGGCAGGAGGGGATTCATGCTCATTCCCATGCAACTCTTTCCCGCTCATCTCCGCCCTGACGTAGACTATCAGGAAGGTTTGAAAACTCATCTCTACCACCTAGTTTGTGAACTACCACTTTCCAGACTGAGTTTTTCCTTGCTGAACTTCTCACTCTCTTCCCCTCCCTAATCCTCCATGTTATAGTGCCTCGATGCAGCTGACAAGTAATGTATTCCGTATGCAGAACCTACATGTTAGGTTACCGTCAAGTTCCATGGTCTCGTAGCGCATTTTCAAACTTGGTGCCCATTTGTATGGAAGTGGGAAGGCCATCAACTGTTTCTGATGCTTTTTTGTGTTGGATTGTGAGAGATCAGAAAAGAGCATTTTCAAAGTTTATAAGTGGTTTGTGTAGGTTAATCTGAAGGTAACTTGTGTTCATTCTTGCTAATCTCTGGAGATTCTTATATGCATGGCTGTGTGTCCCAAAAGATTTTTCCTGAGAACAGTGGATGCTTGTCAATTGCTCAGTCACAGTGACACCTTATATCTGGTTTGTCTGAGATTGGACAACTGTACATCGCTTGCTCTGAAACTGGGAAAGATGACCCTTTCAAACCTTCTCTATGCAGATGATCTAGTTCTAATAAGCCACCCTCCAACTGGACTGCAGCACTGACTGGATGCCACATATGAATATTCACAGGAGAACGTCCCGCAAATTAACCTAGGAGAAACTAAAACCATGGCAATAAACTACACCAAAAAGAGAATACTGCAATGGCACCTGGATGTACATCGTCTGGAACCAGTGGCAGAATACAAATATCTTGGGGTCATTTTAGATAATAAAGGATCATATAAACCACTGAAAGAAGCGCTGAGATGAAAAGGCATCACTGCAACACTAGCCCTGAGATCCTTGAAGAAGATAGCGGCTGGCCCCACATTAACCCCTCTACTCCAGGCATTTCAAACAAAACTCTTGGATAACATCATCGTTAGGGCATACAGAACGATCTTCTTCCCAGATTACACTTCCCCTGCACAAATAAGATTCGAATTTGGCCTACAGCGACAGACCCTGGCTAGAAGGGGGGGCGTTCATAAAAAGCTGGCACAAGATCAAAGGAGCCGAGCAGAATACACTAAACTTGCATCTCTGGGCGGAACTGTCACTCCGAGAAAGATCACCAGCCAAAGTGTATCTTCATGACTCCTTAATGCAGTTAGGCATGAATGCCCTTTGGGAAATTCCAGCAACCCATACCAGCTTCAAACAAGCATTGGCATAGCCAATAGGTCTCGCCTTTGGGACCTTATAAGTATTTAGTTATGCAGCACAATAGCCTTACTGCAACAACATTAACTGTTGCATGGCTAAACACTTATAAGGTCCCAAAGGCGAGACCTATTGGCTATGCCAATGCTTGTTTCACAAGAGCAGTTCAAACATGAACGGCAAAATAACCTAGTTTGCAAATGTTTTCCACATAAGTATGGCTCTGCCATATTTGCCACATAATACATCATATGCTGCATAATCTGATGATTTTAACTAAAAAATTGTAGCTCAAACAGATCAAAAGTTACTAAAAATGTGACTTGTGTTCCTGTGAAGTGGGGGCCCTTTGCAAATGTTGACTGGTCGCCTTTTTCACTGTTGCATTTGTATGTTACACTGGTACTAATGAGGCAAAATCTTTGCAGCGGCTGTTAATATGGGTAAAAATGTATAAATAATAAAGTATCAGAAAGTTTGTACTTCACTCTTACTTCTTTCATCTGGAAGGTCATCTCCGATTTCCATCTAAACCAGGCAGCTCATTTACCAGATTTATTTGAAAACTGTACAACTACAGCAGAATGATCCCTTAAAGCTTCAAATACTAAGCACGCTCCAAAGTATTAACTGCGTAAAACTAAAGACAAAGGATTTTTTACACTAAAGCTTCCTATACTCTAAGGAGCACAGGAGTGCTTGCATTAAACTACAAACAGATGCACTTATTGCGTTTGTGTAATTAAATGCTAACCACCATTTCAAAGAGGATCTAGAATGTGCTGCGCAGGAAGACAAAAGGTATTGTAGCTCTATCATCAAACACTCCCATTTACACGGAGGTCACTCCACTATTTCTTTCATGACTACAGCACACAGCCTGATGCCTACATTTATTCTCAGGAAGGGCAGTCTTCCTCAAGAACGATTGGCGCTAAATCATGGAGTTTTTTACTAATTCCCCTGTCACTTTCTTGCTGCACTAACTGTCCCATCACTACTCAGGATCCTGATGAAGATGGAGAAGATTATTTTCCGTTATATGAGTTCTCTGTCATGTGCATCTTTAACCATCCCGACTAACTCGTAATGTCCAAGTAGTATGTACTGCTGTTAATATGTTGGTAATTCATCAACAAAAGTCACCAAAATGCAATGACGCGATAACTAAGGGACAAATTGACAGTCATAAGATAGTGGAGCTCTGTTGAGATGGTGGCAAGGTGGACGCATATGAAAGGCTAGAACAAGATACTATGCATCTTACAAAAGCAATCTGAAAGAGTTGCTTTCTGACTTGAGAATCACTGCGCAAAGTAGGTCACTTGAATGTATGTATTTACGCATCAGTGGGACGATGAAGAGGAAAGTCTAAAAACATCAAAATTGACTTAATTGATAGATCATAACAACATTTCAAAATATATTCTCGCTAGAAGAAACAAGGAATTCAAGGATGCGAGTGGTGCGCGCGCGCCACAGCGAGACATCTGGTTTTAATTATCGCGCCCGTGTCAGGGCACGATAATTGAAACCACATGGCGCCCGTGCGGGTAACCGCAGGGAAAAGGCCATGACGCACGAGCGTCTGGTCAGCTTTTTCAAACCCCCTACATAAAGTCTTCGCCAGAGCAGCGCTTGCGCACTACTCTAGGCTCGACCTAAAAACTAGTCTCCAAAGCAATCTCTATAATAGAAGATAAGTCTGAGCTGGCGAAAAGGTCACATGGCTGGTTTGTACTTAGCAACTATGTCGTCGTCAAACCACAACCTTCCCTGTGTTCAGGGTTTAATCTATCAGTGAAGAAGACATTTTTAAGACACCGCTTGGGCATATTACCTACCCTTCTTCACCTACCTCCCTGGAAGCAGAACTCAGCAGTAACTACTTGTCGCCTAGAGAAGATGTTCCACATTTAATATGTATCTGCACAAGGGTATTGAAGGAGCGACGTACAATGCTCTGCCCTCTTTTTAGCCAAAAAGGCACTCGAACTTGTAGACAGGCGGTGCTGGCTTACTTTGGCCCAACCGCCTTGCAATTAAACTGTCGCTTAACAAGATTTCTCAAAATAGTAGAAAAGAAAATGGCTCAACTGTCACCCTGCAATGGAAGAATAGGCGAACAAACTGATAAAACGGACAAAATTGATTAAACGCAACATCGGATCAACTGACTAAGGACTTACCGCACCACAATGGAATTGTCTAGGCTGCTATAAATGCCCTGAAACCCTTGCCACTTTACTATGCACTCAGCACTTTTAACCAGAAAGATATAAAAATGTTCTTATATTCGCCAAGTCTGCATCAACAATGAGCACTCACTGCGCATTTTTTACCCTTCATTTTTAAAAGTCTAACTCATCTGGAGAAATTGCACTACTTATGTTTACATCTCAGTGCACTGCCACTTTAACCAGATAATCCTTGTAGCTTCTACCGAACCAAAGAAAAGCCTGGGGCAGCATATCTCAGCCCCGGTGACCATGGCAATAAGAACAAACCAAGCATTTATCATCTGACAATTTCTTACTTCTGAATTGAATATAATTGGTGCAGCACTTAGCTGGAAGGCTCTTTTTACATGTTTTATCTTGGCCTTCATTTATGTTGCTGGTTAATTTGAAAAAGTTTTTAACTGTACAATAATTGTTATTATTGCAGTGGAGGAACACAAACTAATGAAAGCAGCCGGCCAGATTGTGCGGGTACACTGACATTTAACATAACGGTCTGTTCTGAATAGCGCTAAGTATGACTCTGCGGTCTTAAACTGTCTAAGAATCCTACATTTGATACTAAGAACTGCACAAAGCACTTTAATTGGCACTTTTCGTATACATTGACAACTCCAGAGTACTTCGACTATAAACATTGATCACTTTGCGGGCATGATTGCCCTTGAACCTTAAAAACAGAATGACTGAATTACGTACTCTCATCGGTACTTGTTTTGCTTCCTCTTTTTTAAAGTCCGTAAGCATTCATCATTTTGAAGTGTAAGCGTCTGTGGCACGCAATTCACCTCTGTTTTTACTTCTTTTGAACTCTTCGCTCAATTTAGGTTTAAGGATGTGTATAATGTCATGTGTATGCAATGGTTTTTTATTAATCATGCCTAATACATTTACGTTACCTTACTTACAATCACAGTGAAGGGTTCTCTATCCAGGCATTAAAGTCCAGATAGTTAATTGTGATTTGATATTGCAGTGGTGTATCTTACTGCACTTCGTGGCAGCACTGTCGATTTCCCTACACTTTTCCAACTGTTTGGCTATGTTGGCCCGATTGTGGCTTGAAGGTTAAAGGGTTCTATCTAACACGTGCTGTTTGAGGTGCCATTTAGGTGGTTTATGGAAAAATGGTACAAAATGATCTTCTTTTGGGATCTTCTTTTGGGAAACAAACCCATAAAAACATAAACATGTATGTGACAGGATGGTTGTAGGCCCCCAGGGTGGTGGTTTGCATTAGGGGATTGCATTCAGAGGGTTGAGTTTGTGCAGGGTGTTGTGTGCATGGAATATTCCTATGTGCACAACGTGTTCAACGTATATAGGATTGGTGTGTACAGATGATTAGTTGTGTTTACACTTGGTTACCAGACTGGATCCGAAAACAGGCCCAGGCGCCAAAATTAAAGTGTCCCCCATTTGTGAATTGCATAGCTAAAAAAAGTGGCCCATGTTTTCAAATTGGGCCAGTTTTGAGCTTGGAAGGACACGCTGTGCAAGTGCGTGGATTTGTATTTGCTGCAGGCAATGTTGGTTTCAATATTAGGGAAATCGGCACAACAGACCATAAACAGGCCCACAAACAGCCAGCAAAACGTCCGCACGCTGACCTGTCAGACCAGGCCTTTGGGCGCTGCCTGATTACCCTCTAGGCCAGTCCCACCCTGCTAGTTACACAGGGCTACCTGTGCTGGTTGGGTGCGTGTGTGCGTAAGAGCCCGCAGGCGGTGCCGTAGTTTTGTGTGGCAGACTGGTATGGCCAGGTACTACCTACACCCCCTCCTCCCATAACTGGACCCAGATCAAAATGACATGAGAAGGGTTTTGGATGTGGGGGTCGTAAAACCCCCGGCCGTATTTATTAAACAAAATGAAAAACATTATTAATATATACAAGATTTACAAATTACGCAGAAAATTATGCATTACACTGATTACAATTGATAAGTACATATGTCAGTTGGCTAACCTTAACATGACTCTAATACAAAGGTTTTCCTATCCGAATCTAACATATCTTTAATAATCATCACAGCATTTTACTTTTCTGCGTATCCTATTTGGGCCTACGGCAAGGTCACTAACTGGTGTCAGATCCTTATCAAATTTTTAACCACGCCCTCCAGCCGGAGTGCGCATGCGCAGAGGGCCCGTTTACCGTGAGGTACTCCCCCCCGGTTACCCCCATACGCTCTGTATATCATCTCCATAAAGGGGCCCTTGCAGTTCTGCGCCGTTTACTGGCGACATTGTGCACGTGCGGGGTGGCCAACCAGCCTAGGGAAAGCGTGACTCCCCCTCCCCGCACCCATCCAGCCAACCGGCTGTAAACTGCCCCTGGAGTTCTAGGAGAGACCACCTGTCCCTCCCACTTGGGCGACCCCATTCAAGAATGGCGCCGCCCTCTAAGGACTTTAAATTTACTGCTCACCAATCATGACCTTACCGCCTGACCTAGGAATAGCACTAAATACGACGATTGAAGACCTGTAAACAGAGACAGTTGGTGGGAAAAACACACAGTTTGATACACCTACAACCAAATACCTATACCAGCTTGTTGATTATACATTGCTCACAAAAACCCCAATACCTTTGCTTTAGGGGACGGTGGGTGGGCAAATTGAAATTAAAGCCTCCTAGCGAGGCTGGTGTGGCGGGCTGGGGAGCGAAGAGACAGACTCCTGCGCTCCCCAGCCTTTTAAATGTTTCCAGGCCAGGCCGGTTCTAACCGGCCTGGCGCTATCCCCTTGGGTGACCCGGAAGTGATTCCAATCACTTCCGGGGCACGCCCAGGACACAAGACCAATCACGCGTGAGGCGTGCCTGTCGCGTCACCAAAGTGCGCGACAGGCTTGCCTCTGTGGTCGCCGGAGGGGGCCGGCACGACCGCCATACTTTTGGCGTGGCCGATGCCGGCCCCGCCGTTCTCGATGGCTCCGCGTCCCGCCTTTAAAACAGCCTCCTGGCGCTACGCAGTTTACTATGCACGACTTGTCGCACTCGGAGAGATTTAGACAGAATTCAATTTTTCGCTTTTTTCTTGTAACTGTGGGAAGGTGCTGTCCTCGGTGATGGCAATTAGCATTTTCTAACGGTAACAGATGCTGGCAATGCCAGGAGGCTGGTACCTACCGCCCGCACTGCCATCTGCTGCACCGGGCACTGCCTGCGTAGTCCTCTCCCATACTGCGAGACCTCCCCCCCCCCCGGTCCCCCACCTCCCAGCCCCCCAGCCCCCTGGCCTTCTGCAGTCATTCGGATAGTGTGATATTTCCTGCAGAAAACAGGGGCTGGAAATCAGAGGGGTTTTCAGGTTTATTAATAGTTTGTGTTGTGCTGTTTATTGTGGAGTTCAGTCTCGAATGCGGAGACAGGAGATTGGAAAATGTACAGCGTCAGTCAAAGAGGGGGGGGAGGGGGTAGCGGGGAACGGAGGGCGGCAGTGGCAGAGATGTGGAGAGAGCAAGGGAAGAGAATAGAGAGTGGCGAGGATATAAAGGGGGGCGATAGGGGGGGGGGGGGTTGTCCAGGGAATGGAGAAGGCACCCGGGAGATGGAGAGTGGAAGGAGAGGGACTAGGAGAGGTACGCAGCAGTGGAGAGGGATAAAGGGTAAACAAGGAGGAAAAGGCTGAGAAGAAGAGAGGTGGCGGGGGTGGAAGTCAGGAGAAAGGGACAGAGGCTAATGGGGAAGAAAGCGATAGCAGAGGAGAGAGGGGCTAGAGGAAAGAAGCAAATGAGGAACTGGTGGTCGTAGAAGTGAATTGATGTGCATGAGAGAGGGTGAGGGGTGGCGGCAGGACAGGGCGCAGCAGGGCGTGCTAGGAATCGGGGGGTGATGAGATCAGCAAATTAGAGGGATCAGGTGGGGCGAAGAATTGAGGAGAGAGCACAGCAGGAACTGGAAGAGAGCGAGGACACGACAGAGGATGGAAAAGCATGATAGAAGAGGGGGCGGTGGAGGTGAAAATGTGCTTGCCCTCTTGCAGTGCCCAGCACTCTAGGTTTGTGAATGTGATCAAGCCCCCAGCCCCTGCTGATTCTGATAAAGATGTCTAATGAAGTCTGGATTGCGCTCAAGCTGGCCTAATTTTCCTTTTGGCGGTACAGGCGCTGCTACACAACCAGAACACAATTAAGCCAAAAAAGCACATTCTTTCACACTGAGCGTAAGGAGGTAGAAAATAGGCCAAAAAAACAACTTGATCAACAAAATAGTCAAAACACTACAGCCCTCTCCTGGATTGGAAAAGGGTGCCTTGATGAATGGAGACATCAGAAACACTTGGAATTTACACAGCTTCAGAACTGATTTCAGTACAACAAAAAACCGATGGGTAGAGTGCTTGAATTAATATCAGCCACTGGCGATCACTCTGGTCTGCAATCCACCCCATCGTTTTTTCTTGCCCACCATGACACCTCAGACAGGAACCCGCCATACACAAATTAGCCCTGGTCCTGCTTCAATAGGAGCAGGCCAGCATGAACTGCCAGGCCAGGTCTGCTCTGAATGGGAACACAAACAACCCCAGACCAGTTTTGCCCTGTTTTGTCTGGGCATGCATTTAAGGCATCATACTCAGGACAAAAAAAATGATAGGTGGACTTCTTGAATTAATCTCAGGTGCTGTCAATCACTCTGGGCAGCAGTCCAGTCCATCATTTTTGTACTCACAGTACGACATCAGATAGAAACCAGCCATATGCAAATCAGCCTTAGTCCTGTTAAAGTAAGAACAGTACATTCCGAACTGCCAGGACAAATTCCCTCAGAATACGAACACTCGCGATCCCAGACAGATTTCGTCATACTCTGGCCTCACCCGTAGGTTGCAGTTTGAGTCCTATCACACAGTGAGCCCGAGATCCACATGTGGCAATACCCGTCACACTTCTGGCATTGCACAGACAACAAAGCAATCAAAAGGTGGATTGTTTGAGTTAATCTCAGCCACTGATAATCACTCTGGGCCATCCAGTCTATTGTTTTTTTGTCGTCCATGCCACCTCATACAGGAACCAGTAACATGTAAATCGGCCCGGCCCTGCTCCACTGTACTGGAATATGGCTTTTGTAATTACTAGTGGCTGAGATTAATTCTGGCATTCCACCCATCACTTTTTTGTTTTCCTCCATGTGATGCTCGAAGTGTGACAGGCAGTGGCGGCCAACACAATTAGGAGGTGGTGAGGCGGGTGGAGAGGAGCGAGGGAGCGCAGGAGCGCAGGAGGGGGATTGTGCGGGGGTAATAATTAAAAATGAAAAAAAAGCACTTACCTTAACCTGCCGGCCGCCTCCAGGATCGCGTCGCACCTCAGTGAACTTCCTTGTCCCAGCTGGTACTGGGGCAGTGTCACAGACTCCCATCCAGTCCACCACACTTCTCTCATGCTTGAAAGCAGCACAGGGATTGGCCTGAGTGGGCTGAGAAGACACTCCGCTCAGGTCAGGGAGTATTTGGGGTTTTGTTGGCAACACCTAAGTGCACATATGTGTTTGGCCGGCCTGAGCTGGCCGGCCAAACACACATGTGCACGTAGAAGTGCATATAGCACTCCTCCTCCCCCTTCCATGCCCCGCCCCTCCCTGCACAAGCTGGCTCAGCGCTGGCAAGTGAAAAATAAAACCATAGTAAAATATCGTTTTATTTTTCACTTGCTGGCTCTGAGCCAGTGGGGCGACGCTCCACTGCCACTGCTTAGGAGCCGCCCCATGTGACAGGTTTCCCTAAACATGGGCCCTATGATTAATGTGCCATTGGAACCAAGTTGCACCCTGCTGTCAACACACAAATAGGTCAAAACAAGTCTTGGGTTGCTTTTGTTCCAGTTCAGAGGGGACCTGGCTTTGTGATGGACTGTTCCTATTGGACAAAGACTGATTTGCCTATGGCTGGTAACTGTCTCAGATGGCATAGTGACAAAAAACATGGACTGGAATGCAGCCTAAGCAATTACTATTAGCTGAGTTTAATTCACCTATCACTTGTTTGTTTTCCACAAAAGCGATTTCAAAAACGCTTTTAAAATATAATGTATAAAAGCATTTTTGCATTAGTGTCCACTACACCTTCCTATATTTGGCAATGAACAGGGAGGATAGATCAGCCCCAGTAGAGGTGTCTGGTGTCAGTCAGAGGGAAGCGAACTGTGAGTTGCTGCCTTCTGTAAACAACAGGGAGAGCTCCTGTACATATCTAGTCCTTGTGAGCGACAGGCAGCAATTAAAGTAATGATGTGTGATGGGCCACATTTCCCATGAAAGAAGTGTTAATTTGGCTTGGTGGGGAGGGAGGGGTGACACTCATGCCTCTGTGAGAGAGGTAAGGGTGGCAGTGGTGGTGTTGGTGGTGATAGTGGCAGACACTGCAGTGGTCATGGTGGTTGTCTAGTTTTTGCCTGGTGTTGTGTCCATAACAACCATTAGTATCCCAATCCCCCTCCATGGAGTGCCATCTCTAGTACGATGTGACTTACCCCTGCTGTAATGGTGGCCTTTCTTAGCATATTGTGGGAACTTCTGGCATGATTTTTCAAAACATTGTGTAATGGTGACAATTCTTGGCATTTAGTAGACATCTCTGGATTGATGGCACCAACTTATGACATAATGCAAGCCCTGGTACAACGATGAACACTTTTGGCATATTATGGACATCATTGGCGAGACTTGGCCTATGCCAATGGTAGAATGCGAATCCCAGAATAATGGTGGTAATTCTTGGTATTTTGTGGGCATTTTTGCATAGTGATGCCCACTAGTCCCATAATGGTGCCATTTGTGTCTTATTGAGTGCATCCTGGCATGATGGAGACAATCCCTGGCACAATGAAGTTCCTTGCATAATGGTTGTTATTTTTGTAATTGCATGAGTACCTCTGGCATGACTGTGCCTATTCGTGGTGTAATATGGGACTTGACATGATGGCACACATCATCCTCATACTAAGGGCATGTCTGATATGATGATGCCCATTACTGACATACTGATGACCAGTCATGGTATGTTGCGGGCTGCCTTAGCCTTATGAAGTCCACCACTGGAATAATAGTGGTCTAGGAAAAATGCCCATTGTTGACATATTGTGGATTTCCTTAACGTAACTGTGGTCAAGCCCGGCAGATTGGTAGTGGAAACTGTGGTATTTGCTTTTGATACGTTGGAGTGTAGGGCAGAGCCTTTCCCTCTGTAAAGGTATTAAATGTGAATGATTGAAAACAATATAAGTTGATATTCAGGGACTAAAATGCATTTATTAAAATAAATAGTTAGCATTGTAGGACAAACATAGTATTTATTTAAATAAAATGGCTAACTAAGTGTAATCATTAAAAAAAAAAATGTGTATTTGATTCCAAAATGTATGCATTCTCCCAAACTGCCAAGCTGAAGTTTGTTGACATTACTTTTGAAAACTGATATTTAAATGATAATTCATGCTCTGTTACGAAGACATTGCTGATGTTGATTCCTTGGTACCAGAGAGCACGAACTACTATTGCTGTCATTTCATGTCTTCTGTGCACTGTGTTGTAGCAAGAGTGCCATATGCCTTAATGCAAGCAAGGAAAATGGCCGCCATGTCGCTCTGTTAGCTGGTGAAAGACAGCCGCATTTATGGTGTCTACTAGTAGACACTTCTGCAGTAGTCCCCTCACACAACTGTGTCCCATTGCCTCTGAACACCCTACGCTCCTTTGTGTGGAATCATTTCATAATCACTGTTCAGAAACCTTTAGTTGATAGTGGGCTTTAGGCTTCGCAGCAGGCATGGAAAGTGCCATATAAATACCTGTACAACAATAATACTCCTAGTATCTGAGGCCTGAGCTCACAAGATCTGTGTCACCTGTTATCTATCTGAACCTACAGAGTCTCATTAATCAAAGAGGTAGAAATGTTTCAAGATCTGTACAGCTCTGCCGTTTACACCCCGAGAGAGGGAGATTTTTCCAGCTTGTTCTGTCTAAGAAGTCTTTCCACCAGTTTGAGAAACTACTTGAAATGGCAAAATGGAAGAAAGTGGAATGCACATGTGAAGAAAGAATCAAAATGTATTCATTTAACTAAAAGTAAAACGTACTGCTTTTAAGTCATTTTTGGGAACAGTGTGCTGAAAATGCATATTTGCTTGCCTTGCCTGACGTGAAAGGTATTGCCATATTTCATCCACACCTCTTCAGAGCCTTAGACGTTTTAGCCAATTTTTGTTAACAAAAAAAATGGTTCTCTAGACTGCAGCTTGTGGCCTTTTTTAGGACTTGCCTACTAGACAATGACTGTTGCGAGACATATTGTCAGCTTAAGGTGGGCCCATTGCTTATCATTAGTTGGCTTCCTTGTTACTCTAATTTGCTTGCTTCTTCCTTGTTAGCTTGTGTGAGCTTTTCTTCCTCTTCTTGTGTTTGTTTTTCTCCTGAAGCATGGACACAATACTTGTGTCCTTCCACTGCTCATTTTTTAGGCGCTCCTTTTTCCTTTTTGTTTAAGCATTCCATGAAAGTGCATGTTTTCCAGTTATCCCCCAAGTGTGCTTCTCTTACCTCCTCCATGTTGCATTTTCTCTCTCTTGCCTGTGTGCTTCTCCTCTGCCCACTCCTCTTGCTCTCTCTCCGATTTATTTTCCTCCATTGCTCTACCTTGCTCTTGCTCCACCGTTGTTTGCTTCCTCCTCTCACTCTTCGTGTTGCTTCCCCACCCAGGCCAGTAATGTTGCTCCCACTGCCCTACTGTTGCTTTCCACCACCCCATCCTCTATGATTTCATCCCCGTCCTCTGTATTGCTTCGGCCCCTGTGCTCCACGTTGCTGTGTCTTGCCTGTGTATCTCTCTTTGTACTTTAATCTTAGAGAAACTGAGTACATTTGGATCTGTTTTGTCAGGGAACAAATGACCTGCATGACGTTTGTATCAACTTCACAGGGAACAAATAATGCAGTTCCACTTCTAAAGGGGTGAGGTGTCTCCAAGAGCCCCAATACCTACAACCACAGCCTGGAGTGTCACACTGAAGGAGGTCAGGAGCTCAGCTTTCTTTCACTGAAGTGCACGACTACCCGTCTATCACCCTAGCATCAGCTGTGCTCCTCCGCCTCTAGAGAGAGGGCACAGAGCAGCAAAGCAGTCACTTCTAATTTCGGCTCCACAAGTTTTAGATTTAACTCCAAGGACTCCGACTCCAGTTTTATGACATCATAATTTTTTGTTTTCGTCTATGAGGCAGCTTCTAACTGTCTGTAGGCAAAACTATTGTAGACCACAGTGCTTTAAGAGAAAACTGTGGTGGTGGAGGGTTGCTAAAAGGGGTGTAGCCTAAGTAATTAAAGCCATGGTTTATAAAATGTCGACTACAACCCTGTGCTTTACACAGTGTGCTGCCTGACCAACTTTTAGGTTCTTTTTTCTGAATTGTCTGCTATCCAGACATATCACACAACAACAAATATATGGCTAAAACAAGTCAGACCTATTGGCTTAGTGAGTGCTTCGTAGTAGTTATATATAAATGAGTAACAAAAATGATTTCTTTTGTAAGTAATTAGTATTGGTAATTACAAATGGTACATATATGGCCATCACTATGTGCACACTGGAGAGATTAGAAGGATTGAATTAGCATGTAATCTGAAGACAGTTCTGGCCCACTGACTCACATTGCCTTCAGCCTCACCTCAAGAGAGCTCAGTCTTGCCCCACTATGAAGTCTCTCCCACAACCAGAACACACCCAGACACCTAAATGCGATCAAGCTCACATGTACCCTACAAGCATTGGAAAACCCAGTAATTCAGCCTTTTAGAGCCGAGGCCTCTAGTTTACCAATGCATAGTAAGGTCAATTCCAATTACAAATCAAAATTGCACTAAAGCGAAGAGAGTTTACAAATGGTAACAAATTCAAAAGTCTTTACTTAATTTAAAATATGCCATGTATATACAGTAGCATGTTGTTAACACCATTATTAAAGCCAATAGGTCGTAAAGGCTCGATATATTGGCTTTGCCAATGTTGGTTTTAAAAATGGTCACTGTGGCAGAACCCCTCACCCCTGTAACTCTGTTGAAAAAGGTTAGGCTTGTTTACATGCTCGCTCATTTGGTGCAATTTGAGGCTAATATTTATGACCTGCTGCTTTCAGTGTTCACTGGCCACCAATGTACATTTGGTGATGGTAGAAAGAATGCATGCCACGGGAAACAGTGAGGATGCAATTTTAGCCAATAGCCTTTTAGAATTATTTATAGCACAAGCTAAGAGGATAGCACTCAGGGCACCCGCAGGTGCAACGTGGTCTGAATGGGAGTCAGCCATGGAGTGATTTCAGAATGCCAGATCACCACTTTGGGTTGCACCTAGACTTTGTTTTTTTTAAACATCTATATTGGAATTTAATCCTAGACAGTACAGCGGGAGTATCATTTGATGCCATCAGTTTGACAACTTCATTACAGGCATTAAATAACAAGCACCCCATGTCCTTGTACACATAGATGTAGTGATCAGGAAAAACATGTTCCACAAAGTAAACAAACTTTTCAGACTTTGAGCCAGTCCGATTACAGACGCTAAGAGATGAGAAACATACAGTATGCAGTCCTAGCACACAGACTGCCTCTTTTCTTTTCTTTTTTTTTTTTTTTGCAGATTTATACAGCGCAAACTCGACCCGAAGGTATTGGAGCGCTTTACATGAGCACCAGTTACGTTACATAAGGACACATTCATTTTTTATTTTTTTTGGTAGGCACGGGGAGATTAAGTGATTTGCCCAGAATCACAGGGTGTGGAGTCGACTCCGAGGCTCGAACCTTGGTTTCCCAGCTCCAAAGTCGGCAGTCTAGCCGTGAGACCACATCCTCTGTGATCCACCAGGGTATGGATGGTCCTTTGTTGGCCTAAAACCCATGGCATTAAGAATGTCACCACTACGCCCCAACTAAGTAGGGAATGGGGTGGTGAGAGAGGATAGGGAGGGAAAGGGGGTCTATACACCCAGACCGGTTTTAATGAGCTATTATAGGATGTGATTGATCAGTCCGATGTGGTGGAACTGCCCCGTGGTCCCTGGAGGGTGACTAATAGATCTTCCCAGCCTGCCACAATGGGCAGTCTCTGCAGCCCGTGTGATTCTTCCCGCCAGAGCGCTGTGGCTTCAGCCTTTCCCCATTTAAGTGTTGCTACTTGCCAGTGCCCTACATTGAACAGTGCACAAGCCTTTCGGTGCATAGCAATGAATCTGTGTACCATAAGTAATGCCAGGTCAAAAAAACATGATTCATGGCCCCCTGGCGCCTATAAAGGCCTAGCTTGCTGCTAGCCACGAGGATGAGGTTGATGCGGCTTGGTATTCTGGCAAGGGAGTTTGTGACTCCCGGCCAAAGATTGCTGACCAATGGGCAACTACAGAGCATGTGCAGCATGTCCGCTCCGGCCTCGTGGCAGCACAGGCATTAGACGAAGCGTCAGGGAAGATTTTGTGGAGTTTGGCCAGAGTGAGGTATGCCTTGTATAGGATGTTTTGTTGTATGTATTGGTAGCGGGCATTGTGGGAGACCTTCCGTGGGTATAAAACAATTCTGTCTTACTCCTTCTGGGTCAGCCTGTGGCCTGTGTCACCTTCCCAAGTCATCCTGAGTGACTCCAAGGGGTCTTGCAATGAATGGGAAAGGGCCCTAGTCAGCTAGGTAATTAGTCGACGTCCATCCCCCATTGGGTGCTTTGCTTGTAGCCGTGTGTGTGGGTCATGCTCCATATCTACTATACCCCCAGTCTCCCTAATTCGAGTACCATCTGCCTTTGGTCCAAGAAGTGGCCCACCAGGAGGCCTGCATCGTCCACAAGCTGATCAAATGGGATAAGGGCTCAGTTCCTGGAACAGATCGCCGAGGATGTTCACACCTACCGACTCCAGGAGCTCCACTCCCTCCCAGCTCATTTGTTCTCAGAATACTCATATGAAGCTCAAGCGGGGACCCCAGGGGCATATTGAGGCATATTCGGCATGAAACACAGGGCACTCCCAAAGCTACATGAAACGATTCTTGCACCATTCACAGTGCTCTTCACCCAGGAGCCAATCCCATATCCTCTATGTGCCTCCCTGCCAGCCAGCGGGTAGGCCATTGCAGTTGCGCTGCCATGTAGTAATGTTCAGAGTTCTGGACGCCAAGCCCACCTTTCTCCACGGGGAGTTGTAATTTGGCCAGGGCTACCCTGCATCTACCCTTCTTCCAAAGAAAGCCTCCAAGCATAGCGTGAAGTGCACAGAATGCACTGCAGATGATATTCACTGATAAGTTATGGAAATAATAGAATAGGCGCAGGAGTATCACCGTATTTGAGAGGGACACTCTGCCATGTGCCAAAAGTGAGAACGAGCACCAGAATACGATTTGAGGACGGAGGAAAGCGATCGCCTTCATGAAGTTTCCATCTATGAGAACTTGAGTTGCGTGGTAAACATTAATGCCCAGATAGCGGAAGGTGCGGGGCTCCCAACAAAGGGTATGTGAGCCCACGACGACTCGCTGCGGGGGACAGTCTAGATGAATTGGGATCAAACAGGTCTTTGATCAATTTATCCTCAGTCCCGAAGTGGATCAGACTGCAGCTAGGCTATTCCGCTATCACAGCGATGCCCAACCTTATATCCCTTATGTAGATTAGGATGCCATTGGCATATAATGAGACTACATGAGTCGTTTCTCCTAACAGTATGCCCTATTCTTGACCTGCCTTTCTGAGCCTCTGCGCTAGCAGCTCCACCGCCAGAGCAAACGGCAGGAGAGAGAGGGGGCGGCCCTGTCGCATGCTCCTACTGATCAGGAAGGGGGTCGAGATACGTTGCCCTATTTTCACTCTTGCCGTGTGTTCCATGTATAGGAGTCTTATGAGATGCTGTAACCTACCTATAATGCCCATCACATCTCGTGTCACAAATACGTACCCCCAGTCTACGGTGTCAAATACTTTTTCTAGGTCTAATACCACATATGCCGCAAAAGGGCAACAACTTGGAGCATTCTCCATTATGCTGTGTAGCCTATGGATGTTAAGCGTTGTGGACCTATTCAGTATAAACCTGTTTTGATCTGAATGGACTAGGTTCAGGAGATGCTTGAGGAGCCCTTCGGCTATGGTCTTACTCAATATTTTGTAGTCGCTGCACAACATTGACAGTGGCCTGTTTGAAGGTATCTCTCTCCCAAAGCCTAGGGTGTCACATCTAGGCTTTGGGAGTGAGACCAGTAGTGCCTTGTGATGGGTTGAGGGCAGCCACCATGCAGTAAGGGCAGTGGTCTACAGCTCTAATAGTTTGGGGGTCAATTGCGTCTCATAAGCTTTATAAAACTTGATAGGCAGCCCATCTAATCTCAGGGTTTTGTACGTGGGGGTGTTTTGAATCACTTCTCCAAGTTCCTGTTCCTTTCCTGGGGCATTGAGACCTTCCTGTTCTTCCGGCTCGACAGCAGGTAGAGTGATTGAGCATCGGAATTCTTGGATTTGGACCAGACAGTCTTCAGGTGGTGGGTTATAGAGTGAGCAATTATAGGCACTAAATGCTTCATGTATGTTGTCCTGGGTAGTGGCAGGTATTGTCGGGGATATGCGGACCGCAGTCACTGGTACGGGGACCGTCGCGCTCCTCAGTAGCCATGCCAGCAAACAGCCTGGCTTGTCCCCCTCATCATGCATCTATAGTCGATACACCGTAGTAACTCTATAGGGCAGGCATACTGCTCTCTCTGTCGAGATAAAGTGGCCCTCGCAGAGGGATCATCCCATGCAGGTTTCTCAAGCATACTCAGCGATGACTCTACTTGTGTCAGTTGATGATGGAGGAGATATCTTGCACCCACCATAGTGTGCAGGCAGTCTTCCTGTATCACCACCTTAAATGCCTCCCATTCCACCAGCCGAGTATTAGTTGTTTGCCAGTTGTCCGCCAAGTAGTTTGTCAGAGCGGTGCTAGTCGACACACAAAATACTGTGTCTTCTAATGTCGCGGGCTATGGGCACCAAGTCAGTATTAGAGGAAGAGGTGCCCCCCCAAGCTATGTGGATGAGTAATGGGTTATGGTCCAACAGGGTTTTTCCCAGATATTCTGCCCTTTTAACATTCATCTAGGCGTGTATGCAACTCATGTGGCTACGAGTAATAGGAATAGTCCCGTGTCTGGGTGCAATGTACACCAGCTATCGACCAAGGACCAGTGTGCAAGTCATTGGGACAGGTAAGACGCAGTGCTTACTATGGGAGAGGTGGGCAATGGGGGATGTGAGTGGTCCATCTGTGGGTCTAGAATGCAATAGAAATCTCCCCCCATGAGCCAGGGTAGATGGGCCCATCTAGTACAGAGGATGCGGGACAGACAGAGGGGGTGGGTGCCTTGGCTGCAAGGCTCATAAATGTGGGGGGCAGTCCATGTACATGATAACTTATAGGCATGTTGTCATGTTTTCAGTGAGAACAAAGAACAAAACTCCCAGTCCCAGGGTAGCAGAGTGACGTTTAACTGCCTAAACAGGTAAATCGCATTCCCATCCACAGGGATCTCCAGTCCTCTTGCTACAATGTTCCTGAAGAGTAACGGGGGTGGTCAACCAGTAAAGAGTGGTATGCATGTCGGTAGGTGTCAAGGCGAAGGCGAAGTTATGACCCTTTTGAACTCTGCTAAATCTGTTTGTGTTAAGCCAGCCGGGGTCTCCTCTGCGAGCCCTCCACCTATGTATGACTTATTAATGCAGTGCAGGCGTATCCGGACATTCGGGGGAGGTCAGGCGTCCTCAAGCATTGTCTGTGACCGTGTGCATCTCCTGTCCAGTAGTTCTTCCTCCTGCAATTGGAGGTACCCCACTCATGCTCAGTTTTAGGCAATGTCATCCGCCGTTTGCGGTGTGACGATGGGGAGCTTGGTCTATGTATCACTCCGATCTGAGGCACTCGACCCCGTCTCTGACGGTGCTCCCTCTATATCATCGAGGGGATGGGAGACTCTCCCCACCTGCATGTTGGTGGCCACTGAAAGCACCTGCCTCTGCACTTCGCTGGGCTGGGCAGAGGTGGGTGTGCCACCCTTCACGAATCCTCCGGTCCCATGTTGGCGGAGTCTCCTTCCTCATCAAGAGGTCGCTGGCCACCTGTTTGGCTCTGGTGTTCCCAGCTCTGAGGTCTTGTACCAGTGCTGCTCCACTCAGTCCCAAGCATCTGCGGGCTCCGTGAAGAAGTAGCTGGTATGGTTCGCTATGACTTTCAGTTTGACTGGAAACAACAGAGAATAAGTGAGACCGGCAAACCAAGATTTATTTTTCACCCCTAGGAACGAAGCCATGTGCCGCTGGACTGCCAGCATGTAATACAGTAACAGGAGTATGCAGGAGTTGTCTGTGTGAAGGGTCCAGTGTTATGAGCCGCTTGCAGGATAGCCTCTTTCTCCCTGAAGTTCATCTACTTGGCCACCACAGGTCAGGTCATGCACCTGTCAGAGGCCGCCTGGGCGGCATCTTGTGGGCCCATTCCACCAAGTAGAAAGGTGACAGGCCCACAGGTGATACGGTTGTGGACAGCCAGGTCTCGAAGAAAGCAATGGGGTCTGATCCCTCCGCTCCCTCTGGATAGCCACAATGCATATGTTGTAACAGCAAGACCTGCCCTTCCAGTCTTCAACTCTGTTTTCCAACATGTGAACTCTAGCAATGAGGTCCTTGACCTTTCCTTCAAGGTCTGCTGGGACTGGCTAGAGTGTTTGAGTGTATTTTCGGTTTATGTGACTCTCTCGGTGAGCTTCTGCTGATCGTTGTGCAGTAGGCTCAGCTCGACCACCACTGCATCCACTCAGCCTCCCAAATCTTGTCTGGTGGCTGCGAAGGCCACTAGAATTTTGTCATGCTTGTCATCTGCGGGGTCCATCATAGCTCCAGCCGGCGACATGTCAGCTCAAAGTGGCTCCCGGCCGCTTCCCCCAGTGTCTAGACTCCCCGGGGGTGGGCGCCACTGGTCCCCCCCTTCGATCCATGCAGCACACATGGTCCTTCCTCCTTTCAACTCTGACCCCAGTCACAGGGGATGTGGACGTCCAGAGAAAGGCTTCACCCTCCTGTTAGTAAGCGATTGTACATGGACTCATATGGACCCGCCGTACCCCTGGGTGTCCGATATGCTTGTTCGCCGAGGGAGGCACTGCAGTCCAAGTGCCACAGGGGTTAGCAATCTCACATTGGAGGAGGGGAAGCTCTATGTTGCTATTCAAGTCTCAGTGCTACCAGTCTATCGGGACCCACCTGCCCCCCCAGGCCACTATACACAAATTCCTCTTGGCCTGAGGACAGAGCAGTCCCACTGAGTGAGGAATGAGTGTAGGTGCTGGAGGGGGTGCTCTTCCCAAGAGAAAGTAACTCCTTCAACTTCCCTGTACCTCGCCTCCCTCTGCACCGCAGTCGTTCCCAGTGTGGCGCGTTGGGGAACACAATACTTTCCATTGTCACCTCCGGTGCTATCTTGCGGTAACTCCAGGTGTGGGTGAGGGGGGATTGAAAAATAGGGGGGCTAGGGCCACATGATGTCTAAGCTTGGTACTGAATAGACACCAGGGAAAAGCCTAGGTTGGCATGGTGGACAGCTTTCAATGGCCATGGTCACATTTCAACATTTGTACGCTTGTTATACTCAGGTCTCCAGAACAAACTTTCACGTACCACAGATAACTGGCAGAGATGTCTCTCTCTCCCTACATGCTTATCGGAGAACAGGCATTTGTGAAAAGCTTAGGAGTACATGCAGGGCATGGTGTAGTGTTGAAGTATCAATGTCGAGGCCAGCCTCAGTGGCTATTGGATGGGGTTGAGAGACCACCTGAAGGGAACTATCCATACACTGATGTCACCTAGTAAACCACTCCAGACATCTACAGTGTGAGACAGGCACATTACAGCTGAAAATCTGGGTTTATTCTGTGGAAGTTTCCTGGCACTACCAAGTAACAAGTATGTCACCATGGCGTATACTTTACAGTCCCATTTCCATTACTGTATGGGAGGCATATTGTACAAGGCCAAACCCTGTGTCTCACGTATAGGTAAAACCATGCACAACTGACATACATTTTTTTACAGATATACAGAACTACCAAAGACTGTCAAAGAGTGACAACTCTGACAGGCCAAGTGCATCAAGAGAACATAACAGAGAATACAATTTTGACATCAGAGCATTGAACAATCAAGCTAGAACAATATCAACCTAGCACTAAATAGAGAGACTAAATATGACAGGGATAATGGACGGCAAACAGCACGAAAACAGGTGCAAATGTTTCTAAGCAAGGATGCTCTAAAGACCCTTCAGGGAATGCATATTGATTCCTGCAAACCACTGGTGCTAATCAGGCACTGGAGGAAACCAGGACAGTTAAAAAAAAAAAAAACCTTTCAGGACTATGACTCACTTTTTAGAATAACAAATGTTCACGACCCACCTAGCTTTAATGGACATGAGGCAGTTGATTTTTTAATGTAACTAAAGCGTTGTGTGGCGGCACACTGCCATTTACACACAGAAAATTATCCACCAAAATGGCCTCTAAATTTGCACAGACATACAGTTTTACTGAAAAAACTATATTGCACACAAATGATAATGTGTGGAAATCGGGTTTAAGTAAATATTTATCATGAGTGCATCACGAAGTAAAGTGTCTTGATTTGTTTTGATCCTATTAAAATCTTTGTTTCCATCACACTTCAGAATTACAAAAAAGTACTTCATTTTTGCTTTCCTAACTGCTGAATGTGTACAGTTCATTTACAGTTATTTACAATTTGTTGAGTGTTACAAAAATGACATCCTACACTGCAACCTTTCTTGTCCCACTCTGTACCCCATCAATATTGTCACATAATTCACTTTATTTTTCTTTCTCTTACTGAAAAATTAGAGAAGTTTGTAAACACCAAGCCCCATGTTAAAAAAAACAAGCAACAATTTGTCAGAAGGCATAGCCTGACATTTGACCTCTGCCTTTGAATCACAGCAAATGTGTCAAGATAAATACAGATTTTGGCATCTTTATTTATTGCTTGGACTTTCACAACCCATCAAAAATCAGCTGGTGACCCACAGTTTGGGAGAGACTGCTCTAGAGGGACCAGCAGTGGTTGTTGAGTGAAAACCACTGCATTAAGCTGTGCAGTTTCAGAAGTGAACACTGCAATCATGCCATTTTAGGATTAAAGCATGCTGGATCCTGTATGTGGTTGCTTTGGTCCGGAAACGAGCACACTGGTGCAACAGGCAAAGATTACAAGAAATTGCTGGAACAAAGACAGAAAGCACCATGGAATTCTTGCAGAGGGTCAGCACGTTACATGGTACAGCGCTGTCTATGCAAAATCCGAAGAATACATTCGCAGCATTACTTTTAAGCGCGCGCCATTTGCAAGTCAAATGAAAGCAGCTGGGCTCCCAGTGCAAGGCACGACCTCACTCCGCCATTCATGTGTCCAGTTGGCCGTTGTCTTCGCCTGCCAGGGGAAGCCTTTGAAGGGGGCAGCTCTCAGCACAACACATATTGAGAGAGAGCTGCCATTCCTTCTTGCAGACTCCCTCGAGTTCTAAGGTAACAGGGTGCAGGTTTGGCTTCATGGTTACCAGCAGCATAGTGCAGTGTGCTGTGGGAGCTCTTGCTGCTGCTACTTGGTCCTACCATGAAATATCCAGCTGCATGGTAATAGAGTCACAGCACCAGAAGTATATTCTGGTACAAGGTCTTCTAGTAGACCACAGCAATGCATTTCAGGAGATGTAGTGCTTTTGTCTCAAACATGTTGAATTACTCTGATAACTGACAAAGGTGTATTTCTCTGACTTACTATGTTCGAATCCGGGAACCACTGCGTGGCAGCACACATAGATCCGGGTCGTTGATATCCCATGGCATCCACTGCATTTCTCTACATGCCACTAAGCACTGACTGAAAAATGCCTTCTGCGCAAACCTTATTGGTTACTGAGAATAGTCCGTTTTTAGATGTTCTGTGCAGGGTACATCCTCAGTAATCTTGGCAATGCTGTGGAAGTCCAGGTCCAGCCAAGTGAGATGTTGAAGTGTTGGGAGAAGGTTCTATTCGAATGAAAGATGTAGACGGGGTGTGGGGCAGAGTTCCACTTACGGAGGTCTTAGTGCAGCTCTAAACTAAGCTCTTGGGCCCTATCACTAGCTCCTGCACAGTCTTAACTCTGTGAACCCCAACCACAAACTCATTCATTTACTCCTATTACAAAGCAGAATAAAGTGCCAGCTATTCACTTTGCGATATAACTTTCTTTCACACGTTTATCATAGAGTTCGCAATTAATTTATCTGTGGTGCAATAGCCTGTCACCAAACCTGTGGCTCCCCTGCTTTATTTAGTGTCAGAGGCACAGCCATGTTTCCCATGATGGCGCCTGTGCTGGCTCTGCCAGTGGAAACCTTTGGCAGATTGCTCAACTTACATTGGAGTGTCAGATAATTGATGTCAGGATGTCCCCCTGCTTGATGCCAGACCTTTCGACATACATTTTGTTCTGTTTGGGATCACCAAGGAAAGCCTGGCTGTCCCAATCAGAAAATGGGATTTATTACTCCAATATGCCAAGAAAAAAACTCCCAGCACACAATGGCCATTCATTTTTTTGCCTTTTCAATATTCAAATTCCCACTTTTGGATGTTTAAAAAAAAAAAAAAAAGTCTTTGCTGTGCAGGCGCATTGAACATGGCACCACACATTTAAACTTCAGTGCCTTGAGTGGAGCTGCCATATTATTGTTTAGGTGCGTTAGAAAATGAGAAACACGTTTTAGGTTCAGGAGACCAGTTCTGTCACATTGACAACACTGGTAATCCCCTTTTTTGCCACTTCAATGAACATATGGGTATTTCTGTAGAGGGGTTTAATCAAGCAAACAAAACTTTACCATGAATCATGTGCATATATATTTATGAATAAGTTAGTTACATTTTGCTATAAAAAAATATACTGTCCTTCTCATCCATCCTCCCTCCGACTCATCCCAAACCTTTCTGACTACTATGAACTCCCAAACATCCTTCTCAAACTTTCACCCCTCCTTTTTAGCCATACCACCCAACTAACAAGCACACACAGCCACTGCTCACAAAAACAACTTACTACTTCCCCTTTTCAAAACCATTCCTATCATTCTGTCCCTACTTCAAACTCTACTAAACACACAAGAAATCAAGAGCACAAACGAACGCAAATAATGCACAAGAAAAGCAAAAGAAAATTGTACTAACCTACTCACCGAACAATTGCTTTAGTGCCTCGCCAGGGCTTGTAAGCGCTATATAAATGCATTTACAATTACAGTTACTGCTTAAGGGGCATCCAAGCTGCACTGGGGCTGCCTGTCAAAAGTTGAAGTGGAGAGGTACCCAACTATTCAACTGACTAGGCTAGCGTTCTGCTGTTGGATAGCATAGGCCTGCCCTCAGCATTGTTGAAGTGACTAGCATGGGTCTTATCTCCATGTCCCTCCCTGCACATGCACTACATGTGGACGGAACAGTGTGGGACAGCAAACACGAGAATCTGCATCTATGTTTCTATGATGCTCACCCTCATGTGTCTTCTGTGTGTAAAGCTTTCGCTAGTCGTGTTTCACACTTAAGTAAACATCTTTACTTCAGCCTGGACTTTAAGGGCCTGATTCACAGAACTAACTTACGTCAAAAACGTAAAGTTAGTACTTTTTGGTATTCACAGAATACACTTACTCATTTTGGCATTCACAGAATGAACTTACTCATTTCGGTATTCACAGAAGTTAGTAGTCCTAACTTTAGGACTCCTAAATGCCTTCTGTGAATACCGAAAGTCTTAAAGTTAGGATTTTTCTCAGTTTAGGAGTAGTAAAGTTCCTAACTTTAAGAAAGAAGCAACAGAGATGCAGAAAGAAGCAAGAGAAATGCAGAAAGAAGCAACTTGCATGCAGAAAGGGGAAGTGGGGGTGGAGAAAGAGGCAAGAGGAATACAGAAAGAAACAAGAGAGGTGCAGAAAGAAACAAAAGAAGTGCAGAAAGAAGGAACAGAGGTGCAGAAAGAGGGAAGAGGGGTGCAGAAAGAGGCACAAGGGTTGCAGAAAGAAGGGACAGAGGTGCAGAAGAAGCTAGAGTAGTGCAGAAAGAAGCAACAGAGGTGCAGAAAGAGGGATGAGGGGTGGAGAAAGAGGCAAGAGAAGTGCAGAAAGAAGCAGCAGAAATGCAAAATGGGGAAACAGGGGTGGCTAAAGTGGCAAGAGGGGTGCAGAAAGAGGGAATAGGGGTGCAGAAAGAAGCACAAGTGGTGCAGAAAGAAGCAAGACAGGTATAGAAAGAAGCAAGAGGAGTGCAGAAAGACGCAACAGAGATGCAGAAAGGTGGAAGTGGGTTGCAGAAAGAGGCAAGAGTGATACAGAAAGAAGCAAGAGAGTTTCAGAAAGAAACAAAAGAAGTGCAGAAAGAAGCAACAGAGGTGCAGAAAGAGGCAAGAGGAGTGCAGAAAGAGGGATGAGGGTTGCAGAATGAGGCACGAGGAGTTGCAGAAAGAAGCAAGAGAGATGCAGAAAGAAGCAAGAGAAATGCAGAAAGAAGCAACTTGCATGCAGAAAGGGGAAGTGGGGGTGGAGAAAGAGGCAAGAGGGATACAGAAAGAAACACGAGAGGTGCAGAAAGAAACAAAATAAGTGCAGAAAGAATGAACAGAGGTGCAGAAAGAGGCAAGAGGGGTGCAGAAAGAGGGAAGAGGGGTGCAGAAAGAGGCACAAGGGGTGCAGAAAGAAGCAAGAGGTGTGCAGAAAGAAGCAAGAGAGTTGCAGAATGAAACAAAAGAAGTGCAGAAAGAGGGATGAGGGGTGGAGAAAGAGGCAAGAGGAGTGCAGAAAGAGGGATGAGGGTTGCAGAAAGAGGCACGAGGGATGCAGAAAGAAGCAAGAGAGATGCAGAAAGAAGCAAGAAAAATGCTTAAAGAAGCAACAGAGATGCAGAAAGGGAGAAGTGGGGTGGACAAAGAGGCAAGAGGGATACAGAAAAAAGCAAGAGAGGTACAGAAAGAAACAAAAGAAGTGCAGAAAGAAGGAACAGAGGTGCATAAAGAGGCAAGAGGGGTGCAGAAAGAGGGAATAGGGGTGCTAGTTAGTTCTGTGAATCTGGCCCTAAGTGTGCTGTGTTCCTCCTGGTCTCAGACCCACCAATAATTAGAAACAGACTTTGAAACGGGTCCTTCTGGAGCCCTATATTTATATCCTTTACTTTATATGCAAAAACACATCAATTTCTGAATGAATAAAAAAAACATAAAGGTATTCCATGTCAGCAGTGTAGTCCCTGTTTATATTTCACGTTTTGCTTATTCTTGCATTCCTTAGTAGTGTTTGCTTTTTTAAAGGTGTTGTGTTACTGTTGTTTTTTCCATGCAGCCTTGCTCTTATATATTGCATACTTTGAATTGAGTCATCTCCATGTGTTTATAATGAGCCATGATTGAGAGGTCTGGAGTTGAGGCTAAAAACTGTGTGAATTTCTCACAGTGCATGCCAATGGACCAAACAGGTGTTCAGAACACATGGGCATCCAATCCTTGGCCTCTCTGCAGAGTGCACAGAAGAATGGTCATGTGTGTCAGTTTCAACTGCATGTCTGTGAAGGAGGTACACATATGTCAAAATATTGTGAGGCAAAAGAAAAAGCAGAGCTTACAGGTGAGTGAGTGCACTGTGTGTTGGGATGGTGAAGTGAAGCAAATGCAAGGAAGTACATGGAGGAGATATTTAAAAGAGAAGGCTGAAGGGGTAAGTGATGAGGTGTGAAATATGCAGTTTGTGAATTTCTGAAAGATGTGGTGAGAAAAAAGATGCAAGGCATTCTAAAGACCAGCACTTGTTCCACACACGTCAGAAATCTTTAATTCAGTCTCTTATTTTCAGAATGAAAGATTTGCAACAATAATTCTTTTTAGCAAAATCATTGTTACATTTAACTTATACACCTAACAACCGTTGGCAAAGCCAATAGTCCTGTGTTGTAAGAAAGCTCAGAGAGGCCCCAAAATATGGTTTGGTGGCACACGGTGAGAACCATAATGGTATAGACACTATAGACACAATATGGAAGGTGATGCAAATTATAGCATGTGTTGTGTGCGTTGGAAGCTATAACTGTTTCATTGATTTTGTTTGCTTGAGCCCTAAGGTAGCCCAGTTTTTAACTGTTTTTTTACAGACTCTCTCTATGTATGTGTATATATATATATATATATATGTGTGTGTATATACATATATTCACTGAAAAAACCCAAAGGTTACAGGGACGTTATAGTTAGGCAATAGAATTAAAAAACCTTAGAAATTCACTGTAGAAATCAAAGGTTACAGGAATGTTATAGTTAGCCTCAAATTTCACTCGTACAAAACCAGTGAAAATTAGCAGTTATAGTTAGCTGAGCTAACGATATAACTTATGCCCCCGCAATGCACTGCTTATGACCTCACATATTACACCACTCCTGTCATGATTAGAGTTTTTTTCAATGTTTTTTCTGGGTCTCCACTGAAGCCAAGTCCCAAGATTGCTGCCAACACTTCCTGGTTGAAGTGTTGGCATCCAATCAGATCTTAGTACGAGATCGGGAGGGTTCACGGAGCCTTCGCGTCCCTAGATATACAAATTTGGATTTCTTTTAATAACTCTAAAAATACTGGATGGATTTACCAAATAACACGAAGCCCTCTTTCTGGACCAAGAGCTAGCTCTCTGCCAAATGTGGTGTACTTCCGTCCAGCGGTTCAGCCTGTAGACTTGTTCAAAATCCCTACGGGTATTAACATGAGAAACACACTCTTTTTGATCCCCCCTTTTTCTCGGCCCCCGCTTCAAGGATCACCCTGGAAACTTTCCATGCACAACAAAGGTATCTTTCATCACCAATGAAAAAGGAGGCATACTACTATGAAAAACACAATGTGGCAATTGTATCTTAAGGCAAGACCCACAGTCTCTAAAAACGTCTAAGAGTCAAAAGATGAAGTGCTGAGCTCAGGGTGGCATGTGGGTATCAGTCAGACTGGTTTGTTCATCAGGGCTACATTTTTGCTCTCTTTCTGGCAGACATTTCCTTCCATCTTGTGTGGGTTTTAAATTTTGCAATTGCTGGAAACTGACTCTGCACACCTTGGCTGTGACCAAGGTAGCTACAGTTTGGATCAAAGGAGCATAGTCTACTCTTTCTTCAGGGGATATAGAACTTCTCAACCTTTTCTGCTATACGGGAGCTTCACATTCCAAAACATCAAACACCGTAGACAAATCAAAGTTGCACATTACTAAGATACAGTAGCACTTATTCACAAGCTACACTAGTAGAGTTTTTGTTTTTTGCACAGAGATCCTACTGGGGGCTTGTAGGATTCGAGAAAGAGAAGGATGAGCATGTTGAAGGTGGCTTTTCGTAGTGAGGTGTAATGTGGATGTTGTGTTGAAAGGATACCCTGCCATAGCTCGGACTCACTGCTGTAGTGGTTACAGAGAGCACAGTGAGGACATGCAGGAATGGCCGGGTAAACAGGTGCAGAGGACAAGCTGCTAAACACCTTTAAATTACTTTGGAGCAAAAACAAAGGAGGGGACGAGAGGGTCAGACCAGGGCCTGACAGTGACATGGAAATTGCACTAACTGTTCCCTCTCTCGCTTTTGTTCTCTCAAATTGATACGTTTTTCGTGGGTAGGCTTGCTGTGTCCCTCTATGTTGGCAGAATACTATGGGCCTGGAGTACTGTTCTCATTAACAAACTACGAATGTGCAATTTATACACTAACTTGCCTGCGAATGGGTGTGGAATTTGTGAAGCGACCTAGGTACCAATAGGTTGCATCCCACATTGTACATTTTCAGGGGTCACAAAATGACCTTCCTAATGAATACTAATCAGGCAGGTTGCAGTTTGCTCCCTCTAGTGATTGGCTGCATATACTGGGATGGAGTCCCTGCAAGGGCCAGCAGACCTACATCCCTGGGTTTGCATTCCCAAATGGGAACTTTTTTTCCCAAAGAAGCCTGTATCCTTTAAGGCTTTTCTGACTTGTAAAAGGGCTTTTGTAAACCCAACGATTTTGTGAAAACCTGTCTCTCGGCAAGCAGTCTCTACCCCCCTATCTCTTATTATCTCTCTCTGTGTCGTCTTTTCTCTTCTTTCCCTGTGGCGTGAAATCTCCCTCTCTGTTGTACAGCGGCAGCCTGCACGGATCGGGGGTAGGGGGGCGGTGGTAGGGGCGGGAGGACAAAGGGGAAGCGTGTATTAAAAATAAAATAAAAAAACTTACCTTCTCACCACTTCCTCGACGTGTCTCTCCTCCGTAGTCCTCCCTCGCTGGCCTGAACAGCAAGCACACGCAGGCGCCCTGTCAGCCAATCACAACGCTGCCTTAGCAGCGTTGTGATTGGTCTGAGCGCCGTGTTCACGGCCCCCAGACACAGACTGGGAGCCTGGGCATGCTCTCGACGCAGACTGTAACGCAGCTTTCATGGAGAACATGTGAAGTCCGTAACACTGTTTGGCCGGCCCGAAAGGGCCGGCCAAGCAGTCATTGCGCACTTAGGAGGGGGCTATCATTCCTCCCCTGCCCCCTCACGCAAAGCTGCGGAAGTATGAGAATAAAAATGCTAATAACGCAAGTTATCATTTTATTTTCCCTTTATTTCACTGCTAAAAAGCAGTGGGGCGACTCTCCTCCGGCCGCCACAGCTGTTGTAGGTGTTCACTCAATCCTGATGTGTTAATTCAATATATCTCCATGTCTTTCTCTTTTGCGTCCTCCTGGCCATGTCTCCCTCACTTTTGGCCGTGGGACCGCTGTGCCACCTGTTAGCGTGATATTTTATTTAGGGCAGTAGCACTTGCTTTGCTAACACATCTCCCGCAATGGGGTTTAAACTAGCTATGATTACCCTAACGAGTGATTAATTAGTCCGCCGCCTTTCCGTGGATGTGACTGTGTTGACATTGCAGTGCTGGGAGCACGCTCAGTATCCAGGGCTCAGAGAGGCTGCAGACGACTGCCCCTGGTCCGCAGGTTCTGATCATTGACTGGTAGAGGCTACATCTCACTGTACTCGGCGAGGCTGTAACTCACTGCACCTAGTGCACAGGGTATCCTTGACTGGGAGAGGCTACAGCAAGCTGTGCTCAGCGAGGCTGTAACTCACTGCACCTAGTGCACAGGGTATCCTTGACTGGGAGAGGCTACAGCTCAATTTAGTCGGCGAAGCTGTAACTCAACGCACACGGTATCCTTGACTGGGAGAGGCTACAGCTCACTGTACTCGGCGAGGCTGTAACTCACCGCACCCGGTGCACAGGGTATCCTTGACTGGGAAAGGCTACAGCTCACTGTACTCGGCTAGGCTGTAACTCACTGCACCCGGTGCACAGGGTATCCTTGACTGGGAGAGGCTACAGCAAGCTGTACTCGGCGAGGCTGTAACTCACTGCAGCCTGTGCGCAGAGTATACTTGACTGGGAGAGGCTACAGCTCACTGTACTCAGCGAGGCTGTAACTCACTGCACCTAGTGCACAGAGTATCCTTGACTGGGAGAGGCTACAGCTCACTGTACTCGGCGAGGCTGTAACTCACTGCACCTAGTGCACAGGGTATCCTTGACTGGGAGAGGCTACAGCAAGCTGTGCTCAGCGAGGCTGTAACTCACTGCACCTAGTGCACAGGGTATCCTTGACTTGGAGAGGCTGCAGCTCAATGTACTCGGCGAGGCTGTAACTTACCGCACCCGGTGCACAGGGTATCCTTGACTGGGAGAGGCTACAGCAAGCTGTGCTCAGCGAGGCTGTAACTCACTGCACCTAGTGCACAGGGTATCCTTGACTGGGAGAGGCTACAGCAAGCTGTGCTCAGCGAGGCTGTAACTCACTGCACCCGGTGCACAGGGTATCCTTGACTGGGAAAGGCTACAGCTCACTGTACTCGGCTAGGCTGTAACTCACTGCACCCGGTGCACAGGGTATCCTTGACTGGGAGAGGCTACAGCAAGCTGTACTCGGCGAGGCTGTAACTCACTGCAGTCTGTGCGCAGAGTATACTTGACTGGGAGAGGCTACAGCTCACTGTACTCAGCGAGGATGGAACTCACTGCACCTAGTGCACAGAGTATCCTTGACTGGGAGAGGCTACAGCTCACTGTACTCGGCGAGGCTGTAACTCACTGCACCTAGTGCACAGGGTATCCTTGACTGGGAGAGGCTACAGCAAGCTGTGCTCAGCGAGGCTGTAACTCACTGCACCTAGTGCACAGGGTATCCTTGACTTGGAGAGGCTGCAGCTCAATGTACTCGGCGAGGCTGTAACTTACCGCACCCGGTGCACAGGGTATCCTTGACTGGGAGAGGCTACAGCAAGCTGTGCTCAGCGAGGCTGTAACTCACTGCACCTAGTGCACAGGGTATCCTTGACTGGGAGAGGCTACAGCAAGCTGTGCTCAGCGAGGCTGTAACTCACTGCACCCGGTGCACAGGGTATCCTTGACTGGGAAAGGCTACAGCTCACTGTACTCGGCTAGGCTGTAACTCACTGCACCCGGTGCACGGGGTATCCTTGACTGGGAGAGGCTACAGCAAGCTGTACTCGGCGAGGCTGTAACTCACTGCAGCCTGTGCGCAGAGTATACTTGACTGGGAGAGGCTACAGCTCACTGTACTCAGCGAGGATGGAACTCACTGCACCTAGTGCACAGAGTATCCTTGACTGGGAGAGGCTACAGCTCACTGTACTCGGCGAGGCTGTAACTCACTGCACCTAGTGCACAGGGTATCCTTGACTGGGAGAGGCTACAGCAAGCTGTGCTCAGCGAGGCTGTAACTCACTGCACCTAGTGCACAGGGTATCCTTGACTTGGAGAGGCTACAGCTCAATGTACTCGGCGAGGCTGTAACTTACCGCACCCGGTGCACAGGGTATCCTTGACTGGGAGAGGCTACAGCAAGCTGTGCTCAGCGAGGCTGTAACTCACTGCACCTCGTGCACAGGGTATCCTTGACTGGGAGAGGCTACAGCTCAATGTATTCCTATTTAAAGAGAGGGGGGACACTAGGAGCTAATTATTAGGTCCAGTGACCCTTGCTCCCGAAAAGTAACTAGTACACAAAGGGAGTCACTGTTCCTTGTAGAGAAAGAAAAGGAAGAAACTTTTGTCGTGTGCTACTCTATCTGTGGGGGACAGTGTGTCCTCATCATAATGCCCTCACACACCCCGAAGGATGTCATGCTTCATCATTTGGGCTTTGCTCCTCGTCGGGCCGGCGCTGCAATGCCCAACGGGTCCCCCGAAGGGTCACTTTATCGGAGATCTTTTGATGAAAAGCTGTTTGGGTGCGAGGGTGTAAGTGGCAGTGAAGTCTAAAGTGGTGTATTTAAAAAATGACTGGAGGGAGGGTGGGTACTATTTATTAGGGTGATCCCTCTGTCATTGTTAAAACAAAGTGTGTGGTGCTGCTCTAGGGGATATTATGTCCCTCTGTAGCTGGGTATATGTCCCTAATGGACATATATAACGGTCAACATGTTTCGTGCTGTATGTAGCCTCAGAAGGAGATCCAGAGCGCTTCTTCAGGACCAAAGGAAGTTCAATTTTAGTATCAAGCGACGGCCTAAACTAACCAGTGCCGCCAAATCTGTAGAAAGGAGTAGCGTTTCTGAAAAGACAAAAGTGTAGGACAAAAGTATAGTGCCATTAGTATCTTGTCATGGTAGGTTCATATTGTCCAGGTCATCCATTGGAGGGCCTGGTGCTCATTACCCTTAGCATGAGTATTATCGCTATAGGTTGGCGTAGGTGCATGTATAATAACAGTGATGTGAATAATTAAAACGATTTTTCTCAGCAGAGTGACAGACATACATAAATAGGTATAAGATCAATGATAAGATTGTGCCAGTGTAGTTCTTTATCCATATATTTATTCCATCGTTCATACTGTACCCCTGGTTAGAGTATCCAAATTGATGTAACTCTATGAAAGGCTCATTCATAAGGTAAGTATATGAACCTTAGCTGTCTAGGTAGATAATACCGTGAAAGTGGGCCCCACCATTGATGGCAAACCTCAAGACACTGTTGTATTGATTTCTGCAAAATACATCATATTTCTCACCCCTTAATATTAGAATCAGGACCTCATGAGATCAGTGAGGGCACTCGGGAACTGTGAATAAGAGGAGGCAAAGTAAATAGTGTTAAGAGGCTTCATTGTTCCTTACTGTTGTAATTAATAAAGTTTTTGTTGAAAACAAAACCGCATTGTTTTGGAAACTACAAAACTAAAAAACTAATGAGCTAAAAAGCCGTTATGCAGAGTCCAGGGACGATCCCTAGCATGTTTGGAAGGTTTTACACAGAGAACACCAGTACATGAATTGCTCAGGTTTTGTTTTTAAGAAGCAGTTGTTTTCACAGGCTAAGCGCTTTAAAACCAGAGAGATGTTCCCTCGCATTCTGAAAGGTTTCCCATTTCTCTTTTACTCACTATTCTCCCGTAGTAGCAGGGCCGATCCACCTGCGTGCCTCTCCCTGTCTCCGCCGGTAATGGGAGAGTGGCCCTTGCCCCTTATATAGCGGACGTGTGTTTCCAATCAGTGAGTTAATTACATGTTAATGGGAAAGTGAGCAAAGTGATGCTTGGGCGCCATCTTGTAGTGGGGTGTTCGAGTAATTTTTGTCATCAAGCTATTATTAACAGCTGCTTTCCTATAATGAATCCTTATTATTTAAGTGTGATTTTTGTTATCAAGCTATTATTAACAGCGGGTGTCCTATAATGAATTTTTATTATTTAAGTGTGATTAAGGTAGTAAAGACTTACTCATAGATTTAGGCAGATAGGTTGTTAGACCACGGGCGCCATCTTTGAGTGGTGTAGTTGGCAGTTCGATTGTTTGACCATGGGCGCCATCTTTGAGTGGTATCGCAATGTATTATCTGTCACTATAAGGTGTGAATGGCTAAGCCCAATTTCTAATGTTTAGGATTTTATTCGCCGGGGGGTGTCTCTGATGGCAACATAAGGGTGTATGTGTTCGTGTGTCTCTATGGTTTACACATCATTGTGGTAATTTTGTCTGAAAAGTTGCAAGGAGAAGGGGTTGATGGTCATTAGCCTACACTACCTCAATCCATGGTATTTCGTTGTTTAGACCATGGGTATTTGTCTGTAGGCGGTAGACCCATCTTTGTTCTTTTTGAAATAATGTCCTATTGGAGCATGAAGGATTGGATTCTATGACAGTCCAGGTCATTTGATCTGGTGTATGTCCTGTTTCGATATAATGTCTGCTCATTTTAGTGGTGTTTTTCTTGTACCGTATATTACTTCTGTGTTTGTTTACTCTCGTCCTCACGGCTCTGGTTGTCATTCCTATATATAGGAGGTTGCAAGGACATCTCACCATATACACACAGATTTTAGTATTGCAGTTTGTATGTTTCTTCTGTGTCCACTCCTGGTTGTTTAGTTGCAGAGTTGTGGTATGTGTTGTTAGAGGGCAAATGTTACAGGTTCCGCATGGGTAATGCCCTTTGACTTTTGGGAGGTCCCACAGTGTCCTTTGATTGTCCAGTTGTTTACACTGTGGTCTTGTGTGCACAACCATGTCTTTGATATTCTGTGTACGTCTGAAGGCAAATCTTGGGCGCTCCAGTTGCATTCCTCCTGCATGCAGGATGTTCCAGTGTTTCAGTAGGATTTTCTTTACTTGATTTGATTGTGGTGTGTAGGTTGTCACACATGTAATTGTCTCATTTTTTGGTTTTTCAAGAGTTTCTAGTAATGCTTCCCGGTGATTATTGCGTGCGCGTTTCTGCGCATTCTTTATGATTTTCTGTGGGTAGTTCCTCTGTTCCAGGTTGTTGCCTAGTTCTGCAGCTTGTGTTTCGTAATCCGTGGTGTTGCTGCAGTTTCTTCTGAGCCTCAGAAATTGTCCAAATGGAAGATTCTGTCTTAAGGCTTTTGTGTAATGACTATCGTAGGTTAGTAAACTGTTTCGGCCTGTAGGTTTTTTATATGTTTTGGTGAAAAGTTTTCCATCTTGTAGGGTGATTAATAGGTCCAGAAAGGGGATCTCTTCACTTGAGACGGTCAGTGTAAATTTCAAGAAAGGATCCTGTTCGTTAATCCAGGTGTGGAATTCCGTGCAGCGTTCTTTTGTGCCTGTCCATAACATGAGTATGTCGTCTATATACCGTTTCCACTCTTTTATTTCTGGTTTAAAGGGATTGGAAGCTGGTAAGATGTATTCTGCCTCAAAATGGGCCATGTATAGGCATGCTAAGCTCGGCGCAAAAGTGCTGCCCATACAAGTTCCGTGGATTTGTTGGTAGTGTTGATCTTGGAACTTGAAGAAGTTATTCTTCAGGGCCAGTTCGGCTTTTTAGCTCATTAGTTTTTTAGTTTTGTAGTTTCCAAAACAATGCTGTTTTGTTTTCAACAAAAACTTTATTAATTACAACAGTAAGAAACAATGAAGCCTCTTAACACTATTTACTTTGCCTCCTCTTATTCACAGTTCCAGAGTGCCCTCACTGATCTCATGAGGCCCTGATTCTAATATTAAGGGGTGAGAAATATGATGTATTTTGCAGAAATCAATACAACAGAGTCTCGAGCTTTGCCATCAATGGTGGGGCCCACTTTCACGGCATTAGCTTCCTAGACAGCTATGGTTCATATACTTACCTTATGAATGAGCCTTTCATAGAGTTACATCAACTTGGATACTCTAACCAGGGGTACAGTATGAACGATGGAATAAATATATGGATAAAGAACTACACTGGCACAATCTTATCATTGATCTTATACCTATTTATGTATGTCTGTCACTATGCTGAGAAAAATCGTTTTAATTATTCACATCACTGTTATTATACATGCACCTACGCCAACCTATAGCGATAATACTCACGCTAAGGGTAATGCGCACCAGGCCCTCCAATGGATGACCTGGACAATATGAACCTACCATGACAAGATACTAATGGCACTATACTTTTGTCCTACACTTTTGTCTTTTCAGAAACGCTACTCCTTTCTACAGATTTGGCGACACTGGTTCGTTTAGGCCGCCGCTTGATACTAAAATTGAACTTCCTTTGGCCCTGAAAAAGCGCTCTGGATCTCCTTCTGAGGCCACATACAGCGCGAAACATGTTGACCGTTATATATGTCCATTAGGGACATATACCCAGCTACACAGGGACATAATATCCCCTAGAGCAGCACCACACACTTTGTTTTAACAATGACAGAGGGATCACCCTAATAAATAGTACCCACCCTCCCTCCAGTCATTTTTTAAATACACCATTTTAGACTTCACTGCAACTTACACCCACGCACCCAAACGGCTTTTCATCAAAAGATCTCTGATAAAGTGACCCTTCGGGGGACCCGTTGGGCATTGCAGCGCCGGCCCGACGAGGAGCAAAGCCCAAATGATGAAGCATGATATCCTTCGGGGTGTGTGAGGGCATTATGATGAGGACACACTGTCCCCCACAGATAGAGTAGCACACGACAAAAGTTTCTTCCTTTTCTTCCTCTACAAGGAACAGTGACTCCCTTTGTGTACTACAGCTCAATGTACTCGGCGAGGCTGTAACTCACCGTACCTGGTGCACAGGGTATCCTTGACTGGGAGAGGCTACAGCAAGCTGTACTCGGCGAGGCTGTAACTCACTGCAGTCTGTGCGCAGAGTATACTTGACTGGGAAAGGCTACAGCTCACTGTACTCGGCGAGGCTGTAACTCACTACACCTAGTACACAGGGTATCCTTGACTGGGAGAGGCTACAGCAAGCTGTACTCGGCGAGGCTGTAACTCACTGCACCCGGTGCACAAGGTATCCTTGACTGGGAGAGGCTACAGAAAGCTGTACTCGGCGAGGCTGTAACTCACTGCACCCGGTGCACAGGGTATCCTTGACTGGGAGAGGCTACAGCAAGCTGTACTCGGCGAGGCTGTAAATCACCGCACCTAGTGCACAGGGTATCCTTGACTGGGAGAGGCTACAGCAAGCTGTACTCGGCGAGGCTGTAACTCACCGCACCGGGTGCAAAGAGCATCCTGAACTGGGAGTTCCCGGCAATGGGAGAGTCCAAAGTTTATTGTATCTGGTGCAGAGAGTCATGGACTGGGGGAACCCTGAACTGGTAGAGACAGACACACCGCGGCCCGCCACCCCCCTTCCACGCCCTGAAACAGTTATAGTCTTACACGTCAGACCGTCTGCCCTCGAGTAACAAGGGAATCGCCTGTCTGCCTGCTCCTAACGCAAGCAGTTTTTTCCTATTATAATGTGGCACGCATCCTATTTTACAACTATAGCATTACAGCTCCGACTAATCCCCGAGTGTTATCACACCTTCTAACGTGCTCTGTACTGTATTTTAGTTCAGGCCTCCTTCTCTCCTGCAGGTTGTCTATTCTCCGTTCATGCAGTTAAGCAAATTGTTTGGGCACCGAAGGAACATAGACTTGACAGTGCTTGAAATGGAAAAATAGAAGTGCAGATACTCTGCACCAGAGTACCTGCTTGTTTCTAAGTGCAGGTACTCTCCCTCTTAAAATAAAAAAGTGCCCGTACTCAGTGCCAGCCCATTTAAAGCACTGATACTTGTCGTTTAATTACTTTACCCTGCTGAGGTGCATCTGATAAAGCGCCTTCAAGACGAGTGAGCACTCAATACAGGCCCAAAGAACTGAAACAAGCTCCTTGGGTGAGGGTGCAAAGGAGAGACGTTCTCGTGGCTGTGGTTAGCCAAGACCATTCTCTACCATACATTCTCAGCTACCAAGGATTGAAACTAATTACAAGACGAGGGCTGGAGGAATGAACACCTCCCCGTAAGGTTTTTAGACGACTCCATGCCACCAAGGACTCTGTGCTCTTGTCCTGGACTTTTCTTGCACATATCATTGTTATCTGGCATCTTATGTCCCTTGAATCAACCAAACCGGGCCAGACCTACAACTCAATGTTTTGGGTTGTTAAATGGAAAGCCATGACTGGGGCTCTGCATCCCTAGTGAAATTAGGCCATCTGGGAACTTTTGAGACATCCCAGGGAAACCAGAGGTTAGTGGGCTAAGTCTCAGGCTTATCGCTACTATTCAACCCAAAACCGAGCTCGGAGCACATCCCTTTGGGGCAACAAAGTCAAGAGGTCCACGGCTTACTCATGGAGATATTGTGGGGTAAACACTCAGAACTAAACATTTAAGAGTAGTTAATAATTTATTGTCTAGGCAGTACTTTTATGTAAAAGAAAATTCATTTTCCTTCTAATTCAAAATTCAATACGGTACACAAAAAGTCAGAGGGCAATTTAATACTATGCAACAGGTAAGGTAATTTCTTATGTTGGGAAGGAGCAGCTGATGCTACTTAAACTTCTCCCATTAGTGCAATACATGCCCAACACATGCCCATTACATGCCTTCACAGGGAAGAAGAATGATTGTCTATCTTTGGGTTCTCCATCCTTTTCTCCTGAAGGAGCAGCAGTTGATTAGACAAAACAAGTCCCATTTCTCTTCACAATGTCTCTTTTGCTGTTGCTTACCTAATGTTTCTCAGTCTCCGTCTGTGCAGGCTGAGCCTGCCGTTGTAGGTGAGGGGCAGAGCCGCACCCGTTTGAGGTGGTTTGTCCTCAGCATGGCCTACAGAGCAGGATCATGTCATGACTGTGCCCCAGCCAGTGCTTGTTTAATGTGCACATGCATGCCCCTAGTGAAAGCGGCTCAATGACAAGTGCCAGCTGGAGAAGGATGTGCTCCGCTGGATCCGACTGTGGGTACGTGAAAATCCACGAAGGGTGTCTTCGGTGGGCCCTAGCAAAACTTCATCTCCCAAACAAAGAGAAAAGGCTGCCCCAGGTTATTGTAGTGTTTCCAACAAAGTCTGAAGACACTTCTGCACATGGTCACTGGTGTGCTGAACACCAAGCCTCACAAGGCGCTTTGCTTCTTTCTGTCGGCGTTCCCAGCTCCAGTCTTTCACAGGAGCTATGTCTCTCTTGCAGGGAGGCTATGGGACATCACTACCGTACTCATGAGCTCTTTGTCTTTTCAGTCCTTATGGTTTCTTGAGCATGCAGTAGCGGCACCAAGGTCTCAAGGCCTACCCACATGGCCTAGTGGTGCGGATCCTTCTTTGGGCTTCAGTGGACAGCTTTCCATTCTTCCTATGTTAGATCCTCGCAGTCCTGTTCATTTTTAAGCAGCGTGTATCTCATGCATAACCATCTCCTTTACCCCTCCTCAACAGATGGTTAACCTCTTCTCTCAAAGCAGGCTCAAAGCAGCTTCTCTATTGGCAGCTTCCACAACTTTCAAGATCCTGTCCCAGAACCTCGCAAAGAGGAATTGGCAGTCAGAAACACCAACACCAAGGGGAGAGGATGTGGCACTACGGCCAGAGCTGCCGACTTTGGTACTGGGGAACTAGTTTGAGTCTCGATGTCGGCTCAACATCCTGCGATTCTGGGCAATCACGTAATCTCCCCATGCCTAAAAACCCCAAAAAAATGAATGTATCCTTGTGTAATGTAACTGGTACTCAGGAAAGCAGTTTAATACCTTCGGGTCGAGTTGACTCTGTAGCGTCCTTCAACATCCTGGGTACCCGCCAATGATTACGCCACACACGCAGCTTAGTTTTACACATCTTTATTGGTCTGCGTGTAACTGCGAACTCAACATTTTAAACTAGCTTTCAATGTATTCCGCTCTAACTTTTACGTCACAGTTCTACGGAGTCCCTCAGGAGCCTAAAGGGTTCCATCATTTGTAACTTGCAAGACACAAAATCTCCCCCTCTGTTAAAAAGAAAATTAAAAATGTTTACAAAATATAGAGATAGACATATACTATTACATCTTGTCACTCCGTCTTTTTAGCACTTTAATTGCTTGATCTGATCTGGTTCTCGGAGACTGGGAACTGTCATCACCAATTTCCAGGATCTGCGTCAGCGGTGTAGAGGTCACAGCAGTCTCTGATGGTTCAGACCTAGTCGCTCCTTCAGCAGTTAAATGTGATGAACAAATAGTTAAAGGCCTAAAGTGAGAAGAGTCTCTGGTAATAGACTTCCCATGGTGCTGGGCAGTCACCATGTGTTCCTTGGTAGATACCACTTGAAAAGGTTCTGCATCAATAGAGCATCAGATTTTCTTCTCCGCCTCTGTCGTTCGAACACTCAATCTCTTTTACGAAAGATAATGTTCTTTGCACGTTGTCCTTGGTCAGCATATGTGTTCATCTTTTGTTTGTTCACCATGTCTTTCTCTTGAATTGCTTTTTCATCTCTCTTTCTCCGATTGGTCCACTGAGGCAACTTGGTATTTATTGCTCTTTTGAACATCAATGTCGCAGGATTTTGACCTGTGGTCGAGTGGGGTGTCGAACAATAAGCTCTCAAGGTAAAAATCAACACAGCTTTCAAATCGAACTTCAAGATTAGCACGCTGCACTACTTTCTTTAATGATTTCATAAACCTCTCAACAAGTCCATTGGCCTGTGGCCACAAAGGTGTGCTCTTCTGATGCTTTATATTAAAATGCTCCAAAAAATCTTTAAACTCTTGACTATTGAAAGGCGGGCCATTGTCAGACTTCACTATGGCTGGAACGCCCCATGTCGCAAAGATGCCGTCTAGTCTTTCAATGACTCGTTCTTGTGTAGTAGATGAAAGATCTTCAATTAATGGAAATCGTGAATACTCATCCATAATCACCAGTAGGTGATGTCCACTGTCGAGTAGATCGAAAAAGTAAATGGTTATTCTCTCCCATGCATGCTTTGGGAGTTCTGACATGCTAAAGGTGCGGTGAGTAGTTTTTGTAGAAAGGCAGTTGCATAGATGACAGGCCTATATTTACTTTTCAACCCTGTCATCAAGATAAGGAAACCAGACGCAGTCTCGGAGAGCTTGTTTTGTGACAACAATTCCATGATGTCCTTAATGTGCCACTTCAATTATTTTCTGTCTCAGACTCTCCGGAATCAGAATTCTCGTCCCTCGTAGGTTAACTCCCTCCTGAGTTATAGACCGTTCCTTCTTGACATTTTTATATTTTTTATATTTACCATCATTTACCATCACTGGTGAGCGGTTAAGGGTGTTGGTTCCACTACTGATGTGTAATTATATAATTCAGCTTTAACATTCACTATCATGGCTCATAGCAGTGATAATCTGGTCTAAAGAAATAGCAGCTGGTGTGTTTGATTTTACAATGAAATTGAAATAGGACTCAGTCATCTTCAAGGGAGTACCGTGACCTTGTATAGGTACTCTGGAAAAGTAGTCAGCAGGGTTCTGATCTTTCCCTGGACGATGCACAATAGTGTAATTATACTCTTTTAACTGTAGCCCCCATCGTTCAATGTAAGGAGGCATTTTGGCCATTGGATTGCCAAATATAGTCAGTAAAGCTGAATGGTCCATTACTAGCATACAAGGATTTCCGTACAGGAAGACGTGGAAATATTCACAAGCCCATACCACAGCTAAACTTTCTTTTTCAGGTTGTGAGTAAGCACATTCTGTTTGAGACAGACTTCTATTTGTATATGCCACAATATGCCTTCAAGCATCTGAGTGTACGCTGTGGTGTGCAAGGATAGCATCTAACCTGACAGGGCTAGTGTCAACAACAACCTCTGTATGAAGCTTAGGATTGAAGTACGCCATTTCCGTATCAGTTTCAATGACTTGTTTAATTCTTTTAAAGCGTCTCTCACATTTATGTGACCAATGAAATGAAGCATGGTTTTTCTTTAGTCTCACAGAAGAGCACTTAAAGTGGCAAACTCGTGTAGGTCTCTGGAACAGTAAATGGCCATGCCTAGAAAGGAACGAATCATAGAAACATCTTGTTGGTGATCCACATTTGACAGCGCTTGTACTTTAGCAGGATCTGGTGTCATACCCCCTTCAGAAAAGATAAGGCCAAAGAATTTTAGCTTTGTCTTATGAAACTCACCCTTGTCTGCATTCAAAGTCAAACCTTATTCAGCGAGCAAAGAACATACTTGTGTAAGAGCGTTATCATGTTCTTTTTGTGTAGCTCTGAAAACCAATATGTCATTTCTGTAATTTAACGCATTCATGACAGGCTGTGTGACATGTTGAATGACGTCATGAAACAGTTCGGCAGTGGATGACACACCAAAACGTAGTCTTTTGCGTTGAAGCAGACAAACATGTGTAGAAAACGTAATATACCTGCAATTTACTTCAAGTTCTAATTGATGATAACCTTTATTTAAATCAAGGTGAGAGAAGACCTTTGTACCATTTAATTGTGTTTTTATGTCAGCATTATGTGGACCTGAATGTTGTTCTTGTTCAATTGGCATGTTTGCCTGATACATGTCAACGCATATGCGTACAGCTCCTTCACTGTCCCTTTTAGGCACTACCAATATGGGAGAAATCCATGGCGTTGGACCAGTTGAATGCTCAGTAATGTCATACTTAAGTAACACTTCAAGTTCTTTTACAGCAGCTTCTTGCAAATTAAAAGAAATTAGTCTATGTCTCTAAGCAACAGGATGGACTTCCTCATTAATATACAACTTTACTTTCATATTCTTAAGTTTTCCCAAACCATGAACTAACGAAGGGAACTGACGTACTATTTCGTGGTGAGCATTCATGTTGTAATTCACGGAAATCAGTCCCATATCAGCAGCTCTGTTGAAACTGAGTAGACAAGCACTTGATGAGGTGCCCTGAAGCACATGCATAGATGCTTGTACCTTCATTTTTTTGTATTTCGTTGTCGCTGCAAATGAACCTTGACTTTTAAGGGCGTTAATGCAGCCCAAGTGTATTCTTTGGTTTTTGATGGCATAAGTTGCGGCAATGGAGATAGTTCATTATTCTTCTCCTCAGGCATAATGTTCATCAATGCACCACTGTCAATAATGAATGGTATCAAATAACTATTTACTTTCAATGTAATCTTCAGACTATGTTTGAATGACTTTGGTTCTTTAGCATGTTGAACTTTTCTTGACTGACATTTTTCTTCACAAGCGGCCAAACGAATGTGCACACACTTTTCTGAGGTATACATCGACATGGCACCATCATTTTCATAACTTTCACGTGATACGGACACAGAAGAACTGTTTGACGATGATTTAGATGACAACTGACTTCGTTCAGTGTTGATTTGTCTCAACTGATGTTACCGCTTAGCCTTGTGGGTGTGCATTGAATGTGGCTTCTGGAATGTTCTGGCTCCCATTTTGTCTTCTCGCTGCGACACACTTACTTTTTTCATTGGTTTGCAAACCATCACAAAATGGTTCTCCTTCCCACAGCCTTTGCATATCTGTCCAAGAGTGGGACATTTATCTACGTGTGGAAATGAAAATCCACATCTAACACACCACTTCTTTTTACATGTAGACATCACTTTGTGTCCTTCAGTCTTTTGTTTTGGCTTACTTTTCACACTCATGACAGATTCGGTCTGGGCACCTCCGGCCTCCAAATCAGCAGCTTGTCTATTAGCACGTTCTTCAGCTCTGGCAGCCATTAACACTCGCCCAAGACTAAGAGTTTCTCTCAGCCTTCTTTGTCTGAATGAATATGACAAGAATCTGTCAATAACTCTCAAATGCATAGCTTCTTCATCATTAAATTAATTGAACTTACAATGTCTGGGGAGTGTGTTGAGTCTCTCTACAAATTCATCAATGGTTTCACCAACTTTCTGGCATTCTTGGTTGAAGATGTATCATTAATTTGTAATCAACATTTGGCATTGGATTAAACTTGAGATTTAACATTTCTTTAATTTGACGATATGTGACTTCTTCATCAGTGTGCAGCATTTGCTTTATGACTTCTTTCACACCAGCAAGATTTTTGAGATACTTGCTAATCTTTTTGTTGTCAGTCTCTCCAAGTGCATCGATGAAATCGCCAAATGTCTTTATCCAGGTGGTCCATCTATCGCCAATATTTTCCTTTTTGGCGGTATCAAACGGTGGTGGTGGTTTCAGGAAAGCGGCAGCGTTGTAACCATTTCTGGGAGTGGTTGATATTGAGGGTGGAGCTCTGTCCGGATCTCTTGGCGGTTCATCTTGAATCGGTTCATGTGAGTCATCTCTAAGGCCTTGAGATGTGTTGGCCTCTGGCTCATCCTTGATGACTTTTGAAATTATGGCCTTGGTCTTTGCCTCCATTAAATAAGCAGTGTTTTAGTATTCCAAAGATATCTGCAACTGTTTTGATTGTTGACTACTGTTATGTTCCTGTTCCGACTGCCTTCACAGCTCTTCAGTCGGCTGGACAGGACCCACCAGCGTTGTAAGCACAACCCCTGTGTTTTGCCTGGGTTGTGGTACCTGGCGCTGAGGTCATACCGGCTCACTTTACTCAGGTTCTGGTGAGTAAATAACTGTTTTATTCTTTGACGTCTTTTGCATGCACTTTGTCTTCACTGCTTTCAAATTGTAATGTTCTCTTGCAACTTGTGATTATTAATAGCTGCTCTTTGAAAACCTGGTTGTAACTGCCTTTAGCGTTAACGCTCCAGATTACTTATGACTGTATATTGCGTAGCAGTGCGGTACCTTGATGTACGGTCTGACCAGCAGGTTCTAGATCACCGATATGTAGATTTCTTTGCAGTTCTTTCATTGTTTACAACTTCTTTACAGCGACTGGAGTTGCACTTTGACTCCACATGCATTAAGCGTTGATTCCTTACTTCAACTGCAACACCCGTGGCACGCACAAACAGTTTGCTTGGACCACGGCAAACTCACTGGGAAAGCACTGTCCATCTTCGGGTTACTTATCCCCTAACTCATCACCAGGTGTAGTGTCCTCCCCCAGCCTGGGTACCCACCCAGGACTACGCCACACTCGGAGCTCAGTTTTTCTTGTATTTATTTGCCTGCGTGTAACTGTGAACTCAACATTCTAAACCAGCTTTCAATACATTCCGCTTTAACGCTTATGTCACAGTTCTACGGAGTCCCTGAGGACCCGAAAGGATTCCAACATTTCTAACTCGAAAGACACTACACACGCTATATAAAGCTACAAACAAAAAAAATCCCTGGAGCACAGAAGAATTTCTGAGTCGCCTCCGATGTGTGAAGTCGGATGCTGGTGTAGATGAATCTTGACACTGGCTGGTGGTTTCTGCAAATACTTATATGAAATTTGCAGTCAGAGTTTACATATTCCAAAGGTCAAAATCTAGGATGGATTTTGGACAGTTGTTGCCTTTTGTTTATTTCCCTCAGATTGGCCCAGCCTTAGTCTTTGTCTTCAGTAGTTAGCAGGATGGTGGGCAGGAGCTGGAAGTCTCCTGTAAGGAATTTCAAATCAAGGTCACAAAGGATGGTGAAACTGTCCAACTTGACTAGCTTTTAGCTTATGAGAGGTAGCACTTCCAAGAAACAATAGAGCAGGAATGGACAAGGGCTATCCCTGTATTTCAAAGAGGGGTGTTTGGACAAAATAATATCGAGGACAAGAATATGGTGAAGGTAAGTATCTATGGGTATGCAAGGTTTTTTAATACTTATGTATATCTTAAAGGTACGTAGATGTGGAGTTAAGAATGGTAAATCTATACTAACCTATTTGCACTTACCTTCTTGATATTTTGAACCTCGATGTTTTTGATATGATATTCTGGCCACACAATATTTTTGTCCTCAATATTCTGTCAGTGATCCTCAAAGAGGACCATCTATCTTCACCCTTCCACACCCTGGAGTCTGCTGCACTACAAAGGCATCAAGAATTCATTGGAAGAGCCCTGCAATCTACGTCTTCAGTCTAGCTGACTACCTCAAATCCTCCATCTAATGTACCACTTGCACAATGGAAATCAAAATGGATTTGAGTATGCCAGCAGTCAAACACCAGACACGCTTAATGCACATCCTTTTACATGTGTATTATGTATGCACAGGTCATCTTCTATGACCCTTACGGTTGAAGCAAAGGACCTGGTTGCAGCTTTAACCACAAGAGGCTAGTAGGCAGCTCTCTCTTTGGAAACTCAGGTAAAAGGCTTGTCATTATTATCTTTCTGCTGCGACGACTGTCAGCCGTCTACAGCCCAGTGAGCTGATTGTAGTCACTCTCATAAAGGAGGAGTGTTCACCGTGTGGCCCTCCAGGCCAGAGAGCCTGGTTCTGGGTCACAGTCCTGTTTACACGGGGTCCTCAGCATACACAAAGGGTAGTCATGCTCTCTGATACCTAAAAAAATCAAAAATAGCTAGAATCTTGCTATGGATGATATCCGGTCAGGGTGCATACTCTACTGAGCCGTGCAGTAAAGCTTTTGTTCCTGACACCTGGTAACCTTTTGTCTGGGCTGTTAACCTCTGTGGTTGCTAGCTTTTACTGTGACACTGGCCAATATAGGCTACTGGAAATATGGTTCTACTGCCTTCCCCTGGATCCAGGCCATTTCAGGCCCCTCCATACAGTACTAATTTGTAAAGAAAGAGTGCCAGTGCCCAAAATCTCTCCTCTGTGTTTTTCCCTCTCTTGCTCTCGGTAAATGTCTGATGCGGAAAAATAAGTGCTAGTCCCCAAAAATGAATACCAGTGGCCCCGACCAGCAACTACCAGCTTAAGTTGAGAACTGCCTGCACTGAAAATGGTTGTGCTTGCCAATCTGCTCAGGCACTTAGGTATCATTGGTAAACCCGGGCGGGTAACTACGCTCCGCCAGCGGAGTTTACGTAGTTTTGCCAGCTTCGCATTCTGCTGCGAATGCGGAGTTTGGGCAAACCTACGACTCCGTGGCAGAGCGTAGTTAGCCAGTCCCTCCACCCTCCCAAAATAATTAAAAGTAATTAAAAGGCACTTACCTGTCCCGTGGCTGCCTCCTCCTCGACATGGCTGCTCTCCTGCCTCCTCCTCGCGGTCCTGCTTCACTGATAACCCCTACGTTGTACGTCTTGCAAGTGCGCATGCACACGCGCAAGACTTACAACGTAGGGGTTATTAGTGAAGAAGGACGGCGAGGAGGAAGCAGGAGAGCAGCGATGTCGAGGAGGAAGCAGCCACGGGCAGGTAAGTGCCTTTTAATTATTTTGGGAGGGTGGAGGGCGCGGAGCGATGTTCCACAGAGTTGCTTTCCAACTCCGTGGAACTTCGCGTAGAGGCACTCCGCCTAGAGTTATTCATTGGTACAACAGGCACAGTGCTACTGGGACCCTTTGTACCTCAACTCTAGATACCCTTAACCACGCACCAGGCTGTCACTGGAGCCCAATTCCGTTCAATGCATCTGGGCCCAGGGCACCCTTGCACAACATCACTGTCTACTCTCACGTTAATAGACCCGTTCTGTGCTGATGCACTTCTCAGCCAATAGCAGAGCCTCTTTGTGCCCTGTGAACAAAAGCTATTGCTCCCTTTCTTCCCCCCGCCCCGTTTCCTTCTGACCCTTTCTTCCTCACCTAAGGATAAAAAGCTTTCCAAAAAGCATTTGGTTTTTATCGTTTTTTTCATATCCATGGTCCTCTTTCTTACTCTTTTCTTAATTGACAGCAAATGTGGCTGTAATTGGCAATTATGCGCAGTTGGCGGGCTCTCCTGGCTGGAGGTGTCTGCACATCAATAGTGCATGTTAAACAACGTGTCAGGAGCAGGAGTTACGGCTCCAACGGGGGGGGGGGGGGGTACTGCCTATTTACGTGACTGGCATTCGGCTAGGTGTGAGGTGAGGGGCGAGGTAATAGGCGTCAGAGCCCAGCCATCAATCACTCTCCGAGCTCTAGGGCCTGGGCCGTTTGTAGATAAAGGTTCACGGGTCTTTACATTCAGAGAGCCCCTCTCCCTAAAAAACATAATCAAGGTCTTTTTATTTTTTTGCGCTCTGCCAGAAAAATCAAGATCATCTGAAAAATACATGGTCACTGGAGCCGACACCACACAACGACCTGAAAGTGTCACTAGGTTTCCCAGTGTTCGGCCTGTCGTGACACCAACGGCCATACAGAAGAAATCAAAAACATATTACCGAAGGATTCCTCCCATGGTGGAAGGCAATTGATGACTTATTCAGAATTCACAAAGGAGTTCACCTGACTTTCGCCCTTTTGGAAGCATTTTGCGTGCATAAATGTACATCCTGTTCATTTTTGCGAACATAAATTTAACACAGTAGTACAATTAATCTTCAAAACCTTTTTTCAAGGCAAAATGTTTTTCCTGGGAATAGACCTAATTCCCCTAGACACCCGCGAATTTTTTGGATGCTCTCTCCCCATTCTCATCCAGGACACATATTTACTCCTACTCTTGAAAGGAGTAAGTATCTATTCTGTCTAAGGCCAAGGAAGGCTCTGTACATGGAATGTTGTATTGTTGAGGGGGAAAGTTCTTTTCACGCGCATTGCGGAAGTGTTTGGTTTTGAATTTCTTTTCTTTTCAGGGCTCTCCTTGGATGGCGTTGGTCACTAGGCAGCCCTCTGCATCTACCTTTCTTCAATAAACCACTCACCTCCTTATCTCGAGTCACGTGTCTGCTGTGTTTCTTCTTGAGGTTGCCACCATATCCAGTGGTGTTGAGTGTAGGAATGGGCTCTGGGAAGGTTTTTGAAAACAAACACACAAGTCTGTGTAAGTGCACGAAATTCCAAGGGCATTCCCACCTTGAACTATTGAAATATCTCCCTCATATCTCCTCAAGTATATTTTTACCTCTGGAGTGCTTAAATCTCTTTCTCATATTTCTTATTTCATTTTGCTACTATAAATATACCACTGAATTATTTCATTGTCTCTGTCGTATTGCCTTCTACCATCTCTACTATATTTGTACCTCTAAAGTATATAATGTCTCCCTCATATCTATCTCTTCACCCTCTACTAGAGTTTTACTTCTGAAGAATTTAAATTAATTCATTCTCTCTCCCTTCTTTACTATATATATATATATATATATATATATATATATATATACATATATATATATATATTATCTACTGGCGGTCGCCAGTAGATAGTTATAGTTAGGACCTATTTTCCATAGGAAATTCACAACATTCTATTTCCAATAACTTTGGCGCCGGTTGACGAATCTTTGCGAAATTTTCAAAACTCGTGAGGCGCTCCGGTCTGCTCCTATCCTGAAAGTTTCGGGGTGATTCAGTAAGCGGGGCCGAGAAAAAGAGGGGTCCCAAAACATGTTTTCCCCATGCAATTTTCCACAGGAACCTTTAGTCGCAGCTACAGCCCGAACTGCTGAACGGAATTACACCAAATTTGGCAAAAAGGTAGCCCTTGGTTCAGAGTGCGTGCCTTTTGGTTAAATGGTGTAAATCCGTTCAGTAGTTCCTGAGAAAATCAAAAGTAAAATCACATATATATCTGGGCGGAGCCTAACCACACATGTCATTGTGAGATCTGATTGGCTGTCAGCACTTCATCCTGGAATTGCTGGCAGCCATCTTGGGACCAATATAAATGATAGTACCCCATTGAAATGCATTGTAGTGAATCAAAGATTTTGAGGGTTACCAAAAGGAGAACTATAAAGGGTGATAACAGACTTTAGTTACATTAGAATTCATTTGTTGATGGTACCATACTAATTTCAGGAATTGTGGTGTGTTCTAAGGTGATTTTACCCTGTGAAAACCCTTCTGAGGGATATCATGAAACATGTTTGAGAGAAAACTATTTTCACATGCTTGTCCCATAGAGTTTTGGAAGGTGCTCCAGAAGCTAAAATGAGAGCATATTTTCTGTAAATTCACATTATCTTTCTCAGTCATGTGAGAATGAAGTCTGACATTCTCAGTAAAACATATACATCCAACAAGGGCAGAGACTGTCAGTTGATTCCTTTGTGTTCTACTGCAGCTTCCCAAAGTGTTCTAAAGAACAACTAGAGTGCTAACAGCCTTACTTATGACAAAAGTATGGCACACCTGAAGCCATCTTGATTGGAATAAACTGGTAACACTTAAAACATTTAATTTAAAAAGGAACAAAATGATGGGGTTCATTTTGTCATAGAAATTATGGTTAGTGCTGTAGAAAGAAAAATTAGGACATGTTTCAAGTGTGATCTCAAATATCTTCCTGTTATATTTCAACAGGAGCAGCCTGCCAGTTGATGCCTTTATGTTCTACTGCAGCTTCCCAGAGTGTTCTAAAGAACAACTAGAGCACTAACAGCCTTACTTATGACAAAAGTATGGCACACTTGAAGCCATCTTGATTGGAATAAACCGGTAACACTTAAAACATTTAATTTAAAAAGGAACAAAATGAGGGGGTTCTTTTTGAAATAGAAATTATGGTTAGTGCTGCAGAAAGAAAAATTAGGGCATGTTTTAAGTGAGATCTCAAATCCTCTTCTATTTCATTAGAAAATTCTGACATGCAGACTGAAACAATCACTTTCAATACCAGCAGCAGACTTCCAGTTAACTCCCTGGTGAGCAGTAGCTTTCTACAGTGATCTAATGAGCAACTAGAGTGCTAACATTCTAAATTTATGGCAAATGTGAGACACATCTGAATGCCTTCTTGATGGAATCAAAGTAAAAACTGAAAGCATTTCCTACTGAGGAGACTGCAGTAAATGAGGAAATTAGGAAACTTCATAACAAAGAAGTCTTCCAAGATGGCCACCAGAGAAAAAAGAGCCCAAATGTAGCACAAATATTACCCAGATGTGGCCCACATATAGCCCAATGACAAAAGTGTGCAAAACACTTTTTATTTTTAGTTTTTTGCAGTTTTATGTAGTGCAGACTGGTCAGGTATTGGAGCATTGCATCTTAAAACATGACCCCCTACACTACAAAACCTCCACTGCACTATCCTAAATCCTAAAACACTACCCCCAGCATGTCCCCCTACACTACACAAACACCGCTGGACTACCCTAAACCCTAAAACACTACCCCCAGCACGACCCCCTACACTACCCAAACACCACTGCACTACCCTAAATCCTAAAACACTACCCCCAGCACGACCCCCTACACTACCCAAACACCACTGCACTACCCTAAAACATGACGCCCTACACTACACAAACACCACTGCACTACCCTAAACCCTAACTAACCTAAATCCTAAAACACTACCCCCAGCACGACCCCCTACACTACCCAAACACCACTGCACTACCCTAAAACATGACGCCCTACACTACACAAACACCACTGCACTACCCTAAACCCTAACTACCCTAAACCCTAAAATACTATCCCAGCACGAACCCCTACACTACACAAGCACCACTGCACTACCCTAAACCCTAAAACACTACCCCCAGCACGACCCCCTACACTGCCCGAACACCACTGCACTGCCCTAAACCCTGAAACACCAGCCCCTGCACGACCCCCTACACTGCCCGAACACCAATGCACTGCCCTAAACCCTGAAACACCACCCCCAGCACGACCCCTACACTGCCCGAACACCACTGCACTGCCCTAAACCCTGAAACACCACCCCTTCAAGACCCCCTACACTGCCCGAACACCACTGCACTGCCCTAAACCCTGAAACACCACCCCAGCACGACCCCTACACTGCCCGAACACCACTGCACTGCCCTAAACCCTGAAACACTACCCCCAGCAAGACCCCTACACTGCCCGAACACCACTGCACTGCCCTAAACCCTGAAACATCACCCCCAGCAAGACCCCTTACACTGCCCGAACACCACTGCCCTAAACCCTGAAACACCACCCCCAGCACGACCCCTACACTGCCCGAACACCACTGCACTGCCCTAAACCCTGAAACACCACCCCCAGCACTACCCCCTACACTGCCCGAACACCACTGCTCTGCCCAAAACCCTGAAACACCAGCCCCAGCACGACCCCCTACACTGCCCGAACACCACTGCACTGCCCTAAACCCTGAAACACCAGCCCCAGCACGACAACCTACACTGCCCGAACACCACTGCACTACCCTAAACCCTGAAACACCACCCCCAGCACGACCCCCTACACTGCCCGAGCACCACTGCACTGCCCTAAAACCTGAAATACCAGCCCCAGCACGACCTCCTACACTGCCCGAACACCACTGCACTGCCCTAAACCCTAAAACACCAGCCCCAGCACCACCGCCTACACTGCCCGAACACCACTGCACTGTCCTAAACCTTGAAACACCAGCCCCAGCACGACCCCCTACAGTACCCAAAAACCACTGCACTACCCTAAAACATGACCCCCTACAATACACAAAACCACTGCACTACCCTAAAACACTACCCCAGCACGACCCCTACACTACACAAGCACCACTGCACTACCCTAAACCCTAAAACACTACCCCAGCACGACCCCCTACACTGCCCGAACACCACTACACTGCCCTAAACCCTGAAACACCAGCCCCTGCACGACCCCCTACACTGCCCGAACACCACTGCACTGCCCTAAACCCTAAAACACTACCCCCAGCACGACCCCCTACACTGCCCGAACCCCACTGCACTGCCCTAAACCCTGAAACACCTGCCCCTGCATGACCCCCTACACTGCCCGAACACCACTGCACTGCCCTAAACCCTGAAACACCAACCCCAGCACGACCCCCTACACTGCCCGAACACCACTGCACTGTCCTAAACCCTGAAACACCACCACTTCACGACCCCCTACACTGCCCGAACACCACTGCACTGCCCTAAACCCTGAAACACCACCCCCAGCATGACCCCCTACACTGCCCGAACACCACTGCACTGCCCTAAACCCTGAAACACTACCCCCAGCAAGACCCCTACACTGCCCGAACACCACTGCACTGCCCTAAACCCTGAAACATCACCCCCAGCAAGACCCCCTACTCTGCCCGAACACCACTGCCCTAAACCCTGAAACACCACCCCCAGCACGACCCCCTACACTGCCCGAACACAACTGCACTGCCCTAAACCCTGAAACACCACCCCCAGCACGACCCCCTACACTGCCCGAACACCACTGCGCTGCCCAAAACCCTGAAACTCCAGCCCCAGCACGACCCCTACACTGCCCGAACACCACTGCACTGCCCTAAACCCTGAAACACCAGCCCCAGCACGACCCCTACACTGACCGAACACCACTGCACTACCCTAAACCCCTGAAACACCACCCCCAGCATGACCCCCTACACTGCCCGAGCACCACTGCACTGCCCTAAAACCTGAAACACCAGCCCTAGCACGACCCCCTACACTGCCCGAACACCACTGCACTGCCCTAAACCCTGAAACACCAGCCCCAGCACGACCGCCTACACTGCCCGAACACCACTGCACTGCCCTAAACCCTGAAACACCAGCCCCAGCATGAACCCCTACACTGCCCGAACACCACTACACTGCCCTAAACCGTGAAACACCAGCCCCAGCATGACCCCCTACACTGCCCAAACACCACTGCACTGCCCTAAACCCTGAAACACCAGCCCCAGCACGACCCCCTACACTGCCCGAACACCACTGCACTGCCCTAAACCCTGAAACACCAGCCCCAGCACGACCCCCTACACTGCCCGAACACCACTGCACTGCCCTAAACCCTGAAACACAACCCCCTGCATGACCCCCTACACTGCCTGAACACCACTTCACTGCCCTAAACCCTGAAACACCACCCCCAGCACGACCCCCTACACTGCCCGAACACCACTGCACTGCCCTAAACCCTGAAATACCACCCCCTGCACGACCCCCTACACTGCCCGAACACTACTGCACTGCCCTAAACCCTGAAACACCACCCCCAGCACGACCCCCTACACTGCACGAACACCACTGCACTGCCCTAAACCCTGAAACACTACCCCCAGCAAGACCCCCTACACTGCCCGAACACCACTGCAATGCCCTAAACCCTGAAACATCACCCCCAGCAAGACCCCTACACTGCCCGAACACCACTGCCCTAAACCCTGAAACACCACCCCCAGCAAGACCCCCTACACTGCCCAAACACCACTGCACTGCCCTAAACCCTGAAACACCACCCCAGCACGACCCCTACACTGCCCGAACACCACTGCTCTGCCCAAAACCCTGAAACACCAGCCCCAGCACATCCCCTACACTGCCCGAACACCACTGCACTGCCCTAAACCATGAAACACCAGCCCCAGCACGACCCCCTACACTGCCCGAACACCACTGCACTGCCCTAAACCCTGAAACACCACCCCCAGCACGACTCCCTACACTGCCCGAACACCACTGCACTGCCCTAAACCCTGAAACACCAGCCCCAGCACAACCCCGTACACTGCCCGAACACCACTGCACTGCCCTAAACCTTGAAACACCAGCCCCAGCACGACCGCCTACACTGCTCGAAAACCACTTCACTGCCCTAAACCCTGAAACACCAGCCCCAGCACGACCCCCTACACTGCCCGAACACCAATGCACTGCCCTAAACCCTCAAACACCAGCCCCAGCACAACCCCCTACACTGCCCGAACACCACTGCACTACCCTAAACCCTGAAACACCAGCCCCAGCAAGACCACCTACACTGCCCGAACACCACTGCACTGCCCTATACCCTGAAACACGAGCCCCAGCAAGACCCCCTACACTGCCCGAACACCACTGCACTGCCCTAAACCCTGAAACACCACCCCCAGCAAGACCCCCTACACTGCCCGAACACCACTGTACTAAACCCTGAAACACCACCCCCAGCAAGACCACCTACACTGGCCGAACACCACTGTACTGCCCTAAACCCTGAAACACCACCCCCTGCACGACCCCCTACACTGCCCAAACAACACTGCACTGCCCTAAACCCTGAAACACCACCCCCTGCACGACCCCCTACACTGCCCGAACACCACTGCACTGCCCTAAACCCTGAAACACCACCCCCAGCACGACCCCCTACACTGCCCAAACACCACTGCACTGCCCTAAACCCTGAAACACTACCCCCAGCAAGACCCCCTACACTGCCCGAACACCACTGCACTGCCCTAAACCCTGAAACATCACCCCCAGCAAGACCCCCTACACCGCCCGAACACCACTGCCCAAAACCCTAAAACACCACCCCCAGCACGACCCCCTACACTGCCCGAACACCACTGCACTGCCCTAAACCATGAAACACCACCCCCAGCACGACCCCCTACACTGCCCGAACACCACTGCACTGCCCTAAACCCTGAAACACTACCCCCAGCAAGACCCCTACACTGCCCGAACACCACTGCACTGCCCTAAACCCTGAAACATCACCCCCAGCAAGACCCCTACACTGCCTCGAACACCACTGCCCTAAACCCTGAAACACCACCCCCAGCAAGACCCCCTACACTGCCTGAACACCATTGCTCTGCTCTAAACCCTGAAACACTAGCCCCAGCACGACTCCCAACATTGCCCGAACACCACTGCACTGCCCTAAACCCTGAAACACCACCCCCAGCATGACCCCCTACACTGCCCGAACTCCACTGCACTGCCCTAAACCCTGAAACACCAGCCCCAGCAAGACCCCCTACACTGCCCAAACACCACTGCACTGCCCTAGACTCTGAAACACCAGCCCCAGCTAGACCCCCTACACTGCCCGAACACCACTGCATTGCCCTAAACCCTGAAACACCAGCCCCAGCATGACCCCCTACACTGCCCGAACACAACTGCACTGCCCTAAACCCTAAAACACCAGCCCCAGCACGACCACCTACACTGCCCGAACACCACTGCACTGCCCTAAACCCTGAAACACCAGCCCCAGCATGACCCCCTACACTGCCCGAACACCACTGCCCTAAACCTGAAACACCAGCCCCAGCACGACCCCCTACACTGCCCGAACACCACTGCACTGCCCTAAACCCTGAAACACCAGCCCCAGCACGACCCCTACACTGCCCGAACACCACTGCACTGCCCTAAACCCTGAAACACCACCCCTGCACGACCCCCTACACTGCCCGAACACCACTGCACTGCCCTAAACCCTGAAACACCACCCCCTGCACCACCCCCTACACTGCCTGAACACCACTGCACTGCCCTAAACCCTGAAACACCACCCCCTGCACCACCCCCTACACTGCCCGAACACCACTGCACTGCCCTAAACCCTGAAACACCACCCCCAGCACGACCCCCTACACTGCCCAACCACTGCACTGCCCTAAACCCTGAAACACCACAACCCTGCATGACCCCCTACACTGCCCGAACACCACTGCACTGCCCTAAACCCTGAAACACCACCCCCGCACGACCCCCTACACTGCCCGAACACCACTGCCCTAAACCCTGAAACACCACCCCTGCACGACCCCCTACACTGCCCGAACACCACTGCACTGCCCTAAACCCTGAAACACCACCCCTGCACGACCCCCTACACTGCCCGAACACCACTGCACTGCCCTAAACCCTGAAACACCACCCCCAGCACGACCCCCTACACTGCCCGAACACCACTGCACTGCCCTAAACCCTGAAACACCACCCCCAGCACGACCCCTACACTGCCCGAACACCACTGCACTGCCCTAAATCCTAAAACACTACCCCCAGCACGACCCCCTACACTACCCGAACACCACTGCACTACCCTAAACCCTAAAACACTCCCCCAGCACGACCCCTACACTACCCGAACACCACTGCACTGCCCTAAACCCTCAAACACTCCCCCAGCACGACCCCCTACACTACCCGAACACCACTGCACTGCCCTAAACCCTAAAACACTCCCCCAGCACGACCCCTACACTACCCGAACACTACTGCACTGCCCTAAACCCTGAAACACCACCCCCAGCACGACCCCCTACACTGCCCGAACACCACTGCACTGCCCTAAACCCTGAAACACTACCCCCAGCAAGACCCCCTACACTGCCCGAACACCACTGCACTGCCCTAAACCCTGAAACATCACCCCCAGCAAGACCCCTACACTGCCCGAACACCACTGCCCTAAACCCTGAAACACCACCCCCAGCACGACCCCCTACACTGCCCGAACACCACTGCACTGCCCTAAACCCTGAAACACCACCCCCAGCACGACCCCCTACACTGCCCGAATACCACTGCACTGCCCTAAACCCTGAAACACTACCCCCAGCAAGACCCCCTACACTGCCCGAACACCACTGCACTGCCCTAAACCCTGAAACATCACCCCCAGCAAGACCCCCTACACTGCCTGAACACCACTGCCCTAAACCCTGAAACACCACCCCCAGCAAGACCCCTACACTGCCTGAACACCATTGCTCTGCTCTAAACCCTGAAACACTAGCCCCAGCACGACCCCCAACACTGCCCGAACACCACTGCACTGCCCTAAACCCTGAAACACCACCCCCAGCACGACCCCTACACTGCCCGAACTCCACTGCACTGCCCTAAACCCTGAAACACCAGCCCCAGCAAGACCCCCTACACTGCCCGAACACCACTGCACTGCCCTAGACTCTGAAACACCAGCCCCAGCAAGACCCCCTACACTGCCCGAACACCACTGCACTGCCCTAAACCCTGAAACACCAGCCCCGCATGACCCCCTACACTGCCCGAACACCACTGCACTGCCCTAAACCCTGAAACACCAGCCCCAGCACGACCACCTACACTGCCCAAACACCACTGCACTGCCCTAAACCCTGAAACACCAGCCCCAGCACGACCCCCTACACTGCCCGAATACCACTGCACTGCCCTAAACCTGAAACACCAGCCCCAGCACGACCCCTACACTGCCCGAACACCACTGCACTGCCCTAAACCCTGAAACACCAGCCCCAGCACGACCCCCTACACTGCCCGAACACCACTGCACTGCCCTAAACCCTGAAACACCACCCCTGCACGACCCCTACACTGCCCGAACACCACTGCACTGCCCTAAACCCTGAAACACTACCCCCTGCACCACCCCCTACACTGCCCGAACATCACTGCACTGCCCTAAACCCTGAAACCCCACCCCCAGCACGAACCCCTACACTGCCCAACCACTGCACTGCCCTAAACCCTGAAACACCACAACCCTGCATGACCCCCTACACTGCCCGAACACCACTGCACTGCCCTAAACCCTGAAACACCACCCCCGCACGACCCCCTACACTGCCCGAACACCACTGCCCTAAACCCTGAAACACCACCCCCTGCACGACCCCCTACACTGCCCGAACACCACTGCACTGCCCTAAACCCTGAAACACCACAACCCTGCATGACCCCCTACACTGCCCGAACACCACTGCACTGCCCTAAATCCTGAAACACCACCCCCAGCACGACCCCCTACACTGCCCGAACACCACTGCACTGCCCTAAACCCTAAAACACCACCCTCAGCACGACCCCCTACACTGCCCGAATACCACTGCACTGCCCTAAACCCTAAAACACTACCCCCAGCACGACCCCTACACTACCCGAACATCACTGCACTACCCTAAACCCTAAAACACTCCCCCAGCACGACCCCTACACTACCCGAACACCACTGCACTGCCCTAAACCCTCAAACACTCCCCCAGCACGACCCCCTACACTACCCGAACACCACTGCACTGCCCTAAACCCTAAAACACTCCCCCAGCACGACCCCTACACTACCCGAACACTACTGCACTGCCCTAAACCCTAAAACACTTCCCCCAGCACGACCCCCTACACTACCCAAACACCACTGTACTGCCCTAAACCCTAAAACACTACCCCATGCACGACCCCCTACACTACCCAAAGACCACTGCACTACCCTAAACCCTAAAACACTACCCCCTGCACGACTCCCTACACTACCCAAAGACCACTGCACTACCCTAAACCCTAAAACACGACCTCCTACACTACACAAGCACCACTGCACTACCCTACACCCTAAAACACTACCCCAGCACGACCCCCTACACTACACAAACACCACTGCACTACCCTAAACCCTAAAACACTACCCCCTACACTACACAAACACCACTGCACTACCCTAAACCCTAAAAAACGACCCCAGCACGAACCCCTACACTACCCAAACACCACTGCACTATCCTAAACCCTAAAACACTACCCCCAGCAGTACCCCTACACTGCCCAAACACCACTGCACTACCCTAAACCCTAAAACACTACCCCCAGCAGTACCCCCTACACTGCCCAAACACCATTGCACTACCCTAAACCCTAAAACACTAGCCCCAGCAGTACCCCCTACACTGCCCAAACACCACTGCACTACCCTAAACCCTAAACCACTACCCCCAGCACGACCCCCTACACTACCCAAACACCACTGCACTACCCTAAACCCTAAAACACTACCCCAGCATGACCCCCTACACTGCCTGAACACCACTGCACTGCCCTAAACCCTGAAACATCACCCCCAGCAAGACCCCCTACACTGCCTGAACACCACTGCCCTAAATCCTGAAACACCACCCCCAGCAAGACCCCCTACACTGCCTGAACACCATTGCTCTGCTCTAAACCCTGAAACACTAGACCCAGCACGACCCCCAACACTGCCCGAACACCACTGCACTGCCCTAAACCCTGAAACACCACCCCCAGCACGCCCCCTACACTGCCCGAACTCCACTGCACTGCCTTAAACCCTGAAACACCAGCCCCAGCAAGACCCCCTACACTGCCCGAACACCACTGCACTGCCCTAGACTCTGAAACACCAGCCCCAGCAAGACCCCCTACACTGCCCGAACACCACTGCACTGCCCTAAACCCTGAAACACCAGCCCCAGCATGACCCCCTACACTGCCCGAAGACCACTGCACTGCCCTAAACCCTGAAACACCAGCCCCAGCACGACCACCTACACTGCCCGAACACCACTGCACTGCCCTAAACCCTGAAACACCAGCCCCAGCACGACCCCCTACACTGCCCGAACACCACTGCACTGCCCTAAACCTGAAACACCAGCCCCAGCACGACCCCTACACTGCCCGAACACCACTGCACTGCCCTAAACCCTAAAACACCAGCCCCAGCACGACCCCCTACACTGCCCGAACACCACTGCACTGCCCTAAACCCTGAAACACCACCCCCTGCACGACCCCTACACTGCCCGAACACCACTGCACTGCCCTAAACCCTGAAACACCACCCCTGCACCACCCCCTACACTGCCCGAACACCACTGCACTGCCCTAAACCCTGAAACACCACCCCCTGCACCACCCCCTACACTGCCCGAACACCACTGCACTGCCCTAAACCCTGAAACACCACCCCCAGCACGACCCCCTACACTGCCCAACCACTGCACTGCCCTAAACCCTGAAACACCACAACCCTGCACGACCCCCTACACTGCCCGAACACCACTGCACTGCCCTAAACCCTGAAACACCACCCCCACACGACCCCCTACACTGCCCGAACACCACTGCCCTAAACCCTGAAACACCACCCCTGCACGACCCCCTACACTGCCCGAACACCACTGCACTGCCCTAAACCCTGAAACACCACCCCTGCACGACCCCCTACACTGCCCGAACACCACTGCACTGCCCTAAACCCTGAAACACCACCCCCAGCACGACCCCCTACACTGCCCGAACAACACTGTACTGCCCTAAACCCTAAAACACCACCCCCAGCACGACCCCCTACACTGCCCGAACACCACTGCACTGCCCTAAACCCTAAAACACTACCCCCAGCACGACCCCCTACACTACCCGAACACCACTGCACTACCCTAAACCCTAAAACACTCCCCCAGCACGACCCCCTACACTACCCGAACACGACTGCACTGCCCTAAACCCTCAAACACTCCCCCAGCACGACCCCCTACACTACCCGAACACCACTGCACTGCCCTAAACCCTAAAACATTCCCCCAGCACGACCCCCTACATTACCCGAACACCACTGCACTGCCCTAAACCCTAAAACACTTCCCCCAGCACGACCCCCTACACTACCCAAACACCACTGCACTGCCCTAAACCCTAAAACACTACCCCCGCACGACCCCCTACACTGCCCAAAGACCACTGCACTACCCTAAACCCTAAAACACTACCCCTGCACGACTCCCTACACTACCCAAAGACCACTGCACTACCCTAAACCCTAAAACACGACCTCCTACACTACACAAACACCACTGCACTACCCTAAACCCTAAAACACTACCCCAGCACGACCCCCTACACTACACAAACATCACTGCACTACCCTAAACCCTAAACACTACCCCCTACACTACACAAACACCACTGCACTGCCCTAAACCCTAAGAACACTACCCCCAGCATGAACCCCTACACTGCCCAAACACCACTGCACTACCCTAAACCCTAAAACACTACCCCCAGCAGTACCCCCTACACTACCCAAACACCACTGCACTACCCTAAACCCTAAAACACTACCCCCAGCAGTACCCCCTACACTACCCAAACACCATTGCACTACCCTAAACCCTAAAACACTACCCCCAGCAGTACCCCCTACACTACCCAAACACCACTGCACTACCCTAAACCACTACCCCCAGCACGACCCCCTACACTACCCAAACACCACTGCACTACCCTAAACCCTAAAACACTACCCCAGCACGACCCCCTACACTGCCTGAACACCACTGCACTGCCCTAAACCCTGAAACATCACCCCCAGCAAGACCCCTACACTGCCTGAACACCACTGCCCTAAATCCTGAAACACCACCCCCAGCAAGACCCCCTACACTGCCTCAACACCATTGCTCTGCTCTAAACCCTGAAACACTAGCCCCAGCACGACCCCCAACACTGCCCGAACACCACTGCACTGCCCTAAACCCTGAAACACCACCCCCAGCACGTCCCCCTACACTGCCCGAACTCCACTGCACTGCCTTAAACCCTGAAACACTACCCCAGCACGACCCCCTACACTACCCAAACACCACTGCACTACCCTAAACCCTAAAACACTACCCCAGCACGACCCCCTACACTGCCTGAACACCACTGCACTGCCCTAAACCCTGAAACATCACCCCCAGCAAGACCCCCTACACTGCCTGAACACCACTGCCCTAAATCCTGAAACACCACCCCCAGCAAGACCCCCTACACTGCCTGAACACCATTGCTCTGCTCTAAACCCTGAAACACTAGACCCAGCACGACCCCCAACACTGCCCGAACACCACTGCACTGCCCTAAACCCTGAAACACCACCCCCAGCACGTCCCCCTACACTGCCCGAACTCCACTGCACTGCCTTAAACCCTGAAACACCAGCCCCAGCAAGACCCCCTACACTGCCCGAACACCACTGCACTGCCCTAGACTCTGAAACACCAGCCCCAGCAAGACCCCCTACACTGCCCGAATACCACTGCACTGCCCTAAACCCTGAAACACCACCCCCTGCACGACCCCTTACACTGCCCGAACACCACTGCACTGCCCTAACCCTGAAACACCAGCCCCAGCACGACCACCTACACTGCCTGAACACCACTGCACTGCCCTAAACCCTGAAACACCAGCCCCAGCATGACCCCCTACACTGCCCGAACACCACTGCACTGCCCTAAACCCTGAAACACCACCCCCTGCACGACCCCTTACACTGCCCGAACACCACTGCACTGCCCTAAACCCTGAAACACCACCCCTGCACCACCCCCTACACTGCCTGAACACCACTGCACTGCCCTAAACCCTGAAACACCACCCCCTGCACCACCCCTACACTGCCCGAACACCACTGCACTGCCCTAAACCCTGAAACACCACCCCCAGCACGACCCCCTACACTGCCCGAACCACTGCACTGCCCTAAACCCTGAAACACCACAACCCTGCACGACCCCCTACACTGCCCGAACACCACTGCACTGCCCTAAACCCTGAAACACCACCCCCACACAACCCCCTACACTGCCCGAACACCACTGCTCCTAAACCCTGAAACACCACCCCCTGCACGACCCCCTACACTGCCCGAACACCACTGCACTGCCCTAAACCCTGAAACACCACCCCCTGCACGACCCCCTACACTGCCCGAACACCACTGCACTGCCCTAAACCCTGAAACACCACCCCCAGCACGACCCCCTACACTGCCCGAACAACACTGCACTGCCCTAAACCCTAAAACACCACCCCCAGCACGACCCCTACACTGCCCGAACACCACTGCACTGCCCTAAACCCTAAAACACTACCCCCAGCACGACCCCTACACTACCCGAACACCACTGCACTACCCTAAACCCTAAAACACTCCCCCAGCACGACCCCCTACACTACCCGAACACCACTGCACTGCCCTAAACCCTCAAACACTCCCCCAGCACGACCCCTACACTATCCGAACACCACTGCACTGCCCTAAACCCTAAAACATTCCCCCAGCACGACCCCCTACACTACCCGAACACCACTGCACTGCCCTAAACCCTAAAACACTTCCCCCAGCACGACCCCCTACACTACCCAAACACCACTGCACTGCCCTAAACCCTAAAACACTACCCCCCGCACGACCCCCTACACTACCCAAAGACCACTGCACTACCCTAAACCCTAAAACACTACCCCTGCACGACTCCCTACACTACCCAAAGACCACTGCACTACCCTAAACCCTAAAACACGACCTCCTACACTACACAAACACCACTGCACTACCCTAAACCCTAAAACACTACCCCCAGCACGACCCCCTACACTACACAAACACCACTGCACTACCCTAAACCCTAAACACTACCCCCTACACTACACAAACACCACTGCACTACCCTAAACCCTAAGAAACTACCCCCAACATGAACCCCTACACTACCCAAACACCACTGCACTACCCTAAACCCTAAAACACTACCCCCAGCAGTACCCCCTACACTACCCAAACACCACTGCACTACCCTAAACCCTAAAACACTACCCCAGCAGTACCCCCTACACTACCCAAACACCATTGCACTACCCTAAACCCTAAAACACTACCCCCAGCAGTACCCCCTACACTACCCAAACACCACTGCACTACCCTAAACCACACTACCCCCAGCACGACCCCCTACACTACCCAAACACCACTGCACTACCCTAAACCCTAAAACACTACCCCAGCACGACCCCCTACACTACCCAAACACCACTGCACTACCCTAAACCCTAAAACACTCCCCCAGCACGACTCCCTACACTACCCAAACACCACTGCACTACCCTAAACCCTAAATCTACCCCCAGCATGACCCCCACACTACACGAACACCACTGCACTACCCTAAACCCTAAAACACTACCCCCAGCACGACCCCCTTCACTACCTAAACACAACTGCACAATTTGTTACAGGCGTTGGAACGCAGGCCTGTGGTGCTTACTGGAAGTACCTGGTGGGCTAGTTGGGCCCCAGGGACCCTCAGGATTCAAGGTGACCTAATCCCCAACTTAAAACGCGCCACGGGGCGCGTTTGCACAGTGGTGAAGGGAGGGGCGGGGCCTCAGGTGACATGTGCGCAAACACGCCCTGTGGTGCGTTTTAAGTTGAGGAATTAATTCCCTTGAATCCTGAGGGACCCTGGGGCCAACTAGCCCACCAGGTACCTTCAGTAAGCACAACAGAGTTGCGTTGCAGAGAGGTGAAAAAAGGTGCGTGGCCTCGGAACGCCTCTCTGCAACTCAGCTCTGTGGTCCTAACTGTAGGTACCTGGGGGGCTAGTTGGGCCCCAGGGACCCTCAGGATTCAAGGGGACTTAATCCCGCAACTTAAAACGCACCACGGGGCACGTTTGCACACGTCACCTCAGGCCCCCCCTCCCTTCACCACTGTGCAAACGCGCCCTGTAGCGCATTTTAAGAGGTAGTTTTAATCCCCCTGCCCTATTATGTACTAGGGACTTACAGAGGAGGTCATGCTAATCACAGGGGTTCCCCAACGCATAGTGTTCCCTAGTGTATGTAGTTGTTTTCACTGTATTCTAAGTGTCTTTTAGCATAGCACTGGCTCTGGTTAGTCAGAGTCAGTTACCACCAGTACCCGTCTGAAAAAGTTGTGGGCACAGGATGATTTTGCAACAAGGCCTCTTTCTGCTCCTCTGTTGGTTCTTTCTGCACATCTTTTGCTTCTTCCTGCACTTTTCTTCGTCTTTGTGGACTTCTGTTGCTTCTTTCTGCATTTCTTTTGCTTCTTTCTGTGCGTTTTTTCTTCTTTCTTCACATGTCCTACCTCTGTAGGCATAGTTAGAAACTAGCATTTAAAAAACCTTTGAAATTCACTTAAAAAATCATAGGTTTCAGGCACGTTATAGTTAGAAATTAGCATTTAAAAAACCTTTAAAATTCACTGAAAAAACCATAGGTTTCAGACACGTTATAGTTAGAAATTAGCATTTAAAAAATCTTTGAAATTCACTGAAAAAAACATAGGTTTTAGGGACAGTTATAGTCAGTTGGACATTTCACTCGTACAAAACCATAGAAATTCCCCGTTATAGTTAGTTCAGCTAACTATAACTCGCGCCCGCAATGCACTGCTGATGACGTCACATATTACATCACTCATGACATGGTCAGTGACATCACTGATGACATCTCAAATGACATCACTGATGACATCACTGATGACATCATCCATGTGATAATTTCATGCATCTTCTCACACCCTAATATAACTTTTGATACACCCACTCTAAATTACAGACTGCCATTCTCAAAACCATACACACTCCAATACCAATAACTACATACCCACTCACTGATTCTTAGGTCTACACACACACACACACCTACTCACTCACCCGTACAGTCACTCATACTTACAGTCACTCAGTACAGGACTATCATATGCACTCATTCACCTATATAAACACACACACACCGCCACTCATCCATAGAGGTACTCACACACCTAGTCAGTCATGCAAAAATTCATCACACACCCATTTACTCACCTATACAGTTATACACACACCAGCTCACTTACTCATACAAATACTAGCACATTCTTACGCTCTTATACAATAACTGATACAAGCACACACGCATCCATACAGCCACTCTCACAATCACACACTCTCACTTATAGCCATTTAAATACTCTAACACACATATATACTGCCTTTTACATATGTAGTTACTCGCACATGTACCACTGAGATATACATTCACTCACTAACACACCCATACACACACTCACCCAGCCAAGCAGTCCATCACAGATGCACTCTTGAAATAATGCACCCAGTGAATCACCCACTCACACATCTATGTACAGAGTCACACACACCCCACCCACACAAACACTCAGGCAGCCATACAGATACTCAGAGAACCAATCAATAACCCATATAGACACTCATGTAGCTATTCGCAAATCCATGCATCCACTTACACACCAACAAACAGACGGATACAGACATTCACACAGTTTAGTCACTAACCCATGCATTCAGTAAGATACGTTTAATCACTCACTTGTAGAGTCAGTCACGCACGTACTAAATCATCCATTCAGACACTTATACACCCACTCATTCTTCAATACGCCTTTCCCTATATATATTAAACATATTTAAACTTTACAGAAACACACAGTCACTGGATGATGTCATCAGTGATGTCATCAGTGATGTCATCAGTGATGTCACTGACCATGTCATGAGTGATGTAATATGTGACGTCATCAGCAGTGCATTGCGGGCGCGAGTTATAGTTAGCTGAACTAACTATAACGGGGGAATTTCTATGGTTTTGTACGAGTGAAATGTCCAACTAACTATAACTGTCCCTAAAACCTATGGTTTTTTCAGTGAATATATATATATATATATATATATATTTATATACCTCATGCATTTGACTATCTTTATCACATCTCCCTGTCCCTCCTCGACGATAGTTACACCTCTGAGGTGTTTACATCACACTCCCTCCTATATATTTCCTACCAATCTACTATATTGTAATCTCTGAAGCAGTTAAATACATCTTCATATCTACCCTGTAGTGTATTCATATATCTGAAGTGTTTAACTGTTTCTCTCATGTTTCCCCTTTCCCTCTTATCTTATATTTGTACATCTCAGGAATTTAACAGCTAGTTATACCTTTGAAGGATTCAATTTCGCGCTTATATCTTTCCTCTCCCACCACTTCTTTGTTTATCCATCTATATATGCAGCATTTAATTGCTCCCTCATATCTCCCCTCTGAACTATTTAAATGTCTCTCTAATGTGTGGGCTCTTCTGCCTCTATTTCTCTTTCCTACTGTTTCTTCTGTTGCTTTTATGCACTAATAAGCTTGGGTGTGCAGGCGTTCTACACACATGAAGCGGCACTTAGTAGGCTCCTGGAAGGTAAAATGATGTTACTTTAGAAATCATTTCAGAAAGTTAGTCATTTGAGCTTTCTTACAAGTTATTATGTTTCATAAATGTCTCCAATTCCTAATAAAAGCTGTTCCAGGCGTTGGGGATTTTCCTCCAGTGTTTTGTAGGTTGAATGAGGTGTCCGGATCAGACAAGGTGGAACATATCTGTGATACCTCATCAGAAGCTAATGTGTTTCTTTATTGTTGGGGTCTTTGTGTAGATGTTAAATAGAATTTTGACAAAAATTGGTTGCCCTTATAGTTCTATTAAAAGTGGTCAGGCGTTGAATGCAACTTGATTTAGATCTGATATCAGAACACATTCTATTTTGGCATTCAAGAATATATACTCTGAACTATCTGTGGCCTCATCTGGAACACTATTGAGAGACAATAAATGGATAATTCCTTCAAATTTACAAAAGTGTGTAATTGATTTGGCTCATGAAAGTAATAGAGGTGTCTCCGCTACAAAACATTTTTTAAGAGAAAAAATGTGGCTTCCTAGGTTAGACAGTCAAGTGGAAGAAGTGGTCCAGACTTGCCACCTATGTCAATGTACTACCAAAGAAAGAGTGGTGGAAGAACTGCACATGTCTGAATTGGCAGATGCTGTATGATCTAATGTAGCAGCAGATGTTTATGGACCATTGGATTCAGGGTATTATTTAGTAGCAATAATTGATGAACATTCCCATTTTCCCATTGTAAAAGTGGTATCGTCAACATCTGCATCAGTTGTACTTCCTGTTCCTGATAAGATATTTTCCACTTGGGGAATACCAAATGCATTAAAAACGGATAATGGGCCACCTTTCAGTGCTAATCAATTTCAGAAATGTATTAATTATTTGGGGATAATGCACAGAAGAGTGACTCCAATGTGGTATCAGGCGAATGGAATGGTGGGAAGACGAATGGCCACCATTAAAAAGGCTGTGCAAAAGGCAAAATGTTCACAGATTTCGATAAATCAAGCTATATGTCAAGTTCTACATGATTATCGAAATGCTCCTCATGGATCAACTGGGAATGTCCTTTGGAATTGATGTTTGGTCAACATAGGCAAACTCGGTTACCACATCTCCCAGCAGATCCACCAAAAGATCATGCTAAGATAATGAAAAGGGACAAGGAAGCGAAAAACAAAATGAAATATTATGCAGACTGTAGAAGAAACATTCAAAACCAAGAATATCAAATAGGTGACTTGGTACTAGTCAGACAATAGCAAACAAGGAAGTCACAAAGTAGATTTCATCCTGTACTTATGGAAGTGACAAAAATTCAAGGAACGGAGGTTACAGGGAAGAATGACTACAGAACAGTAACAAGGAATAAAACCTTTTCCAAACAGTTTAAACCAAGCGTTACTGCACAAGAAAATGTGCAGTTTGATCATCAAGAAGAGGAACAGTCATTGAGGAAATCTATATGGATATCAAAAAGACCAGATCGACTGAACATTGTTAAGCCATCAAATATATGTGTTTTTTTAATAGTTTTCTCTCTTCTTCCTTTTTCTTCTTTTCTTGTAAAGGGGGAGAAATGTGATGTAAGTTTGGAATGGGAAGGATATAATAGAATGTGGGATGAGGATTCTGTGCTGGAATTAAAAGAGTTTGGAATGTAGACAAGGCAGTTACAACTGGCGGTTTGAAGCTAGAGGCAGCACTGCCGTTCGTGCTGAATAAAGAAGTTTAAGCCCACTCTGGAGTTTGAGATGTATATTGTGGGCTATCACACACCATAACAAAGCAGATGGCCACTGGCAATATACTGCTTATAGTCATGACTGCGCAGCCTTTCCAGCTTAACAGTATATTTTTCCCTAGTCTCCCGGATCTCGTCTAGGACTTCTGGCCTGGTACCAAGAGCATTGTCTAAGGTGTGCAGGGCACCATCCAAGGCCTGGACTTCCCCATTCAATTCTTTCTGAACGTTGTGCAGGCCTCCTTTTGAGAGTGACTTATGTATTCTGACCATTTTAACACACGCTGGAAGTGGTTGAAGGAACAGGCCATATTTGGCTGTCGACCTCAGCAGAGAGATGCCTATAAGACTAGCTAGTTATCCTCAACCAAGTTGTTCCATCAATCTGTGTGAGGCATAAATGAAATGTGAGCATTCTTTGTGCATGTTGGCAGTAGGATGAGCGTGGAGTGGATGTTTTGTGCTATATTGTATGGACTGAGGAATCCATCTTGGAATGTCCTTTGTGATTAGTTACACAAAAATGGAGTGCTTGGGTGAGGCTGATCAAGTCCCGTTGTTTGACCTGCAGGCAGGCCTGAAATGTCCAAAAGGTCCCCCAAAAATGTTTACTGTAGTTAGGCTCTAGTGGCTTGTGGGCAAAGGAGGGCTTTCCTGTCTTTTATCCCACATCAGTGATTAATCTGAAAAAATATAAGTGCCAGGGCCCTCATCAGGAGGACACTGCAGCATGCTCCACCCATTGCTCCTGCTAGTGCAGTCAAAGCCAGTACCAACACAACTAAAAAACATCACACTCCTGTAAGTGTGACAATTCCGAATATTCCAAGCCCCCAAAGCTATAAGAATGACTTGGGCGCAAGTGTTAGTCGTTTTTAATGCATGTTGAATTAATAAGGAACTCTTGTTGTGCTCATCTCTAAATTAGACAAACAATGCCACTATGTGGCAGACTGTAATAAGTGCCAGTGTTTCTGGAGCTTTTTCTTCCGACATGGCTCGACCCTCTACAGCAGGCTGGATTCGGTGAAGGTTCGCCATCTTGACTTTCTGTAAGGCCCTGGTCAAATCCTGGAAGTCTGGAGCTCCAGAGCTTTCAGCGGTACGAACCTGAAATCCTGGCCGGGTCGCGGTTAAGATAGTTGGCTTGAATCTCGAAATTGGGTCGGCCACCTCATGAAGCTTTTTCACAAAAGTTCTCCAAAGTTTTCCAAACTTCAGGAGGTGCTTCCTGAAGGTCTCCTTATAGGTTCAAAGTGTCCAAATCACCAACCTAAAGGTCTGGAATCTCCTAGATGGTCTCTGGGATGTCTGGACTACAATCCCCACAATGCACCTGGCCAAATCCTTTAAAGTCCACTGGACGCACTCCAGGATGGGCACTCTTGGTGGAGATGATGCAGGTCGACTCTGTTAACCTGTGGCTTGCAGGGAGTCCACTACTTAATCCTTCTTGAAGCAAGGCACAGTCCCCAGGGCTGTATTACCAGACTGTGCAACAGGCCCAGTCATTAAGAGTGCAGGCCTTCGGTGCAGATCCAGATTCCAGCAGGGCAGTCCTTCTCCTTATAGTTTCAGGCAGCAGATCTGAGAGACTATGCTGCTCTCACATATTTAATCAGTGTACTGGGGCGGCAAGCAGGGGGGCACCACTGTCCATTGAGATGCTGGGTGCCACCCAAAAGCATGACAACTTCCTCCAAAGTGTGGCATCTTCTTGTTCCACAAAGCACTGCACTTCCAAAATCCAACATGGATGAATTCTCTTCAGAGGAGAAAGAGCTGGCTGAACCAACCCACAGTGTGGTGGCTCATTTCTATTAGCTCTCCTTCCCCTGACCTCTGCAAATTCCTGTCCTAAGGCTGCCATCTGGCTGGGGCACAGGATGTGGGGTGTAGGTACGCCTGGAATTCCATACTGATCTGCTCTCTCTTTGAGCTCAGTTTGATTTACCCAGCCCCCTCTGTATGACTCATTCTCCACAGCTTCAGAGCTCTCTCCATCAGATAACCTCTGCTCCGGCCAGGCCACTTATCACCTAATAAGAGCAGCCTGGCTCAATCAGCAGAGACCACTAGAAGGCTGGATTTTGGCTTACAGAAGAGAATGTTCTATATTTTCTCCTCTGTACTTGTTGTGATTAATTCAAGTGGCAAGTTGTTGAATTTATCAATACCAACCTTTTAAGTCTTTGAATTATATGTATTACTCCTTGCCTAGCAATAGCTATACCTAAATAAAATACTGCTATGTTAGCCTATGGAGCTAAGTATATACAATGGGGAAAAGATTAATGGGATAGTTTTCCCCTCATCGGGGCATATAAAATATATTTTATAAGGTCAGTGCATATAGTTGTGTTGCCCCCCCCCACTCCTGGGATACCCAGGGGAGACCCCAGGAGTGCCTAATATGTCACATTAAGGTAGATTATCACTTTTAAAGTGCCCATACAACCAAAGTCGAATGTGCACATAATTTTCTTTTAAAGACAGTCTGCAAAGCCAGGCTGCCTTTAAAATGACAGTGGGCACTCAACAGTGCACACATGCAAGTGCAGGAAATCTGCTGGGCCTCTAAACTTCCATGCCCTATCATATACTAGAGACTTTTTTTTTTTTTAAAACACATTTTATTGATTTAAAGCATAGAAAGTACAACGTAAGGTATTGCAAAGGCTGAATACTCAATCAATTACAATAATTTCTGAGCAAAGGTTTAGCCTTGGATATTACATATACAGAGTATACATGTCAATGTAGCACAGCCCTCCCATTGCTAAACATTACTTAGTTAACAAGAACTGAACACCCACCCCTCTCAGACTCACATCAAGATTCACAGTACCGGTATACGCCTTCCAAGATTCCAAATAGAGCATCCTAGTTTGAGTATATCTGATTTTTAGTTATACTATATACTCAGGGAGCAACGGAGGGGTCTGTTCCACAGTATACCTATAGTATGTGTGGTTGGTCAGGCTATTTTAATTATTCAGTGTAAGGAAGATTCAATAGACACAAATTGTTCTACCAGCGCATTCCACTCCAATGATATCGGGACTTTCCTTAAACCTCGGTTTTCTTCTCTGTGTATCGTCATGCCTTCCGCCCTCCCCCATCTCACCACTTCATTATGCCATGTCAACACTGCCGGTGGTTGTGCGGATTTACATCTCATAGTGATTGAACGTTTCGCCAATATGAATACCAGGTTAGCAAATCTATACTGTGTCTTCTGAGATTTGCGTATTTTACAAAGCCCCAATACACCAAATTCCACTGTGTTGTTGCCTATGCCAGGTGTCACTTCATTAAGGAGTTTGTAGACCATCTCCCAGAAGGGTATCAACTTTGTGCATGCCCAAATCATGTGTAGTAGCCCCGCCGGCTGAGTGTGACATCTGGAGCATACATCCACTGAATCTGGGAACATTTTGCTCAGCTTATGCGGTGTCAAGTATGCCCGGTGTAATAGCATAAGTTGAATCAGTTTAAATTTAGGGTTACGTGACACTTTCTTGGGGTATTCTAACAATTTCTCCCATTCCTTATCTGTTAGTTCATGCCCCAGGTCAGCCGACCATTTTTCTCTAAGCTCTTGGGGTGGGAACGCTGCATGCGTTCGAATGCTTCTGTATATCCATCTAGTTAAGTGTCTCCCATTCCCCATAAGATATGTCATATGAAGTAGGTCATGTGTTTGGGGCTCCGTGTTGTCTGGAGACCAGACCTCTCACATATATTTACTGATTTTAGCATGTAACAAATAGAGCGAGTTCGGGACACCTTGCTCGTTGACAAATGTGCTGTGGCCCATAAGCATTTTGTCTACATATAACATTCCCACTGTGGTTACTCCCTCCTCGGTCCATTTGAGCAATTGCTTAGAGGAAATTATCCCAGTCGGCGTAGGGATCCCCATCAGAGGGATGTTTGGTGCATATGGGCGTAGTCCTTTGGTATATTGGATAGCCTTCTTCCAGTAGGCCAAAGCTATCTTTAATAGCGGGGTGCAGTTCGAAGGGGTTTGCTTTTGGGCAATAACAATGTATGCCGTGCTCCCTTTTCCCATGTTGCCTGTGATATGCCTATTTCCTGCAAGTGGCGGCCGACTATCCAGTAGGATAGCCATTGCAGCTGACTAGCATAACAGTATGCCTGAAAGTCGGGGACTCCCAGGCCTCCCTTGTCCGTACCTAGCTGTAGTTTCGAGAGCCCTATTCGCCTTTGCCCGCTACCCCATATTAATTCGATTAGTAGTGTGTTAAGTGTTTTGAATATATGTGACGGAACTATTATTGGCAGATTAGTGAAAAAATAAAGCAGTCTAGGGAGCACTACCATTTTGGATATGGCCACTCTCCCCGCCACTGAGAGCGGTAGCGAAACCCATATACTAGAGACTTATAGGTAGTTTGAATCCCCTAGCCCTATTATATACTAGGGACTTATAGGGCCTGTCAATACCAATTGTAAGAATTAACTTTTAAAGACAGACTGCAAGGCAGGACTGCCTTTAAAAGGACAGCAGGCACACAGCAGCGCACACATACAAGTACAGGAGATCTGCTAGGCCTCTAAACCTTCATACTCCAATATTTACTAGGGGCCTATAGGTAGATTGCACCCCCTGGCCCTATTATGTACTAGGTACTTATCAGGTCTGTCATTGCCAATTTTAAGTGTACCCTATTACATGTACCTTTTTAAACATAGCACTGGCCCTGGTTAGCAGATCCCAGGTTACAGTCAGAGTAAGTTACCACCAGTATCATTCAGCAAAAAATGGGGTTGAACAGGGCAATAGGATGACTTTCTAACAGCTTCGTTTTTAATGTGTAGTAGTTAAAAACCGCAGTATTTTTCTCAAACCAGAGCTCGTGAGTTAAATCTGTGCAGCGAGACGAAATCGTCTTAAATTGGTCTTCTGATTAAGAGTTCAGTTTTGCTCTGTAAAGAGATTGTAACTTAACATCTGTGAGACATGAAACAGCCATTTCTCAAGTTAATTAAGCTACACTATGATAATAACATGGAATTTGACCTTTGCGCTCCAGTAATAAAAGTGTGAAAGTATGATTATTAATACATTTCTTTCAAAGACATATTTTATTGGGCCACAATTATTTTAAATAGCATATCATAAATATGACCAGATATATTTAAAGGGAAAAGGATATCACTTAGCTCAGTCGAGCACAGCAATTCACAGATTTCACGGCCATTGTATGTGGATCATGCCATGGTGAGAGAATTTACGAAAACAATCTTTGACCGTTTCTGACGTTTAAATAAAAGAGACTGATTCTGTAACGCAGTGTGATCAGATTTGCAAACAAGCCCAACTACCTGTGATTTCCCACTTGCCTGTCAGCTTTCCATATCAATCCCTATATCTGTCAGATATTATTGCCTGCTATCGAAGACTACCGAAAACCGTTCTGCTGTCCCCAACCAGACAGTTAATGCTGCAGATGTTTGTCTGTCTCAAGGTTTGATCGTAGTTGTGGGACTCCATCCAGTTCTAGCCTCTTTGCTAGAAAAGCAAGTCAAGGATGCTTGACTTCGGTGGCTCACAGGCAGTAGAGAATTCTGTGAAGGTTTCTGAGTCAGCTTTGTCGCCCACAACGTTTGAGGACCTCTGGAACATACCCTTCTTAAAAGATTCAATTAACAAAAGTCGCAATAGAGCTACTCAGCAGTGAGATGCACTCATTGTCCACTGGTGGTGGACATGCCTCCTGCCAGGCACTGCCATTCAGATTTAGGACCTAGGGCTGCCCTTTCCTTGCTGAAGTAGAACATCAGAACGTTTTTGTAAGGATCTAAAGGTTTGCTGCAAAACTAATTTTGCCAGTTTAATCATTGCACCTACCCTTGCTTGAAGAATTAAACTTTCACTTTTTTGCAGTAAAAAGTATCAGCTGAATGGGGATTTGAAACAAATTTTAGAAGATGTCTCTTATCGTTTGACATTTGGTGATAAAATAGAAATGTATTTCATACATACACTCCTTTGTGTTATGGGAGAAGGGACTTTTGTTTCCTTGTTCTCAAGCTTTTTAATCATACAGGCAATTACTTCAATGTACTTTATATAAGTTACAATAGAGGTTGTGTAAAACCTTTTTTACATGTTTAGTAGTCTATTTAACTTTTGGAAGCGGTTTGGAGAGTTCCTCTTTTTGTAAAATCCTGTTTTGTTAAGCATTTGTATTCTGCTTGTTTCTCTTCTCCCCTTGCATGGATTTAAGTCCCTATAGAAACCGAGGCTGCCAAGACGTAGTTGCAGCTCCTTCAGTGTCTTGCAGCCGGGTCTCCTATATGGAATGACCTCAATCATATCTCTGCTTCAGAGCTTCCATCCCTTCTCTCAGGGGAACATTGCATATGTTCTGACAGCACTTGGCCTGAGCCCTCTGTCCTGCACTGATCATGCCATAAACCCAATACAGTAATTGTGATGCTGCCATGTCACTGCCCCTGCTCATGTGCATGGACACCTAACATGACAGGCTAAGAAGCCGCCTTTATACCAGTTACACAGATGTCATCTTCATAACCAATGTACAGAACATTGATAAATCCTGGACCTAATAATGAAATAACAGTGCTATTTCAGCTGTTGGATGGACAATGTTCCAATTTAATTTAACGTAATTGTTAATATCCGCATACTCCTGTCTGTTAGAGTCTCTTATGCCGTTTTAAGTTTTAATGGTGTGCTAGTGGGATATCACATTCTGATCTTAGGTGCCTAAAAGTATACTCATAAAGCACTAGCCCTGTGACTAGACCATGTCTCCCCTCTAGCACTATTCAAGTGTCCCTTAGGGTTTCTCAATTTAATCCTTGTGTACTGTATTTTTTAGCCATATCCTTGATCCATTAATGATCCGATAAATGAAGCTATTTCCGTTCATTTATTTCATGATATACTTAATCAAACATTTCAAAAAGTGCATTTGTGATCCCAAGTGCATATCTGTGCCATTTAAATTCCCCAATGCATTTCGGACTGCGGTTCCTATCTCAAGAATGTAAGTATGTTATGTTAAGTTACTGGCATTGTATAGCTCACAGTCTACCATTGGTTTGGCACTGTGGCATTTTCTATAGCCCAGTAATGACTTTCCAAGCCATTCTGAAGTTTCATGTACAGATCAAAGTCTAATTTGGCTTGCTAAAATGTGCTACAAGTAGTGTGAATTGGGAGATTAGGATGTCAAGTGAATGTGTCAGCCTCAAAGAGTTGTAGGTGAAGGTTCTTTGTGTTTGATAAGTCAGCCTGAATGGTTGTACATAAAAATGCTTGCTCAGTTTAAACTACAGCTAGCATTCACATAGCACTGTAGTGGTTTAAGTGTATTAAACAATCTGTAGTTGCAAGTGCTCTTGTGTGTCCTAATAACCAAGTAATAGCATTTTTGGGTGGTGGTAGATGTATGTTTGGAGGTGTGCCTTGATATATTCTGCTGTATGTTAATGCATGATATGTCCTAGTGAAAATTGCTGTTGTGAGCACAATGATACCAGCTATATGATATATCAGTGCTGTGTTGAATGTGTGCAGTGTTCGTTTTTCACTGTATTGTTGGATGTTGTGTATGCACTAATGTTTAGTGATGTGTGAAATTGTGAGCAGCCAGCTACATGACATTAGTGTGCTGTGGTGCATGTATGTTCTATCTAATCAACGTGTATTTCATTCAGTACTGCTCTTGTAGGGAGCATGGCAAATCAGGACTTCAAATACATAAAAAATAATGCTGTGCTTGATGTGCTGCACCAGGAAGTTCACAGGGAGATGTTTGAATCAATCAAAGGCCACTTCTGGCTACCTTAAATTGAATATAAATAAGCTGCACTGGGACGGGGGTGGGGGCTGTGAATTTCTTGGTTATTTTGTCATTTATATCAGAATTTATTGGTTATATATTTCAGAAATGATGCAAAGTGCATAAAATGTAGCATTGTATTTGCCTGTTTGTTTTTTAATTAGACCTTGTAAGCTAAGGACTTCTATACCGTAAGGGAACCAGGTAAGTTCAAAATCAAAGTACCAAAATGTATACTTCGTCCAGAGCGCACACATAATCGGAGCAGAAGCTGCTTGTAGCCCCCAGCTTCAAGTCTAATACTTCAAAGCAGGGAGCATTACTTCTGATTTTGAAAAGATGGATCTCCTCGCAGCTGCTTTTCTGCTTGTTCCATTTAGAAAGGCACTGAAAGCTTCATCTTGATGCATCATTCCATCTTGTGGTTGCAAAGCCTTCAGTTCACAAAATCACAGGATATGTGACAACAGAACACAAGGATGCAATGTGTCAAAGGCGTTGTGTGAGACTGAGGGTGGGGGGACCTCTGCAATGAGAAACTGCAGTTCGCAGGTCCCGCCACGAGTGCGGGCCCCCCCGCCACGAGTGCAGGCCCCCCGCCACGAGTGCAGGCCCCCTGCCACGAGTGCAGGCCCCCCGCCACTAGTGCAGGCCCCACGCCACTAGTGCAGGCCCCCCGCCACGAGTGCAGAGGCCCTTAGTGAATTGGGCCCTGAAAGTTTTGTGACTCATTATGAATCTCTTGGTGTGAAAAGGGCGTCTCCTCCAAACTGCAAGTCATGATGAAGTGTATCAATGATTTGTGATAGAAATTGTGATTGCAAACCATTGAAAAGTTACGGACGGTCAGATTGTGGTGGCAACAGATTCACAAAGGGGAAGCTACCGCCATGGGACAGACTTCCCTTTAGGAGTCGTATCAGGTGGTCTCAATGAAGTGCGTGGGGGGGGGGGGGGTCGAAGCAGGCAGCATTTCATGGAATTACTTCTGTATTTGCTACATTCACCTAGAACCTAAGATGGATGGTTGGAGAGAGCCCAGAAAGCAGATGTGAACTGCAGGGCTCCTACAGGACATTCCAGGGATTCTCTTCAGTGGACTAGATTCTTGGGTGTAGAGGAGAGGAGACAAAAGACAACTTTGAAGATAGTGAGTTCACCCTGCCCTTCTCTGGCCCACTGCTTTCTGGAAGGGGATAACACCCACAGGCTAACAAGTAGTTACGTTAGACAACCCCCCTTTCTTTTGTTCACTTGTTTAGGTTTTCTCCTGCTTGGAGACTGCCAGCTTCTACCACTTCCCTGCGAACACATTTTAATATAAACCATTTGCTGGACCAGTCCGAGTGGAATAAGCAAAAGGACATTACTCCCTAGAAGCAGTTTCAGAGCGGACTTCTACAATGCAAAACTACTGACTGCGACTTTAGTATAAAGATAGGTCAGAAACTGTGCCCAGTGTGCCAGCATTTCTCTTCCAGCTCCTGTAGTCTCCACATCAGTGGCAACCTAGAAACTCTTCAGTGCTCCAGTCTACTGCCAACGTCTCATGCAAAGGCCAGGACCATAACCTAGGAAACTTCCACAAGACTGCCAGGAGGGGCTGCCTAGAACCGGCTTTAAGGGTGAGAGCTGACCGAAAGCCTAGGGGAGACTTTGGAGGTGTCCTTGCACAAAAAAAAGATGCTGCTCTGAAGGAGCCAAGGCTGGACTAAACAAAAATGTTGACTGTATCATCAGGGAAGGGCATGCGTCACTCTGCAAGGTTGAGGTCCGTGGACTGTGAAGTAAACCCACAGTGTGAGCGGAACTGTGTCGCCCCGTGGTCAGAGAGTACTGAGAACATTGGGCCAGTTAAAATCCGTTGTAAAACTAAACACCAAGAAGCCACGCAGCTCTAAAGAAGACTGAACTCAGTACATGATCCCCACAGAGAAAAACCCAGAGTTCTTGAAGAGTAAAATGGACTAACAGGGATTTGTAAAAGCTGGAAAAGGAGGCATGAAGAACAAGCATTTGCAATGCAATAGGTCTCGCATTTACACGAGTTTAAGTTATTGGCGTTATAAATGACAATGCCTTTTATTTATGTTTTAAAACGCAAAACATAATTAAAAGGCATTGTCATTTACAATGCCAATAGCTCAAACTCGCGTAAATGCGAGACCTATTGCATTGCAAATGCTTGTTTAATATGATAGCTGACTTTTTGATCGTTTCTTTTGCGTTAAAGAATGATAAAGGGGCAATGTTGCAGAAAATAACAGAAAATATATCAAGAGTCAGTGAGATAATATGTGATGAACGGTATTTGAGTGAAAACACATAAAGGCATAGCACTTTAATCATGACTGTTGTAAGAACCATACACTGAGTTGAATAAACATAATGCAAAATAAAAGGAAGGAAGGCGGGGTGGGGGAGCCAAGAACGGAGGGTGGGAGGGAGTAAGGGAGGGGAAGAGGAAGGGAAAGGAAATGATGGAGGAAGGAAGTGTGGAAAAGGATGGAAGGGCACGTTAGACAGAAAGAATGAAGTGAAGCAGATAAAAGAAAACATGAAATTTTAAGGAGGGGGAAGAGAACGAAAGAAAGAGAAGAGACGGAGAAAGCTGCAGGAACAACGAACGGTGAGAAAAAAAACAGCATGAATGGGAGGAAGGAATAAAGGGCCGATGGAGGAAATGAAGGCGGGGGGGTCAAGGAGTTCCTCGGTATAAAGGGCGGTGGTCGAAAAGTATAAAGGAATAAAAAACGGGAAAAGGGAATGTATAAGTCAACGGGTGGTTAAAACTGTTTCTAGTTACACCTAGCGTGTGGCAGACATAGGCGAGGCACCTTAAGCTTGGGTGAACCAGGGCCATAATATGGAAGAGGCACGTTCAGTGTGATTTGCCCAGGGTCATAATGTGGTTAAGTGGCGGAGCTAGGATTAGATCTTTTTCCGTGTTCTATTACAGGTGACTTAGCCTTTAAACCACTTGTCCTGAAACTAAATGAGAGGTATGAACGTAAAGAAAGAGAGAGAGAGAGAGAGAGAGAGAGAGAGAGTGTTAAACAGTGACGATGAGAGAGAAAGAGACACAGGGGGATGAACGATAGAAAAACAAGAAGCAAAGCCTGACACTGACAGGAAAGGATATGTTGTCACTGTTATTTTTGCAAGTGAAAGAGTGAAAAGTCAACAAACGAGACTGTTTACATTGTAAAAAGAGTGACAACCCCTTCCCCGAGCTACTGGGAAATGAAAGCCACACGAAGTGACTGGCAGATGACCCAGCCGAATTCTATACAAGGAGGAATTACCGCACGGAGAAAACAAGATGAAAGAAAGAAACACAGGAAGCGCGAGAGAGATTTATGCACCACTGATCAGAATAGCACGTTTATATACCGGAAGAACAACTCAAGCTAACGCCAATACTAGGACAACCTACTCAGTGACAAAACTGAGTTGCAGAATCCAACGAACAAACTGCATACCTAACAAGGGGGGAGATTAGCTTTGAAGTCTCTGAGGCGCACACGGCAGCGAGCATGAGCAGCGCTCGTGAAAACTCCTCGAAATAAAAGAAGCAGCAACAGGCACAAAAGAACGCGCAGGTAGAAAGCTACAATTTAAACAAGAAGCGCGAGCAAAAAGGAGACGGAGAGGGCGGAGCGAGTGAATGGCCGGGACGTGTGGGCGAGGAGAGAGGCGCGCGCGCTTGGGAGAGCAGTCTGCTCATTTTCAAGCACTGCACTCGTGCTTGTGGCGCACCCCTGCTCGCTCCCGCAAGGTGGATGCCGCCACAAGCACGAGTGTGTACTTGAAAATGAGCAGACCGACGGCTAAAGGCCCTCCTATGCAGCGCATGCGCGCTGCGTAGGCGAGACCTAAAAAGGGACAAGAGTTTGGCAGCTGTTGGCCTGGAGCCAGCAGGTCGGCTGAAAGACTGATGGTGTTAAATACTGGATCAGATGACTGGAAAGAAGTGAAAGGGGGCCAGCAGGTCTCTAAAAGTAAAAGATAAAGCAAAAGGTTGGGTATAGACCAGTGCTTAATTTGAGTCGTTGGTTTCCGTTGCTCGGCACCGGCAGTTAATCGTCAACACTGGCACTTATGACAGTCTGCCACATGGTGTCCGTTACAGCTTTGGTTGCCTGGAATTGTCACTCTTTTAAGAGTGTGATGGTTAGTGGTGAGTTGGTACTGTCATTGGCAGTTTTGGCAGGGGCAGTGGCTGGTGGAAGCTGCAGTGGCCTCCTGACGAGGACTTCAGCACTTTTTTAAAAACAAATTAAGCAATGGTATAGGCAAACAGGGGACGGGCGTACAGCCATTAAGGATGAGGGATTTTTAGTTGATTCATTTTAGCCTTGATGATAGGTGAAATTTAAGGTGTATGGCATGAGTCTGGATTGTTGTACGTGAGCTTCTCCTACTAGTAGAATAAACCCAACATTTTGCCTGTACTAAATATGAGTCTTTGTTCTGTCCATTTTCCAAAGTGCTACTGGGGCAGTCTATGTGGCTATCTCAATCACACACAACTAATATGTGTGTTGAAAAGTTAGAACTTGAAGGCATTTTCGACTCTCACGTTGCTAGTAGGTACTTTCTATGGAACCTTTCAGTCGATATATGGATATCTTATTTATTTATTTATAAAGTTTTATATAGCGCGAACATGATCCCGAAGAATATCAGAGCGCTTTACAATTGGAGGGAAGGTAACTTTACAACTTTCTGAAGTTTTGGAAGCTTTTTACCTTGTCACACTTATGACAGTAGTGACGATGTATGCCACATCTCATCTTATGTCACAATTTCATAATGGTTCTGCATATGTTTTTCTTCACAGAAAGCAGTTAGTATTCTTCTTACGTGCAATACCGTTCTTCACAGCGAAGCTCCATGCAATGATAACCATGCAGAGTAACATTTTGCATACATTTGTAATTGTACACAGGAAATCTTTGCTAAAGCTAAGCTTGCAGAACAAAATGTTACATACATTTTCTAGCTTTCTACTGTATGGCTACAGTAAAAATTCACCAATTGCGATGAAAATGATCTTGCTATGTGGAAAAAATGTTTTCAATCAAGCAAAATGTTTTTCCCACTACAAGATCATTTTAACCACATAGGGAGTTAGCTTTGGCTTTAATCAAATCCAGTCAAAATGGAAAATGGAATAAGTCTCTGCTGGTTCACTTTTTCTGATGGTTTTCTGTGCACAAAGGCAAATGTTTGCAGAATGTTTTTCTGTTGACATACCTCTTGCAGAGTTTTTCCATTTACAATAGCTTTGGTGAAGAAAAGAAAACTATCTACCGGGACACATATCTTAGACAGGGTCATTTTGTTAGTGTTAATAAAGTTATGTGTGCACAAGTGGACACAAAGTCACGATGTTCACATGTAAGTAAACATTGCAACTATCGCAAAGTTGCAGTGTTCCATACACCTTCACAAAGGCTTTAAACAAACACCTAGTGGTTCAAATTCTCCTGATCTTATCCTGACCTGGCTCAGAGAAAGTGTATGCAGTTGATTTATTGAGTGCGAAACACAGATGTCAGTGCACTGGGATTTAAATTTCCCATCCAGGCTGGATGATTGGCTGAGAATTCTTTCAAGTGGATTTGTTTCAGTCTGATTCCAATAGAATTGGGTTGTTGGTGTGTTACAAACAAGAGTACTATGCTATGTTGTCTGTAGATTATCCATAACTCTTGCTACTCTTTCTTAACATGAACAGAAAGTGGATTGGCATAAAACTATGCGGATATCAGACTCTTCTATATTTTAAGTAACTGAAAGACAGGTCAAAGAGCATTATTGTTGCAGCAGTTTAAACAATAAAAAGGCGACCTGGCTTTTCATTGTTTTAATCAGTTTATCTAAAATGAACAGTGGTTCAAAGAAATTAAATATTTAAGGTGGCAATTTTTTTTCCATGCTATAGGTTATTACAAGAAAGATAGACTTGCTGCAAGTTTCTACACATTCTGAGATGCAGCAGTTTTAAAAAAATCTGATTTACTTTAATCTCATTCTAGTATATTTTTGCAGCAACTACTAACTGATTTGGGTTTGTTTAATTTTGCACTCCAGATTCTACTTTTATTCTTCATGTCTGCTAATATACAATCTCTTTCACGTGATAGAGCAAGACGCTATCGTTTTACGTGGTTTGTGGCCAGTATAATAGTGTGGCCTTGAATTGTAGGGAATAAAATACCCTCTGCTGTACATTAAAAAGGCTGTTGCAAGTCACCTCTAAGTTCCATGGATGGTGTTGCAAAGGAACTCGGCCTTCTGCCTCATTTCTTTATATTGTCTCAGAACTCCTCTGTGACTTGCAATATCCATATAATGTATGGCAGAGGTTACTTTAGCCCCAATATCATATGCTCTCTCTTCCTCTTTTAGTATCTTTATTCTTGATGGTGGTATTTAAATCTCTCTCTCTCTCTTCTATTTCCCTCTCTCTTCTTTGTTTTTCCTGAGTTACCCAAAGGACTACAACATATCTCTACTGTGTGGGAGTTTGTATTCCAGCAGTAGCTAAAGCCCCCTCTCCTTTACAGACTAGACCGATTTGAGCCCCTGCCTCTTGGTTACTAATATTTTTGGTGCAGCCATAGCCCATCAGAGAAGGTCTCCTCATAGACACCTGCAGTGATGCTGTTGAACACTGACATCTGGTGCTTCTTTTTGCTAAGCACAGTATGGAAAAGCTCGTACTATAAGGCAGCGCGCCATTACGATGCGGGCCCCCGGGATCCCGGCCACGCCCTTGTGGCTCCTGGCTGAGGGATTGGTCGCCACGAACGGCGAGAAGTACTTCCGGGGGCGAAACTGACGTCACTTCCTGCCGGGGCCGGTAATGGGGGGGAGGAGAGGGCGGGGCCTATTTAGGGCACATTGCCCAGGCCCTCGTCCTCTCTTCCTTACAGCGCCGGCCCCGTGTGCAGTGGACTTCGTGACTCTCTTCGTGAACTTCAACGCCGGCGCTGGAGCGGAAGAGTCACGAGCAGGAGAGGCGAGAGGCCAGAATCGGACTGGAGAAGACTGCAAGGAATCCGGAGCCCGGTCGGAGTTTCTCTTTCTCTTTCCTTTCTCGCAGGGCAGTGAGCATGGGGACACTGGGTGCCCCGCCGCTGGAATACGTTGGGGGGCGGCTCGCCGCTGGAGGCCCGGAGTGTTACTCGCCCAGCTCGAGTGGAGTGCTCAGTGGAGGCTTCATGCGGGGCAGGTTAGCCCGGTTTGTCGTCGTGAGTGATCGGGTGAATGTATAATCAAGGTAATTGTTAAGCCGGGGTCTAAGGCGGAAATAGGTTGTCCAGCTGGGATGAGTGCGATGGTGCCGCCCCTCCCCGTTATGACTTCATAGACCTCAGGATGCGGGCAGGGTGTTTCGGGGCGGACCGATCGAGGGCGATGCGGGCAGGGTGTTTCGGGGGCGGACCGAGCGAGGAATTGCGCTGGGGGTCTTCGCTGGTCTGTTAGATGAGTCCCGGGTTCAGAGCGGGTGGAGCGAATTCCGGCTTGGCTGGCCTTACCGAATGTAAGCATTTCACCAGGGGCCCATTGCATAAATACTGTACTGGGTCAGCCTATTGAAAAGGGGCTATATCTTACTCCTTCTAGCATAGTCTTATTTGGACCCAACGTCTGTGCAGCGGAGGGTCTGGTGAGGGACGCAACCAATTTACTTGTACCCCTGGGAGGGGAGTTGGCTGACTATCTCTAGGTAAACATGTTTGACCCGCTTAACAGGGTCACTTGAGGTGACCCGGCTGGTCTGCGGCGAGTTTCGGCATGCAGCAGCGGGCTTTGCACATTACCTTTTTGGAGTGTTGCGGACTTGTTCTCCATGAGGACACGATGAGTGTAGCACAGGAAGGGGGATGATTTTATGGCAGGCAATCTCACAGTGGGGGGGGCTCGGGGAACAGCGAGTTAGGCTGAAAAGGGCATGGGGTTCGAATCGGCCCCGCCCCCCCCCCACCCTTTTTGCTCTGTACCCAGAGTATGCGATCTCACGGTGGTGGGCTCAGCGAACCAACAACAGTAAAGCCATTTATGTTTGGTCGGCTGCTGGGTGTGAAGGAAACACCCCTTCGTCCCCATGACCTCGCAGTTTCCCCCGGGACTAGATAGGGCCCTAGGGCCTGGGTACATCACCCCCCCCCACCCCACCTCATACCTGCCCCGGGCATCGCTTGCACTGTTCGCGGAAGGACAGGCCTTTCGGGGGGAGGGGGCAGTCTGCCCGCATGAAAAGTGCCATTCAAGGGTAGTTTGTGTTGTCTTATGCCTAGGTGCCACAATGCATATTGTTTGGGGGCGGTCGAGGGGTGCCTTTAGCAGCTCACATGTGCTACCTTAACACCGAGCAGAGGCCATGCTTTGGCACGGGACGGTGCAGTAGGTGTTACACCCCAGGGAGGAAGGGATACTGGAATGTAAGCTACCGCGCCATATTCTGATGACGCTGGGGACAGACAGCTTTGGCGCAAATAGTGTGGCATGTTCCCGAGGTCCCGGGGGCTTTGTGTGGGAGGTGGTGAGATGGCCCCAGGCCCCTCTGCGAGACGGGAGGGCTCAAGTGAGGGCCCCTTGCCCCTAAGGACTCGTATAATATTCAGGAAGTGGGCTTCCCAGTCACGATGTTCATGTGCATGCTATCCATGCAGGCAGTATTAGCAGAGTATTTGCTGCTTGGGGCGGTCAGTAGCACCAGGAGTTACCGCTCTGGGCGGACATTATGAGCAGTGTGTGTTTACGGCTCAGTTTTTCGTCAGCATTAGCAGGATGTTTACTGTCGGGGCAGGCAGAATTCGTGCTGTCCGGTGCAGGCAGTATTAGCAGGGTGTTTATTGTGCATTACATTACATTACACTCATTTGTATGGCGCACGAATCATCCCCAAGGGGATCTCTCGACGCCCGGGAGGAGGTCTGGTGGAACAAACTCGCTTAGAATAGCCATGTCTTAAGCATCTTCTTAAATTGTGGCAGGTTGGTGCAGGACCGTATTTGTTCAGGAAGCTGATTCCAGTGTTTGGGGGCCAGATAAGAAAAGGCGCGGCCATATCAGCAGTGTGTTTACTGCTCAATGGTGGCGGTATCAGCAGTGCGTTTACTGCTCAAAGGATGGCGGTATTAGCAGCAGGTTCTACCGCTCGGCGCATGCAATTTAAGCAGTGTACTGCTTGGTCCTCGCAGTAGTGCTAGCAGGGTTTTACTGCTTGGTGCACACAGCATCAGGAGCGGTTTGACTGATATGGTCATTTTCAGCAGGATGTTTACTGCTCAGTGCTGACAGTATGATCAGGGTGTGTTTGCTGCTCGTTGGTGACAGTATCAGAAGCATGGTTACTGCTCAGTTCCATCAAAAAATTTGTATTATGTTTGTTGCTCAGGGCCGACCGTTTGGGCAGCGTGTTTACTGTCAGTGCAGGCAGTGTGCTTACTGCCCGATGCATGCAGTACTAGCAGTGTGTTTACGGCTTGGTGCTTTATCAGCAATACGTGTACTGCTCGGTCCTGGCAGTGTATCACGGGGGTGTTACAGCTCGTTAATGTGTTTACTGAACAGACTTCGCAGTAGAAGTGTTATGCTTGCCGGTAGGCGCTGACAGTGTTGGGAGTCTGTTTTTTTTCTGCCAGTATTAGCAGTATATTTACTGCTTAGGGCTAGTAGTATTAACAGTGTGCTTGTTGCTCGGCGCGCTACATTAGCAGTCTTCGGCAATTTTTGCTCACAGGGTTAACAGTGTATTTACGACGCGAGGCTAGAAGTATTAGCAGTGTTGTTACTCCGTAGGGCAGGCTGTAATAGCAGTGTATTACGGCTCAGAGATAGCAGTGTCAGTAGTACCAGTAACCGCATTAGCGGTGTGTTTAGGGCTGGGGGCGAGCAGTATTTGCACTGTAGTTAGTGTCCATTGGTGGCCATGTTCCATGCTGTTTACTGCTCATTTCTAGTGGTATTTGTAGTGTCGCAGTATGTATTTACTGCTCAGCGCCGCCAGTATTATCAGCGTTTACTGCTGAAGGCGAGATTAGTATTAGCAGTGGGTTTATTGCTAGGGGCTAACAGAATTTTTCATGTTGATTAGCGGAGGTCATTTTTCTTCTCAGTACAGGCGAGGTTGACAGTATATTTACAGCTCATGGTAGCCTCGGCATTAGCAGGGCCGATTAGGGTCAGGGGTAGCAGTCGGCACGGTGCTCGGGTCTGGGTTGATTAGCACCATCTGCTGCATTACTCCCTCCAGGGTAGAGCGTTCACGTGCTAGGGGTGCGATGGGGGCCTTACACAGGTGTGCATGCTGGCATGGAGCATCCGTTCGATTAGCCACATCTCTTCTGTTTCCTGTATTTTCTGTGCCTACCCCAGCTTACTCCAGGATCAGAGTTTTCAGGGGTTCATTGCTTGATTCAACCCCTGTGGCCTGGCTAGAATTCCTCGTCCATCGTATGGTTTTAGTCTCTTTTCCAGCTAATGAGAGAGATTTGCGGTTGCTAGCCAGTTACAGGGCACAAGCCGATGGTGCACGCTGGTAGATGGCACCGACCCATGATGTTCGAAGGGGGGAGGATGTCCACCCGGCCAAGAGGGGGGTCCCACAGGAATATGCTGAACGTACTTGTCTTGGTGTAAGTTTCGAACATTAGGACGCTTTCAGCTGCACCGGCAAAGTTTTCTGTTCTTGTTCTGAGCAGCAATGTCAGCCGGGGGAGAGGCTTGGCTGGTTCCAGCTGCGCCCATAACATAGGTGGAAATCAGAGGGCCATCAGCCCACCTTTCAAGCAGCGACTCAGATGGCTAGGTTCCCGACATCTCTTCAGCAGGGGGAGTCCGGCCCTATCACAGTTGGTAGGGGCCTCGCTTTATGAGCGCACTCAGAGGTTATGCCAAAAGGGCTGAGAGACCAAATGAGGGCAATTCCTTCTGGGGGAGTGAGACCTTAGCGGGATACATTAACCTCCACTTAGTGGGCAGTTCTCCGATGAACCTACCTTAATTCCTGCAGCAGGTGTGTTGGCTTTTAGGGGGCCTGCAGAATGATCAAATTGGTAGGGGCATCGCGACTCGGTGCACGGGAGAGGTCTGCAGTTCAGGGACACTGGGATATAGGCGGACAGGCTCACTCCCAGGGTGGGGCTCAAACCTGACCCTACTGGAAAGGGGACGGTTGTGGAGCACGAATCGGCCTAAAGGGATAGAGTAGGCCGGTCGAGGCTCATGGTGGAGTACACGCCCATCCGTCCTCAGGTTCAAACGCTGACATGGTGGTGCATAGCATAGTTAGGACTACCTATCGCAGCTGGGGGATGCATCAAGGCGGTTACTCAATACAGAATTGGGGCTGCGACATGAGCTGCGGGCCCGATATTTCTCTAGTCGAGATTAAGATAGTATGTCTTTCAAAGTTGTGTGGGTCACTTGCTCATGCGATGGACCACTCATGGTTTGCAGCAGCAGCGTGGGTTGAAGCTAGGGGGCTCAGAGAGTGTCTCCATTTCGTTTGATGGAGGAAGAGGGCCTTCAGATCACACACATTCGCCAGCGAGTGGAAGACTCCATATGCCATGGGGGACTGCAGTTCCCAGAGTTGGTTGTCCTACATTTAGGAGGTAATGATATGTTTGGGCTGGGACACAGGGCCCCGAGGGAGGCCCTGCCTGGATTCGCCCAATTGGGATCGGACATTTCCAGGATAAGCGTGGTCTCACAGTGCCATGGCGAAATTGGGGGCCAGGACTACGGTCAAGGGCCGTTTAATATTTTGGCCAAGTGCCTTGAAGGCCGGAATGGCCTAGCGGTGCCCGGGGCAGGGGCCTACTTGGTAATACGCCCACAAATTAGGCATGGGGATCGTATGGTCACTGCAATGGTGGGCACATGTTTGCTGGGGACCCAGACTGGTGGATCCGGGCCAGGAGTGGTCTGGTGGTGGGGAGGGCGAAGGGCGGTTGGCCCTGGTCGCCCTTGTGGCGGTAAGGAGGCCACATAAATTGCCTTACATTGTTAAGGGGAGTCCTCCTGCATACTCCATATGCCAGCACTGAGGGGGAGATACGGTAAGCTCACCCCAGAGAGAATGGAGACACCGGCTGGGGGCAAGGGCGCCAGTTTACAAACTAGGGCATGGGGCATCAGCCCCTGGTTATTCCCTATGAGCCCCGATGGGCAGCCTGGTGGTGGAGGGGTGGGCCCCTCAGGTGGCGGACAAGGACCAGATGGCAGGGGCTCACCTCTCAAGGACGCATGTGGGTTGCGCCTTGCGTGGTTCTTAGTTGGGGGACGCGAGCCAGAGGGCCCCTTAGTGCTGGAGCGATAGAGAACATTCTTTGTCGATAAATTAAGTTCTGTCATTTCTGCGGATAGATTATGAAGTTATGGTCAACATAAATGAAAATATCGTTCAGTGATCAAAGTTGATAAATATATGTTGTATGAAATTTGAATCTTATTGATGATATATTGTCATGTTTATATGTGATGGTTTATAATAAACATGGCCTCTTTTACCCACAGCTCTGGTCGTCAGGTCTTGATTTGTGGGTTCTGATGGTGGCGGGGCCGGGAACAACCTGGGGGGTCCGGGTCCTATGGAAAAGCACGTACTATAAGGCAGCTCGCCATTAGGACGCGGGCCCCCGGGATCCCGGCCACGCCCTCATGGCTCCTGGCTGAGGGATTGGTCGCCACGATCGGCGAGAAGTACTTCCGGGGCGAAACTGACGTCACTTCCTGCCGGGGCCGGTAATGGGGGGGGGGGGGGGAGGAGAGGGCGGGGGCCTATTTAGGGCACATTGCCCAGGCCCTCGTCCTCTCTTCCTTACAGCGCCGGCCCCATGTGCTATGGACTGCGTGAATCTCCCACCCACCCATCCCTAGAGGTAGAGCTTGGGAAGGTGTTGGAAGTGGAATGAAGAGTGGCGGTAAGGAGGCCACATAAATTGCCTTACATTGTTAAGGGGAGCCCTCCTGCATACTCCCTAGGCCAGCACTGAGGGGGAGATACGGTAAGCTCACCCCAGAGAGAATGGAGACACCGGCTGGGGGCAAGGGCGCCAGTTTACAAACTAGGGCATGGGGCATCAGCCCCTGGTTATTCCCTACGAGCCCCGATGGGCAGCCTGGTGGTGAAGGGGTGGGCCCCTCAGGTGGCGGACAAGGACCAGGTGGCAGGGGCTCACCTCTCAAGGACGCAGGTGGGTTGCGCCTTGCGTGGTTCTCAGTTGGGGGACGCGAGCCAGAGGGCCCCTTAGTGCTGGAGCAATAGAGAACATTCTTTGTCGATAAATTAAGTTCTGTCATTTCTGCGGATAGATTATGAAGTTATGGTCAACATAAATGAAAATATCGTTCAGTGATCAAAGTTGATAAATATATGTTGTATGAAATTTCAATCTTATTGATGATATATTGTCATGTTTATATGTGATGGTTTATAATAAACATGGCCTCTTTTACCCACAGCTCTGGTCGTCAGGTCTTGATTTGTGGGTTCTGATGGGGACGGGGCCGGGAACAACCTGGGGGGTCCGGGTCCTATTGGCACTTCCCTGCAGGTCTGCAATGCCAGTAATTGGCAGCACTTGGAATAAAGACCTGTAATAATTATCATAAGAAAGCATCAGTACTTCAGAGCTGTATTAATGTTATTGTGACAGTACTGGCCCTTTAGGTTTGTTATACCTTTCCTGTATATCAGTTCTGTAGTATCGGTAAAATGGTAGTTTGGACATTTCAGTTCTTTGATACTGATAATATAGTAGCGCTGGCACTTCAGGTCTGTAATACGTGACATAGGGCAGCTCTGGTACATCGGGTCCATAGAACCAATAATGGCATCTATTTATAGTGCTAATGGGGCAGCGCCATTGACATTTCAGGGCTGTAATAGTTGTAATTGCAATCCACTGACAGAGCCTGGCTCTGCCTTTATTTCCTACAAGGTCATCAAAGTTCAGCCACGTTAAAAATTAAATGTATTCTAGATCAGCTATATCCCAAGTAGATCCTGGCAATCCCTATTAAGGGGGTCTTATTGTCTCGCTATGTGTGGGTAAGATTGGATCGAGGTCATTTAAGGCTGTCCTGGGAGTTGAGCAGTGCTGTGCTTGGGTGGTCAGAAATATAGATTTATTATGAAGAGTCCATTCAAAATGTTAGCATGCATTCAAAGCAATTCAAGCAAGCATTGGCAAAGCCAATAGGTCACGCCTAAAAGACCTATTGGCTTTTCTAATGTTTTTAGCCATGCTGGGGAGCATCAAAGCTGCTATGCAGCGTGTTTTAAAAAAAAAGATGCAATGATGCAGATACTGTTTCATTTTGTAGCTGCACACATGCTTTCATCACAAATGCATGCGGCCACAAAATGACATTTTATTTATTTACCGATCCGAGATGGGTCTGTGAATAAAAAATAAAAAAACAGTGCAATAGTGCTATATTAAAATGAAGTGAGAGAGCACTTTTAAAAAAACATAATAATGGATGAGCGGGTTGTGGGTTACAGGATCAGGTTGACAAGGGGTAGGAACTGAAGCAACACAGTGGGCAGGATGAAAAACAACCCTGCAGGCGGGTGAGGAACAACATGGCAGGTTGGGGGAAAGAAATACTGCTGGTGGGGGGAGAAGCAACAAGAAGGAGAGTACATGGGTGAAAGAGAGCAACGTGGAAGACGGGGGAAGAAGCACACAGGCGAGAGAAAGCAATGAGTCTGGGTGGTGAGAGAGAAGCACATGGGCAAGGAGAGGGAGGTGAGGGAGAAATGCACATAAGGGAGATAGCTGAAAAAACATGCACTTTCAAAGAGGGCTTAAAGAAAAAGTAGTTGCATAAATGCGACCAGAGGAAACAAAGAAGCCAGCCTATCGAAAAGATTGGTAAATTCATGGAAGGGACAAACACAAGATTGACAAAAAAGCTATTAAATAAGAAGCATTCACATGATAGTGGCAGAAAAGCCAACCAATGGTAAGCAATGGGCGAGCTCCAAGCCCCTCTTTGTTTTTGGTAAGCCCACAATATGTCTATCGCAACCACACAGCTTGCACTGACTGGTAGGCTCGACCTCAAAAATTAAAGTGCTGTGGAAAAATAAAAAGAATGAATCTTTTGCTCATTTCACATAAATGAATAAAAATGTAACTGAGAGTGAATGACGACACATGCATGCCCTGACTGAAAGACCTAGGTTCGCTACTGTTTCACTAGTTCCAGATCCACGCTGTTTCTGCTCCAGTGCACGGGTCACCTTTTCAGGGCTGGACAGGCCTTCTGGCAATATCGGCCCCCTGTAACAAAAGCGGGAGCTGTGCTTCCCAGCAATCTGCCAGGGCTGGTTGCTGTTCCCAGTCCGGCAACGGCCGTGGAAGGAAGGAAGGGGAAAGTAGAGAGAAAGCAATCAGAGAGAGCTAAGAGAGAGAGAAGAGAGAAAGGGAGAGAGAATGGATGGATGGATGGAAAGAGAGAAATTGCACAAGGAGATGTAGAGAGTGGGGCTGGTTTGTCCGTTTTTGCCAGGGCTGCTTTTGGTTCCCCAGTCTGGCCCTGGGCTCAGCCTCTTATAGAAATGGATGAATGGTCTCCGGTTACCTGGGCACATCTTTTGCTAACCCCACTTATGGATTCCAGGTGCGATATCATTCCCTGAGCTATCCTTGGCCCAGCCTGAGATTGCAGTGGGCAGGATCTATGGGGAACAACGCACCCATACTTTTTAATTTTATAATAACAGTTCCCCTGCTTTTTCGTAAACAAATCTACCAACACTGGATGTTTAATAGCAACCTTGAGGTGCCACCGGCTGAAAAGCAAAGGGAGTGAAGTCTCATGTGCTGTGAAGCTGAGACAGTGACAGACAACAAGCAAATGACAAGACAACAAAGTAACAACAAGCTTTCTTTCGCCAAAATGTGTGTTACCTGAAGGAAATGTAAATGTCTGCAATTGGTTAATCAGCAAATATAAAGGCTGCATCACAGCCAGTATAGGCTTTAATATGTGGAGTCACTTCAAGCTTCATGGTGACAAAGATTTATCCTTTTTGAGAGGAAATTTAAGGATGTTACCTGTTGAGTTCTGGAGTATGTCCTTTCAACGGACACATAAACAAATGTTTGCGCTAGTACAGTGTGATTGCGTGTTACTAAAATATATACTTTGAAAACACTTGTTTTATTTTGCACACAAAATATTTTTGCACATTTTGCATTATGCTGTGTATAATAGAATTGTAAAATAGTGACTTACATGTTCACAGTGCTTTCTGTCACAGGCTGGGATCTTGAAGCACTATAAGCTGTGCCAACCAGGATTCAGTTTTGTGACTCTCTGGTTACACACACAGATATCTGCAGTAATTGCATTAGCCAATTTCTAATGGACCTGGCTTGGCAGTTCGGGCTGGACTGTTCCCATGAGGCACAGGGTCAAGACTGATTTGCATATGGCTGGGTTCAAACTAGAATGGCATGGTGAGCAAAAAAATGATGGATTTAGGCCCAGATCTCTGTACTGGGGTGAATGTATGACATTGTTCTGCATTCTGTCCATCAACTGTTGTTTTTGCATTTGTCACCCCGAGTGGGACGGGTATGCCCAGACGTGGGTCCCGTGCTCTCCATGCCACTGGAATCAAGCTATCCTGGCTGAAGACGGGTGAAACCCCGAAACCGGTCCTAGGATGCTTGTTTCCAGTCCAGGGAGGACCTGGCTTGGCAGTTCGGGCTGGACTGTTCCCATGAGGCACAGGGTCAAGACTGATTTGCATATGGCTGGGTTCAAACTGGATTGGCATGGTGAGCAAAAAAATGATGGATTTAGGCCCAGATCTCTGTACTGGGGTGAATGTATGACATTGTTCTGCATTCTGTCCATCAACTGTTGTTTTTGTAATTGCATTCGCCAGCTGAGGCCTCATAACATAAAAGAGTGCATTTCCCACCAACTAGTTTAACTTGCATTTATTTTTCATTTAAGGTGTAGATACTTGAAGGTGAAAGACCCAAAAAATACAGAATATTTGGTTCATTTCAGTCACGTCTTTAACCCCACCACCATACTGACCGACCATGGCCCCATTGCACTCAGGATCATAGTTCCCATAGTTTTTGTAAGCACTTCTCTGCTGCCTCCAGCTGTTATGAAGAGGCTCCCCTACAAAAAGAGAGGTCCCTCTCTATGTGTTATCTCCAAAGAACACAGAGCTGTATCTGTCTCATTTTCTTAAAACCTTTCTGTTTTTTCCAAAATGTCCATAACATCTTGGAGTACAGCATGTTTACTCCTGCTGCTCACCAAGCGCGTTCCCCATTTGTGTAAGTGGTCAAAAGGCCAGTGAATCATTAAAGACCAAAAAGGCACGATGCAATCGCAAAGTCCATATATACCAACATTTTAAAAGTGGAAAGTGGGAGATTTGGAAAAATACATGGGAATGCATTTTCTCTATTGATGTATATTGAAGCAGAGGCACTTTTAGGTGGGAAACAGCAAACAAGGCAAAAATAAAGGCATTTTGGGATACAAAAAATCGGGAGTGTCTCATCAGAATCGTCTGTTGGCATGTATGAAAATGTTCTATTTTCCTTTTCCGAGTTCTCCTCTGCCTTACTGGCCCCACTTTTCTTGGGGTTTGGGTGTAAGGCCAGTTTTGCAGCAGGGCTCTCTGTCTCGTTTTACGCTTGCACCTAACAGCTGAAGACATTTTAAAATTGGAGATATTGGAGGCAGTAGCAATGATTAACATCGCAGCAGCGAAGCATAACACCATCCCTTGGACCTTTCGCCCTGCTGTGAGTGAGAGAGGTCAATGAGTGTGCCACACAGCCTTAAAGCTCCCTATCCGCACTGGGGTCAAAGCATCCACTTACCTGCCGCCACAAGGCCTCCACGCATTATTGCTCGCTGCGACCTTTTTCGTATTTCTCCAAATTTCGTTTGCGCGCCGCCATTAATACTCTTCCGTTTGCAGCCTCGGTTAAAGTGACAGCAGCCAATGGCAACGGGTAGGCCGAGGCACGCTCCTCACGCGAGAAGGGATAACTTGATGAAGTTATTAAGGGCCTGGCGCATCCTGCCGTCCATCATCGTGACATATCGGACCGAGGGAACGATCCCTCATCCAGGCTGGACCACACCTGTCTGTCTGCCCCCCCTCATCAGGCCGCCATCTTCCCGCTCCCGCATCGACAGGCAGGAGCCGTAAACCCCCAGCAACACGCCTTCAAAGGCAAGTTGACGGCTGGCGCAACTGGGGCGCTTCCATTTAATGAAACTACCGCAACAGCGAGCGTTCAATCTTCATAAGCGAAGGGGAGACAGCTCTTATCTGGGAACCTGACGGCAAGGTGCCGGGCGCGTCATGGGCGTGCCTGCCGCTGCCTGTCGTGTCTCTGCCAAGCTCGTGTGGTACTTTAGACATGCGTCAGTACGTGGGAAATAAATATTACACGGGAAGCGCAAGTGGGAAAACTCCTCCGGCCCAGTGGTCACAGCCGAGCAAGTCGCGTGCAACCATCAGAATGTGCCAGCCTTTACCATCGAGCTACGAAGCTGCATAGCTGCCAAGGTTTCAGATTGCTTATGTGTGACATTTTCATAATTTCAGTGTAAATATGAGTGACATTCAACGACTATGAGTGACACTTTCTTGCGAGCAAAATCAAGCAATGAAGATGAGGGAAACATATAAATATCAGAAATTACACATAATTGAGCAACAAGAAACTCTACAATCATCGTAATACTGCTGTAAAGCACCAGAAATGAAAGGGCACTGTGAGACCAGACTGTACCAAAGAGGATAGGAGAGGCCCCAGCACAGATGATATCAGCTGCCTGCTAATAAATGATCATAGTTACTCAGAGTCACTAGAGCGAGTTTCAGAGATGGAGGCACATGGATCCACAAGGAACCTTGGAGCAGCTAAAAATGCGATTCTCTGCTGGGCCTGCCCAATTAGTTAAAAGCTGCGGGTAACTTGCGGTAAATAACCGGACCGAGCCATCACTGCGGGCGGGGGCAGAAGACACCAGTAAGCACAAATAGTGCATGCATAAGGGAGACTACAAGTGCCACTGCCAATAACAGACAGGCCCCGAACCCGCATACAGCCTGAACAACAGCAAGAGAAAGAAGAAGATTATCTCATGGGCCAAGTTGGAACTTGGGGTAAAGGGTTGCAGGAGAAGAGGGCTCACACATGGCCCAGCAAGAGCTTAAAAGTGGGCATATAATTTCTTAAAAATCGCAAACGCTGGAAGCGGGAAAATTGGACATGTACAGGCAGAACCAGGGCCGAGCATAGACAAGTTAAGGGTTGAGTCCCGGAACAGTGAATTGTCAGAGAAGTCTAGGACCAGAGGGTGTAGTGAATAAGTTGGGAATGGAGGATCACGCTTTACAGATGGCTCTAACAGAACAAGAAGTTGAACGGTCCAGACTGACTGGAAAGTGCACAGTGTTTGATATGTCCCCTTCGAGCTAACAAGGGTTTAATTGATCTTTTTCATTCAGGGGGGAGGGGGCGCCTTACAGTTTATTGACAGTTTCTAAGCTGATGCAGAAGAAACTTTCATAACAATGATTCAACTGGGATGGGGAGGGGGGGGCGATGGGGTGCAGTTGCAGGCGGCTGATCAAGGTGTGTCAGAGGAAACTGAGTCGCAGGCAGCCCTTTTCTCCTTGCATTAACAGGGTGAAAATAGTTATATTTCCCTCCACTTAGAAAAGTGAACTTTCTAAAAATGAAGTCATTGGAAATGTAATTTGTGTAATTTTATGACAGTCACACATTTGGGTGGTGGTGGCAAGTGGCTGGCAAACATTAACAACTTACTGCTTACTTTTTACTGTTCAGTTTTTGATCTTCAGCCAGGCAGCGTGACTGGAACGTCGGCGACAGCTCAGCTGGCTGGCTCAGGCCGGGAGCGAGCTACCCCACGGCAATCCGCCTTAGTTGGACCTGCTGCCCGGTGCACCGTGCCGCAGCCGGCTTGCCTCAGTGAGTCCTGGCGGCCGCTGCAACTGACAGTGACGGTCAGTGAGTCACTCATTGACTCCATAACGCCCAGTCCACTGCACTCTCCCTCGGCCAGGCGGGCTCGGAAATTAATTTATGAAATTCGCCGATGGGCAACAGCCGTTATTGTAAGCAATACACAACAATTATATTGCTTGGCACACACAGCACGGGCGACCCGGCCCGACCGGTGCGAGCAGCAGCGCTGCGGACCGCGTCATGATTAATTTGCGGCCAGAGCCACACGCAAACCACTGCTTCTCTCATACTCCATGCTCTAATGCAACAGGACGTGCCGTCCCACGGCGCCAAGGCCACAAATTGTGACACACAATCTGACTGGGCCACGCGGTAGTAGCTATTGAGCACTAATCTGCAGTGGCGCCAGGCAGGCTGACACACTGACTCAGAGCTGCTCGGCGCCGCGGGATCAATCACAAGAAGATACATTGTAGCACTGCCCTCCAGGCCTTAGCTAACTCAGCTGGGAGCGCCCCAAGACTGCGGCAGCAGCGCGCACAGGCAGGCCACACGCAGCGCGCTGCGCTGACAGCTGACACACACAGATTGTAGGCAGCACTTAACAGGCAACTCCGGCACTATGCATTATGCGTGACAATGCATTTCAGTGCGGTGATGCGGAGCACCACACTGAAATGCGTTAGTCTAACGCCTGATGCGTGATACTTGGCAGGACTAAAGCTGGCAAGATCAGCATTGTCATAGCACCGACAGCACCGCCATAGAGTGGTATGTGGCTCCTCTCTGGGCCTCAGTGCACTGACCGTAAAGGCCCCCAGGACCCTGCTGCTCCGAGTTTGCTGACTTCGACGGGGCAGGCCGGCCTTGTTAGTTTAGGGCACTTTCTGAGGCCCCTCTGTGCATGGTCTGTGGAAGGCTCTGGGCTCCCAGCAGTACACGACCCGTCTGCCCGCAGCGCATGGCCCCTCTGCGTACTGCTTGTAAAGATCACAGCGGCCCTGAACGGGTGACCCCGGTGCCCAGGTTCTGTAGGGGTTCCTGCCTTCTCGCTGTATTCCTGTAAGGAGCCATATGTAATGTGTGGCCCTTATGGGCACCGTCTAGGGAGGGTTCTGTTTTCTCGTACTTCACACCTCTCTCTCTATATCTGAAGGGCCCACAGCCCATGGAGTGTGGGGCCCTTCAAAGCGCCGTCTACAGGGCCGCTCTCTCTCTCTCTTTTTCTCCCTCCCTCTTTATCGCTGTAAGGAGGCACCGTGCCTTTTCAGTGCACGTCTGGGGGGGCTTGCTCTCTGTGTATTACTGCAAGGAGTCACAGCCCCTGCAATGCGGGGCCTCTCAGTGCGCGGCCTGTGCAGGATGCCCCTCGCTCTCTCTCTATATTATGTATTAGGGGCCCACGGATCCTGTAATGTGTGGCCCCCTCGGTGCACGGCATGTAGAGAATCCTGGTCTAACTGAATGTTACTTGTAAGTGTCCACATTCCCTGTAACGTGGCCCTTTTGTGCACGGTCTGTTGGGGGACCTGCTTCCTCTCTATCGCTGTAAAGTGTGGCCTCTTGGTGCATAGAATGTGAGGGATACCCTGTCTCCCTCTCTCCCTCTCTCCAATGTACCCTGCCTTCTCTGCACTTTCTTTCTCGTAATGTGTGGCTCCTCGGCCCACAAGATATAGGCGTTCCCTATCTCTCAGCGTGTAAGGGCCCCACAAGCCCTGTCACGTGTGGCGCGCGGAGGGCCCTAGGCAGGCTCCTGTAGTGCGCCCCCAGCTCTCTCTGAGGTGAGTAGTCACAGCTGCAGTCTTCACCTGCTCGCGCGCCCATCTTGCAGCGCTGACACTGCCGCACACATTGCATCACTTTTGTCACTTCATTAACATTTATTTAACTTTGTGTTTATTGTCTCTGTGTAGAGCAGGCCCAGCCATCCTTCACTCAAGCTCCTGGAGAGCAGACAGGCGGGGAATGCATAATGGAGAGAGTTGCGCCCGCTTCTCGGAGGGCGAGTTCTCTGCTCTACCTCAGTCCCTGCATAATCAGCGGGAAAGGGGTTGCAGAGAGGTTCCAGGGAGACGCTCTGGAACCTCTCTGCAACCCACTTTCCCGCTGTATCTTCTCTCAATTCGTTGATTATACTCGGCACTCTCCTCTCCATCTGTACCTTGCCTTCTCTGCCCACTCTGTATATTCTCTGCACCCCTTCAATGTACCTTACCTTCTCCGCCCCCTCTGTATATTCTCTGCACCCCTTCAATGTACCCTGCCCTCTCCGCCCCCTGTATATTCTCTGCACCCCTTCAATGTACCCTGCCTACTCCGCCCCCTCTGTATATTCTGTGCACCCCCCAAATGTACCCTGCCTTCTCCACCCCCTCTGTATATTCTCAGCACCCCTTCAATGTACCCTGCTTTCTCTGCCCCCTCTGTATATTCTCTGCACTCCTTTATCTACCCTGCCTTCTCCGCCCCCTCTGTATATTATCTGCACCCCTTCAATGTACCCTTTCTCCACTCCCTCTGTATATTCCCTGCACCCCTTCAATGTACTCTGCTTTCTCCGCACCCTCTGTATGTTCTCTGCACCCCTTCAATGTACCCTGCTTTCTCCGCTCCCTCTGTATATTCTCTGCACCCCTTCAATGTACCTTACCTTCTCTACCCCCTCTGTATATTCTCTGCAGACCTTCAATGTACCCTGCCCTCTCCGACCCCTCTATATTCTCTGCACCCCTTCAAAGTACCCTGCCTTCTCGCCCCCTCTGTATATTCTGTGCACCCCTCAAATGTACCCTGCCTTCTCCACCCCCTCTGTATATTCTCAGCACCCCTTCAATGTACCCTGCTTTCTCTGCCCCCTCTGTATATTCTCTGCACCCCTTCAATGTACCCTGCCCTCTCCGCCCCCTGTATATTCTCTGCACCCCTTCAATGTACCCTGCCTTCTCCGCCCCCTCTGTATATTCTGTGCACCCCTCAAATGTACCCTGCCTTCTCCACCACCTCTGTATATTCTCAGCACCCCTTCAATGTACCCTGCTTTCTCTGCCCCCTCTGTATATTCTCTGCACTCCTTTAATGTACCATGCCTTCTCCGCCCCCTGTATATTCTCTGCACCCCTTCAATGTACCCTGCTTTCTCTGCCCCCTCTGTATATTCTCTGCACTCCTTTAATGTACCCTGCCTTCTCCACCCCCTGTATATTCTCTGCAACCCTTCAATGTACCCTGCCTTCTCCGCCCCCTCTGTATATTCTCTGCACCCCTTCAATGTACCCTTTCTCCACTCCCTATGTATATTCCCTGCACCCCTTCAATGTACTCTGCTTTCTCCGCTCCCTCTGTATGTTCTCTGCACCCCTTCAATGTACCCTGCTTTCTACGCTCCCTCTGTATAGTCTCTGCACCCCTTCAATGTACCTGACCTTCTCTGCCCCCTCTGTATATTCTCTGCAGCCTTTCAATGTACCCTGCCCTCTCCGACCCCTGTATATTCTCTCCACCCCTTCAATATACCCTGCCTTCTCTGCCCCCTCTGTATATTCTGTGCACCCCTCAAATGTACCCTGCCTTCTCCACTCCCTGTATATTCTCTGCACCCCTTCAATGTACCCTGCTTTCTCTGCCCCCTCTGTATATTCTCTGCACTCCTTTAAGTACCCTGCCTTCTCCACCCCCTGTATATTCTCTGCACCCCTTCAATGTACCCTGCCTTCTCCGCCCCCTCTGTATATTCTCTGCACCCCTTCAATGGACCCTGCTTTCTCCGCTCCCTCTGTATGTTCTCTGCACCCCTTCAATGTACCCTGCTTTCTCCACTCCCTCTGTATATTCTCTGCACCCCGTTCAATGTACCTTACCTTCTCTGCCCCCTCTGTATATTCTCTGCAGCCCTTCAATGTACCCTGCCTTCTCCGCCCCCTCTGTATATTCTCTGCACCCCTTCAATGTACCCTGCCTTCTCCGCCCCCTCTGTATATTCTCCAAGCCTTCAATGTACCCTGCCTTCTCCGCCCCCTCTGTATATTCTCCAAGCCTTCAATGTACCCTGCCTTCTCCGCCCCCTCTGTATATTCTCTGCACCCCTTCAATATACCCTGCCTTCTCCGCCCCCTCTGTATATTCTCCAAGCCTTCAATGTACCCTGCCTTCTCCGCCCCCTCTGTATATTCTCTGCACCCCTTCAATGTACCCTGCCTTCTCCGCCCCTCTGTATATTCTCTGCACGTTTTTAATATACCTTACCTTCTCCGCCCGTCTGTATATTCTCTGCACCCCTTCAATGTACCTTGCCTTCTCCGCCCCCTCTGTATATTCTCTGCACCCCTTCAATGTACCCTGCCTTCCCTGCCCCCTCTTTATATTCTCTGCACCCCTTCAATGTACCCTGCCTTCTGTGCCCCCTCTGCATATTCCCTGCAAGCCTTTAATGTACCTTACCTTCTCCGCCCCCTCTGTATATTCTTTGCACCCCTTCAATGTACCTTACCTTCTCCGCCCCTCTGTATATTCTCTGCACCCCTTCAATGTACACTGCCTGCTCCGCCCCCTCAGTATATTCTCTGCACCCCTTCAATGTACCCTGCCTTCTCCGCCTCCTCTGTGTATTCTCTGCACCCCTTCAATGTACCTTACGTTCTCCGCCCCTCTGTATATTCTCTGCACCCCTTCATGGTACCCTGCCTTCCCTGCCCCCTCTGTATATTCTCTGCACCCCTTCAATGTACACTGCGTTCTCCGCCCCCTCTGTATATTCTCTGCACCCCTTCAATGTACCTTACCTTCTCCGACCCATCTGTATATTCTCTGCACCCCTTCAATGTACCCTGCCTTCTCCGCCCCCTCTGTATATCCTCTGCACCCTTTCAATGTACCCTGCTTTCTGCGCCCCCTCTGTATATTCTCTACACCCCATTAATGTACCCTGCCTTCTCCACGCTCTCTGTATATTCTCTACACCCCTTCAATGTAACCTGCCTTCTCCGCCCCCTCTGTATATACTCTTCACCCCTTTAATGCACCCTGCCTTCTCCGCTACCTCTGTATATTCTCTGCATCCATTCAATGTACCCTACCTTCTCCTCCCCCTCTGTATATTCTCTGCAAGCCTTCAATGTACCCTGCCTTCTCCGCCCCTCTGCATATTCTCTGCACCCCTTCAATGTACCCTTCCTTCCTTGCCCCCCTGTATATTCTCTGCACCCCTTCAATGTACCCTGCTTTCTGCGCCCCTCTGTATAGTCTGTGCACCCCCATTAATGTACCCTGCCTTCTCCACGCTCTCTGTATATTCTCTGCACCCCTTCAATGTACCCTGCCTTCTCCGCCCCCTCTGTATATTCTCTCCACCCCTTCAATGTACCTTACCTTCTCCGCCCCCTCTGTATATTCTCTGCACCTCTTCAATGTACCTTACCTTCTCCGCCCCCTCTGTATATTCTCTGCACTTCTTCAATGTACCCTGCCTTCTCCGCCCCCTCTGTATATTCTCTGCACCCCTTCAATGTACCTTACCTTCTCCGCCCCCTCTGTATATTCTCTGCAAGCCTTCAATGTACCCTGCCTTTTCCGCTCCCTTTGTATATTCTCTGCACCCCTTCAATGTACCTTATCTGCTCCGCCCCTCTGTATATTCTCTGCAAGCCTTCAATGTACCCTGCCTTCTCCGCCCCCTCTGTATATTCTCTGCACCCCTTCAATGTACCCTGCCTTCTCCGCCCCTCTGTCTATTCTCTGCACCCCTTCAATGTACCCTGCTTTCTCCGCTCCCTCTGTATATTCTCTGCACCTCTTCAATGTACCCTGCCTTCCCTGCCCCCTCTGTATATTCTCTGCACCCCTTCAGTGTACCCTGCCGTCTCCGCCCCTCTGTATATTCTCTGCACTCCTTCAATGTATCCTGCCTTCCCTGCCCCCTCTGTATATTCTCTGCACCCCTTCAATGTACCCTGCTTTCTCCGCTCCCAGTGTATATTCTCTGCACCCCTTCAATGTACCCTGCCTTCCTTGCCCCCTGTATATTCTCTGCACCTCTTCAATGTACCCTGCCTTCTGTGCCCCCTCTGCATATTCTCTGCACCCCTTCAATGTACCCTGCCTTCTCCGCCCCTCTGTATATTCTCTGCACCCCTTCAATGTACCCTGCTTTCTCCGCACCCTCTGTATATTCTCTGCACCCCTTCAATGTACCCTGCCTTCCCTGCCCCTCTGTATATTCTCTGCACCCCTTCAATGTACCCTGCCGTCTCCGCCCCTCTGTATATTCTCTGCACCCCTTCAATGTACCCTGCCTTCCCTGCCCCCTCTGTATATTCTCTGCACCCCTTCAATGTACCCTGCTTTCTCCGCTCCCTCTGTATATTCTCTGCACCCCTTCAATGTACCCTGCCTTCCTTGCCCCCTCTGTATATTCTCTGCACCTCTTCAATGTACCCTGCCTTCTCTGCCCCCTCTGTATATTCTCTGCACCCCTTCAATGTACCCTGCCTTCCTTGCCCCCTCTGTATATTCTCTGCACCCCTTCAATGTACCCTGCCTTCTCTGCCAGCTATATTCTCTGCACCCCTTCAATGTACCCTGCCTGCTCCGCCCCTCTGTATATTCTCGGCACCCCTTCAATGTACCCTGCCTTCTCCGCCCCCTCTGTATTTTCTCTGCAAGCCTTCAATGTACCCTGCCTTTTCCGCTCCCTTTGTATATTCTCTGCAAGCCTTCAATGTACCTTACTTTCTCCTCCACTCTGTATATTCTCTGCAAACCTTCAATGTACCCTGCCTTTTCCGCCCCCTCTGTATATTCTCTGCACCCCTTCAATGTACCCTGCCTTCTCCGCCCCCTCTGTATATTCTCTGCACCCCTTCAATGTAGCTTACCTTCTCCGCCCCCTCTGTATATTCTCTGCACCCCTTCGATGTACCCTGCCTTCTCCGCCCCCTCTTTATATTCTCTGCACCCCTTCAATGTACCCTGCTTTCTCCTCCCCCTCTGTATATTCTCTGCACCCCTTCAATGTAGCTTACCTTCTCCGCCCCCTCTGTATATTCTCTGCACCCCTTCAATGTACCCTGCCTTCTCCGCCCCCTCTGTATATTCTCTGCACCCCTTCAATGTACCCTGCTTTCTCCTCCCCCTCTGTATATTCTCTGCACCCCTTCAATGTACCCTGCCTTTTCCGCCCCCTCTGTATAGTCTCTGCACCCCTTCAATGTACCCCGCCTGCTCCGCCCCTCTGTATATTCTCGGCACCCCTTCAATGTACCCTGCCTTCTACGCCCCCTCTTAATATTCTCTGCACCCCTTCAATGTACCTTACCTTCTCCGCCCCCTCTGTATATTCTCTGCACCTCTTCAATGTACCTTACCTTCTCCACCCCCTCTGTATATTCTCTGCACCCCTTCAATTTACCATGCCTTCTCCGCCCCCTCTGTATATTCTCTGCACCCCTTCAATGTACCCTGCCTTCTCCGCTCCCTCTGTATAGTCTCTTCAAGCCTTCAATGTACCCTGCCTTTTCCGCTCCCTTTGTATATTCTCTGCACCCCTTCAATGTACCTTACCTTCTCCGCCCCCTCTGTATATTCTCTGCACCTCTTCAATGTACCTTACCTTCTCCACCCCCTCTGTATATTCTCTGCACCCCTTCAATTTACCATGCCTTCTCCGCCCCCTCTGTATATTCTCTGCACCCCTTCAATGTACCCTGCCTTCTCCGCTCCCTCTGTATATTCTCTGCACCCCTTCAATGTACCCTGCCTTCTCCGCCCCCTGTATATTCTCTGCACCCCTTCAATGTACCCTGCCTTCCCTGCCCCCTCTTTATATTCTCTGCACCCCTTCAATGTACCCTTCTTTCTCCGCTCCCTCTGTATATTCTCTGCACTCCTTCAATGTACTCTGCCTTCCTTGCACCCTCTGTATATTCTCTGCAGCTCTTCAATGTACCCTGCCTTCTCCGCCCCCTCTGTATATTCTCTGCACCCCTTCAATGTACCTTACCTTCTCCTCCCCCTTTGTATATTCTTTGCACTCCTTCAATGTACCCTGCCTTCTCCGCTCCCTCTGTATATCCTCTACACCCCTTCAATGTACCCTACTTTCTCCCCCCCCTCTGTATATCCTCTGCACCCCTTCAATGTACCCTGCTTTCTGCGCCCCTCTGTATAGTCTGTGGCCCCCAATAATGTACCCTGCCTTCTCCACGCTCTCTGTATATTCTCTGCACCCCTTCAATGTACCCTGCCTTCTCCGCCCCCTCTGTATATTCTCTGCACCCCTTCAATGTACCCTGCCTTCTCCGCCCCCTGTATATTCTCTGCACCCCTTCAATGTACCTTACCTTCTCCGCCCACTCTGTATATTCCCTGCACCTCTTCAACGTACCCTGCCTTCTGTGCCCCCTCTGTATATTCTCTGCACCCCTTCAATGTAGCTTACCTTCTCCGCCCCCTCTGTATATTCTCTGCACCCCTTCAATGTACCCTGCCTTCTCCGCCCCTCTGAATATTCTCTGCACCCCTTCAATATACCTTGCCTTCCCTGCCCCCTCTGTAAATTCTCTGCACCCCTTCAATGTACCCTGCCTTCTCTTCCCCCTCTGTATATTCTCTGCACCCCTTCAATGTACCTTACCTTCTCCGCCCCCTCTGTATATTCTCTGCACCCCTTCAATGTACCTTACCTTCTCCGCCCCCTCTGTATATTCTCTGCACTCCTTCAATGTACCCTGCTTTCTCCGCCCCCTCTGTATATTTTCTGCACCCCTTCAATGTACCCTGCCTTCTCCGCCCCCTCTGTATATTCTTTGCACCCATTCAATGTACCTTACCTTTTCTGCCCCCTCTGTATATTCTCTGCACCTCTTCAATGTACCTTACCTTCTCCGCCCCCTCTGTATATTCTCTGCACCCCTTCAATGTACCCTGCCTTCTACACCCCCTCTGTATATTCTCTGCACCCATTCAATGTACCCTGCCTTTTCCGCTCCCTCTGTATATTCTTTGCAAGCCTTCAATGTACCCTGCCTTCTCCGCCCCTCTGTATATTCTCTGCAAGCCTTCAATGTACCCTGCCTTCTCCGCTCCCTCTGTATATTCTCTGCAAGCCTGCAATGTACCCTGCCTTCGCTGCCCCCTCTGTATATTCTCTGCACCTCTTCAATGTACCCTGCCTTCTGTGCCCCCTCTGCATATTCCCTGCAAGCCTTTAATGTACCTTACCTTCTCCGCCCCCTCTGTATATTCTCTGCACCCCTTCAATGTACCCTGCCTGCTCCGCCCCCTCAGTATATTCTCTGCATCCCTTCAATGTTCCCTGCCTTCTCCGCCCCTCTGTATATTCTCTGCACCCCTTCAATGTACCCTGCCTTCCCTGCCCCCTCTGTATATTCTCTGCACCCCTTCAATGTACCTTACCTTCTCCGACCCATCTGTATATTCTCTGCACCCCTTCAATGTACCGTGTCTTCTCCGCCCCCTCTGTATATCCCCTGCACCCTTTCAATGTACCCTGCTTTCTGCGCCCCCTCTGTATATTCTCTGCACCCCATTAATGTACCCTGCCTTCTCCACGCTCTCTGTATATTCTCTGCACCCCTTCAATGTACCCTGCCTTCTCTTCCCCCTCTGTATATTCTCTGCACCCCTTCAATGTACCTTACCTTCTCCGCCCCCTCTGTATATTCTCTGCACCCCTTCAATGTACCTTACCTTCTCCGCCGCCTCGGTATATTCTCTGCACTCCTTCAATGTACCCTGCCTTCTCCGCCCCTCTGTATATTTTCTGCACCCCTTCAATGTACCCTGCCTTCTCCGCCCCTCTGTATATTCTCTGCACTCCTTCAATGTACCCTGCCTTCTCTTCCCCCTCTGTATATTCTCTGCACCCCTTCAATGTACCTTACCTTCTCCGCCCCCTCTGTATATTCTCTGCACCCCTTCAATGTACCTTACCTTCTCCGCCCCCTCTGTATATTCTCTGCACTCCTTCAATGTACCCTGCCTTCTCCGCCCCGTCTGTATATTTTCTGCACCCCTTCAATGTACCCTGCCTTCTCCGCCCCCTCTGTATATTCTTTGCACCCATTCAATGTACCTTACCTTTTCTGCCCCCTCTGTATATTCTCTGCACCTCTTCAATGTACCTTACCTTCTCCGCCCCTCTGTATATTCTCTGCACCCCTTCAATGTACCCTGCCTTCTCCACCCCCTCTGTATATTCTCTGCACCCATTCAATGTACCCTGCCTTTTCCGCTCCCTCTGTATATTCTCTGCAAGCCTTCAATGTACCCTACCTTCTCCGCCCCTCTGTATATTCTCTGCAAGCCTTCAATGTACCCTGCCTTCTCCGCCTCCTCTGTATATTCTCTGCACCCCTTCAATGTACCTTACGTTCTCCGCCCCTCTGTATATTCTCTGCACCCCTTCATGGTACCCTGCCTTCCCTGCCCCCTCTGTATATTCTCTGCACCCCTTCAATGTACACTGCGTTCTCCGCCCCCTCTGTATATTCTCTGCACCCCTTCAATGTACCTTACCTTCTCCGACCCATCTGTATATTCTCTGCACCCCTTCAATGTACCCTGCCTTCTCCGCCCCCTCTGTATATCCTCTGCACCCTTCAATGTACACTGCGTTCTCCGCCCCCTCTGTATATTCTCTACACCCCATTAATGTACCCTGCCTTCTCCACGCTCTCTGTATATTCTCTACACCCCTTCAATGTAACCTGCCTTCTCCGCCCCCTCTGTATATACTCTGCACCCCTTTAATGCACCCTGCCTTCTCCGCTACCTCTGTATATTCTCTGCATCCATTCAATGTACCCTACCTTCTCCTCCCCCTCTGTATATTCTCTGCAAGCCTTCAATGTACCCTGCCTTCTCCGCCCCTCTGCATATTCTCTGCACCCCTTCAATGTACCCTTCCTTCCCTGCCCCCCTGTATATTCTCTGCACCCCTTCAATGTACCCTGCTTTCTGCGCCCCTCTGTATAGTCTGTGCACCCCATTAATGTACCCTGCCTTCTCCACGCTCTCTGTATATTCTCTGCACCCCTTCAATGTACCCTGCCTTCTCCGCCCCTCTGTATATTCTCTGCACCCCTTCAATGTACCCTGCCTTCTCCGCCCCCTCTGTATATTCTCTGCACCCTTCAATGTAGCTTACCTTCTCCGCCCCCTCTGTATATTCTCTGCACCCCTTCAATGTACCCTGCCTTCTCCGCCCCCTCTGTATATTCTCTGCACCCCTTCAATGTACCCTGCTTTCTCCTCCCCTCTGTATATTCTCTGCACCCCTTCAATGTACCCTGCCTTCTCCGCCCCCTCTGTATATTCTCTGCACCCCTTCAATGTACCCTGCCTGCTCCGCCCCTCTGTATATTCTAGGCACCCCTTCAATCTACCCTGCCTTCTCCGCCCCCTCTGTATATTCTCTGCACCCCTTCAATGTACCTTACCTTCTCCGCCCCCTCTGTATATTCTCTGCACCTCTTCAATGTACCTTACCTTCTCCGCCCCCTCTGTATATTCTCTGCACCCCTTCAATGTACCCTGCCTTCCCTGCCCCCTCTGTATATTCTCTGCACCTCTTCAATGTACCCTGCCTTCTCCGCTCCCTCTGTATATTCTCTGCAAGCCTTCAATGTACCCTGCCTTTTCCGCCCCCTCTGTATATTCTCTGCACCTCTTCAATGTACCCTGCCTTCTCCGCCCCCTCTGTATATTCTCTGCACCTCTTCAATGTACCCTGCCTTCTCCGCTCCCTCTGTATATTCTCTGCAAGCCTTCAATGTACCCTGCCTTTTCCGCTCCCTTTGTATATTCTCTGCACCCCTTCAATGTACCTTATCTGCTCCGCCCCTCTGTATATTCTCTGCAAGCCTTCAATGTACCCTGCCTTCTCCGCCCCCTCTGTATATTCTCTGCACCCCTTCAATGTACCCTGCCTTCTCCGCCCCTCTGTCTATTCTCTGCACCCCTTCAATGTACCCTGCTTTCTCCGCTCCCTCTGTATATTCTCTGCACCTCTTCAATGTACCCTGCCTTCCCTGCCCCCTCTGTATATTCTCTGCACCCCTTCAGTGTACCCTGCCGTCTCCGCCCCTCTGTATATTCTCTGCACTCCTTCAATGTATCCTGCCTTCCCTGCCCCCTCTGTATATTCTCTGCACCCCTTCAATGTACCCTGCTTTCTCCGCTCCCAGTGTATATTCTCTGCACCCCTTCAATGTACCCTGCCTTCCTTGCCCCCCTGTATATTCTCTGCACCTCTTCAATGTACCCTGCCTTCTGTGCCCCCTCTGCATATTCTCTGCACCCCTTCAATGTACCCTGCCTTCTCCGCCCCCTCTGTATATTCTCTGCACCCCTTCAATGTACCCTGCTTTCTCCGCTCCCTCTGTATATTCTCTGCACCCCTTCAATGTACCCTGCCTTCCCTGCCCCCTCTGTATATTCTCTGCACCCCTTCAATGTACCCTGCCGTCTCCGCCCCTCTGTATATTCTCTGCACCCCTTCAATGTACCCTGCCTTCCCTGCCCCCTCTGTATATTCTCTGCACCCCTTCAATGTACCCTGCCTTCCTTGCCCCCTCTGTATATTCTATGCACCTCTTCAATGTGCCCTGCCTTCTCCGCCCCTCTGTATATTCTCTGCACCTCTTCAATATACCCTGCCTTCTGTGCCCCCTCTGCATATTCTCTGCACCCCTTCAATGTACCCTGCCTTCTCTGCCAGCTATATTCTCTGCACCCCTTCAATGTACCCTGCCTGCTCCGCCCCTCTGTATATTCTCGGCACCCCTTCAATGTACCCTGCCTTTTCCGCCCCCTCTGTATATTCTCTGCACCCCTTCAATGTACCCTGCCTTCTCCGCCCCCTCTGTATATTCTCTGCACCCCTTCAATGTAGCTTACCTTCTCCGCCCCTCTGTATATTCTCTGCACCCCTTCAATGTACCCTGCCTTCTCCGCCCCCTCTTTATATTCTCTGCACCCCTTCAATGTACCCTGCTTTCTCCTCTCCTCTGTATATTCTCTGCACCCCTTCAATGTAGCTTACCTTCTCCGCCCCTCTGTATATTCTCTGCACCCCTTCAATGTAACCCTGCCTTCTCCGCCCCCTCTGTATATTCTCTGCACCCCTTCAATGTACCCTGCTTTCTCCTCCCCTCTGTATATTCTCTGCACCCCTTCAATGTACCCTGCCTTTTCCGCCCCTCTGTATAGTCTCTGCACCCCTTCAATGTACCCCGCCTGCTCCGCCCCTCTGTATATTCTCGGCACCCTTCAATGTACCCTGCCTTCTCCGCCCCCTCTGTATATTCTCTGCACCCCTTCAATGTACCTTACCTTCTCCGCCCCCTCTGTATATTCTCTGCACCTCTTCAATGTACCTTACCTTCTCCACCCCCTCTGTATATTCTCTGCACCCCTTCAATTTACCATGCCTTCTCCGCCCCCTCTGTATATTCTCTGCACCCCTTCAATGTACCCTGCCTTCTCCGCTCCCTCTGTATAGTCTCTTCAACCCTCAAATGTACCCTGCCTTTTCCGCTCCCTTTGTATATTCTCTGCACCCCTTCAATGTACCTTACCTTCTCCGCCCCTCTGTATATTCTCTGCAAGCCTTCAATGTACCCTGCCTTCTCCGCCCCCTCTGTATATTCTCTGCACCCCTTCAATGTACCCTGCCTTCTCCGCCCCCTCTGTATATTCTCTGCACCCCTTCAATGTACCCTGCTTTCTCCGCTCCCTCTGTATATTCTCTGCACCCCTTCAATGTACCCTGCCTTCCCTGCCCCCTCTGTATATTCTCTGCACCCCTTCAATGTACCCTGCCTTCTCCGCCCCTGTATATTCTCTGCACCCCTTCAATGTACCCTACCTTCCCTGCCCCTCTTTATATTCTCTGCACCCCTTCAATGTACCCTTCTTTCTCCGCTCCCTCTGTATATTCTCTGCACCCCTTCAATGTACCCTGCCTTCCTTGCCCCCTCTGTATATTCTCTGCAGCTCTTCAATGTACCCTGCCTTCTCCGCCCCCTCTGTATATTCTCTGCACCCCTTCAATGTACCTTACCTTCTCCGCCCCCTTTGTATATTCTTTGCACTCCTTCAATGTACCCTGCCTTCTCCGCTCCCTCTGTATATCCTCTACACCCCTTCAATGTACCCTACTTTCTCCCCCCCTCTGTATATCCTCTGCACCCCTTCAATGTACCCTGCTTTCTGCGCCCCTCTGTATAGTCTGTGCCCCCCAATAATGTACCCTGCCTTCTCCACGCTCTCTGTATATTCTCTGCACCCCTTCAATGTACCCTGCCTTCTCCGCCCCCTCTGTATATTCTCTGCACCCCTTCAATGTACCCTGCCTTCTCGGCCCCTGTATATTCTCTGCACCCCTTCAATGTACCTTACCTTCTCCGCCCACTCTGTATATTCCCTGCACCTCTTCAACGTAACCTGCCTTCTGTGCCCCCTCTGTATATTCTCTGCACCCCTTCAATGTAGCTTACCTTCTCCGCCCCTCTGTATATTCTCTGCACCCCTTCAATGTACCCTGCCTTCTCCGCCCCTCTGAATATTCTCTGCACCCCTTCAATATACCTTGCCTTCCCTGCCCCTCTGTATATTCTCTGCACCCCTTCAATGTACCCTGCCTTCTCTTCCCCTCTGTATATTCTCTGCACCCCTTCAATGTACCTTACCTTCTCCGCCCCTCTGTATATTCTCTGCACCCCTTCAATGTACCTTACCTTCTCCGCCCCTCTGTATATTCTCTGCACTCCTTCAATGTACCCTGCCTTCTCCGCCCCCTCTGTATATTTTCTGCACCCCTTCAATGTACCCTGCCTTCTCCGCCCCCTCTGTATATTCTTTGCACCCCTTCAATGTACCCTGCCTTCTCTTCCCCCTCTGTATATTCTCTGCACCCCTTCAATGTACCTTACCTTTTCTGCCCCCTCTGTATATTCTCTGCACCTCTTCAATGTACCTTACCTTCTCCGCCCCCTCTGTATATTCTCTGCACCCCTTCAATGTACCCTGCCTTCTCCACCCCCTCTGTATATTCTCTGCACCCATTCAATGTACCCTGCCTTTTCCGCTCCCTCTGTATATTCTCTGCAAGCCTTCAATGTACCCTGCCTTCTCCGCCCCTCTGTATATTCTCTGCAAGCCTTCAATGTACCCTGCCTTCTCCGCTCCCTCTGTATATTCTCTGCAAGCCTGCAATGTACCCTGCCTTCGCTGCCCCCTCTGTATATTCTCTGCACCTCTTCAATGTACCCTGCCTTCTGTGCCCCTCTGTATATTCTCTGCACCCCTTCAATGTACCCTGCCTGCTCCGCCCCCTCAGTATATTCTTCATCCCTTCAATGTACCCTGCCTTCTCCGCCTCCTCTGTATATTCTCTGCACCCCTTCAATGTACCTTACGTTCTCCGCCCCTCTGTATATTCTCTGCACCCCTTCAATGTACCCTGCCTTCCCTGCCCCCTCTGTATATTCTCTGCACCCCTTCAATGTACCTTACCTTCTCCGACCCATCTGTATATTCTCTGCACCCCTTCAATGTACACTATCTTCTCCGCCCCTCTGTATATCCTCTGCACCCTTTCAATGTACCCTGCTTTCTGCGCCCCCTCTGTATATTCTCTGCACCCCATTAATGTACCCTGCCTTCTCCACGCTCTCTGTATATTCTCTGCACCCCTTCAATGTAACCTGCCTTCTCCGCCCCCTCTGTATATACTCTGCACCCCTTTAATGCACCCTGCCTTCTCCTCCCCCTCTGTATTTTCTCCGCAAGCCTTCAATGTACCCTGCCTTCTCCGCTCCCTTTGTATATTCTCTGCAAGCCTTCAACATACCCTGCCTTCTGTGCCCCTCTGTATATTCTCTGCAAGCCTTCAATGTACCCTGCCTTCTCCGCCCCTTTGCATATTCTCTGCACCCCTTCAATGTACCCTGCCTTCCCTGCCCCCTGTATATTCTCTGCACCCCTTCAATGTACCCTGCTTTCTGCGCCCCTCTGTATAGTCTGTGCACCCCATTAATGTACCCTGCCTTCTCCACGCTCTCTGTATATTCTCTGCACCCCTTCAATGTACCCTGCCTTCTCCACCCCCTCTGTATATTCTCTGCACCCCTTCAATGTAGCTTACCTTCTCCGCCCCCTCTGTATATTCTCTGCACCCCTTCAACGTACCCTGCCTTCTCCGCCCCCTCTGTATATTCTCTGCACCCCTTCAATGTACCCTGCTTTCTCCTCCCCCTCTGTATATTCTCTGCACCCCTTCAATGTACCCTGCCTTCTCCGCCCCCTCTGTATATTCTCTGCACCCCTTCAATGTACCCTGCCTGCTCAGCCCCTCTGTATAGTCTCTGCACCCCTTCAATGTACCCTGCCTTCTCCGCTCCCTCTGTATATTCTCTGCAAGCCTTCAATGTACCCTGCCTTCTCCGCCCCCTCTGTATATTCTCTGCACCCCTTCAATGTACCCTGCCTTCTCCGCCCCTCTGTATATTCTCTGCAAGCCTTCAATGTACCCTGCCTTCTCCGCCTCCTCTGTATATTCTCTGCACCCCTTCAATGTACCTTACGTTCTCCGCCCCTCTGTATATTCTCTGCACCCCTTCATGGTACCCTGCCTTCCCTGCCCCCTCTGTATATTCTCTGCACCCCTTCAATGTACACTGCGTTCTCCGCCCCCTCTGTATATTCTCTGCACCCCTTCAATGTACCTTACCTTCTCCGACCCATCTGTATATTCTCTGCACCCCTTCCATGTACCCTGCCTTCTCCGCCCCCTCTGTATATCCTCTGCACCCCTTCAATGTACACTGCGTTCTCCGCCCCCTCTGTATATTCTCTACACCCCATTAATGTACCCTGCCTTCTCCACGCTCTCTGTATATTCTCTACACCCCTTCAATGTAACCTGCCTTCTCCGCCCCCTCTATATATACTCTGCACCCCTTTAATGCACCCTGCCTTCTCCGCTACCTCTGTATATTCTCTGCATCCATTCAATGTACCCTACCTTCTCCTCCCCCTCTGTATATTCTCTGCAAGCCTTCAATGTACCCTGCCTTCTCCGCCCCTCTGCATATTCTCTGCACCCCTTCAATGTACCCTTCCTTCCCTGCCCCCCTGTATATTCTCTGCACCCCTTCAATGTACCCTGCTTTCTGCGCCCCTCTGTATAGTCTGCGCACCCCATTAATGTACCCTGCCTTCTCCACGCTCTCTGTATATTCTCTGCACCCCTTCAATGTACCCTGCCTTCTCCGCCCCCTCTGTATATTCTCTGCACCCCTTCAATGTACCCTGCCTTCTCCGCCCCCTCTGGATATTCTCTGCACCCCTTCAATGTAGCTTACCTTCTCCGCCCCCTCTGTATATTCTCTGCACCCCTTCAATGTACCCTGCCTTCTCCGCCCCCTCTGTATATTCTCTGCACCCCTTCAATGTACCCTGCTTTCTCCTCCCCCTCTGTATATTCTCTGCACCCCTTCAATGTACCCTGCCTTCTCCGCCCCCTCTGTATATTCTCTGCACCCCTTCAATGTACCCTGCCTGCTCCGCCCCTCTGTATATTCTAGGCACCCCTTCAATGTACCCTGCCTTCTCCGCCCCCTCTGTATATTCTCTGCACCCCTTCAATGTACCTTACCTTCTCCGCCCCCTCTGTATATTCTCTGCACCTCTTCAATGTACCTTACCTTCTCCGCCCCTCTGTATATTCTCTGCACCCCTTCAATGTACCCTGCCTTCCCTGCCCCCTCTGTATATTCTCTGCACCTCTTCAATGTACCCTGCCTTCTCCGCTCCCTCTGTATATTCTCTGCAAGCCTTCAATGTACCCTGCCTTTTCCGCCCCCTCTGTATATTCTCTGCACCTCTTCAATGTACCCTGCCTTCTCCGCCCCCTCTGTATATTCTCTGCACCCCTTCAATGTACCCTGCCTTCTCCGCTCCCTCTGTATATTCTCTGCAAGCCTTCAATGTACCCTGCCTTTTCCGCTCCCTTTGTATATTCTCTGCACCCCTTCAATGTACCTTATCTGCTCCGCCCCTCTGTATATTCTCTGCAAGCCTTCAATGTACCCTGCCTTCTCCGCCCCCTCTGTATATTCTCTGCACCCCTTCAATGTACCCTGCCTTCTCCGCCCCTCTGTCTATTCTCTGCACCCCTTCAATGTACCCTGCTTTCTCCGCTCCCTCTGTATATTCTCTGCACCTCTTCAATGTACCCTGCCTTCCCTGCCCCCTCTGTATATTCTCTGCACCCCTTCAGTGTACCCTGCCGTCTCCGCCCCTGTGTATATTCTCTGCACTCCTTCAATGTATCCTGCCTTCCCTGCCCCCTCTGTATATTCTCTGCACCCCTTCAATGTACCCTGCTTTCTCCGCTCCCAGTGTATATTCTCTGCACCCCTTCAATGTACCCTGCCTTCTGTGCCCCCTCTGCATATTCTCTGCACCCCTTCAATGTACCCTGCCTTCTCCGCCCTCTCTGTATATTCTCTGCACCCCTTCAATGTACCCTGCTTTCTCCGCTCCCTCTGTATATTCTCTGCACCCCTTCAATGTACCCTGCCTTCCCTGCCCCCTCTGTATATTCTCTGCACCCCTTCAATGTACCCTGCCGTCTCCGCCCCTCTGTATATTCTCTGCACCCCTTCAATGTACCCTGCCTTCCCTGCCCCCTCTGTATATTCTCTGCACCCCTTCAATGTACCCTGCCTTCCTTGCCCCTCTGTATATTCTATGCACCTCTTCAATGTACCCTGCCTTCTCCGCCCCCTCTGTATATTCTCTGCACCTCTTCAATACACCCTGCCTTCTGTGACCCCTCTGCATATTCTCTGCACCCCTTCAATGTACCCTGCCTTCTCTGCCAGCTATATTCTCTGCACCCCTTCAATGTACCCTGCCTGCTCCGCCCCTCTGTATATTCTCGGCACCCCTTCAATGTACCCTGCCTTCTCCGCCCCCTCTGTATTTTCTCTGCAAGCCTTCAATGTACCCTGCTTTTTCCGCTCCCTTTGTATATTCTCTGCAAGCCTTCAATGTACCTTACTTTCTCCGCCCCTCTGTATATTCTCTGCAAACCTTCAATGTACCCTGCCTTTTCCGCCCCCTCTGTATATTCTCTGCACCCCTTCAATGTACCCTGCCTTCTCCGCCCCCTCTGTATATTCTCTGCACCCCTTCAATGTAGCTTACCTTCTCCGCCCCCTCTGTATATTCTCTGCACCCCTTCAATGTACCCTGCCTTCTCCGCCCCCTCTTTATATTCTCTGCACCCCTTCAATGTACCCTGCTTTCTCCTCTCCCTCTGTATATTCTCTGCACCCCTTCAATGTAGCTTACCTTCTCCGCCCCCTCTGTATATTCTCTGCACCCCTTCAATGTACCCTGCCTTCTCCGCCCCTCTGTATATTCTCTGCACCCCTTCAATGTACCCTGCTTTCTCCTCCCCTCTGTATATTCTCTGCACCCCTTCAATGTACCCTGCCTTTTCCGCCCCTCTGTATAGTCTCTGCACCCCTTCAATGTACCCCGCCTGCTCCGCCCCTCTGTATATTCTCGGCACCCCTTCAATGTACCCTGCCTTCTCCGCCCCCTCTGTATATTCTCTGCACCCCTTCAATGTACCTTACCTTCTCCGCCCCCTCTGTATATTCTCTGCACCTCTTCAATGTACCTTACCTTCTCCACCCCCTCTGTATATTCTCTGCACCCCTTCAATTTACCATGCCTTCTCCGCCCCCTCTGTATATTCTCTGCACCCCTTCAATGTACCCTGCCTTCTCCGCTCCCTCTGTATAGTCTCTTCAACCCTCAAATGTACCCTGCCTTTTCCGCTCCCTTTGTATATTCTCTGCACCCCTTCAATGTACCTTACCTTCTCCGCCCCTCTGTATATTCTCTGCAAGCCTTCAATGTACCCTGCCTTCTCCGCCCCCTCTGTATATTCTCTGCACCCCTTCAATGTACCCTGCCTTCTCCGCCCCCTCTGTATATTCTCTGCACCCCTTCAATGTACCCTGCTTTCTCCGCTCCCTCTGTATATTCTCTGCACCCCTTCAATGTACCCTGCCTTCCCTGCCCCCTCTGTATATTCTCTGCACCCCTTCAATGTACCCTGCCTTCTCCGCCCCCTGTATATTCTCTGCACCCCTTCAATGTACCCTACCTTCCCTGCCTCCTCTTTATATTCTCTGCACCCCTTCAATGTACCCTTCTTTCTCTGCTCCCTCTGTATATTCTCTGCACCCCTTCAATGTACCCTGCCTTCCTTGCCCCCTCTGTATATTCTCTGCAGCTCTTCAATGTACCCTGCCTTCTCCGCCCCCTCTGTATATTCTCTGCACCCCTTCAATGTACCTTACCTTCTCCGCCCCTTTGTATATTCTTTTGCACTCCTTCAATGTACCCTGCCTTCTCCGCTCCCTCTGTATATCCTCTACACCCCTTCAATGTACCCTACTTTCTCCCCCTCTGTATATCCTCTGCACCCCTTCAATGTACCCTGCTTTCTGCGCCCCTCTGTATAGTCTGTGCCCCCAATAATGTACCCTGCCTTCTCCACGCTCTCTGTATATTCTCTGCACCCCTTCAATGTACCCTGCCTTCTCCGCCCCTCTGTATATTCTCTGCACCCCTTCAATGTACCCTGCCTTCTCCGCCCCTGTATATTCTCTGCACCCCTTCAATGTACCTTACCTTCTCCGCCCACTCTGTATATTCCCTGCACCTCTTCAACGTACCCTGCCTTCTGTGCCCCCTCTGTATATTCTCTGCACCCCTTCAATGTAGCTTACCTTCTCCGCCCCCTCTGTATATTCTCTGCACCCCTTCAATGTACCCTGCCTTCTCCGCCCCTCTGAATATTCTCTGCACCCCTTCAATATACCTTGCCTTCCCTGCCCCCTCTGTATATTCTCTGCACCCCTTCAATGTACCCTGCCTTCTCTTCCCCCTCTGTATATTCTCTGCACCCCTTCAATGTACCTTACCTTCTCCGCCCCCTCTGTATATTCTCTGCACCCCTTCAATGTACCTTACCTTCTCCGCCCCCTCTGTATATTCTCTGCACTCCTTCAATGTACCCTGCCTTCTCCGCCCCTCTGTATATTTTCTGCACCCCTTCAATGTACCCTGCCTTCTCCGCCCCCTCTGTATATTCTTTGCACCCCTTCAATGTACCCTGCCTTCTCTTCCCCCTCTGTATATTCTCTGCACCCCTTCAATGTACCTTACCTTTTCTGCCCCCTCTGTATATTCTCTGCACCTCTTCAATGTACCTTACCTTCTCCGCACCCTCTGTATATTCTCTGCACCCCTTCAATGTACCCTGCCTTCTCCACCCCTCTGTATATTCTCTGCACCCATTCAATGTACCCTGCCTTTTCCGCTCCCTCTGTATATTCTCTGCAAGCCTTCAATGTACCCTGCCTTCTCCGCCCCTCTGTATATTCTCTGCAAGCCTTCAATGTACCCTGCCTTCTCCGCTCCCTCTGTATATTCTCTGCAAGCCTGCAATGTACCCTGCCTTCGCTGCCCCCTCTGTATATTCTCTGCACCTCTTCAATGTACCCTGCCTTCTGTGCCCCTCTGTATATTCTCTGCACCCCTTCAATGTACCCTGCCTGCTCCGCCCCCTCAGTATATTCTTCATCCCTTCAATGTACCCTGCCTTCTCCGCCTCCTCTGTATATTCTCTGCACCCCTTCAATGTACCCTGCCTTCCCTGCCCCCTCTGTATATTCTCTGCACCCCTTCAATGTACCTTACCTTCTCCGACCCATCTGTATATTCTCTGCACCCCTTCAATGTACCCTATCTTCTCCGCCCCTCTGTATATCCTCTGCACCCTTTCAATGTACCCTGCTTTCTGCGCCCCCTCTGTATATTCTCTGCACCCCATTAATGTACCCTGCCTTCTCCACGCTCTCTGTATATTCTCTGCACCCCTTCAATGTAACCTGCCTTCTCCGCCCCCTCTGTATATACTCTGCACCCCTTTAATGCACCCTGCCTTCTCCTCCCCCTCTGTATATTCTCCGCAAGCCTTCAATGTACCCTGCCTTCTCCGCTCCCTTTGTATATTCTCTGCAAGCCTTCAACATACCCTGCCTTCTGTGCCCCCTCTGTATATTCTCTGCAAGCCTTCAATGTACCCTGCCTTCTCCGCCCCTTTGCATATTCTCTGCACCCCTTCAATGTACCCTGCCTTCCCTGCCCCCCTGTATATTCTCTGCACCCCTTCAATGTACCCTGCTTTCTGCGCCCCTCTGTATAGTCTGTGCACCCCATTAATGTACCCTGCCTTCTCCACGCTCTCTGTATATTCTCTGCACCCCTTCAATGTACCCTGCCTTCTCCGCCCCCTCTGTATATTCTCTGCACCCCTTCAATGTAGCTTACCTTCTCCGCCCCCTCTGTATATTCTCTGCACCCCTTCAACGTACCCTGCCTTCTCCGCCCCTCTGTATATTCTCTGCACCCCTTCAATGTACCCTGCTTTCTCCTCCCCCTCTGTATATTCTCTGCACCCCTTCAATGTACCCTGCCTTCTCCGCCCCCTCTGTATATTCTCTGCACCCCTTCAATGTACCCTGCCTGCTCCGCCCCTCTGTATATTCTCTGCACCCCTTCAATGTACCCTGCCTTCTCCGCTCCCTCTGTATATTCTCTGCAAGCCTTCAATGTACCCTGCCTTCTCCGCCCCCTCTGTATATTCTCTGCACCCCTTCAATGTACCTTACCTTCTCCGCCCCCTCTGTATATTCTCTGCACCTCTTCAATGTACCTTACCTTCTCCGCCCCCTCTGTATATTCTCTGCACCTCTTCAATGTACCCTGCCTTCTCCGCTCCCTCTGTATATTCTCTGCAGCCCTTCAATGTACCGTGCCTTCTCCGCCCCCTCTGTATATTCTCTGCACCCCTTCGATGTACCTTGCCTTCTCCGCCCCCTCTGTATATTCTCTGCACCCCTTCATATACCCTGCCTTCTCCGCCCCCTCTGTATATTCTCTGCACCCCTTCAATGTACCTTACCTTCTCCGCCCCCTCTGTATATTCTCTGCACCTCTTCAATGTACCCTGCCTTCTCCGCCCCCTCTGTATATTCTCTGCACCCCTTCAATGTACCCTGCCTTCTCCGCTCCCTCTGTATATTCTCTGCAAGACTTCAATGTACCCTGCCTTTTCTTCTCCCTTTGTATATTCTCTGCACCCCTTCAATGTACCTTACCTTCTCCGCCCCTCTGTATATTCTCTGCAAGCCTTCAATGTACCCTGCCTTCTCCGCCCCCTCTGTATATTCTCTGCACCCCTTCAATGTACCCTGCCTTCTCCGCCCCTCTGTCTATTCTCTGCACCCCTTCAATGTACCCTGCTTTCTCCGCTCCCTCTGTATATTCTCTGCACCTCTTCAATGTACCCTGCCTTCCCTGCCCCCTCTGTATATTCTCTGCACCCCTTCAGTGTACCCTGCCGTCTCCGCCCCTCTGTATATTCTCTGCACCCCTTCAATGTATCCTGCCTTCCCTGCCCCCTCTGTATATTCTCTGCACCCCTTCAATGTACCCTGCTTTCTCTGCTCCCAGTGTAGATTCTTTGCACCCCTTCAATTTACCCTGCCTTCCTTGCCCCCCGTATATTCTCTGCACCTCTTCAATGTACCCTGCCTTCTGTGCCCCCTCTGCATATTCTCTGCACCCCTTCAATGTACCCTGTTTTCTCCTCTCCCTCAGTATATTCTCTGCACCCCTTCAATGTACCCTGCCTTCCCTGCCCCCTCTGTATATTCTCTGCACCCCTTCAATGTACCTTACCTTCTCCGCCCCCTCTGTATATTCTCTGCACCTCTTCAATGTACCCTGCCTTCTCCGCCCCCTCTGTATATTCTCTGCAAGCCTTCAATGTCCCCTGCCTTTTCCGCTCCCTTTGTATATTCTATGCAAGCCTTCAATGTACCTTACCTTCTCCGCCCCTCTGTATATTCTCTGCAAGCCTTCAATGTACCCTCCCTTCTCCGCCCCCTCTGTATATTCTCTGCACCCCTTCAATGTACCCTGCTTTCTCCTCCCCTCTGTATATTCTCTGCACCCCTTCAATGTACCCTGCCTTCTCCGCCCCCTCTGTATATTCTCTGCACCCCTTCAATGTACCCTTTCTCCACTCCCTCTGTATATTCTCTGCACCCCTTCAATGTACCCTGCCTTCTCCGCCCCCTCTGTATATTCTCTGCACCCCTTCAATGTACCCTTTCTCCACTCCCTCTGTATATTCCCTGTACCCCTTCAATGTACCCGGCCTTCTCCGCCCCCTCTTTATATTCTCTGCACCCCTTCAATGTACCCTGCCTTCTCCGCCCCCTCTGTATATTCTCTGCACCCTTCAATGTACCCTGCCTTCCCCGCCCCCTCTGTATATTCTCTGCACCCCTTCAATGTACCCTGCCTTCTCCCCCCCTCTGTATATTCTCTGCACCCCTTCAATGTACCTTACCTTCTCCACCCCATCTGTATATTCTCTGCACCCCTTCAATGTACCCTGCCTTCTCTGGCCCCTCTGTATATCCTCTGCACCCCTTCAATGTACCCTGCTTTCTGCGCCCCCTCTGTATAGTCTGTGCACCCCATTAATGTACCCTGCCTTCTCCTCCCCCTCTGTATATTCTCTGCACCCCTTCAATGTACCCTGCCTTCTCCGCCCCCTCTGTATATTCTCTGCACCCCTTCAATGTACCCTGCCTTCTCCGCCCCCTCTGTATATTCTCTGCACCCCTTCATGTACCCTGTCTTCTCCGCCCCCCTGTATATTCTCTGCAGCCCTTCAATGTACCGTGCCTTCTCCGCCCCTCTGTATATTCTCTGCACCCCTTCGATGTACCTTGCCTTCTCCGCCCCTCTGTATATTCTCTGCACCCCTTCATATACCCTGCCTTCTCTGCCCCCGCTGTATATTCTCTGCACCACTTCAATGTACCTTGCCTTCTCCGCCCCCTCTGTATATCCTCTACACCCCTTCAATGTACCCTGCTGTCTCCGCCCCCTCTGTATAGTCTGTGCACCCCATTAATATACCCTGCCTTCTCCACGCTCTCTGTATATTCTCTGCACCCCTTCAATGTAACCTGCCTTCTCCGCCCCCTGTGTATATTCTCTGCACCCATTCAATGTACCCTACCTTCTCCTACCCTTCTGTATATTCTCCGCAAGCCTTCAATGTACCCTACCTTCTCCTCCCCTTCTGTATATTCTCTGCACCCCTTCAATGTACCCTCCTTCTCCGCCTTCTCTGTAGATTCTCTGCACCCCTTCAATATACGCTGCCTTCTCTGCTCCCTTTGTATATTCTTTGCACCCCTTCAATGTACCCTGCCTTCTCCGCTCCCTCTGTATATTCTCTGCAAGCCTTCAATGTACCCTGCCTTCTCTGCCCCTCTGTATATTCTCTGCACCCCTTCAATGTACCTTACCTTCTCCGCCCACTCTGTATATTCCCTGCACCTCTTCAACGCACCTTGCCTTCTGTGCCCCCTCTGTATATTCTCTGCAAGCCTTCAATGTACCCTGCCTTCTCCGCCACCTCTGTATATTCTTTGCACCCATTCAATGTACCCTGCCTTCCCTGACCCCTCTGTATATTCTTTGCACCCATTCAATGTACCCTGCCTTCCCTGCCCCCTCTGTATATTCTTTGCACCCATTCAAAGTACCCTGCCTTCTATGCCCCCTCTGCATATTCTCTGCACCCCTTCAATGTACCCTGCCTTCCCTGACCCCTCTGTATATTCTTTGCACCCATTCAATGTACCCTGCCTTCCCTGCCCCCTCTGTATATTCTTTGCACCCATTCAATGTACCCTGCCTTCCCTGCCCCCTCTGTATATTCTTTGCACCCATTCAATGTACCCTGCCTTCTATGCCCCCTCTGCATATTCTCTGCAAGCCTTCAATGTACCCTGCCTTCTCCGCCACCTCTGTATATTCTTTGCATCCATTCAATGTACCCTACATCTCTGTATCATCTGCACACTCACCCCTGCCAATCCTTCAGGCACCATACCCTGTATCTTCTATACACTCTAGAGATGGGTGACCCATGAAGTTAACAGCAGGGCTTTAAGCGGGATGAAAAAACTGTAGGGTCTCTCAAAGGGGCGTGGCCAATGTAATTAAGGGCTTGGCTTAAAACACCTAAGCTAAAAATCTGTGCTTAGCATAGTGTGCCGCCCCACTTGTATTTTGCTGTTTCTGTCATTGCATCCAGATATATGATACAACAAGTAACATCATACCTACAACAAGTCATGACTATTGGCTTTGTCAATGGTTGTTAATTGTTTAAGATAAATAAGCAGCAACTATGGCTCATTGTATATAATTTTGAAAAAGCTTCCACTTAAAGCCCTGGTGATGCCACGACAATGTTGCTGCTCCTGCGTTTCAAAAAGAGAAGGGAAATCCAGAGAGAAAATGACTCTCTTTAAAGGATTTCCCTTCCCCTACAACGCTCACCTGGCATGACGTCATGCTGTAACTTCTCCACTAGTGAGAAGTGAGCAGTGTGAGCACGCGCACATCGATGTGCCTGCTGTCACTACAGTCCGGAAAAAACGGACCGCCTGTGCCAGAGCACAAAACAGAGCCTAATAGAGATCCGTTTCGAGGCCTCCTTTAAAAAACTGCCGGTGCTCAGCACTGGTGAGACCCGGCCCACTTAAAGCCCTGGTTAACAGGGAGAACCAAGCCGAGGGTCCGGCTCGACTTTAAGATCCCAAATATTTTGGAAATTAAATTGTGCTGCAAACGTCATGTAAGCACAGAATAAGAATTTTTAAATTCAAAAACATTTTGCTTGTAACTTGGGAGCATTTCACTTTAGTACATTCGTTTATATCACTGCATTGAGTGTCAATTTGCTAGAAGTGATAGTTTCTGAAGATGACCTCAGAAACATCATGCCACCACCCGCCCTCCTGACAATGATGCCATTAGCGAACCAAGTAGCAATGCAGGTGTTATCTCCCCGTGTATGCAGCCGACATACAAAAGAGGAGTCTGTACAGCACATGTTGCTGCCACAGACATCATTCGATTGATCATGGACAAAGGAGACACTGCTGTCCTCATCCTTCTGGATCTAATTGCCACCTTCGATACCATCTTCCAAACCATCCTCATTCAGTGCCTACACAATGCCGGCATGCAGGTACCAACGCTCCACTGCATGTGCTCTTTACCCACAGGCCACAATCGGTCAGTCAGCCTAACTCCTTTTACTTTGGCTGCCGCCAGCCTCATCTGTGGAGAGCCACAAGGGTCCTCGCTTAGTCCCACCCTGTACAACATGGCCCCACTCACCAGCATCCATTGCACCCACAGAATCAATGTTATATCTTGCTCAGACGACACCCAGCACATCTTCATCGATAAAACATCGACCGCCCAAACCAACTTTTCTGCTTGCATGTCTGAAGTCGCCAGACGGATGAAAACCAACTGCCTCAAGCTCAACACAGACAAGATGGAAGTATTCATCTTATTAAAGACACTTCACGACGGGACTCCAACTTGGGGCCTGCTGATCTCGGACCCACACCCAACCCAACCACCCTTGCGAAGAACCTCGGAATAATAGTTGACAATCTGCTCACTAAGACAGACCAAATGAACACAGGCTCTGCCCACCTGTTTCTACACACTGAAGATTTAAAAGTGGCTTCCGTTCAATGCCCTTAGAACCGTTACACAGGCCATCATTACTAGCAGGTTTAACTATAACAACGCACTCTACGTTGTAACCAATAGCTGATCAATCAATTGTCTTTGCTTGAAACAAAATCACTTGCTCTGAGTGATAGAGTACTTCAGCCTCCATGCCCATACAGTCATTGCCCCCTTTAGAATATTGCCCTGTCGGTGTTAGTTGCCTTGCAATGCTCTGCACACTGATTCTATTTGAGGCATCGCTGCTGTCATCCTGCATATTTAACATTGCTATTCAGCACATTGGTTTCTTTGACACTATCACGTGACACACTTGAGTTTGCCAGATAGCTCCATCCACAGCAAACACTGTATATCCAGTCCTGAACTTTCCTATTACAATTCAGTCGCATGAAATGCATTGGTTAATTGAAGTAAACGAAAACTACACCTAAACTACAATGCAAAAAGGTTTACATTACATCATGACTCACATATGCCCATGCACCACATCAGCTGACATCTTGGAATGGATTTCCTGTTCTAGAAAACTCACTGGAAGATGATGTGAGATTTAAAATTTTGCTTTTGCATAACTGTAACTGGCGCAGTCATCTTTCTGCTCCTGCTAACCACGCCTTCAAGTTGTGCCCGTCTATGACTTCTGAAGCATCATTTTCAGGCTTGGCTCTTGAAACCAGAAACTTCTGATTAGCTTTCTCAGCGATGAGACTATCTCTTTGAAGCTTGTCTGGATACTTTCTTATTACTGCAGAATCCTCCACCTGAGTAACTCCTTTGCTTGATTTCCATCATGTGATCTCCACTGGAGCCCTGTCTATATACGATCACCTATGGATTTATGTCTAGCCTCTGCTTGGGCAGCCTATGCTCATTTAAGGTTCTGGGGACCCCTCTTGTTTCCAGTTTCACTGACTCACAAACATATTTTTCTGTTGGTAATAAACTGTTTTACATTTTGATTGGCATGTGGGCAGATTTTCCATCTGCGCATACGTTATGACACCTGCGTTCTCATACACTGCGATGCACTGGCAGTCATTGACGCAGGTTAATGCTAGTGAAAATACATTGACGTAGCTGATAGCCTGGCCCTTTAGAGCAGAGACCTATTGGCTTTGCCTGTACTTGTTTAATGTTGGGTTCATTGTTATAAATTCTCTTATGGTGTGTAGGTTGTTTAATGTGAGAGCTGTGTTCTGTAAATATATTAATATAGCATGACTAAGTCTCTTCTGGGCAAGCGTATTTCCTAAAGAGCAAAATCTATATATCATGTATAGGCAGGGCACACGTCCTATAAAAAGAAGTGGGGGGACTGACCAAGTTAGACACTATGCAAATGACATCATGACACTTGCTTTCACAGCACGACTTCACGACGTAGAGCTATAAAAGAAATAAAATAGTGCTATTTAAATTATTTGTGTAAATACTGGGACAGACCACCCCATCTGAGTCTTACAGTGTCTGCAGGGACAGAACAAAGGCAAAAGCATGCATCTCTTAAGTACCTGTGAAGAGATAGCAAGCTGTGTGCCTTTGTTTCCCTCTGTGGCATTTACATTAGTGTGAGGTTACAGGCTGCCTCCAGTCAAGATATTCAGACAAAAGGAGGCCTGATGGCCCCTTAACTTCGGCCTGGCTGGAGGTAAAAAAAAAAAACACCCCTCGCTGCCTGCACGTTGCTGCAGGAAATGGAAAGCAGACAACGTGCAGGCGCTGCTGAACGTTGTCCCGGTGTCTTACACCAGGACAAGTTCAGCATATTTCTGTGGGGCCCGACTTCTTGGCAGGGGGACGGCCTCCACCCTGTGAAAATAGTGGGTGGACGCCGTGTACCTGCGTGTACCCCCGACTCGTGCCCTGTGTATAGACCTTCCACCAGGACAACATTTAAAATGAGAACCTCTGACATATGGAAGCAGATGCCATCAGAGCCGCAAGGCCAGGTTTTATAAAGTAATATATAGCGTCCGAGCATCAACAATATCCACTACATACAAAGAACCGGTGGTTGGTGAACTGTGAAAGTGGTGTGGCGCTTAATGTTTGCCATGACTTACACCAAACGCGTGAAGTGAGGGAGTTCAACTTTCTGCATGGGGACTGCATTTGAAAAGTTTATTCTCTCCCACAATCAATAGGTACATATAAAACCTTGAAACAATAGGACCTAACACTGCATTCTACAGCACAATTTTCACTCCGGTTCTGAAAGGACACTGATTCCTGTCATGTGTCTAAATAGATCACTGTCGCCAAGAAAACCTTCCAAGAGCAAGAGTAAAGGGACGCCATCTTCCAGCAGGACAATGTCCTGGTACGGGCTAAGAGTAGATAGGCGTGAGAATTCGGGCCCAAAATGGAGGCTTACATGAAGAAGAGTGAAGGGCAGTAGGACACAAAGAGCAGGGCAAAGAGGTATGGAGCAGAGGAAAGATGACCAGTAGGTGGTGTGAAGCAGTGGCGGCTACCTCGGAATCGGGGTCGTGAGGCGGGCACGTTGGAAATGGATTAAAAAATAAGAATAATAAAAAAAGAAACTTAACTTTTCCTGCTCTGCCGCGCCGCCTCTCCTCCGTCCTCTTCATATCTGCTACAGCACTGGAAGCACTCAGGCTTCCGGGCTCTCCCAGCCACACACGACGCTGCAGAAGCAGTGTCCTGATTGGTCTGAGCATCCTGTTTGGACGCTCAGGCAGTACCTGGGGAGGCTGGGCATGTTCTCCACGCGGCTGTGCAACACAGCCCAATGTAGAACATGCCAAGTGCGCATGACAGTTTGGCTCGTCAAGTGCACTTAGAGGAGTGCAAACCCCTCCTCACTCTGTTTGGCGTCACGGAGCCCAGCCCCGCCCCCACCTGGCTCCGAGTGCCACATAGAAAAATAAAATGATAATGACGTCCTGTTGTTATCATTTCATTTTTCTTTTGTGCACTGCTTCCTTTTCGGAGGACCCGCCACTGGTGTGAAGAGATCTGAGAGACAGGAAGCTGAGTGGAGAGGCGTGAAGTGTAGGATTGCAGAGAGATGAGCAGTAGAGCAGAGTAGGGGAACAAAGAGCAGAGGGTAGAACTGGAGGGGCAACGAAAGAGTACAATAACTTGTCTGAACGTCCTCCAATCCCATCTGACCCAGACACCACAGAGAGCTGTGTGCTGAGTCCTCAACAGCCACCATCCCATGGCAGGAGCGGGACTGAAGTGAATCTTTAGGATATAGTGGAGGGGGAAAAGGTGCTTGTAAACAATCTGGGGCACAGTGCTTGGAAAGAGGGTGCAAGTAGCAAAAAGACAGAGTACTGAGTTAAGAAAAAAATTAGCCAGTAGGAATCTTGTTTTGTGTATCACAGCTAGAAATTAAGTGCCTAACCACATTGATTTGTTTCCTACCAGAGTCTGAGGTGGTGTATAAAATAAACAGGATATAGAAGTGGTTCCCAAACTTTTTAGAACCACGACCCAATGTTTAGAACGAGAAGGACAAACTTTCAAGACCCACCTACCTTAAATGGACATGAGGCAGGAGTTTTTTTTAATGTAACTAAAGCATTGTGTGATAGCTCACTATCATTTACGGACAGTACATTTTCCATTGAAATGAGCACTAAATTTGCACAGACATACATGTTTACTGATAAACCTATATAGCACACAAATGATGATGTGGAAATCGGTTTTCAGTGAATATTTATCATGTGTGCACCACCAAGTACAATGTCTTGATTTTTTTTTATCCTATTAAAATCTTTGTCTCCAGCGCCCTTCAGAATTACAAACAAAATGTGCTTCATTTTTGCTTTCCTAACTGTTGAATGTGTACAGTTCATTTGCAGGTATGTTGTGTGTTACAAAAAATGAAATCCTACAGCAGTGATTAATTTGAGCCGGTGGTTTTCGGTGCTTGGCACCAGCACTTATTTGTCAACACCAGCTCTTATGAAAGTCTGCCACATGGTGGCGCTTTCTGTCTAATTAGAAGATGAGCACAACAACATTTGTTTCTAAATTCAATATACATTATAAAGGACTAATACCTGCTGGCCAAACCATTCTTATAATTTTGGGCACTTGGAATAGTCTGAATTGTCACACTTGTAGGAGTGTGATGGTTAGTATTTGTGTTGGTAATGTCATTGGCAGTGCTGGCAAGGGCAACGGGTGGTGTAAACCGCAGTGGCTCCTGACGATGGCCCTGGTACTTTTGTTTTTACAAATTAAGCACTGTCCTACAGCCTTTCCTTTCATACATATGTACCAAAGCAAGATTGACATGTAATTCACTTTAATTTTCTTTCTCTGACTGTAAGCAAGAGGAATTTGTAAACACCACTCAACATGGTAAAAAGACAGACATTTTTCAGATGACAATACCTGACATTTGACCTCTGTCTTTGAAGCAGCAAATGTGACAAGATAAATACCAAATTTAAAGGCATCTTGATTTTGTTGGTTAGAATTTTACGACTCACCCAAATATCTTCTCACTGATATATAGTATATCTTTCTCATACTTGCCTATCCTCTCCTCCCAGAAGAGCCATTTCCCAGGCAGTGTAGAACCCAGGCTGCCACCTTACATGATCAGGAAGTGTAATGTCTAGTTCTTGGCCGGCTTTAGCACTGGTAGCACCCAGTGCAGCAATCTTTTTGGGCACCCCTCCCCCCAATTACCTCTTTCTTCACAGATTCGCTATCACCCTACAACAGTGCCCCTCATCTATCCATAGCCCCTTTCTCATACGCATTTCATTTGTTTTTATAGTGCTACTCATACCACTGTAGGGTGTCAGAGCACTTTATATCACACACACATTATACAGAACTAATATATCATGCATGGATGTGTAAATTGGTCTATAGGAAATGTTACATAAAACAATGAGGATTATAAGGTGTAACAATCACATGTCATCCATACTAGTAGGCAGTACATTTTAAGAGTGTTTGATCTGGAAAAGCACAAACTAAGAATTTAAACTGTATCACAGTGGTTGGGATTGGCTTTACTACTAAGAATGTATTTCTACCCATACAAACCATTTTTAGTAACATTAGGATAATGAAAGACTGGGGGGACATAACGTTCTAACCTATACCATGCAGTTTGCATGGACCCTTTTTCATGACAGTTCCCAGGTCACTGCGCCTTATTAGGATTATAAATTATGAACTACAATTAACAAAAGGATCAGACAAACGCAAAACCCACTGAGCTCTCACAAAAAATACAGTTATGTGATCTGCATGGTACACACTCTTTGCAGCAGGTATATTAACCATCTGTTCTACTTTATGATGAGTCAAAACTACCACTAGACAAAACTCTGATCTCTCTTCAGTAGGAACATTAATAACCAGAGTTATCTTGTCATTTTTATTGTTGCTGGCCAACTGCTGGACACACAAGGAACTCTGCAGCAGGTGCTTTTATACCCATAAGTTATTTCTAACCATAAAGCCCCCTGACCTCAGTGCCAGGTGTGGCTGCACTGGTCACAACACCCAAAAGTCGGCCCTGGTCTAGCCTGCTACATACAGGATCAAGAAGTGTTGTATTCCGCTTTAGGGGTCGTATATAGGTTTTCCTGAATCATGTCCTTATATAGGCACAATTCGCATTGCCCTTATATAGGCATAGAATCCCTGTCCTTATTTAGGCATTAACCGTGCACTCCAAATACAGGCATGGTCACCGACATCCGTCCACCCTAACGTCACAACGAGTTCTTAGAAACCAGACGCTTAAGCTTCGGGAGTTCCCCTAGCACAGGACTATTGATTTCTCCAAGAACTTATCTATTATGTATGAACCGTTATACCTTAAGGGTTCATTCCTGACGTCTTCCTCTGTCCGACTTCACGTCAATGCTAACATTCCAAGACACCTACCAGGTATAAATATACCTTCCCTTGCCCAAGCAAGTTAGAGGAGACCTCGACTTCAGAGGAGCCCGTATCCCGGCCTGACGCACTGAGAAGACGCTGTCATTCCTGCACGCAGACGAATCCAGCTTCCAGTGTTCTGACTCCCTTCGCGGGGTGTTAGAGTTCCAGATCCGGCAAGAGATTCCCACCTCTCTCATTCTCAAGGTATGGAGCTGACTAGAACCTAGAGGGACTCTTGGCATACCATACTTGGCATACTATACTTAACATACTCTTAGTATATCAGACTAGAGAATACGCCGCCTACTTCTACCTTTCCCTACACCTAGACTAGGTTAGGTACATTGGGGTAGAACTAGCTTAGAGACGCATCGTATGAGTACTCGCATTTTTAGCTCATGTTATTTATGTACGTGAATATATGCTAAAAGATAATGCTAGCGCAGTATTATTTATTTCTACTGCTTACGCTGTACATTATTTATCTTGCATACTGTCTTGTGATCATAACAGCACATATCTCTTACACGAGAAACAAGACTGTTCAATAAACCCTTTTATTGAAACGCCCGTCTTTCCTTTCTGTGTAACTCTGTAGAAACTAAGCATGCACGATTGAATGAGTGATACTGTTATCTATTGTTTCCACGATTCTGAGACGTGTTCCGCTTCTAAAGGGAAACAAAAGTTGTCATGTTTTTCGGTTGCCAGAAACTACTCCCTTCTTGTTCTCAAGGAGTTTCTAGTGGCCTCTGAGCTAGCTGGCACAAGTAATTAAGTTTAATATACTCGATAGGGACATACCGACCTTAGTCCTATGTCAAACCTATAGTGTATATTATTCCAATGCGCAGAGCCTATTAGGGAAATAGGAACTACACTACGTGGCGCCCAACGGTTTGGTAAGGCAGTAATTTAACGCTAGATACTGAGTAACTCATTCGTGCTTTTCTCAGAGACCCCTACTCACATACTCCATAAGACGTCTGGGGTGGGTAGGGTTAAATATCCGCCATAACTAAATAGGGAAGCACCCTATATATTCGTTTTTTGGTTTGTTCAACGTTGAAGGATACAGTGTTCCAAAATATTGTGCACCTTATCTTTTTGTTTCCTTGAAACTTGTTCTACATTTTTCAAAAAACAAAATGCCTGACTCCGACAACGATGAAGTTGCGGGTCACCCAACTTTAACAGGTTATAACATTACAGGTTTCGAAGGAACCGAGGAGGGTGTCATAGACATCAATCCAAACTTAAGAAGAGCCATCACTCTAAAACTTATAAAACATGGCCTACCACCAAGAGGCGGTAGAGCAGTTTTCGTGATAGAGGCACATGAATCCTTTCAGACAGAGGTATTCTATTCATGGGTAATATTTCCTGAATCAAATTCAGTAACAAGACTGTTTCACTTCTACAAAGAAGATGATCCACCAGAGGAATATATTCCTTTCGAGGATATTGAAATTCCACTAACATACCAGGAGCATCAGCTCTGGTTTAAAGGCGCCCTAAAACATCACAAAAACATTACCAGGCTCGGTCCACTAGGTAGACCAGGAGCAACATGGCCGATTCTAGCCGGCTACACACCTCATCCTGACATTGAAGAAATGTCAAACGAGGAACTACTTCCTCAACTTACAGAGTTAATAAAAATTTACAGACAATTAGTCCAATATGTCATGCGGACTTTCACAGTCCAACCACCATTACCATTCCAAATCAAACTCTTCAACAGGGGAATACACAAAAAATTACACCACAGACTCTATACGCAGTCATGGGAAAAATGCCCACAAAACGTCAGCAAATTCCATTCTGGATAGCTCAAAAAATTACTCAAAAAGAAGCAGTATTTCCAAATACTAGCCCTTATGAGAAACACAGAATCCTAACAATCTGTTTACCAATGGGGATCACACCACAACTGGAAGACTGCACCACTTGGGGCTCAGTCTTTGCTGCCTTCTATACTAAAACACATGGTATTCCGTCAATCGCAGTAATACCTGATGTCCTGAAACAAATTCAAAATGAATACGGGGCAGAGCCTGCTCTGAATTTAGGTATGAAATTACTGAAAAATTTCGACCAGGTCTCAACAATAATATTATCTAATATTAAAGGGGAGGCAGCAGCAGTGGCGATCCGCCAACGATTAAGGGAATTCGATGTTACAGAACATCAAACAGAACTACCCAGAATAATAGAACAATCTTATGCAGAATTAGGCAGAGATAGTTTGGGTGGAAGACCATTGAAGCCAAAACTATCTGAAAGTCCTGAGAAGGACTCTATTAAACAAACTCCTACATCTTCTAAAAAGAAGTGGGAAATTAATAAACAAAATTCAAACGAGAAACGTTCTCAATGCCGAGGTAGGTCTCCTCAAAAGGAGCCCTCTGAAAGGAGGTATAACCTCAGGAATAGGGATAATTTGAAAAGCCTGACAGGTATCAAGATACTGATACATGTTCCTCTCGTACCTTTCAGATATCGTCACAGACATCGGAAAGAAGAGGACGGTCAGAACATAGAGAAGAACGCGTGAAATCAAAAAACGACAAACACGCTCCGAAAAATAAATCAAAACCTCAATTCTCAAAAAGAAAGTAGCAGGTCTGAAGATCAGACATGCCGAGGATACTGAGAACACAACTCAAGAACGGAGAATGGGCTCAGACAATGCTGGACAGTGCTGCAGAAGTCACAATAGCTCGCCAGAACCTGAAGGAACTTCTGGAGATAGTGGACTTGAATGAGTACATTACAGTTGAGACTGTAGACACCAGGGTTAGTACTCCACAAAAGTTATATGAAATAACACTCCGGATGGAGGGAGACATACCTAGACAGGTGAAAGCATTCTTTTGGGAAAAACTTTCAAGGGGCTATGACATACTTCTAGCAGAAAAAGACTGGCCACCACAATTTGTCAGGGAGTGCCCACATGGTGAAGACATTATTATGCCTGCCTTCTCCAACCATATTCCAATTCACCTAAAATATACTTATGCCAGGAAATGGGCAGTAGCCGAGGCCCCAGCATTATACAAAAATCACGTAGGATGGGATGAGGACTCACCTCACCATAAATACATCTAAAAAATGAACCTACTGCACAGAGGCAGTATCCAATAAAGCAAGACGCTAAAAAACAGGCCAGGGAGAGCTTAGATCAACTTGAATACCAAGGGGTGATTGAAACATGCACCTCTTCAATGAACAATCCTTTGTTTCCTGTCTCCAAACCAGACAACACCTATCGTCTAGTTTTGGATTACAGACACTTAAACACTTGTTCTAAAACATTTGCAGTGCAAAATGCACATAGTACAGCATTAATGAATAACATTGTGCGTAAAAAATATAAAACCACATTGGATATCTCAAATGGTTTCTTTTGTCAAAATATAGCACCTGGAAGCAGGTACTTAACAGCTTTCTCAATAATGGGGACCCAGCCTCAATTTTGTCGACTCCCACAAGGGTTCAAGAACAGCCCGGGGTTATTCTCAGCGAGAGTAACGGAGTTACTACAAATTTATGATAATGAGGCATTGTCATATGTCGATGACATCTATCTGATAGACGATGACCTGGATAGGCACTTGAACAGGGTGAGCACCATTATATTGGGCTTCGCCTCTGAGGGCTATAAGTTCAACTTTAAAAAATCCAGAATTGCCCATCTCAATGTCCTTTTTCTAGGATATGAGCTTTCAAGTGAAGACAAGAGCTTGGCAGCCAACTTTTTAGAAAGGTGTGCGCTGCTCCAACCTCCAAAAACGCTGAAAAACTTACAATCCATACTGGGTTTCCTAAATTTTGGAAGAACTTGCATTCTAAATTACGCAGAAAGGGTTAAACCTCTCTACACACTAATCAAACCTGATTTTTCAATCAAAAATTGGACACAAGAACACACAGAAATCTTGCGTTCACTCCAAGCTAACATGTTAGCAACAAATCACTTACAAACACGCGTAAGTCAACGCAATTTAGTGATCCGAATAATATCGGGTCAATGCGGATTCACCTACTTAACATTTAATGAGGGTGAAAAGGTACCAATTGCATACAAATCACATTTGTATACACAAGCAGAAATGCGCTTCACTTCAACAGAAAAAATACTGACAGCAGTTCAAACTGCAGTAGCAAAAGAAAGAGCTCTAGCCCAAGGGAAACGCATTATTGTTGTAACCCCAGTTCCGGCCTTAGAGGCGGTAACAAAAGCGAGCATTCCAAATGCTAAAGCATTACATCCTAGATGGATACAATGGGTTAATTCTCTTGCTGCAACAGATGTTGAATATGTTTTTGATCCTGATTTAAAAACACAAGCGTTCCTGCAATATGAACATGAATGTCCTCTGCCCACTGAGATTCTGCCTCTCGATCAGTACGAATTCATAATTTACACTGACGGATCCGCACAACCTGCAACAGGGAGTAAGCAAGCTTACAGTGCAGCGTGCGCAATCGTTAAAGGTTGCATGCGCGATGGCAACTTCAGACCTATGGTCACAAAAACCCAGTCTCTAGGAGATTGCACAGCTCAGCGAGCTTAACTACAAGCATTCAAACTGGCACTTGAAAGTACAGATCGAGAATTCCCCACACTAATAGTGTGCGATTCTTTCTACTGTGTACAGTCGTATAATTAATATATACAAACTTGGCTTGAAAACGGGTTCAAAGATGCAAAAGGTGGCACAATAAAGCATAAAACGCTTTGGGAACAAGTAGTTCAGTTAAAAAGCGAACTACCAAAGGCTCACGTGATACACACACTGAGTCATCAACGTGATGGCGTTCACGTTGCAGGGAATTCATTGGCTGACGAAGCCGCAAAGGGGGCTGTTCAGACGGCTTCCGTAGCTGCGATCACTCGTTCAAAAACGAGAATAGACAGTGAGATAATGTTGGCTGTCAATGCTACGAGCAAAGGCAGTGGTGCAGCATTACCAAAAAAGTTTCCACTCAAGTATTCTTATGTAATTGATGCGAACAACGTTCCTTTTGCTTGAATCCCTGGAGTGGGGGATAGGGTAATTCCAAACATGGTACGTAGAGCAGCTTTGATTTATGAAGCACATCTGGGGGAGGGTCTGTCACATCAAGGGATCTCTAAAACAATATTAACATTAAAAGAGATGTACTGGTGGCCTGGAATGAATACACAGATTCACATCTTCATCAATGACTGCATAGACTGTAAGGTACAGCGAGATGCAGAACGCCACCAGACACCATGCTACGAAGTAGCATGCCAGAGACAGACACCATTGTTAGACAGCATTAGACTATCTCGTGGACAACTGCAATCCCACAAATACTAAGTCAAGGTTCCTATGGATATGGCCTCAGCGCTCGGCTGACGCTCGAACTGTTATAAAAGATTTGCGAGTCTTTATCGGCACATACGCAATAGGCACGCTACATTCTGACCAGGGCCCTGCGTTTAGCTCTCGGGTTTACAAAGACACCATGGCCAGTCTGGGCGTTGCATTGCGGTACTCTTCTCCGTTTCATCCTGAGGGAAATTCTGTTGTGGAAAGGAAAAACCGGGACATAAAGCAGTCTATAACAGCTAGGGTATTAGGTTCAGGTGATGGGTGGGTCAAACATCTTTATGGGGTCCAACGCTCATTAAACAATTTGCCAAGAAGTTCTCTAATGGGGGTCACTCCATATGAGGTCCTATTTGGGACAAGAATGTGGGTGCCCGATCTGGAATGTAGAGGCACAGTGGTGGAAAATAAACCTTTTGATATCAAAGATCGTTTGGCTGTTTTACAGGACCTAAATGAACTAAGATCGAAACAAAGCAACGTATTCCTGCAGCCAACCACCACTGGGGAAAAACCGGCGGTCCCAGCAAGGCCTGTCTGGATTCCAAAAGTTGGGGATCTAGTCAGAGAAAAAATTGCAGACAAGAAGGAATTTGGACCTTCTTACAGACAACCAGTACCTGTCCTAGCCATACACGGAACAAGAACAGTACTTCTGCTGCCCCTTGCTGGAAAAAAGGAGAAAAGATTTGTGTCCATCGACCTCATCAAACCACAGTATGTGGCCAATACTAAATAGTAGGCGTCGTGGACTCCGACCTAGTAGCACACACACTCCTCTCGCTACTATCCAAGAGGTTCAGACTGAAAGACTGATAACCATAGAGAATTCAGCAGTAACAGATGAAGGACTGAGCAACAATGCTATGGAACTCATCCCTCTTGAAACTCAAGTAACAGTTCGTCCAAATACACCTGTCTACACCAATGTAACAAGTGATCAACTGGTTCCAGCGATTTCTACGAATCCTGATGCAATTCAAACAATTGACATTACTGCTTCTGGCTATTTCATTAACTTTGATACGTTTTCTGAGGATCTGAGTGAACCTGAGACGTCGCCAGCATCAAAAACTTTTAAACAGCAAGTACAAGACTTTTTACATTTTTTGAAAAAGACCTATCTGGTTTCACCATGGATTGAACTTTGGGTTATTTCTGGAATATTTTTCTTCCCGCTTTGGCTAGCTTTGGTTATGACTATGAGCGTGCTTATAAATGGGAGATACATCCATTTGGACATTGAAAGAAAAGAAGTGAACTTACTTTTAAAACCACACAAATCATCCCATCGTGAAACAAGAGACTTGTCTGCAGTGAACATCACAGCCGTTCCTATACAGGATGGTATAGTGTGGGTGTTAGACTTGGCATCTTTTGGCGTGTTTCCCCTGACTTTTTGCTTTCTGACCTCCCGGTTTTGACTCTGTTTTTGCTGGTGTAATGATTCTGCGCACTTTCCTCACTGCTGTCCAGTGGGAAGGTGCAAGTGCTCCTGTATAAAATGTGTTATGGATTGGTGTTTCCATGATTGGCCTATTTGGTTTATGTGTCAGTCCCTTGTAAAGTGCACTGCGAGTGCCAGGGCCTATAGACCAAATGCTGTTGGTGGGCTGCAGCACTGGATTGTGCCACCCACGCAAACAGCCCGTAAAGTGTAACTCGGGCCTGCCATTGCAGAGCCTGTGCGCAGCCTGGGGCTGCCATGTCGACTTGGCAAGTGCACACACTTGCAAGTCCCTAAACCTTCCCTTTGCTACATGTTAGTCACCCCTAAGGTAGGCACAAGGTACCCCTGTGGGCAGGGTGCGTTGTATGCGAAAGGTAGGACATGCCCTGGTATGTGTGGCATGTCCTGATAGTGAATTACAGCCTAGTTCTTTTTTCACTATTGCAAGGCTACCTGTTCCCCTAGGCCAGAACGGGCAGTTTTGATTATTACAGCTTATAATCCTAACTGACCCCGGGAACATGGTAGAAATTCGAGTTTAGTATGCCTGGACTCAGAATGATAAAATGCATCTTTTAGTGAAGTTGGTTTTAACATTCTGTGTTTGAAAATACCACTTTTAGAAAGTGGGTATTTTCTTGTCTAACCATCCAAGCCTGCCTCTGCGAGGTTGTGTATTCCTTGTCTGGAGTGTGAGTGACAGGGGCTGGGGGATGCCAGGAGACAGGGTGAGTCAGCACAGGGCTGAATAGCAAGATCTACATGTAGATGGGTGGGAGGAGTTGCACCTGGGCCCTGAATAGGACAGTGCCTTCCCTCCACAATGCTGGCTCCACCTCCTGTGGTGCGTCTGATGTCCCTGGCCTACTCACTGAAAGAAGGGACGGAGACTTGTCAACAAAGTGCTCCAGAACTGGTTTGGACTAGGCAAAGGCCTCTCTGCCTTCAGAGAACAAAGGAATTTGGGATATAAATATTGGGGCCCTGACCCCATGAATTTAGATCTCGCTGGAATCAAGGAACCTGCCAAGACGAAGAGCTGGAAGAGCTGCCAGGAGGAGTACTGCCCCTTTGCTGTGTTGTTGCTTTGTTGGGTTGGCCTGCAGCTGCTGCTTCTGCCTTGGGAAGTGAAAGGAAGGAACTTTCTGCAAACTTGTGCTGAGTATCTCCAAGGGCCTGGAACCGAGCTGGCCTCCTGTTAAGCAGTCTCAGGGACTACAAAGACTTCACAAGCCTCTGGGTACCGCTTCTGGAACGCTGTTTCAGTTGCCACAGAGGAAGGGAACTGCAACCGACTCCGTCAACCGAATCCATCCCTGACCGGTGACCTGTTTGCACCGCAGACCGCATCGCCCCGCTTCGCATCGCAACCCTGGTCTCACCGTGGGTGACGTTCGATGCCGCCAACACCGAGCCGCTGCTTGCACCGTGACCTGTGGGCACCGCAGTTCGCATCGCATCGCTTCACCGAACCAGCCGGACCCGACCGACGCGGTCGCTGCAACTGGCTCAAGAGTCGTGACCGCATCGCATTTGGGGCACCGCTCGCACGTCTGCGACGCACCGCCCCGACTCGCACCGCTGTCCGACGCCAGCTCCCGCACTCCGGCTTGGTCGCCTGCATCGCAACCTGTCAGCACCGCATCGAGCATCGTCTCACCCTGCATCGCACGCCTTGGACTCACCGACTACGTCTGCACGACGCTCATCGAGCCGCTGCCTGCACCGCATCGAGGGACACCTCACCTTGCATCGCTCCGTCTTGCACCGCAACCGCGACGAACGCCGACCGGCTCGTACACTCCGTACCAGCCACAACGAGAAAAGGTACTGTGACCGAGTCTGCTCACGACTCTGCTGGCCCGTATCGACGCGGTCGGCTGGAACTGTTAGACTCTGTGGTTTTCAGCATCGCGGTAGACTCGGACGGAGCTACCGACTCGTACGAACTTTGTTTTTGAACTATTCCTGCAAAGAAGAAGTTACCTTATCAAGTATTCGTTTTTAAAGTATAGTATTGTGGATTTTTGTCGTAATTGGTCTTGTCTTGAGTATATAAAAATTGGTTATTTTTCTAAACTGGTGTGGTGTCCGTTTGTAGTGCTTACACTGTATTACTGTTGGTTATGTGAAAATGCATTACACACTGCCTCTGAATTAAGCCTGACTGCTCGTGCCAAGCTACCACGAGGGTGAGCAGGGGTTACTTCACGAGTGTAACACCCTTACCCTGACTAGGAAGAAGGGTCCCTACTTGGACAAAGGTGCAAGCCCTTGCCAACTAGAGATCCCATTTCTAACAGTGGGACAAAACAGATTTTGATATTTTTGGCCCGACGGAACATTTGAACATTCCACATTTATTAAAGATTTCACTAAGTGATTTTGTTTCATCCAGTACCTATTCTGATGATTGGGACTTTGAAACTGTAAATAACATGATGTTTGACCTAGAAAAATCTGCTGCATTTTCTAATAATGAATATTTAGAGGGTTCATCAGACTATGAACAGCTGTATTGCTATAACCACTATGGTCATCATTTTTTGCATAAATCTGCAACACCTAGAAATGTGTTTATGTTTAACCAATGGGAGCATTGTCCTACACCACCAAAAGGTAGTTCAAAAACATTTGCTGTAAAGTTTCCATATTTTTCAGGATACAATACATCTGATCCAGAAAAATTTTACTATAAAAATGTAAACAAAACAGGACTGAAAATTATGTTAACTAATACAAAACAGATTTACTCTGCAGCATTTATTGCCCAACTGTCTAGACAGGGTTTCGACTTATGGAAAGACACCATAGACACAAAATCTGTCTGGAGTACTAAAGATTGGCAAGTGCAGGGGATAGAAGCTTTGTTTAGAGCCTGTATCATCCCTCAGCAAATAATGTTTTTGAATGGCACTGTCCAACAAACGTCTTGCCTTGGGTTAGCCAAGATCAAAGACATGAAAACACCTTCTGTACCAACACCTGCAAGTGATAACAATACACAGGCAGCGGTTACAGTTGACACCATACTACAACTCAACAGAACAAATCCTGATTGGAGAAAATGGTTGATCTGGCCCACAGACACAAACAACTGTCAAGAGAGATTCCTGAATAAAACACAGGGGTTTACTATTCATAGGCCAGACCCACGATACGTCCAAGGACAGCATCCGGGGGTAGTAACAACATACAGTGTAGGAAAATTATGCCTCTATTGGCTGCAAAAATCTACACTTAAGGATGTGAAACAACACTTATCTTTACTTAAAGAAGACGCAGACCTTAGGGAATTCTTGCTTGGACCAAGAAAACCACGTCAAAAACGTTTCATATATGCCGGCATTTATGCTGCTTATAATGAAGCATGGAAGGTGTCACAGATGGAGGCCGCAGAACGAATACGTGAACTTGATCGTATTAACTTAGAGAAAACTCTCTCTGTGGTCGACAATGGGTTAACAACTTTGTCCTCCAGAATTTATTCATTGGACAGTATTGTATCCTCTGCTATCGACATACTGGAACAAGATTTAGCCATGTTACAGCAAGGCCAGTCTCAGTTACGTTCTATTATGTTATTAAGCTGGACGCTGCAATCTTTGCGTGCGGGCTATGTGCCTTGGCATTTTATCAACACGACGGCTCTGTTTGCAGAATACAATCTAACTGATAAACAGATCGAACTGGCACAAAGGGGAGCAAAGTATACAGTACAGAGCATTGAAAAACTTGAAAAAATTACCATTCACAGTGGCAGAAAAACCAGCTACAGAATGGCTTATTCATGGCAAAATTAGTCTACCTGTGACTACTTTCCAGTTTCAGTATTGCCTTAAACAGATGCAAGCAGGCAAATATGAAAGGTTGGGTAAAGAATACATTAAGACATCCTGGAATTTACCTTACACCTATAGATGTTGGAGTGGGGATCGTGAAGTGTTTCTAAGCGGTACACACTGTAAAAGTGCACTAAGCGGTTCACTAATTTGTCAGGACATATCTTTACACGGGGCTTGTAATGGTTCTGTGGCAAATTTGTCCTGCCACCAGCAGGGTACACCAGCTGCTGTGATTAATCCAATGTTTGGACAACTTTCTAATGGGAGTTACCTCATGTTGAATGATCAGAGTTGCTGTGGCATGTTGCCAGGCATCCCATATCTAGTAACGGTCAACTCCAAGGTCACTTGCTGTATGCAAGTATTGTTTGCCCCAATAGACACAGTCAGGGAGTCGCCTCTATGGCCTTCGTTGAATGTCTCTTTTATACGATTTGATACTTTAAGCAGAATTAAAGCCATGCTTATACAACAATCAGTGCCTTTGACCTCGGCCAAAGAAACCTATGATCTACAAGTTGCAAGGACTTTGGCTGAGATACAAGCTTTAATTCGTACAAACTGCCCTATACATTTCGTAGAAATGATAGGACGTATCTTTAACATGTCTGATACAAGCGGAATTGTACATGTATTTAAGACCATCTGTTCCGGACTATTAGCACCTTTCCAGGCTGTCCTCGGAATCATCCCAAACTTCGCACATTCGGTGTTTGGTGGTGTGCCGTTAATTCTAGCACTTGTTGCAGGAATTCTGTTTCTATTCCTCCTACTACGCTATGGCAAGCCTCTTCGCCAACATCACTCCGAGCGATGTGAAGAAAGCACTCCTTGAACGGAAATGCCGTGAGCGAATAGTACAGCTTTTGGGCATGCCTCGTCTACGGGAACTTAATACAACGTGGTTCCTGTCATTCAGACCAATCTGGCAAGATTGCATCTTACCTGTTCTACGCTGCCTGTTTTGCGGTGAAGAATGCGTGCTAGACACCTGTCTAACACTCCCATCAGTCATGCCAACGGATATCGATACTCTGCTGGACCCGATAACGGCCCATGCTGTGTGTTGTCCCCAGAGACTACCAATCCTGATGACGGCATTCATTGAGATCTCACAGACGCTTCCGGCTGCTGCTGAGGTACGAGATGGATCAACGGGCACACAGGTAACAACGGACGCGAACATTGCTTCTTCTGCTGAAGGCAATGTTTCTCATCTCTGTGCAATTAACCTTCTGAACGAGGTGTTCCAAATGTCACCGACTTCGGTGGATGATATTTTGGCTACGGAAATAGATGATCTAATGTTTACGCCAGACCCATACACTGACTTTGATTCGGCTCACGGTGTACCAGGGCAACAATGAAATTTGTTGCCTTTCATATTTTTCAAACTTGGAACTTTTCCCAGAATTTAACTTTTTTCTTTTTAAATTTTTGAAAAGACATGGCAAATGAACAATCTGCTTACAGTAGAACTAGTCTTATAAAACGGACTTCTTTGAATACTTCCGGGGACACATTGTCACCTTACTTGTCTAATATTTCATTTGATACCATGATATGCAATGGCTTTGATTTTGAGAACTTATCGACCATTTCGTCATATGTATATATTTCTGTTTCATTCACGTTGCATTTTACTTCCGTTATATGCTTAGAATGAAAACGATGCTTTAAATGTACAGTACCAATTGCATTTCAACAGTTTTGAGCTTCTTTTAAAATGCTTTTAGAAATGTTTTTAGCAATATGTGGTACTCAATTTTATGTTTAGCATTTAAATGTTTAGCATTTAGTATTATCGTTCATTCGAAATTGGAGTGGGTGTTGTATTCCGCTTTAGGGGTCCGTATATAGGTTTTCCTGAATCATGTCCTTATATAGGCACAATTCGCATTGCACTTATATAGGCATAGAATCCCTGTCCTTATTTAGGCATTAACCGAACACTCCAAATACAGGCATGGTCACCGACATCCGTCCACCCTAATGTCACAACGAGTTCTTAGAAACCAGACCCTTAAGCTTCGGGAGTTCCCCTAGACTATTGATTTCTCCAACAACTCATCTATTATGTATGAACCGTTATACCTTAAGGGTTCATTCCTGACGTCTTCCTCTGTCCGACTTCACGTCAATGCTAACATTCCAAGACACCTACCAGGTATAAATATACCTTCCCTTGCCCAAGCAAGTTAGAGGAGACCTCGACTTAAGAGGAGCCCGTATCCCGGCCTGACGCACTGAGAAGACGCTGTCATTCCTGCACGCAGACGAATCCAGCTTCCAGTGTTCTGACTCCCTTCGCGGGGTGTTAGAGTTCCAGATCCGGCAAGAGATTCCCACATCTCTCATTCTCAAGGTATGGAGCTGACTAGAACCTAGAGGGACTCTTGGCATACCATACCTGGCATACTATACTTAACATACTCTTAGTATACCAGACTAGAGAATACTCCACCTACTTCTACCTTTCCCTACACCTAGACTAGGTTAGGTACATTGGGGTAGAACTAGCTTAGACACGCATCGTATGAGTACTCGCATTTTTAGCTCATGTTATTTATGTACGTGAATATATGCTAAAAGATAATGCTAGCGCAGTATTATTTATTTCTACTGCTTACGCTGTACATTATTTATCTTGCATACTGTCTTGTGATCATAACAGCACATATCTCTTACACGAGAAACAAGACTGTTCAATAAACCCTTTTATTGAAACGCCCGTCTTTCCTTTCTGTGTAACTCTGTAGAAACTAAGCATGCACGATTGAATGAGTGAAACTGTTATCTATTGTTTCCACGATTCTGAGACGTGTTCCGCTTCTAAAGGGAAACAAAAGTTGTCATGTTTTTCGGTTGCCAGAAACTACTCCCTTCTTGTTCTCAAGGAGTTTCTAGTGGCCTCTGAGCTAGCTGGCACAAGTAATTAAGTTTAATATACTCGATCGGGACATACCGACCTTAGTCCTATGTCAAACCTATAGTGTATATTATTCCAATGCGCAGAGCCTATTAGGGAAATAGGAACTACACTACAGAAGTACAACGCTGAGGAAATAGAGAGATGATTAAACCCCTCCGATTGTTGCACAAGAAGCTAACACAAAATTATGCAAATTATATAAAGCATTTCCTTCAATAAAACGTGTGAACTTATACAACACATTCTCCCTTCTGTGCCTGCCACAGGAAACTTCAAAAATATGGGCAATCAATTTCACAAGGCAAGACCTATAATTTTCCAAAATTAATACAGCACTTTTGTTCACATCTACATTCCACGCCCTTTTCATTTTTTATCCTGCCCCTTCCACCTAGATTCTCAGTTATATCTGATGACTGAGAATCTATATGGAAGAGGCAGAGAGGAAAATTTCGAAATTGCACATATTTCACAATATAAGGCCAGAGACAAGAGAACTAAGTACATCTTAAGTGCTCAGGCAGCAGCGCTAGTGCTTGGGTTACAAAGACCAAAAGGACAGTTTATAATATTCTTCCAAGCTCAGGCCTCGGAAAGTGCATAAAGGAATATATCCTAAAAACCGTTATCCACGTAGATGAATAAATGCCCCTTCTTTTTCATGAAATTATAGCCTCAGCAGTAGGTTTCACCTGGTACCAAGGAACCTATATCAGATACAATTTTTACTGATTTAAAAAGGATTTATTACTCAAACATCAGCTTTGGGTATATTTTGGGAATTAATCTGTTTGCCCCAAACATCAGGTTATCATCTCATCAAAATACACATATTTTACTAAATACATTTTTCATTTATGGTTAAAAAAAAACACTTCAAATTTTTACTACCAGGTTTACATTTTTATTAACTACATATTTGACCACCAAACATCAACTTGCTATTTCTTTCGAAAACCTACGTGTAGTACTGCCACTCATGGACAGTCTGCCTTCTATCCCCATGTGTCATCCTCACCTACCAAGGATGTCATCATGGGCCAGAGATTTCCACCACCATTATACAAGGAACGGGCACAATGATGCCACAATTTTCCAACAATGGTCACCTTTATGCCAGTGCGTGCTTTAGGCCAAGTGTGGATGCCATCATACCAGAGATGCCCAGCATACTTACACCAGGTTCCAGGGTTCACAATATGCCAGAATAAGGACCCCATCATGCCAGGCAAGACTCCCTTGTGCCAGATGGAACGAGATACACAACAGATGGGTGCCCTGCTCACAGACCACAATCTGCAACCAGAGTGGGGTTACAGTGATCAAAGAAGCAGAAGCACACCACCCTCAGGTTTCCTCCCTTGCAGACTCCCTCTGATACACACAAGTGTGCCAACCAGTGCAGTGTCTGCAATGTATGTTCAGTCGCTTGGGGTGCGTATGTGCACTAGGTTAATCACGTCACTCTTGGGTTTTACTGGACAATGTCTCCAGTCTTGAACTTTTTATCTACAAATCAATAATTTCAGGTGTTTAACTCTAATTAGTTAAATGTAAGTAAAAAAAAAAAACAACAACATCCAGAATGCATAAGGGCTAGCGTTCAAGTCCAGGACAGGAAACTGTGTCCTTAATGACCTGCAGATAGGCAGTTACCCCAGGCACAGTGCTCTGTGAGAGAGGGAAGCTCCGCGCTGGCACACTGAGGCCGCAGACGGAATACTGAGTGCTCCCATTCCCAACAAGTATTTGCAATGCAATAGGTATCACATTTGTCAGAATTAGAGCTATTGGTGTTGTAAATGACAATGTCTTTTATCTATGTGTTTTGGTTTGGAGTGTAGTGGATGTATGAACGGAGACAAAGCTGCAGCACTATCGAGAGGACTTAGAATGAGGAATTACCACTGGGACCAGAGAAGCAGCTGTAACACTGTCTAGAGGACTTAAAAGGAGGAATTACCGATCCCTTTGGCTGCCTGGTATGTTGGTTGGTATCCCTGAAAAGGACATGATCCGTGCGTTGCCGCTGATCGCAGTGTAAGCCAGACGAGGCCCCGTGGTCGGTGCCAGGGCAGAGTGTAACGTCACCCCTGACACCCACCGGCCCCCACAGACACGGAGTGGCAGCCCCTCTCACCATGTTCGAAGGACTCTACTTCGGCTGAGCGCGAGATTCGGTGGGAGATGCTCCTGTCCCTTTTAATGGAGCTATCAATACTTTTTACATCCAGTGACATAAATGTTAACAGGCCCCTGCTGTCCACCCACGCTCGTGCTCGCTGCAGTGTGTCCCAGATTGCTCATTTCCCTGTGATGGTGCAATAATTTCTCCCACTTAATCCTCCGCGCGCGCGGCGCGTCTTGCCCGGTTTTCGGAGAAGATGAAGATTCTAGCATGACATTTATACCACGTCTGCGGCCCTGGCCACATCATCAAGAGCTGAAAGGGTCGGATGAGAAGAGGAGAGGGTTGAAGGTCGCCGAGAGAGCACATTAAAAGGTACTCGCGGCGCCGTGTGCCGACCATCCTAGTGCTGGGGTTCTTTGAGTCGCCCCTGAAAGGAGCAGCAGAAAACAAGGCCGCCAGGCCTGTCCAGACCCCGCTGGGCCAACCGGCTGCAAAAACTGCAGGTCATGCTTAGTCTCCGGCTCTACTAATGGTGTCTGTCCCCAATCTTGTGGGATCTAGGCTCTCGAACTTTGTTTCGAAATCTTGTTTCTTTATTGCACATTTTTTTACGTGTAACTAATATCTTGGCTTTGTCAGTGCTCGCTGTCAGGTGGGCCCTGCCCCTCCCTGCTTGATGCCACCTAAATGATCCTGTACAAATACCAGCTGCTTTGCCGCAAGAACTCACCAGAATCCTGCTTTGTGCCTTGCCTGGTTTTTTGTTGCCTGCATGGGCGACGACACAAGATGTTGCTAGAAGCCTGGTAGTGTAGTACCGATATAAAGATAGATTTGATCTGTACTGGATACCCCTGAGACTCTCAAAAGGGCTCTCATTTCAAATCTGATCTGTTCTCTCCTATCCGATCTGCATCATGTGGATGACCTGGAGCCCCTCCACAGGTGCCACCTGTGTGTCCCCTGCATGTTTCTCCCCTTCGTCCTGGTCCTGATGAGGGGTGCTCTGTGTGCCTACTGCTCTTCTAGCACACTGCTGTCGTCTGACTGCTGACCCCCCTACTCCGTGTCTTGCTAGAGGTCTAATTGATAGCTTTGCAGCCACTGGTGCAGTTCAGAATCCTGGGTAAGCGACAACGCCTACGGTCTTTCCGGCACGAAAAGGCAGTCGGTCACTGTCTTTGGGGGCCCCCAGTGGGACCCCCATGGGTGCAAGGTCGCCGAATGGCGGCCTGGAGGCACCTATGGTGCCCCTCTGTTGAACCCTGCACCCGGTGGCAGGCACCTTGGGGTGCCGGCCACAGGGTGCAGGGATGAACTGCACCCCTGCTTTCTCCAATGCCAGCATGCATTCCGTCCGGAATGCATGCTCCCATTGTGGGAGATACGAGTGCGACCGAACAGGGTTCGGTCGCATCGTACTGCCTGGGCCGTAACCGACGACAGCAGGTCTTTCGGTTACGGCTCCGGACCGATGTCGGACGGACAAGAGTCCGTCCGACATCGGAATCGGCCCCTTTGTATGTTTGGTGCTATATTGGTACAGTGGCACCCTACTAGCATAGGTGCCTGAAACACGATGGTACAAAGTACCTCCGTGTGAACATGAAAACAAACTATTGTACCAGAGCATTCGAAATGTAGTCCACAACAGTACTTTAAATCATTTCAATTTTAGTTAATTCATTACATTTGATTCTAATCAGACAGATTAGAATCAAATGTAACGAATAGAATCAAATGTAACAAATTAACTAAAATTGTGATGATTTAAAGTACTGTTGTGGACTACTTTTTGAGTGCTCTGGCACTACTGTTTGTTTTCACATAATTATGAATACTCATGTTGGACAATCAGTGTCTGCTTCTCCAATGTTTTTGGCTCAAGCACGTGTCCCTCATATTGAATGGGAGGAGTGCGTAGCCAATTTTGAAAATTATTTGGAGGCCATTGATGGATTACAGTTTTGCCCTTCAAAGAAAAGGGCTTTGTTGGTAAATGCCTTGGGAAAAGATGGTCAACAAATGTACATTTTTTTAACCAAAAACTGCGATAGCAGATGATGAGGAAAGTATGGATGTTTACGTGGAAGCTAAAAATGACTAGAGGTGTACTATGGAAAACAAGTAAATATAGTTATATAGAGGCATAAGTTCTATACACAGCCCCAGAAAAGCCAGGAATCAGTAGATCAATTTGTAACTAGGCTACGAGAGATGGCTATAAAAGGTGATTCAGGAACATGACTGACCAAATTGTCAGGGATCAACTGATCTTACAATGCAAGAACAAAATGATGCAAGAAAGGTTATGGGCTGCAAGAAATCTCACTCTACAAAAGGCGATAGGGTTTGCAAAAATTGTGGAAGAATCTGACTGTTGTATGAGGGAAATGCAACAGATTAAAGCAGGAAAAGTGGAGGAAGTTAATGTAGTGAGCAAGAAGGAGGTTTGGATGAAACCTTCTAAAGACATGGATACTAGAGATAAGCTTTATGTAGAAAAGGCAAAAAAACAAATCAGAGAAGAGTTACAACAGCCATGGATATAGAGTTTGTTATAGGTGTGTTGAAGTATGACTCACTACAGATTTCAAAGGATGCTTTGTATGAGACAAAGATTGTTGCAAGTGTGGAAAGAGGGGATATTTGGCAAAGGTATGCACAGAAATGTCAGGAAATCGAGTGGCCTGTGTTGAGGACAAAGGTGAAATGTTGGAAAGAGTACTTAGCATCGAGAGTAAGGAGGAACAGACTAAGAGCAGAATTCCTTGTGAATGGTGTAGCAGTCGAATTGATGGTGGATTCTGGATCCATGTACACCATTATCCCCAAAATTTTATTTGACAGGTTTTGGCTGAGTTTGCAGTTACAGCCAAGTGATATACAACCTAAAGGATATGGAGGGGAGGTTATCCATATAATGAGGTTTGCACAGGCCACATTTTCATTCAAAGGGAGAGTAGTGGAAGAAAAGGTATATGTATCTAAGGATGGTCCTTCCATATTGGGATGGGTAACACAATATGACTTACACATTGTTATTGACCCTATATCCGATGAACAAGTGTTGGTCATACAAGATGAAGGGGGTCTAGATGTAATCCTGGACAAGTTTACAGATGTATTCAAGTAGTCAGTGGGGACATTGAAGAGTTACATGTATGAAATAAAACTCAAGGAGGGTACCAGACCTGTAAGGCATAATCTAAAGCGAGTCCCCCTAACAGTTTGGGCTGAAGTGAAAGAAATGTTGGGGGATATACAGAAAGAGGGGATCATAGAAGCGGTGGAAGCATCAGAGTGGCTTTCCCCTCTAGTGATCACAATAAAGGGATAGGTGCTTAAGACTTTGGGGCCGATTCCGATGTCGGACGGACTCAGGTCCGTCCGACATCGTCCAGGAGCCGTAACCGACCGACCTGCTGTCGTCGGTTACGGCCCTGCAAGTACGATGCGACCGAACCCTGTTCGGTCGCACTGCATATACTGCACAATGGGAGCATGCATTCCGAGCGGAATGCATGCTTGCATTGTGAAAAGCAGGGGTGCAGTTCATCCCTGCACCCTGTGGCCGGCACCCCAAGGTGCCTGCCACCGAGTGCAGGGCTCAACAGAGGGGCACCATAGGTGCCCCAGGCCGCCATTCGGCGGCCTCGCACCCATGGGGGCCCTACTGGGGGCCCCCAAAGACAGTTACCGACTGCCTTTTCGTGCCGGAAAGACCGACACGAAAAGCAGTGAAATACTGCCATCGTACTCCCTCGGTCGTGAAGAGGCGGCCGGGGGAGTACTGAAGGATTTCCGGATGGCGGATGGGCTCTCCGAGCCCGTCGTAAGCCATCCGGTAATCCGAGTCGGATTCCTTTCCGACCGAGCCCATCGGAATGGCTCGGTCGGAAAGGAATCCGGCCGGCACGTTCCGATTCGGTCAGAAGGGCTCCGACCATCGTTCGGTGCCCTTCCGGCCGAAATCGGAATCGGCCCCATAGTGTTGATTTGTGGACTCTGAATCAATGTATAGTAATGGACAGTTTCCTGCTCCCGAGTATATTGGAAATGGTATTACTCCTCAATAATGCCAAGTTTTTCTCAAGGTTAGATTTGAAGTTGGCCTATCACCAGATTAAGCTCCATCCCAGATCTACGAATCTCACAGCTTTCATCACCATGGAGGGGGTATTTAAATTTACCAGGCTTGCCTTTGGTTTAGCATTGGTTTCAAGTGTCTTCCAGTGCATGATGAGTAGGCTGTTTAAGGATATGCCCAATGTTTGTTTCTTCCAAGATGGCATTTTGGTGTTTGGTTCCCCAAAAGAGGAACACAACAGTGTCTTGGTTAAAGTATTGGAAATATTGAAAGAAGCTGGCCTAACACTATGGAGAGAGAAATGCCAATTTTTACTGAAAGAAATTGAGTATTTGAGTTATACCATTTCAGAAGGAGGTGTTAGCCCTAAAGAAGACCTGGTCAAGGCTATTAGTCTAGCTCCGGCCCCACAAGGAAAAGATCAGTTATACTCTTTCATGGGGTTGGTTGAATATTACGCAAAGTTTATCAACAATTTCGCTGAAATGTCTGAGCCCTTAAGGGAATTGTTGAGAAAAGGAAAGGAGTTTACATGGGGTGAGAGGCAAGAGAAGGCATTTAATAAATATCAAAGGAGAAATTGCAGATTCGAAAATGTTAACACCATTTAATCCCAAGGGGGAGACTATTTTAACTGTTGATTCCAGTGCCCATGGGATATCAGCAGTATTGTCACAAAGTAGGGGTGAAATAGAGAAACCTGTGGCATTTGCTTTGAGGTCGCTGAATCAGGCAGAGGGTAACTACGCTGTAATTGTGCGTGAAGCGTTAGAGTCTGCATGGGTTGCTGAGTATTTCCATACATATTTGTGGAGTCTGCACTTTTCGCTACTCATCCATAAACCATTGTTAAAGATTTTGCAACTAGGTGTGTTGATAACGTATTGCTCAGATTGGCCAGATTTGCATCACATTTGCAAGAGTTTTGATATGATGTAGAGTATGTTGCCGGTTAGAAAGATGTACAAGCTGATTGTTTGTCAAAAATTGCCATTTAGAATGGGTGATAAACCGAAGACCCTAAATGAGTCGTATGAAGTAATTTGTGTTGTGGCAAATGTTGAAGATGCTGTGGAAGGGAAGTATGAGGTGGTTTAATGTGAAGAATGGGAGAAAGCTGTACGAGATTATTCGTTTTTTCAGGAATTAGTGAGATGCATTCGGGATGGTTGGAGAAGAGAAGCTGACACTTGTGTATCTTTGCACAGCTGTGTAAAATTACAAGGCGAACTGTGCAGGGGTACCAACGATTCTTTGGTAATGAGAGGAGAAAGATACATACCTCCGGAAGGTGTAAGAAAAAAATTCATCATGTTAGCGTTAGAAGGTCATCTGGCACAATCCATGACTAAAAGACGATTGAAAGAGACATTTTGGTGGCCCGGTGTGAACAATGATGTGAAGGAATGGATGAAAGAGTGTGCTTTATGTAACCCCGGGTGTAGTGTGCGTAGCGGGGCTACGCGGAGGTCCACGGAGTTGCAAACAAACTCCGTGGAGCTCTGCTCCGCTCCGCCACCCGCCTCCACCCCCCCTATTATAACAAGTAATTAAACATTAATAAAAAATACATTTAAAACCACTTACCTGTACTGCGGCATCCCCGGGCTGCCCTCCTCCTCTTCCTCGCCGTCTCGCTAATCCTTGTGAAAACTGCGCATGCGCGTGCGCCAGCGCATTTCTTGCGAGAAATGCGCATGCGCAGTTTTCACAAGGATTAGCGAGACGGCGAGGAAGAGGAGGAGGGCGGCCCGGGGACGCCGCAGTACAGGTAAGTGGTTTTAAATTTATTATGTATTACTGTTTAATTACTTGTTATAATAGGGGGGTGGAGGCGGGGGCTAGCCACCTCCGCTCCGCTGCGAGTGTGCGGATATTTGCATTCTCCGCGGAACGCGGAGAAGGCAAATCTCCGCCCACTCCGTAGGCGGAGCGGAGGTCTCCGCCTGGGGTGAGCTTTATGTAGAGAGAGTGAGAAGCAATTGAAAGTTGGAAGCTAAGGAATGGGATCATTGAGCAATGGAGAGAGCGCTTGGATGAAAATGTGTGTGGATTTTATTTGTCCTATGGATTATTTGAACAAGCCTGAACGGTTTGCAGTAGTAATGGTGGATATTTTTTCGAGATGAGTGATTGTTGAGTTTTTAAGAACCATAACGACTGAGAGTGTGGTGAAAGTGTTTGGAAAAGTATTCATGAGAGAAGGTTGTCCAGGAATCATTATAACAGATAATGGAACTCAACTCACATCTGTGTTTATGCAGAGTTTTCTCAAGAAACATGGTATTAAACATGTTCGCATGTCTTTGTACAATCCGCATGGTAATGGTTTAGTAGAGTGTGCTAATTGCATTGTCAAAGTGACAATTCAATTGGCGATGAGTGGTAGAAAGGAAGTGATGAGCGCTGTGGAGAATATGGTATGGGCATATAACACAATGGTGTATGGAGTCACGAGAAAGACGCCTTTTGTGAGCATGAGAGGAAGAGAAGTGAAAAGTAAGTTAGTTCCTCAATGGATGAGGGAAAGTGTCATGGTGAAGGAGAAGAGTCTGGTCAGTGCGAAAGGTGGACGGATTAACGTGGACAATTATGTTAAGATGAAATTGGGAAGGAGAAAGGATGGAATTAACAAATTTTCGGAGCCCATTGAAGTGCAGAGAGTGCATGAATGGCATTTTGTCTTGAAGAATGGACAGAGGTTCAATAAAAGGAGGGTTGCATTGTATTTTAAAAACAGTGGTTGAGTGGGAAAGACATGGGAAGGGAGGGATGAAAGAGAACAGAGGTGCAGTGATTTTATGCTGTTGGCAGATACAGAAAGGAGTCAGATGCGGTCGAGTGGGGAAGGTGATGCAGGAAGGGTGAGTGTAAGAAGAGATTTGGAAGGTAATGGAAGTATGTTGAATAATTCACGTGGTAATCGACGCAGGCAACATCACTTCCCAGCCAGGTTTCATGCGTCTGTGATAAATTGATTGGTGGGGCATATTACGTTGGAACGTGGTTTAAGTATAATTTTAGAGTAAAGTTGATGGTATAGATCAGAGGTCTTCAAACTGTGGGGCGCGCCCCCCTGGGGGGGCGTGGATGGGTTCCCAGGGGGCGCAAAGGCCTCTGCAAGCACATGTAAATGAAGACGCCTGGAAGTGCAGCGATGTTTATTTGCTGTATTTCCAGGCTGTCTTCATTACTCCGAAGCCCTCAGAGTGCCCTGGGGCCGGAGGTCAGTGAGTGTGCTGCTGGGGGCTCCGCTGGGCAGTGTCTGGAGTCTTATTAAGACTCCGGCATGACCCAGTTTTTCAAAGGTCTTTAAGGACAATTTGCATACCTTTGGAAACTGTTTACTGAGGCTTAGTTTTCCTTTCTGTTTCCACTACCCCTTGGGCCCCGACTCTGCCTATTCCTTACATTTGTATTTTAAATTTACTGCTGTAGTGTGAAAATGCATTGCATGAAAAGGAATATAAAAAGGGTTGCCAATAGAAAAATGCCCACCATGTATGTTGAAAGAGCCTGCAAATACCTTGTTTTGACAATAAATAGGGTTTTAAATGAAAAAGTATGTATTCATTTGTTAATCTGACTTTCTGTCTGTTCCCTTTATTTTCAGTCATGAATCATTCAGGCAGCCCTAGAACACATTTAAAAATGCTTTCTATTTATATTTGCTTTTCGAAGTACGCACAGATAAGTGCTGTAAATAGGGCTTTAGGTGACTGTTTATTTTGTACCGTCTGCGACATCAAAATAATGAGCTAGTAACCCTAATCATAAGACTGGAAGTTTGTTGCAGGATCAAAACATTATTTATTTCCTCCACCCTCGATCCCTAATTAATGCAATAATAGCAATTGTTTAATTTATATCTGAAACCCTACGCCCCGTCAATAACATGCTGATTTACTTCAAATGTGTGGGAATGCACCCTGCATTCAGACAACTCACTCCTCATTTTCACCCTTCACTTTCACGCTCACCCTGCACTCACAGCGCATAGTTATGGATTTCCCGCATTTGCCACATAATCCATCATCTGCTGCATAATATGCAGATTAAAAAAATGCAGCAACACGTTACCTCACAGTGGAAGGCCCTTTCTAAAGGTTGAATGGTCACCTTTCTGCTGCTTATTGCTATATGTGGGTGTTAATGTGATACTTATGAGGGGCAATAAAGGCCAGGACAGTGTTAACAAGTGTAAAAATAGCAAAATAATGCAGTAATGCTATCACAAAATATGCAGCATAATTCTCCTTTGCTTGCCGCAGAATGTAGTCAACCATGCTGCATAATCTGACCTTCTCCGCCGCATAATTCCAATGGCCCTGTTTATGGTGCTATGAGGTCCCAGCCTGTGGCAGAAAGCACTGTGAAAATGTAAGTCATTATTTTAAAACAGTATTTACATACTCTAAGCTAGGCTGCTGCAAAATGATGCAGTGATTGAGATAACAAGTTCTTACAAAATATACTTTTTAGTAATAATTAATCACACTGTATCTAATGCAGACATTTTTGTAAGTGTCTCCACTATTCCAGATCTCAGCTGATAACACCCTTACATCACATCTCAAAAGAATAGATCTTTGCCACCATGAAGCTTTAAGCAGAGCCACTGGAATTATTCAGCAGAAGAGGACAATATTATGCGGCAGGTTTGACTAAATTATGCAGCAACAAAAGGTAAATTATGCGGCACAATGCGCCACATTTTCTGGTCAGCATTACTTCATTATTTTGTCATTTTAACTCAAGGTAACGCTGTCAGGGAAATATTTCACCTCATTAGTACCAGTTTAACACCCAAATACAGCAGTAAGCAACTACAAGATTACCAGTCAATCTTTGCAAAGGGCCTTCCACTGCTCGGGAACACTTTGTCACGCTTTAAGTAACTTTTGTTCCGTTTGAGCTAGAATCAAGTTTTTTTGTTAAAAATCTGCAGATTATGTAGCAAATGCAGTAAACTGATAATTATGTGGAAAACACTGCTGCTGCAGAAACTCATAATTCCAGTGCCCCTGGCTTTAAGTGACTCAATCAATTAATGGCTGGTAAGAAGGCTGGTTTCTTTTTAACTTTCTGCACTACCACCACACCCTTCAATTTCAGGCAGAGGCATCTCAAAGTCAGTATTAACCATTCAGGGGCATTGTGAAAGCTGAGTCCATGGGGTGGCAGGTGGCAGGCCAGAAGGGTTGCATTCAGATGCAGAGCCCTAATCCTCTCAATCCCTGGGGCCTCACAGTAATGGTCTAGGAGACAGAGGAAAGGAGCGAGATTCATAGATATTGTCAAAGAGTAGGCCCAGAATAGGGAGCACTGTATGTGGACTCATTTTTGTGTGTACAAATGGCCAGAGGCAGTTTTTTAGAGAGATGCCCCAAAGAAGGGGACAATCTGATTTTTTTTTTAAAGGGACATTCATTAGTGAAGCTGGTATGGCTGCCAAGTGTGTAAGTGGCCACTGCTGGTTATCATTAAGGAGCAGATGCAGCAGGACTGGGGCCCAGGGATTTGAGGGGCCCACTGCATCACAGTTATGACTGTCTACCTTTAAAAAGGGGCATCAAAGCTTATTTTCCTTTCAAACATTAGGAACGAGGTGAAGATCCGTCATGGTGGGGAAGAGGTAAAAGATGCAGAGGAGATAACTGCAGTCCTGAGTAGCAGGCTATCATTAGTGCAGCAGGTATAGTTGCATTGGGGTCAAAGAGTGTGAGGGCTCACAGCACCCCAATTATGGGGAGCAGTTTGTTTGGGATATCTGTTTTTGTTTGATGCATTTGCTGTTTTATAAGTCTCATATTTAGTGCGGTTCATAAGCTATAGAAAAAGTATTCCTGAAATCCTCTCATAAGCACCGCTCCCTGCACGTAGCCATGTCCCTCCCACTCCTGCCATAAAGTTTTGGAGGGGGCCCGACCTCAAAACATTTTGTTTAGGGGGCTCAGAGTAAAAAGTTTGAAGACCTCTGGTATAGATTATAGCAGTGCTTAATTTGAGCCGGTGCTTTTCGGTGCTCAGCACCGGCACTTAATTGGTTTCCGGTGCTCGGCACTGGCACCTGATTGTCAACACCATACTTAAAACAGTCCACCACTTGGTGGGGATGCTCATCTAATTTAGAGATGAGCAGAACAACGGTAGTTTATGAATACAATATACATTCTAATTGCTAATACCTGCCTCCCCAGCCATTCCTTTAGCTTTGGGGACCTGGAATAATCTGAACTGTCGCAATTACATGCGAGAGAGATGGTTAGTAGTTAATTTGGCAGTGATGATAAGGGTGATGGGTGGTGCAATCTGCAGTGGCATCCTGGTCAGAGCCCTGGCACTTAATATTTTACAAATTAAGCACTAGATTATAGTGTATACAGTTGTGTGGATGCACATTTTATTTTTAAGGGATATGTTATAGTTGATCATTTAGATTATCTTACAGAATTGTTTTATTATGTTTGTATTTGTTGTCAATATGTAAAAGAAGGGAAATATGTTATGATCCCTATGATATGGGGTGACGTATTGCTTGGTGATTGTCACCAAGGTGGCTTGAGCCACCTTGTGTGTAATAGGTGTATTTTTTGGAATTGTGTAAATGTGTGTATTTGGAAATCTTAGGAATTTGCACAGCTGTGTTCAGAAATGCCTACCCAGAGGACCAAAAAGCAATCTCTGCATGTCTCCAAAGGCTGGAGGAGGGTCTCCTTCGTTTTCTATTGGGCTGAGTTACTGGTTGGTGTACACATCAGCTAATGCATGGTACCAAAACTTCACTGCCAGCCAGAACTAACATAGACAACCCATTACATAGTTTCATCCAGAGGTTCACTGGAGGATTTGTACCTTGAAGCTTTGTTTTTCTACTGTTGAGGTATTTAATAGCTTGGGTCAAGTCCAGGTCTGCTGTATGTTATTCCTAAATGTATTGTGAACTAATATAACTCTGTATTATATGGTTAGTCCTTTGGATTTTCTCTGGGAAATCATTATTTTGGTTATTGAATTATTTACTTGCAAGCACTACAGGTTTCAGTAGTTAGCAACCATTGCACGTCAAAAAAAGTGTCAATGGCAAAATGACAAACAGTTCTGTCCCAGATAAATACAATACCAGGTTGAATTGAATCATAAACATGATTCTCAGAGATGGTACACACAAATTTATAATCCCAATAAAATGGTACACACAAATTCATAATCCCATAATCTAATAATGATGATACACTGTAAGCAGCTCTATGGAGGAATCGTTTTGTTTATGCCACCCTGCTACTTTCAACGACAATCTCTATGAGGAAAGGAAAACCCAGAGATTGCTGGAGAAGTACTGGAGACAGTTCCATCAACCACTAACTTTATCCGCCTCAGTACTGTATGGCCTTTTTATAAAAGAAACATCACCAAAATGGAGGTGCTGTGTTTTAGATTTCTTATCGAATCAACTAAAATCCGCCCTAAAGAACTTTTGGTCTACTCAGACCTGCTATCAACCCCACTCACACATCTGTTAGATTTGATGGCCCAACCACAAAATCTGAGGAATTCGAACAATTCTTTGAAGTGAAAGTGAACTCCATTGAACAGTCGCAGGAGTCTGTCCTCACTTTCTTTCAACACAACGTAATCACTGCATGCAGATCTTAGAACACATGGTTACACTTGAAATCGAAGTGGATGAAGTACTGAAGATCATTATGAAAACCAAACCATCCAACCAGTTTATAGATCAGATTCCTATCAATATTGCTAAACACCTTGTTCTACACATGCTTCTTTACTGGACAAAACTAGTGAGTCTCTCCTTCAGACAGGGAGTGATTCCTGACAGTCTTAAGTGTGGACAATTCACTCTACTCTCAAAAACCCTCTGCAGACCCAATCGATTTCAGCTATCTCCCTGTATCCCACCTTGTGTTTCTTGCAAAAGCCATTGAAAGCTATGTAGCACTGGAACTTACCCAATAGATCGAAGACCATGACTTCTTATTTAAAGACCAGTCAAGTCTCAATTACGGTTGTGGCACGGAATCAGCTCTTCTCCAAGTTGCAGATGAGGAATTTCACATCTTGGATTTGAGCAACTGTTGCCTCTTGATCCGACTTGACCAGTCTGTGGCGTTCCATACAGTAAATCACTGTATGCTTCTTGACACTTTCAAAAACGAGATGAACATTGATGGAGTAGTCCTCAGATGGTTCAAGTCCTACCTTAAGGACGGATCACAGAGGCTGATAATTGCCTAGTGCTTCTTAACACTGGTTAGTTTAACACAAGAAGTCCCTTCGGGATCTATCTTAGCTCTGATCCTATTTAACCCGTATATCAAACTTTTTGGACTCGCACTAAAGAACTCTGGTATCCTCGATTGTCAATATGTGATGATACGTAACAGTATTTAAAGGTCTTCTTCCCAAATGATATTTCCAACTTTGCCATTAGTCTTAATTCTGTTCAAGGTTGGTTGACTGCCCATTATTTAAAACTTATTCCATCTAAAACAGAATTTCTCCTTATTTTCTCCTGACATTCTCATCTACTGGAGCAGTCTTGGATGGATTAAATCAACATCCTTAATTGTAAACCTTCCAATGTCAACAGTACCAAATCCCTAAGAATCGCTCTTGAAAAAAGACTCAAGCTATGGTCACAAGTCAACAACATGGCCAAAAATGTGTGATTTCAAATGCATCTGCTCTGGGGAACATCTATCATGCATTTTATCGGTCAAAATGCATTTTGGTATGTATGAATTCCAATTTGTGATTCGGTAACGTTACCGAATCGCAATTTGGAATTGCGAATACATACCAATTCGGTTTTAGGAAGGGGCGTGTTTAGGGCATCCCTTCCTAATACCAAATTGCATTGGTATGTAGGAATGTTTTGCAACTGAAATATGGTCGCAAAACATTCGCATTTTACCACCTACTTCAAATAGGTGGTAACCCATTTGCAAACGGGAAGGGATCACCAAGGAACCCTTTCCTCTTTGTCAATGTTCATAAAAATGTTTTTAAGAGAAGGCAGGTGTCCCACGATCCACTGCCTGCTCTTGAAAAATGAAAAGAAAACTTTTCATTTTTCTTTTTTAAACGCAACCCGTTTTCTTTTAAGGAATACAAGCTGCATTTTAAAAAAATGATTGCTTTATTTAAAAGCAATCACAGACATGTGTGGTCTGCTGACCCCAGCAGACCACCATCCTTGTGATTTTAGCGTTTCCTAATGGTGCGCAAATTGCGACCTGCTTCATTATTAATAATAGGGTAGATCAATTTGCGACCCATTAGGAAAGGCAAAATAAAACAGATGGAGTTTCATACATTCAAACAGCGATTACCTAATTGCGATTCGAAGAGAATTGCAACTAGGCAACCGTTATTTGAAATAATGATATATGTGGCCCTAAGTACCAAAATGTGATCTCAAAGCGTTGGTGCAATCATTAGTCCTGTCAAGAATCGATTGCTGTAAATGGTTCTTTCCAAAATTCATCTTGCTCCCCTGAAAGCAGTTCTAGGTTCAGCAGCACACTTTCTCTTTGGAACCAAAAGGAATGAACGCATCTCGTCTGCACCTTTAACCCTTTGCTAGCTACCTGTTGAAGCAAAGTAGCCTAAATCACTCAAAGCCCTTCACACCTCCACTTCTACCTAGCTCAAAAGATCTGGAGGGAGTAGTTCCATCACAGAATGCTGAAACACTGCTTCTCGAACTTCGACCTTTAAAACAGAACGATTTATTGCACACTTATTTTCGGGGAGTACTATCAGAATCTGGAACTTCTTACCGCCGGGCTTACATACCAATAACTCAATGACCATCTTTAAATCTGAACTGAAAACCCTCTTATTTGAAAGACATTTCAGTTAATCGACAGTCTCCATACAACCCTCTTGGACCTTAGAGTCCGTTCAGCCCTGCCTTCTGGATCATCAGTCTACCTTGATACTGTATGATACTTTCCCCAGCATGCATCTGTTCATATCTTGCACTGAATATTCATGAATGATGTAATATCTGACGCTTAGGTTATGTTCTAGGTATTTTATGTCCTGCCCTAACACTAAATATTTATGAGTGATATAATTTCTGACGTTTATGGTATGTTCTAGATTTTTTGTGAGGTGCTCTAACACTGAATATTTATGAATGATGTAATTTCTGACGCTTATGTTATGTTCTAGGTTTTTTGTGAAGTACCCTAACACTGAATATTTATGAGTGATATCATTTCTGACGCTTGAGGTATGTTCTAGGTTTTTTGTGAAGTGCCCTAACACCTCTGGTACTTATATATGCAGCTTTTCGAAGCTGCATAAATAAATACCATGCACAGGCCAGTCGCGGCCGGCATGACTCGTGGGTGGGGGCGGGGGGTTGCGCCGGGTGGGGGGGTAATAAAATAAATAAATAATTGAAACTTACCTTCGCCTCCGGTCCCGCGTCGCGTCTTCTCTCTCTGCTCCTCACAGGAAGCAGGCAGCCTCCCTCTCCTCCCCTAAGCCAATCACAACGCTGCAATGGCAGCATTGTGATTGGCTGGGACGCCGACCACACAGGCGTCTATGCGGAGGGAGAGTGGGGCCGACCAAACAGTCAGCGCCCACAACAGTGGGCAAGCCACTCCTCCCCTGCCTGGAGCAGGACCACCCACTGAAGGAAGTGACCCGATTCGGGCAACCCTGGTCACTCGCGACCACCTCTCAGCCTTCCATACAAATGAAGAGTCGGTCAGACAGTAGAGAATACAAACCACGTATTTTTTATTCAGGGTACACTCGAGTGGAGCCCAGTCTGACCAGCCTCCTTAGATTGCTGCAGAGGGACTGACTTCAGCAAGCATGACAATACAGATATGTACAACTCTGAACCAACAAAGACACGCCCCAACTGGAAATTTCCAGTTGGTAGCTGGTGAACAAAGGAGATACAGGAGGATGGGTTTCAGTCCTGAGACCGGGCACATGCTATTTCAGCGTCAAGGTCACTCTGCCTGCGACCGCCGCTCGAAGGCTGGGAGCAGGCCTATCTAGTGGGAAAGGTATGTACTAACAAAGGCATTGTATTCATTAGTACAGCGAAGCTCAACCTTGGAGAAACGAAAACTATCGCAGCTGCTTTCAGCTGAAGCAGAGAGAGAGAGAGAGATAGACAGAAGTTAATTTTGATCAGGGCTCAAAATGGCGGCTGAATATAAAATGGCGCCGTGAATGCTAATTTAAGACATACAATGTATGGATAACTCAGCTAAAGCATTTTTATTCCAACACCACCCGCCCCTCCCCAACCAAACCCTTCTGCTAAAATATGTTTCTGCTTCTCGCACTGCATGAAAGCAGTAGGGCACCGCTCCTCTGCCCACGTGGAGGAGCCGCCCCTGGCACAGGCACACCTACTCCCCTTGCTATCCCGTGCATGGATCTGGTGCCTCCTCCTTTCTCTTCGAAGTTGTCTGATTTGGAGTTCTCTGTTTTTGCACAGTTTTACATTCCATTTTGCTTGTGAGCACATTACTTTGTATTTATTTATGGATGTCCTTATTTTTTCAGCTTCTATAATACTTTCACCACAGGGATTAACAATAAATGATGCAAGATTGTGTAAAAGCATGAATGGAGTTCGACAAACCCACCTGTATGGACTTTGACACTTTTCCACAAAAAGTTGTAATAGTGCCCCTGGAAAATCATGGCAGGCACAGGACTCCAGGTGCAACATTGCACCTTCTGACCTTTGTTTGGCTCCCTTTTCCCCCTGTGTGGAATTGTAGATGTCCTACCTTACCGCAGAGTGGGCAGGGCAGCTGAATGTGCAAAAATAAAATGTTCTTGATTTGTGGGGAACACGTTGCCCCTGTGGTGAAAGCCCAAATCTCGATATGATTTGTTGCCCCTTCACATCTTCCACCATTTCCAGGGTGCAAAAGGATCGGATTTCAGTTTTTAAGTTCCCACAAACGTACAAGCTTGTGGGCGTTCACAGAGTTACAAGGTTAACCGTGCTTGTTCCACCAACGTCCCACCCCCTCATGGGATATATAGCACTGTGTATTTCTCCCACTAGTGGAGGGTAAATCGCTGTACTTAAGCCATTTACATCTGCCGGGGTTCCCTTTGTGAGTTTGTGACAGGCGTAAATGTAGCTAAAAGACTTTGTGACTTGGGTACCTCGTGTTGAAACAATAGACATCCAGGACAGTCATGGTAAAACCAGATGTGACAAACCTTAAAAGTTCAGAGTCAGTACCTGTCCACAGCCAGAAGGCAGGAGTAAAGGACCAGGTGGAGTCAGTACCTGTCCACAGCCAGAAGGCAGGAGTAAAGGACCAAGTGGAGTCAGTACCTGTCCACAGCCAGAAGGCAGGAGTAAAGGACCAGGTGGAGTCAGTACCTGTCCACAGCCAGAAGGCAGGTGTAAAGGATCAGATGGAGTCAGTGCCTGCCCACAGCCAGAAGGCAGGAGTAAAGGACCAGGTGGAGTCAGTACCTGTCCACAGCCAGAAGGCAGGAGTAAAGGACCAGGTGGAGTCAGTACCTGTCCACATCCAGAAGGCAGGAGTAAAGGACCAGATGGAGTCAGTGCCTGCCCACAGCCAGAAGGCAGGAGTAAAGGACCAGATGGCGTCAGTGCCTGTCCACCGCCGGAAGGCAGGAGTAAAGGACCAGGTGGAGTCAGTACCTGTCCACAGCCAGAAGGCAGGAGTAAAGGACCAGGTGGAGTCAGTACCTGTCCACATCCAGAAGGCAGGAGTAAAGGACCAGATGGAGTCAGTGCCTGCCCACAGCCAGAAGGCAGGAGTAAAGGACCAGATGGCGTCAGTGCCTGTCCACCGCCGGAAAGCAGGAGTAAAGGACAGGATGGAGTCAGTACCTGTCCACAGCCAGAAGGCTGGAGTAAAGGACCAGATGGTCGAGTTCCAAGGAGTCCATAAAATAACAACAGATCCATCCATTCCCAACGTCAATTCCCTATTATGAAACAGGAGAGGGAAGATGACATCAAGGAGGGGACACGATGACAAAAGCCCTAGAACTCCGCGCACTCGTGGTTGTACCGGAGGGACCATTAGCAGTGACATTGACATCACAGAAAACCTCACATGAACAATCATAAACCATGGCTAGACCAGATGGCCAGGGCCACAGAGTGACCGAGCCTCCAGGCTCGAGCAGTGACACCCCAACTTTACCAGCTGCACGCTCACACTATAGATCTTCAGGGATTTTAAGACAAGACCCGCGTGCATGAGAAGGTCAAATACTTTTTCAGAAATGTATAGCTCAAGCAAATACTTTACTTTATGATCTCTGAGCATATCTGGTAATGTGCTCATTGTCCTGCGGTTGGGGAGGAAACCACGTTAGCTCGTTTTTAGGATTTCTTACGGTTGATGTGCAGCTCCATTGTATTATTTCCACAGACATCTCTGTAGCTTGTATGATACAGGCGACCCTTGTGCTAGAGAATAATAGGCGTTGATGGCTGCAGCTTGGAGTTGCTGCTTTAATTAATTAATTAATTATTACGTCAGACTTGATTGCTTTGTGTTTTTTTTTAGATTTATGTTTTATAACTGTGTTTTTTGTTGATCAAGTTCTGCTGGTTTCATTATGGTGTCAGTAGGTGTGAAAATCCCTTTCTGCGTTGTGTAGTGTGTAAAACTGGTGTGGTGAGAGTTGCTGTATTTTCACTTTGTAAATGTTTAAAAAGTGCTATTCAGGCAGTTCCTATTTGCTCCTCCCCCTTCTCTGGTGTGCATATCTTCAATCAACTCTTGGAGGAGGTTGGTGCGAAAGGTCCATACATTTATTTAAGCTGTCTTTCATGTTTGAGGTTAGTTTTCATTCTTGTGGGTGTTATTATTCTTTTGAAGCTATCCTAATATTTGGCATTTCAAGGCTAAAAGCTTAATTCTTTGTTTTCGTTTGACAGTTTCCTTAGTTATCTGCGGAGACCTATGGAGTCCTAGTCAAAATAGAGGCAGTCTTTTAATAAGTGCCTTCGGGGTGCAACAGGTGTATGCGCCCACTTTTTGTGCCCCCTGGGTACGTTGGTATTACAGAAGGGGACAAAGATGCTTCCATTGCCTCTTCTATAGTACAGGTTGGGCTGGACCTACATTGTAGCCATGCCAACCTCAAGGCAGTTATCCCTCATTTGCTATGGTTTTCCGTGTGCACTTGTGTTAAAGGTTGCACTGACCCTTGTTGGTGTATGACCCTTCCTTTTTACACCCCATTTATCCAGCTACATGATTGTTTGATTGTGGTCAGATAGGTAGGTCTGTGAACTGATAGTGGATACCTTGATAAATTTGTAGGTATGTTAGTGGTCAAATTTGTGAATTTGCCCAGTGAGTCTCCTCTAGTTCTGCAATTATGAATTACAAGTCCTAGTTCTTTTCATACATGTACTATCATTCTTAGTTTGCTGGTGGTGTATAGGTTGTGGGTTCTGTTTTCTTGGACGTACTCATTTCTTTCATTGGAGATATCTGTTTCTTACACACTGATTACCCTGTATTAAGGTACCCCCTTTGTTTTGAAATAGAAGGTTCTCGGACTCGTTGGTGTGAAAGGCCTTCTTGTTAGGATAGGCTGAGTTGGCTAGTGGGCTTTATAATGCAAATTGATAAATGTCTGCCTTTTGGAGTTCCAGCTCAGAAATGTAAATCCATACATGATTCTGACATATTTTAAACGGTGTCATTTTCCCAACTAGTTACCTTTTGTGCAAAATGCTTACGACCCTTACCCAGTTGTCTTCGTCCTTTTTGGTTGTGTTTTTTAGAGTAATTGCCTCGTTTATGTAAATGTATTTTTGACTCATACATTTGTTGAGGTACCAAGCCATGTTTTATAGATGATCAGGATTTTGTGGTTTTGTCTTTTATTTTAGAGGTTTCTCCAAGGATCGGTGATTGCATTCCTCGTATATTACAATTACTGATGTTGAATGATGACATTGAAACCGTATTCTTTATTCCACAGTACCTACTACGAAACATGGGGCCATATGTAAGTCTGTTTTTAGCAGTTGGAAACGGAGAATAGGGCCATTTGCGACTGATAAAACGTCTTTTAGCATGTACCAACCTTATTTTGCGAGTCGGTAACCTATTACAGACTTGCAAAATAGGGTTTGCGAGTCGGAATTAGGAAGGGGCGTGCCAAGGGCATGCCTTCCTAATAGCAATTCGCAGGGGCATACATGAATGTTTTGCAACCAGAATGCATTTGCAAAACATTCATATTTTACCGACTCCTTGAAGGAGGTGGTAACCCATTTGCAAATGTGAAGGAGTCCCCAAGGGATCCCTTCCCCTTTGTGAATGTGGGCATCAACATTTTTTAAGAGCAGGCAGTGGTCCCACGGACAGTGGCGGCGGAGGAGCGTCGCCCCACTGCTGCAAAGTAGTGAAAGAAAGAACAAATACAATGATAATAACTCCAGGTTATTATCATTGTATTTGTTCCTGCTGCGCAGCTTTGCGGGGCGGGTGGGGCTGCTCTGCCCTCAGATCAGGGGAGGAGTGGTTTGCCCACTCCAAGTGCGCAATGACTGTTTGGTCGGCCCTCTGGGCTGAATTACAGCCTGTGTGGAGAACATGCCCAGGCCCTCATTCCCTGGCTGAGCACCGATTGACAGCGCTCAGACCAATCACAACACTTTATTGCAGTGTTGTGATTGGCTATGGGGAGGGAGCCTGGCTGCGTCCTGTTCCGGCCCCGGAGACGAGAGACTGAGACGACGTGCGGTGTGGTAGAGCAGTGAGAAGGTAAGTTTTATTACTTTTTATTTTTACATCACAACCTCCCCTCCACCCCCCTCACCTCGCACGCCCCGCCCCTCCCAATTCGTGCCGGCCGCTCCTGCCCATGGACCACTGCCTGCTCTTAAAAAATGAAAAGGTGGCTTTTCATTTATTTTTTTTTAAATGCCTCCCATTTTCCTTTAAGAAAAACAAGCTCCATTTCCATTAAAAAAATTGCTTTATTTAAAAAGCAATCACAATCATGGTGCTGACCACAGCAGGCCACCATCTCTGTGATTACAGGCCATTCGCAATGGGTGGCAAATTGCGACCTACATCATGAATGTTGATGAGATAGGTCATTTGCGACCCCATTGGAAATCGCTAAATGTGTCTGAGACACATTAGTACATCGCATTTTGCGAGTCCCTAATTGCGAGTCTCAAAAAGTCGCAATTAGAGACTCGCAAAATGAAATGATCGTACACCTCGCCCATAGTGAGACACTCATTTGATTAAGTGTTTAGTTCTTGACTTAGAACATGAAAGGCATCTATTCTTCTGTGGCTTAAACAAGCTATACAGATTGAGTCCGTTTATTCCACAAGGCTCTGGTCATTTTGATAAGCCTTTGGGTATTTTTTCTGGTTCAACCAACTTATTCCATCCATCAAAATCTTTATTCAGAATAGAAATCCATAAAAGAGCACAGAACATATAAATACACTACTACTAATCAAAAAATGTAAATATACCTAATGAAAATGATTAAGTTACAATTTAAAAGTACATAGTGGTCTGTGCAGTTCATGATTTACAAACAATAATAAATAACATAATTTAAAATACATAATTCATTATCCTAGTGATAGCAGACATGATCATAAGAAATATGAGCCAAGAATAAAATGACATTTAAATAATGTTAAGAACAGTCCATCCCTGAACCACTCAAAATGCATAGATGAAATATAGGAGACCATAGAAAAGATTCTGCACCCTGCAGACATAATCCCGTAGTTTGACGGCTAGGTAGAGTTAGGGCTCATCCTTATTCAGTGATATAGCTATTAGGAGGCTAGCCTTTTATTCCTGAGACTCCACATGTTCAGTAAAAAGCGAGAGACAGCAAAAACGACAGAAGGTCCTACATCACTTCTAAGGACTTGGATCTCCGTGCCACAGCTTCTGAACCCCAAATTGCGACAGAGTGGTAAAATCAATTTCCTTCTAAACCTGCCATAAGATTTACAAAAGATTAGAAAATGGACGATGGTTTCGGATACCTTGGGATAAAAGCTGATGTTCTTGTCTGAAAAGAAGGAAGCATGCGACCATTTGGCTGTGACTGACTGTAGAGGCAGTATCCCAAACCAAAATTTCATGTCAAGAGTTATCAATATAACCCTCTGCAAAGTAGCTAGCTTTGTGGTATAGGAAGGCAGTGGTGAGGGAACCCATATTAGCGGAGTCCAGTGCTAAGTTATCAACGTATTGCCAGCACAAGACTTGAGCATTTTTTTTGACAACCCTAGAGCTTCCTTGGAAGTGAGCCACAGCTTACCACAACCCATCTCACTCAACTGCTGTTGAACATATCTTAACTGGGAAATTCTGGAAGGACACGGACAGCCTCAAATCATCCCCCAGATCTTGCTGGTATGGCGTCAGTGCTGGGGAAGCCCAGATGCTGCACCAAACAGGAGTGGTCCAAGGTCCACTTTTTTGGAGAGCAGTTTAAGACCCACATCAAGCCGGAAGGAAGGTAAGAAGGTGCTTGCAGGAAGGTTGGTGAGGAGACGCAAGAATCTATTCTCTACCTTTTCCAAGCTCACAGTGTCCATGCTACCCCACAGTTCCCCACCACAGAGAATAGCTCCTAATGTTTGAAGATTATAGATTTGCAGTGGGGTGGAGATTGGGCGAAAAGGAGAACCATGATGGGACCTTATATTACCCCTATGTTTTGCTCCATCTTGAGTCTAAACGTGTGTATGTGTGGTAACCAGTCAAATTGTTCAGTGATCGTAATCCCTAGATATTAAAAAATGTGTACCCTCTCCAATGAGATACCGTTGAGAGACGGAGGGGAGTGAGCAGATGGGCAGGGGTTGAAGATCATATACATGGACTTGCATAGATTGATCTCCAGGCCTCTCCGTTTGCAGAAAACTCCGAATTGATCCAACAGCCTCTGAATCCCCATTGGAGATTTGGAAATCAAAAGCTTGTCATCTGCAAACAAGCAGGCTTGAACCTTCCTACCGGCGAGTTGTGAGGTGCTATTTTCAAACAACCCAAGCTGGGATACTAAATCAACGTATTCTTTTCTGTGATGCCAAGACAATAGGACTGTTGTGCGCATGGTCTATTGGGGTAGTGGTTGAGCAAGTTGGAGGCCTCTGTCTATTTGAGCTTTATGCCTCTATGGTGCTTTCCTTGTTTTTTTGGGGTCACTTTTATTTTTCTTCCTCAATATATTTGGTTCTCTTCTTGGTCTCTATTTAAAGTCTGCTGTTATTGTTTTTATTGCATCGAGTCATTCATCCCTTATATTTGTCGTATCTTGTTGTTTCCATTGTTTTTGTTAGTTGCAGTATTTGTCTTGTTTTTCTCCCATTTCTTGTTGGTGATATTGTTGTAGAGAATATCCATTCTCACCCACCCCTTCTTCCCTCTAACTTTCATAAGATCATAATCCAGGCTGTGAATACATCCAGAAAGAACTTTGCCAATTAATTATACTGGAACTTTCTCAAATAACTTACTAGGAAGCTTCGAATCATTCAAAACTTGGCAGTCAGGCCAATCCCAGGGCTTCCCTGCCATCTCTCTGCTATCCACTAAATTCCAGTGGAAAAGTGAATGCAGCTTTCCTGGGTGATTAGTGATGGAGCATCCTGATTTTATTAACCCCTTCCATGCGCACGACGGCCGGGAGCCGTCGTGCGCAACAGTGCTCGTGTGCGCACGACGGCTCCCGGCCATCATGGCACATGGCACCGGAAATCCCTCTGGTGCAGGCACCAGAGGGATTTCTTTTTCTCCCATGTAGCCTCGGGAGCTGGGGAAGAGCTTCCCCAGCTCCCGAGGCCCCCCGTTTCTGTGAAATGACGATCAGCGCGCACGTCACGCTGACGTCATTTCACAGAAACCGTAACTGAAATGAGCCTTTAGGCTCATTTCAGTTTCACTTTCTACGTGCTCAGGGGGCTATCTCAGCCCCTGAGCACGTAGAAAGATGGGAGAGGTATCATTGGAAAGGGAGAATCTCCCTTTCCAATGGTACCCTTCCCAGTGGATCCCTGCTTGGGGATCGCCCCAGGAGGGCGAGCCCCAAGCAGTGATCCACCACTAGACACCAGGGAGGGGGGAGCGGCCCCTTGGGCAAGGGCCTTTGCTCCCCCCCCAAAAAAATTTGGCCATATTCAGTCTTTCTGCCCCCCCTGGGGGGCAGATGGGGGCAGTAGCCCCCAATCTGTCCCCGCGGGGGGCAGAAAGCCCACTGGACGCCAGGGATTTTTTTGTGTGCAATTTCAATGAGGGTGGGGGCTGCCCAAAACGGGCACGCCAATGCCCCCACCCCCCTCCACAAACTACAGCCTTTCTGCCCCCCCGGGGGGGTAGAAAGCCCACTAGACACCAGGGATTTTTTTTGGAGTAATTTTAATTGGGTGGGGGCTGTCCAAAATGGGCAAGCCAATGCCCCCACCCCCGCCACAATTACAGCCTTTCTGCCCCCCTGGGGGCAGAAAGCCCCCTAGATGCCAGGGATTTTTTGGGGGCAATTCTAATTAGGGTGGGGGCTGCCCAAAACGTGCATGCCAATGCCCCCACCCCCCTGCCACAATTACAGCCTTTCTGCCCCCCCGGGGGGGCAAAAAGCACACTAGAAGCCAGTGATTTTTTTGGGGGCAATTTGAATTAGGGTGGGGGCTGCCCAAAACGGGCAAGCCAATGCCCCCACCACCCCCTGCCAAAATTACAGCCTTTCTGCCCCCCCGGGGGGGGGGCAAAAGCCCACTAGACACCAGGGATTTTTTTTGCCAATTTGAATCAGGGGTGGGGCTGCCCAAAACGGACATGCCAATGCCCCCACCCCCACCCGCAAAAATCCAGTCTTTCAGCCCCTCCGGGGGCAGAAAGCCCACTAGAAACCAGGGATCTTTTTATGTATTCATGTAGGGGTGGGGGCTGCCCAAAATGGGCATGACAATACCCCCCCCCCAGAGAAATTCCAGTCTTCCAGTGGCCCCTGATCTGCCCCCAGGGGGGGGCAACGCCCACTAGGCGCCAGCGATTACGCTGGCTTTTTTTTATGCGTGGTGGTGGGGGCTACCCAGAATGGGCATACCAATGCCCCCACCCCCCAAAAAATAGCCACAGTCTTTCTGCCCCCCTTGGGGACATATCGGGGCAACCCCCCCCGATCCCCCCCAGGGCGGCAGAAAGCCAACTAGGCACAGACTTTTTTTTTAGCAATGTGCCTACCTGTGGATTTTGGGCCCTAGCGCAGCTGGCACATAGGGAAACCTATCAAACCTGTACATTTTTGAAACCTAGACACCAAGGGGAATCCAGGATGGGGTGACTTGTCTGGCTCTCACCAGGTTCTGTTACCCAGAATCCCTTGCAAGCCTCAAACTTTGTAAAAAAAAAACACATTTTCCCCACATTTATGTGGTGAAAAGTTCTGGAATCTGCGTGGATCCACAAAATTCCACCCACCACGCGTTCCCAAAGTCTTCCAAGAAAAATTGTACCTTATTTGTGTGGGTAGGCCTAGTGCCTGTGACAGGAAACGGCCCAAAACGCAATGTGGACACACCACATTTTCACAGTGAAAACGGACCCCTTTTTTGCAAAGTGCCTAGCTGTAGATTTTGAACCTTAGCTCTGCCGGCACCTAGAGAAACCTCGCAAACCTATACATTTTTGAAAACTAGACACACAGGGGAATCCAGGATGGGGTGACTTGTCTGGCTCTCACCAGCTCCTGTTACCCAGAATCCCTTGCAAACCTCAAAATGTGTCCAAAAAAACAAATTTTCCTCACATTTCTGTGGTGGAAAGTTCTGGAATCTGCGTGGATCCACAAAATTCCACCCAGCCCGCATTCCCCAAAGTCTTCCGAGAAAAATGGTACCTCACCTGTGTGGGTGGGTCAAGTACCCGCGACAGGCAAGGGCCCAAAACGTATTGAGGCAACATCAAAATTGCCCATCACAAAACGACCTGGTTTTGCAAGGGGGGTCACCTGGGTTTTTGGCCCCGTGCTCGGCGGCCAGCTAGGGAAACCTACCAAACCGACACATTTCTGAAAACTAGGGTTGAAAACATGGTTGTTCGTAGACTAAGTCTAGATGCCGAGGGATACTAGTCAGACAGTGCTCAGCGCCAGGACACCCTTGGGTAAAGTGCGCTTTAAAAGCTTAAAATACAATACAATACAAATTTAGCTGAAAAATCACTTTTTCCACAAATTTTTGTGGGGGAAAGTTGTAGCACCACCGGGCTGACACAAATTTCCTACGACCCAGTGTTCCCCCAGGTCTCCCGATAAAAATGGTGCCTCACTCGTGTGGGAGGCCCAAGTACCCGCGACAGGCAAGGGCCAAAACTTATTGAGGCGACATCAAAATTGCCTATCACAAAACGACCTGGTTTTGCAAGGGGGTCACCTGGGTTTTGGCCCCGTGCTCGGCGGCCAGCTAGGAAACCTACCAAACCCACACATTTCTGAAAACTAGACACCCGGGGATTCCAGGGAGGTATGGCTTGCGTGGATCCCCCAACTTTTCTTACCCAGAATCCCCTGCAAACCTCAAATTTAGCTGAAGAAATCACTTTTTCCACACATTTTTGTGTGGGAAAGTTGTGGCATCACCGGGCTGACACAAATTTCCTACCACCCAGCGTTCCCCCAGGTCTCCCGATAAACATGGTGCCTCACTCTTGTGGGAGGCCCAAGTACCCGCGACAGGCAAGGGCCCAAAACGTATTGAGGCGACATCAAAATTGCCCATCACAAAACGACCTGGTTTTGCAAGGGGGCTCACCTGGGTTTTTGGCCCCGTGCTCGGCGGCCACCTAGGAAAACCTACCAAACCCACACATTTCTGAAAACTAGACACCTGGAGGATTCCAGGGAGGTATGGCTTGCGTGGATCCCCCAACATTTTCTTACCCAGAATCCCCTGCGAACCTCAAATGTAGCTGAAAAAAATCACTTTTTCCACAGTTTTTTGTGTGGGAAAGTTGTGGCATCACCGGGCTAACACAAATTTCCTACCACCCAGCGTTCCCCCAAGTCTCCCGATAAAAATGGTGCCTCACTCGTGTGGGAGGCCCAAGTACCCACGACAGGCAAGGGCCCAAAACGTATTGAGGCGACATCAAAATTGCCTATCACAAAACGACCTGGCTTTGCAAGGGGGGTCACCTGATTTTTTGGCCCCGTGCTCGGCGGCCACCTAGGGAAACCTACCAAACCCACACATTTCTGAAAACTAGACACCCGGGGGATTCCAGGGAGGTAAGGCTTGCGTGGATCCCCCAACTTTTTCTTACCCAGAATCCCCTGCAAACCTGAAATTTTGCTGAAAAAAACACTTTTTCCACACATTTTTGTGTGGGAAAGTTGTGGCATCACCGGGTTGACACAAATTTCCTACCCCCCAGTGTTCTCCCACGTCTCCCGATAAAAATGGTGCCTCACTCGTGTGGGAGGCCCAAGTACCCGCGACAGGCAAGGGCCCAAAACATTTTGTGATAGGCAATTTTGATGTCGCCTCAATACGTTTTGGGCCCTTGCCTGTCGCGGGTACTTGGGCCTCCCACACGCAGTGAGGCACCATTTTTATCGGGAGACCTGGGGAACGCTGTGTGGTAGAAAATTTGTGTCAGCCCGGTGATGCCACAACTTCCCACAGAAAAATGTGTGGAAAAATTGATTTTTTCAGCTAAATTTGAGGTTTGCAGAGATTCTGGGTAGAACGTTTGAGGATCCACGCACGCCATACCTCCCTGGAATCCCAGGTGTCTAGTTTTCAGAAATGTGTGGGTTTGCTAGGTTTCCCTAGGTGCCGGCAAAGCTAGGGTTCAAAATCTACAGCTAGGCACTTTGCAAAAAAAGGGTCAGTTTTCACTGTGAAAATGTGGTGTGTCCACGTTGCGTTTTTGGCCGTTTCCTTTCGTGGGCACTAGGCCTACCCACACAAGTGAGGTACCATTTTTCTCTGAAGACTTTGGGGAACGCGGGGTGGGTGGAATTTTGTGGATCACACAGATTCCAGAACTTTCCACCACAGAAATGTGACGAAAATGTGTTTTTTAACAAATTTTGAGGTTTGCAAGTGAATCTGGGTAACAGAACATGGTGAGAGGCCAGTCAAGTCACCCCATCCTGGATTCCCCTGGGTGTCTAATTTTCAAAAATGTATAGGTTTGCTAGGTTTCCCTAGGTGCCAGCAGAGCTAGGGTTCAAAATCTACAGCTAGGCACTTTGCAAAAAATGGGTCAGTTTTCACTGTGAAAATGTGGTGTGTCCACGTTGCGTTTTGGGTCGTTTCCTGTCGCGGGCACTAGGCCTACCCACACAAGTGAGGTACCCTTGTTCTCGGAAGACTTTGGGGAACGCGGGGTGGGTAGAATTTTGTGGATCCATGCAGATTCCAGAACTTTCCACCACAGAAATGTGAGGAAAATGTGGGTTTTTTTGACAAATTTTGAGGTTTGCACGGGATTCTGGGTAACAGAACCTGGTGAGAGCCAGTCAAGTCACCCCATCCTGGATTCCCCTGGGTGTGCAGTCTTCAAAAATGTATAGGTTTGCTAGGTTTGCCTAGGTGCCGGCAGAGCTAGAGTTCAAAATCTACAGCTAGGCACTTTGCAAAAAAAGGGTCAGTTTTCATTGTGAAAATGTGGTGTGTCCACGTTGCGTTTTGGGCCGTTTCCTGTCGCGGGCACTAGGCCTACCCACACAACTGAGGTACCATTTTTCTCGGAAGACTTTGGGGAATGCGGGGTGGGTGGAAGTTTGTGGATCCACGCAGATTCCAGAACTTTCTACCACAGAAATTTGAGGAAAATGTGTGTTTTTTGACAATTTGTGAGGTTTGCAAGGGATTCTGGGTAAAAGAACCTGGTGAGAGCCAGTCAAGTCACCCCATCCTGGATTCCCCTGGGTGTCTAGTTTTAAAAAATGTATAGGTTTGCTAGATTTCCCTAGGTGCCGGGAGAGCTAGGGTTCAAAATCTACAGCTAGTCACTTTGCAAAAACGGGTCAGTTTTCACTGTGAAAATGTGGTGTGTCCACGTTGCGTTTTGGACCGTTTCCTGTCGCGGGCACTAGGCCTACCGACACAAGTGAGGTACCATTTTTCTCAGAAGACTTTGGAGAACGCGGGGTGGGTGGAAGTTTGTGGATCCACGCAGATTCCAGAACTTTCCACCACAGAAATGTGAGGAAAATGTGGTTTTTTTGACAAATTCTGAGGTTTTCAAGGGATTCTGGGTAACAGAACATGGTGAGAGCCAGTCAAGCCACCTCATCCTGGATTTCCCTGGGTGTGTAGTTTTCAAAAATGTCTAGGTTTGCTAGGTTTCGTGTTGGACTTGGCCCTTTTGGCAGGTTCACCCCTAAACTTTTTGCCTGTCTCCTAGCCTTTTCCCTGTGTAGTGTTGGTGGTTTTAGGCCTCTAGGCACTTTAGCACTGTGGCCCAGTGTAAAGTGCGTGCGTTCTCGGAGTGCGTGTGGTGAGATTGGCCTGCCCTCCCATAGGCATGCATGGGGGATATGTGTGTCCATGGTAATTCCTGGTGTGAGAGGAGTGCAGGGGCGAGTTTAGTATATGCGAACTCGTGAGAATAAATGCTGTGCAATGGTGTGCGCAGATTTATTGTGACTAGTGGAGAAGTGCCACTTTTAGAAGTTGGCATTTCTGTGTGCTGTGTGTCTGCCTGCCTGATGTGGAGTGCATGTCTGGCTTGTGAGTGACAGGGGCAGGGTGAGTCAGCGCAGGGCTGAATAGAGAGATCTGCATCTACATGGGAGGGAGGAGTTGCACCTGGGACCTGAATAGGGTTGTGCCTTCCCTCCCCAATGCTGGCTCCGCCCCCTGTGGTGCGTCTGATGTCCCTAGCCTACCCTCTGAAAGGAGAGAGGAGCTGAGCAAAACAAAGTGCTCCAAAGCTCCCCAAACCAGTTCTAACTGGTATCCCCAGCCCTGTGCTGTGTCACAAAGGAAAAGGGCATATAAATATAGGGGCTGTGACCCCATGAAAATGTTCTGTTCTGTGCTTTCTTGGAGGGGACACTCTGCCAGGAGGAACCGCCGCGGGACCCAGCTGCTGTCTCCTGGGGGTCCCTGCGTGCTGGCCTGCCTGGCTGTGCTGTGGTCTCCCCAGCACCAAGGACACTCTGCTGTCTGGAGCTGTGGCTCCTAGCGCCTCTTGGGCGCTTTTATTTTAATTTGCCCAAGAGGAGAGGGCTGGGGCATCGCAGTGCGGAGCGTCCTCATCTTCAGGGGAAATCCCGACATGGGGATTCCCCCACATCACTGCCCAACGAAGCGGGTGCCCACCCCGCATTGGTGTGCACCGAGCGGGTGCCCACCCCGCATCTCTGCCTTTTTGTTTTATATACTCCGAGCGGGTGCCCACCCCGCTTTGGTATTTAGTTAAAACGGGAGCCTACCCCGTATTGCCCCCGCACGAAGGAATCACCGCCGCGGCCGGCGCGACCAGGAAGACAGGCACTTCCGCCTGACGGTGGGCGGGGCCGCGTGCCGCGAGCAGGAAGGAGGACGGGAGCCTACCCCGCCTCCGCGAGGCGCCGCTGAGCTGTCCCCGCGTCCAGCCTGAGACTGGAGAAGTCCCGGTCCCAGGAAGGGGGACCGGGTGAAGAAGCAAGGAGAGAGAGTGCGGCTGGTCAACGAGGCTCCCGTGAGTGTAGAGAGCCCCGCATGCTGCAGAGTCCTGAGGGGTCTACAAGACGGCCCCCGTGTGAGGAGAAGCCGCAAGAGGAGTCCAGAACAGCCCGGTGAGTAGGGCTGGTATGGCACATTGTTGGGGCTGTCCTGGCGCATTGGCGGTACCCTTTCCCCCGGCCAGAAGAGACCCGAGGAAGTCCCCAAAGAGCCCGGTGAGCGGGGCTGATGGAGGAGCCTTGGGCCGAGTGAGAGCACCCGACGGAGCCCAGTGAGCGGGGCTCCCAGAGCCCAGTGAGTGCTGATCTCGCCGAGAGTGGAGCCGTGGGGGTGCTCCCGAGGCACATTGAGTGCCCGTGCTTGTTTACCTTTCCCAGCTGCACCGCGAGAGCGCGGGCAGCTGCAACGTGGGGCCATAGTTAGCTCTTAAGAGCCCCAGTGGGGTTCAGTAGGCACAGTAGTGCCAGCCCCATTCTTTTCCTTGGGGGCATTTCATTTAGGGTCCCAGAGAGGGGCTCAGGGGCACGCTGGTGCCCGTGCTAATTTTCACAGCTGCCCAGCAAGTAGTGGGCAGCTGCCACGTTCAGGCTTGTGCAATTGCGCACTCTTATTTCGCTGCTTTTTGCAGCCAGCCCTGACATTCTGGACGTTGGGCATTTGAGCCCCTGGGAGAGGCCAGTTGGCCCAGGGCCAGTTTCAGTGTGTGCGCCCCGATTGGGGCACACTGTTTTTATGCCAATTATTATTTCCTAAGGTGTTTATGCTGGTGATGCCTACTGTAATGCCTATTGCGTAATGTGTGATGCTAAGGAGGGTTGGGCCTAATGTAGCTTATGCCTAAGGTGGTTCATGCGCAAGGTAGTTTATGCATCCTCTGTTTTACATTGCAGGATCTCATGCTAAGTTCCTAACTTTACCAGTAGTTACTGGTCGTGCGCTACATTTACTATTTGTGCTACATTTACCATTTGTGATTTGTGCTGGTTTGGACAGTGGCCCAATTGGCCCTGTCATGTGTAAATAATCCCCTGTAAATACTGCCTGGTGCCCGTTGGCACAGTGTACATTGTGTGATTATGATCTAATGTGGTTATTATAATACAAAGGCTATTTTTATATATAACCTTGTGTGGAGTTCCTTTTGTGGTGTGCCTAGTGTGGTGCTGCTGTGAGTGTGTGTTGCGCAAACGCTTTACACATTGCCTCCGGGATAAGCCTGACTGCTCGTGCCAAGCTACCAAGGGGGTGAGCAGGGGTTATCGTCGGCGTGTAACTCCCTCGCCCTGACTAGAGTGGTGGTCTCTGCCTGGCTTTGGCGCAAGCCTTAGCCAACCAGAGATCCCATTTCTAACATTTCCCTATTTGCCGGCAGAGCTAGGGTTAAAAATCTACAGCAAGGCACTTTGCAAAAAAAGGGTCAGTTTTCACTGTGAAAATGTGGTGTGTCCACGTTGCGTTTTGGGCTGTTTCCTGTTGTGGGCACTAGGCCTACCCACACAAGTGAGGTACCGTTTTCTCAGAAGACTTTGGGGAACGAGGGGTGGGTGGAATTTTGTGGATCCACGCAGATTCCAGAACTTTCCACCACAGAAATGTGAGGAAAATGTGGGTTTTTTGACAAATTTTGAGTTTGCTAGGGATTCTGGGTAACAGAACCTGGTGAGAGCCACACAAGTCACCCCATCCTGGATTCCCCTGGGTGTCTAGTTTTCAAAAATGTATAGGTTTGCTAGGTTTCCCGGCAGAGCTAGGGTTCAAAATCTACAGCTAGGCACTTTGCAAAAAAAAGGGTCAGTTTTCACTGTAAAAATAAAGTGTGTCCACGTTGCGTTTTGGACCGTTTCCTGTCACAGGCACTAGGCCTACCCACACAAGTGAGGTACCATTTTTATCGGGAGACTTAGGGTAATACAGAATTGTAGGGCAACTGTTATTACCTATTGACTTTTGATGCATTTCTGCCTTCCAAATGAAAGACTGTGTAAAAAGAAGTCATTTTGAAAAATGACCTATACGTCTCATGCTAGTATGGGTACTCACAATTTCGGAAATGTGCAAATATCTACTGTTTCTAAACTCTATATTTTGTTCCAATTTCAGAAATACATAGGTGTCTTTCATACCGATTTGTCCATGTATATATTTTCCCAAATTAATTGCTATATACCCGGAACATAATGAAAAAACATTGCAAGACGCTGCTCAGTTATTGGCTCTGGGTTCGTCGGGTTCTTGGTGAACCTACAAGTCCTATATATCCCCACAACCAGAAAGGTCTAGCAGATGTAACGGTATATTGCTTTCAAACAGCTGTCACAGTTAGAAGAAGTTACAGGTGAAAACATTGGCACAAATGGCTGTTTTTTTCAACTAATTTTCAATTTTTCCTATATTTAACTGTTAGTTTCTATAAAGAAATCTTGAAGGATCTACACAAATGACCCCTTGCTGAATTCAGAATTTTGTCTACTTTTCTAAAATGTATAGCTTTCCAGGATCCATTATTGCTTTCATACCCATTTCTACCATTAACTGGAAGGAGGTTGAAAGCACAAAAAATAGCAAAAATAGGCTATGCCCCAGAAAAATGCCAAAACTGTGTAAAATTTTTTGGTTTTCTGACAAAAGTCTGCTTGTCCCTGAAAGCTGGGAGGATGGTGATTTCAGCACCACAACCCTTTTTTTGATACCATTTGCAGGGAAAAAACCAGACGCTTTCATCTGTAGCCCTTTTTTTCCATTCCCCCCCCCCAAAAAAGATTTTAGCTGTATTTTGGCTAATTTCTGGGTTCCCTCCAGGGGAATCCACAAAACCTGGGTACCTTTAGAATCCCCATGATGTTGGAAAAAAAGGACGCAAATTTGGCGTGGATACCTTATGTGGTCAAAAAGTTACAGGGGCCTAAGCGTGAACTACCCCAAATAGCCAAAAAAAAGGCTTAGCACAGGGGGGGGAAAGGCCTAGCAGCGAAGGGGTTAAAGGCACAGAGCCAAATATTAGGCTTTCTTAACATGCTACTTTTAATATAGAAGCCCTGAATCACAAAAAACTCCGGGCCTGATTCACAAAGGGCCTCCACACTCATGGTGGAGGCCCCACAGTTGTGGGGGAGATTTTTAGCACTCGGAGCAGAGTCTCCGCAATGAGAATTCTCATTGCAGAGATTCTGCTCCGAGTGCAGAGACTCTCCCATGACTGAGGGGCCTCCTCCATGAGTGTGGAGGTGCACTGGGAATCAGGCCCTACATGTCCATTTAAACCCAGGGTCACAAACTACAGGTTTAGGGAATGTGGAACCACCAATCAGTCATGAGCTTGCCCTATGCATAGCAGTCACCAGGAAGTAACTGAGGCTTTTCTGGACGTGAAGACAAATTAAGGCGACATAAGCACCTTGCATGGACTATCAACAGTAGGGAAATTAGAACCGACAAGGCTTCTGTCTAAGAACAGGAGCCGGGCACCTGTAAATCATGCCAAAAGGAGTAAACGTTTAAATCTTACCAATATTTCAGTAACATATCTATGGCAGGAGGATACTATAAATGTGTGGCAATTGTGAATTAAAACATGAGAGAAAGATCTATTGACTACAGGTCCCAGTGATGGTTCAATGTTTGTAAAACTACTGAATGCAATCTCCTGTTGTGAAGGTACCTGGAGTACCCACCTCCCAACATGAACGCCAAAAAGAAACTCTTCCCTAGCTAACATTTGTTATGTTGACAGAACTACCAAAGTGCCTTGCCAACCCTACCAACTTTTGGACTTGGCACTTCCCAGATGGTTTATGTATTGGACTGCAGAAATGTTGTCCATCTCTAAAGGTATAGTTAAATATGTCTTGTCCTTGATGAAATTGATGGGCAAAGGAGCTTGCAAAAGATCTGATCAATTGATATGCACTGACCATTAATTTCAGATTATGTTCCCCAGTTGAGTATTGATCTCCTCTCCACAGACTGGCATACAACTAAGGCTAAATGGTACCACCATTCTAAGCAACCCAGTGGTCTTGCCACCATGTCATCTCTTTGAGTGTCTTTGTCTAAGGGTAGTCTGTCTCTAAAGAGAGACCCTTGTTTAAATGTCTGATCTTGAGACATTAGAGTGCATTGTAATGAAGAGGTCATGGAAATATGACAAACAATGCCAAAAGCCCTACTTTCAGATATGTAGTTGTTGATTTGGAAGAGGGGCCCCATGCCAACCCAGTAAACCCACTCAGGTTAGGTTAAACACCGTTCTGAAAGAATCTGTGCTGATCCCCTAGTAGCTTTGGCACAAGCAGCAGGCAAATCCCATAGAAGTGCTTGTTAAGTTCCAGCTGTATCAACAATTTCAAAGTAAAGAATACAACACAATAACAGTCCCAAACCAATTAATAGAAATAGAGAACATTTTAATGAGCAAAAAGGCGCTACAATCATCAAAACGGTTTAGATGAAGCAGAGATATGATTTTTAAATGTTTAAGGTAAAAAAAGGCCTAGAAAATGTCAAGCACTAGGAACAATAACAGGTTTAGTTGGGCTGGGATCTAAGTGCAATTTCAGGCCGACTCCAATGGAATGGAGGTCGGTACACCAGTGGGACTGGGGCTGCTGTGAAACCTTATTCTGGTCAGTCCTGTGGGCTCTAGCTCCCCAGTGCAGACTTCTGGGCACCAGGTCTCTCTCCAGCCAGGTCTCATGTGGAGTCTAGTCTTCTTTAGTCAGCTAGGCCATCTTGGAGCCAGGAGTCCTTGTGCTTTTTGTGTCCCTGAAACAGGTAAACAGGTGGCCAACCACTTGACCCTTGGGGAGCAGTTCCACACCACGGGTGCCAGCAAGTTTCAGGGGGTTCTTGAGTGAATACTTCTTCCAACAGGAGCCAGGAGTCAGAAATGAGGAGTGTTCTTCCAGCTGGGCCTTATTTCTTCAGATTCAGACTTCCCATGTCCCAAAATGTTCTCAAATGTTTCCCCCTTGTGCAGAGGTTTTTAAGACAGCAGTGGAAAGATTATAAGGTATGCACCTCTGCTCAATCTCAGGGTGACACATAATCCCTCTAACCTAGGCCCCAACCCTCCTACTCAGCATTTTGAAACATTTCAACACAGAGAATAGAAGTGGTCTGCTGAAAGACCTCTCTTTCAGCCTAGCACTACACCCATATCTGCCACAGCCTGGTCCCTTCCCTCTAAAACTTCAAAGGAGATTCCCTTCTGTATGGCTGCAGAGATCTGGCTTTTTGCCTTTGTTTCTGTGGGAGTGAGGCTTCTCAGGCCAGGTGTAGTGTGAAAGCTAATTAGAGCATGCAGATTCCGTCCCCACTCTCTCCTCTGCTAGGAACAGGCCTAATTACAAACTAATGGCCCTATTTTGTGAAGAGGCTTTTGATCCTCCAACTGGCCAGCAGAGTAGTTAACTTGGCCCAGTAAACAGAAACAACTAAACGGGTTTATACCAAATCAAAAGGTTTACCCCAAATTAAAAGACCTATTCTGAGTCAATTTCTACCTTCATGCCAGTTTCCATTCAGCAGTTTTTGCTTTAGCAGTGAGCAAACAGTCCCAAGGGGATTCAAATGAGAAATTATACTTTTGTGTTATTCCCACTATTACTTTATGCCTCACCAGTGGCGCCGGCATTGCTCACGGGTGGCGGGGCGAGTGTCACGAGGGAGTGCGGCGGGGGAGTCGTGCAGGGGGAGGAGTCGCACGCGAGGTGGAGGCTTGTTTAGTGCATATTATAATAAAAATAACGTACCTTGCCGTCGGTCCCGTGTCTCTGCTCCTGCTCTCCTCGTCTTGGAACAGGAAGCCCCACTGACCAATCACAACGCTGCAATGCCGCATTGTGATTGGTAAGCACCCAGGCTCTCCTGACCAATCACAACGCTGCAATGCAGCATTGTGATTGGTCTGAGCGCCCTGACACGGCGCTCAGCCAGGCGCTGGAGAAGTGGGCATGTTCTCCATGCAGGCTGTAATGCAGCCTGCATGGTGAACAGGGAAAGTGCACCTGACTGGTTTTGCCAGCCCGAGAGGGCCGACCATTCATTGCGCACTTAAGAGTGGGCAAACCACTCCTCCCCTGCCCTGCCCTGCTCTGAGAGCAGAGTATCCCCGCCCGCCCGCCCGCAAAGCAGCACGAAGCATAAAATGATAATAACACAAAGTTATTACCATTTTATGTTTCGTGCTTTGCACTTCTCAAAAGCAGTGGGGCGACGCTCCTCTACCATAGCGGAGGAGCCGCCACTGTGCCTCACCCTCTTCATTAATTTGCAAACAATTGGAAACAAACAACCTTGTTCAACAGACTGAAAGTCTATAAAATTCAATGCAGATTCATCAAATGCACCAAGTATTTGTGAAAACACAGCTATTCATGAAATGAACCTTTTGAACCCTATTTACGCACGATATACTGCAGTGTTCCACCCCATGGTCCATCTTACAACTACAGGAACTCTTTGGTCCTTGCTTCTGGACAAATTGCCCCTGAGACCAACTTCTTATTGGGTCTGCTTTCTGGCTGGGATTTTGGAGCTTCGTGCTGAGCCTGTCCTGCGCTCTCTGCCCTCTCTCCTCACTCCCAGAACCCCCCAGACTGATACACCCAAACTTTAAAGACCCTGAATTTGCTGCTCCACAGCTGTAACACAAACATAGACATAATGGAGGATGAGAATGACAAGTTAGCTTTTAGCTACATCCCAGCAGGGCTACCTTAAAATTCCATCCTTCTGGGTTGAATAGAAACAGTGTAGTTGATTTGGTCTTCGGAAACATTCGTTTAAAAAAAAGCTACAAGACAGTAGCTACAAGCAATGTAAAAATGTATTCAAATATATCAAATTTCCATTCTAATGATCAAATTGGAGACTAAAGCGAGTTTATGGAGTTGAAATGTGCACTGATGTTTACATGTATTAACTGTCTCAATATAGCTACAGCTTTCAGGCACTGTGACCCCTCCTTTAATGGGCTCTTATTGAAGACCTTAATAATGAACAAGGATTTATTCTTATTCAAAAACATAAACAAAAAATGCAAGCTTCAGGCAAAGTCGCAAAACTTTCAGATCTTTTCTCTCGAGCCCCATTAAATGATGGGTGACTTGGGTGGTTGGTGCAATGATATCTAACTCTCCAGGGCGCGCGCAACAGGCTCAGCTGCATCCTCTCTGCCCGTGGCATGATTTGTTGAGTCAGGCGGCCCATGGCTAGGACTGCCTGCCCTAGTCATACATTTATAGTGAATACCTGTGTGTAGGAGTTCTGGAGAAACCAGCACCATATGCATCTTGCTAGGCCTTACTCACAGGTTAACTTTGCTCTGTACAGCGGGTTCCTTTCAGTGCCGCATAACGTAACATAGCATCCTGTGATGTCACTAAGAGCGGAAACGCTCCTCCTCATCTCCCGCAGCAATACGGCAGTTGCCGATGCTTTGGCTCCATACCAATTGGCGACCTTTCTGGAGACTTGTGGTGTGGGACAGCAATGTGCTTGCTTCATTCATTCATTCATGTAATAGGGATCTTGGCAGCTAGTAATGTCGACACTGTGCAGCTCAAGGATAATACCAATAATACTAGTAAGTAACAGCTCTGAATGCAAAATAAAATAATAAAAAATGCCCTAAATGAACTTTTCCAATAGACTGAAGAGCCTGCTGTGTGCACTATGCATTGCCTTAGCGGCTGCTGAAGTGGAGGGCGTCTGAGGACACGCGTCTCGTGCAGTGACCTGGGACGGCACCCACCCTCCATACCCTGCTTCTCCATCAGCGGGTGAGATTCACGGCTCCCATGTCGTTATGGCTGGTATCGTTGGACCGGGTCGATGCTGCAAGGGAGATTTATCGCTCATGAGCTGCCACCGCTTCTGCGCCTCAGGAGCAGAGCGGCACTACATCACACCGAGGCCTCATACCTTGTCACCACACGATGATAATGCCAGAGAATGTCTCCTAGTATTAAAATAATGCAACCCAGGAATGCGCGCATGCATAGAGGCCAGTAAGGTAGATCCGTTGGTTAATACATTTGCTGCTAGCCACTAGTTCGAGCAAGCAAATTAACTTTAGGTATTTTTTTTTCTTTTTGCTTGGGACTCGCTTGTCTGTTGTACTGTATTAAGGGCAAACACATCAAGCTGATGGACAGAGTGCTGAAACTTTTCAAACACTCACCCCCAGTCTAAAGATCTTGGTTAAATCCATTGTTCTGTTGCTCACCATGGCACCCCAGTTTGGATCAAGCCATATGCAAATCAGTCTTGACCCTGTTCCCCATGGGAACAGTCCAGCCCCAACTTCCAGCACATGTCCTCCCTGGACCGGAAACAAGCATACCGTGACCGGTTTCAGGGTATCACCCCTCTTCAGCCAGGCTAGCTTGAATCCAGTGGCATAGCGAGCAAGGGACCCATGTCTGGGCATACCAATGGCCACTTAGGGCGAACAAAGCAAACACAACAAGATGATGGTCGGAATGCTGAAACTTTTCAAAACCTCACCCCCCATTCAAAAGATCTGGGTTAAATCCATCATTCTTTTGCTCACCATGCCATGCTAGTTTGGACCCAGCCATATGTATATGAGTCTTGGCCCTGCTCCCAATGGGAACAGTCCAGCCTGAACTGCCAGGCCAAGCTAGCCTGTCTGATATGGGGTGATGGCCTAAAACCGGTTCCACGATGATTGTTTCTGGTCCAGGGAGGACCTGGCGTGGCTGGACTATTCCAATGAGGAATAGGGTCAAGACTGATTTACATATGGCTTGGTCCAAACTGGGGTGGCATAGTGGGCAAAAGAACGATGGATTTAACCCAGATCTCTTGACTGGGGGAGGATTTTTGAATCATTCAGCATTCCGTCCATCATTTGTTGCAGTTACACTTTTCGCCCTAAATGGGACGGGTATGCCCAGATGTGGGTCCCTTGCTCACTGTGCCACTGGATTCAAGTTAGCCTGGCTGATGAGGGGTGACATACTCCGAAACCGGTCCCAGGATGCTTGTTTCCGGTCCAGGGAGGACCTGGCTTGGCAGTTCGGGCTGGACTATTCCCATGAGGAATAGGGTCAAGACTGATTTGCATATGGCTGGGTCCAAACTGGGGTGGCATGGTGAGCAAAAGAACGATGGATTTTGCTCAGATCTCTTGAATGGGGGTGAGTGTTTGAAAAGTTTCATCATCTTGTTGTGGTGCTGTATTAAGGACCCTGATAACCAAAATCTTTCACAGCAAGGCAGACTTCCTGTAAGCCCTACCAGCGTGCTACAGCTATTCTGTTGTGGAAGAGGAAAGATAGTTTGCAGTCCATGCCCATCCAGCTCTTGGTCGCTTTGCTGAAACGGCCAACAAAAGGGCCAGTAATACACTATGCTGCTTAATCATGCATGACATCACTGACCATACCACACTTAACACCATTATCTGCATAAAACAGTCAGCTATGATTCATGACATCACTAAGTACTGAAAGGAGCATGCACTGTCTCAAAAGAAATGCATAGGACTTGGTGAGTCGTCTTCTCTGTATGTGCATGAGGCGGACAGTCTAATTCCTGTACCAGAAACTAAGGTGTCCCTTTAAGATAGCCCTTCTTCCCACTGCTTTTTAACGGAGTCACCTAGGAATCAAAAGTAGGCCCGGGTATTCCAAAAAAAGTGGTGCACCTATGCAGATCACACATTTTTGCAAAACACTGCTTGATTAGTATCAGGGGATGTATTGTTGTAGGAATGTGCAGTAAATCAAGCATTTTAAAGCTTGTAGGACCAATAGTGTGGTCAGGGTTAGAAACATTGCAGCTCTGAAAACTGAATACTTGAAGTCTCAGCACCTCACACAAGTTAGTAGGATGCCCTCTCCCAACCAACCGTGTCCTGGACTCTGATTATCACATAAATCAGAAATCTAGTACAAGGCCAAGGGGAAAGAGGTTAGCTCGGGATGTATGGAAACAGAACTTATGCTGACAAAAAGATAAAGAGCTGCTCTGAACTTCTTTATCTGGTGATGACTCACAGCAGGTAATTTCAGAGGATAGATCCTGCAGTGACAAATAGTAAAGAAACTCATTTTACAATCACCCATAAACATTTCCACCAAACAAATTGAATCTAGCTTCATCACAAATTCTGGTCTTTTCCTTGAAAGTGTAGTTTGTGTTGTTTGGAATGGCTCTTTCATCCCAGGTTCCAATTCCTGCGATCTAATTCATTGCACATTGTGTCAGAGAGGAGGGTTGTATGATGTTAAAACACATGCATTTACAATGCATGCCTTTACCATGCAATGTCTTTACAATGAAAGGTATGTATATTTAAGGTAACTTAAACACACACGTGTATATATATACATACATATATACATATATATATATATATTTTTTTTTTTTCTTCACTTAAAAAAAACCAAAAGTAACAGGGACAATATAATTAGGAGATAGAATTTAAAAAGCCTTAGAAATTTACTGAAAATAAAACAAAGGTTACAGGGATTTTATAGTTAGGCTCAGATTTTACACACACAAAATTATAGAAATTCAGAATTTATAGTTACCTGAGCTAACTATCTTACGCAGATGCAATGCACTGCTTATGACCTCACATATTACATCAATCATGACATGGTCAGTAACATCACTGATGACATCTCAAATTACATCACTGATGACATCATCCAGTGAGCGTGTTTCGTAAAAGTTTCTGATACTTAAAGATATATACTAAGCTACTGCATAAGTTAAATTACTATTCTTTCTGTACTACTAATGAGTGACACTATTTCTAACATATGTCATCTGATCTATAATCCAGTTTTTAAAGTGGGTTTACTATTTATCAGTGAACTAGCCTCTACACTGACATATTTCCCTTGCTGATGTATGTGTACGGTAGTGCTTTGCGACAATCTAAGGTGTTCAATGAGACTTCACGCCACAGTGATGGCTGAGAATAGTTATGTTTTATGACATACTGACCAGTTTCCTTAGACCTCTCTCCTTTGTGATGAATGACAGTAGTAGATTGCAATAAAATTATCTGTTCACTAAGACCTTTCTCTAGGGTGATGGCTCGGTGTAGTAGACACTTACAACAGACTGACCTCTCTCCTCACACCTTTCACCAGGATGAAGAATAATTGTATTAGTTGTTTGTGACACAGTGGCCTGTCCGCTAAGACCTCTATGCTGGTTGTATGTTGTAGTGGTTTGTGTAAATCTGACATTTGCACTAAAACCTCTTTCCAGGTTCATGAATGGTGTTGTGGTGGTTTGTAATACACTAGCCTATACGGTTAGACGTTTGACTTTGGTCATTAGTGTTTAGAGTAGTGGTTCAAAAGAGACAGGTCTGTCTGCTAAGAAATGTGTCTTACGTGATAAGTGAGTGTAGTAGTTGATAAGGTTACTGTGAGCTCTGTGCTGTACATCTCTCACCTGTGTCGTCTTCTTATTTTAAAACAATTTACATGGTATTTTATGAAACATATTGAAGTTTACTTTGCTGGATGATGTCATCAGTGATGTCATTTGATATGTCACTGACCATGTCATGAGTGATGTAATATGTGAGGTCATAAGCAGTGCATTATGGGGGCGTAAGTTATAGTTAGATCAGGTGTAGGAAGGTGGAATCTGACTACATGGTTGCCCCCACTTTTTTTCTGGTGTTTTGATGGTTTTTGACTTAGTTTGGCTGGGAACCTGCTATTCAGGTCCCCAGCCTATCTGCTTTCTCTTATAAATTGATTCCATGTACTTTAGGTACATCACAGATTGGATTCTGGAGTGCCCTTATAAGTCCCTAGTATATGGTATACTATGTACCCAGGGCATAGGTACCCCAGAGGCCTACCAGGGGCTGAAGCATGTATTGTGCCACCCTTGGAAGGCCATCCAAAATGCCACCACAGGACTGCTACTGCAGCCTGAGTAAGGTGGTGCATGCACCCCTTACAGAGATATAGGTTCACTATATCTCACCTAACACTGCACATAGAAACCTATCAGTCACCCCTATGGCAGGCCTTTTCAATCCTGAAGGCAGGGTGCTTGGTTATATGTGAGAGGGTGCCCATGCATGAGCAGAGCCCCTCTGCAGCCTTCGGAATCTCCTCTCCGGGGTTGTCTGTGGTGCAGCCTGACCATATACTCTTAAGTGCATTATATCTAAACGGTAAATGCTAACTTTGGGATGGCTGCACGGAAACATGTCGTGTTTGGTGTCAAACACCTTGGAATCATACCCCCACACCAGTAACTGGTGTGGGAGTATGATCCCATCCTTCTAGAGGGAGAGACATGACAGCACCGGTATACCCGGTACCAACTAAACAGAGCCTGGCATCACAAAATGGATGCTGCAGCCACAGACACGAGTCTGGCCTCCTGCTGCTGACCGAAACTCCGGCAGGGGAGGCCTGGACAATAGGTTTCCTGTCACAGGGAGGTGTTACCACCTCCCAGACAGACCTTAGTGGATTGGGGCTGGGTGGGTGCACTCTCTGAGTGCTTTGAAGTCCTGCACTGGGGGCACATTTGGTGTCCTCGTGCATACCCCAGTTCAAACCGGTTGCAGGGGCTACCAGCCCCTGCTCTGGCGTGAAACTGGACAAAGGAAATGGGTGTAGCCACCCCTCTTTCCAAACCCTCCCATAGGTGGGTCCCCAGAGTTAGTCCAACCCCCTTCTTTAGTATAAGTAAGGGAACCCTGGCAACAGGACTTTAGATATCCCTGGACGAAACTCTGAAGCTGAATCCTGGAACTTCGACGCTCTACTAAAGACTGAAGAAATCTCCCTTGGGGTCAAGGAATGACTCCCCTGCTTGGCAGGCACCAACAAAGCATTTGCTGGTCTGCATCTCCGAAGCTCCCGCCGGACTCTGAAGTACTTGCAGCCCAGGAAGAGGATTTCCAGACATCTCAGAGGCTGACCCGAGTCCCCAGCAAGGCTGAGACCCGCAGCCCTCGTGAGTAGCGTGGAACCGGACCTCCTGGTCACCGTGCACATTTGCTAGTGCATTGACTTCTCGACGACTCTTGAAGTCCTGCTTTGGGTTACTCGTAGCCCAGGCCCCGAGCACCATTTCCTCCGAAGATTGTGAGCCTACACTCCACGAGTGTTCCGTGGGCCCGCTTCCTGCATTTCCGCTTGGGGCTCCTTTGCGATCCCTGGTCCGTCAACTGGTGGGTCCCTGTGAAGGCTACTCTTATTTTCTTTGGGCGTTTCTGGTTGCTCCAGGCGTGCCCCAACTCCCCACCAAGTGGTGAGTCCCTCAGACCTTGCTGGTCTGCTCCGAAGCATCTTTCTCCTTTCTGCATGGGTTGCTGTTGCCAAGGCTTGTTGTGTTCAATCCGGACACCAACGCTGCAGCACTCGACATCCTTCGTGGGACAGCTCGAATCTAGCTCCTGGTCATCGTCAACGCCTCTTGGTCCTCGTGGCTGAAGAGTCAAGCTTCACCTCTTTCACCTGAAGCACCCGACATCGGTGGGCATTCGACTATCGTGCCCCTGGTCACTGGCAAGTGACCCAGACTCTGTCCCCTCTGCTTTCAGGTTCTTCTCATCTTCGATCCAGGCTTGGATCTCTTCGGACACTTCGCATCTTCCCGGCAGCAGCACTTCGTGGCAGGCTGCCTTTGAAAACGACGACGCGACCCGACACCATTTGACACCTATGCACCCGGTTTCCCTGGGTGAGGTAACTCGAGTACTATGGTGCTCCCGTGGGTGTTGACCCTAGAACTGTCTAAGTCCAAGAGGGTTTGGTCCTAGTCCAATTCTAAGTGTCCCTAATCTCTAAAACGATAACCGCGACTTTCCCATAGACTTCAACGGAGCTCGCGGCTGTGTTCACACACTGCACACAGCCCCCGTGGGTCCCCTGTGTCAATACCTTGGGTGGTTCCTTGGGGTCCCAGTGATTCTACAGGCTCTAGGCCTTGTGTCTATTTAAGTCGTGGTTCTTATACCACTTTCTTAATATATGGTTTGGTACGCCCCTAGGGCTAATCGTATATTGTGCTAATTTACTGTGCTTTTTGATTTGTAACTTGTATACTTTGACCTCTAGCCTCATAAAGAGACTATTGGGTAGTGTTTAGTAATAAATACATATATTTTATATATATACCTGGTGTGGTTCTCCTTTCATTTGATCCTTCATGAGCTTATAACTGGTAAAACAAACAGCTTAACACTCCTTCAAGACTTAGCCTGAAGGCTGCTCTCCATAGCTACCACTAGGATAGCTTTCAATAAAGGTTGTCTTTAAACCTATCATCAATAAAGGTCGTTTGGACTGGTGCAAGGTGCCCACTATAACTAGTGGACAGCATATGCCAGGCCAACTTCTCACATCAGGTAACTATATCTGCTGAATTTCACTGGTTCTGTACGAGGGAAATCTGAGCCTAACTATAGGGTCCCTGTAACCTTTATTTTTTTCAGTGCATTTCTAAGGTTTTCTTTATTTCTATTTCCTAACTATAACGTCCCTGTAACCTTTGTTTTTTTAGTGAATTTACTATCCGCCCCTAAATCCTAAAAACACCCTTACCACCATAGGCCCCTACCCACCCCTAAACCTTAAAAACACCCTCACCACCCGATGCCCCTACCAAGCTCTAAACCCTAGAAACACCCTAACCACCCTATACTCTTACCCACCCTAAACCCTTAAGACACCCATACCACTCTATATCCCTTTCCACCCCTAAACTCTAAAAACACCCTTACGACCCTATACCCCTCCCCACTTATAAACCATAAAAACACCTGTACCGCCCTATATCCCTACCCACTCTAAACGCTAAAAACATCCTTACCATTCTATAACCTTACCCACCCCTAAACCCTAAAAACACTGTTAGCACCCTATACTATATATATATACATATATATATATGTGTATATATATATATATTCACTGAAAAAACCATAGGTTTCAGGGGCGTTATAGTTAGGAATTAGCATTTAAAAAACCTTTCAAATTCACTGAAAAAACCATAGGTTTCAGGGGCGTTATAGTTACTTGGACATTGCACTCGTACAAAACCCGTGAAATTCCCCCGTTATAGTTAGTTCAGCAAACTATAACTCGCGCCACCCGCAATGGACTGCTGATGACGTCACATATTACATCACTCATGACATGGTCAGTGACATCACTGATGACATCACTGATGACATCTCTAATGACATCACTGATGACATCACTGATGACATCATCCAGTGACTGTGTGTTTCTGTAAAGTTTAAATATGTTTAATATATATAGGGAAAGGCGTATTGAAGAGTGAGTGGGTGTATAAGTGTCTGAATGGATGATTTAGTAGGTGCGTGACTGAGTCTATAAGTGAGTCATTAAACGTATCTTACTGAATGCATGGGTTAGTGACTAAACTGGGTGAATGTCTGTATCCGTCTGTCTGTTGCTGTGTAAGTGGCTGCATGGGTTTGTGAATAGCTACATGAGTGTCTATATGAGTTATTGATTGGTTGTCTGAGTATCTGTATGGGTGCCTGACTGTTTGTGTGGGTGGGGTGTGTGCGACTCTGTACATAGATGTGTGAGTGGGTGATTCACTGGGTGCATGATTTGAAGAGTGCGTCTGTGATGGACTGCTTGTGTGGGTGAGTGTGTGTATGGGTGTGTTAGTGAGTGAATGTATATCTCAGTGGTACATGTGCGAGTAACTACATATGTAAAAGGAAGTATATATGTGTGTTAGAGTATTTAAAAGGCTATACGTGAGAGTGTGTGATTGTGAGAGTGGCTGTATGGATGCATGTGTGCTTGTATCAGTTATTGTATAAGAGCGTAAGAATGTGCTAGTATTTGTATGAGTTATTGAGCTGGTGTGTGTATAACTCTATAGGTGAGTAAATGGGTGTGTGATTAATTTTTTGCATGACTGACTAGGTGTGTGAGTACGTCTATGGATGAGTGGCGGTGTGTCAGTGTTTATATAGGTGTATGAGTGCATATGATAGTCCTGTACTGAGTGACTGTAAGTATGAGTGACTGTACGGGTGAGTGAGTGGATGTGTGTGTAGTCCTAACAATCAGTGAGTTGGTATGTAGTTATTGGTATTGGAGTGTCTATGGTTTTGAGAATGGCAGTCTGTAATTTAGAGTGGGTGTATCAAAAGTTATATTAGGGTCTGAGAAGATGCATGAAATTATCACATGGATGATGTCATCAGTGATGTCATCAGTGATGTCATTTGAGATGTCATCAGTGATGTCATCAGTGATGTCACTGACCATGTCATGAGTGATGTAATATGTGACGTCATCAGCAGTGCATTGCGGGCGCGAGTTATAGTTAGCTGAACTAACTATAACGGGGGAATTTCACGGGTTTTGTACGAGTGCAGTGTCCAAGTAACTATAACGCCGCTGAAACCTATGGTTTTTTCAGTGAATTTGAAAGGTTTTTAAATGCTAATTCCTAACTATAACGCCCCTGAAACCTATGGTTTTTTCAGTGAATTTCAAAGGTTTTTTAAATGCTAATTCCTAACTATAACGTGCCTGAAACCTATGGTTTTTTCAGTGAATTTCTAAGGTTTTTAAATGCTAATTCCTAACTATAACGTGCCTGAAACCTATGGTTTTTTCAGTGAATTTCAAAGGTTTTTAAAAGCTAATATTTAAGTGTATTAATAGTTATACTTATGTTTCTTGTACTGAATTTCTTTAGTTTTTTATATTTATTTGTAAATATATTATTTATTAAACAATATTGTATATTTTTATGTATTTTGCTAAAGAAAATATTTAATAAATTAAAAAGTAAAATATTGTATAATTTTTTTCTGTTATATTTTTATTTTAATATATTTGTATTGTTTAATTTTTAAAAAAATGTTTTTGGGGAATCGCGCACCGAAAGCGTACCGAACGCGGCGAATACGCATACCCCAGCCACCTATTTAAGGAACTCGTAAAGGATCCGCGTATGGTATGCGACGGGTGCGTGTTTCTAGTCACGTAACATACGTATATTACATGTGTGCGCGTTTGCTAAGCGACCGGTACGCGATTCCTGCTCCGGCTTATACGCGACACATACGAATTACCGTACGCGACGCTTGCGCGGTGGCAGGCCCCGCGTGACGTCAAATACGTGCCCGGGCGCGCAGGGTGCGCGACTCCCGCGAAATTTTTATATTGAAAAATAATATGTATGTGTCTTTAATGTACATATGAAGGTAAGAGATTATCTAAGGTATTCATAAAAAATATTTGGGGATTCGCGCACCCAACGCGTTTACCTTGGAGTCGCGCACCCAACGCGTTTACACCAGGGGGCCGTGCTGGGAGTCGCGCACCCAACGCGTTCACACTAGGGGCCGCGCTGAGCGGCGCGCTGGGTGCGCGACTCCTTATTTCACCGTAAAATTTTTGTTAGCTCCTACCACTAATTTATATTCTCCCGGGGACCCCATCCCCCGGGGCCTATACATAATAATGGAGACCGTGAGGGGAGCCCCAATGCCCCCACGGTCCCGCCGGCTCCCGCGTCCTTCGAGAGCCGGCATTGCTTTTCCACATGGGGAGCTGCTGACATGCAGCTCCCCGTGTGGAAAGCAATCTGCTTTGGATATTAGGCGAGAGCAGGTTTCCTGCTCTCTCTTCCAATATCCAAGCAAGTTTGCAATGACAGGACGGGAGCCGCGAGGCTCCGTCCTGTCATTGCAAACAGCAGTGTCCCGGGGTAGGCACCCGGGACACTGCAGGAGCCGGCCCTGGGGGTGGCGGTCCCCAGGGCCACCAGGGGCTCCAGGAGAGGGTCCGCGCGGCCCCCTCCCCACATCAGCAAAGCCCCGGGGAGGTGGTGGTCCCCGGGGCTTCGAGGGTCCAAAACGGACCCCCATTTTAAATTTTTAGTGCCCCGGGGAGGATGGCGGTCCCGGGCGTGTGGGGGCTCAAGCCCCCCACACAGGAATTTTTTTTTAAAAAGAAGCCCGGGGAGGTGGTGGTCCCGGGGCTGCGGGAGGGCCGAGTGCCCTCCCGCACCATTTTAAAATGAAAGCCCCGGGGGTGGCGGTCCCCGGGGCTTGGGAGGCCCTTGAGGCCCCCATACATAAATTTAACCCCCCACCATGCCCCCGGGACTTGGGCCACCCGGGGGCAAAATACAATCGAAGCACGGGAGAGCGCGCTTCGATTTTTTTTTTATCGGCAGGATCCGCGCACCCTGAGCGCATCCTGCCGTTTAAAAAAAAAATGCTTTTTCTGCCCAGGGGTCCTTATGGGACCCCCTGAGCAGACCTAGGAGGTCAGGGTGTTTCTACCCTGCCCCCTTTGTGCGCTTTGCGCACTTGTTTCTGTCCCTCGGTTCTACCGAGGGACAAAATGGCTGCCAACATTTCCTGAATCGGAATGTTGACAGCCAGCTGACAGCCAATTAGCATGCAGCTCGTGATCGGGACGGTGCGCGCAGGGTGCGCTCAGGGTGCGCGGATCCTCCGTGCCCATAGATATATATGTACTTTTACTTTTGATTTTCTCAGCAACTACTGAACGGATTTACACCATTTAACAAAAAGGGTTCTTTCTGAACCAAGAACTACCTCTTTGCCAAATTTGGTGTAATTCCGTTCAGCAGTTCGGGCTGTAGCCGTGTCTAAAGTTTCCTATTGAAAAATGAATGGGAAAACGCGTTTTGGGACCCCCTTTTTCTCAGCCCCCGCTTGACGAATCCCCCGAGACTTTCAGGGTAGGAGCGGACCGGAGCGCCCCACAAAGTTTGAAAATTTCGCAAAGATACGTCAACCGGCAAGAGAGTTATTTCAAATAGAATGTCGCGGATTTCCTATGGAAAATAGGTCCTAACTATAACTATCTACTGGCGACCGCCAGTAGATAATATATATATATATATATAGCGATATACACGCACATCTACATTTACCTTAAATACACTTACTTTTCATTGCAAAGGCAACCGTGGTAATGCCTGTATTGCAAAAGCTGTTTCCCGAGATAACCATCAGTAATCAAGACAGTAAACAAAAGTCGCCTACAGAAAATAAGCATATGAAATCCAATAATAAATACAATCACGCAGCGCACTATCATCACATTTTGGCCAAGGCCCTCAAAGCCTAGTAAGAATAACCTACAAAATTACCCCTTCAAATGAGTGCATGTGCACAAAATAAAGCTACAAATATACTCAGAAATTGGCAACAATGTTTCTAGCACATGCAAAAGTGAGTACCTCACGTGCATTGTGAGGCAAGTTCTAGAACAGAGCTGAGATTGAGATGGCACACAAAAGACTCCATTTTGATGCATAAAAGATCAAGAACAATTGCATAAAAATTGGTTCCCACTTGCTCCATATGAAGTGTCAGGTTGGCAACACACTGGAACCCTGGGTGTCTTGGAGGTGGAGGAGGTGAGGCCACAAATCCTTGGTAAAGTGTTGGGACAGAGGCCTGCTGAGTTGCCAGGTGCAGGGCAGATTTTTCCATCTGTGGTGGGACTGGGATGGGTGAAGATTAGATGTCACCGAAGGCCTGCATTACTGAGCTCTTGAATTAATGAATGCCAAGACTTATAGAGCACGCAGCTACTCAGAATATCTCTGCGCTAATCAGACAGGTAACAACCTTAGTAGCAAGTTCAATCTGACCGAAACAGATGTGTTTTTAACATTTTACGGAAAAACCCTTTGTTCAGTGTGTCCCTGAGGCAGACGATTCCAGGCTTGTGCCGCCTCTCCTCATCAGCTTAGAGCGCATGACTGCCAACCACTGGGCGGTGCTAAAGCGCAATGCTCTAGTTGGACAGTTTTGCCACAGCCTGGCAATCAAATACTGCAGACCCGTACCATGAAGGGGGCTGTGGCCAGGTTTGCTGTTACCTGTGCTGACTAGTCCTCTGAAGAGTAGAGGAGGTGAAAGAGGATTTGATGGGACCTCCGGAGTTGGTGCTCTGGCCCCGTGGTCATCCTATGCTAAGGAGGGTAACATCACCCACCTTCCTGGGCAAAGCAGGAGAATGTTGGGCGAGTGGACTTGCAGCAGTGGTCTGAAGCATCCATCTTTTGAAGAAAACACTTGTTTCCTGTATCCACTTATGAGCTGGATGGCTCTTTGCTTTTCCTTCTGCTCCAGCCACTGGAAAATATACTATGGTAATAGGCACAATAGAGTACAAAGTAAAAGTGTCTGAGGATGCTGCTGCCTGTTGACACCTGTATCCCACTCATCTCGGTGTAAGCAGAGCATGGCCATCAAAGAGGCAGAAAGGGAATATTTTATGTTTCGTTTCCTCCATAGCTGCAGGATTTCTCAGTGACTGTCCGAGAAAGTGGGTGGGGTCATCATCATTCTGGCCTCATGTCTTTTTTCCCAATCTTGCAAGTCCCCCAGTTCAGGAAAGGGGGAATGTGTGTACGATTGAGTGGTTTTGAAGGGTTAGGGAGGGAGATTGCGTTCTAATCCATGAAGAACAAAACATTTATGGACGGAGTAAGGAAGGTTTTCAGGGCAGGTGATCCCATTCGATGGAAAGCATTTTTGCTTGTTTGAAAGGTGAAAAGGAGTACAAGGATGGTCCAGGAAAAGAGCGAGGGAGTGTTGTGTCACGGGTAACACTATGATGAGTGCACAGCAGAAGGCTGCTTTCCGTTTTTCCTGCCCTCTCGGCTTACCGGCTGCCCATCCCACCCTCTGGAAGTGCCACAGCGAGGTAGTTGTTGCAGTCAGCAAGAGAAAGCAGTCCTACTCAGTGTCCTTACTCTCACTAGGACCAGGTCACATCTATATTTATTATTTAATTTCCTCTGCTACAGGAAAGCGGTCTTCCCTCATGTAACCCCATCCAGTGGCGAATGCACTCGCTAGAGGTGGGCGAGTCATTGAAAATGCAAGCCAGGCTGGAGCCAGATACCTGGCTCTGCTCGAGGTCCTCTCGGAACCTCAAACCCAAAGCGAGCTGAGCTTTCACCGGGGGTGAGCTGGCCTAGAGGCTGCAGATGCCCACCATGGGGAACTGGGTTTGAATCTCGGCCTCATCTCAGCATCTTATAAATCCAGTAAATCTCTATGTGCCAAAAAGTAAAAGGTGAAACTAGTCTGTGTCTGTTGTGAAGTGTTGGCTCTATGTAAAGATGCCCTAAGAAAAGGGTGGATTCTGCCTGTCAGCCGCCCTCTAATCTAATCTTTCAAGAATTAAGGACAAAACATTAACTATTGATACATTTTCGCATATCAGAGCATTTTCAAATACATGAGTTCAGAAAGACACTTCAGTAGCAGTCCATTTTTCCTCTGGAGGTGTCCACTTCCGCCCCTTCTTCCTAGCATGGCTGCCCCTGAGACCCAACATCTGCCCACTAAAAGTGCAACTTACAAGCCGACCCGTGTGATGGGACCGGCAGCGGACGGGCAGACACCGACCACAAAACTGTCCTAAAACCAGCCTTCGTGCCACCGAAAAAAAAGGCCTACAGCTGAGCCTCAGGCACTGGCTCATCGCCTGCTGTCCAAGTGCCTACCTTACCAACCTGATGCTGCTCTTTCAAAGGTGTTTGGCTCCACTGATACTCAGAATTCAAACATATGAACTGGTTCTTCCTATTAAACACGGACGATATGCACTATATATAGATGGGATTTTGATTAAGATCCAAGAATTTCCTTGACCATATCCAGGAATTAATGAATACTGCCTCTAAATCGATACAGCCTAGACTGAGATCATCAGATGCAGCCTAGACTGAGATCATCAGATACAGCCTAGACTGAGATCATCAGATGCAGCCTAGACTGAGATCATCGGATACAGCCTAGACTGAGATAATCGGAAATAGCCTAGACTGACATCATCAGAAACAGCCTAGACTGAGATCATCGGAAATAGCCTAGACTGAGATCATCGGATACAGCCTAGACTGAGATCATCGGATACAGCCTAGACTGAGATCATCGGTTACAGCCTAGACTGAGATCATCGGTTACAGCCTAGACTGAGATCATCGGATACAGCCTAGACTGAGATCATCGGATACAGCTTAGACTGAGATCATCAGATGCAGCCTAGACTGAGATCATCAGATACAGCCTAGACTGAGATCATCATCTTAGTGTAGAAAATCCAGGGAAAGTGTTGTATAGGTAATTTGCCTTCACCCTATAAGAGAGAGGCAACTTTGAAGTTTTGAGGAAGATTTCAGGATAGTCCTCGTAGTCCCAATCTTACCTAATTCGCTCCAGGCACTAGTATGTATATAGAGTCCCACAAAGCAATAATGTGAAAAATTGGGCAAGGGAGCACACAGGCCTTTTTTCAGGGCATCGGCACCACTAGTCACAAAGGCACCTCTCTGGATGATGTGGACGTAAACACTCCAAACGTTCATTCACCGAGGTGGAGGTGGGTTTGGCAAATCCACTCACCTACCTGAATACTGATGGTGAACTCCAAGAAACCAAGGCAAAGCAATTGTTGAGTAGGCAAACGTTCCCTGTTAAAAGGAAGAGAGAGGACTGCATACCCCAAACAACAACCAGGACAGGTAGTACAATAACAGAGCGGGAACCTTTGCATATTTACATACCTTTGTAAACTGGTTACCGAGGCTTCGTTTTTTTTCTGGTTCCAGTACCCCCTCGGCCTCCACTCTGCCTATTCCTTTGCTGTAGTGTGAGAATGCGTTTCATGAAAAGGAATATAAAGTAGGGTTGCCAAAAGAAAAATGCCAGCCATGTGTTGTTTAAAGAGCCTGCAAAGGCCGGTCCAAATAGGGTTTTAAATAAAAAAGTATGCATTTATTTGTAATGTGACTTTTCTTTCTTTGTTCCCTTTAATTATCAGTCATGGATCATCCAGGCAGCCCTAGAACACAATTAAAAGTGCTTTTTAGTTATATTTGCTGTTCGAAGTATTCACAGATAAGTACTGAAAATACGGCTTTAGGTGACTGTTTATTTTTGTACCGTCTGAGACATCAAAATAATGAGCTGGCAACCCTAATCATAAGACTGGAAGTTTGTTGCAGGATCAGCACATTATTTATTTCCTCCACTCTCGATCCCTGATTAATGCCATAATAGCAATAGTTTAACTTGAATGTTAAACCCTACGCCGCCATCAATAACATGCTGAATTACTTCAAGTGTTGTCTCAATGCAGGGTGCATTCCCAGACACACTCCTCATTCTCACCCTTCACTTTCACGCTCACCCTGCACCCACAGCAATCACAATGCACTCACACTGATCACCATGCACTCACACCATTCACTCGCTCACCCTGCACTCACAGTGATCACTCTGGACTCACAATGCACTTGCGCTGTTCACCCTGTACCTCACCCTGCAGTCACACAAGTACACTACTGACCCAGCACTCATGACACTTCACTCACCTGTCCCCTCACTGCTCAGTCTGCAATCTCACTCAAACAAGCCCATCACTAACCATGCATTAATTCGTTCCAACAAGCCCATCACTAACCATGCATTAATTCGTTCCACTCTGCACTTACATCTGCACCCAAATTCATGTGGTCACCTCACTCACCCTTCAGTCACTCCCCTTACCCTACTCTCACACTGTCACATCGCTCACCGTGCCCTCACATGGGCACTCCTGCCAACCACACAGCGCAGAGGCTTAATGTGCCTGCTACAAAGAATGTGCACCATGCAGATCACAGAACTGAGTGTGAGTAAACTATGAGTAGTGCTATAAAAAATGAAATGTTTGTCAGAGAGGTGCTATAGAGAGATGAGGTGCATTGTTGGTGAGAGGTAGTGAGGGAATTTATGGAGAAGGAGGAAATGGGGGAGGGCGCACCAAAAAAGACTGTTGCACTGTGTGCAACCAATGCTAGGGCTGGGAGTGTTAGCCCCCAGTGGCGGCTCCTTCGCTATGGCGGAGGAGCGTCGCACCACTGCTTTCGAGCAGTGGAAAGGAAATATAAAATGATAATAACACTAAGTTATTATCATGTTTTGTTTCCTTTGCGGGCGGCGGGTGGGCAGGGCTGCTCTGCTCAGGGAGCAGGGCAGGGGAGGAGTGGTATTCCCACTCCCTAATGCGCAATGACTGTTTGGTCGGTCCTCTCGGGCCGCCCAAACAGTCATGCGCACTCTCCCCTTCTCCATGCAGGCTGCATTACAGCCTGTGTGGAGAACATGCCCACCACTACAGCCCCAGGCTGAGCGCCATGTCACAGCACTCAGACCAATCACAATGCTGCTTTGCAGTGTTGTGATTGGCTTAGAGAAGGGAGCCTGGCCGCCTGCTTCCCGTTCCTGAAATCGGAAGCAGGAGTGTTATGTTTCATATAGGTACCCTAACATAGGCCCGGGTAACATCATACCCCTTCACCTACATTACCTCCCCTACACTACACTGTAACAAGCCCTTTTAGGATTGAACCTTTACCTAGTTCTAGCCCTGGGTGCAGAAGGAGGGTTTCTCCTGAACAATAGAGTCCTATAACTCCATCAATAGACTCACACAGTATGAATGGATATTCATAAGGGTTCTTAGAAACCAGGCTGGGGCTACACCACCTTCCTCCCCACATCTACGTACACGGTTCATCCCATATGTCATCCTCATTCCAACAATGGCTAATACAAGCAACAAGGGACAAAGGAGCCCTAGATACTTTTTGTATAAATATAGCACCTCTTGCTAGTGTTAGGCAGAGGGAACCGAGACTTCCAGGCCGACACACTGACCAGAGACGCTGAGGCTCCTGCATGCAGACGCTCCAGCTGACAGTGGTCTGAACATCCCTGGCGGGGTGTCCAGCTCGAGACCAAGAAGGGCTCCAACATTCTCACACTTCAGGTTATGGGGTTCGACTGAAATCTTAGAGGGATTCTTGGCTTCACACCTACTCACATGCTAGGTACACTTAGGTACATCTAGATAGGCATCGTAGGAGTACGCACTTTCTTTATCAATGCATTTTATATTCATGTATTTATTCATGCGTAGTGCAAAATGGTAGAATTGTACTATCCATTTATATTCATAGTACTGCTAATCAAATATCTCTGCTACTGTCTAATGGTTGTTGCAGCTCATATATTTTACACAAGAATAACGACTGTTCAATAAACCTTTATTGCAACGCCAAGGCTGTTTATTCTGTGTATCTCTGAGACAAGATAAGTGAGCACGAGTGACTGAGCGAAAAGTAGTACATTGCTTCCACGATCTTGAGGGATCAGGGTTACCATGTTCTGAGGTTGCCAGAAACTATTCTCTCCCCGATAAGAGGAGACACTAGTGGCACTGTGAGCTAGCTTATGCAAACAGGCTAACATTTTCGGTGGGGGTGTTCAGAGTCAGTCTGTCACCAAGCCCACAGTTTATGCTATCCGAACGCGCAGGTCCTGTATGGGTAATATAGGAACTACACAACATGGCGCCACCAACGATGGTTGGGCTCTTATTTAACAGTAGAATCTGAGTAGTTCAGTCGTGCTATTCTCAGAGACCCCTACTCACAAAACGCCAGAGACGTCTGGAGTGGGTGTGCACAAACTCCGCCACAGCTGAGTAGGCGAGAAATCCTATTTATTGGCTGTTGGTTAATCAAGCTTGAAGGACATTTTGTTCCTAAAATTGTGCATAAAACACCTTATCATAGTTTCCTTGAAACATTAGTCTGTGTTCTATACACAATGACTACTACCCCGGTCTTAGACCCGCTACAGCAAGCACTCCCCCTCACAGACAAGGACGAAGATGCAAATGCAATTCAAATTGCACCTAAATTCAGACGTACTATCACCCTGAAACTATTAGAAAATGGCTTACATGCTAGGGGTGGCATAGTAGCATACGTGATTGAGGCCCACGAATCAAATAAAACAGAGGTATTTTATTCGTGGGTTACATTCCCAGCAGCAAATGCAATAACACAGACATTTCACTACTATGTAGAAGGAGATGCACCACAGGAATATGGTTCGTTTGAAGATATAGAAGTTCCACTTACTTACCAGGAACACCTATACTGGTTTAAAGGCGCACTAACCCATATAAGAAACAGAGTAAGATTAGGTCCGCTCGGAGGAGACGGGGCAACATGGCCAATATTAGCGGCCTAAACACCACATCCTGACATTGACACAATGCCGCAGCCAGAATTACTCTTACAACACAAGGATTTAATAATAATTTACAGAAACCTGACATAGTATGTCATGAGGACTTTCACAGTCCAACCAACATCAGTTGCAACAAATGGAACTCAAATTCAGGGTACAGCAACTAAAATTACACCACAAACATTACACGAGGTAATGGGCAAGATGCCCACGAAACGAGAAAAAATGCCAATCTGGGTGGCTCACAAAAAAACTCAGCTCGAGGCAGTATTCACGAATACTACCCCATTTGAAAAACACAGAATGTTAACAATCTGCTTGCCCATGGGGTAACACCACAAGTAGAGGACTGCACCTCTTGGGGTACAGTCTTTGCTGCCATATATACCAGAACACATGGTATTCCTTCATTAGCAGTAGTACCAGACGTATTGAGACAAATACAAAACGAGTACGGAGCAGAACCTGCCCTAAACTTAGGGATGAAGTTATTAAATAACTATGACCAGGTATCAGCCATAATACTAGCTAATATTGAAGGGGAAGCAGCTTCAGTGACAATCTGCCAACGCCAAAGGGAGTTCAGTCCGTTGGATCAACAACACGAACTGCCCAAAATAATAGAAACTGTGTATGCAGAATTAGGCAGAGACAGTTTGGGTGGGAAAGCTTTTAAACCACAACTGATGGGCAGTGCTGAAAAGGACACTACCAAGCAGACACCTGCTTCTTCTAAAAGAAGTGGGATAATAAAAAACAACAAAACTTTAAAAACAGATCTCAATCCCGAGGCAGATCTCCTCCACAGGAGCCCTCTGAAAAGAGGTACAACCTTAGGAACAGGGATAATATTAGAAAACCTGACAGATATCAGGATACTCATACACGTTCCTCTCGTTCCTTTCAGGGCTCGACGAAAAACTCAGAGAGAGAAGGACGGTCAGAACACAAAGAAGAGCGTACGAAGTCCAGAGACAAGCAACACGCTCAAGATTATACTTCCAAAAAAGAAGACAAACCAAAATCAAAACCACAGTTTAAGAAGAAGAAAGTTGCAGGCATAAAGATCAGACATGCCCAGAATTCTGAGGACGCAGCTTTTGAACGGGGAATGGGCCCTGACGAGGCTAGACAGTGCGGCAGAAGTAACAATAGCTCGCCAGAACCTGATGGAATTTCTGGTGACAGCGGACTTGAATGATTACATCACGGTGGAAACACCAGACACAAGGGTGAGCGTCCCACATAAGTTACACGAAATAACACTCCAAATGGAGGGGGACAAGCCCAGGAAAGTTAAAGGTCTCTTTTGGGCAAATCTGTCATCTGGTTATGACATCCTATTAGCAGAACAAGATTGGCTGCCAGCATTTGTTATGGAGTGCCCCAGGGGAGAAACTGTAATTTTTCCATCATTCTCCGACCTCGTTCCCATACATCTTAAACATGCATACGCACAGGAGTGGACGGTTGCCCTAGCTCCAGCACTATACAAAAATCATGCAGGTTGGGATGAGGATTCAACTCACCACGTGATCCCGTTAAAAGTTTCACCAAATGCTCAGAGGCAATACCCAATAAAGCAAGAAGCTAAAAAACAGGTCAGGGAGATCTTAGATCAACTTGAATACCAAGGGGTGATTGAAACATGCACCTCACCAATGAATAACCCTTTGTTTCCTGTATCAAAACCGGACAACTCATATCGTCTAGTTTTAGATTACAGTCATTTAAACACATGCACAAAGACATTCGCTGTCCAAAATGCACACAGTGCCGCATTAATGAATAATATTGTGCGGAAAAAGTACAAAACTACACTGGATATCTCAAATGGATTTTTCTGCCAAAATATAGCACCTGAAAGCAGGTATTTGACCGCATTCTCAGCGTTGGGGTCGCAGCAGCAATTTTGTCATCTCCCCCAGGGGTATAAGAACAGCCCAGGGGTATTCTCAGCAAGAGTAACTGAGTTACTCCAAAATTCTGATGAAGAAGCATTGTCCTATGTGGATGATATTTATCTGACGGACGATGACTTAAAAAGCACTTGACCAGGGTGAGCACCATTATTATGGGATTCTCTTCTGAGGGCTGCAAATTTAATTTTAAGAAATCTAAAATAGCCCACCTCAATGTCCTATTTTTAGGATATGAGCTTTCAAGTGAAGGGAAAGCCTGGCAGCTAACTTTTAAAAAATTGTGCGCTGCTCCAGCCTCCAAGATCATTAAAAAATCTACAATCGATACTGGGATTCCTAAATTTCGGCAGAACATACATTTTGGATTAGGCAGAAAGAGTAAAACCTTTCTACGACTTAATAAAGCCAGACTTTTCGGTCAGACATTGGACACAGGAACATTCAAATATCCTACGTTCATTACAAGAAGACATGATAGCTTCAAAACACTTACAGACATGCGTAAACGCACACAACTTGGTGATCCGTGTAATAGCGGGTCAATGCGGGTACACTTACTTAACCTTCAATGAAGGCGAAACAGTACAGATCGCATACAAATCACACCTGTACACAAGCGCAGAAATGCGTTTTACTTCAACAGAAAAAATCCTGACAGCAGTTCAGACCGCTGTAGCAAGAGAAAGAGCCCTGGCTCAGGGAAAACGCATAATAGTCGTGACCCCAGTACCAGCTTTAGAAGCTGTTGCAAAGGCGAGCATTACAAATGCTAAAGCCTTACATCCGAGATGGATACAATGGGCTAATTCTCTTACTGCAACAGACGTTGAATACAGATTTGACCCAAGTCTAAAAACATAAGCATTTCTGCAATACGAACAAGAATATCCTCTACCTAATTAAATATTGCCTCTCGATCAGTATGAATATATTATTTACACTGACGGATCTGCTCAACCGGCCATAGGGAGTAAGCAACAATACAGCGTAGCATGTGCAATCGTTAAAGGTCGCATGCGGGATGGAAAGTTCCATCCGAGTTGCACCAAAACGCAATCTCTAGGAGACTGCACGGCTCAGTTGGCAGAGTTAAAAGCACTGATACTGGCACTTGTAAATACGAATCACGAATTCCCCACACTAATTGTGTGTGATTCCTTTTACTGTGTGCAGTTATACAATGAATATTTGTATCATTGGGAACAAAACTGGTTTAAAGATGCAAAAGGTGGCACAATTAAGCATAAAATGCTATGGGAACAAGTAGTTGAGTTAAAGAACGAACTACCAAGGGCTCACGTGATCCATACACTGAGTCATCAGCGTGATGGCGTTCACGTTGAAGGGAATTCATTGGCTGATGAAGCCGCGAAGGGGGCTGTACGCACAGCTTCCGTAGCTGCAATCACTCGTTCAAAAACGAGGATAGACGGTGAGATTATGGTGGCTGTTATTGCTTCAAGCAAAAACAGCGGTGCAGTACCAAAGAAATTTCCACTCAAGTACTCCTACAAGTTAGATGCAAACAACATTCCATATGCTCAGATTCCTGGAGTGGGGGACAGAGTAATACTAAATATGGATCGTAGGCAAGGTTTAATACTAGCAGCACACAAGGGTTTGGGCTCTGCACATACAGGCGTTACAGCGAGTATTTCACTGTTGAAACAGCGCTATTGGTGGCCCGGTCTAACAAAGCAAACTAAAGACTATGTCTTGAAATGCAACATCTGCGAACAGATGAAAGGCTCCACCAGAACACGCCCGGCACAGACACCGTTACTGATATCTGACAAACCTCTCGCATGCGTGTATCTGGACCACTGCAGCCCCTTACAATCTGATGGGGCTTACAAGTATATCATGGTTGCAGTGGATTCCTGCTCAAGATTCCTATGGGTTTGGCCTCAGCGCTCGGCTGACGCTCGAACTGTTATAAAAGATTTACGAGTCTTTATCGGGACATACGCAGTTGGCAAGTTACATTCTGACCGTGGCCCAGCGTTTAGCTCTCGGGCTTACAAAGAGGCCATGAAAAGTATGGGCGTTGCACTGCGGTACTCCTCTCCGTACCATCCTGAGGGAAATTCGGTTGTGGAGAGGAAAAACCGGGACTTAAAGCAATCTTTAACAGCTAGGGTATTAGGCAAGGGCGGTAGTTGGGTCAGTCACCTTTATGGGGTACAAAGAGCACTTAATAACCAGCCAAGAAATTCTCTGGGGGGTGTCACTCCATATGAGGTCCTATTTGTGACGAGAATGTGGGTAGCTGATCTTGAGTATGAAGGCGCAGTGGCGGATGAGAAACCATTTGATATCCTTGATCGTTTGGCTGTTTTACAGGATCTAAATAAATCCAGGACACAACAAAGCAACGTTGTCCAGAAACAGACCGCCACTGGGGAAGTCAAGGCAAATACCGCAAGACCTGTCTGGATCCCAAAAATCGGGGATCTGGTCAGAGAGAAATTAGCAGACAAAAAAGAATTTGGACCATCATACAGAAAGCCTGTACCTGTCCTAGCAATTCAAGGAACACAAACTTGTTCTTTTGCCGCCTCTTGCCGGAAAAAAGGAGAAAAGATTTGTCTCAATTGACTTAATCAAACCACACTAAGTGGCCGATACTGAACAGTAGACCTCGTGGACTCCACAGTAGCAGACGCCCTCCTCTAGCTACAATCCAAGAAGTTCAAACAGAAAGACTCATCACGTTTGAAGAGCCTCCTGTGCGGAATGAAGGACTAAGCAACAATGCTATGGAACTCGTTCCCTTTGAACCCGAAGTTCATCTATAAAATGAAACTCAGAACAAAACACAAATTGCAATCAGACCAAATACAGACGTCTACGTCAACATGCCTCGACGAGAGCAAAATGAGATTTCAACAAATCCCGATGCAATTCCTACAATTGATCGAACTGCTTCTGGCTACTTCATGAATTTTGATACGTTTTCTTTGGATCCAAGTGAACCGGAAACGACGTCAGCCCAAAAATCACGTAAACAGCAAGCCAAAGACTTTCTGGACTTTTTCAAAAAGACTTACCTGGTATTGCCTTGGGTAGAACTATGGGTAATTACTGGGATCCTATTTTTTCTTTTCTGGCTAGGCTTAGAAATAACTTTTAGCATGCTTATTAATGGACGATATCTTCAGCAAAGCTCTACAGCCCCGAAAGTTAATTTGATTTTAAAACCACATCAATCGTCTCATCGTGAACAGAGAGACTTGTTATCAGTGAACATCACTGCGGTTCCTATACCGGATGGTATAGTTTGGGACAAGGTTGATTTCGAAATATTCGGTCCGACTGAACTTTCAAAAATTTCTCGTTTATTTAAAATTTCATTAAGTGATATCATTACCTCCAGTACATTTTCTGATGATTGGGACTCTAAAACTGTCAATAACATGTTGTCTGATTTAGAAAAAACTGCTGCATTTCCGAACACTGAAATGTTAGAAAGTAATTCAGACTATGACACTTTGTACTGTTACCAACATTATGATCATCATTTTCTGCACAAATCTATTTCACCTACAAATGTGTTTGAGTACCATCAGTGGGAACATTGCCCTACACCACCAAAAGGTAGTTTGCATACATTTGCACAGAAATTTTCATATTTTTCAGGTTTTAAAACCACTGACCCGGGCTCATATTATTATAAGGTTACACCAACATCAGCACTGAAAATTATGTTGACAAACACCAAACAGATTTACTCTGCTTCCTTTATGGCCCAACTGTCTGAACAGGGTTTTGACCTATGGAAGGACACAATAGACTTAAAATCAGTCTGGGGTTCTAGGGACTGGCAAGTCCAGGGAACAGAAGCGCTATTTAGAGCATGCCTCATCCCACAGCAGATGATATTTCTAAACGAAACTGTGCAACAGACATCCTGTCTTGGACTAGCCAAGAACAAGGACCTGAACACACCTCGATTTCCAACACCATCACAGATGGGGGGGTGGCAAAATTCGACTTCACAGGAAGGGGCAACAGTAAATGACATTTTACAGTACAACAGATCAGACCCGAATTGGGAAAAATGGGTGGTTTGGCCCTTAGACACAAACATATGTCATAAACAATTCTTGGGTATTACCGAAGGGTACAGTATCCACAGGCCAGACCCACGTTATGTACAAAGAGAACATCCAGGGGTAGTGACATCCTACAGTGTTGGGAAGTTGTGCCTTGATTGGCTAGAAACCTCAACACTAACAGAAGTGAAACAACACTTAACCTTACTCTCACAAGACATGGACCTTAGGGATTTTTTACAAGGTCCCAGGAAACAACGTCAGAAACGTTTCATATATGCTGGCATTTATGCTGCCTATAATGAAAATTGGAAAATATCACAAGAGGCCGCAGAGAGAATATGGGAAATAGACCGTATTAACTTAGAAAAATCGTTGGCTGTGGTAGACAATGGGTTAACAACTTTGTCCTCCAGAATATATTCTTTGGGCAACATTTTGTCTTCTGCAAGAGATATCCTAGAACAAGATTTGGCCATATTACAACACAGGCAATCTCAATTACGTTCTATCATGTTATTAAGCTGGACCCTGCAATCTTTGCGTGCAGGCTTTGTGCCTTGGCGTTTTATAAACAGTACGTCTCTGTTTTCTGAATATAATCCAACAGATAAACAGGTTGAAATGGCACAAAGGGGAGCTAAATATACAATGCTGCGTATTGAAAAACTGGACCGACTACCATTTACAGTAGCGGAAGCTCTGTCTACTGAATGTCTAATCCATGGCCACATAACTCTACCGGTCACCACTTTTCAGTTTCAATATTGCCTTGAACAAAGGCAGGCGGGCAAATATGAAAAAATGGGTAAGGAATACATTAAGGAATCCTGGGATTTACCGTATAGATTTCGATGCCGGAGTGGGGATCGAGAAGTGTTTCTAAGTGGTACCAACTGCAAGAGCGCTTTGAGCGTTCTCTCATGTGCCGGGACATTTCATTGCACGGAGCGTGTAATGTTTCGATAGCAAACTTGTCCTGCCACATGAAAGGGAATCCAGCTGCCGTGATCAAACCGGTATTCGAGCTGCTCTCAAATGGGAGTTACTTGATGCTGAACGATCAAGGTTGCTGTGGTATGCTTCCGGGCATTGCCTATCTGGTCACTGTGAACTCCAGGGTTACTTGCTGTATGCAAGTATTGTTTCCCCCAACAAGTACAGTCAGGGAGGCCGCCGTTATGGCCTTAGTTGAATGTTTCCTTTATACAATTTGATACTTTGAGCAGACTGAAAGCCATGCTTTTACAGCAAACCGTACCCTTAACCTCCGCTCGAGAGACCTTTGATCTTCAAATCGCAAGGACCTCGACTGAGATACAGGCACTTATACGTACAAACTGCCCCATTCATTTCGCAGAAATGGTGGGTCGTATCTTTAATATGTCTGATACGAGCGGTATTGTACACCTATTTAAGGCCATATGGTCAGGATTTCTTAGCACCTTTCAGACAATCCTCAGAGTTATCCCGAACTTTATACACTCAGTATTTGGAAGCATTTTGGGAGGTCTACCTCTGATCCTGCTATCAATAGCGGGAGTCCTGATTGTCATTTACCTGCTACGCAATGGACGGCCCAATTACCAACGAGATGGCAAAAGCGCTCCTGGAGCGGAAATACCGTGAACACATGGTACAACATCTGGGCACACCTCGCCTGAGGGAACTAAGCACCTCTTGGTTCCTATCGTTTAGACCAGTCTGGATGGACTGCATCCTACCTGTTCTTCGATGCCTGTTTTGCGGTGAAGAATGCGTGTTGGACCGCTGTCTGACACTCGCAACGGACACACCTGCGGACTTGAATACCCGGTTGGAACCCCTGAGGACCCATGCTCGGCAATGTCCCCAGCGTATTCCCATCTTGGTGGCTGCATTCCTCGAGAATCAGCAGGTGCCTTTTACGACTGGGGTAAGCTTTAGCTCCACCACTAGCACCACTAGCACCACTAGCACCGAGGTATCGACTACAGCACCGGCTGCCTCTACACCAGCTATTGGCAGTACTGAATATCATCTGTGCTCCATTGACGTACTCTGTGAGGTGTTACAAGGACCGTCCCCTGCAGCAGAAAGCAGCGATGATATTGCGTCTCCCAGCCAGGACATTTAATCTGTAATTGGCTCATCGTGTGCTAGGAAATTATTCGGATTTTCATTTTCTCTAAAATTAACTAAATTTGGAACACTTCCTAAAAAATTGACACTTTTTCGCTGAAAAACATAGCTTTTGACGCTTGTGGACATTCAATTTATATAAACAAACTCAATTAGGACTGTGGCTTAAGTGACAATTCCGATTTTTTAATTTTTCCATTTTTTAAGCTGTTTTTAAGGTAATTTTAATACAAGATTTTAACAGAGCTCATTGGAAAATGTTCTATGCAATACTATCTAACAAAAAGAATAGTACACTAGCATTTTTGTCATTGTTGACTGTTCGGAAGAGGAGTGGGTGTTATGTTTCATATAGGAACCCTAACATAGGCCCCGGTAAAATCATACCGTCCCCTTCACCTACATTACCTCCCCTACACTACACTGTAACAAGCCTTTTTAGGATTGAACCTTTACCTAGTTCTAGTCCTGGGTGCAGAAGGAGGGTTTCTCCTGAACAATAGAGTCCTATAACTCCATCAATAGACTCACACAGTATGAATGGATATTCATAAGGGTTCTTAGAAACCAGGCTGGGGCTACACCACCTTCCTCCCCACATCTACGTACACGGTTCATCCCATACGTCATCCTCAAATAAAACAATGGCTAATACAAGCAACAAGGGACAAAGGAGCCCTAGATACTTTTTGTATAAATATAGCACCTCTTGCTAGTGTTAGGCAGAGGGAACCGAGACTTCCAGGCCGACACACTGACCAGAGACGCTGAGGCTCCTGCATGCAGACGCTCCAGCTGACAGTGGTCTGAACATCCCTCGCGGGGTGTCCAGCTCGAGACCAAGAAGGGCTCCAACATACTCACACTTCAGGTAATGGGGTTCGACTAAAATCCTAGAGGAATTCTTGGCTTCACACCTACTCACGTGCTAGGTACATCTAGATAGGCATCATAGGAGTACGCGCTTTCTTTTATCAATGCATTTTATATTCATGTATTTATTCATGCGTAGTGCAAAATGATAGAACTGTACTATCCATTTATATTCATAGTACTGCTAATCATATATCTCTGCTACTGTCTAATGGTTGTTGCAGCTCATATATTTTACACAAGAATAACGACTGTTCAATAAACCTTTATTGAAACGCCAAGGCTGTTTATTCTGTGTATCTCTGAGACAAGATAAGTGAGCATGAGTGACTGAGCGAAAAGTAGTACATTGTTTCCACGATCTTGAGGGATCAGGGTTACCATGTTCTGAGGTTGCCAGAAACTATTTTCTCCCCGATAAGAGGAGACACTAGTGGCACTGTGAGCTAGCTTATGCAAACAGGCTAACATTTTCGGTGCGGGTGTTCAGAGTCAGTCTGTCACCAAGCCCACAGTTTATGTTATCCGAACGCGCAGGTCCTGTATGGGTAATATAGGAACTACACGACAGGAGAGCAGGACCAGAGACGCGGGACCCGGCCGGCGGAAATGTAAGTTTTTGTTTTTTCCCTCGCGTGACCCCTCCGACCCCATGCGACACCCCCACCAGCCCCCCCCCATGCCCGCAACCCCACCAGCGAGCCATGCCGGCCACCCCTGTTAGCCCCCCTCCACCCCCCCCGAAGTTCGGGTCTAGTTGTGCCCACGGTGGGAGCCACTGCAAAGTGTTGCCAGGCACTGATGAAATTGTAACAGGATGATTTGTACCAGCTCTGCCTCTCATGACCTGGAAGCGTCCCTTACCATCGCTGTTCTGCCTATGGGTACAGTAATGCACTGTAGTCTACCTCAAGAGCCCCACCTCCCAGTTTCAATATTCTCCATCTTCCTGGTTTAAATGAAAATGTCATTGGATTCTCTTGGATATAACTTGTGAATTCCTGCACCTACAGAAATGTATGTGTGTGGGTGGTTTCCCGTCAGAGCTGCCTTGTCTGAATTCTGACAGCCTGATTGGAGTTGCAGCTGTGGTTCCCAGCTGGGAGATAGAATCACATATAGAATTTTAGATGGATGACACTGAATTACAGGGATGTTTTTCACCAAGGGCTTCTGAGTGATATCAAATACACAATGAGAGCATTGCTCGAGTTGTTTATATGGTGTCACTCAGAACCCCAAGTTTAAAAACATTCCCATAATTCACTTTTTACCCATCTATAATTTTCTGATGCATTGCTTCCAAAAGCAACAGTGCCTGCTTTCAACTGCTAGGCAGGGGCAGAGGAGTAATGGAGTGGGCATACATAACATGACCTCTCCTCCCTGACTCAAATGTAAAAAAACAAAAAACATTATCGTCCATCATTAACCAACCCCCCAACCCCCACTACCTTGCCTCCCTCTCCTGCACCTGTGACGTCTGCTTTTAGTCATAGCACACAAGCAGAGCTGCTCTGGCAATCTCTTACAGAGCCTTGTCACCCTGGCCTGGTAGACATTTATGATGTAGCAACAGTGGGTAATGAGTTTTGTTATGTTGCTACGTCCTGGCTCTTCGGATGGGACGAAGCTGCCCCCAACCCCCCGCCTCCCCCCAGCGCCTTGAGACCCTCGCGGGTGAGTAGTGCGCTTCACAAATCCCTGATTGATTGATTGATTGATTGATTGATTGATGTCATACCAGTGAATTACAAGATTTAGAATCTGGTGTAAACGATAAAGACTTAAAATGAAAGCCATGCATAACAAATCATACATATCTCACTTAGGGAGCCGTAGTTCACTTCCGGTTGCCTGGCCTAAACAGCAAGGTGGTCTGCAGAAAGAGAAAAGTGCATAAGGTTTTTTGTACAACAAACCAGCAATCTCTTTGCATACAAGTCTAAAACAAGTTTAAGTAAAAAGATAAACATTTAAGAGGAATAAGTGCCACAAATGAAGAAAAGGGGCAAAAGATGAAAGGATAGTACAAAGTTAACAACTAGTCTTCTGGAGCGGAATAATGTGGGGCCTGATTTAGGGTTTAGAAGAATGGCAGATGACCTGTCCACCCTATTTAGAGTGTATGGATATGCATCCCTCTAAATAGCCAGGTCGATCATCCACTGCTTTCTGGCAAGTGTTTCACATCCAGCAAATTCTACATCAGGCATGAGGTGTCCCCAAGAATCTGTTATCAAAGGTGTCCACCACAGGGCAGCAAAACACAAAGAATGTTCATTGAAGCGCCTCAGCCATCCTAGAGACTAGTGGGGTTGGGGTGAAGTAACTTTCCTTAGTAGGTCTTTGTAATGAATGTGCAAGCTTTTTTAGTAGGTTATGTTTGTGTTGGTTCTTTCTGGCGTGGTCTCAGGGGAAGCAGTCCTATTAAACACAGCTGCAGGAGTCTCCCCACAGCTGTCACAGTTACATGCAGTCTTCCCATTAGCACATCAGCTACTTGGGAAGTTCAGCCAGAACTCAGCTGCATGATTGCTTTTAAGGGGTAAATGTTGCCAAGTTGAGCTCGTGTCGCCCACTTAGGCCAAGAGAGTGACAATGGAAGACAGCTCCATGTTCACCACATCGAGTTATGAAAGTGATACACTGTGTCCTGGCATCCATGACAGGACACAGGTGTTTAAATTGTCAATATAACCAGCATTCGTGACAACTGCTTCATCGTTTCACTCCCTGCGCTTCGTACTCTAGGGCGCTCCTCAATGTACACCGCGGTTGCTTACATATGTAGTGCTTAGGAGTTCTGCCACCTTGCCCATGCAGATCGCATGAATGGCTGGTGCCACGCGAGTGCCTGTATGTGATACTGTACCAACAGGCAGACTTTGTCCAAGTAAACATGTTGAACCTAAAGATGCGTCTTGCAAAGCGTGACGGTCCTTTACCACGTTTTCCTCTCCCTGAGGCTTCTTCTCTGTCTTGCTGGGTCTCTTCCTGACAGAGTATGGGAGAGCAACAAGCTCTGGGTGTGTACGAAATTCCCGACACCAGTTGCTGACTTATTTGTAGGAAATTGTGTTGAGAGCTTCTGAATGTACACGTATTAGATAGACGATGGCGAGGATTTCATCTCATTGTTCATCTTTGGCGAGAGCTTCTTAACAGAGACCCCGAAGAGCGGAGGGGGCTACACTCTGAAACCCTCAATAAACCTCAACAATCTCACTGAAGGGATTGAGGGGTTGTAATCAGAATTGCAGAACTGTTATAACAGAATGAAGTGTTGGTCATGCCATTGGTGTAACGCAAAATTAAGTGACTATCTGCAAAATGTGCCAAGGGGCTCCTAAAATGACACAAAAGCTGGCCGCCTACCAGATATACAAGGTCTCTGGAGCTCAATGGGGTCCTCCAGCGCTGGCCTCTGCCCAGATATACAAGGGCCTTGAAAACAATGGGGGCCTACAGGGCTGCCTGCCTCCCAAATATACAACTCAGTAGCGGCCCCCAAGGTTGAACGCCTCCCTGATATAGAAGAGTCTTGAGCTGAGTGGGGGCCTCCAAAGGTGGCCACTTCTCAGCTATAAAAAGTACTTGATGTAAGTAGGGGCATCGATGGCTGGCCACTGTCCAGGTATACAAGGGCCTTAGGTTCAGTGTGTCCATCAAGGCTCACCTACTTCCATGCTCAGTGAGAGCCTCTAAGGCTGGCCTCCTACCAGATATACAAGGGTCTTAGGCTCAGTGAGGGCCTCCAAGGCTGGCCGCCTCCCAGATATACAAGGACCTTAGGCTCAGTGAGCGTCTCCAAGGCTGGCCGCCTCCCAGATATACAAGGACCTTAGATTCAGTGGTGGCATCTAAGGCTGGCCGCCTCCCAGATATACAAGGACCTTAGATTCAGTGGTGGCATCTAAGGCTGGCCGCCTCCCAGATATACAATGGTCTTATGCTCAGTGAGGGCCTCCAAGGCTGGCCGCCTCCCAGATATACAAGGACCTTACGCTCAGTGAGGGCCTCCAAGGCTGGCCGCCTCCCAGATATACAATGGTCTTACGCTCAGTGAGGGCCTCCAAGGCTGGCTGCCTCCCAGATATACAAGGACCTTAGGCTCAGTGAGCGTCTCCAAGGCTGGCCGCCTCCCAGATATACAAGGACCTTAGATTCAGTGGTGGCATATAAGGCTGGCCGCCTCCCAGATATACAATGGTCTTACGCTCAGTGAGGGCCTCCAAGGCTGGCCGCCTCCCAGATATACACGGACCTTAGGCTCAGTGAGGGCCTCCAAGGCTGGCTGCCTCCCAGATATACAATGGTCTTACGCTCAGTGAGGGCCTCCAAGGCTGGCTGCCTCCCAGATATACAAGGACCTTAGGCTCAGTGAATTTCTGCAAGGCTGGCCGCCTCCCAGATGTACAAAGGTCTTACGCTCAGTGAGGGCCTCCAAGGCTGGCCGCCTCCCAGATATACAAAGGTCTTACGCTCAGTGAGGTCCTCCAAGGCTGGCCGCCTCCCAGATATACAAGGGTCTTACGCTCAGTGAGGGCCTCCAAGGCCGGCCGCCTCCCAGATATACAAAGGTCTTACGCTCAGTGAGGTCCTCCAAGGCTGGCCGCCTCCCAGATATACAAGGACCTTAGATTCAGTGGTGGCATCTATGGCTGGCGGCCTCCCAATTGTACAAAGGCCTTCAGCTGTATGGAGGCTGCCAAGGCTGGCCGCTTCCCTGATATAATAGGGCCTTGGGCTTAGTGGGCCCCTCATCTAAGACAGAGCCCCCCCCCACTCCTTCAACACTGGGGTTGCAGGGGCCTATGATACACCCTGTATCTGGTGCCTGTGCTTCACAGATAGGTTTAAAAACTCCCTTCCTGTCTACAGTTTGGAGTTTCTTTTCCTTTTCAAGGAAAAACATGGTTCTTGCTTTCTTAGTGGTCCCTGCTTTTCTCGTCGCCAACTGTTGTTTGTACTTGTTAGTCAGTGGAGCGCACCATGTCTTCTGCCAACAGAATTCTCCTCGTCTCGAGTCTTTAGGGTGGCGGAGAGGGAATGCCAAGCTCGTGTGCCCTGTTTTTAGGTTCTTCCCGCCAACAGGTGACTGGGGCTGAGCTATGGGATTTGTTGGAATGGATAGAGCGATGCGCGCACAGGTGTCTGTCTTACGGAAGTCCTCAGCAGGGAGAGAAGTGCGGGCACATGGGAGGACGGATGTGATTGTGAAATCGCGGGCGAGCCGGAGAAGAGGGGAAGGGAACAGCGGAAACATTGACGGTAAGAGGAGGAAAGGGACAATGAGGAGAACTGACGATCAGGAGGGAGAGGGGGTCTGGCGGGACGTGGGGAGACTGATGAGAACAGAGAACGATCGGGAAATTGTATGAGATCCTTTTAACCAACATTTGATGGCATTTCGCATCTCTGGGGGGAGAGGCCAGGCAGGAGGAAATGAGATTACTTGCTCCTCTGCTGACAGGTGATTTGAAAAATGGAGGGGGTTTCAATTCGCTGTCACTTATTTAACGTTATTTGCTGTTCCCGGGAGTGTGAAGGGAGGGGGCAGAGTGCAAAGGTGCCGTGGAAGAAGACCCATCGAAAGATCCAGGAAGGGGAAAACCCTATTGACGAGAGCGCTGTGTTTCCCTAGAGCTGAAAAAGAGGCGGGACTTTCCGGTTCTGCTGCAGGGCGAGAGTTTGAATTAAATAAGGGGAATAAATAAAAGGCTACAAAGGTTCTGTGTATGTTCACTGATCTTTCCTGTCCTTACTTGGATATTACCAGTGATGGAAATAGATAAAATACTCTGATGGCAGAAAGAGGCGGAGACTTAAGGGGTGGGCCTTCCCCTCATCCTCTGTCGGAACAAATGCGTTATTTTAACAAGCTCTGCTCTGGAAGACATTGACATTGAAGGAAAAACTGACCGCATTTTAATATGGCTTAAGGGATGTCCTACTGTTAAAAGAACTCAGGTTGTATATGTGCCAGCTGTAGAGCATTACATGTGCGGGCGCTATCTCTTATATAATCTGCATGAATAATGTAGCGCCCATATGCGGGGTCGTGGACGGTGTTGTGCTCGTGAATAGATGAGGCAATGTGTCCCTAAAGGTAAGATTCAAACAGCGTTTCAAAATACAGTCAATAATAAAGAGTGACTCAAAAGTGAAGTCAAGATCAGAAATTTAGAAAACCATGCAAGTTTATTAAAAAATTAAAGTCCAATACAGAATGGATAAATAAATGCAGCAGCAGTCGTTCTAAATCAGTCAAAGGACATAGAAATCAATTAGCATGAATGCTTTCAAGAGCTAAAAATGCAGCAATAAGCTAAATCTGCAAAACAGACTAAGTCAAAAATGTGTTGCAAATCTACAGAGAATCGGGCAGCATCCCTAGAAGTACCAAAATGATCTTCAAAAGAACTGGCTTACCCCCAAATTTGAGGGTTCATATAGCCAATTTCATCATAGAAAATTAATAAACTGCAATGTCAGCTAGGTGCGGGTTAAAATATAGACATATTATCAAATCACATTTCTGCGTTATAAGATGTCATGAGACCCTACCATCCTAGTACTGTCCCACTACATGAATATTGATTCACCTCTTCTGACCTAACACCACCCAGAGGTGTCAGAATAAACTAGTTACATGAACAATAAAAGATCTCTTGAATGGATGCAATATACTGTGCTTCAGGAAGAGCCTTGAAATCTACTCAAATTTTCCTTCTGAGCCTTTGAGAACAACATGTTATTACAAATTAAACAGTGCACATTTTGCTGCATGCAGTGTCAATGAAAAAATATGAACGTGCAGTGAATAATATGAAATTGCAGTCATGTTTTATAAAATGGAGTTGAGGCAGAGTGAGGCCTAGTTAGAATTGGGCCACAAAAACAGTTCTGTAAATGACAACTTTTTTGTTTCAGTTGCAAATAACTTATGTTTTTAAGCACATACATTTCTAATTAAAGAAAACACCAACACATGTAATATTTAGGTCAAAGATTAGTTTTCTAAGATAGTCCTGTGGGTTACAGTATTAGTTGCAGAATTGTTTTTGTAAATTGCAGGTCGCATGATACAGTCCTAGTAAAGAAGCGTAGTGAGTTATCCACTCGCTGCAAACAACTGCATGCATTTTCATCTTTGCATTTTTTAATTAAAACTTTGATTAGTCTAAATCTGATCAGAATATGTTGTATTCGGTAGTTATAAACACTTATTAAGTACCAAAAATAATGTAGTTTGCATTATGTTCTAAGTAGTCTTTATTGGTATAATTCACAAAGACATATCTGGCATTCGTACAATGCACAGGGAGGGAGGGAGGGAGAGGGGAAGGTAGGGAGGGAGGGAGAGAGAGAGAGAGAGAGATATTTCCAAACTGACCTCAAGATGTGAAGGTACAGTTGTGCTCTGTTTGGCATCTGATTCTTGCTACTACGCAGTGCACAACTTGGTCAAAAAACGAATTCTGATTGATTGCTTGTGAAGTGAGATACTTGTTGCACAGCCGAATGGAAGGACCCAGAGATCCTGCATCCCCTGAGGCTGTTGCTCTGCACAGCATGGTGCACACTGAATGGGCGCAGTGCTGCTGCCTGGTTCCTGTTGTCTGCACATGGCACCAGGTGAGGACACAGCCGGGGTCATTCTCTGGGGTTGACATAGTAACTTAGTCCCAGCATGAGAATAGTTGCTGGAATTGGAAACCGTCTGAATCCCACACGATGTCAGCATTGGTAGTTTTCCAAAATCATAAGCGAAGTATTTCATACACTTCTGGTCTCCTGTCATCTAGTGTTGTGACCCTAGAATAGAACTGGACTAGCTAAGCACAGTTTGCAAAGGATGCTTCGAAATTACTCGTAAAAGGGACTGCTTTGTCCCACCTTGCATAGGGTGCTGAGAATCGCCTTCTACAGGGGTGTCACTATTATTAGTGCAGCTGGGGTAACAGCACCAGGGCCCTGGAATATGAGTACGGGGAAATATGCACCCAATATTATATCTGTCTTTTATTACTGAAACGGGTGGGGGTCCATTTTCCTTACATTAGTGCCCGTGGCAGCTTCTGCGCAAACTTGTTTTCTAAACTAGCTAAGTGGAGCCACAATGTAGGAAGAAAGAGCAAACACGTTATGTTATATGGAATTCATAAAAGTACATGTCCTACATCTACTCTGCCTCCTGATGAATTCTTGTGGGTGCCAGCCCAGTCGATCTTGTTGGTACGGGTGAGGGGTAATTCCTGACATACAGCAAAACATTTATAATCCTGCCCTGGATTGATCGAAGGTTAGAGTTGGGCTTCAAGGAAATGCTTTCGAGTTCTGAATCCTAAGCATAAAGGCTTGGTATTTGTTAGATCCCAGCAAAGAAAAACAGGCTCGACAGAAGTTGTCTTGGAGTATGAATTGGAACAATCCTCACTGCCCATTGGATCGTCCACCTGCTGTTCATGCTGTGCCAATGACATGGTTTGTGGATCGGCGGTGCAGGGAAGTGAATGAGTGGCCTCCTCCAAAGGATCCTTCCTACACTTTTTTTTGAGAGCTGGGAAAAGTTTTGTGCAGAGTGAAGCTAGGCCTCTTCATGCATGGAAGGGTGTGAAGGATGGGCACATCCTCCATTGGAGGCAAACTGATTTTTCTGAGGGGATTCATTTCAAATGCACTTTACACTGACTTCTCGAGTTGGGAATAAGCAGTGCCACTTTCATGGTCTTTACAAGGAGGGTTAGTAATCTTTGCCACTAAATGTTAATTACTATTTCTCAATTTGACTTTGTGAGATCAAACCCCTCAATATAATATGTGTCAGGAGCGAAACATCACTGCATTGAAGTATTTAGGTCAATCTTGGGAATTTGCGACGAGCCTTGTTTTCGTGGTATCTAGTCTTACCATGAGTCCATCAGTCTTTACCTTCAGTCTCTCCATACGTAACTGTTTCCAAGAAGTGAATATCCACCACTCGCCACTCTAGTTTGTAATAACAAAGGCTTTCTTGAGTGACCCTTCCAATATTTTGCGAAATTGATCTGATCTCAAGAAGCCCATGTTGACGCTGAAGCACAGCTCTGTACCACTGTCCAGCTTATTCTAAATGAATTTCATGTCTCAGTGGAAAAGTCCTAATTTTCTGTGCTAAACCTCCGCGTAAACATGATCCCCCAAAAAGGCCCTTGGTTTGAGTTCAGAGCTGCAAAATCTGCTCTTGTCTAATTGGCTAACAATTGTAGTTTTTGCCCTTGAAATCTGCTCCTCCTAGCTTGAACTTTAAAGAAAGAAGCTTTTTTGAGGTTCTCCACTGAGTTGAAAACTCTGATTATGCAGAATGACACACTTTTTGGAAATAATTGGCTCAGGGACACAAAGATACTCAAAGATCATTTTCACGAGGTCATTTGGTGTAACCATCTTGCAGTTCCTTAGTCATCAGAAACAGTGATGTGCAGTCCAATTCGAGATTGAAGTATGTTACCCGTTTTTAGGTCGAGCCTAGAGTCAGCGCGCATGCGCTGCTCTGCTAGGCCTGGTGTAGCTCCTCTACATTTATCCCACCCCTGAACCACACTTGCTTTTCATTGGTTCCCTTCAGTGCCTTTCTAAATCCGGTTCTTTTGTGGGGCAAATAGGTCACATTAGTCCCTCCCTTCAAGGTATGGTTGACACCCATGGCGACTGCCTCCCTTACTTGTCTCATCTTTCGAAGGGGCATTTAGATCAGTATGGCGGGACTATTTTCTTACTTTGCCTTGCCTCAGGTTTGGTTTGTTGATTTTTTAGGTGAGGGAAAAAAATGCATTAAAGCTGATGTGATTTCCCCGTGCTATCCCCTCCGCTGTAGCCCCGCCCCACTTCTGCTCCGATCACTGGCTAAAGCAAAATTTTGAACACGAGCCTCCCACCCCCACGCTCCTTCCTTCTCTCCCATGTCTAGCTTCTTCTGTCTCCCTAGGGTCTTCCCCAGGGGCCTCAGTCTTCCTACTCACCATCCCTCCCACCCCAACCTCTAGTTACCTGGTGCGCCTTGATGCCCCTCAATGCCAGTGACAATTAGGCATCGTTGTGTATTGGCCTAATTAATCCCAGCCAGCAGGGGACAGTTCGTGAAACCTGACCCCTTATTCCTCATGTAATTCAGCAGCCGCCTCCCTTGTGAGGCGGGAGGGAGAGGCTGGTATAAATCATAGATAGGTATCAGCGTCTCAACATGAGGGCTGCAAGTACAAGGCCGCAGGCGCCTCCTCTGCACAGGAAAACCTATAGCGCTTAAATACTAACAGATGTGAGAATCGCATAAACACCTATTAATTTTAGTATTATTAATATAGGAATACATTATTGTTGATGTTATTTTTTATAATTTGATGGGAGCAGGTCTCTCATTTTGAAGTGCAGGTCTGCACATGGGATGATGCCCATGTGCAGACGCCCTAGGTGGTGCATGACAGAGTAGCCCGCACTGGTGCTCGTAGGAGTAGCTGATAAGTTTGTGGAATATGTTCATTAGCGCTCTGAGCGGAGTATGGACCTGCTGCATTTCTGTACTTTGCTGCGGCTTGCGGGCGAGGATGGTGCAAACACTGGCTGGCTTCCATTAGCAGGACAGATGTCAGAGCAATCTTCCCTTTAACTGGACAAACAGCAATAAAAGTTTGCCCACATATTTTAAAGTTTTAAGTCGTACGGTCGTTCATGTATACTTCATCAAGAGGTGTTCATTTAGTGAGCCATCTTTTGTAATAAATGCAAAAAGAACAATTGATGGACAGAATGCATAACAATGTCATACATTCACCCCAGTACAGAGATCTGGGCCTAAATCCATCGTTTTTTTGCTCACCATGCCATTCCAGTTTGAACCCAGCCATATGCAAATCAGTCTTGACCCTGTGCCCAATGGGAACAGTCCAGCCCGAACTGCCAGGCCAGGTCCTCCCTGGACGGGAAACAAGCACCCTAGGACCGGTTTCGGGGTTTCACCCCTCATCAGCCAGGATAGCTTGACTCCAGTGGCATGGAGAGCACGGGACCCACGTCTGGGCATACCCGTCCCACTCGGGGTGACAAATGCAAAAACAACAATTGATGGACAGAATGTAGAACAATGTCATACATTCACCCCAGTACAGAGATCTGGGCCTAAATCCATTGTTTTTTTGCTCACCATGCCATTCCAGTTTGAACCCAGCCGTATGCAAATCAATCTTGACCCTGTGCCGAATGGGAACAGTCCAGCCCGAACTGCCAGGCCAGGTCCTCCCTGGACTGGAAACAAGCATCATAGGACCGGTTTCGGGGTTTCACCCCTCATCAGCCAGGATAGCTTGACTCCAGTGGCATGGAGTGGTGTGGTGAGCAAAAGAATGATGGATTAAACCCAGATCCTTGTGACTGGGGGTGAATGTTTGCATTGTCCAGCATTCCGTCCATCAATTGTTTCTTTTGCATATGTCGCCCTTAGTGGGAAGGGTATGCCCAGACGTGGGTCCCGTGCTCACTACACCACTGGATTCAAGCTAGCCTGGCTGATGAAGGGTGATGCCCTGAAACCGGTCCCAGGATGCTTGTTTCCGGTCCAGGGAGGACCTGGCTTGGCAGTTCGGGCTGGACTGTTCCCACAAGGAACAGGGTCAAGACTGATTTGCATATGGCTGGGTCCAAACTGGGGTGTTGTGGTGAGCAAAAGAATGATGGATTAAACCCAGATCCTTGTGACTGGCGGTGAATGTTTGCATTGTCCAGCATTCCGTCCATCAGTTGTTTCTTTTGCACTTATTTAGTCTGTAAGCACTATTTTCTTTAATGAGTTTCTCCTACTGCAGGCACGACATGCTTTCCTGCAACATTCAGCGCGCCATGTGTGCTTTCACTTTCCGAGCAGCCGGGACAATGGCGGGCGCTTCGTTGAAATGAAATAGGTCTCGCATTTACAAGAGTTTGAGCTATTGGCATTGTAAATAACCCTGGGCAAAGCACTACGCTACGCTCGCGTAGTTTGCGAAGTTTGCGCTACTTCGCACAACGCGAATTGCACGTAGCACAGTGCAAACACGCGTAGCGTAGCGTAGTGCAGCGGTCATTTTTGCTTGCTCGCGGTCCTCAACGTCAAGTTGGCGACCGCGAGCAAGCAAATGACATCCCGGCGAGACTTTTCCTCGTTCGCGATCAGCAACATCAAGTTGCCGATCGCGAGTGTGGAAAATAAACCTCCCGGCGAGATTCTCAACGCGGGGAGGTCAGGTTTCTCATTGCGAGTGGTCGCGTATGCTCGCGACCGCTCGCGATGAGAAACTACCAGTCCGCGTTGAGAAAGCTGCCGCTCGAGTAAAAATCTACTCGAGCGGCAGTAAAAGACAGCTCGCACTGTGCAAGATGCCGTTTTCAATGATTGCACAGTGCGGACAAGCATCCGGCACTGTGCAATCATTGCGAACGGTGCACTACGCAGTTCGCGTAGTGCTACGCGTAGCTCGCGTAGTGCGAACTGCACTTTGCGTAGCTTCGCGTAGCGCTACTTCGCGAACTACGCCCAGGCTTATGACAATGCCTTGTATGTATGTGTTAATTAGCAAAACAGATAAATAAAAGGCATTGTCATTTACAATGCCAATAGCTTAAACTCTCGCAAATGCGAGACCTGTTGCATTGCTAATGCTTGTTTGACAAGGTGCTGTCCATGAACTGTCCACACTGGATGGAAAAAACTGTGAAAAAGTTAAAGCACCCATAGATCTAACCTAATGCTGACGTCACCACCTGGGGTCTGCTTGGGAGAGAGTGGGCAATACAGTATTGTGTGAAACTAAATTTTCACAGTTTTGGAAATGGGTGTATGTATCTTGCACAAATAGATCCACACAAGTCTTATCAAGAGGACATCTAGTGTATAGAAGCCCACGGGTGTAGCAGGTTGCTTGGTACTAAAGGGTTCCTTTTGTTGAAGTTAGTTTACCAGAGAGAGGTGCTCTTCCCAGGGGGCATGGCTGAACCCTCTGCCCTCGAGCAGCCCTCCGCAGTAGCCCTTACCGCGCTGAGACTGTGAAAGGCATGTGGTCTCGAGGGGGTTCACAGCGCTCGCTCATTGGTTTGAGATTTAGATATGCAAAAGGGACTCGGTCGCCCCCTTGCGGTTGCAGGCCTCTTTGCTGCAGTCGATGCAAGACTCCAGGTTGGGACAGGTCCTGCGTGCTCTGCACGTGAAATACCTGTGTCGTTCTCTTCGTAGGCTCTCGAAGGAGTGATTTCCTTTTTCTGCACAGGGCCGGATGGGGAGGCGGAGAGCGTCCAGGATCCCGGTTGTTGCTGGGATGCTTGACAGATTTAGACTGACCCTGCCCCAGCCCTGCTAGCCTCTCATGCATGTCAGCTGTGACATCCCTATGGCCCAGACGGCCAGTGCGCGCGCCCCTTTCATGCTCCAGATTGTTCTGGGCCTCGTATGGTGGGATGAAGTCCTCTCCCGCCGGAGCACGAGGCTTCGGGGACAGATGTAGCGACAGAAGTCTCATTAAATGCAGCGTATGCTTGGAAATGGAGAGGGCTTCATCCCGCGGATGATGCGGAGGGGTGGGAGTAATTGCTTTCTGCTGTCGGGTTGTTTGCTGGTAATTCGCTGGACAGTGGTGAGTGGGGGGTCTCACTGCTGTCTCTGGCGCAGGGCACCACCCCTCCCCCTGCAGGCTTGGCTGCTCGTGAGGAAGGGCTGCTCGAGAATCTTCGCCGGCAGCCTGTCCTGTAATCGCTGTAAATGGAATAAAGATGCGATCGGAGCAGTGTCGCGGCCTAACCAGATTTCGCCTAGAGACCGATTTCATGCTTTTCTCACCTCCCTTCTGTCCTTCTCGAGCAGAAGAATCCCCGATGCTCTCTCTGTCGCTCTCTCCCACTCCTGTGTTCGCTTCTCCTATTCATTTTGACAGGTCTGCTCTCTCCTTAGCCATGCTCTCCCCTCGCCCTTCATGCGTTCACACTTTCTGCCTTGGCTTTTCTTGTACCATTTTCGTTATAGCTCCTCCTTCCACTCTCTTCTTTTCCTTCCCTCATTTCTGCAGTCTGATCTTTCGTTTCTTATATTTCCCGAGCCGTCACCCACTTTCTCTTCCTCGTTATGCTCCTTATTTCTATACTATGCCCTCTGCTTCTCCTGCTTTTTCTACTTCCCTACATTGCCCTTTCTGTTATATTCTTCTCTCTCACACCTCTGGCCTTTTCCCTCTTTCGTTCCTCACCATTCTCTTCCTTCTTATTACTTTCCTATGTTCTTCTCCCTTCATTCTCTTGTGGCATGATTTCCTTTCTTCCATTTCCTTCAAGGCCAATCCCACTGCATCACCCTTTTACTTTGCACACTCTCTTTCCCTCATCTTGAATGCTACACTTTTTTCTACTCTCCATCCTTTTTTTTCTGTATACTGCTTTCTGTGTTCTCCCCTACTTCTCCGGATCCTCCTTCCAGGTCTTTTCAGTCTTCTCCACATCTGACCTTGCTCTTCTTTTCCGGTCTCTCCCACTGCAGGTCTCTGGGGAAGTTGCTGTTGGCTGCCACCTTATTCAGGGCATCTGAACCGTGAGTACTTCAAGCCTTCTTTACTGCTCTCTGCCTGTGCCCTCTTTCCCTGGTCTGTCTTGTTCTCACATGTCTCTCCCCCCTTTCTAGTTGTGCCCTACCCTGGAGCAGCAGGTGCCGTGGCTCTCGCCTGTCCATCATCACCACTTCATGCCCTGTGCCCCTGGGGCCGCTTAGTTCCATTGACCCAGGTGTGTGCTACCTGGTGTGCTTCATCCCCTGCATCTCGCCGGTTTCTTGAGAGCATTGGCTCACCATCTTCTCTTGAGATGTCTTGTCCAAAGTCCACACTTTTGAGGACCTGGTATATGTGTGTGGCCCACCAGTATGCCATGTGTCATATCTCTTCCACAGCATTCACTTAACCTTCTTCATGTGGTAAATCCGGGGTTAGTGTTGCTACGAATAGTAATTCTCGTTTCTGCAGGTATACACGAACCTTACATTGTGTTATTTTATAGTTAAATAGTGGTAAATAGGAGATGAGTGTCTTTAGAGTAAAAGCACCTCCAAGCTGTTGAGTGTTTTCTTTTTAAATTCAGCATGGTACCTCAGAATATCTGGAGAGACTTAAATCCAAATGTGGGTACATTTGGAAATTCAGTTAAGGAATTGTGAGTCTAGAATTCGGCCACTATCAATTTGGGTTTCACTATAGGAGCTCTGAACTAGACAAAATATGCAGCTTCCTGAAAGTGCTCGGATCCTTTGGTATCTCATTCAGTCATCACGTTTAAAAGCCAGATTCCGAGGTTAATAAGATTCACACTGGCAAATCAATAAAAATAATGTAAAAATAAAAAATGTCTTCAGGCGCCTGGAGCGCTTTTCACTACCATCTGTGTGTTTGTTGCTAACTGAGTGAGCGAAGATTGAAAAGTGAAGATTGACTGACCACAAATGAGCGGCAATGTGGCGCTGAACCTCTTTTTTTCGAAAGCCACATTTCTGCCACGTGTGGAGTTATTCATGGTGGTTTAGGGATTTTTTTTTTTATCACGTCGCCACTTTATATAAACGTTCTATGTTCAACGATGGCTGAAGTTCACCAAAACGCCACCACCTCCTTTCTTCCTAGAACAGCCCACATGTAAAGTCTGTTTCTGGGCACACAGGCCTGCCTCCAAGCGACTGGTTCAGTTACACATAGGACCAGGTGGTCCATCATGAATCGCACAGTGTCTGTCACTCATTGAGAGCTGAGCACGTCCTTTCCACTACTGATCTCGCACAGTGCATGCAGTGCTGGCTGCTTTTATCAACATCCCAAGCGTGGCCTGACTGAAGTGGTGCATGTCACTGCACTTTGTAAGAGGGAAACTGGCTGTCTCGGATACAGACACTAATGAACAAGCATTGGCAAAGCCAGTACGTCGCTCCTTTGGGACCTGTTGGCTTACTCCAATGCCTTTTGGCGATGTTGCACAGCATCAGCAAGATGCTGTGCAGCATGGCCAGAAATTAAAATAAAATAAACAAAAATAATTTTAAAAAGGCGCAATGAAGGGGCCATATAATTCTGTAGGCAGGCACATGCATCACCTTTCATCAGCAGCTATGAAATTACGCCGTGCCCCTTATAGGTATTGCTTTCTAGGCAGCTCAGGCACTGTCTGTTGTAAGCTGTTGTTAGCTTACAGTGAGCTTAGAGCCCACCAATTGCTTACCATTGGTTGGCTTCATTGTCCCTCTAATTTAGTTGTTTCTTATTCGTTAGTGTGTGTGAGCTTTTCTTCCTCTTCTTGTGTTTGTCCCTTCCCTGGAGCATGGGTACATTACAGTGTACTTATACTGTTTGCTTTTTCAGGTGCTATGTTTTTCTTTGTTTAAGCACTCTCTAAGAGTGCATGTGTTTTTCAGCTGTCTGCCTAGTGTTGTTCTCTTCCCTTCTACACACTGCTCTCGCTCGTGTGCTTTTCCCCTGCTCCCCTTCCTTGATGCACTTGCCCTCGAGTGGTCCTCCCCACCCGCATTGCTTTCTTGACCATGTGCTTCTTTCTATTCCCTCCAAGCGCAAAATGCTGTCTCTAGCCTGTCTGATTTTCTCCCCAGGCATCAGCGCTTCACATTGTTATCCCTCTCACCCCTTTATTCCCATCCACGCCCTGCGTGTTGCTTAACTTGCTTCCCAACACCCGGACTCTTTGTATTGCTTCCGTACCCCAGTATTGTTTCAACCCTGCCCCCTCTGTGTTTTGTTTCCACTCCCCTCTGCTTTGTTCCCTCACCCGCTTTCCCCCTGTTACTTCCACCCTCTGACCATGTTGCTACCCACACCCACTTTCTAAAAAAATTAAAAAAAGATTTTGCACGTTATTCTCTTCTTCTTTTTTTTTTTTTTTTTGCTGATCCGAGTTGTTTTGACAAATAAATAGAAAAAACAAGCATTGACAAAGCCAATAGGCCTTGCATTTGGGAACTATTGACTTTGCCAATGATTTTTAGCCATACTATACATCATCTGGCATGCTGAAGGCAACCAATTTAAAAGGCGCTATGATACAGCAGTTGTGTCATTTTGTAGGCACGGGCATCTCACATGTGCGCACTACAAAATGACACAAGCAATTTTTTTCTTTTAAAGTACCCCGCTTGGGATGAGTAACACTGTGGCGCAAGTGGGGGGGTAAGCAACAAGGCAGGGGGAGAGATTGGAAGCAAAGTACGAGAGAGAAGGAGGGCACAAGTGAGGTAAGAAACTTAGAAGGCATGGGTGGAGGAAAGCAATGTGAGCGGAAGAAACATGAAAGGCAGGGATGGTGAGGAGAAGCATCAGGCAACAGAGCAATGTAGAGCATGGGGGTGCAAATCGGCAGAGAGAATAGGAGCAGACAGGAGCACACAGGTAAAGCAACGCAGGGGAGAAGCATACAATGATGACCGCATCACAAAGGGGGAGGGGAGAAGCATACACGTGAGAGAGCAACAAGCCGTGCCTGAAGGGGGGAAAGAGAAGTACACGAGAAAGACAGCTGGAAAGCACATGCGCTCCTAAGGAGTGCTTAAGTCAAAAGATGAAAGTAGGTTCTTAAAAGTGAGCAGTGGAAGGACACAAGTGATGAGACAATGCTCCAGGATAGGGGCGGACGCAAGATAGACAAGCCAAACCACTAAATAAGAAGCAAGCAAATGAGAGTGCAGGAAAGCCAACCGATGGTGAGCAGTGGGCTGGCTCCAAGTCTCTGTATGGCAAAGCCCACAATATGTCTCTCAACATACAGCACATGCTTTCTCTGTAGTAGGCTGGACCTATAAAGCATGGACGTCATTTGGAGGTAGTCAGGGGTCGCAGCTGTGACCTCTAGCTTGCTCCCTGCTACTCCTGGCACTTCCCTTGCGACCCCTCGCCTCAGAGGAGGCAAAACATTTCCCCCTCTGAGGCCAGGGGTCGCAAAGGAAGCGCTAGGAGTAGCAGGGAGCAAGCTAGAGGTCACAGCTGCGACCCCTGACTACCTCCAAATGACGTTCATGCAATAAAGTGGGTCTGTCATTTTGAAGCTGTGTGCAGGCGCACCTACAAAATGATGTGGTGGTGTTTTTTATTTTTTATTTAGCTAATTTTCACACATTGGGATGCTGTCAAGCACAGATAAAAACCATTGACAAAGGCAATAGGTCCCAAAGACACGATCTGTTGGCTTTGACAATGCTTCTTTTTTATTCACCAGTCTGAAACGGATCTGTAAATGGGGAAAATAATATGAAATTGAAGTATTTCAAAAGAGCTTTATTTAAGGCAAAGACCCATCAGCAATTTGCTGATAGGCCAGTCTCCCTCTCCCAAAGTAAATAAATAAATATAAAAAAAATAGGACAGAGCTTGTGGGTTTGAGGTGTGAGCGAAGGGGAGCAATGGGGAGTGGATGGGGTGAGAAGCAACTGGGAGTGGGTGGGGGTGAGAAACAATGGGGTGCAGGCAGGGGTGGGAAGCAACGTGGAGTGGGTGAGGAGAGGGAAAGCACACGAGGAGGAAGTAACATGGATGGCAGGGAGGAAGAAGCACACAGGAGAAAGCAACATGGAGTGCGGGGGAGTTTGGAGAAGGGAAGTACACAAGACTGAGCTTGCAGTACAGTGGATATTCAGGGGGGCTGAAGCCCATGAGCGAAAGAGTTATAAAACACATGCAGTCTCATGCAGTGCTAAGCCGAAAAGAAAAAGTAGTTCCCTAAAAGTGAGCAGTGGAAGCATAGAAGTCAGGCAATCAGAGAGATGGTAATGAGGCTCTGCTTCAGGGTACGGACAAACATAAGATGGACAAGCTGGAGCAAGCTTTTGAATAAGAATCAAGCAAATTAGAGTGACAGGAGAGCTAACCAATGGTACGCAATGGGTAGGGCTGTAAGCCCCTGTAAGCTTTTGATAAGCCCACAGTAGTTCTTTTGCAACGTCTGGTAGGCGCACCCAAACGAGACCTAAACAGCAGCAGTCCAAAAATAACACTAATATGCTGGTACACAAAGACATTTTTTGAAGTAAATGTATGTATATGGCTGATAACTGCTGTATCTATGTCTCTCAGATATCCTAGAGGATATCTGGCAGGTGTAAATTCATTTAGCATTCTGTAATTGTATTCCATAACTAAATGAATTTTTTGGGTCTTAAAAAAAAGAAAATTTCCCCAAAAATCAAAAAAAGAACACTATGTGCAGTTACATAGCAATGCCCAATGCGGATTTCAACTGTGCATACAAATTTGCAATTACAGCACTGTGTAAAAATGTCATTTGACATTGCCAATAGTACACCTGGAAACCTGCGACTGGCACAACCATACAGTCATGCTATCAGGGCCAGACTGGGAACCCACAGCAGCTCTGGCAAATTTTGTCAGGCCAGCCCCCATACATTGCATTGTGAGTGCAGGGAGCCTGACCACTACAAAACGCGTTTGGGGAAAGGAGGGGTTCTCCTTCTGGAAAATTTTTCAAAAATGGTGCATGTTTCATTATATATTCAATTCTATAAGCTTTTAAAGGATAGTAAATGATGACCTTATAGTGCACCAGGTTTCTACAATATTTGTTGGTCCCCTTCAATGATTCCCTCACTATCACCCTTCAACAGTGCCCCCTCATCTCTCCATAGCCCCTCTCTCACAAGTACTTCATTTGTTTTATAGTGCCTTTCTTACCAGTGTAGGGTGTCGGAGTACTTTACATCACACACACATAGAGACAATGAATAATACATGTGTAAATCAGTGAATAGACAATGTTACATAAGACAAAGAGGACCAGGAGGTGTAGGATTCACGTCATCCATAGCTGGTAGGCATTTTTAGGCCTCGCCTAGGCAGCGCTTGCGCTGCTTCTTCAAGACATGCTGTATTCAGGATATGTGCATAAAGCTCCGCCTACTTCCCGCCCATCTTTTTAATTGGCTCCGTTCCCTGTCCTTTGTAAATGGTGGCTTTTCATTGGTCATTAGGCTTTGTAGTCCCTCCTTGCTACCTCCCTGTCCCTTTTTGTAACCTCCCATGAGGACACCCCCTATTACATGTGTTGTTACGCCCTAGGTTTTAATTACAACCTCAAGGCACTATTTTCTTAAAGGCCTTCAGACAGGACACTCACTTGGTCCTCAACAAGGTTGGCAGTGGTTACTTTACTCGCTAGCACATCTCACATTTGTATTAGACCTTCTATAAATTTCCCTTCATCAGCTCCACATAGAGTACAACCTAATCCGGAATTAATGTAATAATTATTTTGTCACATTTCAAAGCTACTAATTGTATATATTGAATGTACTGTGATACTGTCTTGCATGCAATGCATTATGGGTAGGGTGGATTTACCATATCTTCAAAGTTTATGATGCTCACTAGGGACCTCTAGGCGCAGCTTGTGGTACTGCACCTACACATCTCATATTTATATTAGACCTTCTATAAATTTGCCTTCATCAGCTCCACATAGAGTACAACCTAATCAGAATTAATATAATAATTGTTTTGTCACATTTCAAAGCTGTAATTGTATATATGGACATAGCTATTTGAATGTACTCGTGGTACTGTCTTGCATGCAATGCATTAGGGGAGTACCATATGTGACCAAAAGTTTGATGCTCACTAGGGACCTCTAGGCGCAGCTTGCGGTACTGCACCTACACATCTATATTAGACCTTCTATAAATTCCCTCATCAGCTCTACATAGAGTACAACCTAATCCGGAATTAATATAATAATTCTTTTGTCACATTTCAAAGCTACTAATTGTATATATTGAATGTACTGTGGTACTGTCTTGCATGCAATGCCTTATGGGTAGGGTGGATTTACCATATCTTCAAAGTTTATGATGCTCACTAGCGACATCTAGGCGCAGCTTGCAGTACTGCACCTACACATCTATATTAAGACCTTCTATAAATTTCCCTTCATCAGCTCCACATAGAGTACAACCTAATTGGAATTAATATAATAATTATTTTGTCAAATTGCAAAGCTATTAATTGTATATATGGACATAGCTATTTGAATGTACCCATGGTACTGTCTTGCATGCAATGCATTATGGGAGTATCATATGTGACCAAAAGTTTGATGCTCACTAGGTACCTCTAGGCGCAGCTTGCAGTACTGCACCTACACATCTATATTAAGACCTTCTATAAATTTCCCTTCATCAGCTCCACATAGAGTACAACCTAATCCGGAATTAATGTAATAATTATTTTGTCACATTTCAAAGCTACTAATTGTATATATTGAATGTACTGTGATACTGTCTTGCATGCAATGCATTATGGGTAGGGTGGATTTACCATATCTTCAAAGTTTATGATGCTCACTAGGGACCTCTAGGCGCAGCTTGTGGTACTGCACCTACACATCTCATATTTATATTAGACCTTCTATAAATTTGCCTTCATCAGCTCCACATAGAGTACAACCTAATCAGAATTAATATAATAATTGTTTTGTCACATTTCAAAGCTGTAATTGTATATATGGACATAGCTATTTGAATGTACTCGTGGTACTGTCTTGCATGCAATGCATTAGGGAGTACCATATGTGACCAAAAGTTTGATGCTCACTAGGGACCTCTAGGCGCAGCTTGCGGTACTGCACCTACACATCTATATTAGACCTTCTATAAATTCCCCTCATCAGCTCTACATAGAGTACAACCTAATCCGGAATTAATATAATAATTCTTTTGTCACATTTCAAAGCTACTAATTGTATATATTGAATGTACTGTGGTACTGTCTTGCATGCAATGCCTTATGGGTAGGGTGGATTTACCATATCTTCAAAGTTTATGATGCTCACTAGTGACATCTAGGCGCAGCTTGCAGTACTGCACCTACACATCTATATTAAGACCTTCTATAAATTTCCCTTCATCAGCTCCACATAGAGTACAACCTAATTGGAATTAATATAATAATTATTTTGTCAAATTGCAAAGCTATTAATTGTATATATGGACATAGCTATTTGAATGTACCCATGGTACTGTCTTGCATGCAATGCATTATGGGAGTATCATATGTGACCAAAAGTTTGATGCTCACTAGGTACCTCTAGGCGCAGCTTGCAGTACTGCACCTACACATCTATATTAAGACCTTCTATAAATTTCCCTTCATCAGCTCCACATAGAGTACAACCTAATCCGGAATTAATGTAATAATTATTTTGTCACATTTCAAAGCTACTAATTGTATATATTGAATGTACTGTGATACTGTCTTGCATGCAATGCATTATGGGTAGGGTGGATTTACCATATCTTCAAAGTTTATGATGCTCACTAGGGACCTCTAGGCGCAGCTTGTGGTACTGCACCTACACATCTCATATTTATATTAGACCTTCTATAAATTTGCCTTCATCAGCTCCACATAGAGTACAACCTAATCAGAATTAATATAATAATTGTTTTGTCACATTTCAAAGCTGTAATTGTATATATGGACATAGCTATTTGAATGTACTCGTGGTACTGTCTTGCATGCAATGCATTAGGGGAGTACCATATGTGACCAAAAGTTTGATGCTCACTAGGGACCTCTAGGCGCAGCTTGCGGTACTGCACCTACACATCTATATTAGACCTTCTATAAATTCCCCTCATCAGCTCCACATAGAGTACAACCTAATCCGGAATTAATATAATAATTATTTTGTCACATTTCAAAGCTACTAATTGTATATATTGAATGTACTGTGGTACTGTCTTGCATGCAATGCCTTATGGGTAGGGTGGATTTACCATATCTTCAAAGTTTATGATGCTCACTAGTGACATCTAGGCGCAGCTTGCAGTACTGCACCTACACATCTATATTAAGACCTTCTATAAATTTCCCTTCATCAGCTCCACATAGAGTACAACCTAATTGGAATTAATATAATAATTATTTTGTCAAATTGCAAAGCTATTAATTGTATATATGGACATAGCTATTTGAATGTACCCATGGTACTGTCTTGCATGCAATGCATTATGGGAGTATCATATGTGACCAAAAGTTTGATGCTCACTAGGTACCTCTAGGCGCAGCTTGCAGTACTGCACCTACACATCTATATTAAGACCTTCTATAAATTTCCATTCATCAGCTCCACATAGAGTACAACCTAATCCGGAATTAATGCAATAATTCTTTTGTCACATTTCAAAGCTACTAATTGTATATATTGAATGTACTGTGGCACTGTCTTGCATGCAATGCATTATGGGTAGGGTGGATTTACCATATCTTCAAAGTTTATGATGCTCACTAGTGACCTCTAGGCACAGCTTGCAGTACTGCACCTACACATCTCACATTTATATTAGAACTTCTATAAATTTCCCTTCATCAGCTCCACATAGAGTACAACCTAATCAGAATTAATATAATAATTGTTTTGTCACATTGCAAAGCTATTAATTGTATATATGGACATAGCTATTTGAATGTACTCGTGGTACTGTCTTGCATGAAATGCATTAGGGGTGCTCTGAGTGTCCGGTCCATAAACTCATGGGAAACGTGGTTGAACGCCTTTTCCTGATCCAGGCTGACCAAGACCATCGGGACCTTGCAGCCCTTGACGTATTCGATCGTGTCCCGGACCAGGGCCAGGCTGTCCGTGATTTGCCGACCCGGTATCCCACAGGACTGGTCAGGGTGAACTATCTTCGCTATCACTTTCTTTAGGCGGTTGGCCATCACCTTTGCGAGAATCTTGTAGTCCACATTGAGGAGAGAGATGGGCCTCCAGTTCTTGAGGTCCTCTCTCTCTCCCTTCTGTTTGTACAAGAGTGTTATCATAACCTCTCGCAGGGATTGCGGCATACTGCCCTTGCCCATCATTTCCTCATAGAGGTTCAGCAAGTCCGGCCCGATCAGGTCCCACAGTTCGACATAAAGTTCCACTGGGAGTCCGTCATTCCCGGGTGTCTTGCCTATCTTGGAGGTCGTGGCGGCCAATTGCAGCTCTTCTAGGGTGCGTTCAGGCCCTCTCTCTCTTCCGGACCCAGTGTCTTTGAGATGCCCTCCAGGAAACTATCCGCCTGGGCTCTCTCCGACAACGTCGGTGAGTAGAGTTCGCCATAAAAGTCAGGTACGACTCTCATGACTTCCTCCTTCTTACTTTGGAGGTTTCCCTCCGAGTCCCGAAGCTCTACCAGCGGTGTGTGTGCCGGTGTACTAGGTCTTACCCAAGCTTCAACCTTTTGGCGTTGTCAATGTTAATGTTTTTTATCCGTATGTTTTCTGAGGTTGCAGATGTGTCATGTGTGTCTGTGTTCAAATGTGTGTGTTATTACATTTGAGGGGGTGTCTGTGGCTGTGTATTATGTGTGCATGTTTGTGTGTATCTACACATACACACACACACACACGTGGCTGTGTGATATAGCAGTGTTAGCGCGCGATTGGGTGTCACTGGGCTGCCTGTGCTGTGTGTCTTGTGAGATCCGAGGCTCACTCTGGGATTGGCCGCTAGATAGGAACATTCCAGGTGAACTGTGGTTTTTAAAGTTATCTGCAACGACCCCAGCTAACTGCTCAGGGCTTTGTTTCAATGCTTCTTTTGTCATCTGCTCAAAGCTGCGCGTGTTGTTAATCAGGAAAGATGAGTAGCATTACTTCTTAATTTGGGATGGATTACAGACGCAAGGTGCACATGCGGAGGCACTAATTGCATGGCGACAGCAAGCACAAGTGCACCACACATTGGCTCAGCATTAGTGGATGTGATCAACTACACAAAAAACACCCTGTATCAAACATTGGGTCGCACATTTGCACTATCATGTTTCGTGTGTTGAGGTCTGCAATTTTGTACAGTTCAGAGGTTAGGTGATTGTTACTACATACAATATGTCCACCCTCTAAGATCCCCTTTTCTCCCCAGTTTATTACTCTCATCAGCAGCACGAGTTTTGCGGGTGGTGGCTGTCCCCCCTCCCCCCTCTTACCTGTGGCTACGCCACTGCCCTTAACTGTGTTCACGTCCGATGCCCTCTGACCCCTTTTAATGTAAGGGCAGGAAGCGTCATTTATGAGAAAAATAGCCAAATTGTGATCGCATACTGCTGAATTAAAACCACGGAGGAAGTTTTACAAATGCACTTTTCTGCTTGTTTCCAGTAGATTCCCACAAAAAAAGCAGATACAGTTAATACAATATTGAAGGTTGATAGAATAAACCCTTCATAGAATGTCAGGTTCCCCTCCCCTCCCACCACCCACATGATTGCCTCATAAATACACTAACTGGTTTCCTCTCAATTGGCTCACTTAGATAAAAGCTTGCAGGCAGCTGTCACTTGCAGAGCACAAGCTCAAATTTTGTCAAGACCAGCTCAACCTTACATTTTTCTGAAGACGGTAAACCGAGTCCTCATTTGATAATCTCAATACATTTTATTTACAACTGCTAGGGACGGATGGTGACATGAACTTGTAATATCATTCTAACTCTTTCATAGAATCCCCATATGTGCCGGAAACGGAAAGACATGGTTGACTTTGCTATTCAAGAACAAAACAGAAGTTTTTTTCAAGTGTTTACTGCAGTAGTGGTCAACTATTTTGGGAATGTACAAACCATGACACCCAGTATAAAATTATTTTTTCACGTAGTCAAAGTGTGGGAAACAAAATCTGAGGAAGGTAAAAAGCACAAGAGGGTATAACTGTGAGAAAAAGTTTGACTTTTGCAAACTTTAAAGGATGGCTTATTTCTGCTTAATTAAATCTCATGACGTGACCCACAAGAAAATAAACTTTTAAAAACATTTTATTGACACGACAGCTGGATTCAGCATGCAGAACACTATTCCTTGGCACCACGCTCTTGTATTGCTATTTATAAGCTGAAAGGTAACCATTTTACCGGCCTCGAAATTAGGTAAAGCAAACTCAGCCCCGCTTGGAATCGAACCTGTGCCCACCAGACTGCACAAGCGCCTGAAACATGTGCATTAACCAACTAATCTATCTTGCACATTACTGCCATATTCAAACAAGTCAGCAGGGGCCGAAGCAGGCAAGGGAAGTGCAGGTGCCTGGCAGCACTGAACAGCTATTGTTTCTTATGAGGCAGACTGGTGTCCCGAAATGGCTCCTCCGCTAGCGCAGACACGTTCCGCCCCTTAACCTCGATGCACATGTGGGCACACAGTTAAAGTCAGCATGTTAGCACCCGCATTTAGTGCGCCATGGTGCTCTATGAGGAAGGTTCCAATAGGACAAAAGCGGCCAGTGTGCATTTCCATTCCGAACATGTTTTCCTGCAGAATTATAATCTCTCAGCTATTATAGTGCTTGCATAGTGCCTCATACCTTTGAGGAGATGGAGCGCTCCCGATCAGCGGGGCACAGTGCATCATGTTGAGCTGAGTCGAAAAATGACGGCGGGCTCTTTAAATCAGGGACAGTCAGAATGTCCTAACCAGCCACAATAGTGCAGGACCGAAGTGCTCAACGAGCGGTGCACAGCGCAGTCAGTCCAGCACTGTATGGGACGGGATGGCACCCTGGACAGGGAAACAGGGGCCAGTGAAAGCTGCACTTAACACCAGAACAAATGAGCAGGCATGGTGCAGTGTGGTAGCGCTGCAAGCTTCTTGTCAGTCCATGTGGGTCATAACGTTAGACTGGGGTGAGCAACGGACATTGGGCCGCAAGACGCAATGCGTGCCATATAGTGCCCTAGTGGTAATTACAGAGAAGTCACGTTCGGGCTGGAGATTTCTCCCGCCTCGAGATCTGTTTGTAGAGAAGGAGCACGCTCTTAAAGAAATAAAAAATGAATCCCGAAACAATGCCCTACAATGGCCACTGCGTATGTATAAAAGCAGTTGGGCGGTGAGCTCGGGGAGGGCTAAACACCGTAAGAGGCATGACGTATGCATGCGCTTGACAAAGAGGGAAAACGAAAAATGGAGCGACGATGGTGCCAGCAAAGGGGAAGCCTATGAGCGGGCTTAAGCCCACAACAGTAGATACAGCATGTTTCGGTTCAAGACACCACATGCGCGCCATCTAGAGCCGAGACCTAAAAATAAAATGGTAATAAACTCAGTTTATTACCATTTTATTTTTCACATTGTTACACCTGCAGCGGGGGTGGGGTGACGCTTGTTAGCCCAAATGGAGCAGCCGCTACTGGTGGCAAGTATACCTGCACCTAAATCCAGTCATTCTAAGTTATGTCCTCAGAATTGGGAATAACTCGCCAGGGTCCAAAGCCACAGGCAGGGCCTGATTCACAGAACTAACTTACGTCAGAAACGTAAAGTTAGTACTTTTTGTATTCACAGAATACACTTACTCATTTGGTATTCACAGAATGAACTTACTCATTTCGGTATTCACAGAAGTTAGTAGTCCTAACTTTAGGACTCCTAAATGCCTTCTGTGAATACCGAAAGTCTTAAAGTTAGGATTTTCTCAGTTTAGGAGTAGTAAAGTTAGGACTCCTAACTTTAGGACTCTAAATGCCTTCTGTGAATACCGAAAGTCTTAAAGTTAGGATTTTTCTTTAAACTGAGAAAAATCCTAACTTTAAGACTTTCGGTATTCACAGAAGGCATTTAGGAGTCCTAAAGTTAGGAGTCCTAACTTTACTACTCCTAAACTGAGAAAAATCCTAACTTTAAGACTTTCGGTATTCACAGAAGGCATTTAGGAGTCCTAAAGTTAGGACTACTAACTTCTGTGAATACCGAAATGAGTAAGTTCATTCTGTGAATACCAAAATGAGTAAGTGTATTCTGTGAATACCAAAAGTACTAACTTTACGTTTTTGACGTAAGTTAGTTCTGTGAATCAGGCCCGCAGAGTCTCCATTCTGGGCAGATACCTTTTACCGGCACACGAGTCTTGTAGGTGTCAGGGGGTGAGGATGGAATTAGGAGGTAGGGGAGGCTGGTGCAAGGCAGTGGGGATCGTTCTGTGCCCCTCCGTGCTGTAGGAGTGGTGTCAGGCTTAGACTAGAGGCAGACTAAACCATGTGGGGTTTTACTAGTGAGAACAGGATGGTAAAATCTGACCCCGTCTTCCTGCGCCTTGGGTGTCTGGGTGAGGGACTGATCCAGCGGTATACTAACAACAGATACTTCGCTACCATATACTCACCCGGGCCCATAAATCACAACACACTCCGTATCGAGTAGACCACTGGAGTCTTATTTGTTTATAATTTCATATTTCTCAAGATTAGTTATTTAACATTTCCTAACTAACCTTTCACTGATCAAAAAGTTCTTTCCTCTGGTCAATGGACCATTAGTTGAACTAATTGATGGTGATAATGAACATAACTCTTAACTATTCTTTAAATTAAAGAAAAATAACCACAGACTCGGGAAGTTTTAAAATCTTTATCTAAATTAAATGAATGTGAACCATCTCAAAATTTCAGCACAAACACCCTCATTCATAAGAGTGTAAATTCAATCGAAATACTTCAGACTCATTCAATAACTATGCTCAGAAAGGAGAGGATAGAGAGAAAAGAACATCTACAAACGGACAAGAAATAATAATTACCAAGGATGGTGTGAAGACCAAACCCCCTGGCCAAAGGGCTGGTGAGGGTCCCCCGAGATAGATCAGGAGACAAAGACTTCAGGACAGGATACTTGACCTCTCTAAATACCGACGACTGCGTCGCACCCCTCTCTGACACTCTCTTCCTCCTCGAGTTTCTTCCGCGATCTTCTTGTCTAACCCAATTAAATTAGGATAGTAGGTTCTGCATTCGGTTTCTTCATCAGCATCTCTCCCTGCATCAGCATCTCAGCAACACGAACTCCCAGACAGCTCTGCTACCTAACTAACTAAAAACTACCTCAATTATATCCTTCGTTCATCATGTACCACCCACTAAAGTTTCAATATCGTAAAAATACGAAATCTAATTGGTCAGGCAAGGGGGATGATCATCACACCATACTTACATATTACTTTTACTCTATCATTCTATTGTTTGCAAAACCCATCCCCATAAACTTTATTCATTTCTTCCGTTCCCATACATATCCAAACTTTATTAGCAACAATTATTTCAAAATCATGAATATGAGTCTTCTTGGCTGAACTCTTCACCCTCTGTTCTCAGGGCACATCATTCTCGTCCTTGGACGGCTGACAAAACCTTGGTCATCCTTTCGGGTTAACTTTCTTGTGGGCCTGTGCATAAATCACGTGATTCAGCTTACTTTGGTCATTCGCGAAAGGCCCAAATACGTACTAATAATAAAGTCAAAAAGACAAAAGTTACTTTCACAAATAAATGGTCTCACTGTATACCACCCATCTCTACTCTAACCCTCTTTACTTATTAATACTTTCCCCCCATTAGCATTAGTAAAATAGCTGGTTTTCATTTCGGCTAAGCAGATGCCATGCACATGAGTCTTCAAGACTCCATTTTAATGCCTTCTGCACATGCACTAGAATTTCCCCCCAAGCTTTATCTCGTCATACTGCGTAGATGCAGTTGACGCATGCACGGTAAAGATTTCCCGTTTAAAGCAGTATTAGTCCGTTTTCATTGTTATTTTCATTAGTACACACATAAGCAAGCTTCGCTAACCCGTGTGTTTCTGTGGTGCATGTTATTATTTACGGGACACGGTTAGTAAATCGTTAATAAGTTAAACTACAGGATTACTTTCGAGCAAGTCTCTTACTTTACGAGTCCTTGCTCCATCAGGACCACTGGGCCGACTGGAAAGAGCGTTCCCTCCATCTGAGTCTGAGTCATAATCGGGGCCTAACGAACATCTCAGCGCTGATGAAACAATGTTGCTCCAAGTAGCATGCACCTTCTCACACCCAGTAATCCATCTACAGTGCACGAATCCCACACCAACAGTGTTGATGGAGAACCTGTCCATTTCCATGTATAATTCTCAATATTTAAATGAAAAATAAATCTATTTCTCAAGTTAAGATGTGCTTGTGGATTTGTACAAGCTTGTTCAAATAGGCTGGGCGGCCTTGTAGGGCACGTCGTCTTATAAAACCTGCATTACAGCATATCTGATTTTCGTAAAAGGAGCCCATCTTAACTTATATATTAAGGGCCTGATTCACAAATATTTTGCTGTGACATCCTCTTATAGTGCTCCTGACAGACTCCTACATTACAGGAGTAGTGCTACTTTGGAATGTTGCTGAAATAGCGACATCGAGAGCCCCGTCCATATGCTCCAAATTCTTTTACCTCTCAAGTTCTAAACTCAATTCTTTTCTTACACCTCCAACCAGCATATGCTTAATTTATTCTCAGAACTGTATGCTCTGAGTGTTGAACAGACCCTCGATTTGCCACAACCTGCAGGTCAGATTAAGGCACTGAACTATTTGTGGCCCGCTGCATCCCCTTCGTAGTAACGGGCAGGTGATTTGAGCCAGCAGGCTCTGTGGACGGCGTTAGGGGCCGCCAGCAAAGATGGAACCATTTTTTAAATTTTTTTGATTTTCAGCTAAGCTTTATTGTGCGTTAAATGAATGGCGCATCACTAAATTGCATACATTTGCAATTACATCCTAATCAAACCCCAAAAAAGCCTAATGAGCGGCATCCCATATCAAGCCATACTGACTAGCAGATGCGGGCACCCAAGCCATATAGGCTCTTGAACGGTTATTTTCGGTGCTACACTACTCCAGAGGGGTGTTTCATTTGTTAAAGCATGAGTGCCAGTACCTCGGATCGAAAGCCTGCGGCCTGTGCAATGAAATGTCGGTGCGCCGAATACCATGGCTGTGCGGTCTTAAATACACCTCATGCCTATTTTATCCAGGACAAGACATTCCCTGTCCCTTTATCTCACTCCTGAAGGTTCTTGCTTTCTCCCTTTATGACGTTTTTGTCCATCTTTCACTTCCTCCGTGGTTCTGCTTTGTGTGTTCTTCTCTCTCTTGCTCAATATTGGATATGGAAAAATAAGTCTCAGTCACCAAAAATGTGTGCCGGTGACCCCCACCAGCAACCACGGGCTCAAATTAAGCACTGTTCCAGAGCGCCTAATACTGCCAGGCATTCTTTTGCAACAGAGCAGGTTTTACCAATATATCTGGCGTTTCCCAGACCACTCTCTGTATTACTCTGCAGGCACGCGTGCCCAGTAAACACTGCCTCCAGTTAGGCCCTTAACTGGCCCATTTGTCATTGGGTCTTGAAGTATCGGGCAGTGGTGCTGGGTATGTTTCTGCCCTGTCGTACATGCTGCCCTATGTTGCAGTGCTGTCCCATCTGTAAGTTGGTGATCCCATCTAAGGGGTAAAAATTGACTATCTTTATGCATGTCCACTATTTGAGTGGGAGGAGCATTTTCTAAGGATTCAATGACAGTTCGTTCCTCAATTGGTGACAGTATAGGTTTGTGCCCCAGAGGAATTCTGGATGAGTAGATGAATGCCAGTCTCGGTTTCTTACACATTTTCTTCCAGTCCTAACGCGTGGTTGCAACCATGGACACCTCTGCATGTGTTGCTGGCAGTCTGGTAGATGACAGTGTCTGCAGGAAGCCCTTCTCAGTTTGTTCCTGCCTTATTTGCAAGTGTGGAGGCCTAGGGTCCAGGCTATACCAATGCCTCTCAAATTTGCCCAGCGCCAGGTCCGGTACAGCAAAACCGTCACTTCCACAAAGGAGTGTAAGGCATCCCATTGAAAGTGTGGCTACTTACCTCCCAAGACTACCCTCACCAGCAGCAACTGGAGTGTGGAGACGAAGCTCCTTGTAAGCGGAAGGAGAATATTAACAAACAGGTGCAGCAGATTCAGGACCACCACCATCTTAATTAGTGCTATCCTCCCAGCAATGGAAAGAGGGAGAGCTTAATCCAGCTGTGGTATTCAACAGCATACCCATCAGTGAGCCGTAATTCTCTCTAATGCTGATCTTGCAATCTTTATCCATCTTTTCCTTTTCCTCATTTTCCCTGTGCTCATAATATGCGCCATATTCAAGATAACAGAAGGAGAAGAGGTGGACCAAGTGCTCTCAGAAGCCTGTAATTGAGTCGCGATCTCAGGGAGCAAATTTGAAACAAATCTACTAACAAACAAACGCATACCACCCTCAATCGACAAGTCCTGTCCACTATAATCCAAAAACACACTTTCAAACCGAGTGAAAAATCAGACACACCCTCATCTTTCTTCTGACGACAGGCCGATAGCTTGTCCCAATCAATCTTTCGGGGTGGGATAAGGGAGTGCATATAAGTAATAATACGGCCTGGCAGAGCAAGTATCTCTGCCTTAGGCTTCTCACCAGGCTTCCTGTCCTGATCCCATATTTTAATTTGGTCCCAGGTACCACCCAGTTCTGCAACGTGATCCTGTGTATGTACCTGCCTCCAAAAATAAACAGGAACCAACAAACCAAAGAACATTTCGATATCCACAAGCATCATTACTGTCGAATAAGCGGCCTTTGTCAATTCCTTATAATATGCAGTAGGATTTTTCCTAGGGTCAGGTAACTGAGTTTTAAGGGACAAGACCTCACTCCTTTTCCATGGACTATAAACCCACTGTTCCTAGAAATGGGCCTCTCCCCTTGGCCTAGTCACATTATCATGCTGATCCCGCAGCTCTGGTATCTCAGGATTATATATTGGATGCACCTCCCTCATCGGGTACTGAGGTGGAGCTTTTCTCCAGTAGCCTTCCCCGATAAGCAACCAATGTTGCAACATTACCAACGACATGAGCAGGCTCCATATCAGTAACATACACATGATCCCTAATATCGTATATGATCTGCGGTGCTGCACCCTTGAAATGCTGCTCCCAAAGACCGATCAGAGTAGCCGACATGTGCTTAAGGGCATGTTGCTGTACAAAGGGCTCATAATCTTTCATCACACTCCACACATCTTCCACACTGTAAATGGCGTTATGAGCCCACTATGCTGCCTGATTAGCCACCACCTTTTTCTCTGCATCTCCCACATCAGATCGGACCAACGTCCGCCCCATCCGCTCTTTAAATTTCGACCCACTCTCTATCCTCAGTGAGGCATCAGTGCCTCACTACTCAGTGATGTTGGGGAATGGAGGAACACAGTGGGGGTGACAACAGAGGGAGCAGGCACTAACGTCACTGTCGGCTGCGTCGTGGGTGTAAGAGCTGGAGGGAGAGACGCCGAAGCAATAGGCGTGGCAGGAGTACTAACAGTCACAGTTGCCACAGACAGCGAAGACAAAGAAAGGACAGGAGGTGCTATGGCCAAGGCAGTCTGATCAACAGTAACAGAAGCAGAAACAGCAGAGACAGAAGAACCGGGTAGCTGGGCCTGTTGGGGAAGAGCGGGATATATCCTCTGCAGGGCATACGGAGGTGGGGGTCGAGCATCTAGCAGTTCCTCTACAAAAGTGTCATTTTCTTCTCGGGCTACATAAGATTTATCAATATTCAGTCGAAACTTCCTATCTTCACGTTCTATTCCTATCTCCTGCTTCTCCCTATCATGCGCTACAGCTTTCTGAGTCAATGTTTGCTTTCTCCCCTTCCGGGCCTCTTTCTCTGCTCTCATTCGCCTCTGTTTAGCCTCTTTTTGCCATGTGCTGAGGGAATCAAACATCGACTGCCTACTTCTTTTCGCAAACAAATTCTCCTGTAAAAAAATAATTTTTTGTTCATCAAAAGTGCCCGTCAACGGCCACTGCAACTCGGCATTATCCCTCATATATTTGTGCCATAACGTACTAAACATAATAGGGCCAATGCCATGTTTTACATACTTGTCAAAATTCGGAGTGCCTTCCGGAGGCGATGGCTGACTTTCTTCCAGTCGAGCATCAGCAGAACAACAACGACAACAAGAAACCAGAAAATGGCTGAACACCGGCATTTTCAAAAGTAGGCCAAATTCGTTATGTTGCCGGGCAAAATGTTCACAAACACTTTGTATCCAAATCGGTCCTCAGACCGTCCCAAGTGCAAACCAAAATCAGTCCTCAGACCGTACCAAAGACAAACTAAAATGGTACCATATCCACAAAGAACCAAAACAAACTCACCTGGTGCACACAGGTCAAACAAATGTATTCTCCACTGCCGACTCTTCGGACCAAATGGTCAGATCCAAGGGTTTCGCCGTTTAGGACCCCAGTCGGGATGACCGCTGGGCGAGGCACCGCCCGGTCAGACAGACGGGGCAGCTGCGAGTTCAGGACTTTCTCGTGCAGTGATCCCTGGTCCGCCCATCCGACCAGACGATGGCCCCGACCTCCTCACCCGTCCGCGGGCGAGGATGGGTCACTTGAAGGAGTCCCTGTTCGGGTACCAACTGAAGGAAGTGACCCGATTAGGGCCACCCGGGTCACTCGCAACCACCTCTCAGCCTTCCATACAAATGAAGAGTCGGTCAGACAGTAGAGGATACAAACCAAGTATATTTTATTCAGGTACACTCGAGTGGAGTCCAGTCTGACCAGCCTCCTGGGATTGCTGCAGAGGGACTGACTTAAGCAAGCATGGCGATACATTATGTACAATTCAGAACCAATAAAGACACGCCCTGACTGAAAATTTCCAGTAGGTAGCTGGTGAACAAAGGGGGTACAGAAGGATGAGTTTCGATCCTGAGATCGGGCACATGCTATCTCAGCGCCAAGGCCACTCTGCCTGTGCCCGCCGCTCTAAGGGTGGGAGCAGGCCTATCTAGTGGGAAAGGTATGCATTTACAAGAACAGTGTATTCATTATTACAGCAAGACTCAACCTTGAAGAAACGAAAACTATTGCAGCTGCTTTCAGCTGGGGAGAGAGACAGAAGTTAGTTTCGATCATGGCTCAAGATGGCGGCTGAATATAAAATGGTGCAGCCAATGCTAACTTAAGACATACAATGCTTACTAAAACACTTTTATTCCAATAACACCTTGGTAGTTCACAAACTCTTTGCATCAGCAAATTCGATATCTCAGACCAGTCTGCAAAGTGGCCCGAGTAAGAGGGAGGAGTTCAAATTTCTCCCAAATTTAAAAAAATTCACCAAATCTCACAATTTTCCAAATTATGGGGACAAGAACAGCAAGGCTAGAGATGACCACTACGTTGGCCGAGTGCGTGTGTACCCTGGGCCTCTGCGATGTCTGGGGAACACGACACCCACACGTGGTGGAATACACCTGTATCACGAGGACACACAGAAGTATGTTTTGAACTGAATACCTGTTCCTAATGGCCATGGATATATATCTCACCAAGGAGAGAAAGCACAGCCCAAATTCCATCCAGATCAGCACTCTGAACAGGAAGGACTAGTCAAGGGAATAGAATGCCTTTTCGAAATATATAAATGAATAAGCATAAGGGGAGAGGGGTCTCTAAATCTGTGCCAGCACAACATGTACCTGGCATATGTAATGTCATGTGCTATGATGGGGGTCATAAAACCGCATTTGTTTAGATGGACACTCGAGGTGATTACCGGCAAAATTCTGTTGGCCAAGATCTTAGCTTAGATCTTGTTCTGATCATTTATGATGGAGATCGGGTAAAATGAAGGGCACCAGTCTGGAGGCCTTCCTGCTTTATGAATGACCAGGATGGCGGCCAGATTCAGTTCAGGTGGAAACGGACCCTTCTCTATGGCCTTCTTGTACAGGCATGATAAGTGAGGAGAAAGGATCGATTTTAATTTGTGCAAGTATTCGAGCAGGAATCCATCTAAGGCAGGTGTCTTTCCTGGTTTCATATCGCTAATAACTCGATCTCCTATAGGGTTATGGGTTAGTCTAGAACCGCCCTATTTGATACTCCCAGGGTCTCTAGAGGAAGATTGTCAATAAGGGATTTGGTGCCCTCGCGAGCAGACATGTTGATCGGGCATTCCGATCTCCATAATAAGAAGCAAATGCAGAGGCGGTCCCATTCGCCGTATTGACCAGTTTTCCGGTTGGGTCACATAATTCAGGGATCACTCTGGAGGCAACCTTCTTAGTTGACAGTCAGTAAAGTAGTTTCTCAGATTTGTTGCACCACTCATAAATGTGTCTGTTTGAGGCAACTCGGCACTACCAGGCTTACACCAGGCAGAATTGGCATTTGGAGGTCCTATTGGTTGTCCACTGGCAGTGAATTTTCTCATCTCCCCTAGCCAGATAGTCTCGGATGAGTGCCAGAGTTCTCATTTCAAGAGTGGATACTTTTTGTTTTTGTTTTTTTATTTCTTCCTCAAGAATGCTTACATTAAGTTACAAGTATGTTTTCAGTTCTTGCAATAGATAGTTCAAGCTTTGCATGTCAACTTGATATCAAGCATTTAGACACCATATTGAGTGACACTCTGCTCTAGGGGTCCCAAGTGCAATTGTGGCTTAAGAGAGGCCTGAGATTCCTCGGGGTTGGATGGTTGCTATTGTTGTGCATAACACACCTATGGCCAGTACAAACAGGTAGTCAATTCAAGACATGCTTCCTTGTGCCCCCATGATATGGGTGTACTCCACAGTGCATGAGTGACTTGTTCACCAGACATCGCAGAGGCCTAGGGAAGACACCCCCTCACACAATGTAGTGGTCTTCTTCGGCTTTGCTGCTTTTGATCCAGTAAAGTCCAATGCAGGGTCTAGTACCATATTGAAGTCCCCACCCTTCTCTCTGAGGTCTTCTAGGGAGGATTTAGCTAACTGCAGGGGGATGTATGCACTAATTAGATTATATTGCTTCCTCTCCAGTCAACCTTCCCCTACGACTTATCTCCTGAGAGCATCAGCGAAACTTTAGTAATCATTAATGGGACGACCTTGTGCAACAGAATTGTAGTGCTCCTCGGGCCTCTAGTATGATCCGAGTAGAACACCCTGTCATAACTGTACCTGGCTAGGGTGGAGCAATTGCTTCCCAGGAGATGGATTTCCTGGAAAAGCAGTACAGCCGGGTAGTGGACCTGGCAAATCTGAGGACTGCACCCCTCTTTATACGATCATTGAAGCTGTTAACATTCCATGACTTTACCACTAATGAGTCACGTGGCCGTAGCGGTAGGGTGAGCATATATGCCCTGCTGACAGGCTCCAGGGCCATGCTCAGCACCTGTGTCCTGGGAGCCCGCGTGCCAGAGACTCAAGGCTTCATGTGACTCGTGAATTGGGAGCATTTTGTAGAACAACAAGTCATATTAAACTTACAATCAAGTGACTTGTTTACCTCAGATACATCTTCCGCCCAAACATTCCACAATAACAAACTAAACCATTGAATCTAGTGAGGGCAAGGCAATCTCCAACATCTTGCGTCTTAAAAAGATACCATGTTGCTGGCGAAGCATGAGTTATCTTAGAAGGATAGTCAATAATGGAGAGTTTGAAGTTTGGCCTCGCATTAATTGAATGTACAATAGTGCACCCATGTGCTATTTCCTCCTAGATAGAACCTTAAGGTTCTTGCCAAGAGAAGATCATGGACATCGGTTGGTCATTGCTGCAGGAGTTCTTCCACTTGGTCCTCCGTCTGTGGGCAGCTCTCTTCATTTTCTGAGGAGTCTGGTGATTCTCCAAGCGGCGGGTTCTTCATTGGCATGAGGACCTCCTCCTACATGATTTGCTGCTGTTGGCATGATTTCCATTACTACTAGTGTGGGTCCCTCCCTGTACTGGGTTGGGGGGGGCTTCAGTTCTTCCTTTTCCACCACCCAAACCCATGCAGACTTGGGGCAGTCAAAAAAGAAGTATAGAGAACTGTTGAGCACCTTGAGTCTAGCTGTGAACAATGTGTATATGAGGTTCATCACCTGCAGCTTCTGAGAATTTTCTTTGTTTCTGAGCTAGACAGGTGTAATCAGGGAAATGAGGATACGGGTGGACTGAAACAGTAGGTTCCCCAGTGCTCTTACTCCTTTGAGGATTGCATCTCGGTCTTTATAGTTCAAGATTTTAGCGATGAGTGGCCGATGAGAGAACCCAGTTAGGGTGGCTGTGAAAGTGCCCTGTGGGCTCTTTCTAGGACAAAGCAGGGCCCCTGTTTTCTGCATCTTCAGACCGTTCCTCCTGCACCCTGGATGTCATGGAGAGACTGGATACAGTTGATTTTAGTTGCGTAGCTGCATCTTCCAGTACAGCTATGCGGCCCTCTGTTTCAGAGACCCTATTTACTACATTAAGCAAGTCTTGTCGTAGTGCGACGTCTGTGCATACTTATCTTATTTTGGTTTTAAGAGCTGTCTGGGATGTTTGTATTGCTTGGGGTATGGCATCTGTGTTGATGATGCAGGGGAGCGATGGCACAGGAGTGATGTGCTGGTTGGCTTTGGCACTTCCGATGGTGGAGAAGTAAATTTCTCTATTTTAGTCTGTGCTCGTGAAAAGGTGGGACAATTTCTCTCAATGATTGAAGCCAGAAGACCGGTGCCTGGATGGCAGGTGTGGAAGGTTCCCAGGCCATTGTGGCCTACAGTTTAGGAGAATAGGTGTTGGCGGGGGCCTGCAGTCTCTGTCAAGGTGCAGTTCACCTCTGACACCCATGGGATGTAGGGAACTGTGTTTGCAGGAGGCCACTGGTATGGTCTCTGTCCTGGTTGGTCTGCTGCCATACTGAATGAGGGATGCATGCACCTGCCAGGGGGGTTTAGCAGGGGGGAAGTTAACTCACCCAGGTCTTCGGCAATCTATTAGCGACTCTTTGAAGTTTCAGTGGGTGGTCAATTCCTTCAACCACCTAGGGACCAGGATGTCCTGGGCATGGAATAGAAGTACAGGTGTCGTCAGTGTCTTTTCAGCTTGGTAGAGCTGTAAGTGCTGCCCTCTCCAGCAGGCCAAGCCCCAGGCCAATGGTGGATTTAAGGGGTGAACCACCAGGCCACTTGGTTCCAAGGACTAAGTGCTATGCCTGCCCGCTTCCATCAGCCTCAGGGCCCGCCACCGGCAGCAAGTGCAGCCAGACAGGCACCCCAGTGTGTGGCGGATTCAATAAAGATTGTGGTATCAGTTTCATGAAGGGGGAGCACATCATGACCACAGCACATATTTTGCCTTTACATCAGGTTGGGGGACCCCTCAAGTTGCAGAAGTTGACTGTGGGAAGCTGTGCCTTGGGCATCTCTCTAAGGGGTAGCCTTGATCTTTAAGGTCTGATGCTCCAAGGTGGGCTCCCCTCAGAGTCTAAAGTGCACAATTTATATATGGGGCCTGCCACAGCCCCCTATTGCCACAGCAGTCCTTGTGGGACGTGTCATCATTGTGGGCCTCTGCCTTCTACAAGCGTGGCCCTGGGTGTGGGAACGGGGTTTCCAGTTGGTTCTCTCTCTTCTGGAGGCTCCTTATTTTAACTTGAGAGGCCCCTTCTGCTTCACCAGCAGTAGGATACCGATAGAGGGGCTGGGGAGGTGCCGGAGCTTGCTAAAAAGCCGCCTCCATCTTAGCTGCCCAAGTTACAGATACCTGTTACAAGTTAGAGGGGCCCTGCTGTACCCTGCAACCACTTCAATTCATTGTTGTTTGCACTGGATCTTAGATACGTATGTGCACGCACCCAATTTTTGCGCCAGACTTACTGTCCTTCTTTGGTCAGTGTTAGAGCTGCTTATGGGTCAAGCGCTGCTATATTAGCCAACTCCTCGCAGTGTTATTTTCTATTTGGCCTATGTCGCCACCCCTCCACTACATCCAGACAGGCATCAGCACTGCCAAACTGCCTCCACACTGGGTCTGAAACGCTGCACTCTGCTCAATATGTCACGCTTACCGCGCTAGTAACAGATCAGTGGGAGACTAGGCACCCAGTGTGCCACATTTATTTGGAAAGCAGGTTGCCTTCACCTAGGATTAGGCCAGCGGCGGCTCCTCCGCAATGGCAGAGGAGCGACGCCCCACTGGCTTAGAGCCAGCAGCTGAAAAGTAAAACAATATTTTACTATTGTTTTATATTTCAGCTGCTGGCTCTGAGCCAGCGTGTGCAGGGAGGGGCGGGGCGGGCCATGGGAGGGGGAAGGAGGAGTGGTAGATGTGCACTTCTAAGTGCGCATGTCTGTTTGGCCGGCAGTCTTAGGCCGGTCAAACAGATATGCGCAGTTAGGTTTCTCCAACCCAGCTGTATGGCACAGCAGGGTTGAAGAAACAGCACAGACTCCCTGTGCCTGAGCGAGCGTTAATCCAGCCCGCTCAGGCCAATCCCTGCAGTGCTCTCATAGCATGAGAGCAGCGTGGGGATTGCACAGGGAGTCTCTACTGCTGTCCCAGTGTCTGCTGGGACCAGGGAGCAGAGGAACCCCGAGGCGCAAGGCGGCCAGCAAGGTAATTCTTTTTTTTTTATTATTAATCCCGCCGCTCCCCTCCCACTCTCCCCCCTGTGCCCCCTTCACTCACCTTACCACCTTTTGTTTGTGTTGCCCGCCACTGGATTAGTCCCTTCATCCTACATTCTCCTATGGTGCAGTTCCTCTAGGGAAATTCCAAGATGGCTATGAGGAACCTATCAATGGGGCAAAACCAAAGGGGATGATGTACGGAGTGTTGAACATTGCAAGCACTCACCCCCAGTCAACTGATCTGGGTTTAATCCATCATCATTCTTTAGCTCACTCCGCCACCCCAGTTCAGACATGGCCATATGCAAATCAGTCTGAGCCTGTGCCTCATGGGAACAGTCCAGCCCGAACTGCCAAGCCATGTCTTCCCTGGACCGGAAACAAGCATCCTGGGACCGGTTTCTGGCTTACAGCCGTCATCAGCCAGGCTATCTTGAATCCAGTGGCAAAGTGAGCAAGGGACCCACGTCTGGGCATACCCTGCCAACTTAGGGCGAACATAGCAAAACCAAAGGGGATGATGGACGGAGTGTTGAACATTGCAAGCACTCATCCCGGTCAACTGATCTGGGTTTAATCCATCCTCATTCTTTAGCTCACTCCGCCACCCCAGTTCAGACATGGCCATATGCAAATCAGTCTGACCCTGTGCCTCATGGGAACAGTCCAGCTCGAACTGCCAAGCCATGTCTTCCCTGGACCGGAAACAAGCATCCTGGGACCGGTTTCTGGCTTACTGCCGTCATCAGCCAGGCTATCTTGAATCCAGTGGCAAAGTGAGCAAGGGACCCACGTCTGGGCATACCCTGCCAACTTAGGGCGAACATAGCAAAACCAAAGGGATGATGGACCGAGTGTTGAACATTGCAAGCACTCACTCCTAGTCAACTGATCTGGGTTTAATCCATCATCATTCTTTAGCTCACTCCGCCACCCCAGTTCAGACATGGCCATTTGCAAATCAGTCTGACCCTGTGCCTCATGGGAACAGTCCAGCCCGAACTGCCAAGCCATGTCTTCCCTGGACCAGAAACAAGCATCCTGGGACCGGTTTCTGGCTTACAGCCGTCATCAGCCAGGCTATTTTGAATCCAGTGGCAAAGTGAGCAAGGGACCCACGTCTGGGCATACCCTGCCAACTTAGGGCGAACATAGCAAAACCAAAGGGAATGATGGACGGAGTGTTGAACATTGCAAGCACTCACCCCCAGTCAACTGATCTGGGTTTAATCCATCATCATTCTTTAGCTCACTCCGCCACCCCAGTTCAGACATGGACATATGCAAATCAGTCTGACCCTGTGCCTCATGGGAACAGTCCAGCCCGAACTGCCAAGCCATGTCTTCCCTTGACCGGAAACAAGCATCCTGGGACCGGTTTCTGGCTTACAGCCGTCTTCAGCCAGGCTATCTTGAATCCAGTGGCAAAGTGAGCAAGGGACCCACGTCTGGGCATACCCTGCCAACTTAGGGCGAACATAGCAAAACCAAAGGGGATGATGGACGGAGTGTTGAACATTGCAAGCACTCACCCCCAGTCAACTGATCTGGGTTTAATCCATCATCATTCTTTAGCTCACTCCGCCACCCCAGTTCAGACATGGACATATGCAAATCAGTCTGACCCTGTGCCTCATGGGAACAGTCCGATACAAAAGGCGGCTGGAATGCCAGAAACCGGTCCTAGGATGCTTGTTTCCGGTCCAGGGAAAACATGGCTTGGAAGTTCGGGCTGGACTGTTCCCATGAGGCACAGGGTCAGACTGATTTGCATATGGCCATGTCTGAACTGGGGTGGTGGAGTGAGCTAAAGAATGATGATGGATTAAACCCAGATCAGTTGACTGGGGTGAGTGTTTGATTGGCTCAAACGTTCCGTCCATCATCCCCTTTGTATCGCTTTGTTCGCCCTAAGTTGGTGGGGGTATGCCCAGACGTGGGTCCCTTGCTCACTTTGCCACTGGATTCAAGCAAGCCTGGCTGATGACGGCTGGAATGCCAGAAACCGGTCCTAGGATGCTTGTTTCCGGTCCAGGAAAACATGGCTTGGCAATTCGGGCTGGACTGTTCCCATGAGGCACAGGGTCAGACTGATTTGCATATGGCCATGTCTGAACTGGGGTGGTGGAGTGAGCTAAAGAATGATGATGGATTAAACCCAGATCAGTTGACTGGGAGTGAGTGTTTGATTGGCTCAAACGTTCCGTCCATCATCCCCTTTTGTATCGCTTTGTTCGCCCTAAGTTGGCGGGGGTATGCCCAGACGTGGGTCCCTTGCTCACTTTGCCACTGGATTCAAGCAAGCCTGGCTGATGACGGCTGGAATGCCAGAAACCGGTCCTAGGATGCTTGTTTCCGGTCCAGGGAAAACATGGCTTGGCAGTTCGGGCTGGACTGTTCCCATGAGGCACAGGGTCAGACTGATTTGCATATGGCCATGTCTGAACTGGGGTGGTGGAGTGAGCTAAAGAATGATGATGGATTAAACCCAGATCAGTTGACTGGGGGTGAGTGTTTGATTGGCTCAAACGTTCCGTCCATCATCCCCTTTGTATCGCTTTGTTCGCCCTAAGTTGGCGGGGTATGCCCAGACGTGGGTCCCTTGCTCACTTTGCCACTGGATTCAAGCAAGCCTGGCTGATGACGGCTGGAATGCCAGAAACCGGTCCTAGGATGCTTGTTTCCGGTCCAGGGAAAACATGGCTTGGCAGTTCGGGCTGGACTGTTCCCATGAGGCACAGGGTCAGACTGATTTGCATATGGCCATGTCTGAACTGGGGTGGTGGAGTGAGCTAAAGAATGATGATGGATTAAACCCAGATCAGTTGACTGGGGGTGAGTGTTTGATTGGCTCAAACGTTCCGTCCATCATCCCCTTTTGTATCGCTTTGTTCGCCCTAAGTTGGCGGGGGTATGCCCAGACGTGGGTCCCTTGCTCACTTTGCCACTGGATTCAAGCAAGCCTGGCTGATGACGGCTGGAATGCCAGAAACCGGTCCTAGGATGCTTGTTTCCGGTCCAGGGAAACATGGCTTGGCAGTTCGGGCTGGACTGTTCCCATGAGGCACAGGGTCAGACTGATTTGCATATGGCCATGTCTGAACTGGGGTGGTGGAGTGAGCTAAAGAATGATGATGGATTAAACCCAGATCAGTTGACTGGGGTGAGTGTTTGATTGGCTCAAACATTCCGTCCATCATCCCCTTTGTATCGCTTTGTTCGCCCTAAGTTGGCGGGGTATGCCCAGACGTGGGTCCCTTGCTCACTTTGCCACTGGATTCAAGCAAGCTTGGCTGATGACGGCTGGAATGCCAGAAACCGGTCCTAGGATGCTTGTTTCCGGTCCAGGGAAAACATGGCTTGGCAGTTCGGGCTGGACTGTTCCCATGAGGCACAGGGTCAGACTGATTTGCATATGGCCATGTCTGAACTGGGGTGGTGGAGTGAGCTAAAGAATGATGATGGATTAAACCCAGATCAGTTGACTGGGGGTGAGTGTTTGATTGGCTCAAGCGTTCCGTCCATCATCCCCTTTTGTATCATGGGAACAGTCCAGCCCGAACTGCCAAGCCATGTCTTCCCTGGACCGGAAACAAGCATCCTGGGACCGGTTTCTGGCTTACAGCCGTCTTCAGCCAGGCTATGTTGAATCCAGTGGCAAAGTGAGCAAGGGACCCACGTCTGGGCATACCCTGCCAACTTAGGGCGAACATAGCAAAACCAAAGGGGATGATGGACGGAGTGTTGAACATTGCAAGCATTCACCCCCAGTCAACTGATCTGGGTTTAATCCATCATCATTCTTTAGCTCACTCCGCCACCCCAGTTCAGACATGGCCATATGCAAATCAGTCTGACCCTGTACCTCATGGGAACAGTCCAGCCCGAACTGCCAAGCCATGTCTTCCCTGGACCGGAAACAAGCATCCTGGGACCAGTTTCTGGCTTACTGCCGTCATCAGCCAGGCTATCTTGAATCCAGTGGCAAAGTGAGCAAGGGACCCACGTCTGGGCATACCCTGCCAACTTAGGGCGAACATAGCAAAACCAAAGGGGATGATGGACGGAGTGTTGAACATTGCAAGCACTCACCCCCAGTCAACTGATCTGGGTTTTGCGAACCTATCAATGGGCCATAGCTGCCGTCTTGCTTTCTACCTAGGAGAATTCAGTAGCGCTCTGCGGTTGCATAGTGGGCAGGCCACCGGTTCGCCAACAGCACTTTTCACCATCATGGTCTTCGAGATCTCACAGTGTGGAGGGACAGGAGGCCAGTATTCCCTGCAGTGCCTGCTCTGCCCAGCTTGCCTCGCAGACAGCTACAAAGCCTTCAGTTCCTTACAGCCCTTGCATGAGTTCCTGTCTCTGTGAAATGCAAGGCCTTCGATTGATTCACTACTAGAGGTCACTACTAGTGGTAACAGACATCCACCCACAATGTAATGCTGGCTGGATTAGGAATTATAGGAGGATAGATGCTTGTCATCTTGAGAGCATCATGAATCCCAGGCCTCCAGGAAGGCTTAGAAATCACTTGTATATTGTAGGGAGTGTGCTGAATTACATGGTGGCAACTGCATCACAGACAGAGATATTGAGGAATGAATTGTTGGTCTCTGTCACTTTCTCTCTCTCTTCATCCCTGTTTCCTATATCTCTGCTCTCCCTTGCTTCATTTCTGTCTCAACCTTCCATCTTCTCACCTCCATCTTTGTCTTCATTCCAATTTTCTCTGTGGTTTCAAACCTTGTATATCACAGAAAATAGGTCTAACTGTGAATTATTTCCTGTCATTTACAATGTAATTTGCAGGTTATTTCGCTCTGCTAAACAAATAAAAAAGCTAAATGGATATCTTTCTTTAAGTGCTGGTAAAAAACACTTTCACAATAATAGTACTGCTCTCAGAGCATAAATCAGCACACCTGACAGGCTCACCTTTGCAGGCCCGTCCTTGATGTAAGCATCTAATAATGGATCCCCCATTGTGTGAAAAAAACACATTAAACTTGATTCCCTGTCAGTAAAACGCTACACTGTGCAAGTTTTGACATTATTTTGTTTCTTTGTCTTGTTAATCCTGCACTGTAGTGTCAACGCACTACAGAACAAGAGCACATTTTAGAATGCATGATTTTAATTTCCTTACAATACGCCTCACATTTAAAATTTGACTAATAATTATACACACTGTTGCATAAAACACGTTTCAAACAGCACATTATCCCGAACGAAAACACATTTCTCAAACATTGATAGACACAGCTGCAGTCTCAGGCAAACAATGAATACTAAAGGGATCATGCTCAAATATTTCTAAAGAGTGCTAAAATAAAGTATAAATCATGTAATAGAAATAAATACATATTGAGTAGCATATTTCTTATGGCCTTGTATTGCAATCTTCGGTTCGGGAGACATTTATCACCCACTTGGCCTTTGGCATCGTGCTTTATAAATGTCACCAGAACCCCTCGATGAAAATACAGGCCCATGACAGTTGCCCGTTTGTGTTTTCAATCTGTCTCACTGTCTCTTCTTTAGCTATATCCCCTCGCTCCTCTCCCAATTGTCTCTATTTTTATTCCACCCCTCGCGCCACTATTTCCTCCATCCCCCTCCCTCTTTTGTTGCTTCTGTCTCTCACCACCCTGTTTCCTGTATGTCTCCTCTCCCTCCCGCCTCTCAGCCCCGTTCTCGCGCCCCTTTGATCCGCTAGGTTTGTACTTGGCTCATCTCGGTGGAGCGTCTTCAGGGAATCCACGGATATAATGAGCAGGGAAAAAAACCAAAGCGCTGAAAATAGCCCGGTGCGGAGCGGCATCCAGCGCGTTAAATATCCCCGGCACATCTCCTGCCCCTCGCGCCGCCGCCCCTCACCCGAGGCCTCTGCACGGGGATGTCTCCGGCGGCATCCGGCGCCTTTGATCCGGTTTGTTCTTTGTGTTCCAAGTCTTGCGCTTCCTGTATCCCCCGGGGAGGCATGTTCCCCCCCAACCCAAGAGATCAGTGGGAACAGGCAGGGAACAGGAACGCAGCGAGGAAGCAGGAGGGCTAAGAGCAGGCACGGGGGGCAACGGGGCAGAGGGGGCAGTGGCTGGAGAGAACACACCTAAGGGCGGCCGGAAGGAAACACACGAGCAGTGATGGCCGCGGGGCAGGTAGGGAAGGCACGGACACGGAGGACAGCGAGGGCAATGGACAGGCAATAACGAAGGAAGGCAGTGGGGTGACTGGGCAGGCAATGGGGCAGCAGGAGGGCAGAACCACAGGCAGTGAGAACAGAAGGAAGGCGAAAGACACCGCAATATTCAAGCAACGTGGACAGCAGAAAGTGCATAGATGGTTTCTGAAGGCAGTGGGTGAGCAGTGAAATAAACACACGTGCACTGAGGGTCAGGGTCAAAATGATGGCGCCCACCTGTAGAAAGTGGTGAGGGGCCCCTCAGGATTTCATCTCTCACAAGTATTCGTAGACCTTCAGCTGAATGTTTGCCCCCTAAAGGGGTTCTGCATTATGCCCCTGCTGAGGGCAACTGGTGTTTGTTGAAGGTAGTGGGCAGACAGGAGCTGTGTATCTTGCGGGAAAAGTCATGACTCTTTAAAAAGTCCATCTCAAAACTCCAGTGAGAAGGAGAAAGATGTGTCTCTGGTGGAAAGACAACCACTTTGTACATGCTCCCCTGAGCAGGGCCCATATCAGGGAGACAGGAGTTGGAGGTCTGGGTGAGATCTCAACCGCCTGGGTGAAAGGCGAACACCCCTGGGACCTGTGGGAAGGATGAAGGCTTCACACCTAAAACTGACCAGCATCCTAGGTATGAAAAAGAAAGCACCAAAGGGAGCATGGAAGGCCTTGCAGGCGTGGTGTTTAGGGTGAACATGCACAATGGGGTTCCCCTTCTAGGCCTCAGTGTTTTTTTAGTCAGTGTGGGGAATGGGGTCGTGTCATTTGATATTGGGTTCAAGTGCAATTCTATACAGCGTATTGTCATGTGAGTGTTTAGTCTATGTGGGAGCCTCTGTTGTCTGTGCTCGAGAGTGTCTTTTTAGATCCTCGTCTGTAAGGCGGGCGGTGTCTGGTCCCACTTATGGACCCTTTCTTGCGTGACCACCTGAATGTTTGAAGTGGATATGGTCATGGAGTCGCAGTGTTCCATAGATATCTATTCTTCTGGTCGGCCAGGATGCACCCGAGGCTTGGGACATCTTCCACTCTACCTTTTAAGGTACCTACTTCCTGTTTCCAAATGACTTACCCCTCTGAAGAAGACTACAGTGTCATGGTATGTTGGTCTATGTACACTGTACAGCTGCACTGCTTTACACTCCCCAGATACAGCCAAGGACTGGAAGAGCTTCAAAGTCCCAGAGAAGGGAGGACTCACCTACATACCTTCAGACCTGTAAGCTACTGCAGTTGGCACAGCGCGGGACTTGTCAGTGAAGTCATGGCACTGTACAGGCTGCTGAAGCTGGGCATCATAGCACCCTCACAAAGTAATGTTAACCAGTATCACAACACGTTATTTTACTGGGTATTAGACAATTTTATAGGTAGCCACCCTGCAACTCTATATGAGGTGTATAAAGCTGCACGGTGAACAAAGGCTGCATCCAATGCACTTCCGGTGGTTTGGAGGAAATGCGGGGTTTCCTCAAGGTTCAAGACTGAACCCAGATCTCCGCATGCCTGTCCACAACATCCACATTCGACCCCAGGGCAGAGGTCACCTGTCCTATGAGCTGTGTCTAAGGCCCTCGCTGACCGCTCTCAAGTGGGTGATGATGGAGGAAAAGCACAAGGACGAGACTAGTGAGGCAGCGGCCCCCATAGTGCCCTAAGGTGGGAGGCGGTTAGAAAGAGGCAAGAATAGTGAGGCTCACTCGGTATACTAAACGGGAACCCTGCGGAGGGCACAGGACTAATGAGGCTCACGCTGTGTATTAAGGAGGATACTGGGTGAGACCCATATAATGTTCCAGCGAGGCGGAGCTAGTGAGTCCTATACAATGTACTAGTGAGGAAAATCTAGTAAAAAGGCAGGCTTAGGACCACTAAGAAAGAAAGAAAGAAGCAATCTACTGACACTACCACGCAGTCCTGCACCTGGGCGTCCATATAGGAAAGGCAGGACCGAGGGGAAGCCCTAAGAGAGCAGCAGGGTAAGTGAGGCCCGTCCAGTGTCCTAAGGGGAAAGAGGCAGGAATTGTGATATTTGTGCAGGGTTCTGAGGAAGGGAGAAACAACGAGGCCTAGTGAGGCTTATAGTTTCATAAAGGAGGGAGCTCCCTAAGGAAAGAAACCGGTGCAGTGCTGAGGTTTCTTGAAGGGTGTTAACGTAAGAAAATTGGTTTTACTAGTGAGATCACTTCAATGCCATTAAGGGAAGAATCCATTTGAAAGAGGCAAGGATATTGTGACTATTCTGCTGACTTGCATGGAGGACCCTTAGAAGAAGAGGAAGGGATAGTCCGACTCCTGCAAACTCCCAGGAGAGTGTGGGTACCCCAGTAAGTGTGTGGTGGTGTTGCCTGAGACTTCACCCCCTTCTCTTTTGTTCTCTCGAATACTCCTGGATATTATTATATTGAGCTGGTGTGGTAATGTTCTTACTGTAGGGATGTGGGTGTATAACCTGCCAGTCATAGACTTCGACTGTGGCAGGCCTGGCTCAATTTTCACTTTTCAGAGGTCAACAAGATTAGTATTGTTAATTTGGGGTAACATTATGTAACTTTGTGATCTCTGAAGTGCGACCATCCAGGTGGCAGTCCTAAGGTGCCGCTCTGCTTGGTCGAAGAGCAGTTAATGTGCTATGCAATTCATTTTCGTCTGGGAGTAACTTTCTTGGCAAGAAGTGAGTAATCAATTTGTAGCAAACAGTATCACCTTAAAGTCACTGGAGTGAAGCCTTTTCCTGTACTTCTAAGTGTGATATCTGTAGAATTTTTTTTTTTTTCCGCTTGGTTCCTATCCCTTTTCTCCCCTAAGTACTGGTGGTAATTTGACTGTGTGCAGTGAGAAACTACTAGTTGGTTTCTCAGCCCATGTGTTTCCTGTATGGCATTTACATTATTTGTATTTAATTTCTCAGCATGACTGTTGTCTGTAGGAGAGACCTGCAGAAGGGCTGATTCTCTGTGCATGACCTCATAGGGGTCTGCAGTCCTAAGCTGGAGGAGGAAGTGACGGGCACCTTCTTAGGAGGGACTAGGAGGAGATGAGGGAGGAATGTGTAAGCTTCCTAGGACTGTGTGCTTTGTGGGCAAATGGACTCGTTTTCGCTGGTCTGGCACTGGAATTAGTGAAGATTCTTTTTTAGGTCTGGCTGGACAGTGTAGCTGTCACCAGATGTAATGTGTCAACCTAAAAATGGCTTTCAGGAGTGCTTTCAGAAAGGTGCTTTGTTCAGCCCACAAGTTGGTAGTCAGGAGTACGTTTCATTGGGAAGAAGTTGTGTGCTACCAGAGAGCGAGCACTGGCAAAGCCAACAGTTTTGCCTTTGGGTGAACTATTGGCTTTGTGAGATGGGTGGTGGTGGTAAATGAGAGGGCGGGTGGTAGTGTAGAACAGGACAGTAATAGTGCTTTTTTTTCCTTTTGTGTGTTGGGAAATGGGAGAAAAAACGGGCAAGGGCGGTGGAACGGAGGAGTAGAAACAGTGCCAGAGTGGGTGGGGGGAGCTGAAGCAGAGATTGGGTGGGTGGGGGTTTGATGAAACAGGTATGGGGCAAGAAGGGGGAAATGAAACTGGGACGAGGGCAGTTGTGGGAGATGAAACAAGGATACGGTAAGTGGGGGGGAAGAAACGGATGGGGCAGAATATGGGAGGGAAATGAAGCAACATGGACCGGGCGGATGGTAGGGAAAAGAAGCAACATGGATGTGGGCCATAGGGTTGGAAAAGAAAGAAAATTAATGGAATGGGGAGGGAAAAGAAGCAACATGGGCAGGTGGGAGGTAAAAGAAGCATCATGCGAGGGTGGGAGGGGAAAGAAGCATTATGGGCTGGTGGGAGGGAAAAGAAGCACATTTGGTGGTGTTTTAAAAGTTGATATGGGAGACGACCTGAAAACACAAGTACTCTTATGGAGTGCTTGAACACAAAAAAGCTCTTAAAACAGGAGCAGCAGAAGGACACAAGTACTTGGTCCATGCTCCAGGAGAGGGCCAAACACAAGAAGAGGACATGACGCAAGCATGCCGTGACGAACAGGAACAAAGAAAATTAGAGCACTGTTGAAGCTAACCAGTAGTAAGCTATGGGTGGGTTGAAATCTACTGTATATAAACAAAATCGCTCGCCAAGGCAGTGCATGTGTTGTCTAAGCGAGACCTAAAAAAGTGCTTCTCCTCCATACAGCTGTGATAATTTTGTTGGCTTATTCACCTGCCTGAGCCAGCAGCAGTATGGCTGTGTGAGCTTGAACTGAGAAAATAATGGCAGCTAAGTAGATAATCACTGCACCACCCAATATTGTCACTCACAAACAAATTATGTCCTTCCCCATTGATGTTGCCCACCTCAAATGACCAGCTGCCACATTGTCATGTATTAAAGACAATCTCACAAAATGAATGAGGCAACACATTCACATCCAAATCTGTTCAGTAAGAAACTGTATTTCCAAGAAGATTAACAAGTTAGTCCATAACTTCCAGTTTTGCTTGAATTATCTTTTTTTAATTTTTCTGTTGCTTTGTTATTTTTCTTCTTTCTTTTCCAAATTTGAAGATTTTGATATATACAGATGCAACCAACGCGTTTCGCCTCAGACAAGGGCTTCTTCAGGGCACTGTAGCTTTTATGCAGATGATGATCAACGTAAAAGCAGCCAAAGTACTGCCTAGATTCCAAATCCTTCGTCTCCTTCTATAAAAAATCCTCTAATAACTGCAGTAGTCCACTTGAAAATGAAGGAATTTCGATCTGTTCTGCCAAGTCATGTGTCCTTTGAGTAAAAATATATCCGCGTGTATATGGAAATTTGTAGTCCCAATAAGAAGAAGAGTTCTTAGTTCGGCGACGGACCTGTAAGGGAAACGCAACTTTCTCCATATAAATAAACTTAGCAAAAACCCCGTTCCCACTTTCACTTACTGTTTCTCCCTTTTTTCCTTAATCATTTCAGGCTTTTACATATCTTCTATCACTTCCTACGTCTCATGGGGTATGGTAAACCCCGATTTAAAGGTAACAATGCTTGTGTGTTTCAAAACATTATGCTTAGGACTAAGATCCTGTGTAGATGTCTGCACCAGAGCCGAGTCTTTTTCGTCACTTGTACCATTAGGGTTAACACTTTTTAAACTGCAATAATAACTTTTAGCTCACGTTCCCCTTTGAGCGCTATTATCTATATGTTAGGCGAACTCTGTCTGTTCACTTTATCATCACAATGAGACAGTGTGCACAGTAACGATAGTAACAATTCTGATTTAAAAAAAATCTATTACTTTTGGTAGCATTACATGGGCTATCTTAAACTGTCCACCAAAGTGAATGCTGATGGATGAGCATTTTTCACTTACCACGATTTCCCTTACCGAGCACTCTCAATCCCTAGCCAATCCTGTCATTAGTTCACACCAGTAAAAAACGGAATTGCCATCCTCATTATCATCGTTCATTAAAAGCATATACGCACCTAGTTAGACTGATATGAGGAACCTATGACCTCACAACTACATAGCAGGCTTTCCTATTACCATACCTTGTAACTATGTGTTACACATCATAGCATTTTCCTCATAGGACCAGTTTCCTTTTTTCCAAGTTCTTCCTAAAATTTTCATTTTATGAATATATTTTGTGAATGTTTATTCACACAGCACTTTTTCAGCTCAAAATGCATGCACTGTGTGTCACATTGGGTTACGTAGGTAAACAGTGCATTGCTATATTATTTAATAAGTATTTTTTCACTGTTTTCTGTTTTCCCTACTGTTAGAAATGGGATTTCTGGTTGGCTAGGGCAAGCGCCTAAGCCAGGCAGAAACCACCACTCTAGTCAGGGCAAGGGAGTTACACGCTGAAGATAACCCCTGCTCACCCCCTTGGTAGCTTGGCACGAGCAGTCAGGCTTATCCTAGAGGCAATGTGTAAAGCGTTTGCGCAACACACACACACAGCAGCGACACACTAGGCACACCACAAAAGAAACTCCACACAAGGTTATATAAAAATAGCCTTTGTATTACTCATAAACACATTAGATCATAATCACAAATATACACTGTGCCAACTGGCACTTGGTTATACTTCACAGGGGATTATATACATGACAGGGCCAATCGGGCCACTGTCAGAACCATAAGACTCACAAGTAGTGAACATAAAACAACCAGTAACTACTGGTATTAGCACTTGGCATAAACCACCTTATGCATCAGTCACATGCCAATAAAACAACCAGTCACTATTGGTAACATTGCATCTTGCATGAACATGTTAGGCAAACACATTATGCATCATCACATTTAAAAGTGTACCACAGTAACACTACCCAGGTGCATACATCACCTTAGGGCCTTGCGCCCTACCAGCCCACGAGGTGCTCACAGGCCAAGTGGCCTTCCTCAGGGGCCCGTCTGGGACTTCCCAGCAATGCATTATGTCCACCAAAAGTCAGGGCGCTAAATGGGGCAAGGGTGCAACTCACCCTTGTTTCTCTGATGCCAAAGAAGAAATGCCCCCGTTGTTGCAGCTGCCCGCAACCTCCTGGTGCAGCTGTGAAAACCGGCACCAACAGTGCCTCTGAAGCCCCACTCACTGGGACTTCTATTGTGGGCCAAAAATGAATGCCCCAGTCATTGCAGCTGCCCGCACCCTGGCGGTGCAGCTGGGGAATCAGCACCGGCACCAACAGTGCCTGGGGAGCCCCGTTCACCGGGCTCCTCCTGGTGCAATCAATCGGCACCAACCGTGTGCCCTCTCCAGCCCCACTCACCGGGGCTATCCTCCGCCTTCCCCGACTTCGGCCCGGCTTCTGGAGCTCTCCGGGAGTTCCCCGTGTTGACTCCTCCTCAGGCGCCGAATGCCTTTGAGGCTCCGGGCTTCCCTCCGTGGGATAGGCAAAGCCCGCGAGGCTCCGTCTCTTTCGCCGGTCGCCCTGCCCACAGTCAGGCCTTCTCTTGCCTGGCTTCTGCTCGGTTGTGGAAACTCCGCCCCGATCAGGCGGACTTGCCTGACTTCCGGTTTGCGCTCCGACCACTCTTGCCGCGGTCACCGCAGACGCACCATACGGGACTCCAAGGTGCCCACACGCCCTCCTGGTGAGCTGTCACTGCAGCGCAGGGGTAGCGCAGCGTGAGCGCTTCGCAGGCTGCTCACGGGGCCAACACGTACTGTCAGCCCAATCCAGCGCTCGCCCCACGCTGCCACAACTTGACTGAAAAGCCCCCTTACTCCGCAATGCTGCCAGACTCACGGAAGCCAGAGTCTCACGGCAGCGGTACTCTAGGTTTCACCTCTCGTGGTCCCCTTCTCAGACCCAGGAGGCCGAAAGTGAAGCACCCACCACGCGCTTCTGGTGTGCAGGTGCAGCCCTCCAGAGCAAAGACCCTCAGTCCTCTTGAAGGCAGGGGCCAAAGTCCAGCGCTCACCACGCGCTGGTCCAAGGGGCACAAGGGGAAGAGCTGGGCCCAGGCAGGCCAGCTCACAGGGCCCCCTAGCATAGGGAAAGTCCCTCGTGACGGTTCCTCCTGGCGCCCAGCAGTCCAAGTAGGCACAAAAAGCACCAACCTTTTCATTGGGTCACTGCCCCAATATTTATACTAACCAGGTCTTTGTTCTGCCCTGGCACAGGCTTGGAGATCCAGTCCCAACTGGTTCTGGGGGGTACTCAAGCATTTCTTTACAGTGCTCACACCCTCCTTTGTCAGGTTAGGCTTTGGCCCCAGACACACCACAGGGGGGCGGAGCCAGCATTGTACCAGCCAAGCACAGACCTATTCAGGGTCAGGGGCTACTACTCTGAATGTAGATCAGGTCCATTCAGCCTAGCGCTGACTCACCCAGCCCCCCTGGAGCCACGGCACCTCCCCCGTCCCCGTCCCTGTCACTCCAGAACCAGACATGCAATACACATCAGGCAGGCACAAAGACACATAGCACACAGAAATGCCAACTTCTAAAAGTGGAATTTCTAAAATAGTGATAATAAATCTGCGCACACCGTTACGCAGCATTTATTACCACTATTCCAAACATACCAAACTTGACCACGCTGCTCCTCTCATATCAGGAATTACCGCTGAAACACTTATCAGGGAATCCCCAAGGCATTCCTATGAGAGGGCAGCCTCACAGCAGTGAGAAACCAAAATGGCTGTTTGTCACTACCAGGGCATGTCACACATTTAAGGCACATGTCCTACCTTTTACCTACAATGCACCCTGCCCATAGGGCTAGCTAGGGCCTACCTTAGGGGTCACTGATATGTAGTAGTAAAAGGGGGGTCACAGACGTGGCACCCACTTTATGTTCCACGTCACAGCGGCAGTAAACTGCGCGCACAGGCCCTGCAATGGCAGAGGCCTGAGGCAGGTTTGAAAGGCTACTTTGGTGGGTGGCGCAAGCAGCACTGCAAGCCCACCGGTAGCATTTAATTTACTGGCCCGGGTATATGAGATACCACATTACTGGGGACTGATAGGTAAATTAAATTAGCCAAACAGGTGTAGGCTAATCTTACCATGCTTTACCGTAGAGAGCACACGCACTTTACACTGGACAGCAGTGCTAAAGTGCCCAGAGTCCTAAAACCGCCAACACCAGGTCAGAAAAAAGACTAGGAGGAAGGCAAAAAGTTCAGGGATGACCCTGCAAAAAGGGCCAAGTCCAACACCTACACTTATGGGCCAAAGTCTGCGCCCAGGACATTAGTCAGGCACCAGCAAATGTGCTCACTGAAGAAGAGTGGTAAGTGAGTCAACTTACCCACACTGCATAGAGAGTGTCTAAACTCTAGCCCTCTACCATACCGGTCCTGATTAAAGCCACCAGACTCGTAATGGGCTTTCCCTGGCTGAAACATGTCGACTTGACCACATGGTGTTGTGAACCAATAACTTATCCACCTCAATACCACTGTTTCTTTTAACTGTATCCCCCTCATGGCCAAATAAACAGGTTAAAAAAATACGGAGATAATTTTAACTTTTCACTACTGTCGTTACCCAAACAGTCTCCCTCCTGGTGGGGGACTGTAAGTCTCTTGGAGAACTGGGCACTCAAGTGACAGTCCCTATGATGACACTATCCACCAAACCACACAAGCGGAGATATAACATACACTGCAAACTGTGAAAGTGTGGTTGAGGATCTCTAACGCAACCTTAGAGGCGCTGGCACATTGACACATGTTGGAAGCAGAGGGCCACTTTGGAGTGTTTCAGGGGCCCGAGGGGACCTGATCAATACCCTGTGATGCTTGCCATGGCCGTAAACAGTAGGAGGTGCGGGAGAGGGCGGTGAGGACAGGGGGCAGTTGGCCGTAGCTTATACCGCACAGGACCTTTCCGCGGTGGGCTCCTGCTGCCCACGCCACCTGCACCTTGGATGCTGCAGGACAGGCAGGCCGGAAGAGTTGCATGTGGCTGGGTCACCTAGAGACCACACGTCCACTGGAGAGCTGCCAGATGAACTTTGCAGAGTTCCCGGCTTCACTATGTGTCACAACAGATGTAAAATCTACAAGTTTACCACCCCCACTGGATGGAAAGAAGGGGAGCCAGGGAAGAGAAACTCATGCGGCCCAGATGCAGGGAGGAGAAGACACTACAGCCATTCTTCACGTGATACAAGACTCCTGCTTAGCCCTCGAAACCAAGATAGGAGAGGTGCGAGTGGATGTGGCACTCTTGCGTCAGGATCTCTGCAATACTACGGCATGGGTCTCCGAGGCTAAGGGGCAGATCTTTAAATTGGAGGACACGGTTCATGACCTTAAAACTGAGGTGTCATGTCTGAATTAGACTTCCAAGATCCTCATTGCCAAAGCCGAAGACGCCAAAAACTGTAACCGCAGGAGCAATCTGCGCTTTGTCAGGTTTCCGAGGGGGCAGAGGCATTATCATCTAAAATATTTGTGAAGCAATGGGTCACATCTAGGCCTGGGAGGAATTATTAATTCCGCCACGGAATTGGAGGCATTTGGTAATTTTGTGTTACTCTTGTAATGCAGAAATACTTCTAAATTCCGCTGCTCATTGGCGGAATGAATCTGCAGTAAAGGGTTTCTAAAGAGGGAACAGTCCCTCTATGCCTAAAAAATCAGTGCAGATTAAAGTTTATCCTGCAGTGGATTTTAAACATAAAAGGACTGCTCCCTCTTGCGGCCCTGTTTAGAAACCACTGCAGTGCTTACATCTCCGCAATTTTACATACTCTGCAGTAATTACTAAGGAGTTTGTAAGAGCACCGAGGGGTATGCAGACTGCACCCACTTCCATGCCCGTTTAAAAACCACTGCACAGCACAGCAGTGATATGCAGTGGTTTCTAAAGTTTAGAAACCACTGCATACCACTCGGCGACAGTGCCCTTATATACTCTGCAGTACTCACTGCAGAGTATGTAAAGGTTCTGAGTGTTGTTTGGCTACGCAATTTTTTTTTTAGTGCAAAATGCATCCTTACATCCATTTTTGGACCCAAGGGTGCGTTTTGAAAATAGCGCCAAATGCCCACTCTGCGCCGTTGTGGAATTTTAATGTAATTCCGCAGAATTCCGTGGAATCAAATATCGCCAATCGTGCCCACCCCTAATATCATCCTGGACTGACGCTACACAGCTGTCTAATTGTTTTATAATTGAACGGGCACACAGGTCTCCGACCCAGACACCCCCACTCCCCCTGGGGCCCCATCCCATCTGCTGATTGCCAAGATCCTCAACTATCGGGACAGGGACACGATCTTGTGTGAGGCGAGGGCTAAAGGCCAACTTATGTACCCGTCATGCTGGGTGATGGCGTTCCCAGATTACACCTGGCAGGTCCAGGCCCAACGCAAATTGTATGACCAAGTGAAACAAAAGCTGAAATCCATGGGGTTGCACTACATGCTCCTCTTCCCTGCACGCATGAGGATATTTGTGGGCAAATCCCATTTCTTTGATACTCCGGACGTGGCCTGGAAATGGTTGACCAAGCAGTGCCCCCTATGTCAAAACCGGCCACTGCAATGTCTGGACCGTCCAGCCCGCGGACCCCAGGGGGATATGGTTTCTGATCTCAGTGGCCCCAGGCACAGGAAATGTTCCCGGAATGGCTGCCGCGACCACGGAGATGCATCAGCCACTTCGGACTCGGAGAAGGAAGATGCACGAGTCCCTCACTGTACGGAAACTGTCACTATTGAAAAGGCCCAAGCTGAGAGAGTCAACGACTGGGATTACATCAAAGGGTGAACACGGAAACCTTTATTAGTTATACCACACTTTGCCCGCCAGCACCACCTTATCCGTCTGTGATTGTCAGGGGCCAGGGCTGTGGTCGCGATGACCGGCTTTTGCTACTGCCCACGATTATAGCGGGGACTGAATTAGGGAGACAGATACTTCTAGTTGGGGGAAGTATAGGTAGGGGAGGGTGGGGGGACGGGTTCTGACTCTTTGTTTAAAAGGTTTGGATTGTAACTAGTTGTTTGAGCACTACATGAGGCGGACATGTTTCACAACACTACACACCCCACAGATCTACTGTACACCCCACCTTTACTATAGCATTTTCTAAGAAGTGGCTGAGACCACGGGGTACCCAAGGGGTGTCTCCCCGCCCTTGACACACACCACCCACCATGATTGCATTTACGACCATGATGTGAAATGTAAATGGCCTGTTTGACCGAATTAAGAGCGGAGCTGTTCTGAGGTTTATCCACAGATATGGCCCTGAGGATGTGCTGCTGTTCCTCATGGGTACCAAATGCGCCCTTTAGGCTTGCGCCTATACTAAAGTCTCCCATGGAGGCTTTTACCGTGGCTCCAGGGGAGTGATAATTTTTCTTCTTAGCTCATTTCCAATAGCGGTATCCCGTGTGACCCGAGATGCCTTGGGGAGGTTCGAACTGGTAGAGGGCTCACTTATTTCCTCTTAAGCATGAGCAAAACTGTGACGCAGGACCTCATCACCAGCTGGCTCGACTACGGCAACGCAGTCTATGCCAGCACCTCGTATGAACTCTTGCAAAGACTCCAGACAATCCAGAACGCATCAGCCAGAATGATCCTCAACCTGCCCAAGAGGGGACACATCACCCAGCACCTGAATGACCTCCACTGGCTCCCCATCCAGAAGAGATGCCAGTTCAAGCTCCCGGTCCACGCATGCAAAGCCCTACACAACCAAGGACCAGACTACATGAACCACCGCCTGATCATCCACCAACCCTCCAGAAACCTCCGACCTGCACACCTCGCCCTCGCTCAGACACCACATATCCGCCGCTCCGAAGGACGTCCCTTCTCCCACCTTGCCGCCAAAGCCTGGAAAACCCTCCACCTCCACCCTTCTCCCTCACTGAACTACTTCAGGAAGGGACTCAAGACCTGGCTTTTCAACTGATACCTGCAGCACAGCGCCTGGATACCCCTCGGGGTGATTAGCTGCACTATACAAATGATTGATTGATTGATTAATTGTATACGTCCCCCCACAGCTCGCTAACTCTTCGTTGCGATCGCTTAGAGGCTTAATACTATCTCTTCCGACTGGCAGGCTTATTATGAGGGGTGATTTAATGACACCCTTGGATACTCTGGGAGGCATGCAAGACTGCTATGCGGGGGAACGTGCGTTCTCATATTAGGGGCAAGGCCCGAGAAACACAGTACCGTATAGCGCGGTTGGAGACCTCGATTCTCAGACTCAAAACCCTCAGTGGAAGGCAATCTGTTGGAACTACTGAACCATCATCTGGCTGTAGAGAGAGCTGAAATGTGCCAACTATGTCTGGACAAAGCCCACAGATGTTGGGAAGCTTCCGCTGTGAGAGTGTACAAGTGAGGGGACAAATCAGGCAAACTCCTGCACTGGCTGACCACTAGGGAGTTCACTTTGAGGGTAGTGCCACACATAATTAACTGAGATGGCACACGTGCTGTGTCTGGCCCTGCTGTGGCCGCCGCCTTTGCAGACTACTAAGACTCTATACTCTATGAGGAACCGATCCCCATGTGAAACAACGCGTAAATTGCAGACATCCCACTGGCCAAGCTGACCCCCACCAAGAGAGAGGTTCTTGAACAGGCCCTGATGGAAGAAGAGCTAAGTGAAACCCTCACAGATCTTAACTCAGGCAAAGCCCCCAACCGAGATGGGTTCCCCACGCCATACTACTACAAGCTGAGAAAACACATTCTACCTTACATTCTAGGTAAGTAGTAGATTGTGGTATTTCCCATCGGAAATAGACTTGCCACTATAGGGGTCCTACTAGGACTGCACAGCAAGCACCTGGATCGGTGTGCCTCTTACCGACCCATCTCTCTTATTAACATGGAGGTTAAACTATATGCTAAAATGCTAGCAAGATGCCTGATACGATTGCTCAGCAGACAAGCCACCCAATCAATGTGATGTTATCCCCCGAAGCAGCACCAGACACTGCATCTGCAGGGTTCACCTCGGCCTGGCCAGATTCAGGGACTGGGAAACAAAAAGGGAGTGGGACTTACATAGTGCCACATCGTTGATGCTCATTAATTTTGTCAAAGCTTTTGACTCCTTAGACCGTGACATATCTCCAAGAGGTGTTAGTCAAAATTGGCCTAGAACGCAGGTTCCTGTCGTATGTCCGAACCTTATATGTCATGCCACAATCACAAGTGTTGGTTAACTGAGTGGTCTCCCACAGATTCCCAATCCGCCGGGGCACCATGCAGGGATGCACCCCCTGTCTCCCCAGCTTTTTGCAGTGGCCATAGAGCCCTTAGCAACATTGACAAATTGTGATGCCCAAGTACGGGGCTTTGGCACTAGAGGACAGAATAGCCCTCTTTGACGATGACGTCCTTTTATTCATGGCACTGCCAGCGGAAACCGGACCCCGCCTCTCATCCATCCTCAACACCTTTGGGGGGTGTCAGGGCTGAAGGTGAAGTGGCCTAAGTCACTCCTGGTCCCCTTCTGAGGAGACAGAGAAGATGAGACCTTGCACCCTGCCCTGCCGATCTGGCACCCGAGATTCCGGTACTTGGGGATCTATATGACATGGGAGCCGGACCTCGCATGGAGCCTCAACCTCCGCCCCCTCACCCGCACAATCCAAACGGATTTAGATAGATGGATTAAACTGCCATTCGACGAGCTGGGAGGGGTGGCTCTATATAAAATGATGGCCTTACCGCAGCTCCTTTATGTCTGCTTGTCCCTCTCTTTGGCCTATTGCAGCCTCTGATGGGCTGGGAGGGGGTTCCGCAAGAAGAAAGAGCTCTGCTTACTTCCTCATCCTACCCAGGGGCATAGGACCCAGACCCCCAGGTTGTCCCTGCCCCACCTCCATAAATCCCACAAATCAATGATATGCCATCAAGCATTGTGGGTGAAAAGAGGCCATGTTTATTACAAATAATCTTCACCAATAAACATGACAATACATATCTTTGCATATTCAAATTCCCATATGAAATTGACATTAAAACTGTATCAAATTAATATTTACAAGCAAGTTCTTCTTCGCATCATGATCAAACTAAGAAATGGCAGAATCTAATTTTCAACAGAAGACATGTTAATTATCACTCCAGCACCAAGAGGCCTTCTGGCTCGCGCCCCCAAATGAGAACCACGCAGGTGCAACTCACCTGCGTCCTTGAGAGGTGAGCCCCTGCCATCTGCTCCTTGTCCGCAATCCTAGGGGCCCACCCCTCCACCACCAGGCTGTCCCAAGGGGGGCTCGTAGGGTACAACCAGGGGCAACAGCCCCACGCCCTAGTTTGTATCCTGGCACCCTTGTCCCCCAGCCGGTGTACCCATTCTCTCTGGGGTGAGCTTACCGTCTCTCCCCCTCAGTGCTGGCCTAGGGATTATGCAGGAGGACTCCCCTTAACGATGTAAGTCAACCTATGAGGCCTCCTTACCGCCACGCATTCTTAACTTCTACCTCAAAGGGATGGGCGGGTGGGAGAAATGACGACACCCCACTGGACGCGGTGCCGGCGCCAAAGAAAAGAGGATGTGAGCCTGGGCAGAGCGCCCTAAATAGGCCCCCACCATACCCCCCCCCCCCATCGGCACCGGCGGGAGTGACGTTGCCCTTCCCCCGGAAGGGATCCGTCGCCGGGCCCCGCAGCCAATCCAGGGGCCGAGAGTCATGGAGGCGTGGCCGGGAACCGGGGTGCCGTGTCCTAATGGCGCGCTTCCCGAAAGTACGCGCTTCGCCATAGGACCCAGACCCCCCAGGTTGTCCCTGCCCCACCTCCATAAATCCCACAAATCAATGATATGCCATCAAGCATTGTGGGTGAAAAGAGGCCATGTTTATTACAAATAATCTTCACCAATAAACATGACAATACATATCTTTGCATATTCAAATTCCCATATGAACTTGACATTAAAACTTTATCAAATTAATATTTACAAGCAAGTTCTTCTTTGCATCATGATCAAACTAAGAAATGGCAGAATCTAATTTTCAACAGAAGACATGTTAATTATCACTCCAGCACCAAGGGGCCTTCTGGCTCGCGCCCCCCCAAATGAGAACCATGCAGGTGCAACCCACCTGCGTCCTTGAGAGGTGAGCCCCTGCCATCTGCTCCTTGTCCGCAACCCTAGGGGCCCACCCCTCCACCACCAGGCGGTCCCAAGGGGGTGCTCGTAGGGTATAACCAGGGGCAACAGCACCATGCCCTAGTTTGTGTCCTGGCGCCCTCGCCCCCCAGCCGGTGTACCCATTCTCTCTGGTGTGAGCTTACCATCTCTCCCCCTCAGTGCTGGCCTAGGGATTATGCAGGAGGACTCCCCTTAACGATGTAAGTCAATCTATGAGGCCTCCTTACCGCCACAAGGGCGACCAGGGCCAACCGGACCTTCGCCCTCCCCACCACAAAACAAATTCTGAACGAATGACAAAATGTCATCAATCCATAAGTCCCTGCCAATGTCTGACAAGTGCACGACGTCGCGATGGAACATGTGATCACCCCTGAGCAACTTATGAGGTATGTGACACAGACGGCCTTGCCCCGCACACAACTTAGCCAATTCCGCATTCAGGCGCCTCACTGAAACGTTCAATGCCCTTGACCGCACCCCGGGCCCCCACTTGCGCCGCGGGATCATGTGAGACCATGCGATCCGAGCCCAGGGGAAGAGCCTCCCCATACAAGCAAATTCTGCCAGCAAAGCTTCTCTGACAGCCCGACGACCCAACTTCACCATGTCGTTCCCGCCCACGTGCAGGATGATTAAGTCTGGGGACTGGAGTCCCTCGTGCGCCTTCGTCTCTTCCACCAACTGCCGTTGCGGCCCGATTTGGAGGCCCCCAACGCCCCGCCAATGGAACGACATCTCGTCCAAATACGCCGGTTTCGACTTATGCTGCTGCTGCAAACGGCAAGCGGCCCGCCGCACGAACGAGTGTCCCAACACCCATATCACCTTACAGGGCATGCTACTGTAGAAAGAAGAGACAAATATAAGAATGGCAACGCACAAACTCATTTTTAACTAAACTTACAACAACTCGGGACGCACATAGTGCTTGTAACATGAATAGGACCACCGACCTACGCGCTTGACCTCTTCAACAGAGAGGCCCGCTCCTGCTGCCAAGGTTGCCGCCCTGATCCTAAATGAATGGGAAGAATAGCCAGAGAGGTCTACCCCCATACTTCGCAGGGTGCTCCTAAACACTGCCGTGAACTGATACTTTGATAGGCACTCCCCGCTCTCATGAATAAATGGTTAGCGGGCCAGCCCCTGCGGGCGAACAGCCAAATAAGTCCCCATCTGTGCCACTGGGCATACTACAGCTCCTGTGGCAGGCCTAAGCCAAATCATGGTCCCCCTACCCAAGGTGTCTGTTTTAGATCTACGCAATGTGATGGAAAGCCCTCCCTGCCTCAATTTAACATCCTGCAATTGCGGACCATCTGCAGTATCCTGCTTTGAAACCCCCACTAATTCGCCCACTCTGAAGGCCCCATAGAATGCAAGTATGAAAGCCGCCGCGAACAAGGTTGTCTCATAATCAGATGTGCACACTGACTGGAGTGTGTTTAACATGTCCCCCAATGTCTGCAGATTGAGGGGCCTTCTGCCGTCCTTCTTTGCGCCCTCTAACCTAGCCCAACCAGCCAAGGCCTTTCTGACTAAGAATGAATTACCAACATCCTGCACCCCTCTTAATTTAGCATAAAAACCAATTGCTGCCAAGTGAGGCCTTGCGTATGATACTGGTCTGCCCTGTACCCTCAATGCCTGCAGAAAACAGCATATGGCTTCAGATGAAAATAAGCCCGCAATCCCCTGCTGCTGCACAAAGATCCTGTATGCCTTAAAGTGATGTTGGTATGCCCTACGAGGGCGGGGCTCCAATCTTCCACAGAGATCTCGGGAACACTGTCATCTGTTCGGCTGCTTGTGGATGGAACTTCCGGAAATCCTGTAACTTGGAGCGAGACAAAGCATCAGCTGCCTGATTATAAACACCTGGGATATGCGCAGCTCTAAATACGATATTCAACTTTAAACACAAAAGAATTAAATGTTTCAAAAGTCTGAGAACCTGGCTACAGGAAGCACCCTGTCTTTTAATGGCTTCCACTACAGACATGTTGTCTGACCAAAAGACTACTGACTTGCCACAGAAAAAAATAAGACCATTCTGTGACTGCCACCACAATAGGGAACAATTCCAAGAAGGCAATGTTTCTCGTCAATCCACTTGCGAGCTATGCCTCCGGCCAATCGCACCGGCACCAGTGAGGCCCCAAAACTGCTCCAAAGCCAATACTACCTGCGGCATCTGTGAAGAGTCCTAAGGCCTCACTGGTGACCGGTGGCGTTGGCCAGACCACTTTCCCATTAAAGTCCTGCAGAAACTCGCGCCATATCCTCAGATCATCCCTCACCTCCGCCCGCAGCCTGGTATGGTGATGTTTCTTCGTCAGACCGGTCGTTGCTCTTGCAATCGATCTGGAGAAGGGGCGGCCCATGGGAATGATGCGCAAAGCAAAATGTAACTGGCCAACCAGCACTTGTAGCTGTTGCAGTCACTTTAGGCCCCGCCAGAACAGAGTCGATCGCCTGCGACAAAGCCTGCACCTTGTCCAGTGGTAACCTACACTCGCCTGCGACCGTGTCAATCTCAATCCCTAAGAATGCCATGCACGTGGCCGGGCCCACTGTCTTTCCTGGTGCCAAAGGTACCCCAAACTCCTCAAACATCAATACTAGGTCGTTCAAGGCCCGCCCACATACCCTGGAAGCCGAAGGGCCCATCACCATGAAGTCATCCAGGTAATGTACAATATCAGTGTGACCTGTTCTAAAGGTGAACAACCAATGCAACATAGAGCTGAAAAGCTCAAAGTACTTGCAAGATACTGCGCATCCCATCGGCATACATTTGTCATAAACATATTGACCCCCAAATTGGAAACCAAGCAGATGATAATCATCCGGGTGTACCGGCTGGAGCCTGAAAGCTGACTCAATGTCGGTCTTTGCCATGAAAGCGTTTGGCCCAAGATTGCGCAATTTTTCTAATGCTGCATCAAATGAGGAATAGGTCACAGAGCAAAGAGCAGGATCGATACCGTCATTGACTGAGGCACCCTTAGGTGCGGACAAATTGTGTATCATTCTGAACTGGCCTGGCTCTTTCATAGGCACCACCCCTAGTGGAGAGCAAACATAGTTATGCCATGGCGCAGTAATGAAAGGGCCCGCTATCCTACCTAGCGCACCCTCCTTTTTCAATTTTTGAGCTACAACAGTGGAATGTGTCTGTGCCGACAGCAGGTTCTCACAATGCAAAACTGGCGGGGCACCTTGAGCTGGTATGCGAAAGCCTATAGAAAAACCTTTGTAGAGCAATTGGGCTGCATTCCTATTGGGATACTGGTTGAGCCAAAACACCAGTCTCTCAATCGCTACCGGGGTGGGCAAAGTCCTACTGATTTGATGACTTTGGATCCCTACTTTTATCTTTGGATTTCTTGATACACTTGAATTCAGGATGGGAAGGGTGACCGCAGAAAGAACAGGTGTGTCTAAATTTACACGATCCAGCAGGCCGTGTGCAGATTTTCCTAATGAATGCCCAGCAAGACCCTTTTTTCTCACCTGATCCCCACTGCGTACGAAAGGACTGCTTCATTGGTGTTTTGTTGTTCACACTTTCTAACCACACATTGACCTCCGTCTGAGCCCATCCGATCTCAGGGTCCTCAACCTTTGCCCACCTGAAATCCCTGTCATAGTCTAACCAGGCCATCCCGCCATACACGGCATGCACTTTCAAAATCTTATCAGAATAAAATATCATTGGCGCCGCCAACTCAGGCCTTTTTTCCAACATTACAGTTGCGAATACATTAAAACCAAACAACCAATTTGTGATTGACTCTTCTACCTTCAGTTTTTTGGCTTTGAAGGAGCTATCTTTCCCCTCTTTCTCTTTTGTCTCCACTTCCCTTCGTTTAGGCCTTATTAGCGAGAATATGTCAATGAACTCGCCTTTCCAAATTGTTTCTTTTACCTCCACTGGAACATGAGAAGCTAACTTTCCAGGCTTAGAGAGTAACGTATCGTGACCCCCCAGGGCCTTGCCCCCACTACTGGGATTCTTATCTGCGGACCCTAACCCCTTACCTGTTGAGACAACTGTGGCTGGATTGGGTTGAGCAGGGGCCTCGTGACCCGCTGACCGAAGGGCTGCACTAGGGCCTTCCTTGTCCTGCGCCCTAGCCATAAGTTCTACCTGCTTCTGCAATTCACTGATTGTATTCCCCAAACTCGGTGAAGGCGCCCACGGCACTACTGACGCACAACTAAACTGGCCCCCAGTCGCCGGAGGCGCCAACTGGGCTAACAGGGATGCCACTGAAGTCAGTATGCTCGTTGTTGTACCTTGGGTCACACCAGACAACCCCCCGGGGATCACTGACAATAATGCGGGTACTGCCCCCGCGGGTGCACTCTGTGCCAAACCCCCCAAGCCCACTAACTGGGAATTCACTGCTGCGTCTGCACTATCGCAACCTGCAGTTCAGGGGGAGAGGGGCCCGCCCCACCTAAGCTAAGCGGAGCAGCCTGGCACCCCTGCCCCCCAGTCGATGTGACCTGTTTCGGGGTGGGCAAGCGCCTGCAGCGCGCTACGGATATCGGCCAACACTGAACCAACGTCCACTGACCCAGGTACCACCTGTGTCACAGCCCCAGGCAATGGCGACACCATATTGCTGGACAGGCCCTGAGTACCCACACCTGAGGAGTACTGGCCCGCCTGCCTGGCCCGACAAGGAAGCTCCACCACTTCGCCCCCTTTACTGCTGACTTTTCCTTTGCTTGGGCGTGTCCTTGCCTTCTTTTGGACTCGGGGGAACGCCGCCCGAGGGGGCACGTTGGCCCGACGAGGGCGCTCATCCCCCACTGGTGCTGGCTCAGGATCGTGGGATGGCCCTGGCTGTACATCCTCCACATCCTCCCCATTGCCCAATTTAGCCAGCACTAATTTCAGTAACTGAGACAACTCTGGATCACTATCCTTTCTTTTGCCCACCCTTCCTCCTTTTGCAGGCATGACTCTCTATATGAAGTAGGAGGAAAATGAATTCTGCCCAGTGAATACCAGTATTGCCTAATCCCCTGCACTACCCAGAAGACAAGCTGAAGATATGAACACAAGGTATATGTCCCTGAATACTAGAAATGGTAGGAAACTTTGGGATATGCTCAAAATTGTGAAGGTCGCACTGGCCCAATCTAGAGCGAAACCTTCAAATAACTACAACTTAGCCCCCTGTCCTATTGAGTGCTAACCCCCCGCGTTATTCAAACAAACTAACCGGGGAGAGGGCGGGAAAACTTTTCCCGCGCACAAACGCGAGTGTGCGTTCAGGGTGCCTGCACTGTACAGCCGAGGGGGGAGCACACCGTAAAATACCAACAAAGTATATTACATTACAAGCAATGCACGGTGCAGAGTCGAACTCTCAAGCCCCCCCGCGACCGCACAACACAAGGGACCAAAGACCCCCCTCCTCTTACCTCTGTGTGCCGAGAGCACACCTCAGCAAACTCCTGCCTGAAGGGGAAGCACTACCCCGCTACACGCGCCAGCCGCCGGAGACCGGAACCGCCACCAGAGCCTAGCCTGGGCGAGTAATCTCAAGCCTGTCCGGTTCCCGGTCTGGCAGCGCGTCTGAAATGGTGAATCCGCTCGATGTGCGCCGGCCGCCGTCCCAGATCCTCCTCACCGATACTCCGCAACTCTGCAATGGGAGACAAAAAGGAGAGAAAGCTGCTCCGATTTGGCGACGATGGAGACCCAGAAATGACGACACTCCACTGGATGCGGTGCCGGCGCCGAAGAAAAGAGGACGTGGGCCTGGGCAGAGCGCCCTAAATAGGCCCCCACCAGCCCCCCCTCCATCGGTACCGGCGGAAGTGACGTTGCCCTTCCCCCGGAAGGGATCCCTCGCTGGGCGCCGCAGCCAATCCAGGGGCTGAGAGTCATGGAGGCGTGGCTGGGACCCGGGGTGCCGTGTCCTAATGGCGCGCTTCCCGAAAGTAGGCGCTTCGCCATAACACAGGCTCATGCAGCTCCTGAGTGCAGGGTACCCCCAACCATTCTGGGGGCTCTAAACCCTTCAGCTGGACTCCAGTCTGCCCAAGGCCAACGAATATCTGTGAGATATGGGAGACTCAGGGACCCTGCATCTCATCCTGCAAGGGGAGGGGGCATCATTCTACAGTACGCCACTGATCCTACCTCTGCCTGTATGACCCCTGATGCCAGGTCTTTAAGTGGGATGAAAAAAAGTGAAGGGATCCCCGAAAGTGGTGGGGCCTATATAACTAAAGGTGTGGCTTAAACATATAAACTAAAATTCCTATAGTGTGCCACCTTACCCACACGTTTTCATAGAGTTGCAAGTGGCACCATTGCTTTGTGCGCTTTGCAGAGATGCCAAGGATAGGATGACCACATATTCTGAACACCTTTTGCACACTGGCAGACACTGAGAGAAACTCAAAGGGGGAGATCTACTAAGATTTTGCGCCGTGTTTGCGTCACAAAAGTGACGCAAATCAGTGCAAAATCTTTTTTCCCTATTTACTTTCCAGCGCTAAACTTGGTTAGCGCTGGAAATAACAGAAAAGTAATGCTCCATGGGGGCGTACCAAGGGTGGATCATGGGCGTTCCATGCAACCACCCAAGGCTTGTCATGCTAAACCCAATTTACTACATAAAGTAGATTGGGTTTAGCGTGAGAAAACGGAGCCCTTTTCAAGTAGGCGCACGGAAGGAGAAATGCTTTCATTTCTCCTTCCTTTTCCAACTCTGCATGCGTGCTGCAATGTGCAGCACGCATACAAAGTGGGAAAAACTTTGCATTGTCTGGGCATCGGATTTTGTACAGGAAATGTACCCTTCCTGTACAAAACCTATGCTAGACTAATGCACACACCCCAGCGCTATGACGCTAAGGTGTTTGCATGGCGCACAACAGCTGTAATCAGCGCAGAAGAAAGGGGGGGGAGAGAGCCATATTTCTGAATATATGGCGCTCTCCTGCTCCCTCCCTGTTGCGCAACACAGCGCCGCCTCGCGGGGGCTGCGCTGCGTGAATTTTTTGTAAATCTACCCCAAACTGCCTTCAGCCACAACCCAATTGTGCCCCTTTAGAAACACCTGGAGGTGACTCAATTCAAATTATGCACTAGACAAGTTTAATATGCTGCCTGAACAAAAAACCATAACACAACATCCTGGAAATAGCAAACACTATTAGGGAATGCAAGATTAAGTAAACAAGTGAAATATAAGCAGCAGCGACATTGTTACCTTAGCGTTTTATTTTAACTCTCGTTCTTCAGAAATCAGTAGTTTTGTCTGTAAAGTTAAGGAAATTAATACAGTGCCCGAAAGGAACCAGTTTCAATGTCCGTTATTAATTACTACCGGGACTGAGACCCGGAGCGACCCGGCCACCTAAAGCCCTGCCTAAGAGCAAGGGTAGTGCTAGAGGTACGATGGGGGAGCTGCTGGAGTCCGTAGGAGGCCCGCAGGAACAGCCCCTCTAAATCCCAAGGGGATGTACCAGTCACTCAGGCTGGCAATGCGAAGGGAGGGGGACTGTAGGTACCGGAGGCGGTGGCGGTGCCCATGGGTGGTAGAAGCTGGGTGCCGTGCCCCGCTCAGCCGCTGCAGCGCGCGACAAGGGGGCTAACCGTCACCATGGTCTCCTCAGCTCCTCATAACGGCTCTGTTTGTTTCCAGTCGGGCTTGCTGATGGGAAGGTTAATACGCTGCCGCTTCCACACAAGTGCGGATAATTAACACAAGGTACATTCAATTCCGGCTAATGATCGAAAATGAATGTGGTCGTCGCCGGTATCCGCGGGGTTCCTGAGCTGCAACGCAAGCGGATCGGCGCTGCGGAGGAGATAGGGCGCAAGTAGGACATCTTCGGGAAAGACGATTGTTTTGCTCTGGGAATAGCACGAGCAGATGTACCTGCAATGTTTTTAATCTCAATAAATACCGTTTTCTCTAAAGATTCTTTGCGTTCGCAAAATCCTAGCTGCCAGCCTTGGAACCTACGTGTTATTGTCAGTCTCTCATAGCCACTGTCTTGCACAGGTGTCGCTGCGCATGGCATCCTTCTTACACAACAGTACTCTCGGATATTAGCCTTTCCACGTCACAGCTATCGGAACTACGCAGCATAGATCTGGGTTGTACTGAATCCAAATGGTAACCAATTATTCTTTTTCTAAAAAAAAATCTCTATAAGTGAGCAAAACTTACCTTGCTTTCAAATCTTGCAGTGGGCGCTTGTGATGTAAACGCAGACTTCTATGACGTAACTGCTGTAACTGCTAGGCCGCTGCTGCCGTGACACCCAAGGTTGGGTGCTCTAAGGAGAGGAAATCCCACCTGGACGGGGGAAAGGGGTCAAGACTAGAGCTGTGCGAAATTCACCTAATTTGCTTTCATATGATTATGTGGATTTTTGTCAAGATACAAGATAGTAGCAATAATTACGTAAAATCCAAATCCTTATGTTTGTGCTCTATTTTAGTGCAAAATTTGTCCTTTCGCCAATTTGCCATACATTTTTACATCCAATTTCTCCTGTTGCTGTTGCCAAATACGTGACTATAATGCGGTGTGGTAGCGTGTGGGCTACAGTGGGCACAGTCTCCATCGAGATGGCAGTTTGTTGCTGATAATAAATCACCAGAAAGTATGACTCCACCTGCTTTAAAATCATGAATATGATGCTGGCAGAAATACAAGCCATTGACAACATTGGAGCATGCTGTAAAATTCTCTAGAAATCAAGTGAAGAATACAGAGCCTGCAGTATTGTCCCCAGCGCACTGTATGCTCAATAGAAGTGATGCCCACCTTGGAACCGTGCAACGGAATAAAGCTCCTCAGGATATCGCGCCAAGGGACAGTGGTCCAGTGAATATTTGGCCCAGACCAACACTCATACCGCTGAGCCACAGGTGAGGGATTCATAATTTTGGGTAGCAAATATCAAAGTTTTTTTTTCTAATACACAGGTTATGTTTGTAATTGCAACATAAATCTCAACAGGCATATTTGTGATATGTTAGTAGTTTTGGTAACGCTGAACAGTGGTGTCGTCCAAGAGGATGTATCAGGGATATTGTTTTAAAGGTTTTTCCTAATTGTGTTGTACAGGGAATGCTGTTTTTTTCTATAGTTCTTAAAAGCTGATTTATTCTTGCTGTTATCCAGTTGTCCTCATAGCTCTGCCTCTGGCCCATCCACAGTTCTGTTATTAAAATTACCTAAGTTCATCAGATATCTGCTGTTGATAAAACCTACAATCACCCAGCGCTGTGCTGATGATGTTGAAGGAAATGACCCGAAAAGGGCCACTCGGGTCACTCACGACCACCTTCTCTGCCTTCCTACAAATGAAGAGTCGGTCAGACAGTAGAGAATACAAACCAGATATTTATTGAGATTACACTGCAGTGGAGCCCAGACTGACCAGCCTCTTGGGATGGCTGTCGAGGGACTGAACCCCGTAAGCATACAATTACATTATGTACGTTTGCAAAGTCCACAAAAGCCCGCCTACTATGGAAAAACACTAGCAGGTGTCGTAATACAATGGGGGTACAGAGCATAAGTTTCGATTCTGCAGCTGGGCACAGGCTATCTACTACTGCCCAAGGTCGTCTGGCCTATCCTCCCTACCAGATGGGTGGGAGAAAGGCTCCATCTAACAAGAAAGGTATGTACTAACAAGGATACTTGGAATTATAGAAGGAAAAGCTCAACCTTGGGAAACGAAACTTACCAAGGACCGTTTCTCGAAAATAACTAAGCAGCAGTTTCGATTATCATACAAAATGGCGTCCAGATTGCAAGATGGTGTCCCCAATGCTAAAATATATGGACAGAGGGGCTTCTCAATATTAACAAACCCTCCTGTTAGCATGAGCTAACCCTCTACAATCGAAAAGACAAAAACATAAAGGAATAATGAAGCACATAGCTTGTTATACACATGTTATGCTGTCAATAGTGGGAGTATATTCCAAGAGAAGAGAAGATGTTTCAAAGACACCCTCATCTATGGCCATAATGTCATCTATTTCTTTCTGTAACATTATTGCAGCATTAGTGTCATGAATCGATATTTCCCCCTTCGGAGCCAATGCAGAGATACAGTATGTGCAACACATTGGAAGACATTGAATAAGAACACAGCAAAGTATCAATATAACAATGAAATATATTGCTTTTTCTATTAGCCACCCTCATGTTCCAAAAGGGACCAACTCCAATTACCTGGTTCCATACCTTTGACATTCTCGATAATATCCAAGTTATGCTTGGTGATATTCTTGTCCATATTTGTTATGCCCACTACACATTGATCGCCAATAAGTGCGCATGCAGCACCATCTTTTGCTAAAATAAAATCCACTGAATATCTAGTCTGTTCAGAATAAATCCTCATACTTTCTAATTGAATGGTGATGTCACGTAATGCTGCTACTGGGGTATTTGACAATATCTGCAATTTACAGCCAAAATATTCCCGTGCCTTCTCAGTCCTACTCATAGCCATTCCCCTAATGTGAAAATGGCAGACAGGATATAACCAAAAGTAATACCATTACTGTAACTGTTGATCTCAATATCTGTCACTCCTTCGCAAAATTCCTTTGTAAGTGTTCTCTTTACCCATTTTATTTGTCTGTGAGCATATTTGCAAGGGACCCCCAGGGGCAGCACCATCCCAAGAGCTACATCATTGGTGCCATTATGAACATTTGAGTACGTTCCATTAGTTAGAAAGAAGAACCCGGGATGGGCATATATTGGCCTATCATAATTCACAGCTGAATAACAAGAATTACCTGTAATGGTGTCAGAACCTTTCGAACCTTTCAAAGGGAATGTCTGTTTGGATATGATCACCCCTGAACAATTGATATACAAAATAGTATCAGTACTATTTATGATGGGGCAACAAGCAGGGTAATAGCCAGCTTTTCGGGGAACCGTCACTTCTTTATAATGCCAACCCACCAATGTAATATTTTGCTCTTCCAGATAGAAGTTATCACAGAACGTATTATTGTCACAACCGGGGTACCCTGTTCCCGTGGGTTGATGATGATACAAACATGGCCCTGGGTAGCCAAAACCAAACTCCCCTTTTACCTCAACAAAATTTGTCGGCTTTGAATATGTATAATTTATCAAAGACAGAGGGTAAGCGGTCCATAGACTAGTTACATATTCAGTAGGATAACAAGCAACACCATTACCAAAAAATCTCTTATGAGTATCTCGAAAGACATGATTAGAAAGCATTCTTTTCCGTCTTGGTGTGAAAAAGATATCATTATCAGAAGTAGGCGAATTACTTGCATGTTCTAACGCCCAAAGAACTCCACAAAGAATAATCATCAGCAGAATAGCAAAAAGAAAGAATAGCACTCTCCGCTGCTTCACCCATGATGATCGGGGCAAAACAACAAAACCCAATGGCTGTTCTTCATCGATCATTGGCCTGCCAAAAAGATGCATGATAGCAGAATAAAAAGGTACTATTAATATAACCTTAATGAAACTAAGCAAACAATCTTCTTTCCAGCGCCCATTTTTCTTCTCCTGTGAGCCTCGCTGCAGGCTCCTATTGTTCATCCACGGTGGTGCTATCGAACACTTCTCGTTGGAGCTACACAATTGCAGCCCTTGCTGAGGAAAATCCACTTCTTTCAGGATAGGGTACCCTCACTCCTGGGAAAGCACCCCAAACGTATCCTGTCCTGTGTCTCGAACAATGCACCAATCTCTCTGTCCCTGCTCTATTGTCCCTATTCTTCATCCATGAAGTCCATCCCTACTAGTCTGACTTTTCCTTTGGTGCACTGTTCCTTCGTCGAGGACGCAAATTGTACTTAACAACTCCAGGAACAAAGGGATCAAGAAACAAACGTTCACTTTCAGCGGTATGAACTGATTTGGATTCAAACACAGACGGGCCAGCTGACTGGAGCTCTTGGCTGCCTTAACCTCAGGTGGCACTGCCTCATTCAGAGCTGCATCACTCTCCTCCTCAGAAGGTGCCCATGTTATTCTGGCATCGGAGAAAGGGATTAAGCGCTGAACCTTTTCCGTCTCAGAGTCCCTAATGCCGTCGATCCTCCACTGGTCATACGGCAGGGGAAGTGGCACCTTCTTAGTGTGTGTGGAGTGTATCCAATTCTTCCGGCCGTCCACTTTGACTGCAGTGCGGGTGGCGAGCAGTATTTGGAAAGGCCCCTTCCATCGGGGCTCCAAGCTGCCTTTTCGCTGGAAGTGCCGAGTCAGTATATAATAACCAGGCCGAAGGTCGTGGCCGGGTCCCTCTGTAGCGGATGGCAAGACCTCTTAAATCTACTGATAAATAAAACGCAAATTTTTAGTTAATTGATATAAATAATCTATCAACAAGGGGTACTCTATCTCGGAAAAGTGACGGGGTCTTGGAACTCCCCAGACATTAGCGGGCCTACCAAAGACAATCTCATAGGGGGACAACCCTGTTCTAGTATGGGCTGTAACTCTCGTCGACAACAAAGCCAACGGTAAAGCATCTGGCCACTTGAACCCTGTACTCTCCTGAATTTTGGCCATCTTTAGTATGAGAGTACCATTGTACTTCTCAACTAAACCTGCTGAATGGGGGTGATTCGCAGCATGAAACTTTTTCTTAATGTGCAAGCCATCGCACACTAACTGGATGACTTTAGAATTAAAATGACTGCCGTTGTCACTTCAAATCAAACGGGGCAAACCAAAGCGAGGGAAAAACTCCTTCAAAAGAGCTTTCGCCGTCACTAGAGCTGTATTCTCCTTGGTAGGATAAGCCTCATCCCATTTACTGAATGCACAAACCACCACCAACACATACTTCAAATTGTTCACACGTTCCATCTCAAGGAAGTCCATTTGCAGGACTTCGAAAGGGAAAGAAGGGGGTGCAAAATTACCCGGAGGTGTAGGGGTCCCCTTCCCTGAGTTGTACAGCATGCATACCATGCAATGTTTTACCAAATGGGCAGCCGTCTTTGGAATATTATCATTCTGCCACACCGTGTCGAGCAACTTGCAGATACCCCTAGCACTAATGTGCGCTGGTCCATGAGCCATAGTAACTACGGGGAGAACATATGCATCTGGCAACATCCATCTCTGTTTCCCTGACTTGTCTATCCAACACCCATCATCATCTAATTGCGCTGTACTTTCTTGCTATATTGCTAATTCCTCAACCGTCGCCTCACTCTGGATTTCTTTCACACTATCTAGTGTGTCCTCAAACATCGTGACCTCCGGCACCCATCTAGCAGGACCTGCTACAAACATCTTTTTCATCTTAGATTGGGCCGTTTCTTTAGCTGTTTGATCCATAAAAGCATTCCCCCTCCCACATCGTCAGTAATTGCTTTATGAGCGCTACACTTCACTATTGCCAGTTTCTTGGGCAGGGTCAACGCCGACAAAAGTCTATTTATCAAAGGGCCGTGCTGAATCTTTGAACCATGGGAGGTAAGGAATCCCCTCTCCGCCCAGAGCCGCCCAAAATTATGAGCGACTCCAAAGGCATACTGGCTGTCAGTGTAAATATTCACTGCCAGTCCCTGACTCAACTCACAGGCTCGAATTAGAGCTACCAGCTCTGCAGCTTGGGCCGACTGATAGGGGATTCGTGATGTCTCAACTATCGTGCGCAGTGTTGTGATCGCATAAGCAGCAGTTGTGGTGCCATCTGGTATTTTAAAACAAGAGCCATCGACATATAGTTCCCCTTGGGGGTCAGATAAGGGAACATCTGTCAAGTCTACCCGTCCCTTCGTTTCCTCCTCAGTACGAAACATACAATCATGTATGTCTATCTCCTCACTCTCCGAAGGAAGGGGTAGTAACGTGGCAGGATTCAGAGTGGCACATTGTTTGATCGTAATATGTGGTGCAAAAAGGGTCAGCTCATAGCCAGTCAGACGTGCACTGGTAAGGTGCTGTGTCTTTGTTCTGTTCAAAGCGTATCCACAGCATGAGGTACCATAACTGTGAGATCAGTGTCAAGAACAAGCCCTGCCGATTGTCGAATAGAGACGGCCACTGCCGCGCTCGCTCTTAAACAGCTCGGGAGGGCTTTCGCGACGGGATCAAGAACAGCAGAAAAGTACACACACAGCCTCTGCTTACCTCCAAAGGCCTGTGTTAGGACAGAAAGCGAACAACCGGCCGACTCGTGTACATAAAACACGAACGGCTTGTTGTAGTCAGGTGTGCCAAGCACAGGAGCCGAACAAAGCGCAACCTTCAATAGCTCAAAAGCTTGTTGACATTCAGGCGTCCAAGGCAAAGGCTCATGCACATCTTTAGTTGTTAAGTAAAGCAGAGGCTTTGTTAATAAAGCAAAATTGGGTATCCACTGACGACAATAGGAAGTGATACCAATAAAGGCTCGCACATCCCTTTGGGTCCTTGGAACAGGCATGTTAATTACAGCATTAATACGTTCAGGGGTTAGTTTCCGACCCTCCTTCGACAGTAGGTGACCTAAATAGGTGACCTCCTGTCGACAATATTGGAATTTGGAAAGGGATACTTTATGTCCATGTTGAGCCAAATGCAGCAACAATTTGACTGTAGCTGCTTTACATCCTTCTTCAGTATTGGACGCAATCAAAAGATCGTCCACATACTGCAGCAATACATTACCTGGAGGAAGGGTAAGGGAATCCAATTGACCCTTCAGAGCCTGGCTATATATACTAGGACTCTCAGTATAGCCCTGAGGAACCCGACAAAATCTAAAACTACGATCTGCCCGGGAGAACCTTAACAGGTGCCTGTTATTTGGATGAACAGGGATGCTAAAGAAAGCTTTTTTCAAATCAATGACAGAAAAGAATTTGGCAAAAGAAGGAATCATAGTCAGAAGAGCAATAATGTCAGGGACCACAGGGAACTGAGGGACTACTATTTTATTAACTTCGCGCAAATCAATCACAAAACGATAGACATCAGCAACATCATCAGGAGAACACAGAGGCGGCCTCTTAAGAACAGGAAGGATTCGCCGCCGTCTCCTCTACAACTCCTGACTGAATCAAATCTTGTATTATATGTAACAACGCCTGTTCTCCTGCATGCGAAATCTTATACTGAGGGATATGAGGCAATATCGCATTTTCTTTAACCTGAATAGAAATTGGAGGTATTTGCAAAAGTCCTACATCTGTATCACTTGTTGCCCACAACATAGATGGAACATCCTTAACCTCAACTGGGAGGGGGCATCTTTAGACAAGCATTGTATAGTACTAACCACACTCGGACCCATTGTCAAATGGACACCATCCGGGAACAGTAAATAGTAGCATGTAACTTTTTTAACAGATCCAATCCCAACAGGTTCTCTCCACAATTTGATGTTAGTAAAAATGGCGAATCAACGTTAAAGGGTCCTATTGTCAAGGCAAGGGGTTTGGAGATGGGGCTTACTACGGGCACACCAGAAAAAACAACCAAAACATTGTTATGGCCAGACAGGGCTGCCCCAGGGACCAGTGACCTCGCAACAGAACTATTCATTGCTCCTGTATCCACTAAAAAATTCTTCTCCGAGCCCTGCAAATCCACACAAATATAAGGTCCATGCTGATCTACAGGTATCGGAACTGGCCCCTTACTCTGTCCTTGGCTGTCCTAGCTGTAAGACATCCCGTCACCTCATCCAAATCATAATCATCATGATAATACTGTCGGCTCTGAACGTCATCAAAATAATTCTGATCAGTACGGCCCGATGACGTTCCAGTAGCCTGATCCCCACCCAGACTGGCTGCTCCCCGTCCTCGCCCTCTCTCTCCTTGTCCTCTCGGAGCTGCAACCCTTTTCAGCAAAACCGGGCACTCGCTGCACCAGTGCCCCTCCTCCTTGCAATACGCACATTGATTTGGGCCCACAGGCACAGCACTCTGGCTTGTACGAGGAAGCTGCCTGGCCGGCCCAATGCCTCGACCCCGTCCCTGCCCCCTGGATGCCTGCTGCATCAGTACCTTAGTCTTCAACTCCTTTGTTTTCTTTTCCACCTTCTCTTTCTCCTCATTCTCTCTATGTTCATAATACTGAGCCATACACCGACGGGGTAGAAGTAGTCCACGTGCTCTTGGCAGCCTGCAACCGTGTTGCAATCTCTGGTAACAAATTTGTGACAAATCTGTTAACAAATAATCTGATACCCCCTTCCAAGGACAAATCTTGGCCACTAAAATCCCAAAACACACCTTCAAACCGAGTAAAAAAATCAGACACACTCTCATCCTTCTTCTGACGACATGCGGCTAGCTTATCCCAATCCACCTTCCGGGGTGGAATAAGAGAGTGCATATAAGTAATGATGCGATCTGGCAAAGCCAAGATCTCAGCCTTAGGCTTTTCACTAGTCTTCCTCTCATTATCCCACGCCTTAATCTCAACCCATGTACCACCCAATTCTAGGGCATGGTTCTGAGTGTGCACCTGTCTCCAGACATCCACTGGTACCAATAAACCAAAAAACATTTCAATATCTGCCAACGTCATTACCGTCGATGCAGCAGCCTCTGTCAATTCTTTATAGTAAGCAGTAGGATTTTTCCTGGGGTCAGGCAACTGAGCCTTAATTGCGAGGACTTCACTCCTCTTCCATGGAGTATAAACCTATTGATCTTGAAAACGGGCCTCTACTCGTTGTCTAGTCACTTGATCATGTTGATCACGTAACTCTGGTAGTTCCGGATGAAAAATGGGGTGAACTTCCCTCATCGGGAACTGAGATATTGTCGTCGGGGATTTTTGATGCAATCTGCCTCGATATCCAATGAATGTGGTGACGCTAGCAAAAACTTCATTAGGAGCCATGCCCGCGGCATATACTTGGTCCCTAATATCGTAAATAGCCTGGGGTGCAACACCTTTAAAACGCTGTTCCCATAGTCAAATCAAAGTGGCCGACATATGTTTAAGGGCATGCTGCTGAACAAATGGCTCATAATCCTTTAACACACTCCAAACATCTTCAACACCATAAATAGGACTACGGGCCCAATGGGCAGCCTGATTGGCCACCATATTTTTCGCCATATCTCCCACATCAGACTGAATCAACACCCATCCGAATCACTCCTTTGCAACTGCCCCAGCTCCTTCATCCTGACCACGCACCAGTGTCTCGGCATCTAACAAGGGGGTAGGAGTAAGAAAAGGGGCCAACATACTGGTCAAAGAGGGGGGCATCAAGGTCAACATCGGCTGAATAGTAGGTGTCTGTGAAGGAGAAAGTGACGTCATAGCAACAGTGGTGGCAGGAGGACTGGCAGTTGCAGTGACTGTGGGGGACGGAGCCACAGAAGAAGTTGGTGATGCCGGAACCAAAGCACTTTGATCAATACCAGATACAACGGGAAGGGGGGGCAGAGGCAGATGACAAGGGCTGTGGAACAACAGGGTATATTCTATTCGGGGCATAAGGGGAGGCGGTCTGTCTTCCAATAGCTCTTCCATAAAAGTGTCTGCTTCCTCTCTAGTAACATAAGACTTATCACATTGCAATTGAAACCTCCTATCTGCACATTCTATACCCTTCTCCACTTTCTCCTTATCATGTGCCACCGCTTTCTGAGTCAGTGTCTGCGTTCTCTCCCTCCGTGCCTCCCTTTCTGCTCTCAGCCGTCTCTGTTTAGCTTCCTTCCGCCAAACCTGAAGATAATCGAACATCGACTGCCTACTACATTTAGCAAACAACTTCTCCTCCAAATAATTCAATTTCTGCTCATCAAAGGTGTCCGTTGACGGCCACTGCAATGCAGCATTGTCCCTGGTATATTTGTGCCATAATGCACTAAATATAATAAGGCCAAGACCGTATTTGACATACATGTCATAATTTGGCGTACCTTCTACAGGTGTGGGCTGTCTTTCCTCCAATCGAGCATCAGCAGAACAATAATGACACCTTACACAACACAACTTACTCCAACAAGGCATTCTGTTCACACAAAGAAACACATTCACCACACAATCACACTAAAATGTACTCATAGCTTTACCAAAAAAAAAAGAAATCGTTTTCGCGGGCTTCATCAATCACAAATTAACAAAATGATACCATGTTTCAAAAAGAATCTTCAAAATCAAATACAAGCGCTTGTCAAAACTGATTCTTAGACCAACCAAAATATCCGTCAAACAAACGTCATGACAACAAAGAACCAAACAAGCTCACCTGGTGCACACAGGTCAAACGAATTTATTCTCCACTGCCGACTCTTCGGACCAAACGGTCAAATCCAAGGGTTTCGCCATTCAAGACCAGGCCTGGGCGTAGTTCGCGGACTTTTGCTACGCCGAACTCAGCGAAGTTACAAAAAAACTCCTCAAAGTTCCGCGAGTGGCAGAGTGCAGTGCGAACTGCTGTTTGTCCTGGTATTCCTGCCGCTCGGGTAGAAATTCTACCCGAGCGGCAGCTCGCACTCGCGAACTTACCGTTCGCGATCGCAAACTTACTGTTCGCGATCGCGAGCCGGGAATAAACTCTGCTGCACATCGCGAAGCGGAGTTTTCTGCACTCCGCGAGCTCCGCGGAGTGCAGAAAACTCCGCAAACTCCGAGAACGGAGCAAAGTTCACCGCCCAGGCCTATTCAGGACCCCAGTCGGGATGACCACTGAGCAGGGCACCGCCCGATCAGACAGGCGGGGCAGCTGCGAGTGCGAAACTCTATCATGCAGGGATCCCCCGATCCGCCTATCCGACCCAACGCGGCCCCGTCCTCCTCACCCGTCCGCGGGCGAGGATGAGGTCACCCGATGGAGTCCCTGTTCGGGTGCCAACTGAAGGAAGTGACCCGACTCAGGTCACTCACGACCACCTTCTCTGCCTTCCTACAAATGAAGAGTCGGTCAGACAGTAGAGAATACAAACCAGATATTTATAGAGATTACACTGCAGTGGAGCCCAGTCTGACCAGCCTCTTGGGATGGCTGTCGAGGGACTGAACCCCGTAATCATACAATTACATTATGTACGTTTGCAAAGTCCACAAAAGCCCGCCTATTATGGAAAAACACTAGCAGGTGTCGTAATACAATGGGGGTACAGAGCATAAGTTTCGATTCTGCAGCTGGGCACAGACTATCTACTGCCAAGGTCGTCTGGCCTATCCTCCCTACCAGACGGGTGGGAAAAAGGCTCCATCTAACAAGAAAGGTATGTACTAACGAGGATACTTGCAATTATAGAAGGAAAAGCTCAACCTTGGGAAACGAAACTTACCAAGGACCGTTTCTCGAAAATAACTAAGCAGCAGTTTCGATTATCATACAAAATGGCGTCCAGATTGCAAGATGGTGTCACGAATGCTAAAACATACGGACAGAAGGGCTTCTCAATATTAACAATGTAACCCAGCATGACACTACTTACACCGCTGGCCTTGTTGGTACCTATTACTCAAAGCTCGGTTTAAAATGATAGTAGACTCACTCAGAGCTCTGCTCTTTTTAGCACCAGGACTAAGAGGTCTGGTATTGATAACACCAAACTATCAGAGTTCTGCTCTTGACAATAAAGACTAACCTAGATACATTTGTAATTATGAGTAGAATGTAGAGTCCCTCCAAAATCCATTCTTAATAATGCTGACAGTCACTTAGAGCTTTGCTGCAATAAATATTCAAACTCACACACACAGATTCGCTTTTGACGTACCCAGACTTGTAAGCTCAGATCTTGATTATAATATTGAAACTCGCTAAGAGTTCTACTTGATAACAATTTATTCAGAGCTCTATACTTAGTAATACTGCAAGTGCCCAAGAGATTATATATCTGACAGGGACTTCTAGCCGTAGATTCCTTACCTTGGAATTATCCCCAGGCATCAGACTGGATCCAGAAACTTTTTCTTGAACAGTAAACCTGCCTGCTGGTTATTGGCGTTGTTGGGTTCCACGCGGCCTTGTTGTCACCATCCACGGTGAAAGTGATGTGCGTGGTGCCTATATATGCGCCACCCCAGTGCGCTGATGTAAATTCTGTTCTTTTCGCGCCAGTCAACGCAGATCCGGAGAAGAGCTACCCCAAGTCACTTTTTGGCTGATCTTTATTTGACCCTCTGTCTAAGATTTTTAAGAAATCGTCTCATGGTCTGGCAGGGATGTTCGCTATGAAGGCTGGTTTTAAGCCCTGTGGCGCCTGTCATCAGCAAATGTCGGTGACAAACCCACACCTCGTCTGTCTCTGGTGCCTCGAGTGTGACCACGATGCCAAGACCTGCGTCTGTTGTCCCGCCATGCAACCCAAGGCCTTGAGGGAGCGGTCCCTGAAGCTTCTTGCCGCTCAACGTGCGACGTCACGAAGGTCTAGATCCCAGTCGAATGGAAGGTCCCAGGATCAGTTGCGGAGCTACTCCAAGCACTCGAAGTTTGCCGGGCATTAGGGTAAGTCCCACAAGCGCTAGAAGAACAAGAAGTCGAAGAGGGCTTTAATTTCGCCCCGCCAGTCTGAGTCATCTGACGAGACAAGGGAGCATCTGCATTCAAGGCTGGCTCTGTGGTTGAGCCTGTGCCTGAGCCATCTCTACACATCCCTGAATTTCCGGGAGCCAGAGCAAGCCCCGCCCAATTCCTTGAATTTTATGAGGCAATGCACCTCATCTTTGGGCGGCCCGTCCCCACTGGAGCGCCTTCGGGTTCGATGAGTTTGGGAGGGGCCCCTACTGGTCTTTCACCGGCAGGTTCACCCCCGGCACCAGCCGGGTCCCTTGGATCCATGGATGGATCCAGGCAGGTGCCAGTCGAGCCACCTCCCCTGCACGGGCCCTACTGCCAACATCCCTGGCGCTGCCAGCGCCCACTGACAGCATTGTCTACATTCTCATCCCCGACTCTGACACAGAGCCAGATGGGTGTTGTCCGCCACCGACTCCGGTGCCAAATGGAGGCCTTCCATTCAGGCCGGAGCCTGTGCGCTATTCCTATGGGTTAAGACTTGGGGAGGACTGGGAGAGGCCACTGGACCATGATGAATACCAGCCGCTAGATGTCACTGAGGAAACCTGGTGTGAGGATTTGGCGGACACCATTGGACTGGACACCTCCCCAGATGCTGGCTTGGTCTCTCCTCCTACCATGGCTACGAAGGAGGGGCCTCTTTTGCAATGGTGGTGGGAAGGGTGGCTGAGGTCTTGGACCTTACGTTGCTGTCAGTGGCAGTCAAGACAAACTTCTTGACAGAGGTGCTTCAACCAAGAGTTGCCCCCACAGAATCATTACTCCCATTTAATGAAGCCCTCAATGGACGTCCTAATCAGGGCCTGGTCCAAGCCCTGAGAATAGGACAATTGCCTGCCATCGCCCCACTCAAAGTGGCCTCAACTTCCTCACTCAGCACCCCAGTTCGGAGAGCTTGGTGGTCCAAGCCTCCACCTGCAAAGTAAATCCTGGGGCATTCCCTACCACTCCACCAGTCAGGAAATCCAAGAGGCTGGATACCTTGAGAAAGAGGATGTTTTCTTCCGATAGCCTGGCACTGCAGTTGGTAAACACCATGTGCCATTTGGGCAGATAATCCCATTCGCTTTGGGACTAAGTTGCGCATGTGCTGCCTATGGTCTCGGTGAGTCCTGAGCCATACTCTCGCAAGCTATTGCTGCCGGCAGAGACACAGCTAAGTTGACCAGACACTGTGAGTTGGGCACGACCGACTCACTAAGCAGAGCGGTTTCATCGTCAGTGGCCCTACAGTTCCACCCTGGTTGAGAACCACTGGCTTTTCGGGGGATGTCCAAGCCTTGCTCATGGATATGCCCTTTAATGGCTCTCGTCTCTTTGGAGACAAGGCGGACTCAGCACTAGAGCGCTTCAAGGACAGCAGAGCTACAGTCAGGTCCTTGGGCATTTCCATGGCCCTTTGCCAACCCTAGTCCACCTTTCGCAGCAACGGAAGGGGCTTCCAGCCATTTCTCTACCCACCCAGACCCACAGAATACAAACTTCCCAGCTCCCACATGGCATAAGACGCTGTACTCATAGACCTCGTGGGTCAGGTAGCCAGAGGTTGGCCCAGTCCACCAACCCCGGCAGCTGCAGCCTCCAAGCCTCTTTATTTTGCCCTCCGACCATCATGGGCATCCAGTGGCAGCAGGATATGCCATCACCTGCACCACTGGAGGTCGATAACATCCGACTGCTGGGTTCTCCAGATTGTCCAAAGTGACTACTCCCTCCGCTTCATGACTACCCCTCCACCCATGCACCCACTTGCGACAGGCTGACGGAGGACCACATCTCCGTACACAGCTAGGAAGTGGTGGTTCTCTTGGCCAAGTGAGCCATAGAGAGGGTGCCGCATCAGAAGTAGGTTTTGGTTGTTATTCTCTCTGCTTTCTGGTGCCCAAAAAGGATGTCCTATCCTAGACCTGCACACTCACAGTTTCTTCCTGAAAAAGGAGAATTTTAAAATGCTCACGCTCGCTCAAATCCTGCCCTGTCTCAAGTCCTTTCTGACCTGGATCCGGGAGACTGGATGGTAGTGTTGGACTTGCAGGGCGCATACTTCCACATCTCCATTCTGCCTGTACACATGCGTTACCTGTGGTACATGGTAGGCTACAAGCCCTTTAAGTTCACCGTGCTCCCTTTTAGCCTTACCAGCACCCCTCAGGTGTTCACCAAGGTTATGGCAGTGGTTGCAGCTCATATGCTGAGCTCAGGGGTGCTAGTCTTTACCTATGTCAATGACTGTCTGTTGAAGGTGGGCTCTCTCCAGGCGGTCGTCTCCCAACTCCAGACTCCAGCAGACCTCTTGCACTTACTGGGGTTCACGTGCCAAAGTCACACCTGACCACTCCTCAGACTTCCCCTTCCATTGGAGTTTTTCTTGACACTGTAGTTTTGGGCTTATCCTCCCGAACGTTGGGTCCAGGATATTCAGGCTATGATACCGATGTTTTGGCCTCTATCCTGGGTTTTAGTGAGACTGACTCTGAGGCTGTTGGGCCTCATGGCCTCCTGCTTTTGACACATGCCCCCTGGCATATGCGGGCTCTGCAGTGGGACCTGAAGTTGCAGTGGGCGCTGCATCAAGGGAATCTCTCCAACATGGTCCAGATCTATTAGGGAACTGCAAAACATCAGCAGTGGTGTTAACGAACCGCGATGGGGCAGCGGCAGACCCCTTTCCCTTCCTCAACCAGGTCTGACAGTGGTGGCAGATGCATCACTCCTGGGCTGGTACGGCCATCTGGGAGAGGTGGAGATCAGAGGCCTCAGGTGGAATCTGGGCTCCACATTAACCTGTTGGAGCTCCAAGCAATCCAAATGGCATTGAAAGCCTTTCTATTTTCAATCAACGGAAGGCTAGTGTAGGTGTTAACGGACAACACCACTGCCATGTGGTACTGCAACAAACAGGGCTGGGTGGGGTCGTGGACCCTTTGTCAAGAGGCCCTATGTCTCTGGACATGGCTGGAATGTCAAGGCATTTCCCTGGTGGTTCAACACCTGGTGGGATCTCTGAATGCCAGGGCAGATGAACTCAGCGGAAGATGCCTAGGGGTTCAAAAATGGCATCCCTATCCAGAAGTCGTGCAAGGTCTCTTTCAGCAGTGGCAAGAGTGTTGGTTAGATCTGTTCACCATAGTCAAGATCACTCGATGTAAGCACTTCTGAGTTTCCAAGGTGGCATTTGCTCGGAGACACTTCGTTTTGAGTGGCGCTCCGGTCTCCTGTATGCCTTCCCGCCATAGCACTCCTTCCCAGAGTTCTCAAGAAGATCAGGAATGACTAGGCCCAAGTCATCCTGGTGGCTGTGGACTCGGCTTGGAGAGTTTGGCATCCCGAACTGTTGAGCATGGCCATCAGTCCTCCGAACAGGCTGTCCATTGAGAGGATCTTCTGTCGCAGTAGCAGGGGAGGGTTCTCCACCTGAACCTGTTAACTCTCTGCCTTAATGTGTGGAGATTGAGTGGTGACAGTTAACTACTTTCAACCTTCCACCCAAAGTCTGTAATGTTCTTTTGGCAGCTTGGCGTCTCTCCACCAAGATGGTATACGTCAGCCGTTGGAGCAAGTTTGTGGCATGATGTATAGCCAAACAGGTTGACCCTTTACCTGCACTTCTTACCCAAGTTCTTTTGTTTATCCTTACCCTGGCTAAGCCGGGCTCTACATTGGACACGTTGAAGGGTTATTCATCTTCCATCTCCGCCTTCCTGCAGCTGCCAGATCAGCCTTCCCTCTTCAAGTCCCCTATTGTAAATATGTTCCTTAAAGGGTTGCAACACTTATTACCTCCAATTCCCTTCATAATTACTCAATGGGACCTTAACTAGGTTCTTACTTTTCAAATATGTGCTCCCCTTGAGCTACTTCATACTTGCCCTCTTAGGCTTCTCACCATCAAGATGGCCTTTCTGGTGGCAATTACATCTGCCCGGAGGGTCAGTGAGCTACAAGCACTGTCATCTCAGCCTCCATGTTTCCTTCTTCCCAGACAAACTGGTCCTTCGGACCCGAGCATCCTTCTTGCCGAAGGTAGTTACCCCATTCCATCTAGGCCAGTCCATCACCTTACCTACTTTTTACGCTCCACCTCATCTATCTAAGGAAGAGGAGAGATTCCACCGGCTGGACCCAAAAGAGCATTGTCGTTCTACCTTGACCGCACAAAACCGTTCCGGGTGGATGATCAACTCTTTGTGGGATATGTCAGAGCTAAGAAAGGGAAGGTCGTGCAGAAGCAAACCATCTCCCAATTGATTGTGCTCTGCATTAATATCTGCTATGCATTGGCCAATAAGCAACCCCTAGATGGTTTGCATGCCATTCTACCAGAGCAAAGGCTACAGCCAATGCATTAGCATGCGGAATTCCGGTCATGGACATCTGCCATGCCGTAACATGGGCCTCGCTCCATAGGTTCACCAAGCACTTCCTGGGTAGTCAGAGCAGTCAGGACAGGCATTTTGCCTGTTTGATCCTGCAGGACTTCCTAGTATGAATCAAGTTTGCAGACTCACCTCCGGAGAGGTACTGCTTGGGTATCTATTCTAAAGTAAGGAATCTGCAACTAGAAGTCTCTATCAGATGAACAAGTTAGTTCCCTTCAGTAACTCTTATCTGGTAGAGACTCTAACTAGCCGCAGTACCTTACCAACCCACCCAATCTCCCCGCTCTGTGAACAGATTTTGAGGTGCAGGGCTGTTCCCCTTTTCAGGGTCCTAGTTTCATACACCAGTGGTCAGAGTTCTTCGTGGCTCTGTGCTTCTGGTGTGGAAAGTCGCGAAAAGAAACTGCCATCAGCGTGCTTGGGTGGTGCCTATATAGGCACCATGCATGTCACTTCCAGCGTGGACCACACCGATGACGCCACACAGAGCTGAACGATGCCACTTACTGGGGTACTGCTCAACAAAGAGTTTCCAGATACAGTCTGACGTCTGGGGATAATTCTAAGGTAAGGAACCTGTGGCTAGTTAGAGTCTCTTTCACAAAGTTGTGACACGAGACTTGCGTGTCACAGAGGAGTTGCACAGCTCCATGCACATTTGAATCCAATTTAGACTCGTACTCAGTAGTAAACTCGGGTTCATCCAATTTTTATTCAATGTTCTATTCATGTTAATCCGTCACGTCACAGAAATAAAGTTCCAAATTTTCACGCATACTAATTGCTCTCGAATTGCCCATCCGGGCCTATTCATAGGCACGTGTAGAAACTTCATTCATCCGTTATTTTATATCACCCAATGCATTTCGGTCTTGTTGACCTTCCTCAGGGGTATCTACAATTATTAAAAAATTATTAAAAAATACATTCATCAACCCCATATCATTTACATATAACAATAATTCAACACTAACATATATTGTGCCTAAACCCCAAACTCTTAATTCATCCTTATTACGCGAATCACTGCTCCTGTACCTCCCCTTTCGTCTTTCCCCACGCAAATCCTGTACCTTCAACTTCTGTGCCCTCCTCATCCTTTGCCCAAAACATATCACCCGTCCCTCTACAGATCGAATCACCAATAACGCTGACGTTCAACCCATCGGTAACACCACCTATCTCACTCTCCCCTGCTCCCCAGTTTGTACCTGTAATCATCTGCTGTTATTTCAAACGGTGAAACCGCCTTCTAAAACGCCATGTTCAAACCCCCGCTCTGCGAGGCATCCGGTCTTTAAGCCGAATGCTTATCTCCCACCTGTGTTCACTCCCACCACGTGACTCCCTCACTCCGCCCTCCATAAGTTCCCAAACCAACAGTGTTAAACTCCCCATCAATCCTTTCACAATATCCCCTAGTTGCCCCTGAATCAGTGCACTTATCGTAAAAATAAATATGCTGAATACATATGAAAAGAAACTCCCCAAAGCAACACATTCTTTAAACAAATGTCCATCATGATATGATTAAACGTATTCTTTCAATAACTTCTTTTGTTGATAACTTTTTCGGAGAGTCCATGGCGTGACCTTGTTACTTTCCTTTTTCAACTTTCCTTCTCGTCTGGGGTGCTAACAGAAGTGGAACAGCGGTACTATGATTCATTGCAAAAGTCTGCAGCACACCCTGTGTTTACTCCTTAATGTTAATCTTATCGTTTTACTCAAATTTAGCGTGCATACACTCCAAGTGCACTCCGTTCCTTTTAGTGCACGATTCTGACAATTTCATTCACAAAGTTGTGACACGAGACTTGCGTGTCACAGAGGAGTTGCACAGCTCCATGCACATTTGAATCCAATTTAGACTCGTACTCAGTAGTAAACTGGGGTTCATCCAATTTTTATTCAATGTTCTATTCATGTTAATCCGTCACGTCACGTTAAGGAGTAAACACAGGGTGTGCTGCAGACTTTTTGCAATGAATCATAGTACCGCCGTTTAATCATATCATGATGGACATTTGTTTAATGAATGTATTTTTAATAATTTTTTTAATAATTGTAGATACCCCTGAGGAAGGTCAACAAGACCAAAATGCATTGGGTGATATAAAATAACGGATGAATGAAGTTTCTACACGTGCCTATGAATAAGCCCGGATGGGCAATTCGAGAGCAATTAGTATGCGTGAAAATTTGGAACTTTATTTCTGTGACGTGACGGATTAACATGAATAGAGCATTGAATAAAAATTGGATGAACCCGAGTTTACTACTGAGTACGAGTCTAAATTGAATTCAAATGTGCATGGAGCTGTGCAACTCCTCTGTGACACGCAAGTCTCGTGTCACAACTTTGTGAATGAAATTGTCAGAATCGTGCACTAAAAGGAACGGAGTGCACTTGGAGTGTATGCACGCTAAATTTGAGTAAAACGATAAGATTAACATTAGATAGAGTCTCTACCAGATAAGGCGTTATCAAAGGTATGTAACTTGGTCCTTTATGCCCACAGTGACATTAGATTGCTAAATCATGAAAGTAACTGCTCTTGATAATACCCACACTCCTTCAAAGCTATTCCCCCAATGATATATAGATACCCAGAGCTTTGCTCCTTGTAACATAGTCACCAACTTAGAGTCTAGTCATAATAATATCCAGCCTCCCTCAGAGATCTGCACTTGGTAATGCACAGACTCACTTGGAGATCTTCTCTTGATAACACCCAAATGTATTCATGGATTTTTCCTTTATGATACATAAAGTATTTAATTGTTCTACTCTGGGAATAGAATTAACCAGAGCTCTGCGTCAGTACAATAAACTTGGCTTGATATTGAATAGCCATTTAAAACTCTACTCCTGATAATAAACTTTCATATTTGGAGACCAGATTTTAACAATACCCAGGCTGCACCTAAGCTCTGCACCTGATGCAATGCAAGCCAACTAAGAGATCTGCTTTTGAAAGTACCCAGGTCAGTCAAAGCTCCGCACCTGACAGTACAGACTTACTCAAAGCTCTGATAATTTCTAAACTCTGTCAGAGCTCTCCTGATAAAAGCCAGACTGACAGTGTTCAGTTTCTGATAATTCTGATACTCTCACTCGAGGATTTGCTTTTTATACCACCCAGGACCATTGCTAGCCGGTCCCCTAACTCAGGCTGTTACATGGCGATGACAGGGTGGGCCTGTAGACTATTGGAAAGTCATCCAATCTGGGAAGAAGAGCTGAACACAGCTTATTCATTGCCAAATGAGGCAATTCTCTCATCTCCCCACACTACAAATTCAAATATTAAGTTGGATGCTGAAAACATATATTGATTATTTCATATAATTTTTTGTGGGGACTTAAAATTGAGTTCACACTAGTTGATATTTGTTTATAATAAAATTGGTAGCTTCTGTACATGTTGTTTAAACAAATGTCTTGCTGAAGAGTGTTTTTAATGAAAATACCATATTGTTTTTATAGCCCCTAAAATTCTGTTGAGTTTGGTAAACACTATAAATCTTACATAATGCATATATCCAATTGGTCTGACTTCACAGCATAAAGAGACATTTATATGAATGAATTTAGTCAGTAAGGTAAAATGGGAGGTCCTGTAATTGAAGTCACAACCAGCATGGTGTGCGCTGAGTGATGGTACACTAGTTCAGTGGGTTAATGTAACTACTGCATATATCCCAAAATATCTCAAATTGAAGGAACACCGAAATCCACAGATGAAAATCGACTTTCGCTAAAGCATAGCATAACAAAACACTGGAGTTACATCAGTGCGAGAAGGTGTTTGTACCCAAATTGTTAATAGAGACGGATCAAAAAAAAACTGTGCTGCCTGACGGTGTTTCGCTGCACTCATGTTGCCAGGTAAAACCTGCCGAAATGTATGTGATTAACAGATCAGAAGGGGGGGAAAGGCGAAGTAGTACTTTATCTCCCAGTGTGACTTGAGGATTTCTCAGTCAGTATCACCTCCCATGGTTACTGTGTCAGCGCATAGGCCGAAATGATTAAACTTAACCAACTACATATTATGTAAATCACATGAGCGCATTGCTGCAGCACAAACTCACACATAGGCTTCAACAACTAACAATTAAAATAGTATTTTGCAGAGTTCAGCTACTGGCAACATGCGAAGACTGGGGAGTGAGATATGATGTTCTCGTTCCAGTCTTGGCAAATGTTTCTCCAGGTTGCACCTGCAGTGGGAAGAATACACTGTTTTGCTAATATCTATTGTACGAGGAAAGAGAGGTTACCCATTTATTGAATGCACAATTGTCTTCATTGCTTGAGAACCGAACCGCTTGGTAAATTTCCATTGCTGAGAGAGGTTATGTAGAGTTTGTGTGTTAGACATTGCTTGTGCCGCGTATTAGTGTGTGTCATTCAGCTGAATAAACTTTGCCTTCAAAGAACAATCCTGCTAATTAATTTTATTTAAAAACTTTGCGTTGACTACCACGTGTCCTGATATTTGGACCTGAATAGAATGTGGATGTTCTAGGATCGCAAAGTTAGGAGAAACACAGTCTATCAGTAGATGTGATTGTAGTTGTATGCCGGTAATAATTAATAACTTGATTTTCATATAATAATTTATACTGTAGCTTTTGCCATAAGGCTCACCGTCACATCTCAAAATAAACAGATTGGTGAGTCTACAGTTGAATCAAGCTTAACTGAAAAGGAGATCAGAGACATTTCAACATTAAGAGGCCCAATGTGCTAGAAAATGATTTCTTATTTTTTTTCTGTGTCTAAGTATACCTTTCACATATATCCTCCTCTTCCTTCTCCACGGCCCTGCAAGGGTGTCCTTGTAGTTCAAGTTATAAATGTTGTTCTCCTTCAGGAGATCTCCATTGATAATCATAAGCACTGAATAGTTATACCAATATGTGGGGATCCATAGTACTTTTTCACATTTTGTGTAGTATCTTAACTTTACTTTGGAAAGGCCAAGAAGTACTTGCGACACAAAATTATAACTTAGCATCCTAAAAACTGGATATATTGCCAATTCCATTAATTTTCTTATTTTTCTTTAAAGGATGAAAGAAATTACATTATGTCTTTAAAAGGTCACTAAATGAAAAAAGTGACTTTTTAAAAACATCCTTCACTAAGCCTTTTCATATTCTTTTAAAGTGAATGATAAATAAAAATAGTGCAATGTAACCATATAGGCTAAAGCAATGTAAGAAGGACAATAAAACACTGCTCCTTTAAGGGCACCATGACCTCCAGAATCCCATCATGCTCTGTAGGTGGCAGTTGACTCAGTTATTTTTTTGGCTCATGCTGACAAGCTTTTTTTTCCTCTTAAAATCATTTCAGAACCTTTTTAAAAGTGGTTCACACAACGCCCTTTAGGGTGGGAAGTGTTTTTGTGTTATTACTTGACTAGAAATATTTTTCTTTTTGCACAAAATGCCATCCCTTTTTGCAAACTGCCCAGATAGTGACAGAAAAATGGCCAAAACAGATCCTCAGCGGATCTCTATCCTATGTTTCTCAGATTCCTGTGACCCCAGAAGATGTCATCACTCCATCTCCCGGCGCACCTTGATAGAGCATGAGAAAATGTGCTTGCATCGCCAAGAAGAAAGGGGAAAAAGAAAAGAATCTCTGGTTGGTGAAACATCTGATGCGTGAGGAGAGGCTGCTCTCATTACCATTGCCCCTATCACGTCCTGTCCCAGTTCGACGTTGAGAACGTAGACATAGAGAAGATGTATAGCACCTGCATGCTTGCCGTTGGAAGCCGAGTAAACTTAAAGGACTCGTATGACATTAAGGAGAAGGATAGCATCGATGTCAAGGGGTTTATCAATGTGGAGACATTCAACGTCAAGACATAGTTCAATGTCGAGACACTCTTCTGCTTCAGAAATGAAGATGACGGAGTGGCTTTCGAGGATGAAAGCACGCAGGCTTCCCTTTCAATCAGACTGTGGGTACTCGAGGTCCTATTCACCTTCCACACTGCAACACCACCTCCTCCTCCACCTCCTTAGCCACATGCAAAGTCTCTTCTTCCTCCTTCTCCACTTGTAATTCCTGCCGAAACTCCGTCAGCCATACCACTAGGCCTCCGCAAGCACCTGCTCCAGTGACACCTTCACCAAGACATTCCAGGACTCATTCCCAACATACCAGACCTTGCCATAGGTCTAGGGCAAAGTTGAGGTATCACCGCCATCAATACCACTCTCGATCTCCCAGATGGTTTTGTTAAAGACGTAGACTGGGTTCCATATCCTGATCGAGGTCTTATCACACAACCATGTCCACTGGCCGTTACTCACCTACACTTACTAATTCTCCTCCTGTAAGGATATCTCCTGTGGATGACATCAATATATTCAACTTGTTGCATTTTTAATAAGGACCTTATAAAAAAGCAAAAAGTTGAATACCCTCTTTCGGGAAGTACAGCCTCAACATCTATAATATTTTAGACATTGCACCAATGGTCTGTCTCAGGGCCATTACTTCATTTTGGTCCCAGGCCTCATTGAACTGGCCATGGATCTTTTCTTGACTCCAGCCTCTGTCAAGGTGTCTCCTTCTCGTCTATAGAAGAAATCCAGACTGCCTGACCTGGATCCCTTGTTCCTTCACTCGGATCCTCCACCTGACTCCATGATGGTTTCAGTTGCTCACAAGCTTCATGCCACAGCTCCATCCTCTACAGTTCCTCCTGATAAGGAGAGGTAAAAAGTGGATTCAGTTGGAAGGGAAGTATGTGGCATATCTGCCACCACTATGAAAGCAGCGAGCATTTCTGTGGTCCTAGGGAGGTATGATAGGTCACTCTGGGACTCACTACAGTAGTTCATTGACGACCTGCCAGAAGACAGATGTGAAGACTTCAGAGGGGTCATAAATGAAGGAATGATGGTTTCTAACCAAAGTTGTCAGTGCTGTAGAGGATACATCTCTGCTAGCATCCCAAGTATAAGGTCATGGTTTGGCTTTATATCACTACTTTTGGTTCAGACTCGCAACACTTAAACCTGAGGCACAACATAGGATTTTGAATCTCCTGTTTTCAGGGAACACAATTTTTTGATCACATGCTGATGACGAGTTGTTTTGCATGACAATAGAATGGTTTGAAGAGAAAGGAATACTGGAAACATTCCTTTAAACCTTATGGCGGCCGATACTACCCTCAGAGGGTTCAAACCCCTCACTGACCTCAAGTTCAATAACAAGCAACAACAAAAAAAGGGAGCAACCCATCTCTTCCCAAGGGGATAACATTTTTCTCAGAACACAAAACTAGAAATCTCCCCATAGTATTACACTACAAATTTGATAAACAGTGATTTCATCCCATATTAACCCTGTTTGTACATACCATTTCTTATTCCATTGTCAACAATTAATCGTAAAAAGACTTCTAAAATCAACCAAAAGTCTTGGAATTTTTATAGTTAATTTTGGTATAGTTCCTTTCCAAGGAAAACCATCTTTAAATATGCAAGTTTCTTAAAAATGATTATATCCCGATGGTGGGCTAAAAGAGTCAGTATCCTGTCAACCCTAGCCAAGAGTTTAGTCAACCCATTGTCCGTAATGTATATATAGTCAATACATGATTGCGCCGTGGGATCTTCTTTCAAGATCTCCATGAGTCTTGCTGCAAAAAGCCCAGGGCTATTCTTACACCCTTTCAGCAATTATGTGTACGTGTATTGAAAACCGCTAAATCAGAAGGTGGTTAGATCCTGGGATTCAGGTGCTATATTTTGACTAATGAACCATTACAGATATCTAAGGTTGTTTTTCATTTTTTGTCATTAGATTCATCAATAATCCAGCACTATGAGCATTTTTAGAGCATGTATGTAAGTTTATTTAAATTTCTATCATTTAAATCTATTCTATATACATTATATGACTTCAATACTGAAAAAGAAGGTTATTCATTGTGGAATGATAGGTCACTTTTACACGTTCATATTAAAGCTGATGTAAAATTGCTTTCATATCATGCTTACCTTCTGGCTATAAAGGATGCTGAGCCTGTACCTGAGACTCATTCCTTAAGGGAATCGCATGTGGAGCAGATTCTTTAACCCACGCCACGTGATTTCTATACAATACAAGAGCCTGTTTCAGAGCCCACTCGCGTGCATATTTTCCCTGATTTCTTCAGGTACTAAGGGGGAAAATGCTTGCATTATCACCTCCTCACCTTGACGTGCATCCCTTACAAAAACGCTAAAGCCAATCATCCTCTGCAAAATGATGTCATAAACATCTGATAAATGAGGCCAGAACATAGCTTTCATTCTATGCAGTATATCCCCCTGAACCCTCTCTGGAGGGTGTCCATGTCCATCCAGCATCTCAACCTGTATGCATTCTTAAGCTGGAGTCACCACCAGATGCTGCTTAAGTGTCTTGCGAGCTATCAACACTTCTGCTGCACTTTCCAGAAGTGCAACAGCACAAGTCCTGGTTCGCAGACATATTTGTTGTTTGTAGGGCAAGCTTTTTTCGCTAGGCCAGACACTTTTTTTTCTTAAAGTGAGTCTTTGAGTCCGTACCTTTCTCTTCCTCCATTATACTTCAGCTTCAAATCCTGTTTCACCTTTCTGCTTGATATACTTATCTTTTCTGCTGTACTCAGTCCCTCCACTTCTTTCTGCCCTTTTACTGTCCCCAGAGTCCTGTAAAGAATGGCCATTAGGATACTGATAATGATCCGGCTTTCTTATTTTATCGCAGCCTCTCAAATTATATCCACCCCTGCTGGATTCCTGTGTTGAAGGAGATTCAGCCCTTGTTATTTTTGTTTTGCTTTCTGCTTTGTCTTAATCTCCAGCATGCCTTTTCCCTTGCTGGAACCCTCTCTCTCATTCTTTGTTTTGATATACAGTTTCATAACACGTGAATCTAATGTATCATGGCCCACAAAGGTGTAAACTTCTAAAATAATCTCTGGAAGTTCCCGATAACGATTCAGAAGGGGAATTGCTGCAAACCGCTGGTGCACTGCCAGAACTGTGGCACCTCTGTGAACGTTATTCAGAACTATCGAGGACATTGTCTCGAAATTACACATTTTTCATCCCTAAATCTAGAGTAGACACCACATGCTAAATTTGTATCAGTTTTAACACGTCTTGTAGCACCGCTAATGAGGGTGTGCCTTGCGTAGTTCTATAAATACTTAAGAATTGTTCCCCAGGTGGTGCACAGTTCTGTGGGTGGTAGCATCCCAGGGCGAAGACACAAAGTTAAAACCCTACGCCTATCCTGGGGTGTCGTGTGGGAATGGACCTCTTCCAAATGATTGGTTTTGCAAGCAATTCCGCATGCAATCTTGTCTCACTTTGAGTGCTAGTGATAGTGTTGTCTGTGGACTAATCTTCTGCTCTGTGGGATTGCGGGGTGTTGTGCATGACCAAGAGCATATGCTTTCGTAGCAGTCGAATGCAGGACATACTGTGGACGTAGCCTACAAACAGCCACTACCTGATTTAGTAGCTGCGTTACATCTTCAATTGGTAGCTTCGTTATTGTTAGGATATGGTGTATAGCCAGCCTTCCTTTTAACCGTCAGCAAAAGTAGGTGAAGCAATTCTGCATGGCCTGTCTCACCTCAGTCTCCTTGCACAAAATTCCTAACTTATATAAGTGACCTGATGCTCTTTCACTGATTTTCAATCTGTGTACCTATGCTCTTTGAACAGTAATATTAAGCAAGAAATTAAATTATCAGTTTTTACGAAACCTTGTTCACAGCTCAGCAATAATTATTTTAGAACAGAGAATGCAGCTCAGACTAAATACTGCTAATATATTTGAGCAGACTTGATTGTCACTTTGCAAGGAAAAGTGACATTAAACAGGCAGGCACTCTATCTTTGTCACTTGCGTCTAAATGATTACCATGTGTAGCCTAAAACGAGGGATACCTAGAAGAGAAAAGAACACGAAAATTATAACACAGGTTTTTGATTTTCTTGGCTCAGTAAAGACAACAATCATGATTGTTCACTGACGGACTCCCCTTTAATAATTTTGCACATCCCAATGTGACTCCGAGGTCAGGAGGGGTACACAAAGCACACCACTACTGCCCTCTCACTGGGTTGAAAGGAACGGGAAGAGGTGGCAGCTAATAATTATAGTAGAAGATGTAAGACCTTGTTACATATTACCTTCGCAGGCGAGATGCTACTTGTTGTTCTTAGTAAAAGGCAATCCAGGCTCCCTCAACCGGTGGTCATTCGCACTGTGTGTGGATCTTGAATAGAGAGTACAGATTTACTCTGCATGTTGGAGGTAGAGCGAAAATGAAGCATGCGTTGTTTAGAGTGAAAATGAAGCATGCGTTGTTTAGAGTGAAAATGAAGCATGTGTTGTTTAGAGTGAAAATGAAACGTGTTGTTTTAATGAACTAAATGAGAACACGAGTCCACCTTGGAACTCCTGTGTGTGGATTAATGACTGTCTAAGATGGAGGAGCCTGCATAGGTTCTTCTGTGGATGGTCAGCAGGCGATTGCTGTCTTTCCTAATTCATCTCTCCTGACAGTGTCACTTCAGAGGTGTGTGTAGCAGGCTGCCTTCTATGTTCTGAGCCTCCTTTCGAGGTACAGCCAATTCCACCTCTTCGTTCAGCTGATTATGCAAGACAAGGGCTGTGACTGAAGCAGCTGTGGGAAAGTTTCTACCACCCCAAAAACTAGATGCAACCCAGAATACAGAGTTTCTCAGGAATTCACAGTTGAGTCCCCTAGCTGAGGATTAATACTGGGTAGAAACCCCATGTGCATATTCATAGAAGTTCTCACTGATCTGTATCCAGGCTCCACACAGCAGTGTGATCCAGGGTTTGCTGGACTGACACCCCAGAGCTGCACCTTCATGGTGTCGTCAGCCCAGTTGCCTGGTGATTAGGAGCTGTGCCTGAGGCTTGGGGTCCTGATCTCTGCTAGAAGTGCTGCCTGACCCTGCCTTGAAGTAGGAAACTAACTGCTTTGCAAGGAAGTACTAGGAATGTATCCCTGCATGAGGGAAAGTTCCCCAGAAAAGGACATTGCAGTGCAGCAGTCTGCAGTCTGAAGAAGCTGTACAGAGGCACCATGGAGCCACCTGTGCACCTTTGCTGAGAGCCCCCTGCACTTTCTGGGTATGGTGGGGCAGACATGTAGTCTCTGAGCCCAGCTCTTAGGATAGAGCAGACATTCAGTGGACTTTAAATCTCAGTTCTTGCTTACCATGTTTAATTTGTAAAACAATAAGTGCCAGGGCTCTCATCAGGAGTCCGCTGCAGCTTGCACCTCGCATTGACCCTGCCAGCTGTGCAATGATAGTAAGAACACAACTACTAACCATCACACTCCTACAAGTGCAACAATTCGGATTATTTCAGGCCCCCAAAGAAATAAGAATGGCTTGGATGGCAGGTTATAGTAATTTTTAAATCATATTGTAATAATAATTAGCTGTTGTTTTGGTCGTCTCTAAATTAGCCAGAGAGCGCCACCTTGTGGCAAGCTGTCACAAGCACCGGTGCGGACAATTAAGTGCTGGTGCCGAGCACCAGAAACCACCTGCTCAAATTAAGCACTGCTTGCTTAGTGTAGAGGAGACATGTAAAGAACTCTTGAGCCGCAGTACCTTTTGAGTATGAAGTCGAGACGCAGTGTACCCTGAGCCCCAGTTCATGCTGAGTGTGGGGCGGACATGTAGTGTACTCTGAGCCCCAGTTCATGCAGAGTGTGGGGCGGACATGTAGTGTACTCTGAGCCCCAGTTCATGCTGAGTGTGGGGCGGACATGTAGTGTACTCTGAGCCCCAGTTCATGCAGAGTGTGGGGCGGACATGTAGTGTACTCTGAGCCCCAGTTCATGCTGAGTGTGGGACGGACACGCAGTGTACTCTGAGCCCCAGTTCATGCTGAGTGTGGGGCGGACACGTAGTGTACTCTGAGCCCCAGTTCATGCTGAGTGTGGGGCGGACACGTAGTGTACTCTGAGCCCCAGTTCATGCTGAGTGTGGGGCGGACACGCAGTGTACTCTGAGCCCCAGTTCATGCTGAGTGTGGGACGGACACGTAGTGTCATCTGAGCCCCAGTTCATGCTGAGTGTGGGGCGGACACGTAGTGTACTCTGAGCCCCAGTTCATGCTGAGTGTGGGGCGGACACGTAGTGTACTCTGGGCCCCAGTTCATGCTGAGTGTGGGGCGGACACGTAGTGTACTCTGAGCCCCAGTTCATGCTGAGTGTGGGGAGGACACGTAGTGTACTCTGAGCCCCAGTTCATGCTGAGTGTGGGGCGGACACGTAGTGTACTCTGGGCCCCAGTTCATGCTGAGTGTGGGGCGGACATGTAGTGTACTCTGGGCCCCAGTTCATGCTGAGTGTGAGGCGGACATGCAGTGTACTCTGAGCCCCAGTTCATGCTGAGTGTGGGGAGGACACGTAGTGTACTCTGAGCACCAGTTCATGCTGAGTGTGGGGCGGACACGTAGTGTACTCTGAGCCCCAGTTCATGCTGAGTGTGGGGAGGACACGTAGTGTACTCTGAGCCCCAGTTCATGCTGAGTGCAGGGCGGACACGTAGTGTACTCTGGGCCCCAGTTCATGCTGAGTGTGAGGCAGACATGCAGTGTACTCTGGGCCCCAGTTCATGCTGAGTGTGGGGTGGACATGCAGTGTACTCTGGGCCCTAGTTCATGCTGAGTGTGGGGCGGACATGCAGTGTACTCTGAGCCCCAGTTCATGCTGAGTGTGAGGCAGACACGCAGTGTACTCTGGGCCCCAGTTCATGCTGAGTGTGGGGCGGACACGCAGTGTACTCTGGGCCCCAGTTCATGCTGAGTGTGGGGCGGACATGCAGTGTACTCTGGGCCCCAGTTCATGCTGAGTGTGGGGCGGACATGCAGTGTACTCTGAGCCCCAGTTCATGCTGAGTGTGGGGCGGACATGTAGTGAACTCTGAGCCCCAGTTCATGCTGAGTGTGGGGCGGACATGTAGTGTACTCTGGGCCCCAGTTCATGCTGAGTGTGGGACGGACATGTAGTGTACTCTGGGCCCCAGTTCATGCTGAGTGTGGGACGGACATGCAGTGTACTCTGAGCCCCAGTTCATGCTGAGTGTGAGGCAGACACGCAGTGTACTCTGGGCCCCAGTTCATGCTGAGTGTGGGGCGGACATGCAGTGTACTCTGGGCCCCAGTTCATGCTGAGTGTGGGGCGGACATGCAGTGTACTCTGAGCCCCAGTTCATGCTGAGTGTGGGGCGGACATGTAGTGTACTCTGAGCCCCAGTTCATGCTGAGTGTGAGGCAGACATGCAGTGTACTCTGGGCCCCAGTTCATGCTGAGTGTGGGGCGGACATGCAGTGTACTCTGGGCCCCAGTTCATGCTGAGTGTGGGGCGGACATGCAGTGTACTCTGGGCCCCAGTTCATGCTGAGTGTGGGGCGGACACGTAGTGTACTCTGGGCCCCAGTTCATGCTGAGTGTGGGGCGGACACGTAGTGTACTCTGAGCCCCAGTTCATGCTGAGTGTGGGGCAGACACGTAGTGTACTCTGGGCCCCAGTTCATGCTGAGTGTGGGGCGGACATGTAGTGTACTCTGGGCCCCAGTTCATGCGGAGTGTGAGGCAGACATGCAGTGTACTCTGAGCCCCAGTTCATGCTGAGTGTGGGGAGGACACGTAGTGTACTCTGAGCCCCAGTTCATGCTGAGTGTGGGGCGGACACGTAGTGTACTCTGAGCCCCAGTTCATGCTGAGTGTGGGGAGGACACGTAGTGTACTCTGAGCCCCAGTTCATGCTGAGTGCGGGGCGGACACGTAGTGTACTCTGGGCCCCAGTTCATGCTGAGTGTGAGGCAGACATGCAGTGTACTCTGGGCCCCAGTTCATGCTGAGTGTGAGGCAGACATGCAGTGTACTCTGAGCCCCAGTTCATGCTGAGTGTGGGGAGGACACGTAGTGTACTCTGAGCCCCAGTTCATGCTGAGTGTGGGGCGGACACGTGGTGTACTCTGAGCCCCAGTTCATGCTGAGTGTGGGGAGGACACGTAGTGTACTCTGAGCCCCAGTTCATGCTGAGTGCGGGCGGACACGTGAGTGTACTCTGGGCCCCAGTTCATGCTGAGTGTGAGGCAGACATGCAGTGTACTCTGGGCCCCAGTTCATGCTGAGTGTGAGGCAGACATGCAGTGTACTCTGAGCCCCAGTTCATGCTGAGTGTGAGGTAGACATGCAGTGTACTCTGGGCCCCAGTTCATGCTGAGTGTGGGGCGGACATGCAGTGTACTCTGGGCCCTAGTTCATGCTAAGTGTGGGGCGGACATGCAGTGTACTCTGAGGCCCAGTTCATGCTGAGTGTGAGGCAGACACGCAGTGTACTCTGGGCCCCAGTTCATGCTGAGTGTGGGGCGGACATGCAGTGTACTCTGGGCCCCAGTTCATGCTGAGTGTGGGGCGGACATGCAGTGTACTCTGAGCCCCAGTTCATGCTGAGTGTGGGGCGGACATGCAGTGTACTCTGGGCCCCAGTTCATGCTGAGTGTGGGGCGGACATGCAGTGTACTCTGAGCCCCAGTTCATGCTGAGTGTGGGCGGACATGTAGTGAACTCTGAGCCCCAGTTCATGCTGAGTGTGGGCGGACATGTAGTGTACTCTGGGCCCCAGTTCATGCTGAGTGTGGGACGGACATGTAGTGTACTCTGGGCCCCAGTTCATGCTGAGTGTGGGACGGACATGCAGTGTACTCTGAGCCCCAGTTCATGCTGAGTGTGAGGCAGACACGCAGTGTACTCTGGGCCCCAGTGCATGCTGAGTGTGGGGCGGACATGCAGTGTACTCTGGGCCCCAGTTCATGCTGAGTGTGGGGCGGACATGCAGTGTACTCTGAGCCCCAGTTCATGCTGAGTGTGGGGCGGACATGTAGTGTACTCTGAGCCCCAGTTCATGCTGAGTGTGGGGCGGACACGTAGTGTACTCTGGGCCCCAGTTCATGCTGAGTGTGGGGCGGACATGTAGTGTACTCTGGGCCCCAGTTCATGCTGAGTGTGAGCAGACATGCAGTGTACTCTGAGCCTCAGTTCATGCTGAGTGTGGGGAGGACACGTAGTGTACTCTGAGCCCCAGTTCATGCTGAGTGTGGGGCGGACATGCAGTGTACTCTGGGCCCCAGTTCATGCTGAGTGTGGGGCGGACATGTAGTGTACTCTGGGCCCCAGTTCATGCTGAGTGTGGGGCGGACATGTAGTGTACTCTGAGCCCCAGTTCATACTGATGTTCATTGTTTGAAGCGCAGCTCCTTCGCTCAGTGCATTCCTTGACTCCAGCACCAGGTCTCTGACACCCTGGGGCCAGTACACTGTGTGGAGTGAGCGCCTGCTCCTCACCCCTCTGGACTTGCCTCCGTCAGTCCCCTGTCGCTCAGTCGCTCGCAGGGGACAGCAGGTCCCTCCGTAACCGTTTAAATATTAAAGGGCTGCGATCCTGGTGTTATTTTCTGGCGCTCCGAAATACTCCCAGGAGGTTCTGAACGCTCAGTTTCCGTGGCAACGCACAGTGTATGCGTTTGGGGGGCTTATTTATCACTTATGTTGAAACAGAGTTTATTTTTTATTTTTAACCCTTGCTGTGAGTGTATTTCCTCGGGAGATTGTTTGCTTCGGTGGGTGTAAGCTTCCCCGAGGTCCTGCCTGCTTCTTCCTGACCCCTCTGGATGAAACCTCATGTTGCTTGGTTCCCGAGGCTGCTCCCTTGTACATCGATATCTTTGGTTGGACGACCCTCGAGTTCCTTGGGTGGTGATACACTGCTCCGGCTGTGCGGGTCCTTGGGTTCCTCGTTCCCTTTCCCATGGGTGCGGGCCCTGCTATAGCTTGGGTGGTAGCTGACAGCCCTTGTAGTACAGGTGCGATGCCCCCCTGGTTGCCCTGGCTGTTGGCCCTTTACTTGCTTGCGTTGTACTAGGTTGTGATGGTAGTGCATGTCCGATGCCCCCTGGTTGCCCTGGCTGTGGGCCCTTTCTTGCTTGGGTGTTAGCTGGCAGCCCTTGTAGTACAGGTCCAATGCCCCCTGGTTGCCCTGGCTGTGGGTCCTGTTCTTGCTTGGGTTGTAGTAGGTTGTGCTGGTAGTGCAGGGCTAGTGGCCCCTGGTTGCCTTGGCTGTGGGTCCTGTTCTTGCTTGGGTTGTAGTAGGTTGCGCTGGTAGTGCAGGGCTAGTGGCCCCTGGTTGCCCTGGCTGTGTGTCCTGTTCTTGCTTGGGTTGTAGTAGGTTGCGCTGGTAGTGCAGGGCTGATGGCCCCTCGTTGCCCTGGCTGTGGGCCCTGTTCTTGCTTGGGTTGTAGTAGGTTGTACTGGTAGTACAGGTCAGATTACCCGTGTTTGCCCTGGCTGTTGGCCCTTTCTTGCTTGGGTTGTAATAGGTTGCGCTGGTAGGGTAGGGCCGGTGGTCCGTGCTTCCCACTGCTGGAAAGCCCTAATCCTGCTTATTAGCAGTGGGCTTCCTTTGAAGTGTTGCTAGCCACTGTTTCCCCTGGCTCTCCTCTTGCTTGGTTAGAGCCTGCCCTAGGTGTGCCAGATCTGTTGATCCTCAGCTTCCCTGGTTGGCTGGCCCTTGTGTTATTTGGATGGCGAGTCGCTGGTGCAGGTCCAGTGGTCCTTCGCTCCCATTCCAGTGTATGGGAATCTTTGCCTTGTTTTGCTGGTGCTATGCTGCCCCAGTGGTGCAGGTAGAGAGATTCCTTGTTCCCTTTACCAAGTTGAGGGTCCTTTGCTTTGCTTGGTAGGTAGAGCGTCGGAGGGGAATCCGTTGCCATGCATCGCTGGTGGGCCCCAGTTTCTCCGACTAGGGGTCGTCTTCTTGTTTGGAAGTCATTATAGCATGGCCTTTTTCTCAAAGTGGGCTCCAAGGCAGGCATCATGCTTCATCTGCTTCCACAGTCACCCAGGTTCTATCATATGTCTCTGTCATTCAAATGGGTCAGATTAATTTGTGGAGAAAATGGGAAAATAGGTTACTATTAGATAGGGACCAGAGGCACTCTCTAGTAATGTAAACAATACATTGTAAACATAAAGTGTTTGAAGGTTGGCAGTGGTGTACCCCACCTTTAGGATGGAAGTATTAACCAGAAGTCACTGTGGAGTTTTGTCACTTGAAGGAGGCATCATGATGAGAGTTTACACAAGCACTGAACTTCGAGGTGATCTATCACATCCTGAGAATGTACTTGATAGTAGTTTATTAGTTTTATTGGTCCAAAATGGTTAAAAAAACACTGTCAATATGGCTGCTGCAACTCTTCTCGTTGGACTTAGGGGAACCACTACTGCTGCCTATATCTCCCCTACACCATCTGTAGGAGTTTCTACGGTAATCGATGTGACCTCTCTAGGGTCTTCTACAGAACCTTCTAGGCAGCTGCATAAACATTTAAAGCAGGGCTGGGTTAATCCCTCCTGTCTCGTGCTCACTTGCGAGAATGGCTCCGGAAGGGGACAATAGTGGTTCTGACGCACATGGATCTCAGGGGCAAGAGCCCAAATCCCTCAGTAGCAACTTCACGAGGGAGGAGCTGCTGGCTTCCTGAGAACATACATAACCCTTCCTTTTAGCTGGCTCTGTCAACGGATCATTCCAGAGAACTCCAAATACTTGATGCCACAACCTAAAATACGTGTGGCTACAACTGGAAATGTGTGATGCCAAAACGTAATGCCACAGCTTGAAATACGTGATGCCGCATCTTGACCTGACAATTTTAATGCAATTAGGGAGTTTAAGGAATTTTCATGGTTTTTAATGTTGTAATTGTTTGTGTATTGTGTATCATTTGCAATTTGCATACTCGCTTAAAAAAAGTTACCAAAAATTTCAGAATGAAATTTTGAGTAGTTTGCCAGCGTAACTAAAAATGTGCCCAGGCCACTATTGGACTATTTTAGGGTGTTTCTTCTGGAGGAGTATAAAGGTCATTGGGGGGGTCACATATTCAGTGCCTGTAATGTCAAGGGAAATTAGACCACATCGGTATAGCAGACAGAATTGCTGAATGTGTTAAATATTCACAGTTGGTGTCTTCTGTGACTGGCAGGTCGTGAGAATGAAACCTGACCAGGTCTTCTACCCTTCGAGGGTTGGCACAGGGAGTTCAATTAAATCGGGCATTAGTAACACATGCTATTTATAACGCTAATCAAATGTGGCCTGAAACACTATATCGAAAGTTGTTACTAGCATTCTTTTTATAGTAGGTGTTGGCATTATTATGTAGAGACACATTGGTAGAAAAGCAGGGCCATCTGACCAAGCTAGAGGGACACCCTGTAACACAGTAAAACCTGCCTAGCCTCCGCCCATGATCCCACAGCGGATATAGGATCGCCTGTGCAAAAGCATGGGTTTTTTTGGGGGGGAGAGAGTCTCCGAGAAGTCTCTTTCTCTGTACCCTCACCAAATCTAGAGGCAAGTCATTCGCAATCTCGCCCTGCAAAAGGATTTACACCAGCTCTGGGCCGGAAGAGGAAGGAGAGGATTTTGCGAACTCTGACAAAATCCATTTTTGTGGCATTCACAGGCCTCCAAGGCTAGTCATGCCCTAGAATGCCCACTTTCTCACCCGTCGAGGGGGATTTACAGGTGCAGAGAACTCCGCACTCGTGGCAGAGATCTCTGCAAACATAAATGTGCTTATATCTGCCAGTTAAATTCAGATGTAAACCTACAACTGTATTTAACTTTGTGACTAGGACACAGTTTATGTAAGTACACATGCAAATGGGGACTCCGGAAACACCCTACACAAAATGGAAATAGTTTGTATCTGATTTTTAATCCATAAGTATGGAATTATATTAAAAATGTCTGAAATGCCCAAGGACTAGGCTACGATTCTGTATGTTTTGGGTTTACAAGGTGAACATTAATAATATTGTTGAAAGCTAGTGTGCTGTGGGCCCTACCAGGTTCATTGCAGTCGTGCTAATGATCTCAAGGCTGCCTATGCTGCAGGTCCCCATGGCAAGCAAAGCACAGAAGAAGCCTGGACTCTCTTGCCTACTCCCTCTGAGGTGATCCCCCCTTCACCTGGGGCTACCCCACTTACTCTTGATGTTCAGGAAAGGTCTCAAACTCCTACGCATTAAGGGATCAGTGCAGAACAGCAGCATATCACGGATTGTTACACTGTGTCTTTCATTTTCCATTATGCCATTGATTATGTGCATGGATAACGAGTGCCTGCATGTTCTACTTCGCAATTGCACATGCATGAATCATGGGGTCCTCTACCTGTTGTATGTATTACAGGCATAAGTTCCTTTTGAGCTCATATGACATTGTTCACAAAGTAAAAACTGGCAATCTGCCAAGAATACGTAAACACACCTCCTGCTATTTAACTCTTCACTGTTTCTCTGAATGTATGGCTACTCCGTGGCTGGTCGCACCACGGTGTTCTATATGCTTACTTTTGTAAGCGTCCCTCATGCCACTGCAGCCACCCACTGATGGCATATAATTCACTTATATAATACAAACTGCACTAAATAAATACAAGAAAGTGCATATTAGTGTGGTACAGTTCCCAACAGTGGCATAGCGATGGGCCCAAGTAAGGCCAATGGACCCCATTGCTCTCTGCTTGGGGAAGTTTGGGTCCAGTGGGCAGCTTGCATCACTGGGCCGTGGTTCTACTGCACCTATGTACTAATATTAGCTCTGGTTTCTGATCTTATGTTGGAAGTTTGGAGAGGACGTGGCGTGACGGCTCGAGCTGCCGACTTTGGGATTGGGGAGTGAGGTTCGAGTCTCGGTGTGGGCTCAGTCTTGTGAATTCTGGGCAAATCACTTAGGGGGATATTTACTCATTTTTACGCAACGCAGGGCAAAGCTGCCATGCTAGTTGCATGAAAGGGAAACAGCAGATATGCGCCGTATCTACAAAGATATGGCACATTTCTGCTGTCTCCTAGCACTGGCACAAAGTGTGCTGTCTAGCACCAACACAAGCACCCTTGCACCATGGTGCCTGCCCCGGTTCTGGAAGCTGCAGGAATACCAGCTCGCCATCCTGCTGCAGTACTAATAATAACGATACCTTGTTTTTATATAGCGATTCCAACTGCACCTCTGCCATTTCTAAATGCTGTAAGTTAACCGGCATTACTTTTATTCAGCTTAACGGCTCTAAGTTTACTGACCTCAGAAGGATGGAAGGCTGAGTCCGTCTTTCTGGAAGTGATCCTTGTGACCTGCAGATAACGGTGGTGAACATTCAGCTCACTAATCTGGCCTGCTGGCTCAGAAGCCCTGCCCCCAAAGAGCACCTTAAAGTGTAGGAGTTTGTCCTCTGAACATTCTCTGCCTCATTGTGCCTCAAGGCGGGTTACTGTCTCCATGCACTGATTAAAATATATTGTTATATAAGCTAAGGTTTGTAAATGTCCAGTATGCATCTCAAACCCGTAACTGATGACGCCTAATTCTGTGTACCGCATGCTGAGCTTCCGGGCAAAAGTGGTGCACCCTTCATCCTGCTAGCTTCACGTGCCCGCAGCTCCCGGGTGTGATATCTTCATCTCCCAGAACCTGACTGCAGACCCTGGGTACATCATGGGTCTTAGTGCTGAAAGGAATGAACTTCGACTGTCCAGTGTGTGCAAGCCTTGTTTCTCGTGTGTGCATCTGATGTTCTCCCTCCAGTGCTGATAGGAGCAGATGTCACAGATATTTAGGTGTATTAGAGTCTGGTTTTCTTCCGTGTGTGTATTTTTATAGTGTGCTTTGTTTTGTTAAGTAATTAAAGAGCGATGCTGAGGAAGTATTCTGTTTGAACATTGTCCATGTATTGACTGTAACATTGCAGTTTTCTCATATATCCCCCTCCGCCCACCCACCCAGTCTTCCGTAGAGCTTGGCCTGGTCTTTGGGCCTGTGCGTGATTAATGGCAGTGTGAACTGGAGCTGGCTAGGGCGGCAGGCGGCGCTATCCTTCGACGCTTCCGGCGTTCTCTGGTCGTCACAAACTAGTGAAACGCTCACAAGGTCTCTTCAGCGGATCTCCGCCCTCTTGGACGAGGCCAGAGGGGTGTTGTAGACGCCGGCCTCTCTTAGAGGCTGGTGGTGAAGGCCAGCCTGTGGAATGTGCCATTCGGGCCCCTGGCGTGATGTTCCAGCTGTTGGCAAAGATGCCTGTCACGCCAAGTGGGTGCATGCCAACAAGGGCACTCGCACTCTGGGCATTGCAGCCGAGCACCAGCACAGCCGGTGGGTTTATGTTAGTTTGTTTCCAGAGGGGAAATGCCAATCACGGTGCAGTCGAGATGATGCCAGCCGAGGCCGCACGGAGACATGCTGAAGTCCGGTGAGAACGTATCGATGGGGATATGCAAGCCGGAATCCAGTGCGGGGTGCACCCGCCCAGGGCCGGCTTTAGGGCAGTGCCACTGGTGCAGCCGCACTGGGCGCTGATCTGTGGAGGGACCTCAGGGGGGCGCTGTGTTAAGCAATAACTTATGATTGGAGAGGTAAGGGGCATTTATGCTCAGTGGTAATGAAAGAATCCGAGGAGGCGGTCATGGGGTGGGGGCACCCAAATATGATTGTCGCACCGGGTGCCATCAGAGCTAAAGCCGACCCTGCACCCGCCACAGACAGCTGGAGGCCGCCGTGAAGGCACCAGCCTGGCACGCTAACTGGTCCCAGGCATGGATGCTGATTTGAACAGCTGTGCGGTTCCCTTGCCTCTCACCCTGGCATATGGCAGTACACAGCACTGGTGCCAGGATTGGCAGGGTGGCTGGTGGCTTCTGCGGAGTTGCCAGAGGATACGGTAGTGGCAAGGACAGGCAGGGGACAGCGTGCCCTGCAGCCTGACAACTGAACGGCCTCGGAGCAGAGATAGACAAATGCAGAGCGAATAATCCTTTTTCCAGAAGATGAAGCCCGGGTTTGCTTGTGAGCACTGCGAACTGCCGAAACAAAGAATCATTTTTCTGACTCCCAAGCATTCCCGGTTCTGCTGGACAGACGTGCGCCTCGACGGGCTGCACTGTGGACAGCAAGCTTTCAGGGCGCTAGGCCACATGTTGTATATACAGTTATTGCCATGAGCCAGCTACTATGATGGCGCGTGACAGTACTGGCACGTGAATCACCTGCACGAGAGCAGCTATTATGATGTAACACCCTTTTCCCTGTTTCCATTGGTTCCCCCCCTCCTCACATTCCAACTTACCGTTTAACGTCCTCAGCTGGAGTTATTCCCTGAGCTGCTGGACTGACCGGACGTGTTCGGGGCTCTGCATTAAAACTTGAAGAAAGGTATTCCATCGCCTCAGTCTCTTCATTACAAAGTGGCAACGAGTGAACTAGCCCCTTCACGTCGTACACATACGTCTGCCGCCGAATATACAGATTTAGCGGACCTGTCAGCGCACTCATCCTTTTCTTGAATCCAGTGAGAGAATCGGAGAAGAAAGCTGACAGTATCTTTAATCAACGATTAAGGTGTCCCTGAAGTGGCGTGTGCGCGGCGCATCTACTGAAGAACTTCGTGCCATCTGTGGGCACCCAGCTGTGAGATCTGTATTGCGCATGATTGCTGAGGGAGAGATGATTGATCCACGAGTGTGCCCATTGAAATTATGATGTATGAAGTCATACGTCAGCGGTGACTCGCCTCAAGCTTAACTGCACAACGTGCGGCACCGGCATAAAGATAAAACGTAAACGAGCGTGAGGCGGCCATTTAAAAAAAAAATACTTAGGCTCACAATCTCACTTGCTCGCAACACCTGCTGCGTGTGCCTGTTCGGTGACACGCACACCAATAAATAGCTTGAAAGATAAAAGTGCAAGTTTTTAGCGCATGGTAATGATGATATGCACAAAATGAAAAATTTATGCAGGGAAAAAATTACTTCACGTTTATCATCAAAAATTAATTGTGGTCACCATCATTCAGCGTACTAATCTGTACAGCATCAGTGACTCACACACATAACTTGCACATCGCACGGTGATGTGCACACCTTTCTAAAGTTAAAAAGTATACAATTTAAAGACTCTTCTGTTATAAACATTTTTTTTTTAATTACTTCAGATTATCAAAAGCACATTGAACATTCTTTAGCTTAAAATATCCACACACGATGTGTGCTTTAAGTTCATTAAATCTGTCGCAACCACAACCATTTCTTCCAATCAAAGGAGAACCTTGCATGCCTTGGAAAGAGTGGAAGGAATACTTTTGTAATTACATAGAAACTGTGGATGATGAGGATTTCACACCAGACAAAAAGAAAAAAGTTTTATTATATTGCTTCGGTCCAGGTGGTCTGAAAACCTACAGCCAAATAGAAAAAAAAGCTAGGTATGGTGATGACGTATTCCAACATGCTCTTGATGACTTAGATGCACATTTCTCACCCATTGTTTGTGTAGCGGTCGATCATTATACATTTTTCCAAAGAAAAAATGAAAGCATTGATGAATATGTTTCTGCTCTAAATGCCTTAGCCTTAACGTGTAGATTTGGTCACTTACAGGAGGAGTTCACACGCGATCAGATCATAATGCACGCCAGCAATTCCAACATTCAAGACAAACTTTGGGTTAATGGAGAATCTCCATTGAAAGAAGTTGTCGCTCTTGTTAAAAAAGCAGAACTCACTGGTAGGTGTGCTAAAGCCATTTTAGAAGAAACCACTGAAGTAAAATTAGTAAACACAACTAATACCATTAAAAACAAAGCCAAAGAAAATAAGAATAGGAACAACTTTATTGTAGATCACAAGAAAAAGTACAATGAAGGAAAATTGTACATGAAGAAAACCAGTGAAGTTACTGATAGGAAATGTTATCGCTGCAGATCTACGTTTCATCTTGCTAATTTTGATAAGTGTCCTGCCAGATTCCAAAAATGTACTTCATGTGGTATGATAGGACATTTTGCAAAAGTATATAAAAAGAAAGTGTACAAACGTGGTAGGTCTGTTCAACATAGACAAGATGACAATTCTGCAAAATCTGATGAATCGGAAGAATCAGAATCAGATTGCATCAAATATGTATTTTCAATTGAGTATGACATTTTAGATGTAAATCCTACGAAAGTCAAGAAACATCTGTGAAATCAAAATGGGTGGTGTGTTAATGAATATCGTAGCAGATTCAGGCTCTCCATTTACAATTGTTAATGAGAACATATGGAAACAACATTTTGTAGATAAAGTGGGAGTTTCTCTTGAAAAATCAAATGTGATTGCAAAGAGTTACACTGGAGACAATATTGAATTTATTGGTACTCGTGATCTAGAATTTGAGTTCAAAAATAGAAAAGCTATTTGCAAACTGTTCGTGGCGAAGAAAGGACCTACCGTCCTTGGTTGGAATGACCAAGATGATTTAGGCATCATACTTGATCCAAACAGTACGAATCCAGTCATGTCCATTGATGATAACAATATATTGAATTACAACATCCTCAAAGAATATCCCAAAGTTTTTTCAGGTAAAGTAGGCCTACTAAAAAAAATTCGACATAAAATAGAATTAAAAGAAAATGCTGTATCCTGCGTGCACAAAGTCAGACATTTGCCATTATCAATCAGAGACGATGTTCAGAAAGAACTCATCAGGCTAGTTAATAATGGAGTCATTGAGAAGGTAGAATCTGCTGAATGGGTTTCCCCCTTAGTTGTAGTTAAACGTCCCAATGGCAAAATCAGACTTTGTACAGATCTGAGAGACCTCAATAAGAATATAATTGTTGACCAATTTCCACTGCCAAGAATTAATAAAATGTTTAGTGTAACTAAGGGCATGAAACTGTTTTCCACTATAGACTTGAAGTCTGCTTATCATCAAGTACCATTGCATGATGACAGGAAAAAGTGCACTACTTTCATTACACCGTTTGGTTACTATCGCTACACTCGGGTACCATTTGGGTTGGCTTCTGCCGCAGCACTCTTTCAAAGGATAATGTCATCGATCTTTGAAGGTACTGTTGGCATAAAGTTCTTCCAGGATGATATCCTAGTGATGGGCAGTGACAAAACAGAACACGATGCACGTTTAAGACAAGCATTTGAAATTTTAAAAGAAAATGGTTTGACTGTGGAACCTGACAAATGCAAATTTGAACAAAAAGAAGTCGTATACCTAGGTCATTGTATCACTCAAGATGGTATTAAACCCAAACAAGGTCTTGTTGAAGCGATCATCAGAGCACCCTATCCCACTAGTAAAGATGATGTGAGGGCATTCCTTGGTCTAACTGAATATTATTCTAAGTTTATACACAATTTTGCTGAAAAAACGTACCACATTCGCCAATTACTCAAAAATAAAGTAAAATTCAGTTGGTCTGTGTTGTGCCAGAATGCATTTGATAACATTAAAAAAGATATAAGTAATGCACCTTTTCTTAAAGGTTTTGATCCTGAAGCAAAAATTATCATCACTACAGATGCCAGCAACAAAGGACTTGGGGCAGTTCTTTCACAGAAAGACTCTGACAAAAATGAATGGGTGGTAGCTTTCGCATCCCGATCTCTAACCTCTGCTGAAGAAAGATATTCAGTAATTGAGCGCGAAATGCTTGCATGTTCATGGGCTCTTAAATACTTTAGAGTTTACATTTGGGGTAATAATGTCCTATTACGCACAGATCACAAACCACTCATTAAAATCCTTTCCACAGCAGGATTACAAAACGCATCTCCAAGACTAAGTAAAATGTCAGTAAAGTTACTTGATTACAAATATATAGTCGAATATTGGCCTGGTGTTAAGAACAAAGTCGCAGATTTTCTCAGTAGATTACCATTACTCAATACGGAAGTCAAAGAGGATCTGGAGGATGATGATAAAGTAGCACTACTTTTTTGTGAAGGTTTAAATGGCATCTCAAATGAAGAATGGAAAGAACACATTAGGAAGGATCTCACATTACAAAAGATTTGCAAATACATAAATAGCCATTGGCCAGATAACAAAAACCTTGAAAATGAAGTTAGAATTTTTTGGGAACTCAGAAACGACTTAAGTGTGGAAAATGGTTTATTATTCAGGATCAGAAAAGCAGTTCCACCAGACACACTTAAAAAGAAAATTCTCAAACTGTGTCATATTGGTCACCTTGGCCTTTCCAAAACGAAACAAAGAATTAAAGGTAACTATTTGTGGTCTGGAATTGACAAACAAATAGAAGTCATGATCAGAGACTTTGTGAGCTGCAATGACTCAGACAAAAGTCTGAAAATGTATAAAGTTCCTTTAAATCCTATAGAATGTCCCAGTATGCCTTGGGAAAGAATAGGTTTGGACATAACAGGACCGATTGAAGGTCACGATTGTGTCATCAAATACATACTAGTTGTTGTGGACCACTTTTCCAAATGGCCACAGATCAAAATTGTTCAAAATGCTGATATTTCAAGTGTCACATCATTTCTGGACAAACTCTTCATGAGTGAGGGGTTACTCAAATGCATCTTGACAGACAATGGATCACAATTTACGTCTGATGCATTCAAATCGTTTCTTGACAGGAATTGTATAACTCACAACACTACTTCTCTATACCATCCTGAAGGAAACTGATTCGTTGAACGCTTCAACAGAGTCATAAAAGGCAGCATACAACTATCCAGAAATAGGAACCTCAATTGGGAAGAAGAGATTTTTAAGCTCATATGGGCATACAGAATCACACCCTGTGTCAGCACAAGTGAATCTCCATTTGTACTCTTGAGAAGTAGACAACCCATCAGCATAGACTTAGGGTGGATGCCAGCTTCCAAACAAGTTGAATTGTCACCTGTAACCATTAGGAATAACATAGCCAAAGCACAATTGTGTTATAAAGAATGGTACGATAATAGACATGGAGTAAAAGAACATTCATTTAAATGTGGTGATTTTGTTAAAGTTCGTCTTAAAAAAAAGTTAAGAAAGGAGAGAGTAAATTCACAAACCCACTTCGCATTTGTAAGTTGTTTAACAATGCCGCCAAACTCAGCGATGGCAAAGTTTGGCATATGAACAGATTAGCAAAATGCTCTGTGTATGGAAAGCAATCCTTGTTTGATCAACCATTTAAGGACAGAGGTAATAAGGATTTATGGGTTGATTATGATGAGCCAGAAAATGCACCTAGTTCCACGAATTCAAGTAATGGTATGTTTTGTAATGATAATGCCTCTAATGTTGATGACGTTCCATCTTCTTGTGAGCCTACTGATCATCTCACACCTGATCTTAGGGGTGAAGAGGAATCACACTTTGATTCAGATGCTGCAGGTGCCAGTCATGGTATCACAGGAAGATTCAGTAGACTCATTAACAAACCAAAATAATTGAATTACTTTGTATGTTAATAACATTTCACCTCCTGCAATGTTTTAGGAGAGGAAGATGTGTTGTATATACAGTTATTAGCAAACACAAGGAGATGATGGATGGAGCGCTGAAACTTTTCAGACACTCACCCCCAGTCACAGATCTGGGTTGAATCCATCATTGTTCTTTAGCTCACTTCGCCACCCCAGTTCAGACACAGCTATATGCAAATCAGTCTTGACACTCTGCCTCATGGGAACAGTCCAGCCCGAACTGCCAAGCCATGTCTTCCCTGGACCAGAAACAAGCATCTTGGGGCCGGTTTTGGGCTAACAGCCCTCATCAGCCAGGCTAGCTTGAATACAGTCGCAAAGTGAGCAAGGGACCCACGTCTGGGCATACCCTGCCAACTTAGGGCTGGACTGTTCCCATGAGGCACAGGGTCAAGACTGATTTGCATATAGCTGGGTCTGAACTGAGGTGGCGAAGTGAGCTAAAGAATGATGATGGATTCAACCCAGATCTGTGACTGGGGGTGAGTGTCTGAAAAGTTTCAGCGCTCCGTCCATCATCTCCTTGTGTTTGCTTTGTTCGCCCTAAGTTGGCAGGGTATGCCCAGACGTGGGTCCCTTGCTCACTTTGCCACTGGATTAAAGCTAGCCTGGCTGATGAAGGGTGTTACCCAGAAACCGGTCCCAGGATGCTTGTTTCCGGTTCAGGAAAGACCTGGCTTGGCAGTTCGGGCTGGACTGTTCCCATGAGGCACAGGGTCAAGACTGATTTGCATATAGCTGGGTCTGAACTGAGGTGGCGAAGTGAGCTAAAGAATGATGATGGATTCAACGCAGATCTGTGACTGGGGGTGAGTGTCTGAAAAGTTTCAGCGCTCTGTCCATCATCTCCTTGTGTTTGCTGTATATACAGTTATTGCCACGAGCCAGCTACTATGATGGCGCGTGACAGTACTGGCACGTGAATCACCTGCACGAGAGCAGGTATTATGATGTAACACCCTTTTCCCTGTTTCCATTGGTTCCCCCCCTCCTCACATTCCAACTTACCGTTTAACTTCCTCAGCTGGAGTTATTCCCTGAGCTGCTGGACTGACCGGACGTGTTTGGGGCTCTGCATTAAAACTTGAAGAAAGGTATTCCATCGCCTCAGTCTCTTCATTACACCACACTTCCGGGTTCTCCGCTACCTATACGCCCATGACGCCTGCTTCACCCCCGTCACACTGAGAATAATAAACAGTGACTCAGCAATTGTAAGAATACCAGGCGTGCCTGTCTATATATGCATAATGATGGTGAGAGTACAAACAGGCTTGTCTATGGCCTCGTGATGGTGACAATAGCTGACGGCCCTGTGTGTGACATTGTGACGTGAGAGTGGCAGACACGCCTGTGTTTGTCACAGCAGTGGTGAGAACAGCAGACAGGCAGATGTTTGGTATGGACGGTGAGACTGGCAGACAGGCTTGTATGTGACACAGTGGTGGCGAGAGTCGCAGTTGTGTGACATAGTCATGGTGAGAGTAGCAGGCTCTGTGGACATACTGTTGAGAGTAGCAAGCATGCATGCATGTAACATAGTGATGACGAGAGTGCCATACACACCTGTGTGTGGCATAATCTATATGTATGTGGTATTTATGTAGTGCAAACATAGTTGAAAAGGCAGAGGAATGCTATAAAGGGTGAAAAGCAAGCATACAGTCCATGAGTGATAGGAGGAGGGAGGAGGAGCTGGTTATTTTATTGTTACGTCATTGTGATACAGTGTTCTTTAAAGAGGTGCGTGCTCAATTCATTCCTATATTACAGCAATGTTGGAGTGGTCCTCACGGTTACGGGATGTTGTTACAGAGCACAGGTGCATAGAGGGAAAAGGCAATGCCTTGCTTTTTTTTTGTGCACTTCATAGCTTCCAGTCTGATGGTGGCCTGGCTTCAGGTATTCCAAGAGCCACCACAGATGGTGAACTTGTACATGAGATAAGCAGGGGTGCTGGCCATGATGGTTTTGTAAATGACACAACTTCATTTGAAGATGGTGCGGACTGGCAAGGGGGGGCCACTAGAGTTCCATCAGGATGGGGGTGATGTGATCATATATTCCCGACCTTGGATGAGAACGCTGGGGCGTGTAGGATGCCCTTATGGGGTGCCAGTGTGGAGCATGGGAAGCCATGGAGCAGGACGTTATCACCATCAAGATGCAAGATTACAAGGGCTTGAATAACAGTTTTAAAGTCACTTTCTGGAAGAAATGATTTTATTTATTTGGAACAGAGAGAGAGAGAGAGAGCTGGTACTAGACCATCTATGTTTTGGCAACTCTTTCCTTGACTGTGAAGTTGATGTTCAAGGTGAATCCAAGTAGGCTGGCATTTGTTGAAAGTTGGCGTTCAAAGCATTGAAGGTTCATTTCATTAAGCCAAGTTTGTATTATTTCTTGCTGTTGTTCTTGGAAAATTATAAGAATTCTGTCTTTGTTTGGTTGAGATTTTGGTAGATGTCAAACATCCAGGGCTGGATGAGGCGTCGCTGAGATGCAGAGGAGAATTTCCAGTAGAGGTGTGCATCATCAACATATTGTGAACTTTTATGCTATCTGTGAGTAGAGCTCCAAAGGACTCATGGTTGGGTTGAAGATGACAGAAGACAGTATGAAACCCTGGGTGATCCCACAGGTGATCGGAATATATTAGGATATGAAATTGCCCATCTGAACAAACTAGTGTTGATTTGAAAGGCAGGAGGAGAACTGGTGAAGGACATTGCCAGTGAATTGCATTTGAGATGCCAGTATGTGGAAGAGGGTTGAATGGTTGACTGTGTTGAAGGTGGTTATGAGGTTCAGCATTATCTGGAGGCGGGGTTACCTTCATCAGTGGTCAGGTGGGCATCAATAATGTAAGGTAGTGGGCTCTGTGCTGCAGCAGGATCTGAAGCCAGATTGGCACCATTAATGTGGTCTTGGAGTTGATCATAGGCTGCCATTTCAATGATCTTTCTGCTGAAGGGTAAGTGAGTGATGGCTCAGTAGTTGGGCAGGTCCACAGGGTCTAATGTAGATTTATTTAAGAATAGGAGAACTGTGGCATTCTCTGAGAAGGAGTGGGCTTAAGAGGAGAAGCTAGCTTGGTGTTGTTGATCTGCTGCCGGATCTTCTTTATTTCTTCACTGAAGAAGAAGTTAATGGTTTTGCACTTGTTTGTGGAATGTAGGATAGGTAGGTTGGGTGGGGGGAGTTGTGGGTCTTGATTGTCTTGAGAAGTGTTATGCTTCTGTTGGTGGCTGCTTTGATGGTGCTGCTTTGGCCTATATGTAATGGGCTGCCTGCATCTTTCCTGTCTGTAGATGGATTGTTTACTGTCTACAAGGTCTTTAGAGTACCAGAATGCTGAAGGGATTGGCTTGCACTTGTGAGTTTGTGTTGAACTGTGGATGTTCACAGTTTACCAAAAATGTTTTTAGAAGGATACTGACATCGGACATGGAGTTGGCAGGGTGAGTGGTGAGGTCATGCATTTGGTTGTGCTAGATTTGGCAGCTGCAATCGACCCATCCTTTGGTGGTGCAGGCTATGATTTTTAGCCAATTGGATTATTGTAATTCTTTGTATCTGGGATCTTCTAATGGTTTGTTGAATTGTTTGTTTGATATCCAAAATGCATCTAGCCACTGCTGAATTTTCACTGGAGTGGCCCAACTGTTCCTCTGCTTCTCTAGCTCTGCATACCTTGCTTTGGTTGCCAGTTTCTTAAGAGTTACTTTCATGGTATTTTGAATGGGTTTTCATGCCTTTCACTAATTCAGTCAGTTATACTTACAGCAAAATGTTTTCCAATACCTTCCTTCCCACTAGCTGAGGTCTTCTGATGGCCATCTTTTGGTGGTTCCGAGGTTCCTAAATCCTGGAACTCCTTGCCCCTTCCTCCGCATACTTGTGATCAATTACTGTATCTTTCAGGAAAGCATTGAAAACCTGGCTTTATCTTTAGTATTTTTCTGTTGCCACTTTTTCTCTCTTCTGTTAACCTTTGATTTCCTTAGCACCAGGATATATTTTAGGCAGCAGGGTGGTCTACAAATCTATTTTACATTGCCTTAGAAGTCTTTGAAGGATCTGAAGGATTTGTATTCTCTTTTGTGTTGACCTTGCTTTGTTGTTAGGATGCTGAGCAGGGAGATGGGGATGGTGAAGTGGTTGGTCTAGTGCAGGAGCATGGGTGACTTCCATTGGATTGTTGGTGATGTTGAAATGACACATTTGAGGATGTTGCCTTTGGAATGTAGTTGTAGGTTGATATGCTGTATCACATTGAGTGTATTGATGAGGCTTTGGAGGGTTTCTCTTGTGTTTTTTGAGTGTTGTCTGGGAGGTCAAGCTGGCGGCTGGTGATGAGGTCTGCGATATCTGGCATATAAAGTACTGCAGAGCGAGCGTTAATGCACATGAGGTTGGGTCTTTGTGTTGTGAGGATGCCCTGCTGTCGTGTAGTTCTTCCTATAAACCTATATAGGATCTGCACGTTTAGACAACATACACTATAGTATTGGTGTCAGACTGATTCTAGACACCCCTACCGGGTATGTTAGCCTGTATACCAGCTAGATCACAGTGTCACTAGAAACGCCTCTTACCAAGGAGAGAATAGTTTGTGGCAGCTATCGAACATAACAACCCTGATCCCTCAAGATCGTGGAAACAGTGTACTACTTTTCACTCAGCCACTTGTGCTTACTTTGTCTCAGAGAGATACACAGGATAAACGGTGGGGACGTTTTTCAATAAGTATTTATTGAATCAGCGTCATTCTAGTGTAAAATAGGTGTGCTGAAACAACCATTAGACAGTAACAGATATAAATGATTATAAGCACTAACAGAGTAAAAGGATGGTAGATTTCTACCATCGTGCTAAAACAATGAATACAGGCAAGTATATAAAATACATGACAGTAAAATGCGTACTCCTACGATGCGACCCTAACTAGATGTACCTAAGTGTACCTAGCATGTACGTGGGTGTAAAGCCAAGAATCCCTCTAGGATAAAGTCAACCCCATTACCTGAAGTGAGAGATTGTGGGACCCCGTCTTGGTCTCGAGATGGACACCCCGCAAGGGATGTCAGACCACTGCGAGCTGGAGTGTATGTGTGCAGGAACCTCAGCGTCTCACGTCAGTGTGTCGGCATGGAAGTCCTTTTCTCCTCCTTTCTCTACCTCAGCAAGATATGGTGTATATATACCCAAAGTGGTACCCCCTGGGGATATACCTTGCTGTGTCATGTCGGACTAGGATGACAGAAGGAATGGTCCTTATACATAGTTATTATGCAGGAGATGGTAGGCCTGCTGTGATTCCAAAAATCCTTATGCATAATGAATGAGGCTTAAGCTTTTCGGAGAAAACCCCATGTCATCTTTAGGCATTACCGTAACTAGGTAAAAGGTCAGTACTAAGAACCGTTATGCAGTGTAATATCAGGGGAATGTGGGTGAAAGGTGCATTCATTACCTGAGCCGATATTGGGGTACCTATATGGAACATAACACTGCTGTAAGAACAAGCCTTGTCAGGGTGAACCAAAAAGTCACTACATTAACCTGTGCTTAATCCTCTGGTAGCATAGCACAAAATCAATCAGGCTTAACTTAGAGGTACTGTGTTAACTATTTATGCAGCACACACACAGTAATAAAGTGAAAACACAACACAAAGGATATCCCACACTAATTTAGAAAAAAATTGAGTAAAATGTATTAAATACAATGAGACCAAAATGACAAAAATCCAATCAGTACAACTGGAGATATGCAATTTTAAATGTTTCAGTAAAAATAGTGCCAAGGCGCAGAAAGCGCTAACTGTGGGTATCTGGTTGTGCTGACTGGGACAAAGTCACAAGTTCAGGCTGACTGCGATGGAGTGGGAGCCAGATATAGGGTCCAGGTTAGTCCCACGGAAAAGAATTGAATTTCCTACGAGGAGCTCAACCGATGCCAACCAAGGGTACAAGACCTGGGACGGCACCTTTTGGGGATCAGGAGCTCAATCCAGCAGAGGCCCGCAGGGCTCAGGCAGGCCAAGGTACAGGTACAGGAGGGGCCAACTGTAGAATGACAGCAGGGACATTGTGGGGAGGCATCTGGAGCTTGATGTGCCCTTGTAGCTCAGAACAGGAGGTCAGCCAACTGACTCTTGAAGTTAGCCTGGGAGTTAGCTCAAGTTAGCCTGGGATGAAGGGAGCAGGTTCAGTCTTCCTTCTCAGAGAGCAGGGCAGGCCTCAAGCAGCAGGACAATTCTAAAGAACTAGGCAGTCCTCAAGCAGCAGGGCAGTCCTGTGGGGAACAAGGCAGGCCTCAAGCAGCAGTGTAGTCCTCTGGGAAACAAGGCAGGCCTCGAGCAGCAGGGAAGTCATCTGGGGAACAAGGCAGGCTTCAAGTAGCAGGGCAGTCCTCTAGAGAACAAGGAAGGCCTTAAGCAGCAGAGCAGTCCTCTGGGGAACAAAGCAGGCTTCAAGCAGCATGTTAGTCCTCTGTAGTACAAGTTAGTCCTTCTTAAGTCTTCCACAGGTCGAGGAGTGTACTGATGAGTTTTTCAGGATGTCCAATATTTATAAATGGTGCCACCCGTTGGAGTGGGGGAAACTTCTAACCCACCCCCACATCTGGTTCCAGAAAGATCCTTCCTTCCCCTGCCCAGGCTTAAAGAGGTCTAGTATGACAAAAGACGTCCGTCAGTTTCCTTTGTGAGTTTGCTGGTGGAAGCCCTTTGAAATGTAAGTGGGTAGGTAACAGCTCCGCCCCTCCCATCCTGGCAAGATGACCCTCTACCAGCTACATCAAGGTCCTATTAACTGTCTGAGCTCAATAAGCATTCGTGATAGGGGGGGCAATTTACAGGCCCAAGCAGCTGAAACTCCTAGAACGCCTCAAAGTTTAGGGGAGGAAAAAGCCAACTTTCTAAAACTGGCATTTTGAAAGTTGTAATCTAAAATCCAACTTTACCATTAAAGATGATTTTAAATTACAATTCATTTGAGTCCAAACATGATATTTCTACCTGCTCCCAATCAAAGGTTAGTACTTATTACATGTAATAAGTAACCCAATGTTATCCTATGAGAGAGGTAGGCCTTGCAGTAGTGAAAAATCAAATTTAAGAGTTTTTTCACTACCAGGACATGTAACAATATTCTATGATTTAAATACAATGCACATTACCTTATGGCTGCTTAGGAACTACTTTAGGAGTGGCTTAGATGTATTAAAAAGGAAGGTTTAGGCCTCGCAAAAAGTTTATTTTGCTAGGTCAAATTGGCAATTTAAAACTGCACTACAGGCTGCAATGGCAGGCCTGAGACATCTTTTAAAAGACTACTTTTAGTGGGTGGCAGAAGGAGTGCTGCAGACCCACTAGTAGCATTTAATTTACAGACCCTGTGTACATGTAGTACCATTTACTAGGGACTTACAGGTAAATTAAATGTGCTAATCATGTTAGGCAAATTTTGCTGTATTTTAGAGGGAGAGCACTTTAGCACTCGTTAGCAATGGTAAAGTGCACAGAGTCCTAATAGCCAACAAAAATGGGCTCAGAAAACATGTGTGAAGTCATGATGGTGAGAGTGGCAAAGAGGCCTGTGCGTGACTTGGAAATGGTGAGAATATCAGGCATGCTTGTATTTGACATTGTGATGGCGAGAGTGGCATGCAATCTTGTGTGTGATATAGTGGTGGTGAGAGTGACAGGTGTGTGGCAGTGGGAGTGCTAGACACACCAGTGCATGACACAGTGATGGTGAGAGTAGCCTACATGCACGTGTGTGACAGTGATGTGACAGTAGCAGACAGGTCTGTGTGTGACATAATAGTGGGGTTAGGTTATGTTATTTGTATTTGTAAAGTGCACTATCACCCTCAAGGATATCCTGGTGCGGAGCAGGTGTGTGTGCCTAGCCCTGCCTATGGCAGGTTGTGAAGTAGTGAGAGTGACAGACACACCGTTGCATGACAGTTGTGATGGTGAAAGTGGCAATCATACCTATGTGTGACATAGTGATGGTGGGAGTGGCTGACAGGCCAGGGTTCGACGTAGTGGTCGTCAGAGCGTCAAGTGCTTCTGTGTGTGAGATAGTTGTGGGCAGAGTGGCAAATACACCTGTGTATGACATGGTGATAGTAGCAAAGAGACCTGTGAGTGACATTGTGTTTGCAGAGTGCAGGCATATGTTTGTGTAACGTAGCAATAGAGCACAGTTATGCTGTACCGAGCATGTCAGTGTGTGACACTTTAGTAATGGATGTAGCAAGCACTTTTTTGTGTGCGATGGTGATAGTGAAAGAGTATTGGAAGGAAAGCTTTTCTCGACCAGCTGCAAAATCAACAGTGGCTAACCACTGAGTTATGCTACCCTAATCAACTCCTTTTTCACAGTGGAAGAACTTTGATGCACCATGGGGTCTGTTTGTCATCTGAGTTTCTATTTTCTTATTTAACTGTGCTGCTGGTAGGGGGCATTAATATTCCTTTTTCATTATCTGGTCTAATCTGTTCTGTTTCTTTAATGTTGCTGTAACACGGAGACTGCATGCATGACATCTAAGTATGTCTCTTCTTTACAAGTTAGATCTGCGTTAAAAGTGTGGACTTCATGTGGTGTCAGCACTGGGTTGCCCATGCGCGTGATCCCTGCAGCAGAGAGAGGCCTCAAGCAGGAGGAGTGACAGTCCACACTCACCCAATATAGGATTGAGAGCTTAGACCAGACCCCAATAAGAGTGACTACTCCGGTCTTGTAGAAAGCAAGAGATCTCATTCCTGGTGCCAGTAGGATGCGCAAGAGCTTTAAGGTCATCCCTGTAGCATGTCTGAGGCCTCAAACGCAGTCCCTGGAGAAGTAGTGAAAGCTCAGTCCGGATCCCTTAGGGAGTGAGAACTCGGGCCCTAGGGCCTTTAGGAGGAATGAGAGCTCAGATCTGATCCATGTGGGTGAGTGAGCCCAGATCTGATCCCTTAGGATGAGTGAGAGCAGAGACCTGACCGCTTTATGAGTGAAATTCCAAACCTAGGCCCTGCTGCAGGAGTGAGAGTTGAACCCTGTAGTATGAGTGAGTTCTCAGGTAAACCATTGAGGAGCGAGGACTCAGCCCTCTTACTTGTAGGAGTGAGAGCTCAGACTCAATACCTTAGGAGTGAGAGCTCAGACGTTAACCCTGTAGGAGGAGTGAGACATCAAGCCTGGAGTGACCCCTGTAGCAGAAATGAGAGTTCAGACCTGAGTCAGTCGAGACCTGATCACTGTGGGAGTGAGAGCTCAGGCTTGTTTCCTTTAGAAGTGAGGGCTCAGTCCTGATCCCTCCAGGAGGAGTGAGCGCTCAGACAAGAATGCAGAGGAGCGAGAGGGTTCAGATCCGAGCTTAGGGGCAGGTTTGACCCCACCTTCCTGTCTCTCGCTTTGATTGTTCTCTTTTTCTTTCCTTTAGTTTTCTTTCATTACTATGTTCTTTTCTTTCTTTCTCTCTCTATCTTTTTCTTTCTCTCTCTATCTTGTTCACCGCCCCCGCACCCTCCTCCAGCGTGTTATTCACTGTGCTTCCATTCCACTGTTTTGGTTTCTCTTTCTGGGTCTCTGAGTGCGTGTCTAATACCCTTGCAATGGGCACTAGTCTACAGGGCTTGATAATCTCCGGCTCCTATAGGAAATCACGATTTAAAGCCCCCTCCCTGGGTGTAATGAATCAGTTTCAAGGCCCCTGTCGTGGTAATAATACCACTTACGCTAACAGTGCTCCCTGGGCCCTATTAATGCATTAGGCGCTCCCCGCGGATATAATAATAGTAGTTATCGGCCCAGGGTTTGGCAAACTCTTTTTAAGCGGCCCTCGGAGGCAGAACTTGTCGGGGCCTGCAGTGCGCGTGCTGGCGATAGGAATCCTGCTCGTCACGTGAGCGGAGCGTATTCTACACAAAATGCTGCAATTAGAGCGCCTCTCTGAGGCAAACCGCCTCTTGCGCTGTACGTAACCGGGGGAGGGTTTCATACGAGCACTCATATGTGAAAAAAACACATTTAGTTCTCTTTCCTTACTGAGATCGATGGTCGCCCTCACGATTAAGGGTAGGCGGAGCAAGCATCCAGGGTAAGGGGCCCAGAAACCTGTAACTTCGAGGTTAGGAACAAGATTGGACCTTTTCCCTGAGCCTTGAGGCCTCCCAGACTTGCCTTGCTTGACTTCCTGGCACAGATTGCGGTTTCAGCGCAGACGCCTTGTTTTGCTTGCTCACACTTTGAAAACAGCGCTGGAATGCTCACAGCAATGTCCACGTGAGAGATTCACTAGCCATTTATTGGCGTGTAACGTCTGCCAAGAAGCAGAGAGCCTGGCGCCCACTGGCCTTCCCCTGCCCGGCTGACTCATCCAACCAGCAGAATGCAAGAGCCGGAAGACATATAATAACGCGGACACGCGAAAGGTGTTAAACCTAATCCTGGGTTCAAAATAGTCAGCAACAAACATAAATATACCGAATAGGGGGAGTTCAGATTTGGTGGGCAGAGACCCTTGTTAAGGGGTTTCACCCGTCTGCACTCCTTGCCACGAACAGGATTATGGGTAATTCTGTGAAGTGAGGGGGTTGTTCTTTAGAGCTGCACCTGTACTCCATTAGCACAGTACCACGGTTCCCCATGGCTGTCTTCTCCGACCCAGTGCCACCCTTGGATACTGGTATACTTTATCCCAGCCCCCATCCTTGCACCTCTCTGTTCACCTCTGCAGTCCTGCCCATCACCAGTTCACTCAGCCTTGTGATGCCATACATGAATAAAGTGCTGCGGCAACAAATAATGGACGGAATGCATCAATTGTTGCCGCAGCATTTTTCACACTGCGTGGAGTGGGTATGCCCAGACATGGGTCCCTTGCTCACTTTGCCACTGGATTCAAGCTAGCCTGGCCGATGAGGGGTGATAACCAGAAACCGGTCCCAGGATGCTTGTTTCTGGTCCAGGGAGGACCCAGCTTGGCAGTTCGGGCTGGACTGATCCTACGAGAAGCAAAGTCAAGACTGATTTGCATATGGCTGGGTCCAAACTGGGGTGGCATGGTGAGCAAAAGAATGATGGATTTAGCCCAGATCTCTTGGCTGGGGGTGAATGTTTGATTTATTCAGCTTTCCGTCCATCAATAGTTGCCGCAGCATTTTTTGCCCTAAGTGGAATGGGTATGCCCCACTCACTGTGAGATCGTCTCTCACACTGAGTGGGATTTGGTCTAACCATGTGTGCTACAGGATATGCGTCTTGTTTTAGCTTGATGAAATGCTCAAATTTTTTAATATCAGCAATCTTTGAATTGAACACTTCAGGGTATTTCTTTACAATCGTATCTATATCAACGTGATCATCATTTACCAGAGCCACACACGTCATTAAGTTGCACAGGATTCTCTGCTCCAGGGACTAGTATTAAGCCCATTTTTGCCAAGTCCTGTCACCCAACTCTGTTTTTCCCTGTAACCGCTACATAGTCCTTAGCTTTTATGTGTCTATCTAGACACACTGAATGCTCCACAAAGTATCCCAACATGACGGTATCCTGATCCCCATATGATTTAGGTAGGATATCAGTGGGTTGTAAGAGTATGTTGTCTGACCAGTACTCTGTGTACAATGTATCAGAAATTATGTTTACTGGCGCTCCTGAATCTGCCATCATGTTTAACATCAAATCGCCAACTTTAGCCTCACAAAATTTGCCCTTCACTTTTTTAATCAAAGGAGGATCAGCATCAATTGTAAGCACCATCTTGCTTACGCCACAAACACAATCATGTACGCGTTCTTCTTGCACACGTTCCTCCTCAAGATCTACTTTGATCACTTGAACTATATTTCTACCCCCTCTACATACACCCTGAAAATGTCCAATTTTGAGACATTTCATACATCTTTTACCAAGTGCTGGTCAAGCAGGACTGTTGGTCAAATGTGTTTGGACCCACACATGTAGAATGCTGCAAAATTATTTTCTGAAAAGGCTTTGTTACCCTCTCTTTAAAAGAGACTGCATTAACAGAGACATAATTATGTGAGGTGAAGTTAGTTATGTCACTGGCAATCCACTTGCTTGAAATTATTTACTAAGTCCATCACTTCAGCAAGGAATGGATCTCTACAACTGAGGATATTCTCTTGTATGTTTTTAGAGGAACAGCTATAAACAAACTGGTCTCTTACATATGTATCCAAAGCTGTGCCAAAATTGCAGGTTGAAGCTAAAATTCGCAACGCCGAAATGCATTCTACAGCAGTTTCATCTTGATGTTGCTTACGTCTGAAGAAATTGTACCACTCGAGTAACACACTGGGTTGTTCCACAAATGTGTTACTCAACCTCTTTAAAACTTCAGTATAAACATCACTATCTCCAGAAGGAGGAGTTAACCTAAGTAGATTGTCAAACACTTGTTGCCCTTGTTGCCCCAAGTGGTTAAACACTAGTACAGCAAGCTTCCTCTTAGCTGTAAACGTCTCCCCATCAATGACAATCAAATAATTCTCAAATGAGCGAATCCAACATTTTCAAGGTACTTGTGGTTTGCCCAGAAGTGCCAGAAATGGGGTTAATTGTGCAAACTGTTGTGAACTTGCCATTATGTAGAAAGAGCCAAACAGTATTTTATAAGCCTCCTTTGAAACAAAGAACCTACCCAAAATGACAAAAGCTGAGGTGGAAATGTCCTCTCACTATTGCTGCCACGAATGCCTTGTAAAATATGAGGATCATTTGGAAAACAAGTGAAGTAATCCATTAAAATCCTTGAAAAACGAAGTTGTGATGCTGATGAATTGAAGATGAGACCAATCCAAGATGGCCGAACCACGTTGCGCCCTCTCATGGGGTGAAGCATGAGATTGGGTGCATTAGTAGGGTGACCTGACGTCCTGGATATCCCCGTACAGTCCCGGTTTTCAGAGGACTGTCTCAGCGTCCCAACGTTTTTCTTAAATCTAAATACATGTTTATTAAGAGTAGCCAGGGCTTTAAATGGGCCGGATCCTGCCGGTGCTTAACACCGGCAGATCTAAAAAGCAGGTGCTGAGACGGTTCCCTATCGGGCTCTCCATTTTTGCCCTCACCCTCTGTGAAAAAAAAGATCTTAACACTACAGCAGTACCACCCTTAACTGCCTTTGATGTAACTTCAAAGAGACTCGTTATAGTACTTTCAGTCTCATCATTTCAGAACAGAAGCATTTTCAATGTTATATGCAACGGAGCCATAGCTGCTGCTTTTTTTTATCTTATGCAACTTTCCAGCCATTGACAAAGCCAATAGCCCTGGAACGTAGGTGTAATGTTATGTGTATGTGTGTGTGTATATATATATATATTTCCACACGACCATCTCATTTATATATATATTTCCACAACGACCATCTCTTTTCCGACAATTCTGCAGCACTCTCCTCCGCTGCTCCAGTAAAAATGCCGCAGCACAAAATCCAGGTGCTAATAAATATTTATTATAATTTTATATTCTTTCTTGTGTCATAGCAACACCCCACATGGAAAGCCTACGCGTTTCGTCTCACGCCTTCAACCGGGCTATCCCATCACCCACACACTCAGTGTTTAAAAAGCAACAAAAGACTCACATCCTCATGACACACTTCCTGTTAACAACATCTAGAGCGCCCACTCAACTATACCGTCTTGGGGCTTCAGCCACATTGGAATTCCAAACGTAATAATACAGGTCGATACAAACACCATTCTTGATTTTAAGTTCACAATGGATCAGAGAGGGATATACTAATCATTTATGCTGCATTTACTCCAGGAGAAAATACCTTAATTATCACATATACAAATGATGTATATAGAACCAGTCTGGTCACCCCTACTGTTGTCCATCATAATATCAACATGACTCTCTCATCAGTGACACATATTAATCAATTATTGTCATTCGATCATAATTATTGAAACACAATATAATAATGCATGATATTATTAATATAAATATTTTCTACATATACACAAAGTGCAAGTGCCTCATCTCATGCTCATATTGCACCAACCCCATAAAGTGCACATGCTCATTCCTTAATAGTGTCATTATCCAAACTGACACTAATTGAAGTGCAGAATTCATTCCACTATCCGACTTGCTACAGCAGCCTCATCCACTGTAAAGTGCAAATGCTTCTGTAACCAACCCACTCTTGTTGTTTATGTACACCGCAGAAAAAAACAGGTAAATCTCTAAAGTCTCAAATAGAATCATAAATCCAGCAAAAATGCATACAATAAATATTTAAATCTCATATATATGTATAAAGTGCATATGCATCCAACCCCTGTCTTTCTTGAAATAAGATGCAACAAGAATGAATCATATGCTGTTGCGTCTGACTCCCAAAAGAAGAGGCTGTACCTTCACCCTGCTAGAAGAGCTGAGGTTTCTTGGCTGTCTTGACTTGTAAAGGATAAATGTGATATCCGAGATACTTTACTGTTATTTAAGAATAATTAAAGCGATAGAAACCTAATAAGAATATAATTTGCAGCAAGGAATGTGGTAAAAATAGATCTTGGAGATTCGCCTTTGTTGTTTTAAAAATATTCCCTAAAAATGTTTCTTGAGAAATGAACTTGTGTAGAAAAATGACTTCCACTCTTGAAATGCAAAAAGTAAAAAATGATCACCTTGTCGTTTAAATTGATGAATGATATTAGGTAAATGTCCCAGTTCCGTGTTGTATTTTTATTGGTTGTGGGGGAGGCTTGCTCCTTTAACTTGACACGCTAGACTAAGGAACTCTATGACACTGTGGAAGGCTCATGCAGAAACGCGTCAGTCATTTGTGTGTTGCACCATATGAGAAAATCTAATAAATAAAGAAGATTACTGGAAACTTACCACCCTGGGCCACCTGCTTTTCTGTCCTGCTGAAGAAATGCTGTTGGATCAACACATGCGGGGCTTTGAGGAGTTTTTATTTGATATATATATATCACATGTATTGGCATGGCGACGGCATGGACTGTGTTGCCATGGCTTGGAGAATTGTGGCACTAGGTCTGAGCCGTACCTCATGCACCTTCAACCTTGGATGTATTCCCCAACTCGTGAGGCCTTTTCCACATGGTGTAGAATTTGTTGGATATATATATATATATATATATATATATATATATATATATATGTCTCTTAGTTTATGCTCCTTCTGCCTTCCCCCGCCCTTTGCAGTAGATCGCTGGTAGTTGGCGGAGCGCGCCAAACATGAAAGTTCCAAGCACACAATAAAACGATCATTCAGAGGTTTGCTGCAAAAACACCAGTAGTTGGTCTTTAATCCAGGTAACGCAGTTTGCTATGGGAAAGGGGTTGGCAATACATGGGGGGTATGAAAATCAAAGAGGGACCACAGGATACATGTATTACTATAGCAAATTGGCATCCATTTTGAAGTGTCCATTTATCCATGTGAATGTATTTAATTCATACAAAACGATAGTTATAACGAAAGCTTGTACGAAATATTATATTCAAGTCATATAATATTATCCAAAGTGGATCACATGTCCCTACTACCAAGGTTAAAGTTATACATGACTAGGGTTCAGTGTATCATCTGGATGTAGTGACGTGCAAGTTGTCATGTGGTCATACATAACACTACATAGGCAGGTCTGGGAATCAGGGAAGGACCACCGATTATACGTACTATTGCAGCCAATTGGCATCCATTTTGTAGTGTCCTGTTGTACACATGAATGTATTTGGTTTTACATACATGAAATTATACTATAATCAACAATCCTATCCAAAGTGGATCTAATGTCCCTTCTTACACGGTAAAATCAGACCAGACTGGGGTTCAAAGTCCGTCTGCAAAAAGGCTATACTCGGCATAGTGCCTGTAAATGGCCTATAGAGTAACCATGTGTGTACAGTTCACTGAAGTACCCCAACCTGAATGTGGCACGTTACTGATTGGTGTGTCTGAACGTTCCTTCAGGCACAATCTGTCCCCAAATGTGGTATTGCCGTAAGCCCTAACCCATAAAACCAACACCCAACCCAGTAGTCCACAAAAGAAACAAGTGTAAAGTGATCAATGAGAAAAATCTACAAATTAACTGATGATATAAGACAAGAAGAGAAAAAGGTAAATAATGAAACCACATCTCTTATCTGTCTGGTCAAGCCTTCCACCATGATGACCGAAGAAAAGGTTAGGGGGGTCCAATGGAGTAGATTCACAAAGTCTGCCCCTTCCTTTCCTCCTGTATAAAAAGAGAAAATACAAAAATCTATGAGAATACTCACAGTATAGATTAAAATCTTATGTCATAAAACTAAAATTGCTATAGTAAATAGCATGCATGTCCTAATACTAATGTACAGATAGAAGATCAACCTCTAATCATTTCAGTAAACCCACTACTCATGTAAATGAATGCTCATTTCTTTGTCTTGGTTAAACCCTTCCGTGTTTTTGGTTTGGAGATTAATTATGGTAACGTGACTACCGAGTCACACACAGGCATCGTGGTTTACCCTCATATATTTATATGAAAGGCTCAAGGAAATTTCCCATAGTTGATGTAATTGAAACGACTAGCTTGACAACCTCGTCCATCCCACATAGAGCTTAGATTTCTAGAGGTCTCTTGTTGGAGGTATGCCTATGCCCGTATACCCGCCTTACACAATATCATGTGCAAAATATGAATGTGCAAGTGTCATCACCTTGTTAGAATATTGCGGGGCCATTTAATTTATTTATGTACTTCTATGCACTTTATCACATACGTATTATGCACTGAATATACGCTGCTAAATTCTGAATCAATGATTTTCCATATGTTATTCAATATGAAGAATTATGCAATGTGGATTCTTGATTTATTCAACAGGATCTGTTTTATTTTATTTTACTTTGAAATGAATTACATTCAATGTGATTGTAAACGAATCACGATCTTTGAAAAATATTTTTTCTATGTCCATTATGAGTCAGCGTATTTCTATGGTGAGTGGAGCACATTGTGTAAACTTGACAAAGGCTTCATAGCTGAAACGCGTTGTTTTGCACATTAAATCTTGGTGCTATTCAGTTGGTGTGCCGCTTCTCATTCTGGATTTTGGAATGGTGTATTGATGGATTATTGAATGGTTGCTGCTACCATCGCTGGCACAGGCACCGCGAGGTGAGTGGCAGCGTACGAGCAGCTCTGTTGTTTTGAAAAAAAATATATATATATATGTATATATATATATATATATATGAACAACAACTCCAGTTCCCATCCGGTACCTGGACACCAACACGGGACATCAGTTTAATAAAGAAGAGATTCTCTTTATTTCTATTTCTCGATTTGGTAATATATATATATATCTGAATGCAAAGACAGAAGCAACAAAATACCTGTCGTGCGGCACCCTATGCTAAGCACAGATTTTTAGCTTACGTCTTTTAAGCCACGCCCTTAATTACATCTGCCACGCCCCTTTGAGAGACTCCCCAGGTTTTTCATCCCACTTAAAGCCCTGAGAATAGCCAACATCTGGAGGACGCTCGTCCTGTGGCTTCCAGCAGCAAATTTAAATCCTAACTTTGTATTTCTCCACGCCATGCACTCTTAACATATAATCCCTACCATTTCAGGCGATGTGGGACTTCTATACCTTGAAGCTCTCAATGTCTTATGTCCTGTACATTATTTTACACACTTGTATGATTTATTGTCAATGTATTGTGTGTGGGTGTGATGTAACATGCTCTGACACCCTACATTAGGATGAGTAGTGCTATAAAATAATTAAATACAAAATTTGTGCTATTTATTTTGTTATTCATGTAAATACTCATACAGACAGATACATCTGACATTCTTACAGTGCATGCATAGCTTTTATCTGACATTCTTACAGTGCATGCATATCTTTTATGTACAGGGATAGCACAAAGTCAAAAACTTGCCTCCGAATCGTAGTTTATTTTAAGTACTTGTGAAGTGATAAAAAGCTGTGAGCCTTTGTTTCCCCTCCATTGCATTGGCGTCTAGATTTTGAGCTCCAGATAGCTCCCAGCCAGGGTGATACTGGAACAAAAGGAGGGTTGATGGCCGTTTAAATTCGGCCTTTGTTTGAGGCCCAGCTGGAATGTAAAAATAAGAAAGGCCCCTTGCTACCTGCATGTTGCTGCTCCGAACAGAAAGCAGACGCTGTAAGGGCACTGCTGAATTGTGTCCAGGTATTGGCAAATTACACCGGGACAAATTCGGCATATTTCACTGGGGATAGACGGATCCCCAATCCTGATCAATAATAGCTGCCGGGTCCGGGATCTGGCTGGATGCCCTTTCATTCCAGCATTGCATACATTCTATGATGTGAATAGCCCACAATGCGACCACTTGAAATCTGTGCTTAAAGTAATCAATCTAGCTAGGTTATAAACCCCCTCAAAGAGTGAATTCAAGGCTCATTTTACAGAGCAGAGCCCAGCAAACAGCACCAATAAAGGAATATAGAACGCTGATGTTACTAGTTTGATTTAGTCTCATTTGTGTAGTGAGGCTGAAGTAGAGTAGTTATAAATGGCACCCAGAGAGTCATTGTATGATGTGATGTTTTTTATAGCTGTGAATTATAATGTATTGGCCCTACGTAGCTACAGTACACAGAACGCTGTAGTATGACGATTCTAGGTCTAGAAACCTTAGGAATGTTCTGGCAAGAGTTAGTTGGAGAAGGACTAGAAACTACGGTTGCACCAGGGACCTCTGGGGTTGTAATAAATCACACTTTAGAAAACACTGGAGCGTGGAGAATGTATTATACAACTTAAGATTGCGCTTCTCATTGTAGGTGCCCCAGACTGCAGGTGGGGTTTACGAGGCAAGCCCTGTGTTTTGTTTTTGCTAATGGCATGGAGTCATCTGGTAATCCCAAGTGCACTCATGGGGTGAAGCATGAGGTCGGGTGCATTAGTAGGGTGGCCAGGCGTCCCGGATTTCCCCGGACAATCCCGGTTTTTAGAGGACTGTCCCGGCGTCCCGACGTTTTTCTTCATTTTAAATACATGTCCAAGTTTTTATGACAAAGGTCGAGTAACCCTGCAAAGCAGATTTCAAATTTATGCTATAGGTTCCAAATGGCATATATTTTACAAATATATTCGATTTCCTCGTATTCCAGTGTACATTCAATTTGTATTTTCTTGAGCAAAACATATTCTGGCAAATTGAAATTAATATGACAAAAACCCAAAGTTTGCTTTTTTATGCAGAGCCCTCGAGTATTGCTCAAGAACTCTGTGTTACAAAGCAAACTTTGTCTTTTGACAAAATATGTCTTTGCCAGTATAGGTTTTGTATTTAAAAAAATACAAAATTGAATGCAAATACACTGGAATACGAGTATATATACTTTATATTTGTTAAAATGTTAAGACATTAGGGGTGAAGGGTAAACAATTAACATTGTGGATATATATATAGCCTTTAGTCCTACTTCTATGTCCGGCCTGCTGACCTGTCCCGGTTTTTGTCTCTCAAAATCTGGTCACCCTAGCATTAGTTGCCCGAGTTTAGTGGATGAAGACATAGCCCAGGCTGTGCCCCCTGAATTCAAGCAACGCAGTATGATTTTTCAATCCTTTATGTCAGCTGCCAATGCAGACTATTTCATTGAGGATTGTTCTACTAGTCTCCTCTAGATGTCGCTGTAATCCAATGGATAACACAACAAATTCTCTGCACAAAGCCCAAGAAAACACTCACACACCTCAAGCGCGAATTGATCTCATTGATTTTATGATTTGATAAAGCGCGAACTGCAAAGTAAATCGCCTCTAGGCGTGCAGGAATCCATAGTAAAAGCTGAAACGCAACATTACAGGAATCTACGGCCATGACCCTTGCGCCATCGACAAGGAAGAGATGAGCTTCCAAAGGAGACAAAGGTTAGACTGAAGGCTGTTGCACGAACTCATACCCATACACTGGTCATTCCAGTCCCAGTGCTTAATTTGTGGGGGGGGAAAAGAATAATAAAATAAGTGGCAGGGCCCTCGTCAGGATTCCACTGCATATTGCATCACCGGATGCCCCTGCCAATGACAATACCAAAACAGCTACTAACCATCAAACTCTTCCCAAGTGTGACAATTCAGTCTCTTCCAGGTCCCAAAAAGTATAAAAATGGCTTGAGTGACAAGTATTCATTTTTAATATGTATTGAATTGATAAACAACTGTTGTGCTCATCTCTAAATCCGACAGCATTTGTAGAGCACAGCCCTGTCACCCCTTGGGGTATCTGGGTGCTGAGGGTGCTGTGTCTCCGTTGAAAAGCCAGGTCTTGAGCTTCTTTCAGAAGTCGGCCAGGGAGGGTGCTGTTCGGAGGTGGAGTGGCAGGCCGTTCCAGGTCTTGGCAGTGGTGTGGGAGAAGGAGCAGCCTCTGCTGTGGCGGCGATGAAAGTGGGGGGTCTGTGTGAGGACGAGAGAGGCAGAGCACAGGTTTCTTGAGGGCAGGTAGAAGTTCAGTCAGTGGTTGATGTAGGATGGCCCTTTGTTGTGTAGAGATTTGTATGCATGTGTTAGGTTATTGAACTGGCATCTCTTTTGGATGGGGAGCCAGTGGAGGTTTCTGAGGTGAGGCTTGATGCGAGTATGTTTGGGGAGGTCAAGGATAAGTCTGTCCATGGTGTTCTGCATGGTCTGGAGTCTTTTGAGGAGTTGGGTGTGGATTCCAGCGTAGAAGGCATTGCCGTAGTCGAGGTGGCTTGTGATGAGGCCTGCTTGACGGTCTTCCTGGTGTTGATTGGGATCCATCTGACAATTCTGCATAGCATGCAGAGAGTACGGAAGCAGGAGGAGGCAACTGCATTTCATGGTCAGTTGGTTGTCAAGGATGATGCTGAGGTTGCGTGCGGGATCTTCAGGTGTCGGGGTGGGTCCGAGTTCTGCTGGCCACCAGCTGTGGTCCCATGCGGGGATGTTATTCCCGAATATCAGAACTTCTGTTTTGTCAGAGTCGAGTTTGAGGCAGCTGTCTTTCATCCATTTGGCTACGTTTGTCATGGCGCTGCGGACGTTGGTTTTGTCATTGGTAGGGTCCTCGGTGAGTGAGAGGATTAGTTGAGTACTGTCAGCGCAGGAGATTATGTTGAGGCCATGGAATCTGACGATGCCTGCGAGGTGGGGTCATGTAGATGTTGAACAGGGTGGGGCTGAGGGATGATTCCTGGGGAACGTTGCATGTGATATCCTTGGGAGCAGAGGTAATGGAAAGCAGATTGATGCTATGTGTGCGTCCTAAGAGGAAAGAAGTGATCCACTTGAGGGCTTTTTGCTGTATTCAGGCATTGTGGAGTCTGTTGATGTGGGTGCGGTGGGAGACGGTGTCGAATGCAGCTGAGAGGTTGAGGAGGATAAGGGCCTCAGTTTCGCAGCGGTCGAGGAGAGATCTGATGTCATCTGTGGCAGCGATCAGTGGGGTCTCAGTGCTGTGGTTGGCGCAGAATCCCGATTGTGAGCCATCGAGTAGGTGGATAGGGGAGCAGGGAGATCGGCCAGTAATTTTTGAGGTCTCTGGGGTCAGCTGAGGGCTTCTTTAGGAGGGGTCTGACCTCTGCGTGTTCCATCCATCCGGAAAGGTGGCTGTGGAGATGGAGGTGTTGAGGATGCTGGTGAGCTCTATGCTGATTGGGTTGGCTCAGAGTTTGAAGAGATGCTGGGGGCAGGGGTTGGTGGGTGCCCTGGAGTGGATGGACGCCAAGATGGTTGAGGTGGTCTGTGCGGTGAGTGGAGACCAGTTGGTTATGGTTCAGCTAGTATTTGCTGGTTGTTTGAGGCCGGGGTGGTGGGTTGGGGGTCGAAGTTGTTGTAGATAGTGGCTATCTTGCTGTGGAAGTAGTCTGAGAGGGTGTTGCAGAGTTCTTGGGAGGGGTGGATGAAGTTCTCTGTGACTGTTGGGTTGGTGAATTCCGTGTCAATTTTGAATAGTTCTTTCGAGTGGTTGGCCGCGGTGTCAATGGGGTTGGTGATGGGTGCTCTCTTGGCTTCCTTGATGCACCAGTGGTAGTCGCTGAGGGCTGTTTTGTGGGTGGCTCTGTCGAGGGGTCCTTAGAGACACACCATAGTTTCTCGAGTAAGTAACAGTTGCGTTTGGTGGTTCTAAGCTCTGGGGTGTACCAGCTGGCATGTTTTGGGGCTTTGTTAGTTTTAGCTGGTTTCAGCGAGCGACTGTGTCGGTGCATGTGTTGATCCAGGCAGTGAAGTTCTGGACGGCCTGTTCGAGATCTGCTGAGGTTTCGGGTTCTGTGGTGCTGAGGGCCTGAGTCCATTGAGTCTCGGTAATTTTGCCACAGCTGCGGTGGGTGGTGTTGTGGTGCTTGGCGGTGGTATGCTAAGCTCTGCCGTAGATAGTAAAGTAGGCGAAGGTGTTGTCGGTCCAGGGGGACTCTCTGACATTGGTGAATCTAATTCTGTCACTGGAGTTAAAAATGGCTTTGAGTGTGTGTCCGACTTTGTGCATGGGTTCGGTGGCTAGTTGGGTGAAGCCAATGTTGTTGAGGTTCTCAAGTGTATTGTGCTCATTTTGAATCAATGGTTTGGCTCCATTTAGGTACAGGACGTTTCCCAGTGCTTGCATGGCTCTTATCTCAATTGAATGTGAATGTGGGTGTCCTTGTGTGTGTTAATATTACCTTATTTTTCATTTCAATGCCTCCTCAGAGGTAGTAGGTGCTGTATGAATGCAATTTCAACATGCGTTATTGTGAAAGTTTACTTGGTGTTGCTCCAACATGTGTACCATTAAGTGCTTCCAGACATTAAGTAGCAGGAGTACGAGAACATCCCTTGGGCATTTCACTGATGGACAAGTCACATGGGTCACTCCACTGACCCAATACCAAGTTGTAGTCTTTGAGCAATGGTCAAAGAGTGGATCAGTTCTAAGGCAGTTTTAGACAGCCAGGTCTTTTAAATCTTTTCACCAGTGCCCCATAATCCATGCATAAATGCTTTCATGAACAACATTAGGTAGATCTTCAGCTGTTCTGCTGATGCACCTTAATCTTGGTCTACAGTACTGCTTGCTATTTTGGTAATGTGCCCCACAAACAAGTCTGACGATGCACCCCAGGTATCATCTCTTGCCCGTGCTTTTTGAGTGCTAGTTCATACATACAGCTCTGCTGAGGCCCCTCAATCCTGGCTTGCAGTGCTCTACTGTTATTGTACCTGGCCCACACCCAGCTCCGTCAATGCATTTAATTCCTGACAGTCTACACAGGCCTACCTGCTCTACAAACGCACGTTATCCTTGACTGGTAGCATCCTCTGCTATTCCTGAACATGGGCCGACAAACTGATCTTCCAAGGCACCTCCATTCCCAGCTGTAGCCCCTTGCCCAGGTCTGTTATTGGGGTCTAAAACAACTCTACAATGCCCTTCAGTTATGACTGCTGCAATTACTGCTCAATTTAAGGGCCTGGTCTGTTGGAGGTATGCTTGCCCTGTGCTGACCATGCTGTGCCTGGCGTGTGTATGTAAGTCTATGCGTGTGATGCGTTCACTGGTGCTGTCCGTTCTGTACCTCTTCTTTTTGAGAAGGACACTTTTTGCGCTCATGCTCTGCCTCTTGTGAATGTGTGTAAAGATCACCTGCCCATGCTGTACCTATTTTGTGTGTGTCAGGGAATCTTGTGCTGCTGCTCATTCCGCACCGCTTCCAAGTGTGGCTAAAGCTTCAACTGCTACTGGCTATGCTGAAGCTGTTGTATTTGATATAGAAACGGGCACTGCTTCTGCATACTTGCCAACTAACAAATTAATGCCGGTGTGTGAGGAGGGAGTGGGCACTCCTGCCGAGAGCTACGTAAGACGCACTCTGCCCCTCACCAAACCACCCCATAACCCCCCAAAAAAAATAATAACAAAGGGTCATTGAGGCTGAAGCTGATGTCCAGCTGTGTTTTCACTCTCCTTAATGGACATCGAGTGGTTACTGCCTTCGAAAATGGGCTGAAAATCTGCGGTCTAAAGTGGCTTTCAGCTCGCCTTCCCTGCCACCGTGTGATTTCGGCTCCTCACCAGGTGACCGTGTGAAGGGAGCCGAAATCGTGTGACACACAGTGGCACCATGTGAGTTGTCAGGTCTGCTTCTGGCTTGCTGTCCCTGTTCTGGTTGTGTGAACAAGGATTGAACTGCTACTGCTGCCTTTTAGGTGTTCTGTATGTGAAGAACTCTTGGACTGCTGCTTGCTGTGCTGTAGCTGTTTCTTGCATGTTGTGGACTCATGAATTGCTGCTGGCCTTACTTTACCTGTTGTGTGAGAATTGTGCACCGTTGCCTATGCTGTTCTTTGAGAGAGAAGTTTGCAATGCCATGCATGTGTAGCTTGAATGTGTGACACAATATATGCTGTAACTTAGGGCCCTTGCACCGCTGCTTTTCACACGCTTGCTCTTCTGCGTGGAAGGGATGCTTGCACTGCTGCTGTCTGTGCTGTACTGCTGCTGTCTGTGGTGCAGTTGTTGCGTCTAGGGAGTTGTGCTCTACTGATACATGTACTGTGCCTGTTCTGAAAGAGAGGGAATCTTGTCTCTAGTTCTGGTGCCACGAGTGCTCTTATTGTTGTGTATGTATGAGGGAAGCTTGGACTGCTGCCTCCACTGCTGTGTCATTTCTCTTTTTGGTTAGGCTTCCAATGCGGCTGTCCTCTCTTTGCTGTGTTTATTTGCGTGTGTGAGGGAAGCTTGCACTGCTGCTGTCTGTGCTGTACTGCTGCTGTCTGTGGTGCAGTTGTTGCGTCTAGGGAGTTGTGCTCTACTGATACATGTACTGTGCCTGTTCTGAAAGAGAGGGAATCTTGTCTCTTGTTCTGGTGCCACGAGTGCTCTTATTGTTGTGTATGTATGAGGGAAGCTTGGACTGCTGCCTCCACTGCTGTCATTTCTCTTTTTGGTTAGGCTTCCAATGCGGCTGTCCTCTCTTTGCTGTGTTTATTTGTGTGTGTGAGGGAAGCTTGCACTGCTTCAACAATCACTGTTTCAGATATGTATTGTATTGTAATTGCATTTATATAGCGCTTACTACCCCTGACGAGGCGTCAAAGCACTTTTTCGGCGAGTAACACGCTACTCCGGAACCCATAAAGGATTAGTGTTGAATTAGTATAGTGAAATATGAAAGTGATTTAAGTGGTGGATAGGTTAGTCAATTATTTGGATTCAGAAGGATAGCAGAAGGATAGAAGAGGAAAAAAGGCTTGTATTTATATAGCGCTTGTTACCGCTGATGGGGTGTTGAAGCGCTTTTTTTTGGCGAGTAGCACGCTACTCCGGAAACCCATAAAGGATTAGTGGTGAATTAGTATAGTGAAATATGGAAGTAATTTGAGTGGTGGACATTAGTCAGTTATTTGGAGTGAGAAGGATAGCGGAGGGATAGAAGAGGGAAAAAGGTTTGCATTTATATAGCGCTTGATACCCCTGATGGGGTGTTGAAGCGCTTTTTTGGCGAGTAGCACGCTACTCCGGAACCCATAAAGGATTAGTGTTGAAAATTAGTATAGTGAAGTATGAAAGTAATTTGAGTGGTGGATATTCAGTTATTTGGATAGAGAAGGGTAGCGGCGGAATAGAAGAGGGAAAAGAGGTTTGCATTTATATAGCGCTTGCTACCCCTGATGGGGTTTTGAAGCGCTTTTTTGGTGAGTAGCACGCTACTCCGGAACCCATAAGGATTACTGTTGAATTAGTATAGTGAAATATGAAAGTAATTTGAGTGGTGGATATATTAGTCAGTTATTTGGATTGAGAAGGGTTGGGGAGGGATAGAAAAGGGAAAAAGGTTTGCATTTATATAGCGCTTGTTACCCCTGATGGGGTGTTGAAGCGCTTTATTGGCAAGTAGCACGCTACTCCGGAACCCATAAAGGATTAGTGTTGAAAATTAGTATAGTGAAATATGAAAGTAATTTGAGTGGTGGATATGTTTTTCAGTTATTTGGATAGAGAAGGGTAGCGGAGGGATAGAAGAGGGAAAAAGGTTTGCATTTATATAGTGCTTGCTACCTCTGATGAGGTGTTGAAGCGCTTTTTTGGCAAGTAGCATGCTACTCTGGAACCCATAAAGGATTAGTGGTGAATTAGTATAGTGAAATATGAAATTCGAGAAGTGAACATGTTAGTCTGTTATTTTGATTGAAAATGATAGTGGAGGGATAGAAGAGTGAAGGATTTAGACTTTTTTTTTTTTTGGAGGTCATAGCAGTAGGAAGAGGCTTTGGGATGAGTAAAAAGGGATGTGGAGGGAAGAGTTTAGAAAGGCTTGTTTTGGGGGATTGGTATAGTAAAAGAGGTGTCAGATGATGCAAGGAGGGGTAAAGTATGGGAGAGCCTAGAAAGGGTTATTTTGGGGATCATAGTAGTGGTATGGGGTTTGGGATAAATGAGAGAGTGGATGTAGAGGATATATTGATAGAGGTATAGGGTGAGAAATAGGGTAGTGCATTGCAAAGAGTAGTAGAAAGAAGTTTGAGATGAGTCAGAAAGTTGGGGTAGAAGATATATTGAGAGAAGTATAGGGTGAGAAATAGGATAGTGCATTGGATATGCTGAATTGGAAGAAAGTGATAAATATATAGATCCATAAGTACATGAAAAGTATATAGATGCATAAAGGAGGTAGGTATATGTAGATTAAAGATATTGATAGAGGTATAGGATGAGAAATAGGGTAGTGCATTGGATATGCTTTTTTAGGAGAAAAGTAATAAATATATAGATCCAAGTACATGGAAGGTATATAGATGCATAAAGGAAGTAAAAAGAATCATTAGATAAACTCTGGTTTTCAAGTGTTATTGTACTTTAAAAATGTATTTGTATTTATTTTTTAACAACATAATTATTCTACATGTTTATACAAAGCAATACACAAAGAATGGTACATATCTATAGTAAAAATAAATGCTTTTATACAGAGGGATATGCTGTAAATTTCTGTTTGCGTATGGTGCTTATATGTGTGTGTGTGTTCTTCCATGCGATCTCTGGTGTGCCTGTTTTTAATATGACAGGATATTTTACTGCTGCTGTGACTGTTTGGCGAGTGAGGAAATCTTGCTCTGCCCAGGCTCTTAATGTTGTGGTTTTGAGGGTACCTTGTACTGCTGCTTCCTCTGCTATGACAGTTCTCCGTGTGGTTGGCATGCTTGCACTGCTGTGTTTGAAGGAAGCTTGGGTGCTGCTGCTCTGACTGCATCAGTTATGTGTACTTTGGTGTATATGAAGCAGTCTTTGGTGCTTCAATGTCCAATTGTGTGCCTGTTTTGCACATGTGATGGGAGCTTTTACTGCTCCTGTGCTTTCTGTGCTATAAACAATCCCATTACCAAGCCCTTCTGTGTTGCAGGAAGTGGTCCTCTTGGAAGCACGCTGGCTGCAGATCAAACAGCGAACACTGGGTGGCGCAGTTGCTTTCACTATGGCGACAAGTTGTTTTCGAAAGCTTTTAGCAGGATTGTAGCAATGAAAAAAGTGAAACTTGCAGATTGTTGCTCTTATGCTAACTTCCCCAGGGGAGCCCCCTAAGATAACAAGCTCTTCCTTCCTTAACCCATCACTTGCCCATTGCTCTAAAGCTCAGCAAATAATACACTAAAAGAGTACATAATGGTGGGTCAGCGGCCAGTAAATGACACCCAGCTGCCCTCTGACCTCTGTTGGGCTGAAAGAGGTACCTCTTATAATTTGAGGGTCTGGGCCCTCATTATTATTTCATGTGCCCAGGGTCTTCCGTGGCTTCCCGGAGCTGTCAGGATGCACAGTAATAGATGATTTGTATTGTTTTAATGTAGTGCTTTCTCTCTCATTTGCACCCGTTAAATAACATAAGTTAATTCTAGGCATGTCAATGGGATTCCTTATGTCGAACTCAAAAGAAATCAGAGGCTGAGTCGGCTCTGCTTAAACCATGACCATGAAACTGCCAATAGATCCATGCAGAGGCGCATTCATTTTCGGAGCTCTTTCCGATGTATTTAAACATAATTCCTTTGTTTTGTTTTTTAACATTATTTTTATTTAAACTGCTTTTGGGGTTTTGTCCTGTCTCGGAAAGCTCTCTGCATTCCATTGAACCCCAATAGTTATGTCCATACCAAGCGGTGCCACATGGGGGTTTTGGGGGGGGCAGCCAACCATAGGGAAGCGGAGCAGTCGACTGCTTGGGGTTTAGGCGGGTTTTGGGCTACTTGGTAGCCCAAGGGCTATAGATAGAGATATATAGATCAAGGTCACGGCGGTGACCGAAACGTGTCATGGCGAGCTGGAGCGGAAAAGTGGAATAAACTGATTTTGCACATAATTGGAGTCCGTACCCTTTCTTCGATCTAAGTGTGGATTGTCTGGGGACACGTTTGTTGGATATATATATATATATCCATCCAAGTTCCTGTCCTTCTGATTGCAACCCAGAGGGAAACACCACAGGTACGGACCACCAAACGTATTTCAAAAAGCTTCCGAAGACGCGGGTTCACAGTTCCATATCTTTATTCGACATACACCCAAGTGGTAAAGACAAGTGTCTGCCCCAGACGCGTTTCGATCGCCACAGCGATCTTGATCACCTGACGCCCTGGTGACGGGCCACCACATTTGAACTCTGTGCAACCAATCAGTTTAGGGGATTGGTAAATCAGTGCAAAGTAAACATAGAAAATATATTTGACACAGAGCAAATTGTTAAAAGAAAGCCTTTTTCCACATCGTTGTCGTTTGTGGCACATGTGTAGCCAATGTCATATTTAGTAATGCAAATACTTCAATTCATGATCTGGATAACAATTTAAATAATAAGTTCTCTTTTTCTTCCCTCGCTATTATCAATTGAGTGATAGGCAGTTCCCTACAGGCTAATATATATAACATAGGATAAACAAATAATGGCTAAAATCATGGCAAGTGCCTAATCAGTATTGCCAAAATAGTATCACAGTTGGTCTATTACAAATATCATATAAAACCCATCATTGATTAAAAAAGTTCCTCATTTTCTAAAAAAATTATTAAATACTAGAAATGACATGTATAATATCAAGTGTGCATTTAGTAAAAAAAATACCGAATCATAAAATGGCTTCATATGGATAAAATATATATATATATCTATCCTCCAAAGTTGCCCCACAGCTCAAGGACGCCACTCCTGCGGAAGAGATTGTTCAACAGAACTTTTTATTCAAAAAACTGCGCACCCTTTCTCAATTAATTTAACAGTCCCTGACACGTTTCGGTGACACTTCACCTTAATCATAGGCCGGGGCAAAAACAAACCATGGAGAACACACTGCAAACATTTTGTTCCATTAGCATACACTCTCCAGTGAATAGCATGCTGGGTGTTGCAGTGCCTATATTTCCCAGTTTTTTAAATAAAAAGTTCTGTTGAACTCTCTTCCACAGGAGTGGCGTCCTTGAGCTTTGGGGCAACTTTGGAGGATATATATATATGTATATGTATGTATATGTATGTATATGTATATGTATATGTATATATATATATATATATATATATATATATATATATATATATATATATATTTTATCCACATTAATCCTTTCAGATTATAGAAACCGCACTCACAAAATGTAACCTTCTCCAATTAATTTATTCTTCACAAAGTATCCAGTTAGAGGAACAACTGACGCGTTTCGTAAACACAGTTTATTTGATCACGGTTAACATATTACTTTTGAATCCTCCAATTAATTCACTTTTCCAACAACATGTGATCTCTGACATCATCATTTTCGATCAAACCCTCCATGTTGAATTATGGGATATGTAGTCAGTTGTTTAAACTAAAAGTGAGAACGTTTGTGATTATCCATGTTTTAATGTACCTATAAACCACCCTATTTGTGTACATTACTTTAACTAATCTTACAAAATTATTCTTCGTTTTTTTAATATATATTTATCATTTTTTATTTATTATTTCTTACGTGCCGTTATGTGTATTTTTGTGACTGTCTACTATCTACTCAGCTAAACCTCCTTAGTTGTGGAGCAATTTGCTTGCTCGCATGTACTTTTACCGCTACTTCATAAGGGAATGATTTTATTGTATTTTATATCACCAAGGATTGTATCCTATGTTTGCGAGTCTTAATGTATAACTTCCGCCCCCCAGTGGGCCTTCATATTTTTTCTGACTATTTCCCTTTGGGCAGTTTCTATGATATTTTCTGACAAGATGGTTTTTATACGGGGTACACGGCCCGTGCATCGATAATCATTATTTTAAACAAGGAGTTGTTTACCCCTGTTTGCCCTAGGCCATATATTTTGTCACACTACTTTATTAGAGCCCCCCAGTGGGCCTATATCATTTGTTCATTTTTTACATATATGTATCTCTATTTGGTGATTTAATTCCCTTATTTAAGTGGGGCAATTATTCCTAGAAGGACGATATTTATGAGAATCTGTTAATGTGTGGTGTTTCTTCACAATTATTATTTTTCAAACATTCTCACATTATTTATGTTCTTATTACAGTTCTTTTCCATCCATCAACTACAAAACTCAAAACCAGTTCATCTCCTTAAAGATGGACATGTAAGTCCTCACTTTGATTCAGTCCATATGGCATCAGTGTTCTGAAGTTCAGAATCTGTCTTGATTCTCTTCTTCTTAACTTTTTACCCGATCCCCTCCTCTTACATGTAGTGGGATCGATTCCAAAGCATAAAAAGTTCATTGTTTCCAATCTCCTTTGTGCTCCACTTCCATGTGTTTGGCGATGGCATTGCTGCGATCTTTATTTATCGTCGCACGGACGTGTTCTAATATTCTCTTCTTTAACTCACATATCGTACTGCCAATGTACAATAACGGGCAAGGATATTCCACGACATATACAACGAATTGGCTCTTGCATGTTATTAGATCTCTGATCTGCCACATGGTGTTGTCTGGAAGTTTAACCTCTGTTTTATTCCGTGCGATTTGGCAAACTTTACAGTTGTAACATTTTAAGAAGCCTTTCGTTTTTAGCCATTGTATCCCTTTTGATTTCCCACTTCCTTGGTGGTGACTGTGAATTAATTTGTCTTTTAGATTTTTTGCCCGGCGAAATGTGATATTTGGATGGGTACCCATGATTTTTCCCACTGTTAGATCTAATTGCAGTAGTTTCCAATTCTTTCGTATGATCTTCACAATTTGTTTGGATTCATTTGAAAAATCTAGGATCAATCTTACTGGTTCCTTTTTGGCTTGCGAGCTTTCTATGGGTTTCCTTTTTATTGTATCTTCTCTTGATGTCTGATCTGCTCTTCTCCAGCTTTTTTCCACTATATGGGATTTATATCCTCGTTGTTTAAATCTTCTGGCAGTGTTCATACTCTGTTTTTCCCATTCTGTATTTTCCGAGCAGATCCGCCGGATCCTAAGGAACTCTCCATAGGGTATGTTGTCAATTACTGTTGCTTTGTGGAAGCTTTCGGCATGTAATGTTGCATTGGTCGATGTTACTTTACGATGTAAAGTTGTATGCAATTTATTATCATGGACATAGATCTCGGTGTCCAGAAATATGACTCTTTCTTTACTTATGGTATAATAAAGAAGTGTGACAAAATATATGGCCTAGGGCAAACAGGGGTAAACAACTCCTTGTTTAAAATAATGATTATCGATGCACGGGCCGTGTACCCCGTATAAAAACCATCTTGTCAGAAAATATAATAGTGGAGCACAAAGGAGATTGGAAACAATGAACTTTTTATGCTTTGGAATCGATCCCACTACATGTAAGAGGAGGGGATCGGGTAAAAGTTAAGAAGAAGAGAATCAAGACAGATTCTGAACTTCAGAACACTGATGCCATATGGACTGAATCAAAGTGAGGACTTACATGTCCATCTTTAAGGAGATGAACTGGTTTTGAGTTTTGTAGTTGATGGATGGAAAAGAACTGTAATAAGAACATAAATAATGTGAGAATGTTTGAAAAATAATAATTGTGAAGAAACACCACACATTAACAGATTCTCATAAATATCGTCCTTCTAGGAATAATTGCCCCACTTAAATAAGGGAATTAAATCACCAAATAGAGATACATATGTGTAAAAAATGAACAAATGATATAGGCCCACTGGGGGGCTCTAATAAAGAAGTGTGACAAAATATATGGCCTAGGGCAAACAGGGGTAAACAACTCCTTGTTTAAAATAATGATTATCGATGCACGGGCCGTGTACCCCGTATAAAAACCATCTTGTCAGAAAATATAATAGAAACTGCCCAAAGGAAATAGTCAGAAAAAATATGAAGGCCCACTGGGGAGGAAGTTATACATTAAGACTCGCAAACATAGGATACAATCCTTGGTGATATAAAATACAATAAAATCATTCCCTTATGAAGTAGCGGTAAAAGTACATGCGAGCAAGCAAATTGCTCCACAACTAAGGAGGTTTAGCTGAGTAGATAGTAGACAGTCACAAAATACACATAACGGCACGTAAGAAATAATAAATAAAAAATGATAAATATATCTATATAAAAAAACGAAGAATAATTTTGTAAGATTAGTTAAAGTAATGTACACAAATAGGGTGGTTTATAGGTACATTAAAACATGGATAATCACAAACGTTCTCACTTTTAGTTTAAACAACTGACTACATATCCCATAATTCAACATGGAGGGTTTGATCGAAAATGATGATGTCAGAGATCACATGTTGTTGGAAAAGTGAATTAATTGGAGGATTCAAAAGTAATATGTTAACCGTGATCAAGTAAACTGTGTTTATGAAAGCGCGTCGGTTGTTCCTCTAACTGGATACTTTGTGAAGAATAAATTAATTGGAGAAGGTTACATTTTGTGAGTGCGGTTTCTATAATCTGAAAGGATTAATGTGGATAAATTAATACGGCGGGGCTCTGCCTTGAAACCTGCACCGGATCAAGAGCGCCAGGGGTCCGTACGAAATCGAGCCAGGAGGGAGTAATATATATATATACACACGCCCAGCCACTATTTTGTATAGTGACACGGTGGCTGGTACCTGGCAGTCAGCTTTGCTGCCCCCCTCCCGTCCCTGTCCTTAGGCTTGGGGTTTAGGTCCTTCTTTTGTTTTCCTTTCATTTTCAGGCGGGTGCGCTGTGGTTGAATACGAGTGTGTAGAGGGGAATGCTGTTAAGTTTCTAGCTTGAAGCAGGTGCATAGGCGGTTGGCAGAGAAGTTGCCATGGTTTACCGAAGTTTATTGTTGTTAGCGGCAGTTCAGGCTGAAAGGGAACGGGTGGGCAAGTTCACGCATGAACGAGTCAGGTAGTTTAAGGTTCTGTAGGAAGTTTAATGGGTTAAGAGGTTAATAGATGTAGGAAAGAGGGTGTGGATTTTAGAGGTCTCAGTTGCAGTTGACCAGCGCTAGAGCATATAGAATATTGATGTATTAAGTTGTTATGGAGGGATACCTTACGGATGGGGGTAGCTTAACATAGGCGAGTAACTTTGTATATTGAGGTTGTAGTTTTGTAAGGCGAAGGCCAAGGTTGTTTTCAGTGATGTGCACCTGTTTCAATAAAGCGGCCTTTTTCACACAAACCTGGTGTCAGTGGTCTATGCTGCTCCCCTCTTCCCCAATAGAGAGCAGCAGGCACTCTTGAATATGCTGTTGGGTTGACATTGAACAGTGACCGGTGTCAACGTGACTTAGCACCTAGTCTGCACTGATGTTGAGCGTGTACACGTACAGCATGCCTGTGCGTGACATTACCACCGAGATTGGAGCACGCACGGATTTTAAAAGGATGTATTAATGAGGATCTGCGTGTCTGGTTGGATGAGGGTCTGCGTGTCTGATTTGAGTGCAGGTGTTTGGGAGTTAGCTGAGCTTCTCCATTCTTATGCCGCACATACCTGCTCATCGAAGCATGTCTTTTCACACATGGCTGTCCGTCCGTGAACTTGAGTGTGTTGCCTCATGGGTCTACTTCTGAATGCAAATCTTTCTATTCTTGCTTGTGCCTACCATTGAATGTGTTTTTCTCTGCTGCTGCATAGGCCTGCTTCTGAATGGGAAACTTTCTGTTCCGGCGTGTGCTTACCCTTGCATGTATTTGTGTCAGTTACTGCGTGGGCCTGCTTCTGAATGTAACTGTTTATACTCCGTCACAAGTCTACCCATGCATATTATTGTCTTATTCTGTAGGTGCCTTTTTCTGAATATACCTCTTTGTGAACTTAATTGTTTCTATTCAAACGTGTGCCTGTTTCTCTAGGTGATTGCTCTTGCGTGTGAAAGTCTTTTATAATATCTATCCACCTTAGTATGCGATTGTGTATGTTACGGTGCAGGGCTCTTCCTGCATGTACCTCTCTCCGTTTGTAATTGTGTCTTCTGTGTCGTGTATCTTCTCTATTTATACCTAGTTGTGTCTTCTTCTGCATGCCTGACTCTGATTTAATCTGTTCCTACTTTTACCAGCTTCTTCCTGTCTGCCTCCGTGTCCTGTTGTTCCTGCTCTATCTGTGCCTCCTCTTGCATCCAACTATCACTGTGAGCTATAGTAATTCGTGTCGGTTTCTACATTAATTCTCCTTGTTACGGCTCATTTCCAACTTGGAAACTCAGCGTAGGAGGCATGTACAACACATAGTGAATAATTCACCCCAGCGTAATGGTTCTTTCCCGGTGTCAACTATCCCACACTAGTCCTTGAAACGAGGACCTAACTGGCTCTGTCATGATTATCTATTCGCTTGTGCCTGATTGTGAAATTCTGTGCCTATAGGTATTCCTGACTACGACTGCACCTGCCTATGGTTGTCTGTTGTATTTTGTCTTCTGTTTCTACTAGCTGCTGGTATACATGTGCTTTTTGCTTCTTGTACCGGTCTCTGAATGTTATTGTTTCGATGCTACAAGTGCCTGCTTTCTCATGTGCCTCCTGCTTGTATGTGTCCCTGCACTTGCCTGTCTATTCCATTGCCTACAACCTTTCTGCCTGCGATTATCTATTCAAACTTATGCTTGTTCCCCTACATGTCTGTCTGTGCATGTTGTGTGTTTACACCTTTGTGTGCCCACCACTTTGGGTAACTGTGGCTGTTATTACCTGTGTCTGCGTGGGCATGTGGCTGTTGTGTAGCTATGTCTATTCCTGCGTGTTTCCACCTGGAATTTCAAAGCACATTGGGCCAGACACATTAATAAAATTGTTAGATTTTCAATGCCACTTTGCATCGGATTTTCTGGGTTCTCTCTCAATGAGATATTTAGGCAATTGGTATAAATGGGTGCCTCTGAGAGCATGCAGGGCCAGTAACAGTTTTCAAACATAAAGACTTAATTCACCCCTTAAGAAAACCGACTTCCTCGTCTCTCCGTCTTTCTCTTTTTAGGTCGAGCCTGGGCAGCGCATGCACTGCTCTGCGAGGCATGCTGTATTCAAGTATGGACTTGAAGCCCCGCCCACTCTCCGCCCATATTTTTCATTGGCTTGTGTCATTGTCCCTTGTAAATGCTGGCTTCTGATTCGTTCATAGGCTTGTTAGTCCCTCCTTAGTACCACCTTGTCTTCATTTGTAACCTCCCATGAGGACTGGCCCTTTTACTTCTGTTGTTACACGGTATGTCTTATTTAGTCTGTAAGCACTATTTTTAGGTCTCGCCTATGCAGCGCGCATGCGCTGCATAGGAGGAGACCTCTTGAAATCGATTCGGTTTTTCTGCCAAAAACGTGCACGCATTGCATTGCTTTCAATGCAAATGCGTGCACGTCTAGCGATTCCCTTGCGGGAGCGAGCTTTGAAACCATCTGTTTGTAATTAACTTTCAAACAGATGGTGCTCCTGCTCGCTCCCGCAAGGGAAACGCTGTGTGTGGCTTTCCCCATCCAGAACTAGGGATGTGCTGCCACCTTGTGGCCGTTAACAGCAACATGCCAAAACCACAAGTGTCTGTGATAACCAGCCTGAATGAACTAATTAGCTCTTCCTTGTTTTCTTAGTCAGTATTTTGGCGTACAGCTCGTGTGACCTTACTGTTTACTTTTCACCCGGCCTGTGGTGAATTCGTTTTGGATGGTCTCGGGTTTGTGTTGTATGTGCGCGTGAAATTCATGCTGTTCCCCAAGCAAGCAATCGGAAATAAAAACCGAGGCGGTATCCTGCAGAAGTCAGACTCTGATATGTTTCCAGATGTATACTTGTATAGCCACTAACTGCTGAACCCTGAGGTCGATTCAACACTTTTTTTTTATTGGCCTTATTTTATTTTGAAATTACCCTGAAGACATGCACCAGCATTGATTGTTTTTTTTTCTGGTTGGCGCAGTGAGAACTTAAATTCTGAAAATCACCATTCACTCAGCCTTGTGTCTATTATGTGATTTTTTTATTTGTTTTTAAACTTCATTAATCCAAATTGATGCTTCTGAAGGTCTAGTTGCTGATGATGTGATGACAAAAAAAGGCTTGATCACGACAATGAAATGGCAGGCCTGCACAAACGCATACACAGAAAATGTACCATCATATAAACTTTAATATACATGGAATCCTAAATGTCAGAATTTGCTTTAATTGTTCGCTCTGTGAGCACCAGCACCCAGTCATTGGCCTACTTGCAAGGCGCACGTGCGTTCTTGGCATTCATTGTTGCATGCCAGTGACATGCAAGGAAGCAGTGATCAATGTATCCCCGAGTGTGAACAAATGCCTCGGCCCACCCCCAACCCCGCACCATTAAACTAACCCATCTGTTCTCCCAACACATCACTGATTAGAAGAGGGACTGGCCGCATTGTCCTGTGCAGGAAAGGGAAATAATGAACCCAGTCAGAAATGGCTCTCAACGCTAACGAGGCCTATGCGCGGCGTGTTTCCTCAGCCCTCCAGATTGACCTGGCATGAGAAGAGAAACACAGGAACCCCATTAAATCATACTGTAGTGCATTTATTCAGCTCTCCATACTCCCAGATGAGGCACATTTGAGAATGGGAAACAGGCCTCCCAGTAGATCTGCATGGATGGAAGAGAGTGAGGGTCTGTGGTGTGGTCTGTGTGGATAGTGCTTCAATTTCGTTGATGAAGACCACTGTTGTGCTCTTATCATGGGTTTCTCGTGACTCCTAAGTGGGTTTTGCAGCAAAAGGGCTGACTGCTAAGAGGCTGCCGAGGCTTAAAAAGGTGTAAGGTTGGAGGAAGATGTGTGAAGCCATTGAGGCCTATGTGGTAAGTGTTATGTTAAAGCAACTTGTAGACCATGCAAACACCACAGGTTTTTGGCTCTAGCCCCTCATGAGTGCAGAGAGGAGTTTAGATAGGACTCCTCTAAAGTATATGTCCTTGTCTGTTTCCTCTGCATCATTTTTTGAAGCAAAGTACTGGATAATAGTTTTGTCAATGTGCCTGCCTTTTAACCTGCTGTCATGAGTCTGCTGTTGATTGGCTTTCACTGAACTGGGCATTTCTATTTCTCTGTGGTAGTTAAGGGTGGCTATGTGGTGAAGTTCATCAGGGATCGTGTTCAATAGTGTGGCCGAGCGCACCGAAAAGCTACTGCCACTTATTCTGTTGGCTCATATTGTGTTGCCACGAACATGTAACTGCATTTATGCTTGGAGTTGAGCGAATGACTGACAGCTACACTTGAGGGTATGCCTTCCACCATTGGGTGATTTGTTCCAGTTTCTATTAGGTATGAGACTGAGTTCTGTCCATCGTGCTTTGTGATGGGAAGCAGTGGCATCAATCATGGTTATTTATAGGAGCCCATGGCTGATAAATATACACACTGGTTAAAGATGCCCTTCAAGGTGCTTTTTAAAAAGTATCTAATCCTCTTAAATGCTGTACAATTTGAATGGGGCTCTGTCTTAATGGTTGTCATATGTTTGTTGTGGTCAGGGCCCTGTACCAAAAGCTGCTCCAGTGTTTTCCAGGGACCCCTTCCCCCTCCGCCGCCGGTCCGACTCAATTGCCAGGGCCGGTTTGCGTTCCCAGTCCGGCCCTGGTTGTGGTGTGAGTTATTTAAAAAAGTATATGTATTTAACCAGTGATTGTTACGTTCGCTTTTTCCTCTATGCTGGAAATCATGAATAAGGTAATGCTGGGACTGAGATACCAGACTATCCACTGGCAGCCTGTTGGAAACTCATTTGATTCTTTCATTGCTCTTTTCTAGATTTGGCTTTATTCTGACCTTCAGCGGCGGGGTGGGGGTGTTTAACTCCAGTGTACAGGAGTAGCACCATCGATCACACACCATCTAAACTTCTCCTCTGACTTTATTCTGTAAAGCAAAAAGCAAGAAAAGAAGGATGGAATCCATCCATTCTAAGATACAGCTTTCTACCAAGGCTTAAAAATACTTACATTTACTACCATGAACTCCAAGCCAAAGAAGACACATGGTCAAAAACATGTGGCAGCTGTGTAAGGCAGATTGGAAGATGGCTTTGTATAAGACTGCTCCTGGAACTATAGAATAGCATACCAGATTTCTGTAGCCAAGTTTGAATTTACTAGTGTATTGTTGCACCATATACTGTTTTATGTAACTCTGAGCTGCTCCCACATTCCACGATGCATTAATCCGCAGGCCGATTAAGGACACCCAGGTATGCTGTAATTAACACGTCTGCCTCTCCTCAATTACAAAGACTGATTAACAAAGCATACATCATAATTCAGCATTACGCACAAATAATAGTTCAGACCAGATTGTTTGCATTGCCCATTGGCTCTCCTCAGCTGACCCGGGACACACACTGCATATGATGTGAGCCTAAAGATTGTTGGGAATGAGGAAAGTTTCTTCAGGGAAGTATTCTGCTTCCAAACCAGTGGGGAACAAGTTGTTTTCCATTCCTTACTGTTCCATCATATTTAGCCCACTGCCAATTATATTTGGATGTGGATCTTGGGAAAAAAAACTGGTCCAGGAACAGGGTCAGAAACAGTGGGAGTGAGCAGCTGGCGTTTCCCTACGTTTTGACTAGTGGGCATTGAATCTTGCTCAGCTCTTCAACATAGGGTATCAAGGTGCGGAAAAGTATCCTCATTGGATAGTAAAGAGGAATACCTGCTACAGTGAGCCATTGGATTAGATGGTACCGCAAAATTGCTTATGTTGTGAAACCTTAATGTATTTCACATCGGCAATGCCCCGGTTTGCCTTAAGCTGACTAGACACTTTACTATAGGGCCTACCTGGTGGAAACGTTAGTAAATAATAAAGTGATTTGAAGAAGAGAAAGTGTTTTGGCACACACATCTTAGATGTCAAGAGATAGTATGCCCTAGAGGCTAGCGATTTCAAGAACTCACTTCCGGTCGGAGACTGACCTTTTACCATTAGAATAAATGGGCAGATTAATTACATTTGTGTTTTACAACGATACAGAATTCTTACATGACTTGATTTCAGGAGCACAGTCCACCCTTACTGGAAACAAGTTTCTGAAAAACTAGATATCAAAACAAAAGAGCAAGGCCAGAGAAAGGGCTTGAAGGGTAATTGGCAAGAGAGAGGGAGATCTACAAGCTAAAATCCTAAACCTAATCCGTCTAGCAACTTTAATATTTTATAGAATGAAGTTCTATGCTGGAGAAATCATTCAAACAGATCTTGCAAAAGCAATCACGTTGATGTGATGGTCTTGTTCCACCACATCTAAAAAGCAGGTGCGGTCTAGGCTCTCTGGAAGATTACTTTTAATCTAGTGGAGTATGTTTGCTTGGACAGTACTCTGGGATCCAGGTTTCAGACTCTTGTGAGCGCCAACAAAACTAGATCACTTAAATGAGACCCACCATTATTTTGAGACATCTATAAGAACAGAAGCTCCACAGGCTTCGATGATCTTAATAACCTTCTCAGTTTTCTTTTAAAGCGCCTCTGTCTGTGCCGCTATGTTAGACAGGAGGCGTTCAACAGGGTATCAGACCCAGTAAGGAATACTTTAGGCATAGATGTTCTTCTCACCTACATGGGTAATCCAGATGGCAAGCATTGCTGATGTTTGTGGATTTAACATACTTGCGGTCCGCGTGGAATAACCACATTTATTAGAGATGCCCATATGAATGGGGGTTTGTGTGTACAATCCGCACTCACCATTATAAACGACATGACAACCTTTACAAATGAAAATAGAGTTTATTTAAAACAGGGGTCTCCAACCTTTTCTGCAGTATGAGCTACTTAAGTTCAATGAAAATCATCCCAAGCTACTAATATTATTTGGGCTTTAATCCTGACCACATCAGACAAGTATACATGAGTGGCAACCATGTGCAAGATTACTAGCAATGTGAGTGCACCAGGCACGGGTTCCCAGCAGCAATGTAAACAAGCATTGGCATAGCCAATAGGTCTCGCCTTTGGGACCTTATAAGTGTTTAGTTATCCAGCACAGTATCCTTGGTGCAACAACATCAAGTGTTGCATGGCTAAACACTTATAAGGTCCCAAAGGCGAGACCTATTGGCTATGCCAATGCTTGTTTTTAATGAGTTTCTCCTCCTGCAGGCACGACATGCTTTCCTGCAACATTCGCACCATGCGCTCTTTCTCTTTCCAAGCAGCCTGGGACAAAGGCGGCCGCTTCTTTGAAGAGAAATAGGTCTCGCATTTACAGGTTTGAGCAATTGGCATTGTAAATGACAATGCCTTTTATTTACGTGTTAATTATCAAAACAGATAAATAAAAGGCATTGTCATTTACAATGCCAATAGCTTAAACTCTCGCAAATGCAAGACCTATTGCATTCCAAATGCTTGTTCTCCCTCTGTCCCTTAATGCCCTCTCTTTTTGGCTGAGAAGTGCTGGTACTTGACCAATGAAAACAGCCGCCTACTAAGACACTTTTCTGTTCAAAGTGTGGCAACCCCAGCTGTGAAGTGGGGGCACAATTACATTATAATGGTAGTAGTCCCCTGGTAAGCAGTGGCATTTTATCATAAGTAAAGCAGCCCTCCTGAGTAGTGTCGGTACTCTCCCATTAAAAATAATCCATCCCCTCTTTAAAGTGCCTGTAATATCCCAGAAGCTATTCTGGTTTATTAAACGTGTGGTAGCTCTGATCAGAAATGTTACTGCAGTGTAATTACAGCTATTGAAATGTGTCTGGTATTTGCTGCTACTGTCTCGTCCATTGCACTGCAGCTGTGCTAAGACGTTTTAGTGATGCAGTAGTGCGGCGAATTCCCCTTGCTGCCCCATATAAAGTAAATCTGTCCTGTTTAGAAGTGCTGGTAATGGGTACTAGGTACAGATGTTTGCGACTAGTGCATTAACCTGCGGTCTGAGCGGTATCAGTAGCATGTAAGGCAAAGTCGACTTTTGGCTGACTCTGCCTCACCCTTTCGAGTACTGGAAGACAAAGGTCGAGATGCCAGAGACCTTGAAAAGAGCCATCATGAGAGTCGTTTCACTGGCGGTCCTACACAAGAATGCAAGCTATCCACACAACTCGCCACTGTGTACTTGTGTGCCACATCTGTTATAACACATCATGTCGGCTAGCTTCTAAATATTTGATTTTTTGGAGGTATAGAAACTCAGGCAGAGAGAGGTAAGTGATTTTCTCTAATATCCCACAGTGTGATCAAATGTGAAAGCCAGAATTGCAATCTAGGGGGTCTCATCTTAACCTTGCAAAATTGTATTCATGCCACACCACTATCCTCTTCACATACACAGTCCAACAAAAGCATACGTGCAGCACATCTTCGAACTCACACACATGGAGTTTTCAGCAGTGCTTAGTTTGTAAAATATTAAGTGCCTGGGCTCTGACCAGGAGGCCACTGCAGCTTGCACCACCCATCGCCCTTGTCATCGCTGCTAAAACAACTAGTAACCATCTCTCTCGCATGTAAATGCGACAGTTCAGATTATTCCAGGTCCCCAAAGCTAAAGGAATGGCTGGGGAGGCAGGTATTAGCAATTTTAATGTGTATTGTATTCCTAAACTACCGTTGCTCTGCTCATCTCTAAATTAGATGAGCAGCGCCACCATGTGGTGGACTGTTCTCAGTATGGTATTGACAATTAGGTGCCTGTGCCGAGCACCGGAAACCAATTAAGTGCCGGTGCTTAGCACCGTAAAGTTCCGGCTCAAATTAAGCACTGGTTTTCAGATTAAAACGGCTGTCTGCATTAATGACTGAGGAAATAAAGCCCGCTGTAGGCACAAATCTATTTATTTATTTTATTTTCTTGCTTGTGGTTGTGGGAAGCCGGGTTGTCTAGTGGCGTGGATTCTTATCTTGCAAAACCAGGCAAATAATGTTTCTGTAAGATAGTCTGATCTCCTATTAATTGCACAGGACTAAGACGGAAGGTGACTTCACACAATGTGTGTTATGGGTTAATAGTGCCAGCACAACCCGTGCATCAGGAAACTCCTCAGTAAAGCTCCCAAACAAATGTATGATTAAAATAAAGCTGAAATGACAAAAAGTGAATCAGTCACTGGAAAGTTAAAGCTTATAAAGTGACAATTCCATTCCACATGTCTTCTTCGTTCTGCATGGACAGTCAATGAGAGGATCTGCACAGTGCTTGCAAGTGCCCACTGTAGGGTTCCTCTCCCTCCAATCATGCACACTACTCCCAGCTCCAGTCTGCCTCTAGCTTCCAGCCAGGCACAGGAGACTGGAAAAGGGTGTGTTGCCTTGTGCAGGCAGGCCGTGGTCATAGCTTACAAACCTCTCGGAGATCCTGGGGGTTCCTGGCTTTTGTTATCACAGCAGACAGAGGGCCTGATTTAGATTTTGGCGGACGGGTTACCATCACAACGGTGACGGATATCCCATCCGCCGAAATATAAATCCTATAGGATATAATTGGATTTATATTTCAGCGGCTGGGATATCGGTCACTGTTGTGATGAGTAACCCGTCCGCCAAGATCTAAATCAGACCCAGAGTCTCTCTGGTCTTTCTGAGTCTGGCTAAATCAGTAAACATTACCCTACCCCCCCCCCCCCTCATGCTAAGCTATCAATACAGTTCTTGGTGTTGATTCTAAAGTAATTGCCTTCCTCTGAAGAGTCCTCTTTCCAGATACCAGTTCACAGGCAGTGTAAGTTAGCTTTACCACTCACTTTCCAGTTCCAAAAACAAATCTTCACCAAGTCCAGTGCCAGGCCAGTTACAACTGGTCTGCTTCACAGTAAAAGTCCATAGGTAGTCTTGGATGGCCCGAAAGAGCTAACTGGGGATCAGCCAACATTGGCCTTTTTGCTGAATAAAACACACAGGTCTTGGTTGGGGTGAGTCACACGCCTACTCACAGTTTAGCTGTCTTTGTTTCAGGGCCAGACAGGCCATTTATTCCACTGGGAATTTCTCTAGTGAGCTAGAGCCCTAGGAAGCCGTTTTTGATAGCCTAGTGCCACTCCTGGTGCCTCTGTCATTTTCTCCAGCTCTCAGATGTTAATTGCAGCAGGCAGTGGAAGACTTCAAGAGAGGGAGGGCGAGGGAGGGGCAAGGTAGAGAGAACAGCAGCGGCTCCTCCACTGTGGCAGAAGAGCGTCGCCCCCCCTGCCAGTACTTTAAAAAAAAAAAAAAAAAAAACGGGTTTAGAACCACTTTTATTATCGTTTTATTTAGCTTGTGCAGGGGCTTGGGGTAGGGCCAGGGTGATAATAGGCTGGAGGGGGAGAGGTGGGCTTTACCTTACACTGCGCATATGGTTTTTGGCCGGCCGTCTCAAGCCGGCCAAAAACCACATGCGCAGTTAATCTCTCTCCAACCCCAGCTACATTGCTGGGGTAGGAGAGAGCAGGCACAGACTCCCAGTTGTCCTGGAGCACACATCATCGGCCCTCAGGCCAATCCTGAAGCTGTTCTCATGCATGAGAGCAGCTTCAGGATTGGCTGCAGGGCAGGCTGGGAGCCTGTGCCTGCCTGTAGTGGTGGAGAGTAGCGGAAGAGCGTGACGCGATGCTGGAGGGCAGCAGGTAAGTTTTATTTTTTATTTTTTTGTCTCCGTCATCCCCCATTCCTCCCCCTCCCAGTGCCCCTCCCCACCCTGCCTCTTTTCCCCAATACGAGCCGCTCCTGAGAGAGAAGGTGATTAGAGAGGGAGGAGAGAGAGAAGCAGATAGAGGGAGAAGCAGACAGAGATAGTTGATGGATGGAGAAAGATTGTGTGAGGAGAAGACGGGAGTGGGGTTAGTTTGAGCATTTTTGTCAGGGCTGCTTTTGGTTCCCCAGTCTGGCCCTGCTCTGTCCGCTTCCAAGCCCTCCACCACGCAAACCTGCATGGGTCCCTCGGTCTTCTCAGCTTTCCATTGGCACTTTGCTCTATGGAACCTCACAGGTTTAGGTTCAGTGGCCAGACACAGTTACTTCAGCTGGACAGGGGCTTGTGTCCCAGACTCTCAAACAGGCAGCCAAAGTATGCCCGTCTCAAATCCACAGCATCTCTCTGGAATGCCATCCGATATAGCTCGGAGCAGAGGTAGGAGGGAATGGCCCTACTTTGACTCCCCATCCCCCAACCACCATTTACATAGTCTTTGACTTGTAGGTCGATTTATGCTGAGTGGTCAGTTTGATGCTTTCACAGGGTTACACTAGTAATGTTCAAGAACTGAACTGCTATTGTTTAGGCCACTGGCATTGATTTCCTCCCATTAAATGCCAACACTGATCTCACCTGTACTGGTTTGGTGACCTCTGACCTTAGGCTTCAATGGAGAACAGACTGAAAACATGAAGATCCCCATTCTCACCTCCCAGCCATGCTAATGCTATGATGGTTCACTGTAAAAGGGGGTCAATCAATCAATCAATCAGGTGTTTGTTAAGTGCGACTACTCACCCGTAAGGGTCTCAAGGCACTGGGGGAGGGGGTTAGCAGGTTCCAGTCCATCAAGGGGGGTCTGTCGAAGAGCCAGGTTTTGAGGTTTCTTGCGAAGATGGGGAACGATGTTGTCTGTCTGAGGTGGAGCGGAAGGGCGTTCCAGGCTCTGGCCGCGAGGAAGGAGAAGCCCCGCCCATTCATATTCCTCTCTCTCTGGCCACCCTAGGAAGGTGGGTGTTACCCCTCCTCCTCCTTAGGACTGCAGGCCCCTGTGAGTTTGTGTAAAGGGAATCAGACCTTCTGCTCCTCTGTCCTGCCAAGAACAGGCAGGTTGCGCACTTGTGACTGAGAAACTGAATTCAGCACCTTTATATGCACTGCCAGGCACTCACATGATTCTTACAATTTATTTTCATGTTTTAAAGGAAACACCTGCACTGAGAAACCACCAAGGGGTTTCTCAATGCACAGAGTAAAAATACCAGCTGTGTCTAGCAAAGAAAAAGGACGTGAAATAGCAGCTTTCCTACAGTGGTTTTATGTATTGCAAACATAGCCCAATGCCATCAGAGTGCTTAAAAAGACAACAGGTTCACACAACAGTTAGGAACAACAATTAAACAAACAATAAAAATAAGCCTTACAACAGACAAGATCTTAGTTAAAGGGTCTTATTCGGTGTATCAAGCCAAAGTGTCTATAAAAAAGAAGGATTTTGCGTTCCTTTTAAAGGTGGCGTGACGGGGTTGTGTGGAGGGCTGAAGGAAGAGCGTTCCAGATCCTTGTAGCGTTTCCAGAGAGAGGAATGATTCAGGCAGTGTTCTTGGTTGAAAGCGGGAGGCTCCAGGAGAAGGGATTCTGCATTTCTCGAACCCCGTTGAGCACTAGAGATTTTAATTTTTCCAGTCAGGTAGTTGGGAGAAGAGCCATGCAAGACTTTCTGCATGACGCAGACAGTTTTAAATTGACGTCTGTTCAATTGAGCTCACTTTAGTTGAGCTTCATTTGAGCTTCAGTTGGGAGTTATTGAAGGGTTAACAGGATGGGAATGATGAAGTGAGATTTCCTTTGGCCTGAAACAAAGCTAATCACTGTATGTAGAACTGGTCTAAGGAGAATGGGTAACAAGTGAGCCTTTAGTAGTTTAGAGAGAAGTGAGTTTCAATAGTTCAGTCTGGAGTGGACCAGTGCCTGTACCACAGATTTTAGGGCCTTCTCTGCAATGAACTGCCTGATGCCATGGAGAAGCCTTCGTTGGCACCCAGTGCCCTTGGTCATTGCTGAGATTAGCCTCTGAATTTTAAGTTGCCTGTCAAGGATAAAACCCATAGAATTTGCATTTCCTACAATTACTTTTTGCAATCCAGGGCAGAGAAGGATTCTGTCCACTCACGTACAGGAAGATTGGATTTCTCAAGAGAGATGGGTTGGCAGCCTCTTTTGAGTTCATGCCAGGGTGTTGGCGAGAAAGTGAATATCGTCTTGGGAAGAGATTTTCCAATATATCTGGGTATAATCAACATACAGGTGGTAGAGAATCCCAGAACTACTGAAAATCGTACCTTGTGTTTTTAGATACGTTAGAAAGTGTTGGTGATAGGATCGAGCCTTGTGAAACCCTTCTTGTAAGCTGGCTTTGTTGGAGCAGGTCCTTCCAGTTTCCACTACTTGTAAGCAGTTCATCAGATAAGAGGTGAATCAGTCTAGGACCACCCACTCAATGCCTATTCATTCTTTCAGGCTATTGATCAGGGCGTGGTGGCTGACTATAGCAAAGGCATCTGAGGGATCGAGAACTACAAGTAGACAGGAGTTGCCAGAGTGGAAGATGGAGGGTGAGTCATCAACAGTTTGGAACCAGACCTTCTCTGTGCTGTAACCCTGTCTGAAGCGTGATTGGAAGGTGTCTCGGAGATTGTTTGCTTAAATGTGATGGTTGGGAAGCTACACAGCTTTCTGTCACCTTTCCTAAGAATAGATGTATAGAGACAGGTCGGAAGTTGTTCAGGTAATTGTGATTCATTGGTCATTTTTTAAGGGAAGAGCGATTTGACTGGTCCGGAAAGTGTTTGTTGTTAAATCCAGGTGCATCTTCAGAGAGATGGTTTGGCATCTTAACCTCGGTATGGTACCCAAAAGCTCTGTTTCAGAGACTAGGTCCAAAAGTCACCAGAACCACTGTGTTTTGTTTGTTTGCATGAACTTGTCTAGATCATCTGAGTTTGAACAAAGAGATTGGCCGGTGGACTTGACCTTCTTGTCAAACACCACAAAGTATTCACACATGGCTTCAGGATCCTTGGACATGGTCTTAGGTGTAAGGTTTTTGACTGCTTAATCATTTCGACTAGGAATTTTGGTCGGTTTTTGGAGACCTGTAGGAGGTATTTTATGTAAGGGGACTTGGTTCTGAAAATATGGACTATGTAATTCCTTGTCGCATCTCTTGGACTTGATGGAGAGGATGATTGTCTCCATTCTTTCTCCAGGTTTCTCTGGTGCTTCCATCTATCATACATGTCTTTTGAGCACCAGAAGAGAGTAGGTTTAGTCACTCAGCTCTTTAGAGCTACAAATCCTTCAATCCAAGTTTCCGTGCAATTGTTATATTCATCCATAGTGACACTGATGTTGTGCTGAGGATCTAAGGAGTGAAGAATTGAGTTGCCTTGTTCCCAAAGGTATTGAGATTGGTGTTTTTTTGTATGCCTGAAGCAGATTTTATCCTTTTGTTGATTGACCTGAAATTTTGTGATGGATAAGGGTTATCGTGAAGCGGTTTGAAAGTGATCAGACCAATGAACCAAGAACAGAATCCTCAGCTGTGAGGAGAAGATCTGTGGATACGATCAAATGCAGAGTAGAGCCTTTGCAGTGCCTGGATTTCTGGCAATGCTGCAAGAGGTCCTTGTTGACGAGAAAGGAGGAGAAGGTGTTCACAGGTTTGCTATCCCTGTCATCTCCAAAGAAGTCCCTGAGGAAGATTCTGTTCTTGAAGATTAGTAAGATGCTATAAGCGCCATGCATTTTTCTCCAAATATGCTTTTTTAGCCCAGTGTCTGTAAATAACATTCCGTCTAAGATTAGGGGCATCGAGGGCAGATATTTCAAGGAACAGATACTTGAAGAGTCACACAGAGAAGCAGGAAGAAGTCTGCATTTTATTGAGTCATCTCTGAAAGAAGAGCCTGGGGACAGTGCAAGCTACTCTGCACTTTCACCGCTCCATCTCAGCTCCTGGATCCTCCCTCACAATAGAGTTGTATATAAATTAGGAAACAGGATCACATGGGTACATTAAAAAAGCTTGATGGGGGATCAGTTGAAAACATCATACAGGGGGATGTATGTAGACTTCATGATACACAGCAGTTTCTTGTTTTTGAGATGGCTCTATCAATGTCATGGTCTCATCTTTATAACAACGTCTTAAATTCATGTTTCACCTTATTACATGTCTGTGCAAGATATTATAATCTGTGTGGATCAGGACATACTGTACACTAAGCTACAATGTCGGGCAATATATATACAAACCACATCCCTTCAGGTCATGATTACAAGCAGCATGTATGCCCCCACAATAAACCCAAGGCCCATCTCATTAAAAATGAAGGAACTGGATTCATGCAAACCACATCCCTGCTGGTCAAGACTAAAAGTAGCATGTATTTCCGCATCATGCAACCACAGCTCTTCACACCAAAGCAAAAGGAGCTAGGTTCATAGACTGCATCCATCCAGAATATAATTAAAACCAGAATGTCCTTGCACCCAAAACATACCCATCCTTCACAATAAAGTTGAAAGAGCTGGGTTCATGTGAACCACATCCCTGCAGGTCAAGATTAATAAGAGCATGTCCATGCCCCGCAATACGACGACAGGCGTGCACATCAAAACTGGATGATCTTTGTTCATGCAAAGCATAACGCTTAAGATAAAAGCAAGATCTTCTGAGACCACGTTTCAGTGAACCAAGATGATAAGCGAGTACACCTCTCTCCCTTTCACTGCCTATTGCAACCTCGTAGGCTCAACTCAGATTTCAAAACTATCCTTGTGTGTTTTTGGTATGAGGCAGCATTTTATTAAAAAGATCTTGTGAGTATGGACTCATTTTTTCCTAAATGATTCAAGGAATCAGCAAGTTATTAAACGTAGTTTTTTCAAGATATTAATGACGTACTTTGATAATAATGTGATATTGTGCCTTGGCCCTTTTGTAATTAATGAGTGCATGTATATATATTTCCATATACATACAGACTGCAATGTTGTATATTTATGGACTGCTTCAAAAAAACATGTAGGTAAGGGAAGTAGTACAAAAGGAGAACTTTTTACATACTCTTACATGCCTTTGTGAATCGGCTCCCGAAACGTCCAACTCCCTATTGATAAAAGTGCAAAAAGAGTGCACAATTCTTTCTGTTTACAATAATTGTATATGAATATTCACATTTTATTTTACTATTACATATTTTATATATTTGTTATATATAAATGTATTTTCATTTTCAATTTGCACCGGCTCCCATTACACCTGTGGCCCGAGGGGGGTGTAGCGCCTGTGCTGGAGGAACAAGCCAGTAAGAAAATTCACGATCTCTGAGGTAATAATAAGACACTCACTCAGGGCGTAGCTTCCAAATGTCTTTATTGTGTGCACAACATGTTGACATGTTTCGGTCTTGCAGCCGTAATCACATACACATCTGTGTGATCAAGGCAGCAAGGCTGAAACGCGCCATCACGTTGATCATGTTTTGCACGCAATAAAGAAATGAGGATGCTGCACCCTGAGTGAGCGCCTTACTATTACCTCGGAGATCTTGAATTTTCTGTCTGGCTTGCTCCTCCAGCACAGGCGCTACACCCTGTATGGTTCTCCACAGCATTGGTGAGTATGAATTTACTTAAAGAAATTCAACTTGCGATCCATAGAAATTACTCCCCAGACTGACGGTTGTCTCCTATTGCCGTATAGGACAGCTGCTCCATCCCAAGTCCTGAGGAGACCTCTAAAGAGTAGAGGTCGAAACGCTTTGGTGGCATTTGGGCTAAGGAACGTGTACTATAAATCTTCAAAACCTTGATGGAAGGGCATGAAAACTGATTTACTGGGCACTAACACATCTTCCTGTCCATACCTTACCCTATTGTTTAGTACATTCAGAATGGGACTTTAAATGATGTTTGCAAATGCATTGTACCACGTGTAGGAACTGAATAACTTGGACTGGTGTCCTAAAGGATTGTTATGGTTGCAATTTAGGGATCATTTTTTATATGACACTATTGTCACTGGTTTTAATTGGGGAGCACTTATGGGAGAGAACTTTGGAATGAGCACATCATCTTTTAATTAAAGAGGGGGCACATACCCTCAAAATTGTCATTTATATTTCAAAAGAATTTATGTTGGAATGTTTTGCTCTATTCTATGGTTCTTATAAGTGAAGGATAAAGGATGAGATAATTGTATTTAATGTTGGCATCCAATTCATCTGAAGGGTCTGACTGAATCTCAAAGTCTGTACCGATTTGAATAATCATTCAAGTGGGCGAGGCATCTTTTTATCTCTGCGGCCCAGACTTGCCAGGGCTTTATATGGGCCTAACCCCATTTCATGATTGTTTGTACTCCCATTGATAGGCGGACACGCGGAAGTGTACCCCAATTTCATTGGTATCATGCGAGCTCACAGTAAATGTGCCAAACTCTCATTGGTATCAGGCGAGCACACAGGAAGTGTGCCATACTCCCAGGCAAGCCCACAGGAAGTGTGCCATCATCACATTGATATCAGGTGGCCACACTTGAAGCGTGCCCCACTTTAAGTGGTATCAGGGCGGCGAAAAGACAGGAACAGCACAGAGCTCACCAGCCTAACAGATTAGGATCTGAGAGGGTGGCGGCAGGAAGCTAACAGGCTGCCGTGCCCTCCTGCAATGCACGCTGATGGCCCTTTTGTGCACTGGGCACCTATCTCTGGGCTCCAGGCTCTGGTTCACGAGTATAATTGTCCCTCCCCAAGCCACGGCCTGAACCCAAACTTCGGTGCATAGGTGAGCTCGAGCTGCACATGTTTACATATTTGGCCATATTTTTGCTTGCATGCCTGAGAGCAGGAAGTGATGCGCCCTCACTAGAATCAGGCGAGAGCACAGGAAGTGTTTTCTACTCACGAAGGTGTTGAAGGGCTGTTAAAGGAGGGCTCTAGTTTATTATGTTGGGCACGTGGTGGCACTGCGCAGCGGGCGTGCGGGGGGCGGGCACCGTGGCCTCTCATGCTCGCTGCAGCCTGGCACCTCCATTAAAATGTGGGCTTGTCAGCTGCGCTGGATAAAGTGTTCCATTGAAGAAGATAATTGAAAATCAAAAAGGACTTTGTTAATTTGATTAGGCAGAGGCGCTGTTGAATTGTTCTTCATCTAAAGAGATTTAATTTTGACATGCAATTAAATCCTTCTGTCACCCGTACGATGGTGGATTCACCCGCCAGGGCGGCAAACTTGGCAGAGGTGGGCGAGAGGATAGGGGGCGGGGTGACAGCAAGTGTCGGGGAGAGACAGGTAGACATAAATGGCATGAATATATTTATAGGGAAAGGAGGAAACCGCGGTGACAGCAGAACATGATAAAGCACAGTCCGACTGCAGAGCGGAGGTGTCAGGGGTGCCGGTGGCCTCTGGTAGGGCAGCGGGGCTTAGGAAGGCCTGTGTGGGAGAGAACGGAAGATCTGCGCATCCTCGGGCGCTCTGAGGGCTGCCAGGCCTGCCTCAGTGCTCCAGGGTGTGGCTGTTTCCATTCGAGGCAGGTGAAATTCTGGAAGAGCTGTCCATGGGTTAGGCTCAGGAAAGTTTGCCCTAGAACGGTTCCTTTCCTGCTTTCTTTAGTTATATATTCACACACCACTGAACAAATAAGCGTACCGATTGCACATGCCAGTCACTGTTCTTGACATATTTTTCTCAAAACCATCTCACGATTAGGTGTAATTTTCAATCTCCCACAAGATTTTTGTTCCAGACAACAGTGACCTCAGTTACCATGCCAGAACTTAAGAAGGCTATCCATAAACTAAGAAAGATTGGGCTGAAACATGTAGACATATCTAAAGTGACAAAAAGATGAGAGAGCCTAAGAACATGGTTACTATTATCTTGTCATCGGAGCTTAAATAAGAATTTTACATAATATATAGAACTGTCTATAGTAACTCTGTTTTTTATGTTCTGTGTTCAAATTCTTGGGAAACTATGCTTTGTTGTTGTGAACAGATACCCGTGCTACTCTGTTTTTGTATTTAAACAAAAAAAGATGTATTTGTATATAACCATGTGAGATTGGAAGTGTTGTGAAAGGATCTGACTGTGATACGGTGAGAGAGAGAGAGATCAATTGACCTCGGTTATTGTGAATAGGCCCCTGGTCGGTCCGCTATCTGCACATCCAGCTTCCTACGTTGCTGCTTGCAGGTCCCTATTGTTTATAAAAAAAAATATAAAAAAAAGGCCTGGCTTTCTCTGATGCTCCAAAAAGTGACTCCAGCCCTTAGGCCAGGTGGTGCTTGTGTAACCAGCCCCGCTACATTGAAGCTTGCGGGAGAGCGGGTCGCAGACATTGCTGTGAGATCCGCCTGGGCCCTTGAGGGCCCGCAGCTCGTTACCATGTGACAGCAGCTTCTCCCGCGTGCAGCTGAAGGCAGCAGCGGCCGCAGATCACTCAGCCCGGCGCACGCCGGGTGTTGTCAGCCGCTCTCCAGTGACCTCTCAGCCCGAGGAAGGGGAGGGGTCAGCAGACCTGGATGTGGTTTGGCTGATCTGGCGCAGCGGGGCAGCTGTGCCCAGACCCGATCAATAAGATGTCATTAGTAAATGCGATCAGTTATAGGCTGAGTTATGGCCTAGAAGTGTGCAAGGTGGCTGCACTTGTGGTGAAGTTTGCCATGATGACATGAAGACAACATTCTCCTTTTAACAACCCTTCCCCCCCCCCCTCCACTCCTGTTCGTATCTCGTCCTGTTCGGCTGTTCCCCACATCCCCTCAGTCCCTGTGTGCTAACCAAGGCTGTAATTACTTCAGAACATATAGTCGCACCGGGCCTGGAGGCCACTGCACCCATCTGTGCTGTGTTTTATTATCTATCCATGGGGCCCTTGCTGGCATTAGGGCCCACGGTGGCCTTGCAGCGCCGGCGGAACTCCCTATGCCCCCCCCCATGACTTCTTATCTGCAGTCCCGTCAGTGCACCCAGCCCCCACGGCTGCCCGCGCGCGCCTGCATTGGTGGCAGGGTCTGTCTGTGCTCTGACGTCGGGGTCTCTCTCTCCGCCAGCCTCGGGGCCTTGGCCACCGCCAGACCCGGGATCCTTTTTCAGGAATCCCCTGCACGTTGGCACGGAGCCTCTCTCTGCACCGCAGGGCGCTCCTGGGAGGATGGGAAAGCCCTGCCCATTTCCATGTCATTAACTCTCCTCTCATCCAGTAATTGCTTCGGCGCTCAGGGGAGCTGGCGATGTGTCTGTTTGTGAGGCAGAGAGCAGTCTGATGTCTTCAGGAGGGCTGGGGTGTGTGTGTGTGTGCGCGCGCACGCAGGGTGTGTGTGTGGGAGTAGTGTGTAGTAGGCAGTGTGTACACGGAGCTGGCCCTATATTTGTGCGGCAGAGAGTGAGAGCAGATTGGTGTGTTCAGGAGGAGGAGAGACTGTGTGCGCAAGCAGCGTATACATGGAGCTGGGGATATACTAGTGAGGCACAGGAAGCAGCCGGGGTATTCACAGAGAGGGTGTGCGCGTGTAAGACGTGTACATGATGTGTGAGAAGCCTGCAGGCAGTGTGACAAGGGAGCTGCCGCTATACCTATGAGGTAGAAAGACAGCAGTCTGGTGTGTCCAGGAAGGAGGCTGTGTGCACGCGCAGTACGTGAATGTGTGTGATTAGTGTTACAGGCATGGTGTACATGGAGCTGATGATATATTTGTGAGGCAGAGAAAGCAGTCTCGTGTGTTCACATGGGAGGGTGTACGCGTGCAAGACGTGTACATGTGTCACTAGTGTGCAGGCAGTATGTACATGGAGCTTTAGCAGGGAGTGTGTTTATGTGTGTGAGAGTAGTGTGCAGGCAGTGTGTATGGGTATCCGCGTGTGAGGCAACGAACAAGCCCAGTGTATGCAAATCAGGTTGGATTAAGTAGACGGGAATAGAGTACATACAGCTTTGTATGCACAACAGCAGAAAAACCGTGCGCAGAGTGGTAGAGGGCTAACTTCATACGTGTTTGAATTGTGCAGACTTTCAGAGACGTTTGTAGTGTGTGGACAGAATGTATGTACTACACGGACCCCAACACCACCCTTAGAGGCACCCTTGTCTACAGACCCCCTGGGCCCGACCCCAGTTCAGCGACTCCATCGCCGACTTCATCAGCACGCACGCCCTGACCTCTACCGACTACATCCTCCTCGGAGACCTGAACTTTCACCTGGAGAACAACGACAGCAACTCCACCACCCTGATCGACAGCCTCGCCAACCTCGGCCTGAGCCAGCTCGTCACAACACCGACCCACTGCGCCGGCCACACGCTTGACCCCATCTTCTCCTCAAGCTCCCACGTCTCCTTCAGCCACACCACGGAACTCCTCTGGACCGACCACCGCTGCATCCATTTCACCTTCCAGAAACCCACCACACACCACCGCACCCAACAGATCCCACGCCGCTGCTGGAGCAAAGTCACCGAAGACCAACTCCAGGCAACCCTCGCTCTCAGCCCTCCCTCCGACCCATCCAACACCGACGACGCTGCCTGCAACCTCAGACGATGGATGGACGACTGTGCCAACACCCTCGCCCCGCTGAAAAAGCTCACCTACAGCGACACCACCAAAAGAGCCAGCTGGTTCACCTCGGAACTCCTCAAGCGCACCTGCCGGAAACTAGAGAAGAAATGGCACAGCGATAAGACACCGGACAGCCACACAGCCCACAAAGACGCCATCCGTAACCACCACCACCACCTCATCAGGTCCGCCAAGAGAATCTCCTTCAAAGACCGCCTCGACAACAACGCACACAACAGCAAGGAGCTTTTCAACATCGTGAAGGAACTCTCCAACCCCAGCTCCAACACCAACGACATCCCGCCGTCGCAACCCCTGTGCGATTCCCTCGCCACCTTCTTTCACTGCAAGATCGCCGACATCCACGACAGCTTCGACACCCAGACAACCCCAACTAAGATCGACCCGCCACACACCATCGACCACGACCCCCTGCCAGCCTGGGCCAGCGTGAACATCGAGGACACCATCAAGACCATGAGCACAATACACTCCGGCTCCCCGTCAGACCCTTTCCCGCACCACATCTTCAACAAAGCCAGCAGCTCCATCGCACCCCACCTGTGCAACATCATCAACCTCTCCTTCGAGACCGCGACCTTCCCAGAGAGCTGGAAACACGCAGAGATCAACGCCCTACTCAAAAACCCAAGGCGGACCCGAGAGACCTCAAGAACTTCCGGCCCATCTCTCTGCTTCCGTTCCCAGCCAAGGTCATCGAGAAGATCGTCAACAAACAGCTAACCCGATACCTCGAAGAAAACAGCATCCTGGACCCATCCCAATCAGGGTTCCGCAGCAACCACAGCACTGAGACTGCCCTCATCGCCGCCACCGACGACATCAGGATCCTGCTGGACAATGGTGAGACCGCAGCCCTCATCCTGCTGGACCTCTCCGCCGCCTTCGACACTGTCTGCCATCGCACTCTACGCGCACGCCTCCACGACGCAGGGATCCAAGACAAGGCCCTGGAATGGACCATCTCCTTCCTCGACGGCAGAACCCAGAGAGTCCGCCTCCCACCCTTCCGATCCGAAGCCTCCGAGATCATCTGCGGCGTACCCCAGGGATCGTCCCGCAGCCCAACACTGTTCAACATCTACATGGCCCCACTCGCACGCATCGCCAGACAACACGACCTCAACATTATCTCCTACGCCGACGACACTCAACTGATCCTCTCCCTCACCAAGGACCCCCTCGCCGCCAAAGCCAAACTCCATGAAGGAATGAAGGCCGTCGCCGATTGGATGAAGATCAGCCGACTAAAGCTGAACACGGACAAAACGGAGGTCCTCATCCTCGGCTCCAACACCTCAGCCTGGGACGACTCCTGGTGGCCAACGACGCTGGGAGCAGCCCCGACACCCACCGACCACGCACGCAACCTGGGAGTCATCCTCGACTCAACGCTCTCCATGACCAAGCAAGTCAACGCAGTCTCCTCCTCCTGCTTCAACACCCTCCGCATGCTTCGCAAGATCTACAGGTGGATCCCGACAGACACAAGAAGAACAGTCACCCAGGCCCTCGTCAGTAGCAGACTGGACTATGGGAACGCCCTCTACGCGGGAGCCCCGGCCAAGCTCATCAAGCGACTGCAACGCATACAAAACGCCTCTGCACGACTGATCCTCGACGTACCACGCCACAGCCACATCACCCCCACTTGAGGAACCTGCACTGGCTCCCCGTCGACAGGAGGATCACCTTCAAACTCCTCACCCACGCACACAAGGCACTCCACAAAACTGGCCCAGCCTACCTCAACAGACGGCTCTTCTTCTACGTCCCCAACCGCCAGCTCCGCTCCGCCGACCTCTCCTCGCCACCGTCCCCCGCATTCGAAGAACAACCACCGGCGGCAGATCCTTCTCACACCTCGCCGCCAAGACCTGGAACACCCTTCCACTAAGCCTACGAAAGACCCAAGACCTGCTGACCTTCAGGAGGCTACTCAAGACCTGGCTGTTCGACCAGTAGCAGCATCCCCCCCCTTCCCTCTCCCCAGCGCCTTGAGACCCTCGCGGGTAAGTAGTGCGCTCTACAAATTCTGTGATTGATTGATTGATTGTGTGTGTGTATGCGTGTGCGCGCAACAGAAAGGAATCGAGCAGGGAGGAAGGCAGCAAATAACAATTCGCTTCTCATGTGCGGACTATTCAGTGGCCATCTGTAATAAGGGTGTGTGTGTGTGCGCGCAGATGAGTAAAAAGTGTGGGTTCAGTAAGGGAGAAAGCAAGCGTCACGCGTTGGAGATTCAAACTCGCCATAAATTCATGAAACACAAACTGTAAAATTTCATATCTAGAGGATATTTTAACCAGGGCTGGACTGGGACTGCAAACCAGCCCTGGCAATTAAGTCAAACTGGCCCCGGTGGGGAGGGGTGTCTGGTGGAAAACACTCCCGCTGCGGTTTTGTTACAGGGGGCCGATTTTGCAGCACTGCTGCAAAACTGGCCCCAGTAACAAAAACGGCCCCCACCAGTTCAAAACTGGCCCCACCCTTCCGCCCCACCGGGAAAAGGCCCGGTGCCCGCTACGGCAGGATCAGTTTGTATTTAAAACTTTAACAATTTTACAATTTAAATGCACAGACAAAATTCCTCACTGCACACCTTCTATTGTTAATGCCGAGTGCATGATCTGGGGTTCACTTGAATTGGTCCGTGTAATACTCCAAAAATAGAAATAGTAAAATGTGTTCGTACATGTGTGTTTAAACAATTCAGGGAGTGCATGTGGTGTGTTGCAGGGATTGCTGTCAGTTGTGTGTGGCTGCAGAGTGTAGTTATGTTCAAAAGGAAGACAGCAATAATTTGTGTGTTTTTGGAAGTGCGTATGTAGGCTACTCAGGGGGTATTTTTTGTTGTGTGGCCTGACTGGGTGGCCATTGTATCTGTGTGTGTGTGTGGGGGGGTGAGAGAGAATATGAGAGAGAGAGAGAGTGAGACACACAGAGAGAGTGAGAGAGAAATATTGATAGAGAATGAACATGCATGGGCTGAAGTTAGAGGGTCCCATTTCATATTGTTGTATTGGGCCTCCTACCTCTGCTTGGGACATTGAAACACATAGCTATAAGAGAAGGAATGGAAAAGCGGAAAGTTAATCCAGCTTCCCAGTAGAATCATATTCATATTCAGGATTGGTTTGTATGAATGTTTGTAACAGAACAACGTTTGTTTGTGAGAAACAAAACTATACAAAGACTTTGGGAAATATTGGGAGCTGTTTAGGTCCTGATTAAAGCCATGTGACCAGAAACTGGCAAAAAAGGTGGCTGAAACACCGTGACTGTAATAGCTGCTCGAGTAACAAAACCTCAAAAGCATCGCCCTTCGTTTTTAATCTTGCCACACGGACCTATATTACATTACAGATCTAGGGCTCCGCGTAGACAATTTTATCGTTTCAAGGTCCCTCCCAAATTAGTTCTCCCTCAAGGTTGTCAGCGTGCCCTGATACATTATGTATCTGAACAAGCTCTACGGTGAAGCATGGCACTGTACCAATGAGTGGGCGAGAGTTATTTTATACAAGTTAATGAAACCCCTTTCCAGATAGACTTTGGGAGTTTTCAGAGTGACACACCAGGGGGTCGACTCGCTCTTTTTAGGTCTCGGCCTGCACCAGCGCTTGCGCTGGTCTGGCCGAGAGTTTTAGTAAGCGGGTTTTGGAAGTGCAAACACTGGCTTTCGGCTGGCGACCAGCTTGAGTTCACAATGGCGTGCACGCGCAGCTGCCATCTGTTGTTTCCTATCTCTTCCTCATTTCCTCGTCATGGCTCATTAACTCTCTGGACTCTGATGTTTCAATCGCAGCAGCAGCTCACATTACCAACTGAGGGCCCTGGACTACAGTCACATGAAAAACAACAGCGATTAGCATTGAAATGCAAGCTTTTTTTTGTCTAGTTAGAAATATTGCTTCGGTGGGTTGATTTCACCTTATATCGCTATTTGTTTTATATTGGGAGTCACAGCCTAATTACCAGTATTTTTGTCTCTCACTCTTTTTTCTTTATATTTATTCGCGCAAAGCTATATTTAAGGTTACTTTTTCCGCGTCACTTCTTCACTCTATTTAAACTCCACACCCCCACTCTTATTGTCTCTCTCCTTCTCTCTCTCTCCCTCTCTAATTCTCTCTCTACTTAATTAACTCTCCCCTCTCTATCTTTTTTAGCCTTTCATTCTCTCACCCCTTTATCTGTTTCTCTTTCAAACTCCTTCATTCACTCTCTCTCCCCTTCTTTCTCTCTCTCTATCCCGCTCCACTCTTTATTCTATGTACACCCTTTCTCTCTCTTTCTCTCTCACCACCCTCTCTAATTGGGCATTATATCTTCACTCTATCTCTCACTCGGCAACACCACAGCATCACTCAGCGCAACCACAGCATCAATCAGAGCCAGCACAGCATCAATCAGAGCCAGCACAGCATCACTCAGCACCAACACATCTCTCAACGCCATCACAGCATCACTCAACGCCATCACAGCATCACTCAATGCCATCACAGCATCACTCAGTGCAACCACAGCATCACTCAGCACAACCACAGCATTACTCAGCACAACCACAGCATTACTCAGCGCCACAACAGCATCACTCAGCGCCACCACAACATCACTCAGCGCCACCACAACATCACTCCGCGCCACCACAACATCACTCAGCACCACCATAGCTTTACTCAGCGACACCACATCATCACTCAGGGCCAACACTGCATCACTCAGCACCACCACAGGATGACTCAGCACCACCACAGCATCGCTCAGCACCACCACAGCATCGCTCAGCGCCACCACAGCATCGCTCAGCGCCACCACAGCATCGCTCAGCGCCACCACAGCATCGCTCAGCACAACCACAGCATCACTCAGCGCCACCACAGCATCACTCAGCACCACCACAGCATCACTCAGCACCACCACAGCATCGCTCAGCACCACCACTGCATCGCTCAGCACCGCCACTGCATCGCTCAGCACCGCCACTGCATCGCTCACCACCACCACAGCATCGCTCAGCGCCGCCACAGCATCACTCAGCGCCGCCACAGCATCACTCAGCGCCGCCGCAGCATCACTCAGCGCCGCCACAGCATCACTCAGCGCCGCCACAGCATCACTCAGCGCCGCCGCAGCATCACTCAGCGCCGCCGCAGCATCACTCAGCGCCGCCGCAGCATCACTCAGCGCCGCCGCAGCATCACTCAGCCCCACCGCAGCATCACTCAGCACCACCGCAGCATCACTCAGCACCACAACAGTATCACTCAGCACCACAGCAGTATCACTCAGCAACACCTGAGTATCATTCAGCATCACCTCAGCATCGTCTCCGCAACAGTCACCACCACCACCACTACCACCTCAGCATCACTCAGCACCACCTCAGCCTGCTCTCGGAATCTGGCATCTGTTGATTCTCCCCTAGCGTCTGGCCGCTGCTAGTGTTATAATACAGGTACTAGTTCCCAACCTTCACCCTCCGATTGTTTATGCCCCCTCAAAAAAAAAAGCTTTAACAAACAACCATTGCAATAGGCAGAAACAAGTTGCCAGCATTGCAAGAACAAAAGAAAACTGAGGAAATTTTTATTGTAAATACTTTTTTAATATGGTCGTTCAGTTTTACATAATGCCTTCTTGGTCATATATAAAGTAACAAAAATGCTTCTGACACTTTTTTTATTATAACTTTTCAGCATGCCGCACAGCAGCCACACTTCTCTACAGCACAGCTTGAAGACATTGGCAAAGTCAATAGCTCTGGCTAAACACTTATAAGGCCCCAAAGGCGAGACCTATTGGCTATGCCAATGCTTGTTGATGATTAAAGCCCGCCTGCAGCTTCAAGCTCTCTTCATCACAGGGCGGAGCCCATCAGAGAGCCAAGACTCCTTATAAGTGGTGAAATGTGTGTCTGTAAAGCACATGCATTGTCCCGTTTTTGAATGGTTCTGGAATACATTTCACAGTGGGGTGTGCTACCATCAATGTTATGTCACCGAAATCACAGGGTTTGTGCAAAATGAAAGCCCTACATAAAGGACATATGTAGCAAATGAGCCATGTCCTTTCAGCAGGAACATGCTCGCGTTGTATTATGTGTTCAGTGGCGCATTTTGAAGCACATTGTCCCAAATATAAGAGTAAAGTATGGAGTTTTACGGTACTGCCACATACAGAGACCACATTCTCCATTGAAATGTCCTCTTGAAATGGACATTAAATTTGCATCAGGAATGCAAAGTTACTCCCAAATGATATGTCGCACAAAAGGTTGTGCATGGAAGTGCAGTTTCTGTGCATATGATCACACAAGTAAAAAGTGCATTGGTTGGTTTGATTCTATTAAAATCTTCATAGAAGGGGAAAAGAAGCTAGGAGCAAGTGTGCAGTTATCACAGGTTACAAATTTCAAGGCAACACAACAGTATTGATGCACAAGACAACGTGCATTATTCTAGATTGACAAACATGACCATGTTGTTTTTTTGTATATTTATCAGAACTCTTTATTTTGGTTTTAAGTTATTTTTTGGGGAGTTATTTATATTCAGTATCAAAACATTACTCAGAATTTATGATTAAAAATGTCAATACATAAAGCACAATGCAACACAATCATGTATCCATGAAAAAGATATGTATATATATATATATAGTACAATTGATATAGTACAAATGATATATAGTACAATTGATATAATCAAATAGTTTGTTTCATTGCATGTTATAAACAAGTAGGGAAATGCAAATAAGCTGTAAACAATGGGAAGGCTGGCGGTAGATGGAAGCTACGCGCGTTTCGGCTGAGGTGCCTTCTTCAGGGGACCGTCTCAACTTTCTCTATTCCTTTATCGATAGAGAGTTGCTAAGGTTGAAGCCACTGCTTCTTTTATTGGATATTCATTAAGGGTGCCTGTAATTTGTGTAAAAATCAAGTCTTCTAAGGGACAGGATCTTTTGTGTCTTCTGCACGTTTTTCTAAAAACGCTGTCAAATACCAGGTATTCAGAATCCTTGTTCCCTAAATCTATGCTTTAAGAATCCCATAAATAACTATACACTTGTTCCACACCGTATGGGAGTGACAACTGAGTACACCATTCCAAGAGTTCTCTATTCAGATGAGGCCATGATGGCTACCAATATTAAAATCTGATGCTGTTGTCGATCTAATACAATAAAATAGGGTGTGAATTTGAAACAGGGGTTTTGACTTAACGTGATGATGGTTGATGTAACATTCCAATCAAAGGGGAAACTAGGCCCATTGGGGCTCGATCTCTGTAAAGGATGTTTAGGTTGGGACGCTGATGATTTGCCACTTGAGAGCTCACATGAGCGTTATATTGTATCATCCCAATTGTACTGCAAATTAGGTTCCCTGAATATGGATTTTCATGTAATGTTCCAGTTATTTGTTGGTGCAATATGACAATGCCCCTTTGTTTCCAGATCTTCCCTGCACCATTAGGGAATTTCTCAAGCAGCCGACATTTATCACCATTATGTGTTATTTGTGAGACTGATTCTAAGTCCTTATTTTAATTTATTTACTTTTACATTTATACTTTCTTTGTTTGTCACAAGCAACAGAGATTCTTCTATGTCTATGCTGCTACTGTGTTGCCATGACAACCACTTTGTGTGGGAATGCAAATATGGACCTAAGACATTGGTGCCCATTGTGTGAGCAAGGCGCCTTGACAGTCGAAACGCGTCAGGGTCTCTTTGGTTAATAAACTTGGTGTTGGATATCCACGGTGTCGGCGCCTGTTTGTAGTGTGATAAACGGGACTGGAGAATATATATATATAAATATATATATATATATATATATATATATATATATATATATATATATATTTAAACAAAGTTTCTTCCGATTCTAGAAAGAAAGTGCAGGACACTCCAAGATGCTTAGTGCTCTTTAATGCAGTACAGAAAGCCTCCTACCGACGCGTTTCGCCTGTTACGGCTTGGTCACCGTATATATATTTATATATATATATAATTAATATTGTTGCGGTTGAAACAAATTTTACATGATGTATAGAAGTGAAGTTATTGATGTTTTTTAGTTTGACCACATGTCTGTATAAATCTCGATTTTAAACAAGAGGGATGTGATTTCTGTCACTCACTTTAGTTTTCCTCTCTGAGCCTGTGGGGAGTTGTGTGCAGAGGCCACAGTCAAGCTGACATGTAGTAGTATATTTCCACTGTTATAATTACGTTGCTTTTGATGAACTGTTCCCTGTTTTTGATGACTTGTAACATGTGTCAAGGTTCCTTACGCTACCTTCAGCTGTGATCACTAGTCTATTCATTTGGTGAAATTTTTTATTATTCAATGTGTCATATTTGTTCTAATATCTCCAGATGACATTAGCCTAGATGGTATTGAATACGTTTTTTAGAAATGGGATGGTGCTCAAGAGTTACGGTAATGATGTGCATTATTCTTGTGTTCTGATTTGCTAAGGACATGATACTTTTGCAGTTTCTCTAATTTACTATGCAAGAAATGTGTATAAGAACCCCTTGATTTGGGGGATGAGCCAGAGATTTTCCTGAGCTTTCTTATGCTGCAAGGGATGCTGTCCAATTTCCTATGATTTTGCGGCCCATTGAGACTTGGAATATTTTCTTATTTTTACATTCTCTATATAACTTTGCATCTGAGAGCCTTAATGGCATTGCCTCTGTACCGCTTTATTTTGATTTATTGTAACAAAACTCTTTAACTTCTTATTCATCTAGAACTCAATTATTGAGTGGATCCCATTATTTAATGAACTGTTTTACCCTGCTAATTGATGTTTGTGGTGGTGCCATAACGCGGGGACACACTGCATCATAAAACTGAGGTTTAATGCCTGTCTTCGATCAACTAAACCATGGGAGAACCGAATGAGGTAAATTTTTGGGTGTCCACATTTTTGGGTGCAGTTTTTGTCCCACATAACCTAGGCTCTTGCAGTTGAGTATGGCTGATGTAACATCATACCGCTGTGAAGCATGATTGAATCCTACCAAGTTACTAATAGGTGTCTGGAATTGAAGCCCAGTAAGCATTTCATTGCTGACCTGGGCATATCCTACATCTCGCAAAGGTCTATGACTTGTACTCTCTTGAATGATACACAGACATGTGGGCTGAGAATGGCAAGTATTTTAAAGCTTACAACATACAAACTCTTCAACCTCTGCAGTATGTGATACTGCTCCCAGCTGATGGTCACCTGGATCCCCCATCCCATGTCTGGGCATTCCAAGTGCACACTATCACTGTGTTGCTTGTACTCTTGCTGAGTCAATCATACTCTCTGTGTTAATCATATGCTCACTCCGTCACTTACCCTCTCGCTGTCACTCATGCGCTCTCTGTGACACTCATGCTTCCTCTGCATCACTCAGACTCTATTTCACTTGTCCTCTTGTTGTGTCACCCATGCTGTCACTCAAACTTTTATTGTGTCACTCATGCTCTCTGTGTCACTCATGCGCTTTTTTGTCACAGTCTAACTGTGTCACTCATACTCCGTGTCACTCATGCTCTCTCCATGTTACTCATACTCTCACTTTTCCACTCTCTCCGGACTACCCATCATACACGTGATAACCTTCATTCCACAAACCATCCAGTAACACTCCCTCCCTCTCTCCTGAATTTTACTCCATTTCTCCTCACCTCTATCTACGAACGCTGCTTGCCACGATGTACAAGAGACAGGGTAATTAGCCAGGTATCCAGATGACCAAAATAGTATTAATTGAAAATGAGGGGAAAAAACAAGTAAAATCACAACAATTTAAGACGAAATATAATGATGGCGTTTGTCTTTACTAATAAATGAAATCGTTAACCTCTGGGAACTTATTTTCTGTAAGTTAGATATTTGGACACTGTAGGGGGAGAATAAGCATAAGACTGGAGTTCGAGGTTGTGTTGTTTTTATGCAGGTAGAGCTATTTTTAACTTTAGAGTTATGATAATGTCTAACATTTGGTGTTGGGTTATGGTTGTGGTTATGGTGAGATTTAGGGCTAGTGTTAGGTTTAGAGGGGTGCTAGGACTCTGTTTAGAGTCAGTTCCGATTCACTTTATGGTGAAGGTTATGCTTAGGGGTTAGGTTCACGGTCAGGAATGTTTCTCATTTTGGCCTTTCTTACAATAGTTGCTTGTTTAAGTACAATGTAAATTATGTTTTCCATCATTAGGGTTCCTTCTAATCACTTCTTCATAAAGGAATTTCCTCCTTTTCAGGTCGATGATATCAGACAAAGCAAAATGTCTGGTTGCCAAAGACATATTGTGAATTTACCAAGAACATGCAAGAGGTTGGAGCCCACACATTGCTTGCCATTGGTTGGCTTACCTGTAACTCTCATTTCACTGTTTCTCATTTGATAGCTTTCAATCTTGTGTTTGTCCCTCCAATGGAACATAGCCTCTTTGCCATCTCTTTGACTGTCTGATGTCTCTGCTTCCTCTTCTTGCTTTCAGGGAACATTTAAAAAAAAAAAATTCTAACGTACTCAATGAAAATGCATGTGTTCTCCGATTTCTTCCTCGTGTGCTTTTCTCCCCCCTCGCTCTCTCTGCCCATGTGCATCTTTCCTGCATCTGCACTCGTGTTGCTGTATCTCACCTGTGTGCTTCACGTTGCTCTCTTTCGCCTGTGCTTTCTCCCTCTTGTTGCTTCTCCCTCTGCCCACCATGTTGCTTCAATCAACTTTATCTTCATCCATTATGCTTTGCAGTGCATTTTAAAACAGTGCTTTCATGCTACTTTAAAAAAATGTACCGATCCATCTCGGATTGGTAAATAAAAAAGTGACCTTTCGTAGGTGTGTGCATGCTTGTTGAAAGCAGCGGCCGTGCCATCCCATGTTTAGCGATGCAGAGAACCTGGGACACGAGTAAGAAGCAGGCAAATGAGAGTGACAAGGAAAGCCAACCAATTAATCAATCAATCAATCACAGAATTTGTAGAGCGCACTACTTACCCGCGAGAGTCTCAAGGCGCTGGGGGAAAAAAAGGGGGGGGGGGTGCCACTACTGGTCGAACAACCAGGTCTTGAGTAGCCTCCTGAAGGTCAGCAGGTCTTGGGTCTGTCGTAGGCTGAGTGGAAGGGTGTTCCAGGTCTTGGCGGCGAGGTGGGAGAAGGATCTGCCGCCGGTGGTTGTTCTTCGAATGCGAGGGACGGTGGCGAGGGAGAGGTCGGCGGAGCGGAGCTGGCGGTTGGGGACGTAGAAGAAGAGTCGTCTGTTGAGGTAGGCTGGGCCGGTCTTGTGGAGTGCCTTGTGTGCGTGGGTGAGGAGTTTGAAGGAGATTCTCCTGTCGACGGGGAGCCAGTCCAGGTTTCTCAGGTGGGGGGTGATGTGGCTGTGGCGTGGTACGTCGAGGATCAGGCGTGCAGAGGCGTTTTGAATGCGTTGCAGTTGCTTGATGAGCTTGGCCGGGGCTCCCGCGTAGAGGGCGTTTCCATAGTCGAGTCTGCTACTGACGAGGGCCTGGGTGACTGTTCTTCTTGTATCTGTCGGGATCCACCTGTAGATCTTGCGGAGCATGCGGAGGGTGTTGAAGCAGGAGGAAGAGACTGCGTTGACTTGCTTGGCCGTGGAGAGCGTTGAGTCGAGGATGACTCCCAGGTTGCATGCGTGGTCGGTGGGTGTCGGGGCTGCCCCCAGTGTCGTTAGCCACCAGGAGTCGTCCCAGGCTGAAGGGTTGGAGCCGAGGATGAGGACCTCCGTCTGGTCCGTGTTCAGCTTTAGCCGGCTGCTCTTCATCCAATCGGCGACGGCCTTCATTCCTTCGTGGAGGTTGGATTTGGCGGTGAGGGGGTCCTTGGTGAGGGAGAGGATCAGTTGAGTGTCGTCGGCGTAGGAGATTATGTTGAGGTCGTGCTGTCTGGCGATGCGTGCGAGCGGGGCCATGTAGATGTTGAACAGTGTCGGGCTGAGGGATGATCCCTGGGGTATGCTGCAGATGATCTCGGAGGCTTTGGATCGGAATGGGGGGAGGCGGACTCTCTGGGTTCTGCCGGAGAGGAAGGAGGTGGTCCATTCCAGGGCCTTGTCTCGGATCCCTGCGTCGTGGAGGAGTGCGCGTGAGAGTGCGGTGGCAGACAGTGTCGAAGGCGGCGGAGAGGTCCAGCAGGATGAGGGCTGCGGTCTCACCGTTGTCCAGCAGGGTCCTGATGTCGCCGGTGGCGGCAATGAGGGCAGTCTCAGTGCTGTGGTTGCTGCGGAACCCTGACTGGGATGGGTCCAGGATGCTGTTTTCTTCGAGGTATCGGGTTAGCTGTCTGTTGACGATCTTCTCGATGACCTTGGCTGGGAACGGAAGCAGGGAGATGGGCCGGAAGTTCTTGAGATCTCTCTGGTCCGTTTTGGGTTTTTTGAGTAGGGCGTTGATCTTGGCGTGTTTCCAGCTCTCTGGGAAGGTCGCGGTCTCGAAGGAGAGATTGATGACGTTGCGCAGGTGGGGTGCGATGGAGCTGCTGGCTTTGTTGAAGATGTGGTGCGGGAAAGGGTCTGACGGGCAGCCGGAGTGGATTGTGCTCATGGTCTTGATGGTGTCATCGATGTTCACGTCGGCCCAGGCTGGCAAGGGGTCATGGTCGATAGTGTGCGGCGGGTCTGGTGTGTCGGTGTCTGTTGGGGCTGTCTGGGTGTTGAAGCTGTCGTGGATGTCGGCGATCTTGTGGTGGAAGAAGGTGGCGAGGGAATCGCACAGGGCTTGCGACGGTGGGATGTCGTTGGTGTTGGAGCTGGGGTTAGAGAGTTCCTTCACGATGTTGAAGAGCTCCTGCTGTTGTGTGCGTTGTTGTCGAGGCGGTCTTTGAAGGAGATCCTCTTGGCGGACCTGATGAGGTGATGGTGGTTGCGGATGGCGTCTTTGTGGGCTGCGTGGCTGTCCGGTGTCTTTTCACTGTGCCATTTCTTCTCTAGTTTCCGGCAGGTACGCTTGGATGCTAGGAGTTCCGGGTGAACCAGCTGGCTCTTTTGCTGGTGTCTCTGTAGGTGGGTTTTTCAGCGGGGCGAGGGTGTTGGCGCAGTCGTCTCATCCATCGTCTGAGGTTGCGGGCAGCGTCGTTGGTGTTGGAGGGGTCGGTGGGTGGGCTGAGAGCGAGGTTTGCCTGTAGTTGGTCTTCGGTGACTTTGCTCCAGCAGCGGCGTGGGATCTGTTGGGTGCGGTGGTGTGTGGTGGGTTTCTGGAAGGTGAAGTGGATGCAGCGGTGATCGGTCCAGAGGAGTTCGGTGGTGTGGCTGAAGGAGACGTGGGAGCTTGAGGAGAAGACGGGGTCGAGCGTGTGGCCGGCGGAATGGGTCGGCGTTGTGACGAGCTGTCTCAGTCCGAGGTTGGCGAGGTTGTCGATCAAGGTGGTGGAGTTGCTGTCGTTGTTGTTCTCCAGGTGAAAGTTCAGGTCTCCGAAGAGGATGTAGTCGGTGGAGGTCAGGGCGTGCGTGCTGATGAAGTCGGCGATGGAGTCGCTGAACTGGGGTCGGGGTCCAGGGGGTCTGTAGACGAGGGTGCCTCTAAGGGTGGTGTTGGGGTCCGTGTGGATCTGGAAGTGCATGTGTTCGGCGGTGCAGAGAATGTCGTCGGTGCTGGTCGAGACCCTGATGGTGTTCTTGTGGACGATGGCGATTCCTCCTCCTACTCCGTTGGTGCGGTCTCTGTGGGTGATCTTATAGCCGTCTGGGATGGCTATGGCGATGTCGGGTGCGGAGGAGTCGTTCATCCCGGTCTCTGTCAGGAAGGCGACGTCCGGTGATGATGTGTCGAGCAGGTCCCAGAGCTCGACGGCGTGTTTGCGTGCGGAGCGGGTGTTCAGTAGGATGCATCGGAGGTGGTTGAGGTCCTTCTTGGCGGGCGCTTCGGCGGCTCTGAGGCTGGTGTAGCTGCAGTTCCGGCAGGTGAAGGGACCATGAGTGCGTTTCGGGGCGGCCTTGAAGCAGGTGTGTGTCCGTCCGGGGTTGAGAGTGTGGAGTGTGGTGGCATCGTATCGGCGGCAGTCGTCGTGGCTGGCGCGGGGGGCGCGAGGACCAGGGGTTCTGGCACTGGGCGCGGTCCAGGTGCGGACGGGCACAGACGGGCTTGCCTTAGGCGCGCCTTTGGTGCGCCAGCGGCGCGGCCGCCATATATGGGGAGGTGGGAGGGAGGAGCAGCTGGGAGGCGGGAGGCAGGGACAGCGAATGGTCAGTCAGGGGGGCGGGGCTGCAGGGGACGCAGCGGCGGGAACGGGAGCGGTGCGACGAAGGGAACAGAAGGCAAAAGGGCACAGGGATTACAGGGGCAACAAGGAACAGAGGGCAAAAACGGGCACAGAATCAAGGGGACAGTGAGGGAAACAGAAGGAAAAACGGGCACAGAATCACGGGGACAGCGAGGGAAACAGAAGGAAAAACGGGCACAGAATCACGAGGACAGCGAGGGAAACAGAAGGAAAAACGGGCACAGAATCACGGGGACAGCGAGGGAAACAGAAGGAAAAACGGGCACAGAATCAAGGGGACAGCGAGGGAAACAGAAGGAAAGACGGGCACAGAATCACGGGGACAGCGAGGGAAACAGAAGGAAAAACGGGCACAGAATCACGGGGACAGCGAGGGAAACAGAAGGAAAAACGGGCACAGAATCAAGGGGACAGCGAGGGAAACAGAAGGAAAAACGGGCACAGAATCAAGGGTACAGCGAGGGGAACAGAAGGAAAAACCGGGCACAGAACAAATATAGGCACAGGGGGAAAAAACAGACAACAGCAGTCACATACACCAAAGTGACAAAAGGCACTACAAAAGAACAGAAGAGATACGAACCTTCGGCCTACCACTGGCCACCAGGGATGAGGCGCAGGTGGTAGCCTGCGGGTGGAGGAGGGCCTCGATCTTCCTCAGCAGCGGCAGCTGGGGCAGGGACACACAGGCGGTGCTGTGCGGAGGGGGAGCGACCTACCTAGCAGGGTCAATGGAAAGCAAAGGCGGCTCCGGGCCTCTCTATGTTCATGGTACCCCACAATTTACTTTGCAACAGGCTTAGCATGGGCTGTTTAGAAGGCTTGACCTAAGCACAGCTGGTCATTGTTATGATCGCAGTGCCCGTGATCTGCAGTGCTCTAGGCCCTCTGTGCCCTGCTAGTGTATGCTGTGGATAAGGCAATGGAGTCTGCAGAAAAATACAGAAGAAGGGTTTGGATCGGTCGTATTTACCAAGCCTTATTTATAACTACTTTCAACCTCAGTTAGAAAGTATTTGCAAATACTTCCAACAAATTGACAAAGTAACCACTGTCACGAAAATGGAACATTATTGATTCATTAAAAGTTTTTAGGACGTGATACATGCTGCAAACAGTATCTTTAAAGTGCAAGAGAGAAGGAACAGTGGACAATGAGGAGACACAAAGTTGGACTTAGGCAGGACCCCGTGCTCCTGCTCTGAAGTAGTGTCTTTGAGAAGGAGAAGCCATGAGAAAGAAGCCAACAGGCGGGATTTTGTGGGGCAATCGTAGTCAACTGATTGGCTAGAAATGCATTGTGCCCTCTGTAAGTATTGTACCCCTTTGTGGAATGATACACCAAAGGGTAACGTATGTCAGATCTATCAAAGTAAATCTCAACCAATAAATATACCTTTACAAATCATAAGCCAGTCTCACAAACTAACCAGTAATTGATCAACAGTTCAGTCAACCTACCTGCACAAAGCTATCCCAATACTAAAGTTTATTTGCCTAATATTTTGCTAACCACGTCATCCCAGCCCATTCCTGCCCAAACACCCAACAAATGAACAGGGAACAAACTCAAACCACAGCCAAATTAACCCAAACAGATAATTCCCAAAGTGCATAACATAAGTAGGCCCAACTAATCCAGCAAATGTGTTATTCGAAGTTTTCTAGGAAATTAAAAATCCAATTTAGCTTGTCCCTCTGCTGCTTCTTCTCAACCAAGCAACTATGGAAAGCACGTACTATAAGGGAGCGCGCCATTAGGACGCGGGGTCCCGGCCACGCCCTCGTGGTTCCTGGCCGAGGGATTGGTCAACGCGGCCAGGAGGAACTACTTCCGGGGCAAGAAGGATGTCACTTCCTGCAGGGGCCGGTAATGGGGGGGGGGGGGGGGGGAGAGGATGGGGGGCCTATTTAGGGCACTTTGCCCAGGCCCTCGTCCTCTCTTCCTTACAGCGCCGGCCCCGTGTGCAGGGGACTTCAAGAATCTTCTTAACGCCGGCGCGGAGCGGAGGAGGCACGAGCAGGAGAGGCGAGAAACCAGAATCGGAAGGGAGAGGACGGCAGGGAATCCGGAGCCGTGTCGGAGTTTTTCTTTCTCCTTCCTTCCTTCCTCGTAGGGCGTTAAGCATCGTGGCGGCGTCGTGCGGGGGCAGGTTGGCCTGGTTTTGGTCGTCGTGCGGGATCTGGTGAAGATAAGCAAGGTATTGGTGAATTGGAATTGGTTGCTGGGCCGGGAGGAGTGCGACGGTTCTGCCCCTCCCCGTGTTTAACTGCATAGTCCTCAGGATGTAGGCAGGGTGTCCTGGTGGCGGACTTTTCCTTTTCATTTAATTTCTTGCCTGTAGTACAGTGTAAGAACTCTGCTTAATGCAGGTTCTTTCTATTAATGATGGAAAGGGGGATAAGGTACGTCGTACTGTGTAATGTTGTGTGGACATTTGTTCCTTTTAACATTGACCCTCGGGAATATCGTCTGGCAGCTGTAAGATGTGTCGGAGGTTTCAGAACGGGCGGAGGGAATTCTGGCGGCGCGCGCCTTGCCGAATGTAGGCATTTGACCTGGGGCCCATTTCAGGGAGACTGTTGGTGTCTTGCGCGGACTAGTGCATCGGGGTACAAGGGCCATAACCACAGGTGGTTGCTGTAGTATCAGCGCGTGGGCGGGGAGCTCTCTGCGCTCGCTATTCACGGGACGGCTATTCTTGATTTGGAGGAATCAGGCCATAGGATTCGGAGATCGAGGTAATAGCTCGGTAATGGGCACGAGTCTTGGGGGACGAATTGAGGGCATGCGATCTGACATTAGGGGGCTCAGGGGTCGGCGCGCTATGCCGAAAGGGCCAGTGTGTTTGAATCGGTCACCCTACGTACTCAGAGCAGGCGATCTCACGGTGAACCAGCAGTGAACCAACAACGGTAGTCAATTATGTTGGATGGGGGGCGGTGTGTAGAGGAAACACCCCCTTTGTTCCCATAACTTCAGTTTCCCTCGGGTCTAGGTAGGGCCCTGGTGGCTGGGTACATCGCCCCCCCCCTCTCATACCTGGCACTGGCGTTGGTGCACTGTCCGCGGAGGGACAAGCCTTGAAGAGGCGTGGAGTGTGTAGGGAGGGGGCAGTTGGCCCACGTGGAAAGTGCCATACAATGGTAGTCGGTGTTGCCTTATGCCCGTGGGCAGGAATGCAGATTGTGGTGGGGGTCGAGGGGTGCCTCTAGCGGATCACATGTGCAACCTTACCTCTGAGCAGAGGCCCTGCCTTGACCCGGGCCGGGCATGGGCATGCTATCCGGGCAGGCGCTATTGGCAGAGTATTGGCTGCTTGGGGCTGTGAGTAACAGCAGGAGGTACTGCTCCGGGCGAACATTATGAGCAATGTGTGTATAACGGCCTAGTGGCGGCAGCATTAGCAGTATGCTTACAGTAGGGGCGGGCAGAGTTCGTACCGTTCGGCGCGGGTAATATTGGTGGTGGGTTGAGTGCTCAACGCGGTATCAGCAGTGTGTTACTGCCCAATGGTGGCGGTATTAATAGGGTGTTACGGCTCAATGGTAGCGGTATTAGCGGTGTGTTACTGTTCAAGGGTGGCAGTATCAGCAGGGTGTTTTTCAGCTCAGAGGGGGCGGTATTAGCAGGGTATTTACTGCTCGGTGCAGGCAAGTTAAGCAGTGTGCTACGTGGTTCTCGCAGTAGGGCTAGCGGTGGTTTCACTGCGTAGCGCAGGCGGCATTAGGAGCGGGTTGGTGAATACTGTCAGTATCAGCGGGATGTTTACTGCTCAGTGCGGACAGTATGAGCAAGGTGTGTTTGTCACTTGTGGGGCGACAGTAGCATCAGCACGTCTTCTGCTCAGTCCCATCGAAATTCATATTATGTTTGCTCAGGGCGGACTGTATTGGCAGCGGGTTTACTGCAGTACGGCAGCGCGCTTACTGCTCGAGGCATGCCTGACTAGCAGGGTGGTTACTGCGGAGTGCTTCAGCAGCGATACATGTTCTGCTTGGTGCTGGCAGTTTATCACGGTCGGTGTGCCGCTCGTTGAGAGTTTACTGAACGGATTTAGCAGTAAAAGAGTTATGCTTGCAGGTTGGCGCAGACAGGGTTAGGAGTCGTTGGTCTGCCAGTATCTAGTAATACATATACTGCTTAGAGCGAGTAGTATCTGCAGGGTCCTTTTGCTCGGCGCGGTCTTCGGCACTTGGCCCACAGTGTTAACAGTGTATTTACTGCTCAGGGCTAGAAGTATTAGCATGGTGGTACTCCGTAGGACAGGCTGTAAGAGCAGTGGGTTTGCTGATCAGAGCTTGCAGTAGTACCAGGAACCGCATTAACAGGGGTTTATTGCAGGGTACTAGCGGTATTGCACTGTAGTTCGGGTGCATTGGGGGCCATGTTCCATGCTGTTTGCTGTTCATTTCCGGTGGTATTGGCAGTGGTACAGTAGGTATGTACTGCTCCGGGCCACCAGATTATCAGCGATTACTACTGAAGGCGATATTAGTATTAGCAGTGGGTTATTGCTAGGGGCGAGCCGAATTTTAGTGGCTTAGCAATAGTTAATGGCTCCTCAGTACAGGCGAGGGTGACAGGATTTACTACTCAAGGTAGCCTCGGCATTAGCAGGGCCGACTGGAGTCAGGGCTAGCAGTCGGCACAGTGCTCCGACCTGTGTTATTAGCACCATCCGCTGCATTACTCCCTCTAGGGTGGGGGCGTTCTCGTGCTAGTGGCGCGATGGGGACCTAAAAGCAGGTATACATGCTGGCAGGGAACATGCTGAGGGTCCCATTCTCATCTGCCGCATTATCCCTTCCGTGTAGAGCGCTCATGTGTTAGGGGTGCGATGGGGATCATACGCAGGCATGAAGGGTGGCATGGAACATGATCAGTACCTTTCTTTCATGGGTTCCAGGGGCGCCCTTGTCACGGGAGCCGCCATGCGTGACAGCGTTTGCTCATCTAAACAGCATTTAATTCTGTTCATTTAGCCCTATCTCTTCTGTTTCTTGTAATTGCCAGGCCCACACAGCTTACGCAGGAGGGGACCGTGCATGGGTCCATTGCTCGAGTTAATTCACATGGCCAGGCTAGAAATTCTCCCTTTAGTGTAACAGTGCACGGTATACACTCTGGTGGACCCCGTCCATCATATTGTTTTAGTCCCTCTGTCAGCCAATGAGTAGGATTTGACAGCTGCTGCCAGTTACAGGGCACAAGTGGTTGGGGCACGCTGGTAGACGACACCGATCCATTATTTTGGGAGGGGAGACGCGGTTCACCCGTCCAAGAGGTGGGGTTCCGCGGGAATATGCAGAACCTTCTGGGCTAGGGGTAAGTTGCGAACACTTGGACAGTTTCAGCTGCATCGGCAAGTTTTCTGTGCTTGTTCTGAGGGGCAATGCCAGCCAGAGACAAGGCTTAGCTGGTTCCAGCTTTGCCCATAACATTGGCGGAAATCGAGGGGCCATCAGGACTCCTGTCAGGCAAAAACTCAGATGGCTGGGTTCTCGAATGGGATGCCGGCCCTACCTTAGTTGGTAGGGGCCTCGCTACGAGCGCACCCCGTGGCCAAACAAAAAAGTGCAGGGGGCATACAGGCAGGCCCACGTAGGGGGATGGCATCTAGCGGGATCGCAAAGCAAGCTTGTGTCTTACGCGACAGCCCTAGGGGCGGTGATGGGTCTTTGCCAAGCTTGGGTGATAATAACTGAGGGCAATCCTTCCGTGGGGAGTACGACCTTAGCAGGATACATATGGGCTAACCTCCCCTTAGGGAGCGGTGCGCTAACGAGCTTACCTTATTTTCCGCAGCATATGCGGTGGCATTGTAGGGGGCTTGCCATTAGGACAAGGGTTTGCAGTTCTGGGACTCCTGGGATAGTCAGTCAGGCTCACTACTAGGGAGAGGTTCGAACATGACCCCACCGGTAGGGGAGCGCGAGTCAACATAAAGGGGTAGAGGGGGCCTGTAGATGATCTTGGGGAGTACACGTGAATCTGTCTTCAGGTGGAATGATTTTGCATAGTGGTGCATAGCATAGTTGGACTACCTATGGCAGTGGAGGATGGATCTAGTCGTTTACTCAAACAGAAGGGGGTGCGACAGGCGCAGCAGACCTGACATCTACTGGACGAGATTAGGGTAATATGTCATCCAAAGGCGTGTGGGTTACTTGCCCGTACAATGGGCCACTTATGGTTGGCAGCAGTGTCGAGGGTTAAAGCTTGGGGGCGTAGAGAGTGTCTCCCTTTCATTGTATGGAAGCGACAGGCTTCCAGATCGCACATATTCGCCAGCTGGTGGAAGACTCAGTGAGCCATTGGGGACTGCAGTTCCCAGACTTGGTTATCCTACAGTTAGGAGGTAAAGATATGTTGGGGCTGGGACACAGAGCTGTGAGGGAGGCTCTGTCTGGTTACGCTCAATTGGGATAGGACGGTCTCATGATAGCGTGGTCTCATGGTGCCATGGCGAGAGTCGGAGTCCGGACTACGGTCAAATGCCTGGTAAGGTTTCGGCCAAGTGCCTAGAAGGCCGGAATGGCCTACCCGGGGCTGGGGCTGGCTTGGTAAAACACCCACAAAGTGGGTATGTGGATGGCAGGGTTCACTGCATTGGTGGGCACACGTCTACCTGGGACCCAGATTGGTGGAGCCGTGCGTGGAATTGGACATGACTCTGAGCCTGGAGACCCAAGGAACTTGGTGGTTTCAGAGGTAGGCTGGTGGTGGGGAGGGCGAAGGGCGGTTGGCCCTGGTCGCCCTTGTGGCGGTAAGGAGGCCACATAAATTGCCTTACATGGTTAAGGGGAGTCCTCCTGCATACTCCCTAGGCCAGCACTGAGGGGGAGATACGGTAAGCTCACCCCAGAGAATGGAGACACCGGCTGGGGGCAAGGGCGCCAGTTTACAAAATAGGGCAGGGGGCATCCGCTCCTGGTTATACCCTACGAGCCCCGATGGGCAGCCTGGTGGTTGGAGGGGTGGGCCCCTCGGGTCACGGACAAGGACCAGATGGCAGGGGCTCACCTTCTCAAGGACGCAGGTGGGTTGCACCTCGCGTGGTTCTCAGGTTGGGGTGGCGCAAGCCAGAAAGCCCCTTAGTGCTGGAGCGATAGAGAACATTCTTTGTCGATGAATTAAGTTCTGTCATTTCTGCTGAGGGATGATGAAGTTATGTGTAGCATGGAAAAATATTGTGCAGTTATTGAAGTTAAGTTGATAACTATATGTCGTCTGAGATTTGAATTGGATTGATGATATTTTGTCATGTTTATATGTGATGGTTTCTAATAAACATGGCCTATTTTACCCACAGCTCTGGTCGTCAATTCTTGATTTGTGGGTTCTGATGGGGCGGGCCGGGGGACAACTGGGGGCTCCGGGTCCTATTGGTTGAAACAAACCAGTTTAGCCATACTAACCCAACTGAGTCCATTCCTTCAACTGCCCCGATCCAATGGAATGATACCACCATTAATGTAGACAGACCAACTCTACAAAGCAGCTAACAAAGTACACGTTCTGTATAACTACACGCCACTACGGATCACACATGCTTGCACATTGAGGATTGTGTCCTATCCAGACTCAAAATAATACTAACCCTACTGCTACCCCAACCAGTTACAAATACTAACCCGTCGAACGCACCAGCTGAACCAATGAACGGATCTTAATCTATAAAACCTATAAGTTCACCAAACCCATACCCCAAGCTAGAGAATTAGTCCTAACTAATCAAATAAACAAGATAGATGGTTGAACCAATCCCAGCTAATTAAATCTGGTTGTTGATACAATGAGTCTATACTAACACATTAAACCAAGCAAATTCATCAGCAAGCAACTCCCAGCCCATCTACTCCCCTAAAACAAACCAAGCCAGTGAGTCAGTTTTCAGATACCTGAAACTAGATGCACACAGTCTTGAGCAGAAGTTCCCTCGTCCACATGGTTTCTTATTTGCTTAATGTGGACCGGTGCCACCTGTTTCTTCTTTCTTGATTGAATATGGGCCCTCAAAGGGCGCAGACTTCATCAACATCATTAAAACATTACTCTTTTTAACAGCCCAGATTTGCTCCAACCACAACCAGCAATCACTGTACCTCTACAACAATAAAAACTAATAAATGACCCAAGATTAAAATGCTGCATTGATTCGCAGCTGTATTTATACTGTGACTGGCCATAGAATTGCTTTTGGTGGACAAATACCACACTGCTCAGCCCTGCTTTGGACCATAAAATAGAGCTCAATGGGATGAATATGAAATACGTGAAACAAAACCAAACCTCAGTCTACTGATAAAAGAAGGAAGTGTGTCTTATGGTATTCAAAAGCACTGAATGTTCAGTGTATTTCTAACGGTTGTATGATGTTACAACGCATTCCGTTGTAACGCATGCCTTTTCCACACATGCGTTACAACGGAATGCCTTTCCCACGCATAACCTTTACCACGAATATTCCTTTACCACGCATAATTTTACAACGATTTTCGTTGTAAATTCATGCATGGTAAGGGCATACTGTTGGTAAAGGTTATTCCCCCCACCCCTAAACCTTTCTTACAAATACCCCTCCCCTGAAGCCTTAAATCGGACCCCTGTTTTTTTTCCTTCTTAAATCTAATATTCCCTTACCTCTCCACGTCGTCTCTTCTCAATCTTCTTCCGTGTTGACGTCAGATGCGTCGTTAAGAGGAAACGGAAGTGTCTTTCCGTTTCTTCTAACGACGCCGATTCCCTAAACATAGAAGCTTCAAAAGGTGCGGTTTTAGTTGGGGGAAACCCCCAAGCCCCCTTTTTTAATACGCTTTTTTTTTTTTTGAGGGTGGGGACCCCACCCCCAAGCCCCCCTTTTTTTTTGTTTTTTGCCTTTAACACACATGCCTTTACTACGTATCTCATAGTAAAGGTATGCGTGGTAAAGGCTTTCGTTGTAACCACGCATGCGTTGTAATGAATGCGTGGTTAAGTTATGCGTGGAAACGGCCGCGTTGTAGTGGCCGTTTCCCATTTCTAACTTGACGCAGGGTGACTCTTCCAGATCTTGGAGCACACCTCGGAAAGTCTAGCCACTCTCGATTGGACCGAAAGCTCCGATGATGACTCTCCGAGTCTGAGGATGCTGTCTGTGGAAGAAGTTGTTTCTATGTCTTCAGGGCCCAATCGGCTACAGCCACCACCAACTGCTGAGCACAGATGTTAAATACTGCAAGATACTGACCTGCACTGCTTGTCTACACTATTTGCCTCTGGTTCCTCCCAAGTGCAAGGGAGAGTATGGCAGAGTAGGCAATATCATGTGACATGGGACAGGGTAGGCAAGTGGAGTACGTTGAGAAGGAATGCTGCACTTTCCACAAACCCTTCAGAAGCGAGTAAGTTAGCACAGCCGACTGAAGCCCTGTTGTGGATAGGTATGTGTCTAACTTCCAGGTCACAGTTGAAATCCCATTCTTCTGAGAGTGATAGTGGCATGCATACTGAAGGGGTGGGACGGCAGTGAGAATACATTCCTGACCCCCTCCCCTCCACCAAGTCACAGGCTTGACTGTGACTCAAGAGCATGGTGGTACTCATTCTTCTCTGGCAGTGGGTCCTGGCATCTGATGTGCACTTCCTGGTGCAGTAGGCGAAGGGAGCAGAACCAGGTTGCATCACTTACTCAGAATAATTCACTTTCCATGGGACCTCATCTTTGTGCAGCATGCCTGGGATAACCCCCCCCCCCCCACACACACACACAAGGATCACATGCTGTTTTTTTCGACAACATGGTTGCGTCATGGTCTTGTATTGCCCTGGTTAGTCAGAAAAGAGGCAGCATTATGTAATCTGAAGAATGATGGTGCTGATGTTTAATGTTAATTATCAGCTTAAGTGCGTTTTTCACTGAAAGTAAATAAATAAATACAAATAGGACCCATTTTAAAATCCGACAAGGCTGTGTTGTATCTTTGGCTCGTAGGGAACCGATGCCGGATGCCTCCTCGACCTATCACAACATGCTGTACATTTGGCTAACAATAACCCTAATAACAGCACCTGAAGACGTTTTGTTTGTTTATATCTAGACCCATCTAGGGCGCAAGTAGCACTGAACAAGGGTGGGCCGCCCCGAGATACCGTCAAGATGGCCTCCAGTGGAGCAATATACCCTGCTGTGGTGCGGTGTAACGTGTGGAGGTGCCTGGGCCAATGCACGGAAGCTTCTGGGAGTAGGGGGCATGTACCCCTTGTACGCACCCTTACGTGTCTTCAGCCCTTTTCTGCATTTCAGAAGGTTTGGGGCTGTTCGGGATGTAGTTGTTGTTCCATAACTAGGGAGCAAGGGTGGAGCATGCCTGGCTGTTTGTGGGACCCCCTCCCCCGTCGTCTACTGTGATGAAAGGCGGAGCGAGCGGGCATTCATCTGGAATAGACCCCTTCACCGCCGAGTTAAGGCTTGAACAGGTGTCACCCAAAGGACGCGGAGGGGTGGATATCCAGTGGGGTGGATATCCAGTGGGACGGGTGCGGCGGGAGGAACCGGCCGAAGGAAGGGGAGATCAGCATTTTGTGGATACGGCAAGAAAATGCCAGCGATGTTGAGAGTGGCAGTGGAAGTGCGCGCCGGAGAGAGAGGCGGCTCCTGGGAAATATAGGACGGCATATCTGATTTCCTGGCACGGCTCCAGCCCTCGCTAATCACTGCGGCGGAAGGGACAGGGGAGGAGTATTTGCAAGCCAAGCATGTGTCACACGAGACGGGCCCGCCGCGAAGCAGGAAGTCACAGCGCTCTGTGGAGAGCGCTCGCGGTTATTTACTTCTGGGGGGCTGTGGCGGAAACTTGCCGCCCCTGCGTGTGACGATGATACTTTGGGAAGCCCTGCAGCCCTGCGCAGCGTCTTGAGGCACCCCCAGGCACGCGGAAAAGTCCTGGGAGCAGAGGCTGGCGCCAAATGTATCTCAGAGTGCTCATTCACTCCGACTAGGTACCGCTTCTCTTCCGGTCAGAGCGAGCAGCGCGTGCCCAACACGTGCGGCTACACCGGAGCCCGGACAGGGGGGGGGACTAGAGCTGCCCTAGAGCTCCCTGCTCTTGTCCGATGGTTCGCACACTGCATCCCTACTGTTCCTTTACGCTTTAAGGGCCCCATTGTTTATTGTTGCCTTTTCACTCTGTGCATTATGCCCCCTTTGTAATATGTTACCCCCCCCTTCCCTTTTCTGCGGCTCTATCTGCTAGACCTCCTTTGATTATTGGTGTCTCGTCTCGCCTTTTATTATCCCTGACAAATTCTGTCTCTAGGGTACCGCTGCCTCTCCTTTAGCTGCAGTTCGAACTTTTATTCTCTCCATATTTTCCTTTGATGCGCCCCTCTGCCGCTCACCGACCCCCCCGGCCTTTCCTCTCTCCTCACTCTCTTCCTCCCTCGCTTTCTCACTTGCTTTCTCCTGTTTCCTTTAAATTTTGTCTCTCTCCTATTGTCTTCCATTCTCCTTTTCTCTACAATCCTTCTCTCTTCCTCTTTCCATTTATTTCCCCTCTTATTCGTTCTCCCGTTCTTCTCTACATATATTTTGCAATCTGTTTTCTACTCTTCTCTTCCATTACTATATTCCTTTTTCCTCACCTTCATCCTTTCCTCCTCTTATCTCTCCCAATTACCCTCTTCCCTCATTGTTTGAGTCAGTGAGAAATATTGCGTGTGGTAAGCCTCTCCGCACTCCGTTCTCACCCTTTTTCTATTTGACTTTTCTTACTCTCTCTATTTTCCTTCCATATCTCACTTCTCTCTCTTCTGCTCTCAAATTCCTCTCCCATCTATCTGTGTTATCTTTCACTTTCTCCTGTTTGTCTCTTGCACCTCTATTCTTTTGCACTCATTCATCTCTGATTTCCTGCTACCTCTCTTGTTTATCTCCTTTCACTTTGGCAGTCACCCTTCAGTTCCCTCTCTCTGTCAGGAGTCTCTCTTCAGCCTCCATTCTTCACCGTCTAGGATGCACTGGGCTGCTAGAATGATGACAGTGAAGTGTCGAGCCTTGTCACATACCCTTGCACAGGCCAGTTTGTCAGAAGTGATATATTCGCAAGTGATCAGAGCCAGTTCTAGAAATAGAGGACATTTACTCTGGGTTCCCATAAATTGGCATGGCAGAAAGAGGCAGTATCACGAGGAGCAGAGCCAGACAGCATTTTCATTATTTTCCATCACCTCTGCCCCCAAATAATGGGCACCAAGAAAAAATGTGACAGTAAAGCTGTTCTGGGTTTTCAAATGGTCACAAATAGACTGCATTTTAAGATAGCTGAGGAGGTTAAGCAGTGTTTTATTTGGGCTGAAAAAGATAGGAGTCTCTAAAAGAGCAGTGGTCCAAGAACAGTTAGTAAAAGTTATAGGAGTTATCACCTCAGTAAATACGGAAGTGTCTTTAAACGGGTGGCCTAGATTCACATTGGCTTCCTCCTCCACCTGATCCCCCACCTTCCATGTGGCCCTCTCCATCCTTCTCATCCTCATAAACATCATCTTCTTGATCCAGCTCCTCCTGATCCTCGCGTCCTCCACTGGTCATGTCCTTTGCCTCTGCTCATGCCCTCTGCCTCTTCCTCCTACCCCATGTCCTTTTCCTTCTCTTGGTTTTCCGATGTGCTCCTCCCAGATCTGTTCTTCTTCTGGGCTCTGATCCTCCCTATCCTGGTATGGGTCCTCTTCATACTTCTGGTGCTCCCCAAGAGCCTGGTCCTATTCCTCTGGGTTGATCCTCCTTCTAGTCCAGGTCGTCCGCCAACTAGTCCTCCTCCACATAGTCATCTCGTTCTTCTTCTGTTCCTCAATCTGCTAGTCATCCTTCTGGTCCTGAACTGGCCCATTTGGTACTGGTCCTCCTGCTCTTTTTGATCCTCCAGGTCATGGTCCTCAACCCTATCAAACTTGTCCCACTGCTGTGGTCTTCCCAGTCCTGGTTCCTCTGGTTCTAACATCCCTTGTCCAGGTCTTTCTCCTCATTCTCCTGCTTCTCTTCTTCATGGCTTTACTCCTCAGCTTCCTTGTCCTTCTTGAAGTATTGTGCTGTCTAGTCCTGGTCCTCTTCCTCCTCTTTCTCATCATCACCCTCCCAGTCCTCCTCTTCCTAGCCCTCCTCCTCAGTCTCCCAGTCCTCCTTCCTACTATTCATTCTGGTCCTTATTCTCGTCCTGGACCAGATGATGATCCTCTTTCCCCTGGCCTGATGTCTGGTCATGTTCCTCCTTCTGGTCCCACTCCTCCATTTCTTGGTCCTCATTCTCCTAGACCTGTTCTTCACTACAGTCTGACCCTTCTTATCATCTTCATCATTGCCACTCTCACAGCCCTCCTCCTCCTTTCTTTCCTCATAGTCTTGTCCTCCTCCTCTTCCTCCTGCTCCAGATTCTCTTCCTCCTGCTCCAGATTCTCTTCCTTTTCCTCCTGGTCCACCCCCTGTTCCTTCTTCTCCAATTTTTTCTTCCTCCTTACCTTACTCTTCAGTTTCATGGTTTTCCTTCTCTTGGTCCTTTTCCTTTCTCCGGTCCTGGAATTGGAAGGTATTTATTAAGCGCTTGTTCACCAACAAAGACTTTTTGGTGCTAAGAACAGTTACTGGGAGATAAAAACAGGGAGCCGGACATGACTATATAGGATTAGCAGAACAAATAGGTTTTTAGAGCCTTTTTTAAGGCTAGGTGAGATGGAATGATCTTGATGTAGAGAGGAAGACCATTCTAAAGTTGAGAACTTGAGTAGCAAATACAGAAAGGGTGCTGCTGCTAGATCCAGAGGGTTTGACAGGAAGGATTGAAAACAACATTTGAGAGTTATAGGGCACGCTTCTCTCTGGGCTTTAATGGGTGAAGAGCAAGCACAGGGGTGATTTTTCAGTCGAAAAGACTTTTTATGCATAAGGCAGAGATTTTTTAAAACAATTCTTTGTTTGACTGGAAACCAGTGAAGATGGATTCTTACCTGAGTGACATGGTCACATTTTCTTAGCTTGCAAGCGAACTGAACAGTAAAGTTTTGGATTTTCTGGAGCAGACTCAGAGAGGACTCAGGCAAGCGAAGATAAAGGGTGCTGCAGTAGTTGATCCTGGAGAGGAAACAGGCTGAGACCACCTTAGCATGGAGAGGGGGAGGCTAGAAATTGAGTATTTTCCTTAGCAGTCTAAAAAAACAAGTAGATGTAACTGTATTAACCTGATCCTGAATGATACATGTGAGTCTAGCACAGCCCCTAAGGATTTGACCTTAGATGCAGGAGGAGGAGCATCTCCCATAGATTTTGGCCCAAGGATGTTTTGCCATTGTTTGATGTTATTGCCAGTTAGCAAGATTTCAGATTTATTGGTGTTGAGTTTCAGGAAGTTGGATGCCTCCAGCTATAGACTTCAAGAAATCGGTGGTCAGTTTCGATGTGGAATGGGGGGATTGATCATTGGGGTGTACAATCAGCTGTGTATCATCAGCATAGGAAGTAGTAGCAAGGCAACCAAAGGATCTGATAATTTGGGTTAAGGGTGGACACAGATGTTAAATAGCATTGGGGAAAGGGAGGAGTCTTGCCAGCCCATGAATCGCATCCACCGAGATCCAGGTCACATACCAGGGGTAGCGAGTCGTTGAAGCAATAAGCCACGAATAACGCCACCCTGCTATCAGAAGGACGTGATTGGTGAAACGCGCTTCTGATAAGTAAATGAAACAAGGAAGCTTGAGACCTCCAAGAAAAACTACGGGGGAGTTACACTGTGAGAGACCCTGATTTTAATATTTCACTACAAATCTTTAGGGAACAGAGTCATATGACCTGAGAAGTAAGGAGAAGAGAGGGTCGTTTCGTTATCGTGGAGAGTCGGCCTTCTCCTTGTTTTAATTTAATTAAATAGATCACAGTAATAGGATCACTTTTTCCATAACAAATTGGGAGTTTCGCTCACTGAAGTGCAGATGCACTGGTGAGATCATAGACCAATGTATAACGCTACCTTAAGGAGAAAATAAGTTTTAAATGTCCTGATGAAGGTGGTCTTATTGAGCATATACCACTGAAACGCGTCGACGCCCAGTTTTATTGTTAAATTTGGAGAACTCAGCAGTCTAACAGAGACAGGGAATCAAGACCCATGCCCTCTGCTGTTTTAACGGATCCAAATTAACGCTTACTTGACAGAGTAGATTGTCTGTGTCCATTCTCCTATAGCGATATTGTAATTATTGTCAACTGTATTTTTGATATATGTTTTTTTAAAGGTGTATTTTATATTTTGTCATGATATAAATTGTACATATAGTATGGCTTTTATTGATTACACACATATATATTTTGTATAATTTGGTGTTATATAAGTGCTTTAATACATTCAGCATGAGGAACGATGTGTGTTGGTGAGCATGAGTATTTCTGGGACACGAATGGTGTGATATAGGTCCTGACCAAAGGGAACCCTTTTTTTAACTTTATGGTCTTGCCAGCCACAACAAGTGACTGCTAGAGATGATAAGCTAAATTACGGTAATGCTGATGTCTGCGTCCGTCCTTCAAGATCATGCTATGACTGAACCTTTAAACCCTGCCTCAGCAATGTGGCTTAAAAGTGTATTAAAGTCTAGAGTATCAAATGTTACAGAGAAGTGAAGGAGGATGATCACAGTGGATTTGCCTTGATGTAGGATGGATCTTAATTCATCAAGGTCAAGGATGAGGGCATCTCAGTGTCCCTCCTGGGCAGTGGTGTAACGAAACTTGAGGCCCCCTGTTACAATGAGGAATGATGCGCAGGCAAGTCTTGTAGAAAAGGTAGTAGATTTATTCTTAAAGTCACTTCTTGGTTACAAGATACAGGAAGATGATATGATCCATAAATGTGCCCCACCAGGAGCAGCCTCCTCGCTGCTCAGCCCTTCCACACCAACTGATTCTCCCTTCCAATACAAACACACTGAACATTCTGTATGACCTCATCATAGGCTGAGCAGCAAGGCAGAGAACCTCTGTAGGGAGAGTGCATTGAGTAATTAGTACATTACAACACATCTCCCCCTTATAATGATCGAAAACAATCAAAATGTATGAAGATGGTAAAACACACATACGTCAACAAAGGAGGATGCATTAACAACAAAATCATTATACATCACCCCCTCCTATAATGATAAAAACAATCAAATGTATGGAGAATGTAAAACACACAAATGACAGCAAAGGAGGATGCATAACACAACAAAATCATTATACACATCTCCCCCCTTATAATGATCATAAACAACAAAGCCTTCAAGATAAAGAAATACATTCTTAAAAACGGTGGATGCTGATCCACGATAACTCACACTACAAACTGCAGGTACCACAACACACAGAGTACCCACTGCGCCACAAACTAGGGCACAAGACTGAGGCAGAACAGGGATCTACAATCCTCAACTGCACAAACTAATGGCAGGACAGGTCTACCTCAAAGAAGAGGAATAAGACTCCACCCATACCAAGACGGGGTAATTATAAACCCAAAACAGTCTTGAAACTTAATATGGGTATCTTTAAACCCAAAACATACTGGCCAAAACATGGAATTCAGAACATACTCAGGCGCAACAAGGAACGCACTTACCTATGAACCCAAAACTGGGGCACTCACCAGCCCACAACCTACACATCCTAGGGAGACAACACCACATTCAAATAACAAAAACACAAACCACCCCCACAAAGCAGTATCACATTGATAAAATGAGGAAAAAGGAATTCTCTTACTCCGGTGAGCGATCACTCACCCGAAATTTCCCAGCTATGAAGTCCTTGTTAATGGCACACCATCTGCTTGCAAAGTCCAGTGTCCAGGGTCTGCAGCAACGAAGACACGAACTCCCCACCATACATTGAAACAGACAACTGCTGCGCTTACATGTAAAGTGTTGCAGCAAAAACCATGAGGAGAGGCAACAATCATCGTGAGGCGTCGTACGCGATCCACAAGGACTCAGATGCCGGGACTGAGACTTCAGTCCACACTTTAGAAAAAAGATGGACATTGCTGGCCAAAATTTGTTAAGCTGCATGAAACAAATGTGGAATGGCAACGTGTAAAACAACACCACATAAAACCAGAAAGTGGTATGCTGTTAACAAAAACCCAGTCATCAGAACTTATCTGACAATATCAGTCCAGTGTTAAACGATGAAATAACGAGCAGCGAAATACCGTGAAGCTGGCTTAGGCTTCCAACCTTTATAGCCACTGTATTTCACCACGGTGCTTGTAAAAACCATAGTCAACACAAGATGACGAAGACAGTAAAGTCCATAGCCCCTCTGCTTGCGTGGTGCAGGCAATCCAACATAGAGGCACGTAGAGGACGCCGCACTTGCGTTGAAGACGTGGTTGGCAAATTGAAGTAAAACGGAGGTAGCCAACCAAAACATGGTGGCACGCCGTCCACGTCACGCCGTATGGCTCACGGCACATCGAAACTGGAATGCGTCCATAAGCAGCCAAAGAGCTCCGTACTGCAACCGACGTCACCCAAGTTCCCACGGGAGCCACGCACAACACCAAGACTAAGGTAAGTTGCACGCGCCGATACTTTTAACTTTGAACTAGAGGTAGACGTTTAAACTGCCCAAAGTTGCTGGATCTCGAATGTGCCCAGGGTCACACAATTTGTGGTTGGAAATATCGCAAAAGAAATCTTGTTCCAGCTACATGCATCACAGGCAGTCTCAATCCAAAATGCTATGTTTACACCAGTAGTAAAGTAACACCAGCCTCTGCATCTTGAACAAGTGTGGCGGCAGTCCAGCGGTGCTGATTTTCTCCACAACGCGTCGCTCCCTTTCCTCTGGAGTGCCAAGGAGCAAACAATTCAGTATCCCCAGAATTCACAACAGTAGCCTCACTCCACAGGCTTAAAGCACCAGCCTCTGCGTATTTTTTCCAAGTGTAACACCACACAGAGGTGCCGGTTTTCCCAAGCACACGTCATCCAAGGCAGCAGGACACAGATACTCCCTCCAAGTCATAGCAGGGACTGGCAGGCCCAGGTTAGGGCTGACCAGACACAAGTGATGAGGAACACAGGTGAAGAGATGCCTTATTCCTCAAGGCTGTTAGCTGTTAGGCTAGTTACTTGTTGGGGGAACGGACTGCTAATCCATTGTGCTCTGCACGCGTGGGTTCGAATCCCATCCTCGTCGCCAGTGTTACAATGAGGAATGATGCACAGGCAAGTCTTGTAGAAAAGGTAGTAGATTTATTCTTAAAGTCACTTCTTGGTTACAAGATACAGGAAGATGATATGATCCATAAATGTGCCCCACCAGGAGCAGCCTCCTCGCTGCTCAGCCCTTCCACACCAACTGATTCTCCCTTCCAATACAAACACACTGAACATTCTGTATGACCTCATCATAGGCTGAGCAGCAAGGCAGAGAACCTCTGTAGGGAGAGTGCATTGAGTAATTAGTACATTACAACACCCCCCCCCCCCACAAAGTACATGGAGGGGGCCCTCCTGTTATGCCACAGCTGGAGGGGAAGAAACCAAGTTGCCACCAGAATCCTGACAGTTGGAGTGTTCCTAGTGATGAGCTAACTGCTTGACTACAACCCGCTCAATGATTTTACCCATGTCTGGCTAATTGGTAACTGGCCTGCAATACTCTATTTCAGCTATAATTATGTGGGTTTTTTTTAATTTAGAAGGGGCTTGACTACCCCCATTTTTTAGTCCTGGGGGACACTTCCACTTAAAAGAGACAAATTGATCATATTGGTCAGAGTAGGAACTAGAGCCCTGATGTGGATTTGGTGTTCTCGAAGCCTGCAATTTGTATAATCACAAGCTTTGGAACCGCAAAATATCTTTTTGTTATGCACTAAACTAATTTTGCGATTCAGTAACAGGTTATCAAATTGAAAAATGGGTTTAGAAACAGAGGCGGCTCCTCCACTAAGGCAGAGGAGCGTCGCCCCACTGCTTTAAGGCAGTGCAGAGGAAAAAGAAATTGATAATAACGAAACATGTTATTATCATTTTCTTTATCCGTTCCTGGGTGTGGGGAGGGGCGGGGCTGGACAGAGCAGGGGCCAGGGGAGGAATGGTTTGCCCACTCAAAGTGTGCATGAATGTTTGACCGGCCGTCTTGGGCCGGCCAAACATTCATGCGCACTTTGTATGTTCCCCTCCAGGCTGCATTACACAGCCTGGTGGGGAACATGGACAGGCTCCCTGTCCCCGTCTGAGCGCTGAATGCAGCGTTGTGATTGGCTTAGGAGAACTTAAGGGAACCAATCACAATGCTGCATTGCAGCTTTGTGATTGGCTTAGGGAGCCCAGGTGCTTCCCCTGTGACAAGGAGAGGCTGCAGAGAGGTGGCGGCAGGCAGCGCGACCAGCAGGTACATTTTTTTTTCTTTTCTACCCCTCTCCTCCCCCGCCACCGTTCCCTACCAGCCACCACAGGAACCCATAACGACTCGCTGTTTGGAAGGGGCGTGTTTTGGGTGTCCCTTTCAAATAGCAATTCGCTATGGCATATGTATCAGTGTTTTGTGACCAAAATCTGGTTGCAAAACATTGAAATTTTACCAACACCTCAAAGAAGGTGGTGGCTCATTCACAAATGAGAAGGTGTCCCCTAGAAGCCCCCTCCCAATTGTGAATGGGGAGTAGGCAGTGGCCCATGGGACACTGGCAACTCACAAACAAACATAGAAAACTTTTCTTTATAAATGCAGCCCCAGGAAAACTGCAAGGTGAATTTATTAAAAATGGAATCACAGACATGGTGGTTCTCTGACCCCAGAAGCCACCATCCCTGTGATGGCATCCAATCACAGTGAGTCTCGATGCCTCATGAATATTGATGAGGTAAGTATGATTGCAACCCACTATAATTCAAAATTTTGTGAACCAAACTATTGGTACATAGGTCGGTTTACAAAATGTAGTTCTATTCACACAAAAATCAGTGAGCAATTTGTGACTCTTTTTGCAATGTAAATTTCAGTACATCACCCTATAGGATTAACAAGACTATAGGAAGGATATGGGCAAGGGGTCATCAGGGAAGCCTTATTATGGATGCAACTTCTTGTTGATAGGAGTGAAACTGGACCAACTTATTAAAAAGAAGACCAGAACTACATGTGGGGAAAGTGAGCACTAGCATGCGTCATATGCAAGTTCTTTATTCCAAGTAAATATTCTGAATTTTAGAAGGGAAAACTGTACAAACTTGCCAGAAACGTTTTGAGATGAGGGTGTGGGGTGGGAGGTACAATTAGGTTTCACAAAGGACCTCAAAGTCTTAATTAGTACTCTTCCTATGTTGCAGGATTGCAAGACGTAATTGCAATTAAAGCTAGATTTTGCTGAGGAAATTTCTCATTTAACATTTTTAGTTTATGCTTGTATTTTAATCCATCTTTTCCACATAAAAGGCATGCCATTTATGCTCTAGCTGCTCAGAGTTAATCAGAAGCTCTTTAAAGCACAACCGAACGGTTAATGAGAAGATTTATGAGGTAGGATTCTGTGATAAGTCATTGAAGTGTGATATACTGAGCAAAAGTTAGTAAATGAGCACAAGAAAAACACTTAACACCTCAATTGTCCCAGCTATGTTGACTTTCTTACAGGCACATGAGCTAATTAATTTGGGGCTGACCTGAGGGTGTGATCCTCCTGATCCTCCAGGCCTTTGTCCTTTTGGTCTTCTTTTCCTGGTCCTTCTGCCCCTCTTCCAGATCCTGGTCCTGTTCCTGGTCATTCAGGCCCTGCTCCTGGTACTCATTGTTTTTTTCCATCTAGACCTGATCTTCTTGTTCTGGTGCTCATGGCCTTGGTCTTCAAGTGTCCCATGTCCTGGTCTTCCTGGTCCCATGGGCCCTTTTCCTCCTGGACCTCCTTATCATGGTACTCCTGGTGCTAGCTGTCCTGGTCTAGTCCTTCTGGCCATGGCGGTTCTGCTTCTTTTGATGTTGGCCCACTTGGTCATTTTCCCCCTCCAGATCCTGGTCCTAGTTTTGTCCTCTGGTCTTGTGCCTGGCCCTCTTTTTGCTGCTCCTGTTCCTCGATCATCTTGCGCCTTCTAAGCCTCTTACGTTTTATCCTCTTGATCCTTGTCTTCCAGGTCCTGGTCCTCATGGACGGGAGCACCTGCTCCTGGTTCTTCTGTTGTTTTTTGTCCTTATCCTTCTTGTGTTGTTTGCCCTTCTTCTCTTGAATTTGGTCCTTCTGACCCAGGTTCCTCTGGTGACTGTCCTTCTGATACTTACTCTCTTGGTCCTTTTGGTTTCGGTCCTCCTAGTCTTCCTAACTCTGTTCCTCCAGGTCCTGGCCTATTACTCCTTTTGGAGTTAGTCTCTCTCGACTTCCTGGCCCTGGTCCTCTTGGTCCTAATCCTCCTGGTCAACTTGATGGTTCTCCTGCTGGTCCTCTTCTTCCACAGGTTAGCTAGATATCACCTTCATGCCTGGCACTCATGTTTTTGTGTATCTTTTTTAAAATAGTTTCCAGAGTTTTTATGGTAAGGTGTGGGGGACATAAAAGAAATCCCCGAGATACATCCTCGGGAAGCTGAGCTGGGTTCCTGGAGTAGGTTTAGCAGCGGGTGACTGGGCTCCACGCATCTGTGTTACAGAGCAAGCACCTCAACCCCGGCTTCCATGAGGCACGCTATGTTGCGTCCCTAGAAATTTTTCCTTTCAACAATTGGACGAAAGGACGCCTGACTGTGAGTACATGGTTGGGTTGTAGTGACCAAGGGTAGGGTACACCTTAGTGAGTGTACACCGCCCGGGTCACGTTCGCTGGTCCTGACAAAAACCTGGTATTATCGCCATCAGGTTGAAACATGTAGACCATCTTTTACTCACTTTTTTTCACTATTAAGATACCAGTGGTCAATTTAACCAAGAACGGCATCTTACCAACACCTTTTTAATATTGTCCAGTTGCTCCAGAATAAAACATTTTGAGGGAGTTTAATCTGGTCAATTTTTAAATCACCTTTGACACTCACTTACACCACAAAAATCAACCTGCTCCACTGTAATCCGGTGTTGAAGCACACCCGGATAGCATTCGGCTATTCGGGTGGGACCCCAATGATGAAGCATGTCACCAACCAGGTTGGTGAGTGAGGGGTCTTCTTATGAAAGGAGAAATTTTCCTTTCTGTGCGCCTTTCCCTGTATCTCGGAGACATTGAGATGTCTCCTGGGTGTACTCCTCCTATTGTTTGATTACTTTATCTAAGGGAAACAGGAGTATTCCCTTAAAAATCCTTTCTCTCTCCTTTGTTTTTTGTTGGACATAAAAGAAAAACATAATCCACTAGACACCCCTATCAACAACCTTTTTTTGCCAATGTTGAGCACCGACAAGACTCACCCACTGAAAAAACAGGGTGCAAAAATTGGACACAGTTAGCTACCAAAATGAAAGATGCTAGCAAAGTAAGTAGTACCTCCTGGAGTGGCAAACCAAGAGATGTGGCCCAGCCTAGGCTCGTCCAGCCGATGACGGGCAAAGACGGGCCCGGTCTTCGCTCAGGCACACACCCAGGTGTGTCTTGTGCTGCGGTACTCCTTGTTGCGATTTATAGCGATTTCACGCTGCGGGTGTCGAAGTTGCCATGGACAGCCTCCTGGGGCCCTGGTATTTCTGGTCAATTTAGTCCTCACCAAGAGGAGCAAGAACGCTAAAAGTCAGTAAAAAAGTTATTTTGAACTCTTCAGGTTCCTGGCAGTCCCAGCTAACTAGTTCACGCCTTAAGCTCAGCAGATCTGCGGGAGCACTTTTTAATCTCCCTAGATCTACGGGGAGAAGGACCATCTCACCCCTCCTAAATGTGTTGAGTGCCCAATGTGTCTCGGCAGCTATGTATGGGGTGGGGATTTGGGGCTATCACAATAGTTCCCCTCTCCAACTTGAGGAAAATCAAGTATGCCGGAGACTACTACATCTTCCTCCGGCCGCCTCCAGCTACATCATTCACGCGGATCTAAATCAGCGCTATATTGAGGATAGGGTGCATTTGGCGCCATTTCTGTTATGGGTTAGTGTCTGGGTTAACCCTCAAGCGAGCCTCTGTAGAGACATCACCAAGGATTGTCTCAGCGTGGATAAGGAATGTGCCATTCCGTGGCTGAGCTATATTTCTAAAGCATTACACGCACTGGGGTTGGCTGCTTTATTTACATCCCCTTGGAGCATTAAGAAGGAAGATAAATTGCTAGTTAAATCTGTTTTTGCAGTTTAGTGAAGAAAGAAGGTTGCAAACCGAGTTAACAAAAAGTAAATTGCGGACTTTTTATAGGTTTTTTTGCCTCTGTTGAGCCCGTTCTCTACCTTTCTTTAGACCTTACACTTTGGGAGAGGTGCCTCCTTTTCCGTTTTAGAGTCAGAAGGCTCTGGTGGCTTTTGTGTAGGTAGGCAAACCAATTGTTTGGAGGGACCAGCCTCGCCCCTGAAAAGGTGTTACTGAGCAGTCGCTGCTACATTTGATGTATTTTGCTACCATTTTAATTATCAACACAGGCATTTCCTCAAACACCTTTTGAACACACTGGGACACCGTAGGTGTAGAGACGCGCTGTACCATTTACAACTGTTGAATACGCCCATTACCTCCTCGTCCTGTCTTCCCGTCCCATTCCTTACAAGTGAGCAGCTAGTCTGCTCCACAGAAACCTACCACCTAGCTGAGCTTTTCGCACCTCCCCCAATATGGCGCCACCATCAGGTGACCATAAAGGGGGAAGTGCGGCACCGTAACATCCTGTTCTTTTTTTTCTGCACGCAGTGTGTTCGTGCCTGAGTGGATGGGGTAAGTTTTCCCTTCCCTTTTTTTCTTATGTTCGGTGGCCTGCTGTAGCGGCCGCCCTTTTTTTGTATATTATGCCTCTGTCTGGCCGTTTTTAATGTTGCGCTCACCTGCTTCTGGGCCGGCCTGCTTTAGCGGCCGTTTTCCGTTTTTGCCGAGCCCGCGGCGCCCTGCTTTAGCGGGCGGGGGTTTGCGGCGGTGATTTCTGGCAGCGCGTGTGGTCCGTCTTGTTTCGGGCTGCCTGGGGCGATTTTGGGGCGGACGGCTGCCTTTTCTAGCGCCCGCCCCCTTTTTTCTGGTCCCGCTTGAGCTCGGGCCCTCGGGACTTCCATTGTATTTAATGGGGTCCTTTTTTTGCTGGCACCTGTCCTTCTGAGTGCCTGTTCTCTGGTTTGGTGCTGGTGTTTTTGGCGGCATGGCTTCAGGTGCCTCTTCCTCCACTCCTCCTCTGGATGCCCTGCGCCTCTTGATCAATGAGGCTGTGGCTGCTGCTTTTCAGGCTCGGGAGTCTGCTGGGCCTCCTGCCAAGGTTCCTCGTGGGTCTGTGGATCCGCAGGGCGCTCCTGATGGCGATTTGGGTCCGGATGATGAGGAGTGTGTTCGTGGGCGCTTTGTTCAGGGTGCTGAGCTCTCTGATTTGTTTGCCCATGTCCGTGATAATTTGGGGTTCTCTCCTCCTGTGTCGGATGTCCTGGAGGATGACTTCTTTACGCAGTATCACCAGCCGACTCCTGAATCCTTCCCGTTGCATGGTGCTGTGCGCAAGGTGCTGGATCATGAGTGGAAGGAAGTGGATAAGTCTGCTTTCCCGCGCTTTTTGTCCAAGCGTTATCTTTTGGAGGGTTTGCTGCGGAGTTTCCTCAGGCTGTCAAGGTTGACAATTTAATGGCAGGGCTTTCCTCTCATGGTCTGGTCCTGTCAGATGACGCCCTTCCTTCGGACGCTGTGGATAAGCGTGTTGAGGGGCGGTGAAGCGCTCTTATGCTGCTTCTAATTTTTCTGTCAGGGCGACGGCCTATTCGAATTACATGGTCCAGTCCCTCCTCAAGGATTTTCAGGCCCTGTCCTCTCTTTTGCAGGGAGGGGAAGATGCTACCTCTCTTTTGGCCCTCATGGAGTTGCAAGTGCGTTACTTGTCTGATCTTTCATTTGACAATTTGAGCGCCGCTGCGGCTGCTTCTGGTGCTTCGATTGCTGCACGGCGTCATATCTGGATGCGTTCCTGGAAGGCTGAGTCTTCTCAGAAGGCGGTCCTGCTTAAGCTGCCCTTTGTGGGTTCCAAGGTGTTCGGTCCTCAGCTGGAGGAGATGGTGAAACAGTCGGCGGAGAATCGCAAACTGGTGTCTCCGGTCCGCCCTCCTACTCGGGGGCGTGGTTTTGGCTACCGGCGTGCCTTTGGGCCTTCGGCTCGGGGTGCGTCGCAGCCCTTTTGTGGCAGGGGTCGTGGCTGGGGGGCCCCTGGAGGTGCCAAGCCCCGGGCCCCTGTCGGTGTTGCTGCCACCGCTTCTTCCTCTTCGCAATGACTGTCTGCCTTTGCCAGTTGGGGGTCGCCTTCACTATTTCCTGCATCAGTGGTTGTCAGTTCCGGATGCCTGGGCGATTCAGACCGTGTCGGAGGGTTATCGCATCGAATTCTCCTCTCCTCCCCCTCCGTTCTTCCTGGTGACTCCACTGCCCCATGTTCCTCTGCGTCGTGCGGCCTTGCTGGAAGGTGTGCGCCTTCTGTTGGAGAAGGCGGCTATTGTGGAGGTTCCTGCCCAGGAAAGGGGCGAGGGTTGTTATTCGATCCTCTTTCTGGTCTCCAAGAAGGATACTTCGGATCTGCGTCCTGTCTTGGATCTGAAACGTGTCAATCGCTTCATCCCTCGTCGTCCCTTCAAAATGGTGACTCTGTTGTCCATCCTGCTACTGGTGCTTCCTGGGAGCTTCCTGGCATCCCTGGATCTGATGGATGCTTATCTACACGTCCCGATCTGTGCGGAGGATCAGAAGTTTCTCCGGTTTGCTGTGGGTTCCCGGCACTTCCAATTCAGGGTGCTGCCATTCGCCTTTCATCGGTGCCAAGAGTTTTCACGAAACTCTTGGCCCCTCTGGTGGGTATTCTTCATTCCCGTGGTCTGCAGGTTTTTCCCTATCTCGATGATTGGTTGATTGTTTCTCCTTCTTTTTCTCAGGCTCTGTCGGATGTGGACCAGGTGTGTCATCTGCTGGGGTTCTTTGGGTTCCTCATCAATCTCCGGAAGTCCTCCCTGGTGCCCTCCCAGACACTGAAGTTCCTGGGGGCTCTCTTCCGCATGGATCTCGGAATGGTGTTCCTCTCCCAGGAGCGCCACTTGACTTTGTTTCGTCACCTTTCGTGGGTTCTGTCCCAGTCTCAGGTGTCCGCCCGTCTCTGGTTGAGAAGTCAAGGGGAGATGGCGTCCACGTTGCATCTCCTCCCTTGGGCCAGGCTGCATTTGTATCCCCTCTTGCATCATGTCCTGTCGCACTGGGATCCTGCCTCCCTGGACTACGAGGCCTCGATTCCCGTCTCTCCTGGGATTCGGGTGGATCTCCAGTGGTGGTTATCCCCTCAGTCTCTCTCCCGGGGGTTCGATCTTCTTCCTCCTCTGCATGTGGTTGTGTTGTCCACGGATGCCAGTGCGGTGGGTTGGGGGGCTGTGTTGGGTGCCTCCAAGGCTCAGGGTCGGTGGTCCCGTTTCGAGTCTCTCCAGTCCTCGAACTGGAAGGAGTTGAGGGCTGTCTGGTTGGCTCTTCAGTGGTCTGCTCCTCTCCTTCTGGGCCGTGCGGTCTCGGTGCAGACCGACAACCAAGTTGTTCGGGCTTATGTCAACCATCAAGGGGGCATGTGCCGGTCTCTGTTTCTCCTTTCCAGGGTGATCGGTCTGTGGGCGAAGCAGAACCTCTTGTCTCTGACGGCGGTCTATCTTCCGGGGAAGGAGAATGGGCCTGCGGTCTCTTTGAGCAGGGTGTTCCCCTCCTCGGTGACTATGTGTCTGTCCCCGGATCTGTTCGATCTGATTGTCCTCCGGTTCCGCCGACCGTGGTTTGATCTTTTTGCCTCGGAGGATTCTGCGCTCCTTCCTCGGTTTTGCAGCCTGGTGCCCTCCAGACTGGCATGGGCGATCGACGCTTTCTCCGTCCCTTGGTCGCTGGGTCTTCTGTTTGCCTTCCCTCCGTTTGCTCTGATTCCGCGGGTCCTCCGGAAGATTCGGTTGGACCATGCAGAGGTTCTTCTGGTGGTGCCGGAATGGTCTCGTCAATCTTGGTTTCCTCTGCTTCTGACCTTGTCTGTGTGCCCCCATTGGAGGTTTCCCCTGTGTCCCTCCCCTCTGCGGGCTCCTCTTCTCAGGGTTGCCTCCCTTCGCCGCCTCCGGCTGGGGGTTTGGCACTTGAAAGGTTGAGTTTGTTGGGTCAGGGTTGCTCGGTTGAGGTTGCCCAGTGCCTCCAGTTGTCTCGGCGCCCTTCCACCTTGAGGTCCTATGAGCGTCATTGGAAGAATTTCTCTTCCTGGTGTCTTGGGAAGGGTCTCTCTTCTTCCTCCTGTGAGGCTGTGAGGGTGTTGGACTTTTTACGGGATGGGTTCGTTTTGGGTCTCGCTGTTTCGTCCCTACGTGCACAGTGGGCTGCCATTCTTGCTTTTCGGGGTTCCTTTGTGTCCTCTGTCGCCCCTTTGGTGACTCGCCTTTTGAGGAGCTTTTTGATTCAGTGTCCTGTGTCTCACTCTCCTGTCTCTACAATAAAAGTATGCGGTTCCTAATATTAACAGCAGGTGGTTATAATCAATCAAGGGCTCCACACAATGGTATAGAGCGAGACTTTGGAGGAGAATCTCCTCCTGTTGGAAAAAGACCCTCACACACCCAGCCAGCTAGGTGTCTTGCTTCATCATCGGGTCTGCTCCTTATCGGGTTGGCGCTGCAATACCCGATCGGCGCTCCGAGATGGGGCCTTCTTGGCGGAGATCTTTATTCCTTATGCCATAGGGTGTGGTGCGTGTGAGGGCCCTAAAGGTAGTGTAGGTGCTAATGATAGGTGAATAAATGTAGTCTAAAATAGGAAATGGTGGTCCACTCAAAATAATTTTAATGAGACGTGGCCATCACCCTAATTAAAAATGAAGAGGCGTATCTGACTCTAAATTTGTGAGATTATACGCTTATAATATAGGTCAACATGTTTCTTGCCTTTATTCTTAATAGATGGCAATTCCTCAGGACCAAAAAATAGGATCTACCTACACTTTTCGGTGGTGGTCTAAAACTACAGAAGGTGAAGTAATAACCACTCGTACAGCACCCTCAAAAGTGATACCTGTAGATCTAAAAACCAACCTGCAATGAAACAGAGTAATGAACATAAATTTAGTCATATTAAAAATATTCGGGTAATTCAAGGACCCTGTGCCTCAATCAAAAACCATCGTGCAGCCAAAGCATGCCGAACACAGGTGACTGATGGCATGCGAAAAGTCTGAACTACATTTGGTGAGGAAGAAGTAACAACATATTAAAGAATGGCAGCTAAATGAGCATCGTTTTATAACTTACCCAAATTGGGTCAAGGGTGCACGGCATCAAAACCGGCTGGCGAGGACACTAAGGTGTAGTGTCCTGTGGGAGTTAAAAACAGAGAACAATTGCTAGGAGATTAAACAGCCAGAAACAGAGACCTGTAGGTATATCAAGCAAAGAAGATGAAGAAGAGACAACATGACAATACCCAGTCGTATCGCAATCATGTCCATCAGTGTCAGTCTATCAGGCGAACAACTCAGCCCTTCAATGTCAATTGAAAAGACAAAGGGCGTGGATTTACCAGTCTGCGCCTCCCGGTGTTGATACCTCCGCTGAGTCAGATCAGCGTCAAAAGCGCACCCGGTGCCTGTCATGGTAAAAAGCCAACGTTCCTCTGGTATCAACCACAAAAGAGAAATATCAGCTCAAAATGTGGAAGGTCCCTAGAAACGAACTCACCAACATCCTTCCGTTTAAGGGGTAGTGAAACCGGCATGTTGGTAAGCGTCCAATTCAAAGAATCCCCACACAAGAGCTAAATAACTTACTGAAAGGACTTAGTAGTACCCTTCAAGCCAACCAATGAAAAACCATGAGGGACACACAGGGGGCTCACTATTCTGTTACTACTCGTCCAGATGAGTCCGATCGGAAATGCTCCTACCCCTTGCTCAGCCGGTCCGGGAGTAACGAACAGTGTAAGCATCCCAAGGAAATACCAGCGGCCGGCGGAGCTTGGAGGCGGAACTTCCGGTACTTCCTTAAAACAGTGTAACGACTCGAGCGCTAACCCTGTTTAGGGCGCCATGTTGGATTTCCTCCAACTAATGCGAGACAACCACTCCATGCAGTAGCAATCATGGGAGCCAAAAGCGTAGTCTCGTTTTTAGATAACAAGAAAAAGTGAATGGATTCAAAACACCTAAGAGGTATTAATGACTCATGAGCCAAAATCTAGTATGGACACTAAAAATAGCGAAAAACCTGTGTGACTAATGTCATGTAAGACAGGAATGAAGGTATTGCTACAAATGAAGGACGTGGGTCCAGCCTTACTAGTGTGTTTCATAGAAGATCCGAGTAATAACTAGATAAGGTAGATTGGAGGGGGCTCTTCCTCATTGGAATCGATAATTATGTAATGCTAACTATTTAAAGTAATATGTAAGGCACAACATTCGGTATCAAGTAGGAGTCCGGGGAGTTCGAGTAAATTACAAAAGGAGCAAAACCACTGAATCAAGTGCAGGAATACAAGAGCCCAAGGTGGTAATTAGGTTAATTGGCTCCAGGGAATATCCTCATTAAGCCCTCCTTTATCAGTGGCTAGTCGAAGGACCCAACGTTGTTCCAACCGGAACAATGATTTAGTAGGCATCCCTGGGTGGGTTTCTAATACGGCCCAATTGAATGAGTCAGGGGATGTTGCACTTGTTCGAAGTGACAGGTCATTTTGGTGTTAGTTTTATGGCATCTGAAATTGCTTCGATGTTCCATTATCCGGACTTTGACTGGTCTCGAAGTCATTCCTATGTAAAGAAGACCACATGGGCAGTCCAGTATATAGATACAATTAGGTGTGTTGCAATTAGTGTGTGCAGCCATACTCCAACTAACTCCGTTAGGGAACTTAAATTCTTTGGTAACCTTAGTTTGCGGGCACGCCGAGCATGACCCACAAGGGTAATGACCCTTGACAGGCGGTAAGTCCCAAAGTGTCCTTTGTGTATTGCCCTGTTGTTTCTTAGGTCTAGTGTGTACCAACATGTCCTTGAGGTTACTAGTTCGTTTAAAGGCGAACCTAGGTTTGGGAAGCTTCAGAGTTCCTGTGTTAAGGATGTTCCAATGTTTACAAATGATATTTCTAACTCGATTCGAGTCAGGGGTGTATGTCGTTACACAGGTCATGACCCTATCAGGTTCTCTAGTTCTGACCTCCAAAAGGCTCTCACGGTTATTGTGCTGTGCCCTTTTGTATGCACGATCGATAACCTGTAAGGGGTATTCTCTTTGAAGTAGGTCTGTCTTTAGCGTGTTAGACTCATTCTTGTAGTCAGTGAGTGTACTGCAATTCCGTCTGATACGTAGGAATTGCCCAAAGGGTAAGTTTTGTCGGAGAGCCCTTGGATGATGACTACTGAAACGTAGGAGACTATTCCTGTCGGTTGGTTTTCGGTATAGAGTGGTAGAAATCTTGTCACCCTCTAATTTAATCAATAGGTCAAGAAATGGAATCTCTGTTTCTGAGATGATGTTAGTAAATTTTAAATAGGGGTTCAATGTGTTGATCCAAATGCAGAATTCATCGCATTTGGTGCGTTCTCCCTTCCATAGAATCAGGATATCATCAATGAACCTCTTCCATAATAACACATTGGAAAAATACGGATTCCTGGGATTGTGGATCTCTCTCTCTCAAATGCTGCCATATACATACAGGCTAGACTAGGCGCAAATGTACTGCCCATAGAAGTGCCCTGTGTCTGGTGGTAAAGCTGAGTATTATATTCAAAGAAATTCTCTGTGAGTGCTAAAGTGGCGCATTCCAGTACGAAGGTCACTGGAGTAGGTGAATCCCAATCACTGTGAATAAGGGCGTCTTCAATAACATCAAGGGTTGCCCTTTGTGGGATATTAGTATAAAGGGCCACTACATCCAGGGTGACCAAGAGATCTACTACTTCTGGATGTTGGGACCCTCGATTAAACGTAAGACGTCTGTGGTGTCCCTGATGAAAGAGGGGTGGCTCTAACCAGTGGTTGTATGAAATGATCCACAAACTTGGAGAGGGGTTCCAGGATGGACCCGATCCCTGACACGATGGGTCGTCCAGGAACAGGGGTGATACCCTTATGGATCTTGGGTAGACAGTAAAAATAAGGGGTCTTGGGGTCCTTCGTTATTAGAAATTCTGCTTCCTTCTTAGTAATCCAACCCTCTGTTTCAGCAGAAAAGACCATAGAGGATATAATTCTACTCAACCTAGGAGTAGGGTCTTCCCTAATTGGTGTGTAGTATACCCTATCGCTGAGTTGTCTGCGACATTCATTGTCGTAGTCCAGTGTGGACATGATCACCGTAGCTCCACCTTTGTCAGCCTGTTTGATTATGATATTTACATCATTCACCAGGTCTGAGATGGCAGTGGTTTCAATAGAAGACAAATTGTGATAAGGAGCAGGAGTAGATGTACTGTTCAGATCTTTCAACACTGCTTGCTCAAATGTTAACACCTCGTTGGGAACCATGCTGCTATTAGGTGTGAAAGTGGATGGTCTGTGTAAACCAGAATCGCCCGTTATTAGTGGCGGTTGATCATGAAAAAAGGCTTGTAGGCGGATTTTACGAAAAAAACCTTGTATTTCACAAATGTTACGAAATTGATCATTTCGAGGTGTGGGGACAAAACCCAGACCTTTTTGGAGAACCTTGACCTCAATCGGTGAAAGGACTCTGGGTGAGAGGTTAATGATCAATGTGTCCTCCCCTTGTCTGACTCCTGGTCTCTACTGCTCGTGTTGATTGTTCTGGCAAATCCTTCCATTGTACTCTTTTGGACCTCTTCTGCGCCCTCTTCCTCTGCCCCAGCCTCTGTCTAGAAAAGGTGGCTCTGCCCCATGTTGGAAAAAAGGCGGAGGGCCTTGTTGGTACATAGGATATTGCCAGTACTCTTCTGATGAAGGTTCCAACTCTTCACGGAGGGGTTCCTCATCTAATAGTGATTCCAGCACTGGGAGCTGGAATAACAAGAAAACAAGAGTTTTCCATCAGCCAAATTATCCTCCTTTCCATATACCACCATATCAGGGGCCTCCATACTGGCAATATCCTATGTACCAACAAGGCCCTCCGCCTTTTTTCCAACATGGGGCAGAGCCACCTTTTCTAGACAGAGGCTGGGGCAGAGGAAGAGGGCGCAGAAGAGGTCCAAAAAGAGTACAATGGAAGGATTTGCCAGAACAATCAACACGAGCAGTAGAGACCAGGAGTCAGACAAGGGGGAGGACACATTGATCATTAACCTCTCACCCAGAGTCCTTTCACCGATTGAGGTCAAGGTTCTCCAAAAAGGTCTGGGTTTTGTCCCCACACCTCGAAATGATCAATTTCGTAACATTTGTGAAATACAAGGTTTTTTTCGTAAAATCCGCCTACAAGCCTTTTTTCATGATCAACCGCCACTAATAACGGGCGATTCTGGTTTACACAGACCATCCACTTTCACACCTAATAGCAGCATGGTTCCCAACGAGGTGTTAACATTTGAGCAAGCAGTGTTGAAAGATCTGAACAGTACATCTACTCCTGCTCCTTATCACAATTTGTCTTCTATTGAAACCACTGCCATCTCAGACCTGGTGAATGATGTAAATATCATAATCAAACAGACTGACAAAGGTGGAGCTACGGTGATCATGTCCACACTGGACTACGACAATGAATGTCGCAGACAACTCAGCGATAGGGTATACTACACACCGATTAGGGAAGACCCTACTCCTAGGTTGAGTAGAATTATATCCTCTATGGTCTTTTCTGCTGAAACAGAGGGTTGGATTACTAAGAAGGAAGCAGAATTTCTAATAACGAAGGACCCCAAGACCCCTTATTTTTACTGTCTACCCAAGATCCATAAGGGTATCACCCCTGTTCCTGGACGACCCATCGTGTCAGGGATCGGGTCCATCCTGGAACCCCTCTCCAAGTTTGTGGATCATTTCATACAACCACTGGTTAGAGCCACCCCTCTTTCATCAGGGACACCACAGACGTCTTACGTTTAATCGAGGGGTCCCAACATCCAGAAGTAGTAGATCTCTTGGTCACCCTGGATGTAGTGGCCCTTTATACTAATATCCCACAAAGGGCAACCCTTGATGTTATTGAAGACGCCCTTATTCACAGTGATTGGGATTCACCTACTCCAGTGACCTTCGTACTGGAATGCGCCACTTTAGCACTCACAGAGAATTTCTTTGAATATAATACTCAGCTTTACCACCAGACACAGGGCACTTCTATGGGCAGTACATTTGCGCCTAGTCTAGCCTGTATGTATATGGCAGCATTTGAGGAGAGAGAGATCCACAATCCCAGGAATCCGTATTTTTCCAATGTGTTATTATGGAAGAGGTTCATTGATGATATCCTGATTCTATGGAAGGGAGAACGCACCAAATGCGATGAATTCTGCATTTGGATCAACACATTGAACCCCTATTTAAAATTTACTAACATCATCTCAGAAACAGAGATTCCATTTCTTGACCTATTGATTAAATTAGAGGGTGACAAGATTTCTACCACTCTATACCGAAAACCAACCGACAGGAATAGTCTCCTACGTTTCAGTAGTCATCATCCAAGGGCTCTCCGACAAAACTTACCCTTTGGGCAATTCCTACGTATCAGACGGAATTGCAGTACACTCACTGACTACAAGAATGAGTCTAACACGCTAAAGACAGACCTACTTCAAAGAGAATACCCTTACAGGTTATCGATCGTGCATACAAAAGGGCACAGCACAATAACCGTGAGAGCCTTTTGGAGGTCAGAACTAGAGAACCTGATAGGGTCATGACCTGTGTAACGACATACACCCCTGACTCGAATCGAGTTAGAAATATCATTTGTAAACATTGGAACATCCTTAACACAGGAACTCTGAAGCTTCCCAAACCTAGGTTCGCCTTTAAACGAACTAGTAACCTCAAGGACATGTTGGTACACACTAGACCTAAGAAACAACAGGGCAATACACAAAGGACACTTTGGGACTTACCGCCTGTCAAGGGTCATTACCCTTGTGGGTCATGCTCGGCGTGCCCGCAAACTAAGGTTACCAAAGAATTTAAGTTCCCTAACGGAGTTAGTTGGAGTATGGCTGCACACACTAATTGCAACACACCTAATTGTATCTATATACTGGACTGCCCATGTGGTCTTCTTTACATAGGAATGACTTCGAGACCAGTCAAAGTCCGGATAATGGAACATCAAAGCAATTTCAGATGCCATAAAACTAACACCAAAATGACCTGTCACTTCGAACAAGTGCAACATCCCCCTGACTCATTCAATTGGGCCGTATTAGAAACCCACCCAGGGATGCCTACTAAATCATTGTTCCGGTTGGAACAACGTTGGGTCCTTCGACTAGCCACTGATAAAGGAGGGCTTAATGAGGATATTCCCTGGAGCCAATTAACCTAATTACCACCTTGGGCTCTTGTATTCCTGCACTTGATTCAGTGGTTTTGCTCCTTTTGTAATTTACTCGAACTCCCGGACTCCTACTTGATACCGAATGTTGTGCCTTACATATTACTTTAAATAGTTAGCATTACATAATTATCGATTCCAATGAGGAAGAGCCCCTCCAATCTACCTTATCTAGTTATTACTCGGATCTTCTATGAAACACACTAGTAAGGCTGGACCCACGTCCTTCATTTGTAGCAATACCTTCATTCCTGTCTTACATGACATTAGTCACACAGGTTTTTCGCTATATTTAGTGTCCATACTAGATTTTGGCTCATGAGTCATTAATACCTCTTAGGTGTTTTGAATCCATTCACTTTTTCTTGTTATCTAAAAACGAGACTACGCTTTTGGCTCCCATGATTGCTACTGCATGGAGTGGTTGTCTCGCATTAGTTGGAGGAAATCCAACATGGCGCCCTAAACAGGGTTAGCGCTCGAGTCGTTACACTGTTTCAAGGAAGTACCGAAGTTCCGCCTCCAAGCTCCGCCGGCCGCTGGTATTTCCTTGGGATGCTTACACTGTCTCGTTACTCCCGGACCGGCTGAGCAAGGGGTAGGAGCATTTCCGATCGGACTCATCTGGACGAGTAGTAACAGAATAGTGAGCCCCCTGTGTGTCCCTCATGGTTTTTCATTGGTTGGCTTGAAGGGTACTAGTAAGTCCTTTCAGTAAGTTATTTAGCTCTTGTGTGGGGATTCTTTGAATTGGACGCTTACCAACATGCCGGTTTCACTACCCCCTTAAACGGAAGGATGTTGGTGAGTTCGTTTCTAGGGACCTTCCACATTTTGAGCTGATATTTCTCTTTGTGGTTGATACCAGAGGAACGTTGGCTTTTTTACCATGACAGGCACCGGGTGCGCTTTTGACGCTGATCTGACTCAGCGGAGGTATCAACACCGGGAGGCGCAGACTGGTAAATCCACGCCCTTTGTCTTTTCAATTGACATTGAAGGGCTGAGTTGTTCGCCTGATAGACTGACACTGATGGACATGATTGCGATACGACTGGGTATTGTCATGTTGTCTCTTCTTCATCTTCTTTGCTTGATATACCTACAGGTCTCTGTTTCTGGCTGTTTAATCTCCTAGCAATTGTTCTCTGTTTTTAACTCCCACAGGACACTACACCTTAGTGTCCTCGCCAGCCGGTTTTGATGCCGTGCACCCTTGACCCAATTTGGGTAAGTTATAAAACGATGCTCATTTAGCTGCCATTCTTTAATATGTTGTTACTTCTTCCTCACCAAATGTAGTTCAGACTTTTCGCATGCCATCAGTCACCTGTGTTCGGCATGCTTTGGCTGCACGATGGTTTTTGATTGAGGCACAGGGTCCTTGAATTACCCGAATATTTTTAATATGACTAAATTTATGTTCATTACTCTGTTTCATTGCAGGTTGGTTTTTAGATCTACAGGTATCACTTTTGAGGGTGCTGTACGAGTGGTTATTACTTCACCTTCTGTAGTTTTAGACCACCACCGAAAAGTGTAGGTAGATCCTATTTTTTGGTCCTGAGGAATTGCCATCTATTAAGAATAAAGGCAAGAAACATGTTGACCTATATTATAAGCGTATAATCTCACAAATTTAGAGTCAGATACGCCTCTTCATTTTTAATTAGGGTGATGGCCACGTCTCATTAAAATTATTTTGAGTGGACCACCATTTCCTATTTTAGACTACATTTATTCACCTATCATTAGCACCTACACTACCTTTAGGGCCCTCACACGCACCACACCCTATGGCATAAGGAATAAAGATCTCCGCCAAGAAGGCCCCATCTCGGGCGCCGATCGGGTATTGCAGCGCCAACCCGATAAGGAGCAGACCCGATGATGAAGCAAGACACCTAGCTGGCTGGGTGTGTGAGGGTCTTTTTCCAACAGGAGGAGATTCTCCTCCAAAGTCTCGCTCTATACCATTGTGTGGAGCCCTTGATTGATTATAACCACCTGCTGTTAATATTAGGAACCGCATACTTTTATTGTAGAGATATTATGTTGGGCATGTATGCTGGACCTAAGAAAATAACGCCCTTGATTTCCCTCTCTTTGTTTAAACTGATTGCACGGGCCTCCTTACCCGCGGGAATATAATTAATAGGTTACCAGGAAGGTACGATTAGTTCTCCTGGTCCATATTTTGAGATGAAGGGTTTTGACTCTCCATCTTCAATTTAAATATCCCCACTAGAAACCCCGACAAGTAGTATGGAGGACTATCAGGGATTGAGCTTTGGTGATGAAGCTGCAGCTGAGATTTTGAGAGCACCATCACTTCTGGGGTCAGATGGCAATATTGCCTCCAGCAGCCAGTCAGAAGATTGGACTTCGTTAATTAACATGAAACATGAATGGCTGAAGGTGACTCTGCATGGAGCGATGATGACAGAGTACCTTAGGGCTAATATAGCCCCTAACGGCTTGATTGTTAATAATTTTCCACGTTTGTTTCTGGAGGATCCTGTCTTTAAGAAAGAATGGTCCCTAGTAGCATGGAAGTGTACTAGGGACTGGTTGATCCTTATAATCAATACGGCCAAGAGAATTGCAGACACCCTACTGATAAGAATACAAACAGCAGAGGGTGCGATTAAGGTTATTGTCCAGACAGCTGCATACAAGAGCAAGCTAGCAGAGATCAATGCTGAGATTGCAGAGAATAGGGAATATTTAATGAAACAGAAAATTTCAAAACTCCAGAAAGATATTCAGAAATTCTCTGTTGAGAAGATCTATCCCTATCTCAAGGCAGATTATACTGCAACAGCTACTAGTTACTCTTCTGATGAAGGTTCCAACTCTTCACGGAGGGGTTCCTCATCTAATAGTGATTCCAGCACTGGGAGCTGGAATAACAAGAAAACAAGAGTTTTCCATCAGCCAAATTATCCTCCTTTCCATATACCACCATATCAGGGGCCTCCATACTGGCAATATCCTATGTACCAACAAGGCCCTCCGCCTTTTTTCCAACATGGGGCAGAGCCACCTTTTCTAGACAGAGGCTGGGGCAGAGGAAGAGGGCGCAGAAGAGGTCCAAAAAGAGTACAATGGAAGGATTTGCCAGAACAATCAACACGAGCAGTAGAGACCAGGAGTCAGACAAGGGGGAGGACACATTGATCATTAACCTCTCACCCAGAGTCCTTTCACCGATTGAGGTCAAGGTTCTCCAAAAGGTCTGGGTTTTGTCCCCACACCTCGAAATGATCAATTTCGTAACATTTGTGAAATACAAGGTTTTTTTCGTAAAATCCGCCTACAAGCCTTTTTTCATGATCAACCGCCACTAATAACGGGCGATTCTGGTTTACACAGACCATCCACTTTCACACCTAATAGCAGCATGGTTCCCAACGAGGTGTTAACATTTGAGCAAGCAGTGTTGAAAGATCTGAACAGTACATCTACTCCTGCTCCTTATCACAATTTGTCTTCTATTGAAACCACTGCCATCTCAGACCTGGTGAATGATGTAAATATCATAATCAAACAGGCTGACAAAGGTGGAGCTACGGTGATCATGTCCACACTGGACTACGACAATGAATGTCGCAGACAACTCAGCGATAGGGTATACTACACACCGATTAGGGAAGACCCTACTCCTAGGTTGAGTAGAATTATATCCTCTATGGTCTTTTCTGCTGAAACAGAGGGTTGGATTACTAAGAAGGAAGCAGAATTTCTAATAACGAAGGACCCCAAGACCCCTTATTTTTACTGTCTACCCAAGATCCATAAGGGTATCACCCCTGTTCCTGGACGACCCATCGTGTCAGGGATCGGGTCCATCCTGGAACCCCTCTCCAAGTTTGTGGATCATTTCATACAACCACTGGTTAGAGCCACCCCCTCTTTCATCAGGGACACCACAGACGTCTTACGTTTAATCGAGGGGTCCCAACATCCAGAAGTAGTAGATCTCTTGGTCACCCTGGATGTAGTGGCCCTTTATACTAATATCCCACAAAGGGCAACCCTTGATGTTATTGAAGACGCCCTTATTCACAGTGATTGGGATTCACCTACTCCAGTGACCTTCGTACTGGAATGCGCCACTTTAGCACTCACAGAGAATTTCTTTGAATATAATACTCAGCTTTACCACCAGACACAGGGCACTTCTATGGGCAGTACATTTGCGCCTAGTCTAGCCTGTATGTATATGGCAGCATTTGAGGAGAGAGAGATCCACAATCCCAGGAATCCGTATTTTTCCAATGTGTTATTATGGAAGAGGTTCATTGATGATATCCTGATTCTATGGAAGGGAGAACGCACCAAATGCGATGAATTCTGCATTTGGATCAACACATTGAACCCCTATTTAAAATTTACTAACATCATCTCAGAAACAGAGATTCCATTTCTTGACCTATTGATTAAATTAGAGGGTGACAAGATTTCTACCACTCTATACCGAAAACCAACCGACAGGAATAGTCTCCTACGTTTCAGTAGTCATCATCCAAGGGCTCTCCGACAAAACTTACCCTTTGGGCAATTCCTACGTATCAGACGGAATTGCAGTACACTCACTGACTACAAGAATGAGTCTAACACGCTAAAGACAGACCTACTTCAAAGAGAATACCCCTTACAGGTTATCGATCGTGCATACAAAAGGGCACAGCACAATAACCGTGAGAGCCTTTTGGAGGTCAGAACTAGAGAACCTGATAGGGTCATGACCTGTGTAACGACATACACCCCTGACTCGAATCGAGTTAGAAATATCATTTGTAAACATTGGAACATCCTTAACACAGGAACTCTGAAGCTTCCCAAACCTAGGTTCGCCTTTAAACGAACTAGTAACCTCAAGGACATGTTGGTACACACTAGACCTAAGAAACAACAGGGCAATACACAAAGGACACTTTGGGACTTACCGCCTGTCAAGGGTCATTACCCTTGTGGGTCATGCTCGGCGTGCCCGCAAACTAAGGTTACCAAAGAATTTAAGTTCCCTAACGGAGTTAGTTGGAGTATGGCTGCACACACTAATTGCAACACACCTAATTGTATCTATATACTGGACTGCCCATGTGGTCTTCTTTACATAGGAATGACTTCGAGACCAGTCAAAGTCCGGATAATGGAACATCGAAGCAATTTCAGATGCCATAAAACTAACACCAAAATGACCTGTCACTTCGAACAAGTGCAACATCCCCCTGACTCATTCAATTGGGCCGTATTAGAAACCCACCCAGGGATGCCTACTAAATCATTGTTCCGGTTGGAACAACGTTGGGTCCTTCGACTAGCCACTGATAAAGGAGGGCTTAATGAGGATATTCCCTGGAGCCAATTAACCTAATTACCACCTTGGGCTCTTGTATTCCTGCACTTGATTCAGTGGTTTTGCTCCTTTTGTAATTTACTCGAACTCCCCGGACTCCTACTTGATACCGAATGTTGTGCCTTACATATTACTTTAAATAGTTAGCATTACATAATTATCGATTCCAATGAGGAAGAGCCCCCTCCAATCTACCTTATCTAGTTATTACTCGGATCTTCTATGAAACACACTAGTAAGGCTGGACCCACGTCCTTCATTTGTAGCAATACCTTCATTCCTGTCTTACATGACATTAGTCACACAGGTTTTTCGCTATTTTTAGTGTCCATACTAGATTTTGGCTCATGAGTCATTAATACCTCTTAGGTGTTTTGAATCCATTCACTTTTTCTTGTTATCTAAAAACGAGACTACGCTTTTGGCTCCCATTATTGCTACTGCATGGAGTGGTTGTCTCGCATTAGTTGGAGGAAATCCAACATGGCGCCCTAAACAGGGTTAGCGCTCGAGTCGTTACACTGTTTCAAGGAAGTACCGGAAGTTCCGCCTCCAAGCTCCGCCGGCCGCTGGTATTTCCTTGGGATGCTTACACTGTTCGTTACTCCCGGACCGGCTGAGCAAGGGGTAGGAGCATTTCCGATCGGACTCATCTGGACGAGTAGTAACAGAATAGTGAGCCCCCTGTGTGTCCCTCATGGTTTTTCATTGGTTGGCTTGAAGGGTACTACTAAGTCCTTTCAGTAAGTTATTTAGCTCTTGTGTGGGGATTCTTTGAATTGGACGCTTACCAACATGCCGGTTTCACTACCCCCTTAAACGGAAGGATGTTGGTGAGTTCGTTTCTAGGGACCTTCCACATTTTGAGCTGATATTTCTCTTTTGTGGTTGATACCAGAGGAACGTTGGCTTTTTTACCATGACAGGCACCGGGTGCGCTTTTGACGCTGATCTGACTCAGCGGAGGTATCAACACCGGGAGGCGCAGACTGGTAAATCCACGCCCTTTGTCTTTTCAATTGACATTGAAGGGCTGAGTTGTTCGCCTGATAGACTGACACTGATGGACATGATTGCGATACGACTGGGTATTGTCATGTTGTCTCTTCTTCATCTTCTTTGCTTGATATACCTACAGGTCTCTGTTTCTGGCTGTTTAATCTCCTAGCAATTGTTCTCTGTTTTTAACTCCCACAGGACACTACACCTTAGTGTCCTCGCCAGCCGGTTTTGATGCCGTGCACCCTTGACCCAATTTGGGTAAGTTATAAAACGATGCTCATTTAGCTGCCATTCTTTAATATGTTGTTACTTCTTCCTCACCAAATGTAGTTCAGACTTTTCGCATGCCATCAGTCACCTGTGTTCGGCATGCTTTGGCTGCACGATGGTTTTTGATTGAGGCACAGGGTCCTTGAATTACCCGAATATTTTTAATATGACTAAATTTATGTTCATTACTCTGTTTCATTGCAGGTTGGTTTTTAGATCTACAGGTATCACTTTTGAGGGTGCTGTACGAGTGGTTATTACTTCACCTTCTGTAGTTTTAGACCACCACCGAAAAGTGTAGGTAGATCCTATTTTTTGGTCCTGAGGAATTGCCATCTATTAAGAATAAAGGCAAGAAACATGTTGACCTATATTATAAGCGTATAATCTCACAAATTTAGAGTCAGATACGCCTCTTCATTTTTAATTAGGGTGATGGCCACGTCTCATTAAAATTATTTTGAGTGGACCACCATTTCCTATTTTAGACTACATTTATTCACCTATCATTAGCACCTACACTACCTTTAGGGCCCTCACACGCACCACACCCTATGGCATAAGGAATAAAGATCTCCGCCAAGAAGGCCCCATCTCGGGCGCCGATCGGGTATTGCAGCGCCAACCCGATAAGGAGCAGACCCGATGATGAAGCAAGACACCTAGCTGGCTGGGTGTGTGAGGGTCTTTTTCCAACAGGAGGAGATTCTCCTCCAAAGTCTCGCTCTATACCATTGTGTGGAGCCCTTGATTGATTATAACCACCTGCTGTTAATATTAGGAACCGCATACTTTTATTGTAGAGATATTATGTTGGGCATGTATGCTGGACCTAAGAAAATAACGCCCTTGATTTCCCTCTCTTTGTTTAATCTCACTCTCCTGTGCCTGCCTGGGATCTTCCCCTTGTTCTCCAGGCCTTGACGGGTCCCCCCTTCGAGCCTTTGGTCTCGGTGGACCTCAAATTCCTTTCTGCCAAGGTTCTTTTCCTGGTGGCCGTTACTTCGGGGCGGAGGGGCGGTGAGATTGGTGCCCTGATGGCTTCGCCTCCTTTTTTGCGTTTTTGCGCCGACAAGGTCCTTCTCCGTCCCAGTCAGTTTTTTCTGCCCAAGGTGTTGTCCTCTTTCCACTGTCAGGAGGATATTGTTCTCCCTGTTTTCTTTCCGGATCCTGTGTCCCCGGAGGAGTTGGTCCTCCATTCTTTGGATGTGCTGAGGGCTCTCCGCATTTACTTGGATCGGACCTCTGGTTTCCATAAGGTTGATTCGTTGTTTGTCACCTACGGCATGTCGGGGCGGGGTCTTCGTCCGTCTTTGTCCACCTTGACTCGTTGGGTCAAGGGTGCTGTGGTTTCGGCATACGAGGACGCCCGCTGTCCTCTCCCGTCTTCGGTGCTGGGTCGTTGCACCAGGGGCGTTTCCTCCTCCTGGGCCATGTTTAAAGGGGCCTCCTTGCGAGACATTTGTAATGCTGCCACGTGGGCTTCTCCCCATATGTTTGTTTCCCATTATCGTCTGCATTTGGGGATGGCGGCCTCGGCTGCTTTGTATCCCATGTGTTATCTGCTGTACATGGTTTGTAATTTGTACTGCTTTCTGTTCATTAAATGGACCTGTTTATCACACTTTTGGGTCTGTTTTCTTACAATCACCGTGTGCTTGGGTATGGGCTCACTTGTAAGAATGGGACGGGAAGACAGGACGAGGAGGTAATGCCCGGTTACTCACCGGTAATATTCATTACTCCGAGTCCTGGTCTTCCCGTCCCATTCCTGATCCCTTCCCTCCCTCCATGTCTTGGGTTTTTTGGGTGATTGTCTGTTTTCGTTCTGGGTTTTCTTTGGTATTCTCAGGATGTTACGGTAGCCGCACTTCCCCTTTATGGTCACCTGATGGTGGCGCCATATTGGGGAGGTGCGAAAGCTCAGCTAGGTGGTAGGTTTCTGTGGAGCAGACTAGCTGCTCACTTGTAAGGAATGGGACGGGAAGACCAGGACTCGGAGTAATGAATATTACCGGTGAGTAACCGGGCATTATTTGTTTAAGGGTGAGTTCTTTTCTTAAGGCCGCAGTTAGAGCGAGAAAATCTACGGAGGGTTAATCACTTTTGTCGAGTTTGCATTTGTAACCCACTGGCTGTAATTTACGATTTAAGTGCACTTTGAAGTATTTGTATGCCGCTCTTTCTCCTCAGTGTTTTATTTGTTATCTAATTATGTGTATCAGAGTCGCATTAAAAAATATTCTCTGTACACTCCTTTCCTCTCACTGCGCACTTTATATGAGTGCTGCTATTCGCCTGAAAAGTAACTTAGGCCATGCTCCGTATTGTTATTGTTTGATACTGCTGCGTAACACAATGTGCCTATACAGTGTTTGATTTTATTCTATCTTATCATGATTATTTTATTTTTGCTCATAGTTTTATTGTATATTTTAATGGCATCTGTTTTACCTTCTGTGGCAATGATTGGCCGAATAAAGATTTCTTTGATTGATTGAACTGTGGTTGTTAATGCATTTGGTTTAAAGATGTGTGCCATCTCTGGTGCTAAGGGCCGACCCCCTCGCACGACCATCTTGTTTTTTTTTTTTTTAAATCTTTGGCGGTGCTCAGCAGGATCCACCCGCTAAAAACACTGAGGTTAAGGCCCCTGTTGAGGAGATCCACTCACTTGCTTCCCCAAATACAATTTTCCTGTTCCTGTGCTTCATTATAGCTGCACTTTTGATTTTCTGGTATAGCTGTTGCTGGCAATCGAAAGGTCCTAGTATCTGTGCCTCCGTGTAGCAAGATTTTTCTAAGAGTTATAGTAGGGCTGCTCTTGTTCGTGTGCCAGCTTAGTAATTACTGTTTTTGATTATCTTCTGTGCCTGCTGAGCTTTGTCTATTTCTGTCTCCTTTTCTGTTCTTTTCTTCTTTCACTTTTCTTTTGCTAGCTGGGCGCTTGCTGTAGAGGCCTGTTTGCTGCACCTTGCATCAATAGCTTGTTTCTCCATTTTTCCTGAGCCTACTCGCTTCGCCTTAAAGGTCCTTCTGCAATAAAACGGACTGACCTATCATTATTTTGGCAGGCCTACATCGCAGTAATTGTATATTGTGTCCGCTATTGTCCTCAATCATTTGCTTCTATGATTTGAAGTGTTCCATATAAAGCAATGGGACAAAGCTGAAGAAAAGATTTATTCTATCTACTGTCCGCTATCCTAATTTGCTTCTTTACAAAGCTACTGGATCAAGGAAAGTATTTTTTAAAGTCTCTGTCAGCTAAGATCGTATGATTTTAATAAAATAATAAATACAATTATATGTTGTAAGTACTTATAGGAGTTTCAGGCTGCTCTCTTCATCCATTGGTCTATTGTGTCATTCACTTTTTCTTTCTTCCCACTATAGCATACAGCATGGGGCAGTGGGTCAGCCCACTTCAACCATTGGCTAACTTCACTATGTGTGATGGCCTTCTTACCTTTTACAAGGTACACATCCACACACAAAGTAGTTCCCTTCAGTGCCATGGACTTATATGGCAATGCGTGCTTTTTGAGACCAAAAATATTTTTGTTTTCAGACAATATTTTTTTATTTAAATTGGTAAGAGCTGGCAGCTCTTCCAACAATACATTTTGCAAAAACCATGACAAAACAAAACAAGCATTGACAAAGCCAAAGGCTGGCATTCAATGCCACACCCATTGCCTTTGCCAAAGCCTGTTATTGTATGAAATAATATCATTTTGACTTACTTCATTGTATTATTGTGAACTATCCGTATAAATATATTGTATTCACTGTTACTTTATTTGAAGTTGTGCTCGCTTATATTACTTTTAATTACATTTTTCCACTAGATGTAGTGCTGACACGTTTCGTGTATGCCTCTCCATCTCTGGGAACCATCCTCCTGGTTGAGTGGCAGGGATCCCATCCAGTTTTATCACTCCACATCCAGTTGACTATTCACAGTTTTCAATGCTTTCTTCAGTCAAACAGGCATGGGATTATTTCTAAGTGGACATAATATGCCACTGTTGCCCTATTATTAATGGTCAGGTTGGCAAACCTGCGAAGCTAACAATGTTTAAAAAAACACAGAGGAAAATATGGGCCGATTGTGCATGATAACGCACCTGCTGCTGCCCATGGCTATGAGTGCCTCCCTCAGCAGCAGCTTGGCACTGCCAGAATGGCACGTGTACCTCTCACTTCCTTAGGGTGGGATTTACAGCTGGGGAGGAAATATATGGCACAGCTATGATGTTTTTGATTGACAGTGGACTGCCGTGTAGCTTAGTCAGTGTGATTTGCGGGGTACAAATCCCATATTTCCTAACTATCCTGATGGGCCCTACGACCTGGAACCTCCCATGTTGATATCCCAGGGCTATAGTTGCCGCCATTTTGTACAGCTTGGCCTTGGCCGCTTCAGAAAGAAGGGAATCATGGAAAGTAAAACCCTCACAAGAATAAATAGTAGAAAGTGAAAGAGGACTTAATTCACCCCCACAGTAAAAATAGTGGAAACTGAACAAGGACCTACTCTACCCCACAGTAAAAAATAGTGGAAACTGAACAAGGACCTACTCTACCCTCAAAGCAATAAAAATTGACAAAGGACACTACTATCTAACCTCACAGTCTACTCACCGGTATTCTAATAGACCCAGCCTCTTTCCGGCTGTGAATGCTGAAACAAAATTAAGACCTGCTCCATTCCTCCAGAATCAACTAGAACAACCACTCCCTTAAGGAAAGGCTGCAAGGTCCATCCGGCTATTATGCCCCCCATAACTACATCAACTGAATTGCAGAGTACTGGTTAAGCCCCCAGAATATCAGCCAGTTTGGATTGAGCTGATTCTAGTCCACCTCAATCACTGCTATGATCTGCTCCTCTTAGACCAATATCTAGGGTATCCCTCCCAGTTGGAGTCTGCTTGATTTCACTCATAAATGACCTTAGGGCGCTCCCTTGAGGTTAATATGTTCCCTGCCCCCTCAGCACCCCTCCTCCCTTCAGTACCCAACGGCATGAAACCACATGCTCCGAACTCTTTCTCCATCACTATCCCCCTGAATTTCTCAGATAGGGCAGCTAAAAACTTCAAACACAGGCTGATTAAACAAAACCTTTAAACACTCATTGCTGATATATATTACAACACCTTCAAAGGGCAACAGAAAACAGATCTCATCTTCCACGAAATGGAATACAATACTAAGGAACTACCTTCATATATCCGAGACCACTAACACCCTGCACAGCCACAAACTGACAATCACTAACTCTCCTACGTTTAAAGGCAACACCACTGCAACCATCTACAGAAACGGAATAGTCATGATTCAAGCCAATGACACCAACCTACATTTTATTCATGTGAATCTTTATTCCCAAAACTACGGAACGCCATCACTCATTCGCACAACTCACCCTCCCCTAACCAACCTCCCCCACAGGTGAAAACACACAAAAAACCTCACGAGTCACACTAACACCTTTAACTTTACCCCCTCCTCTACCACTCTCTCTGCCCTTGCCTCCCCCCTCAGTGACCACAGTGCCTCTAACTCACTGTACCACACCACTACCGCTCACTTGCACACTAAGGACGTGTTAGCCAGACCAGCTCAGAGTAACATTACTAATTCGACTCGCCAACCGTCTGACTACCCTCCCCCATCCATCCTTTCCCCAATCCTCTTCCCCCAGGCCATTTGGGAGGGCAAATGCACCCAACTCTCACAACCTGCCATCAACACTCACCAAACTGCTGACTGAAACATTACAATAGTGCCCACACCACTCGCATACTATACCCATCATCAACAATAAAGAAACTAATGACATCTTGAGTCACGCACTTACTGACAGACACACATCGGACAGTTTGAAGCTAAATATCCCCACCCCACCTCCATTGAATATTAATAAGAGACTAACTCTTATGGAAAGCCAATTAAAGAAAGAAATACAGGGTATAAGCATAATCTTAATGAACAACAAAAATATCCGGAGTTTGCTCAATGCTATCATCGCCCCCCCCTTGCACCAACAATCAACACCCCAGATGATCCAATACACAGCCGCACAGCTGGAGCACAAGACCTTTTAAGAACAGAATCAGTCTCAGAGGCCGAAAAGAATAAGCGCTACAATGTCTTTGAGTGAGGCGACGGATCTTGCCAAATCATATGAACCGTCATCAACCAGAGACGACCTCACCTCCAAGATCCAGGTTATCACTGGATTTGGTAGAGACCACATCCCACCGAGAACGACGAGGCCACCAGCTCACCACATCAATATATCCATGGCACCTCTCCCTAAGAAACACAACAACAATGGAAAGACCAACTACATGCTTATAAACTACAGATCCCCAATCAAACACACAACAGAATTGGCGAAAAATATCCTGAACCATGACATTTATTATCACGTTCATCACAGAAAACATGGCTTCCGAGATCGAAGATGGCTCCACTTAAGGCCTCTCTCAATTCCGCTGCAAGGCTCATTACAGGCTCCAAATGCTATCATCATATCTCGCCTGAGTTAAAAGCTCTCAACTGGCTCCTGTATGAAGCAAGGATTCATCTAAAAACTGCTTGCATGACCCACAAAGCTCTACACTTCAACACACCGTTATACCTTGCACAAAAACCAGAGCTCTCTGGAGGCTCCAGATCCTCTAGGGCATGGGTACGCACAAACTTTCTCTCGGGGGCCAAATTTAGAGTGTGGTTTGTGGCCGAGGGCCGCACCGGTGGGGGCGGGGTCAGTGGGGAGGGGCGGGGCTAGAGCAAGAAAAAAAAACTGTGACCATGAGGTTGAACACAGGTCCCTGCAGCGGACGCATTCGTCCACTGAACCACCAGACCCGGCATACACACATCTATCTATCTATCTATCTCTCTCTCTCTCTCTCTCTCTCTCTCTCTATCTCTCTATCTCTCTATCTATCTCTATCTATCTGTATCTCTATCCCTCTATCTTTCTCTATCTCGCTCTATCTCTCTCTCACTATCTCTCTCTATCTCTCTTTCTCTCTCTCTCTCTCTATTTATCTATCTCTCTATCTCTCTCTAGCTATCTCTCTCTATCTATCTCTCTCTCTCTATGTCTCTATGTCTCTCTCTCTATGTCTCTCTCTCTATGTCTCTATCTCTATGTCTCTCTATCTTCTATCTCTCTATCTTCTATCTCTCTATCTGTCTGTCTCTATCTATGTCTCTGTCTCTCTCTATCTATGTCTCTGTCTCTATCTATCTATGTCTGTCTCTCTCTATCTGTCTCTGTCTCTCTCTATCTATGTCTGTCTCTCTCTATCTGTCTCCGTCTCTCTCTATCTGTCTCTGTCTCTCTCTATCTGTCTCCGTCTCTATCTGTCTGTCCCTGTCTCTGTCTGTCCCTGTCTGTCTGTCCCTGTCTGTCCCTGTCTCTATCTGTCTGTCCCTGTCTCTATCTGTCTGTCCCTATCTGTCTGTCCCGGTCTCTATCTGCCTGTCCCTGTTTCTGTCTCTATCTGTCTGTCCCTGTCTCTGTCTGTCCCTGTCTCTGTCTGTCCCTGTCTCTGTCTCTATCTGTCTGTGACCATGAGGTTGAACACAGGCCCCTGCAGCGGACGCATTCGTCCACTGAACCACCAGACCCGGCATACACACATCTATCTATCTATCTATCTATCTATCTATCTATCTATCTATCTCTCTCTCTCTCTCTCTATATATCTCTATCTCTATCCCTCTCTTTCTCTATCTCTATCTCGCTCTATCTCGCTCTGTCTCTCTCTCACTATCTCTCTTTCTCTCTCTCTCTCTCACTCTCTCTATTTATCCATCTCTCTATCTCTCTCTATCTATATCTCTCTATCTATATCTCTCTCTCTCTCTCTATGTCTCTATCTCTATGTCTCTATCTCTATGTCTCTCTCTCTGTCTCTCTCTCTATGTCTCTATCTCTATGTCTCTCTATCTTCTATCTCTCTATCTTCTATCTCTCTATCTGTCTGTCTCTATCTATGTCTCTGTCTCTCTCTATGTCTGTCTCTCTCTATCTGTCTCTCTCTATCTATGTCCGTCTCTCTCTATCTGTCTCCGTCTCTCTCTATCTGTCTCCGTCTCTCTCTATCTGTCTCTCTCTATCTGTCTCCGTCTCTATCTGTCTGTCCCTGTCTCTATCTGTCCCTGTCTCTGTCTGTCCCTGTCTCTGTCTGTCCCTGTCTCTGTCTGTCCCTGTCTGTCTGTCCCTGTCTCTGTCTGTCCCTGTCCCTATCTGTCTGTCCCGGTCTCTATCTGCCTGTCCCTGTTTCTGTCTCTATCTGTCTGTCCCTGTCTCTATCTGTCTGTCCCAGTCTCTGCCTGTCCCAGTCTCTGCCTGTCCCTGTCTCTGTCTGTCCCTGTCTCTATCTGTCCCTCCCTGTCTCTATCAGTCTGTCCCTGTCCCTATCAGTCTGTCCCTGTCTCTATCTGTCTGTCCCTGTCTCTATCTGCCTGTCTCTGTCTCTATCTGTCCCTGTCTCTGTCTGACCCTGTCTCTCCCTGTCTCTGTCTGTCCCTGTCTCTATCTGTCTGTCCCTGTCTCTATCTGTCTGTCCCTGTCTCTATCTGTCTGTCCCTGTCTCTATCTGTCTGTCCCTGTCCCTATCTGTCTGTCCCTGTCCCTATCTGTCTGTCCCTGTCTCTGTCTGTCCCTGTCTCTATCTGCCTGACCCTGTCTCTATCTGCCTGTCCCTGTCCCTATCTGCCTGTCCCTGTCCCTATCTGCCTGTCCCTGTCTCTGTCTCTATCTGCCTGTCCCTGTCTCTGTCTGTCCCTGTCTCTGTCTGTCCCTGTCTCTGCCTGTCCCTATCTGTCTGTCCCTGTCTGTCTGTCCCTGTCTCTATCTGTCTGTCCCTGTCTCTATCTGTCCCTGTCTCTGTCTGTCCCTATCGCTATCTGTCTGTCTCTATCTGTCTGTCCCTGTCCCTATCTGTCTGTTCCTGTCCCTATCTGTCTGTCCCTGTCCCTATCCGTCTGTCCCTGTCTGTCTGTCCCTGTCTCTATCTGTCTGTCCCTGTCTCTATCTGCCTGTCCCTGTCTCTGTCTCTATCTGCCTGTCCCTGTCTCTATCTGCCTGTCTCTGTCTCTATCTGCCTGTCCCTGTCTGTCCCTGTCTCTGTCTGTCCCCGTCTCTATCTGTCTGTCCCTGTCTGGCTGTCCCTGTCTCTGTCTGTCCCTGTCTCTATCTGTCTCTCCCTGTCTCTATCTGTCTGTCCCTGTCTGTCTGTCCCTGTCTCTATCTGTCTGTCCCTGTCTCTATCTGCCTGTCCTGTCTGTATCTGTCTGTCCCTGTCTCTGTCTATCCCTGTTTCTGTCCCTGTCTCTGTCTGTCCCTGTCTCTGTCTGTCCCTGTCTCTATCTGTCTGTCCCTGTCTCTGTCTGTCCCTGTCTGTCTGTCCCTGTCTCTCTGTCACTGTCTCTGTTTGTCCCTGTCTCAGTCTCTATCTGTCTGTCCCTGTCTCTGTTTGTCCCCGTCTCTGTCTGTCTGTCTGTCCCTGTCTCTGTCTGTCCCGGTCTCTGTCCCAGTCTGTCCCTGTCTCTGTCTGTCCCTGTCTCTATCTCTGTCCCTGTCTCTGTCTGTCCCTGTCTCTATCTGTGTCCCTGTCTCTATCTCTGTCCCTGTCTCTGTCTGTCTCTATCTCTGTCTGTCCCTGTCCCAGTCTCTGTCTCTATCTGTCTCTGTCTCTATCTGTCTCTGCGCCTCTATCTGTCTCTGCGCCTCTATCTGTCTCTGCGCCTCTATCTGTCTCTGCGCCTCTATCTGTCTCTGCGCCTCTATCTGTCTTTGTCCAAACTAGGAAGCTTCCCAAAAGGCCCTTTTAAAAGTCAGCTGTGAAAGCGCTTACAGCTGACTTTTAAAGGGCCTTTTGGGAAGCTTTCCGAATGTGCCCTGACGTCACAGAGGCCGGCAGTAAACACAGAAGATGGCCGCAGGAGCATACGTAGTGAATACCTATTTAATACGTATTCACTACGTATGCTCCTGCGGTCATCTTCTGTGTTTACTGCCGGCCGTGGAAACTGCAAGGCAAGGTCATTGGGCCGCCAATGAAGGCATGCCGGGCCGCTGGCGGCCCGCGGGCCGTACTATGAGTACCACGGCTCTAGGGGATCCAGCACTTTACTACTTAAACCTCAGAAATTCCATAAAAGAAGACTTATAATTGAGCATTCTCAGGTATTGCACTCAGAATTTGGAACTCCTTACCTCCTGAAACAAGACTGAATAATTCCACAGCCTCCTTCAAAAGGGAAGTCGAACAGATTCTGATGAATAAATTCCCGGGCTAGTCCCTAGCCGACCTGAGGTCTCGCTGTCAGGTCTCGCTATCTCACTCTTGTCTCTAGCAATTCTACTAGGATTGTTATTATTGGTTTTGCCCCTGTACTGTTCGCTTGTGTTATGATCTTCGGCTTCCTTCCAGAGAAAGTCTAAGTATTTCTGTTGAAGAAATCCCGGGTTAGACCTTCAGTTTCACCCAAGGATTTGCTTTCCATAATCTTGTCTTCATTGAAATGTTTGATTGTTTTGACTGATGTTGGCCTTTCCTGGGCCGTCCATGTGCTAATGTCGTTATTTCTTGCACCATCATAACTACCCATCTGTAAAGCGCTCTGAGACCCCCTGTGGTCTTGTTCCCGCTATAGAAAACTCTTTAAATAAAAATACCTATCATTATTTTGGCAGGCCTACATCGCAGTAATTGTATATTGTGTCCGCTATTGTCCTCAATCATTTGCTTCTATGATTTGAAGTGTTCCATATAAAGCAATGGGACAAAGCTGAAGAAAAGATTTATTCTATCTACTGTCCGCTATCCTAATTTGCTTCTTTACAAAGCTACTGGATCAAGGAAAGTATTTTTTAAAGTCTCTGTCAGCTAAGATCGTATGATTTTAATAAAATAATAAATACAATTATATGTTGTAAGTACTTATAGGAGTTTCAGGCTGCTCTCTTCATCCATTGGTCTATTGTGTCATTCACTTTTTCTTTCTTCCCACTATAGCATACAGCATGGGGCAGTGGGTCAGCCCACTTCAACCATTGGCTAACTTCACTATGTGTGATGGCCTTCTTACCTTTTACAAGGTACACATCCACACACAAAGTAGTTCCTTTCAGTGCCATGGACTTATATGGCAATGCGTGCTTTTTGAGACCAAAAATATTTTTGTTTTCAGACAATATTTTTTTATTTAAATTGGTAAGAGCTGGCAGCTCTTCCAACAATACATTTTTGCAAAAACCATGACAAAACAAAACAAGCATTGACAAAGCCAAAAGGCTGGCATTCAATGCCACACCCATTGCCTTTGCCAAAGCCTGTTATTGTATGAAATAATATCATTTTGACTTACTTCATTGTATTATTGTGAACTATCCGTATAAATATATTGTATTCACTGTTACTTTATTTGAAGTTGTGCTCGCTTATATTACTTTTAATTACATTTTTCCACTAGATGTAGTGCTGACACGTTTCGTGTATGCCTCTCCATCTCTGGGAACCATCCTCCTGGTTGAGTGGCAGGGATCCCATCCAGTTTTATCACTCCACATCCAGTTGACTATTCACAGTTTTCAATGCTTTCTTCAGTCAAACAGGCATGGGATTATTTCTAAGTGGACATAATATGCCACTGTTGCCCTATTATTAATGGTCAGGTTGGCAAACCTGCAAAGCTAACAATGTTTAAAAAAACACAGAGGAAAATATGGGCCGATTGTGCATGATAACGCACCTGCTGCTGCCCATGGCTATGAGTGCCTCCCTCAGCAGCAGCTTGGCACTGCCAGAATGGCACGTGTACCTCTCACTTCCCTTAGGGTGGGATTTACAGCTGGGGAGGAAATATATGGCACAGCTATGATGTTTTTGATTGACAGTGGACTGCCGTGTAGCTTAGTCAGTGTGATTTGCGGGGTACAAATCCCATATTTCCTAACTATCCTGATGGGCCCTACGACCTGGAACCTCCCATGTTGATATCCCAGGGCTATAGTTGCCGCCATTTTGTACAGCTTGGCCTTGGCCGCTTCAGAAAGAAGGGAATCATGGAAAGTAAAAACCCTCACAAGAATAAATAGTAGAAAGTGAAAGAGGACTTAATTCACCCCCACAGTAAAAATAGTGGAAACTGAACAAGGACCTACTCTACCCCACAGTAAAAAATAGTGGAAACTGAACAAGGACCTACTCTACCCTCAAAGCAATAAAAATTGACAAAGGACACTACTATCTAACCTCACAGTCTACTCACCGGTATTCTAATAGACCCAGCCTCTTTCCGGCTGTGAATGCTGAAACAAAATTAAGACCTGCTCCATTCCTCCAGAATCAACTAGAACAACCACTCCCTTAAGGAAAGGCTGCAAGGTCCATCCGGCTATTATGCCCCCCATAACTACATCAACTGAATTGCAGAGTACTGGTTAAGCCCCCAGAATATCAGCCAGTTTGGATTGAGCTGATTCTAGTCCACCTCAATCACTGCTATGATCTGCTCCTCTTAGACCAATATCTAGGGTATCCCTCCCAGTTGGAGTCTGCTTGATTTCACTCATAAATGACCTTAGGGCGCTCCCTTGAGGTTAATATGTTCCCTGACCCCTCAGCACCCCTCCTCCCTTCAGTACCCAACGGCATGAAACCACATGCTCCGAACTCTTTCTCCATCACTATCCCCCTGAATTTCTCAGATAGGGCAGCTAAAAACTTCAAACACAGGCTGATTAAACAAAACCTTTAAACACTCATTGCTGATATATATTACAACACCTTCAAAGGGCAACAGAAAACAGATCTCATCTTCCACGAAATGGAATACAATACTAAGGAACTACCTTCATATATCCGAGACCACTAACACCCTGCACAGCCACAAACTGACAATCACTAACTCTCCTACGTTTAAAGGCAACACCACTGCAACCATCTACAGAAACGGAATAGTCATGATTCAAGCCAATGACACCAACCTACATTTTATTCATGTGAATCTTTATTCCCAAAACTACGGAACGCCATCACTCATTCGCACAACTCACCCTCCCTAACCAACCTCCCCCACAGGTGAAAACACACAAAAAACCTCACGAGTCACACTAACACCTTTAACTTTACCCCTCCTCTACCACTCTCTCTGCCCTTGCCTCCCCCTCAGTGACCACAGTGCCTCTAACTCACTGTACCACACCACTACCGCTCACTTGCACACTAAGGACGTGTTAGCCAGACCAGCTCAGAGTAACATTACTAATTCGACTCGCCAACCGTCTGACTACCCTCCCCCATCCATCCTTTCCCCAATCCTCTTCCCCCAGGCCATTTGGGAGGGCAAATGCACCCAACTCTCACAACCTGCCATCAACACTCACCAAACTGCTGACTGAAACATTACAATAGTGCCCACACCACTCGCATACTATACCCATCATCAACAATAAAGAAACTAATGACATCTTGAGTCACGCACTTACTGACAGACACACATCGGACAGTTTGAAGCTAAATATCCCCACCCCACCTCCATTGAATATTAATAAGAGACTAACTCTTATGGAAAGCCAATTAAAGAAAGAAATACAGGGTATAAGCATAATCTTAATGAACAACAAAAAATATCCGGAGTTTGCTCAATGCTATCATCGCCCCCCCCCTTGCACCAACAATCAACACCCCAGATGATCCAATACACAGCCGCACAGCTGGAGCACAAGACCTTTTAAGAACAGAATCAGTCTCAGAGGCCGAAAAGAATAAGCGCTACAATGTCTTTGGAGTGAGGCGACGGATCTTGCCAAATCATATGAACCGTCATCAACCAGAGACGACCTCACCTCCAAGATCCAGGTTATCACTGGATTTGGTAGAGACCACATCCCACCGAGAACGACGAGGCCACCAGCTCACCACATCAATATATCCATGGCACCTCTCCCTAAGAAACACAACAACAATGGAAAGACCAACTACATGCTTATAAACTACAGATCCCCAATCAAACACACAACAGAATTGGCGAAAAATATCCTGAACCATGACATTTATTATCACGTTCATCACAGAAAACATGGCTTCCGAGATCGAAGATGGCTCCACTTAAGGCCTCTCTCAATTCCGCTGCAAGGCTCATTACAGGCTCCAAATGCTATCATCATATCTCGCCTGAGTTAAAAGCTCTCAACTGGCTCCTGTATGAAGCAAGGATTCATCTAAAAACTGCTTGCATGACCCACAAAGCTCTACACTTCAACACACCGTTATACCTTGCACAAAAACCAGAGCTCTCTGGAGGCTCCAGATCCTCTAGGGCATGGGTACGCACAAACTTTCTCTCGGGGGCCAAATTTAGAGTGTGGTTTGTGGCCGAGGGCCGCACCGGTGGGGGCGGGGTCAGTGGGGAGGGGCGGGGCTAGAGCAAGAAAAAAAACTGTGACCATGAGGTTGAACACAGGTCCCTGCAGCGGACGCATTCGTCCACTGAACCACCAGACCCGGCATACACACATCTATCTATCTATCTATCTATCTCTCTCTCTCTCTCTCTCTCTCTCTCTCTATCTCTCTATCTATCTCTATCTATCTGTATCTCTATCCCTCTATCTTTCTCTATCTCGCTCTATCTCTCTCTCACTATCTCTCTCTATCTCTCTTTCTCTCTCTCTCTCTCTATTTATCTATCTCTCTATCTCTCTCTAGCTATCTCTCTCTATCTATCTCTCTCTCTCTCTATGTCTCTCTCTCTATGTCTCTATCTCTATGTCTCTCTATCTTCTATCTCTCTATCTTCTATCTCTCTATCTGTCTGTCTCTATGTCTCTGTCTCTCTCTATCTATGTCTCTGTCTCTATCTATCTATGTCTGTCTCTCTCTATCTGTCTCTGTCTCTCTCTATCTATGTCTGTCTCTCTCTATCTGTCTCCGTCTCTCTCTATCTGTCTCTGTCTCTCTCTATCTGTCTCCGTCTCTATCTGTCTGTCCCTGTCTCTGTCTGTCCCTGTCTGTCTGTCCCTGTCTGTCCCTGTCTCTATCTGTCTGTCCCTGTCTCTATCTGTCTGTCCCTATCTGTCTGTCCCGGTCTCTATCTGCCTGTCCCTGTTTCTGTCTCTATCTGTCTGTCCCTGTCTCTGTCTGTCCCTGTCTCTGTCTCTATCTGTCTGTGACCATGAGGTTGAACACAGGCCCCTGCAGCGGACGCATTCGTCCACTGAACCACCAGACCCGGCATACACACATCTATCTATCTATCTATCTATCTATCTATCTATCTATCTATCTCTCTCTCTATATATCTCTATCTCTATCCCTCTCTTTCTCTATCTCTATCTCGCTCTATCTCGCTCTGTCTCTCTCTCACTATCTCTCTTTCTCTCTCTCTCTCTCACTCTCTCTATTTATCCATCTCTCTATCTCTCTCTATCTATATCTCTCTATCTATATCTCTCTCTCTCTCTATGTCTCTATCTCTATGTCTCTATGTCTCTCTCTCTGTCTCTCTCTCTATGTCTCTATCTCTATGTCTCTCTATCTTCTATCTCTCTATCTTCTATCTCTCTATCTGTCTGTCTCTATCTATGTCTCTGTCTCTCTCTATCTATCTATGTCTGTCTCTCTCTATCTGTCTCTCTCTATCTATGTCCGTCGCTCTCTATCTGTCTCCGTCTCTCTCTATCTGTCTCCGTCTCTCTCTATCTGTCTCTCTCTATCTGTCTCCGTCTCTATCTGTCTGTCCCTGTCTCTATCTGTCCCTGTCTCTGTCTGTCCCTGTCTCTGTCTGTCCCTGTCTGTCTGTCCCTGTCTCTATCTGTCTGTCCCTGTCCCTATCTGTCTGTCCCGGTCTCTATCTGCCTGTCCCTGTTTCTGTCTCTTATCTGTCTGTCCCTGTCTCTATCTGTCTGTCCCAGTCTCTGCCTGTCCCAGTCTCTGCCTGTCCCTGTCTCTGTCTGTCCCTGTCTCTATCTGTCCCTCCCTGTCTCTATCAGTCTGTCCCTGTCCCTATCAGTCTGTCCCTGTCTCTATCTGTCTGTCCCTGTCTCTATCTGCCTGTCTCTGTCTCTATCTGTCCCTGTCTCTGTCTGACCCTGTCTCTCCCTGTCTCTATCTGTCTGTCCCTGTCTCTATCTGTCTGTCCCTGTCTCTATCTGTCTGTCCCTGTCTCTATCTGTCTGTCCCTGTCCCTATCTGTCTGTCCCTATCTGTCTGTCCCTGTCTCTGTCTGTCCCTGTCTCTATCTGCCTGACCCTGTCTCTATCTGCCTGTCCCTGTCCCTATCTGCCTGTCCCTGTCCCTATCTGCCTGTCCCTGTCTCTGTCTCTATCTGCCTGTCCCTGTCTCTGTCTGTCCCTGTCTCTGTCTGTCCCTGTCTCTGCCTGTCCCTATCTGTCTGTCCCTGTCTGTCTGTCCCTGTCTCTATCTGTCTGTCCCTGTCTCTATCTGTCCCTGTCTCTGTCTGTCCCTATCGCTATCTGTCTGTCTCTATCTGTCTGTCCCTGTCCCTATCTGTCTGTTCCTGTCCCTATCTGTCTGTCCCTGTCCCTATCCGTCTGTCCCTGTCTGTCTGTCCCTGTCTCTATCTGTCTGTCCCTGTCTCTATCTGCCTGTCCCTGTCTCTGTCTCTATCTGCCTGTCCCTGTCTCTATCTGCCTGTCTCTGTCTCTATCTGCTTGTCCCTGTCTGTCCCCGTCTCTATCTGTCTGTCCCTGTCTGTCTGTCCCTGTCTCTGTCTGTCCCTGTCTCTATCTGTCTCTCCCTGTCTCTATCTGTCTGTCCCTGTCTGTCTGTCTGTCCCTGTCTGTCTGTCCCTGTCTCTATCTGTCTGTCCCTGTCTCTATCTGTCTGTCCCTGTCTCTATCTGCCTGTCCTGTCTCTATCTGTCTGTCCCTGTCTCTGTCTATCCCTGTTTCTGTCCCTGTCTCTGTCTGTCCCTGTCTCTGTCTGTCCCTGTCTCTATCTGTCAGTCCCTGTCTCTGTCTGTCCCTGTCTGTCTGTCCCTGTCTCTCTGTCACTGTCTCTGTTTGTCCCTGTCTCAGTCTCTATCTGTCTGTCCCTGTCTCTGTTTGTCCCCGTCTCTGTCTGTCTGTCCCTGTCTCTGTCTGTCCCGGTCTCTGTCCCAGTCTGTCCCTGTCTCTGTCTGTCCCTGTCTCTATCTCTGTCCCTGTCTCTGTCTGTCCCTGTCTCTATCTGTGTCCCTGTCTCTATCTCTGTCCCTGTCTCTGTCTGTCTCTATCTCTGTCTGTCCCTGTCCCAGTCTCTGTCTCTATCTGTCTCTGTCTCTATCTGTCTCTGCGCCTCTATCTGTCTCTGCGCCTCTATCTCTCTCTGCGCCTCTATCTGTCTCTGCGCCTCTATCTGTCTCTGCGCCTCTATCTGTCTTTGTCCAAACTAGGAAGCTTCCCAAAAGGCCCTTTTAAAAGTCAGCTGTGAAAGCGCTTACAGCTGACTTTTAAAGGGCCTTTTGGGAAGCTTTCCGAATGTGCCCTGACGTCACAGAGGCCGGCAGTAAACACAGAAGATGGCCGCAGGAGCATACGTAGTGAATACCTATTTAATACGTATTCACTACGTATGCTCCTGCGGTCATCTTCTGTGTTTACTGCCGGCCGTGGAAACTGCAAGGCAAGGTCATTGGGCCGCCAATGAAGGCATGCCGGGCCGCTGGCGGCCCGCGGGCCGTACTATGAGTACCACGGCTCTAGGGGATCCAGCACTTTACTACTTAAACCTCAGAAATTCCATAAAAAGAAGACTTATAATTGAGCATTCTCAGGTATTGCACTCAGAATTTGGAACTCCTTACCTCCTGAAACAAGACTGAATAATTCCACAGCCTCCTTCAAAAGGGAAGTCGAACAGATTCTGATGAATAAATTCCCGGGCTAGTCCCTAGCCGACCTGAGGTCTCGCTGTCAGGTCTCGCTATCTCACTCTTGTCTCTAGCAATTCTACTAGGATTGTTATTATTGGTTTTGCCCCTGTACTGTTCGCTTGTGTTATGATCTTCGGCTTCCTTCCAGAGAAAGTCTAAGTATTTCTGTTGAAGAAATCCCGGGTTAGACCTTCAGTTTCACCCAAGGATTTGCTTTCCTACTCTTGCCTTTATTGAAATGTTTGATTGTTTTGACTGATGTTGGCCTTTCCTGGGCCGTCCATGTGCTAATGTCGTTATTTCTTGCACCATCATAACTACCCATCTGTAAAGCGCTCTGAGACCCCCTGTGGTCTTGTTCCCGCTATAGAAAACTCTTTAAATAAATAAATGGCTGAATGAATCCTCCTACCAAATCATTAATATGCTAGTCCCCCCGGGTTTTCAATCATTTAAAAAGACAGAAATAACCACTGCAGTGATGGCATTGCAATCATCCACAAGATCAGTATTACCATAGCTGAAACAGACACCTTCACCTACAACACATTTGAATATCTAACCTCCACCATAATGAAGAAAGACAACAAAACGCTGAAATGTCACTTCCTCTACCACCCTCCAGGCAACACACTCACCTTTGGTGAACACCTATCTGGCCCGATAACTCACTGCTCACTCTAGAACTCCAATAACATAATCCTAGGTGACTTCAACCTTCATTGGAACGACAAGAACAATACACTAATCCAATCCTTAAATGAACTTTTACTTAGTAATAACCTTATCCAGCACTGCAAAGGTCAATCTCAGAACAGAGGCTCAATCCTTAATGCCATTATAGTTCATGAAGAAGCAATAACTATTGACATCACCCTTCCTGTTGACTGGTCGGATCACCACATCCTTCTGTTTCACATTAACCAAACAAAACCTCACCTAACCCATACACAGAAATCCCTTCATTGGACGAGAAGCATAAGACAGATTCTCCTAGCTGATCTTGAAGAAAGAATGGTGTCACTACTTCCCCCCACTTCAGATAACCTCTGTACAACCGAATTTACAACATACTACAACACAACGATCACAGACATCCTAGACCAAGTAGCCCCTCTGAAATAAAGAAGCGTCAGAAACACCCCCTCAAGATCCTAGTTCAACAAAGACCTCAACTCAGAAAGAAGACAAATCAGAGCTACTGAAAGATTTTGGCAAACAAATCCATCCATAACCCACCTTGACCAGCTTAAAAAAGAATGCAGGAAATATAAAAAAACACACCAGGAAGGAAAAAGTCACTTTCTAGACAATGCCAAAAACCACCCCAACGAGCTTTTCAATATCATTAAACAACAAACCTCCAAGTCAGACATAAAAACCGCACCAGTCTCCAAAGAACATTGTGACAGTTTTGCTAATTTCTTTAATGATAAAATCACCAAGTTTAAGCTCTTCCTCGATGGTCACACCCAGTTATCCAATAGAAGCCCGCCTTCCATTAATGAGGGAAACAACTCCCCCACACACTCCTCAGACATACAAGCATAAATTTCCCTCCTGGACTCACAAAGATCAGTCTCTCTATCGAACATCACCCAATGTAACCATCTCCAACGGCCCCCCACAATGCCCAGGAGTTGGAAAGCGTTCAACCCACTCTCGGAAGCGGACATCGCTGACATGATTAATATGTCCAAGCCCTCCTCCCACGTAGCGGACCCCACTTCAGCCCACCTGGCAAAAATGCTAAATCACCCCCTAACCCCTCCTTGGACCAAGATTATAAACAGGTCCCTGAGGACCGGAGTTATGCCAGACTGCCTCAAATTTGGCCAAGTCAAGCCACTACAAAAAAAAATTACGGGCACAGACACAAACGACCTCAATAACTTCAGGCCTGTTTCCAATCTCCCCTTCCTAGCCCAAATCCTTGAAAGATGTGTTCGCCTACAACTCAACCAACACATTTACAGCAACAACCTCCTGGACCCTCACCAATCGGGCTTCAGAAAAGGATGCACCACGAAGACAGCAATCCTGAATATTATAGATGACATATACAAATCTCTTGAATTAGACCGATGCTGCCTACTCATACTCCTTGACCTGTCGGCGGCCTTTGACGCTGTCGACCACAAACTTCTCCTGAACTCCCTTCAAGAAAGGATTGGAGCAGACCGGGTGGTCCTACAATGATTCACATCCTTTCTACAAAACTGCTCACAACATATAAAAATAAATAATTCAACTTCTGACATATTTCCATTAACCTGGGGTGTCCCACAAGGCTCAGTTCTCTCCCCCTCACTGTTCAACATCTACATGGAGCCCCTCACAGTCATGCTCAAAAAAGCAAACATCCCCTTCCAGCTCTATGCTGACGACACCCAGCTCTACCTGGAAACATCCTCAGTAGATGGCATACACCGGCTAAATGCCACTCTCAGAGAAGTCCAACACTGGCTATCTCACAATCACCTAAAACTCAACCAAGATAAGATCGAACTCCTTCTCATATCCAACAACGAACAGACCCCCCAGATTAACGAATGGCTAAAATCCATCGGTGTTCTAAACTGCAATCTAATCCTGGCTGACTCCGCAAAATCCCTGGGAATCACTCTGGACCTACGATTGAACATGAGCAAACATATAAAGAACACTGCGAAGAGCGGTTCTACAAGCTAAAACTCCTCAACAAAATCAAACCCTTCCTCCCTCCCAATGATCCTAAATCTGCCAAGCAATCTCTTGTTCTGTCCAGATTGGACTACAGGAATGCAACCCTCACAGGCATGGCAAAATCCAACTTAGCCCCCCTTAGAACCACTCTAAATGCAGCTGCTAGGATTGTCATCGAAGCCAAAAAATACGACCACATATTTAGAGAGAACAAAAGTGGCTTGCGATTGAAGGTCATTTCAACTTCAGAACTGCGTGTCTCACCCACAAAGTCCTTCACACCTGCAAACCACCTTACCTTGCGTCTAAACTCAAAAAGGCAGGTCAGATGAGAAACCTAAAGAGCACCAACACCCTACTTCTCATTCCGCCCAAAACTTGCAAACAAAAAAGCCTGGCACGTTCCTTCTCTGGCAATGCCCCTAAAATCTGGAATTCCATCGCAGTGTATATCAGGACTAACCCTTCCTTCATAAACGTTAAAAGACAGCTTAAGAATTTCCTCCTCAATCGACACCTCAACCGGATAGCAACCACCCAACGCAACAGGGTGTCTCTGCAACATGCAGCTCGTCCAGATGATTAACAAATGCCCAACGCAAGATGGTTTCTACACCCTGTTACTTTTATTTCTCCTTTTATGTCCCCCTCTAGGCCTCCACTTGATTCGACTCACAACACTGCTGTTTGCTGAACTAATGTTTGTCTGTTATCGCCATGATAATTGTTGTAAAGCGATCCAATACTTTCGGGTCTGGCCAGCGATTATGAAACTCTTAAATAAATAAATAAGTGGACCACAGAGTGAATAGGTGAGATGACCAAGGTTCAGAATGGCCTGTTCCCACGAGGAGCAGGGTCAATACTGATTTGCATTAGGTGGGCCTCTGGAGATGATTTAGAGTTTGGTGGACAAAGTACTCTGCAGCAACGAAGTAACCTGACCACCAAACTCAAGGTCTGCCCGTCCGATTTTGCGTTGTGCAGACTGCAAATTTGACAATGATTGAATGAAACTTAACCCATCGATGTAAAACATCCTCTGATAACCTGATGGAGTAGGAGCTGTCAGAGGTATATCTGGGTGGCTTCTTTTTAACTGTCACCACTAGGTGTATCCTGGTGGCGAGGAACAGTAAACATAAAAAAAATAAAAAAAATTAGCCTTACACCATGGGAGAAAACCCCCTTGCTGTGGGGATCATTCTTTTTTATTCCCCCCCAAAAAACCTCCCACTTTAGGAGTTTGTTTTGGAAAAATAAAAAACTCTGGAAATGTTTGATGGGCAACCATCATGTTTGCTGGAGCCATCCGTAAAACTTTTCCTACATTGACAGGAACCACCATGACTGCAGTTCCTGCCATTCTATAGTGATGCCCATAGGGCTGACGGACATCTCTAAATTTGGCAGGTGAAGTAAAGACGTGGTGGCAGACGTAAAGTCCTCCACCACCCTGCCTGCCTTTACTTCGTCTGCCAAACCCTAAATCAGGCTCTCTGTCTAGCGTGCCACAGTGGGCGAAAAACAATGGGTTGGAATGCTACCTTGAGTGGTTGCCAATTTGTAATTATTCTTCCCATCAGCTTTTGGGTGTTTGATTGCCAGTAGTATGTCTGTAAACATGAGACTGGCACAGCTTTCCAAGCCTACTACTGCAAATGTTTGGGAATTCCAAAAAGTAGTACATTTGTATCCATTCATAGAGTACTTAAATGGGTGCATATTGACTTCTTTTGTGGAAAACTGGTCACTATATATATTTAAGTTCCTGATTCAAAATATGCACATTTAATGCCTCTTAGTGAAAACAGAATGACACGAAAAACCAACACAGACATATCGTACCCGACTTAGGGCCCCCATACCCAACTACTAAGCTAAGAATGCAAATATTTGGGGGGTTCACAAAGTTACGCCCTTTACAGTGGATAAACACAATTCCCTGCAGTTGGATGCCTGGTGCATGCTGAGTGGCACACCGGGCTGCACTTATGCTTTTCCATGAAGCACACATTTGTCTGATGTCATGGTCATCACCTTTCACTTCGCCCATCCTGATCTCGTTGAAGTAGAAACTGTCCTCCTTGCCTCTGAGTTTATCATGAATGTATGTGTTAATCTGTCCCTTTCCTCTTCTCTTTTAGGATCAAACATTTGAGCTGGTGGAATTCTCGGTGTGGTAATCCTGAAAGAGCTCACGTTTAATCCTCCCCTTCTCTTCTGTGACATTTTCTTCCTCGTGGTAAGTATTGGGCCTTATTTTACATTGGTAGTTGAATGTTACAGGTTGAGGTTACTATACAGCAGCTGGCCTGTGAATGATCTGATTATTATGATGCTCCAGCACTGAAGAACTTGTGGTGATGCACTTTTCCAAATGTGTGCTTTCCACAATAGATTCTAAAGTCCTTCACGGTGTAACCATACAACTGTGCAGTATTTTATGTTTGTACCTTTCATAGCTTCATGCACCATTGTCTCTCTTATGATTCTGGCCTGATATCCAGTGCCTAATTTGTCCAAGAATAAGTGCCAGGGCCCATAGACTTCCCCAGAAACAGACCACTGGCTCTGTTGAAGTTCAGGTTTGCCAAACTCCAAGACTCTCTAGTCTTGAATATACCTCATGTCCCTTTAATCTGCCTTTCTGCACTCTCCCTGTGCCTTTATCTCAGTCTACAGAACTTTCTTAGCCCCCACTAATGATTGCACATAACTCCTCTTAATTTAATCTACCACAAGAAAACTGGAGTAAATGCACAAAATGTTTTCCTTGAGAGCAAACGTCTAATGGCAGTAACCTATAAATAACATCTGGATTAACTGCTAATTGTAAAGTACTTGAATGCCTCGTCAGGAAGCGCTTAGTAAGTGCTATATTACTGCAAGTACAGTAAAGCGTGAATACCTGTTATTGCACCTAAAGAGCTCCATGGTACAGTGGACAACATGGAGCCACACAAGGATCCTGGCTTTGTTAAGCATTTCTTGTGAACTTGTGCAGTTAGACTGATGAAAACCATCCTTTCCTGGCCTCTCCGCATCTACTCCACGCAGCTAAAGCAGCTGTGCTCATAAACCTTTCATTCATAGACTGATAATCTGTGTGCTCTATTTATCTCTAGTGGTGTATCTCTCCGAATTCATTTTCTACATTATCCCACCTGGGCCCAGTCTTTCTGCCTTGCCTGTCCCCTCACCCTTCTATCACTTTCTCCAATTCTGCTTTTCTTCCCCTTTTCTACCGTGATCAGTGCTCTCTCCCTCTGTTTCTCATGCTTATTTCTCTTCCCCCACATACACGCCCTATGTCCCTCTATCTCTTTCACTGTGTTTACTCTTTCTCTATTTCTCTTACTGCCTTTATCTGCATTAATGATTGCCTTCCACCCTCAATTAAAAGGTCATATAATCATCGCCCCCCTGCCCCTTGGTTCACAGAGAAACTAAAAATTGAGAAAACTAAATGCAAAGCTTTGGAAAGACGCTGGAGGAGGAACTATGCGCCTGACTCCAAACTCAAATATAAAAAGGCCTTAAAAGATTACCAAGCCCTCTGTAAATCAGCTCGCGCTGATTTTGTTTCATCTACCATTTCCAATGCGCAGAACTGTTCACGCACCTTGTTTACAATGGTCAAAAAGTTGTCTGGTTCTGACACTCAGCCCATGCCCCCCATCGTAGATGGGCCGCAATGTGACAACCTTGCTAATTTTTTCCTGAACAAAGTGAAGCAAATACACTCTACATTATGCAATGCTCTGTCAGTTGCCTCTACTCAGCAAGCCTCCACCCCTGAGTTTATTTGTACAGTTGAATCCACTAATAAACTGGAATCTTGGTCGCTCCTAGACATTAATTCATTTAAGAAGATCCTAGGTAGCATTAAATCAGGCTCTCCTTGCGATCTCCTTCCTACCATTGTGCTGCAGCAGCTTGAATTACCGTCTCTTATGTTAATCATGGAGCTACTTAATGCCTCCCTACAGGAGGCTATTGTTCCGCCTGACTGGAAACACGCCATGGTCCTTCCGCTCCTGAAGAAGGCTAATGCTGATCCTGCCCAGCCATCCAACTTCAGGCCAATCTCTTTACTTCCGATCTATTCCAAAATTCTGGAAAAGCACATAAATTTACAATTAACCCAGTTCGTTGAATCTTCTAATTTCTTACACTCCTCTCAATCCGGTTTTAGAGCCGGTTTTTCGACCGAGACGACTCTTCTTGGAGTCACGGAAATGCTACATCGCTTGGACTTCGGGGACACGGTGGCCCTCATATTACTAGATCTGAGCGCTGCGTTTGACACGGTGTCTCACACCGTGTTAATAAAATCCCTACAGTCCCTTGGCATTTCTGGTCCAGCGCTTGACTGGCTTACATCTTTTCTCTCCAATCGGACATTCCAAGTCTTCTCATCTATGGCTACTTCCAAAACGTACTCTTCTCCTTATGGGGTACCCCAGGGCTCTATTCTTAGCCCTTTACTATTTAATGTTTATACCAGACCCTTGGCGGCAATTGCTGAGGAGGCCGGGCTGTCCTTTTTCTCTTATGCGGACGATACCCAAATCATCTTCTCCCTTTCTGCGGAGAAGATGTCCGGACCATCAGTTCTTCAGACCGGTTTAAGGAAAATTGCATCTTGGATGCAAGTCAACCTACTTAAACTTAATGGCGAGAAGACTGAAGTCCTGATTTTGGGAAAAAACAAAGACCTTTGGGGCCCCCAGCACTGGCCTGCCGAAATGGGTGCCCTACCCCAGCCCAAACATCAAGTCCGCAATTTGGGATTCATCATTGATGACCAATTATCAATGAGACAGCAAGCAGTGAAGGTGGCAGCCACTTGTTTCACCATTTTGAAATGGTTGAAAATAATTATCTGGATGCTCCCCTGCTCCACTCAAAGGACCGTAGTCCAGGCGCTTGTGACTTCTAGACAGGACTACGGTAACATCCTCTATTTGGGGGCCAATAAGGATGTGATACGGAGACTACAGGTGGTGCAGAACTCTGCCGCCAGATTACTTTGTCAGATCCCTAAAACTGCTTCCATCTCTGGCTCTTTGCAAGATCTTCACTGGCTCAAGGTAGAAAGCTGTGTTAAATTTAAAGCCTTGAGCTACATGTTTAAGATCAAGTCTGGCACCGCCCCTCAATACTTGCAAGCCTTAGTCCATCCTTACCGACCTCCACGTCTGTTACGTTCCACTACTCAGGGGAAATTCCTGGTTCCCAGGGTTAAACTCTCACGGATGGGTGGTCGTTCATTTGCTTGTCTCGGCCCAACCTTGTGGAACTCTCTCCCCATATCGCTCCGTAATGAAACAATATATGTGAATTTCCGCAAATGTTAAAAAACTTGGCTGTTCAACCAATAAATTCCGATTCTTTTGTTCCTTCAGGCTGGCGCTGGCAAACCCTTGTTGGGTAGCTGTGCGCCTTATAAAATCAATTTAACATAACATAACATTCTCATTCTCTGTCTCTTACATCAGTCTTTTACCAATATGTCTATTCACACTTCTACCCATCACTTCTTGTGCCTCCTCTTCCCCCGACACTCTCATTCTGCCTTTCTCGCTGTCCGCCTCGCTCCCTCTTCCCAGCTACTCTATCTTTCCATTCGATGTGCGTTCTTACCTGTTTCCATACCCCTCTCTCCCTGGCTGGGCCTTTGCTTGTCTCCGGCATCTCTTCATAGCCACTATCTCTTTTTGTCTTCCTTCAACTTTTTCTCTTTTCCACTTTCTCTTCACTCTCTCGCCCAGTATGTTTGTATCGGGTGATGATGTCTGGGTTTGAGGAGGGGTTGAGCCACGTTTTGGTGATGAAGGCAACATCCGTGGAGAGATCGGTGATGGTCTCCCAAACTTCCATGGCGTGTTTGCAGAGTGAGCAGGTGGGCGCTGTGCAGGATACAATGGAGCAGTTGCTGGGTGTTCCTTGTCTTGCGGGCAGGTGTGGTGCGGGATCTTGCGAAGGTTGTTTCACAGGACAAGTGGCAGTGTCGGCAGGAGAAGGGTCCTTTAGTGGATTGTGGGAAGGAGGAGACGCAGCTGACTCGGCGTCTGTGGTCCAGTTCGAGGAGTTCCTTGCAGGTGTAGTGGCGGGAAGGCCAGGGGTCCTGGCGCTGGGCGTTGTCCAACCAGCAGTGCATTGGCGACACGCCTGTTGCGTGCGACCACTGCGTGGTCGTGCATAGCCTCCATTAGTGATACTGATGGGTGATCTAAGAGCAGGCAGCGCAGGGGCAGAGGTCAGCAGGCAGCGCAGGGACAGGGGTAGCACAGGGATAATAGGCAGTGTAGGGACAGCAGGCAGCCAGGGCCGGACTGGCCATAGCGCGCACCGGGCATTTTTTCCCCGGTGGGCCAAGGGGTGGGGGCCAGTTTTGTACCCGTGGAGGCAGTGATGCAATATCGGCCCCCTGTAACAAAAGCGGTAGCTTTGCTTCTCACTAGCATCCCCCACTCCTTGGGCCGGTTGAGCAGCAATCTGCTAGGGCTGGTTGCTGTTCCCAGTCCAGCCGTGCAGGCAGTGCAGGGACATGGGCAGCAGGCAGCGCAAGGACAACTGGCAGCGCAGGGGCAGAGGGCAGGGGCAGCAGGACAGTGACAGCAGATAGCGCAGGGGCAGAGGGCAGCGGGCAGCACTGGGGCAGCAGGCAACGCAGAGACAGAGGTCAGGTCAGGGCAGGGACAGCAGGCAGCGCAGGGGCAGCGTAGGGACAGCAGGCAGCGCAGGGACAGCAGCCAGCGCAGGGGCAGCAGGCAGCGCAGGGACAGCAGGCAGCGCAGGGACAGCTGGCAGCGCAGGGGGCAGAGGTCAGCGCAGGGACAGAGGTCAGGGCAGGGACAGAGGTCAGGGCAGGGACAGCAAACAGTGCAGGGACAGCAGGCAGCGCTGGGGCAGGGGCAGCACAAGAGCAGCAGGCAGCCTAGGGGCAGCAGGCAGCGAGGGGGCAGAGGCGTACAGTACTGTCAGCCAGGGGGGATAGGCGAAGAGGGGTGTCCAGCCCAGCCTCCTCCGGGCTCTGACGGGCCCTCCCTTTTTCCTCTCTTTCTCTCTGTCGATCTCTGCTTTCTCTCTCTCTCACTGGGTGACTCATCAGCAGTCTGTCTCTCACTCTCACTGTCTCCCTCCTCTCTGTGTGAAATGTCCCCTTGGGGGCTCCGGGCGAGTCACCCTGTTGCCTCCATTGCCCCGTTTCCCAGATGCCTTTGCTAGACCCTGCACAGTCACTGTCCCACCCCACGCGCCAGGTGTACTTGAAGACGCGCTTCTCACCAGCTAAAGGGCTCTTTGTGAAGCGGCGGCAGCTGTGAATCACAGCTTTACCCACAACCGCCAGCGCTGAGACACATTAACACAACTGTGTACACACTCCACGATCAGACCCAGGGGGCGGGAGGAGGGGCGACGGCGAACGGGAAGAGCCGCACGTGGACAAACTATATGGAATAACATTCAGCAACTGTACCCAATCAGGACTCCGTGCATATTAAGACGGTCTGTGAAAGAGGCTGGGTGACATCGCGTCACCGAAGTCTGGGTTGTCTTTCAATGTCCTGATATTGTCTGATTGAGAGCATTTTATTCCTTACAACATGTGAATGCGGGCACACACCCCTGTTCAGTTTTGTGCATCAAAATGCCTGGGGTGGCGGAAGTGACATCACACTTCTTGATCCCCAAAATGACCTTCCAGAAAGTGTTAACAGATGACCTTCTTCCCTTGTTACATTGCATCAACTTTCACTCTGATGCCATCACAGAGCTCCATGAAGCCACGCGCAGGAACACTCAGTGCAGGCAGATTCATGCAGATTAGTAAAGAGACACATTGAGGTATTTTGTTGGGGTTTTGTGAGAGGAAAGATTCTATGCGACTCTAGCACAACAATGTTTAAGAATTAAAAATGAAAGACGATGTGAAAGAATACATGGTTTGTGTATTATTTTCCAGGCCCACACCTGACTGTATTGGAATGTGTGCACTTGACTTGTGCAGTAAGACGACTGTCTTCCTGTCTTTCCTGTAGAAAAAGGCAGGCCTATCCATACCGGAAGTCGTTGCACACGTTGGACAGGGCGGTACTTACAGTGCAAAAAAAGCCATGGGTAAAGGGAGACGTTAAACTCCAGATGTGTAAGATCTGCTGAGTTCAAATTAGATTCTATTTAGTCCTTTATCCTCACATTATAAAATAAACAAATCTGTACAACATGCTGAGTAGTCTTTGTATTATGTTTGAATTCAGTATTGGAGACAATTTGAATATATTTCAGTGTTACTATTCCCTGTAAATTGTGAAATTCTCACAGTATGCAGTCTTGTTTGAAATACATATTTAAATAAAAATGAGCGCATGCTGGGCACTTTAGCGTTGCAAGAGTAACGCCAAGGCTGTCTCCAAACTTTATTCCTTTGGTCTGAACCTATGGCTCCCTACGAGCTGCTTTATTATGATGCCCAAGCTCTCTCAGCGGCCTTCATGCTCTCTGCCCCTGCTTCCTTCTCGGAGTAGCTTATTGTTACACAGGTGAGTAGTGATTATTTTCTTATTAAATTATATTTTGATTTCCCAAATCATCTATAATACAAACATAACAAACATCATTTCAAAGGGAAACTTTAGCCTGTCATAAATACAATTGCTCATCTTTCCTATACTTACCCATATTTGTTTTTTGCTCCTGGCAATATAAAATTGCAAGTAGTATATCTCCACATTTATTTTATCAGTAAATGTGAGTTAACACCTGAAGACCAAATTGCTTTTCGTAATGTAAGCAGAGATATATAACACAACAATGCATTCATTAAAAATTGGGAGTATTTTTTTTTTCTTCCCACAAACTTTGATTTTCAAAAGACAGCATTTGAAATTATTGACATTACCGTATCCATATGAGACAGGTACATATACAGTACTATTCGTTTCTTACATGCTATTCACGTCAATACATATAGTGCAAATGTAAGATAAGGCAGTGAACATTGTATTCTCCAAAAGTATGTAATCGTAACCAATATTTAAATTTAACAGTCCTCTCCCCTTTCCCCCATAACATGACATTCATCCATGCATACATGTCTTGTTGCAGCTTAACGGGTAGCAGGTAGATCGGTTAGCGAACATACCATGTTGGTCAACAGTTAACAGGACAGTCTCGGGCACTATGGCTCCATCGCCGGCCCCATGCTTGTGCTGCCTTGGGTGACGCGCATCCCTTTCTGCCCATTGGGGATTAGTGATGGGCTACAGCTGCCGTATGTCTAGGGTACTAATCGGGCCCCTCACTAGTATGTATCAGTATTTAATTATCAGTAACTCTAGAGCCTTAGAGGATTCCAACAGTGCGCTCCATTCCAAAGCTATCTAAAACACTGGCACTATAGTACAAACACGTGCACACCTGCAGTTATTTCAGGGCATTTCATTCCTGTTTTTAACAACCTTTGTTGGCCGAACAGTCATGATTGACAGTATGGAGAGTCACTAAAAACACACACAAGTTGTTTCTAGCTCAAACGGATCAAAAGTTACTTTAAATGATGCATTTAAGCCGCCCACTTTGCTGAAATGAACTACTCCCTTCTCAGCTGTTCATTGCTGTATTCAAGCATCTAACATCAGTTTTGCCGAGATGGCGTTGATATGGCCTGGTATTGCCGAGTCCCCTACCATGAGATGATTTGTTGACCCCCCCCAAAATTCCCTGCCAGACAGGGGGCCCGGGTTGGATGTTTGCAACCCTCCCCCGAGGCATCGATAATAACACATCCAAAGACAACAACTTGGATTAGGGGTCGAATAACCCCGGGCGTATTTTATTAAAATTAATAAAGCATAATTAAAAATTCATAACACAACACAATTTTATACGCAGAAAACCCAAACATATTCAATAACATTTCAAGTAAACATATTTACACATCTTTTATGGCTAACTTTAACATGAGTCTAATACATAGCCATACCTAACCTAAAACTGGAAATATGTACACTTTGTTTTCTGCGTATCCTGGATGAGCCTACGTGCAAGGTCATGACTGTTCCCAACTACTTGCCAGGCCCCCCTTTAACGGAGTGACCTTGCGCAGGAGGCCTGTGTGCCCACCAGATTCCTTTCCGCGGGCACCCCCTACGCCCTTCCATACTACCTCCCCGGGGCGGATGTTATGCCACGTTGGCGCCCATGCGCCTGCGCAGGGGTTGGCCCAAGGGGCCTTCCAGAAGCGGAACTTCCTACCCCCGCACCCTTCAGCCTACCGGCCGTAAGCGCCCCCTGGAGTGTGATGAGGGACCACTGTCCCCCCCCCCAGGCGTCCCCCTTAAACAATGGGATGCCTACTAAGCGATGTAAAATTTGACCTAGCAATCATGTCCTTACCGCAGACCAAGGATACTCAGACATAAAATACGACAAGTGAATAAATTGAAATACAACAAGCAAATAAGTTGACATTAACCTGTAAAGTAAAACATAACTATATTGCATTTTTTGGTAAATGACACTGACATTACAATTTCAACCTGAGAAGCAAACCGCTAAACACACGCCTGACAAATACACTTCCTAAACCTCGCTGCCTCCGGGGATGGTGGGTGGGGAAAAGAAAAAGGAGGCTTCCTGTCCTCCTCCGGCATGTGGACGGCGAGGTGCTGACTCGGGGGCAGAGCGGCGAAGAAGAGACTCTTCCGGCGCTCTGCTGCTCTTTTTAAAGAGCATTCTGGCCCAGAACTTGAAATAACATGTCCCGGCGAGATCCGGGACCCATTTTCCTTACGTTGCCCCGGAAGCGTTTTTGACCGCTTCCGGGGCACTACCTGCGCTGACCTATGGGCAAGAGCGGGGGGTGGGCCCAAGCGCGTCACCAACGTGCTGGCCCCGCCCCCCGCCTGAAAGCGTCCCGGGGACCGGCACAACCGCCATATTGGCGGCGTGACCGAATTCCCGGTGGCGCCTTCGGATATGGCCTGGTTTTGCCGAGTCCCCTACCATGAGATGATTTGTTGACTCCCCCAAAATTCCCTTCCAGACAGGGGGCCCGGGTTGGATGTTTGCAACCCCCCCCCCCTCCCCGCCCCTCTCCCCGAGGCATCGATAATAACACATCCAAAGACAACAACTTGGATTAGGGGTCGTATAACCCCGGCCGTATTTTATTAAAATTAATAAAGCATAATTAAAAATTCATAACACAACACATTTTTATACACAGAAAACCCAAACATATTCAATAACATTTCAAGTAAACATATTTACACATCTTTTATGGCTAACCTTAACATGAGTCTAATACATAGCCATACCTAACCTAAAACTGGAAATATGTACACTTTGTTTTCTGCGTATCCTGGATGAGCCTACGTGCAAGGTCATGACTGTTCCCAACTACTTACCAGGCCCCCCTTTAACGGAGTGACCTTGCGCAGGAGGCCTGTGTGCCCACCAGATTCCTTTCCGCGGGCACCCCCTACGCCCTTCCATACTACCTCCCCGGGGCGGATGTTATGCCACGTTGGCGCCCATGCGCCTGCGCAGGGGTTGGCCCAAGGGGCCTTCCAGAAGCGGAACTTCCTACCCCCGCACCCTTCAGCCTACCGGCCGTAAGCGCCCCTGGAGTGTGATGAGGGACCACTGTCCCTCCCCAGGCGTCCCCTTAAACAATGGGATGCCTACTAAGCGATGTAAAATTTGACCTAGCAATCATGTCCTTACCGCAGACCAAGGATACTCAGACATAAAATACGACAAGTGAATAAATTGAAATACAACAAGCAAATAAGTTGACATTAACCTGTAAAGTAAAACATAACTATATTGCATTTTTTGGTAAATGACACTGACATTACAATTTCAACCTGAGAAGCAAACCGCTAAACACACGCCTGACAAATACACTTCCTAAACCTCGCTGCCTCCGGGGATGGTGGGTGGGGAAAAGAAAAAGGAGGCTTCCTGTCCTCCTCCGGCGTGTGGACGGCGAGGTGCTGACTCGGGGGCAGAGCGGCGAAGAAGAGACTCTTCCGGCGCTCTGCTGCTCTTTTTAAAGAGCATTCTGGCCCAGAACTTGAAATAACAGGTCCCGGCGAGATCCGGGACCCATTTTCCTTACGTTGCCCCGGAAGCGTTTTTGACCGCTTCCGGGGCACTACCTGCGCTGACCTATGGGCAAGAGCGGGGGTGGGCCCAAGCGCGTCACCAACGTGCTGGCCCCGCCCCCGCCTGAAAGCGTCCCGGGGACCGGCACAACCGCCATATTGGCGGCGTGACCGACTCCCGGTGGCGCCTTCGGATATGGCCTGGTATTGCCGAGTCCCCTACCATGAGATGATTTGTTGACTCCCCCAAAATTCCCTTCCAGACAGGGGGCCCGGGTTGGATGTTTGCAACCCCCCCCTCCCCCGCCCTCTCCCCGAGGCATCGATAATAACACATCCAAAGACAACAACTTGGATTAGGGGTCGTATAACCCCGGCCGTATTTTATTAAAATTAATAAAGCATAATTAAAAATTCATAACACAACACATTTTTATACACAGAAAACCCAAACATATTCAATAACATTTCAAGTAAACATATTTACACATCTTTTATGGCTAACCTTAACATGAGTCTAATACATAGCCATACCTAACCTAAAACTGGAAATATGTACACTTTGTTTTCTGCGTATCCTGGATGAGCCTACGTGCAAGGTCATGACTGTTCCCAACTACTTACCAGGCCCCCCTTTAACGGAGTGAACTTGCGCAGGAGGCCCGTGTGCCCACCAGATTCCTTTCCGCGGGCACCCCCTACGCCCTTCCATGCTACCTCCCCGGGGCAGATGTTATGCCACGTTGCCGCCCATGCGCCTGCGTAGGGGTTGGCCCAAGGGGCCTGCCGGAAGCGGAACTTCCTACCCCCGCACCATTCAGCCTACCAGCTGTAAGCGCCCCCTGGAGTGTGATGAGGGACCACTGTCTCCCCCCCCCCCAGGCGTGCCCCTTAAACAATGGGATGCCTATTAAGCGATGTAAAATTTGACCTAGCAATCATGACCTTACCGCCACAGGCCAGTATAGTTGACCGACTATCTGCCCCCCCATCCGCTGCTGACACAAAGGTCATGACCTGTGTGCTGCCCCTAGCATTCAGGCTAGCAGATTCTCCAGGAAAAGATCATTACCCAGTTTAGAAAGGTGAACCCCGTCCTGTAGAAAAAACCTCTCCCCCCTGATGCAACCATGTGCAATTGTCTGCAGTTTGGGAGACCGGAAAAGCCTGTCAATCCTGTTATTAATCCTCTTTACAGAGTGATTCAAAGTTCAAACAAACTCCCCCCCTCGCCATTGGAACCTTGGGATCATGTGAGACCATACTAAAACTGCCTGCGGGCACTGCTTAGCCAACCATCCTACTTCTGTGATTAGGGCCTCCACCACTCCCTTCCTACCCATGTGCACAAGTCATTGCCTCCCAGATGTATTATTACCGGGTACCTGGAGTTGCGAGGCTCAGTTGACTGGCGGACGACGGCTAGGACCCTCCTGCGGGACAGGACGTGGAAACTGCAAAGAAGTGAAACAAGACCACACATTAGCAATGATACCTAGAGTAAATGTAACCGCACATATCGCTTGTAGCAGTCCGAAGACCAACGCCCTATTCTTTGAACCTCATGTCCCGTCAGTCCCCGAGCCGTGGCCTCAGTGGCTGCCCCAATCCTGAAAGAATGGGTACCAAATTTGGATGCATCCAGGCCTGCTGCCCCTAGTGCCAATGCCAAAATCCTCCCAAACTGAAACCTCGTGAGGGGGGTCCCGTCCTGGTGGATCAATAATGGCCCCCCTGCCACCCGTGACCTGCAGGTCATATATGTCTCCAGGTTGCCCACCAGACAGCATGAGCTCCCTGGAGCTCTTTGCAGGATAACGTGATCCCCCCCTCCCATTCTGATCCATTTTTGATCTGGGGATCGATAAGGATACTGAACCTGCCTGTAGTTGAACATGGAAAAATTGCATCCCACCCTGCCAATCGTGCTTATTACGTGCCACCAATTCCCCAACCCTGAAGGCGCCATAAAAGGCGAGGGAAAAAGCACACCTGAATAATTGGACCTCCCTGGTGGAACTACATACTTTCCCCAATGCCTCCATGTTGGCTGAGAGCCCTTCAATGCCAATCGGACGTCTAATGTCCGGCTGGGCACCTTGCAAGCGTTGCCACCCCTTCAGAGCCCTTTGAACCAAAAATGAGCCTGTGGGATCCCTATGCCCCATCATCTTTGCAAAAAAGGCTATTGCAGTCATGTGGCGCTTTGTGCATGCCACAGAACGTCCTCCGTCCCTCAATTCCTTTATGAAGAATATAACGGATGCTGGGTCGTGCCATGTCCCTTCCCAGCCTTGCCCTAGGGATGTGCAGTATGCGGTAAATGCCCCCTCATAGGCCCGCCTAGTCCTGGGTGCTAGGCTAGCTGCCACGAGGTCTGGTAGGTTGGGGCACCAAGCTGCCACTGATGCTCCGGAAAAGGTGTGGGGCAGTCCGCTGCTTCCGGATGATGGGACCTAAAAACCTGCATCTTGAAACGAGACAATGCGTCAGCCGCGTGGTTGAGTATTCCCGGGACATGCCTAGCTCTAAACATCACATTCAATCTCATACATTGCAGCACAATTTCTTTAAGCAAGCGAAGCATCATCTTACACCTGGCAGACTGCTGGTTAATGCACTCCACCACCGCTATATTTTCTGACCAGAACACCACAGACTGATTGCGAAACTGTTGTGGCCAGATGGTCACGGCCACCAAAATGGGGAATAGTTCCAGAAACAAAATGTTATTTGTTACACCAGTGTCAATCCACCAAGCGGGCCAATGTTGCGCCGCCCATTGAGAACCCAGAATGGCTCCAAACCCCTCACTCCCTGCAGCATCCATCATGAGGCCAAGTTCAGGACTGGACCTGGCTGGGCTGGGCCACACTACCGTGCCATTGAAGTCACGCAGGAATGCCATCCAAATCTGCATATCCTGTTTAACCTCGCTGGACAACCAAGTGTGGTGGTGCTTTTCTTTCAGCCCTGAAATTGCCTGTGCAATGGAACGTGAAAAGGGGCGGGCCATAGGGATGATTCTTAAGGCAAAGTTCAGCATACCCACTGCCTTTTGTAGTTGATGCAAAGTGACTTTTTCTTTGCGCAAACAGTCTGCTAATGCCAGCGTGAAACCTACCTTGCTCAATGGCAAGCGTGACACCCCTTCAATGGAATCCAATTCAATGCCCAGGAACTCAATTTGTGTGGCCGGCCCAACTGTCTTTCCCTGTGCCAGGGAGACCCCAAGGTCCCTCATGAGTGCACAAAATGCTTCCAAAGCCCTGCCACACTCCTGTGACTGTGGTGCCCCTAGCAACAAAAAGTCATCTAAGTAGTGCAATACCCAGTGGTGCCGGTGACCTGCCTGAAAACCCACTCCAAAAAGGAGCTGAATTTCTCAAAATATGAGCAAGAGACCGAACACCCCATTGGCATGCACCTGTCCATGTAGAACTTCCCCTCTAGCTGGAACCCCAAAAGATGGAAATCCTGTGGATGGACTGGCAGTAAGCGGAAAGCAGACTCTATGTCAGATTTTCCTAGTAGAGTGCCTGGGCCAAGCGACTGCAGCATTGCAATTGCCTGGTCCAATGATGTGTATCTCACAGAGCACAGGGCTCCATCAATGGCATCATTCAGTGACTGACCCCTGGGAGCAGATAGGTTATGGATCAAGCAGAACTCCCCTGGGTCCTTTTTGGGCACCACCCCCAGTGGTGAGCAGACAAAATCATCTACAGGAATTGAATCAAAGGGACCAGCCAGTCTCCCCAAACGCAGTTCCTTCAGCACTTTATCTCTTTCCACAGACATGTTATACCTCACTGACTGCCGATTGCGACAGTAAGAGACCCCAGAATAACCAGGAGCAGGAATCCTGAACCCATCCCTGAAACCTTCCAACAGAATCTGGGCTGTGCTTGGGCAGCAGTACTTATTTAACCAGGGTATCAAAGCCATTGTGTCTATGGGTGAGTGTGCCCTACCAAGTAAGGAACCCTCATTCCTGTTTCTTACCTCCCTTGTCCTTTGATTTTTTAAAGCATTTAGATTCTGGGTGGGAGGATAAGCCACAGAAAGAGCAGGCATGTCTAAATTTACATGAACCGTTGGGCCTAGTGCACGTCCTTTTGTTGAAGTCCCAACACGCTCCCTTCTTGCCACCCCCTCCCCCGCTGTGGGGTGTCCCTGAGCGAAAGGACTGCCCTTTTGGCGCGTCCTGGCTTTGGCTTTTCATGTGCCTTAACCATAAGATTACATCCATTTGATCCCATGCAAGTGCTGGGTCAGAGGCCTTCGCCCTTCTAAAATCCCTGTCATATTCCTTCCAACACATTCCTCCATACTCATCATGTGCGCATGTGATCCTATTCTGGTAGCACACCAATTCAGCGCCAAGCCCTGGGAATTTCTCTACCATTACCGCATGGAAATTTGAAAATGCCTTTATCCAGTTAATTAAGGTTTCCTCAATCTTTTTCCTAGTAGGCCAATTGCCCCAGTCCCTTGGGTGAGCCCACTCTCTTAATTTTTTGTCCTCCTCCTTCTCATCCTTGTCCACCAACAAAGAAAACATGTTCACATATTCCCCTTTCCAAATTTGCTCTTTTACGTCCTGTGCAATGTGCCTCCCTAGACGTTCTCTGGATGTGCGCATCTCCCCCAAACCTAAACTTGGCAGCAATTGTACTGTACCTGCAAATGTGCCTACTTGCGTCTTTGCGTCTTCGGTTCCTGCAGCTGTGACCTTCTTTGGGGGCTCTGTGCCACTCATGTTGGTCTCAGTGCTCTTTTGCCCCTCACCTGGTGGCAGCACCACCTGTTTAGCTCTCTCAACTTGTGCTACCAAGCTCCTGGCCCTCCCCACTGCATCCCCCTCATTTAACAAGGCCCCACTGTCCGCAGATGCAATCACTGTCCCTGCCTTGGCTAGCCATGGAAGGACTGCTGCTAAGTTTGCCACTAAATCAGGCTGACCTGGAACCAAATTAGGGGTACTGCAGGGGGGTACCACTGGCTGGGACGGGGCCCCCTCTAAAATAGGACCCCCTGGCGCGCTAGGCTGACATGGGCCTCCTGTGCCTGCCGGTGGAGTCACTCCCCCTGGCATCTCCCCTCCCGCTGGGACCACAGGCACTGGGACTAAAGGCACCGGCAGAGCTGGGATTACAGGCACTGGGACTGAAGGTCCTAGGAGGGCTGGGACTACAGGTCCTGGGACTGGAGGTCCTGGGGGGGGGGTGGCACTACAGGCCCTGGGATTACCGGAACTGAGGGTACTGGGAAAACTGGGGTTGGTAACCCTGCAGGGGCCGCCCCCCCGTTTGGGCTTAGATCTACGAGGTACCGGAGGGAACGCCGCCCTGGGTGCCACCCCGGAACGCCTGGGCCTGTCCCCCTCATCCTCCTGCCCATCCACTTTCCTGCGCAGTTCTGCCACGTTCTGACTTAAGTCGCTCATAGTGCGCATCATTTTAGCCATCCACTCCTCCATCCTAGTTGGGACCTGCCCCCTCTTTACCTTGGAAGCCATTGCTACAATCACCTCTGTTTTACAAAATAACTATGTTCAACCCTAAATGCAGTAAGCAGCCCTACAGGCCTGAACAAACCAAAAACCAGCAACCCAGCACAATAGTCAGGGTATCCGCAAGCTTAACCTAGGAGCCAGACCCTATTAATGCAGCCTGCTCTTCCCTTCAAAAATTACACAGCTACACAACACCTTGCAGCTTGGTCTGGGACGATGCCCAAACCCTTACCTCCTAAAGCAACCCCCCGGTCGACCCCAAACACCCCCACAGCCAGAGCCACTCCCACAGGCTAATCCAGTGGGTCGGGTGAGTATTCTCTAACCCGAGTGGCTCCTGACTGCGGCAAAAGTGTAGGTCTACCAGGGGTGCAAGAAAAGACAAATGCTGGCCCTTGGTGCAGTTCAGCAAGCTTCCAACACTCAGCAAATGCCCCGAGTTGCTCTCGCCGAAATCGCCAATCTGCAGTAGCATGTAGCAACAAAAACGAGAGAAAAGAAAAAGGAGGCTTCCTGTCCTCCGGCGTGTGGACGGCGAGGTGCTGACTCGGGGGCAGAGCGGCGAAGAAGAGACTCTTCCGGCACTCTGCTGCTCTTTTTAAAGAGCATTCTGGCCCAGAACTGGAAATAACAGGTCCCGGCGAGATACGGGACCCGTTTTCCTTACGTTGCCCCGGAAGCGTTTTTGACCGCTTCCGGGGCACTGCCTTCGCTGACCTATGGGCAAGAGCGGGTGGCGGGTCCGAGCGCTTCACCAATGCGCTGGCCTCACCCCCCGCCTGGAAGCATCCCGGGGAACGGCACAACCGCCATATTGGCGGCGTGACCGAGTTCCCGGTGGCGCCTTCGGAAAACTCCAATTGAAGTACTCCTGGGTGGGTTTTAGTCTGCAGTACAGAAATGAAAACCCGTACGTACTTAAGGTAATTCAAACAGGGCAGGAATAACTTTTCCTTTGGCATGAAAATGGGTTGTTTCACTTTTCATGAAAATTAATGTTTGCATCACATATACTGTCTCAGCTCAACAGTTGTTTCAAGATGGCCCTTGCAGTTTAGAAGAATTCTAAGCAGGTTAAATGTTTTTTTAAGGTTTGATGTCTTGACTCCTGATACACCTCTTATTGAGACACGTACATAATACATATGTCATGTAGAATATTGATATTCAAGGCTCTTTTTAATGGAAAGAGATACTCGTAAGGCCATTTATTGAAAACATAGGGTGAACCCAAATGTAAAGAAGAGTTTTAAAACATAAATGAGATCCGCAAATTAAGTGACACATCATTTATTATAAGGCATTTGTACATGCAGATTTGTTTTCTCATGAGGACATTAGTGTTTATTATGCTATGAAAAAAAACTGTACTCTGGGATGTAGAAAGGGCAATGTTAATAAAGCTGTGTTCCTGTGCTTCCATGCAAGACAAAATCATTAATTGTTGTGGAATGACATTTTGAATAGAACCTGCTGAATGTGTATTGTTTTTTGTTAATAAGCCCATGCATTTCTAGAGCATAAGGATCCCTTTCGCGGCAATGTATTTTTAAATGTCAAAGTTGGGAGGGCGGAGCCAGCTGGATTCGGGAGCAGACGTGTGAGGTTCTATCATGACTCTGATCTCTAGGGCCCCGGCCGCTGGCACCGGATCATGGAGCCGTTTGGAGACACTACCAGGAGAGGTGGGTGGTGGTCCTCCCCCTGGCACCCTGAAGCTGGAGTTATGAGAGTGCTCTCAAGTCTGCAGAGAACAAGAGAGGCCTGGCCTCCATGGAGTCAGAGGATTCAAGATGGTGCCGGCATACTGATGCCGTAGTGCTGAGACTACTGGCCCAGAGTTTCCCAGTAAGAAGAGGAGTGTCTCCTCACTCTCCACAGGGGCCCCTAGAGGAGACCTGGTTTGAAATCCTGAGAAGCTGGTGGTCAAGACCAGCGTTGTGGTTGAGGACAAGGCAAGGAGAATCGGTAGAGAAGGGCGGCCTGCGGGGTTGCAATTATCCCACTCCCACCCCAAAGGAAGGGATCCCACAAATGACTGTAGGTGCTTCACGAACAGGGAAACTGAGGGTAGTGCTCAACCCTAGCCATTCTGAGGGCACAGTCCGAGTCGTGGAATTGACATACAGGGAACATATCCCTGAAGGCTGATAAGCAGAACAGGAGGGGACACAGTCATTTTCTTTTGTACATCCAAATCTGGGAGGAACTAGCAGAGCAGTGCATCAAGTTGGATAGGGGTGCCGGCCCAAACTGGGGGAATGATACGATCTGACTGTCCTCCGCCACCTGCAACAAGCACTTCTGCTGTGGCGGCAAAGGTCTCCTCTAAAGACACCACAGTAATTTCCTTGGATGCATGACTCACTGCCACTGCCAAGGATGTCACTGCAAAAGCTCCAGGGCTGTAATTCTCATTGAGGGATATGAAAGTGTCAGCACCTTGGGGCTCCACTGAGTCACATGGGCCCCATTTATACCTTTGTCGGTGGGCCTCCTAATGCACTGACTTCCCCCTCGTGGCTTGTTTCTGGGCCTATACTGAAGCCATTCCAGCCTAAGGGTCCCTGGCAATTCCTTCCAAGCCAGTGCGGTACCCACTGTCACTGGTATCGATCCAGTAGCATTGTTGGTTTCTTACCCCAGATGAAATCAGCCCGTTCACGGCCTAAGTCACCCTATGAAATAGCTAAGGCGCTACCAGTGGTTGTGCAGCCTGATCTTCAGCTTTGATGTCTCCCTCAACTCTAGTACTGTGGGAGGATAGATGACTTATTTGCTATTCGCCTCCAATGCGGTCCAAGGCATTCCCATTGTCCCTCATGATGCTAATGATGATGAGGATGCAGCAATCTGCCCCCCCCTCATTACACCGATGTCAAGTTGTATTTAGACTTGCAAAATGCCAATAGACTAGATACCTTACCAGAGAGAGAGCTGGACGCACCACCTGGTCCACCAATGGAAGAAACTGCCTTGTTTGCTGTAGCAGGGTGTAGAGTAACAGAAGTACTAGACCTGCAGTTGTCTACTCTGGAAATAAGTCAATTTATTGACAGAAAGTCTTAATCCAGGTCCAACTTCATCTGAGCCACTATTAACATTTAACAAGGCCCTTGTGGGCACCATCAGGGCAAGCTGGTCTAAGTCATGCTTAGCCTCTCTTGTCAGCTGACCTGTGGCCAACTCCCCATACCTAAATGACTGGCCGCTCATGGTGGGCTTGTCGCAGTCGGTCACAGACCTGCTCTGGATGTTGGACCGGCTGTTGATCTTCTCGGGGTTTACATCAACAATCCGAATGCCCACATGAGCCCAACACAGACAATTCCCTGAGTTGTCAATGGGCCTAATTCTGGGGTTGCCTCTCTGATGCAGTCCACATCTCATAAGAAACTGCTCAGAACCTCATGAAGTAGCAGATGAGCACCAACCTGACCTGTGGCAGGCCACTGCGCTTCCCCACCCGGACTGCACTGTATGACAGACCCACCACTGCTGGGGTGGGGGGTGATCTGGAGCAGGTGGAGATCAGAGGCTTCCAGCGAAGACCAAGCTTCCCATCACCATGTGGTACTGCAACAAACAGGGCAGGGTGGTGTCATGGATTGTGTGCCAAGCGACTCTGCGTCTCTGGAGGTGTCTGGACCAACAGAAGATCTTCCCGGTAGCGGACCACCTAGCGAGGTGGCTGAACAACAGGGCAGACAAATTAAGCAAACATTGGCTGGTGGACCATGAGTTTGCGTCCCCATCCCAAGGAGGTACAGGGCATCTTCAATCAGTGGGGCATGCCCGGGCTAGAGTTGTTCTTCATCGTTAAGATTGTACTGTGTCAAAGCTTCTACATACTTGAGTTTCCTTTAAAAAAGGTAATTGAAAGAAGCAACCCATCTGTGATGGGACACAGGGTTCTTTTATGGGACCCGCCACTGCAATTACTGCATCAGGTTCTCAGGAAATTCAGGATAGTCTGGTCCTAAGTCATCATAATAGCCCTGGACTGGGCTAGGACAATGTGGCACCCAGAGCGCCTGAGCATTTTCCCTCTGAACAGATTATGCCTTCCAGAGGACCTTCTGTCTCAGCCAGAGGGGAGGGCCCTGCATCCCAATCTCCACAATCTACACCTCTTTGTATGGAGATTGAGCTGTGACAGCTAAATTCTTTTCACTTGTTGCCTGAAGTGGTAGATGCCAGTTTTGCAGCCAGACGCCCATCCACGAAGTCTATCTATGCTGGGAAAAGTTTGTGTCCTGGTGTAGAGTCATCATCTAGACCCTCTCTAGGTCAAACTTTCTGATGTGCTGTTTGTATTGCTGTTTGCCAAGCACGGCCGTGCAGTGGGCACAGTTAAGGGTCAATGATCAGCACTTTCTGCTTATTTATTTTTTCATGACCAACCCTCTCTCTTTAAGTCTCGGTTAGGATGCTTTTTCTGAAGAGCCTGAAATATATATGGTCCCACCAAGAACATTGTCATACCTCACTGGAACATAAATCTAGTTGTGACATTCCAAGCTACTGAAGCCTATGCACAGGTACACACTACGGCTGCTGATGAATAAGACAGTTATTCTTATTACCAAAATTTCTGCATGCCGTTTGAGTGAACTACAGGGGCTCTCGATGCACCACTTTCATCCTACATAAGCTGGTTCTGTGGGCTCAGCCTGCTTTCCTGCCAATGGTGATATGTATCACCCTTCCATATTAGTCAGTCGAACACCTTGCTGACATTTTTCGATCTGGCAAATTTCTTGAAACAGGAGGAGAGATTTCACCTGCTTGATCTTATGAGAGCTGTGAGCTTCTAAATTGACAGTATGAAAGACCATTGTGTAAATCATCAGCTCTTTATGGAATTCACTGAAACAAGAAAGGGAAGGTGGTGCAAAAAAGGACTCTGCCCAGGCGATAGTTTTCTGCATTGATATCTGTTAGGTATTGCCTAGAAGGAACCCCCAAAACACCTGCAGGCTCATTCCACCAGGGCCAAGGCCGTTACAACGGCGTTGGCAATGGGGTGCCGGTTCTGGATGTCAGCCACGCTGCAAAGTGGGCATGAGTGCATATTTTCACAAAACACTACTACCTTGACATCCAAGTCTGACAGAAGGGCTATTTTGCCTGCCCAGTCCTGCAAATCTTCCAAAATGAAGTCTATTTCTTGGACCCTTCACCTTTGAGAGGCACTGCTGTGATACGTAATCTAAAGGTGAGGAATCTGCGATTAGAAGAACAAGTTACTTACCTTTGGTAATGCTCTTTCTGGTGGATAATCTATCTATCCACAAATTCTTCATTGCTTTCCCTGTTCTGTGGAGTAGACTCCTGGATGTCATTATAAGGTCCCAAGTTAGATTTTAATGCACTGTCATCTGTAATTTGTTCAAAAAGCTCTGCGTACGAGGGAGTGAAAGGAGCAAGATTAACAAACCGAAATCAGCATGCTGGGGTGACCCTTATAAGTGGCTCTGCTCCATCACTTCTGGGGTAGTATGAAGTCACCACAGAGCCAGATGGCGCCACCAACTGGCATGTGGGGAGCATTGCCAAAAATATCTCAGAATCCACTCTAGCGCCTGGGAAATTTCTAAAGATGAGTTATCTGTAGTTAAGAGTGTCCACTAGAAAGAGCATTACCGAGTTTCTTCTTCTTTTCTTGGGTTCGAGGCATCTCTCTGGCACACAGCGCAGCGGAAGGGGGCCTTTGTGAGCCTGGGCTGTGTGCTCACACTGACTGAAGCCGCAGAGGCATTTCTGGAAGCAGTGAAGAAGAGGTGCGGGTGACTGGGCTGAAGAGGCGAGGTGCGAGACATGAGACGATAAAAGCAATGAACTGGAGATGTAAACAATGTTTAGACCCCACTGATTTGGCTGGAGTCGGGGTGAGGGTTCTGAGACAGGACGTTAATGCTAGTTGAGACCAATAAAATTGAATGACGTGTTCTCTCTCGCTTTACCTCCACCCCCTTCTTTCCCTCTTCCACGCCTTTCCCCGAGACTCTACAGGGAGGTAGTTCTAGATTTGTGCATCGTTTTAAGCCAGTGGTGGGCAATAACTTCATTTTGGGGATGTTTTTACAGCTTAAGCTCTCCCCACTGACCCGTTTGGGTTGTCGGTGGGGGTATGTGTGCTATTTATCCAATAAAAATAATTAAACCTAAATGTCAAAGTAGCTAGGGAATACTGTCACAGAATGTGCCACATACTTTACCATTAATCACATAACACGAAGCACAATTTGCCTTTCCTTGCTGCAAATTTCTCTTTCTTTAGCAATCTGATTTAGAGGGTCTCCCACATTCGGAGGCATTCCATTGCTGCATCATTCTAGCGGCCCTGCATAACCGTCATTGCAATATGAAGCAGTGTGTGGCGAAAATCCCATGTTTAGCAGCCATATAATACTTTTACTGCAGTCTTGGGACAAGAAGTTGCTTTTATTTGCGTGTTATCTAAGGTGAAGTGGTTGTGCCAAAGGAGCACGCGCAGAGTCAGAGCAGAGGATTCTGATTGGTTTAGATCATTAGAATGTTGCGTGGGAAAAAGAGAGAGAGTGCGTGTATTTGTCGGTTAGTGTTTGCGGTTGTCGAAAAGGTGAAGCTCAGATGCTGACAAGAAAGGAAGCTGAAGCCAAGCTGACTGAAACCAGTACCTGGAAACTGCTTACAGAAGAGATGCCCTGGGGCCATCATGTGAGGCGAGCCTCCCTCCCTTGAGTCTTCACTCGGCTTCTTAAAGTGCGCACTCCATACCCCACTCTTTACACTTCAGGGCAGGCGTGGGACGGATGAGAGCCACCGGTGAAGTAACAGAGCAGCAGGTGCGCTCCACACATCACTGAATCTGAGTGTTGTGCATTAATTGCCATTAAGACCAGGAGTGTGCGACTTTGTTAAGACTTTTACTCTATAACTTTAAGAGGCTTTATAGAATTGTGCATGAAGCTTGTCATGTGTTAAACACAGACTAGGAAAATGTTCACTATAAGTGGATTTGTGGGAGAAAATTGCAACAAAACACACTTTAAAACGACATATAGTGAAAAATCATAAGCTAGTCCTCTTTGAGAAATGACTAAAAATAAGGGTCCGCGTGTCTCTCTTTTTGATGACCTCTGGTTGGTTGCAAAATCTATTCTTACGTCATTCACCAGACAGCCCCTTTATATCTAGGGATTTCTCCCCATACCTTCAAAAAATAAGATTTTGCGAAAAAATTTGCTTGTAAAATGTTTTTTATTTTTAAAACTTCTCCAAACGAATCTGGATGAGGGTGGTGGGAAACTTTGCAGACCTTGCAATCTGCAGACAGTGGCAAGATTGCAACTCAAGGGCGAAGTTTAAAGCTTAAAACTGAGGAGCATATTGGTAATGTTAGACGAATTTGTGAATAGGAAGGATACAATAGATTATGTTTCCTACTGTGTGTTCAGGGCACAAGTGAGCTACACGCGGGTAGACGTCGTCCACCAACTATTTTCACAGGGTAGACTCTATCCAGCCTCCCAAGAAGTTTGGCCCACTGCATTATGCTGAACCTGTCCCCATATAATTTTCTGATACCAAGACACATTCAGCAGCACCTGCACATTGTCTGCTTTCCTTTCTGAGCAGCACCTTGCAGGTGGCAAGGGGGCTTTGGTATTTTAAATCCGAGCAGGGCCCAAAATAAAGGCCGAAGTTAAGGGGCCATTAGGCGCCCCTTGGTCCCAGTATCCTGCCTGGAGCACCGAGATACAAATGTAATGGATGGGAAACAAAGGCTAACAGCTTGTTATTACTTCACAAGTATTTAGGAGAGGCATCTTTTTGACTTTGTTCAGTTCTTGTATTTAAAGAGACGTGCATTCATTGTAAAAATGTCAGATGTGTTGGTCTGTCCCAGTATTTACACAAATAACAATTTAAATATCACCATTTTGTTTTATTTCCTCATAGCGCTACGTATCCCAATCCAGGGTGTCAGAGCGCTTTATATCACATGTACACATTACCAGAGCAGCTGTCATCTGCATGGTGAATTTGTTGTTGGGTGGGCCCTCACTCTGGAAGTATTATCCACACACAACTGTTGTTTTTTTTAACTAAGAATAGGTTATTTATTATGTGTGATCAGCACACAAACCTTGTGAAGCAGAATGATGTAATTATTTTTGGAATCTCAGCAGTCATAATGTAAAGTAAGATGAACATTAGATGCACCCAAAGCATTTTATATTGCACATATCCTTGGTATCGGTAATTAATTGAGCGGAATTGTAGCTAACACCTATATCTATATTATATTATCAGCCTCATGGTTATTGTATTGGCTAAATCATTAGTGTTGCCTCTAACTACTTATGACAAGTCAAGTACTATCCCTGCATGCTTTAGATAGCTTCCAGAAAGCAGAATGGAAGTTTCTTCTTCGCTGCATTTCTGTTATTTTCTTAGTTAATGCCAACCTGCTTCTTAAAGGTGATCTTGCACACTCAGCTATTATCACAATTCAAAGCATTGGTTTTCTAGGCCCTAAGCTTTTCACATACCACTCTAAGGAGGTAATGAATTCATGCAAACCATACAGTTGGGCCATATTTGAATGTAAAATGCATGTGTTTTTAAAAAGTGCTGCCACATACATCAGACCACTGGACGCAGAGGGTTGCCTGAAACCTCCCTGTCAGGGTGTGTGTGTATATATATATATATATATATATATATCACTACAAACTACCGCAGTCGCGCAGACAGTACCGGGTGCACTCACAGGGTGCACTCATCTTAAGCTAGTTCAGCTTAAGATGGCCGCCACTTTACAGCAATAGATTGCAGTACACATTGAACATCATCGCTTTCCATGCAATTCTATGTGTGACGTATTCCTCCAATGTTTAAATGCCGTTTGTATTGTGTGTGAAACTAACATTGAAAAAGGCGTCGTGCCGAAACGCGTCTGTCAGTTCTTTGTGATTTAGCCCAATAAATACATTCATTTACATTCCCGGATGAGTGCACCTGGTACTGTCCGCGCGACTGCGGTAGTTTGTGGTGGTTGTTGTACGCGGTTTACCACCACTGTGGGTTGCACCCGGGACGCGAGGTGCGACGTATGGTGAACTTTGAAAAATACTGATATATATATATATGTCTTTTTTTCGAAGAAACAAAAGGCCTTAACTAACACAAAACCAAAAAAAAGTCACTGTTCTTTAGAGAGGAACTGTGTTCCGAATGATCTTGGGGAGGACCAAGGCACTTATCTAATGGGAGTTTACCTGTTGCCAGTCAGGGCCCCATTATGAGTGCCCTGGTAATTCCAATGGGGCTGGTAAAGGTAATTCCATGGGTGGGGAAATAATGGGGATTATTCTGGGCAAATGAGACTGTACCAGGAACGTAGAAGAGTTCTAATAGAAGTGTTCTGAGGTGGGAAGTAAATCCCTTACCTTTTTAGGTATGGCTTGGCAGAGCAAATGTTTAGATTGCCTGTTGTTACCAGTTTTTTTTTAAAATGCAGAGTAGGCTTTGGCTCCACCCAGTGATGTATTACTCTCTTACTATTGGCTGTTTGGTGTATCTTTTTTACTTCTATGGCATGCTAACATTGATATTCAACAGGGACTGTTTTTATTTCTCAAACGTACACTGAATCATCACACATAAAAATATTTGTCTCATAGATGCTTTGTATGCAAAAAGCAATAATTCTTTGTTTTGTTTATTTTCACCAATGCAGATGTATTTCAATGTTTTAGTAAGAGTTCAAAATGCAAGCTAGAACTATTGGTTCTGATAATCCTGGCTATGAAGTTGGGGATGGTTAAGCTATCTTATTTTGCTTGAACATTTGTGTTTCATCAGGAAACCATGCAGGTGGTGGTGTATACAGAGCTACCTGCATGAAGATGCAACTGTACAAGTTCTGTGAGAAGTCCCAGCCTATGGAATTTAGTATTGTGTTTCCTGTATGCATTGGCATGTTGAACAGCTTACCTGTCCTGCCATGGAGTGCAAGTGGCTGGACATACTAAGTGCGGCACCTACTTCCCTTCCACTTGCTCATGCAGAAGGAAGCTGGGCCACAGCAAGTATATCACAGTTGCACTAGGAGTGGTGCACACCCAGAAGTGATGTCACTTCTAACATGCACATTGGAAATTATACCACAAGTATGCTATGTTGTGCTTTGGCTGTAGATAAGGTCACACAGAGAAATTTATATTTATTTGATATTTATTTATTTATAAAGAGCCCGAATCACTCCCAAAGGGGTATCTCCGCGCTATGGAGGAGCTACAGTAGGCCAGAGAGAGAGAAAGGATTTAGAACAGTGCAGTTTTGAGGAGCCTTCTGAATTGGAGGTGATCAGGGCATTGCCGAAGATGAATGGGGAGTTGATTCCAATGAAAGGGGGCTAGGTGACAAAAAGCTTTCCCACCCAAGCGCGATTTTTTTAAACTTGGTGCAAGGAGTAAAGATTTAGCTCCTGACCGTAAGGGTCTGGGTGGCAGGTATTGATTAAATTTTCCTGCAAGATAGCCAGGACCTTTGCCATTTAGTGCTTCATGCACAATACAGCATATCTTAAATTTGATCCATTTGCGTACTGGGAGCCAATGAAGCTGTTGTAGAAGAGGGAGAGAGGCTGTTCTGTCGGGGGCATTCGAGACAAGGCGGGCCGCGGTGTTTTGGACTACTTGGAGTCTACTCAACGAGGACTCATTTGCTGAGATCAGAAGGGCATTACAGTAGTCCAAGCGGCTCAACACCAGTGCCTGAATGAGAGTTTTCCGTGTGGTCAAAGGAAGGGGAATACCCTTCGTAGAAGGCTTAGCACATGGAAGCAAGAGCCTACAGTGGCTGCAATGTGCTCCTTCATTGTCAGTTTCTGGTCCAAGCGTATGCCAAGGTTTTTGACCACAGTCTTGGGAACCGGGGTCGCGCCTAGATCATCTGGCCACCATTATGGGGACCACAGCAGTGGTGCATCTCCAAACAGCATAATCTTGGTTTTCCCAGCATTAAGCTGGAGGAAGTTATTCCTCATCCAGCTAGCGTTAGCGATCATGCCTTCTGAGAAGGTGGACTGGGCGTTGGGAGTGTGTTTGTCAAATGAAAGTAGTAGCTGAGTGTCATCAGCATACGAAATTGGTGTGAAGCCCAGCCTTCTAAGTAATCCAGCTAATGGAGGAACGTAAACGTTGAATAAGGTGGGACTGAGGCAGAAGCCCTGAGGTGCTCCCTTAGTCAGTCCCATGGTCTTCGAACGGAAGGGGCCCAGATTAATAGTCTGAGTTCGGAGGGAGAGAAAGCTCGACATCCACTGAAAGGCTTGTCCTTGGATTCCAATTTCTTTAAGTCTCCTGAGCAGAATCTGGTGAGAGACCGTGTCGAAGGCTGCCGACAGATCGAGCAGCACTAGTAGTACTGCTTGTCCGTTGTCCAGGGAATGCCTCATGTAATCGGTAACAGCAATCAAAGCAGACTCGGTGCTGTACCTGCAGGGTTCACCCTTTTTGGTATGTCTCTCCTGAACCACTCTCCTGCCCTCATTCCGTTTGTTCCTTCCAGTGCCTTAAGTGGGATGAAAAGGTGGGGGGCATGGAAAATGGGCGTAGCCGAAGAAACAGAACTAGCAATCTTGTTCAAGAGGCATGGCCTATGTAATTAAAATAGTGGTATCAAACTTGTCACCTAAAATCCTGTACTCCTTGAAGCATGCAACCTGACTAGTAGTTGGGTCCCTGTGGGTTTTCTTTTATTAAGGTCTGTGGAAGGAGGTAGTGGTCTTTGGAGTGTCTCCTTCACTTCTGTCCCCCTGTTCACCACTTTTCTTTTCAGTCTCTTGCTGTTAGTCATTTACACCCTTTTCCTCCCCATATCTTTCTGAAATCCTCTAGCTGCATATCTCACACGTCATCTCCTTCCACTTCATTACTGACTTTTAATCCTACTCTTCTGCATGTACTCTCTTTTCTCTCTCGCTTTCTTGGCACACGTTATAGTTATTCTGTTTCACAGTAGAGAGGCCAAGGATTGGATGAGCATGTCGACTGAACTCCTTTATGATGCACTGACCATCACCCCACCAGAGCTCTCAGTCATACCCCGTGATAAACACCTGAACTCACCAAGACACCTCGAGGCAATTCCGTTCACAGTATGGACTATACAAGAGTCACATGGTGCATGAACAAATACAGAAGACACAGTGTATGCAAAAGTAGGAACTCTTAGGGAATGCAATATGAAGTAAAACGTGAAATGTAAACATGGACTCCATCTGTGACATGCATTATCCTAAAGGTTATTTACAGCTATTGTTGAGAAATCGATCAGAATTTGTGCTTGAACGGTTAAGGACATGAATAAAAGGGCTCAGTATGGACCCGTTTCAGAGTCCGTTTTTAATGGGGACTCGGCCCACTTACAGCCCTGATTCCTTCCCTCTTATTTCACTTCTGTCCATCTTCTATTGCTGTACAGCGCTTGAAAATGCCCTTAGTGGAAGGATAAGCGTTATAGGCGCAACTAACGTCACCGAACATAACATTTCCAGACAGTATGGTGCCTCTGAATGGCCAGAACCGCTGGGGCAGAGCCAGTCACATTACCTGACGGTGGCACTTAAAAGAATGGCAAGTCAATTGCATAGAGTCAGTGATACGTCAGGTATGATCCAACTCGTGTCTTTGCAAAAACTGGCCGTGTTAGGCTATGATTCCCAATGTTGCACTGACCAGAACTGGTACAGTGACCCCCTGGCACTCCTTTGGGTTCCCGGCTGGGTTTCAACAATTTCACATGTTAGAAAATCACAGAATTAAACGTTGTTCCGAGTTTTTTCTCTTAAGTATTCACTTTAATCAATCCTTGATTATAATTTTTCATAATCAATTAAATGCCGATAATCCATTCATTAAATCCTCAATGCGTTTCGGACATAATTGTCCTTCATCGGGAGGTAGATTTGTGCTACAGAACGAAAGAAAAGAACGCATAATCCGTGAGTATTGTGCACCTCATTATTTACACCATCAAATCACTGTTGAATACATGCACTCAGTTGAATAGCCTAGCACGACTTTACTGCATTCCATTGACATCCGACATATCTTCTCACTAACTTGTCTCTCATACACAGTCTGAGCCCCAACATGGTAAACATATGTAAAAATCGTGGTTATGGCACACCCCCCATGCTGTTCCCTGAATGAGTCAACAGGTCCCGTTTGATTCCCAAATGATATGTGGTCCCACGCCTAACTAGAGGCCTAGCACTGGGAGCTAAATAACTGCACAACCACACAGTATGCTGGTATGGGCCGGAAGTCCCGTGCGACCTCCGCCCGTTTATTTAAGCTCTCTGGCCACGCCTGGCCAGAGAGTGATACAAAGTATGGAAGCCCTTCCGGGCTGACATCCGGGTCCAGTTTACGCAGTATCTAGACTGCTACACCAAACATAAACCATGGTGACGATCGATAGAACATGCCGCATAGTGTACCCAGAACAAGTCAACAGCTCACGTTTATGGATGTCGGTAACAAAAGCTGCGCATTTCCCCCAAATAAAAGGATTTAAAGAATATCAACTGGCCCCATACATGATGACCAATTAAAAAATTGCTCACGTTAACAGATTGCACATGTCGATACCAATACTGAATCCTGTGCACAAGCTCATCCCATTACGAAGTCCTCCGTGTGTGTAAACATAAATTAAATAATCTGGCCATGTGAGGACAAAGCTCTTACCGATATGCTGTGTACTAATCGCCGCGTGCAGTTTAAAAGCATACGTTGTGACGCCTGTTGTGTCCTGCTGGGCACGTTCTAGTGTCTCAGCAGACACAGAGTTTGTTAACCACTCCCTTCGGGGAGTGGACACACAGGCACCCCACACCAATCCATCACAGGCGTCACAAGTGACGTGTGCCTGTTAATAAAAGGGCCCGGGTGCACGTGCTCGTGGCCAGTTCCAGCACCCCAGTTATGTGTCTGTACTTTTATTGCGCCTGCATGTGGGCCTAGGGCCCACGATACAACAATGGCGACAAGCGGGTCGATCCCCGCGTGACCACTAGTAGCTGTCTTCCAGTCTGTGGTGGAAGGGGAAGTGCAGCCGATGCCTAAAGCACCCCATGCCTGCTGCTGAAGTGACCAGATCACCGGGGGACGCCTGGACACGTGTCCACTGGTAAGGCCCCTGCACCTGAGCGTATGCTGAGGCTGCGGCACTCCCGCCACACGGACAGGCCCAGCAGCGTGACATCCGTCGACGGGGGTGGAGTGTTGAAGCCAGCACCAGGCTCGAGGCGCCCGCACACAGTGGCGAGAGGCACCACAAGAGTTAAATCGCCACCCGGCACCAGCATTGCCCACGTGGGGCGAGAAGACGGCGTCCACCCTCGAACATACCAAGTGCCCAGGTGAGAGGGGTAGAAATTGGCCCTGGCGCACAGCAACACTGGTCAGCCTGCGCCGACACTCGCTACCCGGTGTGGCTCGTCATTGCCCCCGGAAAAACAAGAGACCGAATCAGTGGCCCTGTCACCCCTACTCCAGGCAGCGGAACGGGTGAGTGTGAACCCCGTCTGCAAGGGAGGGAACGCAGCAGGAAGCGGCTGCACCACCAAGTACAGCACAACGCCCGCAGAGGCCCAGAGCAGTGCCGCCGGCGTGAGGAGGCCTGAGAGGAAGTGAAAGCAAAGCAGCAGCGCGGGGAACGGGTCCATGCCCCCTTACCTGCTCAGGCGCTTGGAGGCTGCCTCGCCCAACGCTAGCTGCCCCAGCGAAGAGGTGCTGCAGCGGAAGCGCTGCCTTCCAGGTTCCGGGCCCAAGCAGCGACCACCTGGTCTGGGAGTCTGCAGGTCTGAAGAGGTGCGACCGGCCTGCGGGAAACGTCCCAGAAAGGGCTTCTGCCTCCTGCACCCGGATGCGGCTCATGAATGAAGAGGCCCGCCTAACTCTGACATCACACCCGCAATCGGAGGTGCGACTGCAAAGAAGTGCGCAGTGCCACCTAGCGGTCGCCTAAGTGTGCAGCATTGTCCTACGAGAGGCAGCCCTGAGTGTGCAGCATTGTACTATGAGAGGCAGCCCAGAAAGGAAATAAACGCACGACAAGCCAGCTAATACATCCACGGTAATGGCACAGCGGTAAATTGAGCAGGAGGAACCGCCTTACCGTACTAGCGCTGTCTGTCCCTCCGGCGTCCTCAGCCCAAGCACAGCTCCCGCACCGTGCCTGCCTTGATCTTCAGGGCCCCAACCCTACTTGAGCTGAGGGAAAGGATGACCACCACGCCACCTGGAGACCTACAGTCACAGCGCACCCAGCAGGCAGCAGGCCAGAGGTTTGGCTGAGAGGTTAAGTGCCCAAAGACTGTGAGAGCCACCTAGTGGCCATTTCGACTTACCAGGCTTGAAAAACGAGTGAGCTACATAGAAACAGTTGGCAGCACTGGGATAGCTGCTGCAACACACAGTAACAGCGAAGGGAGAGGCAGTTCTATGCCCGTCCACGTACAGCACCCCAAGTGCACTGCAAAGCCCTGAGAACTATCAAAAGGGGAGGAAGAGGGACCGGAAGTGGTTCCACACCAAACAGCAGGTAGACACATGGCAGTGCGGACGATAGTGCTGTCCCAGCACAGAGAGGACTCAAGTAGCACATAGCTGCCCCAGTCAAGCACCAAAGTGGTAGCACAGGCATGCCAGACACCAGTGAGAGGCACTCACCTACCCAGGGGTGCCCTTACAAAGTGTGCAGAGACAATGCAAGAGCCCCCAATAAAGCCCAAAGCTGCAACTGCCCAGACAAGTGTCAAGTTGACAAGGGCAGACAGGCACAAGGCAGTAAGCCCCAGGAGAACGTGCGCTGCACATACAGCCCCGGAGGCTATCTGACGCCACATCAAGCAAAGACACTGCGACACAAACCCCTGGTGGTGAACGGCCACTACCGAGAGAGAAGGGATCAAGCAGGCCAAGCGCCAGAAGAGGGCACCGCGAAGAAGGATGAGGAACGCCAAATAAGAGGTACGCCAGAGCATGCCCACCAAAAGTTCGACCGCATGAGCAGGTGCCCTAGAGGGTGAGACATCTCCACGAAAGGGATGCAACACTGAAGGTAACCGGGAGCCTCCACATCTCCCCCGCACCAGCGAAGCCCCGCAGTGGGCCAAAGATAGCAAAGAGTGTCCTCCCCTACACTGCCTCAAGACGGAGTCACCAACGATCCAAGACAGGCAAGAGGAGAGTCGCACACTTCACGTGGCAAGCTGCGACCACACCACATTGCTCCCAGGACACGCCACAGGTGGCTGAACGCCGTGTGCGTATTGCAAGCATGGAGCGCATCACCAAAAGTGACCAACCCTGCTAAGTATGCCTGAACGAAGGCAGAGACAGACGCCACAACGTGAAGAAGAAATACAGAAGTCAAGTGGCTGTACGCCACCCAGCACCCAAGAAGAAGAGAGAAGAGTGACGGGAGGTCTCGCCTGCATGGCCCAGAGACCATTAAAGATGATAGGCCCCGTTGGCCTGAGTTGAAAGAAGGTGCATGCGACTGCACCCGGAAGAAGAATCGAAAGGAAGAACCGGACACACACAGGTGCGCTAGGGAGAACAAGAGGAGAAGCACGAGGACTCATAGCACCACAAGCCAAGAGCACACCCAGAGACACCAGACAGCCACCAAGGAGGACCGACGTCCCTGGAGACAGCCCCATGGGAGAACCAAACGTAAGCCGCAGCAAGCGCGAACCGCGTCTCTCCCCAATGCTTCCCAGTGCGACCGTCCATCCCAGAGTGTCGGCAGTCTAAGTCGGACGGCATCCCTCCCTGGACCGCAGATGCCAGAGGTGAAAGAACAGCCTCAGCAATGCAGAGACATGTAGCTGCGAAGTCCCTCCAGGAACCTCCTCTCCTAGAAAATCGTCACCACCTGTCATCCAGGTCCAATGGCAACTACGTCATCATTGCCATGTGCATGACACTGCGCTCAGCAGGAAATGTGGAAGTGTGACCGGAGGGTTTACACTAAAAAGTCGGACAACCGACCAAGTTCAGAAGGGGAAGTCGTGAGTGGCCGGGCCGGACATTGAAGAGAACCCGAGCTGCTAAAGGAGCGCATCCCGACACACCAACAGCAAGTGAAGGGGGTGACCACCAGAGAATGACCTGGCGACCGCCCAGCGGGAGACCGAGAGTAAGCCACAAGCATGCGCGAACAGAGTCTCATGCCTCACGTTTCTCAGCGTGTCCATCACGCCACTGTCACCAACATCTTAGTAGCCCAAGAAGTCCAAGTGCACGGAGGTAACTGCCTCCCCAAAGGAAATGGAGGCACCTGGCCACCCCCACCAGAGGTGATCGACTCAAGAACGAAGGCCTGCAACCATCACGGCAAGTCACCACCAACTGTTGTCCAGATTCACCACATGGCTGGCAATGCCATCACGCCAGTCCTCGTCAAATGCGTCAAACGATACCATCTCAAGAGTACCAATGGACTGGAGTCATACACCGTTGCTAAACCAGCCGACAAGCAGAACCTGAGGCTACCTGCTAACCTGGCTTACACCTGAGCTGCGGAAGCGAGAGCATGTCTTGACCAAGACTCATCCACCCCTGAGGGTTGTGCGAGCGACTAGGTGCTGGCTCCTCGGTGGTCTTGCAGCTGCCCCCAGTCGGCACACACGCAGCCCCAGCGCAGCCCAAAAGCAGTCCCGTGGCAACCCCGACAAAGGGCCTCCCCAGGCGGGAGAGTTGGACTTGATATTGCCCCACTGACGGGTTACAGGATACTGCAAAGTAGTCTAACAGAAACTTCTGTCGATCCAGCTACATCTTTGTGAACTGTCACCATGGACTCCAACCATGCTTTTGACGCACCCTATTGTAATGAACTGTTAGAACCCCGCCACAGACCATCCTCAACATCAGCAGAATGGAGCAACGCCGGACCTAAAGACATGTTCTCACCAGTATGCTGCTGGGATGCAGCTGACGTCTCCAAGCCAGCGTTCGTGTCCTGAACCACTCAGGTTAAATTATGAGTGCCCGCCGAGATCGTCCTGCTGCAGTCAGTCACCAGCCCCTGTCTGCTGTTTTTCCCTCTGCCTGACACGAGAAGCTGATGGACCCTGTGGTGTTTAGTTGAATGTTATTTACCCCTACAGGTTGGACTAGTGATTGTTTTCATTAAAATTTGGGAGGAATGTTGTGTCCTGCTGGACACGTTCTAGCGTCTCAGCAGACAGAGTTTGTTAACCACTCCCTTGGGGGAGTGGACACACATGCACCCCACACCCATCCATCACAGGCGTCACGAGTGACGTGAGCCTGTTAATAAAAGGGCCCGGGTGCACGTGCTTGTGGCAGTTCCAGTACCCCAGTTATGTGTCTGTACTTTTATTGCGCCTGCATGTGGGCCTATGGCCCACGATACAACAACGCCGAGCCAACGGCGTTCAGAGACACAGCTCCACAATGGATGCCATGTTCTACGATGATAAAAAAAAGTGCACGGTGAGGTGGACGCATAATGTAGAATTGTGCACAAGTTACTGCAACAATTACAATTTACAGCGCTGCTACTCAATGTTCAGAGAAGCCAAACTTACTTAAACAATGCGGAGCGTTCACAATGGTTCCCTTGCGTGAAAAGTCCAAACGTTCACTAATGTTCGCCATCTTAAAACTAAGATCCTCGGTGCACGTGCAGTAACTAATCAACCACTAGACCACGTCTAGTGCCATATTAAAAGTACCCGACATAATGGGCTATAAACCCTACGTGGTTCCAACTAAACAAACGGTGAACAAAAAGTGAAAAAATAAAAAAAGACAAAAAAATGTTTAAAAAAATGCGACATATGTGTGCTTGGTAGGCTTTAGTAAAAAAGTGAAATTGGATAAGATGGTCATTGGGTACAAAACCCCTAGAATAAAATACTGTGTCAGTCAACCGGTGTGAATGTGTATTTCTGGTGCTCATCTACATGAATGGTTGTTGCCATAAAAATTAAAAGAAATACGTATTGAGACATAGTCTTGCCATGTGATTGCCAAAAATATAAGACATGGAATGAGCTACCCTTTCATCCATGGACCGCCCCAGCTCTTCCAGAGTTCCAAAAGTTCCTGAAGACCTGGCTATTCGGCTAATCAACTGGACCCTGCCAGTGCCTGGATACTCTCACGGGTGACAAGTAGCACTCCACAAATCTACTATTGATTGAAACCCCCAGGTGCCTTTAATTGAGCCTCAAATGTTGATTAAATAGGTGGACCTGCAAGGCCTTCCTGCTTCGTCTACTTTCTGGACAGACTCCTTTCCCAGTAGCTGGATCAGTAATGGTGAGAAACACCGGCCTCAATCTTGTGTAAAAAAACTACCAACCCCTTTCCCAGGTCTTCTTAGGGGTAGATGTGCAAGTCCTTATCGCACTAATTACAAGATGGCAGGTTCCGCAAGAAGATCATTAACAAGCATTGGCATAGCCAATAGGTCTCGCTTTTGGGACCTTATAAGTATTTAGTTTTGCAGCACAATATCCTTGGTGCAACAACATCAGCTGTTGCATGGCTAAACCTTGTACCTTATAAGTGTTTAGCCATGCAACAGTTGATGTTGTTGCACCAAGGATATTGTGCTGAAGTTATCCAGCACAATATCCTTGGTGCAACAACATCAAGTGTTGCATGGCTAAACAGTTATAAGGTCCCAAAGGCGAGACCTATTGGCTATGCCAATGCTTGTTTGCTCTGTTCTTCTGTCTCAGGGGAAGCTGGCGGGGGGCACCTAGCTCTGTCTCAGGGGCACCTCTCCTCTGACAGGGAAGACTTCCTCTGCTGGGGGTATGAGGGTGCTGAGTTTCCTTGGTGCTCCCTCCAACTATTAGCAGCCAAAGCCGGAGAGAGGGAGGAGACACGAGAGGCTTGCGGGATGGAGAGAGGAGAGCAAAGAGGTAAAAGGGAGACGAAAACTGAGGAGGGAAGAGTTACTGGAGAGAGCGGAGGGGGGAGAGTGACTGAGTGAGCGGAGGAGGGAAGAGTGACTGAGAGAGCGGAGGGGGGAGAGTGACTGAGTGAGCGGAGGAGGGAAGAGTGACTGGAGAGAGCGGCGGAGGGAAGAGGTGACTGCGAAAGTGAAGGACGGAGGAGTAAAGAGAAGTGACTTCAGAAAGAAGGAGGCGTACAAAGTTAGGTGTGATAGAGGGGGGGTAGGAGCTACAGAGTGGAAGGAAAACAAGGTGCTGTTTAAGCAGAGAATGCAGCAAGAAAGGAAAGAGTTAAAAAGAGAGGATGTCTATAGAGACGCTACAAGAATGCAGAAGTGGAAGAAACGACGCTGGAAGGAACAAGGACTGACGCAACAATTAAAGAGAGGATGGAGGGAGTTGTAAGAAAAGTAGAGAGCAGGACAGGTGGAGCACACAGAAAACAAGCGAATGGGCGAGGAAGGAGGGAGTAAAGGCAGGATATGGGAGTTATAGTACAGTAAACCCTGGGGAAGGTGAACTATCGGGATGGAATAAAGAGAAGGAAGGAATAAAGATAGAGGAGGAAAATGAAGACGGTACCGGAGCAAAAAAGTGTAGGGGAGGCGGAGAAGAGGGAATAAAGCAAGGAAGAAAACTGAAAAATGGAAGATAGGGAAGAATAAATGAAATAGGGAAATGAAATAGGAACAGATGGTGTCAAAGAGGAGAAGAGAAGAGGAAGGTGGCAAGTGCAAGGAAGAAATAAGGAAACAATTAACCTGAGACGAGAATGCAGCCTGCAACGGGAGTTATGTGCGCGAGCGAAAGTGGAACGCGAAAGTGAAACTGATCGCTGTCCAGATGGCGCCTCGGACGGTGAGAGGCTGACGAAAAGGGAGGGGGAGAAGGGAGGGGGAGTGCGAGCAGAGGAGCATTGGCCGCACGGCCGTGAAAGTCGCGCGGCCGCGAAAGTGAAAGCGATCGCACTCCAGATGGCGCCTTGGGCGCTGAAAGCTGGTGGCTGCGCGCGTGCACGCTTGCGTGCACGCAAGCAAAGCGCTAGGCCAGCAAAAGCGTGTGGGGTAGCACTTTGAAAACCCCACTTACAAAATGTCTCGCAGAGCAGCGCATGCGCTGGCTCAGGCGAGACCTAAAAAGGACTGGAGTAATACCAGTCCACCACTCTCCAAAAACCAATGAGGACAAACTTACATGCCACACTTTTCACTTCACTCACAATCCGAGATAGCTGGTGGTGAACCCAATGGGCAGGAGGCCGATGAAATCAAGAAGAAATCAACGTCAAGAGGAGATGCCCATGAACATTTTGCTGGTAACATGACAGAGGTCTGGCCTTGGTGAAAACAGAGCGCAAGGTTGTTGTGACAGCCGGTGCAGCTGGGTGCGGTTGTGAAGCAGGACTAGCAGAGGGTGCATCAACAAATGAAGCACACATGGCTAAACTGGCCTGGAGGACAGCTACATGTACGTTATTCTGTTTCTTCTCATTCCTTTGGGGTTGCTCCATCCCTCTACCAACCAGTGGCGTAATGCAAAATGACAGGCTTCCTCTGAAGAATGTAAAGAGTGGCCACTAGGTCTCCCATATCTACATTGGCCTTGGGTTGAATGGGGCCCTCTGAAGGTTTGGGGCTTTCTTGAAGGGTTGCCCCTAGCACCCTCACCCCCCCCCCACCTGTGCCACAGGGGCCTGCGTTAAGCATCTGCTACCACCCCTGACATAGTCTGCCCCAGAGCACTGGTTAGAGCCACTGCACAATGTAGAGAAAGGCGAGAAATTATTGTTTTTGCTTCACCAACTTGAACATTTGCAAATACTAACAGACTGCATGGACAGAGGATTTAGTGCACACATTATTCAAGGATGCCACCTCAACTCAGGCAAGAGACTTTATGGTAAGTGAAGATGACACTACTTGCCATGCTCACTCTCAGCAGGTCACATGAGTTTGTGGAGGCCCATGCTGCTCACATGGAAACCTCTTTCATCTCTTGCCTCATCAAAACTGATCCTGGGGAGTCAGTGTCTGAAGTGAGTGGAGTTGTTTTCAAGCTATCTCCCAAGAAACCCCAAAAAAGTACGTGGGTACCATGGAAATCCTCCCTACATTGACACCACTTATCTGGTGAAAGGCAAGGTCTGCTTGGCCTGTGGAAAGGCCAGTCATTTTGCCAGATTATCAAGGTCACTGGGTAGCACAAGATGCAACCACGGAACCTCAAGCAACTTATCAAAATGGTAGTCAAGTTCCTGAAAGTCAGTTCAGCAGCACATCAAAAGAAGAAATCAGAGGATGACTCTACTTGGGATGAGGAACCTATCCACATAATTTCTTCTCTGGGGGGGGGACCAGAGGTTGGAGACGGCATTCCCAGCTGTAATGTCAACTCTACCTCTAAGGTCTCAAATTACCTGCCTAGTGGATACTTGTGCCACAGTATGTGAAATATTCTGCCAGGTCTATGCAAGCCTGATGCCCAACTGAAGATTCAACACACACACACCATAGTGTATGCCTAATGGTAAATATTGCCTGCACGTTTTGTGCCACAATGCCACATGACAGACACTGCTTAGCCACACTGAGGGCAGTATCGTCACCAGCTGCGAGACTGCTGATTCACTGTGCTTATTAGCATTTGCATTTGCAGAACAAGAGTGCAAAATGGACAGCCTGGTACTGCAATATGCTGATATTTTTAAAGAAATTGGATGCCTGAGGGGGAAGGGCATGAAGCTACACACCAATGAGTAAGTCCAGCCAGTGGCCTTTCATCATCGACAAATTCCATTCAGTGTGCGAAAACGAGAGGAGTCGCACTGGTTATCACGGATGACGTCAGAACAGGAACGCCTGTGCCAAGCGAAGCACAAGGCTTGCGTATTTGGCCCTTATCAAGGAGGCCGCGGCAGGACGCACCGGATGCACCTGCGATACCTACATCATCCGTGATAACCAGTGCGACCCGATTGGGGGTACTGAGGACCACGATTCCTCGCCCATTTCCAAGCCACTTTGCCCTGAAGAAGTTCATTCTCAATGAACGAAGCGCGTTTGCTGGAGCTAATGGAATCTATTGACTTGCAAATAAAGAATTACCTTATACTTAAACACTGGTCAGTCAAACTTATTGACAAGGACACTTTGGGAGTGCAACTCTCCACTTTGGTACAGTTTTGAATCTGCCTTGCAGTTTGCACCGAACAACGGCAGGTGCAGGAGTTGTTTTTGCACACCGACACTTACCACGTGAAGCTAATTACTAGAGGAACTAAGCAGTGAGGTGCGACCACTGCGGTCCGCCGTTGTCTGTTGCATAACATATCAATGTTTCACCCTACCTGCTCGCTTTCTGCTGCATTCTTTGAAGTCCAATCTCAGCCCTACCAGAGATTTCTGGCTAGTCCTGTTCTAATGCTTGTTTTTTTGTCTTTGGCTGTCTTCAGTGTTCCTCCGGGTACCTTTGATCCTTTAAGTATCTTAGCTACTGGTAGAAATAGCCCTTTGCTCTGGCAACCCAAAGGGAAACGAAGGAGCTACCATTGCATGCAACCCTTGACAGCCTGGCCCTGTTGCACTTGTGTCTAGCTTCCCTAAGTGGGCAATTGCCCTGCCATCCTGGTGATGCCAGATCTCTAATTCCAAAGATGGCCATCTCCAGGTATGCCCCATGTCCATTAATGTACTTGGGATGAGATCAAAGGAAATGGGACCCTAGGGCCTCTGATATCCCACCCATTGGTAACAACCAGCTTCCCAGCGTGAGAGTCCCACCCTCTCAGACTCACGGGGAACTTTAGGATAGCATTGTGCAATTGTGTAACACTGACCACAAAACAGTAACATTAGCAAGACTCCACAATCCCATAACTTCCTGGGACAGAGCTGTAAGAGAGTGTAAGACTGGAAGCTGCCATTTTCAAGGAGTCCTTTGATTTTGTTGTGTATCAAAATAGATATTTCTTTTTTAAAGTGAATGGCTCAGGCTCCACACTTCTATTAATTGGCTTTGGTGATATCCGTCTGGTCTTCTCCAAATCACCACCTAAGGAATTCCGGGCTTGCCTGCTCGAGCAGTGCTACCATGGATGAGGGAAGGGAGTTATGGGCATTTGTGTAACATCAGCATCCATAGAACACAGTGTGCAGGGACCAGGAGGCTTTGGGTGTTTGTGATACTTGTAAGTTTTATATGTAATCAAAAAGGACTGACCTATTTGTGACTGGTTTAGGACTCAGGACTGTATGAAGAAAAGGAAAAAACATTTAGTTTTTTGTTAAGCCCTCACCCACCAACCTAGTTGGTGGCATGCTTCATCATCGGGCCCACCCAGTGACACCAAATGCGTCCCGGGTGTGCTACAACGCCTGTATTTACAGCGGAGCTGGTATATTGCTGAGTGTGCAGTGTGAGTGACGTGAAGGTCGAAGGTTAAAAGCTATACAGCGGTCCCAGTACCCGAAGGGCTTAGTATTTAATATCTGGGCCTCTGTTAGCGTTTAAAAACAAGGCAGTGGATGCTGGTGGAGCGAGTGTTAAGAACTCCTACATCCAGGGTGTGGTCTACATGTTTCAGCCAGGCCTATCAATAATACTGGCTTTCCTCAGGACCGAAAGGTATGTGTAAGTGCGTATTGTACTTATTGTGAGTGTGATTTAAAATGTGTTGCACGCGCTAAGGTGCCTTATATGTGGGAGGGGGACTGGACGTACAACATATAACAAACAAACATACAGAGGAGAGTGTGAGCATATTAGCATAAGTCACAAAAATGCATCTTGGCCGGTAATAAAGTGCCTAGCTGGCGGATAAAACACGGCAAAAGTGGAACCGTACTGGTGGTGCGGTTTGAGTGAATTATCATAATATGCGCTAAAACGTGTGGTGAACTAGGAGGCGGAAATACACGTGTGTAAAATGTGGTCACGCTCCAGAAATAACCTCACGCTAGCGTTTTGTAGCATATGCCCCTGTGGAGAAATCCGGCAGAGATTCTGACCCTGTAAAGATAAAGGGCAGGGGCCCATGGGCCATAAGGAAACTGAAATGGGAGAGCTTACCCGGTGATGGTGAAGTTACATGATTACTCACGCCTTTGTGGATCAGGACCTGTAGGAAACCTGTTCTGCTGTCGCGGATCTCCGGAAATGAAGATCCTTGCCGTGTTGGACTTTTAAGGGGCCATTACGGCGTGCTCAGGTGTAGCTGGTTGATCCTCTACTGTGAGTATCGTCCCTGGGAGTGAAGGAAGAGGAAAAGAGACTACACGCGCGCGGTGGGCGTTGGCATGGAAACAGAGCGCTGATGAGCCATGTGTACAACCCTGGGAAGAAAGACTACATGCGCGTGGTGAGCGTGTAGCGCTGGTAATACTCAAAAAGGGAATCCAGGAATTAATGGATAGCTGCGCAGTATTCTGAGAGCGCTAAGGTCAAAGAAAAAAGAAAAGAGAAAAAAAGAGAAAAAAGATCGGTACAGTCCACAGCGTGACTAACTGAGAGCGCTGTGAACTGGTGACTGAAGGGAACCTTTCAGAGGTGGCAAATCTAGAACAGAGGCGCAAAAGGAAATAAAGACACTGTGTGTGCCTTGGCAAAAGTTCACTCGTATTACTTGAACCATAAAAAGTATTAGTTTCTCAGGGAGCACCACGGGATGGAATCATTCAATCCCTGGTGTTGTGTAGACAGACGATAAATCCATCGTTGTTCTTTAGTCAGTAGGGTCTTTTCATTATTGTCTCGGTTGTGATCAAAATGTTCGATCACTGTCCATGTCATGTCATTGGGGGTGTGACCATATTGTAGATAATGGTCAGTAAGCCTGCTGATGTTTTTTTTGCATCTAATGGTGCTGCGGTGCTCGACCACTCTGGTTCTCACTTTCCGCGTCGTCATTCCCACGTAGCGGAGGCCACATGGGCATGTGATCAGGTAAACAACGTTAGTGGAATTACAGTTTGTGTGGTGTAACTGTGTCCAGACTTTGTTTGGTTCTAGATCAAGTGTCTTAGAATGTCTGGTGGGGTGACACACACTACAGTTATTGCAAGGGTAGTGTCCTGTGATACTAGGGAGGCCCCAAGCGTTCAAGACGGAGTTGGTGGCTGGTCTCCGTGATGGCCTTGGGCGTGTAGACACTAGTTGGTCTTTAAGATTGTTCGCACGTTTACAGGCAAAAAGGGGTTCTTCCCATTCCCTTGGGCCTGAATTTATGATCCGCCAGTGTTTGCGGATGATGCTGGAGACCTGGTTCGAAACCACGTTATACGTGGTAACGCATGTCATGGGAGGCGGGCCAGATTCCTTGGTTACTGTTTCAAGGAGGGCCTCTCTATTCTGATTACGTGCCCTCTTTTTGGTTTTCTCAATGACCCGTGTAGGGTAGCCGCGTTCCTGTAATTTGGAGGCAAGAGCTGCTGATTGTCGTTTATATTCTGTGATTTGACTGCAATTCCTACGGATACGGAGGAATTGTCCGAAGGGAGAGGTTCTCCTTAAGGATCTAGGATGAAAACTGTTGAAGTGTAATAATGAATTCCGAGCAGTGGGTTTGTAGTAAGTAGTGGTTATGAGTTCTCCTCGCTCAGCTGTGATATTAAGGTCAAGAAATGCCAAGGTAGTGGTACTCGATGTGCTAGTGAATCGAAGGTATGGATCACGCTCATTAAGCCATGTTAAGAATTGAGTCAATGTTTCTGGTGTTCCTTCCCAGATCATGAAAATGTCATCTATGTAGCGGCGCCACACTTTGATGTTAACTGAATGTGGGTTGGTGATTGATGATATATGTCTCTGTTCAAAGTGGTGTACATAAAGGCTCGCTACACTGGGGGCAAAAATGCTCCCCATAGATGTTCCGTTAGTTTGTAGGTAGAAGTCACCTTCATACTCAAAGTAATTTTCTTTGAGCGCTAATGTGGCACATTTCAGGATGAATTCCCTGGGGGTATTATATTTCCAGGGTGTGTGCTCCAATATATCCTGTAAAACCTGGAGTGTGGCATCCTGTGGTAAACTGGTATACAGACTTTCTATATCTAGTCCCACCATTAGTTGGGTCATGGGGTCGAACTCGAGGTCTTTGATGACATTGAGAAGATGTTTAGTGTCTTTTATGTAGGTCGGCGTTTGTTGGACCAAGGCGTTGAGAAAATGGTCACAGTATCTAGACAACGGTTCCAGGAGGGAGTTAATCCCAGAAACGATAGGCCTACCCGGAGGTGGCAGTGTTCCTTTGTGGACCTTGGGAACCGTGTAAAAATATGGAATTTTGGCATTTTTGGTGCACAAAAAATCGGCCTCTTGTTTGGATATATGGCAAGCTTTGCTTGCAACGTCCACCAGAGTATTGATGGTGGCTTGTAATGTCTTAGTGGGGTCATTTTTGAGTAGTTTGTAATTGCGTGTGTCACTTAGTAATCTGCGACATTCTTTATCGTAATCTGTTTTGTCTTGTAGGACAATGCCCCCACCCTTGTCTGCTGGTTTAATGACCAGGGTGGGGTTGTCTTGTAGGTTTTTGATAATCTTCCGGTCTTCTTCGGAAAGGTTATTGAACGGTCTAGTAGAATCGAGTTGCTCTATATCGTGATAGACGGCTTGTTCGAATGTGATGATTTCCGCGGGTACACTTGTTGGTGGGGGTACAAAGCTTGATTTCAGTTTCAAGCCCGTCTCATTGTTGCTCTCCATGGGGTTGTCATCATTTGTGCTCGGTTTTTCAAAGAAGGCCTTCAATTTAAGCTTTCTGAAAAAGTCTGCAAGCTCCACATGTAGTTTAAACTTGTCCAATCTGGTAGTTGGGACAAATAATAGGCCTTTATCAAGTACTGCAGTATCCTTGGATGATAGTGGTGTACTAGACAGGTTGAATACCAGAGTGGAGGGCGAGTCGTTGGTTATTATTTGCTCGTGCCTGGTTGTGGTTCCCGTGTCCTGTTGCGGGTGTTCGCGCTCACAGGGTTCTCCTCTTCTGCCCAGTGTACTGACTGATTGTTTCTTCTTCTGCCGCGTGACCTCCGTCCCTGTCCTACATATAAGGCACCTTAGCGCGTGCAACACATTTTAAATCACACTCACAATAAGTACAATACGCACTTACACATACCTTTCGGTCCTGAGGAAAGCCAGTATTATTGATAGGCCTGGCTGAAACATGTAGACCACACCTTGGATGTAGGAGTTCTTAACACTCGCTCCACCAGCATCCACTGCCTTGTTTTTAAACGCTAACAGAGGCCCAGATATTAAATACTAAGCCCTTTGGGTACTGGGACCGCTGTATAGCTTTTAACCTTCGACCTTCACGTCACTCACACTGCACACTCAGCAATATACCAGCTCCGCTGTAAATACAGGCGTTGTAGCACACCCGGGACGCATTTGGTGTCACTGGGTGGGCCCGATGATGAAGCATGCCACCAACTAGGTTGGTGGGTGAGGGCTTAACAAAAAACTAAATGTTTTTCCTTTTCTTCATACAGTCCTGAGTCCTAAACCAGTCACAAATAGGTCAGTCCTTTTTGATTACATATAATTAACCCGGGGATACGGACTGGCTACCCAGTCCTCTCTCTCTCCTTGATAATTGCACTTGTAAGTTTTAGCCATCCCCATTTTAACTCAGTCCCCTAGCTCCTCACACCACAAGCCCCAGCCCCGACGGGCAGCATGTCCACAATGCATGCTCTGCGTCGCGCCCCGGAGACAATACTCTGCATAATTTAAGGTAATGCACAAAGCACAAATTGCTTTAACGCTCACCATGCAATTTCATCACTGCCAATTTGAGGCACGCATTGGCTGCCTTCCCCCTCCCACACTTTCATTTAATAGGTTCATAAATAGAAAATATGAGCAAAATAATAAATAAACTTAATCAACACATTCAATCCCAAGCAATTTTTCTCGATTAAAGTATGCATCGGCGTTTCTGTCAGTTGTAGTTTTTGAGTCACCCGCTGGGCATATTTCCCGCATTAACTGTTGACCTGTCGTCCTGTTCATGTTGAGAAAGATCACTGGATCTTGTGGGTTTGTTGTCCTACCTCACCGTAGCCCCCAAAGACACGCAGCAGAATGTGTGTTTATGTTGGTGTGTGATTGTCTGTTTATTTGTGTGTGTATTGCTCTAATTCTTCATATTTGATCTGATGTGCTTTTGTCTGATATTGTTTGTCCTACCACTTAGGTGTGTCTTTGTAAATGCGTAATTTCTCACGCATATGTCTGTGTGTTGGGTTCTCTACATGTGCATGAACATTTGTGGATGTGTTTGTATGTTGGATGATTGTGTATGTGATTTAGTTGCTGCTTCTGTACTTTTTTTGTGTTGTGCATGGCTGATATGATGTAATATAGACAGGTATGTGTGTATTGATGTCTGTGCTAGTTATATCCTATGTTTTTGCAAGTGACTATTTAAATGTGTGATGGTATATAGTTGCATGTACAAGGACTTGTGGATTTTATCTAGGTGTGTTCTCTTCGGAACGCGAGGTTGTTATGTAAGCATGTTTCAGGATGGGGGAATTCATAGCTATTGAAGATCTGCTTGTAGGCATGTGGGATTTGTGTGTGGTCGATTTGTTGACTTTTTGTGCAATACCTTTGTTTCTGAATGGTGTGTTTGAGTTGTTTTGTAAGGGTATACGTGAGTCGGGGTCTGTGGTTCCGTTGTAGATGTATTTCTGATTGTTCATGAGAATCTCTGTGTGTTATGTAGATGTGTTTTCTGCACTTTGTGTGTTGCTATATTTGCAGAATAATTTGGGTATTCTGGAGACTTGTGTTTGAGTGCACAATTTTTTTACATGATATAACCCTCAAGGATTGACTAGTGGTCTCCTAGAATGACAACTAACATCTGAGTTCTGTTAATAGATTATTTTAAGAAAGTAGTGTAGTTCTAATACCATGTCTAATAAAAATAATTCCGTATTGTGTGTGTGTGTGTGTGTGTATATGTGTGTGTGCATATAAATATATATATATTTTCCACTGAAAAAGATTAAGTTAAATTGTACTTATGGACTAGTATTTATTAGAATATCCTAACAAATGTTATGGTTAACTTCACAAGCCATACCTTGCAAAACAGTCTTACCAAAAGGTAACTCGCACACCAGATGCAATGTTCAGCCAGGCCTTTCTCCCGAACCTTAGTCATAAAAAACCCCCTTTGGGTGAATACATATACATCAAAATCACACTCACAATAGGAACCTTATGTCACCAATATGAAGACAACGGACAACGAAATCAAGTAATCAAGAAATGGAATATGAATCAACAATACAAATTTATTCGATACATATATATAATTATATATATGCTAAAACATACATTAAAAATTACAGTACCTATCTAACTTCATCATAAAATAACAATAAAAAACCTGTAAACAAGGAATATAGTCAGTTTAAAAAAGGCAAAAGAACGACAGATAATGCCTTATATTAGCAGCAACAAAATTGGGAGAACAGGCAGGAAAATAATTCCTAGTCACAGGAAAGAGCTACTAAATCGTGCACGGATCAGTTGTTATATGTCAGGAGAATACTTTGTCTTTCAGTCCTCAATAGCAATTGTCCCCATAGATTTAAAGTAGGCTTTCCTTATCAGTGCATCGACGCGTTTCGGTGGGCACTATATTTTGACCATCACCTTCTTCAGGAAAAAACACAATAACTCCCAGTGTATAGATCAGATTCTTAATGGTATCCACGAAATTGGACTAAACAGCCTCAATTATTGACAGAAAGGAAATTTCTCTTTCTCTTGTTCCTAAAGGTATCTTAGGTGTTGTGACAAAGGTCATACCAGGGCGTGACTTGCCTCAGGATTCCACATATAAAAACGTACACGGTCCCAGTAGTAGTGTAGTTCTAATACCATGCCTAATAAAAATAATTCTGTATTGTGTGTGTGTGTATATGTGTGTGCATATAAATATATATATATTTTCCACTGAAAAAGTAAATTGTACTTATGGACTAGTATTTATTAGAATATCCTAACAAATGTTATGGTTAACTTCACAAGCCATACCTTGCAAAACAGTCTTACCAAAAGGTAACTCGCACACCAGATGCAATGTTCAGCCAGGCCTTTCTCCCGAACCACCATGGGTGCCTGTAATGGGCCTGCCGAAGCATTATTAGAAACAAATTTTTTTATTTCGTTTTGTTGGGGGTTCGCACAAAAATCATTTTAGTTTTTTGTTATTTTTGGGAGTACTTTTAGTTTTTTTGTGTTTTTACTGTTTTTAAATAACCATTAAATAATATTATTCTATCTTTAAGTCCTAATTTTTTTGGTTTCTGTCGTTCGCTCCACATGTTGCTCTTGTATTCCATGCAATACAATACAAAGGTTTTGACATACTCCTTGATTTCCTGCTTAGTTTGCTGTAGCACCTCTGCAGGAATGTTTTTGGGAGTTTCAGTGTCCTCTCCATCAGCAGCTGTTCGATCCCGCAGGCACCTGAGGTACTATTTCTCATGATTTGACTTGTGGTGTTGTTGGAAATAGACAAAGTGCCACAGGAATGGCATCCTTTCAGCCCCCAGCTCAGCATCTGGTCACACAGCTAGCAGGTGATCTTCCTTGTATTATGCTTCTTGTCGCCTAAGGGATGGCTAAAGAACTCCCTTCCAATGGAAGTCTAAGTGTCTGTCTCCGCTTCCATTGTCTCCTCAATGCAGGTCAGCTCCTCCCCAGCAGTTGCAAAAAATGCTTCTAGAATTTCTTGCTGTGCATTCTCCCTATGGCTTAGAGTGGAGAACAGCAGTCACACCAAATCACAACTGCTCGGGTCTCCTGCACTTCACAAAATATTGGATATGCCTCCTACTGCTAAGGAAAAAGCATTTTTGATGGGGTGGAAGCTTACCTAACTTCCAGCCAATCAAAAGTTCTGAATTCACTTTAACTTGACAAATAATGGATTTGACTAGAAGTCCATGGACGACAGAGTAAGTTCTGCTCTCGTTGCGAGGCATGCCAGAGCCACGGTCTCAAGTTAGAGAGGTCTCCAACCTTTTCTGTTGTAATAAGAGCTCCTTAGGTTGAATGATCATCCTGAGCTACTATTGTTAGTGATGTGATAGTGACCACCCCATCCAGCATTGTCAACAGTGATCATATCAGTGCATTAAGCGGGGTTGCCAGCAGTAAGGTTATAAAAGCACTATCAATTTTGAATGCATCTACATGGGTAATACATAACGGGCATAGCTGCAATCCCCCTGGCACCAAGGTAATAATATGAGTAATACATCTCTCAAATTCAAATAATAGCTTTTAATTCATTTTGAAAATGTAACCATTTTTCTACAAACATCAGCTTATGAGTTCTAAAAATATACACATTTTCAACTCAAATATATGCTTTTTAATTCTGGTAAACAAATAATAATTCAACCAAGCAAAAGCTTTTATATTAGTAAGCTGCATACAGAAGAGCTACTCAGAGGTAGCTGGAGAGCTACTGGTAGCTCACGAGCTACTCGTTGGAGACGCCGGCCTCTGCGTGATTTAAAACGAAGTTGCATTTGCAATGAATGCCTCTCTTAAATTGTATTTGAACCCAGCAAGTGGACACTTTTATGAAGGCACAATTCAGCTTTGACATTTTATATGGCACTAAATGTGCCTGGAGACTTAAATTTGAGACCGCCGACTCAGCACAGCTAAAATAGCACCCACAGTGCTCAAACTTGGTAACAAGACAGATGACTATAGAAGGGGGCCCAATGTGTGTGCACAAGTTTCATATTCTTTTTGTTACTGAAAGCAACAGACTGCAGATCGCAAAGGCGAGAGTTTGTGAAACTTAAGAGGAATTAGCAATCCACGTGACAAGACAAGACTGACTTTTTTTCAAACTTTTCAGGGGAGGAGGCTTTTTCGGGTGCCACCTCCTACTAATACCCCACCCAGACCTGGGAACTAGAGTGAATGACAGCCTTCAGGTCCGCGAACCTGCCTTAGAGTTTGTGGACCCAAAATAGACAATGGGAAAAACAGCTCCATCGTCCAATCAAGTTTATTTTAAAAGGTTAGGTCCGCAATTTGTCCTCAAACAAGGGTTCAAGGACAGTTCGTAGACTACGGTCCAGATGTCTCTTACTTTTTAACCCGATCGAGCCCTCCAACACTTTTTTGTAACACTAATTTCTTGAAAACTACTGAAAGGATTTTTACCAGACTAAGCACAGGTACTTTCTCGTGTAAAGTTCTAGTTTAATTTGAAGTTCAGTGTAATGCCAGTTGGTGTTTTTTCTCTGTAGCAGAGAGAAAGGATTCCTGTTGAAATAAAAGAAGTGACTGTCACTGTTTTGACCCCCTCATTATAGCATCTGCCCCTGACGATTCTGCATGAAACTCGCAATGCCCAACCCGAATCAAGTGATCTTTGTTTTGGAAAGTTTCATGCAGATTAATGGCGCCAAAGTTATGAGCAAAATGAAAAATGTGTAGGGGAGTTCATCTGAGGACGTTATGGTATGGTTTGTCGACGATTGCTGCTTCATCAGTCAGTCATTATGTATATGGTAATGTATTTGGGACACTTCTAGGTGTTAAATGTGTGCATATATTTTAGTGTGGTGGATTTATGGATGCTTTGCAATATAAGTGTGGGCGAATACGTGCTTTGAGGTGTTTGAGTTGTGGCAGTTTTTAGATATTGTATCGCTATGCATGCAGGTTTGTGCTTGGAGCATTTATGGCTCTTGTGCAGTTGTGTGTGTCATTTGTGGTTGTTAGGTAGGGTCTTGGGTGGGAATTTGTAGGTATAATGCAGGTGTTTCCATATTTTACATCTTAGGTGTGCTTGTCTGTGTTTGCGGGGAGGGGGCTGTGCGGGAGTAGTAGCTGGTACAGCTGTGTGCTCTGCAGTCTACCTTTTGGAGATTAGAAAAAGCTTTGTAGAATGGGCTAGGAGCAGCGAGGATGGGGTGATAAATGACAATCCTGCACCAACCCCAGCTGTGTGCATCTGGCTTCCATCTTTCTTGCCTGTGTTTTTGTGGTGATCTTTCCATTACTTCTTAATCGAAACTTCAGCAAGCCAAACTAATTGCGCAGGAAAGTGTCTGCCGTCATTCCCCGGAAGCGACAGCAGGTGTTGGCTGGCGGGGTGCCACCCTGGAACTTTCCAGAAGAAGCTAGAGCAGGCGGGGCCTGCCAGCAGTTTACTGGAAGAGGGTTGATAAAGGGGCTTCGTGCAGGGTCCAGAGTGCAGGAGAGGAGGTCGGCGCTGCAAGGAAAGAGCTTGCTCCTTCTCTGGAAGTGAATTCCCAGGCTCCTAATCTGTTTCTGATGCAGCCCATGGGGTTTGTGAAGGCCTGCGCCAGGTTTCATCGCATCTAGGAGGAAGCAAGCCGACATGTCACCGTATGAACACCTCGTGATGTCACACAGAATAGAAGCCACTGGAGTCACAAGTGCAGTAGTGACACCCAGTAGACAGAGTATAGCACTGACATCTGAGGGCTAATGTTAGCTTGGGATGGGATGTTCAAGCCTGGATCGGACACTGCTGTGCCTTTGAACTTGAGCTGTAATGCACAGGTGAGTCACAATAAGGGTGAAGCACACCCAAGTTGCTTTTGTTTCTGTACTGAGGGGGTTTGGTGTAGCAGTTTGAGCTGCACAGTTTTTTTTTTATGGTAGGTACAATCGAATTTGCATATTGTGGGCACCTTCTGTAATGACTCACTCCAGCTCAATCAATGGAATGGTACCCTGTGGAATTCTCAGCGTCTAGGATTGGTTGGCTCAAACATTTTCCACCCATCATGTTGTTGCTCCTTTTATTACCCACAGATGGGTGGCCTTAACCTTATATCTTTGACAGAGGGTACCAGTACCCTTTCAATTTCTGATACTGGAAGTCTGAACAAGCATTGGCAAAGCCAATAGGCCTGGGTTTTAATGTGCTGTCGCTTGCAGTGCAAGCACATTAAAAGAAGCAGAAGCTGGCCATAAGGGATTGTGGTAGTGAAGGAGTTTCTTTGCAGTACAATGCAAGCACTCGAGTTGAGGTGGAAGGATACAAACAGCTGACAGAATAAGGTGAGAGATAAATGCTCCACAGGCCGAGCCAACGAGGGTTTGACAATGTCTGAAGTCAATCGCTGAAAGAGACTGGTCAAAGAAAGCCAGGGGATAAAAGGAACAGACCCAACGTTCACTCTATTTATATTGTAAGCAAATGGTCTGTTAGACAGCTGCACTATCGAAACCCTGTTCCAAAAAGGAAGCATGGCCCCACAGAGGGGGACATTTTTGAATCAGCAGGTTTCCTTTGCAGACTTTACTGTGGACATATATTCTTGAGATAATGTAGCCTTTGGATGTAGCAACACTCACCCTTTACCTCGAGTCCCTTGTTGGAGGAACTTATGTGCAGTGACTACCAAATGGCCAAGTAAATTAGCTGATGACACCTAGAAAGATCTCCCGATGCGAGATGCAGTCTCCCGCCTTTTAACCGGTGTGCACCCTGAATATGCAGAAGCCCTCAGGAAAAGTAAGAGTGCCTGCAAACGGCTTGAGAGGGCGTGGCGGAAGGACTTTAATCTTAATGATAAATTAATCTATAAACAGGCGCTGAAGGCGCATTACAACAAAATTTGTGAGGAGAAGAAACTCTTCTCCTCCAAAATTGAGTCAGCAGGAAACAAAAATAAAGAAATTTTCAAAATAGTGAAAGAGTTCACATCTCCTAATGCGGTCGTCAGCCCATTTATCCCCACCGCTGCATGGACCAGCCACTTGGCCTCTTACTTCTACGAACAAATTAAAAACATTCAAGACGCTTTGCGGAGCAGCCCCGGGCTAAGGGAGGGTGTTTGGAGCCTCTGTCCCTTCCCACCTTTGCGAAGGGACCACCACTCATTCAATTTCCTCACATCCCCCTGGAAAAATCTTTGGAAATCATGAGATCCCTCAAATCAGGCTCACCATCCGATTCGTGCCCAGCAAAAATATTGGCCTCCATAGCAGAGACCATGAACCCAGCGGTGAATCTGATCCTCAATGCTTCACTGCAGTATGGGCATGTTCCAGATAGATGGAAGAATGCAAAAATTCTCCCCCTACTAAAAAAGCCTTTATCTGATCCTGCGATTGCCTCAAACTATAGGCCTATATCCTTGCTTCCCTTTTTTTCCAAAGTATTGGAAAAATATGTGAACCTCGTTATCACTGAATATGTGGAAGCAAATCAGGTGCTTCACCAGAGCCAGTCGGGCTTCAGAGCAAACTTTAGCACCGAAACAGCGCTACTGGAAGTCTCGGAGGTTATCAAAGGGACTTTAGACAGAGGAGGTCAGGCTGTATTGATATTATTAGACTTATCTGCGGCCTTTGATACCGTGCCCCATGACCGGCTCCTGCAGCGACTTCAGGAGTGCGATCTCGACGGCACGGTACTCAAGTGGTTTTCCTCCTTTCTGAACGATCGCCAGCAAACGATCTGGTCCCCACCTTTTGCTGCCCCCATTCCCCCCATGAAGGTTGGGGTTCCGCAGGGCTCGATTTTGAGCCCGACACTTTTTAATCTGTATATGGTCCCCCTTGCACATTTGGCTGAGGCCGATGGAGCAACAATAGTATCATATGCGGATGATACACAGTTGCTCTTCACCTGTGAGAAGGGCGCTGATTTTAGAGGGGATGTGATTAACACCTGCCTATCAGAAGTGTTCTCCTGGTTACAACTGAACCAACTCAAGTGTAACTCAGAGAAATCAGAAATAATTTTCTTTGGCCTCCCCCCTGCGATGTTTGGCGCAACTGGTGGCCCTCGGATATGTCCCCTCCTACAACTTCGGTAAAGACAGTTAAGAACCTAGGGGTTAAGCTGGACGACAACCTATCTATGAAGGCCCAGATTCAAGCAGTAGCTGGGTCTTGTTTCTGTCTGCTAAAAACGCTAAAACAGTTTATCCCCCTACTTCCAGTTGCACATAGAAAAACGGTGGTCCAGGCCTTGATAGTATCAAGGCTGGACTATGTGAACGTTCTGTACCTGGGTCTCCCGGAATATTTGTTGACACGCCTCCAGGTGGTCCAGAACGCGGCGGCTAGGGCGATACTATTGCTGGGCCCGAGAACGCGGATGCCTCCCCACCTGAAATCCCTCCATTGGTTACCAATCCGAAAGAGGATTCGCTTTAAAGCGTTGGTTCTGGCCTTTAAAGCTCTCCATGGGACGGGTGCCTTTTACATCAGGAAAAGAGTCCAGCACTACATTCCGCACCGAACTTTGAGGTCTTCATCGCAGCAGCAGGCGCTCATCCCCAAGTTTTCCCGCGCCCGTATTGGCGGCCGCTCCTTTTAGTTGCAAGCCGCTTGGCTTTGGAACCGCCTGCCATTAGCACTGAGACAGGTTCAGGATCTGCTCATCTTTAGGAAGCAACTGAAAACATGGTTATTCCAGCAATAGTGTATGAGGCAAGCTTATGATCAGTGATACTATCAGTGCCTGTCTTGAGGTCTTACAGCGCCGGGACACTCTAGTTGAGTAGCTGTGCGCTCTATAAGTACCTAGTTTCATTTCATTCATATCAAAGCCAGAATATTGAAGACTACAAATGTCAAGGACAAAATATTGAATCCGAAATATTGAAAAGTAAGTATAGCTTTTCTACACCTAACTCCACATATATGTACCTTTACCATGTGCCTATCATCAAGGTATGTAGATTTGAAGTTAGAAATAGTAGATGTATACGTCCTCTACATGCACTTAGCTTTCGATGTTTCGTCCCTCGATATTCTGTCCACGATATTCTTGTATCTCAATCTTCTTAGGCTCTATATTCAGTAATACAACCCCTTCTACCGTTCGTTGTGCATCCTACAGCTCGCAGTCTCACTCGCGCTGGTGACGTTCACTTCAGGACAACGACCCATCACCCATCGAGCACTGGCATAGCAACGTCAAGCAAAGGCCACAGCGTATCTGAGGCAATGAGAAAGGATGAACAGAAACATAAAATATAACTTTGTTTGTATCACACTGAACTCGGTGTAAGACTTAAAATGTTGTTCCTGGAAAAGCTAAATATAAAAAACAACATAATCAGATTCAAACTAGAGAAATTCTTCTTTTTAACTTCATTGTGTTTGGCGACTCAAGCTACCCCAGTTTAGGGGAAAAGGTCACCAACGTTACGGTCAGACAGCAGAGAATCCTATCCTTTGGCTGATCAGATCCCAGAGATAGTTAAAAACGTTAGTACCTTATTCGTAGTCGTCTATTTCTCCTTGAAATCACACGAATGTGGAAGGTATGCTGTTCTTTACATGAGATGAAAAACCTGGGGGGTCCGTGAAAGGGACGGGCCTATATAAATTAAGGGCGTGGCTTAAACATATGCACTAGAATTCACGTAAAGTGCCACACTACACACACATTTGCATATAATCACAACTTCAACTGGCATACATGACCAATGCTCTGTGCGCTTTGCAGAGAGGCCAAGGATTGGATGACCTTGTATTCTCAACACCTCTTTGCCCCTGACAGTCACTGAGAGAAGCTCGCAATGCCTTCAGCCACAACTTAATTGTGCCCCCTTATAAGTACCTGGATGTGACTCAATTCCAGTTTTCATTGGAATTCATTTTTCATTCATTCGGGAAAAAGCAAACACTCATAGGGAATGCAAGATTAAGAAAACCAAGTGAAATATACATATACGCAGGAACAATGCGGATTACCTTCATGTTTTTTTACAGTCATTGTTCAGAAATTGGTCAGTGTTTTTGCTTGAGAACTTAAGGACGTGAATACAGGTCCCTTTCTCTTTCAATGTCCGTTTAAAATTACTACAGCGTCTGAGACCCGGAGGGACCCGGCCTACTCAAAGACCTGAGGTTATGTTATGTAGTTGTCATTTCCTTCACCTATTAATCAGAACGTTGTCAGTCGGAAATCTTTTCTAGTCTTTAATATATACATTTCCAGACTAAAACTGCCTGAAATCTTCTTCCTACCGCTGGCATGAATAATCGTTCTCCAAAGAGCATAGATCTATACTATAACACTAAGAGCACTCTTCACAATTGATGAGAAAGTTCACCAGCTCAAGTAATTATAGTAGGGTACACATACTTGAATGCTCTCCACTTACTTCCAGATCATGAGGATACCACCAAGAACGTGAAATTATCCATGAAACATCTTCATCGATTAACAATAGCAGCTATCTTCCTTTAGCCTATAGGCGGCATGCAATTAATCATTCTAGCAATTTCTAAGTGTGAGACTCATTATACAAATAACAGAAATACAACTAGCACTGAACTAATTCTGGGCTTCATGGAGTACACGGTTCCCTCTCTGCAAAGCACTTCAGTTCCTTGTCATGGGTAGTTAGCGCTGTATACATTAACAGTACAATACAATAGCTTTGTGTCTTTTGCTTCTGTAGCAGCCTCTGTAGCTTCACAGCTACTCCCGCATAACCTGGAGTATTGGGAAAGAGAAACTGGATGTAAAAAAGTATTAGCCATGAGACCCCCGCCCCCCAATTAGAGCTGCTTTTGAAACATAGCCTGGACTTGCAGCTGACGAAGGTGGGCTTCTAGTGCTGACTCTACCCTGAAGTTAGAATAAATGAGCTAGACTTCTCTTGTCTGTGCCTGCAAAGAGCCAAGACGGGCTCAATCTAGCAGGTGTCTCATGAAGTTCTTTTACACTTTATGGTTTAAAGGTATATATATATATAAGCACTCACTTTGTGGCATGTGAATAGGGGGGGTCATCCAGCCTCGGTAAGGGTACCCGGTGGTAGTAGGGATACAGCCGGTCTCCCCACATGTCCCTTTGTGCGGTTGGCACATGTCACATTGTCTGGGGGACAGGGATAAGCTAGTTGCCGTGGGAGGGTGGGGTTATAAGGCAGGGGTTTATAAGCAAGGGAGAAAGGTTGTTGGCCTCTTGCAGACTCCATTTTGGGCACAATGGAGGCAAGGAGCAAGTGACTGGCTATTTTAGAAAGCCTAAGTTAGAGGGACATGGTAGCAATTGATTTTCTGTAGGGAGGGCTATGTTTTTATTTTTCAGCCAGAGTAGGACAGGTTGTAAGTTTTAGTTTTAGCTGTATTATTGGGAAAACTCCTCGGTTGTGGGGGGACTTAGAGTAGGGGAAGAGTAGGCTTGAGGATGTGAACCATGACAAAGGGGAGTTTATTTGGAGATGAGTGTTTGGGTGTGAGAGAGAGGAAGATTGAGTAATGCAAGGAAGGCTGTGAATGGAAAATGAATGAATGATGTTGCAGGGTAAGGGTAGTTGTTTTGGGGTATGTTACAAAATTGGGGAGTTTAAGGGAGGAGGATTGTCCGGATTTATTATGAATAGTGAGGACAGTTATTTTGTTTGTACGTGTAAGTAATTGAATGCTGATTACTACGAGCCCGTCCTAATAAAGTAGCCTTTTATGTTATAACAGGCTTGTTGTTGGGTCTTTAATGAACAAATGTATTTTTGCATTCTGAGGGCCCGAGTTTTGCTTTTCACCATTATAAAAGCACTGGTGCGCCTAACAGAATGGACAGAAACACTCAAGAACGGGTAAGCTGCTCAGACCTCACCCGTTTCCTTCGGTCACTGGGCTGGGCGAAATTCTCCTCCTTGATATGGACCATCCTGTGTGTGAGTGTGAGCAGGCAAGGGAGGAGCCGAGGCACTGATACCTGGTAGAGGGATGCAGTGGTGTAACGAAACTTGAGGCCCCCCCCCCTGCTAAGTACATGGAGGGGCCCCTTCCAGACTCACTCAGGAGCTCTCAGGTCAAGGTACTGTTCTGAGGGGGTCCTCTGGAGCTCGCCCCCCCCCCCTGCACTGCAGGGACTGCGGGGGCCTTTGTTGTGCCACTGGAGGGATGCTTGACGCCTCTCTGTTTTCCAGAATAGAGTGGGAGAATGCAACCAAAGCAGGACAACGTTTGTAGGCAGGATCTTCAAGCCTGAACAATGAAAGAAGAGCATACATGACATGATTCTGGCGGCCAGCAGTGATCACAAATGTGCAGAGTTCTGCCTTGCTGCAGCACTTCGGTGTGGACATCGGATGTCAATGGTCGAGATACTAAGAAGTAATAGGAAAACAGCCGGTGACTTTGAACACACCGCCAGTTTAGTGTTTTATCAATCAATCAATCAATCAATCAATTTATCAAAGGATCTTGTTGCAAAATGGCATGTGTACTTTCAGGAGTACTTAAATACAGCACACATTTTTCCCATCAAAAGACCTTTTTAGTATTGTGACCCTAAATTCCCTCGAAGTGAAATACCGAGTTTGCCCTGCTGAAAGTTTTGAGACATTTTCTATTGACCTCGGGGCAGCCAGGGTTACTTGGCAGTATCTGCGGTGGATATTGACCATTTAAAGTTACATCGCCTATAAACAGCTGGAATCTTATTAAGAATCCCGCAGTAAAATGATGTGCTAATACTGCGCAGGGAATTAGTAATACCACGGGGCGCGGTATTTCCTCCTCGTGGTATATCATTAGACGGTGATGTCGGAATGGCACACAACATGCAGTTGTAGCGTGTGCACACTCAGCTACTGCACGCTTCGACTTATCACCCTTTTCATCAAGCAAATTTCATAAGGTTTTTCCTGGTAAAATGGGTGTAGTGAAAACATACTGGTGCAGTGGTGGCTGGCAGTGAACAGGGGTGGCGGGGTGGGGAGGAACAATATATAATTTTAAAAACACCTCTTCACAGCCGTCTCCCCTCTGTCGTTGCTTCTCTTCCTGGTGAGTCCCAGAAGCAGGAAGCACACAGGCTCCCCTAAGCCAATCACGACGCTACTGTTAGCAGCATTGTGATTGGTCTGAGCGCCATGGTTCGGCGCTCAGGCGGGGACTGGGAGCCTGTGCATGTTCTCCACCCAGGTTGTGTTTTACAGCCCGGTGGGGAACATGCTAAGTGCGCATGACTGTTTGGCCGGCCCAAACCTTCATGAGCACTTATTGTGCACAAACCACTCCTCCGCCCCGCCCTAACCCAGCCCCGTAGCTACGAAAAATAAAATGATAATAACAATGTTATTATCATTTTATTTTTCCTTTTTCCGCTGCTCTGAGAGCAGTGGGGCGACGCTCCTCCGCCTTAGCAGAGGAGCCGCCCCTGCAGCCAGAGGTATGGTAAGTCATCAAAACCTCTAGTAGCGGTAATTTAGCTTTCAGAATGATATCTTTCCATTTCAACCAGCCACTTGAACCTGGAGAGTTCAAGCGGCTTCACACTACACGGCAGTCCCCAAAATAGTGCCACACCCCCACTAAATTGTAAAGGGACCACCCTCTGCATCTCGCAAAGCCACCATTTTCAGAGAACCAGGAGGATGCGAGGTCGCTCGCTCCCTCCTCCGTTCGTTCTCGCCGTCTACCTACTGAATTTATGCTATTTGTTTTTCACGGCTGTACATCACACAGGCACACACAAGCACGGCCACAGCTGGAACGCTTGACAACACTGTGGTGGGAACTGTTAGCTATTACGTGATGCGCAAGCATGGCGCCAGCTTCTCCGCCTCGTGCAGCCCACTCCCTGCTTCCAGTCTGTGGATGAATAGCCGTATCAGGGATTATTTCACAGCCCTGGGCTAGAACTGCGTATCCACGTGTCCCTTAAAGTGAATTATACAGGTGATTGGCGCTCGCTACGAAGCACAAGCCATCCCCTTGGAGTCATCTGTCTGCAAGGCCTGCTGATGGATAGCTCCCCAGAGACGGGGAGCTGGTGAAGGAGCTACTCCTTATATGCCCCCACCCTCCATAGCGAAGGCATACTTCGCCTGGCCACCTTGACGGGCCCTAATGGGTTTGGAAAAATAATGGGAAGCCTAGAGCGCTTAGCCTTGGGCCTGAAGAGCCCTTCTAAGATGGGGTCAGCGATGTAGTGTGCACCGCTTGCGAGCTCCTTCTGAAGAAGAGTTGGTTACAGAAGAATATGGAGATTTTGTGGCATTTCGGTACTCCCAGTGTTGGAAGGGCTGTGGTAGAACCAGACAAATATCTGACAGCAAAAATGCCGACCTCCATAAGAGCTTTTCTTTTAAAATTCGAACGATCCTCCTATTTGATTGGAAGCAGAACCAGTGTCCAGCTCCCGAAAACAGTACACGGTCTCAACGCCTCAACGCCTCCAGCCAATGTTTTAAATCATCCAGAGGACCTGAAAATACGTCCAAAGTGTGTGCCCGTAGTGGTGCCACCCCCCTTCAGCTAGAACCAAGTGCGTGACAATCCTCTGCACCCTGAACTGCCCAGTGCCTGCCTAAACCGCTCATTAACCTGCCGGCACCTTTTAAAAAGACTCAGATTCTCGCCCGAGATGAGCCTGTCTCACCTTCAAAGATCCATAGAGAGCTCCTGGCAAGATGGCGGCCAAACCACAAAACAGAATGTCCCGAACTTAGCAAAAGCTTAAACTAGAATGCAGCAGACCCAACGAGGCGGTAAAACAGCCTGATAGGCAGAGCATCGACAACTCCAGTCCCAAGATCCTCTACCAGAACGTGTGCCATGCACCGTTTCCTCTGAAATGATGCCTTTTCAGGCCTCTTTGTGCAGCACATTCACTCTGCCAGTCCTGGTGTCCAGGACGTCTTCCTTAGTGCAGTAAGTGTGCATTCACTGCTGGCTTCCATCTGGTAGCATTGTGGTTCAGTACCAGTGACCCTGTGTATATTGACAACTGTTTCGGAACAATTGGCTTGCCTACAAGGTAGACTATTGAGATATTTTGATTACCCAGCAGCCTCTGATCACACCCATGAGTTGACAAGAAGAGGAGGGGCCTGGGTCTTACCCCAAACCAAAGATTCAACCCCACAGGGACCCATGACTCCAAACTTTCTTGGGCCTAGGGTAAGTCCAGGGAAGAAACCGTGGTAAGGGCCTTTTTCGCTCACCAGTAGCCCGTAATCCCAATCTCGAATTGCACAACCCGACCACAAAGCAAAGGGAATTTAAAAATCCCTGTTGTGTGCATCTGAATTCAAGATGTGAGAACATTTTACTATCCATAGCATCGAATCACAACTGCGAGGTTATCAAGGCTCTGAAACAATGAAACCCCAGAACAGCTAGAGGGCCATAACCAGAAATTGGAATCCTAGACACACATGACGTATGCCTACTGACTTTATTTTGTTTCTCCAACTGTGCAACTTTTGCAACCAGAAAACCTGGCGGGAGGAAGGGGTAGTGTGAAAAACTCGACCATGATGGTCACGGCCCATCTCGCCCTAAGGAGGCATGTTTTAAAAACCCAGACGCCTCGCCATATGATGTCATTGTAAAGAACTTTGGCACCAATAGCAGCTCCTGAGATGCCCCTGGTGCTGATAGTCTTTAAGATATTATAAAGAACAAGTGCAGCCCAACATGTCGAAAGAGGAAGCTTGGGTAAACATAATGAATGGAGATAGACAGAGGTTCACTATGTGCAGTTGCGGCCGGTGCCAGTAGGCACGGTGGGGCTGTGGAGCGGGGCGGTAGGTTGAGTCGACAGACGATGGAATAGGTTTTAGTTATTTATTTAATTTTACCTATTCCGTCGTCTGTCGACTTCCCCCCTGTCCCACCCCGCCCTGCCCCACCGCGCTTACCTGCGCCGACCCCCGCTGACTATGTGATAATTTAGGATATGCTTACATAAAAATAAGCAGGCCATTACATTACCAAGAGGGTCAATAATGATCCGAGGAATGAAGCACTTTACAGTTTTAATAACTTGTCAACATTTGTTTGCAATATTTCAAATAGAGCAACAGTCTTTCAATGGTTTGCAGTGATTTGTGCACAAGAGTGATTACCTATTGCAATAGTGGAAAGAGTGAAAGGTATCGCAAGAAATGTCCCCTAAACCAAGGAGAAACAATCAATGGTGCTCCTATAACTTAGTTTGCGATGGCAATTATTTAATGTGATGAACATCTCTAGTGCAATAGCATCAGTGTCAACAGTGTTTCGGCCTTATAGAATAACTCAACAGCTCATCATCGGTATAGTATGAGGGTAGAGCACATGGGGTAGCATCGAGGTCTGTCACATAATCAACAAGGTGAAATTCACTGGGGTAGGGATATAAATGTACAACGTTTTTGAGATGAAGGCAAAACTGGGCACTGAAAAAAAGCAACACGTTCCAACTCTGAGGTGCGGCCATCACTGTCCGAGGAAGAACCATTGAGTAGTCCTTAGGAAAACAGTGGACACAGACACAGTATTGAACCATTCTGGTTTTATGTTCCATCAGACTATAATGATTGTCAGATTTGCCAATAATATTGGCCTTGAGGAGAATATTGGGACATTTCTTTCTGCGTGCAGCCAGTTTATAGTGATTGATAAGTCTACAGTGAGCAATTGGTCACACTGATACAAGCATCCCTTTGAGAACTGTGGTGCCAAGAAGGTGTGTGATTATATCTCTGTAACCGGTTGGTCCAGAGACATGAAGTTTATCTCCTAAACCACATCTACTTATCAAAAAATGAAAAAGATATTCTGTTAAAAAGTAGCACCTCTGGGCGTTGGACTTCATTGTGCTGACCTGTTGTTATATGGCATCTGGTGCCAACTACAACACCCCTTCATATGGCTTGGGCACTGATTGCTTGACCAAGCTACCCCAGCGAAGGCCTCTATGGAGACCGGTCTAACTGTTGCAGACCTAGTGTCCAGAATCTGGGGTCACCATGCAGAAGACGTACCGTCACCTCGGATACTGCGAGGAACTCACTACAGTCCACAGCATCTGGACATAAAGTGTGGCTGATGTTACTGCACCATATCACCACGGTTACGAAAATGATGTAATTTTGCCCCTTTGATATTTTCCACATTATCATGGATTTGTTTCTTTGACATTTAATACACCATCTTCTTCATAAGTTGCAGAATTCAACAACAAATTTGTTTCTATCTGAACCAGATAATAAAGTACTGAAAGAGGCCTCAACTGTGCAGCGCATTGACTGACCCTGGTAACCAATGAAATGCTGATAGCTATGTTAAGGTGTTTAGCTGGACAGATACTTTCCCCAGATAGTATTAATGTATGTAAAAATCACAAAACAGCAAATTAATGTTACCATAGGTCTTTGCTCGGTGCATAAATAGTCACCTTATCTGCATAACTTAGCCGCCATCGCATAATTCCACGGGCACTGGATATTAATCCTGTCTGAAATGGGGTGTTATGCACTGCCTAGTGCAGGTGCTCTGCATAAACCCACTGTGTAAAAGAGAGACGAGCCCTTTGTCTCCGTGTTAGTCAATCCCTGGTAGCCTCCATAAAAAGATGTCTTTTTTATTATTCGTTACCGTAATGAGAACGGCCTCCCTGTACCCAGGCAGATCTGCTCTCGCGCCTGAGAGTGGTTATGGCCAGGTACTACCTACACCCCCTCCTCCCATAACTGGACCCAGATCAAATGACATGAGAAGGGTTTTGGATGTGGGGGTCGTAAAACCCCCGGCAGTATTTATTAAACAAAAATGAAAAACATTATTAATATATACAAGATTTACAAATTACGCAGAAAATTATGCATTACACTGATTACAATTGATAAGTACATATGTCAGTTGGCTAACCTTAACATGACTCTAATACAAAGGTTTTCCTATCCGAATCTAACATATCTTTAATAATCATCACAGCATTTTACTTTTCTGCGTATCCTATTTGGGCCTACGGCAAGGTCACTAACTGGTGTCAGATCCTTATCAAATGTTAACCACGCCCTCCAGCTGGAGTGCGCATGCGCAGAGGGCCCGTTTACCGTGAGGGTACTCCCCCCCGGTTACCCCCGTACGCTCTGTATATCATCTCCATAAAGGGGCCCTTGCAGTTCTGCGCCGTTTACTGGCGACATTGTGCACGTGCGGGGTGGCCAACCAGCCTAGGGAAAGTGTGACTCCCCCCTCCCCCGCACCCATCCAGCCAACCGGCTGTAAACTGCCCCTGGAGTTCTAGGAGAGACCACCTGTCCCTCCCACTTGGGCGACCCCATTCAAGAATGGCGCCGCCCTCTAAGGACCTTAAATTTACTGCTCACCAATCATGACCTTACCGCCACAGGCCAGCATAGTTGACCGACTATCTGGCCCCCCCCTGCGCTCACTAGGAGGTCATACCCTGCCCCTGGAGACCAAACCATGCTAGAAGATTTTCTAGGAAAGCCTCATTGCCTACTCTTGAGAGATGGACCCCGTCTTTTAAGAAGCACGACTCACCCCTGACACACCCGTGGGCGATTGTCTGTAGACGAGGAGCCCTGAAGAGCCTCTCTATTTTGTTATTTATTCTCCCTACTGAGTGGTTCAGCGCTCTTAACGACTCCCCCCTCCATTGGGATCTTGGAATCATTTGTGACCATACAATGGTACACCCCTGGCATGTCTTGGCTAACCAACTCACTTCTGATATTATTGCTTCCACTAGCCCCCTTCTACCGAGACTTGCCAGATCATTCCCCCTAGGTGCAAGATAATAATACTGGGACGGGGACCACCCCTCTTTAATAGCTCCAATGTGAAACCCCTAAACTGGCTCAAGCATAGGCCCCCTTCCCATGAAATGATACCCTAAAACCTGCTCGCTCTACCCTAGTCTTGTAGCTCCCTGTAAGGAAAAGTTAGACAAACGCTTCACATACGAGTGACCAATGATCCATGCGACCTGTGATCCCTGCTTTGGTGATGACGTTCTTTGTGTTGCCTGGTGCTGTTGTTGCGGCGTTCGCAGTTTCCCCCTGCGTGACAGGTTTGAGAAACTGTAAATGAAATCAGAGAAGACATACGCATCAGCACCTGGCAACTATCCTGCTCACAACATATGTAGCCGCACATAGCGCTTGTAACAATTGGAGGACCACCTCCCAATCCTTTGGACGTTGTTGCTAGGTAAACCCCTAGCCGTTGCTTCCGTGGCAGCCCCTATCCTAGAAGAATGCGTACCAAACAACTTGGGTTTAGCCCTGCCCTCTGTATTGCCATGTCCAGGACCCTCTTAAACTGAAACCGTGTAAGTGGAATACCATCAGCATGAACCAGGAGAGGCCCCCCTTTGTTATCAGGTCTAGATTGTAGGAAAGCCTCCACCTGTGAGAGGGGGCAACAAGGATTGCCATGCGCCCGATGGAGTACTACCCCGTCCCCTCGTGCTTCTTGGTCCGTCTTGGACTTCCTAATTGATATCGTTAGAGCATCCCCCTGCACCTTCACGTCGTCAAACTGCAGTCCGCCTTGCACATCTTGTTTGTTTTGAGCCACCAATTCCCCAATTCTAAAAGCACCATAAAAGGCCAATGAAAAGGCGGCGGTGAACAACAGAACTTCCTCTGATGTGGTGCAAATCAGGGGGAGGGTCCTCAGTAAAGATGTTAGCAGCTCCACCCCGATTGGCCGCCTCGTATCTGGGGTAGACCCTTGGAGGCGCTGCCAACCTTTCAGTGCGTTCTTCACTATAAAGCTGTTGGTAGGATTCCCTTTCTCTCTAGTTTGGGCAAAAAAGGAGATTGCCGCCACATGCCGTTTAGCCGCTGACGCTGAGCGCCCCTCCCCCTTCAAAAACCCCAGGTAATGAAGGAGTGCCCCCGCGTCATGCCACTTTTCAGCCCACTCCCTTTCCAAGAAGGAACAATATGCCCAAAACGCCCCTTCATATGCTTTCCTGGTCCTGGGTGCTAGGCTAGCTGCCACGAGGTCCGGTAGTTGGGGGCACCAATCTGCCAAAGTAGTTCTGGGAAAGGGATGGCATACTCCGCTGCCGCCGGGAGGTGGGCCCTGAAAACCTGCATCTTAAAGCGAGAAAGTGCATCAGCCGCATGGTTTAATACCCCTGGCACATGTTTAGCTCTAAATTGCATATTTAGCTTCATGCATAACAGTACAATCTCCTTCAATAGCCGGAGAATCATCCTACACCGTGCCGCTTGTTGGTTGATGCATTCGACCACCGTCATGTTATCTGACCAGAACACCACTGATTGATTACGCAGTTGTTCTGGCCACACTGTTAACGCCACCCAGATGGGGAACAATTCTAGGAAACCTATGTTGCCCGTCAAACCTGTCTCAACCCACCATGCTGGCCACCGCTGCGCCACCCACTCGGTACCGAGTATGGCGCCAAATCCCTCACTACCCGCAGCGTCAGTAATTAAACCTAACTCCGCGGAAGTAGTGGGCGGACCGGGCCACACTACCCTGCCATTGAAGTCCTGCAGGAATGCCATCCAAATCCGCATGTCCTGCCTGACCTCAGCTGACAGCCTGGTGTGGTGGTGTCTCTCCCTGAGCCCCGCCATTGCCTGTGAGATGGATCGGGAAAATGGCCTTGCCATAGGTATGATCCTTAGAGCAAAATTCAACTGCCCTACTGTCTGTTGTAACTGGTGCAATGTGACCCTCTCCCTAACCAAGCACTGCTGTAATGCGGCCCTGAACTTGGTGATCTTGTCCGCGGGCAACCTGAAACACCCCTGTATGGAATCTAACTCAATCCCCAGGAACTCTATTGTTGTATTAGGTCCCACCGTCTTTCCTCGGGCCAAGGGGACCCCAAAAGCATGCATGAGTGCGCAAAATTCCTGCAGCGCCCACGCACACTCCCGTGATCCCGGTGACCCCAAGACAAGAAAATCATCCAGGTAGTGCATTACCAACTGGTGCCCTGTCACCTGCCTAAAAACCCATTCCAGAAATGAACTGAATTTTTCAAAATATGCGCAGGAAACCGAGCAACCCATGGGCATACACATGTCCATGTAGAATTTACCTAAAAATTGAAAGCCAAGTAGATGAAAATCAGACGGGTGGACTGGCAATAGACGAAAAGCAGACTCTATGTCTGATTTTGCCAAAAGGGCTCCAGGGCCTAAACCCCTGAGCATCTCCACCGCTTGATCAAAAGAAGCATATCTCACACTGCAAAACTCCTCATCAATTGCATCATTCAATGAACTTCCCTTGGGTGCTGACAGGTTACGTATGAGTCTGAATTCTCCACTTTCCTTCTTGGGGACCACGCCCAAAGGGGAGCAGACAAAATTCTCAACAGGGATTGAATCATATGGGCCAGCTACTCTGCCCAGTCGCAATTCTTTTTCAATTTTCATCGCTGCTACGCTAGGTTTGGCTCGCACTGAGAGTTGGTTCTTGCATTCTGATGCCCCCACATAATCAGGTGCCGGTATCCTAAAACCGTACCTGAAACCATCTAGCAGCATTTTTGCGGTGGAGTGACAAGGATATTTGTTTAGCCAGGGTGTCAGTGCCGTTACATCAATGGGTGACCGTGCCTTTTGATGTGCATGCACCTCACTCCTGTTTCTTAACTCCCCTATCCTTTGTTTTCTTAAAACACTTGGACTCGGGGTGAGACGGGTTCGCGCAGATGGAACACGCATGCTTAAACCTGCACGTGCCTTGCGGTCTAGTGCAAGTACGTCTATTAAAATCCCAGCATGTCCCTTTGCGCCCTCCCCCGGTGTTTGTATGGCAGGAGGGACCTGTGTTTGGCTGTGACCGAAAGGACTGAAAGGCCTGAAAGGACTGGTTCCTGGCCCTATCCTGAACTCCACCGCCAATTTGGTCTAACCATGCAATTGTGTCTATGCGGTCCCACGATAGGGATGTGTCAGACGCTTTAGTTCTCCTGAAGCTCTTATCATATTCCTTCCATCCCTCACCCCCGTATTTATCATGCGCGAGAACAATCCTGTTTTGGTAACATGCCATCTCAGCCTGTATATTGGGGAAACGCTCAGCCATGACTGCCATGAAAATGGAAAAACCTCTAATCCAATTCATCAAGTTTTCTTCCACCCTGTACTTCATAAGTTCGTTTGCCCATTCCCTCGGGAGCATCCAGTCTTTGTTCTTCCTGGCCTCTTCCCTCTCTTTTTCGCAAATAAGCAAAGAGAACATATTAATGTAAGCCCCGACCAAATCCTGTCTTTTACGTCCTGTGTGACATGCCTCCCCAAATTCTCCCGCTCTGTGCGGGACTCACCCACATTCAACATTGGCAATGTCATCAGCTTACCTACACTGCAGCGGACCCGGCTGACCCTGACGGTTTCTCCTTCGTCAGGCTGCTCCCCGATACTCCCCCGCTGAGTTCAAGTGGCTTGGCCCCCCCCGCTGAAATGAGAGGGGACAGCGTACCCCGGCCCTCCAACGTTTTGTCCACTGGTGTCCCATGAAACTGGGCCACTATTCGCATCGCCTCTGCAAGTGGATCACCGCCCCCGTCCTTACCCCCCACTGTTGATGACAGGATCCCAGCCTTCCCCAACCAAGGAAGTATTGCTGCTAAATGGGACACTACATCCTGTGGAATGCCCTCCCCCCCCCGTACTAGGCAACACCGGCAAATGCGGGCTATCCCCTGACGGTCCGGGCCCTTCCCCGGGCTGGGGGACTTGCACCGGGGGAATTGGGGGCTGGGGAGCTGGCACCGGGACAGGCGCAGGGACTGGCACTGGGGCAACTGGCGGAACAGGTACCTGTTCTGCGGGCGGGACCTCCTTTGTAGGCAAAACAGGGGCCGGGGACAATGGTAACCTTGGTTCCATCCGCCCCCCCTTGTTAGTCCTAACCCTTTTGGGGAGGGGAGGAAAAGCTGACCTCGGGGGCACCATGCTGCGCCTGGCCCTCTCTTCTCTCTCTTCCGCCCCCCCTTGTGCGTCTACCCTCTCCCTGAGATCAGCGAGACCCTGCCCCAACTCGTCAACCTTTCTGAGCATTGCCTCCATAAAGCTCTCCATACGAGAGGGCTTGCCCCCCCTCTTTGCTTTCCCAGCCATGCTAGACTGTCCCTCTGTAAAATGCAGCTATATAAATATATGCCCTCCTTATCAGTCACTGCTACAGTGCTGACACCGGCTGGACGCTAACTCCCAATTCACGCTCCTAGGGGAAACTAGCGCTGGGTTCGGAGCTTAATGCAAGGACCTCTCCCTGAGTACACGCTCCCTGTCACCCCAGTACACCGCAGGGCTAATCAATCCTCGAGATTAGGCAAGTACCGAGCACTGTACGAGCTTATCACACACCCCCCACCAAGCTTATCACACCACACCCAGCCGGGCCACGGAGGGACTCGAACGCGGCTCTAAAACCGGTTCCGTAGTACCCCAAACAATGCCTCTAACTAACTCAGACCAGAAGGGTGCGCGCCTTAGCTAGTTGAGTGCCACCGCAACCGGGTACCTGCCGTCCTCCGCTGTGCCGGGATTCCTCGAGACTCCCGTCGCGCCGTCGAAGACACCGCTTGCCGCCGATTGCCGCCGATTGCAGCCGATTATTCAGGGCCCCCCCAAGCCTGTCCTTCCCGCAAACAGCGGTACTCCGCTGCCTCGAAAACTGCAGATTGGGCCACAAACAGACCACGCCCGCCTCCACTCGCCGCCGATTGCAGCCGATTATCCAGGGCCCAAGCTTCACGAACCGCGACTCGATGCCTGCAAAAGGGGACAAAACAAATTGAAATTAAAGCCTCCTAGCGAGGCTGGTGTGGCAGGCTGGGGAGCGGGGAGCGAAGAGACATACTCCTGCGCTCCCCAGCCTTTTAACTGTTTCCATGCCAGGCCGGTTCTAACCGGCCTGGCGCTATCCCCTCGCGTGACCCGGAAGTGATTCCAATCACTTCCGGGGCACGCCCAGGACACGGGACCAATCACTCGTGAGGCGCGCTTGTCGCATCACCAAAGTGCGCGACAGGCTTGCCTCTGTGGTCGCCGGAGGGGGCCGGCACGACCGCCATACTTTTGGCGTGGCCGATGCCGGCCCCGCCATTCTCTTTGGGATAGTATAGCACATTTAAGTGTATGCCAAGACTGGTGGATGCGTGCTCTGTGCGTGCCTGTGCCTGTGGGCCTAGTGACACATCTATTCGTCACTGTTCTCTGTGGCAGCAAGCAGTGCCTGTGTTCTCTTAAACTGGGTTCATGTCAGGATGCGTAAAATGACAGTGCTGGGCAGGGTGTGTGTCTTGTCTGCGTGATCACAATGTTGCCAGAGCAGATGTAAGACTGCAAACCCCGTGTTTTTGTGATAGTGGTTTCCTCCTGTGTTTTCCATTTCCCCCCGAAGAGTTCCCTTATTAGTTTTCTCGACCCCAGAACCCTGCAGCCCCTCTGTCCTCCAAAAGCATGCTGTCGGTGCTAGACAGAACTCTATGCACTGCCGGGATGCAGGGACACCCAAAACGCCCCCATTGATACTTTAGGTTCTATTGCCTGGGTAGCGGATGAAATTCTATTTCATGTGGGGCTAATGCACCCGGGAGGAGGAAGCCTACAAACACTCCCAAGTTGATCCACGTAGTCCCCAGAACAGTTCCCTTTACCTTAGCATGTGTGATAAGAACATGGTGTCAGACCATGTGTATTTCTGGTGTGTACGGGGTGTTCACGCCGCATGAGACACCACAGCAGACAAGTCTCAAGGGTGCGGCTTCTTTAGTCGTATCGTCCGGCACACAAGGGATCTCTTACCCCTGGGCCAGCAGGGGTCTCACCGGGCTCGCCCTTCTTACTCCTGGCTGCTCTGCACTGCCCAGTTCTTCTCTCCGCATGACCACTTCCTGTCGTCCTTCCAGGAAGTGGTCACCGTACAGTGGGGTTGGATGCCCTCCAGCCTTTTCCCTATTCCCCAGGGTCTTAGCTCCTACAGCACATGCCGTATAGTGGCTTTCCACAAGAGAGGCAGCCTACCTTCTTTACCATGTACTTCTGCCAAAAAAGTGCAGCAAACAAATAAAGAGTTGTCTTCAAAGTGCCTGGTCTTGCAGTGGAATACATGTTCCTGCCAGAAAAACCAACATTCCAGTTCGCTCACAACAGTGTCTGTAACTCTCTTACGTGGATGGCTGGTTGGTCCCCTACTTTTAAAACTACAATACCAATTGAGAGCTGGACCCATATCCCACTCCTCTGAATTATAAAGTACTGGCGCTGCAGCTGGTACTTTGAGAATCTATATCCTGAAGACCCGTGTGGACCTGAAGAATGCTTCCTATACATCGAAGCTCTGTGAGAGCCATTCCGTTCAGTGCTGGACACATCTGGAAAGAAGTTTTTGTGGATCTTGAATTGAAGCGCCTACGAGCCTGATGGCCTCTTCTGTGGACCAGAGGCACCCTCAGCTTGAAGGGACTACCTGCCCTCGGGGCCTACCTTCTCTGCTGGAGACTGCAAAGCGATGTCTGCTGGGCCAGAATGGAGAAGTAAACAAGCTGATCAGTACAGCAAACCCGGAGTAGTGACCCTATTTCTTGGGAATATAAATCATGCAGCGCTGACTCTGAACTCCCAAGGTCCCACCTTATCCTTATTTACATCACATGGGTACCTTGGAACCAGGCCCTGGGACATTCCTCACCTGTACTGAGAGTGTGGCAAGAGGCATACGGGCACCCTCTGACCGTGGCACCGTATTGAGGTGGGGCAGATGTGGCCTAGCGGCTAGAGCTACCAGCTTTGGAGGTAGGGGACCAGTTTCAAATCCAAGCATCAGCTCCACATCTTGTGATTCTGGGGCAAATCATATAATCTCCTTGTCCCCTTAAAAGAAAAAAAGTGTAAAATAAACTGGTTCTCTCATAAAGTGCGCTAATGCCCTTGATCCAAGTTCAATTTTGCCCTATATGAAACTTGAAAAAAACTTTGTAACCCCAACTAGGAATCTAAGGTACCCTTTACTGTGGGTCCTTTTAACCTTTTCTAGATTCGGTCAGGACAACTAGAACCCCAGAACTACAATACCCACCGCAACCAGTAGATTTTGAGTTATCAGCCTGCAAAAGTTACCAGTATGCCTCAGACCCCAACTGTCAGGTGTCAGATACCCAAGTAATGCTAAGGTGTAACCAATGTCAAGACACGGTCCTGTTAAAAGGTCTGATGCCTCAAACCATATTTGTAATCAACCAGAACAACCATGAATGCCAGGACCAGCAGTCTTTGAAGAACAGCCCTTGTTGCCCTTCTGGTAGCCCTGTCCATACCGATGAGCTAAACAAACCTCGAGGGCACCATTGGGCATTAAAATATTTAACTGCAAGACCTACAAATCATTGTTGGCTCAAAAAAAAAAAATTTTGTTCCACAGACTGGCTTCTTGATCTTGAAATGCAGCCCTGGCTGCTTTGACACCATTACGGAGCCCAAAAGAGCCATACCCCCTGCAAGTACTACCTCTGGGAGACCTTCTGCCTCCTTGTTCAGTTGCAGCCGTGATCCATTGCCTCTCGTGTTGGTATTACTAGTGCTTTGTTTCAGGCTCAAGGCCTGAGGTGTTCTCAGAGAGTGAAAATCTAAGTTTGGCTGAGGCTTCTCAGAGTTGTCCGCAGGCTAACAGTTCCCATGTACAACTAGTAGGTAGCTGCTTTGCTGCTTTCAGGCCAATGTGGGGCAAGACTTGGAACACCCCTAAACCAATTGGAGGTCTCCCCTAAACCTGTGGAGCGAGCAGTGATGCTAGGGTATATCCTGGGCTCTCACCTGTCAGCACAAAGTCACATAAATAAGAATGCACACATCCCACACTCGTCCTCTGCATTCTCCGCAAGATGTGGTGTCAGAACAAGCCCTCACAACATTCGTTCAGTCACTACTGCTATCTATGGGATCACCTTGTTCACCAGACTCCCAAAGTCGAGCCTGGCACCACTGTCCGCGATCACGAATGCACCAACACCACTGTTCGCGAAAAGAGAGATCAGACCACATCATCCTGCCCGAAAAGCCATAAATTAGTTCCCAACAGAAAGCCAATGCATAGTGATTACAGCTGCATCGCATATGAAGCTCCCAATCTGATCACCCCAAAATGGCTAACACAGAAATCAACTAACTCAGGAGCAGAAAGAGACACAAGAAATAAAGAAAACTTGACACTTAAAATCCTGCAATTCAACATACAAATTAAAGGGGCAACTCCTACAATCTAGAATGACCATCCAGCAGAGCTTAGAAAAGGCCAGCTACTAATGTAAATGGAATGTACATTTATTTACCGGTGCTGATACGCAAATGAGTTATTAGAATAGGAAATAAGAGGATGTCATTTTTTTAAATAAAATATGCACAAGAAAGTTTTGAACATTTAAAGCACTATGACGCAGTGGTGCTGGAAATAGGGGTGCGAGAGGTTTTACAGCACCACCTTAAAACTTGAGTTTAAGTGGAGAATGGGCAGTAAAGGGGCCCTTCAAAGGGTTTAATGGAAATAATGTGAAATATCCCCAATGCATTTAGTGAGGTGACGTTATTGAATAGCACCCCCACAAAATTGTTCCAGCCCCACTGATCTGACACCTTAAAAACAATGGATAAATGAAAACATTACTTTATACTATGTTAAAAAAAAAAAAGCCTGGACATTGCACCTGATGGGGTGCCCAAGAACTTTGACCACCCCACCCCCCAACCCAGATGCACTCTCAATGGAGTCATCTTAGGGCTAGCTTCTTTTCTCCCTAGGCTAGAGAAACTCAATTTTAAGATAAAGATGGAGTCACAGCTATCCTGTGTTATCTCTAATGGCAAAAATCTCAATCGAGAACATTTGTTGCTAGTGTTTGGTACCAAGGGCCAATCAGTAGTCTTTATCAAGGGTTTGACCTATCAATACAAGCCTGGGGCGTGTTGATCCTTCACACAGGAGCATCATAGCAGATTAAAAACATCTGCTCTCTGATTGCTTCAAGAATTCCATATCCATCTAGTCGACTGATACTAAGGACAAGAGATTCAAAGGATTTTTTGTGTTTGCCATGAATTAACTTTTCTTGTTAGCTTTTCAGCAGGGGTTGATGCAGGGAAGGATGCTTCAACATGGGGAAAGCCTCAGATTCAGGAAACTGAAAAACTGTCCCAGTCCCTCAGTTTAACAAATGCCACACAAGAGACATAAGTCTATCAAGCTTGGGCAGATTCTCCCACCACTCTGCAGAATGAACTCCTAATCAGACAAACACTGTTTTTTTAAGACTGCCTCGTCTACTCTTTGGTAGTGCAGGAATGAGACAGAAGGTGACTTCAGAGAATGTGTGTTAAGCAGTAACAGTACCAGAACTACACTTGGATCAAGAAACCACTCAGTAAAGTTCCTAGATCAATTGGCGAAGTCACAAAGTTTTATGTGATTACAATAAGGCTAACCTGAAAAGTATTGGATCAATCACTGGAAAGTAGCTTTTAAAGTGGCAGTGCCATTCTACAAGGCTTCTCCATTCTCCATGGACGGTCGATGAAAGTTCTTCCACAGAATTCACAAGAGGCCACTGGAGAGAGCATCACTCTGTGCTTTAGGCTGCCTCTAGCCCTCCGTCAGGCTGGATGAGAGTCAGCCGTGTTGTGCAGCCAGGCACTGTTTACAGCTTCCATACTTCGCAGAGTTCCTGTGGCGTTGTCTCTGGATAGCATCACCATGGCAGACAAAGTCTCTCTGATCTTTCCGAGTCTGCCTCAGCCAGCAGACCGTAGGCCCCATCCCTCCACAAGCAACCAGCGCCGTCCTTGGTGTTGACTCCAAAGTCCTCGCCTTCCTCTGGAGAGTCCTCTTTCTGGATACCAGTTCGCTGCGAGTGTAAATTAGCTTTCTCACTCACTTTCTAGTTCCTAAAAGGAATCGTTGCCAAGCCTAATGGCAGACCAGTTACAACTAGTCAACTGGCCTGTGTCACAGGAACAGTGATTAGATGCTCTTGTGTAGCCCAGGAGAGCTAACCAGGAGTCAGCTGACTCTTTTGTAGAACAAAACTCAAAGACTTGGCCAGGGTGGGCCACACTCCCACCCACAGTTCAGACTTGGTCCGCATCCAAATCCTGAACCAGACAAGTTTGTGGGTGGATTGGGTTGTCCTCCCTACGTGGTCAAAAGTCCAATGTGATATGTCCCTTGGGACCTTACAAGTCTGAGCTCCACTCGCTGTTAGACCGCATACTGCCCCCACTGGGTTGGGGCCCCTGTCTCAGACGTGCAAGCAGACAGGAAGCAGAAGTATGCCTGTGTCAAAGGCGCCTCATTTCTGAAACAGCATTAGCTCTAGCCAGGGCTTTAAGTGGAATGAAAAACTGGGGGGGGGGATCCTCTCAAAGGGGTGTGGTTGATATAATTAAGTGTGTGGCTTGAAAACACCTAAGCTAAAAATCTGTGCTTAGCATAGTGTGCCGCCCCACAGATATTTTGCTGCTTCTGTCATTGCAACCAAATATATAATACAACAAGTAACATTATACCTACAACAAGCCAGGGCTATTGGCTATGTCAATGGTTATTAGTTGCATAAGATAAATAAGCAACAACTATGGCTTCCTTCTATATGATATTGAAAATGCTTCCGTTCTGAAATGATGAGACTGTGAAAGAACTATAACGAGTCTCTGAAGTTACATCAAAGGTAGGGAAGGGTGGTACTGCTGCAGAGTTAAGATTTGCTTTCACCCTGATAGTGCGTGCAAAAACAGAGAGCCCGATAGGGACCTGTCACAGCACTTGCTGAGCGCCGACAGGACCCGGCCTGCCTATAGCACTTACCAGGGGTAGGGAGAACAACTTTATTCTACTCCCCCACACCCGAGATCTACAACCGCCTCTTCTTTACAGCAAAGACCCTGCTAAGTGAGTGGCCAATTCAAAGCTTTCATAAACTTACTCTAGCAATATTAAACAATCATTTGCAATGCAATAGGTCTCGCATTACTGATAGTTTGAGGTATTGGTGTTGCAAATAATAATGCAACACCAATAGCTCATACTTTCAGTAATGCGAGCCCTAGTGCATTGCAAATGCTGTGTAGCGAGCCAGGAACCAGCATTGTATGTCTCAGTGCAGTACCGCAAGCTGCTTCTAGAGGTCCCAAGTGAGCTAGGCACCAGCATTGTATGTCTTGGTGCAGTACCGCAAGCTGCGCCTAGAGGTCCCTAGTGAGCAAGGCACCAGCACTGTATGTCTCGGTGCAGTACCGCAAACTGCTCCTAGAGGTCCCTAGTGAGCAAGGCACCAGCACTGCATGTCTAGGTGGAGTACTGCAAGCGCTCCTAGAGGTCCCTAGTGAGCAAGGACCAGCACTGCATGTCTAGGTGCAGTACGCAAGCTGCTCCTAGAGGTCCCTAGTGAGCAAGGCACCAGCGCTGCATGTCTCGGTGCAGTACCGCAAACTGCTCCTAGAGGTCCCTAGTGAGCAAGGCACCAGCACTGCATGTCTCGGTGCAGTACCGCAAGCTGCTCCTAGAGGTCCCTAGTGAGCAAGGCACCAGCACTGAGGACCTCTTTTGGTCACATATGGTACTGCACCCTGCAGAAGATATGGTAAATCCACCCTACCCATTATGCATTGCATGCAAGACAGTTCTACGAGTACATTCAAATAGCTATGTCCATATATACAATTAGTAGCTTTGAAATGTGACAAAAGAATTATTACATCAATTTTGGATTAGGTTGCACTCTGTGTGGAGCTGATGAAGGGAAATTTATAGAAGGTCTCATATAAATGTGAGATGTTCTAGTGAGCGAAGTAACCACTGCCAGCCTAGCATAGGACCAAGTGTGTGTCCTGCCTGAAGCCTTTTAAGAAAATAGTGCCTTGAGGCTGTAATTAAAACCTAGGGAGTAACAACACATGTAACAGGGGGTGTCCTCATGGGAGGTTAAAAGAAAAGACAAGGCGGTACTAAGGAAGGACTACTATACCTATTGACCAATAAAAAGCCACCATTTACAAAGGACAGGGACAGGAGCCAAATAAAAAGATGGGCGGAAATTGGGCGGAGCTTTATGCACATATCCTGAATACAGCATGTCTCGAAGAGACAGCGCAAGCGCTGCCAAGGCGAGACCTAAAAAAGAGGGCTATCCTTATTTAGTCTATTTACAATCATTCTTCCCTTGGAATAGAAGGTTGGCCTCGCCTAAACTCATGGGTAACCTCTGACCTTCGGCTTCAATGCAGTACAGACAGAAAACATATCTCCCAATCCTCTCTTGCTCCTCTTTTGAAGATTTCATTGGAGGGTGGGACTCTTCCCTCCTCTCTCGGCCTCCTGGGATGGTGGCTGTCACCCCTGCTCTTCCCCCTCAGGGCTGGTACCGTGTAAGGTCATGTGAGGGGAATCCGCCCTTCTGCGGCTCTCCCCTGTAAAGAACAGACAGGCTCTGGTGGAGCAGCTGAATGCAGCCCCTTTATATGAATTGACAAGCACTCATAAAACGAGGCTTATCATTTCTCTTCATGTTTTAAAGGAAATAGATGCACCGAGAAATCCAATTAGTGGTTTCTCAGTGCGCAGAGTCAAAATACCAGCAGTATCTGCCAGAGAAAAAGGACTGGAACCCTGTGATATTTATTCGTAATAATAATAACTTTATGTGCTGACCATTCATTCTCCTTACAGAAGCCTTTATTGTTGGGCCTAACTAGTTAACGATACTTGTTTTGATGACTTAAAGGGGAAGTCCCGCAAACCCGCTCCATCTCCCCTCGCTTTGATTTGCTTACTGGACTCTAGCTGAGTTCGAGGCTCACCCAAGACCCAGTGACAAGTCTATTTTACACTGTTTTTCTGTAGCAAATTAGTTTTTTTTTTCAACATCCCCCACAACGTGCACCCCCACTATCCCGGGGCTGTATGGAGTATAGAAAACTGGCAATGTGTTGTCCCAAACCGGAGGGCCTTGCTCTGGATAACGGTGTCCCGACCCTCAGCGCTATCTTTGTGTGTCCTTACGCTCAGTTTATTGTGCTATGACTCACTCCTAGCAGCACCTCTGCAATTCTGATTCTGGCCGGTCACTTTTTTTCTCTTGCTGACCCTCAGCAGAGAGCCGAGGGGCAGAAAAAAGGATCAGAGGGCCAAGGAGTTCAAAGAAAAGCAGTGGCGAAGGGTTGGAAGAAAGGAAGCAGGAGGCCAGGGAGTTAGAGAAAAAAGAAGCACAGAGGTGAGGAGTGAGAGGAAAGGAAGCAGCGAAGCGAGGGAGTAGAAGTAAGGAAGCAGAGAGGTGAGGTAGTATAAGAAAGGAAGAAGAGGCCAAGAAGTGAGAGGAAAGGAAGCAGAGAGGTGAGGAGAGAGGAAAGGAAGCAGAGAGGTGAGGAGGGGGAGGAAAGGAAGCAGGTGAGGGAGTTGAAGAAAGGAAGTAGGCGAGGGAGTAGAAGAAAGGAAGGAGAGAGTCGAGGAGTGAGAAGAAAAGAAGCAGAGAGGTGAGAGTAGAAGAAAGGAAGCGACGAGAGTGTAGAAGAAAGGAAGCAGGGGGCCAAGGAGTGAGAGGAAAAAGAAGCAGAGAGCCAAGGAGTGAGAGGAAAGGAAGCAGTCGAGGAGTGAGTGGAAAGGAAGCAGAGAGACGAGTAGTGATAGGAAAGGAAGCAGAGAGGCAAGGAGTGAGAGGAAAGGAAGTAGAGAGATGAGTGAGAGGAAAGGAAGCAGAGAGGCGAGGAGTGAGAGGATAGGAAGCAGCGAGACGATGAAGTAAAAGTAAGGAAGCAGGAGGCCAAGGAGTGAGAGGAAAAAGAGGCAGAGAGCCAAGGAGTGAGAGAAAAGGAAGCAGAGAGACAAGGAGTGAGAGGAAAGGATGTAGAGAGGTATAGTAATAGAAGAAAGGAAGCAGCAAGGGAGTAGAAGAAAGAAGCAGAGAGACGAGGGTGTTGAAGAAAAGAAGCAGAAAGGTGAGGAGTGAGAGGAAAGGAAGCACCGAGGTGATGAAGTAAAAAGAAAGGAAGCAGGAGGCCAAGGAGTGAGAGGAAAAAGATGCAGAGAGGTGAGGAGTGAGAGGAAAGGATGTAGAGAGGTATGGTAATAGAAGAAAGGAAGCGACGAGGGAGTAGAAGAAAGAAACAGAGAGGCGAGGGTGTTGAAGAAAAGAAGCAGAGAGGCAAGGAGTGAGGAAAGGAAGCAGAGAGGCGAGGGAGTAGAAGAAAGGAAGCAGAGAGGCGAGAGGAAAGAAAGCAGAGAGGTGAGAGGAAAGGAAGCAGAGAGGCGAGGGTGTAGAAGAAAAGAAGCAGAGTGGCGAGGAGTGGGAGGAAATGAAGCAGAGAGGCGAGGGAGTAGAAAGGAAGCAGAGAGGCAAGGGAGTAGAAGAAAGGAAGGAGAGAGTAGAGGAGTGAGAAGAAAGGAAGCAGAGATGTGAGGGAGTAGAAGAAAGGAAGCAGAGAGACAAGGGAGTAGAAGAAAGAAAGCAGACGAGGGAGTAGGAGAAAGTAAGCAGAGAGGCAAGGGAGTAGAAGAAAGGAAGCAGAGAGGCGAGAGAGTAGAAGAAAGGAAGTGGAGAGGGAGTAGAAAAAAGGAAACAGAGAAGCAAGGAGTGAGAGGAAAGGAAGCAGAGAGTTGAGGGAGTAGATGAAGAAAGGAAGCAGAGAAGCAAGGGAGTAGAAGAAAGGAAGCAGTAATGGCGAGGAAGTAGAAGAAAGGAAGCAGAGAGGCGAGGAGACAGAGGAAAGGAAGCAGAGAGTCGAGTGAGTGGAAGAAAGGAAGCAGAGAGGCGAGGGAGTAGAACAGAGGATCCGAGGGACCACCATCCCATAGGTAGCACAACATTTTCCACACAAGGAAAGAGTTGTTTTGGCTGCCAGACAGGTATTTAATCCCTCCATTTGGAAACTTCAAGAGAATGAAGCAAACCAATGGGAGAGGAACGGGGTGGCTTCTGGATGAATCCTTTGTCAAAGGTTGGAGAAGAGGATGCATAAATGAAGGGACACAAAAGACTCACAGTAGTATCACAGAAGTCTACTGCTGACTATTGGAAACCAGTGAAAGGAACTGATCCAAATACGGCCGCTGGCCAGAGGAGACCAGTGAAGAGAACTGGTCCAAATACTGCCCCTGTCCAGAGGAGACCAGTGAAGAGAACTGGTCCAAATACTGCCGCTGGCCATAGGGGCAAGTGAAAGAAACTGGTCAAAATTCTGCCTCTGACCAAAGGTGACCAATGAAAGGAACTGGTCCAAATACTGCCTCTGACCACAGGAAACCAGTGAAAGGACCTGGTCCAAATACTGCCTCTGACCACAGGAAACCAGTGAAAGGAACTGGTCCAAATACTGCAGCTGACCAAACGTGACCAGTGAAAGTAACTGGTCCAAATTCATCCTCTGACCATAGTAGACCAGTGAAAGGAACTGGTCCAAATACTGCCGCTGACCATTGGATACCAGTGAAGGGAACTAGTCAAAAAACGTTTGCGGATGCCTGATGACCCGAGAATAGAACAAGAAGTAAGACTCTAAGGTTGTTGACCCAGTGTGTGTAACTGACCCTTGTGTGGTGCTGAAAAAAAGTCTTCTCTTCATACGGGTTCTGTCCCTATCACCAAACTGACGATTGGCCAATAGAATGAAGTAAGCATCTTTACTTCTACTGGTGTGTGTAATTCGCTGCTTAACCAAGTCACCTAATTATTCCGATTCTATATGAGGCTTTTTTTGGAGCGCCTATTGTGCTGACGACGCATTTCCGGGTGCGCGCAGATGCTCACGTGCAGGTGTGCTCAGTGGCTGAGGAGTGCCCGTCAGCAGTTAGTACTACCGGAGGGGGTGCCGTCCTCTAGCGCTTCCCGTCCCTGGGCTGGTTATGGCTCGAGGAGCAGGAGTTATGACCCGTCGCTTTTAGTTTGCGCCTTCGTGCAGGGGAGGAAGGCCCCCGTCGCGCACCGCTGCACGAGCCGCGCTGCAGCACGCGAGCAGCAACCCACGAGGCTAACCGCCGGGTTGAGGGGCTGAAGCGAGGAAAGGAAGTGGGAGTAAAGAAGGAGATGTGACAGAGGCGAAGGGAATGAGTGGGAGATTAAACGTCTGAGAGAGGAGGTAGGGTAGAAAAAGAATAGAGATGGAAGGGAGTGGCAGCGTGAGAGAAGAAATAGAAGAGGTGTCTAGGAAGAGAAGAATGAAAAGGGCAGGAGGGAGAGAAGCAGAATATTGACGAAGGTGCTGGAGGAGTGGTGACGTCAGAATGGAAGCAGGGGTGAGTGATAGAAAACAAAGCGAATGAGTGGATGAGGAGAAAGCAGGTAGGAAAGAAAAAACTGAAACACAAAATAGGAGGGAGGCTAAAAAGAAAAGGCATGGTGGGAGGGAGAGAGAGATTAGGAACACGGATTTAGACAGCAAAAGAAAAGAGGAATAAAAAGGTTCAAGGGAAGGAAACAAAGATGGAGGGAATGAAGAGGAAGATGGAGAAATTGGAAAGAAAAGGGAGAGAAAAGGGATTGTATGGCAGGAAGGTGAGAGGAAAGGGAGCTAGGGAGCAGAAGAAAAGAGAACAAGCAACTCACTCAAGTGCTTATCCGAGGGGCCAAGTTCAGCTCAGTATACTGCTATGGGGCTTGTTTTCTGATCCCTTCTTAGAGGGCTTGTAACTTCGGGGTTACTGCTGTGTTGTTGTGTATCAGAATCGGTAGAGAATGCCCATTAATGAGGGGTGCTACTCACCCTCTCTGCACTGCCGAGGCATCTCAGTGGGGCTAGCTCACGGCCTCTGTGCACTGTGAAAAGGTGTAGTTGAGGCCCTAACTATGAAATCCACAAAGGGAGCTTGTCTGAAGCGCTTTACAGGGTATTGTCAGAGCCTCTCTGAGCTGTGTGGTTCCCAGGCCTTGTGCTTGTGACCGAGAGGTCCACCGGGGAAATTCCAAAGCTCCATATGTCATGATCCATTTCAGTCAAGCTAAGATTATGGCGAAGAACCACTACAGCCCTCGGGCGCCTTTATTGGCAGGTTTCGGGCTCAAGGGGCAAAGACACTTGGAGAAGTGAAATGTGGCTGAAACGCCTCAAAGTTTTAGTACCGAGTTGCCCATGGGTGTTTTAGGGACCCTCACAGCAGAGCAGGGAAAGGACTCACCCTAAGCCTCCTTCCAGCTGTCACCTGTAGCAGGTATGCGTTGCGGTAGAAGTTGAGGGTTCCCCTGGGAAGACGAAAGGCTATTTAATGCTACAGGGCAAGAGCAAGACTGCCCGCCAGAGTCCATACTGGCTTACCTCTACTTTCTGGACAAAGAGGAGGCTCTCTAGCACTCCGGGCATCTTTCCTGTGCGCCACTTGCTGCTCAGTCAGGCACAGTCTGCGATGCAGAAAAGGAAACAGTACCTTCATTCCTGCTTGTTCCTCTTGCTGTGGATACTTCTGGCTTCTTGCTCTTCAGTAGGCAGCAACCTGTTGGAGGAGAGTTTGCTTCTGGCTGGGAAGATGGTGGGTTCCTGAAGTTCCACATCCTAAATGGTGAGGAACACAGAGCAAAATGAGTTGTGCTTGCTTTCCCTGAAGCTTGCATTCTAAAAAAATGATCGGTCCAAAATCTGGCTAAATTGAAGGTATTTTGTGTTTTTAATTCTCAGTCTGACAGTTGTGCAAACTCCTGCAGTAAGAAGGATGTACAGGTTTGACGCAGGTCATAAAAGCCTCTTCTTGTGCTGGAGAGGAACCATAGCAACCTAAGAGAAGGGATGATGCTCCAGAGGAAGACAATTTTTGTCTGTGTTAAAAATATCTTCGACCAGGGATCACAGTCACAAACGCACACACAGACAGACACACACAGGCAGACACACAAACGCGCTGTTGGCCCTGGGGCAACCATCCTGGCTGAGTTGGTATACCTCTCTATGGATACAGAATGTGAGCTGTACCCGATTGCTCCACTTGGGATACCAAGAAACCAGAGGTCACTCATTACTCACTAGAGAGCCACTCTGTACTGACAAAAGGAGGCGCACATTGGGAGTTGTCGGGCTAGTCAGAGTCTAACTCTGTGTGGCAGCACCTAGACCTAAGGGGAAAGGCCTCACTGCACCTCCATCTACCCAAGTACAAGAAAACCTCCACTGCAAAATGCACGTTCTCCAGTGATACTCTAACAAACTGGAACTTCCTACCAACTAATGTGCACACGGTCCCCTCTTTCACTTTATTCAAGATGTGCCTATAGAACCATCGACTATGAATGAATGAGTGAATGGAACCCAACTTCCAACGTGCTTAAAAGATATCCAGGCCTTGATAGGACGAGGTGGATGAGCTTCTTTGTGGTGTTAAAGAGCAGGTTGTCATAGCTTTGCGAGAGGCTATAAGAGCGTGTACACCAGCCAGAGGAACCGTGCCATATCCTAGCAGCTGAGTTCGAGAACCTGGCAGATCTTGGGACCAATTTTCCAAGTTGGATTTCTCAGCAGCAAATTGTGCGCAGGAGGTTCTGCTGAAGCGATAGCGCAGAAACACCTACTGCCCCGAGTGCTCTAGTGAGTCCACGGGTCTTTAACACCCCCTGCAGACAAGGCTGTTCCACGGAAGAACTGGAACCTTTAAAAGTTGCCATCTCTGGCGTGTATACACATCGCCTACTACGACTGTATTTTTGGAATTATGTCTAATGTATATATTTTCCACTCAAACTTGCTGTAGTACATCTGGTTCTATATAAAAACAGCTAAATAGCATAAATATTATTTAATAACAGAGGATAAAGTAATAATAACAGAGAATAAAATCTTTGTGGTTTCTGTGACAGAATCGGATTGCAGATGAAACATGTTTAAACTTGTAAGGCAAAAAGCAAGGAGCTGTAGAACACGGCCTCTGTGTAATTTTGTCCTTACGGTGTATCTTTCCCAAATGTCTCCCCAAATGTGTTTGTTTCCCTGAATCTCTTCTTTTTTCCCGGGGCCCGTACAAGTTCTGTGAGTCCCCAGGGACAGTAGCCATTTTGATGGGCTAAGTGAAGGGCGAGTGGGAGTGAGGCGTGGTGACCCGCAGGATGGGCCCTTCGGGAGGACTCGGAGCCCGAGGTGGACATGGGGGGAGCCCGGGCCCCCCACGTGCCCGTGCCGCTACCTCTTGAAAGGACTCGAGCAGAATCGCTTACATTTGAGCTGCATGTTGCCAAATCTAGAGGGCGAAGCTCTCCCCGTGGGGAGGGCACTTCACGCCGACAAGGGGGGAGGACGAGGGAGCGATGGGCGTTCTTAAGATGGAGAGAGGAGGCAAAAGTGATGATTCGCCGGAATGAAACTTTCCTGACTTATATTCGCACCCAGCTGATCTCCCGAGCGTGACTCAAATGAAGTGCGGGCCTTTTAATAAATACAGCCTCGCCTGGTAATGCGCCGCCTTCCACGGAGACGAGCCGGAGGATGGATCTGGGGGCAGTCAGCGGAACCGATCCGCGCTCCCCGGAGTCCCCAGTGCACAGGGACCTCACAAAACACACTAATAGAAGTGTCAGCATCTGCCACCTGCCCGATAAATATCGCCGCGCCATGCATATGTATGGGCCCCGCCTCGCGCGCGCCAGCTCGTGTGGGCGAAGGTATTAAAAGAGGCAAAAGACATATATCTGAGGGGAAGGGGCAGCCGCGAAGACAACAAGCACATCAGGCCTCGCGCTTTCTACGGATGTGTTCGTTTTGCGTGGGGCTGCCACGGCGCGCCACTGAAGGAAACAGGAAGTTCGGAGTATATAGCGCCACAGAGTCTTTTCTGGACGCCTGGGTTAGGTGTTTGCGAGTGGTAGATGATTGAGGGCGTTGGTAGCGGACATGCCATGTGTTTGGCCGTGCCTGCTCCCTAGTTCACTCGAGTTCACTGTCTGTCTAGTCTTCACACGTTCTTCGTGTCTCCCCGTGTGCCTTCCTTCACCTAATTTCTCCATTATCCCTCTTTCTTCTTTTTAGGTCGAGCCTCGAGTAGCGCGCAAGCGTTGCTCTGGCGAAGCATTATGTAGGGGCTTTTGAAAGCTGACCAGACGCTCGTGCGTCATGGCCTTTTTTGTGCGGTTACCCGCAAGCAAAAGGCCATGGTGCACGAGCGTGTGGTCATGCCTGCTGCTCGCAAGCGCGCGCACCACTCGCGTGCTTGTTTTGTTGAACTTTTTTTTTTGTTTCCCTTTCGCATAATCGCGGCACCCGCGCTTTACTTTTAAAATTAAAAGTAAAGCGCGGGTGCCGCGATTGTAGCAAAAGTAAAGAAATAGATGCTTTTCTATTTCTTTACTTTTGCAGCAATCGCAGCATGCAATTGTGAATTACGCCACCCATGCTCTTTATTACCTCCTGCTCGTCTTCATGTTTAGTGTGTGTATGCGTGTGTGTGTATGCGTGTGTGTGTACGTGTGGGTGTGTATGCGTGTGTGTGTGTGTATGCGTGTGTGTGTGTGTATGCGTGTGTGTGTGTGTATGCGTGTGTGTGTGTATGCGTGTGTGTGTATGCGTGTGTGTGTATGCGTGTGTGTATGTGCGTGTGTATGTATGCGTATTAATTAGAAATATACTACCTCGGCTGATTAATGGCGGACTCCCACAGCCTGTGTTCTGCCCAAGGCATGGAGCAGTAACATTACTCTGAAAATAGAAAAGGGCAGGCGAAGGCAAGGTGCAGCTGTTAATACTCCAGGATCTGAGCACAGCCAACATGAAGCCACTGTATCTTCCTACTTTACTATTGTAAGGTATGAGTACACCACCCTCCAAGGTTTTCGTATTTTCCCAGGCCGTTAACTATTTACATCGTTGGGACCTCATTTCTCACCAGGAAGTTCCAAAGTATATGTACCCCTGTAGTGTAGCTCCTATTTCCCTAATAGGCTCTGCGCATTGGAATAATATATCCTATAGGTTTGACATAGGACTAAGGTCGGTATGTCCCTATCGAGTATATTAAACTTAATTACTTGTGCCAGCTAGCTCAGAGGCCACTAGAAACTCCTTGACAACAAGAAGGGAGTAGTTTCTGGCAGCCGAAAAACTTGACCACTTTGTTTCCCTTTAGAATCAGAACGTGTCCCAGAGTCGTGGAAACACTAGATAACTATTTCACTCAGCTCAGTCGTGCATGCTTAGTTTTCCTCAGAGTTACACAGAAATAATAGACAAGTGTTTTCAATAAAAGATTTATTGAACAGTCTTGTTTCTGTTGTAAGTATAATGTGCTGTTACGATCACAAGACAGTATGCAAGATAAATAATGTACAGGGTGAGCAGTAGAAATAAATAATACTGCGACAGCATTATCTTATAGTACAAATACTGTTACATAAATAACACAGACTAAAAATGCGAGTACTCATACGATGCGGTGCTAAGCTAGTTCTACCCCAATGTACCTAACCTAACCTAGGTGTAGGACAAGGTATGAAGTAGGTGAAGTATTCCTTACTATGGTATACTAAGAGTATGTTTAATCTAGTATGCCTAATATGCCTAGTATGCCAAGAGTCCCTCTAGGTTCTTATCAGCTCCATACCTGAAGAATGAGAGAGGTTAGAATCTCTTTGCCAGACTCGGACTCCAACACCCTGCAAGGGAAGTCAGATCGCTGGAAGCTGGGCTCTCTGCGTGCAGGGAATGGCAGCGTCTTCTCAGTGCGTCAGGCCGGGATACGGGCTCCTCTGAAGTCGAGGTCTCCTCTAGTTTACAAGGGCTAGGGAAGGTATATTTATACCTGAGAGTACCTTAGGAATGTTAGCATTGACGTGAGTTGGGTAGCGAAAGACGTCATGGATGAACCCCTAAGGAATAATGGTTCATGCATAATATATGAGGCCTTGAAGAAATCAATAGTCCTGGGCTAGGGAAACTCCCGCAGCCTAAGGGTCTGTTCTTCATGAACTCGTTGTGACGTTAGGGTGGACGGATGTCAGAGACCATGCCTGTATTTGGAGTGCATGGTTTAATGCCTAAATAAGGCCTGGGATTCTATGCCTATATAAGGGCAGGGTGAATTGTGCCTATATAAGGACATGATATTTGGAAAGCCTGTTATGTACACCCTAAGGAGAATACAACACCCACTCCTCTTTCGTCTATACGATAATACATAAATGCTAAACATTTAAAATGCTAAACATAAAAATGGAGTACCGCATATTTCTAAAATATTTCATAAAACCATTTAAAAAAGGCATTTAAAAAAACATATCAGAATGCAAAAAGGTACTGTACATTCGAAGCATTGCTTATCATTTCAGGCATAAAATTCGAAAATAAATGCAATTGGAATGAAGTAAGCAGTAATATTTACATGTGACAGAAAATGATCGATAAGTTGTTCATAAATCAAAGTCATTTCATGTCATGAAAATCAAATGAACTGTTTTTAGACACATAAGATGACTAAATGTCTTTAGAAGGACCGCCAAGTCTGTACTATAAGGCTAGTTCTACTTTAAGCAGATTGAAGTACCATTTTCGTTCGAAAAAATGGGAAAAAGTTAAATTTTGGTAGAGTTCCAAGTTTTTGAAAAATGAAGGCCAAATTGTTGCTGTATTTCTGGAACACTGTATGCTGAATCAGAGTCAGTTTACGGGTCTGGTGTAAACATTAGATAATCTATTTCTATAGACAAAACATCATCCACTGTAGTTGGTGTGAGTTGGAACACCTCGTGAAGCAGGTCAATTGCACAGTGATGGGAAGCATCGCTTCCAGCATAAGTTGCCTCAGCAATGTTCGCGTCTGTTGTTACCTGTGTGCCTGTAGATCTTTCTCGTACCTCAGCAGCAGCCGGAAGCGTCTGTGAGATCTCAATGAATGCTGTCATCAGGATAGGAAGCCGCTGGGGACAACACATAGCATGGGCCGTTATCTGGTCCAGCAGAGTATCGACGTCCATTGGCGCATCCAATGGAAATGTTAGACAGGTGTCCAACACGCATTCTACACCGCATAGCAGGCATCGTAGAACAGGTAAGATGCAATCTTGCCAGATTGGTCTGAATGACAGGAACCATGTGGTATTAAGGTCCCGTAGACGATTTATGCCCAAAAGCTGTACTATTTGCTCACAGCACTTTCGTTCAAGGAGAGCTTTCTCCATGTCGCTCGGAGTGATGTCGGCGAATTGGCTGGCCATAGCGCAATAGCAGGAAGAGAAATAGAATTCCGGCAACAAGTGCTAGAATTAATGGTATGCCACCAAACACCGAATGTGCAAAATTCGGGATGATTCCGAGTATTGCCTGGAACGGTGCTAACAGACCGGAGCAGATGCTCTTAAATACATGTACAATTCCTGTTGTATCAGACATGTTGAAAATTCGTCCTATCATTTCCACAAAATGTATAGGGCAGTTTGTACGTATTAAAGTCTGTATCTCAGCCGAAGTCCTTGCAATTTGCAGATCATAGGTTTCTTTGGCTGAGGTCAAAGGCACTGTTTGTTGTAAAAGCATGGCTTTCATTCTGCTTAAAGTATCAAATCTTATAAAAGAGACGTTCAGCGAAGGCCATAGAGGCGACTCCCTGACTGTGTCTATTGGGGGAAACAATACTTGCATACAGCAAGTGACCCTGGAGTTGACCGTTACTAGATATGGGATGCCTGGCAGCATGCCACAGCAACTCTGATCATTCAACATGAGGTAACTCCCATTAGAAAGTTGTCCGAACGTTGGATTAATCACAGCAGCTGGTGTACCCTGCTGATGGCAAGACAAATTTGCCACAGAACCATTACATGCCCCGTGCAAGGAAATGTCCTGACATACAAATGAACCGCTTAGTGCACGTTTACAGTTTTTACCGCTCAAAAACACTTTACGATCCCCACTCCAACATCTATATGTATACGGTAAAGCCCAAGATGTCTTAATGTATTCCTTACCCAACCTTTCATATTTGCCTGCTTGCATTTGTCTGAGGCAATACTGAAACTGAAAAGTAGTCACAGGTAGTGTAATTTTGCCATGAATAAGCCATTCTGTAGCTGGTTTTTCTGCCACCGTGAATGGTAACTTTTCCAGTTTTTCAATGCTCAGCACTGTATACTTTGCCCCTCTTTGTGCCATTTCTATCTGTTTATCAGTTAGATTGTATTCTGAAAACAGAGCCGTTGTGTTGATGAAACGCCAAGGCACATAGCCCACTCGCAATGATTGCAGCGTCCAGCTTAATAACATAATAGAACGTAATTGAGATTGGCCTTGTTGTAACATCGCCAAATCTTGTTCTAGTATGTCGATAGCAGAGGATACAATGCCTTCCAGTGAATAAATTCTGGAGGACAAAGTTGTTAACCCATTGTCGACCACAGAGAGTGATTTCTCTAAATTAATACGATCAAGTTCACGTATTCGTTCTGCGGCCTCTATCTGTGACACCTTCCATGCTTCATTGTATGCAGCATAGATGCCGGCATATATGAAACGTTTTTTACGCGGTTTTCTTGGTCCAAGCAAGAAATCCCTAAGATCTGCGTCTTTTGCAAGTAAGGATAAGTGTTGTTTCACATCCTGTAGTGTAGATGTATGCAGCCAATCGAGGCATAATTTTCCTACACTGTATGTTGCTACTACCTCCGGATGTTGTCTTTGGACGTATCTTGGGTCCGGCCTATGAATAGTAAAGCCCTGAGTTTTATTCAGGAATCTTTCCTGACAGTTATTCGTGTCTGTGGGCCAGATCAACCATTTTTTCCAATCAGGATTTGATCTGTTGAGTTGTAGTATATTGTCAACTGTCACCACTGCCTGTGTTTCATTATTTTTTGCAGGAGTTGGTACAGAAGGTGTGTTCATCTCTTTGATCTTGGCTAATCCAAGACAAGATGTTTGCTGGATAGTTTCATTCAAAAACATTATTTGTTCAGGGATTATGCAGGCTCTAAATAAAGCTTCTATCCCCTGTACTTGCCATTCTTTAGTACCCCACAACGTTTTTGTGTCTATTTTTTCTTTCCAAAAGTCGAAACCCTGTCTAGACAGTTGGGCATTAAATAATGCAGAATAAATCTGTTTTGTATTTGTCAACATAATTTTCAGTCCTGTCTTGTTTTCATTTTTATAGTAAAACATTTCTGGATCAGATGTATTGTAACCTGAAAAGTATGGAAATTTACTGGCAAATGTTTTTGAACTACCTTTAGGTGGTGTAGGACAATGTTCCCATTGGTTAAACATAAACACATTTCTTGGATATGCAGTTTTATGCAAATAATGATGACCATAGTGATTATAACAATACAGTTGTTCATAGTCTGATAAACCCTCTAAATATTCATTTTTAGAAAATGCAGCAGATTTTTCTAGGTCAAACATAATGTCAGTCACAGTCTCAAAGTCCCAATCATCAGAATAGGTACTGGACGTGATTAGATCACTTAATTAAATTTTAAACGAATGTGGAATGTTCAATTCTTCCGTTGGACCGAATATATCAAAATCTGTTTTGTCCCACACTATACCATCGTGTATAGGAACAGCTGTGATGTTCACTGATGACAAGTCTCTTGCTTCACGATGGGAAGATTTATGAGGTTTCAAAAGTACGTTTACGTCTTTTCCTTCAGTGTTCACATGGATGTATCTGCCACTTATAAGCACGCTTACTGTTGTTACCAAAGCTAGCCAGAGCAGGAAAACAAAAAGTCCAGATGTAATCCAGAGTTCAATCCATGGAGAAACCAAATAAGTCTTTTTCAGAAAGTGAAGAAAGTCTTGTATTTGCTGCTTGAAATTCAATGACACTGGCGTCGTTTCAGGTTCACTTGGATCTTCTGAGAACGTATCAAAGTTAATGAAATAGCCAGAAGCAGTTCTGTCAATTGTTTGAATTGCATCAGGATTTTTAGAAATCACTGGAACCAGTTCATCACTTGTTACGTTGGTGTAGACAGGTGTATTTGGACGAACTGTTACTTGTTCTTCAAGAGGGATGAGTTCCATAGCGTTGTTGCATAGTCCTTCATTTGTTTCAGCTGAATTCTCGATTGTTATCAGTCTTTCAGTATGAACCTCTTGGATAGTAGCGAGAGGAGTGCGTTTGCTACTAGGTCGGAGTCCACGAGGCCTACTATTTAGTATTGGCCACATACTGTGGTTTGATCAGGTCGATGGACACAAATCTTTTCTCCTTTCTTCCAGCAAGGGGCGGCAGTAGTACTGTTCTTGTTCCTTGAACTGCTAGGACAGGTACTGGTTGTCTGTAAGAAGGTCCAAATTCCTTCTTGTCCGCAATTTTTTCTCTGACTAGATCCCCAACGTTTGGAATCCAGACAGGCCTTGCTGGGACAGCCAGTTGATCCCCAGTGGTGGTTGACTGTAGGAATACGTTGCTTTGTTTCGTTCTTAATTTGTTTAAGTCCTGTAAAACAGCCAAACGATCTTTGATATCAAAGGGTTTATTTTCCACCACTGTGCCTACGTTTTCTAAGTCTGGCACCCACATTCTTGTCCCAAATAGGACCTCATATGGAGTGACCCCCCCTAGAGAACTTCTTGGCAGGTTATTAAGTGCACGTTGAACTCCACTAAGGTGTTTGACCCACCAGTCACCCGAACCTAATACTCTAGCTGTTATAGACTGCTTTATGTCCCGGTTTTTCCTTTCCACAACCGAATTTCCCTCAGGATGGAATGGAGAGGAGTACCGCAATGCAACGCCCAGACTGGCCATGGCCTCTTTGTAAGCCCGAGAGCTAAACGCAGGACCCCGGTCAGAATGTAGCGTGCCTATTGCGTATATGCCGATAAAGACTCGCAAATCTTTTATAACAGTTCGAGCGTCAGCTGAGCGCTGAGGCCATAACCATAGGAACATAGATTCAGTATTTGCGGGAATGCCTTTGTCCAGTAGGACGCAGGCGCGTAGATAGTCGAATGCTGTCTAACAGTGGTGTCTGTACAGACAGTACAGACAGTGGTGTCTGTACAGGGCTGCCGCATTCGCAGCATGGTGTCTGGTGGCTCTCTCGCTGTAATTTACAGTCTAAGCAGTTATTGATGAATATGTGAATTTCTGTATTCATTCCAGGCCACCAGTACATCTCTTTTAAAGTCAAGATAGTTTTAGAGATCCCTTGATGTGACAGACCCTCCCCCAAATGTGTTTCATAAATCAAGGCTGCTCTACGTTCCATGTTTGGTATTACCCTATCCCCCACTCCAGGGATTCGAGCAAAAGGAACGTTGTTCGCATCAATTACATAAGAGTACTTGAGTGGAAACTTTTTTGGTAACGCTGCACTGCTGCCTTTGCTTGATGCATTGACAGCCAACATTATCTCACCGTCTATTTTTGTTTTGGAACGAGTGATCGCAGCTACGGAAGCCGTTTGTACAGCCCCCTTTGCGGCTTCATCAGCCAATGAATTCCCTGCAACGTGAACGCCATCACGTTGATGACTCAGTGTGTGTATCACGTGAGCCTTTGGTAGTTCGTTTTTCAACTGAACTACTTGTTCCCAAAGCATTTTGTGCTTTATTGTGCCACCTTTCGCATCTTTGAAACCATTTTCAAGCCAGTTTTGTATATATTCATTATACGACTGAACACAGTAAAAGGAATCGCACACTATTAGTGTGGGGAATTCTCGATCTGTACCTTCAAGTGCCAGTTTGAATGCTTGTAGTTCAGCTCGCTGAGCTGTACAATCTCCTAGAGACTGCGTTTTTGTGACCATAGGTCTGAAGATGCCATTTCGCATGCGACCTTTAACGATAGCACACGCTGCACTGTAAGCTTGCTCACCCCCTATTGCGGGTTGTGCGGATCCGTCAGTGTAAATTATAAATTCGTACTGATCTAGAGGCAGAATTTCAGTAGGCAGGGGACATTCATGTTCATACTGCAGGAATGCTTGTGTTTTTAAATCTGGATCAAAAACATATTCAACATCTGTTGCAGCAAGAGAATTAACCCATTGTATCCATCTTGGATGCAATGCTTTAGCATTTGGAATGCTTGCTTTTGTAACCGCTTCTAAAGCAGGTACTGGGGTTACGACAATGATGCGTTTCCCTTGGGCTAAGGCTCTTTCTTTTGCTACAGCGGTTTGAACTGCTGTTAGAATTTTTTCAGTTGAACTGAAGCGCATTTCCGCTTGTGTGTACAAGTGTGATTTACACGCTATGGGTATTTTCTCACCCTCATTGAAAGTTAAGTAGGTGAATTCGCATTGACCCGAAATTATTCGGATCACCAAATTACGTTCACTTACGCGTGTTTCTAAGTGATTTGTTGCTAACATGTTAGCCTGGAGTGAACGCAAAATTTCTGTGTGTTCTTGTGTCCAGTTTCTGATTGAAAAATCAGGTTTGATTAATGCATAGAGAGGTTTAACCCTTTCTGCATAATTTAGAATGTATGTTCTTCCAAAATTTAGGAAACCCAGGATGGATTGTAAGTTTTTTAGCGTCTTTGGGGGTTGGAGCAGCGCACATTTTTCTAAAAAGTTAGCTGCCAAGCTCTTGCCTTCACTTGAAAGCTCATATCCTAAAAATAGGACATTGAGATGGGCAATTCTGGACTTTTTAAAGTTGTACTTATAGCCCTCAGAGGCAAAACCTAGTATGATGGTGCTCACCCTGTTCAAGTGTTTGTCCAGGTCATCGTCTGTCAGATAAATGTCATCGACATAGGACAATGCCTCATTGTCATGAATTTGTAGTAACTCCATTACCCTCGTTGAGAATAAGCCGGGGCTATTCTTGAACCCTTGTGGGAGTCGACAAAAGTGACGCTGGGTCCCCATTATGGAGAATGCTGTTAAGTACCTGCTCTCAGGTGCTATGTTTTGACAAAAGAAACCATTTGAGATATCTAATGTGGTTTTATATTTTTTACGCACAATGTTATTCATTAATGCTGTGCTGTGTGCATTTTGCACTGCAAATGTTTTAGAACAAGTGTTTAGATGTCTGTAATCCAAAACTAGACGATATGTTTTGTCTGGTTTGGAGGCAGGAAACAAAGGATTGTTCATTGAGGAGGTGCATGTTTCAATCACCCCTTGGTATTCAAGTTGATCTAAGATCTCCCTGACCTGTTTTTTAGCTTCTTGCTTTATAGGATACTGCCGTTGTGCAGTTGGTTCATGTTTCAGATGTATTTTATGGTGAGGTGAATCCTCATCCCATCCTACATGATTTTTATATAATGCTGGGGCCTGGGCCACTGCCCATTTCCTGGCATATGTATATTTTAGATGCATTGGAATATGGTTGGAGAAGGCAGGCATAATAATGTCCTCGCCATGTGGGCACTCCCTGACAAATTGTGGTGGCCAGTCTTTTTCTGCTAGAAGTATGTCATAGCCCTTTGATAGTTTTTCCCAAACGATTGCTTTCACCTGTCTAGGTTTGTCTCCCTCCATCCGGAGTGTTATTTCAAATAACCTTTGTGGAGTACTAACCCTGGTGTCTACAGTTTCTACTATAATGTACTCATTAAAGTCCACTATCTCCAGAAGTTCCTTCACGTTCTGGCAAACTATTGTGACTTCTGCTGCACTGGCCAGCATGGTCTGAGCCCATTCTCCGTTCTTGAGTTGTGATCTCAGTATTCTCGGCATGTCTGATCTTCAGACCTGCTACTTTCTTTTTGGAGAATTGAGGTTTAGCCTTAGTTTTTGGAGCGTGTTTGTCGTCTTTCGATGTCACGCGTTCTTCTCTGTGTTCTGTCCGTCCTCTTCTTTCCGAAGTCTGTGGTGAGATCTGAAAGGGACGAGAGGAACGTGTATCAGTATCATGATACCTATCGGGTTTTCTCAAATTATCCCTATTCCTGAGGTTATACCTCCTTTCAGAGGGCTCCTTTTGAGGAGACCTACCTCGGGATTGAGAACGTTTCTCGTTTGATTTTTGTTTAGTAGACTCCCACTTCTTTTTAGAAGATGTAGGAGTTTGTTTTATTGAGTCCTTCTCAGGACTTTCAGATAGTTTCGGCTTCAGTGGTCTTCCACCCAAACTATCTCTGCCTAATTCTGCATAAGATTGTTCTATAATTCTGGGTAGCTCAGTTTGATGTTCTGTAACATCGAATTCCCTCAATTTTCGGCGGATCGCAACTGCTGCTGCCTCCCCTTTAATATTAGATAATATTATTGTTGAGACCTGGTCGAAATTTTTCAGTAATTTCATACCTAAATTTAGAGCAGGCTCTGCCCCATATTCATTTTGAATTTGTTTTAGGACATCAGGTATTACCGCAATTGACGGAATACGATGTGTTTTAGTATAGATGGCAGCAAAGACTGAGCCCCAAGTGGTGCAGTCTTCCAGTTGTGGTGTGATCCCTATCGGTAAACTGATTGTTAGGATTCTGTGCTTCTCATGCGGGCTAGTATTTGGAAATACTGCTTTGATTTGAGTAATTTTTTGAGCTATCCAAAACGGAATTTGCTCACGTTTTGTGGGCATTTTACCCATGACTGAATTGAGAGTCTGTGGCGTAATTTTTAGTGTATTCCCCTGTTGGGGAGTTGGATTTGGATATGTCAATGGTGGTCGGACTGTAAAAGTCCGCATGACATATTGGACTAATTGTCTGTAAATTTTTATTAACTCTTTTATTTGAGTATGTAATTCCTCATCTGTCATTATATCTAGTTCAGGATGAGGTGTGTAGCCGGCTAAAATCGGCCATGTTGCTCCTGGTCTACCTAGTGGACCGAGCCTTGTAATGTTTTTGTGATGTTTTAGGGCGCCTTTAAACCAGAGCTGATGCTCTTGGTATGTTAATGGAATTTCAATATCCTCGAAAGGAATGTATTCCTCTGGTAGATCATCTTCTTTGTAGAAGTGAAATGTTTGTGATGTTGGATTGCATTCCGGAAGTAGTACCCATGAATAGAATACCTCTGTCTGAAATGATTCATGTGCCTCTATCATGAAAACTGCTCTACCTCCTCTTGGCGATAGGCCATGTTTTATAAGTTTTAGAGTTATGGCTCTTCTTAAGTTTTGAGGGATGTTTATAACACCCTCCTCGGTTTCATTTAATCCTGTAAGGTTAAAAAGTGCTGCTTGGGCTGGATCAGCCGCAGCTCCACCGTTTCCGGTGTCATTGTCACCGTCAGGCATTTTTGTTGTTTGAAAAATGTAGAACAAGTTTCAAGGAAACAAAGATAAGGTGCACAATATTTTGGAACACTGTATCCTTCAACGTTGAGTAAACCAAACAGCTAATATATAGGGTGCTTCCCTATGTAGCCTTGGTGGATACCTAACCCTGCCCACTCCAGACGTCTTTTGGAGTATATGGGTAGGGGTCTCTGAGAGAAAATAGCACGGCTGAGTTACTCAGTATCTAACGTTGAATTACTGCCTAACCAAACCGTTGGGCGCCATGTAGTGTAGCTCCTATTTCCCTAATAGGCTCTGCGCATTAGAATAATATATCCTATAGGTTTGACATAGTACTAAGGTCGGTATGTCCCTATCGAGTATATTAAACTTAATTACTTGTGCCATCTAGCTCAGAGGCCACTAGAAACTCCTTGACAACAAGAAGTGAGTAGTTTCTGGCAGCCGCAAAACATGACCACTTTGTTTCCCTTTAGAATCAGAACGTGTCCCAGAGTCATGGAAACACTAGATAACTATTTCACTCAGCTCAGTCGTGCATGCTTAGTTTTCCTCAGAGTTACACAGAAATAATAGACAAGTGTTTTCAATAAAAGATTTATTGAACAGTCTTGTTTCTGTTGTAAGTATAATGTGCTGTTACGATCACAAGACAGTATGCGAGATAAATAATGTACAGGGTGAGCAGTAGAAATAAATAATACTGCGATAGCATTATCTTATAGTACAAATGCTGTTACATAAATAACACAGACTAAAAATGCGAGTACTCATACGATGCGGTGCTAAGCTAGTTCTACCCCAATGTACCTAACCTAACCTAGGTGTAGGACAAGGTATGCAGTAGGTGAAGTATTCCTTACTATGGTATACTAAGAGTATGTTTAATCTAGTATGCCTAGTATGCCAAGAGTCCCTCTAGGTTCTTATCAGCTCCATACCTGAAGAATGAGAGAGGTTGGAATCTCTTTGCCAGACTCGGACTCCAACACCCCGCAAGGGAAGTCAGATCACTGGAAGCTGGAAGCTGGGCTCTCTGCGTGCAGGGAATGGCAGCGTCTTCTCAGTGCATCAGGCCGGGATACGGGCTCCTCTGAAGTCGAGGTCTCCTCTAGTTTACAAGGGCTAGGGAAGGTATATTTATACCTGAGAGTACCTTAGGAATGTTAGCATTGACGTGAGTTGGGTAGCGAAAGACGTCATGGATGAACCCCTAAGGAATAATGGTTCATGCATAATATATGAGGCCTTGAAGAAATCAATAGTCCTGGGCTAGGGAAACTCCCGCAGCCTAAGGGTCTGTTCTTCATGAACTCGTTGTGACGTTAGGGTGGACGGATGTCAGAGACCATGCCTGTATTTGGAGTGCATGGTTTAATGCCTAAATAAGGCCTGGGATTCTATGCCTATATAAGGACAGGGCGAATTGTGCCTATATAAGGACATGATATTTGGAAAGCCTGTTATGGACACCCTAAGGAGAATACAACACCCCCTCCTCGCCTTTCTGAAAATCACGAGTGTCTAAAATCAGCATTAGCTCCTCTATTTCAGCAGCAGCCTCATCTACCTATGCTTTACTAACCACCAAATGCAATGCCTAACATTAGAAGTTTTCCTCGTTGATATGAACTCCCTTCGCTGGTGAACAATTTTTGTTAAACCGAAATTCCTTCATGTACTAGACTTCTCCTTACTCGGACTCTACAGTTGAAGCACGGACAGTGTCACCAATACTCCAGAGTAAACAAGCATTGGCATAGCCAATAGGTCTCACCTTTGGGACCTTATAAGTATTTAGCCATGCAACACTTGATGTTGTTGCACCAAGGATATTGTGCTGGATAACTAATCACTTATAAGGTCCCAAAAGCGAGACCTATTGGCTATGCCAATGCTTGCTTTACACTTTCATTCGTCATTATTTTTTTTTGCTTTCTCCAGCCATGTCTTCCCTCTTCCATCTTATTTGGTCACCCCCCACCTTTCGCCTTTCTTCACACAAACGCCCTTTATACTCCCCGGCCTCTCCCCTACTCTTCCTCGTTCGTCATCTCTTTGTCGCCTGCACTTCTTTGCTCCCCTCGCGCTTTTCTTCCCTCGCGCTTTCCCTCCTCTTCACCCGTCCTTTCCATTCCCCCACTCTCTCCATCACTCTTTGTCATCGATTCTCCACCCGCTCCCTCCCTCCCTTTTATTATGTCCTTCATCAACCAGTCTTCTCTCACTCCACGATCTCTCCTCCTCCATTTTCCTCCTCCTCTCCAGCCATTTCCCACATCATGCTTTATCTCTGCACACTTTCTTCCTTCCATATACCCCTTCCTCCCTTCCTGACTCTACCCACCCCTTCTTCCCGTCTCCACCACCTCTTTTATTTTATTCTAATTCCCTCCTCTCACTTTCTTCCTTCCTCTGCCTCCTCTCTTTCGCTTCTTCATCCCTCCTGTCGGTCGGGTTGTCCATCCAGATCCTGTTGTTCTAGGGAGGGCCTTGCAATACCAAAGGCTGCTGTCATGTTCTCTCTACTGCTTCCGGGTTCTCAATATTGTACTCATGATTTCCTTGGCTCTCATTTGGCACTGGTGACCGAGCAGTCAAGGTTTACTCAAGGAGGTGGCGTGAAGACCGGTTTCAGATGGAATATAACTAGCAAGTTTACACAGCTAATGAAGTTCAATGTTCAAACCGGGGTATTATAAAAAATCACAGTAAGAAACTATAGCAAAACCTCGAAGTCCCTACCCCTGACTTTCTAGAAATATGAAGGTCGGTTTTTAATGCAGCATCACCCTATGCAGTGGCCTAAGTCACATGGCACTGCATAAAACGCGAAATAAATAAACATCAAAATACAATCTTCAGCTTACTCTTTGCCAGGCCTATTCTAATCAATGAACACGTTTCGTGGTCAGGATCTCTTCTGTACCTATCTTTGGGAAGACAATGCTTTTCTTCACAGATAGACACTCTGAAAAAAGTACACACTGAATCCAAAAGGACCTTCCGACTCTTGCATGTTCACATTATCTCAGTGGGGTTTGATGTTACAGTAGTAAACTAGCCACAAACCACAATTCAGCCAAAAATAAAAATAGTAATTGGCATTAAATAGGCCTTGGTGAACGTTTGTGTATGGAAGGGTAATCCTGATTGTTTTTCTTTTATGTTGCATAAATTCTGTTTTTTTTTACTGCTCACAGTTTTTGCATTGATATTTACTTGCATGAGGCTTGTTTTGAGAAGAAAATGTCCTACAGGAACTGTGAAACTGGCTAGCTGGATAAAAATAGGCTGTATTTCACAACTAGCCAGTTATACCTCTTGGGATAAGTAAAGGTGTAGGCACCTTTTGTTAGTGGGGAGAAGAGAGCACCCAGATCCTTATTATTAGAGTTAGGGCCACTGGGTGATTTGAGAAGGCAAATATCTCGGGATCATCCCATCGTCGTAGAAAAAGTCAAACACCATTCTGCTCCCTTCTGAAACCAATAAGTGGGTTACAGGGCCAAAAGAGACCCTACGTTCTTGTGAACTTCACACTTCGAGAACTGAATGACATGCTACAGGTCTCTGGATCTGGAGCCTTGCCCGGCAGAGTTCGGGAAAAGGAACGGAGTGACTTCAAGCGTCTACAGACTCCCTTTGCAGTACTTGGTCTCGCCAGCCATGTTTTCAGGGGAAGGCAGTAGGATTCAAAGCAAGTGTGCGCGAAAGGCATGTACCCACAACCTAACAGAATTCCACCACCCATACTGTCTTCTCATAGCCAAGCAGGGGTTGGTTATTCCCTTAAGGCTAGTATGGGGGTGCAATGGGTGCTCTTCAGCCCTTGGCAAGCTATGAGCTGCCTCTCAGTTTGCAGCACACAGAGCTGGTACCTGGGAGGTCTCCTGTATCAGCGCCAGCAGGCGGAAACGAAACATGGACGACCTTTGAATATGGAGACAATGCAGGGTAGAGCAGCATCAACAGATTGCTCCAGCCTTTTCTTACACCTTTCTTCTCCACCGTTTCTCGTCTTTTCTCACTCTCTTCTATTTCCTACCTCCTCCACCTGTTTTTTTGTTTTGTTTTTATTTTGCAATTGCATTGCATTTGTATTTAGTGATTCAGTAACGCTTTGAACAACCCCACGATCCTTCCCACATGTTTTCCTCCACTTATTTCTCCACTTGTTCTATTCTAATCCATCCTTTCATTGCATTTCTCCAGGTTTCTCCTTCTCTATGTCCTGCAGCTCTTTTCCCCTAGACTGTCTTTCTTTACACTTCTTACCTTCTTTCACTCGCTCCCTCTTTTTTTGCTCCTCCTCTACGCTCTCTTCCACCTCTCCCTCCCTTATGTCCTCCTCCCCTTATTTCTTCACCTCCTTTTACTCAGTTCTCACAGTTCTGCTCCGTGCACTTCTTCTTTTTTGCCTGCTTTTTCACTCCTCTTCTCTCCTCTGGCTCTCTCCGCATTTTTCTCCCTCCCCCTCCTTCCTTACGCTCTCTTTCTCTCTCTCTTCTGCCTCTCCATTCTTAATATCTTCCGTCTCCTGGTCGCCCACGCTCCATTGCATAAATTGCCCCTCTTTACCTGCCCTCCATCTTCACTGTCACTCCGGATTCGCTGCCATCCCTCCCTCGCGCCATACAAACTATTTATCGATTAATCAGGACATTTCGCTGACTGGCCGCTGGCTCAGCAGAAAGAGGGGAAAGATACAAGTGCTTTCTTCCTCATTTGAAATCACCCATCAGATTCATTTCTGATTTGGAAATCAGGAGTGGGGGCACGGGAGCAAAGCTGCGGACAGAAAAAGGAAGAGGAGGGGGGAAGTAGAAGGGCTCGGTGGTGGTGTTGGGGGCTACGTGCTGGAAGTAGCAAAGGGGCCTGCCTGCTGGCAGGGCTGCTGTGCATCGGCAGAGCTTTTCATAGGTACTGGTACAGGAAAACGCCTGAGATCAGGAAGGATGTGCATTAACAGAGCCTTCCATGGGTAATGGTACAGGAAAACCCATGGCAAACTGAGATATGGATTGATGTGCATTGACAGAGCCTTCCATGGGTAATGGTACAGGAAAACCCATGACAAACTAAGATATGGATTGATGTGCATTGATAGAGCTTATCATAGCTACTGGTCCAGGAAAACACATGGCGCACTGAGAACAGGATAGATATCCATTGGCAGAGCTTTTCAATGGTACTGGTACAGGAAAACTCATATCCTGACACGAGGATAAATGTGCATTGGCAGAGCTTTTCATAGGTACTGGTACAGGAGAAGGCATGGCACACTAAGAACAGAATGGATGTGCTTTGGGAGAGCTGTGTGCGGGCTCCAGCACTGGAACAGCTGAGGGAACCAGGCATCCAAATGTAGGTTAATTCGCAGGCCATTGGGTCGTTCGTAGTAAAGGAACATCTGGAAGTGCTGCAGGTCAGGGTTAGGGTGCATTAGGAGAGCTGTGTGTGGCTCCAGCATAGAGAGGCAGTGGGAATTGTCTGTTAGCAGTTGTTAGAGTTGTGTGCCTTAGTGGGAGGTGCTGTATCTCAGTTTAACGTTACATTGACAGACCTGAACGTGGTTCCAGTTTCAGAATTAACAGAAATATGGTGCATTAACAGGGCTGTTAGTAGGCTCCATCTTCAGCAGATGGTTCTTCTGGTCAGGTTTGAGGTGTATTGTCAGAGCTCTATGTGTATGTGTTTGTCTCCATCCTTCTTAAGAGCTGCTGGAAGTTAGGATTATGGTGTTTGGCAGACTTGTGTGTGGTACTTTGCACAAGAAAAGCAGACTGTGGCCCAGGTCTGTTTTGCTGTGCATTGGTGGAGTTGTGTGTGAGCTCATGAACTGGAATAACAGAGTGTTCTCCTGGGCAGGACTGAGATGCACCTGGAGAGCTGTGTGGGTTGTAGTACCAGTCCTGCAGGTCAGGATGTTCTGTTATGTGGATTTGTAAAGCACATTATGAGCTGCAAGGGTATCCTAACACTAAGCAGGTGTGTGTGCCTATCCCTGGCTACGGTAGGCCAGTTAATTGAAAAGCCATGTCTTCATCTTCTTGCGGAGTTCAAAAAGAGAGGAGGAGGCACTCTGATGTGGAGTGATAGGCTGTTCCATGCTTTAGGAGCAATGCAAGAGAATGCCTGTCCTCCTGATCTGGTTCTGAGTATGTGTGAGATGTGTGCGAGTAGGAAGTGTCTGGGGGCCATTTGAAGATCTTCCTCAGCATATTCTGGGTGTGGAAGCAGGATACAGTGATGGCGTTGACTTGCGCAGTCTTATCCAGTTTTCTGTCAATGATTATTCAGAGGTTTGTGGCATGGGTGCCGGGTGTGGGCCCAGTTTAGCAAGCCACCAGTTGGAGTTCCATGATGAGGTGTTCTTGTTGAAGATCACCACTTCTGTCTTGTCAGTGTTGAGCTTCAGACAGTTGGCTTTCATCCAGTCAGCGACTTCGGTCATGCAGGCAGTGAACTTGTTTCTTGTGTTGGGAGTCTTGTCCAAGAGGAAGAGTATGAGTTGCATGTTGTTGGCGTAGGAGAAGATTTTGTCATGTATACTAATGACATTGGCCAGAGAGATCATAAATGCTCTGAAGAGGGTGGGGCTGAGGGATGAACCTTCCTGCACTCCACAGATGAGTTTGCAGGCTTCCAAAGAGTAAGGTGTCAGACTGACAGCTTGTGTTCTATCCACTACTGTTAAGGAGCAGATCTAGCATACAGCGGGTCCTTGGATGCCAATCTCGTGCAGGCCCCTGATAAGGATAGGGTGTGAGACAGTGTCCAATGCTGCAGAGAGGCCCAGGGGAATCAGGCTTACTGTGTCTCTGCTGTCAAGGGTCATGCACATATCATCTGTGACAGTGATAAGTGCTGTTTCTGTACTGTGATTGGGCTGGAATCTGCACTGTGTAGCATCAATGAGCTGGTGGTTGCTGAGGTAGTCAGTGAAGCATTGGTTGATTAGCTTCTCTAAGGCCTTTGACATGAGTGGTAGGAGGGAGGTGGATCTGTAGTTGGAAAGCATGGATGAGCCAGGAGATGGTTTCTTGAGCAGGGGCATGGCAATGGCATGTTTCCGGGTGTCTGGAAATGTGGCTGAGTCAATGGCGGTGTTGAGGATGGGTGTTAGTGCTTCGCTGATTGGTAGGAGTCTTTTGGTGAAGGTGTGGTGGGGGCAAGGGTCAGATGGGCCCCCCAAGTGGATGGTCTTCATGGTAGCAGCGGTTTCGACAGTGGGTCACAATGTCAGGGTTCTTTCTTCGGCCATGATGGGAAGTTGAGTTGCGACTGTGACAGAGTCCGGTTGAGGGTCAAAATTGATGTACATGAAGGTGATTTTGTTACAGAAGAATTCTGAGAACTTGTTGCAAAGGTCTTGAGAGGTTGCTGGAGGCGGCAAGAGGCATGGTGAAATCTTTGACGAATGCAAAGATTATCTTGTTGCTGTTAGTGCTGGCATCGATGCGGTTTGCAAGAGCTGAGAGCTTGTTTTTCTTGATCTGCTGGTGGTAGCATCTTAGGGCTGATTTGAAGATATATATAACTGGTGTTTTGGCTTGTTCTCCATTTTGCGCTCCAGTTGCTTGCAGTGGCGTTTAGTCAGCTTTAGTTCCTCTGTGTATCACCTGGCCTGTGGTGGGGCTCCTGTCGTTGGGTTGCACTTGACAGGAACCAGGGTGTTGATGCATGCTGTGATCCAGCTTTTGAGGTTCTTGATGGCTTTTGGCAAGTTGTAGGTATGCTCAGGCTGGTGTGCGGAGAAGGCTAAAGCCAACTCCCCTTCTGTGATGCTTTTACAGTTGCAGAGGACGGTGCCAGTAGTGGTGGGTCTGTGGTGGTGCAGGCAGCCATGGCCCATGCAGGCAAGAGAGGTGGGGCTGGGTTGGGGGGGATTTCAACAGACGGCAACGAGGGAAAATTAATTATTTATTTAATTTTCCCTCGTGGTCATCTGTCGAATCCCCCAACCCAGCCCCACCGCTCTTACCTGCACGGGCCGCGGTGGGTGCAGGATGGTTAGGCTAAAACTGATGAGGGTATGGTCTGTCCAGGTCATAGGTGCTGGCTTGTCAACTGTGTTGTTGCTCATTGAAGAGAAAATCGGGTCCAATAGGAGTCCAGTGGTGTGGATGGGTTCGGTAACGTGCTGGGTGAGGCTAAGGTTTCGGAGATTTCCTAGAAGTGCTATAGGGTTGAATGATGCGGTGTTCTAGGTGAAAGTTAAGGTCTCTGAGGAGGATGAATGTTCTGGCATCGATGACGAGGGGTGCAACAAATTCCGTGATGACGCTGGTAAAATTAGTGTGGGGTCCTGGTGGTATATACATGAGGGGTCCGCCCAAGGGGAAATTGGCTGTGATGCATATCTTGAACGTCAGGTGTTCCATGTAGCTGGTGGGGGTGTCCGTGTAGGTAGTGTATTTGATAGTTTCTTTGAATATGCTCCATATAATATACTCCACTCCTGGCTTGTGCTGCCGGTCTTGCCTTGTGATCTTGTAGGCGTCAGGGATTGCTATAGCGATGTCCGGTGCAGAGGTTGAGTTTAGACATGTTTCAGTGAAGAAGAGCAGGTTTGTAGCATATTTGTGCAATAGGTCCCATATTTGTGTGGGGTGTTGAGGAGCATTCATGCAAGTGTGGCGTGTTGGTTGGGTGTTGTTTGGTCTGTGTGAACGAGTAGGGTGCAGGGTAATGTTGGTGCGGGAGTGGTGGGTGTAGTGTGTGGGAGAGTGCAAGAGAACTTGCAGGAGGAAGCCGGGGGTTGAGAAGTGTTGCAGGGTTGTGGTGGGTAGGGGGAGAACCAGGGTCCCAGGAGGCGGGAAGAGTGCAGGGTGCTGTGGGCGGGAAACCAGTGATTTCACTTGCAGTGCAGATGGATGATGGGAAATCCACTGATGTCACTTTCTGTGCAGCTAGGTGATGAATGTTCTTTGTCAGCTCTGTAGTGTGGACCCTAGCAATAGAATAGTAGAGAATGAGGCGCCATGCACACCAGGAGTGCAGTGTATTGGCAGAGTTGTGTGTGTCATAGGAGTTGATGCTGCATGTTAGGATTAATGTGCACTGGCAGAGCTGCATGTGTAGCCTAGTCCAGAAAAAGCAGGTGGCGTTATAGATCGGCATTAAGATGGACCGGCTAAGCTGTTTGTGGGCTATTGCAGTGAAGTACACAGTGTGCTTTTGGTCAAGGTGCATTAATAGAACTCTCTATGAGCACGAGCTCATAGCGGAATAGGTATAACTGGAATAGCAGAGGATGCTGGAGGTTAGGTTGAAGGTGCATCGGAAGAACTGTGTGCATTCTCAGCAATGGAACCACTCAGCGATCAGCATGTATGGTTTGTACCATATTCTTCTTTCTTGGGATGTAGTTTCAAACAGGGGTGTTTAACCATAGCCATCACATAAGGGGTTAAGACCATTCACTGAGATAAAATCACAGACCTTGGGAGTATAACTCCAGTTGTTTTCATCTGTAAAGTGATTCTAAAGTGCACTCTGTGATGTATTAAGTGGTGTTTACTCAGGATGCACTCTACTGTGGTAATAAAACATTTGCACTGTAGTAATACACGTGTGAACCTTTGTTTGTTAGTATACATGTTCCAAGTAACGTGGTATTTGACCACATTTATTTTCACCAGCATGGCATATCTATCTGGTTGTCTGTCTAGAATGTTGTCTGTTGTCTGTCTGTGAAGATTAGTCAATCTCTACTTACCGACATGAATATGCTGCCAATATTGTGAAGTTAATACTATTGTGGATGAATACTAAAAATTCAATGTTATTCAACTCATTGTCAATATTGCAAAAACCAAGGCACCTCGAAGGATTTGAATGCTGCAAAGCTGTAAGCTTCCAGAGGTCTCTCCCGCCTCCTGGCACATTCGACAGATGTGGTGGCAGGGCACAACTGGTGACCCCCTCTGGAGACACCAGGGTCTCCATTCATCAAGTCAGTGGCAGCTCCTTCACTAAGGCGGAGGAGCGTTGCCCCACTGCTCTGCGATCAGTGTAAAAAGAAAAACTAAAACGATAATAACTAATGTTATTATCGTTTTAGTTTTCCTTCCTGCTCGGGTGCGGGGCGGGGCGGGTGGGCCGGGCTGGCCAGTGCAGGGGGAGGAGTGTAAAGCACACTCTAAAGTGGGCATGACGGTTTTGCCGGCCCAAGAGGGCTGTTCAAACCGTCACTCGCACTTACATCGCCCTCACCAGACTGCATTACACAGCCTGGTGAGGAACATGTAAAGCCTCCAAGCCCCTGTCTGGGTGCCAATCCACGGTGCTCAAACCAATCACAACGCTGCTTAATGCAGCGTTGTGATTGGACAGGTGATTCTGGGAGGCTGGGAGCTTCCTGTTGCGGCGCGGGTGAGACAGAGCAGAGGCGGCGGCACCCAGGTAAGAAGTTTAATTTAATTTTTTGTATTCTCCCTCCGCTCTGTCCCCCCCTCGACCGCCCCACCACTGGTGCTGAGCAGCGGCTGCTACCCCGGTGCTGAGCAGCGGCCGCTACTGCAGCAAGTACCACCCGGAAAATCCCAACAATCACAACAGCTCACACAGTCCTTAAAAGAATGTGTTGGTCCTCCAAGTGTTACATTTTGAAATAAAGTTGTTGTCCCTGCGCTACGTTAAATTATTTTTATTCATCCCTTGGTACATTTAAAGGGTTTTTGTAAAGTTAACTTCTGAAGTATCTTCGTAATAACTCACTCCAATAGTGAAAAACTCTCTGATTACGCGGACTTCAGTTTCGCAAGACAGTTGACGCAAAGCTCCAAGGCTTTGTGAAGCCTACTGATACATAAACATTGCAGCGTTTATTAAACAGATAGTAGCCGCCATCTTAGTTAAGTAATGCCAAGCTGCAGTTAAACTGTGGTCATTATTTCTGAGACGTATGGTCTGGAGACCTTGCGTTTTCTCTACAGACATAATTTAACTGCTCGATTAATCTAATAAAGATGTATTATTTTTAAAGCAACACCTCTGACTGTACATTTATCTTTATTGATTGTGATACATTTGTGTTATGCCCGTGAGCTGAGCTTTGGCTTCTCGAGCGCAGCGCATAGTGTAGAGTCGAGGGCGCTACAAAGTCCAGTCTAACCATTGCAGTCCTACATCTTAAAACTACAAAGTTCTCTCTCTACAACCAACATTTTCTGCAGGAAAAAAAAAAGTAACACAGACTTGCCTCAAAGCATAGACAATAGATACATATGTGACACAAAAATATACAACTAAAGCATAACACACACACTCATCTGCATCACTGACTAGCTGTGAGTAGAGGCAACACTCACACACATCTGCATCACTGACTGGCTGTGACAAGAGGCAACACTCTCCAGCATGCTTTGTCACATACACACACACACAGCAGCAGTTTCTTCATGAGGGCAAGATGGCATAGCCCCCTGCCCACTGCAGCTAAACGTGAAAACGTGCTGAACGTGAAAAATAAAATGGCAATGAAATAATTTCATTGCCATTTTATTTTCCACGTTTAGCGCGCAGCAGCCTCCTGCCGGGATGTGTGGGAGCGTTTCTTCCTCTGCAGCCGATTGGCAGCATAGAGGACTGAAAGGAGAAAGATGGATCCTCCAAAGTACGCATGTCAGTCTGGCCGGCTCTCTTGAGCCAGCCAAGGTGACATGCACACTATGCAGCTCTCCACTCAGCTGTCTTAGATAGCTGGGTGGAGACCAAGCACAGGCCTAAATGGCCTGAACGAGTGTCCAGCCAGGGCGCTCCATCCAATACTAGCGCTGCTGTCATGCTGGTGAGAGTAGCGCCAGGATTGGTTAGTGGAATTTCCTGGAGGCTGGAGCTTTCGTAGCCGACAGAGGAGGGACCGAGGAGGACGTCGGATGTGCAGCAGGCAAGATATGTGAAATTATTTTGTATTATTGTCTTACCTGCATACATACACGCACTCACCCACCTACCACTTAGTTGCCCACCCGACCGGTGCATATACATGCCAGCTGCCCCAGCACACACACCTGCATCACTGACTGGCTGGGACTAGAGGCAGCAATCTCCAGCATGCCTCATCTCCACTAGCTTCTGCTCGGCGTGGCTTGGGCACAAGCCTGTCCCCAGTTTCATGCCTGGAAGCGAAGAGACCTGCCTTGAGCCACAATTCTGCTGTGGTCCAGAAGTGCTCTGGCCACGTTGTCGGTAGATCCTGAGTTCGAATGCAAGGCCCATGAGGTCACTGGCCTATCTGGGTTTTTGAACTACAATTGTTTTGTGGGGATGTGAAAAAGTTCCAACTTTTTTCAGCCGTAAGAGGGGCTCTTCTTGCATTTAGGGCCATTCTGTTCTTATGCTTAGCACTACAAGGTCCAGATATGTCCTTTCCCTGGGATGGAGATAGCACAAGGCCCCTTTGTATGAAGAAACTGGAATGTACTGCCCGAGATTGGTGGTTCAAAATATAGTCATTTATTAGGTCTCGCCTAGCGTTGCAGCGCATGCGCTGCTCGCTTTGCGAGTCATGCTGTATTAGGGTATTTTTTAGAAGTGGTGTAGAAGCCCCGCCCATATTTGTCATTGGCTGGCGCCATCGTCCATGGTAAACGCTGGCTTCCAATTGATAATGAGGCTTCTTAGTCCCTCCTTGTTACCACCCTGTCTCCTTTTGGGACCGCCCATCAGGTCTGGATCTTTTACTTGCGGCGTTATACTGTCTCCTTCAATTAGTCGGTAAGCACTATATTTTTTTCACAATGGCGACAGCTTGTTGTTTTGTGCAGACAGAGGCGCTCCTGCCGCGTGTCCAGTTGCTTGTGTTCCTGCCTGTTGTGGGTCGCACGGCGGTTCCTGGGAGCGTCGGGAGCAGTGCACAGCTCGCGCGCCGGTGTCTGCAGCCAGTAGGAGTAACCCGCCTGAGAGCACGTGCGAGTGGTGCGACCCACTGAGGCAAGGGGTCAGTTCTAAGGTTGGCGCTGCCCGGGCAGTATGTGTGCGCGCGTTCAGAAGGGAATCGGAATGCTGCACTATAATGCATAAGAGCATGCTTGCAGGACGATTGTTTAGGAGCATGAATCATGCATGTAATTAATCTAAGGTGTAAGAAGTATTCATACTAACCTAGAAGATGTAGTATTTAGTGGTGTGTGTAAACCGTACTAGTGTGTGTGTGAGTTCAATGCATGCTGTATAAGTGTTTGCCATGACGTAGGCTACACTAGTGTGTAAATGTGCAGGGGCATGTCTGGTCTCTAGTTTCTATTTGCCTGTGTGCATTCGTGCTGCACTGGCCTTCTGGGCGTATCTTGTGTGTAGGACTTGCGTGCCCCTTGTACTTTGTTACGTGCTCATCGCGCGCTTGATTTTACGCTGAGGTTGGTGTGCTATTGTTCATGGCCACTAGTGTGGTTGGTCTTTCGTTTCGAGTTTTGTTGTCTGTTGCATGTGAATTGCGTGTCAGTAGAGGCCACGTGTGGTACTGTGCTAGTGTTTTTGGAACTGCATCGTGTGCCACCCTTTTTGTGTTGCAGATTGAAGGGAGCTCTGAACAAGTTATAAAGTATCTGTTTTACCAGTAAATCTAAGTCGCTAAGGTTTTAATAAATTGATGTTCTTTCCAGAAATGAACCAGTTAGCGTGGCACCTTTTTAGTAGCCCTTGTGCTAAGATCTGTCTACTGGGGATGTTGTTAGTTCCTTTAATATTGTGCTGATTTTTGGTCTTCATTCTTACTAGTTGTATCGTTACTGCAATTTGCCAAATGTGCAACCGTGACAGGATTTCATATAGGGCGTGTGGAAGGAAAATCAAACTTTTAAATATTTTTCTTTGGTGGATGTGTTTTTCTTTAGTTTGTAACTTTTTTGGTGCACTGTTGTAGTTTTCTGGTCGTTTCTCCTTTGCCTTGTGTTTTCGTTCTCGTTTTCCTTTGATTGTGTGTCTCAAGTGGGTTCAGTAACTGTTGCAAATAGTCAGGGCCACTGGAATTATGCAGTAGGAGAGGGCCAATTTATGCGACAGGGTTGAGTAGATTATGCAGCAAGAAAAGGCAAATTATGTGCTTTTTAAAAAATTTTTTTTATTTTTAATGCAGATTTATATAGCGCGAAATCGACCCGAAGGTATTGGAGCACTTTACATGAGCACCGGTTACGTTACACAAGGACACATTCAGGCACGGGGAGATTAAGTGATTTGCCTAGAATCACAGGATGTGGACGCGACCCCGAGGCTCGAACCTTGGTTTCCAGCACCAAAGTCGGCAATCTAGCCGACGGACCACATCCTCTCCCCGTGTGTGATAACGTGGCACATTTTTTGCTAGTATTACTTCATTATTTTGTACTTTTTACACTTGTTTACACTGCCTGTGCGTGTTGGGTGCACCTTATGAGTACCAGTTTAATACCCAAATGTAGCAATAAGCAACAGAAAGGTGACCAGTCAACTTTCCAAAAGGCTTTTTCCACTGCGCGGCAACACATGCTGCTGCGTTTTTAGTAACTTTCGAGCTAGAAACTTTTTTTGTGTGAAAATCTGCAGATTATGTAGCAGATGATGGATTATGTGGCAAATGCAGCAAAATGTATAAATATGCGAAAATCGCCCCAACTGCACAATCGCACAATTCCAGTGGCCCTGCCAATAGTTTAGGAATGTCGCTCGTGTCATGAGCACATACTACATTGGGATTTGAGGTCTGATTATGGCCTGTCTGGCCAGAAAAGCTTGCAAATATGTTAGTGCAATAGACTGTGTTCTTTAATCTGCACTTATCAGATCTCTTGGGCAAGGCATAGTCTGGACGGTTAGCAGCGAAGGGGGAGTGGCACTCTTTTCTTCGAGAGGGATGCAGTTTATACCGACAAAGCTATATAAACAGCAGCTGGCATATCGGGAATCTAGTAGGAGCCTGTCACTAGTAATAAGGATGATGACTCACAGCAGCATCCGGATGAACCTGAGTAGGAGTTGTTAAATGGGTGATGCCGGGGGGCTTGTGTGTAGTCCCAAGTGCCATTGTGGAAGGGTTGAGTGCTGCTTTTGTACCAGTCGTTGTAGGTGCCAGTGGTTACCGGGCCTCGTTTTTCATAATCAGACCTTGAGAGTAAGAGAAAGACAGAATAGGGAGAAAGACAGACGAGGAGAAAGATAGGAAATCAGTGACAAAGGGAGGAAGCACGGATGTTAAACAACCTGTGAAATGGAGACAGGAAGTGTAGAGCAATGGAAGAAGGAGGCATGAGGTGGAATCGAAACTAGACAGCCTTGGCATTCAGCAACTCTAGCATGGTGGAGCACTGGTGGTGGTGGGCTCCTCAGAAAAGCTTTGAGCACCAGCTTTTTCCGCAAATTACGCACCTGCTCAAATTTATAGGTCTGGTATAGTAGGAGTCAGATGTGGGTGGCTCCTTGGAGCTTAGGCATCACTAGCTGAAGGTGCTAGCCCCCCGAGGGTGTCCAGGGGTGTTGAGAGGCAGTCCTTCTTTGGTATGATGATGGTTGAGCCAGATGCTCCAGACGAACTTTATTCTTTAACTCAAATATTTTTTCTATTCATTTTCCTCCCTTGTTTATCTCTCATCTCCGCTTGTAAATATGCTGTTTTCCCAATTCAGATCTATTCTTTATTTTTATGTTCACATCTTATTTAGTATCAACTAGGCGTTTCATGGGTCACCTTACTTATTTCGTTTTTATTGGCTGTCCTGTATCTTTGCGGTATCACTATTTCTGCACCATTTTTAAATGCAGCGTTTTTATTCTTATGTATCATGTTTAGTAGCTTGGTCTATGGCAACCAATCTACAGTAAAGAACTTCTTAATTGTCTTTTTGGTCCCTCTTGTTCCATGTCCTTTCACTTTTAGCCCTTGAAATGTGGAATTCGTTACCAACTGTCATATTACTATGTTTATCCATTGTGTTTTCAAGAGACATCTTAAAATCATATTCTTAATTCAGCATTTTACAGGCTAATTCTGTGTAATTGCACGTCTGTGTGTTGTTTCCTTATGCTACTGTGCTCATAATCATAATTTTTTTGGGGCACTTTCATAATTTTGTACTGTTTGATCTTTGTACTCAGTGCTTTCTATAAAACAGTATAGCTTTAATAACTAAATAACTAGATACATAGTTAACCATTGTATGTCACCATAAACACGAAATATTAGAAGTCCACAGCTGATAAGGAAATGGCTGTTGTAGGTGTATGCAGGTCTGTGTACAGATTGCCTATAGAAATGCAAAAAGGCAGATACTGCTGGAGAATTGTCTGACTGCATGAACACTTGACTGAATTTAAGCATTATACACTGCCTCCTGAGTGAATATATGCACCATAAGTTTAGTAGTGGTGCTGTAATGTGACTGGAGCAAATTAGCAAGAGCTGCAGACAAAGCTCGTCTGGACATTGAAACATTATTTGAGTGAACTTTCCAGCAAAGATGAATTAAGTGGCAAGGTGGATCCATCTTGCAATAAGACTTTTACATTTTTTGGTGAGGCAGTAGTCCCTTCAGAACAGATTGCAGTTGTAGTAAGGTGGCTGCATTTGGTGGTGTGTATAGTGCTCCTTGTGAGGACCTCAAGGTGGGTCATATTACATCTTGTGGTTAGGTGCTCAAAACGTATAAGGAAGACTTTCCAGCTTGTAGTGAGGCAGATGAATCGTGGTGAGATAGCTGCAGCATATGAGGAGGCAGTTGTATCTTGTGCTGCAAAAGTTGCACCTCGTTGCAGGACAGTTGCATAATCTGGTGGGATATTGTGATAAAGGGGCTGGTGTGGAGAGATGTTTCAGAATTTGATAAGATGGTTGTATCTTCACTTATATCCTATATGATGCCTGCAGGGTGTGATATGGCTACTGTAGTTGTAGTAGAAGCAGCTTGTGATGGAACAGTTGCATTTGTGACAAGGCAGTTGTATATGCGACTGCACAGTTGCATCTTTTGACTGGGCATTTGAATCTTGTGGTGGGACTGTTGCATCTTCTAATAAAGACGTTGGATTGGCCATACCCATTTCAATGCATTAAACGCTTTGACTAGGACATGCTAGAGAGCAGACTTGTATCAGTTAGACATACAGCCAGTAGCATGATGTGGATGAGTAAACATGTACTATCGATTTGTATCATCTTGCGAAAAATAATATAGTACCAAAACCTTCATTGGTTGACAACACAAAGCATTAATGGGAGTCGTAGGCAAATGTTTGGCATGGTATGGAACCAGAAGGCCTTTTTCAGAATATCATCTGCTATGAAATACTGCCCCATTGGAATGATTAATTCATAATCAATGCCAGCTAGGCAATATTTGTGCAAATTATGTTTAGGACACACAATATTCATTACAGATGAATATTTCTGTACGTGACCTTCTGACATACACCTCTATGGCATCTTACTTATAGTCCTTGCTTACGAAAAGCAAGGCTGGCAGTAAAAGAGGCACAGTTACTGCCAGCCTTGGTCCTCTTAAGCAAAGACTATAAGTACAAAGTGCATGTTTATGCACCGCTTACAGGTTTTCAAAACCTATAAATTAAAGGAAGCATTGTCATTTACAATGCCAATAGCTCAAACTCTCGCAAATGTGAGACCAATTGCATTGAAAATGCTTGTTAGGTGTGTACACGGGCATTCACGTGATACAAAGTGGCTGTAACAGCGATGTCTATCAACTTTTAGGCTAAAGTGTTGCAGCTCATAGGTTGACCCTTGTGCAGTACCAACCCTACTGTGAAATGCCAGATGATTGCCGTTGTATGTAAAGGTGGCACGTCAGAGGCGGAATAGTGCTAAGAAACCTAGGTTTTGATGCAGTCAGATCAAGTGAAATAGCCTGACCCTGCTTGCATCAAAACATTATGCTAAGTAAAACCAGAGGCTAGCAAGGTGCCAAGCAACATATTGCGTGATATACCTACACATAAATGAAAGCACACACCTTATTTGGCTCGACCTTGTGGGGTTGTTTTCACATAGGAATTTGCACTGGAGGGTGTACCGTGGCTACAATTCCTATGCTAGAGATCACTGATCGCACTTGCACCATAGTGCAAGTCTTAACTTCTTGCACAAGATCCTTTTTTTAGTGTGTGGCATCATTGGTGGGTGACTATTTGTAAAACTTGCGATGCACAGTTTTCTATCAATCTGGGAATAAATCTGGTTGATGGCTAGTTGAGTTACAAATCCTCGTTGATGCTAGCCCAGTAGCCCAGCTGAACACGAAAGTATTGAATATGATGTGTAGATCATGAGATGCCTGTCGTAGTACTCCTAGTGCCCTGGGGGACATTATAAAAATTCAGATTTGGGGGAAATAAGATATCTGTTTTTTAAAATTTATTATTTTTTATTATTAAATGATTAGACAAAGAAAACCGCAGTGACAACAAACATTCCAGATCATTATATAAAGACAGCTGCATCCACTGGCATAGTCCGATCAGGATAGCGAAATATCGACATTTAAAGTTTGTATCAACAATACACAGATCAATGGTAAGATCCATACCATCAGCAATACGAGACATCATAATTAGTATCCACCAGCGGCTCACAGAGTTACCCCCTATAAGCATTCCACTTTCCCCATATTTTAGTCCATTTGTTTGGTCAGCCCCTCCACACATAGACCACCCTCTCAGCCAGAATGCACCAATCTATGTCTCTCTTCCAGTGCCCCAAACTAAGGCTTAATTCGGATCTCCACATGCGATCTTTCGCTTGACCACCATCAGTGCCAGTGTGAGCCAGAGCTGGTCTATACAATTGAGGTCTGTTTCAGTTTAAACATTTAGGAGGCACTATTTGGCTGACAGTCACAAATCATTCCCACTACATTATTGAGGCAAGCAAGCATCCTCCCCGAGTAAGGTTGGAGCGCTGAGCAACTCCACAGCATATGGAAAAATGTGCCCTCCTGACCACACCTGGGACACAAAACGTTAACTATTTTGCCCATTTTAACCAGGGAAGTACATGCGTAATAGCTGCGATGAAGAATGTTTTGTTGTACCAAGTGAAATTTGGAGTGTATGGCCTCCTCCCTACGGGATGCCAGGGCTTCAGGTCACTCTCCATCCTCCAAGTCCCCTATGTCTCGCTTACAGCTCGTCAGCAGCTTAGCCAGAGGATCAGGAGAGTTATTTATCAATTTACAATAGTTAAGCGAGATCGCCTGTCTCGGCATGTATTCATCTAGTAAGCGATCCTCAAGTGGGGAGGACTCAGGGAGATCATCACCCCTAGGGATTGCCTTCCGCATGGCATGTCATATTTGTAAATATCGGATGGTCTCAGAGGATGCCAGCTTGTAACTTTTTTGTAACTTCAAGAAATGAAGCACAACCCCTTGCTTTCACAGATCACCCACACTTGACAGACAAACTAAGTCCCATTTATCGAAACCTCTTTGTATCGCTAGGGTGGCCAACTTTACCGTGTCCCACAAGGGGGTAGCCTGTGTGATTTTGTCCCTCCACCCCATATCGTGAAGTGTGGTATGCCAGAGAGCTAGTGTTGTCTCAGTAGGGCTGAGAGAGGGTGCGGACCCTGAACCCCCATAAATGGCTCTAAGATAACCCCTTGGTCGTATGTTGTCCCTGTCCATCCTTTTCGCCGGCTCCAGGAGATGGACCCAGTGGTTGATTGCTGTCAGTTGTGCCGCCCAGTAATACTTTTTTTATGTCTGGATGGGCTATACCTCCATCAAACCAACTCCGTGTCGTTTCTGCAGGGCTATTCAAGGGGGACCCCCATCCCAAAGAAGGGTACTTACTTCACTGTCAATGGCCTGGAAGGAGGACAATGGGACAGGATATGGCATATTGTGGAGCACACACAAGATTCAGGACAGGGCCATCATTTTGAAAAGGGCAGCCCTTCCCAAAAGAGACAGAGGCAAAGCCCTCCACTAGTGGACATCCACCTTCAGTCTAGCCAACGGCAGCCCCAGATTTTGCGAGTAAAAGACCCGCTGATCACGAGTAATGAAAACCCCAAGTAAGGAAAAAGGCCTGTAACTACCTAGGCTTCGCAATTGAGCGGCAATATACATATATCAGAAATGTATTCCAATTAATAGTGTAACCTGTGTACCTTCGGTATAACATGAACACATGCATAATTCTGTCAAGGGAGTTGGTGGGATCAGCAACATGCAGCAGAATATCATCTGCTTAGAGAAAGATTCTGTCTTCCGACTCCACAGTCCATCTCAGCCCTCTAATCAGGGAGTCCGTTCTCACCCACACTGCCAAAGGCTCTAATACCAGGGCAAAGATCAAGGGGAAAGAGGACAGCCGTGCCTCATGCCCCCGTCGCAATGGAAACAAGGAAGACGTGCCCCTATTCACTGTTACCTGGGCGAGTAAGTAGGAGGATAAGAGCCGGATCCAAGAGAGGAAATGAGGGTCAAACCCGAGCCTCTCTAAGACTGCATAAATAAAGGGCCATTCCACTGTGTCAAAAGCCATCCGTGCATCTAGGGACAATACGACTGCATCCTCCTTGATCCAGACAGCGCGGCCCAAAACCCCATGCAATTGACGTAGATTATGCGCTGTACTCCTACCCGGCATAAAGCCGGACTGATCCGGGTGTACTGGTCATCAAATTACCTGAATCAATCGTGTGGCCAGGAGTTTCATGATTTAACCTCCATGTTCAGTAACGATATGGGCCTGTATGAGGCACATTCAACTAGCGATGTACCGTACTTATGAATCACTACTATTGTAGCCACTCTATGATCTCTAGGCGGCACACCGGTTTCCCAGGAACTTGTGCAGGAAGTAGGATGCAAGTTCAGGGGCTGCGTGTTTGTACAATTCTATGGGAAGACTATTGGGACCCACTGCTTTACCTGAATTCAGAGCACCGATGGCCTCCGCCACCTCATCCTCTGTCAGGCCCTGCTCCATGAATTCCTTGTCAGTCTGTGTGAGACCACGCATAGATGCGGGTTTAGTAGTTTGCAAAAGCTGTGGCCACTCCCTGACGTTTCCTAACGTGTTCTCCTGTATCATTTAGGATTTGCAGAACCCATCTGGACTGCGCTTCCCTCCTGTCAAGCCAGGATAGGAGCTTCCCGGCTCTGTCACCCACCACATGGAGGCGATGCTGAGTAGCATGAAAGCAGGTCTTGGGTGCCTCCGCCTCCACTTCCCTGTATTCCCTCTGCTTCATGGCCAAATTGTGAGTGAGTTCACTGTGGTCCTTCGTGACGAGCTGTGACTCTAACTAATTGATGTCCCTATCGATCGTCTCCAGACTAGCTCTCTTTTCATTTTTATATCCAGCTATCAAGGCTATACCCTGGCCTCTTATAACCATTTAAGAGCTTCCCACAGTGTCCTGGTCGAGGTCACAGAGCCCTCATTTTCCTTGAAATAATTCTCTGCAATCTCGCAAAGCCTCTCATAGATTCGAGGTACTTTAAGCTCAGGGGTTAAGCACCATCCTACGACTACTGCCACTATCTACCAGTCCATGGGAGTCGCAGACCGGGGAGTGATTGGAGATGCCTCTGGCCAGATGGTGAATCTCTCTAAAACAGGGGAGTTGACAAACTGAGGTGAGTATGTAGTGAATACATGAAAGACTCCCATGGGCCCCCGAGTGGAATATATATTGTTGTGCCGTGGGGTTAAAGGCCCATCACGTGTCAACCAGGCCATGTGCCTCCATGAAGTCCACAAGTGGCCTATGCCTCGAAGCAGATTGAAGAGGGGGCCAGTGATCATTCTTCTCACCATGAACGGCATTAAAGTTGCCACCCAGTAGAAACCCACCCTCAGGAAACTGGTCAAAAAGCACCCCAATATCTGAAAAGGCTCCATCATGTAGTCAGGGGGTAATGTAAAGAGAAGCAATGTTAAGCCTGGTGCCGTCCCATTGTCCCGACACTGCGACATATCTCCAATGAGGATCAGGCCAAGTATGCTGTATGGTAAGCGGGAACGTTTTATGCACAAGAGTACCCACTCCTCTCGACCCCGTTGTATATCCTGCATGGGCGACCATTTTCTAACTCCCTATTTCTAATGCACGGCAGGTATTGCCTTGTAAGTGCGTCTTCTGGAGGAGAACTATGTCAGGTGTGCATCTCTTGAGGTAGTGCAGCACACCTCCCGTTTTGATTTTGTCTCCCAGCCCATTGACATTCCAGGAAAGGATCTCAAAGGCAGGGGTTACAATGTCTCTGCCATGGAGCTTAAATACCCAAGAGGTGCTGACGGCACAAGAGATCAGCCTTCCCGCCAGTGTACATAAGGGCTCAGCTCAGAGCAGAATACCCAAGGGGGTCACCTCACTCCCTAATGGGCAGTGCATGCTTGGAGTTAATCCGGTCGTGGTTATAATAGGAAGCATCAGTGGAGGAAATTAAGAAGCATCAGGTCTAGATCGCCGCTGTGTCAAGGAAAGGATGTCACCAAAGTTAAGAAACAACAACAAAACAAAAGGAAACAGTGTAACCAAAGCTCCAGTACAAACCCCCACCTCCCTGCATAGCAGACTTGGAACAGCCTGCCCTACCCACTCGGCAGAGTGCCTGTCGGCCCAAAACATTTGACAAACCTAGGGAGACGGGGGTTCCCGCCAAACCATCACACAACTGTCCCCCACACATTCACAAAGAGCAATGTTTCCACTGATGAGGTCAATGTTCGGAGTGTCCTGGCCTCAGAGTTCAATGGACCTCCTCAAGAGATATGAAGGATCAAAGTCTTCCCGATCTCGACCCCATCTACAGGGGCTCTTAGTAACAACACATATTTCTAAACCTGCGGATCCTGCGTCTGATTGAAATTCTCAACATCTGATCGTCCTCTTCCCGTCCATGCTCTGGGTCCCGAACCTCTGACCCTTCTCCAGCCGTCCAACCAGTCCCTGGCCACCTCCAGTGAAGTGAAATAAACGGTCGTCCCCTCAGCCACCACACACAATTTTGCTGGACAGATCATGGAATACTTCGCCTCCCACTCTCTCAGTGCCCTCTTGACTTCGAGAAAGGATCGACGTTGTCTTTGGACTTTGAGAGTAAAATCCAGAAAGAATGTAATAGTGTTATTGTCACACTTCACTGGTGGAGCACTGCGAGTGGTCTGCAAGATGACATCCCTGTCCCAGTAGTTAAAGATGCGCGCTATGATCAGGCACAGAGGCACACCCGGTTTTGGCGGAGTGCCTAGGACTCTGTGCGCAAGTTCAACTGAGAAATAATTCGAGAGGCCATGGGGCTAAAGTTGTTTAAGTATTATATCTTCTACGAACAGGTTGACTGCCAGGCCTTCTGAGCGTTCTGGTACCCCTATTATGCGGACGTTATTCTGTCTCGATCTTCCCGCGTAATTTTCCAGTGGGGCCCCCAAGGCACCTGTAGTAGAACACAATTCCGCCACCCGAGTCCTTAACATCTTCAACACTGCCTGAAGAGCGATGATGGAGTCCTTGGCCTCCTTAACTCATGCCCCCACATTGTGGAGATCCGCCCTTATCAGGGTAATGTCGGTGGACACTGTGTCCATTTTAATCCACAGGGCAGTGCGGACCCCCTCTATCGCATCTATAATGTCGGTTAGGGCAGGAGTCTCAGTCACGTCAGATGACTGCACCATAGGCGGCTAAGATATTTATTTTTTAATCCAACTTTATTTAACGTTTGTTTAACTTAATTCAGACTTTTGCTGATTCTGGGGGAAAAAACCAATGAGACATGAAGTCTTGTTTCCTAGGCGTAGCTTTTCACTTTTACATTTGTGTCTTCTGTATAGAGTGCCAAACGATGAAAAAGTATTTAAATCAGGTGTTCATAACTGTGCCATGCGTAAAAGTTGTATCTAACCACATCTTTTCGGTGGTTTGGGAAACTTGAGAATCTCCCAGTCTTCTCAATATTAACTGTGCTGTCATTTAAAGGTGTTTACTGAAGTGGTGTTTCTTGTCAAGTAATACCCTTGACTGGACAGTTGTATTTTTTGTGTGCGATAATTGTGTAGTTTTGTACCTGCTACAAACTTCGTATCACCTCCCTTGAGATAACTATTCACTGCTTGATCCAGCTAACCAGGTGTATGTAAGAGATCTGAAGGCCAACTTTCCCTCTTAGACCAAGTAGCCGAATTCTGCTCAGGAGGGAATACATGCTTTCTCACCCTTTCATCCTTCTAGAAGTTCTCCACAGCATTATGATCTGGCACATTAGGTCTGAAGCACACAATAAATGCAGGCTGAGATGTAGGACAATTCTGCAGAAGGTGTACCCAAAAGAGACCTGTGTGAAGGGCTGGTGCCATTAAATACATCTGCCTTATGCTGCAGGCAGCAAATGGCCACAAGAAGGTGTCAGGTTGCAAGAAACAACCTCAAAAAAGGCCTTGCTGCTAAAGGAAGGTGAGCACCTGAATGACAACGTCGGAAAATCCCTGTGCTGGAGCTGCTTAAAGCCATGTGCATCACAGATATAGCGGGTTTTCAAAAAATATAGGCAAGCATCTCACAGTGTGCGCCTCAGGAATCAACAGGAAATGCATAAATAATAGGGAAACTCATGTGTGATTGGCAAGCGTGGAGGCAGATGCAGAGAAGGCTGCCAAATGGTGATAGGCAGCCCAATGCCACCTGGGGCCAAATCATTGAAACATGCGCATGTGCAGCCACTTTTATGTATTTTTAGCACCTGTGCGTAAAGATATTAGCATGACTCTCCCTTTAATGCACTTGTGTTAAGAGCTGTGCACAGCTGTTTACACATGTGCAGCTTTCAGTACGGTAGATCACAGCATTCTGCTATCTAGACTGGAGGCTACTTTCAGGCTTAAAGAACTTCCACTACAATGGTAGGGACAGTCTTGGTTAACCAGACCGATCAAGTGAAACTCTCTCAATTCACATCAATAACCACACAATCACTTGCCATGCGGTCCACCACATGGTCTGTCCATGTCCTTTCTCTTCAAAACCTACACGGTTCCTCACATAGCTATTCGTGATAGACACAATGTCTGCTACCTTGTGTGTGCTGATAACACTTAAATACAAACAGGATCCATAAACATTTCCATACTTGAAGGAAAATGTAGAATTGCCCTCTACACATACAAAAGTGGATTACCAACCCTTGGCTATGCCTGAAAGATGTATTATGTCAACATTGGAGGAAACAGGAGTTAGTCTAACGGGAGCCTTATCTTCCAATTTATAGTTTATTAACCAAAATGATAATGTACTCTTGTTTGTTCAGAACTGTCAGGAAATTATCCTAAAAAGTTCCAAAACCAAACTTGAAAAGAGAGAAACCTTTTTAGATTTAAAAATGGTTCTTCACCCTTGGTTTATTGGTGGCATGTGTCACCACTGGGACCTTCGCTCAGAATGGTGGTACATCTGAGTGAGCTCAGCCTTGTTCAGGGAGCTCGCAGATGTTTGAGTAAACCCAAGTAAACCCAGCCCTTGGGGTTATATTCTAGAACATTTTAAATACTTATGATTCCTACAGTATTTAAGGGCTCCCTGAACAAGGTTGACTTTGACTGACAGTTCTGGTTCAGTAGTTGGGAAGACAGCAACAAAGTCATTGTTTGTAATAAATCGTTTTAGCATTATCGTGTCAGTACAAAGGTCTGGTTGGCTAGTGCTTGTGGCTTGCTCACAGAGTAAGGAGTGGGACGAGGAGGACATTTGACGGGGAGTGATGAAGTTTACCGGTAAGTGAGGGTTTCACTGCAAGTCAAATATTAATAAAACCGGGAAATCCAAGATTTACCTTAGCATTCCTAATAATCAGTGCTCGAGTCGAGGGTAGACGCGGGGAGACACAGTGTACCCACTATTTTCAGAGGATAGACGCCATCTACCCTGCGGCAAAGCTGCCCACTTTCAACAGAGTGTGACGTTCCTTTCCTCCTTCTCCCGGAGTTCACAGAAATATGCTGAACTCCTCCCAGTGTAATTTTCTGACACTTTCACCAGCACCTGTAGTTGTCTGCTTTTGTTCGGAGCAGCGCATTGCTGCCTGCGCATTGCAGGCAGCACGGGGAAGGGGCTTATCAGATTCCAGCTTGCCCATAACAAAAGCCGAAGTTAAGGGTTCAGTAGGTCTCCATCTGTTGGAGTATACTGGCTGGGAGCTATTGGGAGCCTCACACCTAGATGCAATGGAGGGGAAAAAAGGCTCACATCCTAGCACTTCACAGGTACTTAAGAGAGAAATGCTTTTGACTTTGTTCAGTCGCTGTATATAAGAGATATGCATACACTGTAAAAATGTCAGCTATGTTGAGCGCCCAGTATTTACACAAATAATTTAAATACCACTATTTTGTTTTATTTCTTTTATAGCACTTAAGCACTACAGTAGTGCTAAAGCTCTATAAAAGAAATAAAACAAAATAGTGGTGTTTAAATTGTTATTTGTATACGTTTGATGCAAAGCGCTCTGACACCCTGCATTGGGATGAGTAGTGCCAATGCTCATCCCAATGCAGGGTGTGAGAGCTCTTTACATCACACTTACTGATTATATAGTGACAATAAATCATATGTGTGTGCATCAATATAAAGTATATGTTACATAAGCGAGTCAGGGTTACAAGATATAGGAGCCATGTGCCCTAAATACCTCACTGTGCTATACTAGAAGGATTACAATTTATGAACTGCAAGTAATAAAAGGATCTCTGTCTTAAAAGCAGTAATCCACTTACCCATTTACATAAAATAAAAATCTGGCATCTACGTGGTATATAAAGTGCTTTGCAGGAGACATATTAACCTTCTATGCTACTTTGATTCAAAATTAGGACTAGGCAAAACACAGATCTCTCCAGCAAATACGTTATCTTCCAAAGTTATCTTACCATTGTTATTATTCCCTGGGATTTAGCTGGCACACGAAGATCTCTGCAGCAGGTGCCTTAACCCTATACAATATTTTGAAATACAGACTCTGCAACCAATTAAGCAGAACAGGTTTACTGCCACATTTCTCCTTGCTGCCAATTTCGTTGTGGCAGGGTTTAAAAAAAATAAATGTATAAGTTAAGGCCCAGATTTTGCGTCAATATTTTGGCACAGCCCCAGTGCAAAATCTAATTTGTTAAATATTGTAATGGGCTCAAATGTACTCATGATAAACCTGCTAAACATTTGTGAGGTCTTAAGATCTGATGTCACTTCCTGTGAGGTCATGTGGCTGTGATGCCACTTGCTGTGATGCCACATGCGCTGTGATGTCACACGTGGTGTTGTCACACCCATTCTGCCTAACTTGGTGAGTCCCCCCACTTCTTTTTTTAGGACCTGAGCCTTGCTAATAAAGATCGAGGGAAGATGTAAAACAATTTTAAATGTAGGATACCCAAATTACTTACTCACACATTAATCTCAGCAATTCATACTCCTGAAAAAAATCACATGGCACCAATTTGCCGCCATTAGAAAGATCTTTCACCACAAGATGCACCCTTGTGGCCTGGAGTGTTCGTTTGGGGGCTGCCGTGTGCCTCTTCCCATCACTCCGTACACACGAGGGTGTAGGGTCTGCGTTTCTCAGGTGGCCCCCGCTCCGCCCCATGCCCCCCACCTCACGTGCAGTAGTATATTAAAACAATACATAATTGATTTGTGTTCCTGTTAGTGCTTAAGCCGGACTTTCCGTGGGCGAGGAGGGCCGCTGCGGAGGGTCCCCCTGGAGAGGGCCGTGAGTTATAGTAATGGACACTCTGCGAGCTGTCTCTGCCGCTCATAAATCCGGCGCCCCCACCCAGCCCTCCCCCTCCCCGCTGCCGAGTGCCGCTGGCCCATAATCATACATCACGATGGAGTTAGGTCCTGGCAGCTCCTGGGTGGGTTCGTCCTCCGGGGCCGCGGTTTCTGCAAGCTAAACGGAACTGCGCGGCGCAGAACCTTTCTGGGTAATGGGCAGAGCACGGCGAGGCCGGCGGGCGCGATTGACGACCAGCGGCGCCATCCATTTCCGAGAGGTTCCCGCTCTGCGGTCCGAGGAGGCGCGCGAGGGAGCGGCCCAGTTGGCACGCGCTTCGGTGCTTACAGAAGCCATACCCCCCTGCCCACACCTTCGGCCTGCCTCGACTGCTTTCACCACATCTTGGAAATTCTTCATGAAGTGCTTTCAGCCGCAGGCGTTTAGCTTCTAAGCGCTGCAACCGACAGTCACTTTTATCTCAAACCAGCCTCGCTCTTTTTGTAGCCTGGGGAGCGGAATGGTTGAGCGGGCACTTCTGTGAATGGAAGATGTGACTCTCACTCACAGATACCTTTCTTACTGAGGTCCATTCATTTATCTCTCTCACCACCTACTTGATGTCTGTCTCTTCCTCTCACCTCTTGGGTGGTCATTATAGCCCCTTGATTTTTGTGTGATTTGTACCTCTCCGCTCAGCATCAGAGAAACCTTTCGGTTTGTCAGGTACATGTTTCAAGCCGCGAACATAACATTCGGCTCTCGGATATCGCAGCAGGCGGTGCTTTATCCACTGAGCTATTTAATGAGCCGAGGCAGGGGGCGACAGCGATTTTTTTTTCAGGAGTGAGGCATCGAACAGCATGCAGCCAGGAAGGTGGGCTGTTGTCCATACGAGTTTACAATTGTTGTGTGTCTTAGGTGAGCGGAGAGTTGCCAGCTTCGCAGCTTCACGTGTAATCTAGTTGTAAATCTTCAGGAGCTGCACGAAGTCTGTTAAGATAAAATTTGCAATGCAATAGGTCTCACATTACTGTTAATTAGCGGTATTGGCGTTGCAAATAATAATGCAACACCAATAGCTCATACTTTCAGTAATGCAAGCCCTAGTGCATTGCAAATGCTTGCGTAGTGAGCCAGGAACCAGCATTGTATGTCTCAGTGCAGTACCGCAAGCTGCTCCTAGAGGTCCATAATGAGCAAGGCACCAGCACTGCATGTCTCGGTGCAGTACCGCAAGCTGCTCCTAGAGGTCCCTAGTGAGCAAGGCACCAGCACTGCATGTCTCGGTGCAGTACCGCAAGCTGCTCCTAGAGGTCCCTAGTGAGCAAGGCACCAGCACTTCATGTCTCGGTGCAGTACCGCAAGCTGTTCCTAGAGGACCCTAGTGAGCAAGACACCAGCACTGCATATCTAGGTGCAGTACCGCAAACTGCTCCTAGAGGTCCCTAGTGAGCAAGGCACTAGCACTGCGGACCTCTTTTGGTCACATATGGTACTGCACCCTGCAGAAGATATGGTAAATCCAGCCTACCCATAATGCATTGCATGCAAGACAGTACTACCAGTACATTCAAATAACTATGTTCATAGATACAATTAGTAGCTTGGAAATGTGACAAAATAATTATTACATTAATTTCGGATTAGGTTGTACTCTGTGTGGAGCTGATGAAGGGAAATTTACAGACGGTCTCATATAAATGTGAGATGTTCTAGTGAGCAAAGTAACCACTGCCAGCCTATCTTAGGACTACATGTGTGTCTTGCCTGAAGCCTTTTAAGAAAATAGTGCCTTGAGGCTGTAATTAAAACCAAGGGAGTAACAACACATGTAACAGGGGGTGTCCTCATTGGAGGTTACAAGAAGAGACAAGGCGGTACTAAGGAGGGACTACTAAGTCTATTGACCAATAAAAAGCCACTATTTACAAAGGACAGGGACAGGAGCCAATTAAAAAGATGGGTGGAAAGTGGGCGGAGCTTTATGCACATATCCTGAATACAGCATGTCTTGAAGAGACAGCACAAGCGCTGCCTAGGCGAGACCTAAAAACAAAAAAAAATGTTAAAAGTGCAGCATACCTTCGCAGTAGCGGAAAAGAGTTCAGGTGAGAGCTGAGTTCATTATTTATGTGGTATAAGTAAGCAAGAATACATCGCTCAGTAGAATTACACTCAAGGAAAGCCACTGAACACTATATTAGTGTCTGTAAAAGACCGACATTGTCTTAAAGTAACATTCTCACGTTATAGAATAGCAGTGACGCCAACATCCCCCCACCTCGTTCTCTCTACTTTTGTGTTTCCTCTACGTTCCTTGTTTTTAGGTCGAGCCTCGAGTAGCGCGCAAGCGCTGCTCTGGCGAGACTTTAAGTAAGGGGTTTTCAGAAGCTGACCACACGCTCGTGCGTCGTGGCCTTTTTCGGGCGGTTACGTGCGAGCAAAAGGCCATGGTGCACGAGCGTGTGGTCACGCCTGCTGCTCGCAAGCGCACAAGCGCGCGCGACGTGCACTACAGCGCGTGAATACCCTCCCCCCTCCTCCCACTCCCTCCTCGTCAGCTTCATTTTCCTTTCACTTTCGCGCCGCGCGGCCGTGTCACTTTCACGGCCGCGCGGCTATCAGCTTCATTTTTTTATTTTTTTTATTTAACTTTCAGCGCGAGGCGCGCGCACCACTCGCGTCGCCCCCCCTCCTCCCCTCGCGTGCCTTCAAATGCTTGTTTTCTCATGCAAGCTGAACTACAGAGGAGACAAAATCACAGCGCGCACTCCCTGTCGCTCCCCTTTGTAGTCTGTGTGGTTACAGTGGAGTCGTGCCTCAGGCAAGCTGGACGCCTCTAAAAGTACACCGGTTCTGGCATGTTTTGTTTTATTTTCTACATTGTGTTTTTTTCTCAGATGACGTGCTTTCGTTTTGCTCAAGGCTGTGCCACCGCTCTTAGTTCAGGCCGGGTTTGGATCTGTTTGGGACACTCTTAGCATTTGTCCAGCTCCTTGCAGAGCTCCTGCCATCCCCAGTGTGTCTCGCTTCTCCTCAGAGCAAGGGGCGAAACTCCACGCCAAGGCAAGCCTTTGTTTATGGTTTTCAGTGCATGTTTCAGAAGAAGTGAAATCACATGCAGGATCTGCGAGGGATGCCCAGATCCTACCTCCAGATCTCCTGTAATCCTTGTCTGTAACCCCTCACGAAAGGCTTAGAAACGGTCTTCAGGCAGTCTCAGTGCTGCATGAATACATTAACTATATTCAGGTTTCCCCACTTAACAAACGGATGCATTTATATGCAAATCTCTAGGATTCTGTGACTTAGTTTAATTTTCCGATCAGCCTTTCTTCCTCACTTTCTCTTCTCACCCGTCAAGCCTCTCCCAGTCCCTCCTACGAGGTCCTCTCCCTGTCTCAGTTGGTACTGCCTGCTGTCTTTCCTGTCTCTCTCACACCCTCCCCCACCCGTTCCTCAACTGCCTCCTCAATCTGTCTGTAGTCGCCACTCCCCCCAAACACCAGGGATCAGCTTGCTGTAGGACTGTATATCACTGAGCGATATCTCACTACAGCTCCTTGCATGCCTTTGCTGTCTCCCTATCCTCTTCCTGCTCTCTCTTCCCCAGCCCTCTCTCTCACTATCTCTTCTGCTGTCTCACCTAACCCTGCAGGCGCCAGGACGTGGATTGTGGCGGCACTTTCACAGTTTTGCTGTCTTTCTTCATCTTTATTTCAGTCTCTCCCTTTCTCGCGTCTCCCTCTATTACCCCACCCCCCTCCACTCCTAGGGATCATCTTGGGTGTCACTGCCACAGATGTCTTACTGCAGCCTCAGTTTCCTACACTCTCTTACTCCTGGCTCTGTCTCTCCCTGGTTTTCTGTTGCCTCTTTCTCTCTCTGCTCCCCCCCCCCCATTACATTACACAAGGTCAGATCGTGGGTATGTTTTGTATGTATTTATTTATTTACTTACACTAGAAAGTGCATCGCTAAACACTTATAAAGTCCTAAAGGCCACTGCACTGCAAGCCAAAACACATAGGTAAAAACACATTTTCATTTACAATGCCAATAGCTCTAACTCGCAAACGCGAGAACTATTGCATTGCAAATGCTTGTCTTTCTATATTCCTTCCAGTCTTTTTTCCTCTTTCTTCCTTACATGGAGACTATGGACATATAGGGATTAGAATGCTATTTTTTAATCAGTTGGGTCTGCATTTACATCTTGCTATTGGCCCTCTGCTCCACGGCAGAAGCGGGCTAATAGTTCTTAAAGCACCTTAACGCCATGAATTTCGAATTTCTAGTTATAACTGCTGGTGCTGAGCACCGACAGGACCCGGCCCACTTAAAGCCCTGGCTATCCGCTCTGTATGCCCCGCCCTGATGGGCCCTGGTCCCATTTATCTGTGAGATTTGATTTCACCAGATTGCCCTGCCAGAAAGCTTCGTTCTCTCCATCACCACCTGGCCCAGGTTCTGAGGTTCATCGAAGTATGTATAACGTGCAGGCAGTGAAACGAATTTGGCCTTTCTGGATTTTCCTCAGATCATGTAGTCCAGCTGTTTTAATGCATTTTCTGTAGAGATTTAGGTTTACTTACTACTCATTCTATTCAGATTGTGTTAACTCAGCTGTTTATCTTTACCTGGTGGATCAAATAATTACTCTTTAGTTTGATGGTAACATTCACTGCTGCTCTAGAACATAGCTTAAAGACACTGGCAAAGCCAATAGCTCTGGCTAAACACTTATAAAGTCCCAAAAGCGAGACCTATTGGCTATGCCAATGCTTGTTATTATATGCGAGGTATGCTATGAATTAAAGGGATATTGGTTTGATTGTTGCAGTTTGACAGAAAGTCCACTGCCACTTGCATAAGTCACATTTTTAAAGGGCAGCCAATCAGGACAAAGTTCAACTTCATGCAGCGACATAAAATTATTTCAACCTCTACCTAGTAGGTTACTTCAACCTCCAGAGAGCCCTCACCAGAGATGGTGGAGACCAACTGGATGTGCCACCCTCAGTAGACTCTCTCCTGTGCAATTGCTCTGCTCCCCCTCCCTATATGGTCATTGTGCAGCATCCATGGTAATCAGTACATAAAAGTGGGAAAGCCTCACAACTGATGAACTCCTAACATTTAAGAGGTCAAATTAACTGTTCTCAAAATATATCATAGTAGAAAGGGATCTGCACCCTGTGAATCGGTGCGACCCTTGCATCACATGGATATAGAAGTAGGATCCTCACCCACTAGTACCACCAGTTGCATGCTTCATCATCGGATCTTCACCCATTGCACCTAGTGTGAGCGGGTGGGCTCAACGCAGTTTGTAAGAGGAGCTCTTACTAAAACCTAAGTTCAAGTTAAAAAAGCCTTCAGGGTCCTAATTCTTGTTTATTAATAAGGTCCTTTAGCTAGGATAAAAACAGTGTGATGTTCTATGAGTGCAGTGACCCCTAACACGTAAGCTTCACGTCCTTACTCGAATACAGCACGCCTCGCAGAGCAGCGCATGCGCTGCACAGGTTCGACCTAAAAAGAACATGTTGGTCAGAATTCTAGTTCAGCGATCAGAAAGGCCACAATATTAGTGTGTGAGTGTATAGATGGCAGGGACGTCAGAGTACAAAGAGAATAGTGCTGGAAGCTTGGGGTGCAGAAAGGACAGGTTGTGTAGATGTCAGATTGTGCAGAGGCTGATCGCATGGGTCTGATGCAGTGACATTAAGAAAACAGATTAAAGCGAGGTCAGAGTGCAGGTAGGCCACCATATATACTTTGGTCCACCATAAAAAACTGAAATGACTTCATGGAATGGTTTGCTTTGAGCGCACAAGACTAATTCCAATAACAAACAGTAACCAATAGCACTGAATTAACCATTAACCTTGGGTTCCGGAGTGCTTCAACGCCTCGTCAGGGGTAGTAAGCGCTATATAAATACAACTACAATAAACCCTATGGGTAATTGAGGACACAGAGATGTCAAGGTTCAGAAATGACTGTAGAATAGAGGTCAGGGTGGAGACTCTGTAATAGATAATTTTCTTGGCATGCAGACTGACCCGTTCTATTGAAAGTCCTCCAGGCTGGGATAGATCCCGTTGCTTTTCTGAGTCACCCATGCCTCTGAATGCATTGTAGGTCTGGAATGGACTCCGACCCTCCTCCAGAGTTTGGTGAAGTGGTAGCTCTGCCATATATTTGCGGTGTTCCTGTCCCAACAATCTTGCAGCTCTCAAACCTCATTTAATGTCTTAGCTGTCTCCGCCATCAAAAACCCTTGTCCTGGTTGCCCATCTGCCACAGGATCACAGTGATGGTCAACCTACCTTATTATGGGCAGGGCAGCTGCCACTGGCTTTCCATTCCTGGGTCCACTGCACGAAGCACGGCATACTCTGGAAAAGAACAACAAACAATGGCCCCACATGCAGGACAATGGCCCCACATGCAGGGAGGACACTCACTGTGTGTCAGGGTCATTGCTATTTTGTTTTTCACAAACTAAGTATAGCTTTGGGAGTTTGCTTTTGAAAGACAATAGAAAGGCTGAGTGAGCTGAAAAAAAACATGGCAGCTTTCTCATCGTTCATCTGAGCCGTAAGTGCATCAGTTGCCCCAGTGGCTGCACTTCAGCATCAGAGAGCCCTGCCAGGGGGTGGGGATCCCTTCATACGTCCGGTGCTCTCCCACCGGGGCAGTGGAGGCAGCACATGCAAGCTCAGAGGGCCTATAGTCTCGGGCATCGAATCCCTGCTCGAACCTTTAAGCAAATTCTGTGACTTCTACCTCAGACCCATCGTGATGAAGACACCGACCTACCTCAGAGACACGACAGAAGTCTTAAACTTGATAGAGACCTTTCCCAATCCTGACAGGATCAGCCTCCTGGTCACTCTGGATGTGGAGGCATTATATACTAACATCCCCCAGTACGCCACCCTCTAGGTCCTAGAGACAACCTTACATGAAATGGATCCTTGGCCTTTCGAGACCCCAATCTCTTTTATCTTGGAATGTGCGTCTTTAGCCCTGAAGGAGAACTTCTTTGCCTTCTAGGTCCAACTTTACCATCAGGTACAGGGGACCAGCATGGGTAGTACCTTTGCTCCCCGTCTGGCCTGCCTGTACATGGCTGCCTTTGAAAAAAAGTTTATCCTACACGAGAGCAACCCTTTCCAGGAAAACATACTAGTGTGGCGCCGCTACATAGATGACATCCTGGTATTTTGGATGGGTGATGCAGCAAAATGTGATACCTTCTGTGACTGGGTCAACACCCTTGACCCTTTCCTGAAATTCTCGAGCAGTAAGTCAAAGAACAGTAACCCCTTTCTTGACTTATTGATCTCCATCCAAAATGGGGTTATACTAACTACTAACTACAGAAAACCCACTGACAGGAACAGCCTTCTACTTTACGACAGCCATCACCCGAAGGCCCTTAGGGATAACCTCCCGGTGGGACAGTTCCTCCGTCTCCGTAGGAATTGCAAAGTGGTAGAGTATGAAAATCAAGCTACGATCCTGACATTTAATCTTGCAGAACGTCACTATCCTCAAAAAGTGCTACGTCAAGCATACAAGAGGGCCAGGAATACCCACAGAGAGAGCCTCTTGGAAAGCAGGGTCAAGACACCAACTGACACCCTCACGTGTGTCACCATATTTACCCCCAGCTCTAATAGGATACAAAAGGTGATTAAAAAGCATTGGGGCATATTACAGACGGACAGTTTCTCCCCAGGGCCTACCCCCTTGTTTGCCTTCAAACATACCCAGAATTTGAGGGATTTACTTGTACACACTCGCCCAAAACCCCAACTGACAAGACAACCAACTCTATGGGCTCTTCCTCCAGTAGAAGGACATTTTCCTTGTGGGTCCTGCGCTGTCTGCCACCTGACTATGGCAACAAAACACATAGATCTGGGTCTCCAACGACCTTGGCGCCAAAGAAACATACCAATTGTAACACCAAAAATTGAGTATACCTCATTATGTGTCCCTGTAATCTGCAGTATGTGGGTATGACCACGAGACCGGTCAAGGTCCAGATTAGTGAACATAGAAGCACTATTCGATGTAAGAAGACAAACACCAGGATGCTTAATCACTTTTCTGAGACCAGCCATACACCTGACAGTCTGAGGTGGACCGTTATCGAGTCCAATCCCAACTGGTCGTCAAGAACCCTCTTCACGCAAGAACAACGCTGGGTGTTCCGGCTAACGGAGTAATACCAAAGGCCTCAATGATGACATCCCCTGGGCGGAATTTATCAATTGATCTACGCTCCAACCTTAAGTCGCCCTTGTCATTTAACACCTACATTACCCTGAACATTTCTAGACACAGGAGCGCCTTTCTTTTTAAATACCTGAAACATACAGGAGCCCTTCGCACCACTGATTGCTAGCGTGAGGCTGTCCTGCAGCAATTACCCTCAACCGGTTTCCTTGGTTTGCCAGCCATCCCCTGTCTCCACCCATCCTTGTGCGTATATGCATAACTCTTGTGTGAATATCGACACCACACTTGTGTGAATATGCATTACTCTCACAGTCACGAACCAATCACTATGGCCGTGTCTCGAGCCATTGTGTCCTCTTATAACCTGTGTTAATCATCCTGAAATTGGCTACTGTGGCTACTCCATGGCAATTATTTGTTTTGAAACTCAGTAAACAGACGGGCATTCATACACCCAACACGGCCATCACGACACACACACTATTCCACTACGTTGTGTCTAGGCCAGGATACTTAACTCGGCTCTTACCTCTATTGTATCAACATGATACCTCTACCACCATTGTACTAAGATACACTCGCACGGACCAATTACCCTAGCCGACATCTCTGCCAATATGTCTTTGTTTACGCAATATACATTTCAAATTTAACTTGAATAAATACTTTTAATGTGGCCAGCCATTAACCACTTTGTTCGTTTAACCCTGATGAAATTAGGGCATTCCTACACCCAATATGGCCGCCACGATACACCATTGTACTAAGATACACTCGCACGGACCAATTACCCTGGCCGACATCTTAGCCAATATTTCTTTGATTACGCATAATACACATTTCAAATTTAACTTGAATATATACTTTTAATGTGGCGAGCCATTAACCACTTTGTTCGTTTAAACCTGAAGATATTGGGGCATTCCTACACCCAATATGGCCATCACGAAACAGACGCACGTACACAGCCGTGCGCGACACCGCATTCCACTCCCCCACGTCACTGGGCTCTCCGAGTTGACGCGCGGGCGTGGCACATATACTGAAGCAGCGTTCACCGCCTCCCACCGGCATTCGAGCAGCGGAGGGCAGGCAATACGCTGCATTCCAGGAGAGGCTCCGTGAGTATTTTCCGTCTGGCTTGCACATCGAAAGAGGTATGCTCTTGTCCATAATCGCCCACTGCTCATTTTCCACCATATCACTCACAGGTAGTCCACTTCTTTCCGCGTTTCAACGCCGATGAGGCCAGCCTTAACTACTGGTGGGGTAGGATATATATGTTGTATGTCTGTTTGTTTGTCTGTCTCACGATTATTTCTGACGCTGTTACTCGCACCGGAGTAACTTTTTTACTGGAAGTGGCATAGCAGGTGTATTTTTTAATGGACTGCACCACTAATCACGGCTCCCACGCCATTTCGATAGACATCACAGACGTGTGTCATTTTGCTCTTATCATGAATGTGGATACACGTATCCGAGTTTGCGCACACCAGCATGCTGACTCTTCTACACAGTACCTGTGTGTTGAGCTGCCATGAATTTCGCGTCAAGCGACTACTGTGGGCATTGATATTGCGGTGTGTGTGAGCACTGCATAGCCGGTTCCCGGCGACTGGGGTATGAATGTGACAGCATGCCTCCCTGCCCCAAGCATTACATGAATGTAGTGTATGAGTCAAACGCACTATTTTTTCACGACACTAATGAGTGCTATGACTATCCCTCCCAAAAAATTTTGCCCCTTTTTTTCTTTTCTTTCTATGTTGGATTTAGGAATTCCTAGTGGGCGTTCCTCTAAGTGCACTGATGCCTAAAAACCTGAACATAGGTACTACAGGGATACTGGGTGTCGTCGTCTCAGATTCCTATTTTTAACCTCTTTCACTTTTAGCGCGGTCCTGATGAAACGTCAAGGGATCCATTAGGGACCTATTTAAGGCGTGAAATATGTCGGCCTAACTGATTTACCTATCACTATCACTTTCACTTGTTGACAATAAAACAGAAGGATAATACTCACCCCTCTGATATAATTAATCTAGAGGCCTTCTCTTGTCATCTGCTTTAACCATACTACACGGACCCCTGAATAAAGTTTTTTAGGGTACCAGTGGAGTATTTATAATTCACTCACCTTCTTTTCCCCCTACACACCCGCACTCACCACTGCTGCGTTTTTCCGAAAAGAACTCCGATAAAGAGCCCTCTCGCGGGGCCCGTGGGGGACTGCAGCGCCACCCCCACGAGGAGCAACGCCCGATGATGAAGCATGACAACTGCATGGGTGTGTGAGGGCACTTTTTCCAAAAGGAGGAATTCCCCCACCTTCATAATGTCTTGCTTCCAACCTACTCTGTGAAATAGTCTCACTCACAATTTCTCCTAGCAACCAAATAGGCTAGCTCTCTCTCTTCTCTTTAGGAACAGTCACCCTCCAGTGATTATTATGTTAGCCTTGGGAGCGCGGGGTCTGGACCTTTCTTTCTTTTAGCTCCCCTTCCCCCCTCTTTGTGTTTTTCGTGCACCATACTGTAAACGAGGCCATCAACTCCTCATTTAGAGTTGACGGTGTAGGAGCACTGCCATATATTGATGCTGTGCCAACCAGATCCCCACCTCACTGGGGGGGGGGCATATTTACAATGAAATGTCAGAGCGTGGAGCTGCGCCAAATTTGGCAGCGCCGCGCTCCGACAATTCAAAAACACAGGTATGCGCCATATTTACAACAATACGGCGCACCTGTGTTGTCCCTAGCGCTGGCGCTAAAATTAGCTGCCTAGCGCCAACGCAGGCACGCTTGCAACGTAGTGCAAGGGTGCCTGCATTGCAGGGACTGATTGTTTATGTGTAGGAAGGTGTTCCTTCCTGCACATAAACAATCCATAATGGTGATTTGTTACTTCTATGCGTGCTGCAGAATGCTGCACACATAGAAGTAGCAAATAGTCATTATTTAATAATTATTTATGTGCAGGAAGGGACACCTTCCTGCAGATAAACGATCATTAATAGCGTTTTGCTCTTTCTATATATGCTGCAGAATGCAGCACACATAGAAAAAGCAAACATGAGGAGAAATAAAAGTATTTCTCCACGTTTCGCCATTCTAACGCCTGCTCTTGCATGGCGTTAGTTTTTGATGCTGCCTCAGACTTACGCATCCATGTAATTTTGGGGTAGGGTCAAAAAGCAATGGGTGTTGCAGTGGAACGCCCACAGCAACACCCATTGCACGTCCCTTTCACGCTAAGTGATGCGTGTAAAGAGGCCATATTTACAAGGTGGCGTTAAGCCACAAAAAGTGGCTTAATGCTGCTTTGTAAATATGAAGAAGGGCATAGCGCCACCAGAACGTCGCTAAAAGTGGCGTTCTGGTGGCGCTATCACCTGGTAAATATATATACCCCTTAGAGTCAGGGAATCCTATGGCTTCTGACAGCAGAGTCGGAGGTGGCTCCACTGTTGGAATCTTTCACCTGGCAGCCTGTCCACCACAGAGCCTACAGGACGCAGTAGCCCCGCCCTGTTTAGCTATTTGTCCCTACCTGGGTCTACAACGCCAGACGGGAGGGGAGGGACAAAGCAAGGAAAACTAACAATGCTCTGATTGCAGGTAGATTGCAATTGCAGGTAGGGGACTGCATACCAGGGTCGCCGCCTTTGTTTTGTTTTACCAATGCAAACTCGTGCTTTGGTTAAAAAAAAAAAAAAGAGTGAATGTGGAGCCGGTGAAACAAACATGTCGCTGGCTTGGCACGTGCCCATCCCTTCAGTTTGTCCGCTGCTGGGTGGGTGCACTGAAGAGATAGAGACCCCCACCAGGCAGGAATCTCTATATATGGATGGCATGCGTTATTCTGCTGGGGGGTGGGGCGGAATTGGAGGCCAGACTCCCCACTCACTGTGCAGGCTGCCCACTACACTCTAAATGAGCCCCTCGATCTCAGCTGAGGCAAACCTGAAGTTTGACTACATTTGCCCCAACACTACAGATCTTTAGAGCCATCACTAGCAAACAAGTCTCCCAATTTCCCTGTAGGCTATCCAGTCCTGCCAAGTATCACGCATCAGGCGTGACGCTAACGCATTTCAGTGTGGTGCTCCGCATCACTGCACTGAAATCCATTGTCACGCATAATGCATAGTGGCTGAGTTGCCTGTTAAGTGCTGCCTACAATCTGTGTGTGTCAGCTGTAAGTGCAGTGCGCTGCCTGTGACCTGCCTGTGCGCGTTGCTGCCGCAGTCTTTGGGGCGCTCCCAGCTGAGTTAGCTAAGGCCTGGAGGGCAGTGCTACAGTGTATCTTCTTGTGATTGATCCCGCGGCGCCACGCAGCTCTGAGTCAGTGTGTCAGTCTGCCTGGCGCCACTGCAGAGTAGTGCTCAATAGCTACTACCACGAGAGCCGTGGCCCAGTCAGATTGTGTGACACAATTTGTGGACTTGGCGCCGTGGGACGTCACGTCCTGTTGCATTAGATCAGGGAGTATGAGAGAGGCAGTTTGCGTGTAGCTCTGGCCGCAAATTAGTCATGACGCGGTCCGCAGCGCTGCTGCTCGCACCGGCCGGGCCGGGTCACCCACGCTGTGTTGGCCAATAGTTGTGTATTGCTTACAATACCGGCCGTTGCACGCTGGCGAATTTTATAAGTTAATTTCCGAGCCCGCCTGGCAGAGGGAGAGTGCAGTGGCGGGGCGTTATGGAGTCAATGAGTGACTCACTGACCGTCACTGTCGGTTCCAGCGGCCGCCAGGACTCACTGAGGAATGAAAAGCCGGCTGCGGCATGGTGCACCGGGCAGCAGGACCGACTAAGGTGGATTGCCGCGAGGGTAGCTCGCTCGCGGCCTGAGCAAGCCAGCTGAGCTGTCACCGACGCTCCAGTCACGCTGTCTGGCTGAAGATCAAAAACTGAACAGTAAGTAGTAAGTTGTACGTTGTTAATGTTTGCCAGCCACTTGCCACCACCACCCGAATGTGTGCCTGTGTCATAAAATTATACAAATTACATTTCCAATGACTTAATTATTAGAAAGTTCACTTTTCTAAGTGGAGGGAAATGCAACTATTTTCACCCCGTTAATGCGAGGAGAAAAGGGCTGCCTGCGACTCAGTTTCCTCTGACACACCTTGATCTCAGCCGTCTGCAACTGCACCCCATCGCCCCCCTCCCCATCCCAGTCGAATCATTGTTATGAAAGTCTCTTCATCAGCTTAGAAAGTGTCAATAAACTGTAAGGAGCCCCCCCCCCCTCCCTCATGAATGAAAAAGATCAATTAAACCCTTGTTAGCTCGAAGGGGACATATCCAACACTGTGCACTTTCCAGTCAGTCTGGACCGTTCAACTTCCTTTTCTGTTAGAGCCATCTGTAAAGCGTGATCCTCCATTCCCAACTTATTCACTACACCCTCTGGTCCTAGACTTCTCTGACAATTCACTGTTCCGGGACTCAACCCTTAACTTGTCTATGCTCGGCCCTGGTTCTGCCTGTACATGTCCAATTTTCCCGCTTCCAGCGTTTGCGATTTTTAAGAACTTTTATGCCCACTTTTAAGCTCTTGCTGGGTCATGTGTGAGCCCTCTTCTCCTGCAACCCTTTACCCCAAGTTCCAACTTGGCCCATGAGATAATCTTCTTCTTTCTCTTGCTGTTGTTCAGGCTGTATGCGGGTTCGGGGCCTGTCTGTTATTGGCAGTGGCACTTGTAGTCTCCCTTATGCATGCACTATTTGTGCTTACTGGTGTCTTCTGCCCCCGCCCGCAGTGATGGCTCGGTCCGGTTATTTACCGCAAGTTACCCGCAGCTGTTAACTCATTGGGCAGGCCCAGCAGAGAATCGCATTTTTAGCTGCTTCAAGGTTCCTTGTGGATTCAAGTGCTTCCGTCTCTGAAACTCGCTCTAGTGACTCTGAGTAACTATGATAATTTATCAGCAGGCAGCTGAGATCATCTGCGCTGGGGCCTCTCCCATCCTCTTTGGTACAGTCTGGTCTCACAGTGCCTTTCATTTCTGGTGCTTTACAGCAGTATGAAGATGATCTTGGAGCTTCGTGTTGCTCAATTATGTATAATTTCTGATATTTATATGTTTCCCTCATCTTCATCGCTTGATTTTGCTCGCAAGAAAGTGTCACTCATAGTCGTTGAATGTCACTCATATTTACACTGAAATTCTGACAATGTCACACATAAGCAATCGGAAACCTTGGCAGCTATGGCTATCCTCCTTTGGCGCGAGCCTCGGTGACCTTACGACCCCCTGAAGCTTAGACTCTCTGATGAGCCCGTTAATAAACTGGGAGCAGCTCACCGTGAAGAGCCCGGGGAGGGCAGGGACTGGATACCGGGCGGCTTTAACGCGCGGGGGGCAGTAATGGAGTAGTCTGTCTGCCCGGGGCTGCCCCGGTCACCACGCTAGAGCGCCCCGGCGAGCTCCCAGGGAATGGGGGTCAGGCGCGGTATTGACAGGGCCGTCTAGGATCGCTCCAGGATTACAGGGCCGGGCCGGGCAGTCAGCTGTGAGCAGCATCGATTCTGCCAGCTGGGACGGGAGGGCTGTGCGAGGCGTGACTTCGTGTGTAAGGGGCTAGGAGCTGAGGGCAGAAGGTCTCCGGGGGTCAGAATTAGGAGCGGGGGAATGGATATGTGGAGGGGAGAGGTTGTATGTAGACAGGGTGATCATACATTTCCTTGCTGGCAGGTTACCTCGGCTCCAGCCCTAAGTTTTCTTCTGACAAGCGAGTGCATTCTGGGAGTTGTGGTCTTGGCGTGCTTCTAGTAAACCACTTGGACTAAGACATCTGAAAGCAATGATTGCTCAAGAAAAACCCAGACTGGAAAAGGCAGTTTTCTGTTTAGGACGCAAATTAGCAATCTGACAATCTTAACTGCTGAAGAGAGAGAAAAGTGAACCGAGAAAGCGAATGAGCGAGAATAGAACAGTAAGAGAAAGAGAATCTAAGAAGGAGACGAGATACTGAAGAGGAGAACAGAGAAGATGAGGGAGTGGAAAAGGGAGACAATAGGAGGAGGCCTAGGTGAGGCAAAGAGACTACGGAGGAGCGCTGATGTGGGCGCAGAATCGCGGGTGAGGAGAGCGGCTGGAAGAGAAAGGAGGAAAGGGACTGGAGGAGGAAAGAAGGGCAGAGGAGGTGATGGGAGGAAGGAGAGAAAAAGAGTGGAGGGAAGGAAAAGAAAGGCTGGGCTAGATAAGAGGTGGAAGGGAAGAGATTTTTGAGGATCCCTGGCCGAAGGTCTGAGAAAGGTTGGGAATGGGCGAGGGGAGGGCAGGATAGACGAAGGAGGAGAAGGGTGAGGATGAAAGTCTGTAAGTGGAGGAGAGGGTGGAGTAGGGGAATGAATAAAAACATTACACAGACATAGGTTGGCCAGTTCCAGGACCGAGGTTAATTCCCAGGATCTGTGTCTTGGCTGGACCTTGCAGCCTCGATCCCTCATCCTTTGCCCTGTCCTTATTAATTCACTTACTTATTTAGCCAGTTCTGCTTAGGATATAGAATCTTTCAGGAAGGTGGTTTAACTGCAGTCCAGAGTAGCCGTGTTACAGCCCTCCACCCCCTTCCATGCTACAGGACACTGGACCCAGTCTCTGTGCCTGTCTGCACCTACTTCTGGGACCCCAGCTCGTCATTGGGTCCTTTGTATCTGTGCACAGTCATTACCTGTTATTTCACGAGGACAAAAACCCACACAGTAAAGTCACACAACAACAAATTAACAGGGTGAACTGAGACAGAGTCGAGCCAATGGTCTGGCATGGCTCTAAGAGCTGGTGCACAAGCAGAGCATGTATTTGGCATGTAAATCGTGCAACAAGCATCGTGTAAAAATATGATAACGTCTCTTCAACATTCAAAAGAGTGTATTTCGTTAACATGCATAATTGTTTCCCCTTAGTATATCAGATTATATCACTGCATCGATAGGTATTTATTAAAATGATAGTTTTAAACATGAATTTAGGAACAATCATGCCTCCCTCACCCTAACAACGTTATTAGTCAGCTAAGAAGCAAGTCAGTTGTCATGTGCACGCTGTACATAGCCTAGATTCTTATACATAGAGGCCCATTGTAGATTACTAAAGCAAACGCATCCTGCACCACACGAATCCTGAGCTAACATATTCAAAGGTTCTCTTATAGGTGATAATGTAGAAAAAGGAGGTTCTGTCAAATAAAATATTTGCCTAGGATCACACAATTTAGTCAAGCAGGGAAGCTGAAATTGATTCCCATATTTCGGTTACACATTGTGCAATTCAGCTTCTAGATTGGTATCTTTCTCTCTCTCTCTCTCTCTGCTGTTTATATCAAAGACTAATACCTTGTCTTTAATTCTTTGCACATGAGGTTAGAGCATGGGTGGCGGGCAGAAGCCATATGAAGGCTCGGCTTGTTTTGGACTCAAGGGTCCATGAGGACCTCTAGGTCAGCCGGAGACCGGCATCCGACTCAAGCTTTCGGTGGCTCACCCACCTCTGTGGTTTACAAGCATGGCCGGGAAACTCTACCATTTCCCCAGTGTCACAATGTGATACTCTTCTGTGTTTCTTTTTATAGGGGCTGCATCTTTGAATACCCTTGAGGCAGCTTGAGAATTATTAATAGAATTCTCCTGATTAGCTTAGGGTTTTTAAAACTACTTCTGTTAACATTACATCTAGAACCCTTCATTCCATCGCCAACTTCTGCTTGTGATCCCCACGGTGCCTCAAATGCAGAGAGGCGGGAGTTGAATTGCCATTCATGACCGTCAATATCTGCTAGAACAATGTGCAAGAATCTAGAAGGCTGGGATGTGGTCAGTGAGGCTCCTGACCCTACCAAATCCAGTCACGAGATGTGAGAGGATCAGATGACAGGGTGGTTGATGGATAAGCCCAGGGACTGCACCAGGTGGTCTTGAGGAGAGTCAAAACCTTGAGGCCAAGGCCGGGACTTCGCCAGCCCTGTACAATCTGTATGATGGCTAGCAACTCTCTATGCGCCTGCGCCAGCCATCAGACAGATTCAGTGCCTGCCTGACACTGCTTCTTGGCACTCACAGTGAGGGTCAGCATGTTGTTTGAGTTATGCCAGTAGTGAATATAGGCTAATGTTCACTACTGGTCTAAAAAAACAGGGACAGCAAACATGAAGGGTGGAGCCCCGATGCCCATAAGGGTGAGCTACCTCTGCTGTATCTTTTTCTTCATCTTGTCTCAGGACATTTCACTGAGGTTTGCATCTGAGCTGACCCAAAGCTACCGAGTCTGCTTTGGGCATCGCTTGAGATCAGATGGTGCAGTGGGTGAACCAAGACCAAGAAAATGTGAAAGTCAGAAGGCAACTTTGTTTACCATGCAAAACTGCACCTGTTAGACTAGCCTGATCCTCTCCTGGTGCATCTGCCTAAATATCCCCCTGGAGACCAATATTTTCTATGCAGATACTATCCTCCAGTATACTAACATGTCATGTTCCCACTGACCTTTTAAAAAGAGCTTATTGCATTTTCATTTCTCTCCGGTTTATCCCTGTTCATTTATAGTTCCTTTGTCCTTACATTGTTCATGTCTTAACTCTATTGCACTTGAAATGTTGACACCTCTCCCACCATCTCCAGTAGCGATGAGATGATTTTAGGAAATGCTCAGCCAGCACCTGTTGTGGATAGCTTCATTGGGGTCTTGTGATAAATCAGCTACATTTTTTGATGTTCAGTCACTCATCTGCCTCCAACCTAGATTCCCTCAAACATTCAGACCAAAAGTGCCAACAGCCCATTCTACGACAGCTATAACTGTGGTACCTCCCCACATGCTGTTATCTGCTTGACCATTCCCCATCAAGAAAGAGCCCCCACCCCCGAGGCCTCCAGAAACAGCATCTAGTCTTCACTGTGATGCTTGCTCTGGCTCTCGATGCAGAAACTCCATCTCTCGTGCAGAAACTCCATCTCTCGCAAGCGAACCCTCCATGCTGCTAAACTCTTAGAAGAACACCTCGCTCCCATCGCCCCATGACTCCTGTCCTCCTCTTCTAGAGGCGCCTCATCCCTCAAACCTTCTCCCTCACTCCGCCCTTCGCACATAGGGCATCTTGTGCCCTTCTACTTGACTATGACTATATACTCCTCTTGTACACCACTAACACCTACTGCTTTGTAGTTATCTTTGTTCTGTCATAAGCCTCATACATACTGTGAAATTTAACACATCATTTTCTATAATGCTTGGTTAAAATAACCCGAAACAGCCATATTTTCTAGTTATGCTAGCTCTGTTCGCCGTATGTACCTGTTTCCGAGGCGAGATGTGAAGCTCCTTGCACCGGAGGCGAGATTGCTGGTTTCAGCTTGTGAAACTGTACTAGTGATACCGTTCAAGGGTCATTTGCACCCTCTCCCACGAGCTCAGCCGTGCAGCTTAGCCATGCATGGGGTGCCCCACTGGCTACGTTTGCATTATACAAATTCTACATATGTGACCAATACCAGAAGCCCCTGGAACAGGATACATATGTGTTCTTGTTCGCCTCCAGAAGCTTGTCTCTATCGCAGATGTTAGGGGATTCCGATTTTGCTCTGTTATTCACACATCTCCTTATGCAATAAATGCTTTTCAAACTCAATCCACACTTGAAGTCGGAAATTCCCCTTTCTTCTAGGCACCAATGAACTTCCCATCTTCCCAAAAACAAATCTTCAGCACAATATCTTAGCTGGCTTGCCTTCGCGAGAACTCGTATCTAGCCTCGCCCCCCCCACCCCCCCCTCCCATTCCCAAACCATCCCTGGCCCCCAGTCCCCCTAACGCTCAGAAGTAAGCCTGTTAGCCTCCTCGTCTCTGGAGCTCTGCCTCCCCTTGTCTCTGAGGCTCCATTGCCTCTCCAAACGAGACACCTCATCTCTGGGTCCTGCAGTGCCTCCGGCGAGTCTAAGACAGAGGTGTGCAGACTCCTGTCACGTGAGGTCACATGCCACAGAGGCCAATCGGGACAGGAGGCGCAGTGCCGTGTGCTCTATTACGCACCATGGTTTGTTGCCACCACATGAGGTAGGATTCTTCTACATATCTCCTGAATGTAAAATGCAGCCTCCCTCCGACCAACTCTCACAGAGCCGGGCCCCCTTTTCGCTTGTTTGTCTTAATGTCCGCCGGCTAGGGTGGCACGGCAGCGGGGATTTGGGGCACCGACCTGCTGGATTTCCCGGAACTGCATTTATCATTTCAATTATCGCCAGGCAGAGATGTAGATTCGCGAGGCCTCTCGTCACGGTCGAGTGTGCAGCAGGCGCTCGTACGATATGTCACCGCGCTTAAAACCCCTCCAGGTGGGAAAACCTGCACAGTGACTTAAATACGCGTCCCCCGGGTCCCAGGTAGTTAGAGCCGCGCTCCTCTCTGCTCGCCGCCAACTGCGAGGGTCCCAAACCCTCCCCGAGGCCTGTAAACAACCTACCTATATTTAGGCCTGACAGAAATCCCCTTATTAGAGCCGACACCTGTGAGGGGGCACCCGCAGGGAGGTGTGTGCCACTGAGCCCCCACCCGCGGAAAGCAGTGCAGCTCTATTCTTACGTATGGCTGAGTTGCACTTTTTACGGTGGCAAAACGCTTGCAAAACCTGAGGTGGTAATATGTGTTTTTTTCTGGCTTAAAAAAATCTACTTTGATAGGCAAAAAATTCATCAGTATCTGCCTTCAGTAGAATGAAGATGTTGGGAGGGTCTGTGACAGAGGTAGGCAGTAGTGTCATCTTGTACGGTGCGTAGAGGTAAGCTTTATTCTGTAAAACCACTACACGAAAAGTGACTCGTACACTGTGTTATCCAGAAAGGCAAACGGACACGCAGCGCCACGAATGACCATCGCAGGCGCTTGTCTCCATAAGAAGGGACTTAGGGCCAGATGTATCAAGCTTTTTACAGGGTGCGAATCGGCCCGTTTGCGAATGGTAAAAAGCCTTTTGGGATGTATCATCCCAGAAGGTAATCGCAAAATAGGGAATCGCAATTTTAGGGCATGTATGTGCACCACATGTGTACACTTACTTTTTTTGGGGGTGCAGCAGGGTGGCCTTTTGGCCCCCTATCACCCTTGAAATTGCATTTGGTAATCGCAAATTGCGAATGTCTTCCCATTCATTCCTATGGGCCTCCAGGCCTATAGGAATGAATGGGAAGGGATTCCTTAATAGCGAATCGCAATTTGCGATTCGCTATTATGGAATATGTAGGATTCACACATTTTTTAACGAAACTTACATACATTCCATTTTGTGATTCCATAATAGCGAATCGGTAAAATTCGCTATTATGGAATCGCAAAATGCCATGTTGATACATCTTGCCCTTAGGCCCATATGTGCGAAATTCTGATTTTGCGATTCCCAAATAGCAAACCTGTAGAAATCGCTATTTGGGAATCGCAAAACGGAATGTATGTAATCTGCGATTTCCTAATACCGATTCCTACAGATACACAACAGCTATTAGGAAATCGCAAATTAGGAAATCGCTAAATTGCGATTTCCAAATATGAAATAATACAATTTACACATATGGGCCAAAATGGCCACAGACTACTCTGAATAGCCAAGGACATTTCACATAATCAGGGTCAGCCTAGGACAAAAAAATAGGTTTGCACACCAGAATAAAAATGGCCCGCCTTACCAAACCACATAGCTAAAATAGTTGCCACATTTCCAAATCAGGCCGGTTTTTAAGGGTATTATGCAAGGGATGGGAGATCGCACTTATTTGTGTATGCTCCAGGCAATGCTTGTGGTAATATCATGGAACTCAACAGTAAAAACAAGCATTGCAATGCCAATAGCGCTGGCTTTAGCAGCCTGTTGTATGGCAATGTAAAGCATTACAAATAAATACCATGGGAACAAGTATGTATTTTTGTGGAAGCAAAGAACTGTATAATAGTATTGATTTAGTTTGAAAGGTTGGGTGACAGGTGTCCAAGGCATGCCAAAGGCAAGCCTGTCTGCGCCCGGATCTCGCCCAGTGCCAGGAACCCTGGCTGTTCGACCATCCACAGATTCTCCGCCGCCAAAGTCTGAGCCCTGGACACTGCAACAACTGCTTCTCCTCACTCAACAGCAGCACCATTCACCTGCCACCACTGTCACTTAACCTGCAAATCAGAACCTCCCTCCTTCACAGATACCCGCGCCACTACCACTTTGCAAACTGCAACCCCCCCAAACATCTCCAATGGCTCCTGCTCAACGCTCAATCTCTATGCAAACATGCCACTGAAGTCTGGGACACGATCAACACCCTTGCCCCTCATCACAGAAATCTGGCTCAACCCCTCTTCTGCCCCCGACATCGCCACCGCAATGCTCAATGGTTACAAGATGGCACACGAAAGCACACCTCAAAGAAACAATCTGATGTACCACCACGAGGACAACACCACACCGACCATGGAGCACCTCAATTCTCAAATCCTGAGTGATGACAAAGTGACCATCAGTGGCACCCTCGCCTACAGATCCCCAGTACCACGCACCAGTTTCTGCGACTCCATTACCGACTTCATCGCCCCACTAGCCATCAAGTCCAAGCACTATATCTTCCTCAGAGACCTCAACTCCCACCTGGACAATCTCACGGACAATAACTCTGCCAACCTCCTGAAATGCATGAGCAACATCGGCCTGACCCAGCTGGTCACCAACCCTACACACAGAGCAGGGGACACACTGGACCTGATTTTCATGGCCAGCGGCAGAGTAAAATACATCCATGCCACAGAACTCACCTGGACCGACCACTCCATCGTCCTCTTCACCATTGCAGGATCACCGTGCACTGCTACCAGTCCCCCCAGTGCCCCCTTCCACAGCTGGAACAAAGTAACTTGACCCAATGTATGGACGCCCTCAACACCACCCAGCCCGACCCCGCAACCAAAGTGGAACAAACAGTCCAGAACTTCACCGTCTGGATCACTAATGCACCCAACCAAGTCGCCTCCATCAAACAAGCTAGGACACGCAGAGCCACCAAACAAGTCAGCTGGTACATTCCAGAACTCAGGACAATGAAATGCAGCTACAAACAACTGGAGAGAAGACTGCACATCACAGGAGACACCACAGACCGAGCACTTTCAAGTGTGCCCTAAACAACTACCACCAGCTACTCAAATAAGCAAAAAAAGACACCCTGACAAACCCCATTGAAGCAAAGGCCAAACACACCAAGGAACTCTTCATCAATATATGATTTGATGAAGGATACTGATTTGCTAGCTGAATGGTGTTTTTTTTAAACTGAATAATGTTGTATGATGGAACCACGCATGCCCTTACCACACAAGTCTTTACCATGACTATGCCTTTACCCTGCATGCCTTTAACAACAAAAATGTAAGTTTTTTTACAGGTATGTTTAAACCCTTCATATTATGTATATATATATATATATATATCTCAAACCAAAATCCCAACTCCTCCGAAGAAAAGGGAGCACGCACACGAGGATCCCAGTCATGGCGGATTTAATGTAGTGTGGTCACTCCGGACCCAGCAGGAGAACACTGAGACGCATTTCGGCTGCGCACAGCCTTTCTCAATCAGATATATATATACATATATATACATACATATATATATATATATATATATATATATATATATATATATATATATATGCACAAAAGTTCTCACCAAGTTTGCGGTAAAAAAACGAGCCACTCCAGTTGCAGATGTAATTCAATCCAATTTATTGGGTACAAAGACAGCGCACTACGACCTCTCTCAGGGTCTTGGTCACACGAGAGAGGTTGAAACGCGTTGTCTTTGTGCCCAATAAATTGGATTGAACTACATCCGCAACTGGAGTGGCTCGTTTTCTTACCACAAACTTGGTGAGAACTTTTGTGCATGTATTGAAGCGGAGGCGTCTGCATGTACGAGCCCCGACCTGCTTGGAAGGGCGTTCGTTTGGCGCCATTCCCCGCTGCAAAAAAATAAATATATATATATATCCACGCTCCAAAATGTGCCCGTTCGGCAAGAAGCACTCCAACGCCAACACTGAGCTTCAAGCCCTTTATTAGGTATAGGTGTCGTCAGCCTGCTGATCCCTTTCACAGCCGTAACACCACTGCTGCCAAACGGGCACATTTTGGAGCGTGGGGATATATATATATATATATATGTATATATATATATATATATATATATAGAGAGAGAGATAGATAGATAGATAGATAGATAGATGTATGTATGTATGTTCAAACAAAATGGTCCCATGCGGTGCACTCTTCCAGAAAGGTGCAAGCGTCAGGGATAGACCATTCACTGCGTTATGTAGTCAAACAAAAGAAACGTGTCGGTGTGGGGAGAGAGCCTATGGAATAAAATGACAGTAAAGTAAAACGGATTCATTGGAGTGCAGCGTTTCCTTTGTTTGACTATATATAGGATCTTAACCTTCGCTCGGAAATATGATGCACCAAGAAGAGATCTGAGGAACAAGTCCAGGAAACCGGCTGCAGCGAAGGATACTTCGGAGTCAGAAGTCTCAACTGCTGAGCAATCTGAGGAGGAAAGTGGGGGAGCGAGAGCAAGTGGTCTAGAACCACCCCATTTTCACGAGGAGTTCAATCTTATCCGGCAGACGTGGCTACGGGGAGGGAAAGGGAGACCTCCAGAACAATCAGCCACAGACGCACAAGGAGAGGTGGGGGGCACCAGGCCAAAAAGCGGAGCAAGTACCTACACTCGTCCAAAAAGAACTCCGAAATTCAGATAATGGACGGTATACCGCAAATAATGGACAATATACCTCAGAATGAGAATTTGACCATCATCAATCTCACACCTAAGACACTAACATCAGTAGAGGAATCTGTGTTAAAATTAGGATTGACATTCTGTCCAACCAGTAAATTTGAATACGCCCAAACGAGGATAGATATCTTTAAATTCACAAGAAAGATCAAACTTTTTAAATTCTTTAAAATGAAGGGCTTAGAATCCAGAACCAATATGACAGCTCCACAACTTGCAAGAACCAATCTGTTGAATAGACAGGAGGTGGAATTACTTGCAATTTTGGAAGAATTGGGAAACGAAGGGGACACCACGGAGGTGAATACTCCAGTAGGAGTCAACGCAGTGGTAAGCCCCACAATTCACCAAGAAAGAGCAGTAAGCCCTTTTAGACCTGCCTCCAAATTCCTTCCTCAGACTCCCACGGACACTATAGATGTCTTCCATGAGAAAGTGAATTATGATCTCTTAAAATTAAGGGAATGTGGGATGGGACAAGGTGTGCCACAATGGAATCTTACCCAGGCACAAAGAAAGGCAATAAGAGATTTGGAGATGGATGCCACTATTGTGATTAAACCCTCGGATAAGGGTGGGAATGTGGTGTTGCAAACACGAACAAACTATTGTAATGAGGCTCTCTACCAATTGAATAATAATGAGAACTATTCACCGATAAATGCCAGTGAATATATGGAAAGCATTGTACAGTATGAACAATTGATTCTGAAATGGCGGACCAAAGGAATGCTTTCAACCGAAGAATATAATTTTCTACAGGTACCCCATCCGAGATTACCTAGCTTTTACCATCTGCCGAAGGTACACAAGGATGCGGAGAACCCTCCGGGACGACCGATTATTTCTTCTATTGGTGGCCTTCTGGAGAATATGTCAAAATTTATTGATCATTATTTGTTCCCCTTTGTACTTGAATTACCCTCATATACGAGGGATACTAAGGACTTTTTGAGGTACATTGAAGGGATTCTATGGGAACCTGACTTTTTAATGATTACTCTTGACATAGCTAGTCTATATACTAGCATTGCTCATGAGGATGGGATTGCTGCTATCAAACATTTTTTGAAGAATCGCCAAAAGAAATTTTCTGAGCACAGTGAGATGTTGATTGAGTTTTTGAAGTTCTGTTTGTATAACAATATCTTTATTTTTCAGGACCAAATCTATAGACAAAAGCGTGGGACTGCCATGGGGGCCTGCTTCGCCCCCAGCTATGCGAATCTTTTCGTAGGCTGGTGGGAGAAGCGGGCCGCATGGGCTGACTCATGCGATCACTGGGTAGAGAGAACGATTAGTTGGAGGCGATACATAGATGATCTCTTTCAAATCTGGCGAGGCAGCAAGGAGTCAGCAATGGAATATATTGATCATTTGAATACTAATAATCTGAACCTTCAGTTCACTAGTGACATTAGCTCCAGAGAGGTTACATATTTGGATGTGAGGGTCTTTGTGGCAGATGGGAAGATTGAAACAGCACTGTTTAGGAAGCCCACAGCGGGAAACTCAGTGCTGCATGCAAGGAGTAGCCATCCAGTAAATCTGAAAAACAGCATTCCCTATGGGGAACTATTGCGTATAAAATGCAATAGTACTAGGTCGGAGGACTACCATCAAGCAGCTGTAGAAAGCATTGGAAGGTTTCAAGTAAGAGGTTATAAAAAGAAAATCCTAGAAGAGGCGTGGAGAAAAACAGAGATAAAAAATAGAACTGATATATTGAAGGATGTTCCCAGAAAGAAAGAAGCAGGGATCACGCAGAATTTCAGGTTGATTACTAATTACTCCAGTGCGGCGAACAGTGTTAGAAAAATCATACAGTCCAACTGGAGTATACTTAAATCAGATGTAATCATTGGTCGTGATATTCCATCACACCCGTCTCTGACGTTCAGGAAAACACGCTCTTTGAAAGATCATTTGGTTAAAAGTCATCTGCCACCAATACAGAGAGGTGTTCTAGGTATAGCAGGTTTCTATCCCTGCGGAAAATGCAAAGCTTGTGCAAATTGCAATAAATTAACATCTTACATGATTGCAGGCCGTAGGGACCCAGTACGCATTTCAAAATTTATGAACTGCAACACAGCCTTTGTAGTGTATTGCCTGGCCTACCCATGTGGCCTTAGGTACGTGGGCAGTACCATACATGCAGCTAAGATTCGAATACTGGAACACCAAAGAGCAATTCAGAACAATGACAACAACTATCCGGTTGCTAGACATTTCCAGTTACACCACAATAGCAACCGGAAGTTAGTTAAATACTTTTGTTTGGATCATGTGGTTCGTGACCCTAGAGGAGGGGATAGAGAGAAGCGTCTTAGAAGACTAGAGTCACGTTACATTATTGATATGGCCACAAAGACTCCAACAGGATTAAACATGGGGGAGGAACTGGGGGTACATTTGTAAATATGTATAGTAGTGAAAGGAATAGGGATGTACAGGTGGGGTCAGGGTGTAATTATGAATTTGGTATACAAATGGATTGTGATAGTGTCACATCAGTTATATTCCAACTTTGTTGGCCCATCCAGGGCTTCATTTAACGAGCAGAGCGACATGTTAAACACGAATATGGATTGGCGTGTGTTCCACTCATTATGAATATGTAAGAGTGTGAGAAATTGTCCCCTACTTTTGCCTTAAATATGGTAGAAGTGGCAATGTAATGTTATTGCATAGGCCCATACAGGGCTTCAAAATCAACCCAAGTACTGCCCTATCGTACTTGGGGCAACTGCAATGAAGGGCTAATCTGTTGATAGGTTGGATTCACATGACTCGAATTACGCTCGATGTTTGCACTGGTGGTTGAATTTTTGAAAAAAGTTTTTTAAACTAATATTAGTTGTGACACTGCTTTGATTGAGATACAATTGAAATTTGAATTGTAGGTCGTATAGGGATGAATTTAAACTGTATATTAACTTATGCTTTGATGCCTGGTGTAGTAATGGCGCCCATGAGCCTGACCTGTCGCCCGGTAATGATGTATAAATTACTAGGTTTGTGTGCGGCGGCCGCCAAACACTGACGAAGGCGTACCGCTGAAACGCGTTTGTTTTTTTATTCTGTGTCATTAAATCCGGAGAAGGATTTAACCCCCCCGAGAGTGCTGGTGTTTATTTGTTGGAGCGTTGGGAGATATATATAAATATACATGGGGATTGTACTTACCCGTAAGATACTTACATTATTGTACTTTTCTGTTGTAAAAGGCATGCATGTTAAAGGCATATGCGTTGTAAAAAAACATTAACATGTAAGTATAAACTATATATATATATTCACATACAATCCTTCACAGACGGAAGAAGAATGGGTCGCACTTCCGTAGACTTTTGCAATTTTTTCCTCATTCTCATAAGTAGGGAAAAGGCGACAGACCAACGCGTTTCGCTATTCCACATTTGTGATCAAGGTATTGTGGAATACCGAAACGTGTTGGTCTGTCGCCTTTTCCCTACTTATGAGAATGAGGAAATAAAAGGAAAAAATTGCAAAAGTCTACGGGAGTGCGACCCATTCTTCTTCCGTCTGTGAAGGATTGTGTGTGAATACAAAGCGGCGTGGTTCTGCCGCGGGGTCCCGCACCCATGAGGAGCGCCGCCATAACCCGACAACTGTGAACCAATTTGGAGGATATATATATATATATCTATATATATATATAAATATCCACCCAAAATCCCAGACCCACCCAAGAAATTCCCTTGCCACCCAAAAACCCATACCCACCGTAATACCTAAAAACTGTCATATATATATAAATATATATGAGAAATCAGCAGAGGCTCGACTTTGGAGGGGAAAGTGCTTTATCAGTGCAAGGCAGCAGTTGTTAGTTACTTCCAGACACTTACCTGCAAAATACTTACATTTTTCGTGGTAATGGCATGTTTTGTAAAGGCAGGTCGTGGTCGAAATTTGCGTGGTAAAGGCATGCCTGGCAGCGTTGTACTTGCTCTTACCCTGTGAAAACATGTACGCAGATAAAGCAGGTAGTATTTCTCCTCCTCCTTCTCTGCCTTTCCGCAAAAATCCTCATCCTTCTTGCCAGGATGTCCAAAACCGCCATTGGGAATCATCCTGATGCATTTTCAGTGCCTTTTTAGGTCTCGCCTAGGCAGCGATTGCACTGTCTCTTCGAGACATGCTGTATTCAGGATATGTGGATAAAGCTCCACTTACTTCCAACCCAATTTTTTTAAATGGCTCCTGTCCATGTCCTTTGTAAATGGTGGCTTTTCATTGGTCATTAGGCTTTGTAGTCCCGCCTTAGTACCGCCTTGTCTCTTCTTGTAACCTCCCATGAGGACCCCACCCTGTTACGCCCTAGGTTTTAATTACAGCCTCAAAGCACTACTTTCTTAAAAGCCTTCAGACAGGACAGTCACTTAGTCCTAAACTAGATTGGCAGTGATTACTTTACTCGCTAGCACATCTCACATTTATATTAGACCTTCTATAAATTTCCCTTCATCAGCTCCACATAGATTACAATGTAATCTGGAATTAATATAATAATTATTTTGTCACATTTCAAAGCTACTAATTGTATACATGGAAATAGCTATTTGAATGTACTCGTGGTAGTGTCTTGCATGCAATGCATTATGGGTAGGGTAGATTTACATATCTTCAAAGTTTATGATGCTCACTAGGGACGTCTAGGCACAGCTTGTGCTTCTTTTCTTTTTTTTTCTCTAGGCACAGCTTGTGGGTGTTTTTTTTTTTTTTTCCCTTGTCAGGGCCTTGTTTCTGGTTCAGATACATCAATCGTCACCTTCCACAAAGCCCTATTTTAATCGTAAGTCGTTGGTAACAAACTTGACAACAAGTGCACAAGCTATCCCATTGACCTTTTACCTGTGAAGGTAAAAGGTCATGTTAGTCAAATACATACGGTAAATAACTACATTTACTCCACCTGTCTTCATCTGCCTTCTCCTCTCCCCTGTCACCGACCGGTTCCTGGGCGTGGGGAAAAAAGGGCAAAAAAAACAGGTTAGTGGCTCCTCCGCACCCCCCCCCCCCGGTAAGGGCAGGGGGACCCCTTGGGTCCTCAGCTGTTGTCTTCGTTGCCTGAGCCTTTCAGGACACCCCGTGTGAGGGTACAAGGGGACCCCTTTGGGTCCTCAGGTTTCGTCGTCGCTGTCTCCATCTGATCCGTCCAGTGCTGCGTAGTCACACAGGAGGCTGTGGATCATCCTATGGCACGCCAGGGTCGATGTTTCCTTCTTCCCTACTACCAGGCGGTTTCTGGAAAACAGAAGAACATCTTTAAAACAGCACAGGAGCCTCCAGCAGTTCTGGAGGTCACTCAGTGCGTGTGTCCCTGGGAACAAACCATACATCACAGAGTCCGCGGTGATGCAGGGCGTAGGTATCCAGGCCATAAGCTCTGTGCCTAGGGCCTTCAGCAGGTCCTGTGCGTACGCGCACTCCCAGAAGAGATGGTATGTTATCGCGTCCGCGATGCACCCCCTTGGGCAGGACTTGTATCGGTTGAGTCCTCTTGCGTGCATGAAGGCTCTCACGGGAAGTCCTCCTTGGATGACCATCCAGGCGATGTCTTTGTGCTGGTTGGTCAGGCTCTTGGATGTGACGTTTCCCCACACGTGGTCCGCTGTAGCAGAGGGGAGGGCGCCGATCGGTTCGCTGATGTCCTTTGCTCGTATCTGGCATTGGACAAGCTTCGGGGGCCATGTGGCGGGGGCGGCAGCCTCCGGCCCGAACTCCTTCACAAACTTCTCCATTTCTTTGTAGAACCACGGGGTCTCCCAGTTGTACGGGACGGCACTCACCCACTCTGCCCATCCGAGGCGCCGCCACGTTGAAAACAGGAAGAATCGTGCCATCAGAAAGCTGACGTGGCTCTCGTCTTTGGTCCTCAGGTTGCTCCTCACGCAGTGGCACACGAAGATTTCCCTCATGATGGTGGCGATGTCTGGCACTCCCTTGCCTCCCTTGTCGTGGGTCTTGAACATCACTGCCCTCTTCACCCTGTCCATCTTTGAGCTCCAGATGAAGTAGAAGATCATTCTCGTGATGGCCCTGGCCATGCGGGACTGCAAAGGCCAAACTTGGGCAAAGTACTGGAGCACTGGCAGGGTCTCGTTCCACAGGACCAAAGACTTCCCTTCGATCGTCAGCTTCCGGATGCTCCAGAGTTCTTGTCATCGCCAGTTTCATTACCCATGCCTTCTCCGCTGCACGTTCTCCGCCGAACCAGACTCCCAGGATCTTCAGGAAGTCCTGCTTGATGGGGAATGGCAGTGGGTCTCGGGTGGGGGTTCAGTGTCCGAAGAGTAGGGTTTCTGACTTGGCGCTGTTGATCTTCGCTCCTGACGTCTTTCCAAACTTGATACAAGTCCTCTCCAGTTCTTTCACAGATGGTCCGCCCGCGCAGAAGACTGAGATGTCGTCCATGTAGAGGGAACACTTCACTTCGCCCTTTCCGTTGCTTCCTGGGGCTATCACTCCTCTGACGTTCCTGTTCTGTCTGATGCGTTCGGCGAGGAGTTCAATCACGCAGATGAACAGAAGAGGGGAGAGCGGACAGCCTTGCCTGACAGGACGGGGAAGGGGTCGATTTTCCTGCCGTTAACCAACGCCGTGCTAGAGATATCTCTATACATTGTGGTCACCACGTCACAGAAGAAGTCTCCCAGTGCTCTGAGTGTCCGGTCCATGAACTCATGGGAAACGCGGTCGAATGCCTTTTCCTGATCCGGCTGACCAAGGCCGTCGGAACCTTGCAGCTCTTGATGTACTCGATCGTGTCCCGGACCAGGGCCAGGCTGTCCACGATTTGCCGACCCGGTATCCCACAAGTCTGGTCTGGGTGGACTATCTTCGCTATTACCTTCTTTAGGCAGTTGGCCATCACCTCCGTGAGAATTTTGTAGTCCGCATTGAGGAGAGAGATGGGCCTCCAGTTTTTGAGGTCTTCTCTCTCTCCCTTCTTCTTATACAAAAGTGTTACCATACCCTCTCGCTGGGATTGCGGCATACTGCCCTTGCCCACCATTTCCTCGTAGAGGTCCAGCAAGCCCGTTCCGATCAGGTCCCAGAGTTCAACATAAAGTTCCACTGTGAGACCGTCATTTCCAGGCGTCTTACCTCTCTTGGATGTCGTAGCTGCCAAGTGCAGCTCTTCCAGGGTGAAGGGCGCGTTCAGGCCCTCTCTCTCTTCCAGACCCAGTGTCTTCGAGATGCCCTCCAGGAAACTATCTGCCTGGGCTCCCTCTGACGACTCCGGTGAGTAAAGCTTGCCATAAAAGTTGGTTACGACTCTCATGACTTGCTCTTTCTCACTTTGGAGGTTGCCCTCCGAGTCCCAAAGCTCTACCAGCGGTGTGCGGGCTGAGTGAAGTTTCTTGAAGAAGAACGAGTTGCATTTCTCGTCCTTCTCGAGGTTCTCGGTTTTGGTCCGGGAGACGATTTTCCTGGATTTCTCCCTGAAGTGCTCAGTGAGCCCTTTCCGGGTTTCCTCCAGTTCGTCATCCACGTCCCATCCCCTGAGCTCAAGTTCGTACAGTTGCTGCAGTTTGCTCTGCAGCTTTCTGAACGACCTCTTCTTTTCCCCTGCAGCAGCTCTGCTTGCATCCTGGAAAAAGCTCCGGAACCTGTCCTTCACCCATTCCCACCACTCACTGGCGGAGTGAAAGAGGTCCTTCATGTCTCTCCACTCTACATACACGACTCTGAGGTTCGCCACTAACTCCTCGTTTTCCAGCAACGAGCAGTTCAGTTTCCACGATCCTGGGCTGGCGGGGAACTTCCCTTAAACTTCCCCCTCAAAACTGACTGCTCTGTGGTCAGAGAAGTAGACGGCGACCATGGAGCTTTGCCCAGCCTTTACCGTTGGGGAGGTGAATAGGAAGTCGATCCGTGAAAGCATGGATCCGTCCGGCCTACTCCAGGAAAAATTCCTGGAGTTAGGCCCCATGATCCCGATGACATCCCGGATGGACGCCTCACCTACCATCTCCACCAACAGCCTGGTCGTCACGTCCATCCCTACAGAGTCTGACCCAGTGCGTCCATCCAGCTCTACTATGCAGTTGAAATCACCACCCATCAGGATGGTTCTGGAGGTCACGAGTTGCATCCTGAGCACCCTGAACATCTTGAGTCGCTCATTCTTCCCAGGGGGGGCGTAGACATTGATGAGCCTAACGGGCTCACCGGCCCAGGAGCCGTCCACAACCAGCACTCTGCCGTTGACCTGCTTGGTGACCTTGTCCACTGTGAAATGCCTCCCCTGGATCAGAATGGCCTCTCCAGATGATTTGCACTCGTTTCCTCCAGACCAAAATGATGGCCTGTGTGTCCACTGCCGTTCGAGCTGGCTGTACGACTGGGCGTACGGAATCCCGCATTCCTGCAGAAAGTAGATATCTCGGTTCTGAGCGGCCAGGAAGCACAATGTGCCAACCCGCCTAACCTGATCTTTCACACTTCTGACGTTTAGGGTGAAGTATGATACAGCCATTGTCTCCGCCCTAGCTGTCAGTGTCTGGCGCGAAACCTACTGGGGTTGAAGGCCCTGGGGTGCTCTACTTGGGGTGGTGAGCCACCTGCTGGTCCTGCTCTCCCTCTCCTGTGCTGTCTTCAGTGTTCCTGATGAACACCTCTGATCCCACGTCTGGGATCCACTGTGCTGTCTCTTCTGTGGTTCCCATCATGTTGAGCTGCTGATGAAGTTCTTGGAGTACCGACTGGAGCTTCTCCTGGTCTTCTTCCTCGTCCTCCATCTCCTGGTTGTGGTGGTCTTCCACGATGATGAGGTCGTTGTCCTCCTCTTCCTCCGTGCCTGCTTTGTTCAGCTTCTTGCTGGCTAGGAAATCCTCTTTCGTTGCCATCTTCCTCTTCCTGCTTCCCCGCTGGAGGACTGTGTCCAGTGTCTTTGCCTCCTCCTACTTCTCCAGCTTGGGTCCGGCTGTGGTGTTTCGTGTGTCTGCTTGGCGTTGGACCGTCTCCGTTCCGCTGCCTCCTCCCTCTCTTTTGCGGTCTTCTGGTGCAGCGTCTGGGTCCGGATCTGGCTCCATGTCTCCTGGATCACGTTGTCCTCCTCGCCGTTGCTTTCCATTTTAACCTCGGGTTGTTTCCCCTTCTTCTTCTTCTTCTTTTTCTCCTTCTTCCCCAGCACTGCTTGTCTAGGTGCAGTACCACAAGCTTCTCGGCCTTTTGGCTAAGATCAAGTGTAGTATCTGTTCTTATCAGTTTGAAAGGGCAATTTTTGCGCTAGTAAAATTTTGATTTTGACAGTATTACGTCTTTGACTTGGAAGTGAGTAAATTCGCTTTATGCTAATTTATGCAAATTTCACGATTAGCCCACCAAGCTCTTGACCGAGCAGGAGGAGGGGCACCAGCATGCTGGTGTCTGTTTGTTCCTTAGGAACACAAAATAGAACCCCCAAGGACCTGTGGTCAGCGTTAGAGCACCGGTAACGTTACGCTCCCTACAACTGTCTCTTTCCTGGCGTTTGGGTGGACTAATGCTGGAGACTTAAAACACCTCCTAACACCCTTCACAGGCCTGTACAGCACCCAGACCTCTGGCGAGGGGATACATGCTTAGGTGGCAACACCTATAACCCTTGCCTTAGCTCTAGGGCGTGACTGGACAGTGTTTCTTGCACTGCAGACTATTGTGGTCTGCTGGGAGACACCCCAGGTACCCAGGCGGAGGACCCCAGGCTAAACGGTAAACCGTCGGTAATCCCAAAATTACCGGTAAGTCCAAAATCCCCCAAATGGCAGACGAAATGGACTTTGGAACCCCAGTGACCATCCCAGATGGCATCCCCCCACTGGACGCCCAGAAACCCAACCCCCAGCCCCCTGGGGTGGGCAGCAAGGTGGCAAGTAAGGCTGCACCTGCAGTCCCAAGCACCAGTGCTGGGAAGGCTGGTGCCCTGAAGGCCTCAGGGCCAAAGGCAGCTGCACCTGAAAACCCCAATGCTGCCAAACCAGGGAGTGGGGGGAAGGGTGAGGCAGGGACCAGACAAGGGACCGCCACCAAACCCTTCAATGGGTACAATGTCTCCGACCGGCACGCCCAGGTCGTGCGGTGGGAGGTAAAGGACAAAGAAGGGCCCAGACTGGACACGGACCTGTTCTTGAACAAGGTCCTCAAGCCAGCAGGGGTCCCTGTGGCGGAGGTGCTGAGCTGCGAGGCGTCCGCGTCAGGCATGATTTTCCTCCTCAGTTTCATCACCCAGGCCCTCTTCAGGAAATACTGGGACCTCTTCCAGGGGAAGAAGAAGGAGACACCCTACAGCACCTTCAGCTTGACGACAGGATGGGCGCGAGCGACAACGGAGAAGAGGGTAACGGTTGAGATGACCAACCCCCACATCCCAGACAGAGACATTGCGTTGCTTCTCCAGAGGTACGGCACCATCCTGAATGGACCCACCAAGGTCAGAGACTGCAACGGAATATGGAACACAACCTGGCGAGCAACCATCAGCCTCCACAAGGACCCTGCAGGGAGAGACGGAATGGAACACCCACCGGCAAACTTCTACCTAGGAGCCGACCAAGGGAGGATCAGGTACCCGGGACAACCCTTCACCTGCAGGAAGTGCGAGGCTGTGGGCCACTTTTGAAAAGACTGCCCGAAGAAGTTCTGCAGGATCAGCAAGCCGACCGGACATGAAGCAGGCACATGCAACCGGATCAAGAAGTGCAACTTCTGCAGAGTAGAGGGTCACACCTACTACTGATGCCCCAAGTCTGACCTGCCAAAGACCTACGCAGCGGCAGCTGCAGGAACCCCAGCCTGGAGACACACCTGACCGAATGTATCCCCGGCAGCCAACGCCGAGCTGAACGCCCTCCTGCAGGAGGCCAAGGAACAAATGGCCAAGACACCAGCAGCACCCAGGAAGGCAGACCAGAAAGGCCGGGACCCAGAGGGCCCAACACCCATAAGACCAGGCCCAAAGAACCCTGAGGACCCCAAGGCAGGACCAGCCACAGCGGAGGAGCCAACACCACCGACTGGGACGGCACAGGCCGAGGACGTATACCAACCCAAGGAAGGCCCCCGAAGACGGATCACCACAAGCAGCCCTGCCAAAGGAAGCCCCAAGGGAAAAAGCCCTGACGCCGGAAACAGAGGACAAGGAGGAGGAGACGGCGACAGAAGATACTGCTACGGCAAAGGGGAAGAAGGAGAAAAAGAAGAAGAAGAAGAAGGGGCACAGCTTGTGCTACTGCACCTAGACAAGCAGTGCTGGTGCCTTGCTCACTAGGGACATCTAGCAGCTTGCTGTACTGCACCTACCACATCTCCTTTATATTCGACCTTCTATAAATTTCCAGTCATCAGCTCCACATAGAGTACAACCTAATCTGGTATTAATATATTAATTATTTTGTCACATTTCAAAGCTACTAATTGTATACATTGGACATAGCTATTTGAATGTACTTGTGGTACTGTCTTGCATGCAATGCATAATGGGTAGGGTGGATTTACCATATCTTCAAAGTTTATGATGCTCACTAGGGACCTCTAGGCGCAGCATGTGCTACTGCACCTAGACAAGCAGTGCTGGTGCCTTGCTCACTAGGAACATCTAGGCGCAGCTTGCTGGACTGCACTTACCACATCTCATTTATGTTAGACCTTCTATAAATTTCCCATCATCAGCTCCACATTGAGTACAACCTAATCTGGAATTAATATAATAATTATTTTGTCACATTTCAAAGCAACTAATTGTATTTGTACTTTGTACTTATAGTCGTTGCTTATGAGAAGCAAGGCTGGCAGTAACTGCGCCTCTTTTACAGCCAGCCTTGCTGTTCGAAGCAAGGACTATAAGCACAAAGTGCGTGTTTAGGCACCGCTTGCAGGTTTTCAAAACACATAAATAAAAGACATTGTCATTTACAATGGCAATAGCTCAAATTCTCGAAATGCGAGACCTATTGCATTGCAAATGCTTGTTTATTTTTGCACCTGGTTACCGTCAGATCCAATTCGATGGTAATTGCATTTCCTTAATGCCCCTTTTGCGACTAATCACAATTAGGGATTGCTACGTACATGTGGGTTGTGATTCGCAAATAGTGTAGTGGTGAGCCTCAACAAGGCCTACCAGTGCTTAGGGGTTCTCCCTTCCTTGCACAGAGTCCTCAGACCAATAGGAAGAAGTTGGCACAGAAACTGGAATAGAAAAGACAGAGTTTATTAAACCTCATGAGGTGGAGCTACATTCACACAGCACCCTTCGGTAATGCATGAAGTAGCACACTGAATGGAAGGACCTTGGTCCTTTTATACCCACACAGGGGCTCAAATGAAGGCGGTACAAACACAAATGCTGGTTTTAGGTACATATAAGGTCATACAAGAAATGCACAGTCGACAAGTGGGTGGAGCTAACAGTTTCTACTTCTAGTAGACACATCCTGACATTTATAAACTCGGAACAGCTGCATGGACAGCTGCGAGCTCAACTGAGCATGTGCAAAGCAAAAGAAACTAAATATAACTCGTCTCTAGGCAGATTTCAAGAGCAGTTAACAGGAAGGTAGGACAGAGCACATGGCGAGCACATGGCAGCACATGGCAACCAAAATGGCTGCCAGAAATACAAAATGGATTCCACAAAGCGGACAATTTAGCTTCTGAATACAGGATGTCTTCGGCTAATGCTTAACTTAAGTGCTGCCAGATTACAACAGACGACCCTTTCAGCATTAGCTGAAGACATTCGTTTATCTGGGGTAATCTAAATATTCATCCCGTACATCTATTAACATTATTTCGGCCACCTCTTTATTCAACATTTGTTGGGCCTTTGTTTCAGCAACGTTCCCTTTGGCAGGTATACAAGCAGAGAGGCAAATGGAGCAAAGCATTGGACCACATTGGATACATACACAGCATGTAAAAAGTATCATAATCATTACACACAGGATAGTCAGTAGCTTCCAGCCCCAAGCAGAAACAAGAGTCCAAAACCATCCAGTAAAAGTCCAAGTACCAGTCTCTGGATGAATTTCTGCAGCAATCTTATGCAGTTTTGATATTGCGTCATATACTGAAGGTGAGTGATCCGGTATGAATACGCAACAGCTGCTACCGATGATGCGACATGCACCACCTCGATCAGCCAAAATCACGTTTAGCACCATCCTATTCTGGAGTGCTACAATCCTTGCAATCTGTAGTTCCTCTGTAATGTTCCCAAGTGCCATAGCTGTCTGATTGGTAACAGCTTCCACAACACGAGTTAATCGCCTGATCTTTCTACTGTTCAATGCAGCACCCACAAAGAAAAATAAGCCCAAGTTGAAATCAACATATTGTTGTAGGGTAGTGTTGGTTTGGTCAACTTCGTCCATACTTATTGTCCTCTTATTTCTGTTTTTGGAAATATCATTGTACAGTTTAAAATCACGGTGATATAATGCAGGTGCCAGAAACACAGGGGGCAACAGAAAAGATACATAGCAGATTCCTGACCACCCAACAGGTAATTGATAATATCCGTTATTTCCACACACAAAATACGTATTATGCGAGGCTGTGAAAGTGCTGTTATTGGCACCTTCAATGGTCAGGATTACAGTACACTCTCTCCTCCCCACTGGAATTCTTCCAACACTACAGATACACAAATCTGCTTTAGCTTTTGTCACAGAAATCACAAAAGGTCCAATGTTCTTCTTTATTCTCACATTTGTGAAGACATATGGTGTTGAAATATTGTCCGGTTGATACTCTTCCCATTCCCATTTAGTCCCTTTGGCTTGTGGATAACCTTCTTTATTTTGATAACACACTTTATTAAGTTGAAAAATAATCCCACCTACTGAAGGCTTTCCAGATGTAAACAAAAGCGCATACCAAGCTTGACAAGAACCATTGTGAGAAAATGGAAGAGGAATAAAAGGTGTTCCTCCTTTCTTTTGATGTGCAGGTATCATCCCACACACCCAACAGTTGGTAGTATTTGTAGCATTGTGAGTATGGTGCAACATCTGGATAAAGGTATTGTTTAGATAGGATTGTCGATGCTTCTGCTCATGGTAGGGAAGAGTGAAGTAGTAGTGTTCCACTGGTACTGGCGTAGTGGCAACAAAAAGCTGTCGAACAGGAGCCACCTTCTCGATGTACCACGTAATTGTTGCCATAGCCACCATAGCAACAACAAACCCTACAGCACAAATGATTCTTTTGTTATTCATTTCAGCAACAGTAATGATTGATCTTTCTAAAAACTTGTTGAAAACAATCGTTGGAGCTCTTCTCCCTGGGCAGCCGTTGATTTCTTCACCATGGGCCAAGGCGGGTGTCACTACACTAATGCAGGGCTGATCCCCCTCAAAAATGGGACGATCAAAAGGGGTACATTACTAACAAAACAAGCATTGGCATAGCCAATAGGTCTCGCTTTTGGGACCTTATAAGTATTTAGTTATGCAGCACAATATCCTTGGTGCAACAACATCAACTGTTGCATGGCTAAACACTTATAGGAGCTAAATGTGCAAGATTTTTTGTTATGAGACTATGGCACTTCAAAACTATTTTTTTTAAAACATGCTCCTTAACCTGCTAAGGTTTAGGTCCTGTGGTTGTGGCACCAAGAGCCTGTGTGCAGTGTTTTTGACCAGATTAGTCAGTACTAAAAACATTCAACAGTGCAGGAAAGGATTCGAGTACAACACCTTCCCTTACTATGCCTCATCCCTTTGCTGGTTATTTATAAGCAACCTTGGAGCTGGTAGTGCTGCATTACTAAATACTTATAAGGTCCCAAAAGCGAGACCTATTGGCTATGCCAATGCTTGTTAACACTGGCGTCCACCAAGCCGGTTGATTCCGTCCGACTCGGAAGCATCGGTATCCTCTTGGCAACTATCTGCGAGGTGAGCTTTGTTCAATCTTGATCATTTTTTTGCATGTTTCACCACGGAGCGCAACTCGCGCAACACAGCATGTCACGCTCACTATCAGAAGTTGGAATGCCCGCAGCCAGCATGTATGACTCATGTAATACAGCATGTTTACGTTCACTGCAAAAACTTCAACACCTGCCGCCAATCTCGGTTATTTAGTCACTGCCCAGTATGTCTTTCACTAGTTTAACGATTAGTGTTTTGTAACACAGCACAGTCATATTTACCGTATAGAGGTATTAACCGCTTGGCTTAATAGATAGTACGGTGATTCACATTCAGTGGACCTGCCCGCCGTCATCACGGTGACTTAGCCTTTGAAGGGCATGCTGCATGCGTTACTAACGCGTTTCATATGAGTATCAGCCTTCTAGAGACATCACTCGCCGTCTACTCTACGGCAGCACCTTATACCTCAACCTCCCTTTGCATGCATGGGAGGCTTTTTCCGTTTTTCATTCTTACTTCACTTTCTTGGTTGAGTTACTTGTTTATAATTTCAACGTGCACATGTCAGCATGAATGTCAATTCACGCTTGAAATAGAGCTATCTGCACCATTATCCCCATACTCTTTGAACTTAGACCTTGTTCATACAGGACTGGTAACTTAGCCACTTTCGTGCTTCATTCACACAGATATTGAACATCCCCCTGATGAAGGGCCCCTAGAGCCCGAAATGCATTGGGACTGACAAATTGGGACCCAAACATTTTTTGCCATCCTATGACAATGTTCCCTCGGTGAAATTAACATGAAGTTTGTTCACAACGAACCAAACAAGCAGTACCTGGCGAGCATGAACTCAGATGCCCTGGATTGTGAACCTGCCACGTGCCGGGACTGCACAAGCTTAGCTGATGCAGCTTCACTCTCCCAAGCAGCAGCCTGTGCCGAGACTAGGCCATATAGCAGCTGAAAGCCGGAAACACAACAGAAGCGCCCCCGCCCCCAAACCCCCTACTCGATTCTTTGGGCGGCAGGAGTGGAACAGCGTGCGAGGGGATGGGGGCGGGGGGGGTTGCGCAGGTTAGGCGCGGTCGGGTGACTTTAAAGTGTGTAGGGTGGGCGTTGTCAATGCAGGTGAGGTATGCGCAAATGATGGGAAATGGCAGGGCGGCAATTGGGCGCCATTCAGAGAGGAGGGGGTTTTGCCGGGCTCGGCCCATTAACACATGGCTATGTGTGAAGAGTTAGAAGGGCTACAGAGGGTTGAATGAGCGGGGTCAGCAGGTGGGGTGTGGAAGTTGGGGCGCGAATTTGAATAGGTGGGTAATGTGTGGAAGAGCTGGCACAAGAGGAAAATATAACAAGGGATTAAACAAGCATCGCGACAATTTTAGGCTGCTCCTTTTCTCTCTTCGTGTTAACTGTAGTTTCGTTTACAAGAGGAGGCGACACTCCAGATGCCAGATGGTGCAAAGCTAGAAAAACAAGCACGGAGGAGCGGGGCGAGCGAGCGCGGCAGCCTGCAAAGCAGTCCCAAAATGCTCGTAGCGCCGTGGCTGGCCTTTGGATGAGTACGCGCGGCAGACATGTGTTTCCACTTATCGCGCCCGCGTCTGGGCACGATAATTGGAAACACATGTTTGCCGCGCGTACCCATCTCAAAAAGGCCAGCCACGACGCACGAGCGTTTCTTGGACTGCTTTGAAAACTCACTTACATTAAGTCTTCGCCTCTAAGCAGCGCTTGCGCGCTACTCGAGGCTCGACCTAAAAAGAGTCCTTGGGAAATTGTAGCCGCTGTACAACCAGCCAGAGGGGAGTCTTCTCCCTGTGTCCGTTTGAGCCTCACAGGCAGGCTCTTGTTGTTCCCACGGTGGAGCTGCACAACTCGCAACTCAAGAATCACGGCCCAGTTTGAGAAGAAAAAGTCTTTCAACGATCCTGTCCAGTGTCTCAGGCAGTGCATCAGTTTTCTTCACTTTAATCTAACAGGCACCAAGGGCACAGCACCTGTACCCTAAACTCAAGTCCTTCCTTAACTCCTGTATTGCTCCGCTGGCGCACTGCTCTTTTGTTGGGGCCACAGAGTGTAGCCAGTATGCTCAGGCATCCCTTGATCAACAAACAGAGGCGCAGACTTGCATTCACTTTGGGACCAGGACTCAAGGCCTGAAGCAACCCTTGTTTCAAAGGGGGTCACCTCAAGCAAAAGCCTCCTTGCCGTCCTTATCGGTCTGTGACTCTCTCAGCTGGGCATCAAAAACTGGATCCACAGAAAGATTTCTTCATCCTGATTTGTGACCCCGTCTTTCGCCCAAGACAGTGGCAGGGGTACACACTTCATGTCCCAGTGCTTCCGGCCTTCACTGAGGTCCTAGTTGCCAGCAACGCCTGTGCTGGTTCCCTTCACCTTCACTCCAAGCTGGACTGGTGCTGACTCCCAGGCTGGATCTGATGTCCGGGCCCCTCTGGCAATGGTTGTAGGGCAGCAAATATCTATTGGTGGGCAGAACAAAAGGTCTTTAGACAAGGCACAAAAATAATCTATCAACAGAGAGGATAGTCTCAGAATACTTCCTTAGTCTTGGGATGCCCCATTCATTAGCAAGGCACCCAAGAACCACTTAATCTATCTGAGAATAAAAAAAAAACACCCTAGACCTATTGGCAAGTATAAAAGGAACTTTTTGGTGAACTGACAAGAGTAATACGTCACCCAATCCCAAGCAACCAAGGAAGTCTGTGTTCATTTACTAAATTCTGAGGAAAAAAGAAAAACAATACAGACATACTCCAAATCCTTACATTTGTGCATTCCTATATTATTCATCTGAAGAACCTCAAGAAAAAGGAACTTTTCCTACACTTCTACTTATGAACCTTGCATTACTTGTACAGGACTGCAGACACTTCTAAAATACTTTCTCTTACGTAAAGACACCTACATTTTATGCCTAGGACCATGCTTTCATGTTATAGGCGCAGCGGAAAAATCTAAAACTGCTAATTTAACAGGGATTCTTATTTCATAAATAACTTTAAAAAAAAACTCAAGATAGTGGGTACATAAATTTCTCCAGCAGAACATGTTGTGACAAACAAACTCCTATAAAACAATATTTTCCTTCAAAATGTTTGCTAAGGATCACATGGGCGTCTTTCCTGCATTCTACTTTTCACGATCCGAACTATACAACATCATTTTCAAAAGGAAAAAAACCCTTTCTCCAGTTCTAATAAGGGCTGTCAGCTCAATTACACAGACTAGCTAATAAAAGACTAGCAATGCCCTTGCAAAACTGTATAGAACATGAGAATAACATAAACAATAATGGTATTGCCACCTGAGATTTTTGAACAGAAACCCCCACTATACAGTTCCCTTTAAAGATCAAATAAGGGAACATCAATCTGTTCTACTCATTCTTTCATACAGGATGGGCAGTAACATAGTATATTTTTCATCATTTTATTAATTCTAACAATTTTAAAACAGTATTACTGAATAGCCAATTAAATGTCTCATGGCCATTTCCTAGACAGCTTAGACAGACTCATGAGAGAGTGAGAAAAAGAAGAGAGAAAACATAAATTAGCCTACCCTTAATTTGCCCAGGAGCTCACCTCCTTCCCCTATTTTGACAGTAGGAAAACCTGAAAACAGGTTTACCTTCTGTCAACACTATTTACCCCTATTTGTGGCAACTGGGCACAAACAAACTTGTAGGAGATATCTTAGAAAGTGGCTATTTTCTGATTCAGCCTAACACAAGCACATTGAGTTAATTTTAGAAAGCGTTAATAACCAATTACCAATTCCTTCAGCAATGGTGCTAGATTAACATGAGGGCGCATGAATGCAAACTAAAATCCATTGCCTCCTTATCTCAGCCCTTGCACAGTAATCTTTAAACTAAAACCATTATTTTGATATACATGGCAGAGCTATGCTCTACTCAGGGCCCACATACGTCACTGCTTTTCCTTCTTTTCATATGACTGCGCAAAACTTGCGTTTGCCAAAAATAGGAAGCAAAGCTTTTCTTCCTCTCTCTGCGCTGTCATCTCTTCTTTCAAAAACTGTTCGGAGGTCGAAATGTCCAAGCAAACCTTCCCCTTAGCCCTGCTAGGTAGCTAAATGCAGAACTCCGACCTTTAACCCTTTCACCAGCTGTCCATTTTTGTGCAAGGCTTTCCATGCAGTCTTTGCAATTCAAAGCAACTCTGGAGAATCACAGCTGAAAGGCAGTCCTGTCCGCCTAATAATTTTAAAAGTAGGATCTAACTTCTGCTGTGTTTTTTTTTTTCAATACTTGTCTCTATCTGTGTGCAGTGTATGGTGTGCATTCTAGCAAGTTAGAGGTCAGCTATTTGTGTTATACTTAAATGTGTGCATTTACTGAAGCCTAAGAGCAGTGTGAAAGCTGCTCTGCTTGGCAGAACTACTTTTAAATAGTGAATTTGTCCCAATTTCGACTTTGGTGGTAGGGGCACTTAAAAATGAATAACCTACAATATTGCGGCATATTAGGGATCCCCAGGGTGTCCTCCAGATATCCCAGAGATGGGGGATCAGAGATGTATAAGGTACACCCTTAAAAAAACGTTTTTATATGCCTGGATAAAGTGAAATTTCACATTGCACTCCCCACATCATGGTAAAGTGCTACTTAAATCCAAATTTGATGCTAGGAGCTATATATTATTCACAGTATGATTATCAGACATTACAAAAGATCAAAAACAATTTTAGGGCAATTATTTTTAATAAACATTTTTTTTCTTCATATAATCAAAATTCTCCTTTTTTTTTATTTTTTTTTTTATAATAATTACAAACCCTTTTGATGGTTCCACATATGAAAAGCAAGCCTCATTCCTTTCCTATCACCTTTAAATGTATTTATTTATAATACGAAGCACAAAAGCCTTACTGAAACATGAAAAGTCAGCGTCACTTTTAAAGGACAGTAATCATTTAACATCAGAACCACGGATGTGCTTGTTAAAAAGGCATTAAGAAAGGAAATCCCTTTTAATCTTTTCTCTGTTATCCAAAATAATGAAACTGTCTTTTCTGACTTATAAAATCAGCAGTTTTTAATGCACGTTTTCAAACCATGTTTACACTAACTTAAAATCTAGTTGACTCGGCAGTTTCCTTATGGCTTGGGACCAAGAATAGCCATGTGTTGTTGACACAGCTGTGTTCTGACCAGCAGGCGTCAACATCTCACGCCTTTCAAGCCAGCACAAATCTATCGTTCTGTAATGTGGTGTTTATTTCAGCAACAACCAATTCACTCAGATGATGTGAATGCCTTTCAATATTAATATACAAGGATAATACTGTAACATTTTTCATTTTAGTCCTAATTGTGTGAAAGCACACAAATTCGTTTTTTCCTACCTTTCTATGAGGCCTATTTTATTCCTATTGAATGTAAATTCTGATTTATCTGTACCAGTGTGGCAATTTGCACATATCTATAGTTTCTTACTTTATCAATTTTAATGGTAGCGTGCAGCTATTTAGCATATGTTACATTATTCATTCCCTTAATTTTAAAATGTAGTACTTTAAATGACATTTGCATAACAGAATGACAACAAAAACCAAATTTAGCTCATTCCAGACATTTTCAGAAGGGGGTCATACACTCATAACACACAACACAGCGCGCTTAAGGCTAGCCATTCTTACACAAAAAACATAGTCTACTTTACTGAAACAAGTACTTTCAAGCATGTCAGTCCAGAACCACATACAACAAAAAAACAATTAACCCACAAATCAACACTTAGGGCAAAAACAAGAGACAGCCTACAGACTGTACGCAAAACCAAACTATTTGTAAATACTAATTGTAAGTCATATTTACAAGAAGAGCTCTCAAAAGTAGTCCAAAAGACTGCACCAAAACAGCCCAAAAGACTGCTCCATGTTATCAGGATCCGTTTTATGTACATATTTAGTTCCATGGGGTACTTAGTCACCAAGAAAGAAATATCTTTTTACTATACCTAAACCTATTTAGGTATCCCCTCTGAGGGGAGTCAGCTGAGTACTTACTAAATCCATATTGGTACTCTCCAAAACAGCAACACTTTCTACGAAGTGTGCTAGAAGCAGGCATGCCAAAAATATTATAGCATATATAATATTATACTCCAAGTGACACTTAACACAATGTGTGCCGTTCAAGTTTTCAAAGTTAGAGAAAAATCTCCTCATTACCTGCCTATATGTATTGCAATACATATATAATTACAAAACAGATTCCAAAATTGGCCAATCATACAAACAAAGCCACAGTAAGTGTTACTAAACTACCTTACCAATCAAAGGCATCAAACCAACAGCAAGTGCCGCAAAACGGCTCTTACCAATCAAATGGTGTCCAGGTTCCAACTGCCAAGTTCTCAAATCGACCAAATGGTCACTGCACGGCGAATCAACAGAAGAGATCACAGTCGAGGACCGACGCCGCCGGGATGGTCAGATCAGAAAGAAAGGAAAAACGCCATGGGTGCCAAGACTCGGGTCTCCTCAGGCAGCGATCGCGTCCAAAAGCGAGATTCCAATCCTTCGTCTCGACCAGTCCTTCGGGCATCCGAGTCGCCGATGAGCCCCACGTTGGAAGCGCCAATTTGTAGTGGTGAGCCTCAACAAGGCCTACCAGTGCTTAGGGGTTCTCCCTTCCTTGCACAGAGTCCTCAGACCAATAGGAAGAAGTTGGCACAGAAACTGGAATAGAAAAGACAGAGTTAATTAAACCTCATGAGGTGGAGCTACATTCACACAGCACCCTTCGGTAATGCATGAAGTAGCACACTGAATGGAAGGACCTTGGTCCTTTTATACCCACACAGGGGCTCAAATGAAGGCGGTACAAACACAAATGCTGGTTTTAGGTACATATAAGGTCATACAAGAAATGCACAGTCGACAAGTGGGTGGAGCTAACAGTTTCTACTTCTAGTAGACACATCCTGACATTTATAAACTCGGAACAGCTGCATGGACAGCTGCGAGCTCAACTGAGCATGTGCAAAGCAAAAGAAACTAAATATAACTCGTCTCTAGGCAGATTTCAAGAGCAGTTAACAGGAAGGTAGGACAGAGCACATGGCGAGCACATGGCAGCACATGGCAACCAAAATGGCTGCCAGAAATACAAAATGGATTCCACAAAGCGGACAATTTAGCCTCTGAATACAGGATGTCTTCGGCTAATGCTTAACTTAAGTGCTGCCAAATTACAACAATAGGAAATCCCTATTTGCGGTTTCCTGCTTTGCAAACCGCAAAATGCAATTTCTACAAGGTAGACATCGCATTTTGCACCACAGCGAATGCATTTCATACTCATGAAAATGGCATTTTGCATTTCCTAACTGTTCCTAACTGCCCGAAATAGCGACTTCAACCATTAGGAAATGCAAAATCTATTCTTACATTAGGGCCTAAGTGAGCAACACGCAAACAGGACCAAACACTGCAACCTTCAGCCTTCTAAGTCATGCCGGACTCATTCCTGCTACATTTCTGGGCGCTGAGCCTCTGTACAGCTCTGCAATGCACCCCAGGATCCATATCTCACTTCGAGATGCATAGAGCTGCACTGAACTACTGAACTGGTACAGCAGAAATCGTGAGACTACACGGAAAGATGCAGATGTTTCCAAATGCAATAGTTTGACCTGCTTGTAAATAGTTTTATATTTAGTCTCTTCCTTTATGCACAGCTCATCCTAGTCATAATCCCGACATATCTCTTTTATTTCTCACTGTCACATACACCACCTACTACATTTTTCTTTCTAGTAAACAGTGGGCTGTGTCAGTGATGCACATGTCTGACAATCAAAGCAGGAGTATTAAATCTCTATCAGTTTGTTATCTAACCTGTGCTTATATTAGGCCTAACTGGGTTTTTGCATCTTTTGACCCCATACGGTTCCATGGCGGGAAGGACATTGCTGCAAGCCATCAAGGGCACAGTGTTCCACATAAACAATTATCCCCACTATTTCTTTGGGTATAAAAAGTCTTTTGTTTATTTAAAACAACGCAGAACGAAAACATACCTTATTTCCTCACACCTTAATTTCCTCCTCCTACGTGCATCTTTTTTCAGCGCACCACGTGGTGCTACCGCATGTAACATCAGCATCTCAAAATTCGTTTTAAATTTGAACTTCACTAAGCAATAAGCTTCATTTACCAGATTAGGGAGATGTTATGTTATATATTATGTTATGTGTGGGCATGATCATGCATGAAGCAGCATGAAGAAGGGATCTTAGTGGGACGAGTCTCTGCTGGGAAAGTATGGTAAGGAGGACAGAGTCCACTTTAAGAAGGGATATTACCATGGTTTCAATTGCTAGTTTCAGATCCTTGGGGCAGAGCATGTTGTTTACATTTTTAAGTTTTTGCATGTGGAATACGGCAGGCCTAGCTATATCTTGGATATGGCCTCGCAAAATGTAGGTTTTCATCACCAGTCAAACCCAGGTTTATTGCAGTACTAGCCAGTTTGCGGATAATGTCAGTAGCTTTCATTGCTTCAAGCCAGAATTGTTTAGTTGGTGGTGCAGATTTTGGGTCAAGGAGAATAAATTAAATCTCCAGAATTGTGTATTTATGAATTTCTGTTCCATCAAAAGCAGGGAAGATTTGATCTCGGAGATAGATTCAGGAAGACCAACCTGAGATGAATTTGATTGTCGCGGGCATATTGAGGAAATAAAATGCTAAGATCTTTAAGAAGTTCACTCAATGGTAGAACATAGAGGTTGGAAAAGACGGGTTCTAAGATGGAGCCCTGTGCAACATAGAAAGAAATTGGGGTGGAATCTGATATGGAGATAACTATTTCCAGTAGGTGGGAGTACTCTGAAAGGTAGATTTGGAACCATTTCAAGAGGGTTCCCTCCCTCCATCCGGTTTACAGTTCAAGAGTGCCCAGGAGAATTTGATGGTCTACTGTATTGAATACCACTGCTAACCCCTGTCTTCTCGTCGTATTGGGTTTAAGTTAAATCCAATAAAATGAGAAGGCAAGAGCTACCTCCATCTAAGGTGTGGAGGATATGATCAATCAGCATTAATGTCACCGATTCCATATCATGGCCTGCCCTGAAACCAAATTGAAACATGCTGAGAAGGCATATTTCTGAAATATGATTAATTATATGGGAGGCAGCACATTTTTCAATGACCTTAGTGAGAAAAGGGAAATCAGAGGTAGTGTAGTAATATTTACCATTAAAGAGCACCATGCTAGTTTTGTTTTTTAAGGAGGTGTTTGACATGTGTAGTTTTAAAGCATATTAGAACAACACTATTCTGAACAGAAGAACTGTTGAGTTTCATTCAGTGAGGGAAAAAGACGAACACATTTTGCTTGCAATGGCTGGGGTGTGGATCATCAGAGTACAATGATGGATTTGTATCTGAGACAACAGGTAGAAGGTTTTCTTGAGAGATGGGAGAGAATCAACTTGAAGGGGGACTGGTTTGGTTTGAGAATGGGGTGGTGAAACACGAGATGGAGTGTTAGAGCGTTCTACCTTGATTGAAGAGACTTTATTAGAAACATCAAGTTTCTGAGCATTTTTGTAAATTTTATCGGAGAAGAAAGAGGTGAACCTTTGTTTTTGGATTTATAAGAGCCAGCGCTAGAAGGGTCATTAATTTGAGATTTCATGATTTCCAACATTTTCTTTTGTCTGTTTTCGGATAGCTTTATTTGAGAGTTCAAACATGCAGTGTTAGGAGACAGAATGAAGGATTTGGAGCTTTTTTAAGTTTGACAACAAGACACAAGTTTTAGTAACTTTCCACAGTATTTTGCCTCTACTGATATAATGTCTGCTGAGACCAGATAAGATCCACTTTGGAGCTTTGGTATCACTCACTGTTCTACTGGAGAGAGAGCGGTGAGACTGTCAACAGTGGCTTTGATGGAGGAGTTCCATTTTATTAAAGAGAAGTTTTTTGTTGTTGGAGGAAGGCATTTGACTGAAAGATGAAAAGATCAATGATCTCTGGCTATCCCTACCTCGGAATCAGTTATCACAGCATTGCATTTATTCTCTTGGTGTAAGCCCATTATGGGTGGACATCCTTAAATGATCCAACCGGTCCAGCTTGATGGAGCAAAAGGTTTGATCGTGAGTTTGTTTGGTGATAATAATAAGGTTGAGGGTAGAGCCTTCGTCATGGGTTGGTTTGTGACAATGTTAAAGGAGGTTGTTGATCAAAAGAAAGACTGCCATTTCAGAATTGAGTGAGTCTTAAGACGTGTTCCTCCTGACATTAAAATCTCCCAAAATGATAGTATCAAATGGAAGAAGGTTAAAGAGAGCACATTAAAAAAAAAAGTTAGTTCCAGGGTGAATGATAGAGACAAGTTTCATTCTACTCATTGTAGTAAGGGAGAGTTCTACTTAGAGGAGCGCAGAGGAGGAAAATAATAAAGCAGGAACACTGGAGCAAGTACAATCACTTTTGTAGACAATAGCACTCCCCGCCCCTGTTTAGCCCAGGCGCACTTGTCTGATAAAGGAGTGGTTGTGAGGGGGTAAGTGGTAAAAAAAACATCACCTTCTTTTCCCCAGACAGTAATGTCAGAGACATTTTTAAAGCGCAACTGTTACCCTAGGGTGTCCTGGCGCTAGCTACAATCCTCCGAGTGAAGCATAATTTAAGACCGGGTTATCAATCAAAAAGCCAAGTTTTTAAGGCCTTCCTGAATACAAGTAAATCAGTAATACTCCTCAGATGGAAAGGGAGGTCATTCCAAGCCTTTGCCGCACAAGCAATAAAACTTCTGCCTCCCCACCTGGCTTTTTTTGTGGGTGGTACTGTCACCAATTTAGCTCCAAGAGAGCAGAGTGGTCTTTTGGGCACATACCACTGAAATTGCCGCTTCAAGTGGTCAGGTCCTGAGCCTTGTAGGGCTTTGTATACCATACAGAGGGATTTAAACTGCACTCGCTTCTTGACGGGTAACCAGTGAAGTCTTCGGATTTCACTGGAGGCAGATGCAAATTTAGATGTGCCAGTAAGCAGTCTAGCGGCCGCGTTCTGCAAAAGTTGAAGTTTTTGCAGAAAACGATCCTGAATGTTCAGGTATAGGCTATTACAATAGTCTAGCCTTGACATAGTTAGTGATGTAATCACCATTCGCTGACTGTCCCTTGGCAAAAAAGGCAATATTTTCTTACATGTTCTAAGGACATACGACGTGGCAGAGGCTACTGCATTGACTTGGTCACCAAAATTGAGTCTGTCGTCTATTAAAACTCCCAAGTTTTTTACTTTCCTAGTGGGTGTCGGGAGAGAACCCATAGAATCCGGCCACCAGCTTGGGGTCCAAAAGTTGGGATCATTCCCGAACAAGATAACCTCCATTTTACTTGAGTTGAGTTTTAGACAGTTTTGAGACATCCACCTCCCCACTGCTTCCATACAATCATGGAACCGTTTTCCTATTCCATTTTCCTGCCCAGGTAGCAGCGACACCACGATTAGTCTGTCATCTGCGTAAGAGGTGAGGCAAAAGCCAAAGGAGTCAATAAGGGGGGCCAAGGAGGACACATACACGTTAAAGAGTGTGGGGCTCATGGACGACCCCTTTGGGACTCCACAAGACAGAGAAAACGGTTTGGAGGAAAATTCCCCTAATGAGACAATTTGCAGTCTGTCCGAGAGGAAGGACTTCAAGAGTTTCCATGCTTTACCCTGGATTCCGCAATCCCAATTACCGGTCCATCAGCAAATCGTGATGGACCGTATCGAAGGCCGCGGAAAGGTCTAGCATAATCATAGCGGCCTTACCTCCCTGATCTAGGGCTACCCTGATCTCTTCCGCAGATTTTAGGAGCGCGGACTTCACTATGACAATGGAGTAGTGGGGCAGGCACACGAATGTCTCAAGCGTCGATTAACTAAGACTCAGTAAGAGATTATACTAAGGCCCCAATCTAGCATAGTATCTGAGATGTTGACATACTGAGGGGCTGCAGATTTACACTTGCGAAGGACACAGTATAGGGTAGAAATGAAATTTAAGCCAGCAGAGGAGGTCTCATATGAGACATCATTCATGAAAAGAATTGGCGGGCAGGATAGCCTAATGGAGGAATGAAGCTTTCTGGGCTGGTGGATCACAGCAATAGGGTAGGTCTGAGGAGTAGAATTAACAGTAGAAGGAGCAGAGAGGGGAAGGTCAGATAGAGCGTGGACCAGGAGTGCCTGAAGAGAAATGGAGGGTGGAAAATGAGGAGAGGAGCAGCCATTGAGTGTGATGCCAATGTCATGTTGAGGTGGCTTGTGAAAGATGGAGGGTGAGGGCCACAGGGGCATTGGGGAGAATGGATAGAGGGGGGCCTGGTTGAAAGGAAGATGCATTTCTAGAGAGACATTGAGGGATGAAAGTGAATCAAGGTTTGGGGAGAAATCCTAGGGGATTGCAAGTCCTCAGCAAGAGAGAACTCTCTCAGGGAATCTGATGAAAATTCAGATTAAGAAGTAGGAGAAACATCCCTGAGGCGTGAAGGAGAGAGTTGGTAGTTAATGGTGGCGTACTAATAGTAGATACATGAAGGTTTGGATTAAGTAAAATTCCTTTTTTAAGTCCTAAGAAGTGTGAAGAAAATGAGGAGGTTAATGTATGAAGATTGAAGCATCATTTTCCTGTTGTTGTAGATACAAATATTTAAAGCCTTTATGCATATCACTTCAGTGCAGCTCTGTGTCCACCCTAACTATCGCTCTCCACAATATTTATGTAGTTTCCCCACTCACTGTTTATTTAACTCCCACCCCTGATGTTTTTTCACTGTAGGTCTTCGATACATGTCTTAACTGCGCTTCAACCCGAATATTTATAAATGTTTCCCCTGTCTTATTTTGGGTTTTATGGTTGATTCTGGGTCTCCTTTCAGCTATCTTCTGTTCTCTTAGTCCCAGGTGGACTTAAGATCCTAATATTCTCCCTTCCCTCTATAATTTCATGCATCATTACAAATTATTTTGTAAAGGTGCAGTGACTATATCATCTAAATTGAGAACCAAGCTGATTGTGACTTTATAGTGCAATTGTCAACATATATACATGTACTTTGTTTCGCTCTGATTGGACAGCTCTCGGAAATCCAGTATTGGTGAAGAAATGTGATTGTCTATGCTCTTGTTTAATCTTACATCTATACCTGCTAGTGAGAGCTCCCTATGGCAGATTAGCTGCTTGTTTAGGCGGAGTTTGCACCATATAAAACTATAGATAAATAATTAACTCCCAGTCCTGAGGGCCCACATTAGTTCCCCTAGGGCATTTGTGTCATGACATGTAGCCCCCCTGCTAGTCCAGTACTGGGATCAACATGCACACCTCTGCTGGTGCACCTGATTCCCAGCCAGCTGCATTCCCATGCTCGCCTAGGGTGAGGGCCCACATAGTGCACCTGATTCCCAGCCAGCTGCATTCCCATGCTCGCCTAGGGTGAGGGCCCACATACTTCTCCTCCGGGTTATCTCATTCTCACCTGTGACACATGCTGCTCTGCAGGTACAGGGATCTGTGTGCAGCTGAATAGGTGCACCTCAGGACATCTTCCGTCCTGACCTCCTGTTCCTTCCTTGTACCTGTTACATCTAATTACAACTGCCCACTTTCGCGCCAAGCGGCCATGTTTTTAGTATTGCATTATAGACTTGCTAACCAGGCATCCTTCCACACAGGAGAGTTGGGGCTCACGATGGCACAATTTGACAGGTATACAAGGCAGACAACACGTGCCGGAGGAGCAGGCAGTCACCACTACATGGAGAGTGTCAGCACTGAACAAGTGCTCCTTCTTCAGATGCCACAAGACCAGATTGAGAGCCACCACTGCTCCATCAGTTGTCATTCATGGTACTGTGTAGCGGAGACTAGGCTCTGAGCCTGAAACTTTCCATGCAAACCATTAAATAGCAGATGTCCATACACTGCATCCGCATGAAACACTGAGGAGCACCTGGATGTATCAGTGATTGCTAGGGTCTTTTCTGCTCCGTGACCCTAGGGTCATGGATAATGTTGCATGCTCAGGTTAACCCAGATTCCTTCAATTCCATTGGCTCTCCATTGGAGTTGTGATCGAGCACTCTAGGTTTAATATAGGAGATGGTTTGAGATTTGGTGCAGTGTAACACAATAGTTATCGCATTTGAGAAATAGGACTGGCCAACCTAGGGCGTCTCTTTTGAAATTACTATATCTTTCAAATAACGGTAGAAAAACAGAGCTGTTAAAATAGAACACCTTACCACAGAGATATGACCCGAAATAGCAGCCTACATTTTTCTGTTGGTCCAAAATACACCATAATTAATGTAAGTAGACATTGGTGAAAAAAATGAATTAAACTAGAGAAATTCATGATATTCCTTTTTTTTGTTACTTGAAATTCACAACATTTCTCAATATTCAGTTCTGCAAAACATTTTTAAGTGAGCAGGCAACTTGTGTTTAAAAAAATTAAAAAAGCACGCAAGATACTAGCAGGAGATTGGTTTCCACAGATAATGCCTTACCAAGAGACATGATCTGCTCAAACCAGTCCCCTGCCTGTATCTTGGGTGACTTTTATCGCAAATCAAATGTACTGCTTTAGTTGAGCAGCTAGCAAAGGCCTTGGTCTTACGGGTTGTTACTTGACCCGGGTGGAAAGTTTCATTCCACTTGCGGAATTTGCCGACTCTGTTACTCTTGTAATGCATTGTTCAGGCGAAATTCTGCCAATCGCCACATTGCGGAATGTTTTCTTCCACGAGGTTCTACTGGCGAGCGAGATTTGGTGTCCTGTAGAGTGATTTCTGGTCACTAAGATGACTTCCCACAAGATTTTCTAACGCAGGTGGCCGCGAGCCGTCACGGTCAGAGGGCTGCTTCTCGAGCAGACTTTCTACTTGAGCAGCAGCAAAATCAACTCAAATAGCTGTGTGCCCTTGCACACCGAGTGGGGCCATTCATGCTGATTTTGTAGCACCGAACATGCTACCGGTGCTAAATCACAGGGTGAGCAGAGCGACGTGCCTATTTCCACCTGTTCATGGTAATCTGCGGAATTTTGCTGAGTTTTTATTCAACTCCGCGGAATTCTGCTGTGTGAAATTCTGCGAGTTCCACCCACCCCTAGCTAACAGAGATAACCAGTAGCATGAGATTCTAGTTCACTATAGCACAGCAGTCATTCGTTGCTTTGGAGTTCAGCCTAGTAAAGTGGGTTTGACTCCTGCTGAGCTAAGGCAAACAAAGTCCCCTCGGGTATTTTACTGAATATGTCAAAGTTGGTGAAGGCTGCGGAATTTTACAGTTGAGGTCACTGGATGGAATTTGTGAGCCAGAACCATGGTGTTGGCTGGTCATGATTGAATTTTTCAGGTGCTCTCAAAGTACTTGCGTCATAAACATACCTGTATATAAAAATGAACAGGTCACAGCTGAATGTGTTCAGTGCCCCAAAACTGTAAGCTGATTGTTGTTGGTGGGTCCTACCAGGGTGGCATTCAGGCCTGATATGTTGGTAACTGTTGGGAAGGAGAAACGTCCACTGCATGGCTCTGGAGACTATGCATCTTAAGTCAAATTCACTGTAGCAAACTGCAGGTTTTTGACACCTACTTCATCACACTCCAGGATCAAGCGTGTGCGCTGAGTACATTTGTGACAAGGATGAAGATCCAAAGTGAGACTGTGAGCTCTAGAGAGGCATGCAGTGAGCACCCTCTTCATCGAGTAAGCCTACCATCAGCTTGTCGGGGTGTACGGGACTGACAATGGCGGCAGCAATGCCATTTATAGTGCAGCGATAGGGCTCTTAACCTGCCCATGTTTCAGAGAGTAACCTACTGGTCTTTCCCACGTTTTCAAATTACTTTGCCAGTCCCCTGGAACCGGGTCCTTCACCCATCCATGTAGGACAAGAATGTCGCATGTGTGCACCATTTGGCATGATTATATGGCACAGGTAGCCATAGCCACACTAGAATACATTTGGTATTTGCTGCATTCAAGTGGCACCTAAGATGGTGAGTTGGAGGGTGAGCCCATGTCGCAGATGTAAATTGTAGGACTTCCCTGAGGACATTCTCCTGTTCCTTTTTAGTGAGTCAGACTGATAAGCATTAAGGAGAAGAGATAGAGGGCCTCTTGGAAGAAAGGAAGATCCCCTTGCCCTTTCCTGGTCCACTGTTCTCTGGAAGGGCACCACTCATAGGTTAATAGGCAGCAAGAAGAGGGGCAGCCTCCACTGCCTTTGAGCCGTTGTTTTGAGTTTCTCATGCCATTAGACTCCCAACTCCACCCCACCCCACCTTCCTGGTCACACCTTGTGCTAAAGACCTTGCATAGATCACTGTGAGTGGAATAAACAAAAAGGCAGAACTGCTCACAACGGAACTATTACAATATGCACCTCCTGTCTGCCACTATGGTATGAAGTATAGTATAAAGATGAGACAAAGACTTCCAGCCAGGCTGACAAGAAATCCAGGGTCTCCGCATCAGTGATGACTGAGAAACTCTTTGTGCTCCAGGATTCGGGCATTCACTGCCATATCCCCTTGCCTTGTTTGGGACCAGAAATGTGAGGAGGTCCTTTAAGACTGCTAGTAGGGGCTACCTATACCCTGCTTTGAAAGAGAGAGGTGATTAACCACTCAGAAGGAGCAGTGGAGGTGTCCTTGCATAAAGAAGATGCTACTCAGAAGAAAGGGGTTATGAAGAAGCCTCGGCCGGAGAGCCAAAGGCATCCACTGCTGCATCAGGTGAGACCCAGGGATCACCAAGTGACCATGGACTGGGAGTAAAAAGGTTTACCCCGTGGACAGAGGGCACTGAGGAACTAGTGACCTACAAGTTCCATTGCAAAACTAAAGTACCAAAAAAAACATATGGAGCTAAAGAAGACAGGACATCAGTCCATGGTTCACTCCAAGAACAACTAAGAGTACTGGAGGAGAAACACATTGACTGCGAGACTTCCATCCAGCACTGAGTACTCATGAATACCAAGAGGGTTGTGCACCTAGTTTATTAGGGTGTTGGGTTTTATGTCTGGGCCTTAGGAAAAATTCAAGCCACAAAATGTGTCGTTCCACAAACACCACAACTCCACTGCAGCCTCCTCAACTCATGCTGCCACTTATCTCGGGCCAGCACTGTAGGGATTGAAGCTCACCTCAGCAGGAGGAGTCACTGCTCTTTGTGCTCACTGGACTGTGGAAGACACACCACTTAGAGCCATGTAAATCTACCAACAATCTCTGGTGAGACCTGCACCGTCAAAGAGCTGAGTGAGGCAACTAATCAGGTACTGTGCAAACTGAGGAGAGCAGAGAAAGGGGAGGAGAGAAATTGATACCAATGGGGAGAGAGACATGAGGCCCACTGACCCGCACTGTATTCCCCCCAGAGACTCTCAGCTTCCAACCCCCTTGTAAGGGGCCTTTGGCGACGCTCCAAGACCTATTACACATGAGCACTCTGAGAACTATCCTCTGGAACCAGCATAGTCCCTCATAATCGCTGAGATATTGTACTACTACCCAACTTGATTTATTACTGTTGAGATCTTATGTACTTTTTTTATGTGAAATACTTATTCTTTGCAAAAGAATAAACATTGGCTGGATATTGAATTATTGACTTATGTTGGTTCTCTTGTTGAGGGCTAGGGGCCTGATTTGGAGTTTGGCAGACGGGTTACTGTGTCACAAATTGATGGATATCCGATCCACCTTATTACAAGTGCGTTATATCCTATAGTACTTGTTATAAGACAGACAGGATATCCGTCATATTTGTGAATTAGTAACCCGTCCATCAAACTCTAAATCATGCCTTAAGTCTCTAATCTTACACCACCTCCCTGAGTAAGCCTGGACTGCTCTACTTCACGACTCTGAAGGTCAGGTGGTAAAAGGGTGTACTTAGTGCTCAGGTTTGGGTCCAATAGTCGGGTAAAACCCCAGGACACCAGTGCTAAATGGCTCTGATTGACCCAATTTTAAACAAGTTATCTTGGTCCGCTTTGGGACTCCTGGAAAAATTCCCACAGTAACCACCATTAATGGCTGAAAAATGATTTCACAGATTAATTCATTAAGGCAAGGGCATCCCTGTGGATAGGTCCTGGAGGGTCCCGGAGCAAGATGGTTGCTGGTACTTCTGAAGCCGGGACAATCTCAAGACTTGATTCTAGTGAAGGCAGGTCAAAGCTAGGAGGGGTACCTGGACTTCAATGTTGGAAACTAAGCAGTAGCTTCTGGATCCGGTTGATGGTCTCTCTTGGCAGAGAAACACGGAGCTTTTGTTTCTACAGGGGTGTAAGCCCAATCCCACCAGGTAGGATTTAACTCCATGTCTGCTCACCTGCTCTATTGTAGTTTGTTGCTCTTAGTAGGCCCCTCTCGATCAACAAACTCCGGTAGGGTCTTTGGACTCTGGACAGTGTAGGCAGACTTCCTCTTTTTGTAGTGACACATCTGTCACTTGTGGCCACTCTTCAGCTGGCTAACAGCCCTTCCGGAAAGAGTTTCTTACAGGGCTTGGTTCCAGATGAGAGAAGGCAGATCAAGAGCCGGTACACATTATGAGGTGCATCAGAAGAGGTTCTGAAGGTCGGTTTAGGTTACCTGCATTCTGTTGTATTTGGCAAATTCATATAGTAGGTGGACCAGCTCCAACCAGGGACTGTGCCTAGTTTGGTAGTTCTGGCAGGAGCCTAGGCAGTGCAAAGCTGCATTCAATGGCGTTCCCCCAAGCTGGCACCTTTATAACTTGGAGTTGGATTTTGAGTCCAGCTCAGTGCCAAACAGTTACAAAACAGCCTTTTGTTGAGGCAAGATGTGAAGGAAGAGCCAAGAGGCAAGGCAGACAGTTGAACCTCTTTCTGAGGTGCAAAAGTGCCTTGTATACCAGTGCCCATCCTGTGAGTAACCCTGGCTGCCATGCCACAACACAAGGACACATGTGTGAAAGACGCCCCTTCAGTGGGAGATCATGGTCACACACTCGCATCCCTAAAACGCAAGGGGTTCAGGCTTACATCAATCACATGCATCACCACATGAAATGACAGACTAGAGGGATCCGCCCGCGAATGTGTACAAGGAGGTGGAGTACTTTCGATGCTGTACGACCAAGCAGAATCTAACTGTGGCTGGTGACTCATCAGAGCTGACAACTGGACGGATTCTGGTTCCGAGTTCATTGGGTGAAAATCATCAAAACATTGGAAATTTCAGTTGGATAAAGGAAAATCCTGCAGGATGGCACAGCTGTTCCTGAGAGCTCCGGGCTTTCGTCCGTAGAAATACTCATTGGTATAGCATGTTGTGTTGGCACTATACACTCCCACCCCCCCCAGACAAACCTCAAGTGTACAATAATCAAAAGATGGTTTCCTGAGCATTTTTCAAAACTGAGGAGTTCCTTCTCCTGAAAGATGCCATGAATCTCAGGATCCATGTCTGCAGCAGATAGACAGAATCGTCCTCCTGCACATCAATATACGTGAACATATTTTACCTTTTGCTAGTATTCATATTTTGGTCTGCCACATGTGGTGCTTCTCACATACAGCACACATTGCATCGCTCCAGAGACCTATCCAAAGACTCTTCTTTCCAACCAGCATGTGTACTGGGTACATGATTGCATTTTCTGATTGCCCGCTTCTGTACTCACCAACTGAATATGTCATGTGCCTGCCCTCAACGTGGCCGCGTGGTGAGATGCATGGTTTATTGTCTGCCCTGAAGTGATCATGTAGAGAGGCCCCACTGATGACTTGCTGCGTATGGTCCTTACTTGTTCATTCGCCTAGCAGTCACATCCTGTTGAGGGTGCTGTCTAGGCCGCTGGGCGTCCATTAGTGCTGTGGCCTACTGCTGGCCTTGAAGCACAGCCAGACAGTCCTGCAGGTTGCCGCATTTTCAGGCTCTGTTGCATCCTGAAATTGTGGAATACAACTCCTCTGGTGGAACATGCTACATATGTGCAGTCAATGACACCAAGACTTGGTGAAATCCAGCAAACGAATCCCTTCATTTTAATTCGCTTTTGCAGGCTCTGTAGTGAGCCACAGCTGTCTCCGGGTCTGTGCCAGAAGGATTGTCCTGGCATTCTGTTGTACATTGGAAAACGGTGGATGTGAAATAACTCTGCCAATGGCAAATGTATTTTGGAAAGAATCCATGACACGACATGCATTGGCAAAGCCAATGGGTCTTGCCGTGGCAAACTAGTTTAAAGGTTATTATTTAATTTTTTATTGCAAACAAATTCCATAAAAAGAAAATGAACATATGTTGCTGCCTAACCGTGACAGTCATATGCTTGCAATACATTTTTAAATTTACAAAAAAATCGTATATAATTTTAATAGAACAGTACAAGAGTTTCCAGACCGGCAGGTGTACTTAAGAGACATTAAAACCGTTTTAGTTTAATGCACAGCGCAAGGAAATATGCTTCTCATTGACACAAAGAAAATGTACTTTTAGCTTTGAACTACTTTTTCCTGAAGACATAATTAAACACACAAGGATGACCAAAAATATGTAAAAACAAAAAAAGGATAAAGAACAAAAAAATAAATTATTAGCATAGTAAAGTGCTGGCCCACCAGCCGTGGACCTTAAGTGCACTACCTTTTAGGCGGCTGTGCATGTGTGATCAGGCAGAATACTATGACTTACAGAGCATAGGGAGTCAGTGGATAGACTAATTGTCTGTTGCTGTAAGCGGTGTTGGGCAGAAGCAAAATAGTCATGATGGTTCAATGATCATTGGATGCCAGGGCTGACTCAGAGTCCCACTTTATGTATTTGTTATTTATGAATGTGTTTGATCACATGAGGCCGCTGAAAACCCTAAATCAGTGTCTAGGCCAGGGCTAAAAAATGCAGCAGGCAGCAGACTGTCTCAGAGGGTTTGCAGGTGTCATGAAATATGTGAGCCCTCATCAGCCTCTGTTTCAGCAGTGGCTGTTGCCAGTCTCTACATCCTGAGCCCTAAGATTACAACAATGTACAGTAAATGCAAACATGTACTGTGTTCTGTTGCTATTTTTAAGAGTCCAACTCGGATTGGGAAACAGAAAAAAAGCACTTGTCATTTTGTAGGTGCGCACATTGTTGCTGCGCGCGCCTATAGAATGACGCGTCCGTCCATGTATGGTTTTTCTTTTTTTTAAAGGTTGCTGCACAACATGGCTAGAACCATGCCAAAGCCAATATGACCCAAGAGCGAGACCTATTGGCTTTGCCAGTGCTTGTTTCATTTGCTCTTCTAGGTGCCTGCATTTGCCTCCATGCTTACCTCTTAGCCTAACATAATTACAGTGCTTTTGTTCTACCATTTTTGTCCCTTAACGCACCAGTTGTAAGGCGGTCCTATGTGTGAAATTGGGCATGTATCGTTGACTCCCTGTGAACCAGTTACAGACGCTGTCATTTGCTGTCATTTCGTAGAGGTATGTATATATCTGTGCCAGGCTAGAGATGACTGTCAGAGTTATGCATCTGCTGGATACCGGCTGGGCTGCACTTGAGGGGCTAGTTCAAAGTGTTGCCCTTTAGCTCAGTACTTTTTTTGCACTTTTCACAGACAGTCCTGCCTTATTTAGAGTCCCGCCTTATTTAGAGTCCCCCAGTCTCCATAAAAAGAGAATGATACTGTTCACAAAAGTTTTTTTTTTTGTTGAAACAATAACCATTTCCAACACGAGTGAAAAAAACACAAACCAGCACAACCACCTTCAGGCCACTGAAATCTAGCTGGTGCGACGCCACAGACTGCCAAGGTGCACAAAGGACCCGGTGAAGATGACCCCGAACAGGAAGACCCATAGCAGACCTGCTTCCTTCCAGCTGTGGGTCTTAGATTTACAAAATAAAAATAAAAACATAAACCATAAAGTAAAAGATGAGTTAGTGCGCCGACAGCAGTGTGCATCAGGGTTTAATTTGAGCCTGTGGTTTCCGGTGCTCGGCACCAGCACTTAATTGTCAACATCGGCGCTTATGCCAGTCTGCCACCTGGTGGCGTTGCCAGTCTAATTTAGACATGAGCACAAAAATAGTTGTTTATTAATTCAGTATACATAACATTATCAAATACCTGCCACCCAAGCCGTTCTTATAGCTTTAGGGGCGTGGAATAGTGTCATTGTCACACTTAGTAGTTGTGTTGGTACTATCATTGGCAGCACTGCAGGGGCCATGGGTGGAGTTAGTTGCAGTACCCTCCTGACTAGGGCCCTGGCACTTATTTTGGTACAACTTAAGCACTGGCTGTGCACCTTACACGTCACAGAGCTTCCGATCCCGACAGGGTGAGCGCAGCATTTTATCCCCCCAGGGTCAATAAAAGGAGTGACATTGAGTTTAGAAAAAAATATTACTGCTTGTGTGGTTTAGCAGCAACTTAAATGCACATGGTCCAAAACTGACTGACATTACTGTACTGTAGGTGTTTTGACTAAACACATATTCTGCTGTTACGCCACTCTGTACTAAGAAGAAAATATATTTAAAACCTTTGTCAAAATATACTATTAGATTTGTCGAGTGTACTGTTAAACATCTGTTAGATCTGGATACACACGAATTGCATTTGTAGTGAGTCTGTTTATTAAACACAAGTTGACATTTAAATGTGTTTTCCAGCCAAGGTAAAGTGATGAGTGCAATACAGCTGTGTATTTACTCAAAATATTGAAAAGACTATTTTAGTATGTTTAACTATTCAGTTGTTTTATTGGTTGATGATAGAGCATTTATGGACTGTAAGATTTCAATTGTTTTTTAAATTAAGCTTCGAAAAACACAAAACGTTTAAATAGGAATCCTACACTTCAGCTGCAACTTTACTGCTACTGAAGTCGCAGGATGACAGCATCTGCTTGACTTGTCTTAGGGGCCACCCGCTCCATTCCGTGATCCTGCAAGTATTTTTTTTGTTGTTGTAGATTTATATCGCGCAAACTCGACCCAAAGGTATTGGAGCGCTTTACATGAGCACCAGTTACGTTACACAAGGACACATTCATTTTTTGTTTTTTGGTAGGCACGGGGAGATTAAGTGATTTGCCCAGAATCACAGGATGTGGAGTCGACCCCGAGGCTTAAACCTTGGTTTCCCAGCTCCAAAGTCGGCAGTCTAGCCGTGAGACCACATCCTCTCGAGTCAGGGGCGTAACACAGGCCCCCGCAGCCCCTTCGTTGCGGGGGGACCCCGCGCTACAGGGGCCCCTCCGCGGTCGCGCATCACTTAGCACTACACACATCCATCTTTGATGTGATTTACATAACTTACGTTACGCTCGCCATCGTTAATTAAATGATGCGCGGCCGCATTTGCGCGGTCTTCACCATCAGGGTGGAGCATAGGGTGGGGCTGGTCATTGTCATGCGCATGCCGCTTTGCGCAATTAAAAGTGCACGTGAGGTGAGATGGCTCAGAGGGACCGTGCAGCCATAATTTAATTATTGCTAGCCCCTGGCTAACCTTGCCCAGTCTTCTGCGCACGCTTGAGCCTGCCACTGAAGCTGCAGGCCAGGCCTCAGGTGAGTCTGTCAGAGGAGTCTCAGAGGGTGGGGTGGGGTGGACAGCATAACGGACATGCCAGTCACATGCATCATGGGGCCAGGCGTAGAACGTAATATAGGCCCCGCAGCCCCCATGTTCCATCTTCCAGGGTCCCCATCAGCACAGTAGTTGTAGCGCACATGGGTGCACCAGTTGCCTCATAACAGTCCTGACCTCATAAATTAAATGGTGCGCTACTGAGCCTCTCAGTAGTGAAGATGGGTTGCCACTCTCCTCTCTCCTGTTTACCAGCCCAGCATCATCGTCTTTGTTGTAGCACATTCCGATGACCAAGTTATAGATAGAGCCACACAACTATAGGGGCAGCAATTACATGTTAGGTTACGTTATTTATGTTTATATACTGCATTCTATGGAAAATTTGGCCCTCGGCCCAAATGTCATGTCTGTGCTTAGTTAGATGTAAGCAAAATGTTCTATTTAATGTGTTGTGTTGGAAGTTTGTGTGTGTTCCATGCTATTGAAAAGTGCTCTTCTCTTCCAGGGGATACTCATCAATAGTCATAAGCACTGAATTATCTCCGCCCACGTGCGGGAACCCGGAGCATATACGAAATAAACACACACATATACATGTATAACATAAAGAATATGCAGCCCCAAACATATCCAATAGGCTAAGAAGCCAGAATTACATGTATTTCTCTAGTATGAAAATAACATATAAACATATAATGTAAGAGAAGGACATGTACAGTAATAGCATTCCGCAAAAAACCTTTTATTTTCATCAAAGAAAACAGTTAATGCCAGACAATTAGCCTAAAGAAGGCTGCATAAATAAATAACATCCCTGTACAGAAAAGGAAATTGGCACCTCGCCTTTAAGGCCTCAGAGACCCTGAGCACTTTGCCTTTAAGGCCTCCAGGAGACCCCTGCTCCCATCATGCACCACAGGTGACAGTTAGGTCAGTTCTTTTTTCCGGCTCCTTCTGTGAGGAACCTGGAGCTTGAGCTTAACTGATTTTGACTTTTTCCAGTCAGAATTTATATTCTAACTACTTTTTTCGTTATTTCTTGTTACTGGTTGTATTTACCAGTCTTTTTCTAACTAATTGGTCATTCTTTTTAGTCAGATATGCCACCTTTATTTTATAAATGTCCTTCCTGTGGGAAGAAGATGGCCAAATCCGATCCTCATTCGGTCTGCGTCGTGTGTCTACCTCGTTCTCACGACACAGAGACATGCTACCACTGCCGTCAACTTTCAAGAAGAACATTGAAAGACAGAGAGAAGATCAGACTTCTAGGCTTGATGGTGAGAGGAAAACATCATAAAAGTGGCCCAGAGAGTCATCATTCATCTGGAGGGCCCTCCTCTCCGAGAAAACGGCGAAGATCTACATCACCAGAAGCTAGAAGTAAGAAAAAACATCACAGCATGTCGTCGACGTCGAGACCAACTAAACAAGTTAGGTCGACGTCGAAGACAAGATCGCCGTCGAGAAGTAAGTCGACGTCGAGACCTACGACGAAAGCGAGATCGAAGTCAACGCAAGTGAGGTCGATGTCGATGACCAGATCGCCGTCGAGGAGTAAGTCGACGTCGAGACCTACAAAGCAAGTGAGATCGACGTCGAGGACAAGATCGCCGTCGAGAAGTAAGTCGACGTCGAGACATGCTTCGGGCTCGAAGCATGATAGACCTCAGTCGACGTCAAAACGCCCGTCGACATCAATACAGAGGTCGACGTCAAGATCTCCGCCCCCTTCCCGAAGGTCGGCGTCGAGACACTCCAGATCACCCTCTCGGACCCGTCAGCGGTCTACGTCGAGGGCAGGGTCGACGTCGAAGATACCGCATGAACACCAGCGGTCGACGTCGAAGAGACCGACGTCGAGGGCTTCGTCCCATAGATCTCCGCGGTCAAGATGTCACCTCCACGGTCGTCGTCGATGGTGGCTCAATCTGGTTCGACGTCGAGGCGTTCGATGTCGAGGGACAGGCAAGTTATTCCTGCTGAAGGCTTAGAAAGACCGACGTTGAGATCACGGCGCTCGACGTCGAGGGAAGCTTCTTCCTCGCCTGGTATAACTATCATTCAAGTTACACCGGAGGGCTCTCCGGCGAGTGGGAACAGATCTCCTCCCATCAACATGTCACCCAGATGGTTGGAGGACATTAGGCACTGGAAGATCCAACCCAGACCTACTGAGAGACCTCCTCCCATGGAACCCTCAAGACCTTCCGCTGGCAGGTCCCCGAGGCGTTCCAGATCTCCATTAAGACCGCGCTCACGCTCAAAAGAGCGCTCAAGGTCCCGCCGAAAGCATACGCCAAGGAGAAGACAGAGGTCTCCTACAACGACCTCATCAACAAGGTCATCGTATAGAGACTATTCCCCTACTATATCTTCAACTCCACCATCCAGGGTTTCCCCTGTTGATGATATTGGGACATTCAACGAGGACCTCTGTAGAGGTGCCAGCAAGTTGAACATAACCATGACTGTGCCTCAGGTGACTACATCCATCATATTTGAAACTTTGCACCATCGGGCTTCGGCAAAGCCCCTTTTACCTTTGGTGCCAGGATTGTTAGAGCCGGCGATGAAGACTTTTTTGACACCTGCCACAGTGGGCTCGGGTCCCGCAAGAATTTCAAAAAAGTATAAGGCCCCAGACCAAGATCCTTTTTTTCTACGGTCTGATCCGCCACTGGATTCTCTTATAGTCCCCGCTGCCAGGAAAGCACATTCCAATACCTCTATGTCATCTGCTCCTCCAGAGAAGGACAGCAAAAACATGGATTCTTTGGGACGGAGAATGTGCAATACGTCAGGATCTGTTATGAGAGTGGCTAGTGCAGCCGCTCTACTGGGACGATATGACCGATCTTTATGGGACTCTCTAACAAGATTCACAGAGAAATTACCCAAAGAAGATCAAAAGGATTTTCTAGAGATTGTGCAGGAAGGTGGCCTGGTAGCTAACCAGATCATTAGTACAGCGGCCGATTCTGCAGATTTGGCAGCTCACGGATACGCACATGGCATTTGTTCACGAAGATCAGCGTGGCTTCGACTCACGGGTCTCAAGCCCGATGCTCAAAGAAAGATAGTTAATCTGCCTTTTAATGGATCATCGTTGTTTGGTTCACATGTGGACGACGAAATGGCAAAAATGAAAACTGAGTTGGATACTCTCAAGGCTGTAGGCCTTGAAAAGAAGAAGGAATTTCGTCGTCGCTTTCGTCCCTATGACACACGCTCTTTTCAACAGCGAGGTCAATCATCTAACTGGTCATCGCAGAACCAAGGTCAGACGCAACAAAGGTCCCAGTTCCAACAACGTAGACCGGGACGTGGCAGAGGTGGAAACAAACAGCAGTCAACAGCACCAAAGCAGCCACAAAAGCAATGAGGTGTGTCTTCCTCCAAAGCTGTTGTCCACTCCGGTGGGAGGAAGTGTTTCATTACATCTGGAGGAGTGGAAACGTATAACAAAAGACAAATGGGTCATCAACATTGTTCAAAATGGCTATCTTCTCAAGTTCAAAACTCCTCCTCCATCAATACCTCTGAGAGGCATTTCTCACCGCGACCAACGATTGTTACAAAGGGAGGTAAACACCTTATTGAAGAAAGGAGCTATAGAAAAAGTCCCTGCTCCTCAAAGAAATCAAGGAGTCTACTCTCGTTACTTCCTTGTGCAAAAAAGAGGCCCCACTACAGAATGCAGACCTATACTGGACTTGAGACTGTTGAACAAATACATTCGCTGAGAGAAATTTTGAATGTTAGCACTCCATCAAATTTTCCCACAGCTTCATCAAGGGGATTGGATGTGCTTCATCGACTTACAGGACGCATACTTCCACGTACCAATATCAAAGAAACATCGCAAATTTCTACGCTTTCGAGTGTCTTTTCAACATTACCAGTACTCAGTTCTCCCGTTCAGGCTCAAATCAGCTCCCCGAACATTCTCCAAATGTATGGCTGTGGTGGCCGCTTTTCTCCGCAAGCAGAAAATATTCATATATCCTTACCTGGATGACTGGCTCTTGAAGAGGTCATCTCCAACTCTGCTGTAGGATCATCTCTCTTGCTGCCTTCAGCTTCTCCACAACTTGGGCCTTCACGTCAATTTCAAGAAATCCATACTAAATCCAACGCAAAAGATCCATTACCTAGGCTCCTTCCTGGACACCGAAAAAGCAAGCGTGTGTCCTTCGGAGGAGAGGTTGTCATCAATCCAAGGAAAATGCCTGACCCTTCTTCACACGCATCTTCCGACAGTTCGACAGGTGTCATCACTTCTGGGATCGATGGCGTCGTGCATCTTTATAGTACCAAACGCACGATTACACATGCGTCCACTACAACAATGTTTGGAGGACCAGTGGATGCAAGTATCAGGGCGCTGGGAGGATCATGTAATTCTCCATCAATCAACCAAAGACTCCATCCGGTGGTGGATGAAGCGATCACACCTGATGAAGGGAGTCCCTTTCCACCAGGACCCTCCAACCCAGACTTTAGTCACGGACGCTTCTCTCCAGGGTTGGGTGCTCATATGGGCCCTCTGCAAGTACACGGTCTATGGTCCGACTCCGAAAAGAGCTACCACATCAACCTGCTAGAGCTGAGAGCCGTACATCTAGCTCTCAAGTCCCTGTTTCCATCGTTCAAGTCTCGCTCCATTCTAATCCAAACGGACAATACAACGACGATGTATTATTTGAACAAACAGGGAGGTACCCGATCAAGAACACTCTCCATAGAGTCTCAAACCATATGGAACTGGCTTCTAGCGAGAGACCTGTCAATAGTAGCCATTCATCTACCGGGCTCTCTCAACTCCCAGGCGGACTTCCTCAGCAGAGACTTCGTCGAAGCCCACGATTGGGTTCTCATCAACGAAGGCGCTCACAGCATCTTTCGAGAATGGGGAACGCCAGACATCGACCTGTTTGCAGACGCGGTAAACGCAAAATGCCCCGTCTTCGCATCCAGGTTTCCCCAACAAGGATCTCAAGGGAATGCCCTTTTGATCGAATGGTCTCAGAGCTTACTGTACGCTTTTCCACCGATTCCGTTGATACCAGTTGTAATCAACAAGCTGTACAGGACCAACTCCAGGATGATCCTAATAGCCCCGGAGTGGCCTCGCCAGTGGTGGTTTCCGGACCTCCTTCAACTATCGGAAGTGCCACACAAGAGGTTGCCATGCCGCCCGGATCTCCTATCCAAACAGGCAGGGAGAGTATTCCACCCCAACCTGTCCTCCCTCCGGTTGACAGCATGGCTCCTGAAGTCATACAATAACAACACCTACAATTGAATCCAGACTGTATGGCTATTCTCAAAGAAGCGAAAAGACCTTCCACAAGGAAATCATATGCCTTCAAGTGGAAGCGGTTCTTCCTATGGTGTGTGGACAATAGACATGATCCCATCCGGGGACAGGAACAGGTGATTTTACCCTATTTGCTGCATTTGGCTAGATCTGGTCTTCAGTTCGCTTCTATCAAAGTCCACCTTGCAGCAATCACAGCCTATAGGAAGTCCCCCAACCAGACTTCTTTGTTTTGAATTCCGGTGGTAAAGGATTTTCTTGAGGGCTTGAAAAAGGTTTACCCACCAGTCAGGTCTTCCTCTCCTCCATGGGAGCTTAACATTGTGTTAACAAAGTTGATGGGGTCTCCTTTCGAGCCTATTCATAAAGCTTCCTTACAGCATTTAACATGGAAAGCCGCATTCCTGGTGGCCATTACATCTGCTCGCAGGGTCAGTGAGATCCAGGCTCTTTGCTGTAAGGAACCTTATACTGTGTTTCACGCTAACAGAGTAGTTCTCAGAACACATCCTAGTTTTTTGCCTAAAGTAGTCTCGGACTTCCATATTAACCAGACTATCAATCAATCAATCACAAGATTTGTAAAGCGCACTTACCCGCGAGGGTCTCAAGGCGGTGAGGGAGAGGAGGGGGGGTGTTGCCGCTACTGGTCGAATAGCCAGGTCTTGAGTCGTCTCCTGAAGGTCAGCAGGTCTTGGGTCTGTCGTAGGTTGAGGGGAAGGGTGTTCCAGATCTTGGCGGCGCGGTGAGAGAAGGATCTGCCTCCGGTGATGGTTCTCCGGATGCGCGGGACGGTGGCCAGGGAGAGGTCGGCGGAGCGGAGCTGACGGTTGGGAACGTAGAAGGAGAGTCGACTGTTGAGGTAGGCTGGGCCGGTTTTGTGGAGTACCTTGTGTGCGTGGATCAGGAGTTTGATGGAGATTCTCTTGTCGACGGGGAGCCAGTGCAGGTTTTTCAGGTGGGGGGTGATGTGGCTGTGGCGTGGAATGTCGAGGATCAGGCGTGCAGAGGCGTTTTGGATTCTTTGCAGTCGTTTGATGAGCTTGGTCGGGGCTCCTGCGTAGAGGGCGTTTCCATAGTCGAGTCTGCTGCTGACGAGGGCCTGGGTGACTGTTCTTCTCGTGTCTGTCGGGATCCACCTGTAGATCTTGCGGAGCATGCGGAGGGTGTTGAAGCAGGAGGAGGAGACTGCGTTGACTTGCTTGGTCATGGTGAGCGTTGAGTCGAGGATGACTCCCAGGTTGCGTGCGTGGTCGGTTGGTGTCGGGGGTGCCCCTAGTGACGAGGGCCACCAGGAGTCGTCCCAGGCTGATGGGTTGGAGCCGAGGATGAGGATCTTTACCTACTTTTTTTCCGAATCCTTCGAATCCTCCGGAAAGATCTCTTCACTCCCGAGATCTCAAGAGGGTTCTGAAGTTTTATTTGGACAGAACAAAGACACTGAGGAACTCAGAACGTTTGTTTATTAACTATGGTCCTGTTAACACAGGTTCTGCAGCTTCCAAGAGATCCATTTCTAGATGGATAGTTTCTTGTATTCTACTGTCATACCAATTGCCCAACAAATCCCTTCCGGGGAAGCCTAAGGCCCATTCCACTAGGGGGAAAGCTTCTACCACGGCTCTCCTGAGGAATGTCCCCATGGCAGAGATTTGTAAAGCAGCTACATGGCGATAAGTTCATACCTTTACTCGCCACTACTGTTTAGATGCTGACACGCAGGCAGATGCTCAGGTTGGGCAAGCCTCGCTGAGAAACTTGTTTGCTAATACTGTTTAACATGTGTACGTCAATTTAGTTCGCTGTTTTTTGCTCGTCCGCGCGGAGGTGGGTATGGGCTTGCTACTCTATTCAGTGCTTTTTTTTATTTAATAAATTTTATTTTTTTTCCCTTTTTAAGCACATACAACTTAAACATAAATCAATATTGCTGCTACATCATCAAGAACTTAAGATATTGACAGTCCTACAAAAATACAGAAAAAGTAGAGAGAGCAGTACAACAAATAATATAACAATCAATGGTTATACTATTTGACTAAATAACCTGGGTTGTCAAACTTATATATCTCTATATACATATCATAGATATTTAATACATTATTGTCTTGTTACATTTCATTTCATTTAAGAACAAATAAACCAATCCAAAGCTTTAAGATATAAAAAACTGCAAAGGGATACATATATCACTCTCAGTACTTTAGTCAACTAGGTCTGCAATGGGGGCCCAAATTCGCTGTCCCAGCGCTTTCTTCCTTCGTCCTCTCAATTTATATATTGATGACTCGATGTTATATATAGCAAATAATTTTGCACGCCAGTTATAGAAGGTTGGAGGATTGGCACTTATCCATTGGGACGTAATACACAAACGGGCAATTGCCATAGCTATAAAAACAAAGCCTGTCTCAGATTTTACCCTGCTATCTGTATCAGTATTATTCCCTACTCCCAAGAGAAGTAGAGTCGGTGTAACAGAGACTGATATCCCCAGAATCGTAGCTAAGAATGTTTCTATGTCATGTATAAAAGTGGCTAATTTTGGACAGGAATAAAACATGTGGACAGTGTCCGCTGCCTGGAGATCACATCTGTTACATTTCCCTCCTCTCAATCCCTTCCATTTGATGATCTTTGCAGGGGTATAATACAAGTCGAAGACTGACATGAAATGTTGGCTCTTAAGGCTCCCAGTAATTAAGATCTGACTAGCCAACATGAGGGAGTCCTCCATATCTATTGCTCCCTCCCCAAGCTTTCTTGCCCATTTATCAGAATATACACCCAGATCATCAGGAAAGGAATCAAGCAGGATATGATAGATCTTTCCTAACCTGAATTTCTTTTGCACAGCTTCCACCAGAGGTATTTTCCCAAAATTTGATACCGTTCTACGCCTGTTTTCCCCCAAGAAACTCCCTATCTGTAAATATTTAAAAAAATGGCCCCTAAGGAGACCATATTTTTCCCGTAATTTTTCAAATATTAACAGTTGCCCATCTTTATAAAGGTCCCCCAGCTGACAGATACCTTTACTAGCCCATTCAAAGGTGACTTGGTCCCGAAATATTGGTGGGAGTAATCCTGTAGCTGCAAATGGAGTATATACATTTAGATTGGAAATCTTAAACTTCCTCCGAATCTGTTTCCACACCTTATATGCTGCTTTCACGATTTTAAATCTGGTCTTTTTATAGTAGCTAGGCTCTAGAATCGACACTAAGCAACCATTCACTTGACTCCCCAGCCCAAACTCATATATGGACGGGCTAGTCTCTATAGATAAGACAGCCTTGGTTCCAACTAAGAGAACACCCATATGTTGTAGAATAGCAGCCCAATAATACAGCAGGAAGCTAGGAATAGCCAGACCCCCCCGTTGTTTTGGAAGCATCATCCATTTAGCCGCTCTTCTGGACCGGCGATAGCCCCATAGAAACCTAGAGCAAACCCTCTCTAACTTTATAAAACAAGAAGAGGGAAATTCAAGAGGAATGGTCCCAAAAAGATACAGAAATTTAGGTAAGATTGACATCTTAATGACATTGCTTCTCCCATAAAGGGAAATATGTAAATGGTCCAATCTCTCTAATTTCTTATTAGTACTTTCAATTATTGGGCTAATATTTAAATCAGGTATTCTATCAACCGTGGCTGTAATTATAATACCCAAATAGGTAGCTGTTGAAACAACTGGAAAATCCGGGGGGCAGATTATACCTGAACTAATAATTTGAGTCTTGTCCACATTTAGCTTATATCCTGACAAAGCGCCGAACTGGGCTGCTAGATTTTTTACCACAGAAAAGGCAGAGACAACATCACTCGTAAGGACCGCAATGTCGTCTGCGTATGCCAGTGCTCTGTACTCGATCTCCCCAATCCTAACCGCTTTAATATGGGTGCATAACTCCAATTTTCTCAAAAAAGGATCTATATACAAAGCAAAAAGCAGGGGTGAGCAGGGACACCCCTGCCTCGTACCTCTGCTAATAGTAAGTGGCTTAGACTCCTGCCCTGCAACCCGAATTACAGCCTCTGGAAATAAATACATTGCCTTAATTGCTTGTACGAAGCCACTACCTATCCCCTTCCAGCATAGGACAGACCACAGGAACCGCCAGGAGACCCTATCGAACGCTTTCTCGGCGTCCAAGAGGAGAACCTCCAGCGGTGACCCCGTGGCCTGTGCCCAGTCCAGAAGGGCAATCACCCGGCGGACATGGTCCGCCGTGTCCCTTCCTGGAATAAACCCATGTTGATGTAACGATACCAGAGGGGTAATGACAGTTCCCAGTCTTACTGCTAAAAGTTTCGAGTAGATTTTGCTGTCACAGTTAATCAAAGTGATAGGCCTATAAGAGGCTGGGTCTAATTCTGGCTTGTTTTTTTTTCTAAAGACAATGATTGTTGTCTTACGCCAGGAGTCTGGAATAAGATCTTTTTCCCGTGCCTGTTCAAATAAAAGTATAAGATTTTGTTTAAGTACTTGTCGAAATGTTCTATAAAATTCCAGAGGAATACCATCTGGACCAGTAGCTTTTCCCATGGCTAAAGATGTAATTGCCAGTTCTATTTCTTCCCAAGTGAACCGGGCTTCCAATATCTCATTTTGCTCCTGCGTGACCTTCAATGTTTCCATGCCATTAAAAAAACTGTCCTGGGGATCTGTCTCTGTCATGTCAGGTCCCTCAGTATATAGTTGACTATAGAATTTCCGAAAAACGTTAAGAATTCCTGCCGGGGAGTCCTGAACCTGCCCTGTATGATCCTTGATTTTACAGATACGGTTGGCTATCTCACGCTGGTATAGCCGTTTAGCTAAAACCCTACCAGTATTTTCTCCCAGTTCATATGAATCGACCCTCTGCTGTTTATACTTAGCTGCCACCTCCGTACCAAAATGACGATGTATTTTAGATTTTATAATAGCAATATGCTGGTGACATTCCTCTGTACTTGTACCCCTCTGAATTCTACTCATTAATTCATACTCTGCTATCTTTAATTGTTCTACCAAATTCTTAATTTCCCTCTGTAGAGTTTTTTGACGAGTTATAGAAAAGCTCAAAGTTTCCCCACGAACAGCTGCTTTGAAAGCGTCCCACACAATACCAACAGAGGCTGTATTATGATTAATTGAAAGAAATTCTTCTATCCATTTAGCCATATGGGTACAGTATGTTTCGTCAAGTAGAAGTTTCCTTTCAAAAGTCCAAGGCCGCTGGATTCTTGGCATACCACTTAAAGGAATTTCAATCGTTAAAGGATTATGATCTGATATGGTTCTTGGAAAAACCTCAATCTGACTTATCTCTGCCAATTGTTTAGACAAAAAAAAATAATCTAGCCGAACTAGCTTGTTGTGGGGAGCTGAATAAAACGTAAACCCAGGATCGGGTGATCTGAGTTTATGCCAACAATCTAGTAGTCCAACCTCCTTCATCATTCCTTGAAGTGCTTTAAAAACTCTGACTTTCCTGCCTTGATATGGAAGAGTGTCATATATATTGAATTTTCTATCTAAATGGATATTAAAATCACCGCAACATATCAAGGGGTGCGGCCATAAAGCGAGTTCGACGCTTAAAAAGTTTAAGGTATCCGGGTCATCTAAATTAGATCCATAAATTGAACACAGTGTCATAGAAATATTTTCTACCATAATTTCAACAATGGCCCACCGACCCAAATTATCTGCTTTAGCTCGTTTACATAAACCCACCCCTTGTCGAGCTAAAATAGCCACCCCCCTAATTGTAGTCCCCTGCCGGGTACATACCAACACTTCCATCCCAAGATCCCAAGATCCCTCATCCATCCCCGCTTACCCCACGGTATATGGGTCTCCTGAATACATAGCACATCAATCTGCATAAACCGAATCTGTTTTGCTAACATACCCCGCTTTTTCCTATCATTGAGACCACATATATTAAAAGAGCAGATCCGCAAGTTACCCATCATCCTTGTAGTTTATAGCAACCAAATCACCCTTTGCACTGTGACACAGATTATTGAACACGATAGTAGAACATGCTTCGTATTTCCATATAGCAGCAAAATAGCACCAAAGAAAAAAAAAAAAGGGAAAAAAAAAAAAAATTACCCCCACCCTTCCCCCTCCCCAACCCCCCCACACCCTTAACCCCGATCCTCCCTCCCCCCTCCACCAGAGCCCCTCCCTTCCACCCATCTCATGAGGCGTAAGGACCACCAGTCCTCTGTGATGGAGAGCTGACTTCTCTCCCCCTCTCTCCTGAATTCTCGCCCCCCCACCACAAAAAGAAGTAAGGAAAGAAAAAAAAAAAAATCTCCTCCGTTACAGTAAATCGAATGTGGCAAAAGACTTCCATTAACCAATATAGGCCTGAACCAGAATAAGTGTAGATTGCAATAAATCAAAAATAGACCTCCTGCCTATCCTACAGTGTATGTAAAAATTCCTTTGCTACAGCTTCAGACAAAAAGAATTTCGCCTCCCCCTTAACCACTACTTTCAGCTTAGCAGGGTTCAAAAGAAACACCTGAGCCCCTTTTTCCTGGAATCGTGGGATTAATTGGCGAAACTGCCATCTTTTCTCAACTGTTGCTGGACAATAATCAGGTCTCACAAAAAAATCACATCCTTTCCCTGCCCTTTTCCTATCTGGTCTTGCTAGATCATACAACGCCTCTCTAGCCAAAAAGTTGTTAAGACAGATAAGAATAGCACGGGGCTTTTCAGCAGTTAATCCAGTCTTTTTATGTTGATTAAACGGAAACCGGTGGGCTCTTTGAATCTCGATTTTCCAGTCCCATTGCTTCAATTCGGGAAATGCCACGGTAAAGAGTTCTACAACAAATTGACGAGTATCCGTGCCTTCTTTGCCTTCTGGGATACCCAGTACCCGGAGATTGTTTCTCCTTGAGCGATTCTCCAAGTCGGTCAGTTTCCATAATGTATCCGCTTTCTGGGTTACTAAAGAATGAGTAATGGCCTTCTGCGTAGTTAATTCATCCTCCAAAAAGAAATTCTAGTTTCGGCCTCTCCGATTCTGGCAGCAGAGTCAGAGCAGGTCTTAGCAACTCTACGTATTGAGTTTTGTAATTTCCGGTATGCACCTTGGGTACGTACACTTTCCGCACGAGTCTCCTCCCTATGGGCAAGGATGCTCTGGTAGATAGTGGAAAGAGTTATTTCACTAGAGATGGCTTGTTCTGAGCTTGAGCCTCCTAAATCTGCCATTCCATGACTTATGCCATTTCCACCCAATTGAGAGGAAAAAGAATAGTCCCAGACCATTGAACCGGCTAAGTCAGAAGCCTTATCTAGAATCGGGGCATCATGTTCTCTTTTCCGGACGGTTGCAGAAATATGGGGCGAGTTCTCCCCCAACTCCCCCTCATCCAAGTGGATACTGCTTGTATCACTCTCCTCCTCAACGCAGTCTCTCCCAAGGCTTTCGTCCCCTGAAGAGATAGATGGATCGGACATGGAATAGAATTTATCCCCTGAGTCCCCCTCCTTCATAGAACCCATAGCACAAACTTCTTCAGCTTCTTCAACTTGGTGGTCAGAGAAAGGTTTCTTTGTTGTTAAATCTGAACTTAATCCATTTAGCACACTCCCCTGGCCACCACTTGAGGGGACTACATTACCCATAAGGCATTGTTCCTGTATTTTAGTTCTTGTCCCAACAGTTTCTGACTCATTGATCACTACCAGACCGTCATAACTTGTTTCGGATCTGGTAGATTTAAATTCCTCGAGTGCTCCACCCTGCCCCGTTGCCCCCTCAGAGTTATCGGCAATTACATTATTAAGTTCTATCCCATCAGAGATCGAAATACCTTGGGTCAGCGTTTCCTCTGATGCCTCCAGTGTTTCTGCCGGTAGAGCAGGGGGCGTTGCTTGTTTTACTAAAAGTTTCTCCCCAGAGAGCGAGTCTTCAATGTTCTTGTTTTTCTGATTATGTGCTTTAAACATTGAGGAGACTGTTTGTCGCGCGCGCACAGAAGCACTTCTTCCGCCAGCCCGGTCTGCCGTTCCACCCGTTCCCAGCCGGCCAGCTGTTGTCCCTGTGACCGACCGGGTTGTCTCAGCATCCAGATCTGCTTTTCCAGGGCTTCCCGCTCCCGCCGGGACGCCTCGGGTCTTCGATCCTCTTCCCGTGTTTTTGGGTGCCATCGGAGCCGTCGGAGCCGTCGCACAGCGCTGAGTCGTAGCCACAGCTGCACAGAAAAGCGGACTGGCAGAAATCAGCCGAAAAGGTGCTGGGAATTTAAGACGCCACAGCCACGAGCGCCAAATCATGCCAGAAGGTATTAATTCTTTCCCTTCTATTGTCACATTACTTCAGACCACACACATAGAGGGGGGAGCGTTGGTCAGGAGAGCATCGAGAGTCAGCTTCACTCGGCCAGCATAGCGGCCGCCATCTTGCCCCTCCACCACTCTATTCAGTGCTTATGACTATTGATGAGTATCCCCTGGAAGAGAAGGATAAGTTATTTACCTGTAATCCTAGTTCTCTTCTAGGGGTATACTCATCAAAGTCATAAGCAACCCTCCCGCCTCCCCGGACGAGCATTAACAGTTTACTCGGTATTCTTGCATCTTTGATGCAGGTTCCTACAGGTTTCTTATACCGTACAAAAGAACTGACCTAACTGTCACCTGTGGTGCATGATGGGAGCAGGGGTCTCCTGGAGGCCTTAAAGGCAAAGTGCTCAGGGTCTCTGAGGCCTTAAAGGCCTTAAAGGCGAGGTGCCAGTTTCCTTTTCTGTACAGGGATGTTATTTATTTATGCAGCCTTCTTTAGGCTAATTGCCTGGCATTAACTGTTTTCTTTGATGAAAATAAAAGGTTTTTTGCGGAATGCTATTACTGTACATGTCCTTCTCTTACATTATATGTTTATATGTTATTTTCATACTAGAGAAATGCATGTAATTCTGGCTTCTTAGCCTATTGGATATGTTTGGGGCTGAATATTTTTTATGTTATACATGTATATGTGTGTGTTTATTTCGTACTATGTACTCTTTTTCTACTACATACACATATATATGTATTTTTGTATATGCTCCGGGTTCCCGCACGTGAGCGGAGATAATTCAGTGCTTATGACTTTGATGAGTATACCCCTGGAAGAGAACTAGGATTACAGGTAAGTAACTTATCCTTCTGGGCCACATTGTAGCCAGCTGTGTAGTATATCTATGCTATGTGGGGTGTATGCAAGGTCTGTCCAGTGCATTCTGTTCGATGCTTGCGTGTGTTTTATACTACTTACAATGCTCTTGGGAACTGCGTGCCATCCAGCTATATGGTATTTCTGAGCTATGTGCTATATAAGTTCTACCCAGTGTGCGCTATTACATGTCTGCGTGTGATGTACATTATTGAAAAGTGTTGTTGGGTGCTACAGTGCACCACAACAGTCAGCTGTACGCTCTATCTGAGGTGCACAGTCAACATACCTTTGTAAACTGGTTACCGAGGCTTCGTTTTTTTCTGGTTCCAGTACCCCCTGGGCCCCCACTCTGCCTATTCCTTGCATTTGAAATTTACATTTACTGCTGTAGTGTGAGAATGCATTTCATGAAAAGGAATATAAAGTAGGGTTGCCGAAAGAAAAATGTCAGCCATGTGTTGTTTAAAGAGCCTGGAAAGACCTAATCTTGGCACTAAATAGGGTTATAAATAAAAAAGTGTGTATTCATTTGTAATGTGACTTTTCAGTCTTTGTTCCCTTTAATTATCAGTCATGGATCTCATCATTCAGGCAGCCCTAGAACACAATTAAAAGTGCTTTCTATTTATATTTACTGTTCGAAGTATGCACAGATAAGTGCTGAAAATACGGCTTTAGGTGACTGCTTATTTTTGTCCCGTCTGGGACATCAAAATAATGAGCTGGCAACCCTAATCATAAGGCTGGAAGTTTGTTGCAGGATCAGCACATTATTTATTTCCTACACCCTCGATCCCTGATTAATAGCATTAGTTTAACTTATATATGAAACCTTGCGACCTCTGACCCTGCTCGCAGGCAGGTCGCTCCCCACGCTGCTGCACTGCTCTGCCTGCATTGTTCTTGCCTAATCCTGTACTTTTCCCCTGTGCCTAACTTGCTTTCTTGCCCAGACTTGTTTTTATCCCCCTGTGCCTAACTTGCTTTCTTGCCCAGACTTGTTTTTATCCCCCTGTGCCTAACTTGCTTTCTTGCCCAGACTTGTTTTTATTCCTCTGTGCGTGTACTTGTTTTCTTGCCTAAACTTGTTTTTCCTTCCCGTGCCCAGTTCTCCCGCGGCCCCCGCCCGTTTTTCCCGCCGATGCGTCCCTGCGGCCCCGCCCCCCTGCAATCCCATTCGCCGCCCCGCTCCCGCCTCCCAGCTGCTCCTCCACCCCACATCCCCTCATATGGAGGCCGCGCAGCGGTGAAAGGAGCGACCTCTGACCCTGCTCGCAGGCAGGTCACTCCCCACGCTGCTGCACGGCTCTGCCTGCATTGTTCTTGCCTAATCCTGTACTTTTCCCCTGTGCCTAACTTGCTTTCTTGCCCAGACTTGTTTTTATTCCCCTGTGCCTAACTTGCTTTCTTGCCCAGACTTGTTTTTATCCCCCTGTGCCTAACTTGCTTTCTTGCCCAGACTTGTTTTTATCCCCCTGTGCCTAACTTGCTTTCTTGCCCAGACTTGTTTTTATCCCCCTGTGCCTAACTTGCTTTCTTGCCCAGACTTGTTTTTATTCCTCTGTGCGTGTACTTGTTTTCTTGCCTAAACTTGTTTTTCCTTCCCGTGCCCAGTTCTCCCGCGGCCCCCGCCCGTTTTTCCCGCCGCTGTGTCCCTGCGGCCCCGCCCCCTGCAATCCCATTCGCCGCCCCGCTCCCAGCTGCTCCTCCCTCCCACATCCCCTCATATGGAGGCCGCGCAGCGGACGCGCGCAGCGGGCGCGCCTAAGGCAAGCCCATCTGCGCCCATCCGCGCCTGGACCACGCCCAGCGCCAGGACCCCTGGACCCCGCGAACGCCACGTCGCCCGACACTGCTACGATGCCAGATCCCTCCACGCACTCAACACCGGACGACGATCACGCACGTGCTTCCTGGCCGCCCCGAAAAGCACCCAAGGACCCTTCTCCTGCCGGAACTGCAGCTTCACCAGCACCCAGCCCGCCAACCCGCCGACCAGGAACAAACCCAACCACCTCAGTTGCATTTTTCTCAACATCCGCTCCGCCCGCAAACATGCCGTTGAACTCTGGGACCTACTCGACTCAACCTCCCCAGACGTCGCCTTCCTGACGGAGACCTGGCTGAACCCCGCCTCGGCACCCGACATAGCCATAGCCGTCCCGGAAGGCTACAAGATCACCCGCAGGGACCGCACCAACGGAGCAGGAGGAGGAATCGCCATCGTCCACAGGAACACTCTCAGAGTCTCGACCAACACCGGCGACACCCTCAGCACCGCCGAACACCTGCACTTCCAGATCCACACCGATCCCAACACCACCCTCAGAGGAACCCTTGTCTACAGACCCCCGGACCCCGACCACAGTTCAGCGACTCCATCGCCGACTTCGTCAGCACACACGCCCTCGCCTCCACGGACTACATCCTCCTAGGGGACCTGAACTTCCACCTCGAGAACAATAACGACACCAACTCCACCACCCTGATCGACAACCTAGCCAACCTCGGACTCAGACAACTCGTCACAACACCCACCCACTCCGCCGGTCACACGCTTGACCCCATCTTCTCCGCAAGCCCCCACGTCTCCTTCAACCACACCACCGAACTCCACTGGACCGACCATCGCTGCATCCACTTCACCTTCAAGAAACCCACCACGCACCACTGCACCCAACAGATGCCCCACCGCTGCTGGAGCAAAGTCACCGAAGACCAGCTAACCACCACCCTCGCCCAGAGTCCACCCGCCGACCCCACCGACCCCGACACCGCCGCCCGCAACCTCAGACAGTGGATCAACGACTGCGCCAACACCCTCGCCCCGATCAAGAAACCCTCCAACAGTCACACCAACAAGAAAGCCAGCTGGTTCACTGAAGACCTCCGGGCCTCCAAGCAAACCTGCCGAAAGCTGGAGAAGATCTGGCTCCGTGAACGAACACCGGACAGCCACGCAGCCCACAAGAACGCCACCAGCAGACACCATCACCTCATCAGATCCGCCAAAAGGGCCTCCTTCAAAGACCGCCTAGACAACAACGCGCACAACAGCAAAGAGCTCTTCAACATCGTGAAGGAACTCTCCAACCCCAGCTCCAACACCAACGACGTCCCACCCTCGCAAGACCTGTGCGACTCGCTTGCCACCTTCTTCCACCGCAAGATCGCAGACATCCACGACAGCTTCAACGCCACGACCGCCCCGACAACCACTGAGACCTCCGCCCCACGACCACCATCCGCACCAACCGCCTGCTCTCCTGGACCAACATCAACGACGACGACACCATCAAGATCATGAACACCATCCACTCCGGATCTCCGTCAGACCCATGCCCACACCACATCTTCAACAAAGCCAGCACAGCCATCGCACCCCATCTCCGGAAAATCATCAACACCTCCTTCGAGACAGCAACCTTCCCGGAGACCTGGAAGCACGCAGAGATCAACGCCTTACTCAAGAAACCCAAGGCGGACCCCAAGGACCTCAAGAACTTCCGGCCCATCTCCCTGCTCCCGTTCCCGGCAAAGGTCATCGAGAAGACCGTCAACAAACAACTGACCCGCTACCTCGAGGAGAACAACATCCTGGACCCTTCCCAGTCCGGGTTCCGCAGCAACCACAGCACCGAGAATGCCCTCATCGCCGCCACCGATGACATCAAGTCCCTGCTGGACAACGGAGAAACGGCGGCCCTCATCCTCCTGGACCTGTCAGCCGCCTTCGACACGGTCTGCCACCACACACTACGAACACGCCTCCACAACGCCGGGATCCAAGAAAAGGCCCTGGACTGGACCACCTCCTTCCTCTCCGGCAGAACACAGAGCGTCCGCCTTCCCCCCTTCCGCTCCGAAGCCACCAAGATCATCTGCGGCGTACCCCAGGGCTCTTCCCTCAGCCCAACTCTGTTTAACATCTACATGGCACCGCTCGCTCACGTCGCCCGTCGGCACGACCTCAACATCATCTCCTACGCCGATGACACCCAGCTGATCCTCTCCCTCACCAAGGACCCCCACACTGCCAAAACCAACCTTCACGAAGGAATGAAGGCCGTCGCTGAATGGATGAGGAACAGCCGACTGAAGCTGAACTCGGACAAGACGGAGGTCCTCATCTTCGGATCCACCCCTTCGGCCTGGGACGACTCCTGGTGGCCGACCGCACTGGGAACCGCCCCAACACCCACCGACCACGCCCGCAACCTAGGGGTCATCCTCGACTCCACCCTCTCCATGACTAAACAGGTCAACGCCGTCTCCTCCGCCTGCTTCAACACCCTCCGCATGCTCCGCAGGATCTACAAGTGGATCCCCACTGAAACGAGAAGAACGGTCACCCAGGCCCTCGTCAGCAGCAGGTTGGACTATGGAAACGCCCTCTACGCAGGAGCCTCGGCCAAACTCCTGAGACGGCTCCAACGCATCCAGAACGCCTCTGCATGCCTGATCCTCGACATCCCTCGCCACAGCCACATCACACCCCACCTGAGAGACCTGCACTGGCCCTCGGTCAACAAGAGGATAACCTTCAAACTCCTCACCCACGCACACAAGGCACTCCACAACACCAGACCAACGTACCTCAACAGACGACTCAGCTTCTACACCCCCACCCGCCAGCTCCGCTCCGCCGACCTCGCCCTCGCCACTGTTCCCCGCTTCCGAAGAGCGACCTCCGGTGGCAGATCGTTCTCCCACCTCGCCGCCAAGACCTGGAACACCCTCCCCATCCACCTACGGCAGACCCAAGACCTGCTGACCTTCAGAAAACTCCTCAAGACCTGGCTTTTCGAGCAGTAGCAGCATTCCCCACCCCAGCGCCTTGAGACCCTCACGGGTGAGTAGTGTGCTTTACAAATGATATGATTGATTACGCCACCGTCAATAACATGCTGAGTTACTTCAAGTGTCTGGGAATGCACCCTGCATTCAGACAACTCACTCCTCATTCTCGCCCTTCACTTTTACGCTCACCCTGCACTCCCAGCGATCACAATGCACTCACACTGATCACCATGCACTCACACCATTCACCCGCTCACCCTGCACTCAGTGATCACTCCGCACTCACAATGCACTTGCGCTGTTCACCCTGTACCTCACTCTGCAGTCACACGAGCACACTACTCACCCTGCACTCATGTGACACTTCACTCACCTGTACCCCTCACTGCTCAATCTGCAATCTCACTCAAACAAACCTATCACTAACCATGCATTCTTTTGTTCCACTCTGCACTTACATCCGCACCTAAATCATATGGTCACCTCCCTCACCCTGCAGTCACTCCTCTTACCCTACTCTCACACTGTCGCATTGCTCACCGTGCACTCACATGGGCACTCCTGCCACCCACAAAGGGCAGAGGGTCAATGTGCCCGCTACAAAGAATGTGTACCATGCAGATCACAGAACTGAATGTGAGTAAACTTGGTACTTCGTGACGTACACAGATCCCCGTGGTTGTGGTGTGCCGTTGTCAGGTGGTTTCAGATTCCAAGAGCTGACGTCACACCAACCCGGGTGGAAGACACTGTCTAGGATTCCAGCTGCTGTATAATGGGGGTCTTCCTCTACATAGTTTGGGACTCTATAATAAGGTATTAATGCGTGAATATTAATTGACTTGCATTCCAGGACATCCCTTAAACAGTGGTATGCAAAGCATTCTAAGAATCAAACGCCATGGATTTACAAATGTCAGCGTCCATGCCCCTGTTGCCCACAACACTAAGCGCGGCTGCAGCTATGGCACGTGCCTGCCACCTGCAGATACTCTGGAAGCTTGGATCTCGGTGTCAGACGCATGACCCTCCTTCCTGTCACGTGCCAGCTACCTCTAAAGTGCACCCTTGCCAACAGCAAACCCTCTATTACAGGAAAATGGAAGCAGGGCTGGAAGACGTTAGACATAAAACCTGTGCCTGTTCTGTGAATGTTCTACTCCTTTTCGTTGCACCTTTTGTGACATTTTACAGTGTGATATCTGTCGAGATATGGCGCCACTAAATCACTTGTAACTATAAAAGGATAATTACAAACTATATTTCAATCAACACTAGAAGAATAAAGTGTACCAGTTTAACGAGTCTGCTTTATTTCAGCCTTTGCAAAGCCTACTAATAAAAATTGGTTATCTACCCAAAAGCATGATGGGAGGATGGGTGGAAATCCCAAACGAATAAGGAAAGAGCACATAGTCTCCTGCTAAAGGAAAAGTAATCTCTTCTGCATCTACCACCTGGAGTGACAAACGAAAGAGACTCTTTTCAGAAAGCCCTGAGCGAAATAACCTTTAGTATTAACTAATGATGGGGTCCCTGTAGAATGGCCAGCAGTTATCTTTTTTAGAAATGTCAATTGCTTTTGTCCTCCGTTGGGAGACGAAAGATGCACTTGAATGCGACTGGTCCCGTTTTGTAGAAGAACAGAAGAATCAAACTGAGAGCGAATAGCTAGGCTAGGGAAGTGTGAAGCATCTTTAGTGAATTGTTATGGTCTCTGTCACAAGATAGTTTGCTTCAATTCTGGGAGGTTCTATTAGATGCTAGAAACAAATCTTACTCGTGTTTGATGATCCTACTGCTTTCATGACTATAAATCGTCTTGTAGTTATTAGTCCACTTTGCCAGCAGAGAGGTTTCCATACTGTTCTTGTTTGGGCTGACAGGACCGTTCTAGTCCAAGGCAGCATCTTCTGATACCTGGATGCAGTTTCCTGGGCTGGCACCTAAGGGGCAGTGGCTGGCACTGTCTGAGTACCAACTGCTTCCGTGTTGAGAGGGCGAGGAGAGCAGCACCAGTCTAAGTCATGGGTCATTATTTAGGGCATTTATTCCAGCTGCATGAAGTCCTGAAATCAGCAGCTCGAAGCACTGGACAGGAAACTAGATGTTCACCATTTACAGCCAACCATCATTTGTGTGAAGCCAACCTACCTGGATCTGACCTTTAAAACTTTGGAAAGCTCGGCCTGACCTTCGTTAACCACATGAGCGTTTATTCCTATAGCATAGCACTGCGCGTCCTTTGGTGGGCTGCACCAGTGACCTTGTCACAGTATCTTAAAGAAAATGAGGCACCAGAACTTTAAAAAACGATTGTGTGTGAACCCGACCATACAACTTATCTACACGTAGAAGACATTCAAAAACCCATCCACTTATTTTAAGTGTGAAAACCCATTAATGCAACTTGAGACATTATCACAGAAAGGAAACATTCTTGAATCTATGTCCAAACTTTGAAGGACACCAGGAACCACCGCAGACACAAGTCAAGGCAGTCACATCTTCGTCAGACACACTCAGCTCCTATTCAAAGGATGTTCTGTAAACTCAATCCACTAGATAAGGAACAACCAGGAAACCAAGTTGAAGATGTCAGATGCCCTCAGTTTATGCTCTGAAGACGTTTTCTCCAAATCAACAGCAATATGTCGAGGTAAATTTGCCTTCCAAACTCAGATCACTGCTAACAGTCTACTAGGGCCCTCTTCAGTCAGGTTCAGTCAGGTTCAGCATTAATCTGCCTAAGACATTTGTAAATACTTAAACCTTCATTTAGAAGGGTTGTGTAATATAGCAGAACACTGAAAATGTCTGGGTATCGGTTTGCAAAATAGTTTACTGGTCTTTTGTGACTGTAATTGCACAAACCTCGCGATAACACCGTCTCTGATTACAAGGCTGGCAGTGGACCAATGTGGATGTTACTGGTAGTGACCGTTCTAAACTCACAACTTTAGGTTTTCTACATGTTCATGGGAAACCTCTAAATACACCAGCAGTCACTCATTGTAATGTTCGGGCTACTGCTCAGCGTTACTGCTTTATCTGGCGGGGTCTTATAAACGAGGGTTTGCATTATTAACTTCATAAGACAGTAACAACTAAAAATTAATTATGTAAATTCTCATTGATGACCTTGTGTAGTTTGCTCCCCTAGACTTTTTTGTTCCTGGTTTACCTAATATAATGTTTATTATTTAATTCTGCTATTTTAGAAGGGCAGCACAATATTTAAGACAGATTTACCAAGAAACGTAAGGCCACTCTGGGTGGCCCTGCATTACTTGGTAAATCCGGAGTAATGCAAGGCAGTGCACGTTGCTGCCTTGCATTGCTCTGCTTTGGTAAGGGGTTCCATGGGTGAAGCTTATGTGTTCTCACGCATTCCACCCATGGATTATGGCGCAATCCCAGATAAACTAAGACTGATCAACCTGAGAATGTGTCAACATGCTACACCTTCCCAGGGGAGGCGCCACAAAGAGAAATACCTGTATTTCTCCTCATTGTTTCCTCTTTCTAAGTGTGTTGCATTCTGCAGCACACTTAGAAAGATGAAAAAGTCTCTAATGATTGTTTTTGTGCTGGGAGGTGTCCCTTTCTGCACAAAAACAATCCTTCCTGCAACACAGGCTCCCTTGCAGCGTGGCGCAAGGGTGTCTGCATTGGTGCTAGGCAGCCACAAGTGCACCAGTGCAAGGAGAGAGCAGGAATGCGCTGTATCTTTATAGATATGACACATTCCTGCCTCACCCTGTCAAGCAAGGCAGTGCAGAAAGATGTCTTGCTGCGTTGTTTGACATTTTAATAAATCTGCCTCTATGTGTTTTGTAACTCATAATTTTAATATTACTTAATCATCTTAGATCTACTGAAAAAAATTACCCTTCCCACCCAATATTCTAAATTCCTGTCAAATTTCATCTACATCAGTGCAGCCATTTTCACACTGCATCTGTTTAAACTAGACTCTACAACACAACACGCCATTCCACTCCATTGTATGACATGACACTCCAGTCTATGACACGTCATTCCACTCTACAACATGGCACTCCATTCTACGACAGTCCACTCCACTCTGACACTCCACAACACTCCACTTTATGACACAACACTCCCCTCTATGATACCCCACTCCACTCTAGCACACACCACTCCACTCTACGAAAGGTAGCTCCACACCACTTCACTCTAAGATACGCCACTCCACCATATTACATGCCTCTCCACTCTACCACATGCCACACTACTCTACGACATGCCACTCCAATATACCCCAATCCACTATACAACATCTCAGTTCACTCTACGCCACTCCACTCTACGACCCTCCACCACACGCCACTCTAAGACATGCCCCAATACTATACCATGCACCACGGCACTGTACAGCACTCCACTGTACAACACTCTACTCCACTCTGCAACAGTCCACTTGACAGCACTCCACTCTACGCTACTCCACTCTACGCTACTCCACTGTACTCAACATCACTTTGCGCTATTCCACTGTATGCCACTCCATTCTAGTCACTCTACTCTATGCTATTCTACTCTATGCCACTCCACGACCCTCCACCACACTCCACTCTATGACACGCCACTCTACTATACCATGCACCATGGCACTGTACAGGACTCCACTGTACAACACTCTACTCCAATCTGCAACAGTTCACTCGACACCACTCCACTCTACGCTATTCCACTCTACGCTACTCCACTCTACACTACTCCACTGTACTCAACTCCACTCTGCGCTATTCCACTATATGCCACTCCACTCCATTCTAGTCACTCTACTCTATGCTATTCTACTCTATGCCACTCCACTGTACAGTATTCCACTATAGGCCACTCCACTCTATGCCAATCCACAATGCGCTATTCCACTGTATGCAACTCCACTCTATGCTATCACACTCTTTGCCACTCTATGCTGTTCCACTTTATGCAGTTCCACTCCACACCACTCTACGCCACTCCACTTTCCGCTATTGCACTGTACACTATTCTACTCTACAGTATTCCCCTCTATGGCACTCCACGACACGCTGCTCCAGTGTGGAACACTCCATTGTATGCCAGTCTATTCTACAGCATCCCACTCCACTTTAAGCCACTTCACTCTATGCACTCCACTGTATGGTATTCCACTGTATGCTGCTCCATTCTACGCCAGTCTACTCTAAGCTATTGTATTGTATGCCACTCCACTCTACGTCACTGCAGTGTACGCCACTTCACTCTACGCTATTCCACTGTGTGCCACTCCACTCTACGCCACTCTTCTCTGTGACATGTTACTCGACTCTACGCCACTCTAGTCTAAGCCGCTCCAATGTACACCACTCCACTCTACTAAAAAACACCCCACTGCACTCTGCAGCACTCCACTCTACTCTACAACATGTTACTCCACTAGTCCCAACTCCAGTCTATGCCTTTCCACCATACGCTATTAGACTGTATGCCACTCCACTGTACGCCACTACACTGTCTGCCACTCCACTCTACTCCAGTGTATGCCACTCCACTCCACACCACTCCATTCCACGCCACTCTACGCCACTCCACTCTACTGTACCCAACTCCACTATATGCTACTCCACTCTACACTATTCCACTCTATGCTACTCCACTCTATGCTACTCCACTCTATGCCACTCTACTCAATTTTACTGTATGCCACTCTACCCCATGGTATTCGCCTCTACCCCAATCCATTCCACTGCACTCCACTACACTCTACTGTACGCCACTCCACTCTAAGCTATTCCACTCTCTGTCACTCCACTGTATGCCACTCTACTGTATGCCACTACACTCTGTTATTCCACTCTACTCCACTGCACTCTACCCCACTCTACTCTACCCCACTCCACTGTACGCCATTCCACTTTAAGGTATTCCACTGTACTGCACTCCACCCCACTCTACTGTCCAACATGCTACTCGACTCTGCGGCACTCCACTCTATGCCGCTCAACTCTACACCACTCCACTCTACGCCACTCAAGTCCACTTCACTCTACACACTCCACTGTGTATTATTCCCTTGTACACCACTCCACTCTATGCCACTCTAATCTATGCCACTCCACTTTATTCCACTGTATGCAACTCCACTCTATTAAACTGTATGCAACTCCACTCTATGCCTCTCTACTCTATGCCACTGTATGCAACTCCACTCTATGCCACTCCTCTATACAGTTTTCCATCTACAGCACTGCACTCTACTGTGCGACATGCTACTTGACTCTAGGGCCTCCATTCTATGCCAATCCAATGTTCTCCACTCCAGTGTACGCTGTGACATGCCACTCTACAACATACCATTCCACTTTACTCCATTCCACTCTATGCACTCCACTGTACAGAATTCCACTCGGCACCACTCCACTGTATGCCAATCCACTCCACTCTATGCCACTTCAGTGTATGCCACTCCACTCTGTTATTTCACTCTATGCCACTTCAGTCTACACCCCACCACTCTATGCCACTCCACTCTACATCATGCCCCTCTACACCATTCCACTCTATGCTATTTCATTGTATGCCACTCCACGCCTCTCCAGTCTATGCCTCTCCACTCTAGTCCATGCCACTCCAATCTACGCCACTCCACTCTATGCCGCTCTGCGCCTCTCCACTCTATTCCACTCCATTGTACGCTATTCTACCTTATGGCACTGCACTCTACTTTATGACACGCTACTCAACTCTACACCACTCCAATCTACGCCACTCCACTATACGCTGCCTCACTCTATTCTGGGGCACACCACTCCACTCCTCTGTACTCTAAGACACACTACTCCACTATAGGCCACTCCACTCTGCAGTTTTCCACTATACACTGCTCCACTCTGTCGCTCCACTCTACGCTATTCCAGTGTATGCCATTCCACTCTACCCAACTCCACTCAACTCTACTCCACTCAGTGACACACTATGCCCCTCCACTCTACCACACAATACTTCACTCTATAGCATTCCACTGTACAACAGTGTATTCCAGTCTGTGCAAGTGTACGGCACTCTACTTTACTCATTGACACTTATGACACTCTACTCAACTCCGTCTACACCACTGAACCCCACACTCTACTCTATGACACACTACACCACTCTATTCTACTGTACTCCACTACTCCACTCTACACTACTGTATGCCACACAACTCTATGATACTCTGTGCCACTCGACTGTACCACACTGTATCGCACTCTATTCTACTCTATGCCACTCCACTCTGCAACACTCTAATCCACTCTGTTGCACTCAACTCTACTTCATTCTACAACAGTTTCCGACACTCTTCTATACGCCAGTCCACTCCAGTGTATGAGACACCACTCCACTCTATGACATTTTACTCCACTGTATGCTACACAAGTCCACTCTATTCCACTCTACACCACGCTATTCTATAACATACCACTCCACTCTGACACTTAACTCCGTTCCATGCTATACCATTCCACTCAACTCCATTACACTCTACTCCACTCTATTATATGTCACCCCACTCTATGCCTTTGTACGACACTCCACTCTACATCCCTCCGCTCTGACACACTACTCCTCTCTAGCAACTCCTCTCTACAACACTCTACTACACTCTGTCACTCTACTCCACTCTATGCCCTACATTCCACTGTACGATACTCTACAAGACTTTCCAATACTCTGAGATACACCACTCCACTCTACTGTACGACACACCAATCTACTTCAATCTATGGCAGTTCACTCAACTCTACACTATGCCACTCTACTCTGTTGCACTCCACGCTACTCTACGATGCGCCACTCGAACACTTTACTCCATTGTACGCTACACCACTCCACTCCACTCCACCACTCCACTCTAGGACACTACACTGTACGAAAATCTCCTTCACTGTACTTTATGACACTCCACTTAACGACACTCCACTCGACGACACTGGACTCTATGATTTGAAATACATTTTTATAAAAAAACTAAAACATTGATATGCGATGAAAAAAAAAACAAAGGGTAAACCTTAGCTGTAGTTAGGAAAATAGTATTTATTCTTTCTATACAAACCAAATTTAAACTACACAATCATTAGAATTTCTAAAGTTATAGTTATACCTTAAATTTATAATTTTCGCTCAACCTTCAAATTATGATAACTTGCGCACCTCCATACACAGTGTAGTGCACTTGGTACCCACACTACATTAACTATAACTTGCGCCTTCTCCACTCACTGCCTGTACCCTTTCATATCACTTATGCCATCTAAAATCATAGCATTCGCAACACTTATGACATTGCAAATCACATTATTTGTGAGAACACAGTGCATGATAGTGTGGCGAGTTTTAGTTAGTTGTTTGTGTAGTTTCAGTTTGGTTTGTATAAAAAGAAGAAATTAAGTTTTCCTAACTAGAACTAAGGTCTAATCTTCGTTTTTTTCATTGAATATATTTAGCTTATGGCATTCATTGCTCTATAGGCTACTGGACTCCCTGAAAGATAAAGACCCAGCCAAGTGCTAAAGAAGTGGTGAATGACATATTGCCAGTGCCTGCGTTTGCAAAATGCTGAATGTCTTTCATCAGGAGGGGAGACTTTCAGAGCCAGAGGCTTCTGGGTGCATGTCTGCTACTTGATGACGTGGCAGCAGCTGTGAGACAGTCACTGTGCAGTGGCAGAGCTGTGAGCTAGGAGTGCAGTAAAAGAGGAGGGGCTGAAAGTGTGATGGAGGGAAGTTTTGGAGAGGGTTAAATATAGGAAGGAGGAAATGGCTCTATCTGCTATTGCCTTCTGCTAAAACCTTCAGGTTGCTTGCTACAGGCACCCCAAACTTTCAGATCACTCTTAACTAGTATGATGTCTCCTTTGGGTTTAAGGTTATAACATTGATCTCCTCATTACCTATTCATACACCTATCTATTCTAAAACTATCAAGATAGTGAATTCACTGGTTGGTGTCCCCTTAGCACAAGGGGCCCTAGGGGTGCCTGACACTCTCGGACACAGTCACTTACCTGCACTCCTACCTGCAAGTCACTGATGCCTCCAGCAACACAATTTCTTCTCAAAATCGCTATGCTGCTTCTAAGGGTACTAAAGTTACTCAGGGCAATGCCGTAAAGAAAAACAGCACGATACAAAAGGGGACTCACAGAAACCCATTGTGTAACTCTATGACTCTCTGGACAACAGAAAATTACTCAGACTCTATTCGGGAAGCTGGGCCATCTTTGCGAGGACCCCTCCCCGCAAAGATACATTGTGCGGAAGAATCCCCAGTAAATAAACCCAAGGTCTCCAGACCCTCAGCTCCATCTTTGAGGGCAGCGGTTCTGGAGGAATCTGAGGTAGTGGAGGTGGGAGATGCGCTTGAACAAACAAAGGATATGAAAGACCAAACTGAGCTCATCACAAAGGAAAGAGAGTCACTTAAATATAAAACACATCGTCAATTGTGAAGAAAAGTCACTTGAAAATGGAAGAGACAGAAGCCGAATTGCAGATTTATTCTCATTCCTCGTTGAAAGAAGTGAACAGAGAAGGCAGAACCATGTGGGTGAAAGCAGAGGATCTGTGCAGTGGGACAATCTGTGAGAGAGGGAAGTCTACTGTTTGCAGCGCCAGTGGTGTAGGAGGGACGAGGGGAGTTGAAAGAGGTGTCCTCATGGAGTACTGCTAGCAGGATGGGCTCGGTGTCCTACATGGAGAGGGACCTTGGAGATTAGCCATTGCCCTCAGTCCTTCCACAGTTCGACACTTGTGAATCTCCCAATCTGCAAGCATGGCAAGAATGAGGGAGGGAGATCTAGAAGAGGAAAATGATCTATTATCCACACCAGATGTGAGAACCTCTTAAACATTAAAAGGCAGATATTTTAGTTTTTGTAGTTTTATACATTTTTTAAAGATAGTCATAATCATTATTACAAGGGAAAAGAAAACGAACAATAGTCTGACCGATTATTTCATGACAAGAACTTTGATTCTCTGTTCGGAGTTAAAAATTGTGGCCAATCTTTATCCACATTATCCAAAACAAATATTTCACTCCCGGCATAAACATTTAGGACCAGTCAAAGGCAGCATGGTTCTTCATCCTATTTAACATACTACAAGTAACTTGATGTCGTGAGCCAGTATGTAATCTCACGTTTATAGAGCTGCCAACTGTTTGAGTTCAAAAGACCATGTCTTTTTTTCTTTCATAGAGGTTTACGCGCCAAGCATAACTACCCTTCATTTACTCACACACAACATCATACAAGGAGTACACAAGGACAAAAAAAATGAGAATTGTGTCCTAAATTATTCATTGATTATATTAGGCAATAAACATAGTCCACTTCTGTAGAGACATTCTCTCGCCGTGTATTACAAAGCTTAAAGACCCATGATGTGACTGAATCTTTCAATACATGGAATTCCAGCTATGATCCTTCTGTTACATAAACTTTGCTACTTTTCACTTTCATAATTGATGACGAAACAGTCTTTCATACCTTTAAACAGGTAAGTTACTCAAGGATATACTGGACAGGCTCAATGTTAATTGTTCCGTTAACAACTTTACTTTGCAAGTCAAGCGTGCTCGGCCTGGGCTGGATTTATTTGAGCATTTCCACAACATGCTGGCAAGATCACCAAGTTGTCTCTGACTTTTTGTGAAAATTTCCAATGTAAAAAATAGAAGCACTTTTTGTGATTTTTGTGATTCGTGACTGTAATACAGCTTGTGAGAAGCCTGATAGGAAACTGGTTTTGCGCTATTATTAGCAGTTTTGATTACTTTGTCCACTCAGTTTAATCAACGTCATATCATATATCTAGTTCATTATTCCTTTTACCTTCTTAGCAATTACCCATAACTTTGTCCACAACATCCACTCACTTTAATCAGCGTCATCTCATACATCTTGTTCATTACTCCTCTTACTTTCTTAGCAGTTACCATAACTTTCTCAACTATGTCCCTCACTTTAACCAAAGTCATATTATACATAAAGTTCCCTTTTTTACACTCACATGGGGCACTATTCATTATAAGGGATTCCCCAACATGGACTTCGGCAAGATTTCTCAATACACTTTACTCCTCCAGTGTGGAAGAAGACCTTCCACAAATAGTTCTGTTTTGTGGATTGCATTCATTTATTGTCTATACCAATTTTTATTTTAAATGACTAAATATTTGAAATAATGAAGAATCTCCTGCATTTAATAAAGCTACTCAGAGCTGTTACATTTTGCTTCTCAGGATATGAATTAGAGGCTGTTTGGACTTAGCTGGAGCAATGAGATCACCAGTAAACGTAATAGGAGACTAGATCATAGAAAGCCAAGATGTTGTGTCCTTATGTTATTACATCTTCAACAGGTATTATCAAATGTTAGTTTCACATCAGGATCACATGGGTGTTTATCATTGATCCGCCACTGTCTATGGCTACAGCTGTAAGATTCCTTTCTCTTGTGTGAGCTGTTTGATACTAAAATCAGTAAACCTCAAAACTAGCCCGGCCTCGACCACCAAGATGTACATGATGGCTAATGTGTACTGTGCCAACCAAGCTGTTTATCGTCATATAAAAATAATGAACAATGCATTTGTGGCTTTAAGTCAGGCTTTAGAAATAGTAAACAATACATTATTAATGGCACAGAAAGTTCGTGGAGGATTATCCTTCTAAGCCATGCTTATTTTTGGCAGTAGGAAACACTTCCATGAGTTCCTTGTTTTAATTAGTCCCTGTAACTTAGTTCAAAGACTTACTTATAAACCATGTCATGCCAACCAGTACTCGGCCAAATAGTAGCTTATGCACCCAGTTTAGGTTGTTGAAGTTGAATTTTCTGACATGAAGCCATTTTGCACACTGTGAAGTAAGGTGGACATGAAAGCCAACAAGCAATGGCCTGGCACTGTCACAGAGATATAATATCTTCAAGAGCCAAGTAAGCACATAAGTACAATGTAACTTGAGCAACCCAACTTCTGATGGCATAGTTTATAGGGAGAAAAAGCCACCTGGAGATATGGGTTAAAAAACACAACTGAAAAACAAATGTTGCCTTGGGCGGAGACCACAGGCACGGACCTGTGTTAAACCAGATGACCGTAGCCATCAGCTGTTAATGGATCCAAACAGATGTTCTTTCTCAAAATGAATTGATTCCCAGGCAGTGCCCGGCTCCAACCTGATCAGTGAATAAAGTGGCAGCCAGCTGGCATGTACCAGGGAAAATCAAATCCACCCATATGCTGAGGAAATGCAGTGCCGCTCAAAACATTGCTTCCCGTACTTACGGATAAGAAAATTTAACTAAACTTTCAGATCAAAGGAGCATTATCAGTTAGGAGTTTTGTTTTTTCAAAGATTGGGAAGAAGTCAAGGCAGTGCCTATTTCTGAAGGGGAGACTGGCAGCATTGACTTCATTGTAAACTCCGGGTGTGGAAACTATCCAGATTTCCTGAAGCAGAGTAAGAGCTTCTGTCCTGAACCTGAAGCACGGTCTGTAGGTCCAAGAGGAGGAAATCTAAACCTCTTGCCTTCCATGTCCATCTTACAGCAATGGCCATTCCAACCCCACCACCCGACCCCTATCCTCGTCATAGTCCATTGGGCCCTTGATTATTTTGAAAGACACATTGAAATGTCATTTGCAAATTGCTGAACTGTCATTGGACTCGGGGATGTCCCAGGCGAGCATCCTCCCTGTGCCCTTTCACCTCTCGCCTCACCTAGAAGTAAATCATTTGCCAATCCCTGATTTCTGCTTCCCCCATATTTCTGTTTCCTCTGTGTTTATCCAAACATTCAGTCTCGAACTTTTTATTCTGTGGACATAAAGGCCTGTTGGAGGATTGGTGAATAAACAAATCATAAAATAAAACTCTTACCAATGCAATTTTACCCAAAAGGTCCTTAGGCTAGTAATGCCTCTGTTGACCATGGTACTAGTTACTTTCGTTGTAACAAAAACACAATCTACTCTGAGCCATCCTATCATGGATGTCCACAAAGAGGTGATTTGCTCTAACACACCCTCCAGATTGGTGCAGATCGAGTTGCAGATCAGCCGCAAACGCATGAAATCCCATGACCCTGAGGATCTCATGGAGGAGCATGATGATATCAGGGGTGTAGTTTCAAAGGGGGCGGGGGGGTGTTTGGAGTGTTACACCCCTAATAAATGTGTTATGTACTAAATAGTTGGGGACAGGTGCTTTCAGTCGGGTATGGTGAGGTGTCTGTTGAATTTCGCTGAGGATTTTTACATTCACACAGACTAAAACACCCCCCACAAACTCTCTCACACACTCTCTCTCACACACTCTCTCACACACTCTCCCACACTTTCTCCCACACTCTCTCTCTCTCACACTCTCTCTCTCCTCTCTGTTTTGAAGTTCTTAAATAATGTTGGTCATTTTACAAAATATTTTGTTTTAAGTACCACTACCAATCCGTACTTAACTCCCTTTCCACTGCCCCTTAAGCCCCCTTATGTCCTGCTTCTCAGAAAATGTCTGTTAACAAGATATGCCAGTGGGATTGTTGGGAATTATGAAGCTCACACCTCCTCATTCTTATTGACCAAGCTACGCCCCTGCTTGATATATGCCAAAGGACAGGTAGGGAGCTGAACCCTGTGGGAGCGAACACAAATTTAGGACTAGAGTAAACCCTCCTAAACTCCATCGGGATGTATCGTACACTCCGCTAAAGAAACTTGAACCCGCACCTGCCACGTACTCCCTGGTCCTCAGATGTAGCTGAATCTGGGGTCTGGACATTGGATGTAGTGCAGGGCTGCTCACTGTGGAGACTGCAGGCGTGGTGTGTCACCTAACAAAAAAAGTCCAGGGATTGTGCGCAAATCTCTTTACACCCCTGTACCTTCATTGTGTAATGTTTACGTATCATAATTGTGTAGAAAGAACGTGTGGTCTGGAAAGATAGAACTGTATAGTGTTCTGTTAAAACAAATTGCTCCTAGCCTACAACACATACTGGTGTCTCTGAGCTAAACTCTTCTGCTTCCCACACAATACTCTTGTCAACCCAGCACGCCATGTTCGAGGTGTTCCTGCTGCAACAGTGCTCGCTTACAGCGCTCTGCTGCTCATTGGTGCTGGCCTGTGCCATATTAAATACCTAATCCAAATAAATGCATCAGGAGGAACAGGGAGTTAAACAGAGATGAGACATCCAGTGAGTTGAAAGTTAACTGCTTTTTTTCTATGGGGCATTTATAGAATTGAATAAAAGTAATGTTGGATCTCAATAGATCCGTCTTGAGATCCTTCACTCACACCCATAAAAGCCACAGGATGCCAGAGTTCTCCAAGGACTGTAAGCAGCCCTATATTTTTTCTTAAACTCTCTCAAACTCTTCAGCACTGAGGTAGAGTTTGGAGATGAAATCCCTGCAAGGTGTTCTTTAATCTGCTAATGGTTCACGTTTATGTTCCCGTCATCGTGGCTCTGCATTCCTGGTATCCTTTTGGAGAGAGGCCAATCCTTCCAAGAACATGATGCGCAAACTGGAGTCATGAATCAGCATTTTGTAATGCTGGTCAATATCATCAAAAGTGGCCAATACTACCTTGAACAAGAAATCCCTCAGCTTCTTTGCTTCGTTGCTAAATATAAAGCCAATGTGCATTTCTAGGTTAACACTACACATTGCTCAGTAGATAGTTTTTCCTTAGATCTAATATAGTTATACATGTTCTCTTGTCTGTTGAATTTAGTGGAGCTGCTACATAGGAGAACTGTGAGCTAGTGCCAAAATGATCTGGCCTGGCTAACATAGGGGCATATTCAGAAGCCCCTATCGCCACAGGAACGTCACTTTTTCGACGTTCCTGTGGCGATAGAAGCTTCACCTTATTCACAAGGCAGCGTTAAGCCACTTAACGTGGATTAACGCTGCCTTGTGAATAAGGCACCCTTTCACGCTATACTTAGCGTGAAAGGGGAGAGCAATGGGTGTTGCTGTGGGCGTTCCACCGCAACACCCATTGCTTCTGACGCTGCCTCTTATTCACAAGAGCAGCGTAAATAGGAGGCAGCGCCAGAATTAAGACCAGGAAAAACCTGGTCTTAACCTGCAAGACGAGGAGAAATGTTTAATTTCTCCTCGTTTTGCTGTTTTCATGTGTGCTGCGTTGTGCAGCACACATGAAAACAGCAAAGGCCAATGATTGTGTATGTACAGGAAGGTCCCCCTTCCTGCACATAAACAATCATTTTTTGAAAATGCCGGTTTGCAACTTCTGTGTGTGCTGCATTAAGCAGCACACATCGAAGTCACAAAACGGCATTTCAAGATTGTTTATGTGCAGGAAGGGGGACCTTCCTGTACATACACAATCTTCCCTTGCACGCAGACACCCTTGCACCATAGTGCAAGGGTGCCCTCATTGGCGCTAAGCTGGTACACTTAGCGCCAGCGCAGGGGGAAACGCAAGGCTGCACCATATCCTTGTGAATATGGTGCAGCCTTGCGTTCCTGAAGTGGCGAAGTGAGGCGTTAAGCCATGACGGCTAACGCCTCACTTCACCACTTCCTTGTGAATATGCCACATAGTGTTCTCTGCTTCTCCTACAGTAAGACCTGTCTGCCCAGTTTAGTGCATTTGTATTTTTGTTATGTTATAATATTGGTATTTGTGTACGACACAGTCTGTCATAGGTATGTCATCACATCACTGTTGGGAGTCCGGGGCTGACTTTCGAAGTGTTCTGAGGGTTCCATTGCAGACCAAAGTCTGATTCAGTTTGTGAAGATGTGTTATCCGTCAGAGATGTTTTAAGGCATAGGCAAAGTGGCCAATTGCCCAGGGCCTCCACCTTCCCAGGTTCAGTCTGGTGAAGTATCTCTCTAGCTCGCTTCTGTGTATTTTTGTATCTTAATCATGTAATTCGATATTGTTAGCCAACATAGGGTTTGAATGAGCAACAAGTGAGTCATAAAATTAAAAGTTGTTCCAAAAGGCCCCAAAATTCTTACAATGCCACTGCTGTCAGCGGTGTGAATGTGTATACTCCGGTGTATGTATTATGCATGAATTCATCGGGTACTTATATGGTGCAAACCTAGCTAAAAAGTCAGCAGAGCACTGTACATTGTCAAAGGCAAGCACATAGTCAACAAGTAATAAGAAAGGTAGCTGGTTACTGGATTGTTACTGCTTTGTGACAAAGTATTCTTTAAAGAAGTGTGTCTTTAACTCTTTCCTAAATTGGAACAGCGTTTGGCAGTCCTTATGGATACAAATATGTTGTTCCAGATTCTGGGGCTTAGATGGAAATGTCCTGCTGCCTTGTTTTTAATTGTTTACACTCCAGTCTGATGGTGGCCTGGCTTTGGGTGCACCGAGAGCCACCAGAGATGGTGAGCTTGTCCGCAAGATAAGCAGGGGTGCTGGTCATGATTGGTGTTGTTAACTGCTGAGGGATGCGAGACGGAGAGGTGTGTAGTTTAGTGTCCAAGTCCTGCTTCTGGCAATTTGGGATGTAGGTTGTAAAGTCTCAGTCTGTACTCCTGCAACTGCCTATGGGTTTTTCGTGTGGCTACCTCATTTGCCCTAAGGAGTCTCTTCCATGTGATGCTGGAGTAGACCCTCTTCCATATGGAGTACTGAATTTCCATGAGGCACTGGTCTCAAATTCTTCCCTCAGGTTGAACCTGGTCACTTAGCCAATAGGAGGCGCCCACTGTAAAGGGATGCCAGACGAATAGGACACATTACAATGCACGCATTTACAACGCATGCCATTACAACGCATTTTTACAACACAAAATCCATTACAACGCATGTCCTTACTACGCAAGCCATTACAAAGCATAATCCATTACAACGCAAATTACTGTTCTAACTCCGCCGGGGCGTTACTTTGGGGAATGCGTTGTAATGGCATCTATTGTAATGACATGCGTTGTAATGGATTTTGCATTGTAAAAATTGCGTTGTAATGGCACACATTGTAACGCGTGCGTTGTAAACGATGTCTCCCATGCTAGACATCAAGCAACAGCGCTCACTTTCACATGGATTCGTTCCTCATCACTTTTTACTGTTCTGACCGACCTTCATGCAGTCGTAATCCACTAACTTCCTCTGCGTAGTCTAATCTGTGGTGTTTTTAGTGTGCCGTGTTCTTTTCTACTCCGATATAAAGCACATCATGTAGGCTTTCTGCCTGCAAATACCCAATGCCAACACATACATGTTCTGCTAATGCCAGAAGCCTTGGTTACGCAACAGCCAAAGTTCACATGCTGGGATTTCTAGCGCAGTCCCTTTCCTGGAGGTCAACCAGGGCAGCCCACTTTACACCTGAGGACTCAAGTCATCGGTAAGGCAGAGATGGAAGGTCCATTGGCTGGGACTGGTAACACTGTTAGAAACTGGTTGGGTGAGTGGCCATTCGTTTAAAGCTCGTTATCTGAGCTCCACTAATGCCCACAATCTGCAGCTCGCAAAGAGAGGCAGCTGAAAGGTTCTCTGAGGGGCAGTTGTGTCCAAGATAGATCAGAGGCTGAATTCAAGACGTCACTCAACCAGGGGTGCCAGAGGATGTAGGGTTCAACAAGGCACCTTGCAAAACAGTTAACTGGTAAATAGTTTAAGGCGAAAACAACGGTATTAAAGGTTAATAACTTTTTGTTTAATAAATTAGACCACGGTCCAAACAAGTCTATGAGAGTTTAAAAATGCTGAAGACGTTTCAAGGTGTTGAATGGGTCTTAGTGGGGGCAGGATGAATGGGCTAGCCCAGAACCAGTAGACTTAGCTAGATTGTGAATGGCTCTTGGGGCGGTGACCGCAGGTATCTTTGGGTTTAGAAACTGGTTTGGAGCACAGATCACCCGATGCGGCTGACAGCACGTGACAGCACGTGAGGGTCGAGGTAAGTGCTGCAGACTCAAGAAAAGCCAGACAACTCAGGCAACATTCTTTAATCCATTTTGTACGGGGAGCAAACATCTTGTACTTGGGAGAGGTTCTCTCCAGGATGTCTGGCACTCTGCTTGGCACCATGGAAGTAAATCTGGCAATGCAGAGATGCAGGCTCGAATTCTGCTTACTAGCGAGTAGCATTATTCACTGGCTATTGTGCCTGCAAGCCTCTTTTCTCAGAGTGGCATCTCCAGCACTGGATGAGCTAAACCCTAATATGAGACTTTCCGCCTGGTCAGAATGGCTACTATGATTTCCAGAGCGCAATCCTCCTCTGAAAACCTTCTATCAAATCAATCAAAGGTGCCCTGGACGGAGTGTCAGTTCATGAATGGGTTGCTGGCTCGTGCATTCCTGACAAACCTATAATTTCCCTGCTTGTACACAGTATTGTCCTTACTCTACGCTCATTACACCAACGAGTATCTCGCTTTCAGGATAACAAGCACTAGCAAATCCAAGGTTTGGTTTCAATGTGCCAACGCAAAGAAACAGGCATTCTCAAATGACGTTTACATGCATTGCACACACAAATGGTGTTTCTCACGTTCAAGCTTACGTGTTTGCTTTGCCAATGCTGATGAAAAGCGTAGGAAAAAAGAATTGATTTCTGTATTGACTGCATAAAGAAGATACAGGTTTGAATGTGCCGATGAGTGTGATGAGTAGGAGTACTCTTAGGTGTAGAATGGAAGCACTTCCTGGAGGTGGAATGATGCTCCCAAAATCAAATGGAGAGGGGTGCGTCCTTCTCCTAGGGGTGCATCCAATGCCCACTTTAAGTATATTTTATGGAATGGGTATCAATACGTTAAACAGACAGTTGCGATGACAAGCCAGACCTAAAAGGGAGATTAGGTTCTACACTGTCCTAGAAAACAGAGCAACTCTTTGTCGAGCGCTCTACCAGAAAGCAATAAACATATGTATAGGATAAAAAGTAGCATTCAAAAAAATAACAAAACTTGTTTTTGTGTAACACTTGTGTCCATGTCTAATAAAGAAATCAATCCTACTTTACTGTCCACCGGCACATCGAGTTTGGTGCATGGGGCATACACCGCTTGCTTTAGGAATAAATAATGCATCTTTATATTCAAGTTAAAGATATTTAATTTTACCGTTTAATGTCCCTCACAGAAGGTCAAAATATAGCAAAAAGACAACAGCAACACATCAAAGAACAACTGCGAGGAAACTTTTCATGAAAACAGTAGAGCGCCCATCTCTTAATGACAAAAAACTGTTTACAAAGGGTTAAAAGGAACAAGATATTACACTTTGTAAGGGTACAGCAACTGAGGACAGTTCAGATTCTGATTAACGAAGAGAGACTCTGCAGCCACCGTGCTCAGGGCTGGAATGGACTTGGAACAGGAGTTATGCATGGTGGACTTAACCAAGGTTGTTCAGAGGCTGTGAGCAAACAGCTTCTAAAGGGCAGGAGGCTGAAATATTAACATACTGGTGAAAGCTGGAATTGTTCCTTGTTGGGAAAAATTACTGAGTGCTTGTGCAGTACTTAGGAGTATTTGAGTGCACGAAAACAGAACGTGGCTCTGCTCAGATATGTTATAAGAATTTGTAGAGTGCATGGCTGCCGAAAGGCTTTCCAGCACTAGGCATCAAACACGGTGCAGACAGCAATAGGGGGGATTAGCAGAACCGATTAAACATTCGGGTCTTCAGCTTTTGCCTGAAGATAGATTCTATATCTAGGAATCTGAGTACCCGCGGTAGTGAATTCCATAACTTGGGTGCCAGATGGGTGAAGGATCTTCCACCCCATCTGGCTCTTTTTATTCTGGTTGTTTTTAATAGACGCTCTGTGCTGGATCTGAAGACATCTGTTTGGGACATATAAGCCCACAAGGTTTCTAATTTTACAGGGTCCCTTATTATTTATGGCTCTGTGTGTTAGGCAGAGTGCTTTAAATTTGACTCTGGCCTCAATCGGTAGCCAGTGTAGTGTTCTTTGATGCTTTCCCACTGGTTCCTGAATTGGGACCTTACACAGTAGTCTGACCGCAGCATTCTTCACAACCTGAAGTTTCTTGATGACAAATTTAGGTGCACCTAGAAAGAGGGAATTACCATAATCCAGGCGTGATGTGACTAGGGCATGTATTACTGTCTTCCTTAGCTGTAAAGGGATAAGCTATAAGATCTTACGAAACATTCTAAGTAGCCCAAAGCAAATACCTACCAATTTATTTGCCTGGGTCTCCATAGTTAGCTCCTTGCCCATCCAAAATCCAAGATTTTTTATAGCAGTGCTCAAGACTTGTGCAATCCCTAAACAGCTAGGCCAGCTAGTTAGAGGCCTGGGGACTGCCATGTTTCTGAGGGACCATCAGCTCCGTTTTGTCCCAGTTGAGCTTCAAACAGCTCCTTGTCATCCATTTCACTACCCTTTCCAAACAAGGCGAAAGCTGATCTGATTCACCTTTAGTCCTAGAGTCAAGTGAGACCACCAACTGAGTGTCGTCTGCGTATGATATCAGGGAGATGCCAAATTCCTGGACTAAATCAGCCAATGGTCGCATATAAATGTTAAACAAAGTGGGGCTGAGCGACGAACCCAGTGGCATCCCACAGGTTAGCGGCATTATGTCTGAGAAGAGATTGGCTTCCATGACTTGGAAGGATCTGTCCTCCAGGAAGGGCACAATCCACTCCAGTGCTTTGCCCTGGATAGCAATTTCCAGAAGTCTGTTAAATAAAACTGAGTAATCGACGGTGTTGAATGCTGCGCTTGGTCTAGGGTCATTTTCAAATCTTCCGTCATAGCTAACCGTGCAGATTCCATGCTATTTTGTGCCCGGAAGCCCATTTGTGTGGGGTGAAGACGATGGTTGGATTCCAGAAATTCTGACAGGACCCCATTCACATGCTTCTCCAGCATTTTACCTATTAATGGTAAAAGTGATATAGGTCAAACAAATTTCGGCTGAGCAGAATCTAGGTTCCGTTTCTTTAATAAAGGTTTAATTATTGCATGTTTCTATACTTTTGGAACTCTGCCTGTTTCTAGTGAGAGATTAAGAGTTTCCACTATTGATGACAACAGAACCTCCATAGCCTTACCGAGCACTTGGGGAGGGGCCGGGTCAAGTGGGGAGCCTGAGCTAATCTTTCCCATGAGGGTCTGGGCATTATCCTTATTCATGCGTGGAAAGTGGGCTACTGCAGCGGTGGAGAAGGTCAGCGCCTGATCACTTTCTTGACTTATCGTAGTCTCCATCTTTGCATGGAGAGAACTATAGATGTCTAAGGCTTTTTCATAAAAATAGGTGGCTAATGCATTGCATTTTTCCTTTGAGAGTTATCACGGGTCAAGGTGGTTAGGAATTTCACCACTTAAAAAATTCTTTAGATGAAATCTGAGCCTGGGTAATCTTTTTTTCCAAGAACTTTGCCTGACCCTCTTTGATATTAGTGTGGTAAGATCTAATAGCCATCTTGTACCTAGTCTTAAGTTGGGGGTCATAGTTTTTCCTCCATTCCCTTTCAAGCTTTTTATAATTTTTCCTTAAAGATACTAACTGGGCATTGAACCAAGGTGCCTTTTTGGTATTCATTTTTGATTTGGGAGTCATTGTAGGGACAACCTGGCCGAAAACTCAAGGAACCATGATGTGCTGCCAGTGATAAGAGGCGGACAGGACACGGTTAACACTACAGTGCGCATTTCATGGCACTGCACATAAGAGAGCAGGCTGCAGACCAACAGCATACTTTATGGCACTGCACATACAAGGACAGGTTGCAGACAAATAGTAAGGCCTGTGGCACAGCACATTTGAGGACAGGCAGCAGACAAACAGCACACTTCGTGGCACTGCAGATATGAGGACAGGCTGCAGACCAGTAGCACAGAACATGGCACTGCATATACAAGGACAAGCTGCAGATAAGATATACACTTTGTAAGGGTACAGCATTGCCACGAACAAGGCAGTGAACATAGGAGGACAGGCTGCAGACCAGTAACCCGGAACATTGCATGTGCATACTAGAATAGGCTGTAAACTACAAGCAGAGTTCATGGCACTGCACATACAAGTACAGTCCGCAGACCAATAGCACTGGACATGGCCCTGCATATACAAGGACAGTCCGCAGACCAATAGCACTGGTCATGGTACTGCACATACAAGGACAGGCTGCAGACCAGTAACACAGAACATTGCACTGTACATACTAGAATAGGCTGAAAACTACAAGCAGTATTATATTAGTAATGCGCACGCCCTGGGCTAATTACAACACAAACAGCAATACTTTGCTAATATTAGTTAGGATCTGTGCATGCCCGGCATAACTCAGCTCCCATCGGGTTTTCTTTTGTAGATTTGTCCTTCCAAGATGACGCCATTGTTTTAATGCATAGCCTGTCTGTGCCTTATTTTTCCAGATCATTAACTGGAAACTGATTAGGATCTTTTGACCAACAGTTTGATACTGTCCACTGTGTACGCGCACGGAAGGCCGTACCCCCCTCTTGTACAGTAAGTGTCCAAACGCAAGGGGTGATCCAGTTGCACAGTTTTTTCTTCGGATTTACTCCTAAGTGCACCTTGTAACATGTGTTTCCTGTACATAGAGGAGCTCGGATGAGCCCAACTTTCAGTTTACTGCCCAGCCTAATTGAGTTTCGCTGGATGCACTATTAGGTAAACCTTACCTTAGTTTAGCCGCATTCACTTCCTCATGTGGAGACACCGTGCCCCACTAATTACGTATTATTTATCTTACCCCTAGGTGCTCTCTATCCTCACTGTCCTGAAGAAGACCCCACCCTAAGGCTGGAATCACCTAGCTGTTCACTCAGGGGTCGAAACGTAGACTACAACTAGCGCACAAGCCCAGATAACTGTGAATTAACAACAGTGTCGTTGGAAGGCTATGTGATATATAGGAACAACTGACCTATGTTAGGCTGGAATTGTATCTCAAAAATGTGATGGATACATGTCACACCTCTTTTCCTTGTCCACCCTTCTCACGGTTTCACATTGACCAACAACACTCATCTTCCTTTTCTCACACCTGAGCACCCTTCTACTAAGTATCAGAACTATGTGGTGATGAAAGAGCAACTGCGTTGCCGCATTTAAATTGCGTATTTACTTTTGTAAATAAATTGCATTATTGCGAATATCTAACATGGCTCTGTGAACGCTGGCTTAATTTCATTTTGTTTTCGAAGTTGTTTATTGTTACTGTGACCACCTCTATATTGTATCACAAACTACAAGCAGAGCCCATGGCACTGCACATAGGAGGACAGTCTGCAGACCATTAGCATAGAGCATGGCACTGGACATAGGGGGATAGACTGCAAATAATACCACAACACATTCATTGCACATACAAGGAGAGGCTGCATTCCAATAGTACAGTCCATTACACTGAACTTACGAGGAGGACAGGCTGCAGACCAGTGGTACAGCCTCAGGCACTTTAAAAAAAGATAGAGAGTGGTCCTACTTACCAAAGGGACAGGACATCAAGAGACACTATGTCTAAAAAGAATTCCCTTTGGACTGCACATGTGAGGATAGGCTGCAGAGCAGTAGCATTACATGGCAACTCCACATACGAGTATAGGCATTGGACGAGAAGCGCACGGCACTGCACATACGAGGTTAGGCTGCAAAACCAGTGGCACATTGCAGGGCACTGAACGTGCATGGATAGGCTGCATACCAGTAGCACGCTGCTTGGCACTTCGCATACGTGGACAGTTTGAAGAACCATAGCACAGTGCATGGCACTGCACATAAACGGATAGGCTGCAGACAGATATCACGTTGTGTGACACTGATCATGTGAGGATACACTGTAGACCAATACCACGCTGCATGACGCTGCGCCTACGAGGATAGGCTTCGTACCAATAACAAACTGCATGCAACTCCACATACAAGGATTGACTGCAGTCCAGTAGCACACTGCATGCCATTCAACATACAAGGATTGACTGCAGACCAGTAGTACACTGCATGCCACTCCACATACAAGAATTGACTGTAAACCAGTAGCACCCTGCGTGGCACCTCACATACAAGTATTGACTGCAGACCAGTAGCACATTGCATGGCACTCCACATACAAGGATTGTCTGCAAACAGTAGCACACTGAATGGCACTCTACATACGAGGATTGACTGCAGACCAGTAGCACGCTGCATTGCACTCCACATACAAGTATTGACTGTAGACCAGTAGCACGCTACATGCCACTCCACATACAAGGATTGACTGCAGATCAGCAGCACATTGCATGGCACTTCACATACAAGGATTGACTGCAAACCAGTAGCACACTGCATGGCTCTCCACATGCAAGTATTGACTGCAGACCAGTAGCACGCTGCATGACACTCCACATACAAGTATTGACTGCAGACCAGTAGCACATTGCATGGCACTCCACATACAAGGATTGACTGTAAACCAGTAGCACATTGCATGGCACTCCACATACAAGTATTGACTGCAGACCAGTAGCACGCTGCATGGCACTCCACATACAAGTATTGACTGCAGACCAGTAGCACGGTGCATGGCACTCCACATACAAGTATTGACTGTAGACCAGTAGCATGCTGCATGCCACTCCACATACAAGGATTGACTATAAACCAGTAGCACACTGCGTGGCACTCTACATACAAGTATTGACTGCAGACCAGTAGCACATTGCATGGCACTCCACATACAAGGATTGTCTGCAAACCAGTAGCACACTGAATGGCACTCTACATACGAGGATTGACTGCAGACCAGTAGCACGCTGCATGGCACTCCACATACAAGTATTGACTGTAGACCAGTAGCACGCTACATGCCACTCCACATACAAGGATTGACTATAAACCAGTAGCACACTGCATGGCACTCCACATACAAGGATTGACTGCAGACCAGCAGCACATTGCATGGCACTCCACATACAAGTATTGTCTGCAAACCAGTAGCACACTGCATGCCACTCCACATACAAGTATTGACTGTAGACCAGCAGCACATTGCATGGCACTCCACATACAAGGATTGACTGCAGATCAGCAGCCCATTGCATGACACTCCACATGCAAGTATTGACTGTAGACCAGTAGCACGCTGCATGGCACTCCACATACGAGGATTGACTGCAGACCAGTAGCACGCTGCATGGCACTCCACATACAAGTATTGACTGTAGACCAGTAGCACGCTGCATGCCACTCCACATATAAGGATTGACTATAAACCAGTAGCACACTGCGTGGCACTCCACATACAAGTATTGACTGCAGACCAGTAGCACATTGCATGGCACTCCACATACAAGGATTGTCTGCAGACTAGTAGCACGCTGCATGGCACTCCACATACAAGTATTGACTGTAGACCAGTAGCACGCTGCATGCCACTCCACATACAAGGATTGACTATAAACCAGTAGCACATTGCATGGCACTCCACATACAAGGATTGACTGTAGACCACCAGCACGCTGCATGGCACTCCACATACAAGTATTGTCTGCAAACCAGTAGCACACTGCATGGCACTCCACATACAAGGATTGACTGTAGACCAGCAGCACGCTGCATGCCACTCCACATACAAGGATTGACTATAAACCAGTAGCAAACTGCATGGCACTCCACATACAAGGATTGGCTGTAGACAAGTAGCAAACTGCATGGCACTCCACATACAAGGATTGACTGTAGACCAGTAGCACACTGCATGCCACTCCACATACAAGGATTGTCTGTAGACCAGTAGCACACTGCATGCCACTCCACATACAAGGATTGACTGTAAAATAGTAGCACACTGCATGGCACTCCACATGCAAGTATTGACTGCAGACCAGTAGCACACTGCATGACACTTCACATACAAGTATTGACTGCAGATCAGCAACACATTGCATGGCACTCCACATACAAGGATTGGCTGTAGACAAGTAGCACACTGCATGGCACTCCACATATGAGGATTGACTGTAGACCAGTAGCACACTGCATGCCACTCCACATACAAGGATTGACTGTAAAATAGTAGCACACTGCATGGCACTCCACATGCAAGTATTGACTGCAGACCAGTAGCACACTGCATGACACTCCACATACAAGGATTGACTGCAGATCAGCAGCACATTGCATGGCACTCCACATACAAGGATTGACTGCAGATCAGCAGCACATTGCATGGCACTCCACATACAAGTATTGACTGCAGACCAGTAGCACACTGCATGGCACTCCACATACAAGGATTGACTGCAGACCAGTAGCACACTGCATGGTACTCCACATACAAGTATTCACTGTAGACCAGTAGCACACTGCATGCCACTCCACATACAAGTATTCACTGTAAACCAGTAGCATACTGCACTGGACTGCACATTTGAGGATAGGCTGAAGACCAGCTATTGACTGGGCACCTTTAGGACCTATTGACTTTTTGCTAAAGGTTCTAGCCATGCTGCACAGCATCCAAAAATAAAAAGGAAAAAAAGTCTATGACGCGAGCCACTGTCATTTGGTAGGCGCACATACAAAGCATGTGCGCACCTACAAAACGATGCAAGATTTTTTTTTATTTGTTTGCCTATCCGAGTTGGATCATCGAAGGCAAGCACCACGGAGGGAGAGAGTTGGGGGCAATATGAAGGGCGATGCAACATGGATGGAGGGTGGGTTGCTAGGGGGCCGAAACAACTTGGGAGGAGAGCGAGGCGATGCAGCATAGAGGGCAAAGCAATGTGGAGAGCAGGTGGTAGGGGCCCAAAGCAACATGGAGGAAGAGCACACGAGAGAGACTTCTGGAAAAGACATGCACTCTAAAAAATAAAAAAAGTAGCGTACAATTAAGGGAGAAGTGGAAAGACACAAGTACTTCAGCCATGCTCCAGGGGAAGGACATACACAAGAAGCGGAAGTGAATGCTGCACACTCAAATGTTTGAAAAGCAAGCAAATGAGAGTGGCAAAGAAGTCCGCCAATGGTAAGCAACAGGTGTCCTCTAAACCCTATGTAAGTAACAAAATGTCTTACAAGCAACAGCGCCTACTCTGTCTCAGGCGAGAACTATAAAGGAGTATGTTTAAAAGTGAGAAGTCCTGAAGTAAAGTAGTGCAGAGGGGGTTTTTGGTTGGCCGAGGCCATGCTTCAGCATTTGTTGAAGTTTGTATTATAAAACTTTTAAGTAGGGTATGTCCGAATTAAGAATGCATATTAGTGATATCTTTTTAATGTAATAATATAAGTATTGTCCTTGATGTTTCAACCAGCGAAGGCTTCTGACCTCACAAGTAAAAAAAATAGTTTGGCACACCCACAAACTGATTGACACATTAGGTAGACTCCAGTCTAGGACGAAATGCTCAAGACTATGCTATCAAGATCCCGACACTGCTGTGAGGCCATACTAATGGAAACACAGCGCTATGAAAATCTGTGTTACTCTAACAAAAAAATTCCTTACCAGCAGGCATGGACGATTGGGGCTTTGGGCTAAGGTTGCTAAGGCCACACAGCTCGGCAGAACTAAAAACATTGCTGGTAGTCCAGACATTAATATTTGTGGGGGAAAGGAAAGTACTGGTCGCTTCCACATAGATTATGGGGGGCGAGGGGTGAACAGGCCAACGAGTTAATACATCTAACCTACCCTACTGAAGGCAAACCCTTCCCCAAGTACAGAACTCTTCCATGCATGTTCCCATGAAGTGAAAGGCCGGTTTCATTCCGGTGCCTGTCCGTTCACTGGGAATCTTGCACCTCGGCAGCCTATTCCTCGAGTTACCGTCACTTGGCGGCGGTGAATGGTTCCCCTTAAACACTGTCATTAAGGGAACACCCGGCTTTCCTTCACTGCTCTGCCCAGCAGTTTTGTCTTTATGTTTTATTCATTTTTCTGCTGACGCCGGTGCTTGCTTGGGCTCGGAGCATGCTCAGTGGAGAGGCTGATAAATCCGGCCTCTGAAAGCTGTGTCAGCGCTCTGCAAATGCGGGATATTAAAAACTGCTGAAGGCTCCGTGGCCGCCCCTCTCCGCACCAGCACCACCTGCTTCCTCTCTCCGGGAGCCCCCTTCACTCCCTCACCTGCTCCCTCGCACCCAGTTCCTCTACCACCTGATGCCCTCTCCGGGCGCGCGCCTCCTTCTCACCTGATCCTCTGCCACCTGATGCCTCTTGCCACGCGCCCTCCTCCTTCTCACCTGCCGCCTGATGCCTCTTGCCACCTGCTCCCCTGCCGCCTGATGCCTCTTGCCACGCGCCCTCCTCCTTATCACCTGCTCCTCTGCCGCCTGATGCCTCTTGCCACGCGTCCTCCTCCTTCTCACCTGCCGCCTGATGCCTCTTGCCACGCGCCCTCCTCCTTCTCACCTGCCGCCTGGTGCCTCTTGCCACGCGCCCTCCTCCTTCTCACCTGCTCCTCTGCTGCCTGATGCCTCTTGCCACGCTCCCTCCTCCTTCTCACCTGCCGCCTGATGCCTCTTGCCACGCGCCCTCCTCCTTCTCACCTGCTCCCCTGCCGCCTGATGCCTCTTGCCACGCGCCCTCCTCCTTCTCACCTGCCTCCTGATGCCTCTTGCCATGCGCCCTCCTCCTTCTCACCTGCTCCCCTGCCGCCTGATGCCTCTTGCCACGCGCCCTCCTCCTTCTCACCTGCCTCCTGATGCCTCTTGCCATGCGCCCTCCTCCTTCTCACCTGCCGCCTGGTGCCTCTTGCCACGCTCCTTCCTCCTTCTCACCTGCCGCCTGATGCCTCTTGCCACACGCCCTCCTCCTTCTCACCTGCTCCCCTGCCGCCTGGTGCCTCTTGCCACGCGCCCTCCTTCTCACCTGCTCCCCTGCCGCCTGAGGCCTCTTGCCACGCGCCCTCCTCCTTCTCACCTGCCGCCTGATGCTTTTTGCCACGCGCCCTCCTCCTTCTCACCTGCTCCTATGATGCTTCTTGCCACGTGCCCTCCAGCACCGGTTCATTCTTTGATAGCTCCATCCCCACACACCTGTGCAATCACAGCAGCTTATTCTGCCCCCATAATTCCCACCATTAGTGATAATGGGGTAACCCTGTGGCCCTCAGAACCTGGGTATGTGTGATATACAAACAAGTGGTTCTGTCGGGAAGGAAACAATTGCTTTGTACGATATAGAAACAAACTTAAAAACGTCTTCAATTATAGACTGAAGGGAATGATTCACAGTCAAAGACTTTTTGTACGGAACACACCACAAAGACACAATAATTTTTAGCCACACAAAATGATCTTTGTATTGCATGAGTATCATGTACATATATTAATGAATATGGCTGTCAATAAAGCAATACAAAATACGACGATAAGGTGAATTAAAGTGCAAGTGAAGTGACTAGTGATGACTAAATAAATAAGGTGCTGTACATAATATACAAGTTGATCAAACATGAGACAATAAAATGATTATAGTATACTGTTCAATCATTAAAGCATAAATACACAGCCCAAGTACGACTTTAAATTGGGGTCCGCGAAGTTGCATGAACTAGTATAAATTGGACCTATTCTGTCCGATATTTCTCTGCAAGTGAACCTGCAGAGAAATATCGGACAGAATAGGTCCAGGCTCACAGTAGGAATGATTGCTTGACGGCGGCGTCCTTTAAACTTAATTTCCCATCTCCAACCGGCTGGTGGAGCACATGCGGAATTCATTCTATGAGACCACAACCCCTGGTGTAGGTCTCCTTGTGATTGATATCACATTGGATCCCCATCAGTTCTTGATACAGGATCCCTGAAAACATTTGCGGCTGTCAACATTTAATTTCTCCAACCCCGTCCTGATGAAGACCCGCCCCTGACGCTTATTCAAGTTGCGCTTCTACCTAGGGTCGAAACGTCGACGTTAAATTTATACTAGTTCATGCAACTTCGCGGACACCAATTTAAAGTCGTACTTGGGCTGTGTATTTATGCTTTAATGATTGAACAGTATACTATAATCATTTTATTGTCTCATGTTTGATCCACTTGTATATTATGTACAGCACCTTATTTATTTAGTCATCACTAGTCACTTCACTTGCACTTTAATTCACCTTATCGTCGTATTTTGTATTGCTTTATTGACAGCCATATTCATTAATATATGTACATGATACTCATGCAATACAAAGATCATTTTGTGTGGCTAAAAAATTATTGTGTCTTTGTGGTGTGTTCCGTACAAAAAGTCTTTGACTGTGAATCATTCCCTTCAGTCTATAATTGTTGACGTTTTTAAGTTTGTTTCTATATCGTACAAAGCAATTGTTTCCTTCCCATAATTCCCACGTTCTTCTCCTCCCACCTGCAGCCTCGCTCCTGACCCATTTCCCGCCTGTTGAAGGACCGTTAGCTCGCTCTACCCTGTACCCCTTCTCCTTGCTCCCTCCTCCACCAGCTCCCTGTCTCTTAGCGCTCTTTCCCCTTGAGCCTGCCCCCTCACTCCCAGTTTCCCCTTTGACTCTTCAGTCTCTCATAGCTCTCACTTCCCTCCTATTTGCTACCTCACTCCCAGTTCCCCCTTCCACCTGGTCACACTCTTAGCTTCTCTTCCCCTTCCACATGACCACTCACTCCCAGCTTCCTCTCCTACATTTTCAATCTCTTAGCTTCTCTTCCCCTTGCAAACTTGCTGTTCATGACCGTCTCGTGACTGCCAAACCCTACGGCTCCTGCTCTCTCCTTTCCTCCTTTCTGGCACCTTATAAAAGTCATCTTCCCTGGCCCTGTCCTTCGTGTTGCCTCTTATTCTCTCTCTGTGTCTCTGCTCATGCCTACTCCTATCACCCACTGTCCACACAACTCGGCTTTACTCCAATGCATACATCATGACGGTGGATGGGGCAGCAGAGCCCATATATAGTGCAGGGCTTGACTGGCACATGGGATTCAGGAAAATACCCCAGTAGAAGGGCTAGATGGACAGGGGACCCTTCAGGTCTCCAGCCTGGCAAAAGGCCTCAGAGAATGCACATGGCTTCCTTGTTGATATGTTTATAGTGTGCTATCCAAAACCTTTCTTGAGATGGCAGGAAAGTCTCATTACACTCATCCGGTACAATATAGGGCTGATATGAAGACATTTAGAAAGGCTTCTTCTGACTCCCAGTACACCCCTGCTAGCCTGCAGATTTTTCTGTCTTTTGCAGCGCTCTAGACCCCACTCCTGTCTCCTCTTTCTCACTGAATTCTCTGGCTCTTTTTTGCACCAGGCCTAGGATGGTACCACTGATTAATGTCTTCATCCTTTCTGCTCCATGAGGTGCCCTGTATTTGTGAGGCTATTGTGGCCTATTTACCCTTTTGAACCTACTTTGTTTATGCACTTATTGATGCAAGCCATAGAAGACCAGAAAGCCAGCCAAGGAGTAGAAAGTGAGGGCTTGTTGGCTTCCCTGAGGGATGGGGTTCTCTGATGTTTGCTAAATAGCCTTGTCTTAGCCAAGAATACTGATTGCTAGATAGGAATTAGGGCCTCTTTGTGAGGGCAGAGTTTGTTTTTTACAGTGAGGGATTATCAGGGGAAAAGTGAGCAAGCGAGTTTCCAAACCAGTCTATGAATCAGCAGTTCTTCAGTAAACAGGCTGAAAGTTCAGTTAGCCCAGTCACACCATGAAAGGATTTTTCATTTGTGTATTCATTTGGTGATAAGGCACACGTGATTTGGTTAAAGTAAATTGCAGTGTGTTCTTACACATGAACTTTGAGGTGTTACATCTTGTACATATACTATCAGACTGCCGTAATCTTATGCCCTACTCAGGGTCTTTTGTATGGGTGAGATGTGGATGAGGGGGAGGTGTGGTAAACCTTGCATACAGTAATGGGGGTCTCCCTCTTGCAGTGTAGTTAGGTTAGTTGAAAGGCTAGTGCAAAGATTGTTTTGAGTTATTTCCCCTAAATGAAAGTGGTCCTTAGGGGGTCTGAGTTCTGTTTTTAGATCAGGATTGGCAATACACTTGTCTTCCAGACCTATTGTTACAAATTCTTTAAAATATAAAGAGAGTGGGCTGTGGTATCACCCTGAGAATATATCTCTGCCACCTTATGCCATTGGCTGTTTGGTGTATCATTCCACTTTCTAAGGAGTGCTTCCATCGGAATACATGAGGAACTATTTCGCATCTGAAAAGTACACTCTGTTATCACACTGTAACATTCAGTTGTTTACCTCCTACATGCTCTCTATACAGAAAGCTATCCTTTTTGCTGCTGTTCCCCAGCACAGGCAAAGCCTATAGGTCTGACTTTAAAGTGTTAAGCAATATTTATGTGTGACTGTTTTTGCATTATGGTGACCAGTTCCCTCTAGGTCATTATGGACACTGTTACCTGCCCTAGAGTTTTGAGTGAAAGCCTAATGCATTTTGGTTATAACCTGGTTTTGCTTCCATTCAACGAGAATTAATTGAAGTCAGAGATTTGTAGGTGGACAGTTCAGGACTAGGGGCAATGTACTAATGGCCTGGAGTGAGGTGGTCACACTAATCTCTCTGCAATGATCATTCATTATCGCCCGGCCAGAACCCTCTCCTCTACCGGTGGAGGTCTGGCCGTGGTACCAAGAATTAGGAAGACAAAATGGGGCGTGTGTCCTTCTCCTGTCTTGCTGCGCGGGCTTGGAATGCCCTCCCTCTGGACCTGCGTGCGCTGAGGGATGAAAATCGCTTCAGGTGCATTCTCAAGACCTAGCTTTTTAAATCAGCTGTTCAGTGATTACTGTTGTGCGATAATTGTGTATATGTTCCTAGCGCTGTGGCACTCGAGTAACGCTTATAAATCTATTTTTAAAAAAAATGCCCATGCCGTACATACTGACTTTGACAATGCTTCTTTGAGGAACATTTACAAGGAAGTGTGTCCTTTAACTTGTCTGTTAATGTATTTTCATTGTCTCTATGGTGCTAGCGTCTCTGTTTCGCAGTGATTAATTGGTGGACGCTTGCAGGAACCCAGAGAAAGGTAGAGGGGTTTAAACATGCAGGCGGTGGCAGTGAAGCAAGTGTGCCTCATGTACCAGCAGGGCTGTGAGCGCAGGGCACAGGGTGCAGTGTCAGGTGTAATCCTGCTTTAACAAGATTGATATAAAGTGATGGCAGAAAGAGTGCTCCAGGCCCACATAATCTGATCATTCCCACCACTCGTAGCAGCACAGCCGGCTTTACCCGAGTCTTTCTCACAATCTTGCCACCTTCCAATTGCATGCTTTTTTTTTGTTATTTTGCCCCTTTGCTGTCGCTCACTTTAGCTTACATATTCCGCCCTTTAGCACTAAATTTCGTAAGTCCCGAGCAGGCATTCACGGCCAGTCACCGTCACGCCCATTCACTCTCACCCCACCTAGCAGCGTTCTACTGCGGCCAACTCCCCATCGCGTGCCAGTCTGCCAGACCCATGGCAGACGAGGCGCGCGAGAGTCCCGCCATGTTGTACCACACGGAGCAGGCTGAGGGTTCTCCAGCAGGAGATGCTCTGCAGCCTGGACCCCAGCCGAGCTGAGGCGGCGGGAATCAGTCCAGGTAATTCATCAGTTACTCTTCCAGAGCAGGACTTCCGGTGTCAATGCAGAAGGAGCGAGTAGAACGTGACTGCAGAGACATCTCACATAAACTGCACCAGTGCTGGATGTGTTTAGACTGTAGCCACTTGCAGAGCACAGAGTGTAGTTCGTGCACTCTCCTGTAAGTGCAAATATTTTGTACTGGTTGACGGTGCAACCTTCAGTTTAATTGCCCTGCTCTATATGTGGTTTTTTTTCAGGTCTGTATGCGTGTTAATTGTCAGTACATATATGTAGCATGTTCGGCACATGCCTAGGCCTGTATGAATTCAATACCTAGGTACTTTCTTCGATTAACATTTATTGTCACTTCTTGGAACATATAACCATACCCGTTTTTCACTTACCTTCCTTTACACCCTCCCAGAAGCTTTCTCTCCACTGTCTCTCGCCAGTCACTTTATTCTGGAAGGATCTTTATTTCAGGTGAGTGTCTCGGCTGTATTATTTTTTGGCTTCCCTGTCACACCCCCTTTCACCCAAAAAACGCAATTCTAATCCTGAGGCTTTCTTAGTTTATAGACTAACTAGGACCTTTTATGACTATTGCATGACGTAAATGGAAATGTGTGTTTCCGTTTACTATCTAGTATTTAGGACCCTTTTTCTCACCATGATTCTCATTCTTATTTATATTTTTTTCCATCTTGATTTCTTTCCTTGCATTCCCTGCTGAGTCCTTATAATAATCCCTTTACTTTTCTAGAAGCTATCAAATCGCCGTCAACTGTGTTATTACGAACCCTCTAATGTGATGTCCGAGTTATACGCTACAAAGTTTGTGTTATGCACTGACATTATTGAATCACAGTGGCATATCACATGTGAGCACTGAGCACTTTGTTTTCACTTACACAGAAAAAAGTATACAAACAAATCTCTATATATTTTTGCAATATACCATTAAACTGTTGAATAGTTTTTAACATTGAATGTTTAGATGAACATTTTTGTCTGCATTTCGTGAACTAGGGACGCTCTTTGAAATAATGAATTACCCCCGGACTTATCGAAAGTGGCTCTTTAGGCCCGGAGAGTGGTCCTTCCCTTCCGTGTATCTTCCTTTGCTCACTGTTTAAGATTCACTATAAAAATCTTAGTGTATGTTCATTGTTCCAGCATCACTATTGTGCCACACTTGTATTCTAGAAATGTTCTCTTCTTGGACGTACCGTCTGTTTTTCTCAGAGGGCTTTAGTAAATTCTGCTTTTTGCCTAGTAATGAAAACTAGAATAAAGGGCCAGAGCAAGAGAAGCTGGCCCAGAGGAACCCCGAAAAAGCCTTTCTCTGTGACTATATGTGTGGCCACATGAAGGGTTGTGACTTCTAACGCTGCTGTCCAAACAACTGTAATGAAAACGCACTGAGACCTGTCTCAAGCAGTGCTAGCGGTGCCATTATGCCATATATCAGACACATGTCCGGAGAGCCGCATAATCAGCTCTTATTAGACATGTATAGCACTCCTCATGAGTTTAAGATATTTTCATCTGCTCTTGTAATCTGGGTAGAATATGAATTGAGGGGGCAGTGGCTTAGCTAGGTTTCCATGGACTGTAATGCAAGCAAGACAAGCATTTGCAATGCTATAGGTCTTGCATTTGTGAAACTTTGAGCTATTGGCGTGGCAAATGCTAATGTTTGTTATTTTATTGATTAAAAAATATGCCAGCAGTAACATAAGTACTAAAAGATATTCCACGAAGCAAGGAAAGGGTGCAGTACCACAGGCTGGTACTAGGTGTCCCTGTGGAGTTGCAAAGGGACCTCTTAGACACATAAGAAGCTGCACCCTTAAAAATTCACCATTGTTGTTTATTTAAATGGTGCATTTTTAAAACGCAAGCTAGCAAATATCTCACTTTCAATAAAAACAAATGGAAACATAAGCTCAGTAGCAATTTTTCTATTTATAATTGCATAAAGGTTGCAGTACCTTATGTGGCTAATAGAGGTCCTTTTACAACTCCACAGGGAAACCTAGTAACAGCCTATGGTACTGCACCCTTTCCTTGCTTGGTAATTTTTTTATCACTTATGCTACTGCTGGGATATTTTTTAACAAAAAAAAATAAAAGATTGCATTTGCAACGCTAATAGTTCAAAGTTTCACTAATGCGAGACCTATTGCACTGCAAATGCTTGTTTCAATTCCCCTTTCCAGCACTGTCCTAAACACAGTAAATTGATTTACAGTGTAACAGGCACAAAATAACCTTCAGCGGTGTAGCTTTATTGTAACCGCTCTTTATTCCGCCTGCGGTGCAATCTGTGGCGGTAAAGGACCAGAATATTTTAATATTTGTTTGTGTGTTTCTTTTTTCCAAACTAAATACACCAAGAAAAACTCTCCTCCGGAAGTGACACTGACAAAGCCCCGGTCAGCTACTTCATTGGCTCACAAGCTGGCGTGACAGCTCAGTACAGTCAGTATGTTAACAGCAGAGGATCACAAGACACTGCCAAGCAAGTAATATGCAGGAGGCCCGATGAAGGCTCAAATAACGAGGTGACTCGAATCGCGCAAAAGTATATAAAACAAACGCAGATATCTGAAGAGTAGCCCAGAAACGCCCCATCCAAACAGGTTAGATTTTAGTACATACCTTCTAGGAAGGATCAACAGCAGCAGTCTACAGAGCTCTTTGTCTCACGGCGACCCTCCCCTCTGGTGACTGCAGTCCATGAAGTGAAGTTCTCTTCAGCCAATCACTGCTCCTTCCTTTTCCTTGCAGCCTGTTTTCAAACTCTTTCTCAAAACATAAGCAGCTGTAGTGCTTGAGGGTTAGCAGCTTCTGTGGTGGAAGAAGAGAGAGGCCAAGTTTATTCATGTGAAATTTTGTTTGTTTTAATGTCAGATACGGGATCAGGTTAGAGCATTTATACAAGATTACTAGAAACATAGCAAGGCTTTGCTTCATTGCAGAGGCCCATGACGCTAATTAGTTTTTCATATTTAATTGTTCTGGATCCGATTACCACGAAACATATACATTTAAAAATCGTTCTATCTTTGGGGCAGATTTTCGACAAAGTGGCGTAGCATTACGCCATGAAATCCCTTACATTCCAAGTGTCCTGGGGTACTGCAACGCCCAAGAGAAGCAAATGAGGAATGTCCACAAGGAGACACGTTCTCTCTGTGTAGCATTTTTTCCCTTGATAGGGAAAATAACCTGTTAACTTACCAGGCATTTTAAATGCAACAGGTTTTGCATTTGTTGGATTTGGTGCTAGTGGCATTATAAAGCAGTGTTGTGAGGGTGCAGTACCACATTCTGTCTCTAGGTGTCCCTTGGGACCTCTTTTGGCCACATATGTTACTGCACCCTGCAACACGACTAGGCAAAAGATATGGCGCAGCAATGAGAGTTGTTGACTGGTGAGCTGGGGATCCCTGTTCGAGTCTGTTGTCAGGCTCAACATCCTGTTATAATGCTCTGATTGGTTAATTTCCCGGAGCTGCTATATAAGTAAAAGCCTTTGTAAAGTAACAAAAAAACTACAGCAGTGGCCTCGAGTGGTGGTGGCGGCATGAGCAGTGTTGTGGGATGGGGTAGGGGGAGGCATGAGCCTCGAGGGGTGGTGGTGGCCTGAGCAGTTTTGTGGGCGGGGTGAGGGAGAGGCACGGGAGATAAAGCAACAGCAGGCAGTAGAAGTTTCACTGCACAAGTAAACTGAACATTTTACAGCAAAGAGGCAGGCCAACTAAAAAAAGAGTTCTCTCTAAGTTTAAATAACCTGAACAGTAACAACACATGTTAGAAGGGTAGTCCGAACACATGCTAGAAGGGTAGTCCTCAAGTATACAACATTCCAAAAGGAGGGACTACTAAGTGTATTAACCAATGAAAAGTCAGCATTTCTGAAGGACAGCACTAGTACCAATGAAAAAGATGGGCGTTTTTTCAAGCCCATATCCTAGCTACAGCATGTCTCAAAGAGACAGCGCTGACTAGGCGAGACCTAAAAAAAGTCCTACTGTCCTATGGTGCTGAAGTGCATGCTGACCACGCTGGAGAAGGGTGCAGAACACACTGAAGGATCCAGTGCGAAGATTGGGCTAGTGCACTCCATCTTTTGTATTTATTTAAGCAATGACGACAAGCCTGTCATCATTGTGCGTGCAATACGTCAAAGCGGTGCTGGGTGTCACACTACATTCCTTCCCAACTTAGCACAGAAATGTGAAGTTCCTAAGACCAAAGGGACCATTCCCAACTCCCTCCATCAATAACATATTAATAAACAATATTTTTGAATTTCTGAGATGGTTGTGATACTTCCCTAAGTAAATATCTCATCCTACCACCTCTCAAAATCTCCTTTGATTAGGGTGCCGGGTGATCAGTGGTATTTGGAGTTTCTGGGGATAGTGTCGCACCTGTCGACTTAAGGCTCCTTTATTCCACTACTGGATCCTCTACAGGCAACCATCTTGACTCAACTTCGCTTTCTTCAAACTCAGATGTTGTGGATTATGGTTGTATCTTCTTGAACATTCCACATTCCAAGGGGCATGTTCGCCTTTTCTCATTGCAAATGTAATTGTTCCTTTTACTTCAGTTACTGTCCATAAGGCAATTATAAAGCCATTTTAAATTTGCCTCCAGGGTGCCGGTCTCTGCCAAGCACTTTCCATCCAATACTAATCTTAGGTCCTTTAACACTTCTCTTCAGACTTGATGAATCCTCATATGTCTTGGTTGCCTGTGGGTCTCTGGCCTCTATTAGCCAAACTAGTGTTGCAACAATGGTGTCTGGAAGGGGGCATCTAAATAAGAAGGATGCTGGCATGCACTGGATTGTTCAATGTGACATGTTTTTGTAGATACATAGAAAACTGTGCTTTGTCCAATCAGTTTTTTCACCCTGCTCTACTCCTGTGTGCAGAATTGTGTTTAGCATGTGCATACATCTTTATTTCCCCATTTGCGTGGAGCCATCATTGTTTAATTTGTTTGATCTGTAGTGCTTTTAAGTAGTCTTGAAATTTACTGCCGCTGAATGGACGACCATTGTCAGTTTTGTGGCTTGTTGATAGTCCACAAACAGCCAGCTTATTCTCCAACATAGGTCGAATATGTTTGAAAGCAGTTGATGCCACTATCGCCATTACTGGATATTTTGAACAAGCATCTATGAACAATAATGGTTGTCCATCTGGTAAGGGGCAAAAGTCTGCACTTGACTTGAACCATGGAACCATGCAGGCATCCTCCCCGATGACAGGAGCAGGTCATGTTACTGCTTCAGTTGCTTGATAAAGTAGGAAAATCTGTAAGTCTCATCTACTAGAGTATCTACTAGGGTGTCCGTTCGGAGAAACCAGAGCGTTTCCTTGTGCCTTGCCTTTATTTTAGTCACATACTGGTAGCCTGGATGTGCTTAGAGATTGTGGTGATCTCGGATTGGTATATTGTTATTGGTTATTAGTAAACCCGTCTTATCTCCTCATAGCAGCAAATGGTCACTTGTCAAACTCGATTCATTACGTACTTGCCACAGCTCCGCGAGAGCTTGTACTGTGTTTGCATCCCTGTTACGGTAGTCGGCAAGAAGGATCTTCCGTGAACTGGATCGGCTGATGATCACCACCACCTTTTGTTTGAATCCATCTCTTCCAGATGCGTATGCTATCTCAGGCACAGTCATTGCCTCCGGACAGCAATCTGAATCACAAAACACAAGTACTCCTCAGTGATGGCTGCGTTTCAATGTCTGGCTGATTGTGAGGTGCCGGTTGATAGGATAAATAGCCTGATGAATTTTCTGAGCCTGCTCTGTACAAAATTGCAGATTATTATTTCTGGAGCTGTAGAGCCCGTTTTTCAGTCCTAAGTGGTGGGTTTTGGGCCGGGTCTCTGAACACAAGAATGAGGATTTGTGACTAGTTATCACTTTGAATTCTCGGCCATATAAGTACAAGTGAAAATGAATTCAGCTCCATTTCATAGCCAGTATTTCCCTGTCTAGGATTATCGATTTTAGTCTTAGTTATGTCATCACAAAAGCTCTGGGGGTTCTTTGGTTTCTTTGAGGTTCTTGTATGAAGACTGAACCCAGAAGCACAGGTCTAGAGTGCAAAGTGAGTTCATTTGTTTTTGTAGTACTAAGCTACTGCATTTTGTGTCACTCTAGGTGGGTGCTTTAATGTCTTAGAACGCGGAGTTGTGTTCAGATGAACATCTCCAAGTAACTGTTAATTTGGTAAGATGACGAAAAGGTCGTGCCAATGTGATAAAGTTATGTATAAAATAACTGCAGTAGTTCACCATCCCCAGAAAACTGCATACTTTGGTTATATTCTGGGGATGTGGTGCATGGTGTATGTCTTCCAGTTTTCATGGGACCCCCTTATCTTCTGATTAGAGAAGATGTATCCAAAAATGTGGATGCAGTCTTTCTGGAATTCACTCCTTTCTTTGTGGATTGTGAAATCAGATTAAGGCATTATAGAGTACTTTCAGTCTGTTTTTGTATTCAGAAATGATAGGTTAATAGATGTGCATGATGTCACCTATGTTTATGACATTATCCAGTTCTGACAATATCTCTCTGATGGCATTTTGGAATACTTTGGAGGGCTGTGATGCTCTGGCACTTTGGACCACATGTACAAAGCTATTTGCCTGTCGCAAATGGGCCGATTGGCAGCATCTGGCCGTTTGCGACCGTACAAAAGCCTTTTCACATGTACCAAACCCTATTTTGCGATTCAGTAACATATTAACAAATTGGGTTAGCGATTCAGTATTAGGAAGGGACGTGTTAAGGGCATCTCTTCCTAATAGCTACTCACAAGGGTATGTATGAATGTTGTGTGACCGGAATGTGGTAGCAAACATTCGAATTATACCACCAACTTCAAGTTGGTGGTAACCCATCCCCAAGGGACCCCTTCCTCTTTGTGAATGTATGTGAAAACGTTTGATAAGAGCAGGCAGTGGTCCCACGAACCACTGCCTACTCTTAAAAAATGAAAGGAAAACTTTTCATTTTTGTTTTTGAAACGCATCCCATTTTCCTTTAAGGAAAACGGGCTGCATTTAAAACAAAAATGTTGCTTTATTTAAAAGCAAACACAGATATGGTGGTTTCCTGTCCCGAGCAGACCATCATCCCAGTGTTTTTTGGCAGTTCCCAGTGGGTCGCAAATTTCGACCTACCTCATGAATAATAATGAGGTAGGTCAATGCGACCCACTGGGATTCAGAAACAGTGTTAAACACACTGTAGTACATAGCAATTTCCTAATAGCGAATCGCAAAAATTCGCTATTAGGAATTGCAAACAGGAATCTTTGTACATGTGGCCCTTTGTCTTTTATATTGCCTCTCCACCATATGGCTTGAGAATGTTGTACTGTTGCGGCTTGACTCATAAAGTACCAGCTGGTGGTAGCCGGAGTTTAGGTTCAACTTTTGCAGAACCATTAGGCAACATTGAGGTTCTCCAAAATGTCATGAACTGTGGAAGTGATGTGGCGCTGCCTTTTGATGGCAGCATGCAGTAACCTCGTTGTGATACATACACAGATGACGTAGGGTTGTTTAGGTTTCATTGCCACTATCGTAGGTGACACCCAATACTTTCTCTGACATCCATCAGTGCCAACTTTAGAAGATCAGCCTCCACCTGTGACCACAGATTTAATGGTATGTTCTCTTAGTGCTACCAGTTGTATGAACTTGTCAATATGTAGCTTTATGCTTGGTAGTCTTTCAGCCTTTCATTGATGCCACATGTGCGCCCAGGTCCTCCTCCACTGCACAGGCCAGCCCAGCCCAGCCCAGGAAGGTGCCAGTGCCACTTTCAGTGACAAAGGTTGTAGTTTTAATGTAGAAGGTTCCATGCAAAATGTTTGATTCAAAAGTTCCAGCTAGTAACAACAGTGCAAGCCCACCGTATGCATATTTGCTTGTCCTTGTTGGCGATAGTTTGGGCTGAGGCTTTAGGTGCATGGATCACTTTTTATCCATGAAGCTCATTGGGCCCCAGAGCTTATTAGTACAGTAACTGAGTCCTTGTATTTGGATTTCTCTTTCCGGCTGTGGTCTTTTTACTTTGAATGATCTGTCAACAAACAATATTAAGAAGACCTCTTCATCCTCACCTTCATCACTCTCTTGCAGTGCCAGGGAGCTGCCTCCTCCGGGGAGTGTGGTTGATGTAATTACTAAGGCTGGGCGTAGTTCGCGAAGTAATGCTTCGCGAAGCTACGCAAAGTGCAGTTCGCACTACGCAAGCTTCGCGTAGCACTACGCGAACTGCGTAGCGCACTGTTCGCAATGATTGCACAGTGCCGGATGCTTGTCCGCACTGTGCAATCATTGAAAACGGCAACTTGCACAGTGCGAGCTGTCTTTTACTGCCGCTCGAGTAGATTTTTACTCGAGCGGCAGCTTTCTCAACGCGGACTGGTAGTTTCTCATCGCGAGCGGTCGCGAGCATACGCGACCACTCGCAATGAGAAACCTGACCTCCCCGCGTTGAGAATCTCGCCGGGAGGTTTATTTTCCACGCTCGCGATCGGCAACTTGATGTTGCTGATCGCGAACGAGGAAAAAGTCTCGCCGGGATGTCATTTTGCTTGCTCGCGGTCGACAACTTGACGTTGAGGACCGCGAGCAAGCAAAAAATGACCGCGGCACTACGCTACGCTACGCGTGTTTGCACCTTGCTACGTGCAATTCGCGTTGTGCAAAGTAGCGCAAACTTCGCAAACTACGCGAGCGTAGCGTAGCACTTCGCCCAGGGTTAGTAATTACTCATGTGAGATAGTCTGTAAGGATTTGAAAGTGGCAGTGTATACGTTACATCTGGTCATGCAGCCTCTTTTGCCACCATGCATACTTTGCTTATCCACACGCGGAGCTTGTCTTCCATTGGACCGGGCATTCAGCAGCCATATGCTTTTATTCCCTGCAATATCCTCACATGGACCGTTCACTTTGGCTGCCTACTCTCCTTCCCATGCTATTGTGGTCATAAGGCCTGCTTTGTAGAGCATCAACAGATTCGGTTTTGAGCAGAGTTGGAGTGGGACAAAATAGGTCCGGGCACCAAAATAAAAGTGGCCCTGATAGCAAACCAGATAGCCAAAAAAAAGTGGCCCACATTTACAAATCAGGCAAAGTTTGAACTTGTAAAGATAGGCTTTATTGGTATTTTACATGGTATGGGAGAGTGCATGCATTTGACTTTGTTGAAGGCAATCTTTGTGGTGATATCAGGGAAATCAACTGTAAAAACTGGTCCACCTGGCCATAAAACAGGTCCACAAACTGCTAAAAATCAGCCTACACACTGATCTGTCAGACCACCCCCCAGGTACTGCCTGGTTGCCCTATAGGCCAATCCGCGCCTGGTTTTGAATTTCTGAGCCTTAGTCTTCTCCTTCACTGAGCCAGTGCAATTTCCATCGTGGCTGCTTTGGCATTAGACGGTTTTCAGGATCTACCTGGGGCAAGTATGGCATTTAAGTCGGTTCGATAATGATGAGTAATGGAAGGGCAGACGATCTGCAATACTGAATCAGCTGGGCTTGTCTCTCTCTGGCTGTGTCATGGTCCGTGCACGTGTTTCCGAGTTCTCGTAGTGGATCGTAGAAGTCTTATTTCCGAAGCACTTGGCATAGGATGAAACTCACACACTAGCATGGTTGTTGCCGGAGGTCGTGACCTCGTCGCCAAATTGATGGGAGATCCACGCCGGAAAAGAACGCACAGCACACTCAAAGGATTGTGTGTGGGGGCTGCACTCGTAAGCTCCCTGCAGCTCCTGTGTTTATTTAGCTGAGAACGACAGGCCTGTCATCATCATGTGGGCACGATGTCAAAGTGCTGCCAGCTCGCACGCTTCACATCCTTTGGTTTGTAACCAACGACAGCGACAGCTGGGGTACGGTGTGCTCTTTATGCCATGGGGCCCTGTTTCCAATCAAGTTGTGACAGGTTAGGGGTCTGGCATGCTGCTGCTGCGCACTGCCGCGCTGGCCTCTCCTGGAATAGTGAACTCGAGGCGAAGAAGGTGTTTGAGGCAGGAGCGGTAGGATGTTGTAGGGCAGGAGTGAGCCAGGCAGGGCTTAAGTCCTTAAAAAAGAAATGGGGGGGAATCACCAAGTTAGGCAGAATGGGTGTGACATCACCGAGCGTGACATCGCCATGCGTGACATCAAAGGAAGTGACATAACGGCACGTGACATCACATGTGGCATCACAGGAAGTGGCATCACAACCCATGACCTCACAGGAAGTGACATCAGATCTTAAGACCTCACATATGTTTAGCAGGTCTATCATGAGTACATTTGAGCGCATTACAATATTTGACAAATTAGATTTTGCATTGAGGTTATGCCAAAATATTGATGCAACCCCGATGCAAAATCTGGGTCTCAACTTATACATTATTTTTTTTAAAACCCTGCCACAAAGAAATTAGCAACAAAGAGAAAGTGGCAGTAAATCTGTTCTGCTTAATTGGTTGCAATGTCTGGATTTTAAAATATCTTATAGGGTTCAGGCACCTACTGCAGAGATCTTTGTGTGCCAGCTAAATCTCAGGGAATAATAATAATGGTGAGATAACTCTGGAGGATAACATATTTGCTGGCAAGATCTGTGTTTTGCCTAATCCTAGTTTTAGAATCAAAGTAGCATAGAGGGATAATATGTTTTCTGCAAAGCATATTATGTAACACGCAGATGACAGATTTTTATTTTATGTATTTGGGTAAGTGGGTCACTGCTTTTAAGACAGAAATCCTTTTGTTACTTGCAGTTCATAAATTCTAATCCTTCTAATATAGCACAGTGAAGTATGAACAACATGTGGCCCCTACACCTTGTAGCCTTCAATGTCTTATGTCACACATCCTTTATATTGATGTACACACATATGATTCATTGTCAATGTATAAGTGCGTGTGATGTAACGCACTCTGACACCCTGCATTGGAATGATTAGTGCTAAAGAGCTATAAAAGTAACAAAACAAAGCAATGGTATTTAAATTGTTATTTGTGTAAATTCCCAGGCGACCAACACATCTGACATTCTTATAGTGTATGCATATCTCTTATATACAGGGACTGCACAAAGTCAAAAGCATTTCTCTCTTAAGTACCTGTGAAGTGATAGGATGTGAGCCTTTTTTCCCCTCCATTGCATCTAGGTGTGAGGCTCCCGGTAGTTCCCAGCCAGGATACTCCAACAGAAAAAGGCCTAATGGCCCCTAATCTCCGGCTTTTGTTATAGGCAAGTTGGAATCTGATTAGCCCCTCCCCGCCTGCACGTTGCTCCTCGGAACAAAAGCAGACAATGTGCAGGCAATGCTGAAAGTGTCCCGGTGTCAGAAAATTACATTGGGAGGAGTTCAGCATATTTCTTTGAATTCCGGGAGAAGTAGGAAAGGAAAGTGGCACTCTGCTGAAAGTGGCCAGCTTTGCAGCAGGGTAGATGATGTCTACCTTCTAAAAAGTAGTGGGTAGATGGTGTCTTCCTGTGTCTACCCTCGACTCGAGCCCTAGAGCCAGGTACTTGGGCTAGTCCGGTTCTGTAGTCAGTGTGAACTGGGTCGGATTGGGACAGAAAAGAGACCTGTCCATCAAAATAAAAATAGCCCCCATTAGTAAATTAGAAAGCTAAAAAAGTGCCCCGTTTACAAATTGGGGCAGTTCTGAATGTGGAAAGACGCTGTATAAATATTTTCATGATGTGGCATGGATTTAAGCTTGCTACAGGCCATGTTTGTTTTCATATCAGGGAAATCCATAGTAAAAACCGGCATACCAGGCCATAAAATAAGGCCACAAACAGCCAAAGTAACGGCCACACACTGACCTGTCAGTGCAGCCCATCGGGCACTGCCTGATTGCCCCATAAGCCAGCCAGTGTGAGACTTCCTTAGTCCACTCTGTCAATTTCGAAACAGATGCAGAGGAAAGGATTCCCAGTCCCCTATCTGTCATGCTGGGCTCTGCCCTGAGTTTGATCTCACTGCAGCTGAACCTTTGGTTGCCTCACTGCCAGGCGCATGGCTCGGTGCCAACCCCAAGGCTGTGTGCCAGGCCCGCTGCTCACCTCTCAAACGCAGGGAGCGAGCACTTCCCTCTCCGCTGTAATGTCTTGGCCGAAGCAGCCGATGTTTATGTTGTTAATTTTACAGCCCTGTATTTCTTCTCTATTAAGTGCAGTTCATTCTCTGAGGACTAAATAAGTCTGCTGTAATGGCAGGCTGCATTCCCGTCATTCATGTGAGCAGTCTGTCTGCTTTAGGGTTGAGAAGAGGGAAGAGGCTTGAGTGAGCCTTGTGACCCGCAACAAAAGTGATGGGTGAACTGCTTAAATTAATTGGTAATTACTCGGGGTCGCATCCCAGTCCATCGGTTTTTTTCCCACCATGCCACCTCGGATTAGACCCAGCCATATGCAAATCAGTCTTGCTCCTGTTCCAATAATAACAGTCCAGCTCGAACTGCTAAGGCGTGATCTCTGAACCGGAACACAAGCAACCCAAGACCGGTTTCACCCTAGTTGGGGCTCTTCAGTCAGGTGCAGCTTGGTCCCAGTGGCACAGTGAGCATGGGACCAGGCAGAGTTAGACAATCTGGTTTAGAAGCATCAAAGGTGTTCCTCCTGGCATAAACCAGGGCATGTCCCAGTAGTTTGTGAATGAGTGATTGTTGACATGGTATTGTGGAATATTGTGTAAAGCCTTCTTCCTGTGCCCCAGGGGTTGGGTCTAACAAAGTCTCCCTACCCGTGATAATCATATCTGGTCACCTGTAGCTAAACCTTTTTGTGTGTGTGTGTCTGTGTGTGTGTAATATATAACTAAAAAAAGTATCTTACATTCCTGTGATCCCTTTTACAAGAGAATGGTGCATGAAGTAATGCTACCCATGCTGAAAGGCAATCTTTTCCCAATCTCAATGCCTTTTTTGTGGCAAATATACCCTGGTCCCTTCCAAGGGAACAATCAATGTACAGGACCCTGTTTACATTCCATGGAGGAACCCTTTGTTTTTCTACCAACATGACATTCCTCCACATCCTACCACAGGAAGAGAGGCTGTTGTGCATCTGTCTGGCTCAGGAATGCAATCAGTACTCCGCCCTGCTGGAACTGGTACTCACATGGCAAACTTAGTGAAAAGCCCATTATCCATTTTATCCACGATGGCCAGCTCCGGGATGTTTCAACCCAGTCTAGAACCTGGTTGTGAAAAGGTCCATTTCCTGCTCCCTCAAAAACCAAATATAAAATGGATCCCTGTGCCGGTTACATCAGAAAGTGTGTGAACTGAACTTTCCATACGTGACTTGCTGGTGCTTTTCATGATGTGGGACTAGTCTGGGGCCCATCTCACTCCAGCTCGGTGAAGTTCTCTTTGTGTGATGGACTGGCTGTCTGCTATGATAGTGATATCATGAGAGTCCAGAGAAGTATCACCTCCTTACACTTCAGAGATTGTCAATACTGCCTGCGCAAGGGACAAGCAGTGGTGGAAAGCAGATCCAGTGGCCCAGAATAAACTTCACTATGGTCAACAGAAATGTAGGTTATTCAGCCTGGTGGTTTTCCCACTGCTGTGCCAATGCAAGAACCTTGTGTTCCCCTAACGGAGTTCCCCATCGGAGTCACCCGTCCTCTATGACAGCACACTAACATTATTGTGCCCTCACTGTATGGTAGCCTGGGTTTGATACCTGCCCTGTGAGGGTGTCTAGTGTAGGAGAGTAGGATCTGCTTCACATGGGTACCCCCACTTTTTGCTGATGCTTCACTGTTTTTCGACATTAGTCTGGCTGGGGCCCTGCTAATCAGAACCCCAGCCTAGCTGCTTCCTCTCTAAAATGGTTTCCATGTGCCTTAGGCACATCTCTGATTGGGATCTGGAGTGCCCTTATAAGTCCCTAGTATATGGTATACTATGTACCAAGGGCATAGGTACCTCAGAGGCCTGCCAGGGGCTGCAGCATGTATTATGCCACCCCTGGAAGGCCATCCAAACTGACACCACAGGTCTGCTACTGCAGCCTGGGTAAGGTGGTGCATGCACCCCTTACTGTGATATAGGTTACCTATATCACGAAGTACATACACACATAGAAACCTATAAGTCACTCCTAAGGCAGGCCTTATCAATCCTAAAGGCAGAGTGCATGGTTCCTATGTGAGAGGGTGCCCCTGCATGAGCAGGGCCCCTCTGCAGCATTCGGAGACCATCTCTGATGCTGTTTGTAGTGCAGCCTGACCATATACTCTTAAGCGCATTATATCCTCGCGGTAAAATGCTAACTTTGGAATGGCTGCACCTAAACATGTAGTGTTTGGTGTCAAACATCTTGGAATACTACCCCCCCGCCAATCCTGGCGGCGGGGGTAGCATTCCACCCTTCTAGAGGGAAAGACATGTTAACTCTGATGAGTCCGGTAACTTCTTTCCAGAGCCCTGGCATCACAAAATGGATGCTGCTGCCACAGACACGAGTCTGGCCTCCTGCTGCTGGATGAAACTCCGGCAGGGGAGGCCTGGACAATAGGTTTCCTGTCCCAGGGAGGTGTGACCACCTCCCCAGACAGGATAATGTGTATTGGGGCTGGGCGGGAGCACTTTCGGGTGCTTTGAAGTCCTGCACTGGGGGCACATTTGGTGTCCCTGTGCATACCCCAGTTCAAACCGGATCAGGGGCTTGCAGCCCCTGCTTTGGCGCGAACTGGACAAAGGGAAAGGAGTGTAGCCACCCCTCTGCCCTGACCCACCCATAGGTGGGGCCACAGAGTAGTCCAACCCCTATTTTTAGAATAAAGGTAGGAACCCAGTCCTTAGGACTTTAGATTATACCTGGACGAAACTCTGAAACTGAATCCTGGACCTTCGACGCTCTACTCACGATTAGAGGACTGAAGAATCTCCTTGGGGTCAAGGAGTGACTCCCCTGCTTGGCAGGCACCAAAGAAGCATCTGTCCGGTTCGCATTACTGAAGCTCCCGTCGGACGCCGAAGTCATCGCATCACCAGAGGTGGATTCTCAGACTTCCCGAGGCTACCCTGAGTCCCCAGCAAAGCTGAGGCCCGTGGCTATCGTGGGTGACTTGAGACCGTGACCCCTGGACACCGAGCACATTTGCAAGTGCACCATCTTCTGGGTCTCCCAAGAAGTCGTGCTTTGGGCTCCGAGTAGCCCTAGCCTCCAGCACCACCTGCACCGAAGATCACTGGCCCCCACTCCACGAGTATCCTGTAAGCCAGCTCCACGTGCGGCGTCACGAGGCTCCTTCGCGGTCGCTAGCCCGTTGGCTAGTAGCCCCTAACGAAGGCCAATCTTTTCCTTACTTGGCATCCTGGTTGCTCCAGGCCTGCCCTAACTTACCCTCGCTGGGTGAGTTCCACAGACCTTGCTGGTCTGCACCATCGACGATCTACATCTTACTCGAGACTTGCCGTTGCCAAGGCTTGTTGGGTCCAATCCGGTCGCCGACACCTCAGCACTCGTCAGACATCGAGCACCAGCCCGAATCCTGCTCCTGGTCGCCGACAACGCCTCCCGGACCTCGTGGCTGAAGAGTCAAGACGACCGTCAACGCACCTGAAGCACTCGACATCGGTGGGCATCTGTCCATCGCCTTCCTGGTCACTGGCTAGTGACCCAGACTCTGTCCCCTCTGCTATCAGGTTCACCAGAACTCCGATCCACTCTTGGATCCACCCGGACACTTTTCTCTTGGCCGCCAGCAGCACTTTGCAGCAGATCGCCATTCGAATCGACGACGAAGCCCGACCCCGAAAGGCACCTATGCACCCGGCTTCCTGGGTGAGGTAACACGAGTACTCCGGTGCTCCCGTGGGTAGAGACTCTTCAAAGTCCTAGATCTCAAAGGGTTTTGTCCTAGTCCTCTTTTAAGTGTCCCTTTCCTCTATTTTCCAGATCCCGACTTTCTCCATAGAAGTTAACGGCGTATCGCGGTGTGTATTTACACTGCACGCGTCTCCCGTGGGTCCCCTGTGTCACTACCTTGGGTGGTTCCTTGTGGTCCAAGCACTTCTAGAGGCTCTAGGCCTAGTGTCTAGTTCAGTCGTGGTTCGCATACCACTTTATTGGTATATGGTTTGGTACGCCCCTAGGGCCCAAACGTGTATTTGTTCTATTACTGGGATTTAAGATCTTATAACCTATGTACTTCGAACTCTAGCCTCATAAAGAGACTAGAGGGGTGTGTTTAGTAATAAATACATATATTTTGAATATATACCTGGTGTGGTGCTCTTTCATTTGGTCACTCAAGAGATTATAGACTGGTAAAACAAGCTGCTTTACATTCCTTCAAGACTTAGCCTGAAGGCTGCTCTCCATAGCTACCACTAGGATAGCTTTCAATAAGGTTGTCTTTAACCTATCTACCATAAGAGTCGATTTGGACTGGTGCAAGGTGCCCACTATAATTAGTGGACAGCATATGCCAGGCCAACTTCTCACATCTAGAGTCTCCTGGTACTTCCTGTGACCTCTTCCGGTAGCCACTCCAGGCTCTGAACGTGAGAATGGCGATTCTCCAAATGAAATGGGAAGAGAATCAAGATTTCATTAAAGACATGAAGGCTAAAATTATGCATTATATCTTTTAATGCCACTCTGCAGCACCTTTGAAGAACATTAAACAGTATCAATCTAGAGTTAGAGCATTGCAGTCCATAAAAATCTCATCTCAGAACTCTCCTCCTCTTTAAATGAAGCTAAAAACTTCTCTTTTTCTTCCTTTCTTTGCTTAACTATCCACCGTCTCCTGTATTTCTCTCATCTCCTTTAAGAATTCTCTATGAAAAACATCAAATAGTCACTTTTGATATATCCGACTCAACACTAAATTCTGATATTCTACAACTTCTTTTTTTTAAACTCTTATTACACTAATTACATAATATTTCATAAAATTTCCATCCCTTCATACTTAACATGTAATCCCTGTTACTTTCTCTTTTCTTTTTTTTTCTTTCTTTTTATTCACTTCTCCAATATCTGGGACGTGGCGGGTGGGATAATGTTAGCCTCCGTGTCTTTAATTAAATCTTGATTCTTTTCCCATTTCATTTGGAGAATCGCCATTTTATTTCAAACCCGGAGGACATCATTATGCATATTGAAAGCCATGCAACACCACATTTGACACATGCTTTATTGGTCTAAAATAATGTTTTGCAAATGTCCCTGCATTTGACCAATGAGCCGCCTTAAGAATTTCTTCCAAACGTCCACCAGACATATATAAGTTACTTGCCATAGCACTTCTCAGAGAATGTTGTTTAACTTTGTTCACATCAACTACTGCTTGCATCATAATGTCTTTTACCGATCTTGCTAAAGTTGCTGAACTCACCGCCTTATGTGGTTTAACATACAAAATCAATAATTGATTTTCTCCATGACTCCTATGTTCCAACATTCTCCCTTCATACTCATGCAAACAATCCACAACACACAACTTAGTATTCTGTGAAAATCTTGGATAAAAGACCAACTCCGACATGGTCTTACTCCTCTTCCATATTCTGAAAGGTACTCGTTCTGGTCCATAAATCCTACTACTTACCTGCAAGGCTTTAATGTCAGAAGATCTCCTACATGATACCAGACATAAAAGTGTAGCTAACTTCACATTAAGCTTCTTTATATCTAAATACCTATTTAGAAGCCATCCTTGAAATAATTCCAAGACCATATTCACATCACACAGAACATTGTATCATGCTTTGGGCAGTCTCCTTAACCTCATACTCTTCAATATTCTACGAATCATCACATTCCTACCAACCAATCTACCATTGACTTCAGCATGTCCAGTAGAAACTGCTGATCTGTAACAATTCATAGTTCTGTAGCTTAATCCATTCTCATACTGCTCCACTAAAAAATGTATTATGTCCACGATAGGAGACTCCATGGGATCCAAATTCCTCTCCAAGCACCAACTGTCCCATATTCTCCAAATCCCTCTATACCTTCTTCTGTTTCCTGGCACCCAAGATGCCTCCAATAAAGCTGCAATCCTGCTTGAAAGTGCCTGCAGTCATCCAGATCTCCTGACACCTTCCAAACAAGAAGGTTCAACATTCCATCCAGAACCAACGGATGTTCCGGGCCGTCCCCATTCCTCAAAAGTCCTTCTCATACCGGAATCAAATAAGGTGCTACACATGCCAACGCCATCACAGCCGGGAACCATACTTGAGATCCCCAGTAAGGTGTCACCAAAACTATCTGACATCTCTCCTCCCTCGCTTTCAGCAACACTCTCTGTAACATTGCAAAAGGAGGAAAAGCATAAGCTTTCTTCCCCTTCCAAACTTGCTTAAATGCTCCCACTGCATTTGCCTCTGGATCTGGCATCCAACTGTAATAAGTTGCTAACTGGCAAGTCAGCATGCTTGCAAAAAGATCCACCTCCAAAGGTCTCCATATCTTGTTTATCTTGCAAAAGCAACGTCGATCCAACTGCCAGACGCTGAAATCCCTCAAATGTTATAAATTCCAATCTGCTAATACATTAATTTCTCTTGGTAAATACTCTGCTCTCACAGTAATCCTGTGCTCCAAGCAAAAACTCCAGAAATCCTTTGCCAGCTCTGTCAATCCACGGGATCTGCTGCCTCCTAACTTGTTGATATACACTACCACTGACACATTGTCCAATTTCATCCGTACTCTCTGCCCCTTTAATATCTCTTTGAAACTTTTCAAGTATACAATCCTGCTGTTAATTCTAAACAATTTATATGCTTTTTTCTTTCCTCCCCTTGACTATACCCCTCCTGTCTCCTGAGCCCCAATCCATGCTCCCCAACCTCTCTGGTTTGCATCTGTCTTCAACAAAAAACTTGGGGCACATCCAAAAATGTCTCAGCCATTCCATGCTTGCATATTATCCAACCACCAAAGCAATGCCTCCTTTGCCTCTGTACTCCATATTTTCCAGTCTCACCAAAGCCCTTTCCTCAATGCTTCTCCTTTCAATCTCTGCAAAGCACAATAATGCAAAGGCCCAGGAAATAATGCTTGAATACAAGAAGGTAATAATCCAATCATCTGAACCAGATCTCTTAATGAAAGAAACTCCCTTTTCAAAACCTGAGTTATCTCTTTTCTTATCACCTTCACCTTTCTCTCTGGGAGGTGTAAAACCAATTTATCTGTGTCTTACAGGTGTAAAATGGATTTCGCTCTGTTCACTATAAATCTTAACCGATCCAACATGCTCATCACCTGCACCAAATCTGTCTTTAAATCATTCACGTTTTGGGACATAATCAAGATGTCATCCAAATATACAATGAACCTTATTCCTCTCTCCTGTAAATATGCCATCACTACTCTCATGACTTTGGAAAAACACCAAGGTGATGACGAAAGCCAGATGAGAGGCATTGAAATTGGTACAATTGTCTTCTCCAAATGGAACTGTAAATACCTCTGACTCTCCTTCCCCATGGGAATTGGGAAATACACATCTTTTAAATCTAATTTCACCAACCAGTCGTTTTCTACCAACAAATCTCTCAGACAGTGGATACCCTCCATCTTGAAGTGTCTATATACCAAATATTTGTTTAACTCTTTGAGATTGATCACTGGTCTCCATCCCTTGTCCTTCTTTTTGACCAAAAAAACTGTACTTACAAAGTACTTTGCTGTTTTCTCCAAGCATACCACTGTTCCCTTTTGTAGCATAGACTCTATCTCTAAGTCTACTACTTTCCTTAATTCCTTGCTTACCACCAATTCTCTGAAGTGGGAAGCTTATAAATTCTATCCCATAACCTTGTACTGTCTCCAAGTCCAAGGGGCCCTGAGTTAACTTCTCCCACTGTTTTATGAACTCTCTCGAACGTCCTCCTACTCTTTCTTGGGAAGAACCAAAAATAATCTCCGTACTCACCTTGGTTTCTGGAACTTTGACCTTGTGCGCGGAAAAACCATCCTCTTCCCGATCTTTCTGTTCTACTGTGATTTGGGAAGAAGCCAGGCGAGGCCTGAAATCCTCGTCCTCTGTATTGGGTGTAGTACTGGGACCTTTGTTTACCCCGGCCAGCAGTGAGTCCCCTTCTACAGGCCTGTCCAAAAACTCCGCTACGAAACACCTTCCTCATGTTTGTCTTGGCTTTATCCTGGGCTGTAAATGTGGCCACATATTTGCCTAAACTTTTTACAAGCCCTTCACCAAAGAATAGTCCTGGGCTTTCTCTGCACCATGTCTACCAATGTCTCCCAATTTAGACTTATTTTCATAAGTATCGCCTTCCTTCTCTCTGTAAGCAAACCTGTGTTTGCATTGCCCAACAGAACCACTGTTCTCTGGCTCCAACTCCTGAGCAGCTCTACATCAATTGGAGTTTAATTCACATACGCCTCTTCTACCATATCCATAATTCTGGCTATTGGTTCCATCGGAATAGGACCTTTTCTTGACTCATTTTTAATGAGCGTTTTAGTCCCTTCCTTGGATCTCTGCCCAATCTGAATAAAAAGCGTATTAACTCAGGATCTGAATTGGGCGTATTGCACACCTTCTCCTCAATAACTGGCTTAGAGCATTCCGCTCTCAACACCCATCTCACCTCTTTGTCCATTGAATTTTGTATCCACTCCTTAATAAACCTGCCCACATGCTCCATGGGCCACCAGTCCCCACATCTTGGACGTCTTATGTTGAAGAGTGAAAACATCTCGTCACCTAACGGGTCCCTAAGTACTTCCGCAAATAGAACTTCCTCCAAATTTTCAAATTCATTCCCAAATTCATCCTCCTGTAGGTCTAAAATATATTCATCCCACTCTTTTTCGTTTTCTGGATTAGGACTTCTATTAGCTCTGCTGCTTCCATCTCCTTTTGTGTTACGGCGGACGCCTTTTCTCTGTGTGCCGCTGCAGACACCCAATCTCTGCATGCCGCAAAGGGCACCTCTCTTCCTGATGGAATTTAGACCATACTTCCCTCTTTTTTGACATATATGTCCTCCACATGTTTGGTTTTCTTTAACCTTTTCCCTCCTACTTCTACCAATTGGTCATCCTCCTCTGAAAGTGAAAAATAACTTTCCCCTGATTCCAAACCTAACCTTCTCTTACTTCGCAATATGCTTGCCACAGATTCCTGCACCTTATTTTTCATCTCCTGCTCTATCATCTTCCTCACCAATTCCTCATTCAACAACGAACCAGCTGTACCCACACTGCTGCCTTACTCCAGTTCCATACTCTAATTTATTCAAATCTGAATTACCTCAAGCTCAATAACAACAAGCATTTGCAATGCAATAGGTCTCGCATTTGCGAAACTTTGAGCTACTGGCATTGTAAATAACAAACCTTTTATTTATGTGTTGGTTTTGAAAACATATAAATAAAAGTCATTGTAATTTACAATGCCAATCGCTTAAAATTTCGCAAATGCGAGACCTATTGCATTGAAAATGCTTGTTTGTAAATTGCTATGAAACGAGAAAATATGTTAAAAGCACGGATAATTCTGCACAACTCAGCAAAAGAAAGCAACATAAAATATAAGAACGTATTTCAAATTCAAGACATAAAACATAAGAACGTCTTTAAAAATAAATTGCTATAACTTTAAAATACAACAAATATACATAACAACGTGTCAAAACAAGCATCCTAAAAATTAAATCCCTCGGCCTCCCTGTCACTGCATTAATGTGTGGGAAGATGACAAAAGTCTAGCGCACTCTAGAAGTCGGAACGGTAGTACAGAGGAACGTTCCAATCGTGGTCTTGCTGCCGGGCGGAAGCCAATTGGTACTGGACTAAGTCCTTCGTTGACTTCCATGAAAGCCAATAAAAGAAACCCGTTCTATTAGATCAAAGCATACCGTTGTGGAAGCAAAAGCCAAAGGTGGCGTCATCGAGGTAAACCAGTGGTGCGCGCGCACCACAGAGGAGCGGGGGGGAAAGGGAGCGTGGCAGCGAGGCGAACGCGCGCTGCTGCGCGTGCTAGACACCGGTGGGAATGGGCGCGGCAAAGGCGGGACATGCGCCCGCCTTTGCCCAATTGCGTGCTGTCTTTCTTATAAAGACGCACGCAAAGCCCAATAGCCGGGGGAAAAACGAAAAGCACACGCACGAGCGTGTGCGATTCCTAGGTCAGCTTCTAAACCCCCTACATGAGATCTCTCGCTCCGCGAGCAGTGCTGCGCACTGCAACTCTAGGCGCAAGACCTAAAAACCACTCTTCCTCAACTTTTTCTAAATTAGAAATAACTTCCTGATCAAAAGTAGTCCTTGTTTCTCAATTCTCAATAAACTGTATAGCCCCTACTGACTGATGAGCTGATGTTCGCAAATATGCCTCAGACAGTTTACTTTAAAACAAAGCTGACATTCCGTTTCTCACGCTGACGTTAATCCTTTATTTTTCAATACAACTGAGCCCATTCAAAGATGGTGCCCAGTTCTCGCGAGAATCTCTCGCACATCGTCTTCGAGAAGCTCGATCCTGCACGCGTGTTTAGCAGCGGCAGCCGGCACTCGGTAAGAACTGTGCATGCGCGCCCCAGTCCGTGGGGCTCAGCCTGCTTCTTTAATCTTGAATGAGGCCTAAACGCCAGTCTGGTGCCAACATCGCGGCCCGAGCTCAAATAAAAATGTACTCCGTTCCATGCCCCTGTCAGCAGTTTTTCCCAAAACAGCAATTTTCTTTTCCCTCTACTTTGCTCGTACTCGTGCAACAGTTACATTAACTTACTCTTTTGCTTTTTCTAAAACTATCAGGCTTCTGTAAATTAGAAGCATCCTACATTAGTTACAAAATACATGCTCATATATTTATTTTAACATAATAACATTTTTATGAAAAAACATGCTTTAACCTCCAATAATATCATACATTCTATAAACATTAAAGGTACTTATCAGTCCAGAGCAGCATTTAAAAGAAGAGGAGAGTTCTGAGATGAGATTATGTATGGACTGCGGTGTTCTAACTCTAGATTGTTGTTGTTTAATGTTCTTTAAAGGTGCTGCAGGGTGGCATTAAAAGATATAATACATAATGGTAGCTTCGGGTCTTGAAATGAAATCCCTGGCCCACGTTTAGTTGTGCCAGGTCCTCTAGTCCCAGAAGTCCCAACATACCCGGCTTGGATTTTTACCCAGTAGACCTTACTGTCAAACACTGACCTATCAAGAACTCTTCACCTTGGGGAACCACAAACGGTTTGTTTTGAGAAAAAACATGGACTAATGAAGATCCAATGCCCTACATGATGCAGAAAGGTCAACCACAACTGGCCAGTTTTTCTGATAACTGAGCCTTAAGTCCCTGCGATTAACCATGAGCCAAGGATGCTCTGAAGCGCCAGCGAGTTTTGGGAATGTGGGGCAAAATATGCAAATTCTGTACTGCCAATTGTCCGATTCGTATGGCGAATCACCACTTCTAAAATGCAAATTGTGGATTTGTTTGCTTTAGGCCAAACAGAATTGACAAAGTGATTACTTGTTTCTTTCCACAAATTCTGAACCGCGGAATGGTTTGTCTTGGGTTCTTTGGAATCACATATAACTCATTCTGATTTTTGAGTGAGACAAAAACCATAGTGAAACTGGAATGTTACATTTAAGCAAAAGCTGAGTATAAATCACTCCTTGCCATTTTAGGTTGGAAAACGGGCCCATCATTAGTAGTACCAGAAGGTGTGTGTGAGATTGTCTGTGCAGATGCCCATGCACAGACTTTACTCTCAGTGGCGGCTAGTAGGGAATAGGGGTGGCGGGATGATGGGGGCTACAAGGGGGGGGGGGGGTTGAAAATATTTTTTTTAAATGCTTCTCTGCTCTTCCTGACTCCAGGCTGGAAGAAGCTGCAGGAAGCTCCCGGGCACACAGGTTCCCCTGAGTCAATCACAACGCTGCAATGCAGTGTTGTGATTGGTTGGGACAGGGAGCCTTTCCTTATTCCCTACCAGGCTGTCCATCACAGCCTGGTGGGGAATATGCAAAGTGCGCATAACTGCTTGGCCGGCCAAGCAGTCATGCGCACTTAGTGTACATAGTCCACTCCTCCTCCCTGAGCCACCAGCCCCACCCCACCCTAACCCAGCCCGGCAGCAACCAAAAATAAAATGATAATACCATTCAGTTATTATTATTTTATTTTTCCCTCTTTCACTGCTCTAAGAGCAGTGAGGCGATACTCCTCCGCCTTAGCGGAGGAGCCGCCACTGTATTGCTCTTCTTTATATCCCTGTGAATGGGGCACACCCTGACTTCCAGAATGTTTCCTTTCTTGTCACCTGGCAAGCCCCTGGAATGCATGTCTAAATGTAAGTGGCCAGTTTGTATGTATTTGATAGTGGTATTTAGTCCATCTATAAGTGCTTCCCATTTTTTCACTTAAAGGAACTCTTGCCCACAATGCTGCCCTGATGATACCAGTTTCCTAGAATGCATATATAAGCTGTCCAAGCTTACCTGAACCTGGCAGACTATACATAGATGTTGTGGTGTACCGTGACAGGCATGATCAGCTCGGTCACTGCATTCCGGTTTTCATGGTTTTGCTTTTTCCATGTTATGCCCAGGACAATCCAAGGCAATATGTGAGCTTCAGCATAACTGGCAGCGGCTGAGGGTGTGTGCTGATAGAAACCTGTACAGATGTGTAAAGTCGGGAGACAAGCAGAGTGGGGGCTGTCAATCAGATATCTATTTTATTTACAAAAATAGAGAGGCAAGTAGCCAAGGATTTCAACAATTAGTACAATCAATGTCAATATCGAGGAACAAAGAAATACGATGTGAGAGGCCTTGTGTTCTTTTTAAAAATGTTTGCTTCTTTTATTCATTCTGTGTCAGTATACACAGTTCGGTACAGCTAATGCGTTTCGCCCACAATACGGGCTTCTTCAGGGCTGTGAACATGACAAACAAGACTATTAACATTGGACAGTACACATAAACATTAAACAAGGCGTACATATACATATTAGTACACAGTCACAAATCCACTTATAGTCACAATGTACAATACATACTATTGACAAGACAAGATTTTAATACACATAATGACATAAACGGATTAAAAATGGAAAAAGATTTCTAGTACGCATACTAAACTAAACAGATAATGATAGTTAAAAACAGAGAGCTGTGACACCAGTAAAGTCGTTAAACATTGCCTATTGCACAGTGACACATGGTGTATATCAATCAAAAAAGCTCAGGGAGAAACAGAAACCTCCAGTACCTTTATTTGGATGGTATATTGTGTAACAATGGACTAACACCATTTCGCATCTCACGGGTACCATCGGATCTAGAGAATGATACATTGCAAAAAGAATTCTCCTGTATGGAATTTGTAGTACATATCTACCTATCGTCTTCTTTTCACACCCATGTCCTCTCCATCAATTAGATACAAAATGGATAGGTTCAATTATTGATAAAACCACCATCTATCCTCATTAAGAACACACATGCCAAAAACCATTAGTCACATCAACTTTATACACCCACCGTAATTAAACTGGATAATCCCCTCACGTGGCAGGTATCTTCTCCCGGTACAAAATCCCACTTGGTTCAGGTCAAAGTCTACAAAATATATATATACATGGTCTGACATTAAAGCACGTAGTGCTTTAGTACACTGCATTTGATTATAAATATTCAATAGAGCAAGATCATAATCGCATGCCAAGCTCTTGTGATCAATCCAGAACCTGTGTCCCCAAAAATGAGGTGTTGCCTGTTTCAGGACAGTTAAGCAAATCATGCTCATATTGCGTGTCAGCGTATTGTGCAGTATAGGTGGCATAAACAACATCACCCAAACCGCTCATGCATAAAATCACAGAGTCGCTAATGACCTTTCATCAACCCACATGCCATCTTTGGTGACGTCATAATTACAGAAACAGTGGCGGGAGTGGGGCAAAGTGGTACAACCTCGGTATCTAGCGTTACAACCTCGGTATCTACCGTTATGCGCATGCATGTGTGATAAGTCAAAAAATAAATTCACATGACACTAGTCCAGTGTGTCAGCCAATTCGTACCTTAATAAGTCGTGCATAATATTCGTACTCGCTCGAGCCAGCTGCTCAACTTTTAAATGAGCGTAAGTAACACCTCGCATCTGAGGCTGAAAGTCGAATAAGATAAAGTCTTTATGAACTTAAACATATAACGGTTACCAAAGCAATGCCCGCTGCCACATAAACATAAAAATCATTTCTCCTCAACATGTACCTTCTATAAAGGTAACGAAGCAGCAGTTAGAGACTGCGATCCGTCTAGTTCGCCTCTAATTTACCACCTTTAAAAACCAATGAGGAATTCTTCCGATCCCCACAACGTGTAGCAAAGCTCAACTTAACATGCAAACCCCTAGTGACACAACAGCGTATCTGGTAATTGCTCAAAAAGCCGTATACAACAACAGAATCCACTAGGAGTCTAACATGCGGTCTTCCCATCCCCTCAATAAACGTACCCGTGTACGGCCATAGCAAACACGACGAAATGAAGTGTATCCCGAATCAAAGAAGCCGCCATGTAAGTTCCGGAAGCCTTAAATACAGAGTGAGGTCCGGATCCATTAGGAAAAGACTGGACCGCGTCGTAGCGTTACGTAGCCTGACGCGCGACCACACGTCACGTCAGATACTCCCGTAACCAAGGTTACTGATGTACACATCCCTTCTCAAAGTAGCACATCTAGGCGCATCGCATCTATCTCCAATTACCCTGTTCATTTTCACAATAGTCCAATCCTCTACTGGGATTAGCTTATTCATTACCATATTGCAACCGCAAATATAAAGAGAGTTCAGAAACCATTAATGAAAGACTGAACCGCTTTATTACCTTAAAATAAGAAGCCCTGAAGAAGCCCATATTGTGGGCGACACGTGTTGGCTGTGCCGAACTGTGTATACTGACACAGAATAAATAAAAGAAGCAAACATTTTTTAAAAGAACACGAGGCCTCTCGCATCGTATTTCTTTGTTCCTCGATATTGACATTGATTGCACTTATTGTTGAAATCCTTGGCTACTTGCCTCTCTGTTTTTGTAAATAGTTTGATTAATGAAAGGTCAATGATGGTGGCTGGCCTTTAGAGGTGGGCAAGAATCAAGGATTCTAAAAAGGGATTTAAAACTTTAACATATACAACACACGTAGTGGTGCGGCATAGAGTTCCCTTGCTGCCATTGTCTATCCAGTTTTCAGATATCTATTTTGGTAAATTTGACGTTTTGCACTGCTTGAAAAGGCATGAAATAGGATATTTTACAGCTCGATGCTGTGGATTGTGTGCTGTACTTTTAATATCCGTTTTTATGTTTTTTGAAAAACGTAATGCCATTAACTGAACATGAACTTTTTAAAAAGGTTTAAAAATCAGCAACATGACTACAAGTACCAGACTGCAAAGAAAAAAAAGACCTAGGTGAGCTACTGAAACATGGCGTGCGAGCTTGGGATCCATGCATCGCTGGGATCTGCCAGTAACCTCCAGCCTCCTGGATACTGATTTCGACCTCAAGGCTCCCTGTAGATCAAGGCCACAAGTCCTAAAAAAAATGAAGAGTGGGGACTAACCAAGTTAGGCAGTGTGCAAAGTTACATCATGGTACATGACATTGCAGCGCGTGACATCACAACCAAATACAGGAAGTGACATCAAAAGAAGTGACATCATATCTTAAGATCTCACTCATATGTTTAGCAAGTCTATCGTGAGTACAGTTGCACCCATTATAATATTTAACAAATGAGATTTTGTGTCTGAGTTGTGCCAAAAAACTGACACAGCCCAGATGCAAAAAAAAGTATACATTTATTTTAAACTCTGCCACAAAGAAATTGGCAACACTGAGAAACGTGGCAGTAAATCTATCTGTTCTACTTAATCGTAGCAAAAATATCTTTAAGGCACCTGCTGCATAGATCTTTGTGTGCCCAGTAAATCTCAGAGAATAATAATGGTAAGATAACTCTGGTGTTTAATGCACTTGCTGGAGAGATCTGTGTTTTGTCTAGTCCCAGTTTTGAAGCTAAGTAGAATAGAGGGTTAATAGCTCTCCTGCTAAGCACATGATGTGACACACAGATGACAGATTATTATTTATGTAGCTGAGTAAGTGGGTTACTGATTTTAACAATGATATCCTTTTGTTACTTTCAGTTCATAAATTGTAACCCTTCTAATACAGAACAGTGAGCTTTAGAGGACGGGACTCCTACACCTTGTAACCCTCACTGTCTTATGTAACACGTTGATTTACACACACATGATTTATTGTCAATGTAAAATGTATACGTGTGATGTAAAGCACTACAACACCGTGGATTGGGATGAGTAGCGCTATAAAAGATATAAAACAAATTACTGGTATTTAAATTGTTATTTGTGTAAATGCAGGAACAGACCGACACATCTTAGAAGGGCCTGTGCTAGCTTGCGGCGACTGCACAGGTGGTTGCCAGGTAAGGACCACATGTCAGCGACCGCCCCCAACCCCCACACCACTGCAACCTCCTTTCGACTTGCTGCCAGCTCCCCTAGGAGGGTCCAGTGATGCCGCTGCTATTTTGGTATAAAAAGATGTCATACGTGAACCCAAAATGTCCCTACCAATCATGACCTCCCCCGCCAGCCAACATAAATACGACATACCATTATGACGTGCAAGAGAGAAAAGGTGTTAGACATGACATTAAACCAGCACAATGACTCCGGATAATCCCAATCGACTCCTATTTATTTACAACTGAAAAATAGTGGTAAAAGTAAGCCCGGGAGGAGTTGGCGGAGTGCCACTACGCGGAGATCCACAGAGTTGGAAAAAACCGCCGCTCCCCTCCACCCTCCATAATTTAATTATAACAAAAAAAAGGCACTTACCTGCTGTGGCGTTTCTGGGCTGCCTCTTCCTCGCCGTGGTCTCTCTCTCCTTCTCGTCCTCGCCGTCCTCGTCCAAGCAAACCCCTACGTTGTACGTCTTGCACATGCGCAAGACGTACAAGGTAGGGATTTGCGTGGACGAGGAGGAGAAAGAGACCACGGCGAGGAGGAGGCAGCCCGGAGACGCCACAGCAGGTAAGTGCCTTATTTTTGTTATAATTAAATTAGGGAGGGTGGAGGGACCAGCTAACTCCGCTCCGCTACGGAGTCGGAGTTTTGCCTGAACTCCGCGTTCTCAACGGAGCGCGGAGTAGGCAAAACTCCGTAAACTCTGCTGGCGGAGCGGAGTCCTCCGCCCGGGGTTAGGTAAAACCTGGCCCAATCTAGACAACTTTATTTCAGACATGTCCCTAACCTAAACTAAACTTTAAGCAGCAGTTGCCACTCCCATCCCCCCTCCCTCAACCCAACCCCCCTTCAACCCAACCCCCCTCAGCACTCACTCCCTACCCAACTCCCCCCTGCAACACCACTCTAACCCCAGCATCCCTCTCTTCGCTTTTTTCTTCTCTCTCTTTCTCTCTCCATTCATCTCTATCGCTCTTACTCACCACTCATCATGCTACCAACCAGGGTACCCCACATACCTCCCTCACTTTACAACTTCACTTTCCCACCATACAAACATCAGATGGTTTTACTTCTCTTTCCCACCTGTGCAATTCTACACAGGCCCCCCAATGCTATATGAAGTTCTTCCATTATGTACTATAATGTTGTATCCATACGACCTGCTCGTACCCCACCTGGAGCTGTCTTTTCTTTATGTTTTTTCATCTGTAGTGTCCTGCTCGTACAAAATCCTAATAAAAACTTCTTTGAAATTAAAAAACAAAATCCCAATCAACTCCTGAAAAGAAAGGTGAATAACCATACATCTGCCTCTTACGTTATAAGCCACACCAGAGCATCTCTGCCCCTCCGCCTCTTGTTCTGAGGATGGTGGGTGGGAAAACGAGCTCCAGCCCATGCGGCTCCCGGGATGCCCTTGGGCTGTGCAGGGGATGTGGTGCAGAGTCACTGCAGCGAGAAGCATACAGTTGCTGTGGTACACAAGGGTGAGCATGGAGGTCTCCTTTGCGGCGCTTCGTTGGCGAGCGGGAACCAAAGAGACCAGCATGCCGCTGTGCGGCACCTTTTAAGGGTCGGGCCTACCCTGTTAGCTGGGACCGAAAGTGCTTCCGGGACCGCGCCTGGCTGACCAATCAGAGTCCCGGCCGTCACCGACCCAAGTTCAAGCCCCGGCTGCCCGCCATACTCGAGGCTCCCCCGAGTTAGGGGAGCCTCTGCAATTCTTACTGAGCATGCATACTGATTATATACTGGGACTGAGCAAAGTCAAAAGCACGCCTCTCTTAAGTACCTGTGAAGTAATAACTAGCTGTGAGCCTTTGTTTCCACTCCATTGGATTTGCAGCCAGGTGTAAGGATCCAGATAGCTCCCAGCCAGGATACTCAATCAAAAGGAGACCTGATGGCCTCTTAACTCCCTTAGTTTTGGGCTCAGCTGGAGCTTAAAATAACAAAGCCCTCTCGCCTGCACCTTGCTGCTCAGAATGAAGTCAGAGAATGTGCAGGCGCTGCTGAATGTGTCCCAAGGTCTGAAAATTACGACTGGATGAGTTCAGCATATTTCAGCGGGCCCAACTTCTTGGCAGGCTGGATGGCTATCATCCTGTGAAAAGAGTGGGTAGACGCCATCTACCCGCGTGTACCTTCGACTTGTGCGTTGATGCCGATGGCAGAGAAGTGATCGAGAGGAGATTTTTTTAGATTGGGTATCCAGGGCCACTGGAAAAATGCAGCAGGAGAGGGCCAAATTATGCGGCAGGGTTAAGTAAATTATGTGGCAAGAAAAGACAAATTATGCAGCATAATGTGACACATTTTGTAGTAGTATTACTTCATTATTTCATCATTTTTAAACTTGACACCACTGCCTGGGCATGGTTGCACCTCATTAGTACCAGTTTAATACCCAAATATAGCAATAAGCAACAGAAACGTGACCAGTCCAGCTTTGCAAAGGGCCTAACACTGCGCGGCAACACATGTCACATGCAGTTTTAGTAACTTTTGAACTGCTTGAGCTAGAAACACATTTTTTGGGGGTTAAAATCTGCAGATTATGCAGCAGATGATGGATTATGTGGCAAATGCGGCAAATCTATAATAATGCGAAAATCACCACGGCCGCACAATCGCATAATTCCAGTGTTCCTGGCTATACCGTGTGCACAGGCTTGGGGTGCGGGTATCCTCCGAATGCCAGATGCCGAGGCGTGTGCAAAATAGGTGATTGTGCTAGAAGAGCGACAGTGCAGTGCTGGTCAGCGCTGATAACCACCATGGCGGGGATCCCTTTAGAGGTCTGAATGTATGGTGGCGGAAGGTGAGGAAAGCGTGGGGTTTTCCCAGCCTACCCTTTCCACCAAGCGAGGGAAAAAAAAAACCTCACAAGCATTCGTCCCGAGTGCCTCGAAGCAGTTCAGCTAAAAAGTGTGCGCTATGGGAAAATAATAGTTTGGGAGGGAGGGGGGCAAGCCAAACCGAGACCAATTTGTGTGTGAAAAAGGCCGCTTTATTGAAACAGGTGCATATCACAATTTATTAACAACGGCAACTGCCTTACAAAACTAAACCTCACTATACATAAATTACCTGACCCCTTGTTCCCCCCCACCCCTACGATCCCCGCATCAAATCCCCCACCCTGCCAAATACAAAATAACATTACATAACAATAATATTACACAATCCTACACAATATAGCATTTACAACTCCTAACCTCCCATGACCCAAACCCCTACCTGCCTTTGTGCAACTGTAACTAACAAACCTCTAATCTAAACTTATCCTACCTGTATACCCTTTCCCTGCTCCTGCTCACAAACTCCCAAAACTTAACTAAAAACTACAGCCAATCTTGGCCAACTTTCAACAACCCCGCCAGCACCTGTTCCAAGCGACAAATATACACAGATCAAGACCCTATGAACCTGTTCCAATAAACCACCTCTAGCAAAAACCCAAAAACTGAATCAAAAAACACCCCAAAACCCGTAACTTAGGGAGGGCGGGTGGAGACAAAAACCAAATGGCGCAGCGCTCCCAGCCACCAGGTCACCAAACCTAAAATGGTGGCTGGGAGGGCGCTAATAACCCCTATATACCTATTGGGCTATAATTATAATTTTGGGCTACTATTGGGCTAGTCCCAAAGCAGCCCAAATATTGCAAAATGGCCGCTTTTCGGCCAGCCCCTCCCCCTCCCAATCTGCCCGGGGGGCACACCTCGCGGTGCTCGGCTGCCCCCCAAACCCCCCTTGGGAGGGAGGGGAGCAAGCCAAACCGAGACCAATTTGTGTGTGAAAAAGGCTGCTTTATTGAAACAGGTGCATATCACAATTTATTAACACTGGCAACTGCCTTACAAAACTAAACCTCACTATACAAAAATTACCTGACCCCTTGTTCCCCCCCCACCCCTACGATCCCCGCATCAAATCCCCCACCCTGCCAAATACAAAATAACATTACATAACAATAATATTACACAATCCTACACAATATAGCATTTACAACTCCTAACCTCCCATGACCCAAACCCCTACCTGCCTTTGTGCAACTGTAACTAACAAACCTCTAATCTAAACTTATCCTACCTGTATACCCTTTCCCAGCTCCTGCTCACAAACTTCCAAAACTTAACTAAAAACTACAGCCAATCTTGGCCAACTTTCAACAACCCCGCCACCCAGGAAAAGGCGGGAGGGTAGGCGGAAACGCCGCCTCCCCATTTTCCTGCCCCCCCTGCCTCCTAGCTCTAACCCCCTTTAGCGCCTGTGCACACCCAACAGTCTGGCCAGGACTTTCCTAAGTTCCAGCAAGTACAAGTCCATGCCCAGTCGGGACAAATGGACACCATCCCCCCTAAAAAATTCTGGCGTATCATACTTGATATCCCTGTGAGTGAGCCTAAAAAACCCCAACTGCCGACAAAAACGCACCATCTCTGTGTTAACCTTCCTCCTGGCTTTATCCACCGCCCCCGGATTTACCACTCCTCTCCAGACCCTGCGAGGAACAAATTCTGTCCAAAGGACAACACAACCCGACCACTTTCGCCTAATCTTAAAGTCAAATCCTGTTTCATACCTCTCATCAAAGCCAAACCAGTCTCGGTCACCATATCATTTTCCCCGAGGTGAATGACCAACACGTTGGGGCACCTACCAGCCACCAAAATCCCATTTAAAACTGGTATCAACTCCTTCCATCGCATACCCCCTTTGCCCCTCCAACAAACTTGAAACATTTCTTTATTGAACCCAAGGTTGTCCCCAAAGTAACTGGTGCGGGCCTGAACCTGTGCCCACTTCACAAAGGAATGTCCAACAATCTATATGGTCATCTCCCTGGCGAGGGGACCCATCACAGAACCTGAAACGAGAAACATGAATAAGCAAAAGGAAAACAACATCACCGCGCTACAACAACCCAGATGCGCTGCGCACGTAACGCTGGTAGCAGCCCGAGGACCACCTACCTAACTTCATTATGTCCCCTCGCCCCCAACCCCGATTATTCGCTTCTGATGCTGCCCCAATCCGAAACGAATGGGTCCCAAAACCTTTTCCCTCAATCCCCAGCCCGGCCAGCGCCTTTCTCAGCACCGCCAAAAGCTGGGAAGCCTTCACACCCCGCCCGTTGGCATGCCTGAAAACTGACCCCCCCATGTCAGGAGCCACGGACCTCCACCTCGCTCCCCACCTGCACGGGCAAGTCAGTTGTGGATCGGAAGCTTGTAAAGAGACCCATTTTCCCCCTCCCCTCTGATCCGTCTTCAATTTTCGAAGCCAAATGCAGATCCTACCCTTGAAAAGGGACACCTCGCTCCATAATAGCCCCTGGTCGGATTTTGATCCTAGCAATTCCGATACCCGAAAGGCTCCAAAGAACATGCATGACATCAGCGTGGAGAAAAGACAAACTTCAATACCGTCTGTACATATCCCCGGCAAAATCTTAATCACCCTCCCCAAAAGGTCCCAAGACAGGGGGTTCCGAATCCTGGTCGCCCGGCCACATTCGCGGGCCCACCCTTCCAGCATGCGCGTTCCGATTTCTCCCGCGGATGGCGCGTAACCCCACAACAATTTCCCCACGAAAGCAATCCCTGCCAGTTTACCCGCTATCGTAACCTTAGTAAGTCCCCTCTCAATCAGAGCCAGAATAAACTGAATCACGTCTTCCCGTCGGGGCGCTGGTGAGTCCCTCCGCTTAGCACCAGAGCGCAAAAATTCCTCCCATGCTGTCCTGTATGCAGTTTTCCTGGATTGCGCAAGGGAACCTAAAACCAGCTGCAACATCCTGTGGTGCCTACGTACCATAAATGCTGCGGCATTCTGGTCGGGGTCCTGTCCGCGTCCCTGGCTAGCCCACGGAATCTCCCCCACTGTGAACGAGACAACGCATCCGCTATGTCATTGTCCACACCTGGCACATGCACCGCGCGAAAGGCAATATCATGCCGTAAGCAGCCCAACACAAACACCCTCAGCAATTTCAAGACTTGTTCGTCCCTGGCAGACTGGCGGTTCACAATTGCAACCACCGCCATGTTGTCAACTCTGAAAGTTATCTGTCTGTGTGCCAGCTGCTCACCCCACAGCGTGACTGCCACCACCAAAGGAAAGAATTCCAAGAAGGCTATGCTCCTGCCCCCCCCCCACCCACTCTGAAGGCCACTGCTCCGCACACCACTTCCCTTGCCAATACAGCCCAAAACCTTTGCTCCCTGCCGCATCAGAAAATATTTGCACATCCCAAACCATGTCACCCTCCCGCATCAAGGGGATGCCATTGAAGTTCAGCAAGAAAAACTGCCACATTCTCAAGTCTTCCCTCACCCCCGCCGACAGACGCACATGATGATGCGGGAGTCTCTGTCCTGCTAATGCCCTACCCAGTCGCCTACAGAACGTCCTCCCTACTCTCACCACTCTACAAGCAAAGTTAAGGTGGCCCAGTAACACCTGAATCTCCTTCACAGTGACCTTATGCTTCGACAACATGGTCACCAGCAGCCCCAACATTTGCTGCTTTTTGTCCGCCGGCAAGCGTGCCTCCATTAATTGAGAATCCAATTCAATGCCCAAAAAGGACAGAGCCGTGCTGGGCCCCATAGTCTTCTCCAGTGCCAACGGTACGCCCAATTCCCTCATGATCTCATTGAAACTGTCCAGCGCCTTCTGGCAGTCCGTGGAGTCTGAGGTGCCTACAAAGAAGAAGTCATCCAGGTAGTGTGTTACTCCTTGGTGACCCGTCCGTTCCGTAAACAACCATTGCAGGAACGTGCTGAAACATTCAAAAAGTGCGCAAGACATAGAACAACCCATCGGTAATGCCTTGTCCACGTACCAGTGACCGTTAAAATGGATACCCAAAAGGTCCCAATCATCTGGATGGACTGGAAGCAGCCGGAAAGTCGACTTTATGTCGCACTTTGCCATCATCGCCGTTGCGCCCGCGGTCACTACCAGTGACATGGCCACGTCAACTGATGAATATGACACAGAGGCCTCATGCTCATCAATGAAATCGTTCACCGACCCCCCTTTGGGCCACGACAAATGTTGTATCAGCCGGAACTGACTTCGCTCCTTCTTCGGCACCACTCCTATGGGTGACACAATCAAATTTTTTAGAGGCCAGTCCTCAAAGGGGCCCGCCATGCGGCCCTCACGCACCTCCTTATCCAGTTTTTCTTGTACCACTTTCGGGTGATCTTTTGCTGACTTCAGATTGTCCGCCCACCTTCGTGTCCTAGGCCCGTCGTACCCCAGTCGGAAACCCTCCAAAAACCCCACCTTCAGTTGTTCAGCAGCCCCTACCTCCGTATACCCCTGCAGGGCTGCCATCAAGTTGTCGACTCTAACTGGCGTACGAGCCTTTTGGCCCAGGCCCCTTAGCCCCTCGCCCTCCCGCGAGCGGTTGCTGCTGTTGACTCCCAGTCCTAAACCCCCCTGCCTGCCACTGCTGGTTCCCCTGTTGCTGCCCCTGCCCCCCCCCCAGCAATTGACCAACGCATGCCTGCCTCCACACCCCGAGCAGTCATGCCTGAACTTGCAGTACTCCCGAGTGCACAAGCCCCTGTTGTAATCCCAGCAAGCCCCTTTTGAACCCACCTGTCCTCTTCCTGCTCCCCCCACCCCTCCTCGAGTGGGGCGCCCCTGCAAAGGCCGATAAACGAGCGGGAGCCCGCTGGCCGTGAAAATGGTCTTCCCCGACCCTGCTAGCCCCATCGTATGCTGCCATAAGTCTGTGTCCAGCTCACCCCATTTGGCCTCGGAGTCCCACGCCATGCGTGCCCTAAACTCCTCGTCATATTGCGCCCATGCATACCCGCCCCCAGTAATCTGGGCCTTCCTGATAACATCCATGTATTTGAACATGGCCACGGACCTTTCAGGGAATTTCTCACAATACACGCTGGCAAAAATAAGGAATGCTGCCGTCCAATTTTCTATCGTCAACGGCACCTTCGGACGTTTTGCCAACTCATATTCCTCCTCTTTAGACTCCTCTTTTGCTCTGACTTCCCTATGAAGGAGTTTAAGTATCTCCACATACTCCCCTTTCCATATACGTTCCTTAGTGGTCAGCATTAAATGTGCGCCCAATGGCTTAGTGACGCCCATGTACGGCAGCCGTTTTATCTTTAACTCTTTACTTTCTAATTTGGTCTCTTTGTCCCCCGTCGGTACCTCTACCGTCCCCTTCGTGTCAGTCTTGCTGCCTCCTGTGTTCCCGGACGCCTTACCTGCGCCCTCCGCTGACCCCTTACCCGGGTCGTCCATCCCTACTCCCACATCGAACACATACGCACCTTTACTCAACCTACCCCCTGCCCCCCCTCCTCAACCCCTCCCACCCCAACTGACACCATTAACGGACCCAATTTTGCTGCCTTTTTACCTGGCGCTAAGGACGCCGCCCGTCGCTCCACTGGCCGTCCTGCCGAGGGGGCCGACCTCTCCTCCCAGCGCGATGTCCGACCCGTGGGTTCTGCCGGGCGTCGTGACACCTGGAAAACACTATGCAGAGCATTACTCGGCCCCCCCTCTCCCACGCCTTCCATGTCCCTCAACTCTCCCTCCTCCATACTATCTTCCTCATAGTCTAAAACCTCCTCCTTTGTACCCCCGGTCCTCGCCGCCGGGGGTGCCAACTGCACCCTCGTATAATAACTTGAAAAGACGTTCTCATCGCTCCTCCTCTTGCGGTGTCCCCTGGACCGTTGAGGCCCAGTGGGTGGTGGGGCCGGCGAGCCCGCTTTGGGCCTACTTCTGCCAGCCGCGAGGGGATCCCCCGCCGGTACTGGGTACGCCGCGCGAGGCTCCACCCTCCCTTCTCCTTGGCGCCCACGGGCCTCTCCCAGCCCTACCAAGTCTGGTGCCCCGCGTTGCTCTGCCGCCTGTAAAACAAAAGCATGGTCTGGTGTGCTGGGCCTACCTCTCTTCTCCCTCCCGTCCCAGCTCCGCTTCCTGCCTGCCCCTAATGTGCTAGCCACCCACGCTCGCCTCACTCTGCTCAGATCCACCACCTCCTCGCTCCCTACCTGCTCCCCTTCCTCGTCGCTCCACTCCCCACCTACAGCTCCCTGTGCCCCAGCCCAACTCGGCCCCGCCACCTCCTCCCGGGGGCCCACCTCCACCCTTCTTTCCACCCCCCCCACTACCTCCCCCTGCCTGCAACTCTTCGTCCTCCCCCCCCAAAGCCAAGGACCCCTCCCTCCTGAGACACACCTCTCCCCTATGCTCCCCCCCCAATCTCCGCCCATGACTCAAATATGTCCCAGTCCCTCTCGCTGCCCTCTGACTCAATCAACAGGGGAGAAATCTCCCCCCCTTCTGCCCCCCAGTCACCCCTTCCCCCCCCTACTTCTCCTCCCTCTCCCGTCCCAGGCAATCCACCCACAACGCCCACGCCAAGTCCAGGCGCCCCCCCCCCCCTTGCTCCATAAATATTAGGCCACTATCTCCCTGTTCCCTGTGCGCGAGGGCCTGCCTTCCCCCCATCCCCCACCTCCACTCCCGTGCCTTTCTGCCCACGCGCCAAAGCCGCCACAACCGGCCGCTCAGCCCCCTCTCCTTTACGCGGGGCCGCTCTCCTGGCATGCGAGCGGCCCCATACCACTTGAGATCTCAGCGGGGAGACGCATACAACGCTCCCCCGCCGGGCCCTCCCGCCGTGCCCCCCGGACCCCACCCCGCCCACCGGACCCTCTGGCACAGTCGAAAGGGCCGCAACCTCTCTCCCCGCCCGCCCCGCTACACTCACCTTCCCTTTCTTGGCCTTCCGGGGGGGCGAGCAAGCCGCGACGGCGGCCGCCACCCCCGCTGACGGGCGCCTCACCGGGTGCGTACCACTCGAGGCCCCCGGCATCAAGAGGTCCAGCCGGCCGGCCTCGCTAAGCAAGCGAACCGCTTCCAACACGCGGTAATCCTCAAAAGACATCCTTGTCACCCTAGTAATCCGCTCCTTACCCTACCACTCAATCCACCAACTACTACTAGGCCCTAACTGACAAAAACCAAATGGCGCAGCGCTCCCAGCCACCAGGTCACCAAACCTAAAATGGTGGCTGGGAGGGCGCTAATAACCCCTATATACCTATTGGGCGATAATTATAATTTTGGGCTACTATTGGGCTAGTCCCAAAGCAGCCCAAATATTGCAAAATGGCCGCTCTTCGGCCAGCCCCTCCCCCTCCCAATCTGCCCCGGGGGGCAGACCTCGCGGTGCTCGGTAGGGTGACCAACCGTCCGTAAATTTCACGGACCGTCCGTTATTTTTGTGGCCTGTCCGTTGTCCGTCATCATTCCTTTTACGGACGCCTTTTGTCCGTAATTTTCACGATTGCAGCAGGCTGTGCTGTTCCCCTGTGAGAAGCCCCAGGAGTTTAAACGTTCTCTCACTCGGGGCCTCTCGCACTTCTCTTTGAGCTCTAGAGGCTGCAGCAGCCCCTCCCCGACCTCGCACAGACTGTGGACAGGCCCATTGTCATTCTGTCTGCTCAGCTGTTGATCATCACATAAAGAATGACAATGGGCCGTCTGCCTTTAACTATGCGCACACAAGTGAGTGCCTTGAAGGCGAGTGACTCGCTTGGAGCCAGTAGATTATACCACCCACATCTGAGCAAAAAAATCTACTATTACAATTGGATCCGTTTGCTTTTTTTGTTGCCATAACTGTTTAGTTTGTATTTATTTTTTACATGTAAATATTAAACATTACTTCTGAACCGAGTTTCCCAGCCTCATGCAGTTTTGCACAACTAGTCTACTGCAATGCAATATGTGAGAACGTTTACATGTAAATTTACATGTAAATGTTCTCACATATTGCATTCAAGTAGTCTAGTTGTGCAAAACTGCATGAGGCTGGGAAACTCGGTTCAGAAGTAATGTTTAATATTTTAGTAAAAATAAATACGAACTAAACAGTTATGGCTAAAAAAAAAGCAAACGGAAATTAGATACTCAAACCCTGCAACCAGGTGTTAATTCTAGGGCTTCCTCGAAACCTTTGCTAGACATCTATCGGAGAAATACTGCGTTTTCAAAATTCTCAATTTGGTCTGAACAATACTCTCTGCACATGACCACCAACATACAAAAAGAACAAAGAAAACTGTTCGTACTCGAAGGTAAATGCATACAAGCTCCCAGCTGGTCAGCTCAAAGTTGATAAGGTCTTTTCTTTTTAGATCTGGCATTAGCCAAAACCTTAAGATTTTACTAAACTTCTGTGTATAATACATTTACTCATAGGGGCATTCAGTCAGCCCTCTTCCCTCACAGCCGTTTGTTGTGCCATTCGCATTTTTTTCTTTCACTTACTACCACATACAGCATGGGGAATTATGTCAGCACACTTCAGCCACTGGCTAATTTAATTATGAGTGACTGTATTCTTCTGTTTCACACGGAGCGCTTCCACATACAAAGAAATCTCCTTCTGTGCCATGGATTCGTCCGGCAATGCATGCTTTAGAGACCAAAAAGATTTTGCTTTTAGACAATATTTTTTAATATATATTTTCAAGGGCCCACCAATTTTACCAACAATCTAGTTGTACAAAAATCACAACAAAATAACATGCATTGACAAAGCCAAAAGGCTAGCCACCAGCGCATGTTTTTCCCCACTTTACCCAACAAAAAACATGCAGCTAAAGTGATGCGCAAAATGTTGTGAGTTGTTTTATTGTTCTCTACCCAAAATGGTGATTGCAAAGTTAAAAACGAAGATTGGTGGTTAGTAATTGTACAGGGATTGCCTATCTTCTCTGTGAGATTTTAAAACATGACGACGTGCATGGTTGCAAAGGCCCTTTGCAAAGGTTGACTGGTCACCTTTCTTGTGCATATTGCTATATTTGGGTGTTATACGGGTACCAATGAGGTCCAAACTATGCCCAGAAAGTGTTTAAAAGTGTAAACATAAGAAAATAATGTAGTTATACTATCACAAAATTTGCAGCTGCAGAATTTCCCTTTTCTTGCCAAATAATTTAGTCAAGCCTGCAGCATAATTTGGCCCTCCCCTGCTGCATAATTCCAGTGGCCCTGCATATAGTACCTACCAGTATGGATGACATGTGACTCCTACACCTTGCAGCCCCCATTGTCTTAATTAACATTTCCTATACATTGATTTACACACATATATGAGTCATTGTCTCTGAACAATGTGTGTGAGCTAAAGTGCTCAACACCCTACACTGGGCTGACTAGCACTATAAAAGAAATGAAATACACACGAGATATGGTCTATATGGAGATGAGGGGCACCATTGGAGGTTGATAGTAAGGGACTCTGTGCAGTGAGGTCCTTGGTGAAGCGGTGTGATGAAGGCTGAAGGCCTCTGCATCCCCTGCAGTGCGGGGAGGTGGCAACCCTTCCAGGGAACCCCAAACCTTCAGGAGGCCTCACTACAGCCTAAAGCCAATGTTCATATGTGAGATATGGGAGACTCAGTGGGCCCTCATTTAATTCTGCAGCCCCCCATAGTTTTGCGTTATGCCACTACTTTCACAGGAGGGTGCGCCATCAAAGATTGTCGCACCGGGTGCCACAAGCACTATAGCCGGCCCTGCCAGGGTCGTAGCTATCATTTCTGCAGCCTGGGCTGTGCCCCAGGCCATGAGGTAAAAGCACTTCAGGAGTTGAATGTAGGACGAACTAGTAGGAAAGCGGAACCTATGAACGAAGGGATTTTATTTTATTACAACCTTTGTTTCTGTACAGTTTTTATTTCACCATATACCGTTAATGAAGAACAAAGAGCACAATTAGAAATGTCTAACATAACAAAACCGGTGTGCACTAATCCCTAAACCTTGTAGTGCCCCACTGTAACCTGCCAGACAAATGCTCCGAGCTGGAGCCTTGGATGCATTTCTCCATCATTCTTTGAAAAATAGCCTTTTTTCCTAACAAGCTGTGATTTTCTATCTGTATGTACGTATATGTTATTTCTGTAGTGTGACCCTAGCCAAAAAGGCAGCGGAGCGCTGTACAATGCCCAAGACAAAATTAAAGTCTGAAAACCTGTGCCAAATTTATGATGGGTATATTTACTAACTTTTCATGCAACACAGCTCAGCAAGTGAAGTTCTGCGCTGTGTTGCCTGAATGGACAGAGCACAACAGCACCCTATTTTCAAATATGGTGCAGTTCTGCTCTCTCCTAGTACTGGGGCCCTTGTGGCTGCCTAGTGCCAAAACATTGTCGTCAAGTACGTTTTTTGTGCAGGAAGGAAAGCTATCCTTTGCGGCTATTTCCTCTTTGCCTGTGTGCTGCAGAATACAGCGCACATGCAAAGAGGAAGTAATGCGAGGAAGAATAAAGATATTTTTCTCGTTACACCTACCTCAGATAGGCACACCATTTTGGCATAAACCAGTCTTTATAAATATGGATTTATATCGCAATGCATGGGAATGCCCATGCACTACCCTTGTAATGCCCTACGTGACCGCTCTCTAACTTTGCGGTCAAAGACAGAATAGTAAAGTGGCCTAGTTGACAGTCTTGTTGTGGTCGTAAAGAGCGTGTGAATCCAAAGGCTGTAAGATGTCAGTTTTTTGTAACACAGAACAACTTTTAAATACCTGCAAATGAACTGTGCAAATGTTTCAAAACATATCAGCAGTTAGGAAACCACAAATGGACCACTTGTTTGTAATTCAGAAGTGTGCTGGAAACAGAGTTTTAATAGGTTCAAAGCAATCAAGACAATTTACTTGGTGATGTTCAAATGATACATATTTGCTGAAACCACCTTTCCACACATTATTGTTTGTGCGCTATATAGTTTTATCAGTAAAACTGCATCTTGGTATTTTTTGCCAATTCAATGGAAAAGTTCTGTATGTAAAAGATAGTGCCTCCTTCTGACCTACAATAGTGCCTTAACAACTTCTAGTCTGTAGCACACTTCTGTGCATCATTGAGAATCTGCAGTTAGAGCTCACAGAAAGGAAACAGCCCAAGCAGTATACAATCTCCAATATACGGGTAAAGTAAGGACTGAAATACTGGCTAACCAAGGCTTTATATAGCAATGTCAACTTCTATCTAACCGTTCTGGCTTGCAATAATACCATAACACTCAGCAGTGTGCAGCCAATTATAGCTCATGCAGGCTGGTTAGTAACTCCCTTTTCCTGCTTAATGCATCTTACTCTCACACAAGACTTGTCCGCTATGGGTCTTATCCATCACTCAGTTCTGTACCAGCACCTAAATCAGTCATCACCAGCTCAACAGTCATGGAATACCTAAAGTGATCTGACACATAAAGCTGGTCACTCGGAGGACTGCTCTCTAGTCCAGCACTGCAGGTCCCAATTAGCTACATCCTATGCGTGCCGCTTTATGGCACTCATATGAGATGCTGGTAACAAAGTCCCTCTGAGCAGATCTTCCTGACCACTTTTGTCACCAAACATGCCTGCTCAGAACCATGAACTGTAAAACAAAATATCAGTCTGGACAACCCAGTGCAGTAACCACATAAATAGACTGTGATCATGTGAAATAACACAAAAGACCTGCACAGTTGCTCAAAGCTGCACGCATACCAAAAAACGTGAAGTGCACGATTGTCTCAACCTAACAAACTTATTTTTGACTTGCACTTACATTGGTTGTCTATTTACTTACTTATATACTATTGCAGCGACCTCCTCTGATGTGTCTGTAAACGTACCTTTTGTCTAAAATTTTTGTCCTGAATTTTGACCCTCTGTCCTGAATTTTTGTCCTGAATTTTGAGCCTTTGTCCTGAATTTTTACACTCACTGTCCTGAATTTGCACCTATGCCTGTTGGTCACCCTAGTGCTCGGCTGCCCCCCAATCCCCCCGTTACTAGTTGATGTGTACTCTCCGCTGTCCCATGTACAGTATATTATAAAATGTTGCAGTGAGCGCCTGCTTATATCACCAGCAGTGGCGTAACGTAAAATGATGCCCCCGCCCCTCCCCGCAGAACGTGAAAAGCGGCACCAGAGTTTCCCATATCTCACAGATACTCATTAGCGTTGGGCGGAAAGTGGCCCCTATGAAGGGCTTCGGGACCCCTGAAGTGTTTCCCCCTTCAAAGAAGGGGCCTGTGTTACGCCCCTGATCACCAGCTGGGTGGTTCTGCCAGTTGTTATTGCTTTCTTTGGGTGCGCACGTGCAGGTCGTACAGTGCTCCTGTGCCTACGTTCACAGGATATAAGTAGCAGTGTTAAGTAAGGGTCTCAAGGGTGAGTACACGTCAAGTGAAAGTGTTGGTCAGCAGAGAGTGACAGCTGACATAGGAGGCAATCTCCTTGCCAAGGCTTCCGGTTTTTTCTTTAATTCCCAAATTGTTTATATTGCGGTTCTGTAAGCGTGCAGCGCCTTGAAGTGCTTTGAAGCCGTCAGTACGCAGCATAAAACGAGTGCACACATCACATGTATAAAATGTGAATTTGTATGAGGAAATTCCGACCGGAAAGCCTCGGCCCCTTGCTCTGCCAATACCGCACCACCACCACCCGCGTCCCCCGTGTCCCCCACCCACCACAAGCCGCCACCTCCTCTGGGTCAATAGAAACCTAATTTGGGGAAGAAACGGATCAATTGTAAACCAATCATTGCTCTTTTATGTGCGGAGACAACATCCCACAATTCCTCTTCCATATTGGAAATACTCGGGTATTCGCAGGATTTGAGCTTGAATGAGCCCCCCTGGCGCCCCCAGCGCACACACCTCTTTGAGTATCCCCGCGATCTTAATAACAAGGGCATCACATGTTACAAGTTTATCAGCTTTGCATGCAAAAAGCGGGAGAGAGTGGAGCCAGGGAGTGCAGGGTGGCATGTTTCTCTGTGAGCGAGTGCCCAGCTGCATCTCACTCTCGAGGGCACCCCTTCACGCACAATGACCTTTATGGCACCCCCATAAATGCCCTGCGCTGGCGTAACGCAAAATGATGGGGGCCCCATTCAAAATGTGCTGAGGGGACCCAGAGTTACCCAGAACTCACAGTTATTCATTGGCCTTGAGCTGAATGTGAGCCCCCTTAAGGATGGGCAGGGAGTGCGTTAGGCCTCTGAAGCCCTGTGCCTGTATAGGCGTGTGTTAGCATGAGTTCTGTACCCCCATGCCCCCCAACCTCCCTTTCATTGTGTGAGTGGCATCAACGTGAGCTCTGCATAGAGCGGTCTCTCGCCAGCTTTGTCTGTATGAGCCGTGTTACTTCCGGCTTCTCACCCTTTGTGGCTCTACGAGTTGGGTTACTGCAGGCTCTGCAGGAAGCCAGCCCCTTGTCACTGTTAACCAGTGTTACTGTCAGCTCTGGGGAGCTGCCTCTTGTCACTCACTGCAGGCTCTACAGGAAGCCAGCCCCTTGTCACTATATGCATAGTGTTACTGCAAACTCTGCAGAGAGCTAGCCCCTTGTCACCGTAAACCAGTGTTACTTCCAATTCTAGAGAGTTAACTCCTTGCTCCTGTATGCCTTGTGTTACTGCAAGCGTGCAGTGAATTGGCCTCATCAGTCTATGCCTTGTGTTACTGCAAGTGTGCAGTGAATTGGCCTCATCAGTCTATGCCTTGTGTTACTGAAGCGCCCAGTGAAATGGCCTCTTGTCAATCTATGCCTTGTGTTACTGCAAGCGCTCAGTAAATTGGCCTCATTAGTATATGCCTTGTGTTACTGCAAGCGCGCAGTGAAATGGCCTCTTGTCAATCTATATTGTAAAGATAGAGGCCCCCTGCTAATAGGGTACAGTTCCTTAAGGCAGGGTTAGTGAATCTAGTGTAAAAGACTTAAGGCAACAATAATATCAAATCACAGCAATTGTCTAATGAATTGAAGCACATATATAGACAAAGAGAGAACCACAATATCTGATAGTTATATATAAAATATAAAAAATGTTTTATTGATGAACAATGAGATAATGGCAGAAATTTATAATATTAAAACAATACCCCAATTATACTAATTCAATCATACTATCATTCATACATTAAAAAGTCACAATTTATTTGACAGTATAATAAAAACACTTAATATCTAATATTCTTGATCATAAAAGTACAATGTGGCAAAATGGTAATAAACTATTATGTTCGTTCTACGCGCATTTCGGCACAAACCAGTGCCTTCGTCAGGAAAAGGGGCCACAAGGGATCAAGGTGATTTCTGCAGAAGAAACATATATGTCAGATACTGGGTTCTCATATTACGATAACCTCTATGCCGCCAGAATGGCGTGCATAATTTATTATTGCATTAGTGTAGGATACACAGGCAGTAGAATGAGTCAGAGTTCCAAGATTATTTTCCAAGGTAGGATACAAAGGCAGTAGAATGAGTCAGAGTTCCAAGATTATTTTCCAAGGTAACAGAATCCAATAGACATAAAATAGTCATAGAGTTTCCGAATAGAGTGTAAGATTTAAAAGATAAAAGAAAAACAAGAATTGATCACCACGTGAGGTAGAAAAATTTAATTGAATAATATCACCCAGTGATAAACCATAAGGAATACTTTTATCAAAAGGTAACTGAAAATATAACCTTATTTCACTCCAATAGGATGGTAAAAGAGTAACGATGACTGCTACAGATTATTGAAACATGTCCAAAATCTAGCAAAGAAAATACATGTAGTCAACTGTAGGAATAAGACGTGACTTATATGAATGTGTAGTTAAATGAACCTATGGATGGACCTCAAAGGTGTTGGTATATATACCTTTAAGCAATGGATGTCCAATTTGAAAATGGGTTTAACCTAACATCACTAACCCAAGGGTTTATAAGACTGACGTCCACCTCAATTTGGATCGTCTTATTGATTTTACTGGAAATGGGTAAAAAGACAAGAAAGCAATTTTAGGAAGATGACTGCAAATTACACAACTCTATTAAAATGCTGTTAAATTACCTATGTTTATATATATTTTAATCCTGATACTTAACATTCTATTTCTGACATTAAATCTAGTCTATAGCTACCTAATGAAAAATGCATAATAATGTAGTGCAATACTTACATTCCGATGAGTTAACAACTAGATAAAAATTATATCTGAAAGAAAATAAAGAAAATTGCGAATAAATAGTTGAAGGAATATCCCGAAATAACTTGATAAAGATTACCATGTATCTATTATTAATTGTACTTCTATTTAATGAGAAGTTTAATACGGTCCTGATTTAATTCGCCAAAAGCGACCTGCATCGGCCTAAGAATCGAGCTCTCTGCAGCAGACCAACAAACAGGACCGAGTAATGCTCAGTCTATATCTGATTGAGCATATAGCTGTTAATTATAATGCGCAATACATATAATCACAGTAAGTGAAGTTTGAACTAATAAACGTGCTAGTTCTTACTGGCACTAGATATGTCCTATAATTACTCTCTACCTACAAAGACCAAGATTGTGTGTAAAAATGTAACGGCCAACACGAGCTCTAAAAAAGTCATTTACCCTCTAAATCAATGTTGAAACTGCCCAAAAAATATCGAAATGTCGGGTTATGCTACTCACTTTTTGGACGTTTTAAAGATGCCGGATAAGGGTTGCCTCCACACGCTACGATATCCACGCTGGAACTCACCGGAACCCCGTGGACTTCACTATAAGTACTGCTAAGGCCACACTCACATGACAGTGAGGTGTATTAGGACCATATCACATGGTAGGGAATGGCCAATCAACAACCGCTTGAAGCATAGTAAGACCTCATCACATGATAGTGAGATATACTTGAACCAGGTCACATGGTAGATAATGGCCAATCCGAGAGGACTCAAACGAAAACTTTATTAAGCATTTAAACGGAGAGTCAATCTAGTCATATTATCGAATGCAAACAGATGTTTATGTTGCTATCGGGATGCCAATGACCCATTATTATTGTCCATCCGGTAAATGAGAAAAACTGCGAATACTTAAGAGGAGCAAAGGATACTAAAAAAGTAAAATAAGAAAAAGGAAAAACGATCTCTATGATGAGAATAAAACAAGATCAGACAGTAATGCTTGGACCAGGTCACAATATGAATAATGGCTAATCAAAAAAGGTCAAGCAAAAACTTAAATGACCTTTCAATAAAAGTCAATGTGATCTATTTTATCAAGTAACAGACAAGTATTCATAGTTACTGTGTGCCTAGCAATGGCAATATATTATTACTCATCAAGTAAGTGAATTTCGAGCACTTGAAAGGGAAAGAAAGAATTCTAAAAAGATATAATATAAAAAAAGAGAGAACAATCTCTATAATAAAAATAAAACAAGGTCAGCCAGTATTATATCGAATTGCATGCTCCCATGGAATTTCTTGATTTAATCCTCGTGCGACTGTATCTAAAGAAAAAATCCAGAATACTTCTCTGCGTTTCCTTATTTCTTCGGAATCAATGCCCATTTTTTCGTTTATTTTTTCTAAAATCAGCCAATTGATTTGTTCAGGACTATGTCCGGCTTCAAGATAATGTTTAACTAAGGGGCATTGATCTTTTCGTGCGAATGGCTGAACGAGTGTTCAGTCAACCGAGTCGCTAAAGATCTAGATGTTTCCCCCACATATCCCTTGTTGCAGGGACATAGTAATAAATAGACAATATTTTGGTCTTACAATTGGTAAAGGATTTTAGGGTGATGTTATATGAATTATGGGTAAACTTCTTAGTAATAATCGCGGTATCACAGGCTTTACATTGTGTACATTTGTTGTTACCTGATAATGGATTAGAGTCATCCAAAGTCAATAGAATGGGTACTTTTTTTATCATACGTGAGTGCACAATTTGATCTTTAAGATTTCTGTTTCGCCTATGGGCAAACATAGGTCGCGGCAATATAGCATCCACTTCCGAATTGGCATTCAAAATGTGCCAATGAGCACATATTGCTTGCCTTACTTTTTCATTTGCTGTAGAGTGTCGTGTGACACACACTAGCGAAGGTACTTGTTTAGGTGGATGATTACCTAATATATAATCTCTATCGTAGAAACGGGCTCTTAAGTATTCGCAGTTTTTCTCATTTACCGGATGGACAATAATAATGGGTCATTGGCATCCCGATAGCAACATAAACATCTGTTTGCATTCGATAATATGACTAGATTGACTCTCCGTTTAAATGCTTAATAAAGTTTTCGTTTGAGTCCTCTCGGATTGGCCATTATCTACCATGTGACCTGGTTCAAGTATATCTCACTATCATGTGATGAGGTCTTACTATGCTTCAAGCGGTTGTTATTGGCCATTCCCTACCATGTGATATGGTCCTAATACACCTCACTATCATGTGATGTGGCCTTAGCGTACTTATAGTGAAGTCCACGGGGTTCCGGTGAGTTCCCGCGTGGATATCAGTAGCGTGTGGAGGCAACCCTATCCGGCATCTTTAAAACGTCCAAAGAAGTGAGTAGCATAACCCGACATTTCGATATTTTTTGGGCAGCTTCAACATTGATTTAGAGGGTAAATGACTTTTTTAGAGCTCGTGTTGGCCGTTACATTTTTACACACAATCTTGGTCTTTGTAGGTAGAGAGTAATTATAGGACATATCTAGTGCCAGTAAGAACTAGCACGTTTATTAGTTCAAACTTCACTTACTGTGATTATATGTATTGCGCATTATAATTAACAGCTATATGCTCAATCAGATATAGACTGAGCATTACTCGGTCCTGTTTGTTGGTCTGCTGCAGAGAGCTCGATTCTTCGGCCGATGCAGGTCGCTTTTGGCGAATTAAATCAGGACCGTATTAAACTTCTCATTAAATAGAAGTACAATTAATAATAGATACATGGTAATCTTTATCAAGTTATTTCGGGATATTCCTTCAACTATTTATTCGCAATTTTCTTTATTTTCTTTCAGATATAATTTTTATCTAGTTGTTAACTATCGGAATGTAAGTATTGCACTACATTATTATGCATTTTTCATTAGGTAGCTATAGACTAGATTTAATGTCAGAAATAGAATGTTAAGTATCAGGATTAAAATATATATAAACATAGGTAATTTAACAGCATTTTAATAGGTTGTGTAATTTGCAGTCATCTTCCTAAAATTGCTTTCTTTGTCTTTTTACCCATTTCCAGTAAAATCAATTAGACGATCCAAATTGAGGTGGACGTCAGTCTTATAAACCCTTGGGTTAGTGATGTTAGGTTAAACCCATTTTCAAATTGGACATCCATTGCTTAAAGGTATATATACCAACACCTTTGAGGTCCATCCATAGGTTCATTTAACTACACATTCATATAAGTCACGTCTTATTCCTACAGTTGACTACATGTATTTTCTTTGCTAGATTTTGGACATGTTTCAATAACCTGTAGCAGTCATCGTCACTCTTTTACCATCCTATAGGAGTGAAATAAGGTTATATTTTCAGTTACCTTTTGATAAAAGTATTCCTTATCGTTTATCACTGGGTGATATTATTCAATTAAATTTTTCTACCTCACGTGGTGATCAATTCTTGTTTTTCTTTTATCTTTTATCTTTTAATCTCACATTCTATTCGGAAACTCTATGACTATGTTATGTCTATTGGATTCTGTTACTTTGGAAAATAATCTTGGAACTCTGACTCATTCTACTGCTTTTGTATCCTACCTTGGAAAATAATCTTGGAACTCTGACTCATTCTACTGCCTGTGTATCCTACACTAATGCAATAATAAATTATGCACGCCATTCTGGCGGCATAGAGGTTATCGTAATATGAGAACCCAGTATCTGACATATATGTTTCTTCTGCAGAAATCACCTTGATCCCTTGTGGCCCCTTTTCCTGACGAAGGCACTGGTTTGTGCCGAAATGCGCGTAGAACGAACATAATAGTTTATTACCATTTTGCCACATTGTACTTTTATTGATCAAGAATATTAGATATTAAGTGTTTTTATTATACTGTCAAATCAATTGTGACTTTTTAATGTATGAATGATAGTATGATTGAATTAGTATAATTGGGGTATTGTTTTAATATTATAAATTTCTGCCATTATCTCATTGTTCATTAATAAAACATTTTTTATATTTTATATATAACTATCAGATATTGTGGTTCTCTCTTTGTCTATATATGTGCTTCAATTCATTAGACAATTGCTGTGATTTGATATTATTGTTGCCTTAAGTCTTTTACACTAGACTCTTGTCAATCTATGCCTTGTGTTACTGCAAGCGCGCAGTGAAATGGCCTCTTGTCAATCTATGCCTTGTGTTACTGCAAGCGCGCAGTGAAATGGCCTCTTGTCAATCTATGCTTTGTGTTGCTGCAAGCGGGCAGTGAAATGGCCTCTTGTCAGTCTCTGCCTTGTCTTACTGCCAAGTGGGCAGTGAAATGGCCTCTTGTCAGTCTATGCCTGCCTTGTGTTACTGCAAGCACGCAGTGAATTGGCCTCTTGTCAATCTGTGACTTGTGTTACTGCAAGCGCTAAGTGAATTAGCCTCTTGTCAGTCTATGCCTTGTGTCACTGCAAGCGGGCAGTGAACTTGCCTCTTGTCAGTCTATGCCTTGTGTCACTGCAAGCGGGCAGTGAACTGGCCTCTTGTCAGTCTATGCCTTGTCTTACTGCAAGCAGGCAGTGAACTGGCCTCTTGTCAGTCTATGCCTTGTGTTGCTGCAAGCTGGCAGTGAACTGGCTTCTTGTCAGTTTATGCCTTGTGTTACTGCAAGCGGGCAGTAAACTGGCCTCTTGTCAGTTTATGCCTTGTGTTACTGCAAGCGGGCAGTGCACTGGCCTCTTGTCAGTCTGTGCCTTGTGTTACCGCAAGTGTGCAGTGAACTGGCCTCTTGTCAGTCTATACCTTGTCTTACTGCAAGCGCGAAGTGAACTGACCTTTTGTCAGTCTATGCCTAGTGTTACTGCAATCGCGCAGTGAATTGGCCTCTTGTCAGTCTATGCCTTGTGTCACAGCTAGCTAGCAGTGAATTGGCCTCTTGTCCTTCTATGCCTTATGTTACTGCAAGCACGCAGTGAACTGACCTCTTGTCAGTTTATGCTTTATGTTACTGCATGCGGGCAGTGAACTGACCTCTTGTCTGTCTGTGCCTTGTGTTACTTCAAGCGGGCAGTAAACTGGCCTTGTCTTACTTCAAGCACGCAGTGAACTGGCCTCTTGTCAGTCTATGCCTTGTCTTACTGCAAAGGCGCAGTGAACCGACCTCTTGTCAGTCTATGCCTTGTGTTACTGCAAGCGAGTAGTGAATTTGTCTCTTGTACTTCTATGCCTTGTGTTACTGCAAGCGCGCAGTGAACTGACTTCTTGTCAGTCTATGCCTTGTGTTACTGCAAGCGGGCAGTGAATTGACCTTTTGTCAGTCTATGCCTTGTCTTACTGCAAGCGGGCAGTGAACTGGCCTCTTGTCAGTCTATGCCTTGTGTTAATGCAGGCGCGCAATGAATTGGCCTCTTGTCAGTCTATGCCTTGTGTTACTGCAAGCGAGCAGTGAATTGGCCTCTTGTCCTTCTATGCCTTGTCTTACTGCAAGCGTGCAGTGAACTGACCTCTTGTCAGTCTATGCCTTGTGTTACTGCAGGCGCGCAATGAATTGGCCTCTTGTCAGTCTATGCCTTGTGTTACTGCAAGCAGGCAGTGAACTGGCCTCTTGTCAGTCTGTGCCTTGTGTTACTGCAAGCGGGCAGTGAACTGGCCTCTTGTCAGTCTATGACTTGTCTTGCTGCAAGCGTGCAGTGAACTGACCTCTTGTCAGTCTATGCCTTGTGTTACTTCAGGCGCGCAACAAATTCGCCTCTTGTCAGTCTATGCTTTGTGTTACTGCAAGCGAGCAGTGAATTGGCCTCTTGTCAGTCTATGCCTTGTGTTACTGCAAGCGAGTAGTGAATTGGCCTCTTGTCAGTCTGTGTCTTGCATTGGTGCAAGTTCTGCATGTGCTTAGTCTCTTGTGAATCTAAGCCATGTCTTGCCACGAGCTTTGCATGGAGTTAGCCCCATCTAACAGTGTGACTGGTGGTATTACAAACACTGCAAAGTAAGCCTGTTGTTGCTTTATGCTCTGCAGAGAGCTAGCTCCTTGTAACACCATGCGTTGTGTTAATGCAAGCTCCGAAGGGAGCTAGCCACATGCCACTTTGTGCCTTGGTCACTGCTTGCTCGATGCCTTGTGTTACTGCTAGCTATGCATGAATATGGCCCCTTCTCTCTCTATGCCTTGTGTTACTGCAAGCTTTGTGGAGAGCTAGCCCCTTGTCATTCTATTGCTTGTGTTACTGCTAATTACGCAAGGAGCTAGCCCCTTGTCACTCCATGCCTTGTGTCACTGCTAGCCAGTGCTTAGTTTGTAAATAAATTAGTGCCGGTGCCCAAGGCTCTGCGCAGAAGCAAATGGCCAGTACTATTAAATTTATGCATGCCAAATGCCAAGACTATGTAGTCTTGAATCCATCTCATGACTCTTTATTCCACTACCAGGCACTCCCCTTGCCCCTTTATCTAGTTCTTGCAGGTCCCTGCTTTCTCCCTTTGTAATGGATTTCCCGTCTTTCTCTTCTCCCTTCTTTCCCCTTTGTCTGTTTTTCCCTCTCTTGCTCTCTGTAAATGTTTGATGAGGAAAAATAAGTGCTGGTCCCCAAAAGTGAGTGCTGGTGGGCCCCACTGGTTCTAATTAAGCAGTACTGCTAGCTATGCAGGGAGCAAGCCCCTTGTCACTTAATGCCTTGTGTTGCTGCAAGCTCTGCAGGAAGCAAACGCCTTGTCACTCCATGCCTTGTGTTGATGCAAGTTCTGGAAGAAGCTTGACACTTGTCGCTCGATGCCTTATGTTACTGCAAACTCTGCAGGAAGCTAGCCTCTTGTCACTCTATGCATGTGTCACTGCAAGCTCTGCAGGAAGCTAGCCCCTTGTCACTCGATGCCTTGTGTTGCTGCAAGCTCTGCAGGAAGCAAACGCCTTGTCGCTCCATGCCTTGTGTTAATGCAAACTCTGGAAGAAGCCTGACACTTGTCACTAGATGCCTTATGTTACTGCAAGCTCTGCAGGAAGTTAGCCTCTTGTCACTCTATGACATGTGTTACTGCAAGCTCTGCAGGAAGCTAGCCTCTTGTTGCTCTATGCCATGTGTTACTGCAAGCTGTGCAGGAAGCTAACCCCTTGTCACTCGATGCCTTGTGTTGCTGCAAGCTCTGCAGGAAGCTAGCCTCTTGTCACTCTATGACACGTGTTACTGCAAGCTCTGCAGGAAGCTAGCCACTTGTCACTCTATGCCATGTGTTAATGCAAGCTCTGCAGGAAGCTAGCCCCTTGTCACTTGATGACTTGTGTTGCTGCAAGCTCTGCAGGAAGCAAACGCCTTGTCACTCCATGCCTTGTGTTAATCCAAGTTCTGGAAGAAGCTTGACACTTGTCACTCTATGCCTTATGTTATTGCAAGCTCTGCATGAAGCTAGCCTCTTGTCACTCTATGACACATGTTACTGCAAGCTCTGCAGGAAGCTAGCCTCTTGTTGCTCTATGCCATGTGTTACTGCAAGCTCTGCAGGAAGCTAGTCTCTTGTCACTCTATGCCACGTGTTACTGCAAGCTCTGCAGGCAGCTAGCCTCTTGTCACTCTATGCCTTGTGTTGCTGCAAGTTCTGCAGGAAGCTAGCCTCTTGTCACTCTATGACTCATGTTACTGCAAGCTCTGCAGGAAGCTAGCCTCTTGTCACTCTATGACACGTTACTGCAGGCTCTGCAGGAAGCTAGCCTCTTGTCGCTCTATGCCACGTGTTACTGCAAGCTCTGCAGGAAGCTAGCCTCTTGTCACTCTATGACTTGTGTTGCTGCAAGCTCTGCAGGAAGCAAACGCCTTGTCACTCCATGCCTTGTGTTAATGCAAGTTTTGGAAGAAGCCTGACACTTGTCACTCAATGCCTTATGTTACTGCAAGCTCTGCGGGAAGCTAGCCTCTTGTAACTCTATGCCATATGTTACTGCAAGCTCTGGAGGGAGCTAGCCTCTTGTCACTCGATGCCTTCTGTTGCTGCAAGTTCTAGAAGAAGCTAGCCCCTTGTTACTCGATGCCTTGTGTTACTGCAAGCTCTGCAGAGAGCTAGTAGCTTGTCACTTTATGCCTTGTGTTACTGCAGTCTTTGGAGGAATCCATTGCCTTGTCTCTCTATGCCTTGTGTTTACTGCAAGTTCTAGAGGCAGGTAACCTCTTGTCTCACAATGTCTTGTGTTACTACAAGCTCTGGAGGGAGCTACCGTCTTGTCACTCAATGTCATCTGTTACCCGAAGCTCTGCAGGGAGATAGGAGGTTGTCACTCTATGCCTTGTAATCCCTCAAGCTCTAGAGAGATCCAGCCCCTTGTCGGGGTATTTCTTTTGTTACTGCGAGCTCTGGAGGGAGCTAGCCCCTTGTCAGCGTGTGCCTTGTGTTACAGCAAGCTCAGGAGAGAGCTAGCCCCTTGCTATTTTATGCCTTGTGTTACTGCGAGCTCTAGAGGGAGCTAGCCTCATGTCACTGTACCTTACCCTTTGTCCCTGTATGCTATGTGTTACTGCAAGCTCTAGAGGAAGCTAGCCTCTTGTTACTGTGTGCCTTGTGTTACTGCGAGCTCTGGAGGGAGCGAGTCACTTGTTACTGTATGCCTTGTGTAACTGCAAGCTCTGGAGGGAGCTAGCTACTGGTTACTGTGTGCCTAGTGTTACTGCAAGCTCTAGAGCAGGGGTCGCCAAACCTTTCTGTAATAAGAGCTACTTATAGCTACTGGAAATCAACTAGAGCTACTATTATTAGTAATATTGCAATAGTGAGGATTTCAGACAGGATTACATTGGTGGCCACAAGATTACCAACAGTAATCACGTCAGTTCATCAGGAATGGTTGCCAGCAGTAACATAAAAAAGGCTTTGACAATGTGCAATGCCTCTACTTGGGTAATATATAACAAGCCTATGTACAGTGACCCTGGCTGCCGCGTAGTAACAGTAGTAATGTCTCCCCAATGCTGCATGAGTTAGCGCTCAAATATCAGCTTTAAATATATTTTACAAATTCAGCAATGTCTCTACAAACATCAGTTTATGAGTTCTGATAAACACTCATTTACGTCTCGAATACACACTTTTCAATATTGGTGCATGTATATTAATTCAGCAAAGCAAACACTGCTTATTTATAAGGCTGGGCTGCACACAGGAGAGCTACTTATGGATACCTGGAGAGCAACCAGTAGCTCACTGGCTATTCGTTGGAGAAGCCTGCTCTAGAGAGCTAGCCTCTTGTTAATGTATGCCTTGCCTCTTGTACCTGAATGGCTTGCCCTGCTGCAAACTTTAGAGGGAGCTAGGCCATTGTTACTGTATGCCTGGTGTTACTGCTAGCTCTGGTGGAAGTTAGCCTGTTGTTACTATAGCCCCTGGTCATGGTATGCCTTGTTAGTGCAAGGTCCAGAGGGAGCTAGCCCCTTGTCACTCTGTGCCATGTGCTACTGCGAGCTCTGGAGGGAGCTAGCTCCTTATCACTGTGTACCTGGTGGAACGGCAAGCTCTGGAGGGAGCTAGCCACTTGTCACAGTGTGCCATGTGCTACTGAGAGCTCTGGAGGGAGCTAGCTCCTTATCACTGTGTGCCTGGTGGAACGGCGAGCTCTGGAGGAGCTAGCCACTTGTCACTGTGTGCCTGGTGTTATTGCGTGCTCTGGAGGGAGCTAGGCCATTGTTACTGTATGCCTGGTGTTACTGCTAGCTCTGGAGGAAGTTAGCCTGTTGTTACTATAGCCCCTTGTCACGGTATGCCTTGTTAGTGCAAGGTCCAGAGGGAGCTAGCCCCTTGTCACTCTGTGCCATGTGCTACTGCGAGTTCTGGAGGGAGCTAGCTCCTTATCACTGTGTGCCTGGTGGAACGGCGAGCTCTGGAGGGAGCTAGCCACTTGTCACTGTGTGCCTGGTGTTACTGCGAGCTCTGGCGGGAGCTATCCACTTGTCACTGTGTGCCTGGTGTTATTGCGAGCTCTGGAGGGAGCTAGCCACTTGTCACTATGTGCCATGTGTTACTGCGAGCTCTGGAGGGAGCTAGCCACTTGTCACTGTGTGCCTGGTGTTACTGCGAGCTCTGGAGGCAGCTAGCTCCTAGCCACTGTGTGCCTGGTGTTACTGTGCGCTCTGGCGGGAGCTAGCCACTTGTCACTGTGTGCCATGTGTTACTGCGAGCTCTGGAGGGAGCTAGCCACTTGTCACTGTGTGCCTGGTGTTACTGCGTGCTCTGGAGGGAGCTAGGCCATTGTTACTGTATGCCTGGTGTTACTGCTAGCTCTGGAGGAAGTTAGCCTGTTGTTACTATAGCCCCTTGTCACGGTATGCCTTGTTAGTGCAAGGTCCAGAGGGAGCTAGCCCCTTGTCACTCTGTGCCATGTGCTACTGCGAGCTCTGGAGGGAGCTAGCTCCTTATCACTGTGTGCCTGGTGGAATGGCAAGCTCTGTAGGGAGCTAGCCACTTGTCACTGTGTGCCATGTGCTACTGAGAGCTCTGGGAGGAGCTAGCTCCTTATCATTGTGTGCCTGGTGGAACGGCGTGCTATGGAGGGAGCTAGCCACTTGTCACTGTGTGCCTGGTGTTACTGCGTGCTCCGGAGGGAGCTAGGCCATTGTTACTGTATGCCTGGTGTTACTGCTAGCTCTGGAGGAAGTTAGCCTGTTGTTACTATAGCCCCTTGTCACGGTATGCCTTGTTAGTGCAAGGTCAGGAGGGAGCTAGCCCCTTGTCACTCTGTGCCATGTAGTACTGCGAGCTCTGGAGGGAGCTAGCTCCTTATCACTGTGTGCCTGGTGGAACGGCGAGCTCTGGAGGTAGCTATCCACTTGTCACAGTGTGCCATGTGCTACTGAGAGCTCTCGGAGGAGCTAGCTCCTTATCACTGTGTGCCTGGTGGAACGGCGAGCTCTGGAGGGAGCTAGCCACTTGTCACTGTGTGCCTGGTGTTACTGCGAGCTCTGGAGGCAGTTAGCTCCTAGTCACTGTGTGCCTGGTGTTACTGTGCGCTCTGGCGGGAGCTAGCCACTTGTCACTGTGTGCCATGTGTTACTGCGAGCTCTGGAGGGAGCTAGCCACTTGTCACTGTGTGCCTGGTGTTACTGCGCGCTCTGGAGGAAGCTAGGCCATTGTTACTGTATGCCTGGTGTTACTGCTAGCTCTGGAGGAAGTTAGCCTGTTGTTACTATAGCCCCTTGTCACGGTATGCCTTGTTAGTGCAAGGTCCAGAGGGAGCTATCCCCTTGTCACTCTGTGCCATGTGCTACTGCGAGCTCTGGAGGGAGCTAGCTCCTTATCACTGTGTACCTGGTGGAACGGCAAGCTCTGGAGGGAGCTAGCCACTTGTCACAGTGTGCCATGTGCTACTGAGAGCTCTGGAGGGAGCTAGCTCCTTATCACTGTGTGCCTGGTGGAACGGCGAGCTCTGGAGGGAGCTAGCCACTTGTCACTGTGTGCCTGGTGTTATTGCGTGCTCTGGAGGGAGCTAGGCCATTGTTACTGTATGCCTGGTGTTACTGCTAGCTCTGGAGGTAGTTAGCCTGTTGTTACTATAGCCCCTTGTCACGGTATGCCTTGTTAGTGCAAGGTCCAGAGGGAGCTAGCCCCTTGTCACTCTGTGCCATGTGCTACTGCGAGCTCTGGAGGGAGCTAGCTCCTTATCAATGTGTGCCTGGTGGAACGGCGAGCTCTGGAGGGAGCTATCCACTTGTTACTGTGTGCCATGTGCTACTGCGAGCTCTGGAGGGAGCTAGCTCCTTATCACTGTGTGCCTGGTGGAACGGCGAGCTCTGGAGGGAGCTAGCCACTTGTCACTGTGTGCCTGATGTTACTGCGAGCTCTGGCGGGAGCTATCCACTTGTCACTGTGTGCCTGGTGTTACTGCGAGCTCTGGAGGGAGCTAGCCACTTGTCACTATGTGCCATGTGTTACTGCGAGCTCTGGAGGGAGCTAGCCACTCTGTCACTGTGTGCCTGGTGTTACTGCGAGCTCTGGAGGCAGCTAGCTCCTAGCCACTGTGTGCCTGGTGTTACTGTGCGCTCTGGCGGGAGCTAGCCACTTGTCACTGTGTGCCATGTGTTACTGCGAGCTCTGGAGGGAGCTAGCCACTTGTCACTGTGTGCCTGGTGTTACTGCGTGCTCTGGAGGGAGCTAGGCCATTGTTACTGTATGCCTGGTGTTACTGCTAGCTCTGGAGGAAGTTAGCCTGTTGTTACTATAGCCCCTTGTCACGGTATGCCTTGTTAGTGCAAGGTCCAGAGGGAGCTAGCCCCTTGTCACTCTGTGCCATGTGCTACTGCGAGCTCTGGAGGGAGCTAGCTCCTTATCACTGTGTGCCTGGTGGAATGGCAAGCTCTGTAGGGAGCTAGCCACTTGTCACTGTGTGCCATGTGCTACTGAGAGCTCTGGGAGGAGCTAGCTCCTTATCATTGTGTGCCTGGTGGAACGGCGTGCTATGGAGGAGCTAGCCACTTGTCACTGTGTGCCTGGTGTTACTGCGTGCTCCGGAGGGAGCTAGGCCATTGTTACTGTATGCCTGGTGTTACTGCTAGCTCTGGAGGAAGTTAGCCTGTTGTTACTATAGCCCCTTGTCACGGTATGCCTTGTTAGTGCAAGGTCCAGAGGGAGCTAGCCCCTTGTCACTCTGTGCCATGTAGTACTGCGAGCTCTGGAGGGAGCTAGCTCCTTATCACTGTGTGCCTGGTGGAACGGCGAGCTCTGGAGGTAGCTATCCACTTGTCACAGTGTGCCATGTGCTACTGAGAGCTCTCGGAGGAGCTAGCTCCTTATCACTGTGTGCCTGGTGGAACGGCGAGCTCTGGAGGGAGCTAGCCACTTGTCACTGTGTGCCTGGTGTTACTGCGAGCTCTGGAGGCAGCTAGCTCCTAGCCACTGTGTGCCTGGTGTTACTGTGCGCTCTGGCGGGAGCTAGCCACTTGTCACTGTGTGCCATGTGTTACTGCGAGCTCTGGAGGGAGCTAGCCACTTGTCACTGTGTGCCTGGTGTTACTGCGCGCTCTGGAGGAAGCTAGGCCATTGTTACTGTATGCCTGGTGTTACTGCTAGCTCTGGAGGAAGTTAGCCTGTTGTTACTATAGCCCCTTGTCACGGTATGCCTTGTTAGTGCAAGGTCCAGAGGGAGCTAGCCCCTTGTCACTCTGTGCCATGTAGTACTGCGAGCTCTGGAGGGAGCTAGCTCCTTATCACTGTGTGCCTGGTGGAACGGCGAGCTCTGGAGGTAGCTATCCACTTGTCACAGTGTGCCATGTGCTACTGAGAGCTCTCGGAGGAGCTAGCTCCTTATCACTGTGTGCCTGGTGGAACGGCGAGCTCTGGAGGAGCTAGCCACTTGTCACTGTGTGCCTGGTGTTACTGCGAGCTCTGGAGGCAGCTAGCTCCTAGCCACTGTGTGCCTGGTGTTACTGTGCGCTCTGGCGGAGCTAGCCACTTGTCACTGTGTGCCATGTGTTACTGCGAGCTCTGGAGGGAGCTAGCCACTTGTCACTGTGTGCCTGGTGTTACTGCGCGCTCTGGAGGAAGCTAGGCCATTGTTGCACTGTATGCCTGGTGTTACTGCTAGCTCTGGAGGAAGTTAGCCTGTTGTTACTATAGCCCCTTGTCACGGTATGCCTTGTTAGTGCAAGGTCCAGAGGGAGCTATCCCCTTGTCACTCTGTGCCATGTGCTACTGCGAGCTCTGGAGGGAGCTAGCTCCTTATCACTTTGTGCCTGGTGTAACGGCGAGCTCTGGAGGGAGCTAGCCAATTGTCACTGTGTGCCATGTGCTACTGCGAGCTCTGGAGGGAGCTAGCTCCTTATCACTGTGTGCCTGGTGTTACTGCGAGCTCTGGCGGGAGCTATCCACTTGTCACTGTGTGCCTGGTGTTACTGCGAGCTCTGGAGGGAGCTAACTCCTAGCCACTGTGTGCCTGGTGTTACTGCGAGCTCTGGCGGGAGCTAGCCACTTGTCACTGTGTGCCATGTGTTACTGCGAGCTCTGGAGGGAGCTAGCCACTTGTCACTGTGTGCCTGGTGTTACTGCGTGCTCTGGAGGGAGCTAGGCCATTGTTACTGTATGCCTGGTGTTACTGCTAGCTCTGGAGGAAGTTAGCCTGTTGTTACTATAGCCCCTTGTCACGGTATGCCTTGTTAGTGCAAGGTCCAGAGGGAGCTAGCCCCTTGTCACTCTGTGCCATGTGCTACTGCGAGCTCTGGAGGGAGCTAGCTCCTTATCACTTTGTGCCTGGTTTTACTGCGAGCTCTGGCTGGAGCTATCCACTTGTCACTGTGTGCCTGGTATTACTGCGAGCTCTGGAGGGAGCTAGCTCCTAGCCACTGTGTGCCTGGTGTTACTGCGCACTCTGGAGGGAGCTAGCTCCTTGTCACTGTGTCCCTGGTGTTACTGCGCACTCTGGAAGGAGCTAGCCCTATGTCACTGTGTGCCTTGTGTTAGTGAGCTAGCCACTTGTCACTGTGTGCCTGGTGTTACTGTGCGCTCTGGAGGGAGCTAGCCACTTGTCACTGTGTGCATGGTGTTACTGCAAGCTCTGGCGGGAGCTATCCACTTGTCACTGTGTGCCTGGTGTTACTGCGAGCTCTGGAGGGAGCTAGCTCCTAGCCACTGTGTGCCTGGTGTTACTGTGCGCACTGGAGGGAGCTAGCCACTTGTCACTGTGTGCATGGTGTTACTGCGAGCTCTGGCGGGAGCTATCCACTTGTCACTGTGTGCCTGGTGTTACTGCGAGCTCTGGAGGGAGCTAGCTCCCAGCCACTGTGTGCCTGGTGTTACTGCGAGCTCTGGCGGGAGCTATCCACTTGTCACTGTGTGCCTGGTGTTACTGGGAGCTCTGGAGGGAGCTAGCTCCCAGCCACTGTGTGCCTGGTGTTACTGCGAGCTCTGGCGGGAGCTATCCACTTGTCACTGTGTGCCTGGTGTTACTGCGAGCTCTGGAGGGAGCTAGCTCCCAGCCACTGTGTGCCTGATGTTACTGCGAGCTCTGGAGGGAGCTAGCTCCTTATCACTGTGTGCCTGGTGTTACTGCGAGCTCTGGCGGGAGCTATCCACTTGTCACTGTGTGCCTGGTGTTACTGCGCGCTCTGGAGGGAGCTAGCCACTTGTCACTGTGTCCCTGGTGTTACTGCTAGCTCTGGAAGGAGCTAGCCCCATGTCACTGTGTGCCTTGTGTTAGTGAGCTAGCCACTTGTCACTGTGTGCCTGGTGTTACTGCGAGCTCTGTAGGGAGCAAGCCTCTTGTTCCTGTGTGTATGCCCAGGGTCACTGTATGTGCAGAGACCGTTGATTCGCTCTGCTACTTTCTCTGGGAATCTCCTGCGTGCTCTATTGGCCGGCCCACTGCCGGTGGAGAGGGCGCTAGGGGGCGCCATCCGTCTCCTTGTGCACACAAGTGCAGGGCTGTGACTTGGCCGTCGGAATTTTTCATCTGACGCAGACATTTCAATTAATTTGTTCAGGCTGCTCCGACCCTGCCCCCCTGGAGTCCACCGGAAAGGTCAGAGGTGGTCCTCGTCGATGGTGGGTCACTGTCCGCAGGCCTGAGCGAGGCAGTCCTTTCTGCAAGGCAGCTGCAGGGTAATTGGATATGGGTCCTCATAAAACTTTCATTCCCTTTCCAATCGCGGACAGCAGGCCAATTCCGATCAAGACAGACAAAGGGCCCCCTCTGGCCTGCGCCAGGTTCCACCTCTGCCCACCACAGACCTCTCGCCCTCTCCAGAGAGCATTCTCGGCCTCCCTCAGGGAATCTCAGGGGCTCGGAGCAGGAGAGCAAAACGGACACCACAAGGGGAATCCATCAGCAATGGCATCTGGAGAGCAGATGTCCACACGTGAAAGTCTTCATTTACTGCGAATCTTCCTTTGGAGAGCAACGTCACCCCATCTAAAGACACCAGTGTCTTTCACAATTAGTAGATTGCACCAATAGCTGCACACAAATTGGATTCCTGGTCTCCTTCTCTAAGATCTTTCTGGTTCACACTGAACTCTGACGCTGTTTGTCTTTGGGGCCATTTGGTCTTTGCTATATGGGAACTGGTCTACGCAAAATCACCAGCGACAATGAGACATCACATCCCTGAACAGGCTCATTTTCTGAGGCTCTCCCACCCCGTGCCTATTTCCATTCTATATTTCATAACTAGAAAGAAGGGGGAGACACCAAATGGGTCCACCTTGCACAGTCTGATGGTGCATGGTGGTGACCTGTGATGTCACCTTATGTTGAAGAGCGTGGAGGGTACCAGCAGCTCCTGCCTGAGGAGCTAAGAGCAGATCCGCAGAGCTTCCACCTTCTTGCTAAAGGCTCTTTGCAAGGAGGGAAGTCTGACTCAGCCATGTTGTAAAGAGAACCAATTATCTGTAGGGTTACTCCCAGATCTCTGGATCAGACTCATGACACAATAGGGCCAATATATCTCTGCGACCTTTGAACCTCACTAAGCCAGGCAGAGTCTTGTGTGCATCTCAGTGCCTCTGTTGATGAGGCTTGGGTTTATCTTCATGGTGCACAGTGAGGCACTGCATTAGGCTGCAGCTTAAACCATGGTAGCCATTCATCCCTGTGGAAGAACAAGACCACTCTGTGGCCTGCATTGGCTTTATGGTGGTGTGTACATTTAAAGAGGTGCCTTCTCTGAGGAAAGACTTCACCTTATTTGGACGCATATCCTGTAAACTTCAAAACTTATTCACAAAAGGAGAACCCACCGAGGCATGGACAGAAGTCTCATCACAGATCCAAGCTTTGGCCTAGTAGATCAGTCGTTTGTTCGGGGAGTGGCATGAGCTGAGTGTTGGTGGGATGTGTGGTAGACTGAATCTTGTTTGTATGTCATTGCTTTTGATCTCAGTGCTTGCTGGCATGGCTTGAGGCTCCTGAAAGATGAATTCTTTCAAGTCAGGCCATGGTGATTATGAAACCCTGTGAAGGCACTTGTCACTTTAGTGCCCAGAAGTAAGTGAACAGTCTTACCTCACCAGAATTCATACAGTTTTTAAAGGGGAAGAAGTCTCCTACCCCGTATTGTCGAGTACGTTCCTGCACCCATGCGTTGTTGAGAGTTGGTCCCTCTGATAGTCGGAGCCCTCCAGTGCGGGCCCACCCCTGGGGATCCGATGTCATACAGGTACTGAATGGCATGGCGTACAGATGGCGATCGTTCAGAAAGCCGCATGGCATGTGGAATGCCATTCTCTGGCCTTTTCTTCATGAAACTACTGATGCTATGAGTAGCCAGTCAAGTGTGCAGTTTGACCATATAAAGTATGTGATCCAAGATGGTTGTCTCTCCATTGAGAGATACCTGAGCTACCCAATGCAAGACTTGACAGAGTCTCTTCCTATTAGGTCATTTCCTGTTTAGGCATGTAAAAAGTGGCATATGAAAAGCAAGATGTGTAATGGTTTTTTTTCTCATCATATTCTTGTCCCCTTTGCTTTACCTTTTTATTCCTGATTTTTCTCAGCAGACTAGATTCTTCTCTTGGAATTATCCTCTTTTATCTGTTGTGTTGCATTGCATCTTTTGCTGCTGTTGTAATTTTTCTTCAAGCAGTTTTGATCAACTTCCTTGTGAGCCTTGCGCCCCTGGGCCTGTATCTTGGTTGGCTCTTTACTCCTTCCTGATGTCAAGGGAAGTTTGGTGACTTGCTCACGAGCACACTTTACATCTTCAATCAAGAACTAAATAGATTGCCAAAGGAGGTTTTTCTCCCAAGCTGTGACCCTCTAAAAAAGAGACCTACTCCTTTCACTGTGTCTACAAGGAGGAGTCGTTCTTTCCCCGTGCAGTTTCAAAGGCCACTCAACAGACCCCGTTCAAGCCTAGTCCTTGACAGCACTAGACACTTTCTGATCCTTTATCGTTGTTTCTCTGGCATGTTTACAGAGAGGTCGTTCTGCTAATCATTGTTGTAGAGCTTGGAGAGACAGGTTTACAAATGACTCGGCTACTTACCGGTAATCTTTATTACTCCGAGTCAGAGTCTTCCTCGTGACAGTCACCAATGAGCACTATGTGTTCAGGACGCAGCATTCTCCCATAGAACAAAAATCCCCACCCAACATGGTGGTTTGACAGGAAGTACCTGTCACCTGACCTGTAAAGGTGGGTCAAACCCCTACAATATCCTGTTTCTTTCTCTGTGTTCTGGCAAGGAACGCCCATGGAATGTGCGCTGCCGGCGCAGTGTGCTTTGAAGGAGCGGATTACAAATTATACATTTAGGAACAATGCTGAGATCATGCCGATTAATACTAAGCCATGCTGGCAGTATTAAAGTTGGATATTCTTTAGTGAAACAAATTAAGCTACTATTGTGTTGTGGATAAAATAAATGCAATCTAAATGACCATTCTTGCATAGTACCTGTAAGTACTGATATGGCCAGGCACGTGCCTAGTCCCCACACATACCTTTACCTGTTCCCTCCCCCCGTTCAAAGTTCTTTAGAAATGGGAGGACAACACACCATGGCTTGGATTAAGGGTCGTAAAAAACCCCGGCCGTATTTTATTATAACATGACAAAACATTAAAAGTCAATATTTACAATACGCAGAAAAGTCCAGTTCATCACATTACATTGATATGTTACAGTTATTGATTGTGTACAGTGTTTGGTTGGCTATCCTTAACATGTTTCTAATACATAGCCATTCCTATCTTTATCTAACATGTTCACACAATCAACATTAAATCCTTTTCTGCGTATCCCTTTAGAGCCTACGGCAAGGTCAAATGACTGGTCCAGAATGGTGTTAGGGCCTATCCTCCTACCGGAGTGTCTTGCACATGGGGCCCAGTTCCCAGAGGTTACCCCCCCCCCCAGGCGCCCCCTACGCCCTTAAATATTATCTCCTAGGGGCTGCTGCTTGTGCGTCGTTGGCCCAAGATGCCTACCGGAAGCGGAACTTCCCCTCCCCCGCACCCTTCCAGCCTACCGGCTGTAACTGCCCCCTAGAGTTCCAAGATCCCCCTCCCCCAGGCGTCCTCATTTACCAATGGTGATGCCTAACAGGGACCTAAAAATTATGCCCACCAATCATGACCTTACCGCCTGACCAGGATACACTACAAAATACGACATAATAACATTGAACTAAAACAAAACAAAAACAAAGTACTTTAATTATTTGAAACAACCAAATCTACACCTAGTAACAAATTCTGCTTTTTAGTGGATGGTGGGTGGGGAAAAAAGATCCCGCGTGGTCTGTGCCGGCGGCGGGCGTCCTCCGTGGGCTGCAGCTGTGGAGCGGCGATGAGAAAGTCCGATCGCCGCCCCACAGCCTCCTTTTATGCAGTTGGGGAGCGAGGCCGGCTAAATCCGGCCTCGTCCCTCGTCCCCGCTACATTGGACCCGGAAGCATTTAACTGCTTCCGGGTCATGACACCCCGCACCCAATCAGACGCGGAGGCGAGGCCGGGCGCCGATGACGTCATCGGCGCGCGACGCCCGGCCACGCCTACCACCCTTGTGTGGACCGGCACAACCGCCATAACTGCGGCGTGCCCCGAGGCCGGTGTCGCCTCCGCAATAACCTGCTTGTCAGCTGCCTAGAAAGTCTGTTCTCAAGTTTGAATGAGTTGGACAAGGCTTCTGTGTGGGGAAACCCTAAAACTCCACCAGTCTCCCCGAAGAGCTTACAGTTCAAAGGAAGAAGTTGGATTCCCATAACTGAGAAGACACTGGGAGGCTTTTGTGATCCAAGGTACAAGCTGATAAATGCGGGATAGGACATGCCGGGATGCTTGGAGCTCCAGAAGGCAGCCCCTGGGGAGCCTTCTGTCTTTAACATTGTGTTCAGGAGCCCTCAGATCCGAATCCTCGTCACTGGAAATATTAAACAGCCAAGTTGACTATCAGGGGCGTGGCCATTAAGAAGAAGATTAACATGAACGGAAAGAGATCAGCTGGTATTTGGAAACCTAAGTTATTCAATCTAAAGAATATGCTAATATCCTGGAAGATACGGATCGAGGCAGGTCAGGATTAGAATACGAACAATATAATGGCGGGATTCAGATAATACTTGTAAAAGAAGCAATTAACATTGGCTCTTCTTTGACCTTTACTTTTCATATTTACAGTTTCCAGCACTTGCATATTTCAGCTTTATCTGTAAGGTCTATCACCTGCTAACTTTCATTTCACAAAACACGCAATGTCATGCTGTCACCTCTGTGAACTCCCCCAGCATTCTTTTGATTGTGTTTTTACTGCTTCCGCTATTACTTTCCTATGTTGGCATTTCTTTATGTATTTCATTATTTGTTTATTTATTTACTTCTTTGTTTCTCTACTTCGTTTTTCCTCCTTTTGTTCTGCCCTTTCCCGATTTTCTTTCTTTCGTCTCTTTTTCCTTTGTCTTACTTTCTTTCCTTTATTCGTTCTCTTTTCCATTTCAGTTATCTTCCTTTTCCCTTATGTTTTTTCTTTACTGTTTCGTTCTTTTACTGTACCACCATGGCTGCAGGCGATGCCTGGCTTTCTCACTAGCAGCTGGCTCTAAATCGGCCTATATTTCCATCATTATTTATTAATGTGGGGATTGTGTTAAGTGCTAAGACTTTTTTCCTTTCTACTACTTCATTGCACCTCCGAACCATTGTGTCAGTGGAGCTCCAAGTGGCTCTCCCCATGGCATGTTCCTGAAGTCAGTGAGTCTAGCCAAGATTTGCGGTTCCTGATCTGGCGGTGGTGTGCTGGCTGAATTATTCCAAACTGTACCATGTCAGAGGTCCTACTGGTGACTAGCTTGGTGAGCCTACTTGACTGTTCGTCCCATCAGATATTTTCTATAGGGCTTTTGCAAAGCGGTATGTGCAGCCTTTTGGTCAGTAATGAGCACTTTGGAGAGCTCATGTAAAATGGATAGAGCTATGGTTGGTGACCAAGCCACCATGATGGCGTGCTATGACTCTGTGTCTTACATGTGCTGATGACGTTTCTGATGGGAAACCTTGGTGATGAGTGGATGGAGCTTCATCCCTTTCTTTTCTAATATCAGGAACATAAAAATCTTAAATATTTACACCTTTACATCGAGCACTGTATACAACCATTTAAGATTAAAAAGTTGGCCGTGCTGATGTAACAATCCCAGTGGAAGGTATCAGAATATCCTTGTCAGAAGACTGTCTGACGTAAATGTTGTAGCCTAACCATTGTCTACAAAAGAACTGCACTATTTGGGTTAATTTTAGAAATTCTACACCCAATACTGTGATATTTTTGTAAACCACATTTAGGACACAATTTCATGTCAGGGGATATTCCTGAATGCGATATTCTGACACACAACTATATACCATCCAGTAGTGCAGAGTACGCAGAAAATGCATCACTGGATCCCAGCATGCACATCTCAGGGTGTGTGCTTGCCTGGGAGTGTCCACAGAGGGGAAGAAACTGACTTTGCTTCGGTTTGGACGCAAGAGACAAATGCAACCCTTTATGCCGAATGCACCAGTAGAAGAGCCCGTGTCTAGGCCAGAGTAGGCTTGAAGGCAGACCTTATCACTGAATCTTTTAGGATATGCATTCGGTTTCATTAGGACGAGTATGATAGTGCCATGTTAAACTTCTGGGGCACTTCATCTGGGTGCCAGTGAGGTGTACATCACATAAGTGACGAGGGGCACTGACAGGGACTCAGCCCCTGTCTGTAGATGCTTCTTCTGCTTCTCTTTGTTAGTTTCTCAGAGTGAATTGTCTTGATCTCAGATATCTTGGGGTTGGTAATGGGGTTCAAGTTTTTCAAGGGAGCTGGCCACTTCACCATGAGGCCTTTTTGTTGTTCAACAGGCTTTCAAATTGAATTTGTTACTCCACTGCAAGCCAGGACGTTTTCAGGATGTGGGTCGTGGGGTTCAGGTGCTACAGTATTTGACCACATTTTTAACTTTAAAAAAAAATCTCTGGTAAAGCATCTTTTCAGAAATTATCTGTCAAAACTGAACTTTTATTTGCTTTTTAAGTCGAAATCTACCAGACAGCTCAGCTGTCTGTTTCGCTAACGACATCTTAGGGACATTCTGAAAGTTTCCCTGGGAATCCATTCCCCCCATTGCTTACCATTGGCTTTGTGGTTTGTAACTCACATTTGCTTGCTTTCTATTTTCTCGCTTTAATTGTTTTAGGCTGCCCAGCTTTAGTCCGTCCCTTCCGTTGCCCAAACCCTATTTACTGTATTCTTCCACCAGCACAGGAGTTCTGCAAATACGCCTTTAATTCTTGTTCTTATCTTGTCACATTTGCTGTGCATTCAAAGACAGAGGGCAAATGTTAGGCTCTGTCTTCCAGGAAGCTTGGTTTTTACTTTTCTTTCTGGGACTTCAAAGTGAGAAGATTTATGTGACAATCTTGATGGCTAGTGGGGTACGGGGGGGGGAGGGTGCTTGAGGAGTTCTGTACAATGTTATTTATTTTCTAGCACACAACAAATTTTATATGTCTGCAAATGTACTGTGCAGATCTTTCAGAATATATCAGAATTAGGACAGCAAATTAAGCACATTGTTTGGTAATTCTGAAGTGTATGGGAATAAATATTTTATTACGCTCAAAACAAATCAATACATTAGGTGATGACATTTCCACACATTATCATTTGTGCGCTATATACTTTTATCAGTAAAACTGTATGTCTATGCAAATGTAATCATCATTTCAATTGAAGATGGGTTGTCTAATTGCAGTGCAATACCACACCATACATACTCCACTTTACCCTACTCCACTCTACTCTGCACCACTCCACGCCACTGCACTTTACTCTGCATCACTCCACACTACGCCACTCAACTCCACACAGTGTCACTGCACTCTACTCTGCACCACTCCACTCTAAGCCACTTCCTTCTATGCCTCTCTACTCTACGCAACTCTACGCCAATGCACTCTTCTCTACACTACTCTACTATGCACCACTGCACTCTTCGCCACTGCACTCTATGCCACTCAACTCTATGCCATACTACTGTGCAACACTGCACTCTATGCCAATGCACTCTACTCTATACCACTTCACTCTACTCCAGTGCACTCTATGCCAAGCCACTATATGCCACTCTAATCTACTCTGCACCACTGCACTCTACCCCACTCTACTCTAAGCCAGTGTACTCTACTGTGCACCACTCCACTCTACTCTGAAACAATCTATTCTATGCCACTGCACTCAGCACGACTGCACTCAGCGTCACTTCACTCAGCGCCACTCCACTCTACTCTGCACCACTCTACACCACTGCACTCTACTCTGACCAAGGCACCCTATGTCAGTGCACTCTACACCACTGTACTCAAATCCAATGCACTCAACGCCACTGCACTCTAAGTCAATCTAATCTGCACCACAGCACTCTACACAACTCTGCTATACACCACTGATCTCTACAACAGTCTACTCTGCAACACTGCCCTCTCTGTCACTGAACTCTAAGCTACTGTGCTCTACACCACTCTACTCTACGCCACTTTACGCCAATGCTCGCTATGCCACTACACTCTAAGCCATTCTACTCTGCATCACTCCACTTTACACTACTGCCCTCTTCCCTGCACCACTCCATGCTGCACCATGCTGCACCGCTCCACTCTACTCCACTTCACTCTACTTTGCAACACTGAATTCTCCACCACTGAACTCTATGCCACTCTACTCTGCACCACTCTACTGCACTCTATTCCAATGCACTGTATGCTACAACATTCTACGCCACTTTACTCTCCATCGCTCCAATCCACGCCACCGTACTCTACACCAATTCACTTTAGCCACTCTAATCTATCTGCACCACTGCTCTCTATGACACTGCACTCTATGCCACTATGTGCCATTCCACTCTACACCACTCCACTTCCACTCTCTGCCACTGCAATCTACCCAGCGCCACTCCACTCCATTCCACTGCACTCTACACCACTTTACTCAAAATCAATGCACTCTAGGTCACTGCACTCTACGCCAATCTACTTTGCACCACTGTACTTTACAACACTTTACTCTAAGCCACTCTACTCTACGACACTCCAGGACACTCTCCTCTACAATACTCCACTCTATGACGCTCTACTCCATTAAACTGTACTCCACTCTGTGCCACTCCACTCTACTTTACTCTGTGCCACTCTACAACACTACTCCACTCTACGATTCTCTGCGCAACTCCCTCTATGCCACTTTATTCCACTCAGTTCTCGACACTCTACGCAACTCTCTCCATGCCACTTTATTCCACTCTATTCAACAACACACTACTCCACTCTGCTCCACTACTTCACTCTGACACTGTTTGCCACTTCACCCTACGTCAGCCAACTCTGCAACACTCTACTCCACTCTATGCCATTCCACTCTACTACACTACTCCACTCTATGCAACTCAACGAAAATATACTTCACTCTCCTCTAAAACAGTCTACTCCACTGTTCGCAAAACCCTGTACGCCACTCCACTCTGTTCTACACCACTCCATGACACTGTGCGACTCCACTCCACGACACTCTACTCCACTCTACGCCCTTCCAGTCTACAACATTCTACTTCCTCCATGACACTCCACGTCACTCCACTCAACTCTACACTCCTCCATAACATTCCACTCTACAACACTGCACTCCATGCCATTCTCCTTTACCCCACTAACCTTTAGCTATGCTGAACAGCACCTACGCTGGTGTACAACATGGCTAAAACATATTGTTAAAGCCAATAGCTTTTGCATAGGCAACACCTATTGGCTTTGCCAATGCTTGCTCTCCTCAGCCCATATACCACTTCACTTCTACAGTGTTTATTTACACCCCCACCCCTGAGAATGACCGTCTTTGCAAAACCCATCTCTACTTCTGTTGGCTACTCCCTGAATGTTGCACTTCTGCCAGCTGTACCAAATCTCCCTCCCAGGGGGCAGTGGCCTACGCGGGCCACGTTCCTCCAGTTGCAGAAAAGGCTCTACAGACTTCCTCATGTGGCACAAAGCCATCCTCGCAAAGGCATCAACTTTGCTACGCCCTGGAAGTGCTCTTCCATTACTTCCAGGATGCACCAGCACCCCCTCCCCCTTGCTGGTAAACACTATCTACATTTACTGTCACTATTTTCAAACTGTCACCTTTCGGCACTTGCTTTTCAAAGAAACATATTCTAAACACATATTTTGTTAAGAATAACATTTGATAAAGGATTTTTCGGAAAATGCATTACAAAGAAGTGAAATAATACCATGATTGCATGATCTGCTGGTATTGAATAATACTTTGCATATGATGATACACTTGTTAACGCATGGGGGAATCAAGGCCTGAGGTCTCTATGGTGGCTCAAACACAGTAGCGGCAGCATTTTCCTGGGAATAGTTGGCACTTTGTGCTCTGCACCTTTACCTGGAATGAGGCGTAGACACGTAGGGTAGATCCGATAATAGCAACCATATTCTTCTCCTTTTTACAATAGTGTAGCGTCATCTCCCCGGCTACACCCGCAGCACGGGTTGGGTGGATTGCTTCTGATCAGGAGTATTTACATACATCCCATCTAGGAATGTGTTCATTCAGACCTCCTTGTGAGTCTGAGCTGGTCCTGCTTGAAGTGGAACTTTGTGTCACCCTAGTTATTTGGAAGTGAACAAAGGATTGACTGATTACCTGGGTCAGTGGGGCCTTCTGCAGGTTAAGGTCTGTGGGGACCTGGGATTGCTGGATTCAAGCGAGTCAGTGTTGCTTTTGTTCCCGGTCTTGATCCATTTGAGTGCTGCTCCAGAGATCCTGATCCAGTCGTATAGTGAGTAGAGTAGAATCTGGTGAGCCGCTCTATCAAACGCTGCTGAGCGATCCAAGAGGACTAATACTATTAGTTGATTCTCATCCAGAGTAGCGAAAAGGTCTTTCTGAATGTGTAGCAGGACTGGATCAATGCCTGTAGATGGTCCACTTGTGAAACAGGCCCTCACTTTTCACAAATTCATGTAAAAGCAGCAAGACATCACTCAACAGTATCTTTTCAAGATAGATGACACTATAGATTGGCTAATAGTAGGGGAAGATGTTGTTGAAAAAAATAATGATTAGCATCCGATTGTAAATTTATTTTGTGAAGCACTTTAGCTGAAGCACTATATAAACCAAATGCAACAAATTGACGAGAAATTGCTTTGTTAGAGCGTGGGGCTGTTTAAGGCTGATCATTGGTGGGAGATTCGTAATAAGGAGGCTGAAGGTTCCTGGAGTAAGGAACTTTCTGTGTGGTAAGGATTCATGAGACTGGAAATTGCTGAAGGCTCGGAACTGATAAAGGCTGAGGGTGGCTGGAAGCTGAGAAGTGGAGTAGGCCGAGTACTGAACTCTGGTTGCTGAAGGCTGGTGGTTCTAGTGGTTGTGGTTGCTGGTGGCTGTGGTGAGCTCTAAAGCTTCAGACTATAATGTGCTTGTGATTATAGTTAGTAGTGTCTGTGAGTTCCTGGAAGTTGCTGGAGTTTAAGAATTTCTAGTGACTGGGGAATCATGGAGGCTGTCTTTTGCCGCAGGGTGCAAGTTGTTAAGTGCTGGGAATTACGACTTGGATTGCTTGTGGTTGTGAATTGCTTGTGACTACAAAGTGCTGGAAACTGCAAATTGTTGAAGAAAGCAAGTTGCTGGAAACCAGGGTTGCTGCAGGCTCTCCATTTCTGGAAAGTGGCAATTACTTTCAAGGTGGAAATTGCTGCAGGTTGTGAATTGCTGGACGTTGTGGGTTGCTGGAGGCTATGAATTTCTAAGTGTGTGTGATGATGGAGGCTTGTTATTATTAGAGTATAGCTTTTCATAAGCCTAGTTATACCTTGTGATTTAGTGAAATCAACATTTCATTGTGAGGTGATGGTTTGTGTGATTGGTTGAGGTGCAGTGGTTCCCAAATGTTTGACTCCTGAGGACCCCCATTGAGTCACCACTGGAAGCCGGGGACCCCCAAGCAATTTATAGGATTTAAATTTCAAACATTAAAACAATAACTCGAAAAAAATAAGCACGTGTGCACACAAAACAAATACTCAAATTACTCAGAATTTTAGGGGCATATTTACAAGCCCCTATCGCCATGGGAATGTCACTTTTTGCGATGTTCCCGTGGCGATAGGGGCTTTGCCTTATTTACAAGGCAGCTTCAGCCAAGTGGCTTAACACTGCCTTGTAAATAAGGCCCCCTTTCATGCAATGCTTATCTTGAAAGGGGTGGGCAGTGGAGTTGAGGTGGGCGTTCCACCGCAACACCCATTGATTTTGACGCACCCCTCTATTTACAAGGGCAGCGTAAATAGGAGGCAGCACCAAAATTAAGACCATGGAAAACCTGGTCTTAACTTGGCGAAACGAGGAGAAATGCTTTATTACTCCATGTTTTTGCTTTTTCCAATGGAAATAGCAAAACACCTTGGATTGTTTATGTTCAGGAAGGTGACCCTTCCTGCACATAAACAATCTTTTAAAAATGACATTTTGTAACTTTCATGTGTGCTGCATTAGGAAGCACACATAAAAGTGACAAAACGGCATTTCAAAATTGTTCATGTGCAGGCAGGGGGAACTTCCTGCACATAAACAATCTTCCCCTGCACGCAGGCACCCTTGCACTATGGTGCAAGGGTGCCTGTGTTGGCCCTACACTGCTAAGTGTAGCACTAGCGCAGGGGGAAACGCAGGGCTGCATCATATTCTTGTAAATATGGTGCAGGCTTGCGTTTCTGAAGTGGTGGATCGTGTCGTTAAGCCTAGGAGGCTAACGAGACACACTGCCAATTCTGTTGTAAATATCCCCTTTAGTATTTTATATTGAAAGAATTTGCAAAAAAACAAAAACTTTTAATTGGAAGGTTGGTGCTGCATCTCCGTGACTAACCTTTGATTGGTTGGTTTTATTTTGCAGTATGAGGCTCCTGCTAATGCCAGGGCCAGACTGGAAACCCAAAGCAGCCCTGGCAAATGTTTTCGGACCAGTCCCTATATGGTGCACACCAAGTGCAGTGCGTGAGCCTGACCACTACAAAGGAGGCTTTGGGAGGCTCTCCCCCCAAAATAATTTAGGAAACAATGGTGCAGTCTACAACACATTTATCATTATATAATGAATTATATTGGTTATTAAAGAATAGTAAGTGAAGACCTTACTATGCACCAGGATACGAAAATCCTTGTTGGGGTTCTTCAATGATTCCCTTATTATCACCCTCCAACAGTGCCTCTAATCTCAACATAGCCCCTCTGACACATGTATTTCATTTGTTTTAGAGCTTCTCTCATACCATTGTAGGATGTCAGAGCACTTTACTTCACACACATATAGAGACAATGAATCATACGTGTAAATCAGTATATAGAAAATGTTACATAAGGCAAAGGGGACTACAAGGTGTACGATTCACGTCATTCATACTGGTAGGCATTTTTAAAGAGTGCTTGGTCTGGAGAAGCACAAACTCAGGATTCAGAATATAACACAATGGTTAGCATTGACTTTAAAAATAAAAATGTATTTCCACCCAAATAAACCTTTTTAGCAGCATCAGGATAATGATAGACTGGGGAAAAACATAAGTTACTAACTTGTACCATGCACTTTGCAAGCAGCTCTTTGATGACAGTTTATAGGTCACTGTGCTAGATTACGATTGTCCCTTATGAATTGCACAGTAACAAAAGAATCTGTGACAAAAACAGTAACCCAATGACCTATGCACATAAAATACTGTTTTTTAAAATGCATGGTACACGTTCTTTGCAGTAGGCATATTAACCCTCTGTGCTACATAAGTTAAATCTGCCACTGGACAAAACACTCATCTCTCTCCAGCAGGTACATTAATCACTGGCATTTTCTTGACACTTTTATTGTTGCTCGAAACGGCTAATTATACAAGGAACTTTGCAGTGCTATTAAAACTGCTGCCTGCGGACCCCGTGGGAATGTGACACGGACCCCTGGGGGTCCGCGGACCACAGTTTGGGAAACACTGAGGTAGTGTATCGCTAAACATTGGTTCGATTTATTTTTCCATTAAATTTGCGAGTTTCAATGTTTGTGGTTGTTGCAGCTGATTGTTGTTGATAACTTGTGAGCTTCAGGCGTGATTGGTTAGAGGGTATGGCGACAGTGGACAAATTGATTGGAATTGAGATGTGACTTTGACCAGCAATCTTTCCATTGTGATTGCAATGATGATAGCTCAGGTGAGTTTCAGAGGGCTGACAGTGGTAACAGAGATCACCTATTTGCTCTTTTGTTAAGTTTAGGTAATACCTTCCCACAACAGATTGCCTCTGCAGACCAAGAAACAGGCTTTTATTCCCAACAATCAGGCCTTCCTTTCCCGTCAGCTTTATTTTATGCCACTGAAAGTCATATGGTTCTCTAATTAGTTTAACATATTTCATTCCAAATATTTCCAAGATTCAGACAAAAAGCAAATGCGATATGCAATTTTCAGAAACGGTAGACATACTGATATGAAATCATAAATCACACCGGTATATTTGCTTCTTGTGGTTTCCGAGCCCTCCACGGCACAAAGTCTATTGCTCCCCAGCACGGGCTACTGCTGGAAGTGGAGGCATGAAAAGTGATGCCCCGTGTTCTGAAGCAAGTGATGTTCCTCCAATGCACATGGGGAGAATGCATATGGTGGTGGATCACTATATTGCATGACAATAATATCACATCTACTAGACCAACCTAAATCTGCAATGTGAGGTAAGAATATATTTAGTATTCTTAATTACACTTATATTTACCACCGAAGGTAAGTATAGGTGGAGTTACAACTTAAGCATTGGAATAGTTGTTAAAGGTCCGAAACCAAGTTATAGGCCAAAGCTACAGGCGAGGGCCTGTTATGAGGGAGAAAGCTTTTAACAACGGGCACAACCCAAGGCAGAAAGGCTTTAATGCTATTAGAACATTGCACCTACCGACGGTAGAAGTTTCTAGAATAAACAGAGAGAAACAAAAAGACAAGTATTGGAATGCTGGCACAGAATATCTATTCCTGGTATTAGTTACCCCGAGCTGCTTCATTGTTTTCAGTGGAGCTCTCTATATTCCAATAGTAAATATATACTTAACATTACAATATAAAGGCAAGTCAATGTAATGGATGCACTATTATTGTTGGTCAATATTGTCAACCTTGAAATGGTGCCATACAACCATGCATAGTTCATGGTACACCAGTGTATGTTAGAATCCACAGTCTCCATAAGGAAGTCTTTCAGTTCCAAACTCTCACTCAAGTGTGTCATCAAAGCACAGAAATGTATGTGTGATCCCAGATAAAGTAATTTTACCTGCAATTGAGGTAGCTCACTGTTTGAGGACAGCTTCCAGTGCAGACCTTGCCCCTCCCTGAAGTCTTCTATGCCCTTACTAGAAGTTGTCTTACTTCTGGCTTGGATGGAATACACCACTCCATCCTACCAAACTAGCTGCTTTCATGTTTACCTGAGATGAAGCCTGCAAAAATCCCTTCTCCCTATTGGCCAGAGGCATCAAAAACCCAAACAACAGTAATTAGTGACTTTGAGCTGAGCAAGTGTCAGCTCCACTGAATCATACAAATACTGCAGCCCTCCTCTCAATGCTTCAACTCAGTGGACCTGAAATGTGCCATGCATATGAAATGTGGACTTGCATAGTTCCGATTCACTTTTCAGATGGGACCAAAGTTGATGAAGTTCTCCGTCTGGACCCAGGCATACCTGAAGCGCCATTCTGCTTTCCTGCCTGTCTGTTTTCAGGATATGCCCCTCAGCGGAAGAGTGCAACAACAACAAAGTGATAGATGGAATGCTTGAATTAATCTCAGCCACTGGTGATGACTATGGCTGCATTCCAATCCATTGTTTTTTGCCCACCATGGCACTCCATACAAAGGCCCACCTTATGAAAATCAGTCCTGACCCTGCTCCCCAAGGGAATAGTCTATCCTGAAGTGCCGGCGAGGCCCACTCTATAATGGACCACAAGCAATCCCAGACAGGTTTCAGACTATTTGGGCCTTGTCAGTAGGGTGTACCTTGATTCCTGTGGCACACTCAACACATGACTCCCGTCTCGGCATACCATTTGCACTTAGGTTGTCACCTGGAACAATAACAGGTTGATGGATGGAATGCTTGAAATAATCTCAGCCACTCAGATCTCCAAGGCCCGCATTCCATTGTTTTTCAGCCACCACGTTACTCTAGACTAAAGCCCGCCTTGTGTAAATCAGTACAGTCTCAAACTACCAAAAGAAATCCCAAGCAACCCCTGGGTGGGTACGCTAAGCCCAGAACCAGTGTGCCAACTCTTCAGAGCTTCAGATAGGACCAGACTATCTGAACTACTGTGAGAGACTGTTTGGCTTAACAACCACAACACTGGTAGCCCTCGTGGGACAGCAACTACAGCACGTGCTGCGCTTATTTAAGGTAGGATGTATCATAGTGGTATTGCAGGCACTTTCTCTACATCATGCCAACCTCTGTGCAGAGGATGGACTCAGGAAGAGGGGTGCGGGCACATTGTTTTTTTTCTCAGTGTCTCTTCAGATTTTCTTTTCTCAGTGTCTCTTTAGACACGTTCAGCCGCAGCTTTTAGCATGCCACTTGTCTTTCTAAGAAATGTTAATGTTAGCCTATTAGCAGTGAGATGCTCGCATTTCGGGTCGAAAAGCTATTTGTGCCCTGTCACACATCGGACTGTTTAATCTTTGATTGACACCAAGATAAAAAGCAAAATGTGAGAAATTAAATTTTATTTTGCATTTCACAAATCTTTCAGGTGGCACTATACCATGATGGCATCAGTCGTTACTAGATTTTCTGCCAACAGCATGTTGAGTTGTGGGGCTTTTAACACTGTTGCTATGGGCTCAAAACCACACAAAGTTCAGTTGGCTCAAATGCCATAAATGGCCGAAGGTGTTCCACATAACATGCAGCCACTTGCCAGCTATGTTTGAAATGTTTTATTAAGACATCTATTCCATTTCAAAAACTGTGTGTTTCACTCATAAAAAATTAAGCTCTGCTCTCATATATCTGAGAGGCTGCAGACTTGTACACACCTTGAAACAAGCATTGGCAATGTGAGATGTTTTATATCTTGTGTAGCTGAAAGTGTTATATCAAGCTTTATAACAGAACAAAGGTACAACATGGACAGCAGCAGTGTGATTTTCCTAACACTAAGATGCATAGAAGCACTGGTGACAGTAGCAGGATGAACATCTTACCTCTACAAGACAGGTATCTAAAACACTAAAGAGGGAGTGACAGAACTTAAAGGACTGTTGTATGCTCTCTGTAGACGTCAATGTTAGTGCATTTGTGCATTTAAAAAAAAATGTGCATTATTAATAGTGTGCAGAGCAATTAATCTACACTTGAATTCACATGTGCATACTGAAATGGAGTTAATCCAAGTGAAACAATTATGCTACATCTTAAAGTGTGTTTTCCTGGCTTTGGCTAACTATGCCCCAGTTAGGCCTCTATACCATCTTGTCCAAAATGGATGTCACAGCATCATGTTTATTCTCTGTTTATATTTCTGCCTGACAGTACATGCAACCAGATGTAAATTTGCATATTGCTGAATGACACTGTTCTCGAAGAGGGCCTGAAGCTTTGTTACTATTTTCAAGGACATGCCCCTTCCATGTGTTATTGGATTCATTCACAATGGCTCATTGTTGTTTATGTAAGTAGTTTTTTCTGACACCTCCAGATGACAATAAGTCAGAGGGGCTGAATCAATATTCATGTAGTGGGTTAGTGCTAAAGTGGTAGGGTAATGTGATGCTTTATAATTCTGTAATTTGATTAGTTACAAATGTAATTCTCTGCTCATTCCATGGTGGTTTTGCAGTTTAAAGCTTTCTTATGGAGAAAATGGCTATATAAACCCTTGAATTTGGGGGTGACCCAGAAATCTTTATTGTGCTACTAGGCATGTTGTGTGATTTCTTACTGCTTTTGCTGCACACTTGAGACTTAGTGAATTTCTGATTTTGCCTAATATTCTGCATTGTTTCTATCACAGAGAGCCTTCAGGGCAATGTTATTATTACTATGCATTTACATGAGATTTGCTGCATCTGTACTTTACTATTTCTGTATTGTACCTATTTGACTATTGTAATAAACCTTCATGGTTTTTCTAAAGTCTGCTCTAAAACTCACTTCTTGAGTCAGTCATTTCTTTATTGACTGCAATTTGGAATGCAATTTTGAACCTTGTCTCTGGAACAATTGCTTAGTGATTTGAGGTTAACAACGTCCCAGATCCACCCAACTCCTGGGCACACCATTTAGGTGCAGATTTTTAGGAGTACAGCATGCCCACACAAACCTGTAGAAAAGGCCAAACCTCTAATGGAATTACTATTCATTCATTGTGGTAGACAATAGCAGACGAGCAGCATATCAACAACTTACTTCCACCTACTCTTGAGCCCCTGAAGAAGGCATGTGCCCCACAACCCTGTTTTGATAACTTATGAGCTTCAAAGAGGATGCCCTCCTGTCTTCCCTTACCTACAGCACGCCTGCTCCACACAGGGAAGCCCTGAGAAAAGCCGTGATCGCTGTTGCCTGCATCCTGAGGGTGTTCCTAAGGGATACACTTACCCAGCTACTGTGTCCTAGGAGAGGCAGTTTGGGGTTTTCAGCAACTGGTGCCCCTTACACGTGACCCCAGGACAAAGATACAGGCTTCTTGGAGCCCCAAACCACGTTCATAAACAGCCCAGCATCTATGGGACCCCGTAGAACTGATAAACATCCACCATGGCCAGAAGATGCAAGGTCTGTTACCAGTGTCCAGAGGCCTTAGATGTTAGGTGCAAGCAGCTCTAGGGCCCAGAAAACCTGTACCACAACCGGCCATATGCAAAAATACAAGGTCACTAGGACCAAAGGTACACAATACCCAAAGTAGCACAGGGAGCCAGAAAACCTCTGCCGCAACTTGTAGCTCCACATGTCCAAATGTTGCTCTCAATGGTCAGAAACTGAAATGTGGAAAGGTTACCATTGCCAGGAGTGAGAAGGCCTTAGTCTCAGCAGCAGGGAAAGCTTCATAAGAACCGCTATGAAAAGACCTGTCATTTACCCAGTGGTACAAAATTTACATGAACTCAGCTTTACTTTATGCAACTTTTAGAGTGAGTTCTATCTGCCCTTTGTAGCAGTGATAGTAACAGTGCTGCACTGAGTATAGGCTTCTCGAAGCTTGACCGGGTTAACGTTTCCGTATTGATAGTAGCAGATGGTAACCCCAGTCTTTGTGTAAAACCTGTGGGAGGTCACGACCTTTGAACCGTGTGAAATAGACGCTTGTGGTTTTCTGGGTAATTTATCATTTTGACTGTTCTACCTAAGTGCACATAAAAGACATGGTTCGTAAAGGCCTACCTCCGGCCGCACATTGGGGTTTGTCGACTGTGAGAACTTGATGCAGAATTGTAAGTGGCGTCAATGTTCAGAAGTTCTCCTGTGAGCTCAGCACTGACTGTTCACTGCAGCTTCCAGTGGAGAGCCAAGGACACTGGACGAGTCCGACCTGACGCCGTTGGACACCGCAATGCTGTATTACTTTTATTGCACTACTCCTTTTAGAGTTCTAGTTCTGTTAATGGGTTTTGTCTATCTTGTTTTATGTGGTTGCTCCCTGATGTTGGGCCCAGCATTTTAAATAAGCTAAAATAGAGCTTACAACAGAAGACACACTTTCAGGCCTCACACTCACTCTTTGAGCATGTAAACAAAACAGATTAGCCCTAGGAGGTGGTATGACATTCTTACTGTATCGTGAAAGATGCTGCATGGGGTGTGAAAATGTCTGAATGCACAAAGTGGTCACAGTGGAAGCGTGTAGCATTGTTACAAAAACAAGGGTGAAATGAAATGAAAATATAAGATACACACCTGTGTTGTGGATGTCATTTCTTTAATATGCATGTCCATAAAGGAATTTCTGGAAAAAAATAGATAAAAGGAGGGCCTCTGCTCCCGTCGGCCTGTCACAAATGTGACTATGCCAGAGTATATTGGAACCAGGTTTGTTTGTTCTGCCTCCTCTTCCTATGTAGAGTTGATATTACAGATAGCCTCGGTGGAGAGACATCTGTGGCAATTTTTTAGAGTTGGCCTAGAGGCAGTTTTAGTTGTCTTGACAGCCTTGTCTTTTCTAAAAAGAAACAAATGGTAATAAAAATACCTATGTGTTCTTATGTCTGTGTCACTTCAGGGTCAAGGCTATTGTGCCAATTGCTGCTTTCATTTCAAGTAATTAAATTTATTTTTTGAATGGGTCTTTTTAGGTGGAGCCTGGGCAGTGCATGCGCTGTGAAGCATGCTGTAATGTACACTGTGACTTGAATCCCCTCCTCTTTTTTCATTGGTTCCTGTTTGTGCCTTTTATAAATGCATGCTTCTGTTTGGTCAGCAAGTCTAATTACTCCCACCTTTAGTTGTTTTAGATCCTCCCTGCAGACTGCCCCTGCCACATGTGGTCTTACACTTTTTTAAATTTACGTTCCTTCCTGGCACAATTTTCTTTTTTTTTGGGTCTGCCTCGGGCTTGTGTTCACACACGTTCGTGTGTTTCCCTTCCTAATACATTTTTACTGCTCTTCACATGTGCAATCGTTTGTTACTGAATTGCAGCTCTTTATCTAACTCTTTGCCCCCCCGGGCACGTAGGCTTAGTGGGCTTGGCTGTGGATGATTCGAACCAGGATTCCAACAACAAGCAGTAGCGGTACGTTAACAGGCAGTGATATCACTTCCTGAGTTTCCATATGTAGATCGTGTGCACTTTCATTTGTTAATTAATTGCAGGTCTTTGTCTAATTCTTCGCCCCCCCCTTCGCACATAGGCTTAGTAGGCTGGGCTGTGGATGGCTCCAATGCGGGATTCAAACAAACAGTAGCGGTTACGTTAACAGGCAGTGACATCACTTCCTGACTTTCCGCTCGTAGATCATGTGCACTTTGGTTTCATCCCGAACACGATTTTTATTTACAATAGAGAAGTACATGCAGCCATTTTTTATTTAAAAACTATCCCCCGAGATCGCATTTCTTTATCGGCTCCCAGCCATCCCCCACCACCACTTCCTACTGGTAACATGTTCCACGGTGACTGGTGCCAGTGACTGAGGCGGGACATCCTCTTAAACATGACTGCTCTTAGACGGATATGGGTGGTCCGTTTCAACATGGCCCTTTGGAGAGAAGGTGTGGCAAGAATCTGACATGGCAATCCTGTAATGATTGTTTAAATATGGCCGACGCAAAAGTAGTCCTTTCTCTGTTTAATTTGTTCGGGGCAGACCTTGTTTCTCTTTAGCTGGCTAGAGCTAGTGGTGGTTTGGTCTAGAGAGCAGGGTAGAGAGGATTGCGTGAGCTCGAGAGAAAATGTCTTACATTCCAGGGCAGCCCGTGGAGGCAGTAGTGGTGAGTGAGACAGGATGTGGATGCGGGGAAGTGGAATGACAATCTTGTGTGTCTATTATGCACTATAAAACATCACCTTTCCCCTCTTTACAGCACCTGTCTCTAATATGTACATTTTTCATTCCTCGCTGCTCTAGCCTGTTTCTCACTGCTTCCTACACTATTTTCACTGCACCTTCACCCATAGGGAAACAGCGTTTACATCACATGCGCTACAACGCATGCGATTACAACGCGGTTGTTACAACGACCGCGTTGTTACAACACAAGCCATTACATCGCAAGTCGTTTCTACCACTTGCTGTAGGGGGCGCGCTAAACTAAGGAATAGTTATAATTAACTATTCCAACACTTTCCCTACTGTTACACACGCTGGAGTTGGAATAGTAAAATATACTATTCCTAAGTCCAGCGCGCCCCCTACAGCAAGTCGTAGAAACGACTTGCGATGTAATGGTTTGCATTGTAATAACGCGGTCGTTGTAACGACCGTGTTGTAATCGCATGCGTTGTAGCGCATGCAATGTATTTTATTTATTTATTTATTTATTTATTTAAAAGGTTTTATATAGCGCTGGCTAGACCCGAGGGTATCAGAGCGCTTTACAATGGTAAGGCGAGGACAATAATTGCATTATAACATTGGTACAAAAAGGTAAAATACAGGACAATAAGAACAATATGCATAGGACAATTATAACATGAGCAATAAAAATAATAAAAATAATTAGGTCATAACAAATATTGGATAATTCAGCTATGGATGGAGGTCAAGGATGAGGGGGAATCTAAAAGAAGGAGGGAACTGAGGCGGGTGATGGGAGAGGAGAAAGCATGCGAGAGTAGACAGTAATTATAGGAGAACTAGAGGGGGAGGTTATAAATATATGAAAAAGGGTAGAGAGGGGGTAGTGAGTCAGGAATAAAGGTGCTGGAGCATAGTACAGTCGGGAGCAGGTTGAGACACCATGCTAGGCGGCGGTGGTTAAGGACCCCAGTATTTATTGAGAAGGTGCAGCTTGAGGTCTTTTTGAAGCTGAGGTAGGAGGGGTTGCAACGAAGATCTTTAGGGAGTGAGTTCCAGATAGTAGGCGCGTTTCCGGAGAAGGAGCGTGATTGAGTAGATTTCTTGTTTAGCAAAGGAGGAACTAGTATGAGAGCATTGGTGCTCCTCATTTCTCTAGCGCAGCCAGCTTTGTGGAGTTTATCTGAAAGATACAGTGGGGTGTGAAGATGCAAGGCTTTATGCGTAATGCAAGCGGTCTTGTAAGTGGTTCTGCCTTCGATGGGAAGCCATTTGAGACCTTTGAGGACGGAGGAGATGTGGTCAAACCGTCTACAATCGGAAATAAGCCTGGCCGCGAGGTTGAGGACTGATTTGATTGGTGCTAAGTTGACTTTCGGTGTTCCAGAGAGAGCGGCATTACCATAGTCCAATTTAGGCAATACCAGTGATTGAACAACTAATTTAAAGTCATCAGCAGGAATGAAGGGTTTGATTTTCTTGAGGTGATGCAAAGTGAAGAGAGCGCCTTTGGCAGAATTTTTTATGTGGGGAGTGAGGCTGAGGTTCTGGTCAATGTTGATTCCGAGGGATTTAACTGAGTTAGAAGTGGAAAGAGAGCAGTTGAGAGCTTTAAGGTCGGAGATCCATAGATGAATGGGGAGCCGGTTGTTTTTAGGAGCGAAGCGAATGATTTCTGTTTTCTTAGGGTTGAGTTTAAGATGATTGTGATGGAACCAATGTAGAATCTTAGTCAGGGCCTCATTGAGGTGTAGAATGTCAGCTTGGGATTTAATCTTGTAGTAAAGTTGGGTGTCATCAGCATAGAGGTGGAAGTTAATTCCATGTTGCTTAAGAATGAGGGTGAGGGGTTCCATGAAGAGGTTGAATAGGGAAGGTGAGAGAATAGAACCCCGAGGAACACCCAAGCAGACAGGAATGGGTTTAGAGAGGCAATTGCTGATTTTAATTTGTTGGGTTCTGTGTTGAAGGAATGAGGTGAACCATTTGAGGACAGGGCCGTTGAAGCCGAAACGAACATTGAGGGTATTGAGTAAGGCGGAGTGGTTAACAGTATCAAAAGCAGCAGAGAGGTCAAGGAGAATGAGAAGGGAGGCCTCACCCTTGTCAAGGGATTGGTGGATGTCATCAATAACGTTGAGCATGGCAGTTTCAGTACTACAGCCCTTTCTAAAGCCTGACTGGTATGTGTCCAGAAGGTTGTAAGAGTCAATGTGCTTGTCCAATTGTAGCAAGGCGCATTTTTCGAGGGCCTTAGATAGAAGCGGAAGATTAGAGATAGGACGCACGTTGTTGAGGTCGTTGGGGTCGGCAGTAGTATTTTTAAGGATGGGAGTGATTTGGCCAAGTTGGGGGGAGACCGGGACACAACCCGTGGCCAAGGAGGAGTTGATGATGGTGGTCCAATATGGTGCAATAATGTGTTTTAAGTCTTGAATAAGTTTAGCGGGAAGAGGGTCCATGGTATGAGAGGAGGGTTTGAGCTTGGAGATGATGTTGAAGACTTCAAGCTCTGTAACTGGGCGAAAGGTAAGCCAAGAAGCATTGTTTTTTGGCAGGGGATTGTCGAAGAAGTGATCAGGAGGGGCGACAGCAAGTTGGAGATGAACAGAGTCAGGGGAGGAAGAAGGCGTGAAAGGAGACTTGAGGGGGCGGTCATGGAGGGAGATAAGCAATGTGGAGGGGGTTAAGCTAAAGGATTGATCGATCTGGGAGATTTTTCGGAGAAGAAGTTAGCAATTTCTTCACATCTTTCGGTAGAGGCCATCAATTTGGGGGGGGCAGAAGCAGTTTGTTTTTTGATGATGCTAAATAGCTCCCTGGGTCTATTTTTGTATATAGACATTTGTATGTAACATCGCTTATTCTCACCCATATCATTGCATTTTGCTTCTGTTTCTATATCACCTCCATCTCAAATCTGTGTAGTATTAACAAACATTTGCAATGCAATAGGTCTTGCATTACTGAAAGTTTGACCTATTGGCGTTACAAATAATAATGCAACGCCAATAGCTCATACTTTCAGTAATGCAAGACCTATTGCATTGCAAATGCTTGTTTTACTTACTTTTTTTAGAAACGTATGTCAGCCACCTTTTTGATGGCAGCCTTTTTACTTTTTATTATGTTTAAACATGTTAAGCCCATTGCATATGTTTGCAAACACATTTTGAAAAATGTCAGGCTTTCCAAGGCCAGGCGTATTCGCTTTGCCAATACTAATTTTCCTAGCTACATTCATTTATGATCTGAGTGCTACTCCCACCCTCGAAAACACAAGCAACCAACCCTCCACCAGGAGGACGAAAGAACTGGCTTCTCCACAAGGGGGGTTTAAAAAATGGCAAAAATGTAAATAACAAGGCTGGGGCAAAATGGACTGCATAGAGATACGACGTCGTGAGTGGACATGCAGTTCTGGACCATCGCAGCACATGGTAACAGAATCAAAGTAAGCACTGTGAACCCCCATGTGGTGTATCAAATCAGTAATGGCAACCCCATGGATAAACAATACAAAGTGCATGAAGAGCAAATGGAACCCATGCCAAAGGTGCCTGAAGTCTCCAGTCTGTATTTCCGCAGAGCACTTCACTCATTGGCACTCTGAACAGGGATCGGGTTGGAAAGCAGTTGGGTTTTTTGCACAGCTACAGTGGTGACCATCTCACACGAAGTCATTACGGACACTGTCTCCAGTCCTGGACTTTAGATTTACAAGCCATCAATATCAGCTGCAGTAGCCTAGTTAGGTCAGTGGAAGCAAAACAAGACCCACAGTGCCACAGCCATCACACAAAAGTCCAAGACTGGTCCGCAATGAACTGGTTGAAGGTTATAATCCCAGCACCGACTGCAACTGAGCCTCAGTTTTGCACTGTGACTGATGCACTATTCATTTGCAGCGCACAACCACCATTCACGAGGAGTCACAGAAAGTCCTCTATCGTACATGCATGAAGCAGGACTCATTGTCTAACTCATTGCAAATGCATGCAGTGAGGGAGTCATGCGAGGAACTGCAGACCTTCATCCTTGCATTTACATTCACCGAATGCCTTTATTTGTTATTTTATTCCAGCACCTGTCCCTTGAAGGACAAGCGATGCGATCCAAACACAAAGTAGGCATTCTTTGTTTGCTATGGGGGCGGGGCCAGCAGTGTTCTTCTGGAGAACTGCCTGCTCCCCCTGATGCTTTTCCATTACAGGCGGCTTCCCCTTTGGGAATCAGTGACACGTTTAGTTACCTGAAGTCACAAAGCACTGATACACTGCCCTGCAAATCAGAAGAAGGGCGGGAGGGGAGCAGTGCCCATTTCACAGCACAATGATGTGGATAGTGTGCATTTCTGTCTTGGAAAGTACTTCTTGTGCATCGCGGTTTGTTGTTTTGTGGGCTCAGAGCCTCTGAATATTCAAATATCTGGATCTGCGATTATAAAACCGTCTAACCTGTGGGCCTTAACTCTACCTTTCCAGCCAGTGGATTAAAGTTCTCTCTGCGCTGCTTCTGTTCTTCTTTTCCTCATGTCCCTTAATTCCTGCGAATCACGTGTTCTGGCACACCCTCAGTACCGTCATCATATATTACATATTACCTGGTGTTGTATCAGAACCGAAAACCCCACCTTCCTGATGAGTTCAGCAACGTTTTTGGTTCTGGAAGAGCGTAGTCTCGCGCGCTCTATAGGTATCTTCTGTAAATGAATCTAAAGCCAGTTTTGAAGGAATGGGAATACTGCAGGTTGCCCCGCTCAATGCACCATGGGAAGGGCACGTGATGAGTCCACATACAGACCAGGTCATTGTTAGAGAAATGACGTTTTTCAGTGGAGGTCACTTGGAGTTGAAAAGTACAGAACAGCACTTGCAAGCAATACAAATTCACATCTCAAGAGACTGCTATTCCCACCTTCTCTTTTGCAAGCACTGCTCAAAAACCATGCGTGGGTCCCCAACCTTTCCCAGCCTAAAACCCGACTTCCTGCTCAACCACAGCCAAGGCGGCCTCTTGTCCAAAGTAGGCCAGTGAGAATTTTTTATGATACAAGTGTAATCTTGTGGAATACGAATTATTGGGTTTCTCATTTTTTCCCACACTTGCATTGTTCTCGTGAGTTTTTGCTTCAGAGACTTGGAGTAGAAAAAGGCTTAGGGGAGTTGTTAAGATGAATGTATACAGCGGGCGCATGCACTACAGTGATAGCATTCACCTTGTGACTTTAGAAAGGGAACACACAATACATTGAGCTGGTATCGTCCATGCCTTTTCTACGTGAACAGAGCAACATAAAAAAATAAAATGATTTTAAAACATGATGGACGGAGTGTTGAAACTTTTCAAACACTCAGCCCAAGTCAAAGATCTGGGTGTAATCCATCGTTATTTTGCTCGCCACGTGACCCCAGTTTGGACCCAGCTATATAACTAAGTAGTAAGGGTATGACCAGACGTGGGTCCCGTGCTCACTGTGCCAATGGATTCAAGCTAGCCTGGCTGATGAGGGGTGATACCCCGAAACTGGTCCCAGGATGCTTGTTTCCGCTCCAGAGAGGACCTGGTCTGACAGTTCGGGCTGAACTGTTCCCATGGGGAGCAGGGTCAAGACTGATTTTCATATGGCTGGGTCCAAACTGGGGTGGTGTGGTGAACAAAAAAAACGATGGATTAGACCCAGATCTGTGACTGAGGGTGAATGTTTGCATTCTTCAGCATTCCGTCCATCACCCGTTCTTTTTTCTTTTGTACGTAAAAGCATACCTCACATACTGTTTTCACACAGGGGGATGACCAGCTGTAATTCACACAATGCCCCTAATTCTTGAAAGAATTGCACATATTACATGCTGCAAACATTTTGCAATTTGGTCCTCTCAATACTAACCAGTCATCACCACAGCCAAATTATTTTCACACCCTTCAATAACCAAAGATAGTCTCTGCCCCTAACCAGTCACCGCCTATGTCCAAATCAGCAGCGGCCGGCACAGGTAAACGCGGTGGGGCAGTGGGTCGGGGCGGGGCAGGGTGGGGGGGGCGGTAAATCGACAAACGACGGAATAGGTATAATTAAATAAATAAATAATACCTATTCCGTCGTCTGTCGGCCTCCCCCCCCCCCCACCTCCCCCCTCCCCCGCCGCGCCCTGCCGCGCTTACCTGTGCCGGCCGCCGCTGGTCCAAATAAATACCAAACCAATTCAAATGCAGAGGCATCCGTGGGCAAAATATGTCCCCAACTAACCAAGCCCAGAGACAGCCTCGTCAGTTGGGCATAATAATCAGCCACCTCCAATGCCACAAATATACACTCTTGTCGATCGAAAAATAAAAGCAATGACTGGCCCTGGCCAGTGACAGGCAATGACCCAAGTTTAAGCCTCAAGAAATCCAAATGCAGAGGCAAGATCGAGACTTAGTCAGTTAACTTCCAACCAAACAAATCTAAAAATTGCAGTCGTCAGCAATAGAACACTTATGGAATCAAGCGACTAAACAGAAAACTGACAAAGATGAAAAAGCAAAGATAAAAAATGTAGGAAGACCAACACACTGACGCGGCCAACTGAGGAGCCGCCTCTTACCAATCAAGGCCTGGATGACTACCGCCTACGCAGTGGCATCTCTAGACGTGATTTTTAGACGAGGCACAAAAGGGGCCACAGATGAACTGGAGGGGGCACTTACAATGGGTGATCATGAAGATTGTGCACATGTTTGTGTGTGTGTGTTTATTTATCTATATATATATATATCTCTATATATATTTATATATATAGAGAGATATATATATATAAATTCACTGAAAAAACCATAGGTTTCAGACACGTTATAGTTAGAAATTAGCATTTAAAAAAACCTTTGAAATTCACTGAAAAAACCATAGGTTTTAGGGACAGTTATAGTTAGTTGGACATTGCACTCGTACAAAACCCGTGAAATTCCCCTGTTATAGTTAGTTCAGCTAACTATAACTCGCGCCCCCGCAATGCACTGCTGATGACGTCACATATTACATCACTCATGACATGGTCAGTGACACCACTGATGACATCACTGATGACATCACTGATGACATCATCCAGTGACTGTGTGTTTCTGTAAAGTTTAAATATGTTTAATATATATAGGGAAAGGCGTATTGAAGAATGAGTGGGTGTATAAGTGTCTGAATGGATGATTTAGTACGTGAGTGACTGACTCTACAAGTGAGTGATTAAACGTATCTTACTGAATGCATGGGTTAGTGACTAAACTGTGTGAATGTCTGTATCCGTCTGTTTGTTGGTGTGTAAGTGGATGCATGGATTTGCGAATAGCTACATGAGTGTCTATATGGGTTATTGATTGGTTCTCTGAGTATCTGTATGGCTGCCTGAGTGTTTGTGTGGGTGGGGTGTGTTTGACTCTATACATAGATGTGTGAGTGGGTGATTCACTGGGTGCATGATTTCAAGAGTGCATCTGTGATGGACTGCTTGGGTGGGTGAGTGTGTGTATGGGTGTGTTAGTGAGTGAATGTATATCTCAGTGGTACATGTGCGAGTAACTACATATGTAAAAGGCAGTATATATGTGTGTTAGAGTATTTAAATGGCTATAAGTGAGAGTGTGTTATTGTGAGAGTGGCTGTATGGATGCGTGTGTGCTTGTATCAGTTATTGTATAAGAGCGTAAGAATGTGCTAGTATTTGTATGAGTAAGTGAGCTGGTGTGTGTATAACTGTATAGGTGAGTAAATGGGTGTGTGATTAATTTTTTCCATGACTGACTAGGTGTGTGAGTACCTCTATGGATGAGTGGCGGTGTGTGAGTGTTTATATAGGTGTATGAGTGCATATGATAGTCCTGTACTGAGTGACTGTAAGTATGAGTGACTGTACAGGTGAGTGAGTGGATGTGTGTGTAGACCTAAGAATCAGTGAGTGGGTATGTAGTTTTTGGTGTTGGAGTGTCTATGGTTTTGAGAATGGCAGTCTGTAATTTAGAGTGGGTGTATCAAAAGTTATATTAGGGTGTGAGAAGATGCATGAAATTATCACATGGATGATGTCATCAGTGATGTCATTTGAGATGTCATCAGTGATGTCATCAGTGATGTCACTGACCATGTCATGAGTGATGTAATATGTGACGTCATCAGCAGTGCATTGCGGGGCGCGAGTTATAGTTAGCTGAACTAACTATAACAGGGGAATTTCACGGGTTTTGTACGAGTGCAATGTCCAACTAACTATAACTGTCCCTAAAACCTATGGTTTTTTCAGTGAATTTCAAAGGTTTTTAAATGCTAATTTCTAACTATAACGTGTCTGAAACCTATGGTTTTTCAGTGAATTTCAAAGGTTTTTTAAATGCTAATTTCTAACTATAACGTGCCTGAAACCTATGGTTTTTCAGTGAATTTCAGAGGTTTTTTAAATGCTAATTTCTAACTATAACGTGCCTGAAACCTATGATTTTTAAGTGAATTTCAAAGGTTTTTAAATGCTAGTTTCTAACTATGCCAACAGAGGTAGGACATGTGAAGAAAGAAGAAAAACGCACAGAAAGAAGCAAAAGATGTGCAGAAAGAACCAACAGAGGAGCAGAAAGAGGCCTTGTTGCAAAATCATCCTGTGCCCACAACTTTTTCAGACGGGTACTGGTGGTAACTGACTCTGACTAACCAGAGCCAGTGCGGGTTTGCACAGTGGTGAAGGAGGGGGCCTGAGGTGACATGTGTGCAAACGCGCCCCGTGGCGCATTTTAAGTTGCGGGATTAAGTTCCCTTGAATCCTGAGGGTCCCTGGGGCCCAACTAGCCCCCAGGTACCTACAGTTAGGACCACAGAGCTGAGTTGCAGAGAGGCGTTCCGAGGCCACGCACCTTTTTCACCTCTCTACAACGCAACTCTGTTGTGCTTACTGAAGGTACCTGGTGGGCTAGTTGGCCCCCAGGATTCAAGGAATTAACTCCCCAACTTAAACGCAGCACAGGGCGTGTTTGCGCACATGTCACCTGAGGCCCCGCCCCTCCCTTCACCACTGTGCAAACAGCGCCCCGTGGCGCGTTTTAAGTTGGGGGATTAGGTCACCTTGAATCCTGAGAGTCCCTGGGGCCCAACTAGCCCACCAGGTACTTCCAGTAAGCACCACAGGCCTGCGTTGCAACGCCTGTAACAAATTGTGCAGTTGTGTTTAGGTAGTGAAGAGGGTCGTGCTGGGGGTAGTGTTTTAGGGTTTAGGGTAGTGCAGTGGTGTTTGTGTAGTGTAGGGGGTCATGCTGGGGGTAGATTTAGGGTTTAGGGTAGTGCAGTGGTGTTTGGGTAGTGTAGGGAGTCATGCTGGGGGGAGTGTTTTAGGGTTTAGGGTAGTACAGTGGTGTTTGGGTAGTGTAGGGGGTCGTGCTGGGGTTAGTGTTTTAGTGTTTTAGGGTTTTAGGGTTTAGGGTAGTGCAGTGGTGTTTGGGTAGTGTAGGGATACTGCTGGGGGTAGTGTTTTAGGGTTTAGGGTAGTGCAATGGTGTTTGGGTAGTGTAGGGGGTACTGCTGGGGGTAGTGTTTTAGGGTTTAGGGTAGTGCAGTGGTGTTTGGGTAGCGTAGGGGGTACTGCTGGGGGTAGTGTTTATGGTTTAGGGTAGTGCAGTGGTGTTTGGGTAGTGTAGGGGTTCGTGCTGGGAGTAGTATTTTAGGGTTTAGGGTAGTGCAGTGGTGTTTGTGTAGTGTAGGAGGTCATGTTTTAGGGTTTAGGGTAGTGCAGTGGTCTTTGGGTAGTGTAGGGAGTAGTGCGGGGGTATTGTTTTAGAGTTTAGGGTAGTGCAGTGGTCTTTGCGTAGTGTAGGGGTTGTGCGGGGGTAGTGTTTTAGGGATTAGGGTAGTGCATTGGTATTTGGGTAGTGTAGGGGGTCATGCGGGGGTAGTGTTTTAGGGTTTAGGGCAGTGCAGTGGTGTTTAGGTAGTGTAGGGGGTCGTGCTGGGGGAGTGTTTTAGGGTTTAGGGCAGTGCAGTGGTGTTCGGGTAGTGTAGGGGGTCATGCTGGGGGAGTGTTTTAGGGTTTAGGGCAGTGCAGTCGTGTTCGGGTAGTGTAGGGGGTCGTGCTGGGGGAGTATTTTAGGGTTTAGGGTAGTGCAGTGGTGTTCAGGTAGTGCAGGGGGTCATGCTGGGGGTAGTGTTCTAGGGTTTAGGGCAGTGCAGTGGTGTTCGGGCAGTGTAGGGGTCGTGCTGGGGGTGGTGTTTTAGGGTTTAGGGCAGTGCAGTGGTGTTCGGGCAGTGTAGGGGGTCGTGCTGGGGGTGGTGTTTCAGGGTTTAGGGCAGTGCAGTGGTGTTCGGGCAGTGTAGGGGGTCGTGCAGGGGTGGTGTTTCAGGGTTTAGGGCAGTGCAGTGGTGTTCGGGCAGTGTAGGGGGTCGTGCAGGGGTGGTGTTTCAGGGTTTAGGGCAGTGGTGTTCGGGCAGTGTAGGGGGTCATGCTGGGGGTGGTGTTTCAGGAATTGGGGCAGTGCAGTGGTGTTCGAGCAGTAAAGGGGTCATGCTGGGGGTGGTGTTTCAGGGTTTAGGGCAGTGCAGTGGTGTTCGGGCAGTGTAGGGGGCGGTGCAGGGGTGGTGTTTCAGGGTTTAGGGCAGTGCAGTGGTGTTTGGGCAGTGTAGGGGGTGGTGTTTCAGGGTTTAGGGCAGTACAGTGGTGTTCGGGCAGTGTAGGGGGTCGTGCAGGGGTGGTGTTTCAGGGTTTAGGGCAGTGCAGTGGTGTTCGGGCAGTGTAGGGGGCGGTGCAGGGGTGGTGTTTCAGGGTTTAGGGCAGTACAGTGGTGTTCGGGCATTGTAGGTGGTGGTGCTGGGGCTGGTGTTTCAGAGTTTAGGGCAGTGCAGTGGTGTTCGGGCAGTGTAGGGGGTCGTGCTGGGGCTGGTGTTTCAGGGTTTAGGGCAGTGCAGTGGAGTTCGGGCAGTGTAGGGGTTCGTGCTGGGGCTGGTGTTTCAGGGTTTAGGGCAGTGCAGTGGTGTTCGGGCAGTGTAGGGGGTCATGCTGGGGCTGGTGTTTCAGGGTTTAGGGCAGTGCAGTGGTGTTCGGGCAGTGTAGGGGGTCTTGCTGGGGCTGGTGTTTCAGAGTCTAGGGCAATGCAGTGGTGTTCGGGCAGTGTAGGGGTCTTGCTGGGGCTGGTGTTTCAGAGTCTAGGGCAATGCAGTGGTGTTCGGGCAGTGTAGGGGTCTTGCTGGGGCTGGTGTTTCAGGGTTTAGGGCAGTGCAGTGGTGTTCGGGCAGTGTAGGGGGTCGTGCTGGGGGTGGTGTTTCAGGGTTTAGGGCAGTGCAGTGGTGTTCGGGCAGTGTAGTGGGTCGTGCTGGGGCTAGTGTTTCAGGGTTTAGGGCAGAGCAATGGTGCTCAGGCAGTGTAGGGGGTTGTGCTGGGGTGATGTTTCAGGGTTTAGGGCAGTGCAGTGGTGTTAGGGCAGTGTAGGGGTCGTGCTGGGGGTGGTGTTTCAGGGTTTAGGGCAGTGCAGTGGTGTTCCGGCAGTGTAGGGGGTCGTGCAGGGGTGGTGTTTCAGGGTTTAGTGCAGTGGTGTTCGGGCAGTGTAGGGGGTCGTGCTGGGGTGGTGTTTCAGGGTTTAGGGCAGTGCAGTGGTGTTCGGGCAGTGTAGGGTGTCGTGCTGAGGGGTGGTGTTTCAGGGTTTAGGGCAGTGCAGTAGTGTTTGGGCAGTGTAGGGGGTCGTGCAGGGGTGGTGTTTCAGGGTTTAGGGCAGTGCAGTGGTGTTCGGCCAGTGTAGGTAGTCTTGCTGGGGGTGGTGTTTCAGGGTTTAGGGCAGTGCAGTAGTTTTCGGGCAGTGCAGGCGGTCGTGCTGGGGCTGGTGTTTCAGGGTTTAGGGCAGTGCAGTGGTGTTCGGGCAGTGTACGGGGTTGTGCTGGGGCTGGTGTTTCAGGGTTTAGGGCAGTGCAGTGGTGTGCGGGCAGTGTACGGGGTTGTGCTGGGGCTGGTGTTTCAGGGTTTAGGGCAGTGCAGTGGTGTTTGGGAAGTGTAGGGGGTCGTGCTGGGGGTGGTGTTTCAGGGTTTAGGGCAGTGGTGTTCGGGCAGTGTAGGGGGTCGTGCTGGGGCTGGTGTTTCAGGGTTTAGGGCAGTGCAGTGGTGTTCGGGCAGTGTAGGGGTCATGCTGGGGCTGGTGTTTCAGGGTTTTGGGCAGAGCAGTGGTGTTCGGGAAGTGTAGGGGGTCGTGCTGGGGGTGGTGTTTCAGGGTTTAGGGCAGTGCAGTGGTGTTCGGGCAGTGTAGGGGGTCTTGCTGGGGGTGGTGTTTCAGGGTTTAGGGCAGTGCAGTGGTGTTCGGGCAGTGTAGGGGGTCTTGCTAGGGGTGGTGTTTCAGGGTTTAGGGCAGTGGTGTTCGGGCAGTGTAGGGGTCTTGCTGGGGGTGATGTTTCAGGGTTTAGGGCAGTGCAGTGGTGTTCGGGCAGTGTAGGGGGTCTTGCTGGGGGTAGTGTTTCAGGGTTTAGGGCGGTGCAGTGGTGTTCGTGCAGTGTAGGGGGTCGTGCTGGGGGTGGTGTTTCAGGGTTTAGGGCAGTGCAGTAGTGTTCGGGCAGTGTAGGGGGTCGTGCAGGGGGTGGTGTTTCAGGGTTTAGGGCAGTGCAGTGGTGTTCTGGCAGTGTAGGGGGTTATGCTGGGGGTGGGGTTTCAGGGTTTAGGGCAGTACAGTGGTGTTCGGGCAGTGTAGGGGGTCGTGCAGGGGGTGGTGTTTCAGGGTTTCGGGCAGTGCAGTGGTGTTCGGGCAGTGTAGGGGTCGTGCTGGGGCTGGTGTTTCAGGGTTTAGGGCAGTGCAGTGGTGTGTGGGCAGTGTAGGGGGTCTTGCTGGGGGTGGTGTTTCAGGGTTTAGGGCAGTGGTGTTCGGGCAGTGTAGGGGTCGCGCTGGAGGTGGTGTTTCAGGGTTTTGGGCAGTGCAGTGGTGTTCGGGCAGTGTAGGGGGTCATGCACGGGGTGGTGTTTCAGGGTTTAGGGCAGTGCAGTGGTGTTCGGGCAGTGTAGGGTGTTGTGCTGGGGCTGGTGTTTCAGGGTTCAGGGCAGTGCAGTGGTGTTCAGGCAGTGTAGGGGGTCGTGCTGAGGCTGGTGTTTCATGGTTTAGGGCAGTGCAGTGGTGTTCGTGCAGTGTAGGGGGTCGTGCTGGGGCTGGTGTTTCAGGGTTTAGGGCAGTGCAGTGGTGTTCGGGCAGTGTAGGCGGTCGTGCTGGGGCTGGTGTTTCAGGGTTTAGGGCAGTGCAGTGGTGCTCGGGCAGTGTAGGGGGTCGTGCTGGGGCTGGTGTTTCAGGGTTTAGGGCAGTGCAGTGGTGCTCGGGCAGTGTAGGGGGTCGTGCTGGGGGTGATGTTTCAGGGTTTAGGGTAGTGCAGTGGTGTTCGGGCAGTGTAGGGGTCGTGCAGGGGCTGGTGTTTCAAGGTTTAGGGCAGTGCAGTGGTGTTTGGGCAGTGTAGGGGGTCATGCTGGGGGTAGTGTTTCAGGGTTTAGGGCAGTGCAGTGGTGTTCGGGCAGTGTAGGGGTCGTGCTGGGGGTGGTGTTTCAGGGTTTAGGTCAGTGGTGTTCGGGCAGTGTAGGGGGTCTTGCTGGGGGTGATGTTTCAGGGTTTAGGGCAGTGCAGTGGTGTTCGGGCAGTGTAGGGGGTCTTGCTGGGGGTAGTGTTTCAGGGTTTAGGGCAGTGCAGTGGTGTTCGGGCAGTGTAGGGGGTCATGCTGGGGGTGGTGTTTCAGGGTTTAGGGCAGTGCAGTGGTGTTCGGGCAGTGTAGGGGTCATGAAGGGGTGGTGTTTCAGGGTTTAGGGCAGTGCAGTGGTGTTCGGGCAGTGTAGGGGGTCGTGCTAGGGGTGGTGTTTCAGGGTTTAGGGCAGTGCAGTGGTGTTCGGGCAGTGTAGGGGGTCATGCAGGGGCTGGTGTTTCAGGGTTTAGGGCAGTGCAGTGGTGTTCGGGCAGTGTAGGGGGTCGTGCTGGGGGTAGTGTTTTAGGGTTTAGGGTAGTGCAGTGGTGCTTGTGTAGTGTAGGGGGTCGTGCTGGGGGTAGTGTTTTAGGGTTTAGGGTAGTGCAGTGGTGTTTGTGTAGTGTAGGGGTCATGTTTTAGGGTAGTGCAGTGGTGTTTGGGTAGTGTAGGGGGTCGTGCTGGGGGTAGTGTTTTAGGGTTTAGGGTAGTGCAGTGGGGTTTGTGTAGTGTAGGGGGTCGTGCTGGGGGTAGTGTTTTAGGGTTTAGGGTAGTGCAGTGGTGCTTGTGTAGTTTAGGGGTCGTGCTGGGGGTAGTGTTTTAGGGTTTAGGGTAGTGCAGTGGTGTTTGTGTAGTGTAGGGGTCATGTTTTAGGGTAGTGCAGTGGTGTTTGGGTAGTGTAGGGGGTCGTGCTGGTGGTAGTGTTTTAGGTTTTAGGTTAGTGCAGTGGTGTTTGGGTAGTGTAGAGGGTCGTGCTGGGGGTAGTGTTTTAGGGTTTAGGATAGTGCAGTGGTGCTTGTGTAGTGTAGGGGGTCGTGCTGGGGGTAGTGTTTTAGGGTTTAAGGTAGTGCAGTGGTGTTTATGTAGTGTAGGGGGGTCATGTTTTAAGATGAAATGCTCCAATACCTGAGCAGTCTGCACTACATAAAACTGCAAAAAAACTAAAAATAAAAAGTGTTTTGCACACTTTTGTCATTGGGCTATATGTGGGCTACATCTGGGTAATATTTGTGCTACATTTGGGCTCTTTTTTCACTGGTGGCCATCTTGGAAGACTTCTTTGTTATGAAGTTTCCTAATTTCTTCATTTACTGCAGTCTCCTCAGTAGGAAATGCTTTCAGTTTTTTACTTTGATTCCATCAAGAAGGCATTCAGATGTGTCTCACATCTGCCATAAATTCAGAATGTTAGCACTCTAGTTGCTCATTAGATCACTGGAGTAAAGCTACTGCTCACCAGGGAGTTAACTGGTAGTCTGCTGCTGGTATTGAAAGTGATTGTTTCAGTCTGCATGTCAGAATTTTCTAATGAAATAGAAGAGGATTTGAGATCTCACTTAAAACATGCCCTAATTTTTCTTTCTGCAGCACTAACCATAATTTCTATTTCAAAAGAACCCCTCATTTTGTTCCTTTTTAAATTAAATGTTTTAAGTGTTACCGGTTTATTCCAATCAAGATGGCTTCAGGTGTGCCATACTTTTGTCATAAGTAAGGCTGTTAGCGCTCTAGTTGTTCTTTAGAACACTCTGGGAAGCTGCAGTAGAACACAAAGGCATCAACTGGCAGGCTGCTCCTGTTGAAATATAACAGGAAGATATTTGAGATCACACTTGAAACATGTCCTAATTTTTCTTTCTACAGCACTAACCATAATTTCTATGACAAAATGAACCCCATCATTTTGTTCCTTTTTAAATTAAATTGTTTAAGTGTTACCAGTTTATTCCAATCAAGATGGCTTCAGGTGTGCCATACTTTTGTCATAAGTAAGGCAGTTAGCACTCTAGTTGTTCTTTAGAACACTCTGGGAAGCTGCAGTAGAACACAAAGGAATCAACTGACAGTCTCTGCCCTTGTTGGATGTACATGTTTTACTGAGAATGTCAGACTTCATTCTCACATGAGTGAGAAAGATAATGTGAATTTACAGAAAATATGCTCTCATTTTAGCTTCTGGAGCACCTTCCAAACCTCCATGGGACAAGCATGAGAAAATAGTGTTCTCTCAAACATGATTCATGATATCCCAGCAGAAGGTTTTTCACATGGTAAAATCACCTTAGAATACACCACAATTCCTAAAATTAGTATGGTACCATCAACAAATAAATTCTAATGTAACTAAAGCCTGTTATCACCCTTTATAGTTCTCCTTTTGGTGACCCTCAAAATCTTCTATTCACTACAATGCATTTCAATGAGGTACTATCATTTATATTGGTCCCAAGATGGCTGCCAGCAATTCCAGGATGAAGTGCTGACAGCCAATCAGATCTCACGATGACATGTGTGGTTAGGCTCTGCCCAGATATATATGTGACTTTACTTTTGATTTTCTCAGGAACTACTGAACGGATTTACACCATTTAAGCAAAAGGCACGACACTGAACCAAGGGCTACCTCTTTGCCAAATTTGGTGTAATTCCGTTCAGCAGTTCGGGCTGTAGCTGCGACTAAAGGTTCCTATGGAAAAATGAATGGGGAAAACGCGTTTTGGGACCCCCCTTTTCTCGGCCCCGCTTGAAGTTTCACCCGAGACTTTCAGGATAGGAGCGGACCGGAGCGCCCCAACAAGTTGGAAACTTTCGCGAAGATTCGTCAACCGGCGCCAACGTTATTTCAAATAGAATGTCGCGGATTTCCTATGGATAATAGGTTTTAACTATAACTATCTACTGGCGACCGCCAGTAGATAATATATACACACATATACATATAGATAGATAGAGATACACATATGCAGACTGTGAATTAAACATTAAAATGTCTCAATCACTCCTGTTCACTTCACGCCACTCTGTTCTGCAGTCGCTTTGTTAGAAATGTAAGCTCTTTTTCTCCTCCTATCTTTCTGAATCACTCAATCAGCATATCTCATACCTCTTCAACACCTTCTTTTCTCTGTCTACTGCATGTACTTCCTTCCATCTCAGTCACTCCACCACACATATCGCGTTCACTCATCTGTAAGCACTGTATTTTCTTTAACTTTTGCCCTGTCAATAGTTTGACAGCTATGTACCTCCTTCACATACTTTCAGGTTATATTCACGATTACAATTGGCATACCTGACCCTTGCTCTGTGTGCTCTGCAGAGGCCAAGGACTGGATGAGCATGTATTCCGAACCCTTTTTATGACCCACTGACAGGCACTGTGAGGAATTTTCATTGGTTTTGGCCCAAACTCCCCAACTCTCAACCGTTACCCATTTTAAACACTCAGCCCCAACCTAAACTCACACAGACACCTATGGGTGACTCTTTTTACAAAAATATTATGTTGGGTGAAAGAAACTACGGAAACTGGAAAAAGCTAATACTCTTAGGTAATGAAAGAATAAGTAAAACGTGAAATGTGAACAGGAACCCCATTGCTGCTCCAAGGCTGAGAGGACAGTGTCTGTTTCTGCCCACTGTAGTTGTCCCCGCTGGTTTGGGGTGGGGGGAAGCGGCAGGACATTCACAGATGGGGTACCTGCCCCACCAGCCTCCCCCCCCAATCCCGCCGCCAGCGACACCTCTACGCATATGTTGAATTCCAAAAACGCAACATCCACTCTTTTCATGCACTAGGTTTCACTCTTTTCATTCAGTAAGTTGGGGGATACGAAGAGTAAACTTCACCTGCAAGGTAGGAAAACCGCCATTCAAGAAGGGCATTTCTTGGCTTCATCCAAGAAAAAAATTCATGCACTTGGCCCACCGACGAAGACCATTCCCTGGAGTATCCAAGCAGGGGCCAGCTGCCCACAGTCCACCCTGTATCCCTTTCATTAATAGCAATGGCTTACTGCTACAGCAAAGAGCCACTAAATATAGTCATTTAAAAAAATAAAATAGATAACAAGCCAACTAGAGATATGCATTCACTTTAAGTGTGACTTTTTATCAGAACTTTTAGTATTTGCACAACCTGCACAAAATCAATATTATATGTTACTGTGGCGTGTTGAATTTGTACCACCTGCAAACATCAGTATTCCACCGTGTCATCCATTAGGTGAAAAAAAACAAAAAACGCATAACAAGGCCTTCTCACTCTGTGGTCCGAGGTTTATTCTGTGTCATTGGCTCTTTCCTGGTCACATTTTGCTGGTCGCCAATAAGACTTTGGTTCAGCAATGTCTCATACGGTAAAAGTCCTAGCATCTCTCTCTCATATTGTTTTTTTTTTATCATTTCGAAAACTTCAGTTTGTTTCTTATGTTCACTGCTCATCATAAGAGTAATGCTTTATAAGGACTTCCTTTTATTAATGTATTTGTGTGGTGCCAACTATCTTCAAAAACAACTTCTAAGTGCTGCAGGCATCAACACTGCATAACTAGGAGGAAAGGTGGGGTGAGGTTTAAAGTGTAAAAAATGAAGCTTGATTACAAATATTTAGAAGTACATGAGACAAAGATGGAAAAGAGACACAAAAGACACTGAAGTCTAGTGCCTATTGTTTGACAGATGTAATACGTAAAGGTTTGTTACGGTTTTTCTTGAAGCTGTGGTGAAGATGTTCATTTTTTCGAGGTCATTGGGCAACCAGTTCAAGAAGTTCCTTTCTTGTTGGTTGATTTTGCCACTGGAACTTCAATTTGTACTCAGTTTGCAAACTCGATGGGTGTCAGTGTCAGATTCTGCCTTGGAGCAGTCATCTCTTAAGAGGGCACTTGGCCTTGCCGTCAGTGGCAGCCGCTACTTAACGGGGGTGGCGTGTCAGGGGGGATGAAAAAAAGTTGTTAAAAAAACACCTTCGCTACAGGCCGACCAGCCGCCGCCTCTCGGTCCTCTTCGGCTCCACAGTCGACAGCAGGATGCACAGAGGCTCCCAGACTGCCCTAGCCAATCACGACGCTGCCTTACAGCGGCGTTGTGATTGGTCTGAGCGCCATGGTTCTGTGCTCAGAGAGAGAGTGGGAGCCTGTGCATGTTTTTCCACGCAGGCTGTGCATTACAGCCGGTGCTGAACATGCAAAGTGCGCATGACTGTTAGGCCAGCCCAAGACGGAAGGCCAAAAAGTCATGCGCACTTTAGAGTGTGCTCACCACTCCTCCCCCTGGCCCCTGCTCTGGCCAGCCCAGTCACGCCCCGCACCTCAGCAGAAACGGTAAACTAAAATGATAATAACATTCGTTATTAATATTCAGTTTTCCTTTTTAAACTGCTCGCAGAGCAGTGGGGCAACGGCTCCTCCGCCTTAGGGAAGGAGCCGCCGCTACTTGCAGTTAGTTCTAGGCCATCCCTGGTGAGGCAGGGCCAAGACTGATTAACATATGGTTGCTCCCTGTCTGCAGTGGCACAGACAAGCTAAAAGCAATGGAACAGAATGCACCCCAGAATGATATTAGTGACTGGGATGAGTGAAAGCATTCCACTCATCACTTTTTGTACTGTTTTGAATGTGTGTTGGGCCAGTTTTAAAGAAGGCTCTTTGAAGTGTGCAGAGGACTTTGAATTTGATTCCCCTTTTTACCCGTATCCACTGTATGTGTGTAAGGCTAGAGTGTTAGGATTCAGAAATGCTGTTTGGTGGATGGGTGTGACAGCCCGATATTGGTTAAGGTGTATTTTATGTATGTCATTTTGGTTGGCACGCTCAGCAGAGGCCTTGTGTTCATTGAGTCAGGATGTTAGGATGGTGATGGTGGTGCTGGTGATAATGATGGTTTTCCTTTGCTCCATTGGTAGGCACTGACTACATCCTTTGGTTCAGTTGTTGGTAGCGCACAATGAGGAAAACATGTAATATAAATTAAATAATCAAAAGAAGTATGGGGTGTTAGGCAAACAGTGGATTGAGGTGAGCAGTGCAAGAGTCCGAAACAAAAGAAAGATATTTTTCAAGAGACCTGCCGGACAGAAAGTGACTGAGCAGAACAGTGGTGGAGATGAAAAATGGTGACTGGATGAAACACAGGGGTTAGGCAGAAGTAGAAAAGTTAAGCAGGTATGGAATAAGAGATGGACTAGTCCAGGGAAGTACAGGTACATTGAGTGGTACAGGAATGCAGTTAGGACTAAGGGTGTGGGGTAGATCTAGAGGTATTGACAACTCACTTGTAACACAAGTGATGAGGAATGGGAAGACCTGTGCAAAGAGCAAGAGTTAGAAAGAAAGGCAGAACACACTGAGAAAATGGAAGAGTTAAATGGTCTAGTTGGGATAATGTGGTTTAAAAAAGCCAGGTTGTTGTTACTTTGAAATTGTTTACTAATGGTGGAGATGTTGTCTATAGTAGAAGACTGGGTCTAAAGGTGGACATTTGGTCTAGGGGTGAAGACGTTTTTTAATCGTGAAGATAAAGTGGTGAAGATGTGGTCTAATGGTGGGGATATAAACTAGTGGTGCTCCGTGGCACTTTATGGAAATGGCAAAGTGAAAATGCTGTGAGACTGTTGATTTCTATGCTCGTTTTATTTTATTTGATGGGTGTTACAGTCTGAGTCAATGTCTTTTATTTCTCTTAGGGTCATCTGGATAGCCTCCTCCTGGTTCCTTCCGGCCACAATCGTCCCTCGGGGAAGAAGAAAGGCTCAGGTAAGTCTTTTTGTCCTTTCTTTTCTTAATATTACTCTTTAAGGAATGGGAGTGGGGGAGGAGATAACTGATATTACCCGAACCTTCACCAGTGATACGTCACAACGAGAGGCTTTTACCACCCCAAAAAAACAAAGCAGAGGTGCCTGCGTATAACCCGCCCCCCCCTTTTCTCCCCACAGTATCAGACTTCTCTACCGTCTGATGTTTGTCTACCCAGGAAGCCCCTAAGGCGTCCATGCACCTGAGAGAGCTGGGTCAGTTCACGTGTTGCTCTCTTCCTCGGTCCTCTCTCATCTCCACTAGCGGCTCTGCGACGTAGAATGCTGTCTGAACCAGGTCGGACTCTCGTGGTTTGGGCTCCTCGGCCAAGCTCCTCTCCTCAGGAATCCACCTCTGTTGGTTCTCTGACCTCGGTTCTCCCCTGTCGCTCGGGGTAGTCTTGACGTCTTTCTCAGAGACCCGGGGTTTCAAAAGGTCCGCGCACTAGGAATCTGCTGTGATTCATGCTCGTGATGCAATGACGTGAGCACGTCCGGATCCTAGGAAGTCATCTTCCTTAAGGGGGCCATCTTCTTCCAGGCAAAAGCTGGTGTCGAGGTAGGTGGTATGGGGAGGAGGCTGAAAACAGAGAAAAGGAGAAAAATGAGGGGGAGGCGTGTCGTCTTCCTCTTCCCTCTCCTCGACTGTCTCGCTCTGTCCTGTCACTTCGTGACATGCTAACATGGTCTAAGAGGGAAGATGTGGATCATGGCAAATATATGATCTAATTGAGATGTTCTCTAATAGTGAAGAACTGATAAGATACAGTTTAAGAGTGAAGATGTGCTTTAATGGTGCTCTAATGGTGGAGATCTGGTTTAGTGGTGGATAGCTGGGATGTAGATATAGATGTGTTATAACAGCAAAGATGTAGTCTTATGGTGGAGATTGTCCCCTTCTGCTCAACATTTAACTTAGCCCTCTACCTGACATCATCTCATCCTTTAACTTCAGCTGCTGCAACAACGCAGATGACGTGCAGATCATGATAAAGCATGGGAGGTCATCTGAATTTTACTCTTTCAAGTTGGTGAAAAATGTACAAGCAATTGGCCATTGCATGTTTACCAACCACATCAAAAATAGAGACCTGTACCATATGCCCCAGAAACTTGGAGCCCCCCCCACCACACTCAGTGCAAAACGTTGAGATGATAATGGACTTCAATCTATCCTTCATGCCACAAGTACATTCACTGGTCAAACATTTCTTCCACATTGTGAGATACCTTTGTCTAATCTTCCCATACCTGGGATCTCCACAGAAGGACCTGGACCACGCCAGTGCGTGACATTTTAGAGCTACTTATCTGTAACATACAAAGAATCCAAAATACGGCCTCTAGACTGCTTAACCTTCCACCCATAATATGCATACTTTAATTTCTCTAAATTGGCTCCCAGTATGCAGATTATTTACATTCATAACAAGTGTTTAGCTCACCGAGCAATCACTTGCACTGATCCACTCTTTCTTCAACAAAAATGACGCATGTGTCGTGACATTAGACCTTTGTGCTCAAGACTTTCGCCACTGCTCAGTGTGCTTTCATTCAAGAGCACTCCGTTTGGGGGAGCTTCCTTCTACGTCCATTCACAGTCAGCAAACTTTGGAACTTGCAACCATCCTGAACTAGGAGTATTGATTCCCAACTCCAGTTCCAGAAACCATTAAAAACTTGCCTCATCTCAACCTTCTAACAACAAGGCTAAATTTACTGATTATAAGTTGGTATGCGCTGCTGCGTCTCTCCTCACACTCTCTGCATCCACACACACTGAAGAGCTGCGATGCATGCCCCACCATGTTTGGAACATGTCTCTGACGCTCATGCACCTCAAATTATATCTCTCACCTGCTACATCCAACACCCTTCCAGCAGAATATTCCAAAAGAGCATCTAGGTCCATGCAAACCAGAGCGCTTCGCAGCCTCCTCCGTGGGGTGAACGGCTACACAAATTTGACAGTACAATACAGTATAACTGTGAAGATACAATAAAAGGGTGAAGATGTGATCTAATGGCGCAGATCTTTGCTAGAACTGGGAAGATGGTCTAGGAAGGAAAATGCGGCATAACGGTGAAGACATGGAATAACAGAGAAGATGTAGTCTAGTGGTGGGAATGTAGTCTAACCGTGAAGATGTGATATAGGGGTGAACAACAAGTCTAACTATGAAGATCTAGTTTAGTGGTGGCGATTAGGTCAAGCAGTAAATATGTGGCTTACTGGTGAAGAAATGGTCACTGTGAAGAAGCAGTGGGGATGTGGTATTGCAGTGGGGATGTGGTCTGTCAGTGGAGATTTGGTATAGTGGTTAAATTTTTTTACTTATTTTTATTCTCTTTTCTTATAATGTAAACACAAACATTTATACAATTGTGGTTGCATTATTGAGGGGGAACGAGTTATCCTGAATTTAATTACCAGCATAATCACATGACCAAATTGAGTGATCCTCAGAAAATCACTATAAATCGCTGTGCTGGATTCCTCATCTGTAAACTATGAGAGTTTGGAAAGGGGTGTTTCATCACTAAATAAAAATACTGGAAACTGAAGCTATGTAAAGGGGCAGATGGGAAACTAGTGCCTTGTCTCCTCGCATCCTCTCGGTATTGATCCTCAGCTCTCATGAACAGAAGATACAGACTCAGGCCTTGTCCAGGACCTCCGAGCCTACAATTAAAAAGAAAAGGGAACGAACGACTGGCTCTAATCTCTGCAAAGACTCCCTGGGAGCGTCTCGGAGAACACTTCACCCTGACAGACAGGAGCTAATATAGAGCAGGGTGAATTACAGCAGGCTCCTGTCCTGCGACCCCAGCTCCTGTCTGCAGCATCTCGGGACCCTCTGGGATCCGACATCTCATCCGAGCCGAGAAGAAACGATGTGTACTTGGAAGGGGGTCAGGGCTCAGCCTTCTGCTTCCAGTTACATCCGCGTGGAGAGGAAAGGGGCGCCTGTAGTCCCCGCCCTCTCTGGAGGACTGCACAGTGCTAAGTGAGATTGTTTCGATGCTATGAGACCTTTCAGCGGATTGTATGTAGGGGGTGGGCGAGCCAACAAATTATGGAGAAGCATGGGGAAGGTTTGACATTAATACGTCACATTATAGTACTGCACTGAGAAGTTCTTTATTAAAAGTGATAATTTTTAACATGAACCTTTCGTGAGCTAAGAGGCAAGACAATTGCCATGTAGACCCTGTAGGTGGCCCAGATCATTATAGAGTAACATTCCTTACGTTAAGGCTTCGTTTTTACCTCTTTGTGTACCTTTCGACAGTTCTTATGTAGCACGAACTCGACGCAAAGGTTTATGAGCGCTTTAAGTACCTGTTATATTACACAAAGTCACCTTTCATACATTGTTTCTTTATAGGGATGCCGAAATTAAGTGATTTGCTCAGAATCACAGGATGTGGAACCGATGCCCAGACTCAACCTGGTTCCCCAGGTCCAAAGTCAGCAGCTCCGGCCCCAACAACACATCCAGAGTACAGAGAGGGAGGCAGACAGAAGCCACATGAAAGCTTGGCTCAGTATAGGCTCGAGGTTCCAATAGGATCTCAGGCTCAGCGAGAGCCAGACTTCAGGCTCGAGCCTGGCTCGAGCTTTCAGTGGCTCGCCCACCGCTAATTGAATGTATTGTATTGTATTGTAATTGCATTTATATAGCGCTTACTACCCCTGATGAGGCGTCGAAGCGCTTTTTCGGCGAGTAGCACGCTACTTCGGAACCCATAAAGGATTAGTGTTGAATTAGTATAGTGAAATATGAAAGTAATTTGAGTGGTGGATATTAGTCAGTTATTTGGAGTGTGTGTAACTCTGACAGTCCTGTATCCACAGTCCTTGAATGGAAACATTGAAGTGAAGGGGCTCAGTACCCCCAGAGTACCTGTTTGCTACTGAGAAGTGCCTTCATTTTCACCATTAAAGGTATTGCACCAGTGCTGAGACTTTGTTGTCAGGGTCGAACTGGCCTGTCGGGCATCCTGGCAGTGCCAGAAGGGCTGGTCTGACATTTCAGTGTGTGGGCTGGTTTTTCGACTGTCTGACTGTTTTCTGTCCTGAAGTGCAGGGTTTTACTGTTGATTTCCCTGATATTAATAAAAACATTGCCTGTAGTAAGTGCAACTGCATGCAGCCTCCCATCCCTTGCCAAACACTTATAAAGCATCTCTTAAAAATTTCAAAACTGCCCTGATTGGTAAAAGTAGGACACTTTTTAGCTATTTGATTCGCCACTTTTTGTTTGGTGCCCGGACTTATTTTCTATCCCAGCCCGGGCCTGGTTGTGGTACACTGCCTTTAAAACTAACTAAAGAAGTGCTGGTACTTAGTACCTGCCCATTTAAAGATCGGGGTATCCCTGTGTCTGATTCTGTTGATTGCTGAAGAAGTGTGATGCATTTGATTGCATGTGTGATCTTGGCTCAATGCAGGGGTGAAGGGCCTGGTGCTTGAGTAGATTGCAGGGGTGTATGAAGTTGGGAAGCTTTTTTCTCGCAACCTTTTCAATCTTTGCAAAATTCTATGCAAAACATTTTAATGCTTTTTTTAATGTGATGTTTGTGACAACATGCTTCACAAAATGTATAGCAAGAGAAAATTCTACAGACATTTGTCATTGTGCACTGAAAAACTTTGCAAAAGATAAACATGCAGAGAAAAAAGTCTGCATACATTTTCCAGCTTGGCTGAGTTCCATTAAAGTGAAAATTACCTCCTTGTACAGTGATAGTTATTTTGCATCGCACAGAATACTTAACATGGACGAAGGCAACTTAAATGGTGAAACTCAGCAAAATTTGTGAATTGCGTGGATCAGAAACTTTGCAAAACTTAGCATACATAAAAAGCTTTACACATAATAAGAGCAGACGGATCCCAGCTGCATTGCAAATCCCTGCACTGTACACACTCTTTTATATTTTATGTTATAGGCTTTCATTTTTATTCATTTTTTAATAATAGTTTTGCATTTTTTCCAGGAAATGTTCTTATTTTACCAAGTAATAACCATACTGTGTAGCAAGCAGTTTGTAGTTTGAGCTGGTGCCCATCAGCGCTGATTTGTGCTCATTACTTTGACCCAGGGAAAGAGGGAAAACACACATGAGGGAAAGGAGGGTGGGAAAAACGGAAAGGGAGAAAGCATGATCCTGCAAGTGTGATAATGGGGCAGGAAGGGTCTGGTGATAGATTAAAGAGGCATGAGGTGGCATTAAGACTATGTAGGCATAGTATTGGACACCCGACCTTGGCTAATAATGCCAGCCGTGGGCTTCTGAACAAAGCCTCGTGCCCCAGCACTTATTCTTTTACAAATTAAGCATGGCAGCAAGTACTTATATTAAGGATCTGGAAAATGCATTGCTTGCAATTTAAAGTCTGCTCTCTATACAAGTAATAGTCTGTAATCACTTCTAGACATCATACATTTCCTTGAGGTTTACATTTTCTGGAACTTGCTGTCAGTTCCTCTAGTGCCCATAGTAACTCTTCCCAGTGTAGCTAACTTAACAATTTCTTCTATCCAATTCAAATGTTTATGATTTTAGGTCGATTTCCAGTCCCTTTGCGCAGTGGCGGCTGGTTAGGAACGGTGGCGGGTGAGGTGGAGGGGGGTTTAGAAAAATAAAGACTTACCTTATCATCGCTGATCGCCAGCCGCCGCCTCTCCTCCTCCAACGCAGGAACAGGAAGCACCCAGCCTCCCAGAATCCCCTGACCAATTACAGCGCTGCTAAGGCAGCGTTGTGATTGGTCTGAGCACCGTGGTTCGGATGGGGCCTGGGAGGCTGGGCATGTTCTCCACCCAAGCTGTAATGCAGCTTGGGTGGAGAACATGAGAAGTGTGCATGACGGTTTGGCCCGCCGAAGACGGCCGGCCAAATTGTCATGCACATTTAAGTGCAGCAGGAACCACTCCTCCTCCCTCTGCCAGGCAATCCCATCCCGCCCTAACCTGGCTGGTTTCAAGAAGAAATTGATAATAATGTAATGTTTTTAACGTTGTATTATTACCATTTTCTTTTTCTTTTTGTACTTAGTGGGGCGACGCTCCTCCACCTTAGCGGAGGAGCCGCTCCTGCCTGTGCTCCATAAACTTTCAAATTTGGAGGTCCTTTTTAACTCAGTGATTTAAAATACTGCTCTGATGATTTTTCTTAAGCTTCAAGTGCAGACCCATACTATATTCTCTGCAGTACACCATACACACACGTCTTTGATTTCTGTGCATTCTACTATTATATGCCAGTACATACTCATCCTTGACTGCGTCACATTTCTTCTGACGTCCACTGTAACGTTAGGTATGTTTGCTTAGCTTGCCTACGCTGCAAGGTGATGTTTGTTTTATTTAGGTCAGACTGTATACTTGTCCACTGAGTGATAAAATATTTGCTCTGATGTCTGCACTCCACTTATTCTCTTTTTTCATCAAGTTTCAAATGATTTGGGTGGATTATTTTGTATACTTGTGGAGATTCTTCGTTTGTTGAGTTTCCTGAACACGTGTACCCAAATAGTACATCCTACATAAGTCCTTTGTCTCTCACAATGTCAAAATATTCTTCAATTACCCTCCTCCCCTTAAGATGGTTCCCTGCTTCACTAGACGGTTGATAGGATTTTAAACGAAGGGTTTTAAATGGTAACCCTTTACCATTAACTGAGCAGCATCCATGTGGTCATTATTGTCCACTTCTAACAATTAGGTGCTTTATCATCTTCTCTATAGGATGATTGTTATCTTCTGGTCTGCTGGGTGTTGCTGTGCTGTTGGTGCCTGATATGGAAGTGGTATGTAGGCAGGTTTGTGTAGAGCGGTCTGCTTGGGTTGGATATGTTGGGGTGAGTGCAGTAAAGCATACTGTCCTTCAGGGATGATGGATTGACCGTGAACATGCCAGGGAGTGTGCAAGCCGATCGGAACCTCGAGAGAACCTTGGAAACGTAGCTCCGTTGAGTTCTGGGTCTTTTCCAATGAATAAGAAATGGTTCCCGTTGTCAACCTATCAATAGTTGCTTTATCTTCTTCATTCCATATTTACTGGGGGGGAGTGGAACTTGATTCTAGTGCATCTCACCCATCACAGAAACCCAATTTGTAGAACGACAAACGTTTGCGACCCACCTACCTTTAAGGGGCATGAGGCGGGTTGATTATTTAATGTAACTAAAGCATTGAGTGGTAGCACATTGTCATTTACAAACAGCACATTTTCCATTGAAATGGCCACTAAATTTGCTCAGACATACAGTTTTACTGGTCAACCTATATAGCACATAAATGAAAATGTGTGGAAATTGGGTTTCTGTGAATATTTATCATTTTTGCATCACCAAGTAAAGTATCTTAATTTGTTTTTATCCTATTAAAATCTCTGTTTCCAGCACACTTCAGAATAACAAAACAAATGTGCTTCATTTTTGCATTCCTAACTGCCGAATGCATACAGTTGATTTACAGGTATTTATGTTTTGTTGTGTGTTGCAAAAAACACAACATCCTACAGCCTTTGCTTTCACACTCCCTGTACTCCAGCAAGATTGTCACATAATTCACTTTAAAAACTCCTCTCACTTTGCAGCCAGAGAAAGAAAAGTAGACACCAAGCCCCATGTTGAAAGATTAAACAGCAACTTATCAGAAGGCCTAGCCCGGCATTCGACCTCTGTCTTTGAAGCACCGGCATTTTCATTTATTGCTTGGACTTTCCCGACCCGCAAAAATCAACTCAGGATGTCCCACAGTTTGGGGAAAGCTCTTTTAGAGTGTTTCATAAATAAACAGAGGTCTGTAGTTCATGTGTAGGCTCATAACAAATGGCAGTATGACCAGCAGTGGTCCATGCAGGTATGTGCAGTGGGGCGGGGTGGGGGGATGTCGACAGACGACGGAATAGGATTTATTTAATTTTCCCTATTCTGTCGCCTGTCGACTTCCCACCCCCTCCTGCCCCGCCCCACTGCGTTTACCTGCATGGACCGCCGCTGTGTATGACACTATTGAGGTTGATAAAATTGACCTACAACAATATTGCATCCATTAAGTCACCTCCTACTACATTACGAAGGGAAGTAAGCAGTTTCTCAACTTGTGATCTACTTACCTAGTCCTTAGGTTAATTTAGTGGATGCAATATGTTTTGTCACGTGATAGCGCACATGCAGTACAATCACAGTATACTAAATACTTTGATGGCTGAGGAGATTTCACTGGTTCTACAAAGCTTCAGTGAATGTAGAAATAAGCACTGGCAAAGCCAATCGGCCTTGCCTTTGGGACCTATTGGCTTTGCCAAAGCCTTTTAGTGATGTTGTACATCATTGACAAGATGTGCTGCAGTACATCCAAAAGAAATTAAAACAACGCAAAAAAAGGCAGTGTTATGGGGGTGCAGCGGCTGCATAATTTCATAGGCATGCGCCTGAATTATGACATGTCTGCATGCATGTGTTATTATGCATCTTCACACCTACAAGAGGGTGCGGGTGCTATTTTTATAAAAATTTACAGATCCAAGATAGATCACTAAAAAAAAAAATATATATATATATATATATGTATATATATATATATATATAAGTAGTGTGAAAGTGTATTTTTAAGGAAGAGGAGTTTGCTGCCTGGTCTACACCCCTCCGATACCCTCCCAATTTAAAAAAAAAAATTAGACTGTGGGGGTCTGGGCCAACAGAGGAGCGGGTGGAGAGAAGCAAAGGGGAGTGGGCGAAAGGGGTGGGAAAAGTAGCATACGAGGTAGAGCTGCATAGGGGGGTGAAGGAGAAACACATGAGCCTGGAAGCAACCCAGAGGGCAGTGGAGGGGGGTGAGGGGGAGCAGCATACGTAAGAGAGTTTGCTACATGAGGGAGACAACAACACGGAGCACGGGTGGATATTTGGTAGGGGAGAGGAACATATGAAGGAGGGAGATGGAAAACATATGCACTCTCATGGAACGCTGAACGAAAAATAAAAATGGAGTTCCCTAAATGGATGCAGTGGAAGGATGCAAGTCAGACAAGCCAAAAGATGTGCTCCTGGGAATAAACAAACATAAGATGGGACAAGAAGGACAAGGAAAGTCATGGAATAAAAAAAAAGCAAATGGAAGTGACAATAAAGTCAACCAATGGTAAGCAGTGGGTGGGCTGTAAGATCACTGTAAGTTCTTAGAAAACATACAATAGTTCTTTATCAATCAGATAGCTTGCATTATCCAGTTGGCTAGACCAAAAGGGTAAAGAAAATAGATGGTGGCTCATAATCATTGCAGCTCAAGGTCTGCATTGCTTAGCTGCCTCAGGATGACCAAATAAATGAAATGGGAAAATGAGGAGGGGCAATAATTTTAATAGGAAGGAAACCTGCAATCCAAATGAGAATTCACATTTCGAAGAATGTCATAGCTGCCACCTCTCATTATTTCATATAGATCACATAGCTCTTTATGTTCAGGGATACAAGTATTTACATTTCCAAGGCCATGTCTATAAAGGAGCATTCTGTGTGATGCAGCCATTAACGTTTGCTTTGAATGGTGAAAATGTGCACTTAAGGGGGCCCTTGGCCTGGCCTGTGTTCAGAATGCAGAAACACACAGCAGATGCCCATGTACAACTGATAGAATGTACAATTGAGACGAGAGCTGCATATGTAGGGTTCGAGATATCCACATGGTTAGATTAGCAGGAGTCAGTGACTTCCACAAAACTTTATCCAGTGTCAGGATAAGTCACTTATTTTATTCTTTGCATGATTACCTATTATTCTTTCATTGAGTTTGCACTTCACCCCACCGGGTGAAGAGCCTTTTGGTTGAATTTCTAAACAGTTATCTCTATTTGGCCAAATATCATCAAAAGAAAATACTGAGGGCCTGATCCACAAACGCACTCAGACACACACTCCTGCATACAAGGCAGGCACAAAAATCAGGTGTCGGCCTATTCCAGAACCACATACTCATGCCTCTGGGAGCAGCTTTTAGCCTGTTTGAGATATGGGTGGGTTGAATAGGCAGCCAGAAGAGGGAGGTGTTCTTAGTTTGACAGGATAGCTGCTGTTTCTAAGCATGTGATTGGCGCATGGTGCCAGCAAGTGACGTCACTTTGCAAACTTATGCCTTCCTGATGTCATCGCCTTACTTAACAGGGCTAGTTGGCTTTTCCACTCTGCTCTAGGCTACTGTTTCTCACCCATCTTCCTAGGTATTTTAAAAGTCCTGAATAATTAAAAAGCAAGATGGCTAAAATACGAAGGGTGTCTGTTCACCGTGTGATTATACCTCCTGTTACCTTTTTTGACTTGTGATGTTAAATATCTCCCTCACGCTTTTCACATCCCCACTCACACCAGGGTACCTGCAATCTCGCACATCTCTCCTTATTTCACTCTGTTATTTTATGTGGATTTTTATAGCGCCATATTACCCGTGAAGGTATCTTGACACTTTGCAGGTCTGTGGAGATTGCCTCGAGGGTTCTACTTGAAGAGCCAGGTCTTCAGCTGCTTTCAGAATTCAGGGAGTGAAGAGGAGGCCCTAATGTGGAGTGGGAGGTGGTTCCATGCTTTGGGAGCAATGCGCCTGGGTGGTAAATTCCGTTCCGCTCGCGGAATTTGGGTAATTTCGCGTTCCGCGGAGAACGCGGAATTGCCAAAAATTCCGCGATCCGCGGCTTCGCGGAGTTTTTTGCTTGTTCGCGCTTTCAAAATGCGTGTTCGCGAGATATTTCCCCCCGAGCACGCAAACAGTGTTCGCGAACAGGAAAAGAGCATCGCGAACGGGCGGAACAAGCAATTCCGCGTGTTCGCGGAACTTTTGCGTGCTCGCGGAGATTTTTTACCGTTTCGCGGAGCTTTGCGTAGCGCGACTACGCAAGTTCCGCCCACCGCACGACCTCCTGACCTGCTTTTGCGCATTTGTGGTATGTGAGCAACCAACCTAAAGGGTTGGTGGAACCACACGCAGCTGTGCAGGTAGGCTGGGCCTGTGTTGTGTAGTGCTTTGTATGCATGGGTGAGGGGCTTGAATTGTGCACGTTAACGTTTAGGAAGCCAGTGTAATTCCCTTAGGTGAGGTGTGATGTGAGACTGTCATGGGAGATTCAAGGTTAACAACCAGTCCGGCTGCTACGTTTCAGACAACAACCCATAGTCTAGTTTGCTGGTGATGAGAGCCTGGGTGACGGTTTATCTGGTGTTCTTAGGTAGCCACTCGAATATCTTTTTCAGCATTCTCAGGGGGTGGAAGCAGGCCGAGGTGATGGTGTTGACTTCGACAGACTCTCAGCAGCACACATGCTCTTCTGCATTCAGTGTTATTGGATAGGAGTCAGTCACTGAGTTACAGAGTGAGTTGAGCTAGACGGCTTCTTGCAAAGACTTACTTTGCATGATTTCTCTGCTCTGCTTTGCCTAGTCTGCAACTTGAGTTCAACTGCTATTGAAATGAGCCAGTATCTTAGTCAGTAACTGCAATGTTCCTAGTCGGTGTTATTAATTTGTGTTTTCAACAGCAAAGTGTGTGCGTATCTTTATACTGCCGACAGTTATAGGCTGGTGTAGAGCGGCAGCACCGAGGGGAATCTCCTGGGACTCCGAATTGAACAACAGCTCTGTAAAGTTGTATGCTGTCCTTGGGGAAGTGTCAAACAGAACTGGTGCCCAAAGGGGCACGCGCCAACAGAGACATCTTGTCCCCTCATTGTTCAAGAGAAAAATGGGAGTCATTCTTTCATTTCTGTTTTCTCTCACTTGTTCTCTGATTTTGATTGGGTACTAAATAGCAAAGTGGACAGTTATTGGCCCATCGTGGACTGGCATTGCACCTTTCAGTTTCTGCTCCAGCCATGTTGCTTTTTCCTAGCCGTGTGATTAATTGCTCCAGTTAATGATGCTTTATGGAGCTTGAATAGTAATGTATCCTGCCTGTATTAAATAATAAATGTGACTGTGGTATATGTAAGAATCTGAAGATGAGTTAGTCTGCAAAGGTGTATGTGGGAGCATCAGCGTAGCAAGGATGCTGTGGGCTCTAGTGCAAGCAATGAAAATCACACCTTTCACTACTGTTGGGATAGTTAAATACAGCCATGATCAGGGTTCATGGCCCCCCAGGCCTCTGGGCCCTGGTGGCACTGCACCTGCTGCATCAATTGTAGCTACACCCCTGTGTAGGAGGGGAGGGAGGCCCCAGAGAGAGCCTTCGTAAGTATGACTGCCCAAGTCCAGGAAACGGGCGGGTTAGAGAGGGGACTTTATCAGGGGAGTGATGGAAGGCTCCAGGAGATTCTACCTAAACAGGTTTGGTGTGGCCCATGAGCAGGGGCAGTCTACATATGATGCGCAAACTTATCTTCAGAAAACACCGGTATTTTGTTCCTCACAGATTACTTAGTTCTCTGCATATTTTGGTTTCCACAGACTTTTGAAATTTTGGAAAATGTGTGCAGAATGTCTATCTCTGCCTGCTTTTTTCAGGGAGAGATAAAGCTTGCCAGAATATCAGAAAGGAAAGCGGAAGAACCGGGGCAACCAAGGCCAAGCCACAGTGGCACCATGGAGGAGCAACACTGCAGGCGTGGACTGAGATGCGGATTCACTTTAATAGCAGCTCAGCTGAATTGCAGGCTGGGATGAGAAATGGGCACATGTAGTGGAATAGTGAGGGTGCCTTTGTCCTTCATGCAAGCAAGGAAAATTACCCCCTAGACACTCCTCCTCATTTAGTGATCCGGTGACTGCTATTCCTTATAACTAACGCAGAAAGCTCATGTGCTCTGATAGATGTCCCAGCATGCCTAGGGGGCCTGAGTGGAGATGCACTGGCATCATGAATCACAGGACGCGGAGACGTGTGGGGGAGGTGGAGACCTAGGCATCAGTAGTCACAAATTGTAGCTGAGGATAGACGTGTGTGGGGGCAGAAATCATTCATATTTCTATAAGGTTGTTTTCATGTTCAGCCACAGGCATGATGTTGCACAGATTTGCATGCACAGACATATTTTGCACAAGTATAATTGCATAGTTTGTATATGCTCAGGCATATTAGCACTGATGAACCACTTACACTTATTTGACAGATCTGTTTCACAGATTATGCTTGCCAGGGCAAATTTGGCACAGACATGTTCTGCAGAGATTGTGCATACACAGCAGGCTATCCTGCCTTTTTATTTTTTCATAAGGACAAAGAAGAGTTTGCCTCCCAATCTTACTCAGGGAGGAGCACCATCTGTAAATAGTGCATGGACTAGAGTTAATCAGGAGCAACACTGAGTCCCTGAGTAGACGATGAGCCTGGGATAGTTGCATCTTCATTGGACCAATGGTGCGGCTTTGCTCAGGTTCTTAAGTTTAACTTCCCAGTTTCTGGAATCTCTTCCTCACCGGTGGAATTTGCATTTACTTTCAGGCCTGCAGTTCCAGTGAATAGAAACTTCTCGGCTCTCGCCCTCAAATGGCACGAGGCCCTGCACCAAATTTGTTTAGTGTCAGCCAGCAGTGCAGCACTCAGTTCCTTCTAAATCCAGCTCAGTTTGTGCTTAAAATTTGATTTCTAGGCTTTTGGGATGTGCGTTGCTGGAGCTTCCCTCCAGGATCCTGTTGCCCAGAGGTGCTAGAACAATTTTCATACTGGGGGTCCTGCCATCATTGTAACATCACTGAACTCACAGGGATTCTGAAAAATCCAAGCCTCACACAAAGAACAAGTGTCACAAATGAGCCATGCCCATTCTGCAAGAGTGGTAAGGATGTAGTATATAGCTAGTGTTGCATTTTGGAGCACACTGTTGCAAATATATTACTAAATCATCGGGCGGTAACACACGGTAACACACTGTCACTTACAGACAGCACAATTTTCATTGGAGTGACTACTGAATTTGCATAGATATACAGTTTTACTGATAAAACTATATGGCACACAAAAGATAATGTGTGAAATTTGGGTTTCAGGGAATATTTGTAATTTGTGCATCACCAAGTAAAATGTTTTCATTTGTTTTGATCCTTTTAAAATCCTTGTTTCCGTCACACTTCAGAGAATTAGAAGAAAAAAACACGTTATTTGTACTTTTCTAACTGTTTATTTACTTTGAAATATTTTTACATTCCGTTAATAGGTTTTTAAATTTTGCTGTGTATATAAGAAAACGACCTTCTACTGTCTTTCCTTTCGCATCAGCAAGATCGTCTAATATTTGACTTAAAAAAATCCTCACACTTTGCTGTAAGAGAAAGAAAAGTAAACACCATCTCCATATTAAAAGATTATAGCAGCAGCATGTCAGAAGACTAGACTGACGTTTGACCTCCGGCTTCAAACACACCGCAAATGTAACAAGATAAAAACAAAATTCCAAGTCATCTTTGTCGCTCATTCGCCTCTGGCCTCCCGCGTGTTTATTTTACAGGGTGCTGCAGCACCCCCGCACATCTACTTCCAGCGCCTATGCTGTTGCCTCATCTTTTCACCTCTCCTTTGGGGCTTGAGCAGCTCAGTAAGGACTCCGGTGAGCAGTAAGAAACGAGGGACCAATTTAGGCAGAACCCAAATCAGGGGTTTAAGGAGGCAGAGTTATCCAGGGTCCTCGAGGGGATACAGAGAGTGATCTTCATAGTCCTGAAGCACAGTTGTGAATGGCACAGCTTAGCACTATATATTTAAATCTATCTAACTCAACGGTGAGAATTTCATATCTTAAATTGATTAAAAGGGTTTGTGAACCCATCACCCTTTTCTGACATTTTGACATTGTCCCAAACTCGCGAGACCATGTTGGTGGCACAGAAGACCTCACCAGTCATTTTCTCTTCAGTCAAGATAGTTTCTGAAAGTATAGCTGAGGTGGAGCGTTTATCCACCCGATGATTCCCACTCAGCCTCTTTGCATGTATGTGAGGGATATGTGAGGGACTGGTGTGAAGACCAAGAGGTGCCAGAAGGTCCCTTTGACCATCCTCAAGATTTGTAGTAGTGACAGTAAGTGCCCCCGGGGGAGATTGTAACCCTGGTTTGGATGTCTGCGAGGCCGGGTATCTTCAGTGCCGCAACAGTGTAGAACAGGAACATGACATGGCAGCTACAGGGAGCGTGATGAGAACAATTCTGGCAATACTCAATAGCCAAGCACTGTACAACTATGCCCTGTAAACACCAGGAACCATGAATTATAAACACACACTCTAGGGTGTGAAGCCCCTGCCTGCCAAGTGAAGTGAGAGAAAGGCTGCCCAGTGGTGCCCGGTGGGAGTGCAGGCTCCTGCGGGCAGCCCCAGCAAGACTGCTGTCTGGGAGATTAATTAGCCCAGGATGGAGCGGTGGATCGTCCAGAAACCACTTCTGTCTGGGCCCGAGGAGCAGGTTCTGAGAAACACTAGCAAATGCAAACAACAGTCAGGAGGGCGGCGCCCTCCCAAGTAATGCTTTACGTGGACACACAGTTCGACATTTTCTGTGTTATTAAGATCTATTCCCGGCCTCTCTCCCCAATGGCCCTTGGCCCTCCCAGGCAAGGGAGTGGTAGTAAATCAGGAGCTTCTCGCAGTCTCTTGGTACCTGCAACTAGATTCAGGCCAGATTTTCCGGACAGCTGCACAGCAGGCCTTGCTGACCGGGGAAGCCAGCAGGCTGCGGCCTGCCATCTCGAGGTGCAGTGGCATTCAGCCCACAGCGCTCGCGCGGAGATCTGGTCTTCTCAAGGCTCCCGCAGGCTTCTCTCTGGCAGCAGGAGGTTGACTGCTGCATAGGAACCGTATTCCTCTGTGAATGCATCACTCGAACAGCAGGGTGATCCCCTGGAACAGACCTGCACAGGCCCTCCTCTCCCCGGGATGACTGCCAGAGGTGAGAGCCGATCCCCAAAGGAAGAGGCCTTCTCACAGCACTCTCTAAGGAGTTCCCCTACTGGAGCGCCCTCCACTGTGTGCAGTGTTTTAGAATCTTCCGGTGGTGTTAGGAGCCAGTGAGGGCTGGCTGCCTCGTCTCCTTCCCTTGTCCATGCCTCCTTCAGTGAGGCCAGCTGCGGATCTTGGCCTGTCACAGGTGATGGAGCAAGGTAAATGAAACAAATTTGTAACACCCCATAATAGGGATAATAATTTAACGACATTAATTGTTTGCAATATTAATCAACAAATCTGCATTTTTATAAACATTTACATAAGTGGGTGGTAATCGCTATTTATGTGCAAACTAACTTATTTACAATGTTAAAGTAAAATAATAGTTAATATAGTAATTTGCGTACTAATTAGAGCAAAATCGCATGATTTGTGCTATGTAGTAAAATTGTATTGTGGCAAAGAATGCGGATGGTAAGTAAAACACGGCTTTAAATGTCGCTTCTGCTAGGTAACACCTAACTTGGGTACTTAGAATGACGGGTGGGAAACAGAAAGGCTTATTTTCTTTATTTTAATTATGATTGTGTTTGTTCCTATGATAGTTCGGTTGGGCCTGCTAGGCCATGCTGCGAAAATGGCTGCCGAAGCAGATGAGGTTATGCGCAGACACAAAGATGGCCTTGTTGTAGGGATTCTGCACATACACAGAGCTATGCACAGGATAACAGGACCTCGGCGTGTAGTGGTGAACCAACCACGCACCTTAGTACCCACAATCCCAATCCGACTAGCTTTAGCGTCTCATTAGCAGCGATGCTACCAATGATTAGACAACCCAGAACATGGTATCTCTCTCTCTCAGGACTCGCGGGAGCAAGAACACCCTTTCATTACTCACTCATACCTGTCCACAACGTGCGTAGTAAGAGACACAGTATAGTTTAAAATGTTTATTTCAACTATCGTGCTCTAAGATACAGTACACGTGCCAGTACTATCAACATAATGCTTAATGATAAAATAATAAGCATAGTTACAATTCCATAGAATACAAACGGGGAAAGCATTTCATAAGGCAGTGGATATAGGGCTAAATGACCTTACCACCCTCCCCGTGCTACTAACTAGTTTATTATACAAATAGAAGACCTCTGGGCATTGTCAGGCGAACCCTCATACCTCAATATCTAGATGCAAGTTTTACATCATCAGACAAGCACAGCTCTTCTCTCTGGAAAGGTTTTTCTCCGAGTGCCACAAACAGCGAGATCACAATATTAAAAGCACACGAATTTCTCCAGTGCAGCTGTACTTAGTGTTATGTCTAAGTGCGAGGGACTAGCCAGATCAGCAAGAACAAGGGACGTTGTTTTTCGACCTTGTACATGTTGTGCAGACGAAACCCACAAGGAACAGGAGAAAAGGTGAAAGGCAGAAAGGCAGACAGTACTAATATAGCCGGGCACAAGCAGAGGCTGGAAAAACAAAGTCACAAAGTAACGTGCGCAAAAAGGCATCATGGCAGCCAGGCCTAAGCCAACATAGCAATGCAGACAATGAGGCCACAAACCACACGACACCCTCCCCTGGTCAGTCCATGGGCAAAGACATAGGACGAAGACAGAGTTCAAATAGATGGAGCAGAATGCGGAAACGTCCACGTAGAAAAAGTCCCCAATGAAGGACAGTGAATGGGATAAAAAATCAGGAGGAAAAAAATCAATCCAGAAAGGGCCAACAAACAATCCAGAGATGCAGGACGCGGAAAGCGTAGGCCCCCTAATCCAAGAAAGTGTAAGTGCAGAAAAACGCCACACCTTCCAAGAGGACATCGTTGGAAGCGTCAGAAAAAAGAGACGCCATCCAGTTCAATAAATCAAAACTGCATCCATGTTCCTCGCAAGAGGGAGTAGTGAACAGCCTTGCGGGACAACTTGCGTGATACTCAATATAACTTTGTCGTAGGAGAGTCTGAGCAGCCGCCCAGACATCCCATTGTGCCAAAATTCCAAGTGCAGCCGCACGTGCCATTAAGCCATCACCTGAACAGTCCCGTTCCTGGGCCTCTAAGGGACCCACTAACTGGACAAAATCCGGGTCAGACAGAGACGAATTGGAGAGGCAATAATCCAAGGACCACGAGAAAGGACATCGGATGCAAGACATCACAGGTTGCACGCAAGTGAAATACGCAAAGCGAAAAGAAAGTCTATAGGACACACTAAGTGTCGCCAAAGGCAGGATGCCGAAGCCAGCGAGGATGCGTTCACGGAGCATCCGGAGTCGGCCTTGGTCGAGGAGGGCCCCAGGAAGTGCAGCCATTGCGCAGCAAACAGACCAAAAGCAATATACCAGCCGCTAAGGCGAGGATCAACGGAAAGCTGCCAAAGACGCTGGGAAAAATGGAATGAATAAAAGCCGGTATTACACCAAAGATAGTTTGAAAGGAGGTAACAAGGCCAGAGCCCACAACTTTAAAAAAGTGCACAAGACCTTCGGTGCGTGATGCATTGAAAACACGGTGAATCAGTTCACCGAAATGTTGTGGGAGGTTTGTGTTCAAAAGGGCCTGTATTTCACTGTGGGTACTAGCCACCTGGAGGATGAATGTCTCCCGAGCGGATGTGAGCATAACCTCCTGGTTCAATAATAGTGCCTTTATTCTGCTCAATTTATTGAAATCTGCCTTCAAAGTCGGAATGGAAGGCCAAATGGAACTATCTATGATGTCGTGCGGGGGAAGAAAAAGCACATTTTTACAGCACACAACCCGGTGGGAAACAGTTACAATATAGGGTATGCCAGCCAGCATTCCACAGCAGTCCTGATTATTCAGAAGGAGATAGCTACCATTTGCAAGCACAGTAAAAGTAGGAGATATAGCAGGAGCAGGGATGCCCTTCAAAACACAAGCAAGATTCGGAGCCGAAAAGTTACAAGCCCCGTGCAATTTAATGTTCTTACAAATTAGGGAATGACCCACAGTAGAATCGCATGACTCTCCTGTGAGAAAAACTTTCTTTCCGTCCCTAAGGCATCTATATAGGAAAGGCAGGGACCAAAGTTCATGTAAGAAGGCACTGCCTAGAGGCTGAAAGCAGCCAACAGGATAATGTTTCATGCAGGAACTGAACTCAAATAAAGAAAATGGCAAAGCAATAACCCCGTGAACTAGCCACACTGCAGAATCCAATTCCGCCACAGAGAATGGTAAGGGCTCTATTTTTTCGATATGCAAGAGAGTGTATGTTGCATCTTTCATGGACATGAATTGCTGTTTCTCAGTTAAATTAAACGGCAAGAATAAGGCAGAGGTGTTCAGAAAATGCCAGGGAACTTTACCCATTTTAAGTGTCTGCAAAGTCCATGCAAACTGCATCACAGAACGCAATTGATTTTGTCCATGATATAACACAGAAACATCATCTTGTACAATATCAACAACAGAGGAAACAATATTCTCTAATGTGTAAATGCGGGAAGACAGGGTATTAATACTATTGTCAACAACAGCAAGCACCTTTTCTAAATTTGCTTGATCAATCTCCCGAAGACGGGAAGGCAGCTTCAATTTGTGAAAGCTTCCAGAGTTCATTGTAAGTTTCATAAATGAATCTCTTAGGTCGAGGACCACGAGGCCCCAGAACAAAATCGGACAGATCAATGTTGCCTGATAGGAGGTATAAATGTTGTTTCACAGAATCTAAGGAAGAGTGCTGCAACCACTGTTTACACAATTTACCAACAGAATATGTCGTAACAGTACGAGAGTCAGAAAAATTTGGATCCGGTCTATCCTGTTTGTAACCAGGAACCGAATCATGAAAACGCATTTGGCAGGCATTGGATGCCGTTGGCCAAGCCAACCAGGGTGACTGAACAAACGTAGAGACATTAAACGAATTGTTCTGAAACAACGCTTGCAAATCGGCCAGGGAAACATTAAAATGCAAACTGTCGTTGGGAGTGGAAGACAATGCGGGAATGGAGGGTGCATTCAATTGTTTAGAAGTAGCCAAACCCCAACTGGTCGTTTGATAGATGGTATGATTTAAATATAAAATTTGGGCCGGGATTAGGCAAGCACGGTGCAAGGCTTCCGTGCCTTGCACCTGCCATGATTTGGTGCCCCAAATAGATTTTAAATCAATGGTGTCCTTCCAGTGTTCATAACCACCCACCGCTAAGGCGTTCAAAAAGGAACCCGAATATAGCAATTTGGTGTGGGTCAACATAATCTTCTGTGTGGACGAAGTATTTAATTTAAAATAATAGGACCCAGGGTTTGATCTATCAAAGTCTGTAAAATAAGTAAACTTACTTTTAAGTGTGGGGGAGCTACCTGGCAAAGGGGTCGGACAATGTTCCCATTGGGTGTAATTAAAGGGAACCCGCAGAGTACTTGGTTTATGAAGAAAGTGGTTGCCCCAATGCTGGTAACAATATAAATCGGCATAACTTGCAGAATTCATATACAAATCTTCAGCATTAAAAGCAGCATAATATTTCAAATCAGTAAATAACGATTCAACGGCATGTACATCCCAATCGTCAGAATGAATATTACTTTTAACGACTTCACCCATTGAAACCCGAAGGACATTTGGTACATTAATAATTTCGGTGGGTCCATGAATTTGGAAGTTTACCGCATCCCATACGATGCCATCAGCGACTGGGAAAGCTGAAATGTTCACGAATGTGTGGTCACGCTTCATGATGTGAGAAGAAGAATGCGGAGCCAAAGTTCCAGCGACACAGTTCACAGCAGAGCGTTCTGGTAAATAGTGACCATTGATGAGTGGAAAAAAAACTGTGACAAAGCCAATGGACATGAACAGAAAAATCAGGAATAGTACCAACCAGATGTATGTCCATGGTGGGATCAAAAAATTGTCTCTGAACCAGGAGATAAAAACACTGAATCTGGACGGGATAAGTGATGAGGTGGAAGCCGAATCAAAGGTTGGGCTCAGTGGCGTTGTTGGTAGGTGAGCCACCGACTCGTCGGCAGGGTATGTATACTCGGTCTCCTCATTGCAGGGGGAATCCGGGTAGTTGAGCAGGCGATCAGGCACATCTACCATCTCAATGGCAACATCAGTGACCGTTCGGGCTGGAGGGCCACAAACATGTGTCCTAGAAATGGCTGGACAGGAGACCGCTGGTGTTACACTATTCAGGATCGGCCAGATGTTGTAGCTTGACATTTTCCACTGAGATGTATCTGTTCTCTTTGCGACCAGGAAGCGGTGGTAAGATGACAGTTCGAGTACCCTTCAAGCCAAGGACTGGAACCGGTGCACGATAAGAGGGGCTAAATTCTTTTTTGTTCTCCACCTTCTCTCGGACCAGGTCTCCAACCTTCGGAAGCCAGCCGGCTACCGGAATCTGCAGCGTCTGTGGCTGAAGGTAAAAGTTCATTTGCAAGTTTGTCACGGGCTTCTTGTAAGTCCTGCAACATAGTAGAATGGTTATCTACATCAAAGATTGCGGATTGCGCCGCCATGTCTAGACCATCAAGGTCGGGCACAATCATTTGGATGCCAAAGAGCATTTCGTATGGGGTCCGCCCACCCAGAGGTCTTCTAGGGAGATTATTAAGTGCACGTTGCACGCTATACAAGTGGGCCAGCCAGTTCCTGCCAGTACCTAAGACTCTAGCTTTCAAGGATTGCTTTAAGTCACGGTTCATTCGTTCAACAATCGAATTGCCCTCAGGCCGATATGGAGCCGAAAATTTCACCCGCACCCCCAGTGACCCCATTGCGTCCTTGTACGCCTTAGGGGCGAACGCCGGACCTTGGTCAGAATGGAAGGTGCCACAGGCAAAAATTCCCACAAAGACACGCAAATCCCTTATGACATTTCGAGCGTCAGCACTCCGTTGTGGCCAAACCCAGATGAAACGTGTGCACGAGTCTACTGCAACTAAGATGTATTTGTATGCAGTGTCAGAAGAAAATGGACCGCAGTGATCCAGGTAAACAAACGCAAAAGGTCTGTTAGAAATGCAGAGCGGTGTTTGTGGTGGTCGTGTAACCGTTGAAGGCTTAATTTGCTGACAAACGTCACAAGAAAGCACATAAGTACGGGTCTGTTTAAATAAACCACGCCACCAGTAACGCTGCTGCAAGATGGAAACCATCGCAGACACGCCAGCATGGGCCGAAGCCAAGCCTTCGTGTGCGGCCGTTATCAAGGAAAGTCTGCGGTCCGCGTTGGGAATCAGCCGATCACCAACGTCTGGAATTCTTACGCAAGGAACCTGTTCGGGACCTAATTGATAAGAGTATTTGGAAGGAAAACCCCGTGGGTAATTAGCACCTTCCTTTGTTGCAGCAATAGCTGCCAAAATATCATTATCTATTTTAGACATGGATCTTGTAACTGCTGCGAATGAGCACGTGGCTACTGCTGATTTGGCAGCTTCGTCTGCCAAACTGTTACCGACAGCGTGTGCGCCCACATGCTGGTGGCCAAGGGTGTGAATCACCTGTGTGAGAGGCAAATGTTGTTTAAGATCTGCCACTCGAACCCAAAGCATCTTATGCTTAATTGTGCTGCCTTTTGCATCTCTATAGTCGTTTTGCGACCAAAAGAATAGATTGTCATTGTAAGACTGAACACAGTAGTAAGAATCGCATACAATAAGGGTTGTCACGTCTGGATTAGCGAACTCAAGTGCGAGCACCAAAGCACGCAGCTCGGCCAATTGTGCAGTACTGTCTCCTAGTGCCTGAGTGTGCACTACAGTCAATTTAAACTCACCGTTCACCATGGTACCTGCAACAATAGCACATGCTGCTGAATAAGCATGCTTGGAACCCGTGGCCGGTTGTGCCGAACCATCGGTATAGATAATACATTCGTACTCCTCAAGCGGTAGCAAGGACAGAGGAGGAGGATGAACAAATTCATACTGCAAAAACTCCTGTGTCTGAAGAGAGGAATCAAAAATAAAAGTGACATCCGGAGACGTCAGAGATGTAGCCCATTGTATCCAACGGGGGTGCAACGCCTTAGAGTTCGGTACACTCGCTTTCGTCACTGCCTCAAGGGCAGGATATGGTGTTACCACCAAAATGCGTTTTCCCTGTGCCAGTGCGCGTTCCTTCAGAATCGCCATTTGCACTGCAGTCAAAACTTTCTCCACAGAGGAAAAACGCATTTCTGCTGAAGTGTAAAGATGTGACTTGTATGCAATCGGTACTGTGTCTCCTTCGTTAAAGGTTAAGTACATGAAACCCACTGCTCCTGGAACGATTCTAATCACCAGGTTAGTGTGGTTATCACGAGTCAACAAGAATTTCGATTCAAGTAGATCGGACTGCAAAGATTGCAGTATAGAGGAATGCTCGGGAAGCCAGCATGACTTCGAAAAGTTAGGTTGTATCAAGGCATAAAGAGGCTTGATACGCTGGGCATATTCGGGTATGTAAGTACGCCCGAAGTTCAGAAAACCCAGTAAAGACTGAAGCTTCTTTAGAGTGGTTGGAGGGCACAAAAGTGCGCATTTCTCCAAGAAATGGGGCACTAAGCCCTTACCTTCATTGTTGAGCTCATAGCCCAAAAATAAAACAGTAAATTCAGCAATGTGAGATTTGGCAAAATTAAATTTGTATTCTAAGACCGCAAATTCAAGAATAATGCGGTCCACTCGGGAAAGATGCGGCCATAATTCGTCGTCCGTCAGATAGATATCGTCGACGTACGAACACGCATCTGGGTCTATGCTGTCCAACAAAGAGACAACACGGGCGGCGAAGACACCCGGACTGTTCTTGTAGCCCATGGGTAAACGCCGGAATTTGAATTGTTTACCACCGGAAGTGAAAGCGCTCCATTGGCTGCACTCCGGGGACAAGTTGTGCGTGTAAAATCCATTGGATAGGTCAAGTGTCGTTTTATAATTAGGATTTATTTATTTTGGTATCTTGGTATAGCGCATGACTCGCTCCTGAAAGAGTATCTCGGCGCTGTGCTGATCATGACAAGGAAAGCATATTCTAAAACAGCCGGGTTTTTAGCATCTTCTTAAAGTTTGTGAAGACTGGGCAGGTACGAAGATGAAGCGGGAATTTGTTCCAGTGATATGTAGCTGTATAGGAGAAAGATCTGCCCCCAGAATCGTGAAGTGCGGATGCATGGGGTCAGCAAAAATGCTTAATTTGAAGATCTTAGTCGCCAAGACAGCAGATAATGGTTAAGACGTGACAACAGGTAGGCTGGGCGGGACTTATGAACAGCCTTATGTGTCAGACAGCAGAGTTTAAAAACAACCCGCTTTCTGATGGGCAGCCAGTGTAATTTCCGTAGGATAGGGATGGAGAAGGAAAGTGCGGGAAGGTTGCAAATCAGCTGTGCGGCTGTATTCTGTACTACTTGCAACTTAGTTAACAGGGTGTTGTTTACTTCTACCAGTAAAGCGTTCCCATAATTCAGGCGACTGGTTTTGAGAGCTTCGATAAGGATTTTTCTGGAGGCATCTGAAAGCCATGGAAAAGCTTTTTTAGAAGCCTCCTAGTGGCAAAACAGGTCCCACATGTGGCATTGACTTGATCTTTCATGGAGAGTGACTGATCTATTTTCACTACAAGATTTTTCACCATCTGCTTAGGTGCAGGGGTAGGGCCAAGTTCTATTGGCCATCAGTCTGCCGACCACAACTCGTTGGCTGTGCCAGATAACATGATCGCCGTCTTCTTGCTGTTTATTTGGAGACAGTTCTTATTCATCCAGACAGTGATTTCCCTCATGCTGCCCCAGAATTTGTCATTCACTTTGTCTGGATCAGGCCCAGAAGAGATGCGAAGTTGAGAATCATCTGCGTACGACACGATCTCCACTCTGCATGCTTTCACAATTTGGGCTGTAGGCTCTGCATAGATATTTAACAGAGTTGGACTCAGGCATGATCACTTTATAGCCATGAGAGCCCACTTGGCTGAGTCTGGGTCACCTGTTAAAATGCAAAGAGATTCCACAGAAAGTGGCTTGACCCAGGGACCTGGTTCAACTAGCTCCAAGTTCCTGAGTCTGCACTGGCCCATTACCCCAGAATGCCCGTGAGTGGGACATATGATTTTATATTTAATCACTTACTCAGAGTCCTTAATTTATTAAAAATAAAAAAAGGTGAAGGGCTCAAAGATTTTCTTAGGAGCTTGCGTCTGAATGTTAGGTTTGCCAAACACTGAGGCTGCCAATTTTGCTTCCACCTTATACCTTTTTCTTCCTTCACCCAAGACTTCATATCTCTTTACCTGACTCTTACGGGTTCTTTTTCATCCATTTTGTCACTGTTTCCCTATTCTTTTCTTCTTACTTTCTCAGTTTTCTGCCTTTTTCCCCTCTTACTGTGGGCCAAAGTCTGAAAAAAAGTGTCTTGGTCCCCAAGAGTGAGTGCCAGAGCCCACCACCTGCAGCCACACGGACAAATTGAACCGTGTTTACTCCCAGGGCAGCCCATGGTCTGCATGCGGAGTGAATTTAACTCTGTTTGTGTTTTGTTAATCGGATGAGTGAACCGAGTCATGAGCTGTGAGGCTTCCCTAGACTCAGTAGGCAGGCCTGCCAAGTATCACGCATCGCGTGTGACTCTAACGCATTTCAGTGTGGTGTTCCGCATCACCGCACTGAAATGCATTGTCACGCATTTTTAATGCCACTCTGAAACTGGCTACGCCACTGTGCTAGCGCGCGCCGCCGGCGTCTGTGACAGTGCACCGGCTCTGCTGCTCCCCGCAGACTTGCCAGCAGCTAGTGGCTCAGTTAATAAACAGTTAAAGTCTTGTCTGCAGCTCAGCAGCCTCTAGCTGAGAGTGCTACAATGTTACAAATCTGCCCCTGCTGCCTGGCCGCATATTTCCCGCCCGTGACGCGGCTGTCAGTCACTGACTTCACTGTGACACTGCCGAATTACCGAGACCCGGGGCGGGGCCTGCCCTCAGTAGTGGTTGCTTGCTAGTGGCTGTGGCATCTTGGGGGGAATTATCCGGATGTGACCTCTGCCTCCCCTCCTGTCACGTCCTGGAGAAAGTGAGGTGGTCAGAAGCGGCGGGGGACTCGAATGAGCCCGAGAGTCGTGTCGAGTCCTCTCCTGGTGCGCTGCTGTCTGCGCATAAATTTGTAACCCCGTTACCCTGGCGGGAAGCCAGCTACAGCATTGACCAAACCAGTTGACTCCTCAGCATGGCCGCCCCGCGCACAGATTGATGAGAGGCATCGGGCGCAGGCAGCGCTGCGGCCGGGCTGGGAGACTGGCACTGAATGGTGGCATGCAATTAATTAACTTTACTTTGGCCACGCGCTGACGCCAGGCAGCCTGCTGCCACTGAAAGTGTGTTGTAACTTGTCACACTGCGCCGCCGCCGCGGAGCGCACACAGTCATGCAGATGATCTGATAATTTAATTCAGACACACACACTAAAATCTGCAGGCAGGGCTGCTCTCTCTCGTCATCCTTCTGAGCGACTGGTTATCTGCAAGATCATCATCTGATTTCAAATTCACAGTAATCTGCACTGCAGGCCGCAGGGCTGCTCTGTCTCGTCATCCTTCTGAGTTTATCATGGGCACCACGGTCCACTAGGGTTTATCTTCTTCAGACTAGTGCGGAGGAGATCGCGATCACACCGACAGCAGTGTTTTTACGTCCTGCTGTGCCCCCTGCTGCTTCGCCAGCCCTGGCCTCCAGGCAGAGATTCCGGTGGTCTGGGCGGGCCTGTGATACAAAGCATTCTTCACCTGCCCTGGCTCCACGTGTGTTCCGGGAATGGCGGGGCACTTGTGTCCATCCAGGCGAGCACTGTGCTGTACTATCTTGATAAGGCACAGCAGACCAGAGCCTGTGACCTCTCGATTACCTGAACTGGCAGCTGTGAACGAGGATTCTACAGACTGTCAACTCTGCACTGAGCCCCCTAATTCAAGAGAGGCCCAGCGACTGCTGCTGTCAGAGCAATTCCAGCACCAGTTCGGGTGATTGGCAAATTTAGCAGAACCCGTAGTGGAGAAAGTTAGTTAGTGCATAGCTGCCAAGGTTTCAGATTACTTATGTGTGACATTTTCAGAATTTCAGTGTAATTATGAGTGACATTCAACGACAATGAGTGACACTTCCTCGCGAGCAAAAATCAAGTAACGGAGACAAGGGGTATCTATAAATTTCTGAAATTACACCCATTTGAGCAACGAGAAACTCTAAGATTATCTTAAAACTACTGCAAAGGACCAGAAATGGAAGGGCAGTCCTCCTCAACAGGTGGCAATAGCAATACCACATCCTTCTTCGGCTTTCTCCCATGTACATACTCCTTCAAAACACCAACTCTCCCCTACAAAACTCTCATACATTAGCATAATCTCCTCTCATCCTACACTTTACACCTGCTCGCACCATAGAACCGCAGATAATTGACACCGCTCTCTCAGTTTTAAATTTGCCATTCCATGCTACTAAACCTTACCAGAGGGATCAGTAAATCCAATCTTCTTTCTGAAAACTATTGCTGTAACTGGGCAGATGGTGTGGGGTACTGAGTACTTGCACTACTTTAATTTAAAAGAGAGAGCATCTGCACTTCTCAGCAATGCTGTAATATTTAATGGGAGAACAGTGGCACTTTGAAGGAGGAAATAGGTACTGTGGATAAGTACCAGCACTTTTTGTATGTTTTCATTTAAAGTACTGCCTGCAACATTTCATTGCTATACGTCACTCCTCCAACTGCAGCCTTCATCACTCTATAAGCACGGATTGAAAGCCCCTTCTGGACAGGCCACTAACTAACTTTCTCCACTACGGGTTCTGCTAAATTTGCCAATCACCCGAACTGGTGCTGGAATTGCTCTGACAGCAGCAGTCGCTGGGCCTCTCTTGAATTAGGGGGCTCAGTGCAGAGTTGACAGTCTGTAGAATCCTCGTTCACAGCTGCCAGTTCAGGTAATCGAGAGGTCACAGGCTCTGGTCTGCTGTGCCTTATCAAGATAGTACAGCACAGTGCTCGCCTGGATGGACACAAGTGCCCCGCCATTCCCGGAACACACGTGGAGCCAGGGCAGGTGAAGAATGCTTTGTATCACAGGCCCGCCCAGACCACCGGAATCTCTGCCTGGAGGCCAGGGCTGGCGAAGCAGCAGGGGGCACAGCAGGACGTAAAAACACTGCAGTCGGTGTGATCGCGATCTCCTCCGCACTAGTCTGAAGAAGATAAACCCTAGTGGACCGTGGTGCCCATGATAAACTCAGAAGGATGACGAGACAGAGCAGCCCTGCGGCCTGCAGTGCAGATTACTGTGAATTTGAAATCAGATGATGATCTTGCAGATAACCAGTCGCTCAGAAGGATGACGAGAGAGAGCAGCCCTGCCTGCAGATTTTAGTGTGTGTGTCTGAATTAAATTATCAGATCATCTGCATGACTGTGTGCGCTCCGCGGCGGCGGCGCAGTGTGACAAGTTACAACACACTTTCAGTGGCAGCAGGCTGCCTGGCGTCAGCGCGTGGCCAAAGTAAAGTTAATTAATTGCATGCCACCATTCAGTGCCAGTCTCCCAGCCCGGCCGCAGCGCTGCCTGCGCCCGATGCCTCTCATCAATCTGTGCGCGGGGCGGCCATGCTGAGGAGTCAACTGGTTTGGTCAATGCTGTAGCTGGCCTCCCGCCAGGGTAACGGGGTTACAAATTTATGCGCAGACAGCAGCGCACCAGGAGAGGACTCGACACGACTCTCTGGCTCATTCGAGTCCCCCGCCGCTTCTGACCACCTCACTTTCTCCAGGACGTGACAGGAGGGGAGGCAGAGGTCACATCCGGATAATTCCCCCCAAGATGCCACAGCCACTAGCAAGCAACCACTACTGAGGGCAGGCCCCGCCCCGGGTCTCGGTAATTCGGCAGTGTCACAGTGAAGTCAGTGACTGACAGCCGCGTCACGGGCGGGAAATATGCGGCCAGGCAGCAGGGGCAGATTTGTAACATTGTAGCACTCTCAGCTAGAGGCTGCTGAGCTGCAGACAAGACTTTAACTGTTTATTAACTGAGCCACTAGCTGCTGGCAAGTCTGCGGGGAGCAGCAGAGCCGGTGCACTGTCACAGACGCCGGCGGCGCGCGCTAGCACAGTGGCGTAGCCAGTTTCAGAGTGGCATTAAAAATGCGTGACAATGCATTTCAGTGCGGTGATGCGGAACACCACACTGAAATGCATTAGAGTCACACGCGATGCGTGATACTTGGCAGGCCTGTTAGTGGCCTGTCCAGAAGGGGCTTTCAATCCGTGCTTATAGAGTGATGAAGGCTGCAGTTGGAGGAGTGACGTATACCAATGAAATGTTGCAGGCAGTACTTTAAATGAAAACATACAAAAAGTGCTGGTACTTATCCACAGTACCTATTTCCTCCTTCAAAGTGCCACTGTTCTCCCATTAAATATTACAGCATTGCTGAGAAGTGCAGATGCTCTCTCTTTTAAATTAAAGTAGTGCAAGTACTCAGTACCCCACACCATCTGCCCAGTTACAGCAATAGTTTTCAGAAAGAAGATTGGATTTACTGATCCCTCTGGTAAGGTTTAGTAGCATGGAATGGCAAATTTAAAACTGAGAGAGCGGTGTCAATTATCTGCGGTTCTATGGTGCGAGCAGGTGTAAAGTGTAGGATGAGAGGAGATTATGCTAATGTATGAGAGTTTTGTAGGGGAGAGTTGGTGTTTTGAAGGAGTATGTACATGGGAGAAAGCCGAAGAAGGATGTGGTATTGCTATTGCCACCTGTTGAGGAGGACTGCCCTTCCATTTCTGGTCCTTTGCAGTAGTTTTAAGATAATCTTAGAGTTTCTCGTTGCTCAAATGGGTGTAATTTCAGAAATTTATAGATACCCCTTGTCTCCGTTACTTGATTTTTGCTCGCGAGGAAGTGTCACTCATTGTCGTTGAATGTCACTCATAATTACACTGAAATTCTGAAAATGTCACACATAAGTAATCTGAAACCTTGGCAGCTATGAGTAGGGCCTGCTCAAACCGAGTCAAGTAAGTGTAGCAGGAGTGTCTGTAAGGTTTATTCCTAGGTGTGGTGGAGTCGGCGAGTGAACAACAGACATTCGATGACCGGAAATATCATCTCTGAGTATCGTCCTGGGAAAAGAGAGCAGGCAGTGAGATGGGTGAACTAGACAAGTCTGTTTGAGCCCTTGACCCTGGGGGCAGTGAGGTAGCGTCAGATAGATTGACTGATTCGTGCCATGCTGGGCCTGCAGTGCAGGCGCGTGGCGCTGTGCCACGGGGAGCGCTGCCGCAGCTGAAGGCTGGTTTCTGAGGAAGACATCGAGACAGCTTTATAGTCCCCCGTGTGTACAGTAAGCCTTTTAATGCATCGATCATTCTGGGGTAACGAGAGCTGCCTGCACCCTCGCCTGGCTAGCAGTTTGCTGCTTTTGGCTGGGTTCCCCTCCGTGGCTGGCGCGCCACCTCTTTGGAGTCATGTTTGTGCATCTGTGAGCTGACTGTTGACGCCATGTCTGTGTGCGTCACTCTAACGCCGTGCGCCATATTGAGAGAGTTTGTTGGATATGAACACAGCCCTGTGCCCGGCCCTGTCGGTGCCTCAGGGCATCCACTTTACATTCACGTGAACGGAAAATGTGAGGTAAAAATCTACTACGAACAATAAAAGATGACCCCACAGACCAAAGACATACAGATGGAGGAAAGGCGCGGTTAGGGCCCCATAAAGGAACTTGCCTGGGATTGAGAGAATATCACCCGGCTGCAGCTGGGCCTCCTGTCCAAGCAGTAGAGTCGCAAGGGACGCGCGCCCCTATTGTCCGTCCTAGGACAGTAAAAGACAGTCATAATTGAGATGCGGCGCCCCCCCACCCCTTCGGGCGTCTGCATCTACTGCACCACCGATAGCAAAGCCCTTGCGTTCAGCCGTCCAGGAAAGATGGGCAGCACTTAGTTTCCTGTGCTTGCGCCCAAGTTGAAGAGCGTCCTCACATGGGTTTCTGGGTCCATCAGAGACATCCAGCTTCTGGGACCCAACACCTGACTGTTTCCGATGAGCTGATTGGGGTGAGCGAATTTACCCTGGTTATCTGTCCGACATAGGTCATCATCTTTTATTTGTTTGGAAGGTGATCTTAAATAGGTGAGGTCTGAGCTCTCTTTAAGTCTGCTTTATGGTTGCTGGTGGTGTGTGTGTGTGTGTGTGTACGTACCTAGCAGTCGTGTGGATGTCTCACAGGGGTAAGTGTTGTGCATTTGGGAGCGGCCTCTCCGTGGTGAGGAACTAAGGGTTCACCTCATGAGGCAACTTAAGTGGGGTCCAATATTTGAAGAAAAGAACACATTCAAGGAAATACCTGAAAAACATGAAATTGTGGATCTAAATCGCATGGCGCGCATCAATTGTCAGTTGTTGGTATCTACGTTAGTGCCACTCTTAGGTGCATGCGCGAGGCGCCGCTGCAGGTCACTTCAGGGTCACTTCAGGGTTTTCCATTTGATGTACTCGGTGAGAGCTTTGCATCGCATTGTCTCTGGATGTGTTTGTTTCAAGATCCCTGGAAGGTGTCAACCCTGGTTTTTTTTTTATCAAGGAGTGAAGAGAATATGCTTTGGTGTCTGCAGAAATATTTAATCCTTATGTATGTGAATGTGCATGCATGACTAGGTACATGTCACCTTGGTCATCTTTGCATGGGTTACTTACGGGGCCGAGTTAATCTGTAGTGTGTATGTCTGTGTTTCTCTTTATGGATGAGCACATTTGAACCTTATTTTTGATTAATTTTATTTAATATGTATCACTTTATGAATAAAACATATAAACATATGCCATAACATCCATTTAAGAAATGGGCTAAGAAGGCATCATTTGACATGCAATCCAAATTCATTAACAATTTATGCTACCTCAGTTCATCACTTCAGAGTTCTCCTTCCTGTGCCATCGAGAGGTGGGGAGGTGGCATGTGTGCCCTTGATAATAGTGTCCTTGGGCGTCAGTGTAATCCTGGTCTGTGGCCGCTCTTCCCTGAACTCATACTTTGGCAGTCTGATTTATCAACCTTGCATCAGGCCTTAGTCCTGGGTCCTCGAAGTTGTTGGGACCACCTAGCACTATCCAAGTTAAGGCTGCATGTGCCCCCCACTGCAAATGAAACTGAAGTTTGAGGACTGGGTCCACACTAGAAGGTTAGGCCCCAAAGCCTCCTTGAAACTCCGAATAGCTCGGTTGCTCTTTCAAGGCCTATCTTGAAAGAGGCTACAAGACGTTGTTAAGGTTGAGACTAGGCGCGTTGTAACACATAACAATCACAATAAACTACACCTACTGCTAACTCTGATACCTCCGATTGTATCTCAATTACACACTGATTGTTCTGCATTGTGTCATTTTATATTACTACTTCAATCTATCAAACTTATCAAATCTTACATGGCTGTGTCATTCTTCATTTAATGCGGGGAACAGTAAGAACAAACTACACCTGAATACTCAAACAGATCTGCTGTCCCTTTTGGTACAGGACTCACTAAGGCTGTAAATCTTGGTGTCTGTGGAGCTGTTTACAGTATGGGTTTAGGAAGGCCTCTGACCTTGAAATCAAGTTATTGCTTTCGCCCATGATGTTGATAGTACTCAAAGGGGGGCTTGTGGTCATATGCAAGCTTTTTATTCACTAGGCTTAGGGGCTTCATGGCACTAATATTGTCCAAATTGGATTACTGTAACGGACTTTCTGTTAATATGCAGCAGAAATTACTGGCAAAACTCAAAATCTTGCACAAACACCATTCGGCTTCTACGGCACTGCATGAACTCCACTGGCTGCCGATAAGGAAAAGAATCGCCTTTAAAGCCCTATGCATTTCCTTTAAGGCCCTGCACAACTCTGGACCAGACTATTTCGATGCCACATGCCTTCTAGATCCCTCTACTCCATGAACGCCAAAAATGTGACAGTTCCAATCTTCAGGAAAGCCCATGGTGTGGCAAAAGTTTTGTGACCAGCACTGCAAAAATTTGAAATTCCCTTCCTATTAACCTTAAAGAGTCACAAAACCTCCTCCAATTCAGAAAGGCCTTGAAAACATGGCTTTTCAACCACTAGCCACTAGTTACATTCTCTTGCATTCTGGCTCCTCCCAAGGCAGTGCCAAGACACCTTCAGGAAATCTAGTGCTATTTAAAATATATCAACATAATATAACAGCCTGGCATGGTACGGAGGAGATACCCACATGTGGCTTGCCAACATTTAATCAGCATCTGGGCAAAAAGCAAGAATGACACAGTGGATGAAGGAGAGAAGTATCAGAAATACTAGAGAAGGGGTCCATCGTCATAAATGTGCATGCTGGCGCATGAAAGTGTTCTCAGGCTGGATCACAGCCCGTGGGAACAGCTCACCATGAACTTTAGGTATGTTTTTGGCAAGCTCTCCTCTTTCTCTGGTGAGGGGATCGGGGAGCTTCTGGATGCCGTGGGTCATCCCCTCTGGGTTACTTGGTCTGACTAGGCACTCTCTACAAACAGGATAGGACAGGCCCGCAGGAGGTGAGGCAAAACCACAGGCTTGGTCCCATCCTAGGGAATTTGGTCAACTCACAACTACAGATGTTCATGAAGAAAACATGCAGGTCCAAGCTGATCTCGTCCAGGTTACTTTTCTTATAGTATTGGGAGGGGCTTCCAGTTTATGTACACAGTGCCTGGCAGTTGGACTTAAACCTATTGCCAATCCAAGCACGTTTAGTTTTTAGCACAAGCCAATCAGGTTGTACATAGTGTGTTTTTATCCTGCTTCTTTGTGGATTCCAGGCATCCTCCGAGATAGACTGGAGTGGACAGCCGCACAGCAGCCTCGCCTGGCTCCATGTCTGCACTGTGCCAATATGGTGTTATGCCACATAGCAGGCACACCTCCAGTAGGCAGCTGTAATGGGATGTAAAAGTTATTACTTCAAAATAGGGGTGTATGACATTTCACACTTTGCCCTCAAAATGAGGAGAATGTTGCAAAGTGAACTCTCTTTTTCAGATTACGTCGTTTGCAGCCTTTTCCCAACTTCTTCCACATTCACTTGTAGGGGATTTTGCCCCAAAAACGTTTTGCAGGTAAATTTTCCACCAAACCTTTTGTGCAGAATTTCTCTTTTTTTATTTTTTGTAGCGGTTCATACTTGCAGGCTGTGGGGGCTCCTCCGATAAGGCGGAGAAGCGTCGTCGCACTGCTTTTAAGTAGTGTCACTAAAGGAAAAATAAATGATAACTCTAAGTTATCATCATTTTATTTTGCCCTTGTTGCTGCAGCTTTGCGGGCGGGACAGGGTGGGGCTGCTCTACTGACAGAGCAGGGGAGGGGAGGAGTGGTTTGCACTCCCTAAAGTGCGCATGAATGTTCTCCATGCCGGCTGCATTACAGCCTGCATGGAGAACATGCCCAGCCTCCCATTCTCTGGCTGAGCGCCGATTCACGCCACTCAGACCAATCACAACGCTGCATTGCAGCATTGTGATTGGCTATCGGGAGGCTCGGAGCCAGGTACTTCCTGCTTCTTGGCCTGGAAGCAGGGAAGGGGACCGAGAGGCGGCGGCGGCGGCAATGGCGGTCAGCAGCTGCAGGCAGGTAAGTGTATTTTTTTTTTTTATTTCATTCGCTCCTCCCTCCCTGCCCCGCGACCGGCCTTCCTCCCCCCACTGCCTTCAAATACCACCCGCCACTGCTTGCAGGCTGACTTTTGGTGAACTTCTTAAATTTTTTTTGTAAACAATGTGAAGTTTGTGAAAATGTTAAAGATTTAAAAAACAAAAACTTCACAAAATTGAGAGGAAAAAATCTTAGCAACTCTGTAGACACTTCAAATCGTGATGAGCCCACATTGAAAACAGTAACTCTGAAGAGTAAGCAACAATTGAATTGGGTAATGAAGATTCAAATGTCAGAAGGACAATAGTATAAGAAGCTGATGCAGGATGCCATGCTGCATCAGTCATGAACACCATTGCGCTGCATTTAGATGGCTTAAAGTGTAAACGTGCTTGGTGAGTTGAGTCGAGATGGATGAGTCAATTCTGAGTGTGTACTTATCAAGACATGTCAAAGTTGTTTGCAGGAAGTGCAAATCCTTTTGAGTCTTTGGGTGGCATAGGTGATTCCGGCTTGATGAGTTGAACTGAAGTACAAAACATTGAACCGCATTAAGCCAGATGCCAGTGTTCGAGATGGAAGTTCAAGAGGGAAACTTGCGACTGCCAAGGGGCATCAAATTGGGTTTGAGTCAGTGACTTGATCCTGTTGAGGTCCCCCAGAAGCTGCTTCTGAACTCTGGTGTTCTTGTAGGTCTTGCTAAAATGGTCTTAAATTCTTGTAGGTCTTCGGGTCAGTCTCCATAAACACTTGCCAAACACTTGAAGGTGGCTCTCAACTCATGCTGCTAAGCTCTCTACAGCACCATGAGGTCGGCTTCAGCAAGAAAGAGTGTCCAGAACCCTCAGATACTCTGGGTCATTCCATTCCAACAGCTTCACAGGCTTCTTGGAAGCCAGAAAGACATTTAGAGGGTCACACAATTTCCACCCATGAGAGTCTAAAGTTTAGGAGGGTCTCTGGTACAACGCAGAAACCTGTTTCTTGGGTAGAGCTTATTCCTTCCTCTTCCCGGTTCAAACATGGTTCTGAGTAAAAAGTAAATGAACTTTATTCCACTCTCCGCTGCAAAATAGGCTAAATGGGTTTTCTCTCACAGCTCACAGACATTAATAGGTATCTAAAATGCATCTTTTCATTTGATCACCCAGTGTAAAGCAGCGTGCCTGTACGTGTGCCAGAACTCACAAGCTTCCCCATCATAGAAGGAATCATTCTATGACACAATGCACGTTTGACTTTCCAGGGATGCCAGCGTTGGCGCACACAAGTCTTGCACTGGGACACATCGCCCTACTCCTCCATGCCATAACTGACACATTAGTAAGCAGGCTGTCTTCCTTTTCATGGTTAGCACGGAGTAGTTCATTAATGAGAATTAGTTACCTGCTGTCGGGGCCGTCAAACCCTGGCAAGCCCGCCCCATGTTGCCGGAGCTGGCTGAAAGGATGCATGGTGCCATTTAAAATCGGTGTCCGAAACTTGTTCAGATGCTTCATGTTTGGTGTCTTTGGAATTGTAACAAAAAATCCCACCTCATGGTAAAGCTGGATTTTAAATTACAATTTTTAAAATGCCACTTTTAGAAACTGGTATTTTCCTGCCTTCACCATTTGGTGCCTGCAGTCTGTCTCTGGGTCACATGACTGGGTGTAGCTGACAGTTGGGCTTTGTGTGTTTCTCCTAGACAGCCACACACAATCGAGAGCTTAGGTGTGCCTGGATGGGTCATCACTGGCAGGCAGAGAGGGCAGAGCTGGGCACAGCCCTACTTACACTTGAATATGCAGTGTCCTCTCTCCACACAAAGGGCTGCATACCCCCTGTAGTTAGTCTGGAGCCAGGATAGGGAATGCAGAACGCCTGTAGACTTCAGGGGGAAACCTCTAGAAGCCTCTCCCACTTCAAAGCAAGGCCCAGGTATTAATATTGGACCTCAGATACCAACTCTTCACTAAACTTCTGGACCTATGGTTACTCTGCCAGGAAGGACTGATGTTCTGCTGAAAGGACTGCCACACTGATGGACTCCTGGACTGTTAGACTGCTGGACTACTTCCTTGCTGGATTGCCACCCTGCTGTCCTCATGCCTGGGTCAGAGGGACTTGGATCTGCACCTGACTCCAGGAGTACTAGAGTGACTCCAAGGGCTAGTCTGCTGGCCTCCTGTTCAGAGCCACAGGGACATAACAGGCTCTCAATCACCTGCACCAGCACCCAGATTCAGCTGGAGAAAGCCCCTGACTCCCAAGTGGTGCCCCTCAGGTCTTGGACCATTGGTGTGGCCTCATAGAGGCTGAATTGAAGTTTTTGGGCTCTTTGCAACTACGAATAGAACGGTTGGTGCCCAAACCCTGTCACTCGTACAGCTCCCAATGTGAAGTTCTGCCAACCTGACTCTTCACGCTACAACATCGACAGCTCACGGAGAGCCCCACCGTGAATCTCCGACCCACCTGCTCATGACGACAACAGTATCTTAGCACTATAGCGACAACCATCCAAGATGCCAGGGCTGCTCTTTGGGCTACATCAACCATCCATTGCGCTTCTCTGTTCCGCACATCACTGTCCACTGCAACTGGGATTCTTTAGTTTGGACTGAGAAGATAATTTTTCAGTGGCACTAACCTGGTCCCTGTATTTGAGCTGCACTCTATCGCAGTCTGCCTCAACTTGTGACTTTTTCCCAGTCTTGCATAATCAGATTACCGTGAGTGGCTCTCTGTGCTTTTTGGCGCTATTTTTACTTAAATCTTTAAAATTCGATTTTTTTCATTTTGGTCTTGATGTATTTATTACATTTTACTCTGTTTTTTCTAGATCGTTATAGGCTCTTTTTGTGTTTTGTTTTCACTTTATTATTGTTTGAAGTGCTGCATACATTCTTTATACATTGGCTTTAAGTTAAGCCTGACTGCTCTGTGCCAAGTTACCAGAGGGTTGGGCATAGGTTAATTTGGGGTTTGCTTGTGCCTCACCCTGCCTAGGATTGTGATTGCTGCTTGAGTAGGGTTTCGCCCCCTCAACCTGGAATCCACTTTCTCACAACTGTCTATGCAGCCAGTGTGAGGTATGCAGCCAAGCTATGCAGTAATGTTATCAAGAAAGACACCCAGGGACACCAGGTTCTGTAGTGAGAAGGACATGAAAGAGTCCCAGCGAAGTCAGGATCTACAGGCAATATGACATGGCAGAGGCCCCGCGAGACATGGCAAAGGCCCAGAGAGACATGACAGAGGCCCCGAGAGACATGGCAGAGGCCCCGAGAGACATGGCAGAGGCCCCGAGAGACATGGCAGAGGCCCCGAGAGACATGGCAGAGGCCCAGAGAGACATGGCAGAGGCCCCGAGAGACATGGCAAAGGCCCAGAGAGACATGGCAGAGGCCCCGAGAGACATGGCAAAGGCCCAGAGAGACATGGCAGAGGCCCCGCGAGACATGGCAAAGGTCCAGAGAGACATGGCAGAGGCCCCGAGAGACATGGCAGAGGCCCCGCGAGACATGGCAGAGGCCCCGAGAGACATGGCAAAGGCCCAGAGAGACATGGCAGAGGCCCCGAGAGACATGGCAAAGGCCCAGAGAGACATGGCAGAGGCCAAGAGAGGTCAGTCTTCCCTGGGAGTAGGACACTGCAGAGGCTTACAGAGGTCAGGCTGCACTTGGAGTAGGACATGGCAGAGGCCTTAAGGGGTCAGGCACTCTTGGGAGTAGGGCATGGTAAGCAGCGATACCATCACAAAAAACCACCAGAAACACATGGTTCTGCATGGAGAAGAACTCGAGAGAGGACCACGGAGTTCAGGATCTGCAGGGGCCCAGACCTGGAGCTCAGGCTCTCCGTGGAACAGGACATGGTAGAGGCCTACAGAGGCCCGCTCTGCGCCTTGTAGAATACAGGAGTGTCCATGAGAGGCCGACTCCGCATCCGGTGGCACACAGGCTTGGCTGTGCAGGGAGCAGGAGGAGTGTGAGATGTGCAGAGTCAGACCTCTGCAATCAGTGGCATTAAAAAAGAGCCAAGTGATGGGGTTAAGGTAAGAGAACGGGAATGGAAAAAGGTCAATGGGTATGAGGGAAGGAGGGGGCGGGGCCGCGTACTACATGAACCATCAGTAAATGAGAATAGAAAGCGATGAAGGGAGCCATGCAGACAGATGAGGGTTCTGGAAATGGAGGAAGACGAGACAGGCATGCGATGGAGAGCCCATGCAAATAGATGGAGGGAGAGACAGAGAGGGGGTGGAGAGCACATGGAGATAGATGGAGACAGAGTGGGGATAGAGAGCGCATGCAGATGGATGGAGAGACAGAGAGGGGGTGGAGAGCGCATGGAGATAGATGGAGACAGAGAGGGGATAGAGAGCGCATGCAGATGGATGGATAGACAGAGAGGGGGTGGAAAGCGCATGGAGATAGAGACAGAGAGGGGATAGAGAGCGCATGCAGATTGATGGAGAGACAGAGAGGGGGTGGAGAGCACATGGAGATAGATAGAGACAGAGAGGGGATGGAGAGCGCATGCAGATAGATGGAGACAGAGAGGGGGTGGAGAGCGCATGCAGATGGATGGAGAGACAGAGAGGGGGTGGAGAGCGCATGGAGATAGATAGAGACAGAGAGGGGATAGAGAGCGCATGCAGATGGATGGAGAGACAGAGAGAGGGTGGCGAGCGCATGGATATAGAGACAGAGAGGGGATGGAGAGCTCATGCAGATAGATGGAGACAGAGAGGGGGTGGAGAGTGCATGCAGATGGATGGAGAGACAGAGAGGGGGTGGAGAGCCCATGCAGATGGAGGGAGACAGAGAGGAGATGGACAGCGCATGCATATAGATGGCGGAGCCGGGAGGGGCCTCTTGGACTCCTGGGGACTCCCCAGTCGGAGCCTATTCCAGATAAGATGATGATTAAGGGGTCCTGCCCTCTAAATAGACAGTCGTGTTGACCTAATTTAGGTTCCTGATCAATTTGCCCCGGGCATGATTAATTGAGATGCTGCTCATTGATTTTCCGCGCGAGGCGGAGAGGCCGGGCTGGGAAGCAACAGCGAAGGAGCTGGGTGAGGCCCAGAGACGAGTGGAAGAGAGGAAAGAGCCCATCCGGGCAATTCCAAGCCTACATCCCTGGCTCGAGTGTGGATATTACATATCATGCCAGCCTTACTTGAAGCTAGAACGGATGAGAACAGGGAAAAACCTACTGGCTACACCCTAGACACCTGTGGACACCCCCTTCACATCTACTACACGCGCCCAGAATCCTGCTGGTGTCCACCCAATAGCACACATTGGCACACCTAGAATCCTGCTGGTGTCCACACCATACACCTAGAATCCTGCTGCTCTCCACCCGACCTCCTCTGTGCTCCACCACAGGATTCCCCAGACTCCTTTTGGAATCCTCCAGCTGCCACAGGTGAAGCCTTGCTGCTCTCCACCTCTACTGCCAGACGCTTGCTGTCACCCATCTCACAGACACGCGCAACTATCACTCCCTCCAAACACCTACTGCAACCTTTAAAGGTCATACCCCTGCCCCTTAACAATAACTAGTCTCCTGTACCTCAGCCACTGCTACCACCAACCATCTGCAGTAATTCACATACCACCTCCCCCACTTAAGATCACACCTAACTCCTATTAATTTAATCCACCACATAGAAACTGGAGTAAATGGAATGTTTTCCTTTAAGACAAATCCCAATAACCAGTAATTACTGAAAAAAACACTGACCATGGGTTCCAGAGCTGCATGCTGCCTGGAGTTAAGCACTTTAATACCTCATCAAGGGTAGTAAGTGCATTAGAAATACAGTTATAATACAATATAATAGATAACCCGCCTGGCCAACTCTGATACAAATACCATAACACTCAATGGTCGGGCAGTGAATCGTACATGCCACATAATAATTTCCTTGTACTGCTTGATACTCTTACACTCAATAAGACAACGGTGGTATGGGTCCTGTCCATCACCCAGTAGTGTTACAGTCCACCTCAATAAACCACTGATCACTAACTGAATAGGCATGGAGTAACTAAAGAGATCTGCTACATGCCGCTGGCTAATGGATATCTCACACTGACAATCAGATCTGTCCCAGCATATCTTTCCATCATTTCTCTTTCCAATTTATGCCTGCTCAGGACTATGAACTTTAAACAAATTATCTCAGAATGGAGAACCCAGTGAAGTAACTAGCTAAGTGGACTATGATTGTAGAGAATATCATAAAGGGACCTGCAGAGCAGCTCAAAGCTGACAGCTTTCCGAAAAACGTAGACTGCGTGCCTCCCTCTCACAGTTCTCTATCCAGCTCACTGCTAATTGCTGCATCCCATAACACGAGACCGGCACCTTGCTGGCTATCACGCATAACATGAAAATACTTTCCACATAGGATCAAAGGAAACACAACACACTTCCAGCCACACGGCCTATACAGTGTAGCGTGCTACCCATATAGGCAAGTGCTTCAGAGCCTCCCCATAAGGGTTGTAAGAGCTATAGAAATGTCACAATATTGCAATACAATACAATATGACAAGCACCTAGATTCCTAATGGCATCTACCTGCCAGAAGCGCAGAGTACCCCGACCCAACACTTGATGTAATCCACCCCAATGGCTCAGACACATGCTGGCTGGCATCCACCTGCTGTAATCTACCACAAATACCCATATTCCTGTGTACTGAGATACGTGCAGTGCCTCTTGCCCACCTGGTGTATTGCCGCCCAAGGCCCCAGACACCTGCCACCACACTCTGAATCCTGATGCTCTCCACCCCTTCAGCCAGTAATGCACCCACTCAGGGACACCTGCAGCTATCATCATGCCCTCCAAACACCAGCACAAGCACCCACATTCCTGAAACAAGAGCCCCCCTCCGGCTACAAAACATGCCATAATCCAGCCATAGGACACAGATATTGGCTGGCATCTACCAGAGATACACCACCTGCCACACCCAGAATGCTGTTGCCCCCGGTTTCCTTACACCTCACAGACATATAAAGCCAAACAACCTTCACGACACCAACTCCCTCGTCCTTATCAACAGAGGTCTGCTCACTTTCACCTAACACATGCCTGCTGCCTTTTCTGAGAAGCCTGCCGCCAAACAATTTCACCCTACCCCCCCAGCCCCGAGACATAAGCTGACACCCACCTCCCAGACATTTGTTGCTATGCCACCCTACACACTTCCTTGCTGTTGCCATTTACCCCACCACCTAGATTCCTGCAAGATTATCTCCCATCCATGCACCTATTTATGTCGACTCTCCATTCCACACACATCTGCTAAATCAGCTCAATGTCTCAACGGCCACACCCACATTTCTGCTGCCATGGAAACCACACCCAGAGACACTTGTGCTCATCAGCGCCTACCGTCACACACACCCTGTAAGCATCCACTGGCAACCTGATCTGACCTGCTGGAATTGATCCCAAAACACTTGGTATCACACTCTTTGCCCTAGGGTGCCCTCACCCCACTCCAACAGATCAAACCCTCAACTGTTTCCACAGAAACCTTCTAACATGTACGCCCTCTCCCACTGACACTCTAAACTCACGCTGGGAGTGATTTCCCCACTGTCTCCTCTCATCAGCCTCCACACACTGCTGGCATCTACTCGCAGACACTTGGAGAGGTTAAACATCTCCCACACATTTACTGGTATTAACACCCAAGTATCTGCCAGCATCAACCATCTCACACACACACCTGCTACAATCCCACATACACACAACAGCATGGCACGGTATGCCCCATTAGAACACCAGACCCCTGCGAGCATCATGCATCACCTGAATACTGTCTGTTTCCGCACCCCTTAACGTCTTCCAGTATCCACTCTGTCTCACCCACAGAGACCTACTGGCATAAAGGCCCAGAGTACAGTTAGCATCAGACCCTTGCCCTTTCACACTTGCTGGTATCAGTCTCCTAGACCAGTTTTCGGTTACCCTCTTTTCCCTACAATAGCTCCTGGTACTATCTCTCCACCTCCAGGATCTGCTGTCTTCCATCTTGCAGAGCTCTGCTTTCATCAGCTCTCCGGCCCCCTCTAGCTTATGTAGGTGTCCCTCGTTCTTGCATCAGGGAGTCAGTACAGTGACCAAGTGACTGGCATGAGTCTGTACAGGAAGTGAACGAGGTGCATGCCACTGTGAGACCGCTCAGGTGTCAGGGCTGAACAGTTGCCTGGTCAGTATGGATTGATTGATAGGTGCCCCCTAGGAGTAGGAGGGGGCCTGAAAAGTCTGCCAGGGCCCCAGGTGTGAGTGACTTACTAGTCAGGTGGGCATATTGTGTTGTCTGAAGCCAGGACCACCAAACTCATCAATTACTATGACAGCTATTGCACAAGTGCACAACATGGAGGTCTATCAAGTTTGTTTGACGCCTTTCTGCGCTCGTGTTCTGCTGGAAGTGAGTCTGTGAGAGTCTGTGGGAGAGGCTGAGGGTGCAGCTGCCTCTAGCAAGCGGGTATTCCGCACCCTGTAGATTGGATCCGCTGGGAAGGCTGGTCTGATAAGGGTTCCCAGATGCCTTGTTCTCGCCTGATTCCCTCTAATTCTTCCTATGGTCGAGATGCCCTCGGGCTTCGCAAGTAACAAAGTGTCAAGAGACAAGCTGAGGGCAGTAAGCGGCTCACCATCAACACTGGGGTAGGTATCAAGATGCACTAAACTTGCAATCCAGACCAAACAGGACCGGTGCATGCTTCTCCACATCCCCGCCCTCACTGTCACCCATACACCAACAACATGGAGGTTAGAAGTAGACCCAGGAATATGGGAGTGGGACAGGAAAGCGAAACAGAGACACTGAATATTGGCCCACTGCCTGGTTGCACAGCTGGGCCTGATCTTCCAGTATAGGAGCGTTGCTATCTAAAGACAAGACTAGACTCTTAGTACTGCTGTGGTATGGGATTTGATATTTACCTTGTGATGCTGCATTCAATATACTAGTTGACAACCTGTATTTCGAACTTTCTTTTAGAGCCTTGACACACTTGGGTGATTGTTTCGCGCTCTACAAATCTCCATTTCATTTCATTTCATTTCATTTTGTTCAATGGAACTCCATATTCTTTCAAAGCTGAACCACAATTGGAGTTGATATATTAAGTGTGAATAAAAGAACTACCCACACAATTAAGTGATAACATCCTGAGGTTCTGATTATGCTCATGGTAACTGGTCGATAAGTGGAACATGAGCAGCATTCCGTAATATCACATAGTCCATCTAACAACAAACCAGGTACATGTTCAAAGCAATACATTAATAGAATATGTGTTCTAAAATGGCATCAAGTCTGTGCAAGATGAGGTTACTATAACCACTTGCAGAAGTGATGCACGGACCATAAATAGTTTGTAATCCTGAAAGAATTCTCATTGTGCATTAAAAAAGTGCAAGAAAGAGTTCATTATCCTAATGCATGACTCATGAAATAATGTTCAGATGCAAGAGATATTTCCTTTTACGAGAGCGCTGTGTTAGAAACTTCTTTGACTCTAGGTATAACTTTGGTTGCTTTGCAAGGAGAAAAGATTGTTTAGATTCAAAACATCAGAATAACAGGTCCCGGCATCAGCAAATACCTATCACGATTGTCTAGCAAGGATGCTATGGATCATGCAGAAGTTATATTCTAAGCATTCAAGATGGCCACCACCATTGCAGCAGGACTCCTAAAAGTCCTATGGCTCCATGGAACATGTAGCCCTTCTGGTCTTCTCTCAGGTGTTTAGTGTAACACGCCCATCGAAGATACAAAGCCTCTTTCCAGGTTGTGCCCACACTCACGTGCCCTGCCATCCTCTTCTGCTCCTGAAGAAGCACATGCTGTGAAGGCCTGGAATAGTGTGGCACAGATGTAAGCAAGTTCTGTATGTCAGGCAACAGTAAAGGCCCCTTTTGTTCTTAGTCTGGGTGGGGGTTGTGCCTTGTGCAGTAGGCTGCCAGGTATGTGCTGAGATAGGCATCCTAAGTAGCCCAAATCCTTTGCTAGTTTCCTATAGAATGGATGACACACAGGCCTGTACTGCTCACCCAAGGACTTTTCATATTGCACAGAGCAAGGATGACTCAGTAGGGTAATGAAGCGACCCTGTACGAATTAGTTCAGTCTAGAGAGTCTGTTGTGTCAAAAGCCTTGAGTGCTAGCTGACAGCCAGCCTATTCCTAATATAACATCCCATATCCCATGCTTGCTGGAGCCACTATGATTGATGGAGGGTGTATTTGATTCCTAAACCGATGTATTTTGACCCTAGTCCATTGTCCAGATAAGTCATGGTGGGCTTCATCCCTGTGAAGGAGTCTTTCATCACATCCTATGTGGCCCTACTGATTACATCCACAGAATGTATTGTCATAATAAAGTAGGCTGGCACACAGTTCTTTGGGAAAAGCGAGATCTACCGAACTCCAGTTCCTGGTCTGGAAAGAAAGGTTTGTGGTAGTTGTTACGGGTTTGAGACCACATTGCACTTACCACATCCTTCCTCAGGACTCGTAGCTCTCATGTTGGCCCACCACAGCTTGCACAACTCTGGGTCCTATGCTATAAAGACAAATAGCGACACTTTGTCCTGTGGCAATCATTCCGCCTATGGGGAAGGGGAGGAGCCGGACACTACTCTACCCAGTACTCTTGCCATCCTCCCTCTCACCCTTCGAGCTCCGCCACCATCAGTCCTCCAAAGAGCCCCAGTGGCTTCAACTCCTTACCATGAACGGTGCTAACAAAGGGTCCAATGCATAGCCTTGGTGGAATAAGTGCCGCATTCCAGAGAGCTCTGTTGGGGTAACCCTTCTTAGAACGCCCCTTCACCCAAGAGCCATGATGGCATGGGCGTATTGGGCAGCAAGTCCCTTCTGGCTTCAACCCCTGCGAGAAACAAACACCTGAGCAGCAGTTTCATACAAGCTTTCTTAATTTGTGGCCATTGGTCAATGGGTAAAAGCACGTTTTGTCATTCTCTGATGTGCAAAAACATGCAGAGGAGTGTCTAAACCCTTGATGGCTTGAGGTATTCATTTTATCTCATCTGCCTGAAGTATAATCTTTCCGACTTACCTGCGTGGAACTTAGGTTGGTCCTAACCACTTTTATTCATTGGTGGCTGCTTCCTATATATACATTCGAGGCTTACACTTTTGTACGTTGCAACAGGAGGTTTCTATTACTACGCAAACAAGTTCAAATTGAAGTAAAAAGTTATCTGGTGACAAAAGCTATGTTTCCCAAGCTCTGGAACAATGTGGAATCAAAGGTCCTTTTTTGGGGGCAGTGGCAAGCGCAAGGTAAGTTTTCTTTTTTTAAAAATTTTATTCTGCCTCGTCATCTGTCGCCCCACCCCACTCTTACCAGCACCAGCCATCACTGGGCGGCAAACTCAGGGACTGCCCTGGGCGGCAAAAGCTCTGAAGCGACACTGCAGAGTAGGACCACACAGTACCATCTCCATGGACAGGGCTGCCTCCTCCTGGGAAGAAGTTTGCTGTGCTGAGCTGTGCCTGCATGTATTGTTATCTCTCAGGGCCTTGCTAGAGTGCTGCAGTGGATGGAGGTGGCCTGCCCTAAGTCTACCTTTCACAAGAGCCCTCTTTCCTGCAGAGTGGTCTGTTCACTGCTCTTCTGAGGAGATGATTGAGCTATTGAATCTGCTCGTCTGCCTAATAAGGTAGAACAAACTTGAGATAATACAAAGTCATCCACCTTAGAGTTTCTAAAAGCTCTGGTAAGCCCTCTGAGCTCTGTCTGCCTTGCTCCAATGTCTTATGGTCATAGTGCATAAACATGAATTTGTGACAGTATTTGAAAGCAGTGCTTGATGATTAAACATCATTTCCACAGAGTATGTCCTGCACCATGAACCCCTTAGCTTCTTCACCAAAAGTGGCAGCTGTGATGAGCTATAAAGAAACAAGATATAGTCAGTGCTTAATTTGAGCCAGTGGTTTCCGGTGCTCGGCACTGGCACTTAATCATCAACACAGGTCCTTTTCATGAGCACCACGTTAGGGAGACATTCATTTATGGTAGGCAGGGGGAGAGTAAGTGATTTGCCCAGAATCACAGGATGTTGAGCAGACGGCGAGACTCGAACCTGGTTCCCCAGCTCAGAAGTCGGCAGCTCTGGCCATTACAAGTTTCAAGTTTATTTTATTTATGATCTTGGAACTCCGAAGAGATCCACATAAACCAACAACACATAAAAGCAAAAATTTGTACAACAAAATTTCTACTAATGTAAGCAAAAATAACAGTAAAAAGTCTCAAAATATGAGACATTATAATATTTTATACAATTAAGAAGATAAAAAGATCCTTTATGCCCTTAATTCTGTATAAGAATCCAGAAAAATCAGAATTAATAATTGCGATCATCATATTAGATACATTAGTATAGATTTAAAAAGCACTTAAAAAAATTAAAAATCCTGTGACAGAACATTTCATTAGGAGGCTCATAAATAGAGTCAGTTAGTGCGGATGCCGAGAGAATAGATAATTGTAAGCAGATTGGTCTCACCCATTTACGCCGGCATAGTAATAGAGCGGGGCAGATAAATAGCACATGATTAATGTCCTGGATAGAGTTATTACACAAGTTACAAATCTCAGAAGAACCATACCATTTAGACAGTGTTTTATTTAAAGGAAGCATACCCTGCCTCAGAAGAAGCCAAAACCGGCGCACCCCATGAGGCAGGTTCCACGAAATATAAGCCTGTGCCTTATTTATCATACAAGAATCTATGGCCGGGTGGATACCCTTCTTTAAGATCCGAGCTTCCCTATCCCTAGTGAAGCTTAATTCCCAAGTGGCCTGTTTCAAAGTGGCCTTTAATTGATATGGCGATAGGGTGAAAAACAGAGACTCGTCTAATTGTAACAAGTCGGCCGCAATTCTAAAATTTTTAAAAATTAAAGACTGCTCCTTTAAATTTTCTAACACTTCTTTCTTAATTAAGAATCTTAATGAGCCAAGATCACTCTTTACCAAGCTTGCAACCCATCGCACTATCCCTGCAAGACCCTGTACCCAGCTACTTCTTAAGCCAAATTCTAGCCTTAGAGCTGCCACAGGACAAGCAGAGTTGACTGAAGCTAGACTCCTTAACATTTTTCCTTCTGTTGTATTTAAGAAACCCCATTTCTCTATCCCAAGCAACTCAATACCATACAACAGAGAGGCAGGGATTTTTGCGCGGAAAACCTCTAATAATAGTGCAAAGTGTCTTTTCCCAGTTGATCTATAAAGGGCGCCCAAGCTTTTCCCTTGTGAGGTAGCTTTACGAATGTTGTTTTCTATAAAAGCTTTATTACTTAGATTACCACACACTGTTTTTCCCAGAAAGACATACGATTTTACAAGTTCCAGTTTTTGGCCACCCACCGACCATACAAAATTCCCATACTGCAATTTTTTTCTTCCATGTAAGCACATGATTTTACTTTTTGATATATTAATCTTTAAATAATGTGCCTCTGCAAAATTATGTAATGCCTGTAGACGATTATTTAAACCTCTTGGTGTTAGGTCAAATATTATTATGTCGTCTGCATAAAGTAAACAAACTATCGGTTTCCCCCCAATAAGGGGGCTATACCCTCACTTAACGCCAGTTCATGAGGAAGGTCAAAAATATATAAGGAGAAAAGTAGAGGAGCCAATAAACAACCTTGTTTTAGGCCATTTGTAGTAGGGATAGTTTGGGAGAGTCCCCTTTCCCTCCCATTAGAACTTTACACCAAGTGTCCGAGTGAAGAGCACGGACTAACTCCAGAAGAATTACAGGCATACCCAGATCCGACAGTTTTCTCCACAGTAAAGAACGATCAACTTTGTCGAATGCTGTGGAGAAGTCTATAAAGGCTGTGTACACTTTTCCTCCTCTAACTTTAACATATTTTTCGATTATTACCTGTAAAGCGGTTAAGTTATCGATTGTTCCATGCTTTGGCCTAAACCCAGTTTGTTCCAGTGGTAAGATCTCAGCCGTATCCAGCCAATCATTAATTTGTATCAAAAGGCATTTGGCAAAAACTTTACCCACTGCATCAAGAAGTGCAATTTGACGATAGTTATGCGGGACACCTCGGTCTCCTTTCTTAAACAGAGGAACTAATATACTCCCCTTCCAAGAAGGGGGAACCATCTTGTTTGCATAACAATACTTGAATACTGGGTAGAGAATTTTACCCCACAGTATACTATTTTGTTTTAATACTGTGACGGGTAATTCATCAGGGCCCATCGCCCGGAGGAACGCATCCCCCTGATCACCCTTTCAATTTCTTTTTCAGATGGTGATCCATACAAAAGGGAATCCTCCTTTAATTCGATATACTTGATCGCATTTGCATTGCCTGCATATAAATCCTGAATAAAGCTGACCCATTTTTGCTCCTCAATAGCCACCGGAAGTGGACGAGATCTAGCACCACATCCCTCCCCAATGAGAGACCAAAATGTTCTTACTTGGCCTTTAAAGGCTGCTTCTCTCAATTTAATCCACATATTATCTTCGCTCTCTTTTCTTAACTTAACCTTTACCCGTGTCCTCCTCCTTTTTAATATTAATAATCTATGATATCTTTCCGAAGAATAATTCAAGTATTGTTCCCTAACTAATTTATTTATTTCGAGATTAAGCGACAGGATGGATCTGGGGACTATCTTAGTTCTTTTCATTCGATTCGACATCTTTGCAATTTCTATCGCTTTATTCATTAATAAGTTGAAACTGGCGATCTCTATTCCATTCCAACTGGACAGATTTTCTACTGCGACCTCCAATACGCTGTCAAGGCCCAAGATAGCTTTGCTATCCCAATGACATCTCCCTGTTTTCTTAGAAAAAGTAAAGGATTCACCAGTTAATACCCATGGGTCCTCTGAACACAAGCTTAAATTTACGGTAAGAGTTAGTACTTTGTGGTCACTGTAGGGGGAATTAGAGACCTTTAGATTTTTTAATAAAAAGAAGGAGGAGATTCCTACTATTACATAATCTAAGATAGATTCTCCGCTATAAGATTTGCAAGTTAAAGTAGCCGGAGTATCCGAAGGAAGTCTTCCATTTACTATAATACCATCAGCCTTCATTAATTCATCCATAAGAATTTTCCCTCTCTTATTTGTTCTAATATTTTGTGGAAATAAAGCTTGTGGGATCTGCAGGGATTCTTCCTTTTCTTTATTTCGGAATATATCTAAGGTAGCATTAGAAACTTTACAATTCAGATCCCCTACCAGAATTATTTTTGGGGAAGTTCTACTTCATTGACTTTTTTAATGTGCGAAAAAATTGCTTTTAAAAGAACATCGAAAGAAGCATCCGGCGGAATATAAGCATTTATCAACATTAGCAGGGGGCTTTTTACGTTATTATCGGAATTATACAATGTTATTGCCAAAAAGAGATTACTGGGATCTTTGTAATAATCATAATTCCATTTTATCTTATTTGACAATAGGCAGGCCACCCCACCCTTTGCATGTCCCCTCCTGGACGGGGTTGCTTTGCAGTCTAAGATGAAAAATCCTTACATAGCAGATCCTCTGTGCACCAGGTTTCCTGAAGGCAAATCACATTTGCATCTAACGCATAAAGGTATTGTAATTTCTCCCTACTATTCTTTATTCCTGCAGCATTCCAAGATATTATTTTTAGTTCATTGCTAGAAAGGTGGCTGTTGTGAATGATTACTGTTAGGTATGCTCGATAGTACACCGGGTAACCAGTTCCATTTTGGGCTCTCTTCTTTAGAGTTCCATTTAAAGGACAGTGGGGGGCTGTCTTTAAGTTTTACTTGTCGGCCGTTTTTTGTAATACAAATTTTTAATTCCTCTGATGCATGCATACTATATCTATTATCTGAAAGTGGGTAAGTTAACGGCGGGCTATTACTGAGGGATCTATTTCGAGGTAGCTCAAAATAAGGAATGACGTCAATTCCTCTGCTTTGCAGGCCTTCTGACCATTGTAATATGAGATTTACAATGATTTTGGAATTAAACCTCACCCTCGATTTATAACCGGCTTCTGTTTTTAAAATGGAAACTAAACTTATATCACTACTTTGAATAAGTTTCAAACTGTCAATCTCCAAGAGACATTTAAGAAGTGAGGACCTATTTAGGATTAAATCTGTATCAAACAGAGGAATAAAAACTAACTGGTGTGTGTCCTTACTTTCCCAAAGGGGTTCAACGCCTGCTATCTCTGGTTTACCTCTCTTTTTCCAGTATCAAAAATGGGGTAGCCAGGGGATTAAGTACTGATGAGAAAGGGATTTTTGGCCTCAGCTGCTCCTGTATTATAGGTAAAGAGGGCCCCCCTATTTCGGTATTTGCACAATCTCTCATAGAGTGTGCACTATTCGCGGAGGAAGCCTCACAGATCTTCATTGATTCAGTTGTTAGATTTGTGTTCACCGGGTATACAGAAACGATGTCATCTACCAACTCTATATTTTGTGATATATTTTGCAGGGATTGTGAAAAGGTCTCCATATTTACTGAAACCTCGAAGTTTTCTTTAAAACGAATTCTCCTTTGCTTCTTTTTTGAGAATCTTCGTCTTGATTTCACCTTTTTCCCTCTATTCGTTACCTTTTCCCCTTTCTCTTGGTTTCCATGTGTGAACCACCTAAGATGTTGTCTTTATCTTCATTTAGCTGGGTTTTAAAGATAGGGAATACTTCCTGATCTATTTTTCTGGCTGCGCCCACCAAACCTTTTACTTTTTGCGCTGAGTCAGAAATAGCCAGTATGGATTCCGATGAGAGTTCAGGGCTCTTCTCTTGCAATGCATCTTTGTTCTCTATCTTATCAATAAGGGTAATGCCAACAGGACCAGACCCTGTAGTTTGACTACTAGCATTCTCGAGTATATTCTCTGAGGCCTTATCTCCATTTTTTTCCGCTTCTATTTGTTCAGTATATATGCTTGAATTAACCACCTTCTCCAGATTATTTTTTAACAATACTTTCAGTATTTGAGTTACGGTTTCCAGCACACAATCTGAACCTCCTACAAATTTTTCAAGCAGCTTTAGGATAGAGGATAATAAATTTTCTAAAGATACTAGTGATTCTGAAACAAATATATCCCTCCTTACACATTGGCTGGGTTGAGTATCACAGATATTTAAATCAGAGGTCATAGATGGGTGTGATTGCAAAAGGGAGTAATTCGATTTATTTGATTTGTTAGATGGGGTCCTACTAAATAATTTTAGTCCTATAGGGACTGCTATTGCTGGAGTATTTACTGGTTCCATAACCTTACTAATATCAAGAGAAATATACCTTCTGGCCATTACACCATATCCTCTCCCCAATTTCACGGTTAGTAGTTGGTTCTGTTTAAGGCGGCGCTAACAGGAGAAATGGGCTGGTGCAAGCTGCCTCCTGACAAGAGCCCCAGCACTGATTTGTTTTCAAATTAACCACTGTCTATAGTATTTATAAACCTGAAGTTGGCAAAATGTTATACAACCACAATTTAGAAGTCCTCACAAGGATTATCAAAGTACAAATCTACCAAGGGTTTATGTGTGGGGGTCACCAACACCAAAACCCTTGCTTTCTATGTTACTCTGTTAGATTCCATGACCAAAATACCAGTCTGCAGCTTTCAGCACAGTGTTACAACAATCAATCCTTAAATCCCTGCTGGCTTCATTAAAAGCATTTCAGAATAAGGCCTACTACATTTGTCATCCTTTTACATAATAAACAAGTCAGCCCTATAACATCTGACATAACGTTTTCCAATGAACCAATCAAGCCTGTTGCGTTCGTCATTGGCTTGTCACCATAACCAACTGAGACCACCTGTATTGTGCACAAGAAGGAAAATATCAGGCATTCAGTCTGAAAATCACTAATATATCTAAAATTACAGTTGGCAAAATAATATACACCCCCTCTGAAAGGGTCTAACAAGGATTATCGCAGAGGGGGAAACCAAAACCTGTGCCTAATACTGTAATCTGTGAGATTCCATGTAACAAAATACCTGTCTGCATCCTTTAACACAGTATAAGACAATCCACCTGTAAAGGCTCATTGACTTTAACAAAAGTGTTTAACAATATATGTGTCTGGCGCACTACTTTTGTCACATCTTTTAATAATAAACTGATAAGAGCTATAGCATCTGACATAAACCTTCTCAACGAGTCCGTCAGGCTTACAACCTTTATCATGGGATTGTCGCCTCAAGCAGCTCAGGCCTGCCCAATTCTGCATAGGCTTTCCCACGAGGCAAACCTCAGGTATCCAGTCAGAAAATGATGAAGATACACAAAATTACAGTTGGCAAATCAATACTCAACCCCTCCTAAAATGCGGTGACGAGGATTATCAAAGTACAGATCGTCTACACAGGGTTTTTATAGATGGTAACCAACACCAAAACCATTGTCTACTACACTAATATATGTGATCCGTGTAAAGCAGCACCTTCTTCAGGCTTTAACACAGAGTAGTTATATATTTAAAGAGTTTTCTAGAGTGCAAACATGACCCAAAGGTGTCAAAGCGCTGTGCAAGGTACTCGTTTCACTAATAAAAAGGTCTAGAAATGGAGCTATTTACAGTACTTGTTTCACAATTACGAGAATCGGGACTTCCAGATTCCGAGCCCTGCTCTGGAAAAACTATGAGCATAGATCCTACTTTAAGGTTTAGGGAACTTGCACTGCGCAGTTGCCTCCCAAGGTAGCGAGCGAGGGTACATACTAGATATTTTGGGGTGCCGATGTGTCCTTCCTTTTGCGCCAGACATGCAATCCTGAGCAAATCTCTGGTTTCAATGGGAAGCCACTTGAGGGATGCTAGGGAAGGCGTAATATGGCTGAATTGTCTAGTTAGTGTTGCCATTTCTGCTGTTGTGTTGAGTGTTGCCTTGAGAGGAGGTGCCAGGAGAGCTTTCAGTGTTCAAATTAGCGTGGCAATGGCATATTCTATTCTGGTCAAGACCAGCGCTTGGACTACATCCCCGACGTCTGGTTGTGGGATGAATAGGTTCACCTTCTTTAGTAGGCTTAGTTGGAATCGAGCATTTCTCGTTGCTTCGCTGATCTGTGTTGCATATTCAGGTTTTTGTTTAGTCACAGTAGTGATCCCTAAGGATTTAGAGGAGTCAATGACTACCAGCTTGTCTTTGAGTGCTTGTAGGTGGTTCAACCAGCCATTTTTTGGCAAGGAGTTGTGGAAGTGGGGAAAGGAGGAATTCTGTGTTCAGGGTGTTCACCTCGAGGTGGATCTGGGTAAGACGGTTTTAGACCATGCTCAGAGTTTCGTTGAGGATGATAATGTCCTCTAATGAGGAGATTCTGAGATATAGTTGTGTGTCACCTGCTTACATGTGATATGCAAGCTTCGAGTTTAGAAGTATTGTGCTTAGTGGTTCAATGTATAGATTGAATATTGTGGGCAAGAGGTTGGAGCCTTTCGGTACTCCCAGCTTCACCAAGGATGGTTTTGATTGTGAATATTTCTGTTCCATCGTGGTGCCTCTGCTGGTTTGAAGAATTAGATTTTCCCGATACAAGATGGTGGAGGGGTATTATTTATGGGAGTATATAAACAGCTCAAACTAGATCCTCTTTGCCTGGCAACTCTGCGTCCTGCTGGGATCCTTTGCCATATAAGTTGGCACCCACCTAATCTCTGTGTGCACTTCCCTTGGTTACCTCTTTACTTAACATCTGAACCCTTCAACCTTCTTCCAATTATTCCAGTTCATGATGTCCTGTTGCTCCATTTTGCTACACCTTCTTAGGGTCCACTTCTGGAGTATTCGTACTGGTGCTGTGACTAAATCTCCTTCTCTGGCCTGCAGTGATGAGTACATATTTACACAAGTGCCAATTGGTTTTGTTTAATATACAAACCTGCCATTCTTATCATATGTGCTGTGTTCTGCACTAGGTGCCGACAAATAACTTTCTGGTCACGGTTCCATGGGTCCATCTCTCTAGAGCCAGAGGGCAGTCTTTCGCCCTCCTAGGACCTGCAGGTTCGAACAAGCTTCCCTTGGAAATTTGCCAAATGGATGATTAGCTTTTAGTACTTTTCTTTTCTCTTCCTCACACTTTGCATAGCGCCGGGATACTCTTTTGAGTAGCCGTGTGCTCTACAAAACCCTTTCATCCATCTATTCATTCACTTGCCTTAGAGGGTATTTTGAAACATACTGCAACATAAGTTTAGCTCCTGTGTTTCTCCATTCTCTATCCCTTCTTCCCTGTATCCACAGTGTCTTATAAGTAGTACTTATTTCTGCACTAAATGCATGTATTCAGGCTAAAGGGAGGCACGGGATCTGCACTGGCATCCACAATCTTGACATACTCAAACAGCACAAAGAGTGCAAGGGTCAGGAGGACTTAAAGATAAATTGATCCCACCAAATGTACACCAGTAAAAGAAAATAATTCCTGTTCGATACGGAAGTAAATTTTCAAGCATCTTCACAGTGGGCCACTACCTCCAGGGGGTTTATATTCACCTACTTTTGCAGGCAGGACAGCATTGCAGTCACCGCACATCCGATCCAACCATAAATTTACAATTGCTGAAATTCCACCAAACAGGTCAAACCTCTGTATTTGCAAAAGTAAAATGCAACCAGTACATATTCTATGAATAGGGTTTGGGAAAATACCCTCACAAATGGACATGTTTGTGCATCTACCCTTAAAGGTCAGTTTGCTTAAATATATGACTCACTACAAATAAGGCAGGTCTACAGTGTTTGTTGAAAATTATCATAATACAAATATTAGACCTATGACGTCTAAAATAACGTTTCCAGTGTACCAATCAGGCCTACAGCCTTTATCAATGTCTTGATACCATAACCAACTCAGGCTTACTGAATGACTAAATTAATGGCAATTTGTAAAGCGTGGCAAATACCAAAGCAGGGCACCTGAAGCTTGGGACCTGATAGAGGTAGAGGAAAAGAGTGTGATTTTTACCCTGTTCTTTAACTGTAGCTGGTTGGTGATGTTCCTAATGTTGACAAGTAAAGTTTTCATCAGTTTAGCTGAGAGAAAGGAGAAAGATCTTTTGCTTTCTTGGCTGCATAAAATGCATGGAATAGTTGATAGTTTGACAGATGAATTAGGGGAGTGTGGTAGACAGTAACATTTCAACTTCTGTCTGAGATACATAGGTAAACAGTGTTATGGATGACTTTATGGTTGATCCGTAGTGTGTTGAAGGACACTCACTTTTCATTTGGAAGCCAATTGAGCTCTTTTAACCTGGTCAAAATGGAAGCACATGGAGGAAGACTGAGTAACTGGTAGCTATTTGAGAAGTATGTAATCTGTTTAGGAAAAGAGTGGGCAATCTGAGATTAAGGGAGTTCATGTAGCCTAGGCTTTAGATGATTAGTGTTCGGGCTACAGTTTCCACATTGACTCAGGGAGGACTTTACGGGGCATTCTAAGCATTGAAAAACAAACGGGCTCTGCGTAACTGACCTCGGTGGAGAAGGAGAGGTTGCCCTTGAAGAGAAAGCCTGATTGAGAGACGGAGATGACGATTTGAGTTTTGGCGATATATAAAAAAAGTTCAAGGCCTAATGTACATACAAGAGCTGCTCAAAGGGAGGTAAAACAGTTGAAGAGAGTGGGGCTGAGGGAGCATCCTGGAGGGATGTCACAGGGTTTTGGTTTTAGAGCAGAAATGAAAGGGGCTAGGGAAAAGTTGCGAATCCTAGGGGATAAGAAAGAGCTAAGCAATTTCTGCACAGACTGACAGACTCCTAACTGAAAGAATTCAGAAATAAGGCAGAGTGCCATACGGTGCCAGAAGCTGAAAAGAGATCTAGGACAGGGCTGCACAGCTGCATTGGACTAGGATTCTCTTGACGTCCTCAACAACCGTTAGGAGGTTAAATTTGTTGCCTATATCGGGTCAAAGAGAAAGTGAGATTCAAAATATGTTTGACATTGCATATAGACAGCTTCTCCAGGTGTTTAGAACGGAAGGGATCAATAAAACATGAATAAATTGTTCATATTAGCATGATCAGATAAATAAGTACAATAATCATGGCTTGTTTCCAGATATCTGGAATAATTGCAGAGGAGAACGAAATGTTGCAAAGGTCGCGGAGGTGAGGGAAAATTATCTCTGGGGTAAAGAGAAAATGTGAGGGGGACAGAGGTCCAAGGAGAGCCTGACTTGATGGATGTAGTACAGGTATGCAAGTCTTCTCTAGAGAGTGGTCAAAGTGGGATTAGGAGGTGCCCTTTCGAGATCAAGAGAAAGAATTCAAAAAGTATAGTGAATCCAGAGTGGCTTGGGTGGGAACCTAGCTTAGATTTTATCTATTTTGTCCTTAAAGAAGCATGGTAGATTGTGAAGGAGGTCCTGTGAAGGTGTGATGATATTACTGCAGGCTAGTTGATGCAGAAAACTATTAACAGTGGAGAGAAATTCTCTAGGGCCATTGCTAGAGGTTTCAATTTTTGTGTCTAAACAGGATGTGGTACATATAAGTTCATGATATTTTTTGGGGGGGATCCTCTGGCTAGTTCTTGCTTGGGGATAACAAGATTGTCTCCAAGCTTACCCCATTGCTTTTCATCCACATCTGGCTACTCAGAGTCGTACGGAGCACAGTGGTGCACAGCTGAATGAGTAGGTGGCACCTTGGTGTTTATTGCATTGTTAACCAAGTTGTTAAAATTGACCACTGCAGCTTTTGTATCAGCTGAAGAGATAAGAGGTTTGGTGAGGAGGGTGGAAGGTGGAGTGCAAGTTAGCAAAAGTAAATTTTGACCAGTTCTGTTTAGTGTGTATAGTCTTGCGAGGGAGCAAATATAGCCTGCTGGAGTCAAAAGGGATAGACTATGGGACTGACACATGGTCTATCAGGAAGAAAGAGGGCTAGCAGATTAGAAAATATGTGATTGAGAAGATTTCCTGATACATGAATAGGGGGTCTTATCTGCTTGGGATAGATAGAGAGCATGGAAAGCTTTGATTATATTTATGCAGTAACTTTGAGAGGAGGCCTCAAGATGATTGTTAAAGTCGTCTAAGGCAATGCATTTAGTGCCTTTAAGTACACAGGGAGATAAAAAAAATCTGTGATGGATGCTGTGAAGTTTTTCTAGGACCCATGGGGCAAAATATGAGAGCGCCAGAGATGATGCATGTAGGGGTGAATTAGAGTTTGCAAAGTAGGCAGTCTTCAAAGGAGAATGGCGAGACATCAAGAATCATGCAAGAAAGAGTGGATTTCTAGATTATTGCAATGCCAGCACCAGATGCAGAAGGGTCTGGGTGGAGCTGTCAGAAAGCCAGGGTACAGTAAGAAGTGACGCATCAGGATTGTGGGAATTGATAAAATCAAAGATATCTAGACAGTGTGTCAATCAATAGTGATCAAACGTTCAATAGAATGCATTTTGCCGCTCTAAAGAACCAGTAGTGCTGGAGGAGAGGATGATGAAAGTGCTCTTAATAAAATTCCTAATTGAGGAGAATTGGGATGGAGAGGCACAACGTGGAAGTAGAAGCCTGAGTTAGGGTGAGTCATCGGATGTTGTCAACGCATGCTTTGACAATTGAGGATGTAAGGGCAGGCAAAGTATTGGAAATAAAGTTGGGCTCATCTGGCTTCAAAGATATAGCGTTTCTGGTGTTGGTCGTGGTCTGAGACCAGGTGGTCTTTTCATTAGCGCACAGCTAGTTCCTGCACCGCACAGACACGCTGCAGTGTTCCACAAATCACCTCCATATGGCGAGGGCATTGTCTACTAGAATATACTGCTAGAGCGCTGACCAAATACCATGATAAAAGTAGACGTGGCAACAGACTGGAGCCCAGCCACTCTTGGTCCAACCGGGGAGCTCCCGGCCCAGTGGAGCCTACTGGGAAATAAAAAAAATACGAAAAGAAAAGGGAGAAATGGTCAAAGCATAAAATAGGTAAACCCGCTACTCACCAGAGCGCAGGAGCAGACAGTTGGCCCAGGCATCTCCATCAAAAGTACAAGGAAAATAAAATCCCCCACACTCAGGTGTGATGCCTGCAAGTTCTGGCAAGAAAGATAAGAATCCAGCTGCTAGCATGCGCTGGCAAGGTCTGACAGAGTTCAGACACCCCTGGTCCAACCGGGGAGCTCTTACGTCAGTGAAAATAAGAAATAACTAAAAGAAAAGTGTGAAATGGTCAAACCATAAAATAAATAAAAACAGTAAAAACTGCATCTCTGCTGGAGAGTGGGAGAGCAGGCAAAGGGGCCAGGCACCTCCCAACAAAATTACCAGGTAAATTGAACTCCCCACAGTCAGATGGGATGTCTGCAAGTTCTGGCAAAGAACATAAGAATCCAGCACTAGCATGCACTGGCAAGGATGAAGCATTCCACAAATAGGCCTCCATAAGCAAAGGCGTTGCCTCCTACAATAGACTGCTAGAGCACTAACCAAGCAACACAGTAATAATAGGTGGAGCTTAGCCACTCTTGGTCCAACTGGAGAGCTCCCACCCTGGTACTGTTTTCCGCATAAGCTTTCCCATCAGGCAGCTATTGGTATATAGTCGAAACACAAATATGTACAAAATTATAGTTAGCAAAACAATATACAACCTTTCCTAAAATGGTATAACAAGAATTTCCAAAGTGCAAATCTTCTACCTCAAGGGTTTGTCACTAGGAGTAACTAACACCAAAATATTTGCCTACCACGATGATCTGTGAGATTCCATGTAGCAATATACCTGTCTACAAACTTTCCCAGAGTATAATGGCAATTCAACTGTAAAGACCTATTAGCTCTAACATATGCTTTGTACAATAAATAAGTCAGGTCTACCTTATTTGTTTTAACAGTTCATAATAATCAGATCAGGAGGACAAAAGCCTAGACCATTGGCTTATCACCATAACCAACTCAGTCCTTCTGTATAGAGCATATGCAAGCACTTCTTTTTAGTGTAAGCATACAACCTCTGCCCATTAAAAATCTGTACTCCTGGAAATGGGCATATGGGAGAGCCAAAGCCCTCTCTCAGTAGCGCTTCTAATGGCTCTTCTTTTGGTGATCACATAAGGGCTGGCAACAGCTGCATTGTTAAGTCAGACCTAAAATAATGATTTTATCCATGTAGTAGCTTTTGATTTTAGTTCCTTCTTTCAGTACTTTGGACCGAGCAACAATATGCAGAACATATGTGTTTCTTGCATCAGGGCAGCTATGGGCATGGCAGGCAATGGGAGGATACATTTATATTCTAACTCCAGTCATACAATATATGGGGAGCATGCAACTCTATACCAAATAGCCCAAGTGTCTTATTTACATTTCTCACTCCAGTCCCGGAATATTGTGAGGAAAATTAAACTTTTCCCAAGTATTTTAGGAAAGTGTTGTAAAGTAGTTAATTTTGCATTGCCTGAGGGCACTGCTCGAGGCAAAACCGTGGAAAAACTCAACATACTGTCACTAAATGACTTCACTGTACAGGAACAAGGGCAGCCTTATTACAAACCATGTAACGCACAGGAAAAAAGAACATTGCCTGCTACATCAAGAAGGTCCCATGAGGCAAGAAAGATTCTCATTCATAAAATGACTTACTCAAAAGGTAACAAATCCATGATATTAACACAATTCAAAGACAAAATAAATTGCTGAAGAAAATGAAAAAGAACATACTCTTTGCAATTATACACATCAATTTCCTGTTACATCAAGAAGTGCTTGGTGCTCAAAAAGTGCTCACAAGGCAATAAGTACAAAGTGACAGTGTCAATGCATAGTATAATGCTTCACAGGTTGACTAAATCCCACAACTTGCTCAAATTGACATTGTCACTTTGTACCTATTGCTACAGCTCTAGTGAGATGTTTTTATTCTCACTACAATTCCACCCTATCCTTCACCTTGTGAGCACTTTCGTAAAAGTTGTAAAGCTGTATTTATTCCAATTCTTAAGCCATCTCATCTTCTGTAGGGCTGGGAACTTGACATGCAGAGCTTGACATGCTCAACTGTGCTGCTAATGCTGTGCCAAGAATCTATGTGGTCTTTGCATATTTCTGCATTCGTAGTTCATGCAATCCAAGCTAGGAGACAGGGCACACCATTCCCCCTTGGAATTGCTGGGTGCTCCCTATTTACTAACAGGATTCGGAAACAAATTTGTTTATGGAGGTTAAATGATGAGACCATGATCCGAAGTCAGGCAAAACAAGTCTGCAGGAAATAAAGTGCAGTTCATATCATAAATCTACAGAGAAAATATGTTGCCAGAGATGGAGCTCAGCAGTGGTGTAACACAACTTGAGGGGGCCACCCTGCAAGGTACATGGATGGGCCCCCCTCCGGACTTAATCAGGATACTGTGTTGAGGGCCCCCTGGAGCTTGGGCCCCCTACCCACACCGCGGGGGCCTATGTTACGCCACTGTCTCATTGGCATAGCTAGAACTTTTGCTACCCGTCGCAATTCTTTCCTTTGCCGTACCGGGACGGCTGCAGGTAAGAGCGGGGGACACAGGTGGAGGCCGCTGCCCACAAAACTTGTGCTGCCCGGGGCAGACCGACCCCCTTTGCTACTCCACTGACTGGAGCCCAGTGCAAGGACAGACAAAGCTATCCATTGAGCTGGCTTGGCTGATGTAGAAGAGTTTTTTTTTCACCAGAGATTTAAGACATGGGAATTTTCAGACCAGGCTCTCCTCGTTGAAACTCTAGCCCAGTTCCAAGAGGAACGGAGAGTTGCCCGGAAGGGGTGTCAGAAACCGCTTAACCCGCCAAAGGCCTACATCCAAGATCTCACTCATCTGTTGCAGTACCCTCACATCAAAGTTTCTTGATATTGGCAAGAAGAATCCTACATGTCGCAAAAAAAACTTTAACAGGGATAGTCTCCAGTTGGAGCAGAAGAGTTTCTTTGGGGTCAAGGCATCAACTCATGGAACAAAAAGAGAACCAAATTGAGAGATTTGGTCCTCTGTATTTTGCCTACGATACTATTCGGTCAATATTCGCAACTCAATATTCCGGGCTACAACCAATGATTTAGCTAACGTGGAGTTGGCTGAATTGTGAGACAAAGACAAGGCTGCAAGCTTACTGAGATGCCTGCCTTGGAGAAGGGCTGAGGCTGTAATGGAATGTGATAAATCACAGTAGGAAGTTTACTTGCAAATGAAAGAGGTGATTGGAAGAAGGCTATCAAAAACTTGAATGAATTCATAAACTGTAGCACAGTTGATAGATACCCTAGTGTTTAATTTATTCAACCAGAACATACTTTTGATGACCATCCTACAGAATTGAATCAGCATTTCAGTGACTCATAGATTTCGGACCCTGGGTGGTTTACCTTATCCAAAGAGCAGTCAAGAGTTGATTGTGTAAATCAGAATGGCCAGGACATTCAGCAGAATCAGCAGAAATGCCTGAAGCAGGTACTCCAGACTCAAACACAATCAGCCGAGGATCCCAACCCGGGGGAAAAATCTTACTAAGGGGTTCACAGTCCTAAGGACAGTAAAGGGATGAGAAAGAGAGGGGTCTATGGAAACCGGCTCACATGCCTGATGATAAGAACTAGGATGATGTAGGTCACTACATAGGGGCACTATGCTCCCCAGGAAGACCCTAATCATCTAGACAGTCAATCTGGTCTTCCAAGTAAACAGTGCCTCTAGAGGAGCCCTCAGAAGTAGTGATGTTATCAGTAAGGGGTATGAATTGAAGACTCAGAGGTAGCCACACAAAATGTTCCCTAAAAAACCCCTCCACTTTGTATTCATCTTGGCATGTGTAGTGCAGATTTGTCAAGCAGGGCCTAAAAATAAGGGCAGGGTTCCAAAGTGACATTTCCAATTTTAACTCCCATAGGATTTTTCGCTTTTCGATGCAGAAAGACACTACTGAATAGAATTACACCACACTTGGCATGTAACTAGAACTTTACTTACTGTAGTGCCTTTTCTGGGTTTTAGTAGTTTTCAAGGAATTAGTATTTAAAACTGTTCCAGTCTGGGCTTGACAGACTACATTTTAGAGCTATCTAGACCATTAATTTCCAAATCCGCCACAAATCTCAAATCCACTGAGGATTAGTAAATCCAATTAAAAAATAAAGGCACACCATTGGATGAGGGAGCTTTTTCTTCCGTCGAGCATTACAGATTTGGGAATCTATCATGCTCTGATTAGCTGGCCATCACCCAATATTTCACACCGAGCACTGTGTTGGAAAAATGAAAAGAAAAAGAGCATAAGAAGATTGGGTGAACCTATTCAGACCCCCTGAAAGCAACTCCTTGGCCAATAAACTTTTTTTTAACAAAGTTATTTTTATCGTGAGATCTGCGGTACCCAGGGATGGTCCAGGATTCATGAATCCTTTTCAAGAGTGGCAAGTATTCAGTGCACCACTGCTGTGCTTGGCCAGTGGCCACACGTGGCAGGTTGGGAGCAGTAAATGGCTGCTATCCAGTCCCTGCTGTAAACCCAGCTGAAGTGTTTGCTCAGCAGAGGTCGGCTGTATGTGCAAGTCTGGATGCAGTGCCTAACCGTCTGCAGCCAACCTGCACTGCACATGGCCAAAGTCTGTGAGGAGATTCGGCTGTCCTCTTGTAGAGGGTGTGGCCAGGGTCTTGCCAATGTCCAAGTATTTCAGCCGACGCTCACTGTGCACACTCGAAGGCAGAGCACAGTGTAGGTTGACATCCCACAGAGGGGTTGGTGGTGGTAGTGCCAGTGTAGTTATGGTTACATCTGAGTTGACATAGAGAAGGACATTTTTTGGTTTCTAAATATCTTTTGCGCTGTATAAAGAATCTGTACAAAACTTTCCAAACAAAAGTAAATCGACTTTGGGTTTTTAATAGCAAGTTTTTTGCAGTTACGTCAAGAATGGGCCAAAAAAATGGGGTTGGGGGGGCATCCAAAAAGAAAAGCATTTTCCATTATAATTTCTATAGGATTCTTTGCTCCTTGATACAGAAAAAATGGCAGAAAGGAATTACACCATATTTGGCATGAAAGTAGAAATTTACTCAACAGAGTGCCTTGGCTATTTTGGTGTAAATCTGTTAATCGAATTTTGAGAACTTAGCATTTACAAAGGTTCTTGGAATGGCCATGAAGAGGTTACATTTTAGAGGTATCTGGACAGTTAATTTGCAGGAGGATATGCAACTCATGAACCGCGACCCTCCGCGGCGCTAAATATTAAAATTAATTACTTGAATTTGATTGGTCGAAGTAACTTTTACACCCATTGCCCATTTTGGTGCCACGGATACAGAGATGGCTCCACAGTACTGGAATGATCTGATTGACTGTGTGCAAAATTGAGGGGGACAGTTCAGGCCATGGGGACTTGGTCCCCACATCTTGAAGTTAAAAATAAAAGGGCACATAAATGGGGTATAGTGAGCACATCCTGACCCCCAAGCCCTTTTGGGGGCAGGAGCCTCATCCCGCACAATCAGGATATTGAGTGATTTTGGCTTGCCTGAATCTTTAAGATTTCATAGTCATGCAACCAGCTATTAAACCCTCAGGACATTTGAAAAAGGATCCTATTGAAAGAACAGGATAATAAACTGATATCTGAACTTTACAAGTTTCTTACAGATGTAGAATTAACTGAGAAATTCCCAGGTCAGAAAAAACCTAGGAGGCAAATCTAGGATGACAATTCACTGAGAAAATGTTGGAAGACATTTAAAATGACACACACTTTAGCTAAAAGTTTGGTTGAAATAGAAGCAATATTTAAAGTTACACTATATTGGTATCATACAACCCCTTAAGTTGCATGACTGGCATTCACGGAAATCTAACAAATTGCAGTTTGTGGGGACACCTGCATGCTAATTCACCTTCTATGGCATTGCTTGAAACTTTGAAGATACCAGACCAAAGTTCTTGATGTAGTCGATAAAATGTTGGACACAGCTGCTACAATATTTCGCGTATACACGATATTGAGTCTGCTGAAAAAACAGACTTGTCCTTTACATTCAATGAGAGGCAAATGTATGTGGTACTTCTCTATGTATGTAGTATTTCTATAGCTCAAACCTAGCCAAAAAGCAGAGGAGTGCTGTACAAGATCAAAGACAAGCATAAAGCCAATGAACATTGGGAGAAGTAGATGGATATGTGTTAATGTGGTATTTCTGTAGCGCAAACATATAACATTGGTCCTCAGCGCAGCTAGACAAGCCATATTTATCTTGTGGGAGAGAAACCGGACTCCAGACTTTAGCAAGTAACTTTATAGAACATGGGAGCTCTTGGGCATGGAAAAGATTGCTATTGCACTTGAAACTGGTGGTAAGACATGAGACTGATTGTGCTCCATTCTAAGACCTATTATCAGAAGAATTTAGGGAGCTTACTTGTCCAAGATGTCTTAGAATCTTAAGAATAATCGATAAACTTATTCTCAAACATTCAGGAAACGGAGTGATATATAAAAAAGCAAGCAAAGAAGGGTAGACCACCTGTACCTTAAAACTTTCATAGACATTGAGAAAATAAAGTATCTGTATCATCTCTTCACAGTGGATTGGGAGGGAGTTTTGACCTAATGTGTTACCGCTAGTGTCTGAACTGCCACTCCCGTCAAAGGCAGGTGATTACACTCGCTGTATAACCTGTGCTCACTCTTGGGTAGCTTGGCACTGAGCAGTCGGGCTACCTACAGAGACAATAAGCAATGTGTAAAGCAAAGACATAGCAGCCACTCAGGATAAATGTGCCGAGTGTCACAAAAGAGACATCACACAGGATGTATGTAAAAAATGTTATATTCAACACACATATTCAATCATCTCAACATGACCTTCATATACTTTGGGAATAAAACACATTCGGAAATATTACTAGCAGTACTAGGGCCATTCGTATTGTTATGATTTCACTAGTATGCACACTGTGGACAATTCCTAATCTAACCCCCCCAATTGAGAGAGAGCACCCTTATGCGGCACACAATATCAAAATTATTTACATACACAAAAATAGAACACTTTTCAGCAGCACTGCAGGCCGAAGCCATGCAGGATAAACCCAAAAGGTATTGTGCTTTTGGCAACAATCAATCTATAAGGTGGCATCGCAGGCCAGTGTCGTGAATCACAGGAGGTCTGCACACGATCACTCCCACTCACACACAGACACTCCGCACCACTATGCGGTGTGTCAGGTATCAGCCATTCTGTACGGCACGTTCTTACACACACATATGCACTCAGCACCCTAATGCAGTGCCACTGGAACCCTAGTTCACCCCGATTGCCCTATACCCCGGACAAAAGCCCCCCCTCCCGGACACTGGGCTCCATGCAGCCAAAGTCACACTTAGTCTGAACCCTCGGGAAGCAGGCAGGAATAGCTAATCGTTTTAATTATGAGGTAGACGTAAATACGGGAGAGGTTAGCAGCAGCTCGGGAAGTTCACCCACAAGCCTCAAAACACAAAGAAGTCACGCAGTCTCTTGACTCGCTTTCAAACTGTCTCGGAAGTGTTTCTTCAACCAAGTCAATCTTTCTCGCTACTACTTGAAGTAGATGTCTTCAGGAGGGGCCAGGTGTGGAGAGGGCAGTTGGTCCACCGTGATGAGGGTCAACAATGGAACAACTGATGACTGGAAAGTAACACAGAGGAGCCTCTCAAAAGGATGAGGCGGCCTTATCGGTCCACGATGATCCGGGTCTTGCCCAGGTGATCCGGGCACAGCGTCTGAGTCGCACCAAGCACTTCAAATTTCAAACACGATGAGCTGCAAATTCCGCCCCTCTCTGGAAAGGAAGCACAATGACCGATGCATGTCGAGTTGGGTTGCACCAGTCAATTCCGGCCACACACACAGTGTAGAGTCACAATTCCGTACCTCCCTGAAAATGAGGTACAACGTCCAGAGCACTATGCTACGGGTTGCACCAGACCCATCTGGTCACACACAAACAGGTGTAAGTTCAGCAGAGCAATATGAGGTAGAGTGAGGCACTACTCTGGGTACACCCCCTTTTCCGAGGGTCGCACCCTGTGAATCGGACACCACCCGCAATGAGCATGCAGTCAGCGTGTCGCACAAGAGAAATGCGGCACAATTGATGAAACGGGTCACGCGTGGTCCTGCAACCGGTGAATCCGCTCACTTCCACTAGACACTTATGAGTGTCGATGTTCCCGCAATATGGAAACCACACGCCTTAGATGCGGGCAAGATTTCTGGGGCTCCGCACTAGGCAATCGGATCTCCAAATGCTAGTCTTAGGTCCACGCTCACACCACGCTGCCAGTTTAGATTTGGTAGCCGAGGTGGGCACTTGAGAGGGCACCGATCTTGAGATGTCACAAGTAGATGGTATAGGTCCCTCGGGGGAGATCTTTGATGTCCCTGAGATCTCCGAGAGAGTAGGAGGCCTGTGGTCGGGCCCTTGGAGAGCACACTTCAGGGCAACACACCTCAGCAGGTCCTCGGCCCAGGCCAGTCTCTATTTAGACAGTTATCCTCCATGTGCACAACAGAGTCCTCTGACAATGTGCACCACGCAGTCCGAGTTCTCCGGTCCCACATCCCCACAAGTGAATCTCACTCTTTGCTGAAGGATGGCATCATAGTTACACTATTGTGTATCTTTGAAGTTAGGGGTGGTTTAAGGGGTTTCCCTTTGAACCACAGATGTCTCCCCTAAATTGTAGGCCTGTCTGCCATGGGGCCATGGAATGCAGATCTTAATATTTAGTGGGGCCATGATCCAACCCCTAGAGGCTAAGTGTCAAAACCTCTCGCTCCAATCTGTCCTATTCGGCCCTTGAATGGCAGAGGTCTGCCATTCTTGTGGGATGTCCATATTTTATGCCACTTGGGGAATGCACAGAGGTGCTCCTCTGATGTCCACTGGAGCAAGGCACCACAGCACACAAGATTCTTAGAGCATAGAAATGTCCATATTCTATAAGTGACATTTCTACGTGAGGTATGCCAAAAAAAACCTTACCATTGGAAAGGGTTTGGCATTGCGAATCCATTAATAGGAAACATTATGAGGCTGCTCCACTGCAATCCACTATTGCAGCCCAAAGTAATGTCAACTACTTCCCCCATGTTAACCTATGGAAAGAGCAAGCCTCATAAGTAGTGAAAATACACAGGTATTCCTCACTACCTGGGCGCACTTGCACTAGTGTGCCCACGGCCTGCGATGGCAGGTTGGACACATAGTCCCCAGCACCGGAGTGCAAGTCCGCCCTCCTGAGTCTGCACCAGCAGACTGGATACATGTTTAACTAATACGTGTGTCAGTGCTCAGGCACAAGCCTGTGATGGCAGACGGCACATGCATTTACGGGCACCTTAGGGGCGGGTGCACACATACAGCGGCCTGCGATGACAGGCTGCTCATGAGTTTAATCACAATAGCTGCCATTGCGCACATACCGGTCCGTGGTTGCAGACCAGCTCATGTTTCTGAATGTTGAGTCAGTGCCACTTCTCCACACAGGTATGAATGGCATGAACACTTTCCCACTGCATTTACAGGGGGAGAGTGCCCAGAGGCCACACAAGAGAATCAACAAACCCCAGGTGGAAAGAGCAAAAAGTTTAGGCAAATGCTACCTTATGGGTATCAGGTACAACAGGAACGCACTCACGCACATACGCCCACAGCACCGTAAAGAGATGCAAACGATGTGCGGCAGGTCAATGGATAGCACACTGCAGACCAAGTGGCCTAAGCCTCCCTCCACCATCCAACTCACCTCAATTACCCTACGCCCACGGGTTGGAGATGACCAGCCCTCCCCCAGATACTAGGCCGCACGCAACTGAAGTTGCACTTAGTCGGGGTCCCAGGGAAGCAGGTGGGGGTAGGTAGCAGGACTAATTAGGAGGCATTAGTCATATGGGGGTTTGGCCACTACTCAGAAACTTCACCTACAGGATGCGGAGCAGAAGTGGGCTGAAGGCAATAGTCAGTTACGTAAAAGGGTTCTACAAGGGCCTTTCGGCACTTGCACAGTTCTGCGAATCACAGAGGCGGGGGGTCACGCAGTCTCTTGACCCACTTCCGATCGCTCTCTGAAGCATTCCTTTCAGCCCAGTCAATCACTCTCACTACCCAGGGCCGAGCCGGGCATTACTACCTGGAAACATGATGTCGTCGGGGGCCGGGTGAGGAGAGGGCAGTTGGTCCACCGTACTGAGGGCCAAAAAGGGAACAATCTACAAATGGGAAATGAAGCAGGGGAGCCTTTCAGAAGCAATAGGCACCCCATCAGGTACACGTCGATCAGAGTCACACCCAGGCAATCTGGGCACAACGTCTGGTGCGCTGTGATACGAGTCGCACCAGACAATTCCAGCTTCCCACAATGAAGAGTTGCACTCTCAGTACCTCCCTGGAGAGGAGGCACAACGCCTGGTGCACATTGATACGGGTTGCACCAGACCGTTCCAGTCACATACTACAAAGAGTTGCAAATTCTGCACCTCCCTGGAAATGAGACACAATGCCTGATGCGCTTTGATACTAGACGCACCAGGCAATTCCGGTCCCACACACAGGCGCAAGTTTAGCAATACCACACAAGGTAGGATGAGGCTCTACTACGGCTATGCCCCCACATCCGAGGGTTGCAACCTGTGAATCGGACACCACATGCAATGAGCATGCAGTCGGCGTGTCGCACGAAAGAGATGCGGCACGAACGATGAGGCGGGCCACGCTGGACCCCGCATCCGGCGAATCCGCCCACCACCAACAAAATGCTCATCATGTCACGGTTCCCACAATGCAGGGGTCACACACCTTAGATGTGGGCAAACCTTCTGGGGCTCCACACAAGGCAAGCCGGTCTCCAGGCACAATTCTTAGTTCAATATTCACTCTGCGCTACCAGTTGAGATCCAACAGATGATGTGGACACTTAAGGGGGCACTGCTCTCCAGGTGTCACAAGTAGAGGGTGTGGGTCCCTCATAGGAGATCGTTGATGTCCCTGAGACCTCCAAAAGAGCAGGGGGAAAGCCAGCAAGCCCTAGAGCGCACACTTCAGGGTGCCACACAGCAGCAGGTAGTCAGCCCATTCCAGACACTATTCAGAAAGGGTGCACAGTCCCTTCCAATAGCAGTAATCTTCCTTTTGCACAACAGATTCCTCTGGCAGTGTGCACCATATACTTCCAGGTTCTCCGGTCCCATGTCGCCACAAGTGTATCTCTGCCTTGCTGAAGTATTGCACCAGTAGTTATACTGTAGTGTGCCTTTGAAGGGTGGGTAGTTCAAAGGGTCTACCTTTGAACCACAGATGTCTCCCCTAAATTTCAGTCCTGTCTGCCAAAGGCCACGGAATGCAGATCTTAATCTTTAGTGGGGCCATGATCCGGCTCCCAGAGGCCAAGTGTCAAAACCTCTTCCTCCAGTTTATCCAGCCAGGCCCTCAAATGGTCTGGAGTTCCAGTTGCATGCCCAGTGTTATATAGCTGTCACTGGGGAATGCCCAGATGTGCTCCCCAGCCTCCAGTTTTGGATGGAGTCAACCAAAAGGCACACAAAGAGTTTTAGAGCTGAGCAATGCAGACTTTCTAGAAGTACTAACAAAAAATTGGGCAACCCAATAAACCCTTGAAGGCTTGGGTAAATCTGGATCAAGATAAGGTAAACATGCCTATAAGGGATTTAGATATAGAAAATCTTATTGATTTTACAGCGAATTAATTGACTCTGTTATCTGCCCTTACACCACCCGTAGGACGGGAAAGGGGGTGTCATTCATCTTCTTTTATGAAGCTACTGTGTCCAGTTTTTGATAAATTGGATTTCTGCCATAGTATCAGTTTAGACACCGATGGCCATTCTTGTTCCAATTCTGAGAATCATTATCAGATTGTATTCATTCATTGATCTTTGGTCTTCAGTCTACATATGAACATTTCGTCCTGAAGACCGAAACATCGACACCTCAACCCATTTTCATGCATAAAGAAAAACGTTTTGGAAATGTTCATTGTTTATTCAATGATGTTCTCCTCACTGGAAAACATTTGAAATGGGTACAACAACAGTGTTTATGAGAAATTAGCTGATGTATAAACAATCTATCTCAGCCACTTTTGTATTTATGTGATTTGCATTTTGTACCTTTATTTATCAACGGACCTTTCAACATAAATTTATACTTTCATAAGTATACACCCGTTTTGCCTTTTTCTTCCGTTAATACACTCGCTTTGAATGAATATTAGAGATTTTACTAATTTGTTTGCTTTAAGTCACTAATCAGGGCTTTTTTCAATATGATTCTGTGAATCAATAAGATTTTCTATAACTAAATCCCTTGTAGGTATGTTTACCTTATCTTGATCCAGACTTTCTAGAAGTGGCATTTCTAAGCTAGTAATGGCAAAACCACTTTTGAAAGGGTTTGTTATTGCGAATCCAAAGCTAGGAAACAATATGAGGCTGCTCCACTGCAATCCACTATTGCAGCCTGGAGTAATTTCTACCATTTCCCCATGTTAGCCTATGGGAAGAGCAAACCTTATAGGTAGTGAAAACACACGTAGGTATTCCTCACTACCTGGGCAGGGAACACACATGTACCAGTCCGCCTTTCAACTACCACTCGCTTCACCCCTTAACACGTACCCTAGGGGTGCTCTAGTGGTAGTGAAAGGTCCTCTCAGGATTGGCTAGTGATTAAGAAAGGCCAGCCTGAGCATAAGTACAATTGCACACACACAGACCTGCAATGGCAGGCTGGACACATGTTTTACAAACATCAGGTAAGCACCACTTCCTATTATGGGTAGGAAGGGTGCGTGCACCTTCACACTGCATTTACAGTGGGAAAGTGCCCCGGGCCCTAAGGCCACAACAAGACAATCAGCAAAACCCAGGAGGTGTCCCATAGGAAGAGCCGACCCCCTAGGTCGGGAAAACCCACATGGGGGTTCTTCACTACCCAGACAGAGCACACGCATGGATGTCTACTCGGCTGCTCACCTACCCCGAGCTACCCCCTCAGGACTTACCCTAGGAGGCGCTCTGGTGGTTGTGAAAGGCCCCCTTAGGGTTGGCTAATGAGTGTAAAAGGCCAACCTGAGCATGATACATTTTTGACAGGATATTCCGGTGGGTGGCACCTTCCGTGCTGCATCCCACTATTAGCCAGTGCAGTTCCCGCCCTGGGTATATGGTGTACCTTTTTACAGGGCACTCACAGATATGACACCTAAACCAATCAAGTAAGCACCCCTTCCTGGCATGTGTAGGAAGGACACGTGCGCTTTCCCACTGCAGTACAGTGGGAAAGTGCCCAGAGTCCTAAGGCCACAAAAAGAGAGTGGGCAAAAAACAGGAGGACAAAAAGCAAAACGTTTTATGGAAATCCCCCTAAGAAGAGCCATGTCCAACACATGTCTTGCCTCTGCCTACCTTGCTGCTTGTTACTCCCAGCGCGGAGCGTGTGGCTCAGAGGCTGCACACTTTCATTTTAATGATTGTTTTCTGCTCACCTGGGTGGATTTTGGGATTGTTCGGAAGCGCAACAGCTATTGGCTCACATTTTAGCATGTGAATTCACAATCACAACTGGGATTGGCTTATAGTTTCAGCAGCTATATATGTGTTCCTGAAGCACATTGATTGCAGATAAGACCTTTTGTGCACTACTATTTACAAGTCACAACTAAGCTCCTTGGTGCTCAATTGATTTCTAGGTACTTCAATATGCAGAACGCGAATTTCCCCATGGATTTTCTGGCTGAACTAGGTAGTATGAAAAATAAATGGAAACAGTGGTTTACATCATTTGATAGTTATCTTATTGCAATTGATGGCTCCAGGTTTGGCCCTATAAGGAAACTAGCTCTATTTTACAATTGCTTGGGGTCAGAAGGACAAAGAATTTTTGATCATTTACCACCTGTTTCTCGAGGCACAGAGGTTGTATGGGATGTCTATGTTGAAGCTATTCACAGATTGCAGAAGCATTTTACGGATGACACAAGTGTAGTTGTCAAGAGACACAGATTCTTCACTCATTGTCAATTACAACACAAATCTGTTGATAGTTTCTTAGCCGAACTCCATATTTTAGCATCCACTTGTGAGTTCGATGGGAACCTAGACAACTACTTATGGGATAAAATTGTCAATTGTTCGGATAAAAGGACTCAGGAAAAATTATTATGTTGTTGCAATCCCAGTCTTGAGTAAACACTGGTGATAGTTACTGCCATGGAACGATCTTTAATGGCATCTAGAGAGTTGAGCAAGTGTAAGAACTTGTCAGATGTAGAAACTGTCAATGCTATCTCTTCTAAGTGCATAGTTGGTGTTTTAAAGGGCAATAAGAAAGTTGAAAAACCTTCAATGACTACAAACAATGCATGTTTCAGATGTGGGTCCAGCACACATTTTGCTATTTCTATCGCATGTTTAGCCTTGGGAAAAACCTGTATGAAATGCAAAAAAGTTGGGCATTTTGCTAGGGTATGCAGAAATGCTCAGATGGTCGTGTTTATCAATGAATGTGATTCTGCTACTGACATTAAGAATGACTCTGCACAGGGTATGAATGGAGTAGTGCTATCCATCAAAATGGTTCAAACATCGCTGAGTTCTAAGAAAACTGGGGGTGATGCGGAAAGGGAAGTCACTGTTGATTCTGGCTCACCTATAACAATGGTGACTGATGAGTTATATTTAAAAGAGTGGAGACCTGTACAATTACTACTTCCAGATTTTCGCACGTAGCTTTTTGGGGTATTAACATTTATATGCTGGGTTACTGTCCTGAAAAGTTTTCATACAAGGACAGATTTGTTTACACAAATGTATATGTCGCTAAAAAGGGATACAATATCTTGGGATGGAGAGACCAAGGAGCTTTTGGGATGGGTTTGAGACCATGTACAGAATGTCCTATTTCTTTGGTTGACGCTTCTTCATCTGTTCCATCTTCCTTGGATCAGTTGCTTGAAGTGTACAAACCTCTGTTTGAGGACAAATTAGGAATGGTTAAAGGATCTGAACATAAGATTATCCTGAAGGACAATGCCATTCCTGTTATTCACAAGGTTTGGAGTTTTCCATTGAGTATTAGAAGTCAACTTAAGGAACATTTAGACAAACTGTGTTCAGAGAAAGTCATTGAACCAGTTGATTCTTCTCAATGGATATCTCCTACCATTGTGGCAAAAACAAAAACAGGGATATTAGACTATATGTGGGCGTTGGGTCTCTAAACAAGAACATTTTGAATGATTGTTTTCCCCTTCCCAAGATTCAAGTGATGCTGTTCCAATTGGGTGATGCCAAAGTTTTTGCATCCCTGGATTTAAGGGCTGCATTTCATCAGGTGGAATTAAGTGAGGACTCTGTACTACAATTTTTTTGGGCATTCAGGTTTTTACGTATGCCATTTGGCCTAGCATACGCAACATCAGTGTTCCAAAAGCTGATGTTTAAAATATTTGGAAACATGAGGAATGTCTTGGTGTATCAGAATGATATTCTTATCTCCTCTGATACCATGGATAGTCATATGCAAATGCTGAAAGTGAATTTGAAGTGGGATTGTGAGGAAAGCAATGCATTTAAGGGGTTGAATGGTTTAATCATTGGAACCCCAACTCTTCGCACATTTAGAGATTATGTGAAGTCTTTGATTGACTGTTGATACGAGTGGTGTGGGCATAGGAGCTGTTCTTACTGAGATAGTAAAAGGGAAAGAAAACACAAATGCTTTTGCCTCCAGATATCTCACCAAAACTGAACTGGATTATAGCACTATAGAAAAGAAGGCACTGGTGTGTTTTTGGGTGACAAAACGGTTTTCCACCTATTTGTAGAGTAGACGTATTTCTTTAGTAACTGATAATAAACCTTTGGTTTATTTATTATCTGAAGCCTTAACAAATCCAGCCCAAGGTTAGTGAGATTGTTGTCAAAAATGTATGCGTTTTACTTTGATGCCAAGCATATTGCTGGTGGAAAGAATGCCAGGGCTGATTTTCTGTCTAGATGTCCTTTGGAGGAACCATTGGCAGATCACTATGTGGTGGAATTGGAGTGTGTGGTTAGGTTAGTTGATGGTATTTCGGTTGCTGAAAATGCCATAATGCTGCAGGAATGGAGACTGGGTTCTCTACGTGATAATTGTCAAGTTTATATGAAACGTTTTATTGTCAAGGGATGGCCCAAAGAGAAACACTTGGGAAGTGAGTTCAGTTCATACTTTAAGGTGAAGGATGAATTAACTGTTGAAGGGGAGTTAATCTTAAGAGGTCATTTGTTAATTCCACCAGGTGAGTTAAAGCCTCAGCAGGTTAAATTTGCTCATCAGGGTCATGCAGGGATCATTTGTACTAAAATAGACTTTGTACTTACTATTGGTGGCCTTGTATAGATACAGAGGTGCAAATGTTTTTGGGGAATTGTGCTGAGTGTAAGGATGCGGCTAAATCTGTTCGCATGTATAATACTCCATTTGCCCAGTGGAATTCCCAAAAGGACCATGGAAGAGGTTGGGGATGGATTTTATTGGGCCTATGTACAGTGCGAGTCCCAATTTGAGGTATGCGTTAGTCGTGGTAGACTACCATTCGAAGTGGCTTGAGTGTAAGTTTTTGTCAGAACCCAATGCAAGTGGGGTCGTTGATTTCTTGACAGGATTATTCCAGAGAGAGGGAGTCCCTAAGTTCTTAGTTACAGACAATGGGGTACAATTTGGATCGCAGAAGATGAAGATGTTTTGAAGTCATTTCATGTTAAGCATTTATCAGTAGCATTGTACAGTACTCAGGAAAATGGTACAGTCGAGAAAGTTAACAGAATATTGAAGGAAACAATCCAGATGTCTGTGGCTAAAGGCGTGAATGTGTAGGAAGCAATGCACAATAGACTATGGGGTTGTGATAATATCTCACATTCCAGCACTGGTGTTCCTCTGTTTGTTTTGCTGAGGGGCAGGCATTCATCTTGCAAATTGTCTCCCAACTGGGTATTTGACAAGTCACATTTTTGTGACAGAATTCCAAAATTGGGTGATATATATCATAGAGTGGAGAATTTGCAAAACAAGAGCAAACTACGGTATGATTGTTTAAATAAGAAATTCACTTTCAAATGGGAGATTGGGCGACAATCAGGACTGCTAGGCTCAAGAAGGGAAATTCAATTATTTTTTTTCCTAGGACACGTGAAAGTTTCTAATGCATGCAATTTTGCTGGAGCAAAAGAAGTGCAGCTCTAATTGAGAGGAAGGGCGAGATGGTGACTGAAGAAGTTGATAATGCAGAAACTGGACTGGTGATATAGTGAATGGAGTTTATGATGCACAAACTGGTGGGTGGTGGCTTGAGGATGTATAGGATGTCAGTTGCTCTACCTCCGCTCAGGAGAAACACTTGCGTTCTCCTAGTTATGGTAAGAGAGATGGTGTAGGAGATGTGGTTGCACAAGATTTGTGAGATGTCTCCGTGGGGAATGCTTCCATTAATAGTGGCGACACAATTTCTGAGGTTTTGAGCTCCTCTGTTGGTTCTTTGGTGAGGAGCAGAAGACATGTACATCCTCCTAGGTATTTGCAAGATTTTATTTGTAATTGAATGCTTATTTTTCTGTTTTTCTCTTTTTGTGTGCCTTTCTTTATTTTAACCAGTGTTTTAGGCTGTTTTGGTCTGTAAATGTTTTCAATATTTGATTGATGTTTCTTTTCTATTTGCTATTTGTTTTGTTACTTGTATTTTGTTTCAATGGTAGTTTTAAGTTTGGTGCTTTGCTGGGTTATAAGGGGGAGGTGTGTTATATTCAAGGCTGTTGCTTTAACATTGAAATTCTGCAAAGTATGGAACTGTGGTATTGTCATCCCTTGGGGAAAGTTCCAGACTAGTCAGTAATCGACTGGAGTCTGGATCTATCACCAAGGGGAAACAGCCTTTATAACGAAGACTGAATTAAGCATGCCTTTACAACAAAGGCTTTACCACGAATGTGTCTTTACGATATAAGCCTTTACCACGCAGGATTAAAGAACGAATATGCCTTTACCACGCATGCCTTTACAATGAATTTCATTGTAAAGGCATGAATGGTAAATACATATGCTTTTTGCAGGCTCGGTTTCGTGCAAGTTGAAGGGGAGCACTTTCACTATGTGTGAACAAGAGCAAACATTTGGAGCATGTCCACTATGATAGACGCATGTCTTTCCAACGAAAATCATTGTAAAAGCATGAATGGTAAAGGCATATGCATATTTACAGTCTCAGTTGCGCGCAAGTTGCAGGGGGCACTTTCACTATGGGTGAACCAGAGCCCCCATTCGGAGCATAGCCACCACCACAGATGTATCACCAGCCCGCTTTACATCAGTTCAGCAAAGCACATCACACCGCTGCACTGAACTGTACTTACTGTCTAGCCATTCGCGTCTACGCGCAGGAAAACAGTAAATACTCTGTCCCCAGCAAACGGATAATCTGAAGAAACGGCCCTCCCACTTAGAACACTAATAAATATGAGGGAAGAATTTGGCCTGCTTTCAAGACTATGTGCATTTCATTGTATTTTTTTTTTTTTATGAGAAATCTGAAGTACTGGTGTCATTCCATTTAATGTGCTTTATGAGTTAGTATACTTACGTAGTGGGACATGTTCTAAGATGGCGGCTGCCTTTCACGACAGGCAGGGCAATATATTACACTATCAGTCTGTCTTCAGTGTTCAGCTTTCATTATTTGTATGCGTGGATAGATGTCTGCTTCATGATTCAGCTCAGATCACTGAACAGTAAGCCTCGCAACATCAGGGATATATTTGACTACTTACCATTAAACTTTTACCGTGCATATGCCTTAACCAAGCATCGCCTTTACAACGGAAATTTCGTGATAAAGGCATATACGTGGTAAAAATGTTCATTGTAAAGGCATGTGTGCTAAAGACGCATGGGTTGTAATGACAGCGTAATAACAGCATGCGTAGTAATGGTATGTGTTATTCCGTCATACAACCGTCACCAAGGGACTTCGTGTGCTCTCCATCTTATATACGACTGGAATAAAAATTCTTTATTTTGCACTACTTTGCCTTGCCTAGGCCTTTTACTCCAAAATGGTAACAGAAACATCACTCCATCAATTCCATGAGTGCCCCATTGTTGCATGAGTTCAGCTCCTCTTTGTCATAACTCCTCGCCTCCGGATGCAATGCGTTTCAACCTCCTCTATTGGGGTTAAAATCAATGAAGGTCTTCCTCAGGGCTGACTGTTTGGTAGAAACAAAGAAAGAAGGGGTCGTCGAGAATCAGTTTACTTAAATGGTGTGTTCTTATTGCTGGATTTTTAGGTCGAGCCTAGAGTAGCGCGCAAGCGCTGCTCTGGCGAAGACTTTATGTAGGGGGTTTAAAAAAGCTGACCAGACGCTCGTGCGTCATGGCCTTTTCCCTGCGGTTACCCGCACGGGCGCCATATGGTTTCAATTATCGTGCCCTGACTCGGGCGCGATAATTAAAACCAGATGTCTTGCTGTGGCGCACGCGCACCACTCGCGTCGCCCCCCCCCTCCTCCCTGCTCGTGCCTTCAAATGCTTGTGTTCTCTAGGCCGCTGGCACTGGTTGAGGCAGTTTTTCAGTGAATGCGCGTGCAAAACTTGTTTTTCATTTTAATGAAAAAAGCACAGATTTAAAATGCAACAGCTGGCACTTAAAGTTTAAAGATTAGATCTGTGGCCGATGCTCGGTTACAGCGACTTTGTTCTTTTTCGGAAAAAATGTCCATTTAAAATCATTTTCAAACTTGAAAAACATTTTCTTAATCGAGTTCTTTCTGTGCACGGATTTCCCATTAGAGTGTAATAGGGGGCTGTCCTGTGACACAGAGAACTCTATTTTATTGAAGTTTGCCACATAGTTGAGTGCTGCTCACAAGGGCAGTCTTTTATTTTTCGGTCTTGCATAAAGACTGCTTTTGCTGGCGAGCCAATGTGTTACTAAAAACATAGATATGTATGTGCATCATGGTATAAATACGTGTATACATACATAGAGGTGCTTTAGGTCAGTCCTGTTCACCTGTCATTCACATTTTGCTTCCCCGAATAACAGCATACATTGGTCACCTTGCTTCCGGCATTGCCTCTCGTGCTCTGAGTGACAGCATTTCGCCCGCTCACATGTTCACATCTGCCTAAGAAGTGCATATCAGTGCCAGCACCTGTGAGGCAATATTTTACTTTGTCATGGTTTCATCTTTCCTATCTTTACCCTTTCTTTTTTTTTTTTTTATTCTTGTGTGATTAAATTATGACTTCTGATAACACTAACTGAAATCCAATAGTATCTTTTCTGTGTGCCAATAACAATCATATTTTCCTGAGATGTGTGTTAAAAATAAAAAGGGTTTCTATATCTGTTCAAAGTATACATACCTGCTGTGAAGCACCCACGCTCGTTTATTAAAGTTATGTACAATGGTTAATTATTTTTTAATTTAAATTTTTGTTCCTATGATATGGCCACCTCGTTTTTACTTGGCAGTATGTTTTATTTTTTTTCTTCCTTTTTATTTTGGTCGCATATGCTTGCAGTAAAAAAACTATTGCACTAGCTTGCCAAGGTCAGACCTGGCTTTGCCAATGCTTGTTTGACTTCTACGATATAGAACAGAGTGGTAAAACCATGGATACGTTCCAATAGTAAGTAGACTTGTTAGCTGAAAAAAAAAATTGGAATGGTCTTAGTTTTAATTTTGGATGCCCCTTTGTGGTGGTGAGCCTCAATAAGGCCTACCAGTGCTTAGGGGTTCCCCCTTTCTGCACAGAGTCCTCAGACCAATAGGAAGAAGTTGGCACAGAAACTGGAATAGAAAAAACAGAGTTTATTAAACCTCATGAGGTGGAGCTACATTCACACAGCACCCTTCGGTAATGCATGAAGTAGCACACTGAATGGAAGGACCTTGGTCCTTTTATACCCACACAAGGGCTCAAATGAAGGCGGTACAAACACAAATGCTGGTTTTAGGTACATATAAGGTCATACAAGAAATGCACAGTCGACAAGTGGGTGGAGCTAACAGTTTCTACTTCTAGTAGACACATCCTGACATTTATAAACTCGGAACAGCTGCATGGACAGCTGCGAGCTCAACTGAGCATGTGCAAAGCAAAAGAAACTAAATATAACTCGTCTCTAGGCAGATTTCAAGAGCAGTTAACAGGAAGGTAGGACAGAGCACATGGCGAGCACATGGCAGCACATGGCAACCAAAAATGGCTGCCAGAAATACAAAATGGATTCCACAAAGCGGACAATTTAGCCTCTGAATACAGGATGTCTTCGGCTAATGCTTAACTTAAGTGCTGCCAAATTACAACAGACGACCCTTTCAGCATTAGCTGAAGACATTCGTTTATCTGGGGTAATCTAAATATTCATCCCGTACATCTATTAACATTATTTCGGCCACCTCTTTATTCAACATTTATTGGGCCTTTGTTTCAGCAACGTTCCCTTTGGCAGGTATACAAGCAGAGATGCAAATGGAGCAAAGCATTGGACCACATTGGATACATACACAGCATGTAAAAAGTATCATAATTATTACACACAGGATAGTCAGTAGCTTCCAGCCCCAAGCAGAAACAAGAGTCCAAAACCATCCAGTAAAAGTCCAAGTACCAGTCTCTGAATGAATTTCTGCAGCAATCTTATGCAGTTTTGATATTGCGTCATATACTGAAGGTGAGTGATCCGGTATGAATACGCAACAGCTGCTACCGATGATGCGACATGCACCACCTCGATCAGCCAAAATCACGTCTAACACCATCCTATTCTGGAGTGCTACAATCCTTGCAATCTGTAGTTCCTCTGTAATGTTCCCAAGTGCCATAGCTGTCTGATTGGTAACAGCTTCCACAACACGAGTTAAGCGCCTGATCTTTCTGCTGTTTAATGCAGCACCCACAAAGAAAAATAAGCCCAAGTTGAAATCAACATATTGTTGTAGGGTAGTGTCGGTTTGGTCAACTTCATCAATACTTATTGTCCTCTTATTTCTGTTTTTGGAAATATCATTGTACAGTTTAAAATCACGGTGATATAATGCAGGTGCCAGAAACACAGGGGGCAACAGAAAAGATACATAGCAGATTCCTGACCACCCAACAGGTAATTGATAATATCCGTTATTTCCATACACAAAATACGTATTATGCGAGGCTGTGAAAGTGCTCTTATTGGCACCTTCAATGGTCAGGATTACAGTACACTCGCTCCTCCCCACTGGAATTCTTCCAACACTACAGATACACAAATCTGCTTTAGTTTTTGTCACAGAAATCACAAAAGGTCCAATGTTCTTTATTATTCTCACATTTGTGCAGGCATGTGGTGTTGAAATATTGTCCGGTTGATACTCTTCCCATTCCCATTTAGTCCCTTTGGCTTGTGGATAACCTTCTTTATTTTGATAACACACTTTATTAAGTTGAAAAATAATCCCACCTACTGAAGGCTTTCCATATGCAAACAAGAGCGCATACCAAGCTTGACAAGAACCATTGTGAGAAAATGGAAGAGGAATAAAAGGTGTTCCTCCTTTCTTTTGATGTGCAGGTATCATCCCACACACCCAACAGTTGGTAGTATTTGTAGCATTGTGAGTATGGTGCAACATCTGGATAAAGGTATTGTTTAGATAGGATTGTCGATGCTTCTGCTCATGGTAGGGAAGAGTGAAGTAGTAGTGTTCCACTGGTACTGGCGTAGTGGCAACAAAAAGCTGTCGAACAGGAGCCACCTTCTCGATGTACCACGTAATTGCTGCCATAGCCACCATAGCAACAACAAACCCTACAGCACAAATGATTCTTTTGTTATTAATTTCAGCAACAATAATGATTGATCTTTCTAAAAACTTGTTGAAAACAATCGTTGGAGCTCTTCTCCCTGGGCAGCCGTTGATTTCTTCACCATGGGCCAAGGCGGGTGTCACTACACTAATGCAGGGCTGATCCCCCTCCCCTTGCCACATCGGCTCTCCGTTTCACTAACCCAGGGCAGTAGCTCAACCAGTCTTTTTCAAAACTGCAGATTCTTTCCTCGGTCTCAATTGATATCTGGATACTCCAGTGATCGTGTGGTCCGGGAAGACTTCCGCAGATTCGTCAGGTGAGATAGCTTGGCCTTTCTCCGTCTCCAGAATCTCTCGATGGTCGGTCAACACAGCAGGTTCCACCAAGGCAGGCGACACGCGTTTGCAGTGTGTGCTGTGGATCCAATTCTTTCTGTTTGTCACTCGAACTGCTGTCCTTGTCGCAAGGAGCACCTGCTCTGGTCCTCGCCACCTCGGCTCCAAGCTGTTTGATCTGTCGAAGACCTTGACCATTACGTGATCACCAGGACGGAGTTCGTGGGCCTCACCTGTAGATCTGTCAGGAAGAGCTTCTCGAACCTGTTGATGAATAGAAACCAAACTGTCGGTTAACTGTGCTAAATAATCATTCATCAGAACACAAGGAACATCATGTATGGGGCGTGGCTTAGGAATTCCCCAAATGTTCATCGGTCTCCCAAACACCACCTCATAGGGGGTAAGACCTGATCGTGAATGTGGCACCGATCTTATGGACAACAATGCCAATGGTAGTGCATCTGGCCACTTTAGAGACGTGGAAGCCAGTATTTTCGCCAATTTTGATTTTAAAGTAGCGTTATACCTTTCCACCAATCCTGCTGATTGCGGGTGGAAAACTGTATGGAATTTCTGTTTGATCCCTAATCCTTTCAGTACATGCTCAACAACTTGCCCAATAAAATGAGGTCCATTGTCACTCCACAAAAGTTTGCAAACACCGTATCTAGGGAAAAACTCCTTTAGAAGCACCTTTGTTGTGGTGAGAGCAGTATTATCCTTTGTAGGGTATGCCTCTATCCACTTACTGAAGGCACATACCACCACTAGGACATATTTCAGATTATTGCAGCGTTCGAGTTGGATGTAATCCATCTGCAAAACTTCAAAAGGTGCGGTTGGTGTAGCAAACCCTCCTGTAGGAGTTCGTGTCCCTTTTCCAGGATTATACTGCCAACAGATCAAACAGGACTGTACTACTCTTTTGGCTGTGCTAGCAATTTCAGGATGCTCCCAAACTTGTGTAAGCAATTTAGTTATTGCTAGAGCTCCAACATGTGCCAGCCCATGTGCCATTTGAACCATAGGTTGTAAATAGGCTGCAGGCAATTTCCACTTATTCATTTCTTTGTTACGCCAACAACCCTCATCATCTAACATTCCTTCTTTAGACCATTGCTCAAACTCTTCCACAGAAGCAGATCTCTGTATATCCAATACTTCCTCTCTAGCATCATGCCAACGCTCAGCTTGTGATTTCACTACGTACATGGATGTAGTGCTTCGCTGCATCGCAGTTTCACGGGCTACGCGGTCTGCAAAGGCATTGCCTTGTCCTATTTTATCAGTCACTTTCTTGTGTGCGCTACACTTCATAATAGCAACTCTCTTTGGGTATGTAAGTGCAGTCAAGAGATTATGCACTAACTCTCCGTGCATTATCTGCATCCCATGGGATGTAAGAAAGCCTCTTTCCTTCCAGAGTAGGCCGAAATCATGAACCACTCCAAAAGCATAGCGGCTATCCGTGTAAATGTTCACACACAAGTCAGTGCTAAGCTCACACGCTCGTGTCAAAGCTATTAGTTCAGCTGCTTGAGCTGACTTCTGAGGTATGCGAGCTGTTTCCACTACTGTCTCAAGCGTGGTAATTGCATAAGCAGCTGAAGTCGTGCCATCTGGTAACTTCAGACAGGACCCATCAACCCACAGTTCCCCATCTACATCTGGAAGGGGCGTATCTTGCAAATCAATGCGACCCTTTGTCTGCTCCTCAGTAAGGAATATGCAATCGTGAGGCTCCTTTGACTGAGACTGAGTCGCAGGATATGGCAACAAAGTGGCTGGGTTCAGTGTCGCACATCTCTTCAAGGTAATATGAGGTGCTAGCAGTGTCAATTCGTATCCTGTCAAACGAGCACTAGTTAAGTGCTGAGTCTTAGTCTGATTCAAAAGGGCATCTACTGCATGGGGTACTAGCACCAACAGTTTGTGTGACAAAACTATCCCTTCACTCTGACGTATGGACACAGCCGCCGCTGCAACTGAACGGAAGCACCCAGGTAATGCACGAGCAACAGGATCAAGAACTGCAGAAAGGTATGCACAAGGACGCTGTTTGTCCCCGTGTGTCTGTACTAAAACTGACAATGCACATCCTTCTTTCTCATGTACATAGAGTGTAAAAGCCTTCGTGTAATCTGGTGTGCCTAACACTGGTGCAGAGCAAAGAGCTTGTCTCAACTGACAAAAAGCATTTTGACATTCATCTGTCCATGGAAGGGGGATCGGAGTGTTTTTAGTTAAAAGTGCTAGCAAGGGTTTAACAATGTGTGAAAAACCCAATATCCATTGCCTGCAAAACGAAGTCAGACCAATGAATGCACGGACATCTTTCTGCGTGGAAGATGCTGGGGTGTCTAAAATTGCTTGAATGCGATCTGGTGTCAGTGCACGGCCCTCCTTAGACAGAAGGTGTCCTAAATAGGTCACCTTCGGTCTACAATATTGCAATTTCTTCCGTGATACTTTATGGTGGTGTGTAGCAAGAAAAGAAAGCAAGGACAAAGTGCATTTCTCACACTGCTCAGGTGTATCAGCTGCCAACAAGATGTCATCGACATATTGTATGAGAGCCACTCCTTTAGGCAGGGTAAAGGAATCAAGCTGTCTCTTCAATGCTTGACTGTAAATACTAGGACTCTCAGTATAGCCTTGAGGAACTCTACAAAATCTGTATGATCTATTATTCAAAGTGAAACCGAACAAATATCGGCTATCAGGATGAATAGGAATCGAGAAGAAAGCATTCTTCAGATCAATTACAGAAAATGTAGTTGCTGTTGGAGGGATCAGGGTAAGCAACGTCGTTATGTCAGATACTACAGGGTACTGTGGTACTACAATCTTGTTAACTTCTCTCAAATCGATGATAAATCTATAGATCCTAGTGTCAGTATCTTTTTTCAAAATGGGAAGAATCGGACTATTGCAAACATTGTAAGGAACTTCTTCCACAACCCCCACCATAATTAAATCATGTACAATACGTGTGAGTGCTTCTTCTCCTTCTCGAGAAATTTTATACTGAGGCAGTCTTGGCAATAAAGCGCCCTCCTTAACACTAATATGTACTGGTGGAATAACCATTTGTCCTACATCAGTGTCCGAAGTAGCCCACAAAATACTAGGGAGTGAGGCTAGTGCAATGTCCTCTTTAATAATACAAGATCTCTCAATCACAGGGTAGTTGTCATTCAAAATAACCCGTACTCCTTCTGGAGAACACCGTATCGTAGCCCTGAAATATTTAAGCATATCAAGACCCACAATATTGTCTGGTGTGTTTGGAGAAAGCAAAAACGGACATGGAGCAGTAAACTTATCAACATCGAATGCAAGTGGTTGTGACAATGGGCTAAGGGAAGGTGTTCCATCGAAACCTATCGATGTAATGGTTAAGCCAGACAGGGGAGCCCTTGGAACCAACTGTTTAGACAAGGCGCTACGAGTAGCTCCTGTATCAACCAGAAACTGATCAGTAGAGCCCAAAACATGTGCTGTAACATAGGGACCCTTCTGATCTACTGGAACTTCAACTGATTCCTTACCCCATCCTAGGCAATCCTATGCATAAGCAGAATCTTGAAAATCAGAGGGCACATAGTCAGACATTTGATATTGGTTCCTTCTATCAAAAGTGTTAAACCCATCCTGCCCACGTGTATTAGCATCAAACCGAGCACGATCATTCGCGCTTCCTCTAGGCCCTGGATATCCTGAACGATTTCTCATTTGTCCCCGACCACGTAAATTCTGCTGAGCACGCAGTACTGGACAATCAGAAAGCCAATGTCCAAATTTTTTGCAGTACGCACACTGATCAACAGACAAATTTGAACGAGTATAGGAAGGAAAGGACGAACCATAAGATCCACGTCCACCTCTATCATGACCTCTAGAAGGCGGACCATAGCCTTGAGCCAACATAACCTTTGTTTTCAACTCTTTAGACTTTTTGTCCTCATTACCTTTAGTTTCTAATTCTTGTCGCTCATAATACTGAGCCATAGTTAAAAGAGAAACCGGAGAAGAGGTAGTCCATGAACTCTCACTGGCCTTTAAGCGACTAGCTATCCCTGGCAAAAGGTTTGCGACATATTTATCAACAAACAGATGCCTACCCGTGTCATCTATCAATGACTGGCCATTAAAATCGTGGAATGCCTCTTCAAAGCGTGTGAAAAAGTCAGAAACTGATTCATCTACCTTTTGCTTGCAAGACGCTAACACTGTCCAATCTATCTTTTTAGGGGAATGATCGTCTTTAACTTAACTAATATAGCTGCCAGAAGATTTAAAATTAACTGACACGGTTTCTGTGCAGGTTCTCTATCTTCATCTAACCGCTCTAAATCTTTCCACAATGCTCCAAATGTCGCATTATCATCAATTTTACGCACAGTTCTCCACATATCAGGCGGTAATATTAATCCAAAAAACAAATCAATATCAGACAAAGTCATAGTACAAGAGCTAATTGCACCCTCAACTTCCTCATAAAAGGCTGCTGGATTCTTTCGCGGGTCAGGCAATGCATTTTTAAGGGCCATAACATCTGCCCTATTCCAAGGAGTGTAAACCCAATTATAAATAAAGTACCCTTTCGCATTAGTAGAAGTCTTATCATCCTCTGTACCCGTTCCTTTAGGAGGAACATATAAAGGCGTGGCTTCCCGCATGGGTTTCACATGAATTACAACATTCTTATCTGTTTCTGGAGTAGGAGGTCATGCCAGGCTGATCTGAGATGCTAGTGCAGCTGCTTCTGCTGCCTTTTTCTCCTCTCGCAAACGGGCTGCTTCAACACGCAGTTTAACCAAGCGTCTGATCGTGTCAGCCACCTGGGAGAAGACAAAAAGACCGTCACGTAATTGTTTACAATCAGCTGCTACATCATCGGGCTCCATATCTACCGAATGCTTCCTAAATCGTTCAATAACCTCTGCAGCAAATGTATCGGTAAAATATATTTGCTCCCTTTCCTGCCATCCTTTTATACTATCTAAAAGTTCTGAAGCAGTGGTAGTACTACAAACGGCTTTACGCGCAGCAGATCTAATGTCAGATGCACGCCCAGCAGATATCATTGAGCGAGTTTCTCGAGCTTTGTCCTGGTCTGAAAAAGAGTCCTCATCTGACTCATGAGGAGCGGAAGAAAAATATACGGAGGTGGAGAACGATCTAATAACAAAAAATCATCTTGCGGTTTATTAAGGATAGGATAAAGGGGCTGCCTAACAGCGTATTGGCCAGTTACCTGTAAATGGCGTTCCCTATCTTCCCTCTCTTTAATTTCTTTCATCTCCTTGTTTTTTAACTCTAATGCTTTCGCATAAATGGTCTTTCGCTGTTCTTTGTCAATCAAGGATCGCTCACGCTTCATTCGCTCACACACTTCTTTCTCCCACATTCGCACACAATCAAACATATCTTGCCTAGTCTTTCGTTTAAACATACATTGTTCCACATACTGAATTCTTTCGCAAATCCAATGACCCTTACATCGACCAACGCAACTCAGGATCTTTACTAGTATATTTGTTCCATAACGTGCAGTACATTATAGAAGAAATACCATACTTAATATACATATCCCTATTAGGCGTCCCCTCCGGGGGGGCTGGTTGTGCTTCGTCAAGTCTCAAATTGGTACCACTACAAAAGCAACACATCCTACGAAGTGTGCTGAAAACAGGCATGCCAAAAAAATAGTGCAAAATATGCAGTATTATAATCAAAGTAGCGCTTAAGGTACTCTTCGTACGTTGCGCTGTTCAAACAATTTTAAATAGAGAAAATTCTCCTCATTACCTGCCTATATGTATTGCAATACATATATAATTACAAAACAGATTCCAAAATTGGCCAATCATACAAACAAAGCCGCAGTAAATGTTACTAAACTACCTTACCAATCAAAGGCATCAAACCAACAGCAAGTGCCGCAAAACGGCTCTTACCAATCAAATGGTGTCCAGGTTCCAACTGCCAAGGTCTCAAATCGACCAAATGGTCACTGCACAGCGAATCAACAGAAGAGATCTCAGTCGAGGACCGGCGCCGCTGGGATGGTCAGATCAGAAAGAAAGGAAAAAACGCCGGGGGTGCCAAGACTCGGGTCTCCTCAGGCAGCGATCGCGTCCAGAAGCGAGATTCCAATCCTTCGTCTCGACCAATCCTTCGGGCATCCGAGTCGCCGATGAGCCCCACGTTGGAAGCGCCAATTTGTGGTGGTGAGCCTCAATAAGGCCTACCAGTGCTTAGGGGTTCTCCCTTTCTGCACAGAGTCCTCAGACCAATAGGAAGAAGTTGGCACAGAAACTGGAATAGAAAAAACAGAGTTTATTAAACCTCATGAGGTGGAGCTACATTCACACAGCACCCTTCGGTAATGCATGAAGTAGCACACTGAATGGAAGGACCTTGGTCCTTTTATACCCACACAGGGGCTCAAATGAAGGCGGTACAAACACAAATGCTGGTTTTAGGTACATATAAGGTCATACAAGAAATGCACAGTCGACAAGTGGGTGGAGCTAACAGTTTCTACTTCTAGTAGACACATCCTGACATTTATAAACTCGGAACAGCTGCATGGACAGCTGCGAGCTCAACTGAGCATGTGCAAAGCAAAAGAAACTAAATATAACTCGTCTCTAGGCAGATTTCAAGAGCAGTTAACAGGAAGGTAGGACAGAGCACATGGCGAGCACATGGCAGCACATGGCAACCAAAAATGGCTGCCAGAAATACAAAATGGATTCCACAAAGCGGACAATTTAGCCTCTGAATACAGGATGTCTTCAGCTAATGCTTAACTTAAGTGCTGCCAAATTACAACACCTTGTGACCTAATTAGGGCGCTATACAACTGATTAAATTGTGCAAAGTTCATTTGTTTTACCCATTTTCAACAACTCTGTACCTAGCTGAGTCAAGGTTTGTTACAAAATGAATGGAGCTTAGTGGAGCAGTGCATCAGCTCTGGAGAACTTTGTACAGCCTGCAAGTCAACATTTTTAATTCAGTGGGGTTAGCTCATCTCTTTAATCCACCAGCGATCTATGAGTAACACCTAATTGGATGATAGTATGATAAACATCTACAGGGTGTGGAGCATCGAATCCGATCAGTAAATACATGTAAAAAATAGTGCAAAATGCTTTTTTCTTTTAAGTATACAAAATGAAAAAAAATATTAAAAGATAGGACTGCGGGTGGCGGCAGCGGAGGAGCCGTTGGAGGTGAGAAGCAAAGAGGAGTGGGAAAGGTGAGGGGAAAAAAGCAGCACAAGTGGGAGAGCAACACATGGTATGGTGAAGAGCACATAAGTGAGCAAGAATAGGGAGAGAAGCACCCAGGTGAAAGAACACAACACAGACCGTGAGGGAGGAAGGAAGGGAAGCCCACAGAGGAGAGAGAAGAACACAGAGCGGGGGGGGTTGAGCAGCACATGAGGGAGACAACTAGAAGACACATGCACTGTCGGGGAGTGCCTGAGCACAAAGAAACAAGCATTGGCATAGCCAATAGGTCTCGCCTTTGGGACCTTATAAGTGTTTAGCCATGCAACAGTTGATGTTGTTGCACCAAGGATATTGTGCTGCATAACTAAATACTTAAAAGGTCCCAAAAGCGAGACCTATTGGCTATGCCAATGCTTGTTTAAGGAATGTCTGCAATCTGAGACCTCAAAGTCGGCTGGCTCTCATGATGCTGTTGCATCGTTTTGCCAAGTGGTTTGTCGGCAATGGGCCCCAGTAGCGGCTGATACAGGGCGGGAATGGTGGGTGGGAGGGGGTGGGGGCAAGGAAATGAAGAAATAAACAACTCTTACTTAGGCCAGCCGGCTGGCGTCACTCCTCAGTCCTCTTCCTTCTTCCTGTCTCGGACGGCAGCAGGAAGCACCCGAGCTCCCAGGCTCCCCTGAGCCAATAACAACGCTGCAATGCAGCATTGTGATTGGTCTGAGAGCCGTGGTTCAGCGCTCAGCGGGGACTGAGAGGCTTTGCTTTGCATGTTCCTCACCAGGCTGAGTAATGCAGCCTGGTGGGGAACATGCAAAATGCGCATGACTGACCAAGAGGGCCGGCCAAGCAGTAATGCGCCCTTAAGCAGTGCAAACCACTTCTCCCCCTGCCTTTGCCAGCCCCGCCTCACCTCGAGAGCCACTGACTTCCATAGGAAAAATACAATGATAATAACGATACGTTATTATCATTTCATTTTTTCTTTTGAGCAGTGGGGCAACGCTCCTCTGCCTTAGCGGAGGAGCCGCCACTTAGATTGGGCCCTATCATGATCATACCAGGATAGCAGGCTTCCTTTGGCTCGTTCGACGCCATCTGCTCCAGGGGTGAATGCTTCAATGTCAGTGCCCAGTGGACTCCTTCCGGTGCAGGCAGGGGTCGGAGGGAGACTGTGACACGCCTGCACGCATCCCTCCTGCCTCTCCGTGCTGCTCCCGGGAAGGGCTGAGTGATGTACCTTAGCAACACTTCCCCCTCACAACAGTGGCTGCAATTCACATTAAGGGCTCGCTGCTCGAGGTAAATGGAGCAGTTTGCAATTAGTTTTCAAAGTACTTATCTCATTAAAGTAAATGAATTATTGATTTAGTGACACTCAGCTTTTAGTGGGAGGCACCCTGCCACCACCGATCACTTTCCCTGCCTGAAGAAGGCAGTAGAGATTACGGGGTGTCGGTGCACGTGCACGGGCGCACGGGGCCTTTCTCTTTGATGTTATCCGTACGCACGTGTGTATTCCATTGTGAGTTCACTGATTGTATGCAGTAGTGCTTCGACGTCCTTCCCTGTGTGTGCTAGTGTGGTTTTAACGGGTAAGCATGTGCCTTTTAGGCACGCGTGTTGTGCGGGTCCACTCCATGGATGTGTAGTAGTACGTACACGTGCCGCCCTGCGAGTACTCGCTTATCCGCGTGCTTATGTTGGTGAGCGTTTTATCATGTTCTATTCTGACAGGGCTGCCTCAGACCTTCATCGCGTCGATGTCCGTAACATGAGTACCACACCTCGAATAGCTCTAGGACACCACAAACTTGTGATTGCTAGCGTGTTTAACAATGAGTTGTCTCTGTTATTACTATTACTACGGGTTAGCAGGTTTAGAGCTTACAACTGAAATCCGTATGCAACCTGAAAGTCACAAGATGGAATCTCTCACGCCTTCCACAGAGATGGGTTATTAGTATAACAGAAGGTGTTTCCAGCTATGGAAGTTACAGCTGCGGTAGAAAGTGCTGTGTGACAGCACGTGGCTGGGGTGGGGTTTGTTTATAGTTCACTTTCCCCTAGATGTGTAACTTTCCCAGGGTGTGTTTTGCGTCTCGAGCGACTACGTAAAATGTGCCCATTGTGTTTTTTATATTGTGTCATGCTATCACCCTATTTGTTTCAATATAATAAGTATTTTCTTGCATCAGTCTAATAGCGGATCACTGTGAGCATTCCTATGATCGTGCCCGTGCATGCGTGCGCGCGCGTGTGTACATGCACAAACATAACTGAGCCCTAGCATCACGGGGAGGCATGCCGCAATGTGTGCACAGGGTCATGCTGCGGCTTTAAAAAGGCCCTTCCTTATAATTTGTAAACGTATTACATTTTTGGTTTGAAACAGCGCCAGCTAGGCTCCATGTGTCCCAACGCGGTAAAGTGGACGCGGATAAGACATGTACAAAGTGCTATGTACACTGAATTATGCGGCAGGGGAGCGATAAATTATGCTGCAGGGTTGAGTAAATTATGCAGCAAGCAAAGACAAATTATGCGGAATAATGCGGCTCATTTTATGATAGTAATACTTAAATTTTTAATAATTTTTGCACTTGTTGACACTGTCTGGGAATTGGTTGCACCCAATTAGTACCAGTTTAACACCCACATATAGCAATAAGCAACAGAAAGGTGACCAATCAACCTTTGCTAAATGCCTTCTACTGTGCGGCAACAGGCATTGCTGCATTTTTAGTAACTTTTGAACTGTTTGAGCTAAACATATGTTTTTGGTTCGAATCTGCAGATTATGCAGCAGACGATGAATTATGTGGCTAATATGGCAAATTACTAATTATGCAAAAAATACCACAGCCACACAATTGCATAACTCCAGTGGCCCTGCTTACAAGGTGCTACTTACGACAAATTTGGAAAAATTAGATTTTACTGAAGGTTTTTTTGACTGTACATAACACGCCAATGAGTTGGTAAAGGAAGGTTCCACATTTGTTACCCTTTCAGGAGTCCCAATTAGGGAATAAAAGTGCCCTCTCACACTAATCGGTGGCATGCTTCATCATAGGGCTGCTGCTACACTACCTGCATTACCAACCTCAAGGGTGGAGCAAGAGATATTTTTTCAGATAGAGGATAGGGATCTTTTCATTGCAAAAAAAATAATTAAAACTGTCTTGAGGATGCCCTACATACATTAGTATATTTATTTGTGGGTTATGCAGGCAGGATTAAAAACCTATTAGGATGGTTTTAGGACATAATCACCCTGCCATCTATCCATGAATATCGTCAACATGTTTTGGCCCATCATTTAATGCCACTAAGGGTCAGTGGCCTTCGTCAGGACTGAGAGATTCCTTTTCTGGGTCGCTCACCCTGTTATTCTGTCAACCTAATCAGTGGAGGGTTAAAAACTGATTTCAATGCCATGCAGTGACCTTACTTGTCACCCAGATAAAGGACGAAAGGAGGTATTCCTCAGCAAGAAAAAAGAACATTTAGTCAGTAATTGCTGTGGAGGGTAATCTGTCAATTTGCATATGATCTAATGCAGCCCAAGTTTGACAATGTGTATACATAATTCTACATGTAGCTCTATTGGTTGTTAAGGTGAGACACAGCAAACAGTGATGCACTGCATACAAGCACACGTGAAGTGAGAAATTCAATGAAATAACACTCTCTGGATGAAATTCTGGGTTCTCTTACCCAGTTGTCTGAAAACTATTTCTTAACACGGGTGGGAATGGGGGCGTCGCCCTGTAGTCACACACTGCGTATATAATAAAGTATGGTGTTAATGAGTATGGTATATTCGTTATCGCAGTGACATAGTTTACAAACTGTGTTTACAATTTGAAATGCTCCTGAGTCATGAATTGGGGAGAGGATGTGGTCCGTCGGCTAGATTGCCGACTTTGGTGCTGGAAACCAAGGTTCGAGCCTCGGGGTCGCGTCCACATCCTGTGATTCTGGGCAAATCACTTAATCCCCCTGTGCCTGAATGTGTCCTTGTGTAACGTAACCGGTGCTCATGTAAAGCGCTCCAATACCTTCGGGTCGAGTTTGCGCTATATAAATCTGCAAAAAAAAAATGAACAACTTGCTTCTGTTGGTGGTTACAAACTGGTCACATCCGAATCAAAAGCAGACCCCCAACCCCTTACTTCATCAAGGGTCAGCACCACTGTGAGAACCGCTCTTTGACCTTCCGTCGATAGTGACAAACTCCCCAGCCGGACATTTGTACGTTATAGACGGACCGCGTTAACTCACGCGGCGTAGTGACGTTACAATATAGAGTGGTCCTGTTTGATATCTAGAGTGCTAACTATTTCACCCATGTACTCCAATAGCATTAATGTGGAAGAATGTTTGAATGTATGGGCCATCACTTAAAGATGCGGGCCATTGTACCTTCTGGGTGAACTGCGTTAACCTATGCGGTGTAATGATGTCATGTATGGGGCGGTACTGTATGTAATCTAGAGCGCTAATTCTTTCGCCTGTATAGTTCAATAGCATTAATACGGAAGAACATGTTAATGTGTGAGCACTTAAGCATGGTAACAGTTAAAAGTGACACTCTACTCTCATGACAAAGGGTACTTCAGACTACTGGATTGCCTACTCAGCTATTTCGATTGGCGTGCAGCCAATCTCTGTGCATGGATCGCTAATTCCGTGTTTGCCAGTCAGTGTAAAGTATCAGAGGAGGATTCTAGCAGGATGTTCCTAATCACGATAGCTGTACTTGCAGTTCAAACCTTGATCCCTGTGATGTGGATGTTTTTGTATATTTGATTAATAAAGAACTTTTGTTTTTGTTCATCTATAAATTCGACAAACAGCGCAACCATGTGGCAGACTGTCATAAGTGCCAGTGTTGACAATTAAGTTCTGGTGGTGAGCACCTGAAACCTCTGGCTCAAATTAAGTACTGTCTGGTATACTGAGATACCCAGTCACGAGAAGGCTCTAGTTTGTGGCAATACCAAATACAAGAGGGTGAAGACCCCAAGATATGTCGAGAGAGCACACAAACCTCACCCTCTAAGGAAGGAACCTCAGGGTGCGAAGTGAAGACTGGCCTCGCTGTGCTCCATCCTAGTCTGAGCTTTCAAAATCTCTTCCTTGGCAAACCAGCTGCAAAGCAGGCCATAGTCAAAGCTCAGTCACAGCAGTGGTGGCTGGTAGCGAACGGGGGTGGCGGGGAGGGGGGGTTAAAAACAACAAAAATATATGTTTTTAAAACCACTTACCTCTTCTGACGTCTCTCCACTGCCATCTCTCCGCTTCTCTTCCTGACTCCGAGTCCGGAAGCAGGAGGCACGCAGGCTCCCCTAAGCCAATCACGATGCAGCTGTCCCCACATGACAGCAGCTTGGTGATTGGTCTGAGCGCCGTGGTTCGGAGCTCAGACGGAGACTATGAGCCTGTGCATGTTCCCCACTGGGCTGTGATTTACAGCCTGGTGGGGAACATGCAAAGTGCCCATGACTGCTTGGCTGGCCCAAGACGGCCGGCCAAACCGTCATGCGTGCTTAGAGTGTGCCCACCACTCCTCCCCCTGTGACCCAAGCCCCGCCCTAACATAGCCCTGTAGCTAGGAGAAATAAAATGATAATAACATTGTTATTATCACATTATTATTCCTTTTTCCACTGCTCTGAGAGTAGCGGGGTGACGCTCCTCCACCTTAGAGGAGGAGCCCCCCCTGATATTCAGGCCACCTTCAAACCTCAGTCACAGAGCGGGCCACAGTCAAAGCTCAGTCGCAGAGCGGACCGCAGTCAAAGCTCAGTCGCAGAGCGGACCGCAGTCAAAGCTCAGTCGCAGAGCGGACCGCAGTCAAAGCTCAGTCACGGAGCGGGCCACAGTCAAAGCTCATTCGCAGAGCGGGCCGCAGTCAAAGCTCAGTCACAGAGCAGGCCACAGTCAAACCTCAGTCACAGAGCGGACCGCAGTCAAAGCTCAGTCACAGAGCAGGCCACAGTCAAACCTCAGTCACAGAGCGGACCGCAGTCAAAGCTCAGTCACAGAGCAGGCCACAGTCAAACCTCAGTCACAGAGCGGGCCACAGTCAAACCTCAATCACAGAGCGGGCCACAGTCAAAGCTCATTCGCAGAGCAGGCCACAGTCAAAGCTCATTCGCAGAGCAGGCCACAGTCAAAGCTCAGTCGCAGAGCAGGCTGAAGTCAAAGCTCAGTCGCAGAGCGGGCCACAGTCAAAGCTCAGTCGCAGAGCGGGCCGCAGTAAAAGGTCAGTCGCAGAGCAGGCTGCAGTCAAAGCTCAGTCGCAGAGCGGGCCGCAGTCAAAGCTCAGTCGCAGAGTGGGCCGCAGTCAAAGCTCAGTCGCAGAGCGGGCCACAGTCAAAGCTCATTCGCAGAGCGGACCACAGTCAAATCTCAGTCGCAGAGCGGGCCACAGTCAAAGCTCAGTCGCAGAGCGGGCCACAGTCAAAGCTCATTCGCAGAGCGGGCCACAGTCAAAGCTCAGTCACAGAGCGGGCCACAGTCAAAGCTCATTCGCAGAGCGGGCCACAGTCAAAGCTCATTCGCAGAGCGGGCCACAGTCAAAGCTCAGTCGCAGAGCGGGCCACAGTCAAAGCTCATTCGCAGAGTGGGCCACAGTCAAAGCTCATTTGCAGAGCGGGCCACAGTCAAAGCTCAATCGCAGAGCAGGCCACAGTCAAAGCTCATTCGCAGAGCGGGCCACATTCAAAGCTCATTCGCAGAGCAGGCCACAGTCAAAGCTCAGTCGCAGAGCGGACCGCAGTCAAAGCTCAGTCGCAGAGCGGGACGCAGTCAAAGCTCAGTCACAGAGCAGGCCACAGTCAAAGCTCAGTTGCATAGCAGGCCACAGTCAAAGCTCAGTCGCAGAGCAGGCCACATTCAAAGCTCAGTCGCAGAGCGGGCCGCAGTCAAAGCTCAGTCGCAGAGCGGGCCACAGTCAAAGCTCAGTCGCAGAGCGGGCCGCAGTCAAAGCTCAGTCGCAGAGCGGGCCGCAGTCAAAGCTCAGTCGCAGAGCGGGCCGCAGTCAAAGCTCAGTCGCAGAGCGGGCCACAGTCAAAGCTCAGTCACAGAGCGGGCCACAGTCAAAGCTCAGTCACAGAGCGGGCCACAGTCAAAGCTCAGTCGCAGAGCGGGCCAGTCAAAGCTCAATCGCAGAGCGGGCCACAGTCAAAGCTCAGTCGCAGAGCGGGCCAGTCAAAGCTCAATCGCAGAGCGGGCCACAGTCAAAGCTCAGTCACAGAGCGGGCCACAGTCAAAGCTCAGTCACAGAGCAGGCCATAGTTAAAGTCCATAAATGCCCTCCAAGGAAATCCTGAGACCTCCAGGCGGGGAGGTGCGTCTGGATGTTGTGGACCCCCACTCCCTCCCCCCCTCTGGCCTATGTGGTGGTCTCAGGGTTTCTCTGCAGGCCAGTGGCCCCTGGATTCATCGGCACAAGGCTGGATTTAGTTTCGGTAATCAGGAATTTTGTGTTCATAACAATCTTTCCTGGTGCAGAAAAAAAACTATTCAATTAAAAATCTTGACACCGTGCTGGGTACCCTTCCAAGGAATTCGGCTGTAAATTAAACGCTTAAATCTTTAATGCCACTGAAAGAAATATCCGTTTTTGGCTTCGACGTTAAATCCCGGGCAAGCCAGCCGTCTGATGCCCTATCCCTTCCCTGGGTTGCATCTCGCTGCTGAATTTAATTAAGAGCAAGAGCAACAAAGACTTGATTTTTTACAATTCTTTAATAAAGTTAAAATCGTTAAATCATTTAAAATTTCACAAACCAGCACGGGCTCGTAGCACACTATATATACAAGTAGAAGGGGCGCCCTGCCACGTAAAGAGGCGCGCACACAAAGGCATTCACAGAACAAAACACCCAGCTTGCACATAAACTGTGCGTTTAGACCCGCTACACGCAAACACAGAGTAGGCATGTCACGCCTTCAGTGCCAAAGACTTGCATGGCGCTTGAGGCGCACCCGTGACGTCACGTAACAAAATTTGAGCCACCCTCTGCAAAGTACCGGGAGGGGCCCCCTCCGGACTCAGTCAAGAGCAGTGCTTTAAATGGGCCGGTACTGTCCCGTACGGAGTACCGGCACTTTTTTATTTTGAGAGGGAGAGTACCGGCACTTCTCAAGAGAGATGTAATACTTTTAATTGGAGAGTACCTACACTTCTCAGAAACAAGCAGGTACTCTTGTACAGAGTACCTGCACTTTTATTTTTCCATTCCAAGCACTGGTCAAGAGGTCTTAGGCCAGGGTACTGGACTGATGGCGGCCGCTGGAGCTCGCCCCCCCTCCCTCACAGTGGGGACTGGCGGGGCTATGTTACGCCACTGAGGCACACACACGTGTACAGTAGGGTGACCAACCGTCCGTAAATTTCACGGACCGTCCGTAATTTGGACCTCACGTCCGTTGTCCGTGAGGGTCCTTTTACGGACGCCTTTTGTCCGTAATTATGGCCATTGCAGGGAGCAGCACTGCTCCCTGCAAGAAGCCTCAGCCCCTGATGGGGCCGCCTCGCACTCCTCCTCGAGCACAAGGGCAGCCCCACCGCCCATTGTCATTCTGTCTGCGGCTGATTGCCACATACAGAATGACAATGGGCCAGTTTGAGCTGTTACACCCTGCTCTCTGTTTAGCTGTCCTTTTGCCCCCGTTGGTCTGCCCTGCCTTCTTCCTGTGAGTGTCTTGATTACGCTTATGATGCACATGCTGTGAAGATTGCCCTGGAGCAATCCGTGTAATGCTGAGTGTTTCACACAAGGAGACTCTGGCTTGCCTGGGCGGCTGGGGCAGCGCTGATCAAATAATTTGACAAACCCTTCTCCCGCACAATTGGTGCCTGCTGCAGATTCACCCGGTCACCCACCTCCAGATTTGCCTCCAACACGCCTCCTCGATCCCAAATCGGCAGTCCTTTCCTTTCAAGATTATGCGCTCATGTTTTTAGCTTTAATAACTTTATAATCAACTCAAACCACCTTAAGCCTGACGTGATCTGTGGCCTGACGGTTATTTTCTAAGAGATTCATACTTCCCTGCCCTTCCAAACTGTTCCGCACTTTCGGTCTGTAAACAGTTGACCACGTGCTCATCTGTTTTAATACACAGATGCTTTGGAATGATTCTATCAATAGCTCGTAGTTAATAAACGCTGATGAAGGATGCTCCCTAACTTTCTTGAAGTGTATTGGCATAAAGGCAATCGGAAGATTTGGGGAGAAGTTGGTGCTTCTGCGGGACGATGTGGTTGGTAAACATCTTTGTTGGACTTGGCTGTCTCGTTTTAGGTCTGGCCCAACTCATGCTTTCTCAAAAGTTTATAATAAACATGCATTTATACATAGTGAGTGAACCCACATTGGCTCTCTTCACGGCAAGTGACAAATCACATGTGCACAACAGCCCAAAAAGGGTGCCCTTCAGTGCCTGGGCTTTGTGCCTGGGCTGCTCGGCAACACCTTTATTTTAATTTTTTAATATGAATGCTATTTTTTCCACATTGCTTATGCTTGCAGAAGAAATAAATAACATTAGAACATTGAAATGTGGAGCATACATGAGTGAAAGGGAGGTTGGAGAGCTGGAAGAAAGGATGGATGGATGAGTGAAAAGTTGAATGGGTGGACGGATGAGTGACTGGGTGGATGGATGAGTAAGTGGAAGGATGGCTGGATGGGTGAAAGGGTAAATGGTTGGATGGATAAGTGAATGTATGGATGGGTGGACGAGTGGATGCATGAGTGAGTGAAAGGGAGGGTAGATGGAAAAAAGGATGGATAGATGAGTGAAAGGGTGGATGGATGAGAGAAAGGAAGGATGAGTGAAAGGATGGATGAGTGATAGGGTCAATGGATTGATTTATGAGTGGATGAGTGGGTGGATAGGTGAAGGGAGGATGGAAGGATGACTGGCTAAGTGAAAGGGGAATGGAGAGAGAAAGGGAGGATAGATGGATGGATGAGTTAAAGCATGGATGAATGATTAGCAGAATGGATTGGCGAATGGGTGCCTGGATGAGTGAAAAGAAGAATGTAAAGATGTATGAGTGAAAGAATGCATACATGAGTGAAAGGGAGGGTGGAGAGCTGGAAGAAAGGATGGATGGATGAGTGAAAAGTTGAATGGGTGGACGGATGAGTGACTGGGTGATGGATGAGTAAGTGAAAGGATGGCTGGATGGGAGAAAGGGTAAATGGTTGGATGGATGAGTGAGTGGATGGATGGAAGAGTGGATGGATGAGTGAAAGGATGGCTTTGGATGAAAGGGTAAATGGCTGGATGGATGAGTGAATAGATGGATGGATGGGTGGAAAAGTGGATGGATGAGTGAAAGGATGGATTGGGTGAAAAGGTGGATGGATGATGGATGGAGGAGTGAAAGGGTGGATGAGTGAAATGATGGATGGAAGGATAGATGATGGATAGGTTTGCAAATGGTTGAAAAGGTTTGGATATGGATGGGCACACAGATGGAAGGACAGAATGAATGGTGAAAGAATGAATGATGGATGAAAGAATTAATACATGACAGAATGTAAATTTGAAATGGTGGATATCAGGAGTTTGATGGAAGGATGGATGGCTAGATCCTTGGACAAGAGAGCTCTTCTGGGGAGGGTTGTGATGACTTATTTGCTTTCTTGGCGCCATAGGAGCTTTAGTTCAAAGTGGGAGGTATTTTAATTTTCTGGCTACTCCCTTGCCTATATGTTACTATTCTGTATTTGCTGTGTGCTTATGTGTGGGATCTATACATCATGCATATGACATTTTGAGTGACACCCAACTGCTCCTTGAATGTTACACTAATAATGGTAAATGTTTGCATGTTTTGTTTTAGGTGTAAGGTTTTAGGGAGAGCCTCATAGTGCCATGAGCTGTGCTTGAGATGTATATTGTATTTGTAGCAAAAGGCAAGGTGTCAAAAATAATGTAATAGTGTATCAACAGTGCCTTCTTTAAGAAATCTGCAGGGAGAAGCACCTTTGTGACTTCTGTCAGCTAGTGCAACTCTCTGCGAAGCCCCCATAAGCAAAGTCAAATTTCATATTTTAATTTCCACTTGCTGAAACACCCATAATGCGTTCCCTGTAGTGGGTTCATCACAGCAATCCTCCCTTTAGTTGGCCTATGCGTGCCGCTTTACATCTCACAATGGCACTCAGATATGAGATGCTAGTAACAAAGACTATCCGAGCAGATCTTCCTGACCACTTCTCTCACCAAACATGCCTGCTCAGGACCATGAGTTGTAAACGAAATATCGGACTGGACAACCCAGTGGAGTAACCATATAAATAGATTATTATCATATGAAATACAACAAAAAACCTGCACAGTTGCTCAAAGCTGCGCGCATACCGAAAAACCATGAAGTGCATGATTGTCTCAACCTAATATAAACTTATTTTGACTTGTACTTAAGTGGTTGCCTATTTACTTACTTTTATACTATTGCGCAACTTCCTCTGATGTGTTTGTAAAACTTACCTTTTGTCCCGAAGTTTTGTCCTGAATTTTGACCTTATGTCCTGAATTTTTGTCCTGAATTTTGACCCTTTGTCCTGAATTTTTACACTTACCGTCCTGAATTTGCACCCATGCCAGTTGGTCACCCTAGTGTACAGAACACAACAGATGCTCGTGCATGGGGCATATAGGACAGTAAGCCTAGGACAGCAAGGGCAGAGCTGGAGACCAGCCTTCTCCCAGACTGGCCTTTCAGTTCCGATTTGTTCTGGTAACAGGAGTTACTGTTATCCAAAGACCCAGCAGACTGAGGCACTTTACACGTCCAGATTCCATATTATAACTCTCGAAGGAGCACATTTTTATTAACCTTGCAGCGACAATGAGAGATATATGAAATGCCTTTTAATGAACTTCTCTGTAGGATTACAGACCTGACTGATTGGAATGTTACTGTGCATCATTTCACAGTTTATGTCCGTGATTTAGACGTTTTATGTTTTTATCAAACGCTTTGCTGAGGACATAAAAAGGCACCGATCTGCATGGGCTGAGGTGCATAGGCAGAGCTGCGTGTAGAGTTCTTGTGACCGGAGGCGAGGTTCATTGGCAGAACTGTGGGTCTCTTGGACTATCAGGGATTTTACAGCTGAGGTTTAAGGGTTACTGGCTGGCCTGTGTGTCCGTCTCAGACCCGGATGGGCTGCAGTGGCTGGGACAACCCGCCTCCCACTATGAAAGCGAAAACATGTGGCCATATTTCTAATCCCTCCTACGATACGCAGTCCATCGCTTTCTATTCCGCGCAGGGTGTAAAACAATATTTACCAAAAATAGTGCACGAGTTTTCCATCGACAGGCCAGGGCCATCTCTGGCTCCAAAGAGCCCTCTCCACCCATTGAGAAACGGTCTAGACCAGTGGTTCCCAAACTGTGCGCCGTGGCTCCCTGGGGAGCCGTCAAACCTAGCCAGGGGAGCCGCACCAAGCACTTTAATGCATTCAATGTTGAAGGGTTTGTTGACTTCAGTTAAACTAATTAGACTTAAACGCATGATGTCCATGATTTGTAGGTGACATGCCTAAAGTTGTAAATGTAGTGCTTAATTGATGGCATTTCAAGGGAGATGACCTCCATATTTCACTGGGTCTCCAAATTCCAACACTCCCAAAGTAAGTGGAAGATGCCTGATTTAGTTTGTTAGACTCAATAATAGTTTCGTTTTTTTCCAAATGCATTTTACACCAATGCAAATTATGAGTAAAGTACAGTTGTCCTGTCTTTCAAACACACTAAGTATTATTAAGTATTGACATTTGTACTTGAATAATAGGTACTTCCAGTACACATTTCTTTCAGTACACACACATTTCCAGACAGGCCTGCTCTCTCCTTGAGCACAGGGAAGTAAAACACCATATACGGCATAATGCCAACATTTGGAAGCAAGAAAGAGGGACAATTTGGAGAAAAAAAAATTGAGGAATTTATTTAACTTGCATTCATTTGGAGGCAATTTTAGGGAGGAGACAGCAAAAAAAAACGTATATGGTTTAAAAAATCGTGGGTCCCCCTGCTGAGATAGGTGTGTTGGCACGTATGACATGGGTAGAAATGGAAGTGCATGCAAATATTTTTCAAGCGCAGAAACACTTTGGCAATGGGGCCTACGTGCATAGGGGTGCTATCTAGCACTGTAAGTGGGATAAAAAACATTTGAGAGGGTACTCTAAAGGCATGGGCAAAGGAGGATAACTAGGAATACTTTATTAGAGGCGCCGCTTTAGTAATACAAAAAACCCTGCGTATATGACTATAATACCTTCTTCAGCTTCATCCCAATTATTTTCAGGGAGAAAAATGCAAGTACTCCAGAGGCCGAGCTTACATCCACCCCACCCTCCAAAAAAAGTAACAGTGGGGAGCCACGGGCAATGGCCAATGGGTCAAGGGAGCTGCGGGTCGAAAAAGTTTGGGAACCACTGGTCTAGACGCTCAAAGGTAGAGTCCTTCAGGCCAGACCCACCATCTCACCGCTGGAGCCCGAAGGTCACTTCCAAGGGCACCGGTGCTGGTGTGCCAAGGGCGCCGGTGCTGGTGTGCCAAGGGCGCCGGTGCTGGTGTGCCAAGGGCACCGGTGCTGGTGTGCCAAGGGCGCTGGTGGGGCAGACCAGCCGTCTAGGCCCAAACGTCAAGACAAAAACCAAGGAAAATATTGTCCAAACTTCCTGGCATGAACTTTTAAAATTTTTGTGATGAAAAAGAGTCCCTCTCTGGATGGAAAAGTTCTAGTCACGACAACTCCAGAGAGTGCCGCTACGAAGCTCTCAATGCCTGTGGCGGCTGGTGACATTTGAAAGTGGTGAAGCGTAAAACAATTGTTGTACAGCACTGTAGCGAGCGAGCGTAGCGAGCGAGCCCGAACCACCTACGGGGGGATTGGGGGGGTTCTCCACCCAAGAAAATTTTGAAAAAAGAGTGGGCAAATGGTGCATTTTCAAGCAAATTTGAGAAAGCAGTTAGGTTAATAAAGCAATTGTGAATCTGTTCTAACAAAGACAGAAACATACAGCACCTCTTGAGCCAGGACAGGTGCTCAGTTTCGGACAGACACAAACATACAGCACCTCTTGAGCCAGGACAGGTGCTCAGTTTCGGACAGGTGCTCAGTTTCGGACAGACACAAACATACAGCACCTCTTGAGCCAGGACAGGTGCTCAGTTTCGGACAGACACAAACATACAGCATGCCTTAAGCCAGGACAGGAGCTCAATGCAGGGACAGACACGAATATACAGCATGTCTTAAGCCAGGAGAGGAGCTCAATGTAGAGACAGATGCAACTACACAGTTTCTCATTATCCAGAAGAGGTGCTCAATGCTGGAACAGACTCAACCATACAGCAACTCCAGATGCATGGGAAGGCGCTCCACATACAACACCTCGCTATGCCGAAGGGACAGTAACACTGCGCAGTGCGTCATGAGCCAGCTGAAGTGATTATTAAGTGAAACAACCAATTCGATGGTATTTCACTTTTTTCACGGCACCATTCTGGAAAATAACCTTTGTCCTTAGTTTGCAGCCAAGACTAGCGACTGATAACACAAACTCGGAAGTCAATATTGTTAAAATAGTTTAAAATATATCATAAAACCATAATGTGCATAAAACCATCACGGCACTGTCTGAACTCGGAAGTCAATATTGTTAAAATAGTTTCATATATATCATAAAACCATCACTACACTGTCTGTCTGCTCTTACAACAGTTTGCTGGTGCTGACTCGACACCCCTTAGTAACCTGGCTTTATCAACAAGCCCGAGTTAAAGCCGGGTATCCGTCAGCTCTCAGCCTTCTGCTTACTGTCCGTGTGACTTCAGCAGCGTCGCAAAAAACTGGAAAAGGCTGCAGACAGTGCACGGAAATTAAATAAAAGGACAAACCTTTACTGTTTTGTTCATAGCCTATCCTGGCCGAATACAGTGCGTGGCATGTGATGTGAGGCTGATTTAGACGCTCTCACAAAGTTCCATAAATCAAGAAACAGAAAGTCTAGGAAAATGTTGTAATTTCTTCAACATCAGCCGCCACATTCGTTAAGTGAATGCTTTGCTGTTATTGAGCAGGCATGTGCAAAATAGATCCAAAAATGCCAGGACAATGCTAGAATTTCCAGATAACCAGGGACTATTTAAATATGTTCAATTGAAATTTACTATATGTAGACACATCTTACATGGAAACAGTCGCGGGGGGGGGGATGGTGGTCGCGCGTGTGTTGGGGCCGGGCGAGTTTAAAATTAAAATAAAAAAAATAAAAACTTACCTGACCGCCTTCAACTTCTGAACAGGAACAGCCGCGTCACTGGCAACCCCTCTCAGCCAATACTGACGCTGCTCCAGCAGCGCCAGGATTGGCTTAGCAGGGATACTCGCTGCCCGCCTTCCCATTAGGAGACCGAAGGTTGCGGCGTTGATCAACCCTCACTCTCCTAATGCGCAGCCGCCAGCCAGAGCAAACACTAGTGCGCATGACTGGGCTGGTCGGAAAAATTCTCCGACCTAAACCCAACATGCGCACTTGTGCTGCTGCCTGCTGTGCGCTCTGCGCCACCCCCTGGTCTGACAATGCATGTCAGTCAGCATGACGCCGGACCGCCCACCCCCTTCAGACTCTGAAGGGGGTGGGCGATCCGCGTCATGTCAGTCAGCATGACGCTGGACCGCCCAACCCCTTCAGACTCTGAAAGGGGTGGGCGGTCCGGCGTCATGCTGACTGACATGCATTGTCAGTTCAGACAGAGCCGCCGAGGGAGCTGCGGGCGCGGCTTGTGGGTCAACGCCCCAGCGCCCAATAGACGCACCGCCACTGCTCAATGCCCCTCAGAAAAGAAAGAGAGCTCTTTAAATGCAACGCATAGGAACATTTCTGTGGCCTGCTGAGAGAGAAATATCTTCCACGGAACATCTGCTTCTCTGTGTTCAGGCCATGAGGTATGCTCTGAATCGTACGATTCTAGAAATATCCCGATTATACTTGTGAACTGAACTATTCATTAGGCACACCTTAATGCCCCTTCACAATCAGTCCTGGAAATGGTGACCTGAGGCAGAGTTCTTTAAAACAAGCATTGGCAAAGCGAAACCATCTCTCATTGCGACCAATTGGCTTTGCCACTACCATTTGGCAATGATGCATTGTTTTCCAGATGCTTTGAAGCATAGCCAAAAGAAGAAAAAAAAAGGTGCTATACAAAACAAATTATTAAAAAAAAAGAGTGGGTGTGCGAGGAAATGGAGGAACGGGTGGTGGGGAGAAGAAACTGGGAGGGGAAAAGCAGCACATGAGGACAAACAACACATCGGGTGGGCGAGAAGCACATGAGTGAGAAAACAACACAGACCGCAGGAAAAGAAGGAGTTTAGCAGCTTGGGAAGCATACAAGAGAAAAAGTTTGCATTATGAGGAAGAGAGATCAAGGCGATGCACAAGAGTGGGTCTTGAGGTGGGAGGATCACACTTGGGAGAGATATAGAAAACATGTGAAGAAAGAAAAAAGTAGATCCTGAGAGTGAGCAATGGAAGGACAGAAGCCAGCCAATCAGAGAGATGGTAGGGAGGCTTTGCTCAAAAGGAGGGAGAAACCGAAGATGGGCAATCTGTGGCAGGGAAAGCCAATGAATAAAAAGAAAGCAAATAAGAGTGACAACAAAGTCAACCAATGGTGAGCAATGGGCCCCCGTAAGTGCTTGGCAAACCTACAATAGACCTTTTGCAGCCAGGCGGCTTGTGCTGTCTGCTGGGTTTGACTTGAAAAGCGATGGCTTGCACCATTCCCTCCCATTGAGGTCATATTATTGCCCCTTATGTGGAAGGTTATCAAATCGAGTGAGAGGAGCCAATTAAAGTGTACTGTAAACTATCCAGAATTCATAGCTCACAACTACAACTGGAGCCCACTGAACAAACATTCATGTTGTGCATCTCTAAGTGATTTCCCCTGTGGTTCTGGGGACTTTACATCTGTGCTCCTGTGGTGGTTTATGAGTTAAAGGACTAAAGTCAGAAGGTAAAATCTCTGACCAATGCTAACCTACTGCTGTATCTGACTTGTGCTTCATAGCAGTCAGCCTCAAATTACACCTAGCTCCCGGTCTACCACAACCATTGACGATCGTTAGCACTTTGTACTTTTTGCTGCTATTTCCACTTAAAACTGTAAAAATTCGAATCTCAGTTCCCCCAATGGATTTTTGTTATGTTGGTATCATTTGGTTTATTAAATTCTACTCTGTTTGTCTAATTCGGTTTAGCATTTTGACATTATTTTTGATGTGGTACTGTAAATACTTTCCACATTGCCCTAAGATAACCCTAACTGCTCTGTGCCACAGCTACCAGGGGGTTGAGGTCAGGTTAATTCAGTGACTTTGAGGGGTTCACCTTGACGAGAGTTGTTATTTTTCCTTGAGGTGGGTAGTAACTCACCTCAAGTAATAATCTAATTTCTTACAACCACCCAGCAATGACATACAGCAGGCTCCTCGATGCAAACAGTGACTTCCTGGCGAAGAAATTTCAGAAGACCCATACCATGCTTAAACCCAATGTGCACTAAATACAAGGGAACTAACACAATCTAGCTTGTTAAAACAAATTTGGGAGCATACAGTACTCATTCTCCCAGTCTGCTTCATCTGCCTGGAACTGAGACCGAGGACTGCTCCTGATCTCAATATCACAGGCCTGCCAACTTTTAGATATATTTTACAGAGTGAGAGGCGGTGGGAGCTTAAAAGGGCGGGGTCTCTGGAGGGGGCAGGGCTGTAAGCCCATTATCTGTACGAATCATGAGGGGGCAAGGACATGGGGAGGGACGGGGCTTTGTTCTGAGATCTGACCCTGGAGACCACCACCCTCAAAACAAAAGCTTCAATGGCTGCTAATGTCCTGCAGAGTTTATAAAACTCCCCCGCCCCCCTCCCCCCATGAACAGTGCCCAGCCTCTAAACAGGAGCTGGATATCCACACTCCACAGGGGTTTCCATGTCATGTTATCTCCCACCGTGTGATATCGGCTGTTCACCGGGAGAGCGTGTGAGTAGAGCCGATATTACGGCACCTGGCGAGACCGTGTGTATTGGCAGGTCTGCTATCATAATGGAGGGCTAGGAGAGATTTGTTTTATCCCAAACCCAGTTCTATGAGCATGCGTGTGTACATTTTGGAGACAGTTCTGTGATATTGAATCAAAAATGCACGTCCTACATAGAGTCTTGAGCTCACCATTAGGCATTCAGCTAGTGCCTTCACTGTGCATATCGATTGCCATCGGGCACCTCTAGGATGAATGATATGATCAGTGCTGGAAAATAGGGGGATCCTGTTGGCTGGAAGCCATCTGGAGCCTAACACGTAGGGGCCAATGTAATGGAAGAAAACAAAGGCACACAGCTTATCACTTGACAAGTACTTTAGAGAAACTATGACTGGAGGCAGGTTTTGAATTTGTTCAAACCCCCCCCCGTGTAAGAGATGTGAATGCACTGTAAGAATGGAAGATTTATTTGGAAGTCTGTGTAATTACTCAATTAATTATTTTAGTGTACCTACTAATTTTTTTTATTGAATTTTTTTTACAGCACTTCTCATCCCAGTGTAGAGTGTCAGAGCGCTTTACATCACACATAGAGGCGCAATAAATCATACCAGTGTGTAAATCAATGCAGGAAATGTACAAAACACAATGAGGTTTACAAAGGGTAGGAATCACTTATCGTCCATACTTATAGATATTGTATGTTAAGAGTGAATGGTCGGGAGAATCACAAAGTCAGGATATAAAAAGTAATGCTGTGATTGTGGTTGTCTGTACAAACAAGGCTTTATTACTTGCCAAAGGAACTCTTCTTTGCAATCTTAGAATAACAACAGATAGTGGAAAAAACAATAAGGATCTAAACCCACAGCTTACAGTTTGCATGCAGCTCCTTGTTGCAGGTAAATAATGTCCTGTATTAGAAGGATTGCAACTTATGAACTGACAGTAACAAAATGATCTGTGTCAAAAGACAGTAGCCCACTTACCTATCTAAATGCAGTATAAATCTGTGATCTTCATGTTCCACGGTGTGCTTTGCAGGAGTCACATTAACCGTCTAAGCTACTTTGAGTCAAAACTGTGACTAGACAAACACAGAACTCTCCAGAACTATGTTTACCACTTAGAGTTATTTTACCTCTACTATAATCTCCTCAAAAGTGCTGAGCACACAAAGTCCTCTGCAGCAGGTATCTTAACCCTATAGGATATTTTAAAATTTTAAAATACACCCTCTTTGTGGCCAATTAAGTAAGCTATTACATATTTACAGTCACCACACCTCATCTTTCACAGAGCCGCCTATGCCATCGCGCCCGAACTACTTTGGACGATCAACTGCTCCTATGAGACTGCCACCTTCCCCAGCGACTAGAAACACGCCTCCTGAAGAAATCCTCCACGGACCCAACAGACCTCAAGAACTTCAGGCCCATCTTCCTACTTCCATTCGCAGTCAAGATCATCGAAAAGACCGTCAACACCACACTAGCAAACTTCACCGAAGCTAACAATGTCCTGGACATCTCCCAATCTGGATTCCAAAGCAACCACAGCACCGAGACCGCCCTACTCGCCGCCACTGACAACATCCGCTCCGTCCTCGACCAGGGCAAAATGGCAGCCCTCATCCCCCTAGACCTCTCGGCTGCATTCAACACCGTCTCCCACCGCACCTTAGCCACCAGACTCCACGACGCCGGCATCTGCGGCAAGGCTCTCAAGTGGATACGCTCCTTCCTCACCGGCAGAACTCAGTGGGTCAGACACCCTCCCTACCTCTTAGAACCAATAGAGACCATCTGTGGAGTGCCCCATGGCTCCTCCCTCAGCCCCACCCTCTTCAACGTCTACGTGGGCCCCCTTGCAACCATTGTTAGGAACCACGGGCTCAACATTGTCTCTTATGCAGACGACACCCAGCTGATCCTCTTCCTCACCAACAAACCCATCATCAAACACAGCTTCCTAGAAGGGATGAAAGCCATCGCCACCTGGATGAAGAATAGCTGCCTGAAATTCAACACAGAAAAGACAGAAGTCCTCATCCTTGGCTCCACCCCCTCCACATGGAACGACTCCTGGTGGCTCTCCGTCCCTCTGAAAACCCCCACCACGACGGACCACGCATGAAACGTCAGCATCATACTAGACTCATTGCTCACAAAGAACCACCAGATCAACGCAGTATCCTCGACCTGCTTCAACACCCTCTGAATGCTTGGAAATACTTTCAGATGCATCCCAACTGAATCCAGAAAAACTGTCACGCATGCACTCATCAGTAGCAGGCTGGACTATGGCAATGCTCTCTACGCCGAAATTAACAAGAAACTCCTTCGTAAACTCCAGACTGTCCAGAACGCCCTAGCCAGACTGATCCTCAACATCCCCGTCACAGTCACATCACCCAACACCTCCATGATCTCCGGTGGCTCCCAGTCGAAAGAAGAATAACCTTCAAACTCCTCACCCACACATACAAGGCCCTTCATAACACCGGACCCGCATACCAGAACAGCCGCCTCTCCTTCCACGCACCCAAAAGACACCTCTGATCAGCCCAGCTCTCTGGCCACCGTTCCACATATCAACAAGACCAGAATGGGAGGACAGTCCTTCACCTACTTCGCAGCCAAAGCCTGGAACACCATCCCACTCCACCTCTGGCAATTTCCCACATTGCCCCAGTTTAGGAAGGACCTTAAGACCTGGCTCTTCGGATGACCTAAGCACTCAACGGAGCTGTCCCCCCAGCGTCTTGTGACCCTCACAGGTGAGTAGCTGCGCCTTACCAACCCTGATTGATTAATTGAGTCACATATGTCTTTGTTGCCAATTTCTTTGCAGCAGATTTAAAAAAAATATATTTATAGGTTGACTGTCGGGCTATGTATTTCAAGCTCCGCCCCTTGTGGCTCCACCCGCTTTCTACTTCCACCCATTGGCCTCCAATTTATGGGTTCCTATATTACATATTTTCCAATTCCAGCACTGGATATGATTAGTTTTTAGTCTGGGCAATCTTTCCAGATGCTAACTGTATATATTTAAGCTGCAAAACATCACACAGGCAGCTTTTACTAATGCATCTAGTTTGCTGATGTTAAATGCCCCACAAAAAGCCAAGTTCTGCATATGTGAAAGTACAGATTTCTGTGAGTTTCATCAACAGTAATTCAAGTTTTGCAAAGCTTAAGGGCTTGTGTCTGTCGTGCGTGAACCTATCCCAGCCCATTATGTCTCACTTAATATGGACGCTGGATTTCTTTACTATAGAGAGATTGCATGAGGTCTGATCCCATGGACAGCAACAGGTCCAGCAAGGGCAGCTCTCCCTTTATGCCCCTACTGCCATCACAACTGCGGCAGACTTCTGAGAGAACAGGAAGCAGGCCACTAGCGCACCAACAGTGATGTCACCACTAGCACTTGCCAGAAGAACCAATAGGGCAGATCAGACAGCCGGCCTGTGTTTTCCAGCCTAATGCGCGCTGCTCTTAATTTAGAATGCATGCTTTCCAATAACAGGGATGCTGCTGGTCAGGTTTAATGTTTAAAGTTCATTGGGCGAGAGGACACAGCACAGACCATTACCAACTTGTAGTGTAAAAAAGGCTGCTTTAATGAAGACAAATCGCCTTACAAAACTATTGACCACACTATACATCAAGAATCACCTACTGTTTGGCCTAAGTCCTACCCCAATAATTTCCCCAACTCGACTACCTAACAATATATCTATAGCCTACAACCTGAAGTAAGCTTGCTTCCTCAAACTTTAAGAGCCTGATTCACAGAACTAATCTGAGACAAAATCCTAAACTTACTACTTTCGGTATTCACAGAAGGCATTTAGTAGTAGTAAAGTTAGGATTTTGTCTTAAGTTTCACTTAAGACAAACTTAAGACAGACTTAAGACAGACTTAAGACAGACAAGACAGACTTAAGACAGACTTAAGACAGACTTAAGACAAACTTAAGACAAAATCCTAACTTTACTACTACTAAATGCCTTCTGTGAATACCAAAAGTAGTAAGTTTAGGATTTTGTCTCAGATTAGTTCTGTGAATCGGGCCCAATACCTTTTACTTCCTGCCTTCTGCCTTTATAAGCTTTTTCCCACCCTACCCTATAAACTGCTTTACCCACCCCAACAACAATAAAACCAATTCTAACCATGAAAGCCTGTCGGCAGACAGCCACCCGGAAAACTCCCCTACCAGAGTTTTCTGCCACACACCTAACTCTTTTAATCGCCCTCCACAACTGCTTACAGTGTTCTCCATAACTCAATGCCTAAAGCCTCCAACAAAGTCACATGTAATTACAACCAGTATAGATCCATTCCCATCATCGATAAATGCACCCCATCACCTCGGAAAAACTGATCAACTTCAAATTTCAATTCCGAGTGCACTACCTGCCCCACACCATCCTCTCTACAGAACTGTCTCAGCTCCCTATTGACCTTCCGCCTCGCTTTGTCTATAGTTGCCTGGCAATCCGCCCCTTTCCAAGCCTCCTAGGAACCAGCTCAGTCCATAATATGAACGTTCCTGCCCAAAGTTGCTTAGTTTCAATTTAAATCAGCTATCATTGCTCTCAACAAAGCCAACCCCTTCTCCCTCACTAAGTCGTTTTCTTCCAAATTAATTTCTAGGACATTCGGGCATCCGGTGACCCCCAACTATCTGTTTAACACCTACAACAGCTCCTTCAACAACGTACCCCCTTTCCGTGCCATTGCACTCGCATCCCGCATTCTCCCAAACCCAAGTATTTACCATAACATCTCCCTGCTGCTTACTTCTGTGCCCATTTTATAAAGAGTGTCTAACTATCCAGAGGCTCCTGCCTGGACGCTTCGGGTCTTGAACAGAATCTACAAGTGAAATAACAAAACAGTTAGACTATCCCCTATTTATAAATTCTCCATCCAACGCACATATCTCCTGTAACACTGCCCAGTCTCATAATCTTGCCCCAAGACCAACCCCTATTCCCTACCTCTGCACCGATATTAAATGAATGCATCCCGTAACCTGTCATGGGAGGTCCAACCTGTACCAATGCTCTGCACAATACCGGCAGCAATTGAAAGGCTTTAACTGCTGTTCCGTCCTAATGCCAAAACACTTTCCCTGACCTGTTCTGCACCTGTTGCTCCAGCCTATTGCCCCAATACACAAGGCAAAACATTGCACCCTATAACCCCCCAAACCACCATCACTCCACTCGCTCTTTGGTCTGTTTTTGACTTCCTTATTCATATCACTATATGATTCGCATGTATCTCCACATCATCCCATTCCAGACCTCCTCCTGTCCTCCCCCATAGCAATTCCGAAAGTGTTCTGTGCTTGTCCACTTCCGAAGCCAGACAACGGAACCTCCACCACTGAAAACGAGATAAAGCATTCAAAATGTTATCCATACCTGGAACATGCCTAGCCCTAAACAAAATGTTTCTCTTCAGACAACCCAACACAAAGACTCTCAACAACTTTAACACTTGTACGTCCCGTGCTGATTGTCTGTTGTCCCCTTTAAACAGTACCTTCTTGTTGGTGAAGCCATCGCCCCACAAAGCCAATGCCACCACTAAGGGAAAAAATCCAAAAAGGCTATACTCTGCCCCCCATTCCTCCACTCCTGCAGCCACTGTTCAGCACTTTAAAGTCCAAAACCAATGCCTCCTGCCACATCTACATTTTATTTTATTTTCTAATCAGACTCTTCGCCCAATCCTACCAATGGAATTCCATTGAAATGTTCCAAGAAGAAACACTCATCCTCAAATCCTCTTTCAAGCCTGCCTTCAATCACATCCTGTGATGCAGTAGCTGAAATCCTGACAGCACCAAGCCTAGTCTCCTCTAGAACGTCCTTCCTGCCCACACCACCCTGCAAGCGAAATTCAAATGTCCCAGCAGCACCTGAACCTCCCTCACTTGTTCTTTCTCCTTCAGTAGCATTACTTCAATATGCAACATTATTGCCCTTTTCTGATCATCTGGCAACTGTGCCTCCATGTGCACCGTAATAATCTCAATCCGCCAGAATGTCAGTGCCGTGTGTGGACCCACAGTTTTCTCTACCACTAAAGGAACCCCGACATCCTCCATGAGCTACTTAAAACTGTCCAACATTCGCTAGCAGTCCTTGGGGCCAGGCTATCCGGAAAAACAGAAAAATCGTCCAAAAAGTGCATCACTGTGGTATATCCTGTGACATGTGGAAACAACCTGTGGTGTCGACCACATCTAAAGGGATACACAAACTCAGGTGTTTAAGCTGAAGCATTGCTTTATTTCACCTCATCCATATGGCGCATTGCAGTCAACTGTCACTTTTAGAATCTACCACTTACTCTTAAGCATAGTGTGGAATGCACATGTAACAAGGTTCCTTACAAGAACCTGCCTATGTCATCCCACACTTATCCCCCTTTTTCTAAAGAATATAAACTATTAATATTAACATCACATATATCATTCTAACTCACAAAAGTAAATAAACTTCCACATTACATACATAATCCTTCACGTACATTGGCATTTTTGTGTTCTTACACGTCTTTCTCTTATGGAACTCTGATGTGAATCCCCAAGGCTCACAGTAGCTTCATGATTGGCAGAGTGAGCACAATCATTACTAAGCCAATGATCAGCAATGTTACACCGACGCTGAATGACCAAAACTCGACTCTTGTTCCAAATCCTTCCATCCTCTGTCTTAATGGCATTTTTAAACAATTTCACTACTTTTCTCTCTCTTAAATACTTAGACCATGGTTGACATCCCACTTGTGCCCTTATCTTTACCACATGCCCAAGGGTAACTTGGATATATGCTACACATTTTCTTCTATCACTGTGTAATGGACCCATTATATCAACAGCAACTTCATCCCATGGAATTTGTGGAAGCTCTCTAAACACCATGGGTATTTGCTTATTTTTTAACATTTTCTCACTCACTCTGCACTTTATGCAATCTCTCGCCAATCTTTCTACCTCTGTATCCATTCCTAGCCACCAAAAATGTAACCATAACCTTTCTTTATGTCCTTCATTTGTCACGTACATTAACCGGTGAAATGAGTTTTGTCCCTCGAGTGGGAATTCAATTTTCAACAGATAATTTATCTGTAATAATGGACCAAGGTTTATCTAACTGTTTACCTTTCCCGGCCAGTAGCATTTCAATCACACTAGAGATCACTTGGTCCTTCTCTTCTTCACTCTTCCACTCATCTTCTTTTATGCACCCAAAGTGACCTCACAAACACTCACCTCATCCTCCAAGAATGTTTCTACATTTTCCTCAATTTTAATCACATTCACCGAATGTGATGAACATTCTGCCGATCAATTGTCTATACCAGGAATGTAATCAACAGAGAAATCATATTCTTGTAGAGAAATTACCCATTTCCTAATTTTTGAAGAGATGGTATCCAATCCTTTTAAAAAAAAAAAAAAAAGGCTTTCAAAGGTTTGTGATGTGACAGTGCCTTAACCTTCATGCACCAAACAAGATTCCTGAATTTTCCCAATGCCCAATAGGTAGCTAAAGCCCCCTTTCGAATTACTGAATAATTAAACTCAAACCTTTTTAAGCACCCAGATGCACAAGCAATTGAATACTCAACTCCACCTCTTTTTTGAACCGACACAGCTCCAACTCCTTTGTCACTGGCATTTGCATTAATGTAAGTCTCTTCACCAGGTACAAATGCTTGTAAGCAAGGAGCAGTCTTAAGATCATCCTTCACTGAGCTGAACTCTTTGCTTGCAGTTAGTAACCCACTAAAATTCTAAATTTTTGCCTAATAACTTCCTTAGATGTACTGTTTTCTCTGCATACCCTGGGATTAATTTACAGTAGTATTCTACCATGCCTAAGAATGAAACCCAGTTCTTCTTTGTTACAAGGCTCCTGTAAGTTAACAATAGTCTCTACTAATTTTTTGGGGGAAACACCACCTTTTCTGAAATAAGATGGCCTAGATCATAGACTTCTTGCACGCAAAATGTACATTTTTCCTTTCTCAATGTCACTCCTACTTTTCTCACTTTCTTCAAGACTATACACAGTCTAGAGTGATGCTCCGCCTCTGTATGTCCAAAAATTAAAAGATCGTCTTGATAGCATCTTACACCAGAAACTCTTTTGAGCACTGTAGACATGATTCTTTGAAATACAGAGGCTGCAGAGACCAATCCAAAAGGCATTCTCAAAAATGTATAAGTTCCTACTGGTGTTGTAAAAGCAGTCATCTCTTGCAAAGATTTCTCTAGCTCAACCTGATGGTAGGCGAATGCATTTGCCTAGCTCAACCTGATGATGGTAGGCAAATGCAGATCCAATGTTGTGAAAATGTTTGCACCTGCTAACGTGGATATGATTTCATCTATGTTGGAAAGGGGAAACCTATCAACAACGGCTTTCCTATTAAGTGCTCTCAGATCTAGTCATAAGCAAATCTCTCCATTTGCTTCCTGTGCTACCACAATAGGAGCCGACCATTCAGTAGCCTCAACTGGTTCAATTATTTTCCATTCAATTCCTTTCCGTACGCCATCTTGTTTGTTCAAAGTTATCCTTCTCACTTTAGCAACAACAGTTTTTTTTTGTCCTCATTCATAAATAAGTAATTGTCTCTTGAGAGGTACGGGCTCTTAAACGGCTCCTGTGGAGGGAGGGCTCATCTTCTAACTGTTACCTTGCCATCTCCAAGGTTCTCTGAAGGGCCAGCCTCAAGACGCCTAGGTGATCGGAGGGGAGCGTAGCGACCATACCATACGTCAACCTCTTTGCCGTGGTCTTACTTATTTCATAATCAATATAATCATAGGACCAGATAAAGACATTGTATAGTGCATTTTATTAGCCCATTACTCCCAAGCCACCCAAAATCTCATTCTTTTTTTAGAGAGACATCCGTGATCAAGCCTGTTGACTCTTTTAACAGAGTTAACCCAGTCCAGGAAAACTGGGGACAGAGGCCTTACCCATTTCAAACAAATTTCTCTTTTTGCCAGAAGAATTAAAATAAATACTAAATGAACCTGCAGTTTTGTAAGTTTACAGTTAACAACCTCTCCTGGGAGAATCCCCCAAATAGCTAAAGCAGAGCTTACCTCAATTTCTTTCCCCAGAATCTCTGAGATAGTCTTACCAATGTCTTGCCAGAAGCCCTGGATCTGAGGACACTGCTGGAACATATGTAAATCATCTGCATTCACGAAAGCACACTTTAGGCAAGCCTTAACATCTTCACCTCCAAATTTTGATAGCCTTTTAGGGGTCCAATATGCTCTGTGAAGTGTAAACAGATGGTTCCTTCTGAGTGGAGCAGCTTTAACAACAGACCATAAAGTGCGCATCAATACTTGCCATAAAAATGTTGTATCGGCCGTTGGCAGGTCTCTCTTCCAGGACTCCTCCATAGACGTTGGCGGTGGGTCCTCTTTTACCAGCATCCAGTACCATTTGGAGACTTGTTTACGTTGGTAGAGGGGCCCAAGCAGATTATTTTCACACTCTTCATTTCCTTCCCCATCTTTACCTAGACTAGAGGCCCAACGTGACAATTGATAAAATTTAAACCCAGAGAGCCTCTGGTTCGTAATGTTATTTAAAAGTTCCCAAGAAAATAACTTGTTATTCCGGAAGAGTTGTCCCCATTTTTCAATCCCTTCTTCCATCAATGGGACAGTCAGATTATCTTTCAGGCAGATTGGAGTGCCTGGGGAATTCCAGATGGGAGCACAGGAGCTGTAATATGGAATCTTCAAAATTCTTCTGATCTGATACAAGAGCTCACTGGCAGCTCTTAAGACCTTTAATTTGACTTTCTTAAAGAATTTAGGATGACCAAACTTAAAAGGAAAACCCTCGCCGCCAGAAGGTAGATTTTTTGTCATAGCTTGCAGGAAGGGAGGAAAGCAGGATGAATTAAATAGAAGAGATCTTACATTTTTTAATTGGAAGGCCCAACAGTAAAAGCGGAAATCGGGGCTTGCGATACCACCTTCTAACTTTGCGCTTCGCAATTTCTTCCACCCGATCCTCACTCCCTTACAGGACCAAACAAAACTGGATATTTCTCCTTGCAGTGTTTTTATTGCTTTAGAATTAAAGGGTAAAGGGATTGTATCAAAAATAAATGTAAATTTTGGCAAAATGTACATTTTCACCAAGTATGAGCAGCCCAAAATAGAAAGAGGGAGACTTCCCCACGATCTTAACAGTCATTTTGACTCTTTCATTTTTAGCTCAAAGTTTACCTGAGCTAACTTGGTAATGTCCTGAGTAACCTGCACCCCTAGATATCTAATTTCTTGTTTAATCAGAGGGTTGTTTGATTGAGTATTCAAGGACATGATTTCATTTTTGTCGATTAATTCGATAACCGGAGACCTTCCCAAAATCCATTAAGAGTAGCTCCAGGACGGGTAAGATGTTAGTGCCCTCCCTTGTGAAGATCATTAGGTCATCCGCATACAGGGCTACATTTTTTTCCCACCCATTCTATTCAAACGGTACAAGATTTTGGCTGGCCCTGATGTTACATGCTAGGGGCTCAATGTATATGTCAAAGAGTAAGGGGCAACCCTGTTTCGTCCCTCTCTCTAACTTAATTGAGTTAGTGAGATTCCCATTACCCACAATCCTCGCTGTAGGGGTCTTATATATAGAGCTAAAAGCCCTAGCGAAGCTTCCCCCTAGGCCAAAGGAATGAATCGTATGGCATAAGAAAGGCCAGCTTACTCTGTCAAAGGCTTTGGCAGCGTTGAATGTAAAAACGGTAAGAGGTAGATTATTCGCTGAGGTTATATCAATTGCGCCTATCAGCTCATGTGTTGAGTCATGTAGTTGATGACCCTTGATAAAGCCCTTCTGATTGGCCTGAACCAGTGAGCCCATCACAATCTCTAATCTCCTAGCTAAAATTTGTGCATAGATTTTATAATCACAGATCAGCAAGGAGATCGGTCTGTATGACTCGCAACGTTTAGGATTTTTATTGTTTTTCAAAATTAAGCTAACGGCCGCTTCATCCCAGGACTTTGGGCTTGATAGCTCATCAGAAAATATACTCTCGACCAACTTTGCCAAGACCGGGACATTTTCCTCAGCGAGGGATATAAAAAACTCATTGGGAATACTGTCCACCCCCGCTGCGCTGCCTCTCTTTAATTTCTTCACTACCTCCATAACTTCTTCTGAAGTAATATTTTGATTCAGTCGTTGAGCTTGGCCATCAACAAGTGAGGGCAACGCTATGCTATTAATGTATTCTTTAACCTGGGACTCAGAGACTAGCAGATCCTCAGTATACAGATCTTGGAAAAAAAGCTCAAATGCTTGTTCTATCTTAACATTCTCTGTACAAACATTCCCAGACTCTGTGTCAAATATTTCTTTAATTGTATTTCTTGTTTGATTAATGCAAGATTTCCAAGCAAGAAGCTTCCCACACCCTTCTCCATATTCGTAATTGGCTAATTTACTTGCCTCCCACTTCTCCCTTAGAATACCATCTAAATAATCTGCTGGAGCCTGCCTTTTTGTTGTTATTTCGTTGTCGATCTTGACGTGCTCCTGACCATCTAACTGTAGGGTTCTCTCACTCAAAGCCCTGCAGATGTCATTTTCCAACATTTTTATATATTCATATATCTGGTTTCCTTATTCTTTTTTGCAGCAAGACTAATAATTTTACCTCTTATAAATGCTTTATAAGCATCCCATATTACATGCAATGGGGCTGAGGAGTTGTCAATTTCAAAGAAGGTCAGGGTATCCTTCAGCTGCGCTATTGCTAATGAGTTGGATAATAAGGATCTATCAAAGGTCCATCTTCTATTAGGGGGCCCTCTTTCTATTTGTAACTCTAAGAGAACCGCTGAGTGGTCTGAGAGATGCTCGGGGATATGTGACACCTTTTAACACTGTTAACCAGCCTCGAGTCTACCAGAAAAAAATCAGTTCTAGAGGCATACCCATGCTTTTTGTTGTGGAAGGTGAAGTTTTGAGGGCCACATTGCCCCTTATTTTTAACCTCCCAAATGTCTATAAGACCTAAATCTTCCATGAATACCTTGATAGACCGTCTCATTTTTGTGGAACCTGCACCCACCCCTTTAGTGGATTTATCAAGATTGGGGTTCAGAAGTATATTAAAATCACCTCCCATAACAATAGGGGATTTGATCTCCAGCAGATGGTGGTAAAGGGAGTTCAAAGGAGTATCATCATCAATATTAGGCCCGTAGTAACCTACTAGAGCATACCATTCATTCTGAATTTTAACATTGGCAATAATCCATCGCCCCGTGGCATCAACTTTAAAGGCCCCTAACGTAGCTTTAGTAGATTTTTTAATAAGTAAGGCCACTCCCTTAGTACAAAACGATTGAGTTGTGTGGACAGACATTTCAATCCACTTCTGCTTAGATCAGGTGGCCTCCCACTCGTCTTGCGTTAAGTGAGTCTCTTGTAAAATTATGATATCGTATTCAGCTTGGCTCAAGTATTGAAAAATTCTCCTTCTTCTACCCGCTACTCTGAGCCCATTAAGGTTCCATGTTCGAATTTTTACTAGGGCATATTCTCTACAATCAGGCATTAACTTTTTTCCTTCCTCCATGATATTGCCTCTAGCTTGGCCATAACTCCCCTCCCTCTCACTTCTGATCTCAGATTTCCAAAACATATGAATAAGGGTTTTTATTTATTTTCCTTTTTTCCCCGTATGCCCCCCACCCGGTGAACTACTAAACTAAATAACTCAACTTGTGACCACACCCCACCCAGGGGAACCCCCCCCCAAAAAAAATGGATATGTTGGATTTATTACCCTTTGGGGCTCACGTCTTCCTCCGGCCTGTAAGTATCAAATAAATCAAGCCTGGGCCCTTATTTGCTCAATGAAAGTTCGTACCTCTCTAGGGTCCCAAAAGTTATACATGTTGTTCTTCCACATGACTTTAAGCAGTGCTGGGCTGTAGCACCTAAAGACCTTAAATCGGGAATGAACTTCCCCAACTCCCACTGTCTGTCCTGTGTTATCCTGGAGACATCTGACTGAATTTGAAACAACCACTCCCCTTTAGTAAAACTGCCAGCTTTTAAGGCCTCAGACAGAACTCGTTCCTTTAGAGTGTAAGTTTTGAAGTTAATCAAGAGGAGTGTCCTCAGGGTTTTCCTATTCAGATTTTTTTGAAAAGGGATCTCTATGTATCCTAGTATATCTACCTCCAGCTCCCGAGAGTCAATGGAAGGGATGAATTCGTTCAACAAACTTAGGATAAAACCCTTGATATCATCTCCCTCCAGACCTTCAGGAATGTTGAGTATCTTGATACGCCTGGCATTGTTCTCCAAGGACTCTATCTTATCCAACAGACCTTTCATGCCATTTTTTAGTGCTTGGATTTTGCTTCGATTTGTCTCCACTTCCCTATTAAGGGCCTCTACTGAGGCTTCCATTGCGCAAATTCTTTCTGTGATAGCTGACATTTTAGTTTCCAAAGTCTCGCAAGAGTCTTGGATTTTAGATTTCTTTCCGAGATGGCAAACTTATTTCTAATTTCTGAAGATAAGGCCTCTAACATTTCGGCCAATCCCGGCTGCTTTGGACTGCCTTCGTTTGCGCTAGGAAGGTCGGTGGCAACTAAAGAATCAGAAACCTGGTTCATCTCAGCAGGGGGGTTAGGGGGTTCACAGTCACCTAATACCTGAAACCTGTTGGAGGTAACAATACTCAAGTGAGGTACTTCTACATCTTGTTTGTTAGGATCCATGTTTACAGCAGACTCCCTTTTATCTTTGCGCAGATCACCAACTTCGGAGTTTGCTAGCCCAGTAGGCTGAACCTTAGCCTGTACTTTAAAAAAATATCTAAGAGAGGTGGTTATCTTGACTTGGGCCGACTGCTTCCTCTGTCGCATCGAGAATGCAAGGATGCTTACTGTAGAAGAAGAGACCTTCAGGTTTAAGGTGGTGTTGCTCCCTGTCTTCCTACCAGTCCATTTGGGCCAGTTTTTTTCACATATAGGGTCTGGTGGACGTGCAAGAATATCTACAGTGCCAAATTTTTTATTCCTTAATGCATATCTACTTGGGACCTCTACCCCCTTCCCACCGGATAGGCCATCAAACTGCACAGATGAAACAACTGGCTCAGGCAATTTCAAAAACCTCCCCCCTTCTTACTTGGTCACCTTGTACAGTACTTTCTTTAGAAGCCTTCTCCTTTTCTCCTTTCTGTGATGTCGTTGTAGGAGTGCAAGCAGCACCCCGCTCGCTGCCTTCAATACGTCTAGCCCGTCTAGAGCTCATGGGCAATGGAAATCTCAAAGAGAATGCTGGTGGCGGTTCCCTGCTGCAAGCTAGAGAAAAGTGCCTGCAGCGAGTCTTGACAGCTGTGGGCTTCGTGAAACTAGAGGCAGCGCAGGGCACCCGGCAGGGACTAACCCTGCCTGGTGTGCCCCGGAAGGAAATTCACGAAGTGGCATGCCTATCCAGGCGAATGCTGAACACCACCTGTAGCAGCCGTCCCCCCGCCTGGAAGCGTGGAGCAGAACTGCACTCGCCAGCCAGCTCCATTGCCGGGCGCCACGCCGCTGGGTACAAGGAGAATCCAGCTTGTCAAGCGCTGGCCCCCGGGGGGGGGCAGAAACAGCGCACGGTGGACAGAGACCATAGCACGGGGCGCCGAAGCGGCAGTGGAGGTAAGGAAAGGGCCGGGGGGTTAGCGGAAAAGTCAAGAAAGGCCAGAGGAAAAAACTACGGAGCTCACTGCTGAGCTAACCAGCCACCATATTCCCCTCTGTAGCAACAACTGGTTTTGTCCCACACTTCATCTTTACTTGATGTTTGTACCCTTTAAGACAACCCAATTCATCATGCAACACATCTACACTCCTCTTTACATTCTACTATAGTTTTTTTCTATTTCCTGCAGTTGTACCTGATCTCCCACTTACTCTTAAGCATAGTGTGGAATGCCCAAATTACAAGGTTCTTTACAAGAACCTGCCTATGTCATCCCATAAAACCATTATAGAAATGGACTAAATGTCTCAAATAATGCACAGGAAATCGAACAGCATATTGGCATGGCTTTATCCACATACCATTTTCCCTCAAACTGAATATCTGCTTTATGTCACTCTTTGCCATGAGTGCTCCCATTCGCACCATATTCACCAAATCAATTGCAACATCAACCATGGAATAGGAGACTGAAGACAATTCATCCGAAATGTAGTCGTTCTCTGACTGCCTTTCTGGCATGACAAATGTTGGATCAGTCTGAAATTCCCCCTCCTCTTTTTTAGGGACTACCTCAATGGGAGATACAATTAGTGCATCCATAGGCCAGTCCTCAAATGGCCCTGACATCCTGCCCTCTTGTATTTCCTTGTCCCATTTGTCCCTCAACACCTGTAGGTGCTCTTTCATTGATTTTCCACCCAGCGGCTGTCACGAGGGCCTGTGTACCATTCCTGAAACCCCCGAGGCCCTGTGAACCATTCCTGAAACCCCCCAAAAAGTTGCTTAGCATTGTCTGTTTTCCCTGTCCACTACAGCCACAATTCCTGTCTATGCACTGTAACTGGAGTGAGAGCCTTTTCCCACAGCTCCCTGTGACCCTCTCTGCCTGCCTTAAGCTTATAGTTGCCACCACCTTGCAAGCCATGTGCTCCTCCCACATATCCCCAGCACTGTGCAAGTGGGTGCCATCCTGCACATATACAACATTTGTGCCGTAACTTACAATAAACCCTATTGCAGAACTCCTTGTTGAAGGCTGAGCACTCCCCCTCCCAGTTTACCTGTGCCTCCAGCTTCCAACTCTCCTTGGATGGGACGCCCATGAAAGAGCCGATATACCACCGGCAACACACTGGCGGTAGGCACTGAGGGTGCTAGCCTTGCTGGACCAATCGTGTACAGCCACAAATCATTATCCAATTCCCCCCATTAATCTTCAGCATCCTCCGCGAAATGCGCCTGAAACTCCTCATCATACCTGAAGGAAGTGGCCCGATAGGGGTCACCCGGGTCACTCACGACCACCTCTCAGCCTTCCATACCAAATGAAGAGTCGGTCAGACAGTAGAGAATACAAACCAATGTCTGTTTATTCAGGTACACTCAGAGTGGAGCCCAGTCTACCCAGTCGCTTAGGAGTGCTGCAGAGGGTCTGACATCAGCAAGCATAGAGATACATTATGTACATTTCAGAACCAATGAAGGCACGCCCACAATGGAATTTTCCAAGCAGATGAGGCATCTCAATGAAGTACAGAAAATAAGTTTCGATTCTGAGGCCGGGCACACACTATCTATTACTCAAGGTCGTTCTGCCCGTGCCCGCCACTAGACAAGTGGGAGAGGGCCTCTATCTAGAGGGAAAGGTATGCGCTAATAAGAACAGTGTATTCATTAGTGAAGCAAAACTTAGCCTTGGAGAAACACGACTCAACAGAGGCCTTTTCTCGGAAATAGCGAAGAATAAGTTTAGATTATAACTCAAAATGGTGCAGCGAATGCTAACATACATAGAACAATGCGCAAACATGAATTTTTCTATTCTAACAGACCCTGCTTTTAGCATGAGCTAAACATTTTCTAGTAATAGCAGGGAGCATATAAATCAATAAAAAGAAAGTCATAGGTAAACTTCTTAGGAGTGCTCCATGTTGTCAAAATCAGGAAGAGAGACTGTAAGGAGGGAAGAAGTCTCGAAAATGCCCTCATCTATCTGCATGAGGTCTTCGATCTCCTTTTGAACCATAATTGCAGCATTGGTGTCATGAATCGATATTTTCCTCTTAGGAGTGAGAAGAGTGGTGCAGTAAGAACAACAGAAGAGAAGGTATTGAACAAGGACACAGCAAGAGACCAAGATCACAATGAAATAAATCACCTTTTCAAAGATCCAACCCCAGCTGCCAAAAAGAGACCAACTCCAGTTTCCACTTTCCATTCCTTTAACATTTTCTAGGATGTCTAAAATGTGTTGGGTAATATTCTTTTCCATATTTGTGATCCCGACTACACACTGGTCTCCTACTACCGCGCACACCCCCCCCACTCTTAGCTAGGATGAAATCAACTGCATATCTAGTCTGCTCTGAATATATTTGCATACTTTCCAATTGGTTGGTGATGTCACGCAAAGCTGCTACTGTGGAGTTACACCATATTTGCAGCTTACATCCGAAATATTCTCTAGCTTTCTCACCCCTGGCCATAGCAGTACCACCAAATGTAATTATGGAGGAAAGAATGTATCCAAAAGTAATACCATTACTATAATTATTGACTTCGAGATCTGTCACTCCTTCACAGAATTCTTTTGTCAATGTCCTTTTAACCCATCTTACTTTAGGCTTCGCATGTTTGCAAGGTACATCCAAAGGCAGTACCATCCCAAGTGCCACGTCATCCGTACCATTATGGACATTCGAATAAGTCCCATTAGACAAAAAGAAAAACCCTGGGTGTGCATACACCGGTCTATCATAATCTACTGCAGAATACCTCAATTCCTCCCAAAGGTATTGGGGTCCTTTGTATTTACCAAAGAGTACGTGCCCTTACGCAATACTATCCCTGAACAATTGACATACAATATAGTGACAGTAAAATTGATAATTGGACAACAAGCAGGGTAATAACCAGCTTTTCGGGGAACTGTCAATTCCTTATACTGGTAACCCACCAGAGTTATGTTCTGTTTTTCCATATAGAAGTTGTCGCAATAAGTGTTGTTGTCACACCCCGGATAACCCATGCCTAGTGGCTTTCTATGATATAGACAAGGACCTGGATAGCCAAACCCAAATACTCCTTGCACTTCTACGAAGTCAAGGGGCGGAGTATAGGTATAATTGACAATTGACAATGGATATGCTGTCCATAGACTAGTGACAGATTCAGTGGGGTAACAAGCAGTCCCTTCTCCAAAGAACCTCTTGTGTGTATCTAAAAACACATTGCTTGGAGCCGTCCTTTTCTTTCGGACTTGAGGAACAACCTTATCCTTACCATGTAAAAGTACACTTTGATCACTTTCCAAAACCCATGATACCACACATAACATTATTATCAGCAAAATCACAAGGGCAATACATGTTAACTTTTGTTTACGGGTCCACACTGCATTGTGCTGGGCAACAAGAATCACTGGCTGCTCTTCCTCAGCAACAATTCTACCAAAGGGATGCATAACGAATGATGAAATGGGGGCAAAATACAAGGAAATATGCAAGTTCCAAGTGTCCGTCAGAGCCTCACTGGTACAGGCTCCTATTGTCCATCAATACGTTGGCGCTCTTGAGCACCGGCGGTGGAGCTTGCTCTGTCCTAAGCTCATATCCCATGTCGACCACGGTGGTATACCTTCGCGGTATACTTCTATCTATCCTGTCCAATGTTCAGACAGTGCACAGGAATCTCATCAACCTGAACTAACTCCGTTGGCACTATAGCAAAGTACACCCTGACTTACACAGTCCATCCCTAACTAATCTTTCTTCTCTTTTGGTGCACTGTACCTCAGCTGAGGGCACAAATTGTACCTGGTGGCTCTAGGCACAGAATGGACAACAAACAGGGGCTCCTGAATAGCTCATATTTCCGGAGGGACCGCTGCATTCAACACGTCATCATTTTCCTTGTCCGTTTGCGTCCAGGTCAATTTGGCATCACTGAAGGGGACAAACGGAGGCACCGTCTCGCACTCAGAGTCCCCAATTCCGTCCTTCACCCACTGGTCATAGGGCAGGGGCAAAGGAATCCTGCGACAATGAGTCGCGTGTATCCAGTTCTTACGGCCAGCGACCTTTACAGCGGTGCGCATTGCCAAAAGGACTTGTTCTGGCCCCTTTCACTGCGGCTACAAACTCTTCTTCCACTGGAAGTTGTTGATGAGAACAACCTCACTAGGCTGAATGTCGTGGCCGGCCCCTCTGGTGTGGCAGGCAGGGTATCCCGGACCTGTTGGTGGATAGAACGCAAACTTTCTGTTAACTGGCCAAGATAGTCAAGCAACAGTTGGTACTCAATATCAGAAAACCGCAGAGGGAGCGGTACGCCCCAGACATTTGCCGGGCGTCCAAACACGACCTCATATGGTGACAATCCTGTCCTAGAATGTGCTGTAGTTCTTGTTGACAAAAGTGCTAACGGTAAAGCATCTGGCCATTGTAACCCTGTCGTCTCCTGAATTTTCGCCAGTTTGAACTTGAGAGTACCATTGTACTTCTCAACGAAACTTGCTGACTGTGGATGATTGGCAGCATGGAACTTTTGCTTTATGTGTAAACCATCACAAATCAATTGGATCACTTTTTCATTAAAATGTCTTCCGTTATCACTCCAAATCAATCGGGGCAAGCCGAAACGAGGAAAGAACTCCTTCAGGAGTACCTTTGTAGTCCTAATGGCTGTATTGTCTTTAGTGGGATAAGACTCAACCCATTTACTAAATGCACAGACAACCACCAAAACATACTTCCAATTATTGCATCTCTCTAATTCGATATAATTCATTTGAAGGACCTCAAAAGGAAAAGTGGGTGGTGCAAAGTTACCAGGCGGTGTAGGGGTACCTTTCCGGGATTATGCATCATGCATACCATACAGTACTTCATTAAATGTTCAGCTGTCTTAGGGATATTGTCATTCTGCCATTCAGGGTCTAACAATTTGCAAATACCGTTAGCACTGATATGAGCTGGGCCATGGGCCATCGTAACCACAGGGAGAACATATGCATCGGGCAACATCCATCTCTGCTTTCCTGACTTATCAATCCAACATCAATCAATCAATCAGGGGAATTGTAAGCGCACTACTCACCAGTGAGGGTCTCAAGGTGCTGAGGGGGGGGAGGGGGTAGGCAGCTCTTGAGAGTCTTCCTGAAGATGTTCAGGGAGGGGGCGCGTCTGATCTCAATCGGGAGCTTGTTCCAGGTCTTGACCGCGATGTAGGAGAAGGCTCTTCCACCTGTTCTGGCTCTTCGGATGCGCGGGGTTTCGGCGAGGGCGAGGTCGGCGGATCGGAGGATTCTCTTGGGTATCCGGTGTTGTGGAGGCATTTGTAGGCATGAGTGAGTATCTTGAAGGTAAATCTCTTCTCGACGGGGAGCCAGTGGAGGTTACGCAGGTGTTGGGTGATGTGTTCGTGTCGAGGGATGCCAAGGACGAGTCTGGCTGTGGTGTTTTGTATGGTTTGGAGTTTGTGGAGCAGAGACTTGTTGATCCCGGCGTAGAGGGCGTTTCCGTAATCCAGTCTGCTGGTTATGAGTGCGTGGGTGACGGTCTTCCTTGAATTTGGGGGGATCCATTTGAAGGTCTTTCGGAGGATGCAGAGGGTGTTGAAGCAGCTGGAGGCGACGGCGTTGACCTGTCGGGTCATGGAGAGGGAGGAGTCGAGTATGATGCTGAGGTTTTGGGCGTGGTCCGTGGGGGTTGGAGGGCTGCCAAGGGCGGTGGGCCACCAGGTGTTGTCACATGCGGAGGGGGAGTGTCCGAGGACGAGGACCTCTGTTTTCTCCGAGTTGAGTGTCAGGCAGCTGTTGCTCATCCAGGATGCGACGTCCTTCATTCCTTCCTGGAAGTTGAGCCTGGTGGTGATGGGTTCCTTGGTGAGGGAGAGGATGAGCTGGGTGTCGTCGGCGTAGGATACTGTGTTGAGGCCGTGCTGTCTGACGATGGCAGCTAGGGGGGCCATGTAGATGTTGAAAAGCGTGGGGCTGAGCGACGATCCTTGGGGTACTCCGCAGTTGATTTCCGTGGGTTCGGAGTGGAAGGGTGGGAGTCTGATTCTTTGGGTTCTGCCGGTGAGGAAGGAGCGGATCCACCCGAGGGCGGTTCCCTGTATGCCGGCGTCGTGGAGTCTGGCGGTGAGTGTGCGGTGGGAGACGGTGTCGAACACTGCAGAGAGGTCGAGCAGGATCAGGGCCGCGGTGTGCCCTTGTCGAGGAGGGTGCGGATGTCGTCTGTGGCGGCGAGTAGAGCGGTATCGGTGCTGTGGTTGCTGCGGAATCCAGAGTGGGAGGTGTTGAGGAGAAAGTTTTCTTCGATGAATTTTGTTAGCTGGGCATTGACGATCTTCTCTGTGACTTTGGCCGCGAAGGCAAGGAGGGAGATGGGTCGGTAGTTCTTGAGGTCCGTGGGGTCTGCTGAGGGCTTCTTGAGCAGGGGTCTGACTTCTGCGCATTTCCAGTTATTGGGAAAGGTGCCGGTCTCAAAGGTGCTGTTGATGGTGCGTCGAAGTTCTGGAGCGATGGCGGTGGCGGCTCTGTGGTAGATGTGCGGCGGGCATGGGTCCATGGGGGCCCCTGAGTGGATGCCTTTCATGGTCGAGATGGTGTCTTCGATGGTGACTGGGGTCCAGGAGGAGACAGTAGCCTGGCTGGCGTTACTGGAGAGGGAGGTGGTTTCGGAGTCAGGTGTCTGGCCCTTGAAGTGGTTGTAGAGGTTCTTGATTTTCAGATGGAAGTAGGATCCGAGCTTGTCGCAGAGGTCCCGGGAGAGGGTGATGTCTGTGGTTTCGCTGGGGTGGGGGTTTGGTGAATTCCTGAATGATGCTGAAGAGTTCCTTGGAGTTGCTGGTGTTGGCGAGGATCTTGTTTTGGATGAAGGTCCTTTTGGTGGATCTGATGCGTTGGTGGTATTCCGTCATGGCGTTCTTGTAGGTGGTGCGGTCTTCTGGCGTTTTGCTGTTTCTCCAGTTCTTCTCGAGACATCTGCAAGTGCGTCTGGATTCTTGGAGGTCAGTGGTGAACCAGGTGGCCTTCCTGGGGCACTGTCTGTCGGAGTTGCGTAGGGGTGCGAGCTCGTCTGCGCAGTCGGAGATCCATCTGTGGAGTTCTTTGGCTGCGAGGTTGACGTCGGTCGAGGTGGTGGGGTGGCGGCGGTTGAGGGCGGAGTTGAGCTGCTCCTCAGTGACTTTGCTCCAGTTCCTTCTTGGAGGGCGCTGTACAGGTTTGGGGGCGGTGGGTTTATTGACGTTGAAGTGTACTCAGTGGTGGTCCGCCCAGGAGGGTTGCGTGGTGTGGCTGAAGTGGATGCTGTTACCTCCTGCGAAGATGGGGTTGAGGGTGTGTCCTGCTTTGTGGGTGGGCATGGTGAAGAGCTGTTTCAGGCCGATGTTGGCGAGGTTGTCCAGGAGGGTGGTGGAGTTGGGGTCGCTGGGGTTGTCAAGGTGGAAGTTCAGGTCTCCTATGAGTATGTAGTCCATGGAGGCGATGGCGTGGGGTGCGATGAAGTCGACGATGGTTGTGGTGAATGAGGTGCGAGGTCCGGGGGGGTCTGTAAGAGAGGGTGCTGCGAAGTGTGGTTCTAGGGCTGGTCTGGATCTGGAAGTGCAAATGTTCGTTGGTGGAGAGGGAGTCATTCGTGGTGGAGGTGGAGAGTCAGAGGGAGCTCTTGTGTGCGATGGCGAGCCCTCCTCCTGGGCGGTTGGGGCGGTCTTTCCTCTGGATCTTGTATCCGTTGGGGATGGTGGTGGTGATGTCGGGGGCTGAGGAGGCGTTGGTCCAGGTTTCTGTAAAGAAGGCGACGTCTGGTGATAGGGTGTCGAGGAGGTCCCAGATCTCAACGGCGTGTCTGTGCAGGGAGCTCACATTGAGGAGGATGCACCTCAGGGTTTCTGAGGTGTTGGCGTTCGGTGCAGAGGTTGTGGCCGTGGGGGTGCTGGTGGTGTTGAAAGTCTGGCGGCAGTGACGGCAGGAGAATTGTCCATGGGTGGTGCTCGGCGTGGATAGCTGGCAGTTGTTGCGAGGAGGGTAGCTGAGTCGTAGCAGTGCCTGGTCGGAGATCTAGGGTCCCTGGCGCTGGTCACGGTCAGGTCGCTGACAGGCGCAGACGGGCTTGCCTTTGGGAAGGGGGAGGGAAGCGCTGCTGGGAGGCGGGAGCGGGGGATGGCAGGGGGGAGGGGCCGCGGGGGGTCAGCGGCCGGAGAAGGGTGGCGAAATCTGGAAAAGAAAACAAAAGTTAACGGGCAGACAAGCGACAAAAAATAATGCACAATTATAGGCACAATTAAGTTAAAGGGCCGACAAGTGACAAAAAATAATGCACAATTATAGGCACAATTAAGGCACAATTACGGGCACAATGAGGCACACTTATGGGCACTATAAGGCACAAAATTGAAGTAAGCAAGCAGGGAACACACGCAGGCAGGCAACAGAAGGGCCTCGAACACCTACCAGGAGGAGGTGTCTGGGGCAGTGGCAGGCGATGCACAGCAGAGCTGCTGGGGTGGGGAGCGGGACTCCGGCCAGGAGGTCAGAGGTCCTCCTCAGTCGTCAACCAATCACACGGAAGGGGGCCCCTGAAAAAATATATGTAGGCAGGGGGAGCAGGGGAAACCAGCATAATATTCACAAGAAAAAGAAACCCCACTGCCTAGCTAATATAAGATTGCTAGTCGTCACTGATATACAGAACCCACAAAGGTCACATAATCCCCCCGGAAGGAACACACGGGTGTACAAAGAATTATTAAATAGGATAAGGAAAACAACAATCTATTTTTTGGAATAGATTACCTCAAATTTATTATATCAAATCAAACAATCATAATGATATTGAGTAGATAAATATAATATAAAACAAAATAACAACAAAATACCCAGGCGCAACAAACACACTATACAACACTCACACAGTCAGACCCAATGCAAACTCATTCATTCACTCATGTCGCGAAATCAAACATATCCAAAGATTTTGCAGAGTAACCTCTTGTGATGACCCCCCTCTGACACAGTAAACAGCACTTGGTTAAACACATAATGTAAAATAGTGAAACAAATGGTGTTAACACAGTATATATTTAATTACTTAAGATGGCAATCAATGCAATTCATTTAATACAATTTTGTTGATATCGTAAATCAAGACTCAGTGGGGAGACAGGAGGAACAAAGAAACTCCAGCGCCGACACGCGTTTCTGTGTGTGACCCCGATGGTGGGTCTCACCTTCTTCAGGACGCAATAACAGAGGGAGACGAAAAGGGAAGCGCCTAGGCTTGACACAACGGTCGATGACACGTCGGAGATGTCACTGAAAAGCCCCAAAATGAGGGGTAGAACAGGGATCCCGCAGCATAACGGTGAAAGTGACATACAGATTCTGCTGCAGTAAGGAGACTTGGCCGAATGGAGGCCGCCCAGAGTACAGCTATCGATGGTACAAGGAAACAAATGCCTCAGGACAGAAGTTGTAAGGATAATAACTGCGGGAGGCAAGAACCTATTCCCATAAGCTCCAGTACGGATGTACCTGATTTAAACCGGATGCAGATTTCACGTCCTTCTGGTCCGGACAGCAGCGTCGCTCGGGGTTGCGATGTGGTCCTCCTCAGTCGTCCCCACAGCGGCCGCCATTAAATAGAGAAGGGGGAGGGAAGCGCAGCTGGGAGGTCGGAGCGGGGGACGGCAGGGGGGAGGGGCCGCGGGAGAAGGGTGGCGAAATCTGGAAAAGAAAGAAAAAGTTAACGGGCAGACAAGCGACAAAAATAATGCACAATTATAGGCACAATTAAGTTAAAGGGCAGACAAGTGAGAAAAAATAATGCACAATTATAGGCACAATTAAGGCGCAATTACGGGCACAATGAGGCACACTTACGGGCACGATAAGGCACAAAATTGAAGGAAGCAAGCAGGTAACACACGCAGGCAGGCAACAGGAGGGCCTCGAACACCTACCAGGAGGAGGTGTCTGGGGCAGCGGCAGGCGATGCACAGCGGAGCTGCTGGGGCGGGGAGCAGGACTCCGGCCAGGAGGTCAGAGCTTCTGCTCATCCCTCATCATTCAATTGTGCTGTACTTTCCTGCCACACTGCTAACTCTTCTACTGTGGCTTCGCTTTGTATCTCTTTTACATTCTCAAGGGTGTCCTCAAACATGACAACCTCAGGCACCCACCTAGCCGGACCTGCTACAAACATTCTTTTCATCTTTGTCCGAGCCGTTTCCTTAGCTGTCTGATCTGCAAAAGCATTTCCCCAACCTACATCATCAGTGACCTTCCGGTGGGCGATACACTTCACTATGGCCAATTTCTTGGGGAGTGTTAAAGCAGACAAAAGCCTCAATATAAGGTGCCCATGCTAGATTCTGGTGCCATGGGAAGTAAGGAACCCTCTCTCAGCCCAGAGTCGCCCAAAATTATGCGCGATCCCAAAGGCATAATGGCTGTCAGTATAGATATTGACAACCAGCCCCTCACTTAATTTGCAAGCTCAAATAAGGGCAGCAAGCTCAGCAGCTTGAGCCGACTGATAAGGGACTCGTGATGTCTCTACTACTGTACGCAGTGTGGTAATAACATAAGCCGCAGTTGTAGTCCCATCTGGTAATTTTTAAAACAAGAGCCATCAACCTATAGTTCCCCTTGTGGGTCAGATAAGGGAACGTCAGTCAAGTCTACCCACCCTTTTGTCTCGTTCGTCCTGAAGATACAGTCATGTTTGTCGACTTCATCACTCTTGGAAGGGAGGGGTAATAACGTGGCTGGATTCTGAGTAGCACATGTTTTGATTGTGATATGTTTAGCAAACAATGTCAATTCATAGCCATTAAAACGTGCACTGGTGAGGTGCTGTGTCTTTGTCTTATTCAGAAGTGTATCCACCGCATGGGGTACCATGACTGTCAGGTCAGTATCCAGTACAAGTCCAACCGATTGTCTAATCGAAGTGGCCACAGCCGCGACCACTCTTAGACAACTCGGGAGGGCTCTCACGACTGGATCAAGAACAGCAGAGAAATAAGCACACGGTCATTGCTTATCTCCAAATTTTTGTGTAAGGACAAAAAGCGCACAACCAGCCATCTCATGGACATACAACACAAACGATTTGTTATAATTAGGTGTGCCGAGTACTGGAGCCGAACAAAGTGCAGTTTTCAATTGCTTAAAAGACTGCTGATATTCAGGCATCCAAGGCAGAGGCCCATGCACTTCTTTCTTGTTAGTGCAAGCAGGAGTTTGATTAGCAAGGAATAATTAGGTATCCACTGCCGACAGTAGGAAGTGATACCTATAAAAGCGCGCACATCTTTCTGAGTTTGTGGAATGGGCATTTTAACGATGGTACTGATATGCTCCGGGGTTAACCTCCTACCCTCCTTCGACAGCAGGTGACCTAAATAGGTGAACTCCTGTTGACAATACTGAAATTTATAAAGAGAAACTTTATGTCCATGCTGAGCTAAATGTAGCAATAACTTAACAGTACTGTCTTTACAAACTTGTTCGGTATCAGAAGCAATAAGGAGATCGTCAACATACTGCACCAATACATTACCTGCGGGAAGCGATAAGGAATTCAGCTGACCTTTTAATGCCTGGCTATAAATGTTCGGACTCTCTGTATAGCCCTGAGGATCTCGACAGAACCTAAAGCTCCTACCTGCTAGGGTAAACCCAAACAGATATCTGCTATCTGGATGAATAGGAATACTGAAGAACACTTTTGTCAAATCAATGACAGAAAATAATTTAGCGGTGGAAGGAATCATCGTCAAAAGTGTGGTAATATCCGGAACCACTGGAAACTGGGGAACCACTATTTTATTAACTTCGTGCAAGTCAATCACAAAACGGTAAACATCTTCATGATCATCAGGGGAACCTGAGGGTGTCCGTTTAAGAATCGGAAGAATAGGACTATTACAAATATTCGCAGACGTCTCCTCAACTACTCCTTTACGTATCAAATCCTGAATAATTTGCAAAAGGGCCCGTTCTCCCGCCTGAGGTATTTTATACTGAGGAATACGAGGCAAAATAGCATTGTCTTTGACCTGTATCGAAACTGGTGGTATATGCAACAGCCCTACGTCTGTATCACCTCTCGCCCATAGAGTGGATGGTATGTCAGAAAATTCGGCAGGAAGAGGGAGAGACAGACAGTGTCTAGCACTCACATTTGGGCCCATCGTCATATAAACACCTTCCAGGGAACAATAAATAGTAGCATGTAATTTCTTCAACAAGTCCAAACCCATCAAATTCTCACCACAATTAGATGTCAACAAAAATGGATAATCCACAGTAAAAAGACCAATAGTCAATGCAAGGGGTCGTGAAATGGGGCTTACAACCGGTACACCTGAAAAACCTACCGAAACATTATTATGGCCGGACAGAGCCGCCCCAGGGACCAAAGATTGAGAAACAGACCTCTTCGTTGCACCTGTATCCACCACAAATTCCTTAGTCAAGCCTTGCAGATCAGTGGTGACATAAGGCCACGCTGATCTACAGGTATTGGAACTGATCCCTCACTCTGTCCTTGGCTGTCCTAGCTGTAAGACCTTCCTGTCGCCTCATCCATATCATAATCATCATGGTAATACTGTCCATCATGAGGGTCATCAAAAAAATTGTTATCAGAACGACCCTGCAAGACTGCAGCAGCCTGAGCCCTATCAGTCCCTCGACCTTGTACCCGAGGACCCCGCCCTCTGGGAACCGCCACCTTTTGCAGAAGCACAGGACACTCGCTACGCCAATGACCCTCTTAATTACAATATGCACACTGATTTGGCCCCAAAGGAGTTGTGGTGGACTGCCTACTAGTGCGTGGAAGCTGTCTAGCAGGACCACCACGTCCTCTACCATTTCCTCTTAACGCTTGCTGCAACAGCAACTTCGTCTTTAAATCCTTATTCTTCTTATCTATCTTTTCTTTCTCTTCCTGATCACGATGCTCATAATATTGAGCCACATTCAAAATAACAGAGGGGGAAGAGGTGGTCCAAGTACTCTCAGACGCCTTCAAACGAGTTGCAATTTCAGGAAGTAGGTTAGAAACAAACCTGTCAACAAACAAGCGAACTCCTCCCTCAATAGACATATCCTGTCCACTATATTCCAAAAACGTATCGTCAAACCGAGTGAAAAAATCAGAGACACTTTCATCTTTTTTCTGTCGACAAGCCGTCAACTTATCCCAACTTACTTTCTTGGGCGGAATAAGAGAGTGCATATATGTAATAATGCGACCTGGCAAAGCAAGCATCTCAGCTCAGGGCTTATCACCTGGCTTTCTTTCCTGATCCCATCCCTTAATCACATCCCATGTACCACCCAGCTCTGTAACATGGTCTTGAGTATGAACCTGTCTTCAAATATCAACCGGAACAAGGAGACCAAAAAATAGTTCAATGTCAGCATGAGTCATTACAGTAGAAGAGGCAGCTTCAGTCAGCTCTTTATAATAAGCAGTAGGATTTTTCCTAGGGTCAGGCAAATGAGCTTTAAGGGACAGAATCTCACTCCGTTTCCACAGAGTATAAACCCACTGTTCTTGGAAACGGGCCGCTACAACCCGTCTGGTGACAGCACCATGCTGGTCCGTCAATTCTGGGATTTCGGGATGATATATAGGATGAACCTCTCGCATTGGAAACTGGGACACCGGGGTAGGAATCTTTTCGTGCAACCTACCCCTATAAGCTATTAACGTCGTAATACTCCTAAAAACTTGGCCAGGCTCCATACCACTAGCATACACACGATCTTTAATATCAAACAAAATTAGTGGTGCATCATCCCCAAAATGTTGCTGCCAGAGATTAATTAGCGTAGCAGACATATGCTTAAGGGTGTCATTACACTCCAAACATCCTCCACACTGTAAATGGGATTACGACCCCATTGCGAAGCCTGATTGGCTACTACCTTCTCCTCATCCCCCACCTCAAATCGAACAAACTGGCCCATACGCTCCTTAAATTTTGTAAAGTCTCTATCCTCAAATCCACGAACTGGATTTTCACTACTTAAGGACACCGGGGATGAAAAATCATCGAGGGAGAAACAACAGAAGTACCAGGTAGAATCGTCGCAGGCTGTTGCGCCGGAGGCGAAAGAGCAGCAGGTATAGGAGTCGAGACAGTAGGTGCGCCAACAGTGGCAGTTGCCACTGATGGTGAAGACAAAGAGGGAGCAGGGGGTGCCGTAGCCAAAGCTGTCGAAACGACAGCAGTAGGCACAGGGACAGTTGGAGCAGTTGTGACAGACTGCTGTGGTAGCGAAGGAACAACTGGATATATTCTCTGCGGGGCATATGCGGGCGGGGGTCAAGTGTCCAACAATTCCTCCACAAAAGTATCATTTTCCTCTTGGGCCAAATAAGATTTATCAATCTGTAAACGAAACCTCCTATCTTCACATTCAACTCCTTTCTCCTGTTTTTCTTTATCATATGCTACAGCTTTCTAAGTCAATGTCTGCATCTTCCCTTTCCGTGCATCTTTTTCCATCTTCAACCGTCTCTGCCTAGCTGCTTTCTCTGCCTAGCTGCTTTCTGCCATAGACTGTCTACTTCATCTCTTAAATAACTGTTCCTGTAAGAACCCAATCTTTTGTTCCTCAAAAGTGCCCATCAGCAGCCACTGCAACTCGGCATTGTCCCTCGTATATTTGTGCCATAATGTACTAAACATAATAGGGCCAAGGCCATGCTTCACATACATATCAAAATTAGGAGTGCCTTCTGGAGGCGTCGGCTGATCTTCTTCCAATCGAGCATCTGCAGAACATCAGCGACAGCACAAAGAAAACAGTTTACTGATACCAGGTATTCTCAAAAGAAAACAAGTTCACTATTTATGCCTGGCAAAGCAATTGCAAATGCTTTTATCCCAAGAACCGGTCCTCGGACCGTACCAAATTCGAACCAAAATGGTACCATATCCACAAAGAACCAAAACAAACTCACCTGATATGAGTAGATCAAACGAACCAATTCTCCACTGCCGACTCTTCAGACCAAACGGTCAGATCCAAGGGTTTCGCCGTTCAGGACTCCAGTCGGGATGACCACTGGGTGAGGCACTGTCCGGCAGGATGGAAGGGGCAGCTGCGAGCAATCAATGCTCCTCATACAGGGATCCCTGAACCGTCAGTCCGACCCGACGATGGCCTCGACCTCCCCCCCCGTCCGCAGAAGGGGATGGGTTACTTACCCGAAGGAGTCCCTGTTCGGGTGCCAACTGAAGGAAGTGGCCCGAATGGGGTCACCCGGGTCACTCACGACCACCTTTCAGCCTTCCATACCAAATGAAGAGTCAGTCAGACAGTAGAGAATACAAACCAATATCTGTTTATTCAGGTACACTCAGAGTGGAGCCCAGTCTGCCCAGTCGCTTAGGAGTGCTGCAGAGGGACTGACATCAGCAAGCATAGAGATACATTATGTACATTTCAGAACCAATGAAGGCATGCCCACAATGGAATTTATCAAGCAGATGCAGCAAAACAATGAAGTACAGAAAATAAGTTTTGATTCTGAGGCCGGGCACACACTATCTTTTACTCAAGGTCGTTCTGCCCATGCCCCCTGTAGGAAGGTGGAATCTGACTGCATGGTTACCCCCACTTTTTTCCTGGTGTTTTGCTGGTTTTTGACTAGTCTGACTGGGATCCTGCTAATCAGGACCCAGTTTATCTGCTTACTCCCTAAATTGGTTGTTCATGTACTTTAGGTACACTCCAGATTGGATTCTGGGGTACCCTTATAAGTCCCTAGTATATGGTATACTATGTACCCAGGGTATAGGTACCCCAGAGGCCTCCCAGGGGCTGCAGCATGTATTATGCCACCCCTGAGAGACCATTTAAAATGACACAACAGGTCTGCTACAGCAGCCTGTGTAAGGTGGTGCATGCACTCCTTACTTAGATATAGGTTCACTATATCTATCCTAATCACTGCACATATAAACCTATCAGTCACCCCTTTAGCAGGCCTTATCAATCCTGAAGGCAGGGTGCTGGGCTTTATGTGAGAGGGTGCCCATGCATGAGCAGAGCCCCTCTGCAGCCTTCGGAACCTCTTTTCCGGGGTTGCCTGTGATGCAGCCAACCATATATACTTAAGTGCATTATAACCTCGCGGTAAATGCTAACTTTAAAACGGCTGCATGGAAACATGTCGCGTTTGGTGTCAAACACCTTGGAATCATACCTCCACACCAGTAACTGGTGTGGGAGGTATGATTCCACCCTCCTAGAGGGAGAAATATGACAACACCGGTACACCCGGTACCAGCTTTCTTGACCCTGGCATCACAAAATGGATGCTGCCAGCCACAGACACGAGTCTGCCCTCCTGCTGCTGGACGAAACTCCGGCAGGGGAAGGTTTGACAATAGGTTTCCTTTCACAGGGAGGTGTGACCACCTCCCAGACAGGCTTTAGTGTATTGGGGCTGGGTGGGTGCACTCTGAGAGTGCTTTGATGTCTGCACTGGGGGCACATTTGGTATCCCTGTGCATAGTCCAGCTCAAACCGGTTGCAGGAGCCATTTGCTCCTGCTCTGGCGCAAAACTGGACAAAGGACATGGGTGTAGCCACCCCTCTGTCCTGACCCTCCCATAGGTGGGTCCCCAGAGTTTGTCCCACCCCTTCCTTGGGTATAAAGTAGGAACCCCTGACTACAGGACTTTAGATTTTACCTGGACTAAACTCTGCTACAGAAACCAAGTACTTCGACGATCTGCACAACGCTGGATGACTGAAGAATCTCCCTTGGAGTAAAGGAGTTACTCCCCTGCTGAGCAGGCACCTAAACGCATCTGACCGGTTTGCATCTACAAAGCTCCTGAAGGACTCCGAAGATTTCTGCAACACAGGAGGTGGGTTCCCAAGGTCTCTGAGGTCGATCTGCGCTCTCAGCAATTCTGAGGCCCGTATCCCTCGTGGGGACCTTGTAACCCGTACCTCTGTGCACTGTGTACATTTGCAGCAGCATATGCTTTTTGGCGACCCCTGAGGCTGTGCTTTGGGCTACTTGTAGTCCTGATCCCCGAGCAGTAATTCCACTGAAGATTTCCGGCCTACACTCCACGAGTGTTCCGTGGGCTGGTATTTAGGGATTCAGCTCGAGGTCCCTTCACGAACCCTGGTCCGTTGGCCTATGGGTCCCTGTGAAGGTAACTTTGACTTTCAGTGGGCTTTCCTGGTTACTCCAGACATGCCCTGACTCTCCATAGCTTGGAGAGTCCCCAGGACCTTGCTGGTCCTCACAGAAGCATCTTTCCTCTGACCGCGTGGGTTGCAGTTGCCAAGGCTTGTTGGTGTCCAATCCGGACACTGACCCCCCAGCACTCGACATCCTTCGTGGGACAGCTCACCTCTGGACTTTGGTCGTCGTCGACGTCTCCTGGTCCCCGTGGCTGCAGAGTCAAGCTTCACCTCTTCTCACCTGAAGCACCCAACATCTGTGGGCATTCGATTGCTCCGCTCCTGGTCACGTGAAGTGACCCAGACTTTGTCCCCTCTGCTTTCAGGTTCCTCTCATCTCCGATCCAGGCTTGGATCACACCGGACACTTTTCTGCTCCACGGCAGCAGTACTTTTTCGTATCACGCCGTTGAAAACGACGAGGTTTTCCGACACCACTTGACCCCTATGCACCCGGCTCCTCTGGGATAGGTAACACGGGTACCTCGGTACTCTCAAGGGTGCTGGCCTTAGAACCTTCTATGTTTAGCTGGGTTTGCTTAAAGACCTCTCCGAAGTGTCCTTAATCTTTAAATTTCCAACCGCGACTTTCCCATAGAGTTGTACGGAGCTCGCGTCTGTGTTCTCACACTGCACCCGTCCTCCGTGGGTCCCCTGTGTCCCTACTTTGGGTGGTTCCTTGGGGTCCCAGCGATTCTACGTGCTCTAGGCACTGTGTCTAGTCAAGTCGTGGTTGTTATACCACTTTCTTAGTATATGGTTTGGTCTCCCCCTTGAGCCCACTGTGTATTGTGCTATTTACTGTCGTTCTAGTGATTTAATATTGTGTGCTTTGTTCTCTAATCTCATAAAGAGGTTAGTAGAGAGTGTTTAGTAATAAATACATATATTTTATATATTCCTTGTGTGGGTCTCCTTTCATTTGGTCATTCAGGAGGTTATGATCTGGTAAAACAAGCTGCTTTACATTCCTTCGAGACTTAGCCTGAAGGCTGCTCTCCATAGCTACCACTAGGATAACTTTCAATAAAGGTTGTCTTTAACCTAATCATCAATAAGGGTCGTTTGGACTGGTGCAAGGTGCCCACTTAATTAGTGGACAGCATATACCAGGCCAACTTCTCACACCCCCCACTAGACAAGTGGGAGAAGGCCTCTATCAGGAGGGAAAGGTATGCGCTAATAAGAACAGTGTATTCATTAGTGAAGCAAAACTTAGCCTTGGAGAAACACGACTCAACAGAGGCCTTTTTTCAGAAATAGCGAAGAATAAGTTTTTCGATTATAACTCAAAATGGTGCTGCGGATGCTAACATACATAGAACAATGTGCAAACATTAATTTTTCTATTCTAACATACCTCACCCAGGCATATCCTCCAAATGTTGTGTCACTTCCGTATGATATCCATATATTTAAACAGGATGCCACAGTGTTCTGCAAAGTTTTTGCAATACACACTGGCGTAAATAAAAATGCTGCTGTCCAATTTCTATTGTTACTGGGATTCTAAGCCTCTTTGCCAGTTCATATCCTTCTTCTTTGGAGCCTTCATTAGCCCTCACCTCCCTATGGAGAAGTTTATAACCACCATGTCCTTCCCTTTCCAAATCGTCTCCTTGGTAGAGCACATAAGGTGCGAATCAAAAATGCTTTGTTATTCCCATGTATGACAAATTTTTTACCTTAAGCTCCTTGCTTTTCTTTTTTCCTTTGTCCTTCTTGTCCTGCCCCGCTTTGTCCTTAGATTGTCCTGCCTCCTCCTTCTGTGGTTTGTCACTGTCCTTAGCCCCCTTATCCTCCACCACCTTACTTTCATCTGTCTGCACCTTTTGTCCTTCCCCAACGGGCTTATCTTCAACCTCCTCTTGTTCCTTTCCAATTCCCTTGTCCATGACATCTGTGCCTTTTCATAATCTTAGCTTTGCCTCCTGAAGTGTGCCCCCACTCCTGTCGACACCATAATAGGTCAAGCTTTCCCATCACCTACTTGCCTGGCTTTAAGGTTGGCGCCTGCCCAAAATCTTGCCGTCCTGCCAGCCTCCTGTTGTCCGCGGCCTTTCCACGAGGTTTGTCAACTGCAGTCCTTCCAATTCCATCCTGCAACACAATATCAGAAGCCCAGTTACCTTGCCCTCTCCTTCTCTCCCCAGGCCCCTGACTCTCCTCCCCCTCCAACAGGTCCAACAGGTCCACTAATTCCCCCTCCTACAGCTCATCGTCCTCATAGTCAAGCACCAACTTGTCCCTCAGCGCCTCAGTTTCCCAGTGAACACCACTTGTGATCGGGATCTCCTCATCTTCCATGCAGGTGTCCCACCTATTCCGCAATGGCTGCCATTATGTGCTTTTCTGAGAGGCCACACCAGACTTTCCCAGCGCTGCAGCCGAAGGGGTCCCCCAGACCTTCCTTGCTCTGCCACGTCCACTGCTGCCACCAGGTGGGCCACTCAAGACCTTACAGTCTCTACAGAGGGGTGGGACTGGTCAAAGGCTTCATGTGCTCTGAGTGAGCGGCCTGTGGACCAGGACTGTGGACCAGGACTCCCACTAACACCGCCCTTGAGTCAGGAGCGCTTCTGAAGCCACCTTTGCTTTATCTATTGGAATCTCGGTACGCTTAAATAAATGAATGTACAACAAAACCTTGTCAGAAATAGAATTGCCACACCTCAGTGTAAAATATATTACCAAGGAGTTATCAGGGCGATACAAACCCAAAGAGAAGGGAAACCACCCCCCTAGGCTCCAAGCAGGTTGCATACAAAAACCCCAAATTAATCCCCGAAACATCTACAGAAGAAAACTCGCAAGGGTAAAGATTTCCTACCCAACTGCTAATCAGTTCAATGGAAAGGAAATAAACTTTACAGAAAAACGGCATGGATAGTGTGATAATCTACTGAGGGGGCAGCGGGTCGAGAACCAGGCACAGGCCTCAAGAGCTGGGGCGAAATCAGTTATTTCAGTGCATTGTTGTCTCCGTGGTTCTTGGTTTCACAGCTCTGAAGGGCATCGGATTGTACAGAGTCTGAGACATTATTGAATCTGTAAGTTTTCTGTTCTGCAGACTTGCACTTTAGCTTAAAGATGGTGCGATTCTGTAACCTGAAAGTGTGTCACGCTCCTAGCTACTGTAGTTCTTGTGTGCCGATGTGAAAGGTGTGGGGGCATGGCACAATCATGCATTGACTTTTTTTTTTCCTTTGGAGTTTTATATAACGTGAACTTGACCCGAAGGTATCAGGTACCAGAGCGCTTCACATGAGCACCTATTGCATTACATAAGGACACATTCATTTATGTTAGGCACAGGGAGATTAAGTGATTTGCCCACAATCACAGGATGTTGAGCGTCCTTGCCGAGACTCGAACCTGTTTCCCCAGATTTGAGGTTGACTGTCCTAGCCCTTAGGCCACATCCTCTCCCCTCCTCCCCACTTGGGAGTGGCATGTAGTTGCAAGCTTAAAGGTATGCATCTGTGGGCTTCAAGGATGCTTGCAATGTTTCTGACATTGAAAGATTTCCTTTGAGTGGCAGCATTCCAGGCTCGGGCAGCTGGTTCCTGGTGTGCCTGAGGTGACCACCCTCGGGTTGTGCCTCTCAATAGAAGATGTACATGTGAATCCAGATACTTTGTGGCTCCCGTCACTAGACTAGACTGGCAGGCTCTGAGTTTGTTGGTGAATGACCCATAGCACAAAAGCTCCTTGCAGTGCCGGCTTTAGAGCGGTGCGACAGGTGCAGCCGCACTGGACGCTGGACCTGGAAGGAGGGGGCACTGACCTGGGGGGGGATGTGTTTAATAATAACTTACAATATAAAAGTACCTGCTGCAGAGTTCCTTGTGCATCTAGTTTTCAGGCAGCAATAAAAATGTCATGATAACTCTTGTGATTAATGTTCCTGCTAGAGAGAGAAAGAGCAGAGTTTTGTGTAGTAGCAGTTTTGACTCACCATAAAGTAGCGCAGAGGGTTAATATGCCTGCTGCAAAGAACAGATCTGTGTTTTAGGTGGATATCTGTGTGGATTAGTAAAGCCCGCCTTTACCAGCGCTATAAAACAAATTAAATGTATGTGAGAGAGGGATTATGAAGAGATGAGGGGCACTTTTGTCGGGTGGTAGAATCTGATCTGAGGTGGAGGTCATATGGGGAGGTGCCAAAAAAGATTGTTGTACCAGGCGCCAGCAGTGCTAAAACCAGCCATGGCTCCTTTGACTGACAGGTGATACGAAGGCTATGACCTGGGTTGGCAGGTGGTACCAGGGCTGTTGCCTCGGTAGACACAACCTCCGGGCCTAGCATTGAAGAATTCTGGAAGAAGAAAGACAGCACTGATCCATGGTCCATCAAGCGTGTTCACCAATGTCAGGTACCCAGGGTAACCCTCATACTTGACCTTTTTAAAGATATCTCAATCAATCAAGACTTGTATAGCACGGCTAATCACCCGTGACGGTATCCAGACACTGAGGATCTTGCAGCGGAGCTCAGACAAACAGCCAGGTCTTGAGTCCTTTCCTGAATTCGGGCAGAGAGGGTGAGGTCCGGAGATGTATCTTCCAGCAGACATGTAAAATTATGATAGTCTCTTCAGCATTTAAAAAGTGTATTTCATTAACTTGCAGAACCGTTTAACCTTAGCACATCAGATTAAATCAGTGCATTGAGAAGTATTCTTTTGAAAGTGATAGTTCTCAAAAAGGAAGCTGGAAACATTCATGCCCCCGCCCCCCCCACCCACATAACAATGGCAATAGTGAACTAAGAGAAGAGACAAGTCAGTTGTTATGTGCGCCCTTTGGGTGACCTGGCTTACTATAATACAGAAAAAACATTATAGTTATGAAATAAAGCACCGGAAATGGTTTTGTGCAGTGCACATCCTAAAGTCATGTATTGAATAGGATCACACAGTTTGATCAAGTGTGGAAGCCGGGATTGATCCAGGTTTTCTGGTTTTACATTGTGCATTTCCGCCACTAGATGTACATGCTTTGCTTCCCCTACACCCATCTTATCGCCCCCTGCCCCCTCAAGCGCCACCCTGCTGACATCAGTGCAGTCCTCAGTCACATCACAGACCAAACTTTTTGGCCCCTTGGAAAATGTTTGGGAGTAGCCACGATCTGGACGCAGTCACTTTAGCAAGGCACAGCCGTATCCTCTTCGCTTTAGCATGGTGAGTGACCTGGCAGGTTCACCAGCAAAGACATAAAAAAAAACTGACTGCGTTTGAATTCACGGCCCTCAGCCCTACAGAGTGCTTCAGGGCATGATTGAGGCACCTTGGCAAATCTAAATGTGCAGGATGTTGCACCGACACTGAGACTAGAACCTGGATCCCCCAGCTCCCTAGTCGGCAGCTCTGGCTGCTGCGCCATATCCTCAGTTCTGAGAAGTATTCTAAAAAACGAGTTGCATACTAATGAGCATCTAGCCACAACTGAATCGGAGAAGTACAAAAAGAGAGGGTGCGGTAATTCTTTGCGGGTCTTTTTGTTTCCAGACATGCTTTGTGTGTCAGGAGCCCCTCGTCTGGTGACTCAATGTTTCCTGCAATCAAACCACCTGTGGAGGTCGCAAAAGGGCATCAGTGTCTCAAACTAGGACAAGGCTTGGGTGGTATGTCGTAGAGTTGGGAGAGCCACTGAAGGCTCAAATCAGGTGACTGGTTCTGGCTCGGCCCCAGGCCCTGTAGGGTCCTTCAGCCAAAAACAAGCCGAGCAGTGCTTCAGTGATTGACTTCTCAATCACATGGCGTGAGTCAGAGAGGGAAGGGAGAGAAATTAGGAAGGAAAAAACAGGGGAGAGGAAGAGAGACAGACAGGGAAACATGGACAGTGGTAAGAAAGAGGCAGGGCAAAGAGGGGAAGGCAGGTGACACCTGGTGAGGGATGCGTGAGTGAGAAAGGAGAGGAAATTTGGCACGGTGAGAAATGAAAAGGAGAGAAAGAGTGGGAAAGGAAAGACACACCACGGTGGTGGAGGGGTGAGAATGTGACAAGCTGAAGTCAAAAGCAGGTAAGGCTGGGGAAGAGTCAGTAAAGTGGCATGACTGTGCCTACCTGCACTACCAGCCTGTCAGGGGCATCAGCCTTCCAAGCTTGCCCGTATCCACCAATAGCTCAGTCTGCTGCTGCCTTCCCATCCTCCCCACAGCCCTACCCGCTCCCTACCCCCTCACCCTGGCACAGTATGCCACTAATTTTGCTGGCTTGGCCCCTGCTGTGGCTCTAACCAGCCAAGCCGGACCACAGGCTCTGCTCTGACTTGGCTCTTTCCTTACATTTTATGGTTCACTTACCTCTACAATGTTGTTCCAAAGACAAGGAGCAACATGTCCGTAGGCATCAGGTAGGGCCCTTCTTTCACATGCTTCAAAAACGCCTAAAAACCGCATATTCTTGAAAAAGATGGCCACATCCTGAGAGCCACTATCTCATTCCACTGCCTGACAACAGTTACTCTCCATCAGCTCAGGCAACATGAATACCTCTGAAGAACACCCTTTTGCTATATACGCACACCTTTGTAAATATGAAACTGTATATGTGCTGTTTGTCTTGCACTCCTAAGCAGTACGTCCCTACTCTGAAATCATCCACATGTAAATTAAGAAGTCCTCTGAAAATGTGATTTTAACTGTTAGTGTATTATATGGAGTTCCTCTCAATACAGCACTCTGATATCCACTTGAATTATGTCTGCTCTATGAATTAAATGTGATAAGGTGCCTAGTAAAAACAACCATCAATCTTAACTCTACCTTTTCTCTCTGTCTTCTCATGCAGGGTCCAGATCGCCATAGGGGACACAGCGCGGCTGCGGCAAGGTATGACTGGTGTGTTTTCGTGTGTTGTAAAAGTAAACTCAAGTGCACGTGCGTTGAAATTAATGTGCTGGTGAGGGCTTTTGTTCATTACTTTCACTCTACAGCCGTATGGCCTTTGGGATACTTAAGTGCAGGAACAGCCTCTAGTGCTCCTGAATCAATCCCTTTACACCCCACTCAACCTCTAAAAGAATAAGCATTCTTTATCTCTCTCAAGGTGGAGGGAGAAGAGAAAGGACATTCAGCATCTTTTGTGCAATGCTAGGAATGCCTTAGCCAATCAGAAGGCAAAGAATGCTGACAGAAACTACAGACATTTTTCTGCATTCTAAGTTCTGTAAGTCTAGGGGAGGGACAAGAAGCATTCTGAGCTAGTTGTTTTTGGGCCTTGGCTAGACAGCGCATGCGCTGACTCAAAGAGACGTTGTTTATAATTCAGTGGGCTTCAGCCTGCCCATAGGCTTACCATTTGTTTGCTCCTTCGTCGCTATCATATCCTTTGTTCCCATTTTTCACTAGAATAAATGCGTCATACCTCTTCCTGTGTTTGGCCCTCCCCCAGAGCATGGACCAAGTACTTGTGCCAATCCACTGATCCCGTTTTAGGAGCTACTTTTTTCTTTGTCTTTGAGCACTCCACACGAGTGCTCGTGTTTTCACTCGCTCTGTCTCCTCCTACCCACCTCCAACCTTGTTGCTTCTTTTCTTTCGCAGATCGGCTTTATTTATTCACCCCCTCACCCGCCCTGGCGCCATTTCTGTACCATTTTGTAACTTGCTTATGGTGTCATTATTAAATAAAAACTGAAAGAGATACCTACATTCCAAAATTAACATATGCAAGTGTTTTGCTGGGGTCCAAGCCTTTTAAAATGACGTTTCACGAGGCATGTTGTTTATCAAGCCAGGCGCTACCCACACGTCCTCTTTTTTAAAGTTTAATTTCATTTTCACTTTCCTAGTTCACTCAACCCGCCCCTCTCATTTAAACATAATTACCAGCTTCTGGCAGATGAGTCACAATGGAGCACACTACAGCTCAAACAGACTAAAACAGGTCTGCTGTTGGGGGCTGGGCACGCGCCCGGGATTTGGCCAGGCCAAGGAGCAGCTGTGGGAGCTGGGCTCAGGCAGTTGCTGCTTGGGCCCTTTGTTTCAGTTTCTTTCAGAGTTGCTCCTAGAGTGCTTTTGCCAATTATTTTATTTCACCAAGACTTTTTTCTTCATTATTGTGCATGAAAGCGCTTTCAAATATGTGAGTACAGAATACAGCGCAGGCCAGATCATAGCACTTTTTTACATGACTTTCAGCCATGCCGAACAGCAGTCGTGCTGCGATTCAACATGGATTGCCGAGACCTATTGGCTTTGCCAATTAATGTTTCTTCTTGTACGGACTGAGGTGAGGGCAGGTGTGCTAATTGTCTTGCTGCCCACATGACACAGGCCACACAATTCACTGCATATACAGCACACCCGCCCACAAGCGTGGAAAAGGCCACCCAGGATACAAATATCATGTAATCGAACATAAATTGTGAACGCTGTGAAGCCTATTAGAGAACATACAATCGAAAGCGTTAAATATTTGTTGCAGTGAGGTACACTTTAATAAAAGATACTGTTAGGATGCAAATTCCGGCAACTCTCACGAGTTAAATACCCTCCCAAGAGATGAGTAACGTTGATGACTGCGTTGCTGGTGGAAAGAAGCTTCTACGTCTGAGTGAGCTCTGTGGTCCAGAGCCAATGCGTTCGTCACCCTATAGCTCAGTTCCATTAGCTGCCAAGTTTGGGAGTGCATTGAAACAGGCCCAGCTCCATCATTGACATTTGAATCGACGTATTTTGTTCCTGCAGTGCAGCCTGTTTGGGATCAGAAGCAGGCCATGTTTGTGACATGGCGGCAGCGCGGGTGGGAGGTGCCCTCCGCGGAGCTCTTTCCTTTTAATGAAGCCTTCCTAAACGCTTTATCAAACGTCGCCTCGGACTGCGGACGCCGAGCACGCTCGTCTAACAATGGCCATCGACTTGAGCCCCTCGAAGCCGCATTCCGGGGCATTGTGGGTAATGTCCTAATCACCATGTCGATAGCGGCTAACCAGGACCTGGGAGAAGCAGAAAGATTTTGTTGATCTCCCTCGAAACCCTACAGACTGCGCAGGCAATCAGCGCTCCAGCACTGCCCTCCATCAATAGGCGCAGGTATCGAGCGCGCGCAGAGGCGCGAGGGCGCACTTGTTCGGCTAAAGACTCGCAGCTGTCGGCACCCGGTGGGAGCGAGCGGGACTCGCGCTGCCTTGACCTCGGGGAGCCACGGACACAGGGGCGTCTCTAGACGTGATATATTATTGCGGGGGGGGGGGAGGGGAGGGGTCTGCACTCAACGGGCCACAGCTAAAAAATATAAATAAATATATATATAGATTTAATATTTATGCTGTGTCGTATAAATTTCTGAATCGCTCAATCTGCATACCTCACCTCTTTTCTTTTCAGCACCCTCTTTCACACTTTCCTGCACGAAACTTCCTTGCATCTCCGTCACTTCACCAATTCTTCTGCACATAGTGCACCCACTCACCTGTATGCACTGTGCTTTCTTCAACTTTCATCCTGTCGATATGTTGACAGCGGTATGTATACCTCTTTCACACGATTTTGCATGTAATTACAATTGCAACTGGCCCACATGACCATTGCTCTCTGTGCTCTCTGCAGAGAGGCCAAGGATTAGGTGAGCATGTATTCCGAACCCCTTTATGACTCGCTCTCCGACTTTTAAAAATTAGCACTGTGGTCAGTGGGCGCTCCACAGCTCTCCATCGTGCCCCCTCTCCGCCCCAATCAATCTTTACTCACAAAGCTTCATAGGGTGACTCTTTTAACACTAGAACTGTACATCAATAATATGGTGCATGACAAAAAACTAGAGAAACACAGCACTCTGGACAAAAAAACAAATGCTCTTATGGAACAAAAGAGTAAGTAAAACATGAAATGTGGAACAGGAACAACAGTACTGTTCCCAGGCTTAGAGGGCAGTGTATGTTTTTGCTGTTGCCAGTGGTGGGGTACCGGAGGTGGGGGGACAGGGCATTTACAGGTGGTGAATGCCCACTCTCCTTTGGTGCTTAATTTCTGCCTATGTTTGCCGGTGCTAAACACCGAAACTTGCTTATGATGACAGCCCACCACATGCTGGCGCTCTCTCACTATTTTTTAACACGGGGCATGACCATACACATATCAAATCAGTACTTATAAAGATGCATATACATAATACCAGTGCATGCAGGACAACTTTACGTGACCTGGAAAAGTCCAAATGGTCGCATTTGTAAGAATGTAATGACATTTGGCGGCAGTAGCAGGGTTGTGCAAACTGCAGTGGCTTCCTTTAAAATTCCCTGGGCCCTGGCACGTTTTTTTTTTGCAAACTAAGCACTGCCCCTCTTCACAGAGAAGCAACTAGCCACAGTGGCCTTGATATATGTCTGCTGACAAACCACCATGGCTTGTCCACACTGGCTCCAGGAGAGCTGTTAGAAGGGTGCTGCCTCAGAGCTGCTGCTGTGGGCATTGACTCCCATAAATAAAGGCATCACTTAACCATTGGCCCACAGTGAGACCTAAGACAGCCTTGTAGTTACTGTGGAGTGGCTAGCTGAAGGGCGATGACTGCACAATGAAAAACAGAGAGTAAAGAAGGGTCTTGCAGCATCATTATTTTGTGCCTCTGCTGCCATCCTCATTACCCCCTTGGACAGGGATAGCAGGGGTATTGCCAGGGGCACCAAAGTGCAAGCTAGGCATGCGTGATACCGCTAATTGAGGTCTATGGCTGCTGCACCGTGGGCAGAGCGCTGTGGATCTGCATGTTCAAGGGAAGCTCCCAGGGTGCCCTTGTACGCGCAAGCCAGGGCGCATATGTGTGAAAGTGTGCATCCCATCATGAGGATTGACAAATGATTGCATGGAATATTCATACAAAGCAGCATGCATTTCTGACACTGTGTGCCTCCTTCATTATGCATATATGTGTGCACGTGTGTGTCGTTTATTCGTCAATATGACTGTATACTTATGTCACTCTGTGTTCTTTCTGTATGATCATAGTTGTGCTTGGCAGCATATGTGTCGACCGTCTTTCTGTGTATGCTTCCATACGAGGAGGTGTGTACATGAGTGTTTCTCTGTTTGGCATATCAGTAATCTTACATGTCAGCAATCATACATGTCACTAATCTCAAACCCACTTAGAGCTGTGGGGCTTTACCAGTGGCAGAGTGTGCGTCTTATAACTACGTGTCACATTATATAATCTGACTGTGAGTATTGACCACAAGGAGCCACCTTGGAAGCTCTTTTCCTGGCCAGTGCTGAAGATGGAATTTTTATTGGCCGTCAGTTTCACCCTATCCGATGGTTTTCCAACTTCACGGGTAATTCCCCAGGTTTACCTAGGTTCATGTAATGCTATTTCCCCAAATTCCCTGTTTGGATGACACGTTAAGACCTTCATGGGTGATACTGCATGTTCTCCCTACTAGCCCAGGATTCTGGATACTATGACTTCAACGATCAGACAGGGTGGTATAGGTTCCTACACTCCACTAGTAACATTGGTCAAGCAGGCGAGGCCTAGTTTAAGGAAGGTTGGGATGTGGGACGGATGGTCACTACCAAATACAATGCCTTCGCAGTCAATAATGATCATTGTCTATCCACGTGTATTGCTAAGTGTCTTGTGGTCTAAGTGTATTATTAGTAGACACAGACCACAAAAAGTTATATTGAGCTACTCTAAAGAAAACAAGAAGTCTACAGTGTAACTGTTCAAAAGGCATAAAGAAAAACATACTTTAAAATGAGGTTTTAGGATTTGAGGTTCCCAGGAGACCCATACCATAGTATGTGTCCTCTAGCCTCTGTTAGTCTTGGTCACGCCCTGGAATGGTTCGGTTAGGAGTTTCTTCAAGGCTTTTAGCGACTAATTCCTCTGAAAAGCAGTCAGCTTTGGGCTTCCATTGACTTTGATGCGTCAGTGAGAACATACTGGCATTTCAGCACCATGGCCAGCTCCTGAATTGTTGGGGTTAAAATTAGTTGTTCTGGGAGACTGTGGGCAGGTAAGGAGTAGTTCCAAATAAGCCTTATGTTAGGTAAATTGGATTGCAACCCTTTCTTGCGGCCCTGAGTTGAGGTTTGAGACTCTATTTACGTTCAAGAGTATTTTAACACCCCTCGAATGCTTGAACTCCAGGCATCTCGCATTAGGGCTAGAGAGACAAGCGTTGCAAAACAGGCGGCTTTTTTTTGTTTTCATCAGCTTTTGTTGAGATTTGTCGTTTGCTCAGTCTTGGTTAACTCTCAGGAGGATATATTTACTGCTGTCTAAGGGTCCATCCTGCCTCTGTAGTCTTTAGGTTGATATTGGGGGCTGTAAGAGGGCAGGACACCTCGATGGATTCTTTGCTTAGCAGTAAAATGTTAATGAATTCTTGGCTCGATAAAACCGCAGCTGTGGCTCTGGACCTCAGCTTTATTTATCATCAGAGGACAAAAACACACACGTTCAGCATACCGGTGCAGGATCCTGGCCTCAACTCAACACCAGCCTCGGTAGAGTAGGTATGCTCCTAGGAGGGGTGATACTGCTTGTCCCATGTCCATGGAGGCAACCTTTGTGGAGAGAGGCGGCTGTCCTGTAATATCTAGGTGGTGGCTGGCCATGGCCAACTGGCCAACTGCTGGCGGAGCAGATAGGTGGAGGGTCAGCCCGTCATGCCTTCACCAACTTGTTGCTTTTCCTGGATTCATGAGCTCCCACTTTGTTGGTGCTTAATAGTTGAGGAGAAATGCCTTTTTGGATAGGCCCAGAGTGTGCAGGGGACTTAAATCACCTCGACTAACCAGGATTCCTAGAAGATGGGGAGCACCCCTAGTTATCCAGGGCCAAACAACTTGTCTGGCAGTGCCAGGGTGCAATCCATTCAAACAAGCCACAGTGAGAGGTTGTAAAACATTGAGAGAATGCCTGTTAAAGCTCGTCCACTTCAAAATCATGTTTTGGTTAAAACATCACCATTGACTTTTCATTCTCAAGGCAGATCGAGGCAAATGACAAGCATGAGTGTTCCAACACTCTAAGTCCCACCCATGACCCACATCTTCTTGTTCACTAATTTTCACCAGACAAGCAGTCATAATTAATTGGAAACACTCTTAGTCTGCGACAAATAGTCCACAGGTTTCTGAAAACCTCTAGGGCCACGTGCAGAGCACCAGTGGAACTACGCATGGAGATTGGGCAAGCCAAGGTGTAATCAGAGTGTCACACTTGGGTCGCATATCGGCGGATGCAGACATTTTGTCCTGCAAACATGGGTTTTCATTAATGGAGGCCTTTATTATATCTCTTCAGGTGTAGGTATTGTTTCTCCACAATGATCAGTCCTGCATAGAGAGCACACAAACGTTAGTGCAAAACAGTGCATTTTAAGTGGGCATAAATGTGCCATCTTTGGGTTTGCCTGATGAAGAGAAGCTTCCACTGATTTACTCTAGCTTCACCAGTTGTACTGTCTCTCTTCATGCTTTACTCTGCCTTTCAACAGCTGTACCACATGTGCTTCAGCTTTAATCTGCCTTCCCATCTACACATTTCACAGTGTCAGTTCACCTTCCCCAGTTTTAGTCTAGGCTCCGCAGCTTATTTTACTTTCCACAACTCTTCCCTAGCTTTCATAGCCTTCCTCAATTTTACTTAATGTTCCACAGTTTTATTCTGTCTTCCCAAGTGTTAATCTCGCTTCCTTAGCATTGGGTTGGCTGCTCTTTCTTTACTCTTACTGTACGAGCATGAGAGAGAGAGAGAAATGTAATCCAGGCTGCCACACAACCTCCCTAAGCCGAGTAAACTTATAAGCAAAAGATCCCTCGGTACCTGTGTTCCTCGTCATTTACATGTCCATACTTCTTGCTCTATGTCACACATGGTAGGACCCTCACCTGCCTAGCATGATATGCTTCATCATTGGGTTCCCATCCAACACTGGGGGCATCCTTTGCGATTCTTGTTAACCCTAATCTTCCAACACTGGTTGTGTTTCTTCCTGGGGGAAGTATCTGTAGTATTTGCTGCTGTTCCCTAGTAGTTTTAAGGTTTACTTGGATTTTACCTTTCTATATTTTTGTCAGTGTCGGCCTTGAACTAAACTTGTATGTGATGGGCGTCAATAGTTTTAAACTTGCCTGTTCCCTACATCTTTGTGTGCCATGGTGTTTGGCGCCGGTCAACACCAGAGACCGGGGGAGCACATCTGGGAATTCCCCAGTGACAGCCATAAACCATTGGGCATGCAATTGAGATAGCTGACTTCTGCCATTTGTGGGTCTGGTGGAATATATGGGGAGCAGAGATTATGACACCTGGCCTCTGGGACCAGATGAAGGCCCCCATTAAGACAGAGATCTGCATACCGCGTCCTCATGGCAGACAAGACGTAAATTTAGGGGACACATCTGTGGTTCAAAGGAATACACTTTGAACTTTCCCCCAACTTCAAAGGCCCAATGGGGTATAACTACCCAGTGCAACCCCACCAGGAGGAGAGATCTGCTTGTGGGGACACAGGACCAGACAACCTGGTCTGCGTGGTGCACATTGCCAGAGGACTCTGTTGTGTACATGGAGGATGACTGCCTATGGAAAGGTCCGCATGTCTTCCTGACTAGTTGCTGGCATTGGCCGACGGCCTGCTGACATGTGGCACCCTGTAGTGGGTTCCCAAGTACCAGTTGGCTGGTCTTCTGTTATCTCTGAGGTTTCAGGGATATCAAAGATCTCCTACAAGGGGCTCAAGCCATCTACCGGTGACATCTGGAGAGCAGTGCCCTCTACGTTCCCACATCTCCTGCTGAAAGCTGGACAGCGTGATGTGAACTTGGAACTACCGAATCATGCCTTGAGACCGTAGTGCCTAGTGCAGAGCTCAAGATGTTGCTCACATCTGTGGCGAAGTGGTTCCTGTACTGCAGGGACCTCGGCACACATACGTGTCTTGTTGGAGGTGAGCGGATTCACTGGTGGCGGGATTCAAAGTGGCCCGCTTTGTCGATTGCTGCATTTCTCTTGTGCGCCACGCCGGCTACATGCTCATTGCATGCAGTGCCCGATTCACAGGTTGCGACCATTCGAAGGTGGGGATGCACCCATTGCAGAGTCTCATTCTACCTTGTGAGGCTTTGTTGGTAGATCTGTCCTTCAAATGAGAAGTTCATAGTCCATATAATTTTGGTGTATTCCATCACAAATGTGATTGGAATGTTGTATGACCATTCTGTGGTCTTCAGAATCTCTTCTAGCTTACTGAGGGTAGCTATTTGAGGAATGCTCATGTAAAGAGCTTCCACAACTAGGGTCTTGAGCAGTTATCACTGGATAAAAGGTTATCTCCTTCATGGGATCAAGGGCATCCTTGGGGTCCCTCCAATAGGTAGGCATTTTCTTTATTTCCAGTTTTATAAAGTAATCAAAAAATTATAAGAGGTACTCTAAAAGTGGAAAGTGCAGAGATGAGTGCTAATGAGGTGTACGTTGTTTAGTTAATTTTGTGCAGCTAATTTCATCCATCAGAAATAGTAGGTGTTCTTGGCCCTATGCTGAGTGGTTTTAAATGGCAATAGCTCTCCCATTGTCAGCTAGTTTTTTGACTGTCATGTCAACTCTGTAGCTTAATAAAGACTTGGCATTGGGTGCATTGACAAAGGCACTCTGTTAGCTTGTTGGGTAGTTTCTAATTTTTCTGTGTCCTTGAGGACAGCTTGTTTGAAGATAATTCCTCTGGTGGGATCACATGCGAGGATCGCTTAAAGTTGGATTTGTTTATCAGACCCATATTGCGGTCCCTTCCTGGATTGTCTGTAGGGTTCCTGTCAAAGTGGAAGCAGAGCTTGATTTCATGTTAAAATGGGTGTAGTTCTACTCTTGCTTTGAAAGGGTGATGGTTTGGGGTTGAAAAAGAGTCTAGACTTTTGTCGAGCACTGCTGTCTCCAGGTGGGGCTCAAGTGGTATCTGAAAGATACACCACTAGACTTCATTCTTGTATTGTGCTCTCCCTCTATGTCTTGTGATTGGGGGTGCTTCTTGTGTCTAGGGTTCCCAACATTTACCACTTGTTTTTCCTCTGTTGCTACCTTTCCACAGGCCTAGAAAAAGTCTTCCTCCTTTATGGTTGTAAGAGTCTTTATGTCAGTGGCGTTACACAGGCCCCCGCAGCGCCCGCGTTGCGGGGGGCCCCCAAGTTCCAGGGGGCCCCCTCAGCACAGTACTCTGCCCGGAGAGCTCCTTAATGGGTCCGGAGGGGGCCCCTCCACGTACCTTGCAGGGGGGCCCCCTCAAGTTTCGTTACGCCAGTGCTTTATGTGGCTGTGGCCTGGCCTGAATTGGACGTGTTTTTGAGCATTGGTGGATGGGCCTGGTTATTCATTGACACTAGCAGAAATTGTAAAGTGGCAGTTTTGTAGTTTTGGTTGTTTTTTTAATTAGCTTTTGCCTTTGTTTATGTTTATTATATTTAAATGGTTTCCTATAGTTTAAACCCGGTCTCAAAGACTTTGGGGCTTGGTACTGAGAGGATCTGTAATAAATAGAAACACGTGCTCCACAAAAAAGTGAGTTAGGTATATGTGAGCAAAGAAACGATAATGTAGATTGTAAAAATGAGGACGGTAGGTCCTTATATGAACGAAGGACCACACAACATGACAACAAAGGATATATACAGCAATTTACGTGCAATGGTAAATTTAAAAGACTCTGTATCACTTGATGTGTAGTGATAGGGGACAGGTCCTTGCATGGGCTGAGGTAGATTATGTATAAACGTAAGAACGGTAAGTTAACATTAAATCAAATTATTTATGTTGGGAGTCATTACATTGCGAAAGTTACAATGAGTGTCTTTACCTTTCAGGTAAGTTCTCAGTCCTTTACTTCACAGGGATTTACTTTGCAGATAAGTCGTTTTTCAAAAACATTTTTAAGTGAGCTAACCCTGGTATTCGTAAGGAGTTTTTAAGGGTCATGACGGGCTGGTGTTTCCTGGCTGTAAGGGTTTATAGTGTTCAGTGATGGGTGGAGTTTAGGGGCTCTAAGGGTTTTTTTAAGGTTCAGGGAGTGGCGTTGTTTAGAGGTAGTAAGGGGTGGTTGTGGGTTCAGGGATGGATAGTGTTTATGAAAATTAGGATTTTTTTAGGGTTCACAGATGGGTAAAGTTAAATTATACAGTGTTACATATAATAACTTAATTTAAATGAAATAAAAATGTAAATTATATTATATATTGTATTACATTTAAATTAATTAGGTTACTTTTTATATATCGGTTAGAAAAAGCAAAATGCGGCTGACCACGGTTCAGCACCTCAGTTCCTAAATAAATAAATGTAATCAATTGTCTGTGCAACCACTTCCGGAGTTCACCGCACTTCCACTCTACTGGAAACCAGATACATAAGTTCATAAAGAAAAGGAAGGTGCACCAGAATGAAGTCAGTGAGCTTCAAATGTATTCCAAAATATATCCTTTATTGTAGTTTTAGTTTAAAATTGGACATCAGCCAACGCGTTTCGTTCCAAATGGAACTTCGTCAGGGCTCAAGTTTCTTGATCTTGGTTCAATTAGTTTGTACACAATAGTCAAAGGATTCCAAAAAATTAGTCCAAATAAGTAGAGGCCTGGGTTCGCAAATCGCAAATAGGTTTCAGAATCCCACAGTCTTTCAAACAGAGACAAATAATCCAAAGAACGTTGACCCAAGTCCTGGTCAATGTCGACGTTCTCAGTAGGAGTCCCTCATCCGGACTTTCAAAAAAAAAAAAAAAAAAAAAATGAGGGACTCCTACTGAGAACGTCGACATTGACCAGGACTTGGGTCAACGTTCTTTGGATTATTTGTCTCTGAAAGACTGTGGGATTCTGAAATTTTAATTAAAATCAATTAAAATCAATTTCTGTGATGATGGTCGTGTTGTTCAACTTGAACATGTCATCAATGATATATGCAAATAAGAAAAATGGCAATTCTTTATATACTATACATGCTATAGATAGATACCATAGTTAGTAACCTAATTCTCTCATCATTGTATATAGTGAGTATTCTTGCAATCATGCACACACTATGTTATTGCTTGTTATGTATAAAGCGTGAAGGAAATATATAGATGTCTCTTGAAGATACCTGATAAAAGTGTTGCCAAAGTTTTTAAAGCAGTAAGACTTCTTGAGTCAGATTCTAAATTAGTAATGGATTTTCAAAGGAGCGTTCCGTATCTGTACGTTAGTATACGTGTATGTAGTTCCTCTAATCTCGGTTTTGTGAAACTCAAATATCAGATGTTGATTCTACGAGCAAGAGTACACAATCAGATAGATTGTATACTCGTATGTGCTGCGTCGCACTAGTTTGTTATCAGGAGTGCGTCGGGCGCGCGTGAATCCTCTTATTTGTTCAAAAACAGGGTCCATATTACCCATACATGGGATTAGCACCGCGTGGGTTCTTGGTGCATCACCATTATCCCTGTGGTATATAGCGTGTTTATAAAATAGCATGCACATACGGAGTCGTAGGGAAAATTTAAGTATTGATATTTCATAGCGCCAGTCAACAGAGCGCATACCTCACAGAGTCCCAATTAAGGCTTCATTGATGAGAACTGACATCGCCGTGCCTCACTAAAAGGTTAAGAGGTTACTGGTTAACATTTATGTATATATATACGTTACGTATGTTGCTGGCGCAATGTCGTTTCGCGGCTCTCCATACCTCATTAAGCAGGCTTCGCGACTTGTGCTGGCGCTTCCATCAGATTCCCGGGTTGCTCGAGAGTAGTGACGAGCAGCCCATTAAATCCCGGAGTCAGTAGTTAACAGTGAAGACAGACTGCAAGAAATCTTCAAATCATAATTTGAAGATGAAGAAGGAAGGCATGATGCCTTAAGGAATAAATATGGAATTAATAATAGAACCATGAGTTAGGAGAGACTGTCAATACCCATATTGGATTTAGAGGGTGGATTAAATTACCTGTAGTGAATTTTTGAAAAGGGGAATGGTACGAGTGGATTATTTTATGCTCAACCAAGGAGTATTGTCATTCAAACCTTGTGAGTCGCACCTTGCAAACTATCATTACCTATATTAGATTTAGAGGGTGGATTAAATTACCTGCAGTGAATTTTTGAATTTTTGAAATTTCTGAAATTTTTACAAAATTTAAAAAAAGGGGGGATGATACTGTCAAATGCCGGAGTGGATTATTTTATGCTCAACCAAGGAATATTGTCATTCAAACCTTGTGAGTCAGTTTTCAAACGATGTACCCATCTTTGCTCTTTCTCAAACAGTATTTTTTCGGCATTCTGAGAGGTATTGTTCAGTGTTTCAATGACAACCCACTTCAGGTCGTCAATGGAGTGTTCTTGTTCAACGAAGTGGGTGCTCATTTTTGTCGTTCCACGTTTGCACTTAACATTGCTCCTGTGTTCACAAATCCTCAGTTTTATTTTGCGACAGGTCATTCCAATATACCTAAGGTTGCAAGGACAAGTGATCATATAGACAACATGTGTCGAGTTGCAGTTAGTGTGTTGTCTAATTGTCCATTTAAGTTCTGGCATTAGTTGGATATATTTCGTGGTAGTTGTAAGTTTGCATACTGAGCATTGTCCACAAGGGTAGTGATCACTGACTGGCTGCATATTCCATAAAGTGTTTTCTGGTTTGTTCATTATCTGCTTTTGGGGTCGTGTATGTACCAAGATGTCTTTGATGTTTCTTGTCCTCCTGTTGGCAAACCTTGGTTTTGGCCAATTTAGTGAGCCTGAAGTTACTATACGCCAGTTCTTGTTTATTATTTTCTTGATTGTATTGCTCGCTGTACTATATGTAGTAACGCAGGTCAATATGTCCTGTGCAGGGGGTTTGGGTGTCGTTTCGAGGAGACTTTCTCTTGGTTGATTCCTTGCCCTCTTCTGGCATCTTGCCACTGTTTTAGCTGGATAGTCTCTTTTTGAGAGTTTTATACAGAGATCATTGGCTTGTACTTTAAAATCTGTTAGTTCACTGCAATTTCGTTTGAGGCGAAGAAACTGGCTGTAAGGTAGGTTGTCTCTGAGTGGACGGGGGTGAAAGCTATTGTAAGACAGAAGGCTATTCTTAGCAGTTGGTTTGAAGAACGTCTTAGTTCTGATGATGTTACCCTCTACATAGATGGTTAGGTCCAAGAAATCTAATTGTTTTTTGTCTGCGGTATAGGTGAATTTTAGGCATTGATCCTGCATATTGATCCAATCATGGAATTCATGTAGGCTGTCTTCATCGCCTTCCCAGATCACAATGACGTCATCTATATACCGTTTCCAGAATCGGATCCTTGGTAGGTATGGGTTGTTTGGGTTATGTATAAATGTTTTTTCAAGAATACTCACTATATACAATGATGAGAGAATTAGGTTACTAACTATGGTATCTATCCATAGCATGTATAGTGTATAAAGAATTGCCATTTTTCTTATTTGCTTATATCATTGATGACATGTTCAAGTTGAACAACACGACCATCATCACAGAAATTGATTTTAATTGATTTTAATTGTCTAAACTCACTATCACTATATGTTTTTTTGTCTCTACTTTATTTTTTCTATTGTAGGTACTATTGACCTCATGTTTAACAAATATTCTGTCATAAGACGATAAGAGTAGGACAACTTTCATCTCCTACATTTTTAAGGTCCTGAAGAAAGCCCCCAGACCCCCTAGGGGCACCCCAAGGGGCTGAAACATGTCGACCACCTTTCTGAGTGCAAAGGACTCCTAATTAGGTCCCTTTCGCACGAACTTGTTTTTACACTGTCCACACACACCGAACTGAATAAAGTTACAGTTGAGGAAGTGTGAGGATCACTTTTAAACCAACTCACTTCACCAGAGCACTCTCACTCGGCACTTATCACTGATCACTACTGTAATAACCAGTGGTTCCCTCCAGGTGGAGGAAGCATACAACAGAGACCCAATGATGATGCTGTCACGTATTTGATACAGGCGGAGAATCAAGATAAACCGCCATACGACCTGTTTACGTGAATGAGGGTTTTTTAAGCACTTAAGGTTAGAACACCTGAGCCCTGGTTACAGGTACAAGTGATCCATTCCCCATTGATTACGATTTACTTGAGGTTTAACATAGCCTCCCTTGCTCTACCTTAGCTCGTCAGGTTTTACCCTTGCTTCAGAAGCTTTTAGTGCCTCAAGTTTTTTCCCTAGCTTTTCACTGTTTATTTTAGACCCTCTACATGTTTTCTACCTCCTCCTGGTTTACCTGAACTCCCCAAGTTTTTACTTAGAATCTCCCACCTTATCTCCTCTAGTTTTACTCCAGCTTCCCCGACATTGTTTTAGTTCCCCGAGTTTTACCCTACCTTCACCAGCTTTACTTTAGCTCCCGAGGCTTTACCCTAGCTTCTCCAATTTCATCTTTGGTACCTCGGCTTTTTAAATCTTTTTTTGTTTCATTTTACCTTCCCCAGCACCGCCCTGTCTTCAGCTTTCCTTGACTTACCCATGCGTGAGATTCAAGTCACTGCCTCTGCTGTTCTGCTTTTTAGAGGCATCAGCCTGTCAGGAAATGTCCTGTTCATCCATTTTGGTTCCATCAGAGGACGCTTCCGTAGCGCCACTGTGGATGGGAGTAAGTTGAGGAGAATTGTAGAGGGGTTACCACCACACACAGTACTCTCGTACTTACAGGGATGAACGAGCCCCAGGCCTTGCAGGTGAAGCCGTGTGGGCCTGCTTTGTCCAGAGAGAAGGGGAGAAAGAAAGGGGATAAGATACAAGTGAGAAAGGCAGAAAGCAGAACGAAAAATAACGTTCAGGAATAAGATGGACGGACAGACAGACAGACCGTGTAGAGCGTGGAAGAAAGAAGCATGGCGTGGAATCAAACTCGGGCATCCTAGGTATTGGACACTGTGGTGTTCAGCAGCACCATTGGGGAGGCTCCTAAGAAACTGTGTCCCCAGTACTTTTTTATTTCACAAATTAAGCACTGCAGGGCAGGCTAGACGTGCACGAGTCATGAAAGGCTCGCGCCAGATGCCATACGGTGTGTCAAGAGGCCTCCTACTCGCCAAGAGTATCTTCCCAGACAGTCGTCACTTTCACTATTGGTAAGGAAGGGACATCGCAGAGTAAACAAATGAAATGAAATGACAGATTTATAAGGCGCACAATTACCACGAGGCGTCGAGGCGCTATCAAGACATAGTGTGTTGCAAAAGGAGACTTGTCCTGCTTCCAAAGCTGCAGCCAGGACCCCGGCAGAGCAGAGTTGTGAGGGGGCCGATGTCTTACAGCCTCCGTCCCGCTCCTCTGTGTGGTGTGCAGGGAGCATGCGCCATTATCTCTGTGGCAGTGTGTGTTTGCCGATGCTTGCCCCGGTATGTATTTGCTAGTGTTTATGTACCACTGTGAGTGGCAATGTTTATTGTTTCTAGTATGATGTGTGTAAAGTGCAACGCCTGCCAGTGCCTTGCCCTCTTGACGATGCCACTCTGTGTATGCCAGTGTCTGTGTGCAGATGTGTGTGAGTGTGTGTGGGGGGGGGGGTGGGGGTGTCAGCACGTGTTAGTGCCTTCATATGGCATCATGCTTGCTGTTGTGTTTGTACCTGTGTGCGTGGTAGCGTTTTCATGGCTATGTGTGTGTGTATGCACACATGTATGTGCTCATGTCTGTCTGTGTGTGGCAGCTGCCTACTTTTGTCAGTGTTTTCATTTCACATAGCGTGTGCCAGTCTCTGTGTGAATGTATTTGTGTGTGAGAGGGAGGGCATGTGTCAGTGCCTTCACCTCATATGGTGTTTGCCTGTGTGTGTGAGAGCATGTGCCGGTGCCTCCATATCACAGATTGTGTGTGCCAACATGTGTATTTCTTCATTTCAAAGGTTGCTTGTCAGTGGGTAGGCTTGGGTGTCTGTGCCAGCATGTCACAGGGTCTTCATGTAACAGGGTGTGTGCCTTTGTGCATCAGCGTGTGCCAGCGCCTTTATATCACAGGGTGTGTGACAGTGTATTTGTTCCAGTGTTCTCGACTCTTTATGTGTCAATGGGTTTGTGTTTGTGTGTGTGTGTGTTAAAGGGAGCCTGTGTGTGTGCCTGCGTTTCAGGGCATGTAGGTCTTTGTGTTTGGCCGTGCCTTGGTTTTACAGCGCGTGTGCCAGTGTGTGCCTGAGCATGTGCCAGTGTCTTCCCATCACATTGTTTGCAGTATGTTGCCATTTTCCCCGGTGTATTAATTAGAACAGACGACTCAGCTAGTTGGTGCGCGGTTGGCATCCCCCATTTATCACGCCGCTGTCTGGGGAATGGGTCGGATCAGAAATATGGGGGGCGGAGGGAGATCTGGTGTGAGTGGTGAAAGTTCCCCCCTCCTCCTCTTATCCTTTCCCCCTCTCCACCCTCCAGTAACTGCTGACTGCGGGGGTGAGTGGGGTAGGGTCTGTGTGCTGCACATTGCCAGAGGACTCTGTTGTGCACATGGAGGATAACTACTGGCCCCATGAGGGGGTGAAAGCGGGAGACCCCCTTGGAGACCTCCAAAGCAAGCAGTGGGATAGGATCAGGGAAGGACAGGCCTGTAGGCCCCTCAGAATGTGTGGACAGGCCAGACCTTCTGATAGGCCAGAAGAGCTGCCCATTGTGTCTGATTATTAGACCCTCCTACTTCCCATAGTCCGGCTGTGCTGGTGATGAGATAGACCTATAACTTCACCCAGCCTTACCAGAGTTTCAAAGGCTCAGGTCCATCATGGAGTGTCCTGTCGCCCTGTCTTTCACTGGGCTGCTATTACCGACATACGCAGCTGCTTGCAGTCAAGGCTTAGCTCAAGGAAGAGGGTGTAATACCATGCTGGAGCACAGAAGGTGAATGAGCAATTAAGATGCCTTTACATTTTGATTTTATCTTCTCATATTTGCTGTGCTTTCAAAGACTCAAATTTCGGGGAATGTCTTCTGGCAATCTTTTAACTGAGCATAGTGTTTACTTTTCTTTCTCTAACTGCAAAGTTAGAGGATTTTGCAAAGTGAACTCTCTGACAGTCATGCTGTGGTGCAGGTAGTGTGAAGGGTAAGGCTGCAGGATGTCAGTTTTTGTCTAATATACAACCTGTAAATGAACTGTACTATTTCAAAATACATTAGCTGTTAGGAAAGCACAAATGAATCATTTTTTTTGTAATTCTATAGTGTGATGAGCAGAAAGATTTCAATAGGAGCAAGACCGTTTGCGTGGTGATGTGAAAATGGTAAATATTTGCTGAAACCCAATTTCCGCACATTATCGTTTGTGCGCTATATCGTTTTATCAGTAAAACTACATGTCAGAACGGTTCTTGTGAACATTTCAATAGAAAATTTGCTGTAAATGACGGTGTGCTTGTGCACCATGCTGCAATGGTTAATTTGCGACAATGTGCCCCAAAATGCACCACCAGATACCATTAACACTCTCTTGCTGAGTGGGCGTGGCTCGTTTGCTACACTTGTTCTTTGTGTGGCTCTTGGATTTTTCACAGTCCCTATGACTTCAGTGATGCACCATTGATTACAGAACGCCCACTCTGAAAATTGTTCCAGCACTGTTGTAAAAGGGCTGGGCTTTCCAGAATCAATTCAGGTGCACGTCCCATAGAAAGATTGTCATTCGTGCTGGTAAATGGATTTTCCACCGTCAAGGTGGAAAGATAACTCTTCTTACAAGCAAATGTACAGATTTACATAGGAGCGAAGCCAGTAGACATCACCCCCTTAGTACCACCAGTGAAAGTACACCAATAACCAGTCGAGGAAGGGGCACAGGAAAAGAAAGTGGCATCTTTGGTGCCACCCCCCACACCTACCCCAGCAAAGCCTATGGTTGTGATCCACATTATAGAGTTGGCACAACAGGGACTCTGACAACAACACTGGGATTCAAGACAAAAGAAATTAGACAAGTATTGGCAAAGCCAATCGGTCTCGCCTTTTGACTTTGTTATTGCTTTGTGCTTAGGACACGGACCCCCCAGGTTGGCTCCCGGCCCCGCCCCCATACAAACCCACAAATCAATACTTGACGACCAGAGCTGTGGGTAAAGGAGGCCATGTTTATTACAAACCATCACACAAACATGACAATATATAATTAATACAATTCAATACGATCTGGATTATCAAATTCAATCGCTAAGCAATATTTACATTTAATTTGATCTAAAAATCATAATCCATCAGCAAGTCTGACAGAACTCAATTTATATCCCAGAAGAATGTTGTCTATTGCTCCAGCACTAAGGGGCCTTCTGGCTCGCGTCCCCCAACCAACTGAGAGCCACGCAAGGCGCAACCCACCTGCGTCCTTGAGAGGTGAGCCCCTGCCATCTGGTCCTTGTCCGCAACCTGAGGGGCCCACCCCTCCACCACCAGGCTGCCCATCGGGGCTCGTAGGGAATAACCAGGGGCGGATGCCCCATGCCATATTTTGTAAACTGGCGCCCTTGCCCCCAGCCGGTGTCTCCATTCTCTCTGGGGTGAGCTTACCGTATCTCCCCCTCAGTGCTGGCCTAGGGAGTATGCAGGAGGACTCCCCTTAACAATGTAAGGCAATTTATGTGGCTTCCTTACCGCCACAAGGGCGACCAGGGCAAACCGCCCTTCGCCCTCCCCACCACAAGGCAACCCCTGAACCCTTAGGTTCCCATCAATCTTCAGGCTTGGAGCCATGTCTGATTTAAATGCCCGGATTCATCAGTCCTGTTACCTCTAATGCGGGATAAACCAACTCAGGGGACTGGAGTCCCACATGGCGTCTTGCGCCAGCTGCTAATGTGTGTGATCAGAGAATCACCCATGTCACTCGCCCGAGGGAGACCTTCTCACCGCCCCCAGCTTCAACTCCCGCTGCTGCTTACAAAAGAGCCATACAGGCCCAACGCACGGGCAAGCGACCCAGTATCTACACCGCTTTGGCAAACATACTACCTCAAACTTGCCCGGTGAAATATCCGTCCTGCTGCGCATGTCGCGGCCCCATTTCTGATTATAGTGATCAACTACCTTGATCCCTCAGCTGCAGGAAATAGTCCAGCATGCGATATGCACTAACTATGCGCAAGTCTGCCCTGATAATCGATGGGCATGCATACCCCCTTGAGCATCAACCAGCCGCTACAGGACCCTTCCTAATATGCTCAGGTTATAACCTCCCGTAGGGAGTGAGCCTGTCTACCTTAGAGAACCCAGTGTCCAGGCACTACAGACCTCCCATTGCCCTGAGTCGCGATGTCCTCACCAGTCAGCTCCCCCTGGAGGAGCCCCCATAGGAGAATAACAACCCTGCACCTGTTGCGGGAAATAAGGTAAGTCCGTCAGATGACTGCTCCTGAAGTGGGGGTCACCTAACTTGCTAATATCTTAATCCTCAAGAAGGAATTGCCCGCATTCTGAGTCCCCTAAGTTTGGCACCGAAAGTGACCACCATCTGTTGTGTCCTCACGCCAGATACAGGCCCGCTTTATGAACTCACGGAGTCCCCTGCATGCCGGGGCCGGCGCCGTAAGGAAGAGAGGGCGAGGACCAGGGCGAGTTGCCCTAAATAGGCCCACGCCCACTCCTCCCTCTCGCTGTTGCCTGCTCCAGCCAGAAGTGACGTCACGACGCTGCCCCGGAAGAGATTCATGTAGTAGTCACGCCCGAACCAAGAGGGCATGGCTGGGTTCCCGGGGGGGCCGCATCCTAATGGCGCGCCTCCTGATAGTCCACGCTTTCAAAATGCTGTTGAGCATTGATAAAAGAAACAAAATGGTTTATTGTTAATTCTAAGAAGGATCAGCAAAAAAAGGAAAAAGAAAGAATAGGCATGTGTCAAATATACATGCATCGCCACTCCGGTCACAAATTCATCATGACGCTGCATTAATTTTTTATATTTACTGTTCCAAGATGCAGGCGCGGCCGGTACAGGTAAGAGCGGTGGGGCGAGCGCAAGGTAAGTGGTTTTATTTATTTATTTGTTTTATTTTCCCTATTCCGTCATATGGCGACTTTCCGCCCCGTCCCACCACTCGTACCTGTACCAGCCGCGCCTGCCAAGATGGCAGAAACCTATCTTGGAGTGGTAAGGTAAAAAAGTTTAAAAGTGTGCCAAAGCACAGAAAAGAGAAGTCTGGCAGAAAATTGCAGTTATGGAGCCCTTCTAAAAGGAAAAACTAAAATGAAAAAATAATAATAATGTGACATGGAGGGGTCAAGCAGGGATTAAAAAGTAAATGCCTCTGAGTTGCAGAAACAGGCAGTGGCGGCCAGTAAGTATAACTTAGAGGGGGGTGGAGGGGCTCACACACATGCACTCGCTTACACCTATGCGTTCATATGCAGACATGTGCACACACACTCCCATTCACAACCCTCACTCACAAATACACATACATTCATACAGGCACACACCAGTCAATAAAAAACACTTACCTTTGTTGCATGCGCGGCAAAAGCTTGGAATGACCTCCCCTTCCATTTGAGGTGCATCACTGAATTACTTGGATTGAAGAAGGCCTTAAAAACCTGGCTTTTTGATTGATAACCTGGTCTTAAATTATGCTTCACTCGGAGGATTGTAGCTAGCGCCAGGACACCCTAGGGTAACAGTTGCGCTTTACAAATGTCTCTAACATAACATAACATAACATACCCGCTGCAGCTCTTGGGGAGGGAAGCCTCGGAGGTGGCAGGGTTGGCACTGCTACCTGGGAGGCAGCAGTCCTTACCTGATCACAGAGTAGGATGGGGTCAGAGAGACTGCTGACCCCACCCACTCTGTGAGGAGGTGTCACTGATAGACACTCTGCCCTTGTCACTTCAGTGCTTAAAACTGAAGCACCCTAGTACAAGGCTATCACTGACGCTCTCCCTTGTCACAAGAGGGAGGGCCTCAAGGACCTTTGCTGAGCTGGTCACACCCACAGGAACTGTGACATCCTCAGCCCAGCAAAGTTCAGCTCAGGCAGCCAGGAGCTTGCACATTCATCGCATGTCTGACAGACTCTCTTTAGGTCCAAAAAGTGTGGGGGTGTGGCCCCTCCGGCCTTAAGGACGGGCCACTGCTGGCAACAGGGAGTGGATAAGAGGGATAAATATATTTTTTTAAATGCACAAACCAAGTGCGAATGGAACAAGTAAGCAACAGTTTTGCTTGGAGGGAGCTATACGGAAAGCACAATGGGGGGCACGGATGTAAGGAGGAAGGAACACACAGTGAAGCGAGCAAGAAAACACATGCACTCCTATAAAATACTGCAAGAAAAAGAAAAAAGTACTTCTCTGATGTAGAGCCATGAAAGGATACAAGTCAACCAATTAATAGGATGTTTAAAAATAACTATGCTTTAGTGGAGGGACAAACACAACAAAGGGAAGGAAGGCCACTAACATGCCAGCAAATTAGATTGACATGAAAGCCAACGAATAGTAAGCAATGGGTTGACCAAAAGCCAACCCTAATGGTAGGTATTGTCCATAATACGTCTTTGATAAAAGCCAGCTAAAAGCTAAGACCAGGCCTAAAAAAAACGGGTGTCAGTGTTGCTGGTCACAATCAATGACTTTCATCCTTGCAGGTAGACTCTATTAAAATACAGATGGGCACCAAATAGTTCTCAAGATATGGCTGCATTGATTGCCTCATACACACCTCCACAAGGACTCACTCACAAAGACATTTATAAAGCAGCACAATATATAAAACAAGCATTGGTGATGCATCGGTTTCACCTGTGTAATGAATAAAGAGCTGTTTTAATCAATCATCGCCCAGGGAGAAGGAAAGAGCTCCCTGACATATAATACGGGAGTGGAGAGGATGTGGGCAGCGAGCTGCTGACTCGACAGCTGAGGATCCTGGTTGAGTCTCGGCAGCGCCGCACAACATCCTGTGATTCTATGCAAATCAATTAATATCTGCAGGTGATACATTGTTATATAAATATGCTGCAATAGTAAAAAGCAAATCTTTATTAAAATATAGTTCCACCAAAGCGGATGTTAACAGTATTTCGGCTGCAGGAAACTGATAAGAGAAGCAGACGAGGAACAAACATTGGTAAATACAGGAAAATATGCTACAGCCAAAAGAAATGGAGGAAAGGTAAGTGGCATGCACAGGAACCAACGAGAAGCTAGGAAAGAGAGGGATGTAAGTCCCTTTTAAGTTTATATTAAAAACAATAGATTTCTCAAGCACAGTGCAAGCAATGTGCAGGGCAAACCTAAAAACAGGTCTGAGCACTCTAGCATAGGTGCCATGACCTGCAGATGTTGTTAAACGCTTCCATTCCTTTGGCCCCCTGTCTGTTGACCTTTCTGCAATTCCGCAAAAGCTTAACACCGAAAGGAAGAGCAGCTCCCTGCCCGAGGCCCAGAAGTCGATTATAAGAACTTCTGCAGCAACAAGCCATAAAATGAAAACCACACCATTAAATAATTAAGCGGGCGCACACAAAATACCCTCCCAGAGGCTGTGAGGTCCTGGCTGGCAGTGTGCTCGCTTTGTGCGTCTTGGTCAAAGCGTGTGAAGTGCGCTTGCAGTGTGCGCTGTGTGCTACACAATGCGATGTGTGCAGTAGGGTGACCAACCGTCCGTAAATTTCACAGACTGTCCGTAATTTGGATCTCGTGTCCGTTGTCCATGATGATCCCTTTTAGAGACGTCTTTTGTCTGTAATTTTGGGCATTGCAGGGAACAGCACTGTTCTCCTGCATGAAGCCTCAACTCCCTGATGGGGCTGCCTCGCACACCTCCTCGGGAGCACAAGAGCAGCCCCACCTCGCCCATTGTCATTCTGTCTGCAGCTGATGATTACCACATACAGAATGACATTGGACCAGTCTGGGCTGCAAAGCATGTGGTGGGCCTCCCCCAGCCTCGGTCTAGGGCAGGGCATTCTGTCAGATGGAAGAAATGTGCAAAAACGCCAATGCTGCTACGTAAGAATCCAGTTCAAGAAAAGAAGCTGGTGAAAGAAGTTAAAAAGAAGGGGCTAGAGTTCTTTCACAGTCTCATCATTTTAGAACTGATGCATTTTCAATATTATATTCAAGGAAGCCATGGTTGCTGCTTTTTTATTTTATGCAACTAACAACCGTTGACAAAGCCAATAGTTCTCGCTTGTTGTAGGTGTAACGTTACTTGTTGTGTTATATATCTGGATACAATGACAGAAGAGGCAAAATACCAGTCCGGCGGTACACTATACTAAGCACAGATTTTTTTGCTTAGGTGTTTTAAGCCATGCCCTTAATTACATTGAACACCCCCTTTGGCGAGACCCCCCCAGTTTTTTCATCCCACTTAAAGCCCTGGAAACAGCACCATGTCACAGTCACCTCATGGCCTGGCACTGTGCATCATGCATGACTCATGACTTCCACTTTTTCAGATTGCCTATGTGCAGGGGCATAGTGAACCCTCACCCGCCCCACACCATGCTTTAGGAACAACAGCAAGGGTGGAGTTCTTGATGGGTCTCTTTTGTCTGCAACGGCTCCGCTCATAATTAATGTAAAAAGGTGGGCGAGTGAGTAAGTGAAGGGCTGGATGGATTAGTGAAAGGGTGAATGGATGAATGAAAGGGTGAATGGATGGATGAGAGAAAGGATGGATGGATGAGTGGAAGGATTGTTGAGAGAAAAGGTAAATAGATGGATGTATGGGTGGAAGGGTAGATGGATGGGTAAAAGGGTGGATGGATGAGTGAAAGGATGGATGGATGAGTGAAAGGGTGGATGATGGGTGAGTGAATGGGTGGATGGATGAGTGAAATGATGGATGGATTGATGACTTGATAAGTGAAAGGGTGAATGATGGACGGGTGAGTGAAAGGGGGATATAAAGATGGATGAGTGAGTGAAATGGAGGGTAGATGGACACAAGGATGGATAGATGAGTGAAGGAGTGAAAGGGTGGATGGATGAGTGATAGGGTCAATGGATGGATTCATGAGTGGATGAATAGATGGGTGGGTGGATGGATGGAAGGAAGGATGGCTAAGTGAAAGGGTCGATGGAGAGAGAGAGGGAGGATGGATGGATGACTGAAAGGGTGAATGGGTGGAAAGATGAGTGACTGGGTGGATGGATGAGTAAGTGAAAGAATGGCTGAATGGGTGAAATGGTAAATGGCTGGATGGATGAGTGAATGGATGGATGGGTGGAAGAGTGGATGGATGAGTATACAGATGGATAGGGTGAAAGGGTGGATGGATGGATAATGGATGGATGAGTGAAAGGGTGGGTGGATGGATGGATGAGTGAAATGATGGATGGAAGGATACATGAGTGATAGGTTTGCATAATGGTTGAATATGTTTGGATATGGATGGGCTTAATTATATACTATTGCGCGACCTCCTCTGATGTGTTTGTAAAACTTACCTTTTGTCCCGAAGTTTTGTCCTGAATTTTGACCTCCTGTCCTGAATTTGTGTCCTGAATTTTGACCCTTTGTCCTGAATTTTTACACTCACCGTCCTGAATTTGCACCCATGCCAGTTGGTCACCCTAATGTGCAGTGTCCTCACATGCCGCGAGCTCTGAGTGCGCGAGCGTCTCGCAGCATGTGACGTGTGTCCATAGCGTGTGCAGTGTCCTCACGTGCCGCGAGCTCGAAGTGTTCGAGCATCTCGCAGCATGTAACGTATGTTCATAGCGTATGCTACAGCATGTAGTGTGCTCATAGTGTGTGCAGTGTCCTCACATGCCGTGCTGAGAGTGCTCAAGCGTCTCGCAGCATGTGACGTGTGTCCATAGCGTGTGCAGTGTCCTCACGTGCCGCGAGCTCGAAGTGTTCGAGCATCTCGCAGCATGTAACGTATGTTCATAGCGTATGCTACAGCATGTAGTGTGCTCATAGTGTGTGCAGTGTCCTCACATGCCGTGCTGAGAGTGCTCAAGCGTCTCGCAGCATGTGACGTGTGTCCATAGCGTGTGCAGTGTCCTCACGTGCCGCGAGCTCGAAGTGTTCGAGCATCTCGCAGCATGTAACGTATGTTCATAGCGTATGCTACAGCATGTAGTGTGCTCATAGTGTGTGCAGTGTCCTCACATGCCGTGCTGAGAGTGCTCAAGCGTCTCGCAGCATGTGACGTGTGTCCATAGCGTGTGCAGTGTCCTCACGTGCCGCGAGCTCGGAGTGTTCGAGCATCTCGCAGCATGTAACGTATGTTCATAGCGTATGCTACAGCATGTAGTGTGCTCATAGTGTGTGCAGTGTCCTCACATGCCGTGCTGAGAGTGCTCAAGCGTCTCGCAGCATGTGACGTGTGTCCATAGCGTGTGCAGTGTCCTCACGTGCCGCGAGCTCGAAGTGTTCGAGCATCTCGCAGCATGTAACGTATGTTCATAGCGTATGCTACAGCATGTAGTGTGCTCATAGTGTGTGCAGTGTCCTCACATGCCGTGCTGAGAGTGCTCGAGCTCACACGTACTTGCCGTGTGTGCTGTAGTACTCTGTGAGCGTAAAAAGCGTGCCCACATGCCGCGTGCTGGGAGTGCTCGAGTTGCTGACAGCATGTCAAGTCTGATTGATGTGTGCTGCAGCGTTGGTGTGCTCATAGTGTGTGCAGTGTCCTTGCATGCCGGGTGCCGAGAGTGCTCCAGCTCACACGTGCTTGCTGTGTGCGCTGTAGTACTCTGTGAGCATACAACGCGTGCTCACAGGGTGCAATGTGCTCACATGCCGCGTGCTGGGAGTGCTCGAGCTGCTGACAGCATGTCAAGTGTGATTGATGTGTGCTGCAGCGTCGGCGTGCTCATAGTGTGTGCAGCGTTCTCACGTGCCGCGTGCTCGGAGTGCTCGAGCTGCCCGGTGTGATTGATGTGTGCTGCAGCGTTGGTGTGCTCATAGTGTGTGCAGTGTCCTCACATGCTATGGTGAGAGTGCTCGAGCTCAGCCTCACACGTGCTTGCCGTGTGTGCTGTAGTACTCTGTGAGTGTACAACGCGTGCTCACAGGGCGCAGAGATGCTCAAAACGCCAGAAAGGCGCACAGTAGAAAATGTGTCCGGTGCGTGTGAAGTGTAACACGGAGAGCCAATAAGAGAAAGAGGCCAGGCTGTGGGCCCGGCCAGAGGCTTGTAGAATTCTCTGTATCTACATCACCTTTTAGGTCAGGCTAAACAGTAAACAATATAACTGCGGAGCGCTGGAATACTTAATCTTAGGAGTTCTTCATCAGATGCAGATATCTCATTGAGATGTCGGATAAACAGCAGCCGCTGGTCCCCTCCCACTTCCGCTTTATATGAGTGGAAGTGCCGATTCATTGATAAGAGCCTCGGGTGCACGTGTGGCCTGATAGGTAGGTTAGTTGGGAGATCACGAGGAGTCAACGACGACAGGACGAGTGGATGGGTGACTGGCTGCATGCGTTTGTAAATGGATGAGTATGCGTGGATGGATTAGAGAGCACATGTGTTCATGAACAGATGAGTGAATCAGTGCGTCAATGAATGATTAAGTGCCTGGATGGATAGATCGAGGAACGAGCGAGTGCGCGTTGAAGGGGACAAGCCCAACATACGCCAGTCCAGGTCCTGAATGTATGAATGAATGAATGAATTGCGTGCTGTTCCCGAATTCACATGACCTTTCCACCACCTCCGCTCCACACAATCTATGGACAACGGACAGACACGAGACAGTAGGCCTCAGATTTACAGACGTATCGAGGCCGAGATCACGAGGAAGCTGCGTTATCTCGGGCGCTGCCGCTGGGATCAGCAGGCGGAGGCGCTCGCACTCGGCACGCAACAGGCGGAGGGCCGGAGAGAGGCCTCGTACTGCAGCCCCGCTCTCCGCCACGGAGCTTTCAATAAACAGAACCCAGATATGCAGCATTCACGACAGCCCATCTCCCGGAGACTCGGAATAGCGCCTGCAGACTCGAAGCGCTAGTGTCCCGTGGAGAGCAATGCCGCTCCCATGTAACCGGGTTCAAGTGTATTCGTGGGGGGAGGGGTGGGGGCGCAGTCGAGCCGAAGAGACGGTGGGGAATTCACGGCCTGTGATGTACAGACCGGAAGCTGCGCAGCATCGAGACCTGTCTCCCCACGCGCCTTCCCTCCTTTTAAACCCGCTGCCGCTTTCTCTCTTCCACTTGCAACCTTCCCTCGTCTCTCTCCTCGCATCTCTCCGCTCTGCTCCATTCCCCCCCCCCCAACTCTGTCCCTCTCCCCTATTCCTCTCTTTTCCCCAACCTCATTCCCCCGCCCCTTCTCCCTTTACAGCCTACTTGGCCTGTCCTGAATTATTGAAACTGTTGTTTTCTTTTATTGCCAGGAAGGAGCTAAGGTGCCTCTAAAGAGCTGAGCTGTGAATACTGCAGTGGGCAGGAGCGGGATCAGGGGAAGTGAACCCCCACCCGCCACCCAGCCCCCCCCCCCCCACACACACACACATCCATGGCCCTTGGATGCACATTCTCCCTCTCTTGGTGACAGCCCGCATTTCGTTCCTTCCTTCATTTTTCTTCTTAAGTCTAGTATTAGCCGATATCCGTTGCTTTTACTAAACTGATAAGTATGACATATAATTACTTATTGAGGCGTTGGCCCAGCCTTCTTCATTCATTAGTCTGTTGTTTTTTCTTCCTCCCACTACAGCCTACATCATAGTGCAATGGATGAGCAACTGGCGAAATCCACTGTGAGTGACAGCATTCAGTGCTTTGACAAAGAGCACATCTGTCCTTTGACAAGCAGCACATCTGTTTTTGGCAAGGAACACATCTGTCCTTGGGCAAGGAGCACATCTGTCCTTTGGCAAGGAGCACATCTGTCCTTTGGCAAGGAGCACACCTGTCCTTGGGCAAGGAGCACATCTGTCCTTTGACAAGGAGCACATCTGTCCTTGGGCAAGGAGCACATCTGTCCTTGGGCTAGGAGCACATCTACTCACAAAGTAGTCCCTTTAGTGTCAGGGACTGTCTTGATGTTGTGCTTTTTGAGACCAAAATATTTTTGCATCTAGCCAGTGTTTTTATTTTATATTGGCGAGGGCCCAGAACCCCCCCCAACAGTACCATTTTACAAAAACCATAACAAAAGCAAGCAGTGGCAAAGCCAAAAGGCTGGCAGCCAATGCCAAACCTATTTACTTTGAGCTGGGGCGAAAATTCGCCCCGACCAAATGCACAGCTAAAGTCGCCGAATAGGCTGTCTTCTCTTTCGAACAAATATATCCATATATTCCAACGTAATCCATATTTTTAACACCGTAGTTCAACTAATTTTCCACATTTTTACTCTCTCCACACGCGGAATGTTGCTTGCCAATTTTCTAGATTTCTAATGTTTAAGCTGGGCCATCCGAACCTTTAGCAAAAAACACGTATGATGCAAATTCGTCTTGAGGCAGTGTTGTTTATTTAAAAACCCAATGCATTTCGGGCAACTGGGTGCCCTTCGTCAGGGGTCACTACAATAACAGATGAAAAAAGCCAGTGTTACCATTTAAACCTCAAATATTTCAGTGTAAATACGTTGATATACAATTAATTGAATGCTAGACATGATTTCACATACTTGTACGTGATTATTACAATAACAGTGTACATCCGTAAAAACTTAAAACCAACAGCTGACGGGAATCTGAACCATTCTCCTATTGCGTTCTTTCTTTCAATCATGCGGCTCCTACACCCAAATTTCTCCGTTCAACTTATCATTCATTCACTATATAAATCCATTCTACTTGATCCCCCTATCACTCTATGCTGTAACCTACATTCGCCTACATCCCCCCGCAAACTCTACATTCCCAACCCCATTTACAATCACCCTCTTAAAACGCTCCTGATTCTAAGTACTCTCCTCCGCTCCCTCTCAGTCACCTGTTCAACCAAATTCAAAACTTAGCTTGCACGGTGCTGTACCATACTCACTCTCCACTTCTTTCACACACGCTAACACATCATCATTCAACCCATACATTTCTAACAACTGCCCTAACGTTTTCAGACGCTCACGCCCCGACTATTAATTAACAATATTCCAATCTTTAGCAACACACCATACCTGCCGACTCCATTAGCGCTCAAACGTCCACAGTTCTCCTCGCATAAATGATGGTATCCTCCCTTTTCAACCCCTCATTTAAACACGAACACCTCTCCCTATTGGTCAACTGTTTTTCTCATTGCCCGCCAGCAACATGACAAAAACTTAGTGCTGTTCTAAAAACTCTATTTCCCATAATACATTGCAATCGTGGGAATCTCATACTGCACATCGTAAACAAAAAGTTCTATGGTAACATTAATCTAACTGACACAGGATTCATTGTCATTGAGTACTCATGAAGGATTTCCCGTGTACTTTCAACACTGTCTTTAATGACGATCCATGTTGTTTCGCCTGCCGTGTGGAGTGAAACAATATCCAATGTTTATCTTATTATCTCCTTAACTTTCTTCGAAATGGGTGCTATCCCGATGTAGGGCATAAATTTCAACAAGAATTCTCAAAAGTAGGAATGCACACCTGTAATGTTCATTTGTACAATTCATCCATGTTTCAAACAGAATGCGTGCTATTTGGTATGATACCATGCCCAAGCGGCACCAGATGAATAACAAACTCTGAGCTGGGGCGAAAATTCGCCCCGACCAAATGCACAGCTAAGGTCGCCGAATAAGCTGTCTTCTCTTTCGAACAAATATATCCATATATTCCAACGTAATCCATATTTTTAACACCGTAGTTCAACTAAAGGATCGGATGGCCCAGCTTAAACATTAGAAATCTAGTAAATTGGCAAGCAACATTCCGCGTGTGGAGAGAGTAAAAATATGGAAAATTAGCTGAACTACGGTGTTAAAAATATGGATTACGTTGGAATATATGGATATATTTGTTCGAAAGAGAAGACAGCCTATTCGGCGACTTTAGCTGTGCATTTGGTCGGGGCGAATTTTTGCCCCAGCTCAGAGTTTGTTATTCATCTGGTGCCGCTTGGGCATGGCATCATACCAAATAGCACGCATTCTGTTTGAAACATGGATGAATTGTACAAATGAACATTACAGGTGTGCATTCCTACTTTTGAGAAACCTATTTACTTTGCCAATGCTTGTTCTTTCTATGTGTTTGTTTCTTCCTTTCTGTTGTTCCGAATTTTTCATTTTCTTCATTCTTTCTTGTATTAATTCTTTCTTCTTCCCTCTCGTTTCTAATGTCTCACACACCTCTTTAGGTCGAGCCTCGAGTAGCGCGCAAGCGCTGCTAGGCGAAGACTTTAAGTAAGGGGGTTTCAGAAGCAGTCCAAACGCTCGTGCGTCGTGGCTGGCCTTTTTGGGATGGTTACGCGCGGCAGACATGTGTTTCCAATTATCGTGCCCAGACGCGGGCGCGATAATTGTAAACACATGCCGACAAAAGGCCATGACGCACGAGCGTCTGGTCAGCTGAGCAGGCTGCCGCGCTCGCTCGCCTCGCCCCCGCTCCTCTCTTGTTAGAACTGCCGGTGCTGAGTACAGAGTGCAGGCAAGCGTGGTAAAACTAGCGAACACCGCTAACTTTAAACCAAGAGGCTTTCCTCGTATTCCAAATGCTGCTAGGCGAAGACTTTAAGTAAGGGGGTTTCAGAAGCAGTCGAAACGCTCGTGCGTCGTGCCTGGCCTTTTTGGGATGGTTACGCGCGGCAGACATGTGTTTCCAATTATCGTGCCCAGACGCGGGCGCGATAATTGTAAACACATGCCGGCAAAAGGCCATGACGCACGAGCGTCTGGTCAGCTGAGCAGGCTGCCGCGCTCGCTCGGCTCGCCCCCGCTCCTCTCTTGTTAGAACTGCCGGTGCTGAGTACATAGTGCAGGCAAGCGTGGTAAAACTAGCGAACACCGCTAACTTTAAACCAAGAGGCTTTCCTCGTATTCCAAATGCTCGGGTACATGGCAGAAAGTTGGTTTTCAAACAATACAGCGAACGTGAAGCTTGGCTCGCGCTACACGCAAGCGAGATGACAGTCCATTTCTTTACGTATAAAGTGCAGGCAAGCGTGGTGGAACTAGCGAACACCGCTAACTTTAAACCAAGAGGCTTACCTTATATTTTATATTTTAAATGCTCGGGTGCATGGCGCAAAGACGTTTTTCAAACAACACAGCGAGCTCGTAACACATGCGAGCGAGATGAAAGTCGATTTCAGCATACATGGAGCAACTGAGCAATGTCTTTTGCATTCAGAGGAGAACAAGCGGCGCACCAATTATGTTTAGTGCTACCAGCAACAACATCTACCAAATGATTGTGCCTCATTTTTTTGTCTCTCTGCCCAGGCTGCACCGGTATTGCAGTACCTCTAGAAATGGTGCACTTCCTCGTCTGGGAAAACAATGTTTTAAGAAAGAGGAGAAAACTAAAATAGTGCTTTACTGGCAAACTCTGTAAAGTGGCGCTAATGTGTGTGGTTGTGAGTAACACCAATTTGGCCACTTTGCGACCACTGAGGAGGAGGAGCGAGACAGAACAGAAGGAGAGGCAATACCTGAAAGAAAGAGAGAGGGGGGCAGCTGCTAGCAGCAAAGCAGAAGTGAACATTGTTGTTCAAACAAACACGATAAAACGAAAGTAGCTCTTCACAGGAAAACTCTGTCAAGTGGCGCTAATGAATTTGGTTGTGAATATAATTGATCTGGCAGCTTTTGGTATTTTAATTTTTGACCCTTTTTTGTGTCCGTCCCGAGGTTGCACCACGTATTATATAGTACCTTCAGGAATGGTGCAATTTATTACCTGATCTCGAACCAATCTGGGCACTTTGGGACCACTGAGTAGGACAGAGACAGGAGAGGGAATAAGAGGATCAAAGAGAGAGGGGGAGGGGCAGCTGATAGTGACAGAGCAGGAGAAGCCAAAGTGTTTGTTTTCGGTAAGTGAGGAGGAGACCTAAAGAGGGGGAATAAGAGGAAGAATTAGAGAGGGGTGAAGGGCAGCTGTGGCCGCCGCGCAATATATAAAGATAAAGCATGTGCCATGCTGCAACCATTTATTAATTAGTATAAATACATTTAAAAAAGTGAGTCATACTCGCTGCATCCATGGCACAGCACCCGGATTGCTGCATTGTGATTATAGACCAGGTGGGGTACTTCCTGCAGGGCAGGAAGTGCTTTTAATAATGGGTGGGATGGGTGGGAGGTGGGGAAGGCACCCCCCCCCCCCGGGAGATGCACAATAGGATTAGTAGCAAGGCGGACTGCGCCGTTTGCAAAATAAAGTTATGTTTGATGCCAATTGGCGAAATGGTGCTTTAACGCTGCTGGCCTCCCATTTAAGGGCATTCTGCTCGCTATCAATGGCAGCACGAACAAAGCATGTGCCGTGCTCTATGGACTGTGTGGTGTGCCGCACAGAACAAAGCAAACTGCGGCTGACATATTTAAAGAATACAGCGCAGGGTGTCCGGTGCAGCAATTAGAGAAAAAACTGATCAAGAATGGCAGTGGAAGGACACTGTAGTTAGGCAGGGCTGCTCTGCAAAACAAGCATTGGCATAGCCAATAGGTCTCGCTTTTGGGACCTTATAAGTATTTAGTTATGCTGCACAATATCTTTGGTGCAACAACATTAACTGTTGCATGGTTAAACACTTATAAGGCCCCAAATGCGAGACCTATTGGCTATGCCAATGCTTGTTTTTCTCTTTCTGCTCCTCCTCGGTGTCTCTCCTGTCTTTCTGCAGCTCACTTTCTCTCCCTCCCTGCACACCTCTTCCCTCTCTCATATTCTCTTTCTTTCTCTCCTACTCCCTCCCTCCTGCCCCGTAACTAGGTATGTGTGAAGTTACACATTTTTTTGTATCCTTTGCAAAACTATATGAAAATCATTTTAACCGTTTTTAGTTTTTCTGACGTTTTTTCTCTTGTGTGGCGATGCCTCAAATTTGAAACTTGTGAGATATTTTTTTTTACAAATATCCTTTTTTTTCCTTTTGAAAAATGGTTCTGCAGACGACGTACTTTGCAAATAACAATGAGTGACCTTTTCAACAGTAATGCCAAAGTGCAAAGGTAAGGCTAGAAATGTAAACTTGTAGGGACAAATCTTTATATATTTGTCAGTTTTGGATTATGACACAAATATACAAGCAGCTTGAATCACACAACACGCCTTTGGGCTTGGCAGGCTTTTATGAGCAAGACAATTAACTTGGAGAATTGTAAGTGCAGAGAAAAAACTAGTGTGGGTGCAAGTCAATGAAAACCGTGTCACTTGGCAAACGTCCATCACAAGGGTTAAACATTGTTAACTTCGTAAATCCTTTGTAGAGAAAAACGCATTTTACCCTCCCCTTCCCGAACTGCTTAGGAGTTTCAGCAGCACCTCGTCATTTCAGTAGAAAGAATTGACAATGATTTTGTTAGTAAGAGCTGGCTCAGAAGGCCACGCCCACACTTGTATTCAAACTGTAGGAATTATTGTAAGATAAAGTCTGTAAGCTGGAGGTATTCACACTATGAGACTAGTGTAATATATTGCATAAACCCTCTTGCAATCAATGCCTTCTCATTGATAGTTTTAACGTTATGCCTGATTTACTTTTAAAATATGAAAAATCTGGTTAGATGATGTTTGTCAAGAAGCCGAAGTAGTGTCCAGGTGTGGTTGAAAGGGAGGAAGGTGGAAGCAGTGCGTGGTAGTGTTGACTTTGGACCACAGTTTGATGTAGGCCTGAGGGGGCCCTCCCAGGACACACCATGGGCACAAGAAGGCATGGGCGCATTGAACGGCCTATGCAATGCCCTATGTGGAGGTAACAGTGGTCCTTCAGAGGGCAGCCTACATAGTGAAGGTGTACCCCAGGTGTATCCCAGGTGTTGGTGTCTGGAGCTCCCATCTGGGGGTTAGACTGTGGATGGCAGTTTTAGGATGTGACGAGTCTTTTACGGAGAAGGACCTTGGGCTTTTGAAGGTGTCCAATGACTGAATTCATCACTGCGGTGGATATTTGCGCTGCCAAGTTGGTTCGCCTACAGCAACGGCAGCACTACTCAGAGTTAAGATGAGCCCAGGGTGATAGAGTGCCAGAGAGCTCAGTGCATGAACTGGGCTTAACCATAGGGGATTAGTGATAAATTACGTAATGTACAGATATCCAAAAACGTGTTCAAACAGTTGGTTGAACAGATTGCTTGGGGTAGTTCCATGAACAAAGATTAGACAATGCTTCCTAGGAAACCCACATGCAAGAACCTGGTCATGGGAACATCTTCAAGATAGTTGACCAGCTCCTTGTCTCCCAAAGTCCAAAGGAAATATATGATTTCCTATTTTGAGCAGCTACCAACCTTGGATATTGTCAGTGACAGGATAAATCTGGGTATAAAAGAGAGATTTTGCAGGCTTTATAGTCGAGATATAGAAATTGTTAAATATTTATAGACCTCTTTCGATGAACTCTGATTGATGATCTGAGGAATTTGTATATGATCTTGTTGGCCACTCGTAAGAATTTTAAATGTTTAGACAAAGCTATGTCTATATTGATGGATTCATCACAGTTGGAAATAAGATTTAATGTAGCCAGGTTTTTCATATTTTGGAGTCTATTTTTAGAAGCATTTTAGCAGTGATCTGATGTATTTGTACAGTTTGTATAAGAAAAACAAACTACTTAAGAGTGAAGAAATATCCAGATGTTTCTTTGCTGTGTGTAATTTGTTTTTGTGGGGCCATTTGTGTCTTTAGGACTTACTACGAGGGAGAACCCTGTCCCCCTGGCTGCCACTGCTTCCTGCCCCCCCACCTTTCCGCTGTGTCAATTGACTGCTCATCTCCATTCTCGAGAAACTGGAGTGGGCAGGCATTGAAAACCCCATTAATAGGGGTAGGGAATGGATCGCTTGTGTGGTCTCAGCCCCAAGGGCCTAACATTTGAATGCACAAAGATCAAGAAGTCTGAAGAAGCATTTGTTGTCAGCCTTGCCTCCCATTTGTTCCACAGGTCATAGGAGCAGAATGGATGGGGGGGGGGGGCACTAAATGCAGCAACTTGGCCCCTTATATCTGGGAGCTCAGCACAAGAGCTCGACAGGGCTCACCATATTAGACCCCCACACAGGACCGTATACGCCACTATATATTTGTATTTTTCTGGGGGGAGGGGGACAGGGGAGAGGGGTTGTGCCAACTTGGGTGGGTATGCTCCTGGGCCTACTGGCGTGGCTAGGGATCCAGTTTCTTTCTTCAGGGTCCAGGCAGGCCAAGGTGCTATGGAAAGGCTGTGTCTTGTGTGATCTATATTATGCTTCTACACGTTGTTGTGATCTCTAGTTGTCTTGGTGGGAGGGAGGGGGCGGGAACCCCGAACCCCAATGTAGTTGCCAGATCAATTAATGTTGTCCTTAGATCTAGGCTAGCTTAAGCCAGAAGGAATCCACAGGTGGACCTGGCTTCATGCCCGTGTGTCTGACAGGGCAGCTGCTACGTTACCATTGGTTCTTTGTCATGTGGTGTGGGTGACATCAGACTCAGAGTCTAGATAAACACGATGACCATTGGCTGGAGCTTTTCCTTCCCCTCGCGGATTGGTTGGACGCACCGCACCTCACAGGCACTCTGTGGATGGGAAGGTATATAGAAGCCGGTTGACAACACTCTTTCTGTTTTCTTAGGGGATCCCTTGGGAGGAAAGGCCTTCTGCTGGGGTTTTTTCTCATCAGGTCTAGACCCCTTTCACGCTGATGCTGTAAATCTGGGGAGGCCAGCGTTCCCTCGTGCTGCAGTGAGGTGCCTGTCACTGCTCACCCTCCAGCCTGTCTCACTATCCAGCCTTCACGCTCAGTCCATGCTGTCTCAACAGCCGCCCTTCAGACACATTCTAGGCTTATATTGCCCTAGATATGTGACCTCACCGGGATCACAATATCGGTGTTGAATTGCTGAGGTTTAAAATGGTTGTTCAAGTGGCCAAGCCAAGGGAACTGAGCTTTGCTCTTGGGCCCCATCTTTGTTACTGAAAGACATCTTTTCTGCCAGGTACTATTTGAAACTGCTGCATCTTGTTTTTAAAGCGCGGAGCCTGCTCCAAACGCCACCTTATCGTGGCTTAGGGCCCAGGCCCATTACCTGTACATGTTCCTCAGCCAGTACACGTCCTTCATTTCAGCACAGATGACCTGTTCCGCATCTGAAGAGAGATCCCTGCCCCTGTTTGGTGCATCAAACACCATCCTTCCTCACTCCACATCAGCACTCCAGTCCTCCTCGCTAGTCACCAGGCGTGCCTAGAGCAAGAGTGAGTTCTGTAGGTGGCCTTCGGCACTACTGACAAATTTCGGGGGCTTGCCCAAAAGAGCCAAGTTTTTACCGTAGTAAGGTTCTCGCAGCGGCTTGCCGAGCAGTATCCCGCTCCCTCAATGGGGCATTTCTCCTCTGCAAAGAGAAGGGAAGGGTCTCTGACGCTGCCTGGCAGCACTCGGGACAGGTCCATGCGTTGAGACTGCTCTCTGCAGATTAAAATCTCAGTGCGCACTGGGGCAGCTCCTTGCAGACTGTCAGCACTCGGGGCAGCTCCACCCACTCAGGATATCTCCCTGCGGATTAAAATGTCAGCCAGCACCGAGGACAGGCCCTTGCAGCTTGTCAGCACTCGAGGTAGCTGTGATAGTAGAATCTTGGGTTATTCTCAGAATGTTCTCCTTCTCTTGTTTGCTTTCCATGGATGCGTTCTCCGCATGCATCCATGGACTTCTATTGTATACTTTTAAATGCCTGTGTTTGTTCCACGTTCTGAAGAGCAGTTCTTCTTCAGTTGCACTGCTGCTCTTCAGAAGGTGGATGCTCCAATAAACTACTCTACTTCTTCACATCAGCCTTCGTGATCATTTATACTACATCATATTGGCGACGTTTCGGGATTTCGGATTTCTTTTTCTTACCTTTAAAGACATTGGAGCATCCACAATTCGTTCCTTGGATTTGTTCGTATCCTTGGATTTCCTGAAGATTATACCGATTGATTTGACGGAGGAGCAGTTTCCTTCCCTGCCGAGGACTGCTTTACCCATTCCTGCAGTGTGGCTCTCCTGCATCTTGTCCTCCGATTTCCGACACTCAGAATAAGACGAGGTAGCCGTCGGGTGCCTCTCTTCACCATTGGACTTGCCGAGGCGTGCGTGACTTGCCAGGCGAACGTCCGTTTCTCCATTGGCCTTACCGAGACGAACGACCGCTGCTTTCCTGCACCCTTGAACGGGTTTGTACACAGCCAGCCGCGTTGCTCTGTTTTGACACTTCTCGATCTGGTCGCATCAGCAGTCAGCCGCATTGTTGTTCTTCAAACTCCTCTTCAAACGGATTCCTCCTTTGCAACGCGCTATTTCGATTTCTTCACCGTTTGTCTCGAAGGATCATCGCAACGCTCTATCCAGCGTCTCAGCTCTGCGCCCTGCGTGTCTCGGTGACACGCACACCGTCACCGAACAATCTGATGTCATTACGTTTAGAACAGCGTCCTCACGCTGCCTGTGGCCATTTTTAAAACTAAAGCTTGTCTGTTACCTTGGTAACACCTCACACGATCGTTTAGATTACATGCAAACAACATTTTAACCTCTTTATTCGTGTGGTAAAGTATATTACTACTGTTATTCAGCGCTTTTATATACCTTTTGATTACAGTTTATATTCTTATATCAAGCTTTCTTTTATTATTGTTAAAATGAGCACTATGTGTGGAAATCCTCCACCTCCTTTTTACTCTTGTCCAAATCAACCTAGTATGAAGTGGGAAAAGTGGCTCAGACAATTTAATAATTATCTCCTAGCTATTAATGGTGACAGTTTTTGTGCAAAAAGAAAAAAAGCTTTACTTTTAAATACTTTGGGTGGTCATGCTGAAGATGTTTTTGAACACTTACCACCATCTCCTATTCCAGCAGGAATGGAGAGTGGTGATTATGATTGCTTTTCAGAAGCAATTGATAGGCTTAAAAAGAGGTTTAATGAACAACCCCATATTGTAATGGAGAGGTACAATTTTTATACTAGACACCAATTACTTAACGAACCTGTTGATACGTATGTTGAATGCCTAAGGGTTTTAGCAGCTGAATGTGAGTTTGGAGATCAAGTTGATAAATATATTAGAGACCAGTTAATCATTCGTTGTTCCAATAAAAAAATTCAAGAGCAACTTTTGAGACAACGAAATCCATCTCTACAAGAGACGATTCAAATTGCCAAGAGTGTTGAACGCTCTATCATTTCTTTCAACACCATAAATGTTGATAGTCTTGCTACTGGTGTTGCATCTGTCAATTTAAAAGATTTTAATTACAAACATAATAATTTGAGAGGAAAACCTTTTAAAAGTCCCACCTCTTACAACCCAGTTAATCAATTTCCCAACTCCGGTAAACTTTTCTGTAATCGTTGTGGTTCGAAATCACATTCTTTTCAATTCCGACATTGTCCAGCTAAGGGAAGGGAGTGTTACAAATGTAAAAAAATAGGTCACTTTGGTAATTACTGCCAATCGGTAAAAAGGGTTACTTCCTTGTCTGAGGTTGATGTGTTGGGTGAAATGGGTGAAATGTCTTCAGAACCTAACTTTGAAAACACCATTATTACTATTACTGAAAGTAATGTTCAAACCCAGAATTTAGCTCATGTTACTCATAATGATAAAGACATTGACTCAGAACCTTATGTTCCTCCCATGTGTATCATTACTGTTGAGGGAAAAGATTTAGAAGTTATGGCTGATTCAGGTTCTCCCTACACTATTATATCTGATTCTGTTTTTAAAAAGTCATGGGAAAATAAAACCTTAGAACCTAATGATATTCGTGTATTCGGGTTTGGTGGCAAATAAATTGAAATGCTAGGGTATTTTATTTCTGATATTTCTTTTAAACAAAAAACTATTGTTGGTAAAGTTTATGTTGCTGTCGATGGGTTGCAAGTGTTAGGTTGGAGACACCAGGGTAAATTTGATATTACCTTGCGTCCCAATGCTAAAGTACAGGTATGTTTAGTTGAGGACTTACAGTTAGTTCCTAATGAATTTAAGAAAAATGAAGAAATTGTACAAGCCATTCTTGATAAACATAAAAATGTTTTTAGAAATGAATTGGGAAAAGTGAAAGGATTTTCTCATAGAATTGTACTAAAAAAAGATGCTGTACCTTCAAGACATAAGTTGAGAAATGTTCCTTTATCCGTAAGGAACGAGGTTGACTGACATGATCAAAAAATTATGCGCTGATGGGGTAATAGAACCAGTCAATGCTTCAGAATGGGTTTCTCCCATAGTTTTAGTTAAAAAACGGAATGGAGAACTTAGGATGTGCACCGATTTGAGGTCCGTTAATAAACAAATCGTCATGGAATGTCACCCTTTGCCTAAAGTGCAAGATTTATTAGCTAAGCTGGATGGTGCTAAGATCTTTAGCACTATTGACCTTAAATCTGCTTACCATCAGGTAGAATTAACAGAGGATTCTAGAAACATCACTACTTTTATCACACCAGAGGGTACATTTAGATATATCAGAATGCCCTTTGGACTCTCTTCAGCTGCATCTGTCTTTCAAAGATTAATGAATTGCTTATTTGGGGACACCAATGGCGTGGTTGCATTTCAGGATGATATTTTAATATTTTCTGAAACTGTTAGAAAACATCATGAAATCCTTGACAAAGTTTTGTCCGTGTTGGAGGATAAGGGTATGACTATTCGTCCAGACAAATGCAAGTTCTTTTCATCTGAAGTTGAGTATCTAGGTCACCAAATTAATGGTAACGGAATTTTTCCTAAGAAGGATCTGCTTTCGTCAATAAAAAATATGAGTAATCCTCAGGACAAGGACCAACTTAAATCCTTTTTAGGATTATGTGAATACTATTCTAGATTTGTTCCTAAATTTTCGGATATTGTCCTCCCATTAAGATTATTATTAAAAAAAGGGTGCAAGTTTGAATGGACTAATGTTCATTCTCAAGCTGTTTTAGCCATTAAATCTGCCATTATAAGTTGCAATCCTTTGTCTCCTTTTTCTCCAATTGCCACCAATATAATTACGGTTGATGCCAGCGCAACTGGGCTTGGTGCTGTACTCAGTCAAATTAAAGCGAACAATGAAGTTACCATTGCTTTCGCTTCAAGACCATTGTCCATTGCTGAATCTAAGTATTCCACTATTGAAAGGGAAGCATTAGGGTGCTCTTGGGGTGTGGAACATTTTAAAACCTATTTGTGGGGCAAGTCATTTAAACTAAAAACAGATCACAAACCTTTAATATCTCTTCTGTCTAACAATGGTGTTGGGAGAGCTTCTTCCAGGTTAGTTCGCATTCTTGCAAAACTTTACGAATATAATTTTGAGGTTATATACATTCCTGGTGTTCAAAACATGAGAGCTGATTGTTTATCTAGACTGTTACCAGATTCTCATGATTCTCATGTTCCCAAACAACCTGCGTCTGTTGAAGAATGTGTAGTTGCATCTGTTGATGACATGGTTCTTTCAATGTCAAGAGTTATTTCTAAAGAGGAATGGGTAAAAGCTATGGAACTAGATGAGGATCTTAAAATCGTACAAAAATATATTATAGAAGGTTGGCCACTTGAGAGAAATCTTTCGAAAGATCTTGCTGTGTTTTGGAAGGTTAGAGACGATCTTTCGTCCAATGAAAGTCTCATTTTAAAGGGTGATGCTTTTATTCCTCCAAAAAATATAAGACAAAGACTTATGTCAATTGCTCATTTAGGTCATGTAGGCCAATCCAGTACTATTAAAAAGGTTAGAGAATTATTTTGGTGGCCTTACATGGACAGTTGTATTGTTGATTTTGTTAAAAATTGTTCTCTGTGTGCAGATTCTGACAAAGTTCTGAAACTCCAGCATTCTGATTTAGGAAAAATTGATGTTCCTGACTCACCATGGAACAAAATTGCGATTGATATTTTAGGTCCTTATGAAGGGATTTTAATGCAGAAATCGTATATTATTGTTGCCATTGACTACTTTTCAAAGTGGGTTGAATATAAATGGGTTACTCAAACTGATTCTTCAACTGTTGTTCAATTTCTGAAAGAGATCTTCAAGAAAGAAGGCTTACCCTCTACCATTGTTTCTGACAATGGTCCTCAATTTACGTCTCATGAATTTAGTTTGTTTTTAAAGAATGCCAATATTTCTCAAATTAAAACTGCACTATATTCTCCTAACATGAATGGTCTTGTGGAAAGGTTTAACAAGACTTTAGTTGAGGGTATTCAGTTGGCTATCAAGTCTCGATTGGATGTCAGATCTCACATAGCAGAGTTGGTTTGGTCTTATTTATGTACTCCACATTCTACTACTAAGTTTTCACCTTTTAGTTTATTAAAAGGTAGGAAACGTAGACAAGAACTTTCTCTTGCATGGGCCAAATCTGTTGAGTCCAACTTACCAATTAGAAAAATGTATAGACTTGCTCAACAAAATTGTAATATTTCAAAGAAAGTTGTGTGTTCCAACCATCCAGTGTTGCAAGTTGGTGACAAAGTTAAAATCAAGTTACCTATCTTTGTAAAAAAAGGACAATCAAAGTTTTCAGATGTTTTTATTATTTTAAAAGTTGGTAAAACATCTGTACTTTTGAATAATGGTTCTTGGTGGAACATTTCTAAAGTTGCCAAAGTCAACGCTTTTATTCCTAAATCTTCTGCATGTTCTTCTTCTCCAGATTTCACTAGCGATTCTGTAATTTTGGAAAAAGGAATAGGACCAAAGGTTCATTGTTCACATGCTGATGTTAGTAACCATGTTTCTTCTCCCAGGATGTCTTCCCATGCTTATGATGATAACCTGTCTTTTTCCAAAAGACAGAAATTGTTACCCAAAAAATTTAAAGATTTTGTTTTATATTAATGGGATTTATTGTAATTTGCCTTTCATGTTTTGTGTAAGGAAGATATGTGATAGTAGAATCTTGGGTTATTCTCAGAATGTTCTCCTTCTCTTGTTTGCTTTCCATGGATGCGTTCTCCGCATGCATCCATGGACTTCTATTGTATACTTTTAAATGCCTGTGTTTGTTCCACGTTCTGAAGAGCAGTTCTTCTTCAGTTGCACTGCTGCTCTTCAGAAGGTGGATGCTCCAATAAACTACTCTACTTCTTCACATCAGCCTTCGTGATCATTTATACTACATCAGTAGCGCCATGCACCCAAGACACCTCCTTGCAGATTATGATCTCAGTCATCTTTTATGACGGATCCTTACAGACTGTCAGCACTCGGGACAACTCCGTGCACACAGGATAGCCCCCTGCACCAAGACAGCTTCCTGCACCGCTTCTGCGTTCAGATTAAAATATCAGTCAGTATTTAGGATAGCTCCTTATACTCAAAACTCCTCTCGACCGGTTAAAATCTCAATCAGCTTTTATGACAGATCCTTACCAACTGTCAGTACCCAGGACAGCTCCCTGTAGATTAACTTCTAAATCAGCACTCAGGGCAGATCCTTACAGACGGTCAGCACTCGAGACAGCTCCGTTCACGCAGGATAGCCTCCTGCACCCCGCACAGCTCCCTGCACAGCTCCCTGCAGATTAAGATATCCGTCAGCATTTCGGATAGCTCCTTACACCCAAAACACCGCTCGACAGGCTAAAATGTAAGTCAGCTTTCATGACAGATCCTTACCAACTGTCAGTCCTAAGGACAGCTCCGGGCACACAGGACAGCTCCCTGCAGATTGAAATCTCAGTCAGCAATCAGGACAGTTCGTTAGAGACTGTCAGCCCTCTGGACAGCTCCTTGCATGCAGGTCCGCCCTTTGCATAATACTGGCCTGCACTAGGGACAGCTCTGTGCGAATTAAAATCTCATTCAGGACCCAGGCCAATTCCTTGTAGATTATTGGCCCGCACGTAGGACAGCTCCTTGCAGGTTCTAAGCACTCAGGACATCTCCCTGCATTTAGGACAGCTCCATGCAGATTAAAATCCCAGTCAGCACACAGGATGGGTCCTTGCAGACTGTCAGCACACAGGATGGATCCTCTCAGACTGTCAGCACTCAGGATGGATCCTCTCAGACTGTCAGCACTCAGGACATCTCCCTGCATTTAGGACAGCTCCATGCAGATTAAAATCCCAGTCAGCACACAGGATGGATCCTCTCAGACTGTCAGCATTCAGGATGGATCATCTCAGACTGTCAGCACTCAGGATGGATCATCTCAGACTGTCAGCACTCAGGATGGATCATCTCAGACTGTCAGCACTCAGGACAGCTCCTTTTCGATCCTCAAACTCAGGACAGCTCCTTGCAGATTACTTACCAGCATAAGAGCAATGGCTTTAACCCAGATCTCTTGACTGGGGGTGAATGTTTGATTTACTCAGCTTTCCGTCCATCATTTGTTGCTGTAGCACTTTTTGCCCTAAGTGGGATGGGTATGCCCAGACTTGGGTCCCTTGCTTGCTGTACCACTGGATTCAAGCTAGCCTGGCTGATGAGGGGGTGAAAACCCGAAACCGGTCCCAGGATGCTTGTTTCTGGTCCAGGGAGGACCTGGCCTGGCAGTTCGGGCTAGGCTGTTTCCACGAGGAGCAGGGTCAAGACTGATTTGCATATGGGTGGGTCCAAACTGTGGTGACGTAGTGAGCAAAAGAACAATGGATTTAACCCAGATCACTTGACTGAGGTGAATGTTTGATTTACTCAGCATTCTGTCCATCATTTGTTGCTGATTCCCAGCACTCAGCACAGCTCCTTGCTGATTCCCAGTACTCAGGACAGCTCCTTGCTGATTCCCAGTACTCAGGACAGCTCCTTGCTGATTCCCAGTACTCAGGACCGTCCCCTTCAGACTAACATGTCAGTGTGTATGTGGTATTTGTATAGCACAAACTGAGCCGAAAAATCAGTGGAGCATTTGGGCAGCACTCCGTGAGCTCTTTCCAGAAAGCCTTTAGACAGTTTCCTGCAGATTGCGCGCTCAGTCTGTACTCGGGACAGATCCTTGCAGACTGTCTGCACTCGGAACAGCTCCGTCACCTCAGGAAATGAGCCCTGCAAACTAAAATTTTTGCCAAAACTGACGACAGCTCAAGTCAAATGTAAACCTCAGCCAACACGCAATACAGCTCCTTGCTCTCAGGACAGCCCCAGGCAAAGTACTGGCCATCTCACAGGACGGCATGTTACAGCTCTCTGAAGATTAAAATCTTAGCACTCAGAATAGCTCCTTGAAGTCTGTAAGCACCCTAAACATCTCTTTGCCCTCGAGAAAGAGCCCTGCAAATTAAAATCTGAGTAAACACAAAGGATAGCCCCTTCCACTTGTAACAGCTCCTTGCACACCACCAGCACTAGGGGCAGCTCCCTGCAGATTAATATCACAGTCAACATTTGGGACAGCTCTTTGCACTCAGGACAATGCCCTGCAAATTAAAATCTCCATCGATTTCTCAGGACAGCTTCTTATACCCAGGAGAGCTTCGTTAAGACTACAGGTTCTTGCGCTCCCAACAGAGTAAAATCTCAGTCCATCACTCAGGACAGATGCTTGCAGACTCTCAGCACTTGAGACATCTCCCTGCATTTTAAGACAGCTCCCTGCAAATTAAAATCTCAGTCAACTCTTTGAACAGATCCTTGCAGTCTGTTAGCACGTGGCACAGCTTATTGTTCTCAGGGCAGCTTCCTGCAGATTAAAATATCAGACAGCACTACAGACAAACCCTTGCAGACTGTCAGCAATCAAGACACCTTATTTTCAATTCTCAAACTCAAGACTTCTCCTTTTGCTACTCACAGCTCCTTGTAGAGTAACAGTAAGCAGTGAGGACTGCTCCTGGCTGATTCCCAGCACTTAGGACAGTCCCCAGCAGACTAAAATCTTAGTTTGTATCATGTGGTATTTGTGTAGCACAAACCTAGCTGATAAGTCAGCGGAGCATTTAATCAGCACTTAGGACAGCTCTTTGAGGACATCAGCACGTTGGGCAGCTCTGTGCACTCAGGACAACTTCCTCCAGATTTAGAGTTGAATGCGTATTCAAAACAGATGCTTGCAGATAAAATCTGTCTGCACTGAAGACCCCTCCCTCTAGATTAAACTTTCAGTCAGCACTCATGACAGATCCATGCAGACTGTCAGCACTTGGGATAGCTCCTTTCACCCAGGACTGCTCCTTGCACTGAGAACAGCTCCCACTAGCTTAAACTCTCAGTCAGCACTAGGGATAGCTCCTTTCAAGCAGGACAGCTCCTTACACTCAGAACAGCTCCCGCTAGATTAAACTCTCATTCAGCATTCGAAATAGCTCCTTGCACTCAGAACCGCTCCCGCTAGATTGGACTCTCAGTCAACACGCGGGATAGCTCCTTTCACCCAGGACAGCTCCTTCCACTCAGAAAAGCCCCCTCTAGATTAAACTCTCAGTCAGCACTCAGCATAGACCCTTGCTGACTGTCAGCACTCGGGATTGCTCCTTTCACCGAGGACAGCTCCTCTCCAGCCGTGGTCCGTCGTGCAGGTAAGAGCGGTGGGGCCCGGTTGGGGGGTATTTCGACGGACAATGAAGAGGGGAAATTAATTATTTATTTAATTTTCCCTCGTCATCGTCAGTCAAAATCCCCCCCACCGCTCTTACGTGCATGGGCCACGGCTGCTCCTGTCACTCAGAACAGCTCTCGCTAGATTAAACTCTGTCAGCACTCGGGATAGCTCCTTTTACCCAGAATAGCTCCTTGCACTCAGAACAGCTCCCACTAGATTAAACTCTCAGTCAGCACTCAGGATAGCTCCTTGCACTCAGAACAGCTCCCACTAGATCACACTCTCAGTCAGCACTAGGGATAGCTCCTTTCACCCAGGACAGATCCTTGAACTCAGAACTGCTCTCTCTAGACTAAACTCTCAGTCAGTACTCGGGATAGCTCCTTTCACAAAGGACAGTTCCTTCCACTTAGAACAGCTCCCACTAGATTAAACTCTTAGTGAGCACTCAGGATCGCTCCTTGTACTCAGAGCAGCTTCCACTAGATTAAACTCTTAGTCAGCACTCAGGATAGATCCTTGCAGACTGTCTGCACTCGGGATAGCTCCTTTCACCAGAACAGCTCCTTGCACTCAGAACAGCTCCCTCTAGAATAAACTCTCAGTCAGCACTCAGGATAGACCCTTGCTGACTGCCAGCACTCTGGGTGGCTCCTTTCACCCTCCTTCTGCGTAGAATAGCTCCAGCTAGATTAAACTCTCAGTCAGCACTCGGGTTAGCTCCTTTCACCCAGGACATCTCCTTCCACTCAGAACAGCTCCCACTAGATTAAACTCCCAGTCAGCAATCAGGATAGCTTCTTTTACACAGGACAGATCCTTGCACTCCGAACAGCTCCCTCTACATTAAACTCTGTCAGCACTCGGGATAGCTCCATTTATTCCGAACAGCTCCTTGTGCTCAGAACAGCTTCCTCTAGATTAAACTCTCAGTCAGCACTCAGGATAGACCCTTGCTGACTGTCTGCACTCGGGATAACTCCTTTCACCGAGCACAGCTCCTTCCACTTAGAACAGCTCCCGCTATATTAAACTCACAGATAACTCCTTTTACACAGGACAGCACCTTGCACTCAGAATAGCTCTCACTAGATTAACCTCTTAGTCGGCACTAGGGATAGCTCATTTCACCCAGAACTGCTTTTTGCACTCAAAACAGCTCCCACTAGATTAAACTCTCAATCAGCACTCAGGATAGCTCCTTGCACTCAGAACAGCTCCCACTAGATCAAACTCTCAGTCAGCACTAGGGATAGCTCCTTTCACCCAGGACAGCTCCTTGTACTCAGAACAGCTCCCACTAGATTAAACTCTCAGTCAGCACTCAGGATAGACCCTTGCTGTCTGTCAGCACTCGGGATAACTCCTTTCACCCAGCACAGCTCCTTCCACTTAGAACAGTTCCCGCTTTATTAAACTCACAGATAGCCCCTTTTACCCAGGACAGCTTCTTGCTTGCAGAACAGCTCCCACTAGATTAAACTCTTAGTCGGCACTAGGGATAGCTCATTTCACCCAGAACAGCTTTTTGCACTCAGAACAGCTCCCACTAGATTAAACTCACAGTCAGCACTCAGGATAGCTCCTTGCACTCAGAACAGCTCCCACTAGATCAAACTCTCAGTCAGCACTAGGGATAGCTCCTTTCACCCAGGACAGCTCCTTGCACTCAGAACAGCTCCCACTAGATCAAACTCTCAGTCAGCACTAGGGATAGCTCCTTTCACCCAGGACAGCTCCTTGCACCCAGAACAGCTCCCACTAGATTAAACTCTCACTCAGCACTCAGGATAGATCCTTGCAGACTGTCAGCACTCAGGATAGCTCCTTTCACCAGAACAGCTCCTTGCACTCAGAACAGCTCCCACTAGATTAAACTCTTAGTCAGCACTAGGGATAGCTCATTTCACAAAGGACAGCTCCTTCCACTTAGAATAGCTTCCACTAGAATAAACTCTTAGTCAGCGCTCGAGATCGCTCCTTGTACTCAGAACAGCTCCCACTAGATCAAACTCTCAGTCAGCACTAGGGATAGCTCCTTTCATCCAGGACAGCTCCTTGCACTCAGAACTGCTCCCACTAGACTAAACTCTCAGCCAGCACTCAGGATAGATCCTTGCAGACTGTGAGCACTGAGGAGAGCTCTTTTTACACAGGACAGCACCTTGCACTCAGAACAGCTTCCACTGGATTAAACTCTCAGTCAGTAGTAGGGCTAGCTCCTTTCACCAAGAACAGCTCCTTGCACTCAGAACAGCTCATACTAGATTAAACTCTCAGTCAGCACCCAGGATAGCTCCTTGCACTCCGAACAGCTCCCACTAGATCAAACTCTCAGTCAGCACTAGGGTTAGCTCCTTTCACAAAGGACAGCTCCTTCCACTTAGAACAGCTCCCACTAGATTAAACTCTTAGTCAGCACTTGGGATCGCTCCTTGTACTCAGAACAGCTCCCAATAGATTAAACTCTCAGTCAGCACTCAGCATAGATCCTTGCAGACTGTCAGCACTCGGGATAGCTCCTTTCTCCAGAACAGCTCCTTGCACTCAGAACAGCTCCCTCTAGATTAAACTCTCAGTCAGCACTCAGGATAGACCCTTGCTGACTGCCAGCACTCTGGATAGCGCCTTTCACAAGGACAGCTCCTTCTGCATAGAACAGCTCCCGCTAGATTAAACTCTCAGTCAGCACTCAGGATAGGTCCTTTCACCCAGGACAGCTCCTTCCACTCAGAACAGCTTCCAGTAGATTAAACTCCCAGTCAGCACTCAGGATAGCTTCTTTTACACAGGACAGCTTCTTGCACTCAGAACAGCTCCCTCTACATTAAACTCTGTCAGCACTCGGGGATAGCTCCTTTTACTCAGACAAGCTCCTTGCGCTCAGAATAGCTCCCTCTAGATCATGGGTACTCACAAACATTTGACCAGGGGCCAAAAAGTATGGTCTGTGGTGTGATCGAAGGCCGCACTGATGCCAGCAGGGTGCCGGTAGTGGGTCTGGGTGGGTCAAGGATTGTGTAAAAAGGACTAAAAAATGTTAAATAAATGAGCAAACATTTATTTGCATGTTAATAAATGCTTGCCCCTTTATTTAGCATTTGTTTCTGAATATTATTGCTCAGCAACTAGACAGCAGCTAGTGTTGCTGTTCACCAGGGGGGCCGCATCTAAAGGTCAAGAAGGTCGCAAGCGGCCCCCGGGCCGTACTTTGAGTATCACTGCTCTAGATTAAACTCTCAGTCAGCACTCAGGATAGATCCTTGCTCACTGTCAGAACTCAGGATAACTCCTTTCACCCAGCACAGCTCCTCCAATTTAGAACAGCTTCCGCTAGATTAAACTCCCAGTCATCACTCAGGATAGCTCCTTTTACACAGGACAGCACCTTGCACTCAGAATAGCTCCCTCTAGAATAAACTCTCAGTCAGCACTCAGGATAGCTCCTTTTACACAGGAAACCACCTTGCACTCCGAACAGTTCCCAATAGATTAAACTCTCAGTCATCACTCAGGATAGCTCCTTTCACACAGGACAGCTCCTTGCACTCAGAAGAGCTCCCACTAGATTAAACTCTTAGGGGCCGATTCCGATCTCGGCCGGTAGTGCTCCGAATCGGATTCGGATTCACCGGATCCGATTCGGAGCCCTTTTTCCCGACCGAATCATACGCGGGTCCGGCCGAGCGAGTACGATGCAAGCACCCGCGAAATCGCCGACCGACTCGAACGCGGCTTCAACACGCTCCGACCGACTCGCATGGACACGACTCGCACCGCGCTATGGAGACGTTTCCCGGCCGGGTAAGTACGATGCGCGCCGCTAGCAGTCCGACCGAAACGCGCCGTCCGGCTCGAAAAAGCTGTCGGAGCCGGACTTTGGGGGTCCGCGTCGGACCCCCCTGTACGCGTAGGCGCGCGAGTCGCACACAGGGGGGACCCATGGGTCCCCCCTACCTGTGCATGTACGCCGCGACGCGCATGGACGCGTACCCGCTGTAGGGGGCGCCCTTGTTCGCCTCGCACCCATTGAGTCAATGGGAGCCCGCGTACGCGTTGTACGACCGGCTCCCATTGACTTCAATGGGAGTCCGACCGACTCGAGTCCGATAGCATGCGAATGCATCGTACTCGTCCGGTCGGACTGCTAGGGTCCGATTCGGTCGGAATTCTCTCCGGGTCCGGCTCGGTCGGAGAGATTTCCGGCCGGAATCGGAATCGGCCCCTTAGTCAGCACTCAGGATAGATCCTTGCAGACTGTCAGCACTCGTGATAGCTCCTTGAACTCCGTACAGCTCCCACTAGATTGAACTCTCAGTCAGTACTCAGGATAGATCCTTGATGACTGTCAGCACACGAGATAGCTCCTTTCACCCAGAACATCTCCTTGCACTCGGGACAACTCCCTCTAGATTAAACTCTCATTCAGCACTCAGGAAAGACCCTTGCAGGCTTTCAGCACTCGGAACAGCCCCTTGCACTCAGGATAGCCCTCTGCACTCAGGACAGCTCCCTGCACCCAGGACAGCTCTTTGCTCACAGGGCAGCTCTCTGCAACCAGGACAGCTCCCTGCACTCAGGACAGCTCCTTGCAAATTGAAATCTAAGTCATCACGTAGGACAGATCATTGTAGACTGTCAGCATGTGGGCCAGCACTCATGATAGATCCTGCCAGTTTTTCAGGTCTCAGGACAACTCTCTGCAGATAAAATGTCAACTCACAGGGCTGCTCCATTTAGAGTCTCAACACAGCCCCTTGCAGTTTGGACAGCTCCTTGCAGATTAAACTTTTAGCCAGAATTTAGGACAGCTCCATACAAATTAAAATCTCAGTATACAGAAAAGCTCCATGCAAGTGGATAGCTGGACAGCTGCTTGCACGTAGAACAAATTCCTACCAATTAAAATCTGTCTGCCCTCGGCACAGCTTGATGTATATTCTTATATTTGTTAGCACTTAGGTCAGCTCCTTATAGATAGTCAACACTAATGCAAGGTCCTCAAATATTAAACACCGCTGCTCTTGGCATAGCTGAATGTATGTTTAGAAATGTTCATCACGGAGGACAGTTTGGTGCAAATTCTCACCACTCGGGACAGGTCTTTGAGTACTAAAAACCGGTCTTCCTACAGCATAACTGAGTTATATTTTAAAGCACTCAGGACAGCTACTTGCAGATTAAAGTCTCAGTCAGCACTCGGGACAGGGCCTTGTAGAGCGTCAGCACCCAGGACAGCTCTTTGTACTCAGGACAACTTGCTACAGACTAGAAGCTATCTACTTTCACCATAGCCCAAAGTATAAGTATATATTTTTTAGTATTCAGGTACTTGAAGATTAAAAACCGTCAGCATTGCCCAATGTATGTATGTATGTAAATATTACTCAGTGGCAGACACCACTGTGAAGTTAGTCTTAGGTAAGACTTTCTTAATGATGTAAGTGGTTATGTAGTAAAGTGAATGTTAGTACCAAAGATGATGCAATTTGAGATCTCATCAATGATGTCATTTGACATATCATGAGTGATGCATTATGTGAGGTCATGACGGAGCCAAAAGTTACAGTTAGTTGATTAAATTATAACTGGTAACTGGCAAATTTCAAGGGGTTGTTGATTTTCATATGTTATTTCTTATCTCATTCAACACCCAACTATAATGCCCCATTAACATTAGTATTTTCATTGGGAAATTAAGAAGAAAAAATATATATGTATATATTTATATATATTATATAAATATGTGTATGTGTATATATATATATATATATATCCAAGCTCCAAACTACTATGAATGTTACAGCAGCAACATTGCGCACTCCATCTGGAGACAAAGGACACTACAAGGTCCATAATGCTCTGCTAGTCGCGGCAGAGCGTCCCATCCAGGGCATGCAATGGAGCATTTAAATGATGAGGGCAGTGTCCTATGCGCCTTCAATTGCCAAAGCCTCTGAAGAGAAGTGGGGACACTTCGAAACGCGTCAGGCATCCATGGCAAATTGGACTGCTTAAAGTTATCGTTGTGCCGGCGGATTGTATACCATAAAGGCTCTTCATGAGCATCTTGCCGTTCGAGTGCTCCTTGTACGTTGGGTAGTTTGGAGCTTGGATAAATACGCGGCACACCCTGCCGTGAAGGAGCACCACCCCAGGATGTGGGGGCCACGCGGTCTGTTATCGAGCAGGCCGACTTCGTGGGGCAGCAACGGATTTAGCATATCCACTGGCACACCGAGGCCCATCTGGGGGCTATGAATGTTACAGCAGCAACATTGCGCGCTCCATCTGGAGATAAAGGACACCACAAGGCCCATAATGCTCTGTTAGTCGCAGCAGAGCATCCCATCCAGGGCATGCATTGGAGCATTTAAATGATGAGGGCGGTGTCCTATGCGCCTTCAATTGCCAAAGCCTCTGAAGAGAAGTGGGGACACTTCGAAACGCGTCAGGCATCCATGGCAAATTGGACTGCTTAAAGTTATCGTTGTGCCGGCGGATTGTATACCATAAAGGCTCTTCATGAGCATGTTGCCGTTCGAGTGCTCCTTGTACTTTGGGTAGTTTGGAGCTTGGATATATATATATATATATATATATATGTCCCAAATCCACTTCGCGTCGCGAAATAATGCACTCTCAGGACTGTCACACCTGTGAGCAAGGCGTAACTGCCAAAACGCGTAGCGTGGAAGCATAATAAACTTCCTGAACTGGCAATTCCGTTGAGTCCTGAGAGTGCATTATTTCGCGACGCGAAGTGGATTTGGGATATTTGTTTACCGGGTGCTCTCCCGGTGCATGCACCACCCTCCACTGGTCCTTGGTCTTGGCAAGAGCAGATCGGATTTGGATATATATATATATACACATATATGTATATATATACATATATATATATATATATGTATATTTGTATATATATGTATATATGTATATATGTGTATATATATATATATATATATATATATATATATATATATATATAATGATATATATATATCATCAACGCTCCACGCCAAAAGAAACCTCTCCAAAGACGAGAAAGCAGACCCAAAATTAGTGCAAAACGGGTTTATTTCAGGAATGCCCGCACCTCCGCCATTACGCGTTTCAGCCTCCTCCGAGGCCTTGATCACATGACACGTTTCGAAACCATTTTTTCTTTTTTAAAGTGACAGTGCAATGAATCTCACGTGCAAAAAAAGCAGCATCATAGACATAGAAGGTACAATTCGGTAACACTGAACCTAGTGCATTAAAGCATTTATCCCCACTATGGGAAATACAATAAATATGTGCAAAATCAGCAAACATTATAAATAGTCATAAAGTCAAATATTTCAGATATATAAAAAATACATGACAAGACTGAATAGACAAATTATTCGGATGTGATATTATGCAGACAGTACTAAAACCACCAATAAAAATGACATAAAAAAGATCATATATAAATATATAAAAATTTCTTATTATTTAAAGGCAATCAAAACCTATCTAAAAAGAATTTTTTGTCTTAAAACCACGTGATTTAATAATAGTACATCTTTTGTTATTTGCCCCAGTTATGCATGAAAACCTGAATTGCACATATGCTCTGTTGATTGGAAATCCTAGGTTCTAAGCTCCTGCCCCAGTGGGCCAATAACCATAAATGACCTTACAGAAATGCTAAGAAATAAAAGAAAGTGCTCTAACCCTCTTTGAATCACGTCCGTCATTCAAAGAATGTGAAATTGTATTAAAATTTTTTAAAGTAATATAAAAATTTTTTGCAAGTCTAATGTAAGTGAAGCAGTACTGATGTCGGCTTAAAACATGCTAAGTGTTAGAGTAAAGTTATTCATAGGCAGGTATATATATATATGTATATATATATATATATATATATATATATATATGTATATATGTATATATATATATATATATATATATATCCAACAGAGTATTGTTGCGACTTTTTTAACAAACAATACGCCACGGCCACAACAGTTCTTTCAGCGTGAATTTTAATCCAATAACCGTTAAAAAAGTCGCAACAATACTCTGTTGGATTGTTTGGGGTTCGCGACCCCGCCTCGGCCCGCCATTGCAAGCGGCTTGGGTTCTGTGCGAGAATTACAGGCTGAATATATATATATATATATATATATATATATATATATATATATATATATATATATATATATATTCTCAACACTCAGGACAGTTCCCTGCAGATTAAAATCTCAGTGAACACTCTAAACAGTTCTTTCCACTCTGGACAGGCCCATGCAAATTAAAGTCTCAGTCATTGCGGGGGTCATTGCAGTCAAGACAGCTCCTTACTGATTAATATCTCAGTCAGCACTCAGGATAGATATTTGCAGACTGTCAGCGCTCCAGAGAGCTCCTTGTACTCAGTACAACTTGCTACAGATTACAAACCGTCTATTCTCACCATAACCCTATATGTGTATATATTTTATTTTAGCATTCAGGTTCACTATTTATAGTCTCTCAGCACCCAGGACAGGCCTTTGAATATTAAAACCATATAATGTAGCCCAGAGTGAGTGAGTGTATATACAAGTCCAAAATGTATAGATATTTGAACAGTTAGGTTCTCGGGACTCTCGCAGGAGTCCCTCAGGAATGCTGCTTCAAACAATAGAGTGGTATGATTGGTGGGGGGGCTTTTTCTCCCATCGGCTGTCTGACTCCAGTGGGAGCAAGAGGCTCCAGCGAGTTACGCAGGAGCCCGCATTCTGATTGGCTGGCCGCAACATGAAGAGAAATGTTATGGCCGCTGTTACAGGACTCGAGGAGTCCCATGGGAGCACATGAGCCATCACCAACTCTTGCAAGAGTCCCTCGGGATTGGGAAAGTATTTAAAAAGAAGGGAAAATAGTGTCAGCGGTGTGTTGGCCATGTACAGGCAGTTGGTCTTGTGGTTTACCCAAGCGGGCTGTGGGGGGTTGACATAATTACATATGGTCATAAAGTTTTGCTTACATAAAAAAAAAACTTAGAAATTCACTGAAAAAAACAAAGGTTTAACTGACGTTATAGTTAGGTTTGGTAATACTATCTTAAGTTACATTAAAAAATACCTTATAAATTCACTGAAAACAGCAAAGGTTAAAGTGATGTTATAGTTAAGTGGAAGTGGCAGTTTAAACATAACATTTTAAACAAAAAAAACCACTGCAATTCATCATTTATAGATGACTGAAGTAACTATAACTTGCACCCATCGAAATACACTGCTTATGACTCCACATATTGCATCACTCCTTCCATGTTCTATTGCATCATTGCTAACATCACAGATGACATCTGAAATGACATCCTTGATGACAACACTGTGCATGGTGAGAACGCAAGTTCTAGTTGCCTCCGTTAACTGGTGATTTTCCTTTTTTTTTTTTTAGTTTACAATGCTATGTTTAAACGGACATTTACACCTAACTTTAAGGTCACTTTAACCTTTGATTTGGTAAGCGAAAAAAAAATCTATATGTATATATATATATATATAAAATATGCATATATGTATATATATGTGTGTGTATACAAAACTTTTCAACATTCAGTTAGCTCCCTACCAGTTGTCAACTTTCAGGATAGGTCCTTAAAGATTAAAATCAGTTTTCCATTGCCATAATCCGATATATACGTAGATATTTTCAGCACTCTAGACAGCTCCTTGAATAGCGTCCTTACTCGTGACAACTTCTGGTGAGCACTGAGGATAGGTTCTTGAAGATTAAAAACTGCCTACCATCGGCATAACCCATGTGCACTTCCATGTATTCAGCGCTCCGGACAGCTCCTTGCAGAATGACAGCTTTGGGCACAGATAGTTCATTGCAGATTGTCAGAACTCGGGACAGGTTCGTTGAAGATTAAACTCTCTGCCCTCCGGATAGCGCGATGTGTGTGGGTGGGAGGGGGTGTTTTTCAGCACCCAGGACAGCTCTCTGGCGACCATGCTGGTTATTGGCCGGTTCTCTAGTCCTCCGCAATGACCATGGTAACGCATTTGGCGTGTTCGCTGTAGTTTTCAGGCCGCTTCATAGCGATTTGCAAAATTCACATTGTCTCAACCATGCAAAGTTTTCCAACACTGCTTGACTTAGCCGAAGCAAAGCTTTCCCTCTCGTGGTTCTGCACACCTCGACTTTGTGAGTAAAGGACCTTTGAAACTTCACACACTCCTGCTACATTCCAAAGATCGTGCAGGCTAACAGAGAAAGAAACTTGGCTTGCAGGAGTTAAAAGCCCCAGAAAATGCAGTGTGAAGGACAACCACTAGACCTCAGAGAGCAACGTTATACCTTACAAACGCCAGACTCCACCCATTGCTACCCAGATACCCACCTGGAGGCTGCCTTGAAGAATCAGTGCAGCCAAACATCATACGTTGTCCTAGAAAAACATAACTAAAGGAGTCAGACCCCCAAAACCAAGAATTCACAAACCCACAGCCAAGACTTCATAAACCCAACCCTATCCACGAGTCCCCCAAAGCCAAAAAGCGAATTTATACTTTGTCTCCCCGTTCCACATAGCACAAAGAATCACAAACATTCTTTTATTTGGTTTTGTTTTAGTTTAAAAACTGCATTCACAGAATTAAAGTTTACCTAAAAATGGGAAACTAAGAAATGCAAATATTAAAGGAAAACAATTGCTGTTGAAGGCTGGGTTTCCCAGATTAGCGACACCCACACTCTTCGTGTCTGAACTGGTGCTGACCCGCTCAGGAGCAGGCTCACATCTTGGTGTAAAGTATTTGTATACCTAGTTTCCCCACCAGTTTGTCAGGCCCAGGAGCCTTTTTACATATACCAGACAATACTCCAAAAACCACTTGCACCCAGTTGGCTGAATGCCACACTCAGAGATATATTCACAAATAATCCATGCTCAGATGTGGCAGGAATAGTCGAGACAACACATATACGCCTTTGCCTCCTCCAGGGTAAGATATAGTACTTTAGTCACAATCACACAGGTCCTAGTAGCTCACTGCCTCTCTCATGGTGACTAAGTATCTCTGTATTTCTAGGGCTGGTGGATACCACCTCCATCCCTGTCTGTAGTCTATCAGTGTCCCACACTTGCTGCAGTGGTTTCAGATAGTCAGCAACAGAGCTGGAAGGGGCCTGTATGTCAGTGTGAGCTCTGCCCCTTCCCATCCCTTCAGGGTCCCTCGAAGCTCCAAGCCGGGAAACCTAGAGGGTTAAGCCATATTTAGGACCCAAATCTGGACTGTTGAGAGTCTGCTATGTCTTGGCCACTTGTACCGACAAGGAAGCTATGGAATTTGTTTCCCTCCGAATTCCTCCTGACTTTTGTGAATGGCTCTTTGTGAAGAATGGTTGACAAAATTGTCAAGGGGATTTCCTTACTGATGGATTTGACTCGGCCTTATTCCAGACCTCTCAGTCCTTCAGTCTCCGAGGATCTGGCCTACACTCAAGGAGGGGCCGTAGTTCTGTTTTAATTCCTCCCAAGGGGTGATCGTCTTCCGTTTGCCACCAGGTTGGACCTGTCGAGCTTTCCTGTGGCAGATGCCTACAAACTCCTCTCTCTCCCTATAAGTAGGAGAACCTGATTTCTGCATCTTATAGGGCATTCATACACACAATAAAGCCAATCCCTGCAGAAGCACATCCAATCCTCTCCCTGCAGGCACAGGCAATCATTCATCATACATGCGCCTCTGTACAGATCATCATGAACAAACTTCATCAATCACCAGATACACAGCCATGCAACATACTTATCCTGGCCCGACACCCCTCTAGCCTAATTATATACCCACCCGGTTAGTTTGCATAGCCAAAATGTCCATGGCGGACACTTTCACAATTTAATATTTAATAATTCTGTGACCAGTATTTCTATGGTACACCTTCACCACTGGACTAATCCTGCAGTCTTATAGGCTCTCTCAGGAGTCAGATACACACCAGACATTGGACTCTAAGATAACCCCCCCAGTCTAGTCCTCATTAAGCCTGTCCGTACTCGTGTGTCAACCCCCCACAGGATAGAGAAAAAACTCTAGGTTTTCTTATATAACCTTCACCCACAAGGGTTGCCCCTTGGTGGCATGCATCATCATAGGGTTCTTCCCATTTTGCTGTGGAATGGGGCATGCTACGACCAGCGAGGTATGCAGGAGCACTAAGTGGTATGCTCTATATGATGAAGAGAATAGGAGTGGGAGGGGTATTGTGGGAGGTTTAAACATGCCTGCCTGGTAGGTAAGTAATACTTTAATCAACCAAGTGGCAATCCTGGTGGGTGAGGGTTAAATAAGAAAACCTAGTGTTTTCTCTCTATCCTGCGGAGGGTTAGCAGCCAGAGTACAGACAGGCTCTTTTGTTTTGAAAATATGTAATTAGGAGGACGAGCCCCTCTCGGATATTCCTCTCACCTCCCCATTTCTTTTGAGATATTCCTCATTAAGTACACATTTGGTTCTATGTGACGACAGGAATGTTTCCGTCTTACTATGAGCATGTGCACATCCACAAATCACATCCTCAAAGGAAACTGCCAAATATATTTCATGCTCACCCATCATTCAGAGCCCACTCACTCCTATTCATGCAGGCCCTAGAAGGTGTCTCATTATCACACGCTAATGGGGTATCCCACTAACTCTCCATCACTAGCACTGGGTCACCACCTCCACTTTCACATGTAATGAGGTATCTCATGAAATCTCCATCACTAGAGCTGGGACACCACCTCCACTCTCACACGCAATGAGGTATCTCACTAACTCTCCATCACTAGGGCTGGGACACCACCTCCATTCTCACACGCAATGAGGTATCTCAATAACTCTCCATCACTAGGGCTGGGACACCACCTCCACTCTCACACGCAATGAGGTATCTCAATAACTCTCCATCACTAGGGCTGGGACACCACCTCCACTCTCACACGCAATGAGGTATCTCACTAACTCTCCATCACTAGGGCTGGGACACCACCTCCACTCTCACACGCAATGAGGTATCTCACCAACTCTCCATCACTAGGGCTGGGACACCACCTCCACTCTCACACGCAATGAGGTATCTCACTAACTCTCCATCACTAGGGCTGGGACACCACCTCCACTCTCACACGCAATGAGGTATCTCACTAATTCTCCATTGCTAGGTCTGGAACACCACCTCCACTCTCACACTCAATGAGGTATCTCACTAACTCTTCATCACTAGGGCTAGGGCACCCTTAATATCAACATCCCAGATGTGTCTTTCACCTACTCTGGGGATTGTATACATTCCGCAGTGAGGTAAAATGGAGTCAATGAATCAGTGGGAGGTCAGGGCCTCCTAAATTTCTCAGGGGTCCATCTGGTTGTTGTTTGAGCTGCACACCAGGAAACTAGCATGTGCCTAGTTAGTGCTGCATTTCATGTAGAACCCACCCCCAGTGCTCAGGCACTACCTAACCTGCCTCACTGCCAAGGTTTGGTATCCCTATCATAGGTTACCTGCAGCACGCACCCACTTACTAGACACAAGGAAGCAATGACATCCGAGTTGCTTCAATTTCACTGTGTGTTCTGCATATTAATCCTTGCAAAGTGAAGCTAGGCCAAGACATTTGCCCCTGGTGGATCATACTGTCCTTCCCTTGCATATCTGAGGTCAGAGTTCATCGTCCAGTGGGTCGCTATTCAAGTCTAGGGTGAATTGCGGGGCATAAAAAGTAGCTCTGAATTTCTCTGATAGAAGCAACGTGAACCCAGACCCCCTGAAGATAAATTTGAGAGACCTCTTAACAGGAGAACATTTGTGTGACAATTAAGGACAAATGGTAGGTTTTGCAGCACAGTTTTCATACACCTTGCCTTTTAAGCATCAGAGATTCCCATTAAAAACGAAGGATTTCTTTGAAATGGCAGGCAAAGACTCCAGATACCAAACAGCCACCCATATGCGTGGGAATACCCAAGTATGCCAGGGGTATCCATCATTCAATCAATCAATCAATCAGGGGTTTATAAAGCGCGCTACTCACCCGAAGAGCCAGGTCTTGAGGTCCTTCCTGAACGTGTGCAGTGTCGGGGAGCATCTGATGTTCACAGGGAGCTTGTTCCAGGTCTTGGCCGCGATGTAGGAGAAGGCCTTCCCGCCTGTTCTGTTTATGCGGATGCGGGAGACCTCTGCCAGGGCGAGGTCAGCAGAGCGGAGGTTCCTCTTGGGTACGTGGAAGGAGACTCTCTCGTTGAGGTATTTGGGTCCGATGTTGTTGAGGGATTTGTAGGCGTGGGTGAGAAGTTTGAAGGTGACCCTCTTCTCTACAGGGAGCCAGTGGAGGTTTCGTAGGTGTTGGGTCATGTGTTCGTGACGCGGTGTCCCGAGGACGAGTCTGGCTGCGGCGTTCTGGATGGTTTGGAGTTTGTGTAGAAGAGTTCTGTTGATTCCGGCGTATAGGGCGTTGCCGTAGTCCAGTCTGCTGGTTATGAGCGCGTGGGTGACGGTCCTTCTGCAGTCGGGGGGGATCCATTTGAAGGTCTTGCGGAGGATGCCCAGGCAGTTGAAACTAGTGGAAGCGACGGCGTTGATCTGGCGGTTCATGGAGACGGAGGAGTCGAGGATGATGCCGAGGTTTCGTGCGTGGTCTGTATGGGTGGGTGGATTCCCGACGGCGGAGGGCCACCAGGTGTTGTCCCAGGCGGAGGTGCAGGGTCCGAGGATGAGGACCTCGGTTTTTTCTGAGTTGAGCTTCAAACAGCTCAACAGCAACAGCTGTGCTGGGACAGCAACTATTTTAAGAATGGCCACCATTATGCCTGTAAGATATGTCACAATATGCCTAAGAAGCCCACCATAATAGCAAGGATCCACGTCAATATGCCGGAAATGGATAATATAATGCACAGAAGACTGCCATTATCCAGGGGTGCTCTCCAATTTGCCAGACTTGCAAATAAATTTACCAGGGATGCCTACTATATGCTGTAGGGTGGGGTGTCTTAAATGTGTGTTTTAAATAGTGTGCTGCTAAAATATTGCAGCAAAATATTGGTAACCATAATTTCGATAAGATAAGTATATATTGGTAAGTATAGATTAACTATTTTTAACTCCACACGTACAGGAATGGCCACCATTATGCAGGTACGGCCACAATAAGCCATTAACCACTAATATGTCAGAAAGGACCATGATTATATCTTGGAAAGCTTGCAGAATGGCAGTAATTCTTGTCCAGGTGCCAGTGATACCCATTATCATGAAATGGATTGGAGACCCGTCAGGATGCCTTTGATGACTGCCATTTTAGGAGAGACAGCCCTCATAATTGCCAGGAGCTGTGGGAGGGCCAGCACACATCACATTCATTTGGACTGAGATCCAGATAGAGACAGATGCACTCTAGCATGCATTCACACTCTCCAACACACATACCTACAGATTCAGAAACATACACGCATAGACACAGATTCATAGGCACGCGCACACACAACTGCATTCCTTAGCCCATACATGCACACAACACAACCCTCCTTCAAACTTCCTCACTTTTGTACTGGTAGCCCCAAGGACATCTTCTCCCTTCAGCACGTGCTCCTGCAGCAGCTTCTGGGGGGTGGGAGTCGGTGGCAAACAGAGGTGCATGTCCAGCACCGCGCCTGCATGGATCTTTCTAAGCGTCCATCTGGGTCAAAGGACTGGCCAGAGCAAAAAATAATCTGAGAGGGGATCTAGGCAGATGAGACAGTAGTAAAGACCTCCCAGAGGCATGTGTGTCTCCCAGTAGAGAGTTGTTGCTCTAGTAGATGTGATTTATATAGTGCCTACTGCTGCAAATGTGTTGTTGGTCCATTTATACGAGTTGTTACCTATACCCAACTCAGCCATGCTCATTTTATTAAAGTTAAAAAGATCAAAGGTTGATTCAGCTCTGGCGGAATGCACGGCTGCCATCTTGGAGCTGCACACAGGAAGCACCCAACTCAATGGGCTACCTCACCGGTTAAGTGGAGTGACCCTTCCTGGTTCAAGAAGCGTCTGAAAGCTGACATCTGACTGTCCACCCCCCTGTTTCATAGAGCTCCTCTACAAGTGCAGAGAACACTGGGAAACAAAATGGCTACAATGGCTGCAGAAAAGAGGGATAAAAGGACAAAAAAGCCTCTTACATTCTCTCTGTTAAGCACATGGAGTGAACTTCCAGACTGAGGGAACATTTAACAGGTAGAAGGTCAGAGATATGTGGTTTCCCATGAAAATAAGGCAGGTTCTGGTTTGAAAGGAGAGAGCTGGATGTTTTGCAGTTGCCTTTAGAAATATATCCGTTAATTCTCCCAGACTTGTCATAGCTGCATCATTTTCTATGTAGATCCTTTTTTATTTTAAAGATTTATTAGAAGTAAACATGTCATAGTATAACAAGTACACTACAAGGATATTTGCAAAGCAGAAAGTAATTACTCTTTCACAACCCTTCACTAAATGTTCACATCTTCAACCAGCGCAACCTACAGTGGTCCAATGGGCTGAAGCTAGGAATGCGTATGTACCAGAGCATCAAGGCTGCCACCGCCTCGATATAGCCACCCTTCACTTACATCTGGCATCACTCAGAGTAGGGTCTGTTGCAAAATATATCATCGAGTAACATATATATGGGGCCAGCAGTTCGTTAGTGGCCATGGTATTTCGAGGCTCAACATTTCCCCTGTGAAACAATAAAGAGATGTATGTTTTACCGCAGTTCATAACAGTCCTCCTATTGGCCAGCAGGATGGCCATCGCTGCAAACCGGCGCACTCCAAATTAAATATTATTAACTTATCCAAGCAATAGCATTAGTGGCTGCATTTCTACTCGTCTTCCAATTATTTCAGACCCCACTTTGTATGGAAGGACAGGCCCGTGCCGAATGCACAAATCCAGCACGGTCATGAGTGCATCTGCGGCAAGGGTGAGACCTACTTTAGTCAATGCACGTTTGTTTATCTGGCGTGGAGTATGCACGATGTAAGAATTGAAAATGGATTAGTTTATGTCTGTGGTTCCTCAAGACTAGTTTGGTCTGTGTGCAGCAATATTTCCACTGCTCATCTGGGACCTCAATGGCAGGTCTGGTCCCCACGGCATTCTAGTGCACATGGATCGGAATTCTTGGAGACCGGAGCATGCCATGTACCATCTGTAAACCCAGCACCTAGAATCTGCTGACCCAAGGACATGTGTCAATGGGGTGAAGTCTCTGGGTTCTTCTGGACACCCGGGTATCTGTTCTCGCTCCGTATGACTGAGTCTGGTGTATATCAATTGATCAAATGAAGACATAGTATGCTCTGATTGTATGTGCTCAAGTGTCAGAAATATTCCCTGACAACATAAATCTCCAAACTATGTAGGCCTAATCTCCTCGTTATTTGTTGTACCAGGCTCTACCCTATGAGAGACAGAAAAGGATTCTGCACTAGCCGTAGCGCGGGTGAGTACAAAGGGGTAACTCCCGTTCTTTCACCCAACTTCCTCCATTCCCAACCTGCAGTGGTGATGGTTTAAATCTCATTAGGGTTTCTGGGTAGAACTTTCAGTAGAAGTGCTGGTAACAGTGTTCCCTCAGTTTGATCCTTTTCGGGCCTGAGATATGGTAACCTGGCATCTGAGTGGAACCAGTATCTGGTAATGCAGTTCTAAATCTGGAATGTCGAACCTACCTCATTCATATGGTAGCATCAGCAGATCCCCTTTGACCCTGGGTTGTTTACTTTCCCAAATTAATTTTATTAATAGGCTTTTCAGTATAGAGAAAAAATAAATATTGAGTGGAATAGGTATAATAATGAATACATAAAGTAATTTAGGGAGGGAAAGCACCTTTATTATAGTCATGCGTCCTTCCAAAGAGCGGGGAAGTTTTATCCAACTCTTTACTTAGGCTGTCAGTTTGTCTATCACTGGGCCATAGTTCAACCGTAACGTTGATTCCTTCTCTCTATAAAGTTAATCCCCAGATATTTCACTGACTCCTCTTCCCACGGAATCAGAAATTTCAGATATGTTTTAGCTGGGGAGTCCGTGAGTGGGAAGAGTTCGGTCTTCGACTAATAATGGATAAACCAGAGTATTGTGCAAATCTAATGACCTCTTGTATTACGGTTGAGAGATGATCGTCTGGATCTCTTATGAACCGCAATATGTCATCCGCATACCTCAAGAGTAATAATCGACCATTGCGGAAGCAGCTCCCTCTATGTTTTTCTTGTAGCTGTCTGAACCAGTGGATTCATGGCCATGATAAACAGCAGCGGTGACAGCGGGCAGCCCTCTCTTGTACCTCTACTAATGGGAAAACTATCGGATGTCGGTCCATTTGCCCCGATCTGTGCCACAGGCTGTGAGTAAAATAATTGTATCAATTAGATAATACCCTCTGGCCTGCTAACTTTACGCAGGATCGTGCCTAGAAAATGCCACTCTAGGGAATCGAATGCCTTCTCGGCATCCAACAAGGCAACTGTTGCCTTTAGATAGAGAGTCACCAGATTGAGTATTGTGAAAATCAAACAAAGATTAATTGCCATTGATCTATAAGGCACAAACCTGGATTGAACAGGGGAAATTAACTGCCCCATTAGAAGAGAAAGCCTAGTGGCTATAACTTTCACTAAAATTGTGTTATCTAAATCCAACAGGGATAGGGGTCTGTGCAATGTGCTGAAACAGGAGTCCTTCGTGGGCTTCAATTGCAGTGTAATCACCTCCTCTCTCATTGTTGCTAGCAACACCTCTTTCTCGGGATGTTCAGTATATACCTCCAACAACTGGTGGGCTAAAATATGCTTATACATTGTATAAAATTCGCCAGGTAGGCCGTAAGGCACTGGGCCTTATTTCGGGCAAGGCTCTTTTATAATCACCTCTATCTCTTCAGATGTTATGGTATTGCTTAAGAACTGCCCATGTCTGTCTTCTAACCATACTATTGCGATTTCATCTAGGTACGCTCTTATTGAATCTCTATTTTTTGTTGTGCTTGTGGTATATCATTTCTGGTAGTAGCTGACTAACCCCCTAACGTGGTCTTTGTTACTTATTAAGGTGTCTCCCCTCTAGGTTTACACCTGAATGAGATGAGTTTGCTGTCTGATTCCCTTCAGTAGCCAGGCAAGGGTTCTGCCTGGCACTTCGCCCTCTCCATATTTCCTCGCTAGAGTGCATCTGCCAAGATATGCCACTTCTGGGTCAGCTAGATCTCTGTATTGTTGTAGTAACTGATGCTGTTCTCAGAGATAAGCACTCGGTGGCAGTTGTATAACTTTATCTTCTAAGATTTTAATGTCTCACTCAATTAGTGCCATCTGAGAGTGAATATTTCTCAGCACACCAGGCTGTTTGGCTATAGTAATGCCACGTATAGAGGCTTTAAAAGCTTCCCGGATGGTCACATACGTGGTCACAGAAGCTGTAGTAAGATTGAAATATTTTACTATTACTTCTTGTTTCTCACTTCAGAACACTTGGTCAAGCAAAGCTTTTCTGGGGAAGCTCCAAAATGGATCACAGAGTGGAGAGCATGGAACAGCCAAAGTCAGTTTGATTGGTGAATGATCTTCCGTGTAGAATCTTAAGTAAAGTAATTCAGTGTGGGCTTTTAGTTTGGCCACTGTGTAAAAATAAGGATTGATATCATTTTTGGTGCCTTTTTCTTAGATGGTTTGCTCCACCTAAAGGCATCTGACACCAATAGAAGGCCAAAGAATGTAGGTTAAGAGTATGTAGAGGAAAGGGGTAAGAATGCAGTTAAACCCAGATCTGTAATGCGAGACTTGAGCATAAAGAGGTAGAAAGTGTTACATTCACATATCAGTAGCTTGTGAGGTGCAATGCTTTAAAAAGCTGTACTGAGAATTGAAAAAAAAGAGGACGAAGGAATACAAAGGTTTATTACCTTCTGTTAATGAGTACATAGAGCCTAAGCATGAGCCTGGAGGAGCAACATCTCATATTACAAGTACTACCATGTATGAATCTGCATGGAGTGTCTTCCTTAGTGTTGCTCAGTATTTCTGCCACACTTGTGTCTGCTGGGAGCGAAGGAAAATGTACCAAAAAATTAGGCCTGGGCAAAATTTCAATTACTCCAGAGTAATTGGAGAAATTTTGCTAATTCTGCATTACTCTTTGACGTGAAATTACCAATGATAAAGTGATTACACCCGCTCTCAAAAAATCCTACCAAAAGAGCACATTTAGCGAGCACAACAGGCTGCTCACACTGGTGTTTATATTCTGTTGCATTTAGTGTTTTTTCTTAGAGTGATATGCATCCGCCTCCAGTGTTAAATCCAGAATTACTCTTCTCGCATAATCTTGCAGGATTTTTGGGTAATACTATGTGATTGTGCTACACGGAATGACGCAAGCTACGCCCACCCTTACTACAAACAACACTGGCAAGCCTACATGTTATTTTACAATACAGCGAAAAATCTCATAACAGCGCGGTGCAGGGGAAAATTTACCAGCCAGAATAGTCTATTCCAGTGCCCGTATTTCTGGCCACTTGCACCACCCACTCACTCTTGGGGTCATAGTGTAAATACAACAGTGTGATGCAATCGGGGTGGGCTAGGAGCAGGGCTCCGAGTTTTTGCCCCAATTAAAACAATGCTACATCTATATGACGGAATGTTTTGCAGCCTTTAGGAGCACAAACCTTCCGGGGATATCTCCCCATTTCCCTGCAGGCTGCCCTTCCCCGCTCGGTGTGCTGCAGACTGACGTATCAGCTGTGGCAGCATCAGAATGCAGGAAATGCCATCTGCTCCCCTGCCTTCCTCCACCTTCTCCCACAAGTTTCTTGCTGCACCTCAACAGTTCTACTGTGGCTGTCAACGTGGGTGTCCGGCTGCTGTGGTGTCGTTGACTAAAACCCCAATGCAGGAATATGCCTGAGCAGTGAAAAGCTTTTTTAGCATGAGGATAAAAGGGTCGGATGGGGGAGAGTTCTCACACTGGATGTTCTGTTTCAGACCCCTCTGCTGGGTCAACAGAATATACAAAAACCCAAATCGATTACATTTAATATAATATAACATAATATATTATAGAATAGAATATATAATAGAATAAAGACAACAACTGAATGGCAATGAGGCTGGAAGCTCAGAATATAGAAAAACAAGACAACTAATTAAGATGTAGCTCCAGGATCTTTGCTGGGGCAGGAAGCAGGGAAATGGGACGGTAGTTTTTGCATTCCCTAGGATCTAGGTTAGGTTTTTTCAGAAGTGGTCTAATAATGGCCTGTTTCCAAGTTTGGGGATAGATTCCGGATCGAATGATATTATTCATTAATTTACAGAGGGGTTCTGCTATGGTGTCAGCAACCATATGGAGAATTGCGGGTGGACACGCTTCCATCGGAGAGCCCGCATGCGTTCTCATAAGGTATTGTACAAGAAGGAGTGGCGTGAGGTCAGACAATTTTAAAAGACGTCTATTCTCGCTACCAGGCAACAGGGGTGCATCTTCGATAGAACTGCTGACTGCCGGAGTTATGATGGGCATTTCAGGGTGTGAGTCGAAGCCGGTGTATATGTCAGTGATTTTTGTTTGAAAGAAGGTAGCCAATTGATTGCAGAATGTTTGTGATGTTTCTGGTTCTGCTATAGGTTGGGAGGATGAAAGCTGTTGTACCAGCTTAAATAACTCTTTAGCGGATGTTGAATTTTCAATTATGTGTGTACAGTATATGGATTTTTCTTCCACTAATGCGCATTTATATTCCTTAACACTAGCTTTATATAATGTTCTATCCAACTCCTCTAAAGTTAGTCTCCAAGCTCGCTCAGCGCGCCGACATGCTTGTTTTAATTGTTTGAGTTTGTCGCTGTACCACGGAGCCGAGGGGCGGCATTTTTTCTGGGTATGTGATTTCAGGGGTGCCACTATGTTAGCTGCGGATTCTAGCCATGTAGCAAAAGCCTCAGCCCCAAGATTAGAGTCCTCTTGAATTGTACAGGGAATATTTTTTAAAGTGTTGATCAAGGTGGCAGCTGAGATACCTTTCCAGCTTCTAAATTTATTAGGACAGTGAGGGGGTCTCTGTTTCACACTTAACGCTGGAGGGAGGAAGTCGAACCGTACTGCACTATGGTCCGACCAACAAATAGGTATTGTATGTTGGCAGGTAATACGTAAATCATTGGAGAAAATACCATCCAATGTATGTCCTGCTTTGTGTGTTGGGGCTGTTACTAGTTGGGCAAGACCCATGCTATCAAGCATCTCTATAAGAGTATTGGAGTCTGAATTGTCCCTCTCTTCTAAATAAAAATTAAAGTCCCCTAGGATTGTTAGGGAATTCTCTACTATAACTGGCTCTAGAAGCTGCTTAATCTCTTGTAAAAAAAGGCGCCCTGGGTCCTGGAGGTCTGTAAATCAATAAACCTCCAAATGTACAGGTGGCTGAGAGAATGAGTTTAAAGTTAGTAGCCTCACACGGGTGTGTATTCAGGTCTGACTCAATAATACATTTATATTGGGATTTAAAAACAATAGCTAGCCCCCCTCCTATGCGGCCCACCCTATCTACCCTTTGGATAGAGTAATTATCTGGGATAGCATCAATTAGGTCGGGTCCTGAGGCTGCATTTGCCCAAGTTTCAGTTATGAAGACCCAGTCAGGTTCCAAGTCCTCAATTAGTGTTGCAAACTCAATTCTATGTTTGATGAGGGAGCGTGCATTAAGCAGCAACCCCTTGTAACCCTCTATATTACCTGGGGTTGTGACCAAAGGAGTTATGAATTTTCCCTTTCTATGAGCAGTCAATGTCGCATACCATGCAGGTTTGACTTAGATGATCCTGCCCACTCTCTGATGGGAATATAGCACATATATATTGATTGTGGCTCACACCATTTCTAATTTTAAGCAGTGTTTTCGCAGAATATGCAATGGGTTTAGGAATATCTATGTCAAAACGGCCAGCATGCCGGGCGCAGTCCAGGCGCAAACAGGCTTGCCTTTGGCGCGCCTGCTGCGCGCGTCCGCGTCAGCATGCACATTTAATAGCGGTGCTAGCAGAAGCACTAGACCGCTAACTGACCCCTAGCTCCTCCTAACTGGGGGACCGGAAGTGTGCTAAACCCACCCAATGGTGTCTGCCTCCCTCCGCATCAAACAAGCAAAACCGCTTGCGGCGGAACGAGGAGGCAGCACTGCTGAGCACCCCCGCAGCAGAAGCCCCGCTAGTGAATTAAAATCGGTAAGTGCAAATAAGCAAATAGGCAAAGTTTTAAAAGCAAAATAAAATGGCTTTAACAATAAAAAACAGGAGCGAGTCTAGGCACCTCTTTCCAGGAGCCCCGCAGTATAGGACGGCGCGATCTCCAAGCGCGTCAGCATGCACATTTAATAGCGATGCTAGCAGAAGCACTAGACCGCTAACTGACCCCTAGCTCCTCCTAACTGGGCGACCGGAAGTGTGCTAAACCCACCCAATGGTGTCTGCCTCCCTCCGCATCAAACGAGCAAAACCGCTCACGGCGGAACGAGGAGGCAGCACTGCTGAGCACCCCCCGCAGCAGAAGCCCCGCTAGTGAATTAAAATCGGTAAGTGCAAATAAGCAAAAAGGCAAAGTTTTAAAAGCAAAATAAAATGGCTTTAACAATAAAAGGGATGGCCTGTGTTCAGGGGCGTAGCTAGGCCTTAGGCTGCCCGTGGCGGCCCCTGCTTTTGCCGCCCTCGGCAAAATGATAGAAGAGCGGGGGGGTTGGGGTGGTGGTAGCGGCCGATTCTTGCAGCCGCAACGGCCGCAGGTAAGAGCGGTGAAGGGGGGCCGCCTGCCGCCCCAAAACTCGTGCCGCCTGGGGCGGTCCGCCCCCATCGCCCCCCCCTAGCTACGCCACTGCCTGTGTTCAAACTATCCCTTGTGCAGGAGTCACAGGTGCTGGTCAGCTGATTAGATTCTGAGATGTCTTTTACTGCCAGTACAAAATCCCATTTTGCAAAATCAGCACAGGGTACCTATGATCTTCCATGTCTGGTTCAAACTGGCCATATTGGCCTTTGTCGCTCGGCAAGGTGTAGGGCCTCTACATTTGCAGGCACTTTAAATGAATCAGAGTACAACACACATAACAGTGCATAATTAATGCAAAACTGTCAAACATTTTGTGTTAAGTATATATATATATATATATATATACACATACATATATATATGTATATTACAAAACCATTGACACAGCACTCAGGAAGAGATTTTTCAAAATGCGTTTATTTGCACGGCTCAACCAACGCGTTTCAGCCCTCTCACGGCCTTGCTCACGGTCAGTGAGTCCTTTCTCCATTGCACTATATATACACCCATGTGGCCTTAATGTGGCATTATGGGAGTTGTAGTGCATATAAAAATGTGTATTTACAATATTTACAAGAAAGGAATCATTTCAACTGTTATTTACAAGACAATTGTTGCGGAGGTTTTATAATCAGCTGATATAGTATCAGACAGAGTAATTTTCATCCTACTAATGCCATAATCAATTAAATATGGTTCCTCATTTCTTTGTATAGTACACGGCTAATCATTAATTGCTAGCGGCAATAAGAAAATAGGGGACATAGAGGAAAGAAAAAAGAAAGAAAAGAGGGGTGAAATTAAAAGAATAAGGGTAAGGGGGGAAAGAAAGATTTTATTTAGAGGAAGGACTAGTGCCTTGTCATACTTTAGGGAATATATCCATATACTGTCATTAAATGGTTGAGTATTCCTTCGAGATGTGCGATCAATTCTTTCAATTTAACGAAAGAAAGAACGTGCAGAAAGGAAAGGAGAAAGAAAGATGAAAGAAGAGGGGAAGGGGAAAAAGGGAGAAGAGGGAAATGAAAGACTATAGGTGGGAGAGGTTTATTTGGGGAGGGGCGGGGCTTTGGGAGATTTTTTGGGGGAGGGACTGGTACCCTAGTTTTAGGAATTTGAAAATTCGAAAAGTCCATCAGTATCCTGTTCTGGGTTACATGAATATTTACTCTAGATGTACATACAGTTCTTCATCATTATTCATCCCTCTCGGGGTCTTAGTCTTAAGTCTGATGATGTAACGAGACTCAAGTTGGCGCAGCTTTTTTATTCTATTTCCGCCTCGTTCATCTGGCATGATGGTATCAATTCCATAGTAGCACATTGCCCGCCAGTCTCCATTTTGGCATAGGATCATATGTTTTGCAGTTGCATATGAGGTGTCTTTGTTCTTGACTGCCCGAATGTGCTCAAGAATGCGTTTCTTCAGAGGGCAGATCGTGCTGCCAATATATTTCTGGCCACAGGTACATTCGATGATATAGATCACATATTGTGTGGTACATGTGATTTTCTGGTTTAGCATTATTGTGTTTCCATTCGGTTCGGTAATAGTCTTCATATTTTTCCAATCTTGCAGGCGTTGCATGAATTACATTTTGTGAACCCATTTCGTTGTTCCACTAGCCAATTGGTTCCTTCTTTTTGTTTAAAATGACTGTTCACAAGCATATCCTTCAAGGATTTTGTTTTTCTATATGTTATTGTTGGTTTTGGACCAATCAATTGTCCTATATCCGGATCTTTCGCAATCAAATGCCAATGTTTTTAATTTTATTCATGATTATGCCACTTTCTTTACTGTAGGTTTTAATGAATCTTGGAACCTGTTTTCCTTCATTATGTTCCTTTTTGCCTTCGATGTTAAAGTTTCTGCTCTTGATTTGAGGTCAATCCTTCTTTTATTTTTCTTCAGTGTGGTTTCTCTATACCCTCTCTGTTTCAATCTCTCCATGGTTTCCTGGATTTTTCCTCTGCGTCTTCTGTTTGGGAGCAATTGCGTTTCATCCGCATAAACTCCCCATAGGGGATACTGTTCAGTAGGGGTTTAGGATGGAAACTGGTTCCGTGCAGGATGCTGTTTGTGGCTGTCTCTTTCCTATAGAGCGTGGACTGTATTTGATCATCTTTGATGAATATTAAGGTGTCAAGAAAAGGGATCTCAGTTCTGCTCATGCTGCATGTGAAAGATAGACCAACTTGGTTAGTGTTCAATTTGTTATAATAGTTTTGGAATTCTTTTTCAGTTCCATTCCATATTAAAAACAAGTCGTCTATATAACGAACCCATAGTATAATCCTGTCCAGATCATCTTGGTTGTCCACATCCCAGGCCACTGTTTTCTCCCACCACCCCATTGTGATGTTAGCGTAGTTCACAGAAAACGAAATGCCCATGGCAGTTCCACACAGCTGTTTAAAGAATTCCTTATTAAAACAGAAGATGTTATTTGTGAGGCACATTTCAATCATGGTAAGTAGCATTTGTGTGTGCTTCATCTCCGAAATTTTTCTTTGTTTAAGAAAATAGCTGCATGCTTTAAGTCCTACTTCATGTCGTATTGACGTATATAGTGATACTACATCTATAGTTACCAATAAAAATTGGCTATTCCAAGAGATGCCATTCAGAATTCTCAAAAATCCCCAGTGTCTCTAATGTAAGAGCTCATGCTTCGAGCTATTGGGGCAAGAAATTGATCAACGTATTCCGAGATGTTCTCATATAATGAATCACACGAGGACACAATTGGTCTTCCCGGGGGTGGTTGAGGGTCTTATGTATTTTTGGCAAGAAATATATTGTTGGAATAACTGGGAATTCGTTCATCAAGAATTTTAATTCCTCAGCGCTGATGAGGTTCTCATTGTGCCATTTGGTTAGTTTCTCACTCAGATCACTCATCATTTTATTTATTGGGTTATTGGAGACTCTACCGTAGTTAATGTTATCATTCAGTTGTCTGTATGCTTCACATAGATAATCTTGGATGTTCATAAGTACGGTATTCCCCCCTTTGTCAGCGGGTTTTATTATTAGTTCTTTATTTTTCATTAAATTCTTGATTGCTTCCCGTTCCTTTTTGCTTAGATTCTCCCGTTTTGCAAATGTAAGGATTCTTCCATACATAAGAGACGAGCAAGACTACCGGTATGGAAGAATCCTTACATTTGCAAAACGGTTCAAACATCGGAACCAACAATCAGTATAGATCAAGTACCAGATCTGAAGAATATTTTCGATCTCCTGTATGATTTGAATGAAAACGATATGACAGAGGAGCAAGTTCTAGATCACCTTGCAATTGAAACAGATAAAAGAGTGGACAGTGGCTTGAAAAGAAAATCTAGATACTGCCCTGTCCTGCCACCTGGGAATCGATTTGATCAATTCAGCGAAGCGATAGTGGATGAACTTGAGAAGATATCGAACACGAGAAATGAAAATCAAAGGGAGAATCTAAGCAAAAAGGAACGGGAAGCAATCAAGAATTTAATGAAAAATAAAGAACTAATAATAAAACCCGCTGACAAAGGGGGGAATACCGTACTTATGAACATCCAAGATTATCTATGTGAAGCATACAGACAACTGAATGATAACATCAACTACGGTAGAGTCTCCAATAACCCAATAAATAAAATGATGAGTGATCTGAGTGAGAAACTAACCAAATGGCACAATGAGAACCTCATCAGCGAGGAGGAATTAAAATTCTTGATGAACGAATTCCCAGTTATTCCAACAATATATTTCTTGCCAAAAATACATAAGACCCTCAACCACCCCCCAGGAAGACCAATTGTGTCCTCGTGTGATTCATTATATGAGAACATCTCGGAATACGTTGATCAATTTCTTGCCCCAATAGCTCGAAGCATGAGCTCTTACATTAGAGACACTGGGGATTTTTTGAGAATTCTGAATGGCATCTCTTGGAATAGCCAATTTTTATTGGTAACTATAGATGTAGTATCACTATATACGTCAATACGACATGAAGTAGGACTTAAAGCATGCAGCTATTTTCTTAAACAAAGAAAAATTTCGGAGATGAAGCACACACAAATGCTACTTACCATGATTGAAATGTGCCTCACAAATAACATCTTCTGTTTTAATAAGGAATTCTTTAAACAGCTGTGTGGAACTGCCATGGGCATTTCGTTTTCTGTGAACTACGCTAACATCACAATGGGGTGGTGGGAGAAAACAGTGGCCTGGGATGTGGACAACCAAGATGATCTGGACAGGATTATACTATGGGTTCGTTATATAGACGACTTGTTTTTAATATGGAATGGAACTGAAAAAGAATTCCAAAACTAATATAACAAATTGAACACTAACCAAGTTGGTCTATCTTTCACATGCAGCATGAGCAGAACTGAGATCCCTTTTCTTGACACCTTAATATTCATCAAAGATGATCAAATACAGTCCACGCTCTATAGGAAAGAGACAGCCACAAACAGCATCCTGCACGGAACCAGTTTCCATCCTAAACCCCTACTGAACAGTATCCCCTATGGGGAGTTTATGCGGATGAAACGCAATTGCTCCCAAACAGAAGACGCAGAGGAAAAAATCCAGGAAACCATGGAGAGATTGAAACAGAGAGGGTATAGAGAAACCACACTGAAGAAAAATAAAAGAAGGATTGACCTCAAATCAAGAGCAGAAACTTTAACATCGAAGGCAAAAAAGGAACATAATGAAGGAGAACAGGTTCCAAGATTCATTACTACCTACAGTAAAGAAAGTGGCATAATCATGAATAAAATTAAAAACATTGGCATTTGATTGCGAAAGATCCGGATATAGGACAATTGATTGGTCCAAAACCAACAGTAACATATAGAAAAACAAAATCCTTGAAGGATATGCTTGTGAACAGTCATTTTAAACAAAAAGAAGGAACCAATTGGCTAGTGGAACAACGAAATGGGTTCACAAAATGTAATTCATGCAACGCCTGCAAGATTGGAAAAAATATGAAGACTATTACCGAACCGAATGGAAACACAATAATGCTAAACCAGAAAATCACATGTACCACACAATATGTGATCTATATCATCGAATGTACCTGTGGCCAGAAATATATTGGCAGCACGATCTGCCCTCTGAAGAAACGCATTCTTGAGCACATTCGGGCAGTCAAGAACAAAGACACCTCATATGCAACTGCAAAACATATGATCCTATGCCAAAATGGAGACTGGCGGGCAATGTGCTACTATGGAATTGATACCATCATGCCAGATGAACGTGGCGGAAATAGAATAAAAAGCTGCGCCAACTTGAGTCTCGTTACATCATCAGACTTAAGACTAAGACCTTGAGAGGGATGAATAATGATGAAGAACTGTATGTACATCTAGAGTAAATATTCATGTAACCCAGAACAGGATACTGATGGACTTTTCGAATTTTCAAATTCCTAAAACTAGGGTACCAGTCCCTCCCCAAAAATCTCCCAAAACCCCGCTCCCCCTCCCCAAATAAACCTCTCCCACCTATAGTCTTTCATTTCCCTCTTCTCCCTTTTCCCCTTCCCCCTCTTCTTTCATCTTTCTTTCTCCTTTCCTTTCTGCACGTTCTTTCTTTCGTTAAATTGAAAGAATTGATCGCACATCTCGAAGGAATACTCAACCATTTAATGACAGTATATGGATATATTCCCTAAAGTATGACAAGGCACTAGTCCTTCCTCTAAATAAAATCTTTCTTTCCCCCTTACCCTTATTCTTTTAATTTCACCCTCTTTTCTTTCTTTTTTCTTTCCTCTATGTCCCCTATTTTCTTATTGCCGCTAGCAATTAATGATTAGCCGTGTACTATACAAAGAAATGAGGAACCATATTTAATTGATTATGGCATTAGTAGGATGAAAATTACTCTGTCTGATACTATATCAGCTGATTATAAAACCTCCGCAACAATTGTCTTGTAAATGATTCCTTTCTTGTAAATACACAGTTTTATATGCACTACAACTCCCATAATGCCACATTAAGGCCACATGGGTGTATATATAGTGCAATGGAGAAAGGACTCACTGACCGTGAGCAAGGCCGTGAGAGGGCTGAAACGCGTTGGTTGAGCCGTGCAAATAAACGCATTTTGAAAAATCTCTTCCTGAGTGCTGCGTCAATGGTTTTGTAAAGTGGAATTTTGGGGCCAGGATCCGGCCCTTACGCAGAGCACCCGCTGTGAGTGTGCACCGGAGATCAGGATCACTTTGTGGACATATATATGTATATATATATATATATCTCCAGCCAAGCCAAAAGGCAGTGGATCACTGTATAGAGTCAAGGACAAGCATAAATTCAACAAATGATAGGAGCAGTAGCTGGGTTGTGGACGGCTAAGGGAGGCATTGTAATGTAGTGTTCTTTAAAGAGTTGAATCTTCAACTCTTTCCTAAATTGGAGCAGCATTGGGATGGTCCTCTATGGATATGGGACATTGCTCCAGATCCGGGATGCATAGGTGGAAAGGACTTCTGCCTTGCTTTTTTTTTGCTTCTTAGTCTGCAGTCTGTTGGTGTCCTAGCTGCAGGTGTGCCGAGAACCACTAGAGATGGTGAGCTGGTCTGCAAGATAAGTGAGTGGTGCTGGTCTTGTGTGCTTTGTTAGTAATGCAGCTGGTTTTGAAGATAATGCGGGTCAGCAAGGGGAGTCATTGGAGCTCCATCAGGAGGGGGTGTGATCATATTTCTCCAAGCCTTGTGTAGTTTCCTAGCACCCTATATTTTATTGTCTGTGTTTTGATAACTTCTCAAATATTTTTTTTAACTTTAAAAATTAATTTTTTTAATTTTAAAAGTACAAGAGTTGCAAATAACTTTTGTCAGACTTGTGTCCAGGTCCATACATTTGTAGAGGCAGAGACCACCTAGCAGTATATAAGGTGAGACTTGTGCGTTCTCTACTGATCAAGACGCTGAGTATTTGTTCTGAGGTGGAAAGTTGGCGCCAAGGTCTGGCTCAAAGGAGGTGATGTGAAGGATGGGACAATATACACTATAACACAGTTGCTGCAATTTCAATAAAGCTGGAGAGACTAGAGTTGTTAGCAGAACTAAGCTTTAATATCACGTTAAATTTATAAGAACAGTACTATTTAAAAAAATGTTAGAACTCACAAAATTCAAAAACACACACGTACTGTCATGAGTGAATACAAAGTAACAATTAGAACATACTGTTCACGGTCAGTAATATAATCGCTTAGGCAGAGAGTGCACTCTACAAATGCTATTTAGACATACCATAAAATAATCAAGGTGCTCTTTGTAATATAATTCATAAACTTTGAGGATTGCAATACTCTCTTCAAAAATAATAATTTGTACTGTGCTAATCATGATCACTTCCGAAACCTTAGGCTTCTAGGTGAGGGTGAGTCTAAACTCAATGCCATGCCGGGAGAACACTAGTAGGTCCCGGGAAAGGGCAAGCTGAGGGTCCCAAAAGATGAAAAAAGCAAATGTGTCCATGGGATGGACTTTTACTCTTCAGGCACTCTGCGCATCTCCGCTGGACGGTAGATGACGGACAGCGCTCCTCTGGCCTATTGTGAGCTCACTGATTCCTTGCATCCCCATCTTGATCTCTAGGCGGTTACACACAAACAAGGTAAGGTCAACTGCATCACTAGGACCGGCTACCAGAACATGAGAAGGCACAGGGTGTAGTCCTAGCATTGAGGACACAAGCACCACTCAGCTTCTTGTTCATGATGCACCGCAGCTGCTCTTCAAAATGCTGCAGTGAGGCTCCAGCCTACATTAACAGGCCATGGCAGTTGGGTAGCAGCCCATTACCATTCAGTTCTGATGCATTCATCCAGTTTAAATTCCAACCAGTCAGCTTTGGAAATGTTTTTGCTCCTTGGAAGGGATGCTGGAGGGCAGGCCTATCCTTCTCCCAAATTGCATTGTAGGGGCTGGTGTCTAAGTAACACCAGACAGATACACTTTGAGGGACCAGCTCTGGTGGAGAAGCTTGGTTTATTGGCATCCAGACAGGCACAGGAAACAAAGATACAAGAGGGAGAAAGACACTAGGGCTGAGCTGTCGCTGAATCTCTGTGGGCATCAACCAGCTATCTTACCTTCTACTTTCACACAAAAAGATGTCTGTGATCTCCTACGGGTAGCCATATGACCGGTTACCGAAGGGATTTGCGTTTATTCCCCCTTAGGTGCTCACTCCGATGTTGGTGATTCTTATTGTGCTCACAAACACAGTAGGGATCAGCCCTGGGTGCAGCTACTGCACACCAAGCTATAGAAAGGGCCAGCTAACTAGAACTTCAAGTTATTGGGTTGGGAAGACCAGTTTAGGGCCTCTGCTGCCCCAGGGTACACACCAGGGTCTATGTGGAGTTGTAGTTCGATTGGATTCTTGGATTAGGGGCACCTAAAAAATGAGCATAAAAGTTCAAAATACTCGGGTGCTTGAGAGACAAAGGTAAAATGGTTCTGACAGGACAGCGGGTACATCAGACTGGGGTCTTCAGTTTTTCACATTTTCAGTTAATATCCTTTAATCTTAAGGATGAAAAGGTTTTCCTTTCTTCCTAAAAGCTCTTAGAGTTTACAAACCTCGGAGGTGCTTATGAAGAGGGTTCCATAAGGGCTGGGCCCAAAGTGGAAAGGCTTGATTTGACTGAGTGTACCTATAGCACTGTGGAGGGAGCGTGTTTTCAGTTAATAGTAATTCTGGAGTTATGGAGGCTAGCAATTAACCAGAAAGCATAGAGTTCAATGGTAAATCCATCAGACTTAAATGTGCAGCTCTTGTAACAGAACTGTTCTGCATGTCGACTAGATGACACATAAGAACAGTTTGGGGCTCATCTCTACTCACAGAAAAAGCTTCGTGAATTGGGCCTATGGGAAGGAGACTGATTGCAGAGAGTTGTTCCTTGATGGACGCAGAGGAGACTGACAAACAGCACCTATCGAGCCATAAATAAAACATTGCGGAAAGAGGCCGAGTGTGAATCTAGGCCTCGGCCTCGTGGTGACTCCTCCGTGAAGACGGCGTCAGTGAAGCTTAACTCCAGGAAGTTAGGGAGGCCAGGGCCGTGGCGGGCGGCGGCGACGACCCTGACGTCACGGACGTGAAGGGCGAGCCTGGCGTGGAGGCGGTTAATGGCAGCCGGAGGCTAGCGGCGGCCGGCAGCACCGGGTTATGCCTGAGAATGGCCGATCCCCTTATTGACAGGACTGCTTGAAGAAACGCTGAGGCAGGCCATATGTTACGGTGCTGTCAGGACTCCTGGCCGCACTTCCCCCTCTCCCAGCCCAGCTCTCTCTCCCGTTCCTCTCACTCATTCCCTCCTTCCTCCTCGCGCCTCGAGCCAGCCCCCGCACACCACCACAGACCTGTCCACAGCCCCCCCGCTCGGGCCTGGCCGCCTCCTTTCTGATTGGACTGCGGGCCGGGGAGCCCAAGCTTGGCCGGCCGCCCCTGCGCTCCTGGGGCGGCTTCCCCTCGTCGCTCCGCTGGCAGGAGACGTTCTGCCTTCCTCCTCACTCGCGTATTTTTCTTCTCTAATCACCTCCTTTTTAAAAAAAAATCCCAAGTGTGACGTGGACTTTCCCTTTACCCAACTGTCCCCCTTCGCCTTGTGTGTTTAGATTTAATCTGCTAATTTGCTCCACGCCTCTTTTAATTTCTTTTCTCGCCCTCTCTCTTTTTTTTTTTTTAAATCTGTGCGGAACATTTGTCCCAGTGGGTCCGACCGCATTGCCGCCCCCTCAATGATGCTTGCAATGGATGTGCCATTGTGAGCGTCCAGCCCAAAATCCTGGTGAGGGCTGACCAACTCCAGTCCGTCGAGACACTGAGAGGGAGAAAAACCGCTAGTGAAAAAGGAGAGACGGAGTACAAGGAAGAGGAGGGACGACAGAAGCAAACGAAGGCGCGACGCAAGCTGAACCAATACAGGGGAAAAGCGGAAAAAGGCTTGGAGACCAGGAACCGATGTGAGCCCTCTCCTGCCGCTAGGCCGAGCCCCTCTGATTGGTCCGTCCCTTTATCTTGTCGTGTCTGAGCTCCCAAGAGGGCCGCGTGGGAAGATGATGATGTACTTTTGGGTAGGTACAAACTTTGGGGTTGCGCTTCAGTGGATCATAGCAGTCTGTTGACTCCCATGGTCATCTCCCATTGCGCTGCGCACCTGCTCACGGCGCAGAAACTGAGATGTATTCTTCAGAAGCAATGTGAATGTGCTCCCACCATTCCATGCGTTCATTGATTTCTGCACCATAAATGTATGTAGATAAGCTGCAGGGTAGGGCGTGTGCATGCAAACGACAAGTGTGCATGGCACCCACCGATCCCACGCTGCACAATGCGCCATTGGACAGACTTTGCAGAAAGAGCGCTTCTGTTTCAGAGCTTTTCAACCGATGGTGTGTGATGCAGTAGTTCTTCTCCGGTGGAGGCAGAGGCTGGGTTCACACGCATGCCTTCATAAACCAGATGAGTGCTCTGGGCTGACTGCAGCTGGGTGGGTATGTTTGTGCTAGGATGGGAGGTGCCTGCCCCTCCCAGATTTAGCTTTGGCAGAAGACATACATGCAAGGGATATTAGACAACCTAGAGCAGGGTTAATGAGGCAAGAGTCAATAGGACCGTTCAAAAACGCCTTGGACAGACCTACGTTAGCACGGTGTGCATAGATTTAATTTTGCTGCTGAAGCGAAGTGATGTATGGCCTATAGAGTTGAGTAGGCAGGGGATCAGTGTTGCGGTAGGAAGGGGATCAGTGTTGTAGGAGGCGGGGGGATCAAGCACAATGGATGCGCCTAGAGGCCCTGAAACTGCCCTCAGTGTCCATGTACCTAGGCTTCTCTCCTCTGACCAGAAGCACTCATACTCCCTCCTATCACTCTCTGTGGACATCTGTCCACAGGAATGTGGTTCAGGATGTTTATCCAGGGGGTCAAGGGTTGTGGAGGTTTGTCTACAGAGACCCAGAGGTAGGATGGTTGTCCATGGGAATGTGTGATGTTGATATTTGTCCACATAATGAGGATTGTGATTGTTAGTCCACCGGAAAGATTGATGTAGATGTTTTTCCACAGGGCCACATGTTGTGAATGTTTGTCCACGGGAAAGTGTGGTGTGAATGTTTGTCCACGGGAAAGCGTGGTGTGAATGTTTGTCCACGGGAAAGCGTGGTGTGAATGTTTGTCCACGGAAAAGCGTGGTGTGAATGTTTGTCCACGGGGAAGCGTGTTGTGAATGTTTGTCCACGGGAAAGCGTGGTGTGAATGTTTGTCCACCGGAAAGAGTGGTGTGAATGTTTGTCCACGGGAAAGCGTGGTGTGAATGTTTGTCCACGGGAAAGCGTGGTGTGAATGTTTGTCCACGGGAAAGCGTGGTGTGAATGTTTATCCACGGGAAAGCGTGGTGTGAATGTTTGTCCACGGAAAAGCGTGGTGTGAATGTTTGTCCACGGGAAAGCGTGGTGTGAATGTTTGTCCACGGGAAAGCGTGGTGTGAATGTTTGTCCACGGGAAAGCGTGGTGTGAATGTTTGTCCACGGGAAAGCGTGGTGTGAATGTTTGTCCACGGGAAAGCGTGGTGTGAATGTTTATCCACGGGAAAGCGTTGTGTGAATGTTTGTCCACGGAAAAGCGTGGTGTGAATGTTTGTCCATGGGAAAGCGTGGTGTGAATGTTTGTCCATGGGAAAGCGTGGTGTGAATGTTTGTCCATGGGAAAGCATGGGGTGGATGTTTGTCCACAGGAAAGCATGGGGTGGATGTTTGTACACGGGAAGGCATGGGGTGGATGTTTGACCACGGGTTTGTGGGGTGCCGTTGTATGTCCACATTGTGGGGTGTGGATGTTTGTTTGTGGAAATGTGCGGTGGGAATGCACAATATGGGTCTTTATCTACAGTATTGAGTTTGGACAGGTTTTTCTTCTTTAAAGAAGGGGGTTCTGAAACCTGGATGCTGTGCTGACTGTACTTTAGCAGCCAAGGAGCGCAGTTTAGCAGCAATGAGTGAAAAAACAAGCTTAGAAAACCTGAGACTGAAGCAACCTGAAACAGTTAAAAGCTTTCCGTGTGGGGCTTCGTGGTTACCGTACCTCCAAATGGGCTTGTTCCATTGATTTGTGTACCTAATAATAAGAAAAAACCCTTTACTGGTGTAAATTTCAAATATTGATCCACAGAATACAAAGTGATGTAAGGTGTACTTAAGAACACAGAAATTTCAATATTATAGAGTTAGTGGCAAGATTGTGGGCATTTATGAGATAGGAAACCTGAATAAGTAGGTAAACACCACAGGCGTATTCATCTACATTATTATTGTGTCTCTTAAAGGTATTTTAACACTCTGGAAACACCAATGAATGTGTTTCTTTCATAGGCACTAGTAAGTGCCTTTCCATGGTGGGAAGAGAAGAGAAGAGGAAACCGCCATGTAATGGGGTTGTGTGGAAGGGGATTCTTCAAGGAGACACATTTTTTTCTCATGAGAAAAAGAGTTACATGGACTAGTGCACATATGTGTTTCTCCTGGTGGAGAATCTTTATGTGTAGATTTTATCATTTCGGGGGTCGTGAGATGATGTTGTTATCTTGAAAATAGCCATGTTTTGTACTGTCTTCTGAAGTGTATATGCTTCTGAATGCTTCCAATCTTGGCTTGTAGTGAGTTCCCGAGCTGGCGGCTTCTACTAATAAACCCAAGCCTCCCACTGATTTCTTAGGGTACGGTGATATGATGATTTGTGGTGCAAGAGTGGAACACAGTCTGCAGTTTTGCTTGTATTGCTTGAAATAAAACTGTAGGTATGGTGGTCCGTTTCCCCGGGAGTTTCTGTGGCCAATCCAGAGTGCCTTGAACATTGCCCTTCTGACTGTAAGTAGCCACTGGAGCAACTGCAGGACTAGAGCCGTGCGTTCTTTTGGGTGAAGGCGAAGAAGTCTTGTGGGAGTTTTTAGGATTGGCTGTGTTTTGCATATGATAAATCTGGGTGTGCTGAGTTATAGGCTGTTGGCAAAGTCAAGCTTAGAGCTTACAAGAGTGAGGCTGTGTTGTAGATTTTGTTGGTATCCACAGTATAGGAAGATGTAACAGTGTTTTTATTGTATAGAAGGCGCTCTTTGTGACGTTGTAGGTACATGCAAGCACTTGAGTGGAGGCAGAAAGATGCACCCAAAGAACCAGCGACATGAGATGAAAGATGAATTTTCCACTGGACTGAGTGAAGACGTGATTAGCAATGTCTGAAGCCAATGGCTGTAAGACGCTGACCGAAGAAAGTCTATTGATGAAAGGGGTGGACCCAAAGCCCAATCTATGTATATTGTTAGCAAGAGGTCTCTTTGACTGCTGCACTGCACTGCCATGCAAACCCAGAACAAAACATTAACTTGGTGAGTAAAATGTGTTCCTCTCGTTGCCGAGAAGGCATTATGAATACAACACCATGCTAGTTTTGCGTATGTTTAGGGTTTTCACAAAGCTTTTAAATAAGGACACCCTGAAAACAAACACATTTTCCCAAATACATTTGCAACTTCGAATTCAAACTGGTTGTTTTCAAGTTATTTTCTAAAATTCGAAAAATGTTAGCTGGCAAACAAACGTTATAGCTGTTACCATGCAGCACTATTCTTCTTCGGTGTGTGAACCCTCAGTAACCCTGCTCTCGCACGAACCACACCAGCACTCTCTTTCTCCAAAACTTTAAGAGAAATGGTTGAAGACTGAAAGAGGAGGGTGAGGGCAGGTAAGGTTGATGATGGCTATCCTTCTGCGTTTAACCCAGAAGGAAGATTTTATTTATTTATTTTCTCATTTTTTTTTTTTTTTGATAGGACGAACCAAATCCCACAGCGAGGTATTTGAGAACTTGGGAAGGGTGTAGAGAAAATACAGAGGTGTCAAAAGGACAGACTGACAGGACATGCAATGACAACTTTTGTAGATTGTATCTAAGACAGATACAGTGGGTCATTGGTAATCATGTTTGGCAAGGCAGCTTCTGAAGAGGACGCAAAGTGGATAAGGCCAGATTTGAGCTAGTAGAGCCTTCCAGGCCAAAGAGATCATTTCAAGAGAAAGACTGTTTGAGAGATTGTTTGGTACTTAGACATTGTGGAAAGTTTTGTTTCTGAGCTCTTTAGTAGTTCCATACCACACCTGTTATTAGTTTTGGATTTTTCCTGTTTGTTTATTGATTAATTGTTCCTTAGAATGACATGGGAAAGGGAGAGCTGGCATTAAACATCTTGAACAGAGGGATTTTTGCTGGAAGACTCTGTTGTCTCCACCTCTCAACAGAGCACATCTTTATCAGTTCTTTACCTTATTTTGCTAGCTCCCTCTAGTCTCCCCTCCTACTGAAAGAACACGGTACAGTTTATTCACAAATGTTTCTTTCTTTATGCCAACTTACAAAGTGTCACATTCCCCCAAAAAGTCCGCTTTACAATGTTTGAATTGCCTTGTGGTGGATGGCACTATACAGATGTAAAGTACTTTGCCGTAACCCTCTGTGAGGCGCAGTGTGCACTGGCCATTGTTCCAGAGGGTTGTACAGTGCTTAGGGATAGAGACCGATGACACCGCCTGCACCGCAGAACTCTGCCTGCTTGTGCAGTGTAGAGTGCATACAAGGCAAGGCGTGGGGCAGCTTCTTCTGGGCCCTTGACTTGTAACTGTTTTTTTTGTAATGGCCTTTGGTGAGTTTTCCATTTACTTGATCTCAGATCTCAAGGTCCACTTTGGATTGTCCTGCCTGAATGTTTACCAGGGTTGACCTTCTGGCCATTCTAGTTGTCTACTTGCACAGGAACATGGCACATCCTAGCCACATTCTTAAGTCCATTGTTGGAAAAGCTGAACCTTCCTTTATAGTTTTCAGATAGAGTAGGACACTCTTATAAAGGTGTGATTTACCCTTGATTATTGACCATGGTTATTGGAGTTAGAGTTTGGCTTGAGTACAGAGCAGTAAAAAGGATCTCTTCGAAGAGGCTTTTCTCCATTTTAGCACATGCCACCATTCCCGCCTCCATCGCTGGATAACAAAAGTACCAGTTTTGAAGGATGAACACTGGTCTACCATTAATGTTCTAGGTCATGCCCGCACCTTACTATCAGAATCCACCCTGATCGGTTCATTGGGTAGGTTTGTGGCTCAGAATTTTACTGGTAGACAATTCTGTAGACTTCTTTTGAAGCGCACTAATTCTCTCGGTGTTGTTGCTTTCCCAGACCTTCTCACTCTTCGTCTCCTAGGTTCTGCCCTCCTGTGGCCAAACAGGAGACAATGTCAAGTAAACCTAGGCCCAGAGATGAGGCTTTTGTTTTGTTTTATAAAAGGCTGAAACTATACTATCCTATCCCAAAGGGGGCTCTCCCTTTCCTGCACCTCTGCCCACATGGCCGGTCTCTGATTTTAGTCCATATATCTCATTGCAAAGACCATGCTGACAAACGTCAATGAGTGTACTTTTCAGTTTGACTATGCAAATATGCACACTATGCATACTATGCAACTATGTATTGATGCAGTCCTCACAAATGTTTTTTCTAACCCAATTGTAAAGTGCTCTAGCCCCATCCTGATGCAGTTGGTGAAATATGAAAATTCAAGTTAAATAAATGCAGCAACATTTCACCTGTTTCCTCTATATTCCGTGAAAGTAGCTAACTTCCCTATCCTTAAATAAGGTCATTTACAGACACATACAGTAGGCTTCTTTCTCTCTGATGTTGTCTGGCCTGTAAGGACATCAGTAGATTTCTTGCAGACACGAGTGCCTTTGGATGGCTGGTTGGGCTGGGAAAGAGTCAATCCCATAGCAGGAACATGCCTGGCATGGGGTTGTTTCTGCTTCAGCTTTACATGCCCTTAGTGGCAGGAATGATACGAGCTGGACCAGGTCCTACTGTTATTAATTTTCATTGGCCTTGACGCGGAAGCTCAATATTTCTCCGGAGCAGTACTCAAGATTTCTCCGGAGCAATACTCAAGATTTCTCCGGAGCAGTCCTCAATATTTCTCTGGAACTGTACTCAAGATTTCTCCGGAGCAGTACTCAAGATTTCTCCGGAGCAGTACTCAAGATTTCTCCGGAGCAGTACTCAAGATTTCTCCGGAGCAGTACTCAAGATTTCTCCGGAGCAGTACTCAAGATTTCTCCGGAGCTGCACTCAAGATTTCTCCAGAGCTGTACTCAAGATTTCTCCGGAGCTGTACTCAAGATTTCTCCTGAGCAGTACTTATTCGCCTCATCCCCATTCTCCAGATTCTGTTCTCTGAATTAAATTAAAGATTTTCTTCTTAAATATATTTTTTGGACAAACCAGTTCCATAAATGCTATTAAAGTAGCTTACGTGCTACCTGCCCACCTGCTACGCTTGCTTCCACCCACTTTACGTTTAAGCCGTGTGCTGTCTGCCGCCCATGTACAGTGGAGCTACCTGCTTTTTGGTCCATACACCCGCTCGCCACCTGCCCCTCCATGAATCTGGGTGCTTTTTACGCATCCCTCAACCTCTGAGCTATCTGCCTACTCCAGACCTTGTGTGAAGGCTGCCCACCAAATGAAGTCATTCCAACCTGTCCATGTGCTCACTTCCAAGAGCTGGAAAATGACATGAAAACATTTTCAACATCGCCTTTCGAATTGTGTTGATCACCTTAATTCAAGGTCCAGAAACTGCAAATGTCTCCTTTCTTTGATGTCTCCCAAATTCTATGGGTGGTTTTGCAAACCTAAGTTTCCAATGTTAATTTATGGGTTTTTTCTTATTAGAGTTTCCCTTTTCTGTGCAGGGAAAGCTCTACTTGAGCCGAAAGTGTTTAATACATTTGACTCCTTTTTACCAGTTTTACATCGGCACCAGCATTTGAAAGAGATTAATACATTTCTCGAGACCAGTGAGTGCATGCCTTAGCATCTTCCCCTAATTTGATTCTCCCCCCAAAAATATAACTTCTACTTAAAAATGTGTATGTCTAACCATTTCTCTAAATGGTATTTGAAATAGCCTTTCATGAATGAGACATTACATTGAAGCTAAGGTTAACATCTTTATTGTGAAGGCCAGTCATTCAGATTTTTGTATTTGTAAATAGCCTTACTTATGTGTTAGGAATGGTTACACTGGGCATCCCCATTACACAGGGTCAGTGTACTCATTACCTGCTCGTTTTTTCTGCTTTGCTTTTGTTTTAGCATTGCTGCATGCGACGAGGGGTATTAGAGTCAGTCCATGCAGTGTGTTCCACTCATAATGATAGTACTGATGGGGAAGGAGGCGCTGCAGGTAGCTCACATACACCCTCTTTGCTTCTGCTCACTTGTAAGCAGAAGACTAAAAGTGTGCTGTGAGTGGTCAAGATGTGGTCTAGTTTCAGAGATGTGGTCTAGTGGTGGAGAGGTGGCATAAAGGTTGAGATGCAGTTTATTGGTGAAGATGGGTTGGAGCTTTAGTCTTGTGGTAGAGATGTGGTATAGGAGTGAATATATCTTTAATGGCAGACAGGGAGTTGATATGATTTTGCTTGTTGGTGATTCCTAGCTGGGGTGTGTTATGGTCGTAAGAGTGGTAGAAAAGATTGAGAATTATCATACTTTTTGGAGAAAAGGGTGTAGACGTCGATGTCAAAATCAACTTTTGAGCAGTGGGGTCGTTGCTGCACTCCACATGGGAAGTAGCAAAAAAACAGATAGTAAGGGCCGTGGTTTGAACTGCTGGATAGCAGCAATGTCCAATGGGAATTCTGCCACAGTCTAAAGACACAGGAGTGGGAATTTTGTGCTGTACCAAGTAAAGAGTGCCGCCGTTTCTAGTAATATCAGCATGTATCCCTCTACTTTGTGGGCTGCTTTCAGGGCTTTGTTTCAGATTTTGTGGAGGGTGATTCTTGTGTGATTTCCCAGGGGGAAGCCCTACTGTGGCGCATCAAGATGGGGCACCACCATATTTTACAGGATGCTTGATGTGCGAGGAATCTCTGGATTGGTGTGTTGTTTTCTTATAATCGTTGGCTCAAGATTGGCTTACTTGAGCGGGAGCAATGAGGATAGTTTATCTTTTTTTAACACTGTTGATGAAATTATTTAGAAGTGTTTCTGCTTCTCTACACATTTTATGTGGACTTTGGTGGGAATGATGTATCTTGGAGAAGAACAACCGTTTTCATTGCTAAGGATGTTATTCATTGTGATTTCAAAGTACTGCGAAGAGAAATGACAGAGAGCGTTTGCCTGTGTGTGTTTTTCCTCTGGGTTTAGTTTTTGGATGTTATAGGACGAGGGATTTGCTTTTGCATTCACAGAAGTCACACATTATTGTTATTTTGGCAGTGAAGAAAGTTGATGGGGTGCCTCAGAACTGTTGACATTTATATGGATCTCAGCAGGTGCCATCGAAACCTTAGGAAATGCTTAGTGGGTTATCTGTTGTGTTGATGGGTTTGATGGTAGAACATTATCATTGAAGAAAATATGACCATTTGCTGTTCAGTGGTAGTTTTGTATTACCTGAGGTTCGTGGTGTTTGGTGACTGTTACTAGGCTGTTTTAGCCAGTTGGCCTTTCTCTTTGAGGGCTGAGAGAGACTTTGAACCAGTCTCTGTGCTTCTTGCTGCTGTGTGCTTTTCTGAGTGGGGTAACAATACTTGCACTTTGAAGCATGCACGTGCTAAGGACATGTAACATGACTTCTGGAAAATGTAGAGTTTTGTTCAATCGATCTTTCAAGGACTGGTCTTGAAAGTAGTGGTTTTATCTGTTGCATTTCATTGAGAGGTGTGGTGGTAAATGTTAGGGAAATGCCCAGTAGCTGGCCTGATCGAGAGTTCCGCAATCCATAGCGCTGGACTGTTACAATCTTTGAAGGGTGTCAGAAACTAGGGCCTGTGGCTTTTTGGTCAGTTGCACAGGAGTATATGGATGGTGTTAATTGGGTATGCTTTAAATTTAAAGATGAAAGTTGCCATGAAGGGCAGTGATGTGTGCAGTGAGAGTTAAGGAACCTGAGAGGTAACCTGAAGATGATTAACAGGTCTCTGTCATCCACTCCATGTTCTGTCAGGATTTAATGTTTTCTAGCACTATGCTGACTATGGTGGACTTGCCGTCTGGCTTGACTGATGTAAAGGTTAGGCTTATATTATGAGATGAAGTTGTGGAAGAAACATTTGTAATCAGAGTGGGTGTTGTGAGTTACTTCTGGTGAGAGGAGTGTGAATGGTTGAATGTGGTTAGCAGTTATTGGTAAGTGGGAGACATGGTAGATGGTAGCTGGTGAGTAATTGGTGTGGTGAGAGCTTGAATATTTTTGTGAATGCAGATTGAGAAGGTGTGTGATGAGTAGAGAGGTGAGTGAGTGTTGAGCGGTTGCTAAGGTGGGTGGTGAATGGTTGTTGGTTAAGCGGTGGTTAATGGTGGTGTGATGAGTTATTTATAGCAAGCAATGTGTTCCGGAAGTGTGCAGGGAGTGGAGGGTTGGCGAGTGGTGGTAGGTGACTAGACTGGTGATATGTTGGTGTGATGAGTCATTGGTAAATGGAGTTGGGTGGGAGTGATGACTGGGAGTGGATTATGATTACTGAAGAGATGGAGGTATAACGTGTTGCTGACGAATTGGGTTGTCAGTAGGTGATGTGATGAGTGATTTTTGTGATTATGAAGGTAAGTAAGTGCTGTGGTGACGGGTTTAATGGAATAGGACAGTGAGTTGGTAAAGTAGTGCATGCTTGTTAGTGAATGGGATACTGAAAGGGTGGTGTGGCAAGTTGTTGGTGGGTGAGGTGGTATCAGGAAGAAGTGGTGAGAGGTGGTTTATTACTGGAGTGGTGTGATGAGTCATTTTTAGTAAGTAGTTCGAGTAGTGAGTGGTTGTTAGTGGAGACGTGATAAGCTGGTGTGGCTGTTGGTAAGTGAATTGCTGAGTGGTTGGTGGCAAGTGTATTGGTTAGTAAGTGAGTGGTGTGCTGATGTTTTTTTTATTGGTGACTGGAGTTTGAGAACAAAGTGCGTGCGGTCAGTGGCACTGGTGAAGTGGTGGGGGTATTTAACTGTGACAAAATATGTGGATGATCAACTTGTATAGAGCCAATACACCAAAGGGCATTTTCACCACTTGGACTTTGTTCTATTCATAGGACTGTAAACAAAACTATATCATTACAGGGTCAGAAAATCTTTGTGATTTGAACTTGCTACTAATATTAGCTGAAACAATGTGTTGATATTTTTCAGATATAAAGCGGATTTATTAGATAATTGTAGATTTGTATTATTTGGCTCTTCAGATAGCTAACTTATTGGCTGTGAAATCAGAAATTCAGGTTTTTAGTCCTGTACTTCAAAAGGGTAAAACTGATTTATATTTCGAATGTTTGCAGAACTGGAACCATTTGGAAACATGACATCCCCCAGAAGAAAGTGCTGTAAAATGGATTGACGGTGTGTCTTTTCCAGTGCGAGCCCTTATGCCTTTAGTGGGTAAATAGACAAGTTGCGTTTGTTGGATCTTTTTAAGCAGTAGATCCTTAATAAAACATTTCTTCATCCTATCTTCTAATTGCCTTCTTCCTGTTCCTGCGAGCATGCCATTGTGAGCATCTTCTGGCAGAGTCCTAAGGGAAATAGACCACACCGCTGCCCTCTGTTCAGGGCTGTGCAACATAAACTGCGTAAATCCACTATTGGGCTACCAATATTTCGTGTCATTTTAGTTTTTCTTTCTTTCTTACAATTTTCTCCTGTGGCGAACTTGGTCGGAGCAGGAAATGTCTTGCAGGTACTGTGAAACTGGGTGAGCTTCATGCTGTGCACTGGTTATGTTCCCCATGTGACTTTAGAAACTCAACGGTCACTAAATTGAAGTAGTATCTTCCATGATTTTTGCACATGAGCGCATACTTCACATGCAGTAATATGCAAAAGTTTCAAAAGATTTACATACGTCACACACAGAAGAAAATTGAATTTTCCACACCTATTTTTTTTGTTGTTTTTTATAGCGTGAACTAGACCCAGGGTATCAGAGCGCTTTACATGAGCACCAGTTGCGTTACAGATGGACACATACATTTTTTTTATTTTTGTTAGGCACGGGGAGATTAAGTGATTTGCTCAGAATCACAGGATGTTGAGCGTCCCTGCCGAGACTCGAACCCGGTTCCCCAGCTTCGAGGTCAACTGCTCTAGCTTTTAGGCCACATCCTTTCCCCTATACTTGTGTTGCATATATGCAAGGGTGAGGAAGAACCTATTTCATGTCTACATCACATTTCATCACTGCTACACTACCTCAGCAGCTGTTAGACTGGGAATAGTACATAGAACGCACCTTACAGTGGCACCCTTAAGATGGGAGTGGTGATGGAAAGAATCTCTGCCATCTGGTCATGCGAATAGGTCTGTTTATATTATCGAAAGTGCCCTTTCGGTAATAGGTGGGTTTAGGCACTTAAGTCAGCATACATGCACCCTGTCACTCATCCTTGCACCATGCATCTATTCATCCACCTACTTACTTACTGCTTGCACAACCACAATAAGACACACTCACAAACTCAACAGTATATGCAAGATAAATTAAAAAAATTAGAGTAGAAAAAAAAAAGAAAAGATGCCACGCCTCAACATGTTGGGCATATGCTTGCAACAACAAAGAAAATTAAGCACAGCCGCAGGTGGCTGTCTTGGTATTGTCCATAGCACGTTGCTGTTTTTAAGTTCCAGCATGCCGGCCAAGTTTTTAACCAAAGTGTTGGCCATCTTGGAATGGGATGGTACATCAGTGATACATTATGGGCAGCACTATTGCATGATGGTCGCCTGGATTAGAATGTAGTGTCTACGTGGTATGTGGCACACTGATGATAAAATGAGCAGCAGCAAGCAATCTATCAGATGTCTTTTGGGAGCTGTAGTGTGCTCTAAACATGAACATAAAAAGAAGAGAAGGGAAGAAATGGAAGGAGACCTGTAAAAAGAGAAAATGAACAATTAAAGGAGTGTCCCGCCAGCCCCTTTTAATTGCAAGATACTGGTAGACAAATATGCCTCTTAGACCTTCTGAAGAGATTTGAGCAAGAATTATTACTGTGCAAATCTTCTACCCCTAGGATTTACCAAAGGGGGTAATCAAGACCAAACTCCTTGCCTACAAAGGAGGTTTCATTGAACAAAATGCATGTCTGTAGGCTTTAACATGGCACAGTTACAATCCTTTCTTAATGGCCTATTAACTTTAACATATGTGTTTCACAATAAATAAATCTGGCTTACTGCCATTGTCATAATATTTCATAATAAACAGATCTGACCTATTGCATCTGAAATAACGTTTTCTATTGAACCAATTAAGCCTGTATCCTTTATTATTTGTTTATCACCAAAACCAATTCAGACCTACAATGTTGAGCAAACCCTTCCCACAAGGGAACCACCAGGTATGCGTAGTAAAATTACTAATATGTTCAAATTACAGGTCAAAACCATATAAAATCCCTCCTTGGTGGCCGGGATAAGGATTATCTACTGCAATCTTCTGTCCTCGTGGTTTGTTGCACGGTAATCTGTGAGATTCCATGTTACAAAACCTGCCCGCAGGCTTCAGCGAGTGCCCTGGCAATTCATCCTTGAAAGCATGTTGTCGTTACTGCAGACTTTTCACAATAGGTAAGCCGGGCCCACTAGCTTTGTCATAACTTTTCATGATAAACTTATCAAAGCTATAGAATCTGACATACGTTTCCCAAGTGACCCAATATGCTCTATAGCCTTTACTGTTGGCTTGACACCATACCCAAGACAGGCCTACTGAAGTGCCCATAACTGGAAACCAATCACACAGTTATAAAATGACAAATATATATATATAAAAGTACTGGAGTCAAAATAATACACAACCCCTCTCAAAAGGCCCTGGCCCTAATAGTATTATTCTCAGTGAAAATCTCCTGTCCCCAGGGTTTTCGGGGGGGGTGACCTGCACCAAATCCCTTGCCTACCACAGTAATGGGTGTGATTTCATGTAACAAAGAACATGTCTACTATGCTCATAACACAATGAGATAATAATCCACTATTAACGCATTTCTTGCTTTAAAATATGCTTTTAACAATAAATAAGCCAGGGTTTCTGTCCTGGTCATGACTTCAAAATAATAAGATCAGATCTATGACATCAGATACAGTTTTTCCCAGTGAAGCAATGAGGCATATCGCCTTTATCATTGTCGCCATAATCAGCGTAGGCCTTTTGCATCGAGCGTAGACTTTCACACAAGGCAACCATCAGGCAAACAGTCATAGAATTGTGAATTTATACAAGTTACAATCTCTCCTAAGAGGGCATAGCAGAGATTGTCACATTGCTAATCTCCTGTCCCTGTGGTCTTCAGTGGGGTAACCCCTTCCCTTCTGTGGCAAACTTTGAGATTGCATGGCACAAACTAAATCTCTGCAGGCTTTATACAATCCACCCTAAAATACCTCTTCACTATCCTATTCTTTTCACAATAAATACGACCGGCCTACTGCTTTTATCATAACATTTTATATTAAACCGAATAGGCCAATTGCTTTGATCATTGGCTGGCCCCCTTAAACATCTCAGTCCTGCTGTAGTAAGTATAACCTTCAAGGCAAAAAATACAATACAAACACTTTTTCAGTGGAAGTATGCAACTTCTGCTCAATCAAATGCTGTCCTTAAAGAAACCAACATGTGAGCAGAGCAAAGCACCTCTCTTTCTAAAGGACTTGTGGGAGTTCTTTTTTTCCTGATTAAATAAGGTCACGCGACAGCTGCGCTGTCAAGCCAGACCTACAGATAGAAGCATTCACTTTACTTGTTACTGCAGGGCGTGTCAGGCAGTGGCGGCTCCTCCGCTATGGCGGAGGAGCGTCGCCCCCCCACTGCTTTTTTAGCAGTGCAAAAAAGCATAGAATGATAATAACTTGAAGTTATTATCATTTTATGCTTCGTGACGTGTTTTGCTGCTCTATGGATGGGTGGAGCAGGGCAGGAGTGGTTTGCCCACTCCTAAGTGCGCAGTGACTGTTTGGTCAGCCCTCTCGGGCCGCCCAAACCAGTCATGCGCACTTTCCCCTTTCTCCATGCAGACTGCATTACAGCCTAAATGAAGAACAAGCCCAGGCTCCCATTCCCCGGTTGAGTGTCCAACCAGTACGCTCACAACGCTGCATTGCAGCATAGTGATTGGTCAGGGGAGCCTGGGTGCCTACCCATCACAACGCTGCATTGCAGCATTGTGATTGGTTAGTGGGGCCTGGCTGTGCTTCTTTCCGGAGAAGAGCAGCAGTGAAGACTTGGGACCCGGCACAATGGTAAGTTTTTTTAATTTACATTTTTAAAAAATATATATATATGCGTGACCCTTCCACACCCCTCTCGCCCCTGCGCGGCCTGCCCGCCCCGCCACCCGTGAGCCATGCCAGCCGCGACTGGTGTCAGGTGCAACTCGAGAGTGCAAGAGTGAAACATCATTCCGCCAGCACGTTTGTGAATGTGGCAAACTTAAGTACATTTCAAAATTTGTCACCTTTTCAAAATGTAACCTGTGGGGAAACGTTTTTGCAAAAAATGTTTCTACAAAAGATTTTTCTCAAAAAACTTTTTCTTGGTCAGTGAAATTTCCTACAAAAATAGGATTTGTCTGGGTTTTTCCCCTGAAAAATCCAATTAGTTTTAAAACATAACTTCACACACTACAGGATGCATTAAGGACGCAATTATTCCTTTTGCGGACTCTTTGCTTGATTTTTAGTTTTATTCTCCACTCTCCACTATTCGAAAGTACCGCAAACTCTTGTTCCAAATAGTTTTCAAATGGCAGCAGCTCTAACTGGATAATATGTGCCTCCCCTTGAACATCATAGCTCACACCCAAGTCTTGAATGTTCTCTCAATCTGAAATAGCTGTTTCTTGTCAAGCTGATAGGGCAGGAAAGAAAGGACAGGAAACAGAGCTGCGAGGGTAGTCACCTCACCACCCCAAGATGCCTGTGAGACCAGTGGCGGCTCCTCCACTAAGGCGGAGGAGCGTCACCCCACTGCTCGCGGAACAGTGTAAAAAAAAAAAAATGATAATAACAGAAATTATTTCTGTTATTATCATTTTTTTTTTTTTTCCGGCCAGGTGGGACACGGCTGGGACTCCTGTGACGTCCGGGAGGAGGAGTAGTTGCTGCACTCCAAAGTGGGCATGACTGCTTAGCCGGCCTTCTCAGGCGGACCAATGCGCACTATGCATGTTCCCCACCAGACTGCATTACACAGCCTGGTGGGGAGCATGCCCAGCCTCCCATTCCCCGTCTGAGCGCCGAGCCACGGTGCTCAGACCAATCACAACGCTGCATAGCAGTGTTGTGATTAGCTTAGGAGAGGGAGCCTGTGTACTTCCTGGTTCTGGCGGAGAGACGACGGAAGAGAGACGGCTTAGGAATGAGACGCGGCGAGGACGTAAGTGTTTTTTATTTTTTTTGTAATCCCCCCTCATCTCGCAGCCCCCACCCGTACCACCATTCCCGTTCCCTGCCAACCTCTCCTGCGTGAGAGGTTCTAGAAGTGGAAAGACTGTGGACTTGTAGGGTCGCCTACTGGAAGTGTACATTGGCAGGGTTGGTCAGTAACAGGTTGGGCCATCCTTTTTCCCAGGGTAGAGTCCTACCAGGGGTCCTAGTCCCACCACCGTATTTGCAGAGTAGCAGTCCAGCGAAGCATGGGCATGAACTAGGGGCTTTCCCAGCAGAAGCCCCTCTGAAATTTTGAAGTGAGCATAGGGCAAGTCCTCCTGTCCGAAACTGGTGTCTAGCCTGGGACAGTACACTAATCCAGATCAGCCTAGAGAGGAAGTATCTGCACGCGGCTCAGGAGGACAGGAACTGAGGATCAGATGGTGGTAAGACGTGGTGGCTCCACCCGAGGTAGATCATCTAGGAAGAGCAGCGTGCTGGGAGGGAGGAGGTGCGGCTGCTCTTTACCTCTTATCTGTGGTCCACATTTCGCTTTGGGATGCTTGGACATTAAGATCCAATTACAGACCGAGGTCTGATTTACGGGTTTCCATCAGATCTAGGTGTACATGTTGCTGTGATGCATGTAAGCGGGAGTCTTTGGACGCCACATGCTATTTGTTCCCTGGATGAGACATCCTTGATAATCTGCAAGCCGATCTTTAGTGCGTCCACAATACATTTCCCCCCTGTGAGAGATGCAGCCGTTGCAGCATCTTTATTTATGTATGTGCTGCGGGTAGGGAATTTTGTGCGCCCGTTTGTGTGAAGAGATTGCTCATAACTGCAGCCTAATGGAGCCTGTCGATTGCATGATGAGGTTTGACTCTTTTTGGCCTTTTTTGACGATTGGAGGGTCCTGCGTACACACATGCCTATTTGTATTCCTCCCACTCAAGGAAAACCTGTTTTTTTTTAGTTTTGTTGTATGCAGGGCTTTTTTGCAGGGATTCTTTATCGATTGAATTATTTAGAAGTGCGAATGTAATAATCAGAAAGGCCTCCATAGGTGCTGATATGTACAATTTATGATCCTTGAATGAGTGGGGTGAATTTGCAGAATATTGATTCCTGCGGCTTGATTTATGTATAGCGTTGTGTCGGAAGCAAAGATACCCTCTGCAGTGGCGCAGCCAGGATTATCCGTGTATTACCAAGATTGCTGCTGGATTAATGCACCTCCGCGCTGCTTTTATGGACCCGTCCATGGAATCATTCAGATACTGGAAGGGGTGGAATTGCCCTCTCAAAAGGAAGATAAAATGCTGCTGTGTACAGTACGAGGGGTTCACCTCAAACAATCAATAGCATTTGATAAGTTATCTTTGCAGGATTATATGCGCTCCCTCCTCTTCCTGGGGATATTTACGTGTACCTTTTGCAGTCGTGAGCGATCCTTTTTTTATAGTGAAATGGATCATTGTGGTGGAGGTGTAAACTGAGGAGACTAAACAAGAAACTGTGCTGGTTTCTTGGCTATATCGCTCTAGTATGGACCATCCTTCTGTTATTTCCAAGTGAGAATTCCTTCTCCCCAGATGCCCAGATTTGGGGCTGTTTAATATTAGTGTGTACGTCACATCAAGTGGGCCAGGTCTCTAATCCCGTAAAAGGTATGAGACCAACGTTAGTCCAAGAAAAGTCTCACTGCACGCCAACCTGAAGCAAATTGGTAGTATATTTTTGCATTTGTCACCCGAGTGGAACGGGTATGCCCAGACGTGGGTCCCGTGCTCTCCATGCCACTGGAGTCAAGCTAGCCTTGCTGATGAGGGGTGAAACCCCAAAACAGGTCCTAGGATGCTTGTTTCCAGTCCAGGGAGGACCTGGCTTGGCAGTTCGGGCTGGACTGTTCCCATAGGGAGCAGGGTGAAGACTGATTTGCATATGGCTGGGGTCAAACTGGAATGGCACGGGGATGTTTGACATTGATCAGCATTCTGTCCATCAATTGTTCTTTTTGCAAATTGGTAGTGTTACACATTTGGTGAAACCCACTCTATAGTGCACTATTAAAGCCATTATTAAATTACCATGCACAGCACTTCTGGCAGTAACAAATCATGTTTATTCAAAAATAGAGCTGTATCTCCTCACCCGTTTCATATTCCCTGAGCTGCAGGAGCAGCCTTATTTTTAATAAGCAGGCACTTCTGTTATATCCTCTCTGAAGTGCCTCAAGAATTACTTAAGACCGCGCCTTGCGGCGCAGTGTAGATTGTACGTGTACAATATGAACTAGTATTGTTGGTTGTGTGTGATTATGGTCTGTAGAAGCCTTCTCTAAGAACTTATTGTCTTACAATGTTTTCAATTGAATTGAATTTCAGGACCTATTCTAGCAACCGTCCACCGTGTCGAAAAGTAATCCCTGAAACCGTTTTTTAGCCCGGATTACAGGTTTCCCCTTTTATAGGCAAGAATCCCCCCAGTCCGTTCTTCCTCCTTCGTGTACATTTTCTCTTTGTCTTGTTGGTGGGACCAACCCCCACAGTGCCCCCTCTATTCTCTCTTCCTCTCTTTACACCTCTTCATGTAACCAAGCCATCTCCTCTCTCTTTCTTACTCAATTATGTTTATTTCTTTATCACAGCCCTCTACATTTAGTACCTGCGCTCCCCTGCCTACATCCTAGGACCGCTACCCCTACATTTATCTTAGTAGATTTACCCATGCCAACATCCTGGGCCTTCCCTTTGCCCAACCTCTATTCTAGTATCTGCACCCCTACTTACAGTGTAGTAACTCAATCCTTGTTTGTATTCTATTACATCTACCCCTGCCGATACCATTGTCCCTCTGTACCCCTGCCTATACCTTAGTTTGCCATATGCTACCTGTACCATTACCTCTATAATGGTACCTATACCCTACCTATGTCCCAATACCTCTGCTCCAGCCAATGCTTTGAGCATTTACCTCAATCTTTACCCATGCCTGTACCCATGGCCCTCTGCACCTAGCTATACGCTAGCACACACAATGGTGGCGATATACCTTAACACCTGTACCCCTACCTCAACTCTAGGAACTCTGACCAGATCTTTATCTTGGTTTCTTGATCAGTCCCTGCTCTCTAGTACCGCTACCAGTACCTGTAGCTGAGTACCTCTACCCGTGACTATCCCCCAGTATCTCTTCCCTTTAACCTACTACCTCTACTACCATCTATTCATCAGTAGCTCTACACCCACCAATATTTTAGCTCATCTTCCATAGTACATCTATTCCTAAGCATACTCTAATGCCTGCCCATACCCCCCCGCCATTCCCACGCCCCTCTCTTCTCCTTATCTGTTTTGTTGTGGCTTTTACTTGTCCCCCTTTTTTAGTGTTTTTTGGTCTAATTTCCTCAAATATTTTCATACTTGGCATAAGAGGTAGGATATTGTGCACTATATAAATGACAACAGTATGGCAATGTTCCTCCTCTGGTGGGGAAGGGCAGCAGTTGTCTGAATTCCAAAGCAGAGAAGCCCAATCCATCCTCAACTACTCAAGTTTTTAGGCTGGTGCAAGCTGCCTCCTGATTAGGACCCCAACATCTATTTTTTCTTCTTCAAATTAATCACTGACATTCACTAACCCTCCTGCAAAAAATATATTAGTAGAAAATCATTTTTTTTCATTGATCCCGCTCCTTTTTCTCTGATAGACTCTGCTGGTATTGTGACTGTGAGCATTGAGAAACCACTAACTGGTTTCTCAGTGCATATGCTTCTTTTATGGTAGTTTATTGTATTCAGTCTCTTGGCTTGCCTGATCTTTGCAGGAGAGAACAGAAGTAGAGCTGATTCCCTTTGCCTTCACAGGCGTCTGCAGGCCTCAGGGAACGGGGTGGTGGTGATCTTCCTAGGAGCCCCAAGAGCAGATAAGCGAGGAATGTGAATGGGCAGGCCTACCCCACACCTACAGTTCAGCCAGCTCCCCATTGAAGCTTAAGATCAAAGGTCGCCAAACTAGCTGTGGTATTCAGTGGGAGGGAATCAATGTAAATGAATTAAACAAAGGTAGCCCAGTTTGACCTTTTGAATGCTTCAAACTGACCACTCCTAGAGCAGAATTTCTACTGTAAGTCACAGACTGTCCGATGTTGTGGGTTGGGGGAATTAGGATAAGGGCGCCCCCTGCCCACACCGATGCCATGTGCTATATCCGATGGTGTTGCAGAGAGAGGCGTCTGATTTTACACAAGCACACTTCTACTGCCGGTGGCCTAGGAATCTGGTCCCTGAGGTTAGAGTGTTCTTGTGTGTGGCCTGATAGCCCCCAAGCCCAGAAACATGAGGCTGCCAAGAGACGGAACGCAGCTGAAAGTCTGAGAAGAGGAGGCGGACCGACCCAAGCAGGTTTGTGTGGTGCAGGACGTGGAAGCGGACAGAGACTGCTGAACTGTGGGTGGAATGTGACCTATCCTGACCAAGCCTTGTGGGTTTTGTTTGGCAAATGGGGCAGTGTCAGAAAATCTCTGGTGCTCACCAGGTCATAGCAGAGGCCCTTCTAGTGAAGGCCTCCTGTTGCCCAGTCCCTTGTGGAGCATGGAACTTGGTGAAGATTGTTCATTGAAACTTGAAAGTGAATGACTGAGTTATCTTGCACTCATTGTGAACTGGTATCCGGAAATGGACTCTCCAAAGGATGGTGTGGATTTTTGAGTCATTACCAAGGACTAGACTGGTAGCCGAAAAGGAGGGCGGGGTACTGTGCTGGCTTGGGCAAACTCTGAAGATCAGAAAAACTCTGTCAGCCCCGGAGATGCAACCCAAAGACACTCTCCCAGGAACTCTGTGAAGCTTGGAGGTTTTGCACTGTGGTGGGATTTGAATTTATTGAACGTGCTTTTGGGCCACAATGTAAAAACATAGCTGCCTTTTACACAAGCGTTTTAAAAGAAAATAAATAGAAAAAAAGTTAAATTGTTACAAATATGCTAAAAAGCAAATGATCACATTTAGAGCATTAAAGGTGGTAAATTAAAAATAGGAGAGAATCTTGTTTAGAAATCCTTGAGTTCTCATGGAAGTTCTTCCTGAAAGATGTGCATGTACCGTATTTCCTGCCGAGCTTATTAAACGGCCTGAAGTGTTGTATGAATGTCCCAGCTTTTCTTCAGATATAGACCAGTTAATTTTGTTGTATAGCTATAAGGCGGCTTAGAAAGAAGAATATTTGTTCCGCTGGTTCTTCGAGGTCTTTTCTGCATAAGATCTTGGCTATTGTGTTAGGCCTGACTTTGCTGTAGAAATTACTAAAGATCATGAAATGCTCCATGTCTTTTCTTACACTGCACTGCATTAATCTGAAACTGCGGCGTTTCTTGTGTTCTTAATGTCAAATTAGCAACAAACCACCCTTGCCAACAAAAAGTGTCTTCTTTCTCTCTGGTTTACTAACAGAATGAGATATTTTTGGGCGTTCTGCGAGGGATCAAACAGGCCAACGTGGTTCCATGGGTGCAAATTTCCTAGGGCAACTATTTTCTTATTTAACTTTAAGCTTAAAAATTGCTTATTAACAATGGCTTTTGTCTTCTTTTGTGCCAGTAGCTTGGTATTCAAAGGAGTTCTTGATATAGTCTGGCCAAGTCTCTTGGCTTCGTTCTCCCAATGATGATTTAGCCTTCATGGAAAAGTGTTCCTACCAGGCCTGATAGACTAAAATGGTACCTCAGCATTTTCAGCCCGTATTCTATAGAGGCCATCTGACGGCTGGTGTCAATGGAGGAATAGTTATTGTCCGATTCCAGGGCCACTGTGGGAAGGGTTGATATGTTATGTAAAAAGTATTTAGAAAGCATGCATACACCAGTCAGTTTCTTGGCGCTAAGTACAGAAACATAACCTACTGCTCACTATTTCATTCATATGACTGTATGAAGCGCAATGTCTTCAGGAGTTGACGGAACCTGTAGTAACAAGAAGTCATTTGAATGTTGAATGAAAAAGAGTTCCAGAAACGGGGGGCTAATACAGAAAATCTGGAACCACCAAGTATCTTCTTCTTGACGGAGGGAATAGTGGGAAGAGTCAGATGAGTAGACCTCAGTTTACGAGTGGGCATGTATTTTTGAATATAGGAAGGGATGAACTCTGGACTATTACCGTAAAGAGATTTACAAATAATGCATCCAGTTTCAAAAGCTGTTTGCTGTTTTACTGGCTGCCAGTGCAGTTTCCTCATCAGGGAGGTGTTGTGGAACTTCCTGGGTTGTCGATAGATTAGTCTGACTGCCTGGTTTTGTACTAATTGTAGTCTCCGAGTGAGGCTTTCGGGGAGACCGAAGTACAGTGAATAAGTATAGTCTATCCACGAGATGACTAATGCAAGGACTACCTGCCAATTTTTCAGATTTTTTCCGAAGCTGTAAGAAGCAGGATGAAATTACTGTCCCTACTTGAGGCTTGATGGACACATTTTTGTCAACCACAACTCCAAGACTCCTAACTGAGTTCTTGGGCAGGGGGAGTGCCCATAGCTGTTGGCCAGAAAGTGGAGTTCCATAGGTCATGTGTGCTACTAGTTAAGACAATCTCCGTATTATCGGAGTTTAATTTGAGTTGATTACTATTCATCCAATTGTGTATGAATAGCATTGTATTTTGAAAGAACGTTTTGGAGTCTGGTGAGTTACCAATAGCAAAAAGTAATAGCATATCATCCGCATAGTTGAAGATTCTCACCATAATTTTTCTCAGAGAATGCACCAGGTGGCGTATATACAAATTAAAACGGCGGGGGCCAAAGAAGACCCCTGGGGTATGCCACAAGTAAGTTGAACCTTGGGAGAGATGAAGAGAGATAAGCGGACTGACTGAGAGCAGTCCTTTAAAAAGGAAATGAACCAGTCAAGCGCCATGCCCAGTAAGCCTGCAGCTCTGACACAATCCACCAGAAGCTCATGATCGACCCTGTCGAATGCCGCAGAGAGATCAAGGAGCGCCAGCACCTGGGTGGTGCCCCTGTCAGCATTTTCCCTCATATCATCCATCATGTAGAGGATCACATCTTTGGTTGAATGGCCTGACAGGAAACCCGCTTGATGAGGGTCAAGGAAGTGGGTTTCCTCGAGGAAAGAGCAGAGACAGCTAGCAACATGTGCTTCTAAAACCTTTGCTTAGTAGGGAGGCAAAGAGACAGGGCGATAGTTCTTATATAGATTATTGCTGGCTTTTTTTTAATAGTGGATCCACTTTTACTTCCTTAAAAAAGTCTAAGAACCCGGCCTTGGATTAGAAAGTCATTAAGTAAGGATAAGGCTGGATCGGGGAGGAGAGAGAACTTCTTTTAGCACTTTTGGAGGGCAGGTTTCAGAAGGGGCACCTGATTTCACTTTTTTCAATAAGTCCATGAGGTGTACCTTGCTAACTTCAGGTAGCACATACTGTGTATTAGGGTTCCTTTCAATGAAGAGGAGCTTTCCAGGAAAGGACTTAGAGGAATGCTGTCTTTAGTTGCTTTGATGTTATTGGCGGAGAATGAATTAAGTGCATCACAGAAGGATTGGGTAGGGGTAATTGTTTCAGGATTTGATAGTTCAGACACAATTCCAAAAATATCCTTTGACTTAATGATTGAGTTTATAATTTTCCGGAGAATAAAGCAGATTTAGCTTGTATAATAGAGTTTTATTATTATTTGAGCCGAGCCCGGTAGGCTTCCTTTCTTTCAGGTGAATAATTCCTTCGCCAACTGCTTTCAGTCCAGCGTAGCAAGTTTTAAATCTTTATAAAACCATTTCGGGGCGTCATGTCGCCTAGCTAATCTGACTTTCTGAAGTGGGGCATTTATATCACTTTCATCTGTTAACCAGACTGTAATATTTTCCTCTTGTTGATTGATTTCAAAGTGTTTATTGGGCAGGGTCGTAGCCAATGAATTACATAAGGAGTTAATATTGACGTGGGTCCAGTTCCTAGCTAATGTCCCGGAGCTAACCAGGGGTTTAGGAACAGCGAAATCAGTGAGGGTAAACTTGGTTAAAAAAGGATCCAACCAGACACAGGGCATGACCATAAGATTAACCACTGAAAGATTGGTAGTTCATACCTGATCTAATATATGACCTTTTATATGGGTAGGAGAAGTCTCGTGCTGTTCGAAGTTCAGGCTACTTAGCAGGTTGGATGATGGTAATTTGAGAAATTATTCCAAAATGTCCTCTTTTAGCTGCCCACTTGATTTGTAAGCTTCTCCAGCCCCCACAGTTTGGCTCCATATGAGATTTCCCACTGCTGTGGGAGAATTTGCCCCGCTGGGCAACCCAGCTTCTTACAGATCAGTGTGCAGTGCTGGGATCTCTACCAGAGTTCAGTAGTAACTTACAACCTAGGGCTCAGTACATAAAAGTCCTTTATCAAATGCTTGCCTCAATATCTGTAAAACATATTTTTTATTTTAGTTGGCAAGAATTTTTGTTTCCTTTTAATTGTTTTGATTTGTCCTATTTTATTTGAAAAAGAAGTGGATCTGGCAACCTTGCCTGGTTTGACCAAAATGGAGATGCAGTTTTGGTGTCAAAAATGGTCAATTTGGATTAGTAGCAACGCTCATAAAATCATGGTGGAAATCACATTGAGAACATGGAAGGAAGCCCATCACGTTCAGATTGCTCCTGGTAAACAGAGAGAACAGAGCCTGGAAATGCAGGGCCTGAAGGAGTATAAGAGGACAACACCCCTAGTCCTGCCAGAAAGGTCCCTCTCACGGTACCGTCCTTACAGGGAGCAGAAAATTAACTCATGTTTTGACACCGCATGGAATTCAAGGCGCTAAAGTTGGTGCTCGAGTAAAAGTGACTAGCTGTGGTGCATGAGAAGACCAGGACCACTGTTGTAGTGGAAGAGCATAAAGCAGCCCTTCAAACCACCAAGGACTCCTGGTGCACAAGGCTGAACTTATTTGCACATGGAGGCTCAGCGAGTTTACGGGACCAGTGGTGGTGGCAGCAATGAAGTGGTGAGTGAAGCACAAAGTGTGGGGAAGTCTTAACCCCCAGTCCCCTAAAGATTTAGTACATAAATATAACATAGCAGGTGACTTCCAATATGGGTTTACTTCCCTAGAGATGACACTTCAAATGGCTGAGGTAGAGGAGAAACAATGGGTTATGGTGCTTATGGGAAGATTGCCTATTTTGGGTAGGACTGTAGTCCTTAGGTTAGAGGAGATAGTTCTCAAACAGTTCCCTTACATGAAGAGGATTTTGGTAAGAGAGTTTGTGTTCACTTGTGAGAGGTACCTTCATAGATTTTTGGAAAACACAAAGGATTCTCTGCTGTACTGAGTTGACTTTGTTGATTCCTCATTACACTAAACAGAGGGTTGAGTAAAAGGCAACTAGTTGGTGACATACAATGAGTTTTTCAATTTGATAATGAAGGAGCACATTTTGAAAACAAAATTCCCTGGGTTGCACCAGCATCTAGTGGATAGTAAGCTCACTAAGCCTAGAGAGGTTAGGAGGGAGGCTGACGAGTGGGTCAGCACCAGAGTATCTAAGAAGACACAGGAGGGGTACCACCAGAAGGGTGGATGAGGCTCTTAGCAGAAAAATAAAACTGATGACCCCAAAGAGATCCAAATGGTATACCAGGATGCACCCCACATCAGTGAAGAGAAGTGGTGGCCATCTAGAGGGGAATAGGCTTTATGAAATGGGCTGATGTTTTTACTGTCTTCAGACAAGACACAAGAGTGGAGGCTCCTCATGCCCTAAGAAGGGCCTCACTACTCGGCAATCCACAGGGTTCGCTAATGTGCCTTTAGGGGGAGATACTTACCAAGAGCACAGCATAGAGCATGCCCTAGTTTATCCTTGTTGGGAGGTGAACAAGGCAAGCTGAGGGCAAGCTGGTGATTCCTGGGTGTGCTAGAAATTATTTTCAGGAGGCATCAGGGAACAAGGTCCCATTCACTGCACTGCTAGGTACCATTGCCAGCCGTACCATTGTAACTGAGTGCTTACCATCCCCAGAGAAGTAACTGACGGATAAGATCTGCAGGATCAGGAATGTCCAGGAAAAGGAGTGTGACTGTGCTAATAATGCCCCCGTTACCTTGGAGTAGGGGGGGTAATTGCCCGGAGGAGGATAGCTGTGTGCCCAAGCTTAACTGTAGATTGCATCCTAGGCTGTGAGTTGTCATGGGGGGTAGGAGGGAGAACCTGAGGTTGTGAGTACCAAAGTTGCCCATCTCAAGTCTCTGAAGGTACCAGCCCAGAGGGTATGGTTCCTGGACTACAGTGAACAGTAAAGAGTAGGAGGTAATGACCACAGAGACTCTGTCCGCCATGGAGACTTAGACTCAAGACAGCATAGCAGGAACTCTGTGAAATGTGGACTCTGTGATCTGTACCTGCCTGCACAAGACAACTGAATCTCATCTAGGCCTGAGTGAAGGCAAGAGGCGGCGTGGAGTTGGAGTTGTAGCTCGCGACTGGAGGGGAAGAAGCCTCCAGTGGCTGTTCATGAGCGCTGTGCAGGAACGTTTGTTGACTGTCCATGCAGAGCAGCTATGTGGGCTGGACCTTTCTCTTTACATTTCTATAACTTTGCAGTGCCTGATCCAATTTCTGCCGTTTCAGCCTTATTTTAATCATAATATACTTTTAGATTTTACTACATTGGTTTGGGAGCTTTGATGAGTGTTTTCTTGATCCAAGTGGTGTGCTGGTACTTATAACTCCTAAGTGACCATTTCAGATGTTACCTTATGTCTCAGTCCATCTGCCAAGGGATAGAGGAGGCTGTCTTAGAGAAGCTTTGTTTGCCAGACTAGGAGCAAGTTTGGCACTCTGGTCAGAGAATATGCCCCACTGGGCAACCCAGCTTCCTACAATATTTATCTTTTACTGTCATCCCTAAGCCACATGCCTTTAGTCCACTTCTATTATGGTCTCAGATTTCGCTAGTTAGCCTCATCTCTCCCACCCTCCTCTTGTTAGCGTTTACTCCTGAGCTCTTCCTCTCAGGCTTACATTTTGCTGTGCTCTTCTTCCTCCAGCCTCTTATGTGACTTCTGATTTTCTATCACTTTAGGCGGTATGATGTCATAATGTCATAAACCTAAACCTAGCAGTACACCTGACAACTGAATTTTGGAGTCCAGTCTCTATATTCTTTGTTCAGCTCCATGCTAACATGGAATTGTTCAGCTCTATCCCTAAGAAGGGTTACAGAATGTATTATACCCAATCTGAGTAAATTGCACAAATGTTTTGACTCGAAGTCTTGAACGTGGCTTCTGTAGTGATTGAGTTCTTAGTTATGCACAGATCTCAGTAGAAAGTGGGCAGCTCAGAAGTTTCTTCCTGAAGATAGTTCTCTTCCTGTTTTGGGAAGGAGTTTTAGGTTGTAGAAGTTTACTTGGGGGTGCAGTATGAGTAGGTCGTTTGACTTGTAGACAGCTTGTCTTGTTTTTGTTGTGTGTTTGTTTTTCTTTTTTTTGGAGTTCGAACTCAACCTGAAGGTATTGGAGGGCTTTACATGAGCACCAGTTACATTACACAAGGACACATTCATTTTTGGTAGGCACAGGGAGATTAAGTGATTTGCCCAGAATCTCAGATTGTTGAGCCGACACCGAGACTGGAACCTGGTTCCCCAGTTCCAAAGTCTGCAGCTTTGGCCGTTAGACCACATATTCTCCACAGAACCTCTCCTCTTACAAATCTGTGCATCTGTAAATAAAATCAGTGTTGTGTGGTCTTGAGTGCAGTTATGGGCTCCTTTACACTGACTGTGTTTGTTGTTATCCTTCGACAAAAATCGCTGGTTTCAGAACATGAAGGCTTATTTAACTTGTGCTCAGCCCTTTTTGATGTTTGCTCAGAGTGGTTCTTCTATGTCTAGTTGGTTGTTCTTCCCGACCAAGGCAGCCCTACCTAAGCGCTGGGAGCTGCAGAGTAGTTGCATGTAGATGCCAACAGCATCAATAGAGTAGTCTAAGGCATGAGAAGCAGCTGATAGGTCCATGACCTGGTGGGCACATCTCTATTCTCAGATATGCTACAGAGCTCATCCCTGACACTAACTGGTCCAGCGGAAGCCGACTACCAACGCTTAAACATTGGGAGGAGACATAGTCTAATGGCTGAATTGCCTACCTTGGAACCTGGACAACCTGGTTCTAAGCAAGTTTCAGCAGGTGATCAAAAAATGGTGAGATTCTAGGCAAAGCCCTTTACATCCTGTGCATTAGAGATATTTTTATTGACGGTTTGTGTAAATATGAATACTGTCTTGTGGGAAATGACTGTTTAATACTATCCCCATTACATGCTTGCACACCAGCACGTTCTGCTTTCTGTAATGCATCTCAACCAGACTCCCGATTCACAATACTGTTCTACATACAGCACTTCTTGTTTGAGACGCTTCTTCAGGAATAATTCTCTTTGTAAGGTGTTCTGCTGCTCACTGGAGCTAGGTCTCCGCATTTAAAAATACCATAGATAATTAAAAAGGATGCATTGTTCGTTTTATAATTTAATCTCTACGATTATTGAGACCACTAGCAGGTTTGGAATTGGTCCAGATACAGAGATATATTTACCCTGGACTATTTAAGGTCCAGTAGGTGGGGGATGCTGCCTCTCCCATGGGCCTTGTCTTTGACGAGTGATGGACTCCTGGGCTTAACTCAGCAGCCTAATGGCTCGGTATTTAAAAGCGCTATCCTACTGGCCTCTACTGGGATATCCTTAAAAGCGCTATCCGATTGGCCTCTACTGGGATATCCTTAAAATCACTATCCTACTGGCCTCTTCTGGGATATCCTTAGTGTTGATTTTTGGCCCAATATCTGGTGAGAGTTCTTGTGCGTTTTGATCTATTATTTGTCTTGCTTGATCTTTATGTTGAAGAGGTCTTGAGTCTATGCAAACCACTAGTTCAATAACTGTGCCAGCTGGTAATGTGAATAGCTTTCTCGCTTGAATATTTCTGTGCATTAAAATCATTTATTTTTCTGCTTGTTGCAGCATTTAATATAGTTAAGATTTCTTTCGTATCTTTTTTTATTCTATGCAAAGCAGTTTGAAAGGCGAACAAATATCCATGTAAACACAATCAAACTATATTTCACAATGTGTCTTCTTGTTTCAGATGCTGTCTCTGTGGGAATATTCTAAAGTTCAGTCCTTTTTGGGGGGTTTAACCGCAGTGCGATGCCTGCTTATGGGAGACTGCATTATTGTCAGGTGGTTGGTGGAGGAATACACGATTCAAGTCGAATGACTGGTTATGTGAGGCCTAATTGAAGTTGAGTGATTGGACGTGGGAGACTCGACAAAAGTGAGGCAATCCGACGAGAAGACCTACTGATTGGTTGTTTAAGAAAGCATTGATGTAAGTTTATTGGTTGAGTGAGGTAATTGTTGTATTTAGGTGTTTATCAGTAATTGTGAGGCGTGTCTGAGTGATATTAGTCCTGTACTGATATAACACACTGAGGTGAGGAAGGAGGAGGTATGCAAGGTAAGAAAGCTGCCGTTTAACCCTTTCTAGTGACATTACATTGATGTAGATTTTGTGGACAGAGGGCTGGTTACTTACGAAGCCGTTACAAAAAAGGACACATTTCTGTTAAACTTGTGTCAGGAGTGAGCAAGATCAAGAACAAGATGGTGCTACACAGCTCATTGTTGACGCAGGAGGGTTCTCAGCGGTTGGCGGTTACTCACTGGATAAACTGAGCCGTTCTAGCTCCACTGGGTTCCCCCAGCACAAATAGTCAGTGATGCAGGTTGCTCTCTGGTGCTGGTTGTCATTTTGTGATGGAGTTTTGGTCACATGGCGTTCCAATGAGAAGCAACTTTGCTGTCTTTCTGACCGCTGATATTCTGCCAGGGAGTGCATACGTTCTCAAACAAAGTTGGTGTTGGAGATCTCTGGTGGGACTGGCTTTGGTGACCTTCTGGTGAGTTTTGGGGATGCTTTAGGAAAAACATGGTGTTTGGTTGGTGTTTATTCAGCTTCTCAGTTACTCTGTGATGAAGTAGTGAGATTTTAATCCACTTGTTGAACTTTCTAACTAAAACAAGAATTGGCAGTACCAATAGGTCTTGCTTAGAACTGAAAGTACCTGCTTAGTGATGGGTGAGTTGAGGCACTCAATAGTCGTAGATCTACTCTGGCACTCATTCTTGCACTCGTGCATCTGTTCATCCACCCAATGACTCGATCTTGCTTTCACCCACTTACCCATCCACAATAAAAGACACACACAAACTCAATAAGATAAATTAAAAGAATAAAAGTGAAAAAAAATAAAGCATGCCACTCTTTAAACGTGGATTGCATAAGCTTGCAATAAAGAATAAAATTAAACATAACATTGGGCGGCCTGCTGAGAATGGTATTATGCACAGTCTAGCATTATTTTAAAACTCCAACATCACCGCCACATTTAGCAGTAACATGTTAGCCAACTTTGAGTGGTAAAATTAAAGTACACTATGTGCAATACCATTTTCAGATGGCTGCTAGAGTTCTGCCAATCCAAGATGATCTGCATAATGCTTCTATATGTGGTAGCCATTTTCTATCAGTAAAAGAATGATATACTATGGACAATACCATTCCAAGATGTGTGTCTGGCCATCTGTGCAAAACACTACCGATGAAAGGAGCAGCAAGCAGCCAAATACCACTGTCCAGGGAGCTACAGAATGCTCTAAAATCACCTAACAAAATTAAAAAAAAAAGAAATGAAAGACGATTTATAAAAAGAGAAACTAGAAAACCACAAGACTGGCCCACCAGACCTGGCCCTGGGATGACCTCGTTTTTAAGCAGATGTGCACATGTGTACATGCGATTAGAAAAAATGCTGTCACTTAAAGGTAACAGAGTCAATGGCTGAAGCGCGCTAATCTATTGCCCTGTGCTTTATTTTGTAACGGAAGGAAGCAGAATGTGAATGGCACTAAAACAGATCGGATGAAGGGGGCTCACCAAACCCCCCGTGGCTGTTTATGTATGTATTTTTTATGATTTGTCTTTATTACAAGAGCCTGGCACACAACTAAATATGCCAGCCCTTCTAAAAGAAATATCATGGTTCTAATCTTTACTCCCAGGGGTTGTCAAAGGGTGCAAACACCACCTTTGCCAACTAAATTAATCTGTGAGATTCCAGGTAACACAATACCTGTATTCAGACTTTATCATGGGCTTGTCACCATAACTAGCTCTGGCCTACTTCACTGTGCATGAACTTTCCCACAGAGCAAGCAACGGGCATATATATGGTCATAAAATTACAAATGTACATAGTTGCAGTTACAAAACGGTATACAACCCCTCTTAATGGGGTCTAACAAGATTTCACACAGTGCACATCTACTCCCCAAGGTTTGGGTCAGAAGAGGTACCCAACAACAAAATCCTTGCCTACAATGCAAATGTTTGGGATCACATGTAAGAATATACTGATCTACAGGCTTTAGTATTGTAAAAACACTCTGCCATGAAGGTCTTTTTGCAGTAACATTCGCATCTCAAAATAAAACAGTCAGCCTGCTGCCTTCGTCATACCTTTTTCACAAGAAACAGATCAGACCTGTAGCGTGTGACATCACTTTTCCCATTGGTTTGTCACGATCACCAACTCAAGGCTACTGTATTGAGCATAAGCTTTGCCACAGGGCTACCATCAGGCCCACAGTCCTAAAATTACAAATATTTACAGAATTACAGTTGGCGAAACAATATGCAGCCTCTATCAAAATGGCCTAAAAAGGATTATCTCTTTGCAGATCTTCAACTCCAAGGGTTTGTAAGTAGTGGTAAACAAACGCTAAAATTCATATCTACTGTAACAAAGCACCACTCTATATGCTTTAAAACAGTGTAATAACAAGCTAGGCTTCTGACCCTATTTACTTCAACAAATTCTTTTCACAATAAATAAGCCAGGCCTACTATCTTTGTCATAGTTTTTCATAATAATGAAATCACACCTATGGCATCAGACATACCTTTTTGCAATGAATCAATCAAGTGCATAGTGTTTCTCATTGACTTTGTACATAACAACTCAAGGCTACTTTATTGACCATGAGCATTAACGCAAAGCATCCATCAGGTATACATTCATAAATCTATAAATATGTACATAATTCCAGTTGACAAAACAGTGTTCAGTCCTTCTTAAAATTGATCAATAAGGATTATCAGAGAAAAACATCTTCTACCCCCAGTTTTTGTCAGAGTGGGTGACCAACACCATAGCCCTTCCCTTCTACAGTAATCCGTGAGACACCATGTAACAAAATATCTAAATACAAGAAGGGGAGCCACCTCTACCCAGGTAATTACGGACATTGTTTCTAGTCCTGAACCTTTGTGTGTGCACCTAATGGATTCTGGGTGTTGCTATCATGCTTTCTTCCATTAAACTAACTAAACTAACTCACTGAAAAATGATGTTTTGTAATTGAAACTTTCAGGACTGGACTCTGTGTCGTTAATGACCTGAAGTGAGGTTGTCACCCTATGGATCAATAGGGTTTAATACTGTGTAATAATAATCAACACGCAAATGTCTATTGGCTTTAACATATTCTTTTCACAATAAGTAAATAAAACCTACTGCCTTGGTCACAATTGTTATAATAAATAGACTAGACCTATGGCGTCTAACATACTCTTTCCCGATGAACCAATCATGCCTATAGCCGTTATCATTGGTTTTGTAACATAACCAACTCTGGCCTGCTGGATTTGAAAGAAACTTTTCAGATCACATCAGAACATCATCAAGATCACAGTCATAAAATTACAAATATGTACAAAATTACTGTTGACCTATCAATATACAACTCCTCCCCAAAGTGCCGTACAAGGGTTATCATTGCAAATCTTCTAACCCATGGTTGTGTCATGGGGTATGCATTTCCAAAACCCTTGCCTACTATGTTAATCTGTGAGATTGCATTTAACAAAATAATTGTCTGCAGTCCCTAACAAAGTGTAATAAAAACCCACCATTAAAAATCTATTGGCTTCAACAAATGATTCTCAGAATAAAAAAGGCATGTCTACTGTCTTTGTTGTAACTTTAATGGTCATTGGTTTGTCCCTATAACCAACTCTGTCATGCCGTATTGAGTATAAGCATTCCCACTTGACAAAATGTGAAATGCAAGCACTCAGTGGAAGCACACATCATCTACCCAATCAAAATGCTCTACTCAAGCAAATCAGCATGTGGGGGGTGGAGTCTAAACCCCACTCTCAGCAATGCTTCTTAAAGCTCTTTTTCTGATGATCACATAGGGTCTGGCACTTGCTGAGCTGTCAAGCAAGACATAACTTTCATGACAGGTTATGTTTGATGTGACCAACTGCATTTCCTTACAACTGATCATTCAAACGCACACTACTGTCAAGAAATTGTCATCTTTCCCATTCTACCTCTGTAGCCGCACAAAGTAGAGGCCTGTTGGTAGGGCCATTGTAATTGTGATTCTGTTACTGTAGTGTTTTCCACATAATTGTGGATCTCTCACACTGCCACATAATCCACCATAAGATGCATATTTTGTAGACTTTCACAAAAAAAGAAATGTTGCTTTTAGCTCAATTGGATCAAAAGTTACTAAAAAAAGAAGTGCCGCATTTTGTGCTATGCAGTGACCGACCCTTTGCAAAGGTTAACTGGTCGGTTTTCAGATGAATATTGCTGTATCCAAGGGTTAAGCTGGTGTTAGTCAGATGAAACCTTTGCTGTAATGTGTGTTACAATTAAAAAATATCAAAATAATACTAAATGTACTGCAGCATATTGCATATTTTTCCTTTTCTTGATGCATAATTTATTCAACACTGCTGCTTATATTGGTCCTTCTTAGCCACATGATTCCAGTGTCCCCAACTATTGGCCACAGAAGGCAAATGCATCTGGGGTGAGAGGAGGAACCCATAACGCACATTCAACCCTAAAATAGACCACACCATGCTGCCTGGCGTGACACAATAAATACATCACTTACATTGACCACAAGTTCCTTGGCTGTTGTACCATGTGGGTTATTTGCTAGAGTCTCTATTGAACATAGGCCTGGGTACCATGCATAGCCGTGCCCATGATATGTATGGATCCAGGAGGTGGCGGCCTTTGCGGCCAAAGAAAATGGAAACAATCAGTGAAGAGGACGGAGGCTAAAGATGGGTTCTATTGCTCGCTTTGAACAAGTTTGCCACGGAGGACATGTGATCGTTTCAGATAAAGGACTATGAATGGTTAACAGGTAATGAATTTACAAGTGCCTTCCCTGCACCCTGGGTGATTGCCTATGGTTGCTGGGGATGAACGTTGATGTGGCATTTATATGAATGTTTTATAATTGATCGAGGGACGCAGGACTGTGCTTTTTTCGATTTCTTCAAAAGTGTAATTTCATTGCAGTTCCCCGTTTTTTCAGAAGCAGGTGTCGTTCGATAATGATGCATTTATAAATATAAATTAGATGTGATTACACCGTATTATAGTCACTTTTTCTGGTGTATGTGCCGGTTTGTTGCTGCTGAAGATCTGTTATTGGTCGCATGCAAGCATGATTCGCCTGCGTGAGGTCTCATAAAGAGGAAAGACAATTCCAGAAGAACATTTTTTTTATAATCAATTTTCTTTTATGTTGGGTGAAAACATCACAGCTTGCACAGTACAGTCACAGTGCAAACTTTCCAGGCAGCTGTACCTATCCTGGCTAGTCACGTTCATCCTGTCATGCCATAGTAGGCCTACCTTTGCCCCTAAATGTTCTGATGATTGCGCGGACATCCTCTTGCCAAGTGCATGGGTTCTTCTTCTTGTTCTGCCCGATCACTACTCGCCAGAGTTGGCCGAACCCGACAGATCCAGTATTTCATAATGTCTCTTTTGGGATCATGGTTCCAATGCCGACCAAGGTCTGCTCCCCTCGGCCCCCCCACCCCCAAGTCTTCCATATGCCCAACAGAGCCACCCGGGGCCAGGGGTCTATCAGTTATTCAAGACCTCTTGATAGGTTATTGAAGATGTTAAGCCCATATACTGTGATAATGAGGCCCTCCCACACTACATGTTAGAAGTCCACTTCACCCTCTGCTGCAGCGAAATCATTCAGGCATAGGGCGCCTCCTGGCTCGCCGCAGGCTTTTGCGCGTAAGGTACATAACATGCAAAACTTAAGCAGTCTAAGTCGTGAGTTCTAGAAGGATCTTGGTTTCCATTTCTAAAATTACCTTATCGATTGTTTTCTCCTGTAAGCGAATGGGATTCCGCAGTGTTACACCACCTGGATGTTTGCCGGTGTAGGCTCACGGCGTTACCCTGCCTCAGTAAGTTGTGCCAGTAATGTGGCACTGCATGGAAGCATGTAGAGGGTACAGGAGTATATTCTAATATTTGTCATGATACATCTGCAGTGTCAGTGTGCTCTGGCATGGCATTATAGTGCCTCAGCAGTTTGTTAGGCACTCCAACATCGCGTCGACATACCTCAACAGTTTATCTATGCATCCTGAAAATGAATCCGCGTACCTCCTCAATATGTCTATGTTCTGTGGCACTTGATCAGTGTACCTCAAAAACATGTGACTGTATTTAAACTCAGCTTGGTACTGCAAAAGTATCACTCTACACTGACCGACCAGCAGTGCAGCTCAACAAGCCGCGGTCCGTGCAGGTAACAGCGGTGGGGGAATATATACCATTACATCGCATGCGTTTACAACGCATGCGATTACAGCGCGGTCGTTACAACGTCCGCGTTGTTACATCGCAGTACCATTACAACGCAAGTCATTACAACGACTTGCTCTAGATGGCGCGCTGGATTTAGGAATAGTATAATTTACTATTCCAACCCCAGTGTGTGCAACAGTAGGGAAGGTGTTGGAATAGTAAATTATACTATTCCTTAGTACGGTGGCACTTATTTTACTAGATCTAAGTGCCGCATTCGACACTGTTTCCCACACTTCTCTTCTAAAAATCCTTCAATCTAAGGGCATTGGCGGTATGGCACTCAAATGGCTGTCCAGCTTTCTATCCAAAAGGACCTTCCAGGTCTTCTCCTCTATTGCTCATTCCAAGACTCGGGTTTCCCCATATGGAGTCCCTCAGGGCTCCATACTTAGTCCATTGCTTTTCAACATCTACGTCAGCCCTCTGGCTACGATAGCAGAGCAAGCAGGGTTAACTATATACTCCTACGCGGATGACACCTAGCTCATCTTTTCGCTTTCCTCCAAGGAGACTTCGAGGACATCCTCTCTCCAGCCGGGGCTAAAAAAGATCGCTGACTGGATGCACGCAAATAAACTAAAACTTAATGGTGGGAAAACAGAACTCCTCATCTTCGGTGGTAATAAAACTCTCTGGGGCCCCCAACATTGGCCACCGCAAATGGGCGATCTTCCCCTTCCATCACAATCGGCCCGCAACCTTGGAGTTATTATTGACGACCAATTGTCTATGAGGCAGCAAGTGATCAAAGTTGCCTCCACTTGTTTTGCTATTCTTAAGTGGCTTAGGAAAATTCTCTGGATGCTTCCTTCCGCTACGCAAAAAACTGTCATCCAGGCCTTAGTAGTGTCCAGATTGGACTATGGCAACGTGCTCTATCTGGGTGCTAGTAAGGAAGTGCTCCGCAAGCTACAGGTAGTCCAAAATTCTGCGGCAAGACTGCTTTGCCAACTACCCAGAATGGCTTCCACTTCAGGTTCACTTCGTAAACTACACTGGCTGAGAATTGACAATCGCGCCAAATTTAAAGCCCTTTGCTATATGCACAGAATAAACATGGGCTCAGCTCCCCACTATCTAAGTGCTTTGGTGCACCATTATCGTCCCTCACGCCTACTACGATCCTCTAATCAATTAAAATTCCAGGTACCCAGGATCAAACGTGCTAGAATGGGAGGACGTTCTTTTGCCTATCTGGCTCCTTCCCTTTGGAACTCTCTTCCAATGCATCTTCGTCTTGAAAAGCACTACCTCAAATTTCGCAAAGAATTGAAAACGTGGCTTTTTAATCAGTAGAGCCTTTTTATCAATAGCTCTGGCCCTTATCTCTTGTCTTGTATGTCCGTAGGCGCCGGGAAACCTCTGGGTAGCTGTGCGCCATATAAATTTAATAAATAAATAAATAAAATAGAGCGCCATCTAGAGCAAGTTGTTGTAACGACTTGCGATGTAATAGTACTGCGATGTAATGACCACGTTGTTAAGGTTGTTTCCCGCGGTGGGGCCGTGTGACGCGGCTGACCTCAACTACAAGTAAAAAGTACTGTGACGATGCATCAACATGCCTCAGAGAGTTATTATACTCAGAGAGTGAATGAAGATGCCCCAGTTGTGTGCTAGTATACTCCCACACTATATGAAAGTAGAAGGGACCCAGTACTCAGTGCTGATTGGCAGATTGTTGCTGCCGGATCTTGTTCTCCAAACACTCAAAAAAGAGAGATGAAATGACCAAAGAAATCTTAAAGCAGGAGGAGGAGGCGGCCTCTTTCCCTAAGACCCAAGATAATATGGAGGGAAGCACTTGGACAGTTTACAATTGTTTCAGACATGCTAGCAGCCACATAGGTCACTATGAAGATGATCCAACCATCATCTGATATTGTTCAGGGGGGAGGAATGTGTCAGTACTCGGCACAGCTCGTGAAGCCTAGCGAAGGATGCCTGCATTGATGAGCCAACCTAGAGTTAAAGTCGAAATCAACATTGCAGATAACACCAAGATTTCTTTGCGTATAAAGTGCAGTGACTGAAATGATAGCTGACCCAAGCACGGAGCACACCAGTGTCGAATCTGGTGAGTTGTAGCAACTTCTCTTCAATAGTGGAGACATTAAATCGGGCTAGTGGCATGATAAAAATGCTCTGCGTCAAGCTACTGATATACATGAATGCATCTCATGCAGAAAAAAAGAAACTTGATGTTGGTCTGGGAGCAAGTCCACCAGTGGTCTGAGGTAGATATCTGCTCTAAAGAGAGATGACACTGAGAGAAAATTGTTTTTATTCATGACATACAGCATCACAGATTCAGTCAGCTGGAGTCAGCTGTGGAATCTTCAGGTGACAGTTCCAAAGCGAGCATTCCACCAGGGTCAGGAAAGAAGGTGGGAATGGGTTAAACCAATGAAGGTGAATTATAACAATGTCAAACAGCAGAAGAGATGGGTCACTCATAATGAAGATAATGTGAATGATCCCAGCTCTCTCGCTGCTTTAAAAAATGACCAAGGCTTCCACATTTTTTAAATGTTAATCTTACGTCAATGTTGTTTGGTTTCTGGTAGGTAGGTCGAAATATTTTGCATTAAAATTCCATAACAAAAATGTGAGAAGCAAATCAAGATATGAATATTGTTTTGAAATGCCCTAAAGTTTATCGTCTTTTGGTGTACGTAGCGGAGACTCTAACAGACCCAGGTACGAGACTAATTTAGAAATAAACAAATCAGAAGTGTTAAGGAATTCGTGAGTTCCAGAGACAATCTTGTCTACATACAATAACCAAAAGTTGTTCTCCACAGTGATGATGTCACGAAGGAGAACGAAAACGGGGAAATTAAAAATGATGTTAGTTGCCAAAAAATAAAAGAGATGGTTCTTTGATGTTGAAGTCTAATGCATCTCTTGACAATGTAAAATGGTTAACAAATGAAACCATTACAGGCCATGCAAAAAAATCAATATAAGGGAGATGGAAGGATGCAAAACGTTAGCGAATATGAGGTACATTTCACACCGTATCTAATAATTAATTTTTAAAAGAGTGCTTCCTCAAAGATTATCATAATCTTTTTCAGAGGCCGAAGATGTTTTAAAATTTCACAGATCGAAAATAGTGAACAGCCATGCACCTAAAGTTTATGTATTGCTGTTGGAATCAGACCTGTGAATTGTTTGGCAATCGCTCTGCACAAAGAACGATGCAGGATATTGTTTGTGCTTTTGCCATCATATATAGTTTATGATTTTTTTGTTAGTAGGGCTTCTACCCCTCGAGGGTAGGATTTTGGAAAACCGTGCATAGAGAACGCACTTAGGTGTTTATTAAGATATTGAGGAACATACGAGCAGGATCATTGGGGCAGTATCCCTGTTCATCATGGACATCTGTGCTCAAACAGAACCTAAAAAGAGATCACTTCTAGATTGTGGCTTAAATGAATGAAGCTTTTCCTTGGACTTATACACGTTTAAAAGTGGGTGTTTCATTGTGAAAATGTGCAAACCCACATCTTCTGCTGGGGTTTTTGTCCAGGAGCGTTGGGGGACGGGCGAGGGGGGTGGGGGGGGGCAAATAATGAAGGGCTAGAAGGGGAGGGAGACAAGAAAGGACCGTTTCTTTTCCATAAGTTTTTACTCCCTGTATCTCTAAAGGGGTTGGTTACAAAAACAAAAATAGATGTTAATTGTGATGGTTGTCTTTGTGGTGTAAAAACTTTTTAGAAGTATAGCAGATAATTTTCGAACTATTAAGCAGTAGATATCTGCTCGACTTTAAACTGACAAACAAGTGCATAAAAACAATGTAATATATATTTTGTTCTTTCCACCAATATGTCATAGCCCCCACCACTAAATTTGCTGGAAAGGCCAATCTGTGTTGTGGGCAATATCACGCAAAGCCTCATATAAAAAAAACGCGTGCTTCGTATCTGGCTGACTGTGCGACAGCATTGAGAGCTTCACCAAGAGTCTAATTAATTTTGCTTTAAGTGTAAAATGTTTTAATTATACCCCGTTTGCGCCTGATAATAACTCTTTGATGAGATAGCAGCTCGTCGTTTTTTTCACAGCAAACGCGACATAAATATTATCTCCTTCCACATCGCTGAGCCACTTAATGAAGCCACCCTACGAAAGCGCTTCCGTGCCCAGGAGCTGTAGCCGCGGCCATTTTTAACATATAGACATTGATGTATGGTCCGGGGGAGGGGTTGGGCGAATCTAATTTACCCTTGTGCAATTTTAATGCAAGTTGATTAAAATATGTACATACCAGGAGTTGTCTAGCTTAATGGGCTGAAGACCAGCGCAAGAGATCTGTGTGAAGCCATATAGGGCTTATTCCACCTACTACGTTTGAAACCATAAAGAAAAGACAAAGCTCTTGTTGCAGAGATCTACGTGTGTAACATGAAGGTCAGATTTATCCTTGATGGGGTGGCTCGGCTCTTCACCTCTCCAGTATCAATAGATTGAGTTCTGTTGAGTTGTGTAATGATAATACCTCTAAGGGTAGCCCAGGCGGTGATTCATCACAGGCCCAAACATTGCAGAGTGGTAAGGACTATTATGGCCAACTTGAGTTTGACGCAGAAGCTCACAGTAATTTGTGCAGGTCACGTGCTGCAGAGACACCTATCCCCATCGCAGCGAGGTTTGAGCTTCTTCCTCAGGAACAATGGGAGCTTTGCATCCAGGGAATTTTCAGAATTCAAAATTGTTGACAAAAATGCATGGAAGGGGTGCGGATCAGGAGTTCCAGGTCCAGACTTGACACAAGTCTGTACAACCCTGTTACTGTCTGAGTGTAAAATCCAGGTTTGACCACAGGGGCTACATGAGTATGAACGCAGTTAAGACGTTACACATCTGGATAACAGCAAGTGGAAATAAACTATTGACTAATGGCACATCTTACTTACCAGACCTGTATGCAGTCAAGTGGAAAACTAGGAGAGCGCACAGTTGCATGGTAATCAGGCTTGCCACTAAGCTTAGATTATTAAAACTTCACAGACTTTGCATTTCATGATGAAAAAGGGCAGCTTCAGCAGCCCTTTGCGGCACCCATTCCACTGCCCAGTGGGCTATGACTGGGCCAGCTTGGCAATCATCTCCTATCAGAGCTCCCACCTCTGCTACGCGTCCTGACCAACCCCTGCATCTCACACCATTCCCTGCTGAATTGAGTCTCCAGAACCCAGCAAGGTGCAGGATTTAAGCTCACCCTTTCTGTGTAATGTAAGCTTCTTACGTCGATGGAGGTCAGTGTGCCATAAGGTCGCTTGGTAGATTGGAAGCCTTCCTCCACTCTTTTGTACCAAGAATATTGGGTGCAAAGTTTCCTGCTCCAGGGACTCTGCTTTTTTTTAAAGACTGGCAGCTTCGAGAAGGGCTAAGCACATTAATTTATTTTTAAAAAGAGGGGAAACGTCACCAGACTTGGCAGATGTGGGAAACTGCAGACCCGTAGCTACCCGCCCCACCTCCCCGGCACCTCTAGCCGGTGATCCTGGGCAGCGCAGCAGCAGCCTGCAGTTCCATTTCCTGATTCAGGATTTGTTTCACAGGAACACGACGGAGTAGGAAATCCTACTAGGGAAGTGAGGCAAACGGGATTTTTAGAGTTTGTGTCTGTAGGTCTGGAGCCTAGAAAACGATGTTGGATGGTAACTGAATGGTAATGCTAGCAAATGTGTGCACAAACACCTTTTTTATTTTTGAAACCCCATTTTTACAGTGTCCTCTTAAACAAGACAAAGAAGTAATTTTCTGTCTCTCGGACCTGCATACAGTGCTTGCAGCCACAAGGCCATTTCGTAGTGGTAGCAAAGTTTGTACATCACCACCTCCTGTGGACTTATGCAAGACAGCATTGTTTTTATACAGAAGTAGCAACAAATGTGCTAAGCATGAGTGCCCCCACCCCCACCCATGGGAAATCATTGGAAGCTAAGATATAATGAGAAGTCAGAAAAGGGAGGGGTTAGACGCATGGGTAAAATACTGAGGGGGACCTGCTGAAAGATCGCATTCAGACTGGAGTAAAGTAAGGTATGCCTGCAAAACTAACATGACTTGGCATGCTGTCAATTACTTAGGTGATACAGCCAAGTAATTATATGGCTAAAGATACCTTTGAATACTAGACAGGGATTTTATTAGGAATAGGGAAGCATGGTGAGATGATTTGTATGTGATAAATAATATTGTGTCATAAAATACGAGAGAGAGCATAAATAAATAAAAAAAATTTTTTAAACCTTTTCCATAGGAGTTTGATATTTTTTTTGGGCTAAGAACTTTAGTGCCATTTGACGAATCTCCACAAAAGTTCCAAAAATAAGTCTCATCCGGTCCACTTAGCTGCTTCCTGGAAAGTTTCAAGGTGATCCATCAAGTGTGGTCTGAAAAAAAAGGGGGGTGGTCCCAAAATGCATTTTTCCCATCCAATTTTCCACAGGAAAATTAGACATAGTTGCAGCCAAAACAGCTGAATGGAATTATACTAAATTTGGCACAAAGCTAGATCTTGGTCCAGAAAGCGTGTTTTGTGATTTGATGTATATCCATTCAGTAGTTTGAGGTTCAAAATGTATGTATATTTCACACTGTGGAAGATCTGTGAAGCCGGCAGATATAAAGATTTGATCTGGTTAGCTGCCACCACATCAGCAAAGATGTGGCAGCAGCATTTTAGGATTTAGTCCCTTGTCCTAGAAAAAGCTTAAAAACCAAAAACACATATAGGGGGCAGGGTAGAGATACCTTGTCCCCATAGGCCTGGTGGGGTGAGGGGGGGGCTCAGAGGGCAAAATGTGCTTTTGGGGCGAGGGGGTGTGCTGCCTCACTCCCCAAGACTTTTGTAGGCTCAGGGACCCCGTTCCTCGGGCGATTCGTCTTTTACTAAGGGTAGGAGCATGGTGGCCCCCTCCTGAGCCTCAGATAGGTCCTAGAGACACAATCACTCGGGGCCATTTCTTTTGGGGGTGGGAGCATGCAGCCCCCCTCCACATGCCGTAGACTGGCCCCGGGGACCCCATTTTCCAGGGCCCGATGAAAGCAGTGTCCCATGGACCCCATCCTCTGGGACACTGCAGTGTTCTCCGCCCAAGAGAGTGTGGGCAGGGAATGTAAACTGTGTTCCCTACCCGCACACTCATGGGCAGGGAACACAACTTTGCTCCCGCCCAGGTGGGAGCACAGAAAAGAGCTGCCGCCGCCTGGGCCCCTCCTGGGGAGGAGCAGAGGAACTGAGCAGGCTCCTGTCTCACCCTAGATGGGTGCTGGTTGCGGATCCAGCAGGGGCTGCGGGGGCCTCCGGTCTCCCCCAAAAGGTTCCCAACTATAGCACTTGTTCTGGGTGACTCAGAGGGCACCAGCATACCCACTTTAAAAATAATGGCCGGCTCTTGCCAGCACCCACCATGGGTGCTGGCTTGGAAACTGGAAGGGACCGCAGGGGCCTTGGGGCTCCCCCTGCTGCCCCTAACATAAAAAAAAGATGTGGGTGCACTAGGTGGGCACCAGGACACCCATACGAAAGAGAAATGGACAACTCCTGCCAAGATGCTTGCTAAGGAGCTGCCAAGGCCTTGTAGCTCCCCCTGCAGCCCCAACCATTATGATGTGGGTACCCCGGGTGGGCACTGGGGCACCCACAGTAAATGATAAATGTCTGCCTCCTTCCAGCACAATGGGTGGTGGCTGTGGAGCCGGCAAGGGCTGGAGGGCTGCGGGACTCCCCCCGTGGCCACCAACCATGGCTATGTCTGCAGTGCCCTGGGTGGGCACAGGGACAGCCCAAAAAACAATTAAAACTATTAAAAATAATAATGAATGAGCACCAGTGAATTTATTATTCACTGCTCCAGGGATCCTGGTGTTGCCCCTAAAAGGGGCAGGGGCGCAACCAAGCATTATGTAATGTTGTAGAGAGCTGAAGGGGGCATAGCAGCCCCCAACAACATTTGAAAAACACAGTAAGACTCCAGGGTCATTGAGTCCATGACCCCAGCAGAGATTACAATATTTTTTAAAGCACTCCGAGCTGGACCTGTATGCTGTTCAGCTGGAGTGCTCAACCCTTTGTGGTTGGTTCTGTGGCTGCACATTGTGGCCTGAAAAATGTTCAAAATAGACTTGAAGACGTTTAATGGTTTTTTCTAATGCTATATTGAAAATATTTTGTGACAATCACGATCATTAAACATTGTGTTACTGAAATCATAAAATATAAATTTCATTATGTTTATGTGATTGTTTGACAAAGCCAATAGGTCTACTTTTATATGTTGATGTGCTGAGCCCTTGATAAAGGTAGTAGACCTACGTCTTCTGTTTTGGCGTTCCAACCCTTTGACTATGCCAGTAGGTCTGACTTAAAAAAACACAATTTATATTGTTACATGACATAGTCAGCCATGTGCCAGGGCCTGCGCAGAACCCCATGCTGCACGCGGCCAAAGGCCGTCCCTGCAGGGTGTTGAGTATTACATGATATCATTGATAATATCACTGTTGACATGTGAAATGACATCATTAATGACATCACTGTGCTTGGCAAGTGCGCAAGTTACAGTTAATTCAACTCACTTTAACTTTTGTTTTTATCAGTGAATAAATGTATATGCATGGGGCACAAGGGTGATCAAAAGCAAACTCTAGTGTCCCCTGTGCACCTGGGTCCAGGTGTCCCACGTGAAAAGGGTTGTGGGGTGATAGCACGTTGTGGTGTCCCTGTGCATATGATGCCAAGGCAATATAGGTGTTCCTATGGATAGGGCACCAGAGCAACGGAAACTACACTGTGATTCTTCAAGCACTGGGCTCCAGAGCTTAATTTGGCCACAGTCCATAGAGCATATCGCTTTTTAAAATGTATTTGCTCCATTTCTTTTCTGTTTTTGTTTGAGCACGGATATCCATGGTGACCAGGAGTCCCGCCCCTCTTGCTTGCATACACGTCAAATTTCTGAGGTAGACCGATTTCTGTACCTCTCTTCGGAAGCTTCTGTTAAGATTTAAGGAAACTAAATCACCAGAGGGGGGCCGGGTGAACCCAGTACACCCGGTCATCCCAGCATGAAGTGTTTTAAACCATACTGATGCAAACGCGCTGCAGTGTGCTGCTCCTGTGTGCAGTTCCTCCCTTTCCCAGTAGGGGGCATGGTAATGAACAATGCCAAAAAGGCTGGATGGGGTGGGGCTTAGAGCTCCTGCCATCCTTGTTCTTTCTGTGAGAGAAGCTTTACATATGAAAGTGTTGCATTAGAGCCCTGTCCCCCTCTTTAAGTCTCTGTAAGTGTCGGTATTTACACAGTAGGACACTAGGAAAATGAATGTCTGGATGGAGGGTGTACTAACTTCTGAGGAACCGGTTGAGCAAAGTAAGTAGCCCTTGGACCTGCAGCGAGTCACGATACAGGTGAAGCAGCAGAGGTTCATGAAGCCCACTGATGCTGAGACCAGGGATCAATGGCTCTCTATGTGCACGAAACACAGTTTGTACTTTGGCAAGGCATTTGTGCAGGCTTCCGTGGATGCATCTGGCAGAGTAGAAAACTAAAGGTTTTGATACTGTGGCCATTCTGGAGGGTGGTAAGGTGTAGCCCTGATCAGGTTCTCCTATACGCTAGGATAACTTAGGCCATGAGCGATTGGTTGCATGAATTCCTGCTGGGTCCCACATTGATCTTGTTATGTAGGTTCTACTGAGCTTCGAGATGCGTAGGAGTAATCTCTTATTCTACAACATGCTTCAAGCGTCCACCGCAGAAGAGCAGGATCAGACCAATGTTGTTCATATGGTATGGGACTGATGCGTCATTCTGAAACTCTTGCTAAACGGGACTAGGTTCCCAGTAGGCCTGACTTTTAGGATCTGGAGGAAACATTGATAGACCTGCTGAGGCTGTGACCAATCAAAAAGAAAAAAGGTGTGGGTTGTTCATAAAATCATTGACCTGGCGCTGGCTTTGGCGGGACGCATTGGCAGGAGAGGAGGTGTAGGTCTGAGCCTGCAGCCTTGGCCTGTGATGAAGTTCTCCTTTCTTGGCCTATGGTTGATCTTTACACTCTTCTGCATGTGAATGTTAACACAGGTCAGTTTAATCCCATTGCAAAGTGGTGTGCCCTCCTAGTCTTACTGTTATATCCATTATATGACAGATCCAATCTCCCTCCCTCCTCCCCCCATAGACGTGGAGGTGCTAGATGGTGCTGCAGCGGGGTGACAGACACTTGTTGTGAGCAGCAAAGTTTTTACGCACACAAGCATGACAAGTCTTTATCAAACGGTAAATGTGAGGAGGAGATGGAAGGAGATCTCTGAAAGTCTAATGGGTGACGTGTCTGGGTGAATGTGGTGCTTATGTGTCGTGTACATAGTGCACACTCCTTGGTTCTTGCACCGCTGTGCTGGCACACCTTGGACGCGTGTGCTTAATCAGGTTGTGTATGGCGATTATTTATGCTGAGAATGATTTCTGCATTGCAGTACTTCTGAGCACTGTGACAGTTTCACTGGAAAGTAAATATAATAAAAATCGGAAAATAATATATTTTACACCTAATCCATGTTTCCTATGTTATTCACATTTCTTGATTTTGGCATAAAATATTTTTTCCTTCAGTGATCTAGTGCCCTTGGCACAGACTTGATATGCTCAGAAAGTTCAAGGGAGTAAATCAAAATGCTATTTATGTAGCCCTCCTCATAAAAGTCAATACTCGCCCAGAAGATATTGTTGACCAATGTCTAAAAGGCCTCATGAGTATTGCATAAGTCCGAGGGCCCCACCAAATGGCCATCCTGTCCAAACTGCTTCAAATGCTGTGTTTCATCCTGCTTGTATTCCCATCTGTTGCAGGCTGCACCTAGAGCTAAATAAAAACCTCTTTTACTTCACAAACAACTCCTGCCTCATTTCGCATCTATTTTTGAGGGTATCTCATTTAACTGTTGATACTCAATGCAAGTTTATAGAGCTATGGGATCTTTCTTGCAAACAGTGCGAACAGCTGCCCCAGCCAGGGGTGCAGAAGAACCAGTAAAGCCATCTTCTTACTTCTGGAAGGCCCATTTTCCTTATCATACATGTTCTAATGTGGATTTGCTGCATCAGGCTGAATGTTAGTTCTGCAGTCATAATCTCTTTGAGGTGCTCAGTCACGACTCTGTTTCCCTACAATCAAAGATGTCTGCAACGGTCCCATATTTTCTCGGTATTAATGGGTGAGATGCACAGTGGCGGCCGGCATCGCTTGCGGGTGGCGGGGCAGGTGGGGGGGGGGTTTTTAAAAAAAAACTTACCTTGGGGCCGGGTCCCACATCTCTGCTCTTGCTCTCCTGCCTCCGACTCCAGGAACAGGAAGCAGGCAGCCAGGCTCCCTCCCCAAAGCCAATCACAACGCTGCAATGAAGTGTTGTGATTGGTCTGAGCGCCGTAACACGACGCTCAGCCAGGGGCTGGAGGGGTGGGCATGTTCTCCATGCAGGCTGTAATGCAGCCTGCATGGAGAACGGGAAAAATGTGCATGACTGGTTTGGGCGGCCAAACAGTCATTGCGCACTTAGGAGTGGGCAAACCACTCTTCCCCAGCTCCGAGAGCAAAGCAGCCCCGCCCACCCGCCTGCCCACATGAAGCATAAAATGAAAGCTCTAAGTTATTATCATTTTATGTTTCTACTTGGCACTGCTTAAAAGCAGTGGGGTGACGCTCCTCCGCTATAGCGGAGGAGCCGCCACTGAAGTTGCAGGTACCTTCTCTTATTCAACACTGTAGCTCTGCTATGTCCATCTGCTGATCGTGAGTATGATGCACAGGAGTGATAACAAAACTCATGACTATTGCAAGAAGGGAACTGCACTGTCTAGATTTTATAATGTATGTCAGGTTAAAGATGTATAAGTAATGTCACTTCCTATATTAAACAAGCATTGGCACAGCCAATTGGTCCGACTTGCATTTTCAGCCCTGAATAAACATTTAAAAAAAGTTTGCTGCAGCGAAAATTCACCGGATTGCTTTTTGCATGCAGCGCATCCATGAGAGAAATAATTTATAGTGATAATTGAATACTTTTGAAAAAAAAATAGTCACCCATGCATTCTAATGTAAGAACTCCGTTGGAGGTGGATTTATACGCCAAACAGCCGAGAGGGAAAGGTAAAACTCACACCAGGTATATTATAAAGAATTTGTAAAAAAAATCATTATGTTGATGCTGCACTCTGAAGCCAGACCAAAATTATGTTAGCGTATGTAACTTCTCGATGATGACCGTCACAATCATAACAGATCATCTGAAGTGCTTAGCCTGGGGCATAACTTAATCAGATACCTGATCAGAGCCATTAGCAGATTTGATAACTTCTACATGATCTATTTTAAGCTGAGGTACCCCTTTTCAGTAATATACTGAGTATCAATGAAATTGCATGGTTCGCAAATTTTATCCCTTACATTGAAATAGTGTCTTTTTCTAATGATAATTAGAATGACCTATATCAGTGCGGGCAAACAAGCAGTGAACAGCATTAAAGGATGGTAAATTATGTGTATGGCTGGCTCTCCAGTGCTTTTCTTTCACTAACGAGTCTGATATTTCACTGGTTTTTCAATGAGCCTACACTTAGGGTGCCATCTAATAGTATAATTTCCATCACTACAATGCAAGCATTGGTTTAATCTTCAATGTTTCTGTTCGGGTTACGGAACCGTTATTCACTTTGAAATGTACAAGTGCAGAAGATGATATGGAATCTGGCACTTTTATAGAGCAAACTGCTCACATTTTTATCTCTGCCCCCCCCCCTCTTCTTCATGCTGTCTCACATGTGAGATGTCCGGACCAAGTGTATCTTTGATACCCTTCCTTCATAAAATAGTACCATAAACCTCATTACTCCATCCAGTCTCAGAAGGCATCTGCTTGGAATGAGCTGCACATTTGAATAGGTCTTTAGACACTTGTCAAATTCTCATAATGGACTGACATACTCATCGCTTTAAATAACACTGCTCAAACAGCCCTTTGAACGGAGCTAAACATTGATCAAATTTTCTGAAAACAAGGTCGGCAGTGGAAATAAAAGTTGCAGGCCAAGTCAAAGCTTTCCACCTAGATTGATCAGGTTAAAGTCAATTTCACTTTCTCAGATTGGCTCAGGCAGAGAGGCTTCCAAAAATGTCATCTTCATTACGTAATAAAGTTCTTATAGACTTTAGGGCTTCATGTGAAGCAAATCAATAAGGCTGAGATGTGTATACACGCCCCAACTTCTGCAGCCTATTTCCACATACTACCTGCATATTAGGTAAAATACTCTTTCTCCTCTATACCTTGCTAGGAGATTAGGAAAAGTGGCTGACAGTGGTGGCACCGAACACAGGATCCTATCTGGGCGTACCATCATGATATAAAATATTAAGCTTAAGTACTTTTCGCCATAGCTTGAACGGAACAAATACAGATCCCTTTTAGCATAATTCTGAGCTGTTCCTTAAATTGAATTGGAAATGAGTCCTCAATAAACTACAAACAACTGAAAAATTATCACAGAAATTATGTGTTCTCATTTTCTAGGCAAAGCTGATCATTTTTTAGACAAGTTAGGCCCATCCTTTGTAAGTGAGTGGAACACCTTCAAAGGTAAAGTGATATCCCATATTGGGAACCGTGTCTTCTAGTCGGTCACCTCTTTCATCTTCAGACTTTTATTCAGCTCCAACGTTGTGTTTACTGTCTCACTGGGGTTTTAGTGATATTCATACTACCTAATGTCAAGATAGCCAGCTTGTTATGCGTATAGCGCTTTTTCCTATTTTCTTTACATCTTCCAAAGATATTTTTTTAGATTCCAGATTTGGAGTATGACTGAAAGACGCATTGTAGTGGTGTGGCTTCCTATGAACTCACACCCCTTTCCCATCAGTTTTGTCCTTTTACTTTTCCGAGTGCGGTTTAAAGAAATTCTAGTTCACAATAAACATCCCATAGTGTGCTTTGATTTTTATGCACCTCTCACTAGATTAAACCAAAAACACCTCAAACCTTAAATGGGGTAGACATGTTTCATCTCATTTATGGAATTAATTTCATGGATTGCTCAAAACATATCCTCGAAAATGATGTTACCCAAATGGTTCCCCATGCAGTCGATGGATGCAGAGGGTGTGAAGGAGTCTATGTGCTGCGTATTGGTAGATGTGTCTGCCCAGTGGGTTTGGGAGTTGCCTCTGTTCAGTAGTTGGGGAGGGTCCTCTCAGTGGACAGGGAGTGTTTCCTGTATTAAGATGTTTGAATTAAGATAATTTACTGACTCATGCAGCAGACATGACCCAGTTTTTTAAGAATCCCACATCTTGGGTAAACTCACAACAATTAAAAATATTCACATAGATTGTGCATTCATTTATTTAAGAGTTCTAGTTATCTCTGTGGGCCTCGTCACAGTTCTGCACAGTTCAGTTTAAATGTCCAGGATTATGGGGTAGTAAGATTTCAAATGAATGAGGAACATCGCCTCTATCTGATATTCCTTGCTTAGTACCACCAGGTCTGTAGCTTAGCCAAAGGCCATTCTGGTTATCTCATTTCAGATTTTATGAATTTCCTGAAACACAGGACGCTCTTTCGGCTCTTAAAGTTTGGTTCAGTGCATTTCAAAGCTTTTAGTGTGGAACTCCTAGAGAACTGCCCTCGTGTTTTAGTTTCTTGAGGGATTGTTGAGCACAACAGTGAGATGTTGTGACCCTGAGATTCTAGTTGAGATGTGATAAAACGCACAATTTTGTATGAACTCCAGGGTTTTCTTCCAGTAAACTTTATGTATGATAGAGAGAACTTTAAACACAATCTCTCTTCGACTAGTAGCCAATGGGGAGTTTTCGGGCACAGTCTAGCTGCCTGATTCTACAATTTGTGTTTTCTTCCACCAATTTCTGGGAAGCCTGGAGTACTCCTCATTACTGTAATCCAGGCAAACCATTACCAAGGATCTGGTCAGGTCCACACTGTGTGAAGCTGAACCAAGGCAAAGGACTTTCAGAACAAAGATTACTGCATATTGGTGCCCAGGACCATGACATTGATCTGGGATGAGAATGATATATTTATGTCGAGGAAAACTCCCAAATTCCTTTTATCCATCGCTATTGGTTCTGTGGCCATTCAAGGCAGATGGGTTTTTGGTCTGCTCTGCCAATGCAAGGATCTAAGTAATGAAGTAATTATCTCCTGTCTGATGTTGGCCAGGCTATTTTCAGTACCTCTTGAGCATCTGAACAACAGCTGGTGGTTGTGTAGAGCAATGTTTGTTCCATATAGTTCTATAGTTTTTTCATCACTTCCTTTTCAAGGATTTTACTGGAATATTGAGGGTTGAAATCGATCAGGAGTTGCCAGAATCTTAGATTTTGGCTACACACTATACTTTACTAGAGGTGTGACTATAGTCCCCATGAGTGGTTGTGGGCTACACTTTACAGGAGAGATACATTTTTACACATGTGAACACTGGAATGAGAATGGGGTGAAGTACATAGCTGCCAAGGTTTCAGATAGCTCTGTGTGACATTTTCATAATTTCAGTGCAATTATGAGTGACATTTCAACGACTATGAGTGACACTTTCTTGCAAGCAAAATCAAGCAATGAAGACAAGGGAAACGTATAAATATTACCCATTTGAGCAACAAGAAACTCTAAGAAGATCTTAAAACACCAGAAATGATCTCTCTGTCCACGTGGGACCCGGCCCAACAGGAAGGATATGTGAGGGCCCAACATGAACAAGTTGCACAAGGCGGCATCTCAGCTGCCCAAGTGTCACACTGTCTCAGCTGACTAGCACACGGACAGTCTGTCAAGCACCATTTTGTATTATCCTCACAGGCTGAGGCCGGCGCAGTAATCTCCCATACAACATAGCCAACAATTTAGGACTGTCAAAAACATGTTTCAAATTACCCCCAGCGGTTTTGAGAAATAAACCGCAAACTTAAAGGAGGGGACAGAGACACACACTTGGTCACAGCCCGAGCTGCGGCCGGCAACCAGTCACCTGTTAGCTGTTCTCATTCTTTTAGCACTAAAGTCACAGAGACAGTGACATTGCATACCATACTGTCCTGTTTTGAGCATGCTGTAGATTATACGCTCTTCATTAGGACATCACATTCCATTCACTGCAGACTATGTATGTATACATTTGCAAAAGGTAGACGGAGAGGGATGAGAAGGAAGAACAGAAACAACAGGAGGAGAGAGAGGGTAGGAGGGAGGCAATGGGAGTAGGGAGAAGGGTGAGAGGGAAGGAGGTAGAAAAAAGAAGGGGCATAGGTGATATTGGAGGAGAGAGAGAGGGACAAAAGCAGAAATGGAAGGGGAAAAGAGAGGGAGTAACAAAGGGAGTGTATGGCAGGTAAGTAGGAATAGAGGCAGAAGGAGGATTTGTGATAGGGAGAAGAAATGGAGGAGGAATAGGGTGGTGAGAGGCGTGAGGAAGACCGAGACTATAGGAAGATAAGAAATATTGGAGTGGAAGGAGGAAATGGAAGGTACTGAAGCAAAGCGATCAAAGTGACTTGGAGGAAAGAAGAAAGGCAAAAGAGAGAAGAGGAAGACGATCGAAGGTAGGAAGAATCAAGAGAATGAGATGAAAGAAGAGGAAAAATTAGAGAAAGTAAAAGTGAGAGTGAAGGGAGGAGGATGGGGTATATAATGAGAAGAGGAGGGTGGGAAGTGAAACTGTAGAGGGAGATAACAAGAGAGAGGAAGAAATGAATAGCAAGGAAAGGATGGAGAGAAGGTATCAAGAGTTTCCTGGTCTGTAACTACAACAGAAGGATGGATCCTGTCTTAGTACTCTTTCAGTCAGCTGTTTAGGGGCTTGGTTTAGAGGTAGGCGGCAATCAAGTATTCACATATTCATGGGGGAAGTGCTAATTCTAGGTTAATGTCAGACTGCCCCTGTTGCCAAGTGTGATGTCAAGCCAAGCTGCTGTCAGCTGCCTTGTGCTCTGCCCCTCTCTGTGACTACTCTTAGCAGAATGAGAAGCAATCAGGAAAGCCCCCAGTTTCATCCTGAGTATACACTGTTTGTGGTTCACTGTACACAAGTTGTACGTGGGAGGTCTGAAATGCCAGTGTATTTGTTATCTTTGTCTAACAGTTTCAGGATATCTGCCCCGCCAAGTGCTACTCATCGGTTAGTCTAACACTTTTTGGTCATTTTCTTTTTTGCATAACTGCAAGCGTTAGACATTGCCACGCAAATCGCCTGATGCGTGGTACTTGGCAGGACTGCAACAAACCGGTGCACCAGGTTTCACTACGCTTATTAACTCACACTTAACAGAGGAGAGCTGGCTCGGGCTGCAAAAACCTTCTAGATTTGTGCATGAGACAACAGATTGCAAAGATCCAGCTAACTCGCTCCAGTACTGTACAGCAGGGCTACCCCTCAGGCTGTAGAGGGATTACAAAATTGTTATTTGACAGCAGAACTGCCTTCCAGTTTACATAACTCTTTCAGGCTGACACCTAATGCAGCAAAGCCCTTCCTCATGCATGTAAGCCTCTTAATTCTCCCTGAGACGGGGCCAATGTGTGGAGTGGATTGCTGAAAAGCAAAGCCTCTAGAAGTGTCGCCTCCTGCCACGCCCCTCTCAACCCGCACACCTGACCCACACCTAACTATCACCCCTGGCCGCTATCCTCCCACACCCTCCTCTCCCTGTCACCACTCTACCTGTAGCTGAGCCCAGCATTTCCAAGATGCAAGGAGTCAGTCCCCAGATGTCTTGTTTCAGGGTGGGGCTCCCAAGGCTGGTCGCGGGATCGGTCCTGCCATTAGTCACCGCAAATGCGGGGAAGAGCGGAGGCCAAGCGTGGGGAAACACCGGTGTACAAGTGGTATCCACTTGCCACAACACTGTGGCTTAGCAAGGAGCCTTGGGATGGCCTGTCGACTGTTAAGCACCAGATACAAGCGCGAGGTGCGTGGAAGGGGGATCAACAGTGGTGAAGGAGGAAGTCGGGGATCAGCAAAACCCGGATCGGTTGAAGGAGGAAGACAGGGTGCAGCAAGCGCTATATAACAGTGAAAGCATATTTATAATGAAGCAGAGTGAGAGAGTTTACTCTCCAGGCTAGACCCTAATCTACCTCTAGCGTCCTCCCAGATAAGTGCTTTGATGATGCCTTTCGTTGATCTATGGAGCCTGTTACTAGCAGATAACTACTGACCCAAAACAAAAACAGATTTCTCTTGAAGATACAACAGTAAGCGAATGTGGGCGTTGGAATCGAACAAGGAAGGCTACAGAAAACGTAGGGCATTGGCCAAATAAAAGTTAACAAGGAAAGGTAGCATGGACTCAGAAATGGCTACCATCAATTTAGCTCTTATCAGAGTGAGCAGGGACCCTAGCACAGCTGCCAGTTAACCATAAAGGTATCTTAATGCAACATTTATATTCCTATATGTATTTGTTGTTTTTATTGTTTATGGTAAATAAATATACCTTTTTGCTATTTTATTACCATTTGCTGAATGCGACTATATGAATTTCTTAAGCACACGATTCTAGTTATCATGGTTTAGGCCATGCCCCTAATTGTGTTGCCACGTCCCTTTACCTGGTTTGCCACGCCCCTTTTAGAGACCCCACAGTTTTTTCATATCACTTAAAGCCCTGGTACTTACTGATCTGAGTGGGGCAAGAGCAATATTGCTAGGTGAAATGGTTACTTTGCGGTAGAATAGTTTTAATCTGTTTCTTGATATTGGGAGGTATGGTTTCTTTCTGATCACTTCATAATATGTTTTTGATGTTACTAATTTGAGGGGGGTTTGTGCTTCACTTGCTTTGGGGATGAGGCCAATATATGATGTTTGTGATGGTATGGCCAGACCAACTCAGAAGATGTACCTTTAGGTTGCCTGTTTCAACACTATGAGAGAACTCTTAAGCCCCAATTACAAGTTGTGGGTACTGGGACGGAGTTACTGCATGATAAATTTGTATGCAAATTTACCACTACGGTGCTGTAAATCTGCCCAGTACTGTGCAAGAGAAAGCCTATGGAGTGGGAGATTACTATGCGGGCCCAGTTTTGCCAGCTGTAAAACCACACAGAATACGCCATTCCATGGGGTTTTACTGCATACATTTACCACCTGCCGTGAGCAGGTGGTAAGTGTATGCGGGGACCGGTGCGTGAGGTGGGGAGTAAGTCAGGGTTGTAGGGGGAGTAGGGAAGGGATGGCAAAGCTTTTTTGTAGCTGTTAAAAAAAATAACCAGGACAGTTTAAGTCAGGCTCTTCCACACCCAGAAAACCTAACAACTAATAAACAGGCAGAATCGAGTTACTGGCCTGCTGTGTGGGTTGGCCCAATCACATTTCCACTAAAGCCCAAAGCTAATTTTCTCAGATGTCTGAAACACATTTGATATTTAGTTTATCTATCACAGTTTAAAGGCTGCCATTATTCTGACCCTCTGTACAGAGGATTGCAGTAATCAGGCTACTTTGAGGCCTGTGTGAGAAAGAGAGTATTGCATCTGGTGGACTATCTATCACCACAGCTTCTAGAGTAGCGTTGGGTCGGGCTACTACGCATACATAGAAGGAGCAGTATCTACATACAGGTTAGGTCTGAAGTGTGGATAACTGCTACACCACTTCTTTTTTTAGTTTCCGTTTTAATAAGTAGCATTTTGTAGTTCTGGGGCACAGCTTGTAATGGAGCCAAGAAAGAGACGCGTGCCCTGCAAGCAGGAAGGTCACTGCTCCAGCTTACCACCACATGGTGCAGCCAGCCAGGGCAGGATGTACCCTCAGGACAGGTGGGAAAAGAGGGTGGACCCAGTGGTGGCGCAGAAAAGGAACAGGAAGAGATTTAGGGGATGGGTATGTAGGCCAGCGAAGGACATGCACACATGTGTCCATGTATCAAGATGTAACCGTGCAAAAAAAGAATTGTGCACCCATATCTGACTGTCGTGCATCCTTCAAACTGGATAACACCAGAACATCACACAACTCCTCAAATATGGTGACCAAACTATTTGCAAACCAAGTTTCAGATGATCTGACTGTCTGCAGATAATTAACACTAATAATGTCCTGATCCTCAATGAAATGTTATTGAGGAGAGTGGGTGTTGGAGAGATCCACTTTTATGTGAGGATTGTGGACTTGTTGCGGGGAGTAGTCATTATTGGATCTGCAATGTATGATTTAATCTGTGGAGCTGTTGGAATCGAGGCAACTGGGTTGCTGGATCAGGAGGCATAGATAGTCAATGATTAGGGATGAGTGTGACTTTGCCTGGGATAGTGCAGAACATGGGTTGTTCCATCTGCTGCCCTTGGAGGTAACTGTTGTCGGTAGGCCTGTATTTGAGGTTGGTGGGCCTGTTTTTTTGGATCTCTGAAGGGCAGTTTAATTGGTGGGACATTGGTTGTAGCAACAATGTTAAGCATCATGCGATTACATGAGGTTGTTAGTGGAGCTGCTGCTAGTCGTTCTTTTATCATTGACATTATTTTTGGACCTCTTGAGGAGGTATTAGTTCTTCTGAAATGTAACAGACATTTTTATCATTTCAACTATGATATAAATGTAGGTTCCAATGTGAGTGTAAATTGCCCTTCTGCATTGTGTGTGCCCACCTTGGGGGCGTGGCTAGTCGCCTAAGATGGCGGACATGTTTCGGTGAAGCTCCGGACCCGTCGGGGGGGGGGAAAATCCTGCTATAACGCCCAAAAAGCCACAGAGGTAGTGATCTGAGTTAACCGGCACACCGAATACGGTCTGAGGTGCCACGCAGCTGAGTACGGACCAGAAACTTGCCGTGACGCAGCCGCTGTTGGGCCCGCCCGGGGCCGTGAGCGGAGCGGCCTCCTTGGGGTGAGCGTCTGCGATCGGGACGCCGAGTCCCCTGCCAGTGTTCCGGCGATCGTGCCCGTCGGAGGGCGGTGCAGGAGTGGGCCCGAGAGCCTGCGGAGCGCTGCGCTCCGGGATCTGGGGCGGAGACGAGGGCCCAGAGACCTTCCAATGGCGGGATACGCATGCCGGCTCCCCCGCGTGGGAACTCGGATGAGCGGTGAGTGCACGGGCCGCATTGGGGACCAGATCCGACGTGGTGTACCACTGTTACGGGGGCGACCAAGGTGACACTGCTAGGGGTGGAAACCCCCTCTCCCTTCTTTCTGCTAGAGGCGGCAAAGCGGGAAACGTACGCTGGCTCCGGACTCTGCTTAGGGGGTTTTCCCCCTCCCCCCCCCGCCTGGGCTGTCTCTTCTGCACCGGGACTGGGGGAAGAGCTGGACGGTGAGACATATGCTTGATTGGAGACCGGTGTGCCCCCAGCCTACACTCTCATCTCCCCCGCCCCCCCGGTCCGCTGGTCGCCGCATCCAGATCTGCACTGTGAGGGATAGTGCTTTCTCCCCACACTGTCTGCGCCCGGCAAAGCTGATACAGACGGCAGTGGTCTTGCCTGTGAGTTGCCCTGGAGCCGTGATGTTGTTGAATCTGGCGACTACTGCGGACGGAGCTGCTGTGATCTGCTAGCCCCCGGGGAGCGGAGGCTGCAGTGGAGTTCGTGTGCCAGTCCTTCTGAGGGGAGGAACTGCGTGCCTGCCGGCCCCCCCATGGGTCGAGGACGCTGGATTGCAGTGGACAGAGACGACAGCGACAGCAGTGGACCGCAGTGAGTACCACCCAGCGCATACGCCGATACGCTGGGGCAGAACTCTGTAGGAACAGGAATACACTGCGGTGCAGCTGGGTGGCTCAACGACGGACCGGGGGCAGCTCCCGGGCACCCCTGAGACTTGCACTACAATGTTTGTCTGAAGGGAGGTGCTGTCTCCACCATAACGCGCCACGGGCGATATTTGTGTCCCTGACTGGTTTATGCACACCTGCGGAGGAAGGTACCCGCAGCCTACTCGTTATTGATCTCTAGCGCGCGGGACGGCATCCTCTCCCATTTACAGTGCCAAATTCACCGGTCGGACGTGGGAACTTGCAATGGGGAGACCCAGGGGAAAAACCATGGACAATAACCCCACTTCGGGGGGCTCTTCTGGAGAGCTTGACAACACCACCAGGCCCGGGTCCCCAGACGCCTCCTCCTCTGGGGCAGCTGAGACACCACTGGACAAACTTGACCTGATCCTCAAGGAGGTCAGAGACTCCCGTAGAGTGATTGAACAACAGATCGGGACCCTAACGAGCGGTCTCACTCTCCTCCGAGCAGATCATGGGAAACTTGCAGACCAGGCCCAGGAACATGAGAAAGCCCTGACTAACATAGAACCTCAGATGCTAGAGCATACTACCCAAATAAAATAACTGCAACAGCAAGTCAATGGCCTCCTGGACAAAGTCGAAGACGCAGAAGGCAGGAACCGCCGGAATAACATCCGTGTAATTGGTCTTCCGGAGCGCAGCGAGGGTCCCAAGCCTGCGGATTTCATGGAAACCTGGTTCAGAGACTATGTGGCCCAGGACGGCCTATCCCCATACTTCTGCGTGGAGAGGGCGCACAGGATTCCCACGGGAGCGCCGAGAGTAGGGGCGCCCCCACGGCCTCTGATTGTAAAAATCTTGAACTATCGAGATCGCGATGTGCTGTTACAAAAAGCAAGAGAAAAATCTCAGATCCACTTTGAAAACCAGCGGATCTCGCTTTACCCCGACTACACCATACTGGTGCAACGCCACCGGACCTCCTTCCAAGCCGTCAAGAAAAAGCTGCGAGCGGCCCAGCTGAAATACGCCCTTTTATTCCCGGCTCGACTAAAAGTTATTCATGAGCGGAATACTTACTTTTTTGATAGCCCCAATGATGCGGAGGAGTGGCTGGAGGTGATGGGAATGGGGGGGAGCCAGGAGCCACTGGCAGGCTCGCAGCGACAAGGCTCTACAAGACCAAAGAAATCTGATACACGCCGCCACACGTTGGGCACACAGGACTCCGGAATAATTGGTCCATCACACGACCAGAAGATGACCGGTAGGGCAGAGGCCTTGGCTATGGCCGGCTCCTTCCGCGAGGGGCACCCCAAGATTGTAACTGACTCAGAGGACAGCACTATTAACTCGGACTCGGAACACAGTATTAATCTGTTCCCTTCGGTAACGCCTCAGACTGTTGACAATCTAGTGGATAATTGAAGTGATCAGACTTGCCACTAGCCTATGGCCTACTTAATAGCTCGTTGACGCCCTATCGCTGGACTACCTGACACACCAGTATCCTTTTGTTTTGTAAATGTCTTTACGTTCCATAAGTTGTCTTGTACTCCATAGGCTGCCAAAGTTATGTAATGATATGACACCGCTTGTATTATGCGCACAACTAGAACCCATTAAGTCTACAACTGAACCCTGGTTATCGCTCTGTGGTGCATTTCTAAGGCCCACACCGAGGGCGATCTCTTTTTTGGGCACAACATAATGTCATAGCTAAACACCCCGCCCCCCGCCGGGGTCCGTTGAGCCGCCGGAGCTCGGTAACTAAGTGATCGATAGTATGGGCGGCGACACCGACCCCCCACAAAGCGAACGCACTGTTTCATGGTATTTGAAGGTTGAAGTTAGTTGTTGGGCCCAGCGCAGTTTAGGAGCTGAGCCAAGTGTTGTTAGTTTTCAGTTAACGGGGAACTCCTGGTCGGCAATAGTTCACAGGCTCCGCAGCATAGGGAGCTTCACTCACCATAAAGCCTTATGCCTAGAGATAGTACCACCGTAGGTTCCTACAATCTACTAACCTGGAATGTGCGGGGTTTAGGAGCAGTACAGAAAAGACACCGAGTCCACGCATATCTCCTCAGACGTAAAGCCCACATAGTCTTCCTCCAAGAGTCACACCTTACTGACACCGAGGCTCAGAAGACCCGCAAAAAATGGCGGGCCATATTTATTCCACTAACTACTCAGCATTCGCTAGAGGAGCAACCATTTGGATCCGACATGGAGTCCCGTTCACGGAACTGGACCGTCGCATAGATGACCAAGGGAGGTACATCCTATTGAAGGGCACCCTGGATGGCATAACCGTGGTCCTGGGGAGTATATATGCCCCGAACGTCGACCAGGACAAATTCTTTTGGCGGTTGGGCACAGCATTAACCGGGTGGGATACAATTCCATGGATCCTGGGAGGGGACTGTAATGCGGTGTTGGATTTGGATTTGGACAGGTCACACCCCCCGTTACACGGTGCTAGTGCCTGCAAGCTAGCAGAAATTCTGAACACTTGGCTGGAGGGCTGGGTGTTATCAGACGTATGGCGACGCCTACACCCGACACATAAGGAATATTCCTTTTATTCGCCAGTCTACCAGCTTCACACAAGGATAGACAGATTCCTCTGCTCCACGACCATAGCCATGCAGATCCATCAATCCACGTATTTAGCAAAAACACTCTCCGATCACAGCCCCCTCGAGCTTACCCTAGCCTGGGGTAGAGTACCGACCCCAGTGCCCACCTGGAGATTGAGACCACAGCTGCTGGAGGACGCCCCGTTCCGTACAACCCTATCCAATACCATTAATAATTATTTTTCTGAAAACTGGAACACAGCTTCCTCCAACCTAATTGAGTGGGACGCACTCAAGGTGGTGGTGAGAGGAGCCGCAATCGGACGGATGGTAGGGGCCAGACAGGAAATACATCAGACTTTGATGAGAGTAGAGAATTTAATGACCACCCTAGAGCAGGAAGCAGTGACAGACCCAGACAAAAGGGATGCCTTACAGAGTGCTCGCATTAACCACGCTGAAACACTCAAAACGTTGCGGGTTATAGACCACAGGGCCTTTCTGCAACAAAAACACTCGGAAGCAGATAGAGCTGGGACCTTATTGGCTCGCATAGTCCGGGACAGACCGGAACCACCCATTATTACGGATATTCATACACCGTCCGGCGGATCAGCTCACACACAACAAGAGGTCAACGAAGCCTTTTGCACATACCTCAGTAATCTTTACGCAGCCCCCGCACCCGACACTGACACCTCTGTAGAAGACTTTTTGCGCGATTTAACAATTCCCTCCCTGCCGACAGACATTCAGGAAGATATAGCAGGCCCTATAACCCAACAAGAAATACGAATAGCGATTAAAGGACTAAATCGTAATAAGGCACCGGGCCTAGATGGTCTGCCCATAGAATTTTATCAAACCTATTCAGATGCCTTGGTTCCCAAATTGGAAGAAGTTTATAAGGCAGCTCTAGAGGCCGGCCACTTACCGCAGACCACTATGCAGGCCCTGGTCACCTCCATACTCAAGCCGGGCCGTGATAGCACAGACATTACTAATTATAGGCCCCTATCCCTACTGGCAACTGAATATAAGATTTTAAGCAAAGCTCTCGCGAATCGTATACAACCCTATCTTACCACCCTCATACACAGTGACCAATGTGGATTCCTACTGAATCGCAGCACGTCCCTTAATACTAGACGATTACACTATGTTATGAAAGCTACCCCGGGTGCCTATCCGGCCGCGGGGTGACTGGCGCTAGACCTACGTCAGGCCTTCGATTCCATAACCTGGGACTACATGTTTACTGCTTTACTACGCTTTGGTCTCCCTGATGGCTATCTCAAATGGGTGCGCCTACTCTACACCTCTCCCACGGCGAGAGCTCGCACTGGACAGCATATCTCTCGCGAGTATGGGGTCCACAGGGGTACAAGACAGGGATGCCCATTGTCTCCCCTGCTGTTTGTACTTGCATTGGAACCTTTAGTAATAGCCCTGAGACAGTCAGCAGAACAGCTAGGATTACCTATTGATGGCACAATCCACCTCACCTCTATATACGCAGATGATATTCTTCTATATCTTCGCGACTTGTCTGTCGAAGCCACTCCCCTCCCCGCTCTTCTTTCCGACTTTGGAAAGATTTCAGGCCTCGTTATTAACACAGAGAAATCACATGCCTTTTTCTTTCGGGAGGGGCCCCGCCCGGATGAGATACAATTCGGCACCTATACTCTACCCGTAACCCACACCACGTTCAAATACTTAGGAATACAAGTATACAGATCGCAGACGGATCTATTGGAGGGTAACTTATTGAAGGCCATAAAGGCACTACGCTCAAGTGTGGCCTTTTGGATGTCCTTGCCCATTTCGGTGATGGGACGAATTGCCATCTCTAAGATGGTAGTACTCCCTCGGTTATTATATTTTTTCGTGAACCTGCCCATTGTGGTTCCTCAATCCATATTTCGCACCTTAAACACTATCCTGGTAGAGCTCATATGGGGTGCGGGTCGCAGCAGAGTGAGCCTTCAGAAGCTACAACTGGAGTCTAGCAAGGGAGGTTTAGGGGTCCCCGACTTCAGGGCTTACTATTATGCTTGTCAAATCCAGTGGCTGTCGTATTGGACAGCAGGGAGAAATCTACAAGAAATCGGGTTTACGCCAAGGGACATTGACCAGGGTAAGTTGCACTCCCTGATCCTGCCCAAAGCTAGGATTCCCCTGGAGGGACCCCCATTGCTGAGGACTGCACTACAATGCTGGAAAAAAGCTCTGCTGTATACATCAGATGTAACCCCTTACTCTACCAATGTCCCATTACTGGGTATTCCCATCCCTGGAGGGGGGCTCACGAAGGCTCGAATACGCGCCTGGACAGAGGTAGGGGTGGAGGAGGTTGGTGCTTTCTTTGGCGATGGTAATCTCTTAGATCACGACACATTCGTACAAATTACTGGAGCGCCGGACAGTCAGTATCTTCTACATGCTGTCGTATCACATTATATCAAGAACACTTGGGCACCGCAACGGAGAGAGCCCCCGCAACATGACCTGGTCCACTTATTGTATCATATGGGGAATGGGGGACACCTCATTAAATGGTTGTACACCGGTATCAGGGCACATGCTGGCATCATACTCACAAATCTCAGGACAAAATGGGCAGGGGACGCTGGCTCAGAAATCACCGACAAAGCCTGGACGAGCATGCTAGAACATCCCAGGAGGGTATCCCGTAACGCTAAACTGAAATTTATTCAAACAATGGTCCTGCATAGATCCTACCTCACCCCACAGAGAATACATCGGATGTTTCCAGAGGCCCAACACAACTGCCCCCGCTGCAAAGGCAATGAGGCAGACTTTATACATATGCTATGGACCTGCCCGCGTATCTTAGAATATTGGAATGGCATTCGTCACTCCCTGGGAGAAGTCACATATATGACAGTCCAAGACAATGCCCTAGAGTGCCTTACGGGGCTCCGTAGACGCACCAAAACACAGAAAGTTCAAAGACGTTTTCTGGATCTTGCCCTTTTACTAGCCATTAGGACCCTCACTATGAGATGGAAATCCCCTAGATGCCCGTCACTGTCTAGTTGGCAAGACGATATGATACAATGGGGCGGGGCTGAGAGCGCGGCGCTTAGAAGAGAGGAGACAAGGGGGTTACGGAAATTGCCCATTTCTATGGAATGGGACATTGTTAGAGGACTTTAAACACTTAGATCTAATCCCTGCACAAGTCACCCCCACGCAATAATCTACGTTCACGCCTTATGGAAACATGGCTGAACCCACACTGACCCCAGGCCATATACCATGGATTACGGACAACACAGGATACACTGTACCATGATAATAGCCCTATCAGTTGACTACATGCATCAGAAGCAGCAGACCAGGAGGGGGAGGGAACGGGAGGCGGGTGGGGACCGTTCAGATAGTTAAAGTTAGTTTAAAAATAAATATGCTGGACATTATTGTTCTTAATGTAATCTACTGACCGTTCATATGACCATACTTTTCATGCCGCATAGGCGGACAACTGACGATTTGCATTTGTAACCAGAAGTTTCTCATGGTCAAATATGTATTATATATACGATGGAAAGAACAAAAACACAACACCTTATGTAACAAAGGTTCCTGCTGTTACTATGACGAGGTGTTTAAATAAAATGTGTTATAAAAAAAAAGTGTGTGCCCACCTTAAATTTCCAAACTCTTTGAAACGGGTAAATCAAATTGGAAAGTTTATTTCGAAGTTATAGTTTCCACTGGGAAGACACTAAGGTTTTGTTTTGGTATAACTGTTTTTACTTGCATGCACATCAACAAAGAGAGTTTCCAGAATGTTCCTCAGAGTGGCAATTCAAGAATTTTCTTAGAGCCCTTGAAAATGACATTCAGAAGCTAGATGATGGAGTGGCTGATTCTGTTTATTCTTTGAACCAAGCTTGCCTCGTACCTAAAGTAGCCTGCAAGAACCAAAAAAGATAATTCTCAAAATATCTTAAGGTGTCTTCTAGGCTGATTTGCAGCTCTAGCTTCTATAACTTATTCACTGATATACACGATGGACTGTGTGAACACTGTATTGTGTGCGCTTATTAAAAATGTGTTGGGCAATTGGCAGTGTCTATGTATATAAAAGAAACGTAGATCTTTGTCTTTTGTTGGCCTTTGGACCGATTCACGGAGTAGTGGAGAGATTTGAACATTGAAACAGCGGACATCCATCAGCGACTAACAGGGATTTTCAAGTTCAGGTTCCCTTTCATCCCTCTCCAGTAGCTGTAAAAGGTATTATACTTTTGGGCCTTTTTAAGGGTTTTACGGGTGGCCTGCAGTGCATTACATTGACAGACTTGTTGTCCTTCGCCTTCCTGGTGGTTGACCTCCTGCCATGCTTAAAGTTCTCTGCCTCCCTGGACTAGATCTCAGGGCCTTCAGAAGAGCTGCGCCACGTTGACTCCTCTGAAGACATTGTATCTTTGCTGAGCGACCGACATGTTTCATGCGCCAATTCAGCAACGTTTTTCAAAAACAAGCTCTCAATGCAGGAGTTTGTTTTTGAAAAAAAACTAATGACCCTGGCAGTTTGAGTATTTCTCCCAGCATGCGGGGTCATTTTTTTTTTAATGTTCTGGTTGAAGAGGAAAAATGTACGGCTGAAAATTCACCCTAAATAGGGCATACGGTCTGAGGTACTTAGACCAACGGCTCGATGTTCGTGTGGGTGTTGGGCTAAATTTTTCCCCCGGGGAGCTGGGAGGCTCTGCTGCCAGAAACATGATGGTTCACGACTATAATAGAGCATTGGATCTGACAGTTTGGTGGACAGGGCACTCTGCCATTTTTGTGGGGAGTGCCCGATCCGTCAAACTCTACATAAGGCTGCGTGTCCCTAGGGGTAATTTAATGCATGATGGTTTGGGGCAACTTTGTTATTTGGGGTTCAAAATGGCTGTGTGTGAGCAACATTTTCATCACTGTTAACCTCAACTCTAGTTTGGTGGGATGTGAGTAGACTTTAGTGACACATGGTTCAATCATTTGGAGACAGCCATTACTTTATTGAATTATTTGATCATTTATTCATGTGTATATTTCTAGCAGTGTTTTCTAGAGTCAGAAGATCAAATAAAAGTGAGTTATTTTTTTTTGCCTTAGTATGGCAGTCTGCTGTGAGCTGCTGTGCTAGTTCGTCTCATGCCTGATCTGAGTATGGCTGCCTTATGCTCATATCTGCATGGCAGCTGGTGTCCCTTTTGAAACCTGAAGACTGCTGCAGGTCCCAATGTGTGCTATTACACTATTCCACTGAGTGCTACCCTAAACCCACCACTTCTCATAGGATCTGCATAATTTGCTGAACTGTTCCTGAGGGACGCCTAATCCAAGCCTCCAACATGCTTCCAAATCCAGGTAATGAATGTTAGAATGGGAGAAAGGTGGGTCTGTTAGAGTACAAAGGTCAAAAAAGGAAGGATCCCTACAGATTCCTCCAAGAGGCCTGTGTCTCCACACTGCATCTTGTGTGCCTTTGACAGGCTTTCTGTCCCAGTTCCTGCAAGGAATACTAGACTACGTTTAATGAGACATTGGAGTACAAGTGGGGCAGAGTACAGAAATAATTTTGGCAGTGGCGTAGCAAGGGTGGTGGGGGGGGCGGTCCGCCCCGGGCGGCACGAGTTTTGGGGGCGGCAGCTACCCCCTCCCCCCGGCTCTTACATGGGTTTGCCGCAGGGGCGGCAAACGCAGGAATCATCGCCAGCACCCCCCCCCCAACCTGCTCTTCAGCGCGGCAGTGGGGCGGCAAAGGCCGGGACCGCCACAGCTACGTCACTGAATTCTGGATCCTCTGACACTTGACCCCCTAGGCTGAGACATCTATTCTGCATCTTATTCACACCTGGCCTCCAATTTCCATCTCTGGACCACGTCCTTCAAGGGTTGAGTGCCAGTATGAAGCATTCAGTTCTTCCTAAATGTGGGTTGTGCTTGGTAGAAGTCATCCTTAGGTAGGCCAACTTTGTGGCGGCCATCTTCATCATTTGCAGATCTTTAAAACCTGTCATTGGTAGATCTGTTTTAAGGTTCTCAGATGGAATCAAGTAAGAAAAAATAGATAATGCAATCTCTAAATTGTCAAAAAACTAAAGCATAATTGTCAAACCTATAGAGTTTTGTAAAACTGAGTACAGGCCCTGTTTGTTTAACGCCTGACTGTTAAAGGCCCAGAAGCTGAAGAACAAGCTTTCAGAAATGTGGCCATACACTTCCTTATGTGCTGGGGAGTTTCAAGAAGTGCCATGCAGAATGGGTGTTTTGTGTACCAATGCATATCCAGAGCCAGTGGAGTCATATTGTAGAAGATTCATTATGCAGCAGTGTTGACTGAGTTATGTGGCAATGAAAGGCAAGTTAAGAGCACTGTTAAGTGCATTCTGTCTCATTATTATCTTGCTATTTTGACATTGTAATGGCTATTGATAAAAAGCAAATTCCATCACAATAGAACATGCAGTGGCTTCTTAAAAAACTAAATATTCACATTCAGTAGATGCCATTTAAAATGGTTACAGAGTAAAGTAGTTTGTAGAGAGCAGATGGGCCTCGATTATGAGTGGTACGGTACTCACAGGGTGGAAACTCCTGTGAAAGATTTTTATGTGTTTATATTTTTGTGTATCGTTAATAATGTGCAGGCTGTATTTTCACACTATATTACACATTTACACGCTAATATAGTATTGTTGCTTTTAAAACGAATTCTCTATGATGGATAATAGTGTGTTTTTCTGATCTTTGTTAAATGGGCCTCAATTTCAGTACCATCGTCATCGTGTTCAAAATGGAAGTCACCTTATCACCCAGGTCCTCCTCCCTGTCCACGTCTATCCGCACAATTTCTACAGCACATTTTTAAGCTTAAGCGTACTTGTTTATTTCCTCTCCCGTTGTTTATGCTACTCTCGATGAACGTACCCCAGCTCATTCACAAACTGAAACCTTTATTTCAAGGTCCTTCCGCTGTCTCACTGTGCCCCATTCATTCATATAACACGCTATTGCTAATCTCCCTTGTTTGTTCTAGCAGCTCCGGATGGCATTAGCATAGAGAATGCTGAATTAATATTCATGTGGTGCCATAGGGCTTAGGGTCTAAGGCAATATGATGCTTAAATTTGTTGTGCTCTGATTTACTGATGAACTGATACATTTGCTCATACCACAGTAATTCTGCAATTTCTATATTTTCACATGCAAAAATAATGCATAAGAACCCTAGGGTTTGGGGGTGGGGGGGTGCCAGAAGACTTTCCAGTTCAACTAGGATTCTGTCCGTTATCATCCTGGATTTGCTGCCCACTTGAGACTTACAATGATTTCTGATTTTGCATTTGTCTGTACTATCGTCCATTGAGAGCTTTTATGGCATTGACTCCGTATTGCTCTATTTTTGAATTTTGTAATAAAACCCTTTAACTTTTCATTGATCCCGAACTCAATTAATGAGTGGACCCATCTATGTAATTGAATGTTTTCCTGCTGTCTGGATGCTTTGGGAGGTGCATCATTACGGGAGCACATTGCCTCGTGAAATTGAGGTTCAACGCTGTTTTTGATCCAGTGACTGTGGTCATTCTCAACGAGGTAAATTTTTGGGGTGTCTAAAATTTTGGGGTACCCCGCGTCCGCACTCTCCACCCAGAAACACTGGTACAGTGCGGTATCACCCAGACAATACTGTGCCATTATGAGTTAATCCCCAATGGAATGTGGAATAACTATTTGAATAATTTTTTACCGGACAGACTTCTTTCTGCCCGGTATTCCCTTTTCCACGGTATTACCACTCACATTTGCCACTTGTTCTGAGCATTTGGTATATGTGAGCAGGTGTAGGGCAGGGTGAGCTTAATGGGGTGGGGAGGGAGGCAGATTAAAGGGGAAGAAGTGCCATGACAGTTGCATGCTTCCCTGTTCCTATAGGAAGGGATCGAGCAGGTGCCGGGGCAGGGCAAGGCTGCACTTGCAGCCCGAGCCATATGCGATTTTACCAGCCGGACTTTTCGACTGGTAAATTCGGTCCAGTTTCCCCGCACGCAGAAAATCTGAATGCAGGAAACACTAAGCAGTTTCTAATAGAACAGAGCAGAATATCACACCAGAATCCTGTTCCGGTCAACTTGAAATCAAGGCCTGCGTGGTCACACTTCTTGTAATAAGAGGGGCAGCTCTTTGATGCTGCGCATCACAAATACTTTTTAAAAATGGTCTTCAGTTTCAAGTTTATTCTTTGTCCAAACTATAGGCATTTATAAGGACATACTTCCTTTAAAAAACAGCCCTGCAGATCAATATTGGGGGGAAAAAATCAGTATAATGTGTTTCATTACATAAGGCTATGTAAGGTTTAAGACATGAGACCTTACTAAAAGTAGTAAAAAGCTGTGGCTTCTTCTACATTCTTGGTGCCCTGTTCAAATAACTGTTGCTTTGGCCCAGTGTCTGTGGTTTAGCATGAACTTGCAAGAATAATGAAAAAACATTTTAATGAAAAAAGAATTATTAAATCGCCCCATTTGATTGTGCAACCGACAGTGCACCACACAAAACCTTTTCCAGTCAATTAATTGGGAAACTGATGCCATCTGGACAGTTTAATTTCTTTAGTGCATCTTTAACATCTAAATATAGCAGCCAGCTACTCGAAGGCCATCAGCTAATGTTTGCCATGTGGCTGTCACTGCGGTGCAACGCAAGTGGACTCTTTATTTCGTAACTTTTGATCCGTTTGAGGTTGAATTTTTTTCGTTGAGATCTGCAATTTATGCAAGAGATGAAGGCGGGGACCGGCGCAGAATTGCATAATTCCAGTGGCCGTCAGCATATCTTAAAACAAGCCCCTCAGGTGAAGCCATTACATTCATTCATTAAGGTGTTCCTGTTGCCAAGGAGTCGGGGTCACAGGGATATGTGGAGTTAATGGCAGGGGCATCGCCTGTGATTGGGAATGCCTCTCTGTCATTCATTTAATCTGTCTCTCCAATTCTATCCTTCTAATATGGTGTCACTTTCAATAGGAGGAGGAAGGTTGAGTTCAGTGAGAGGCATTCCGCGTTTTTGTCTCTGTAAATACCAATTACATGTGAGCCAAGGTTTAATACAAAAAAATCCAGGCAGCATAGCACTGCCTGAAGATGCACAGTGCTGCATTGGGGGGGGAGGGGGGGGGAAGGCGGGGGGAATTGGCAGCGCTGTATCTGTTAAGAATGCTGTGACGTCATCGGCTGCACGCTCACTAAAAACGATGGGCTATTCCAGTGCTTTGGTGTTGCCAGGATGCCAATGAACAGGGTCTCTTCAGAGAGATTTGTACTGAAGGCACACCCCCTGTGCACGTCTATGCGGAGAGAACCACCCAGTGGAAGCCAGGTAAGATGTGTGATCTTGGAGACATTACACTTGTGCGCGGAAGCATCCTGTGATATCCAGCTTGCCCATTGTTTGCTCCCAAGTTGCTTTAGAGCTAGATTTCCACGTAAAGCTAGTTAGTGCTACCTTACTAGCTGCGGCTTTGCATGGAATCCTAGGGGTGTTGCACTGGTCCTGTCCTTTGTGCCTACTTTGCATAGATTATAAGTGGCATTGTGCTACGTGATAAAATGCTGTTTGGGCGCCGCGCTTTCAGATAAAAAATCGTCTTGTGGTCGAAAGCTGGCCAATGCTGGTGTTTGCGCCATTTTACATTGCCAAGCGCCCTTTACGTCACTTAAGAAGAGTGCACACTAAAGCTTAGTGAATCCGGCCTTCCGTCTTTAGATAGTAGGATTTTCACAATGGAATCTTGGGGTGCGGTCAGCCATTATGTGTGCCTCTCTCCGATGCAGTAGAATCAGTGATACACTAAAAGTACGGCCCTCCTGACCTTTACATGCGCCCCCCTGGGCAACAGCAGCACTGGGCTGCTGTTTACTGAATTAAGCACTAACATAAAAAAAATGTTAAATGAACAGCAAGCATTTATTTAAATGGTCATTTCAGTTAAAGAAAGGAAGGAACTAAAGTGTACAGCACCCCTGATTGTACATTCCACATTGTGCAATTAAGTTCAGCCACTAGATGCACATGCTTTCCTTCCCGTACACCCCCCCCCCCCACTCCCCCCTTGCTGGCACTAGTGCGGCCTTCGGTCACACCAAAGACCAAAAGTTTCAGCCCCGAAATAATGTTTGCGAGTACTCATGCAGTAGATGCAGCAGAAAAAATGCAGTAAGTGGAAACTGGCACGTGGACATGAGAGGCCGAATGACAAGACTGATTGAACAACGAGAAGTCAGGAGTGTAAACCCAGGGACCCCGGTGTCCCACCCTGCAGTGCTTAATTTGAGCCGGGGCTTTCCGTTGCTAAGAACCGGCACTTAATTGGTTTCCGGTGCTCGGCACCGGCACCTAATTGTCAACACCATACATAGAACAGTCTACCACATGGTGGCGCTGCTCATCTAATTTAGAGATGAGCAGAACAACGGTTGTTTTGGAATACAATATACATTAAAATTGCAAATACCTGCCTCCCCAGCCATTCCTTTAGCTTTGGGGACCTGGAATAATCTGAACTGTCGCATTTACATGCAAGAGAGATGGTTAGTAGTTGTTTTGGCAGCAATGACAAGGGCGATGGGTGGTGCAAACTGCAGTGGCCTCCCGGTCAGAGCCCTGGCACTTAATATTTTACAAATTAAGCACTGCCACCCTGACAGCCCCCCTCTGCTGTGTGGTGCTTTAACACAGGTGTAATGCAGCTCGCTTGTGCATGCCCAAGAATTCTGGATTGATTGGTGGGCCACTGTGCTGGAGTACGTGCACTGGCGTAGCAAGGAGGGGGCGGTACGCCCCGGGCGGCACGAGATTTGGGGGCGGCAGGTAAATTTATCGCCAGCACCCCCCCCCCCCCGCTCTTAGGCGCGCGGCGGCAAAAGGCAGGGACCGCCACGGGCGGCAGAGTGCCTAGCTACGCCACTGAGTACGTGTCATGGCACTGTGGTGGGCGCTATAAGGAGCACGAGGCTCCCTGTCCTGCAGCTGGTGGTCTCAGGGGCCCTGGTGGATGCTATGAGAAGCACGAGGCTCCCTGTCCTTCAGCCGGAGGTCACCGGCCCCTGGTTGGCGCTATGAGAACCACGAGGCTCCCTGTACTGCAGCCGGAGGTCTCGGGGCCCCTGGTGGGCGCTATGAGAAGCACGAGGCTCCCTGTCCTGCAGCCGGAGGTCTCGGGCCCCTGGTGGGCGCTATGGGGAGCACGAGACTCCCTGTCCTGCAGCCGGAAGTCTCTGGTCCCTGGTGGGCAGCACGAGGCTCCCTGTCCTGCAGCTGGAGGTCTCGGGGCCCCTGGTGGGCGCTATGAGAAGCATGAGGCTCCCTGTCCTGCAGCTGGAGGTCTCGGGACCCCTGGTGGGTGCTATGGGGAGCACGAGGCTCCCTGTCCTGCAGACGGAGGTCTCGGGCCCCTGGTGGGCGCTATGAGAAGCACGAGGCTCCCTGTCCTGCAGCTCGTGGTCTTGGGCCCCTGGTGGGCGCTATGAGAAGCACGAGGCTCCCTGTCCTGCAGCTGGAGGTCTCGGGGCCCCTGGTGGGCGCTATGGGGAGCACGAGACTCCCTGTCCTGCAGCCGGAGGTCTCGGGGGCCCTGGTGGGCGCTATGGGGAGCACGAGACTCCCTGTCCTGCAGCCGGAGGTCTCGGGCCCCTGGTGGGTGCTATTAGAAGCACAAGGCTCCCTGTCCTGCAGCCGGAGGTCTTGGGCCCCTGGTGTGCGCTATGAGAACCACAAGGCTCCCTGTCCTGCAGCCGGAGGTCTCGGGCCCCTGGTGGGGGCTATGAGGAGCACGAGACTACCTGTCCTGCAGCTGGAGGTCCCGTTACCTGTGATTCCCCCTCCCATACTGCACCACGCTGCACTGCATGCCGCACTGTTTGCAGATTCTGCTGCAGCTGAACCTCAGATCATAACTCACTTATCATTGATCGCATCCTCTCAGCATAGAGAGCAATGCACAACCCTCCCCCTCCTTCTTTTATCCTCACACCCTTGCTCCTCTTCCCTCACCAAGGCTTCCCTCGCCACTCCCTTCTCCTAGTCTTTTCTGGCCGCTTCTTTCCTCACTGTCCCCTTTTTTCTGCCCCTACTCCTTTCATTTTCCTGCTTTTCTCTGGTTTGTCTCCTCCCTAAACCCATCTCACCACCTCGTACCTTCCCACGCTTGTCTCCTCTTATCTTCTTTCTTTCTATCACTGCAGTTCTTCTCCTAGTCCAGCCTTCATCCCTCCTTCCTGGCTTCTCCTCCTCTCTGTCCTCACTCACTCTTTACTGCTTTCATCCGTTTTACCTCTTCTTTCTTGCTCCCAACCACCCCTCTTCGCTGCCTCTGTCCTCCCCACCTAACCCCTCATCTTCCCCCTCCTTCTGTGCTCGCACTTGATTGCATTTCCGTCTTCCATTCTTCTCCTCCACAACCTTTCACCCCAGGGTTGGATTGGGATCAAAAATCGGCCCGGGCAAACCCAAAAAGTGGCCCACATTTGCGTATTGCCTTTCCGCAAAACACTGCTTCAGCGAGGTTTTATGAAAAGAAAGGTGGTGGGGGCATGTTTTATTAACATCACTTAGATAAAAAAAAATGCCCAGATTATTTCACACTGCTGAGCCACACATGAATGCAAGTGAGACCACTTCTGCTCAGGCCCCCTGCCCCGCTAAATCAACATACGTTAATGGGCCGGCCCAGCGAGAGAAAGGGAGTGATACCTCCGCCCTTCTGCCTCTAGAAAGGCCACTCAGGCACCCACTGGGCCGCTGGCGGCATCCTACCAGCACAGACAGCCCCAAGGCTGCCCAAAAAAGCAGCCCACAGCTGGAAATCTGCTACCGGCCCTTCAGCAATTTCCCGAGTTACCAATCCGATGCTCTTACTTCCATTCTGTCCTCTTCAGTGTGATATTTTGTATACAGAGCCTCATGCAGCCAAGGGCTGAGTAAGTCAAGGAGGACTGATGTACTGCAGGCCACCAAGTGACACAGACCACGCAGAGCCGGGTGAAGATCTCTACACTTTACTCCATGTAGTACGCACCTTGGATATCGACGGGACACAATATCGAGGACAGAATACTCAAAGATAAAATATCGACAGATAAGTAAGTCTAGATTTTCTATACCTAACTCCATATGCATGCACCTACGCGATGTATATGTTCAAGGTACGTAAATGTGGAGTTAGGAATGGTAAATCTGTACTTCCCTGTATGCACTTACCTTTCGATAGTCTGTCCTCAATATAAGTGTAGATGATTTTCTGGGTGTCGATATTCAGTAGTGCAACCCTTAACGTTTAGCACTACTGACAGAAGACGCTCCCGGAGCTAGATGTATCTTGTGCTGCCTCCAAAACCTGGACCAACCTCATCGTTTACTAGAACTGCAGTCGGTGGAACATTTCACTCACTGGCACACACTCCACGCACTTATATAACACACTCCACGTGCTGATAACACACACTCGACTCACTGTTATCACAGACGCCACACGCTTATATCACACACTCCACGTGCTGATATCACACATTCACACACTCCACGCACTGATATCACATACTCCACGCACTGATATCACACACTCCACGCACTGATATCACACACTCCACGCACTGATATCACACACTCCACGCGCTTATATCACACACTCCACGTGCTGATATCACACATTCCACGCACTGGCACACACTCCACACACTGATGTCACACACTCGACGCACTGATATCACACACTCCACGCACTAATATCACACACTCGACACACTGTTATCACACTCCAAGCGCTGATATCACACACTCCACACGCTGATATCACACACTCCACACGCTGATATCACGCACTCCACGCTCTGATATCACACACGCCACGCGCTGATATCACACACTCCACGCGCTGATATCACACACTCCATGCGCTGATATCACACACTCCACGCGCTGATATCACACACTCCATGCACCGATATCACACATTCCACGCACTGATATCACACACTCCACGCACTTATATCACACACACCACGTACTGATATCACACATTCCACGTGCTATCACACATTCCACGCACTGGCACACACTCCACACACTGATATCACACACTCCACGCACGGATATCACACACTCCATGCACTTATATCACACACTCTACGCGCTGATATCACACATTCCACGCACTGGCACACACTCCACATACTGATATCACACACTCCACGCACGGATATCACACACTCCATGCGCTTATACCACACACTCCACGTGCTGATATCACACATTCCACGCACTGGCACACACTCCACACACTGAAATCACACACTCCACGCACTAATATCACACACTCCATGCGCTGATATCACACACTCCATGCACTGATATCACACATTCCACGCACTGATATCACACACTCCACGCGCTGATATCACACACTCCACGCACTTATATCACACACTCCACGTGCTGATATCACACATTCCACGTGCTATCACACATTCCACGCACTGGCACACACTCCACGCACTGATATCACACACTCGACGCACTGTTATCACACTCCACGTGCTGATATCACACACTCCACGCGCTATCACACACTCCACGTGCTGATATCACACACTCCACACGCTGATATCACACACTCCACGCGCTGATATCACACACTCCACGCGCTGATATCACACACTCCACGCGCTATCACACACACTCCATGCACTGATATCACACACTCCACGTGCTGATATCGCGCACTCCGCGCTATCACACAATCCACGCATTGATATCACACACGCCACGCACTGATATCACAGAATCCACGCACTATCACACACTCCCCGCACTGATATCACACATTATGCACTAATATCACACACTCCACTCGCTGATATCACACACTCCACGCGCTGGTATCACACACTCCACGCGCTGGTATCACACACTCCACGCGCTTATATCACACACTCCACACACTGATATCACACACTCCATGCACTGATATCACAGAATCCACGCACTATCACACACTCCATGCACTGATATCACACATTATGCACTGATACACACTCCACGTGCTGATATCACACACTCCACGCGCTATCATACACTTCACGCGCTATCACTCACTCGACGCACTGATATCACACACTCCACCCGCTGATATCACAGACTCCACGCACTATCACACACTCCACACGCTGGTATCACACACTCCACACGCTGGTATCACACACTCCACGCACTGATATTTCACACTCCATGCGCTGATATCACACACTCACGCACTGATATCACGCACTGATATCACACACTCCATGCACTGATATCACACACTCCATGCACTGATATCACACACTCCATGCACTGATATCGCACACTCCATGCACTGATATCATAACACTCCATGCACTGATATCACACACTCCATGCACTGAAATCACACACTCCATGCACTATCACACACTCCATGCACTGATATCGCACACTCTTAGCACTGATATCGCACACTCTTCGCACTGATATCGCTCACTCTACGCACTGATATCACACACTCTACGCACTGATATCGCACACGCTATGCACTGATATCACACACTTCACACACTGATATCATACACTACATGCACTGATATCACACCCGCCAAATACTGATATCACACACTCCATGCTCTGATACCACACACTCCACGCACTGATATCATGCACTCTACATACTGATATCACACACTTCATGCACTGATATCACACACTTTACGCACTATCACACACTACATGCACTTATTTCACACACTCTGTGCACTGATATCACACACTAGTATCACACACTTCATGCACTATTACACACGCCATGCACTATCACACACTGCACAATGATATCACACGCTCTACATACTGATATCACACACTCTACATACTGATATCACACACTTCATAAACTGATATCACACACTCCACGCACTGATATCACACACTCCACGCGCTGATATCACACTCCACGCGCTGATATCACACATTCCACGCACTGGCACACACTCCACACACTGATATCACACACTCCACGCACGGATATCACACACTCCATGCGCTTATATCACACACTCCACGTGCTGATATCACACACTCCACGTGCTGATATCACACATTCCACGCACTGGCACACACTCCACACACTGATATCACACACTCCACGCACTGATATCACACACTCCACGCGCTGATATCACACACTCCATGCACTGATATCACACACTCCACGTGCTGATATCGCGCACTCCACGCGCTATCACACAATCCACGCATTGATATCACACACGCCACGCACTGATATCACAGAATCCACGCACTATCACACACTCCCCGCACTGATATCACACATTATGCACTAATATCACACACTCCACTCGCTGATATCACACACTCCACATGCTGATATCACACACTCCACGCGCTGGTATCACACACTCCACGCGCTGGTATCACACACTCCACGCGCTTATATCACACACTCCACGCACTGATATCACACACTCCATGCACTGATATCACACATTATGCACTGATACACACTCCACGTGCTGATATCACACACTCCACGCGCTATCATACACTTCACGTGCTATCACTCACTCGACGCACTGATATCACACACTCCACCCGCTGATATCACAGACTCCACACGCTGGTATCACACACTCCACGCACTGATATTTCACACTCCACGTGCTGATATCACACACTCCATGCACTGATATCACACACTCCATGCACTGATATCACACACTCCACGCGCTTATATCACACACTCCACGTGCTGATATCACACATTCCACGCACTGGCACACACTGATATCACACACTCCACGCACTGATATCACACACTCCACACGCTGATATCACACACTCCACACGCTGATATCAAACACTCCATGCACTGATATCACACACTCCACGTGCTGATATCACGCACTCCACGCGCTATCACACAATCCACGCATTGATATCACACACGCCACGCACTGATATCACAGAATCCACGCACTATCACACACTCCCCGCACTGATATCACACATTATGCACTAATATCACACACTCCACTCGCTGATATCACACACTCCACATGCTGATATCACACACTCCACGCGCTGGTATCACACACTCCACGCGCTGGTATCACACACTCACGCGCTTATATCACACACTCCACGCACTGATATCACACACTCCATGCACTGATATCACACATTATGCACTGATACACACTCCACGTGCTGATATCACACACTCCACGCGCTATCATACACTTCTCGTGCTATCACTCACTCGACGCACTGATATCACACACTCCACCCGCTGATATCACAGACTCCACGCGCTGGTATCACACACTCCACGCACTGATATTTCACACTCCACGTGCTGATATCACACACTCCATGCACTGATATCACACACTCCATGCACTGATATCGCACACTCTAAGCACTGATATCATAACACTTCAAGCACTGATATCACACACTCCATGCACTGATATCACACACTCCGCGCACTGATATCACACACTTCACGCACTGTTATCACACACTCCACGCGCTGATATCACACACTCCACGCGCTGATATCACACACTCCATGCACTGATATCACACACTCCATGCACTGATATCACACACTCCATGCACTGATATCACACACTTCATGCACTGATATCGCACACTCTTCGCACTGATATCGCACACTCTTCGCACTGATATCGCTCACTCTTTGCACTGATATCACACACTCTACGCTCTGATATCGCACACGCTACGCACTGATATCACACACTTCACACACTGATATCACACACTTCACACACTGATATCATACACTACACGCACTGATATCACACACACCACATACTGATATCACACACTCCACGCACTGATATCATGCACTCTACATACTGATATCACACACTTCACTGATATCACACACTTTATGCACTATCACACACTACACGCACTGATTTCACACACTACACACTGATTTCACACACACTACGCACTGATATCACACACTAGTATCACACACTTCACGCACTATTACTCACGCCACGCACTATCACACACTCCGCACAATGATATCACACACTCTACATACTGATATCGCACACTTCATAAACTGATATCACAGACTCCACATGCTTATATCACACACTCGACGCGCGTATATCACACACTCCAAGTGCTGAAATCACACATTCCACACACTGGCACACACTCCACACACTGATATCACACACTCCACGCACTGATATCACACACTCTATGCGCTTATATCACATGCTCTACGTGCTGATATCACACATTCCACGCACTGGCACACACTCCACACACTGATATCACACACTCGACGCACTGTTATCACACTCCACGCGCTCATATCACACACTCCATGCGGTATCACACACACTCCACACGCTGATATCACACACTCCACACGCTGATATCACACACTCCACGCGCTGATATCACACACTCCACGCGCTAATATCACACATTCCACGCGCTGATATCACACACTCCACGCGCTGATATCACACACTCCACACACTGAAATCACAGAATCCACGCACCATCACACACTCCACGCGCTGATATCACACACTCCACACACTGATATCACACACTCCACACACTGATATCACACACTCCACGTGCTGATATCAAACACTCCACGCACTGATATCACACTCCACGCACTATCACAGAATCCACGCACTATCACACACTCCACGCACTGATATCACACATTATGCACTGATACACACTCCATGCGCTGATATCACACACTCCACGCGCTATTATACACTTCAGGCGCTATCACTCACTCCACGCGCTGATATCACACACTCCACCGGCTGATATCACGGACCCACTTACTGATATCACAGACTCCACACGCTGATATCACACACTCCAAGCACTATCACACACTCCACACGCTGGTATCACACACTCCACATGCTGATATCACACACTCTACGCAGTGATATTTCACAGTTCACTCACTGATATCGCACAATTCACGCACTATCACACACACCACGCACTGATATCACACACTCTATGCACGGATATCACACTCTCTAAGCACTGATATCATAATACTTCAAGCACTGATATCACACACTTCATGCACTGATATCATACACTACATGCACTGATATCACACACTCCACATGCTGATATCACACACTCCATGCACTGATATCACACACTCCATGCACTGATATAGCACACTCTTTGCACTTATATCGCACACTCTATGCACTGATATCACACACTCTACGCACTGATATCACACACTCTACGCACTGATATTGCACACGCTATGCACTGATATCACACACTTCACACACTGATATCATACACTACACGCACTGATATCATGCACTCTACATACTATCACACACTTCACGCACTGATTTCACACACTACGCACTGATTTCACACACTCTATGCGCTGATTTCACACACTCTATGCACTGATATCACACACTAGTATCACACACTTCACGCACTATTACACACGCCATGCACTATCACACACTCTACATACTGATATCACACACTCTACATACTGATATCACACACTTCATAAACTGTTATCACACACTCCACGCACTGATATCATACACTACACACTCCACGCACTGATATCACACACTCCACGCACTGATATCACACACTCCACGCACTGATATCACACACTCCACGCACTATCACACACTCTTCGCACTGATATCACACACTCTACGCACTATCACACTTCACACACTAAGATCACACACTTCACGCACTATCACACACGCCACATACTGATATCACACACTCCACGCACTGATACCACACACTCCACGCACTGATATCATACACTCTACATACTGATATCACACACTTCATGTACTGATATCACTCACTTTACGCACTATCACACACTAAACACACTGACTTTACACACTGATTTCACACACTCTATGCACTGATATCACACACTAATATCACACACTTCACACACCATCACACACTCCACGCACTATCACACACTCCGCACAATATCACACTCCATGCACTGATATCACACTCCACGCACTGATATCACACACTCTATACAATACCTCACTCATGCAGGAAATAGTGAAACACATCCTTAGCCGGGACCAGGACTCGGGCACGCCGCCGAGTATGGCGGTCGCACCGGTCCCCCGGAGTCAGGGCGGGGTGCGGGGTCGTCGCGCACAGGATGTGACGCGGGCGGCTCCCGCCCTCGCACTTGCGGTGATTGGCCGATGGGGGCTTTGACCCGGAAGCGCAAGAAGCGCTTCCGGGTCAATAAAGGAATTACGGCCGGGAAGCCGGTTCTAACCGGTTCCCCGGCCAATTCAAGCATGAAAGGGCTGTGGGGCGGTGAATCAACCTCTTTCTTCGCCGCTCCACAGCCGGAACAGGTCACAAGGGATACTGGACCGTCACCTCTGCAGAGGAGCTTTTTCCCCACTCACCATCCCCTGAGGCAGAGGTTTCTTAATGCATTGTTCTGTTTCTCTTGTTTTTTGTCCTAGTAGGTAATATAGTAGATATTTGTAATGATGCAGTTTTATTTGTGCTAACCGAATTTTTTCTTCTAGTGCGGCGTCTTGTCGTATTTTATGAAAAGTTAAGTAGTATCCTTGGTCAGGCGGTAAGATCATAATTGGTGGGCATCGTTTACGGTCCTTAGCAGGCATCACCATTGTCAAATGGGGACGCCTGAGGGGGGACAGATGGTCTCTCTTGGAAATCCAGGGGCAGTTACAGCCGGTAGGCTGGAAGGGTGCGGGGGGGAGGGGAAGTTCCGCTTCCGGTAGGCTTTTTGGCCAACACACGCGCAAGGGCGCAAGAAAACTGGGCATAACTGCACAGCCCTTTATGGAGATAATGTTGAGGGCTTAGGGGGTGCCCGGGGTGAGGTAACCTTCCGGCGAACTGGGCCTCCTACGCAAGGTCAGTCCGTTAGGAGGGTGGGACCTAGCATGATCTTGATCTTGGACCAGTCATTGACCTTGCCATAGGCTCAGAAAGATAATGTTACTGATCACTTAGCTTATGATAGGAATGGCTATGTATTAGAAACATGTTAAGGATAGCCAAATGAGACACTGTACATATCAATGTAATGGACCGGACTTTCTGCGTATTTTGTAAAATTGTGTAAATATGGAAATTAATGTTTTTGTTTATTGTTATGAATAAAATATGGCCGGGGTTTTACGAACCTTAATCCAAGCATTGGTGGTGTCTACATTGTTGCCTTGGGGGGAAAAGGGCCAGAGGATGGATCTGGCTGCCTTATGGGGGCCCCAAAGGTAGAGGTAAAAATTGGGTTGTCAGACCAAGGGAGGGGGACTCGGCAGTACCTGGCCATAGTAAAACAGCTGAGCACTGTTTCCTGAACTCTGCTTTAAATACGCCAGGCAGTCTCTAGTTGTTTATAAACCATGTAGAGTTGTTTCAGCGCTTCGGAGTTGTACCCGCAAACACTGCAGAGTGCGTGCTTGCAAAGGCGCATGGCCAGAGTCTTTCACACCATCAAAGGACTTTGAGACGTACCAGGTGATGCTAAATCAACATTTTACTCAAATGTCGTTTTGTGCCAAACTATTAGTGATGGACAAAATGTTTAAACTGATTTATTGTAGTATTTGGAGACTCCGTACCTATTGCAGGGCTAATCCTGCGATTCCCCTATTATTGGCACATTAAATCAAACGTTCCCATTGGCTCAGTGCAGTAAGCTGTTACAAAACGAAAAATAACGAAAGGCAGAATCCTGCAATGCAACATATTGCAAAATAAAACGCTAAAAGACAAGGGGGCACATGCATCAAGCCTTTACCCGTTCGCAAACGGCCCGTTTGCAAATGGAAAAAGGTCTTTTCCTATGCATGTAGGCTTTGGCATTCGCAATTTAGGTAATCGCAATTTTTTGCAATTTGCAATTCCCTAAAGCCAATGCATGTAGCCTTTCCTAAATGAGAACTGTTCATTTAGGAAACGCTAATTACCATCAACTTCAAGTTGATGGTAATATGTGCATGCTTTGCAAAATGCATTTTCCGAAGTGCCATGTAGCGTGTGCTTTACATGTGCACACTTGCCTTTTTTTGTGAGGTGCTTCAGGGGGGCCTTAGGCCCCCGGGCACCCTTGGATTTGCATTTGCTATTTGGGATTACCAATTTGGTCATTGCAATTAGCGAATGCAATACCATTCATTTCTATGGGCCTGTAGGCCTATAGGAATGAATGGAGTCACATTACCTAATAGCGATTCGCAATTTCCGAATCGCTGTTAGGTAATGTTAAGGAATCACAATTTTTTTTGCGATTCCTACATGCATAGCATTTTGCGATTCCCCAAATAGCGAATTGGTAAAGTTCGCTATTTGGGAATCGCAAAATGCGGGCTTGATGCATGTGCCCCAAGCATTCTAAATTTAGAATATATATGTAGGGATTTTTAAAAAAGCATACGTGAAATTCTTGCTTGGTAAGGAGGTAGGCGTGGAGGAATAACACTCAAGCACCTTACAATTGTGATGCATGGTCCCACATGGAAATCTCATCTGCCTTGATACAGTTTACTTAATGTGTAAGTGACTTCGTTTCACTGTTGATCAAAGGAAGCATTGCTATATCTCGCAATATATATTTGCATGCTATATTACAGCTGCATTTATTATGGTGTGCTTTGTCATGCAACCAACCAATCAGAAGGCTCGGTATACGGGCACTAACCAGTGTTACCTGCTCTCCTTGAAATCCTGTGGAGACTTCCCTAAGCAGGAGACAGAATTGAAAGGGGGTGCGTGGGAGGAGTAAAGAGAACACGGAGAGGGGGAGAGACAGCAAGACTCGGAGGGTGACTTGGCAGAGACATACCAGAATTGACTTCTGTAGGCCCAGCGTATACTCAAGGCGACTGCTAGTTTGCAGGAATGGAGGATGTAAGCATGCAGCGCCTTAACTAAATTATATGCAACAAAAGGCAAATTAGGCGCCAAGCCGCAGCACATTCTGTAACTTCATTATTTTGACCGCACATTGATACAAAAGAGATCCCATCGCTGCAGAAATTGCAAGGGTATCTTAAAAAACACACATTTAGGTAGACCCTGGAGAGGGGCAGAATGGAGCCGATGCCGAGCAAGAGAGAGGGGGCAAGAAGAAAGACTGGTGAGCAGGAAGGCTTGGTGCAAGATGGGGAGAAAGAGCAGAGTGAGCAGACACAGTGGGCTGTGGGGAGAGTTGGATAACAAGAGACGCTGAAGTTAGCAGACATGGCAAAGAGAGCAGCAAAATCCTACCCATCATGGGAGAGACTGGGGATTTAAACCAAGGGGTGGGGGGAGTGGGTAGGCAAGATATGGAGTGAGCTCAAGGACATGGTTATACGGCCCAGTGGCTCTGACACAGCACACACCTAGCTTAGCAGAGAGCGCGAGAGGTTGAGGTGGCATGACACATGGCAGGAACTATGTGCCAATAGCTCTCTTGTGCTTCTCCAGTGGGCATTATTGTATGATAATTGAGCGTTCACTTCATTATGCACCCTCTGCGAAGGCGTGGGCTCATCCTTCAGGGGTGGTCATTTAACATCCAGGCTTGCACCGGAAACCCTGGTCGTGTATGAGCTTGCACCCATGGACTGCAAATCTACTTCTGTACTTCAAATTGCACTAGTCCAGGGATTCTCGACCCTTGGGGCGGGACCCCAATGCATCCTGCAGGAAGCTGTGATGAGGTCACCCTCTGGGGCCAACTCTATCCATTATAAGCCAAAAACAACTTAGAGATGTTCAAAATGGACATAGCAGCGACCACGACGCTGTTGAACTTGGGTCACTGAAGGAAAATGGGGTCAAAACCATGCAGTACTCCATTCTGGAAAGAGTGAGGGTCCGTGTTAGATAATAACAGGCCTGCAGACTCAGTAGAGAGTGATAGTTAAGGGAAGTCGAAGCTGAGGGGTTATTTCTTAAGATACCGATTAAATTTGATGCCTGCAGGATAGTAACACTTGGATTTCTAACCACTACAGTGGGGGGGCTTAAAGGCATAGATACTGAGCATTCATTAGGATAACAGAGCCAGCATTCAAAACTCCATCCTTGCACTATTAAGATGCTGGTAGATCTGGTGAATCCAACCCGACCATCCTTCAGACATTTATGAATAGTAGCTTCTCTGTTAAGGTATGCTATCTTATGCGATGTCATCTTATGTCATGCTATGTTGTGTCATGTTATGTGTATTTGTAGAGTACACTATCACCCACAAGGGTATCCTGGCGTGGAGCAGTTGTGAGTCCTTAGTCTGCCTAGGCCGGTTGGTTAATCGCAAGAGCCAGACCTCCAGCTTTTTTAAATTCAAGAAGTGAGGAGCAGGCTCGGATGTGAAGAGGGAGTTCGTCCAGGCTGTAGGAGCTATGTACGAGAAGGCCCAGCCTCCGTAACAGTTTCTGCGTATGCGTAGGATGCGTGCAAGTTGGAGTCTGGTGGAGCAGAGGTGCCTGCATGGTTGGTGGAAAATGATGGAACTGTTCAGGTATGCGGGGCCTAGTTTGTGTAGTGCCTTGAATGTGTGCTTGAGGAGTTAGAACTGGGCGTTTGTGTATAGGGTGTCACCAGAGCTCCCTGAGGAGTGGTGTGATGGGATGTGGGTTCAGTGGAGGAGGTTAGTATGAGTCTAGTTGCCGAGTCCTGAATAGTTGTAGTCTTCTGGTGAGTTGTTTGGCATCAAGAGTGTTCCCGTAGTCCAATTTGCTGGTCACAAGTGCGTGAATGATGGTTTTTCTGGTATAATTACGGAGCCACTTGATGATCTTCATTAGCATCTTTAGGGTGTGGAAGCAGGATGCTGTATTGGCGTTGATTTGCGTAATCATGTCCAGTTTTCTATCAGTGATGATCCCGAGGTTCCTGGCGTTGGTGCTGGGTGTGGGTCTGAGTTCAGTCGGCCATCAGTGGGAGTCCCATGGTGAGGAGTTGTTGCTGAAGATCACTACTTCTGTTGTGTCGGTGTTGAGCTTGAGACAGTTGGAGTTCATCCATTCGGTGACTTTTGTCATGCAGGAGGTGAACTTGTTCCTTGTGTTGGGAGTCTTGTCCAAGAAGGAGAGTATCAGTTGCGTGTCATCGGCGTAGGAGAGGAAGTTGTCATGTGTGTGGATGATCGTGTATGCGTTGAAGAGAGTGGGGCTGAGGGATAAACCTTGAAGCACTCCACGGATGAGTTTGCAGGCTTCCAAGGAGTACGGTGCCAGTGTGACTGCTTGTGTTCTGCCTGTTAAGAAGGAGCAGGTCCAGCAGAGGGTGGGTCCTTGGATTCTGATCTCGTGTAGGCATTTGATGAGGATGGGGTGTGAGCAGGGCCGGCTTTAGAACTGGTGGCGTCCAGTGAAACAATAAATTTTAGCCCACCCCATCCCCATTACCTTCTCCTCAGATTCCCTCTCTACCACTGGGGGGAAAGTGCCTCTCACATACATTTAATTTGTTTTAAAGCACTAGTAAAGGCTGGATTTACTAATAAAAATGTATATCTATCCAAACAAACTCTTTTTTAGCAACATTATGAATAGATCATAAAAAAGGGGGAAAAATAATGTCCTTACCTATTTTATACAGTTTGCATGCTTCTCTCTGATGACAGTTCTTAACAGTCACTGTTCTATATTAGGGTTGTATCTTATGAGCTGCGGCAAAAAAGGGTCTCTGTGATAAAAGCAGTAATCCACTCAGCTATCCACATAAAACAAGGATCTGTAATCTGCTTGGTACGCATTCTTTTCAGCAGGCATATTAACCATCAGTGCTACTTTATGGAGAGCCACAACTGACACTAGGCAAAAATCTAATCTCTCCCTCTACCAAGAACATTAATCCTAAAACTTAGCTTGACATTTTTATTGCTGCCTGAAAGCTGGATGCACAATGAACTCTGTCACAGGTGTCTTTAAATCATAAGTTATTGCTAAACACAGTGCCCTCCCAGAGGTCAGCGTCCCCTCCCCTGTTTAGCATCTAGTGCGTCCACACCAGTCGTACCACCTTAAAGCTGTGCCTGGTTGTGAGAAGATGTTGAATGCTGGCAAGAAGTCCAGGAGGATGAGTGCTGATTTGGTCCCTCTGTCTTGGATCATGTATGTGTCGTCAGCGGTGGTGATGAGTTTCTGTACTGTGGCTGGGTCTGAAGCGGAATCATGTAGCGTGGAGGAGCTGTTGTTGGTTGATGAGCTTCTCTAGAACAAGGTAGGAGGAAAATGGTGTGAAGTTGGCGACCGTGTTTGGGTCTGCGGAGGGTTTTTTGAGATGAGGGGTGTCTGTGGCTTGGGTGACTGTGGTGTGTTTCCAGGAGTCCGGACAAGTGACTAAGTTGATAGAGGCTTTGAATGTAGGTCTTAGTGCTTCATTGATCAGTAGGTTTCCCTTGGTGAAGGCATGGTGGTGGCAGGAATTGGCAGGGGCCCATGAGTGGGCTGACTTCATGGTAGCTGTGGTTTCATCTGTGAAGATGATGTGTCACGCGGTCAGGGTTCTTCTTTGGTCTTGATAGGGAGTTGAGTTGCGAGTGCGATGAGGTCTAATTGCAGATCAAAATCGCTGTAGATGGCAGGGATTTTGTTGCTGAAGAATTCCAAGAGCTTGGTAAAGAGGTATTATGAGGGGGTGATGTTGCTGGTGGCAGCCAAAGGCAAGATGAAACCCTTGACAATGGCAAAGATTTCTTTTTGGTTGTTCATGCAGGCATTGATGCAATCTGTGACAGCTGTTTGCTTGGTGTTCCAGAGCAGCTAATTGTAGCATCTTAGGGCAGATTTAAAGATGTCTTTGTTCTTGGTGTCTAGGATGGTTCTTCGGTGCCTGGGTTCTTCTGTGTACCAGTTGGTGTGTATGCAGAATGTTGCAGTGGTGCTGAATTTGAAGGGAGCCAGTGCATCGCCACACACAATGATCCATCTGTTTAAGCTCCTGATGGTGTTTGTTAGGCTGCAGGTGTGATCAAACCAGTAAGTGGAGAGGATGGTCGTCGAGTCTGCCTCAGTGATTCTATTCCAGCTCTGGCAGGCAGGTCTGGTGGTAGTGGTTCTGAGGTTATGTGGAATGGGAATATTGAAACTGACGAGGGCTTGGTTTGTCCAGGTCATTGGTGCTGCCTTGTCGACCGTAACGTTACTGAAGGAGGTGAAGATTTGGTTTTGGAGATGTCTGGTGGTGTGGGTGTGGTCCGGTAACATTCTGGTGGAGGTCTTTGTTTCTGCGGTTCTTTATGAGACCTGTAGAGTTTGAGTCAGTGTGGTCTTCTAGGTGGAAGTTGACGTCTCTGAGGAGAATGAAGGTGCTGGAGTCAATAATGAGTGGCTGTCGGGAATGGATGAAGCGATGTCAGGAGCTGTAGAAGTTGGAGAGAGAGAAATTCCAGAGAGTATTGAGCACAACAAATGCACGATGGGTGAGAGGAAAATGGAGGGAAGCCTAAGGCGAGAGAACCAAGAAGAGGAAAAAATAAACTTGAGAGATGAGCAAAAAAGTATGAGCTGGTATGAAATGAAGAGCCACTACAAGTAGCTACACATTGCCAAGAAAAGGCTTAATTTCTGCATGACCTTAAATACTGGCTCTACCCCGGGTACCTCAGAAGTGTACCAGTAACTCGGAAGTGAGAATATAAGTCAGTCAGTTAGCAATCTAGTGTTCACAGCCTCTTCAGTTTCAGCTGTTGCGTTCTCCACACTCTCCAGCCGGGGATAGCCGTACGCCTGATCATCTGTCTGGGTTTAGCCGGAATCCTGGCACTCATCCTGTGTTTAGGGAAGAGCTACAATATCCCTTTGGAGAGCCCAGAGGGGATGTCACTGAAACTATTAATTAGAACGGCTCTTCTGATGGTGGCAAAGGATCTAGAATCAACGTCTTTTGACCGATTCCAATATGGATACTTCAAACTCACCCCAGCAAATGCTTGGCAAGAATGGGGGATTATGTTGATGGTTTGACAGAAAAGGGTTAGTGTTGAATTTCCTCCCCCTCCTTTCAGTTCTGCTTTTCTTTTGCCCAGTCCAAACTCCTCATTGTTCCTTCTGTTCTTTGACCCACTTTATTTTAAACTAAACTCCTTTTTCCTTTCCTCATCTCCTCACATATTTCTATATACACTTTCAGTATTTTACCTTTCAGCTCCCAGTTACTACTCCATTCGATTTGATAACTTTACTGCATTTCTGTCTGTCCTCTTATCTGCTTTCCTTCTCTCCACCCTCCAATTCCTTTTTATGCTTCTCTTCCACTTTTATTCATTTATTTCATTATTTTCTGTAGAGTTGCCGTAATAGAAATTGATTTGAAAATAATTTACAGAGAATATGTGAATGGATACCTTTGCAATTTTATAATATTACTATTAGACATTGTTATGTTTACATTTACATTGACCCAACCCGGTGCGAAAGGTGCACTACAAATTGAGCACCCTTTCCCTTAAGGGTACTCTAACTACACTACTTAATTTGTTATTACATTGATCGCTTGATGTTTATCATCAAAATCACTTTTTCTTCTATTCCAATCAATTTTGTTAACTTTGTATGATTTTGGTTCTAGGGGTGAAACTCTGACTGGAATGAATGGAAGTATACACAAGCGTTATCATGTTCCATTATTGAAGCTAAGATGGAAACCTCATCTACTGAATGGAATTAAAATGTTAACAAGAAAGAATATCAATACCTTAAGCCATGAAGAAGGAACATTAGCCTCTAAAACACGTGTTGCCTTTTGTATGTCAATATTTATGACTAGAGACTGAATAACTGATAGACAGGAAATAAAACTAGATGAACTGTACAAAAAGTAGATTCAGCGATAAACATCTATTAATATATGCAGTGCTCTATTTGTAAGAGAATAGGTGACAGTGCCCAAAGTTTTGCTCATAAGCCAGTGGTCGGCCCAATCGAAGGTCAGGGGGCCGAATACCAATGCTGTTTAGTCATGGGTCGCCTCATGCCGCTTTCATCCACCACCAGACACTCCTTGCTCCTTTATTTCACTCGCTCTGGTTATTTTTCATCCTTGCCTTATTTTGTCGCTGCTTTTCCATCTTTCTCCTCCTCTTTCTTTCCCCATTTGTGTTTTTCTCTCTCTTGTTCTCGATAAAAGTTTATTCGGAAAAATAAGTGCCCATCCCCAAAAATGAGCGTTGGTGGGCCCCACCTGCAACCACCGGCTCAAATTAAGCACTGGATGTATGGACCTTAAAGGTGTCTCAACGCAATAAAAATGTAAGTTGTATCGTTGCATTTATATTGGTCATTATAGTTCACATTGGCATATTTGACCAGAATAGTGATACAGCTTCCAGTCAGAGAAGGTAACAGTTTAGTGCAGTGGTGCCGGACATTGGTGCCATGTTGTGATCGATGGATATTCGGGAAGAAGAAAGTGATATAGGTAGCATGAAGAGTAGCAAGAGAAAAAGTAAGAAGGGAAAGGACAATTAAGAGAGAAGAGAAGGTAGAGGGTTTCTGAGAGTCGATTATGTAACCACTTCAGAGCATTGTCCATGCAGCCCGATGTATTAGGATAGCAGGACGCGAGCGCCCCTTCCTGCAGGGGCAGAGAGAGTGAGAGCAGTGTTCCAGGATGTGTTGTGTTAATGTCTTTCAGGAGAAGGGGTTTTGTGAGAGTACTTGAAGGGCGTGAACAGGGGACTAGCCTGATATCAATGGGTTTGTTACTCCAACTTTAAAGGGTGAAGCCTGAAATGCGGCAGGTTAACAGGGAGGCCTGTTACAGTGTAGGTTTCCAAGATGGAGATTGTTTGTATTTCCCTTCCTTTTTACCACAATCTCTTACCGGGGTGTGTCTTCTCCCTCAGTTTCCCCATCGTCGGTCTTCTACTTCTCTTCCTGCGAACTTACGTACACCCTTGCTCCCTCATTCATTTTCTGTTGCCAGCCCATTTCCTTTCTCTCCGCTCCCTTGACAGTTAATTCTGTGTCCTTTCTCCTTCACCACTCATCGCTCACTTCCTCTTCTCTTTCCAGGCATCTCTTCTCTACTACTCCTGTTTCTCCCTTTCCTGGCTGTCTGGCCTTCCTTCCCTCTCTTCTCTTCTCTCCTCAGATTTACTCTTTCACTCCTGTTTTCCCGCCACTACCTCTGCCTCAGATCAGGCGCCCCCCTCAAATAGCTGTGGGTCGCCCTTAGTAGCTCTATGGGCAGGAGCCCAAGTGGGGAGTACCTTGTCTGTTTCGACAGGAAGAGGGTTGCCAGTGACAGCACCTGGAGGCGTTCAGGGTGGCAACATATAAAGCATCGCGAGATGGGGTTCGGCCTCTTTTTTCTCGCCACTGCACACCAGCCAACATACCACCACAAGGGGGGGGAGAGAGATCACCAGTGACCTCTTCGCCCTTGCAGTAGAAAAGGGGACTACCCAAAATTTGGACTGATTTACTGAACTCCCACCACCTTGGAGGGGTGTAGTTTTGTGCGGGCAATGGGCAGGCAGGAGGGGGGACTGACCTGCTGGTGGACCTGGACCCTTCTGCCCTACCCCCAGGATGCCTAGCGTTGAACATTTTGGGGGGTTTTGCCTGGTGACAGGTATCCCGGCAAGGATGGAGCACTATGGGGTGCCCTGGTGTATGTGGAACTGCGGGTATTGCCCACCCCTCTGAGTGATGTTGGGGAAGTTGCCACTAAGTTATGCCCCAGATGCTCTTGGTCATGGGCGTAGGAAGTGTGGGGGACGAGGGGGATATATCCCCCCCAGAGTTTGGAGGGCGGGGGACATGGGGGACAAGAGTGGGGGGGACGAGGGGACAAAGGAAATTCCCCTCTCCCTTCTGTGATTAACAGGGCCATTAGCGCGCGAAAGCGCTATGCATATTGGCCCTGCACTTGCCCTGTGACTTGCCTCCAGTTACCTGTGATCAGGCTGCACGCTTGACGGGGCTAAAAGGAATTTAACACCCCTGCCCCGGGCCTCCCTCGTGTGTCTCAGCCCGGGCTGCTGCTGCAGCTCGAGGTGCTGTTTCTGGCGTCTTATCTCCGAAACACAAACGTTTTTCACAGATCTTCAAAAGAGCATTTACATTACTTTGGAAGTGGTTAAGGAGGTTTTGTTGACTGATTCCAGTATCCCATGTGTCCCCACTCTGCCTATTCGCTATTTCTTACTTTTTATTTTATTTTTACTGCCACAGTCGGGGAGTGCATGTAGTGAAAAGGCATCTCACAAGTAGGGACCACACATTTCCCCGCCCAAAAAATTAATACCAGCCATTTCTTTTTGTTTACAGAGTCTGCAAGAGAACTTTTCGTTAAGAATATATTGTTACTTAATTTTCATTTTTGTTGTAATTTAGTCATTACTGTTGGTTTCCCAGAGCTATGACATACTGCTTTGTTGGAATCTTTTAAACCTGAATAACTATTTTCCTGGGGGTCATTAATTTTTAAGCGTTGAATGCAATTCTAACGGTTTTACAAATGTACAAGGTTTTGTTGCACTTGCATACTGTGACCATTATTGCGTAGCCCCAAAATCAGTGCTCAGCTGTTCAAGCGCCTGTTCTTCCACATGCAAACTGCTGCCACATTTTATGTTGGTGTTAAGTGCCTTATAGAGAATCCAGTTTAAGGACGGTGGGGGCATTCTCTGTGGGATTTACACAGTGCTTTAAATGGGAAAAAATAAGTGCAGGTACTCATTAAAATGAACTAGAGGTGTGGCAAGTGGGCGGGGCTAGGGGCGGGGCTAATGGCAAGACATGATGATACATAATGACTTCTATACCAGTTGCAGCACATATTTAAACACGAGAAATGTGTTTATGTAAACAAAACAGGTTAACTCATTACACAAAATAAAAGCCAAACAGAATGATATGTTAACATTTCCTTGTGTGTGTATATATATATATATATATATATATATATATATATATAAATATTAAAGTTAACAAGAAATACAACAGATTTTTAACTTTACACAAATTTGTGTTAAAATGCCATTTCTAAGCCCCGATTTCAAAACTGAACAAATATCTGGTATTTTTAATCTGAAAAAAGTGTCAATCCTATCTTCACCTATCACCTCACTTTTTTACATTCCTCCCTCCCCTTTCATTCTATGTTTATCTTGTTTTTCCCCCAACCAGACCCTTTGCCAGTTGGGAGCTCATTCCTAGACTGCTGCAGCGTTCCTTGCTATTCATTGCTCTTTGGGCAGGGCTACCTTCACACCCACGGATCCCTCGCTGTTATGTAAATGCAGCCATTAGTGTTGGAGGGGCTGAAAAAAAAAAAACATGAAAAGAAAACCGGCCTTGGGGAAGGTGTAGGATTGTGCTGCACTGCCACTCGCTTTAGTAAGGCCAGTGCAATACCCTAAATGGGACTGGATTACTGACCACAGCCCCAGCCCAGGCCCAGGACATTTCACGCACCTGACGGAGAGGGGGCTGAGGGTGGGTGGAGGAGGGGAAGGGGTTAAAGAACTTTTACCTGAATGGTCGTTGCACGCCTAATTAACAGTGCAGGGTCTGCCTAGACGCTGTCCTGTTAGTCACAGCGTGATGCAAGCCCTATCAAACCCCTGCAGTGTGGAGAAATTCAAAGGGGCGCCTCTGGACTTTAGCAGCGTCCCTGCAAAAGTCTACTTCAGAGGCTGTGTGCGATTGCGAGATCCGGAAGCAGAGCAGCCTCTGTCTTGCGTTGCAGAAGATACCGAACCCGAGCCATCAATCAGGGTACCGGTACTCTCCCTGACTAAAGAAAAGTGCCGGTACTGACGGCTAAAAAATTTGGAAGTGCCGGTACTCAGTACCGGTGAGTACCGGCCCATTTAAAGCACTGGATTTACAGCTTGGAGTTCATTCTCTGACCAATCAACCTCTGGCAATACCCCAATAATTTGAAATGCTGTAGGATAACTCATCGGTCTCAAAGTTTGGAATCTGGGGGTGAGAACCTTGACAGCTTCTGCAATTATTTGAGCTAAAATCACAATAATTTCTCTCATTGTTGACCTCTGTAAAGGTTAGTTATTTTTAACTTCAGACACGCTTTGTTGTTGGTAATTGCTCAGAAGTGACCAGAAGCATGTGTGAGCACTGTTAAAAAGTTCTACAAAACCAGAAAATATTTTGTGCAGCAGGTATAGACATGTGGTACATTCTTCATTGAAACGAGTTTGATTACTTTCACTTATGTGCAGCACGTTTTATGTAGCTGATATCTGTTGCCAGCAAGGCTTGAATTTTGTAAATTCAAAGTGGAAAACTTTATAGACCAAAGATTTTCCTAGGCTGCAGCTGGGCAGATGTGAACCTGAATCCATGTTTTTGTAGTTTACCACAGTGGTGACCATCTTGCAATTGATGCTTGAACTCCTGTTCAGCTTTGCAGCTTTCTAGTGCAGGGGCTACAGCGTCTGGAGCTGGCAAGAGAGCCTGCAACAGGTGGGAGACCAGGAGACTATTTCTATGGCCCACAGAATAAGAGTGAAGGATTTTGCTGATTCAATGCAGGCAGTGTATGGAGGGGATTGCCGGGGAAAGGAGTGCAAGGTCAGCAGTCTACGTATGAAGTTGAATGCAGTCTCCTCGACTGTGGCACAGAGAGGAGAGAAGGTTCCACCCGACACAGCGGAGAGAGGAAAGGATGGCAAACCGAACAGAACACCGGTGAGCAGAGTATGGTCCTGAGAGAGGGCAGAGGAAATGGGCAGAAGGAGGACCCTATTGGGGCTGGACAGTAGGAAAGATGCTGTAAATGAGCCCTTTGATTCCCCCTACTGACTTCCAGTGCCAGGTTGAGAGAGCCCCTGACATAGGTATTGGAGGTCACACCTGAAGCTGCTTTCATAAGATATACAAGTCTAGTAATTTCCTCAAGGCAAGAAGGCAGTGCTCCCCATTCCTACCCACTGGCACAAAGCACTGTTCACATTATGTTTGTAGTCAAATGTGATTGTTACTCTGTTTTAAGCCTGCTAACAATTAATAAAATAAGACCCATAATTTTGGTGTCTCTAAAGTGAAGATCTTTTTTGTGTACTTCTGTCGGTAGTGATGACAGTTACGACACATTGTACATGAAGATGATGTACAGGCATCCCAAACTCTGCTGAGCGATTACAAGATCCATAGTAAATGTAGATTTTCAGAAGTAAGGAAGGAGCACCTACTAGGACGATTCATACTGTGCTCTCCAATTGAGACCCAGGAATTGTGTTCTGCAGCATCTCCAGACAGCCAATGGTGCAAAAGGTATGCTAGAGGAGACTTGAAGCCATTAAACAATAAAGGCAGTGTGGCACTCAGCATGACAACATCTGGGTGGAGGATTATGTGGATCTGATGCCATTTTGCTGATGATGTGCTGAGATGGAAGAGGAAATCAAGTGATGGAATTCCAGGGGATTCCCCTTTGAGAGGTGCACGTCCCCCTGTGAAGGTAATTCTCAAAATTCTCTTGGGATGCTGGGACCCTGAACATGGATGACTTATGAGTGAATAGCTTATGTATGTCAACTAGGATGTGTGTGGAGTTTAAATGCTACATGAGGCTGTGGTCACTCAGGAATCCATTTTGATTTCCTGTACTGGCGAAGTGCATAAGGTAGGAGAGAGCCCAGATATAATTATGAATTGCAGGGTTCCTCCAATGCATTACTGAAGTCCTTTGTGGTGGACCAGACTCTAAGCATTGGAATGAAGGAGACTAAGGTCCTTTTCTAGTGTTGGGAAACCCTTTGCCCCCCTCCAGCGCCATTCTTCCCTAACAGTGTTACCCACAGCAAGTTGAGGGGAATTGAATGGAGAAGCCCCTCCATCTTTTGTGCCTTAGTTTTGGGTCTCCTCTGACAGGAAACCTCCCAGATAAGAAACCTCCCTGGTAGGAAACACCCAACATAACCCTGTCTTCCTGCTGGCACTGAAACAAAGGCTATGGATGTAAGGAATACACTAAAGACAGGAACTGTCTGAAGCAGGTCACAGAGCTGAGTTTGCCTGCTGACTTGCTATAAGTACGGGACAGAAACCACTAGCCAATGTGCCAGGCTTTCTCTGGAACCAGAATCCGAGGTCCCTCACCAATGGAGAAAGAGAAACTCTTCTGTGCTCCACGGTATGGAGTCTCTGACTGACAAATCCACTTTGCCAGGTGCTGGGAACAGACTTGAAAGTTCTGCAACCTGCTAGGAGAACAACTGCATTGAGCCTACTTTGAAGGAAAGTGCTGAATGAGTGTTAAGGAGGGGTGCTGTAGGTGTCCTTGTACAAATGAGAAGCTATCCAGAAAAGGAAGACTGCAAGGACCGTAGGCAGGAAGAACTGTCAGCAGCAGTGACGGCCGGTAAGTTTTGGAGGGAGGGGGTGGACGGGACACACACACATGCACACATACACATAACTCACAACCATGCTTTCACACAAGCGTGCACAAACACATTCATTCACAACACTCTTTCCCAAACATTCATTCATGCACGCACGCATGCACCAAACAATAATTTAAAAACAAAACAAAAAACACACACTTACCTGCAGCCAGCTCTGCCTCAGTGGTTCCCGAAGGCTTGGGACTGCTGCCTTCCCTCATTGGCTGACCTTAGGACAGCCAATGAGGGAAGGCAGCAGTCCCAACGTCATCACAGAGTGGGATGGGGTCAGTGAAACTACTGACCCTACCCCACTCTGTGATGAAATGTCACTGATTGACACTCAACCCTGGGCGCTTCAGGGCTTAAAACTGAAGCGCCCAGGTGCAAGGCAATCAGTGACGCTACCCTAGTCACTGAGGAGAGGGCCTCAGGGACCTTTGCTGAGCTGAGGACGTCACGCCCAGCAAAGCTCAGTTCAGGCAGCCAGGAGCCTGCGCTAAATGCGCATGTCTGGCTCCTGGCTGCCTGAACTGGAAGTGAACAGTGTCTGTCAGGCTGACCTTTGTTCAGCCCGAGGACTCTGTTCGTATGGGTCAAAGGTGGAAGGGCGTGGCCCCTCCACCCAAATGGATCGGCCGCGCCTGGTCAGCAGCATGCTGCAGTCCAGGAAAATATCAGCACTCCCAGGCTGTGTGGTGAGGTTTTGAGACACGGGTGCCCCTGCAACGTGCCCAGAAGCAGGAGTGTTTGTGACGGCTAAGCACTCACAAAAAAATGTCATCCTGTGATTCCCCACCCCTCTCCCCCCTCCAAAAGATTCAACGTACCTGTAGCTGTAATTGGATTTATCTAGCACTTACTACCCCTGACGAGGAATTGGGCGCTTTACGGCGAGTAGAATGCTACTCCGGAACCCAAGGTTAGTGGTTATTGTTAGTTATTGTGATTAGTAATGTGCTCTCAAGAAATAGTGCATGCATTTACTCCATTAATTTTGTTATGTATTAATACCAGGGCGGTGTGCTAATTAGAGGGGGCTATGTGGCCTCAGTTGAATGGTTGGTGAGATAGATAGGCTGGTAGAGATTAGTTAATGTTAGATTACAGGGATAGGGTTTTAAAGAGGAGAGGTTGTGATCGATGAAATGAGGTATCAACCAATTGGAGAATTACAATAAGAAGGATTGTGGCAGATGGGCACGAGGCAGAGGAGGCTATTCTCAGAAATATAAGGTATACAGAGGATGGAAGGCAAGAAGAGAGTTGATTTATACCCTGTTTTATCACCTAATCCCATCCAAGTGTATGTTGTGTGTGACTATTGTAGTATATCCAGTATGCGTGTATGCGAAGCAGTGATGAAGGCCTATGTGTTCCATTTGGACGTGCCAGACATGTTCCAGTGCACAAGTCGGGGTGAAGTTATTTTCCCAGATAGTGGAAGTGTATCAGGATGCAAAAGGGAGGCTTGGTGTTTAGAAAGTCTGACAACATTTGTCAGTCTTATCAGAAGAAACCAAAGCACCTTGAGAAAGTTGGCAATAAATCCAGATTTCTTACTGCAATCAGACCCATTTGGATCACCACTGTGATGCGAGGTGGGATCTTCGCTTTATTTGAGTGTTGGGTTCCTGCTTGGGCCTGAGCATTATCTCCCAATGAAGAACCCGAACCATCATAGGATTTCGGCGAAGCAGAGCCTCTTCACAAACCCGAGTTCCATGACAGCCTTCCTTCAGAGACGCAAGTATGTGCACCAGAAATCGAAGCTTTCTTGGCCAAGTCAGTGCACAATCACTGAGTGGGACTGCCTTGGGCTGTGTGGATGATAAACCACTAAAAGCAGCATGGCTCTCACCCTAGCTAGCAAACAGCAGACCCGGCCTGCAGAGGACTGCGAAGACGGAAACAAGGTGCAGTGCAAAGGTGAGGCATTGCAGCAAGAACTTTGGAACACATCACTCTACATCACTATCCATTGGGATGGGTCGACAGGGAACCACGAGGGGTCAACAGAATACAACCTATCAGCCTTTCCCTCCTGCAAGTGCACTGCGTACGTTGATGCCAGTGCCTTTTAAATAGCATAAGTCCTGGTTGTGGAAAAAAATGTCTTACTAATTGCATGCTATATTAATTCCCTCTAACATTTATGTACAGCATTGAATTGTGTGTTGAGAATAAAGTGATGGACAACTATTGATCACAAACACACGGGTTCAAGGGATGGACTTGGTGTGTGTGACAGAGTGCAAAGGTACAAAAGAGTGCAAGAGATATAGTGAACATGTGTGTGTATGTTTGTTATGCGTGCACGTGTGGTGCTGGTCTGGCATACTGGAGGTTAATCTTGCCTTAGGGACAAGGGCACTAACAGCTTATGGATGGGAGGTGTTACCTATGGCAAACTGCAGGCCCTGACATGATTCTGTGAAGACACCATCATTGGCTGTGGGGTCTCGAACAGTCTAACTGAGAAAGCTGCTAACCCAGTCATACCCGGCGCCTGGCCGAAGGCACTGACATGATGCACCTGATTCTTAGCATATGGGGTGGATCCATAGCAAAATGTTGGAACTGATATTTGAGGTAACTTTTGGCATAAGATTTCCTGTAATCATTTTATCGGGGGTGTCAATGGCAAAATGCTGACCCTTGTATACCGGAGGGAATTTTTAGAGGTACCCATGGCTGTGGCTGAAGTATCTATGGTAAATTTCTGGCACTGTCATATTGAATGTACTCATTGACAAGGGGCTCACACATGAAAAATGAGGACCTTAGTATAGTGGAAGCTATTTCTGACTTAAGACATTTAAAAAAATCTGATTTACTCCAAGGAAAAGCCAGGCTTCCTGGTGCACCATGAAAGTACTGGAATATTTCATGAATGCCCTATAAGGGTCTGCTGCGTTTTAGAAATTTGATCCCAAAAATGTTAAAAAATTCTCATGGGAGAAGTCTACTCTCCTTAAATCATCTACAAGAAATCTGTTAAATTGTTTTGCTTGCTGGAATTTGGAGGAAGTATTACACCCCACCACTTACATAGATCTTTTCCCTCATATAATGGCTATGAGGTTAGCTCTGACCCCATTTTTGGAAATGCTTGTCCTGCCCCATTGCTGGGAGCAGGACTGGCTTTAGGGCGGTGCAACCGGTCCAGCCGCACCTGGCGTTGACTTTGGAAGGGGGCGCTGTGTTTAAAAATAATTTTTGGTTTAAAAGCACATGAACTTCCTTGTGCATCAGGCAGTTTTCAGGCAACAATAAAAATGTCAAGATAACGCTGGTGATTAATGTTCCTACTAGTGAGAGTTCGAAATTTTGTCTAGTGGAAGTTTTGGCTCATCGTAAAGTGGCGCGGAGGGTTGATGTGCCTGCTGCAAAGAACGTGTATCATGCAGATCACAGAACTGAGTGAACTCTGAGCAACACTATAAAAAATATACATGATTTTTTCACATTTGGTCTAATTACTTTGTGAATGTAAATAACAATAATGCATACTTGCAAACTGTGACTACATGCATGCCTTTCTCAATATTTCACTTCAAAACTATCCGAATGTATTCGTTTAACGGGCGTTCGGTCTCATGCAATGAGCGATTTCTATAGGGTCACTGGAAAGTCCACAAGGTTGTCCCTGTCCCCCCCAGAAATTTTGTGTCTCCTACGCCCCTGCTCTTGGTTGATGGTGTGGGCGATGTATATGGAAAAGGGGCATGCTGGCACTTTTGCATTCTGTTGTGCTGCCAACTGTTTTATTGCTTGCTCAATCTTTGAGCTGTTTTGCTGATCTTACGTACTGTACTCTCAGAACGATAATGGCTTGGACTGATCTTACAAGTGCATTCTGAAGCACTGCGCTTAATGGGTGGAGACAACTGTTTTATTGCTTGCACAATATTTGAGCTGTTTGCTGACCTTATGTACTGTATTCTCATAACAATAATGTCTTTGGCCGATCTTACGTCCTGTATTCTCATAACAATAATGTATGCTTAACTATGGAAATCATTCCTCATTGATGCGATGTGACTATGTGAATAAACAGCTACGCCCTTGACTAAACCACACTAATGGTAGTCGTCTAACTCCTTGGGAGTCGTACCAGTGGGGGGCAGCGAGTTGCATGTTGGGGCGCACTATATTCTCTCCTCCAGCTCTCTCTATTCTAGATCTATTATTTTTTCCTTTCTTGCTTTTCCTGCCTTCACTTTCCTCTCGCCTCCACATTTTTTGCCACAAACTGCAGTTTTGTCTGTAATCCAATCCAGGGAGCTAATTGAAGGAGGGCTGGGAGGGCGACGGGTCTGTCAGTCGGAAGCTGGGGCCATGGAAAGGAGATGATGTTAGCCGTTCCCATGAGGCCCAGCAGAGGGAAAATGTGACACCAAGACCAAAAATCAAAGATAAGAGGTCCGAAACCACAAGTGTGAAGGAATCGACCTGAGGAGCCTATAGTCGCTGAGGAGAAGAGAATGTGTGAGGAAAGCATAGTACATGAAGAAAGATTATCATTATAGCACAGAACTCACCACAGGGCTCACATGTAACAGATTATATAGCACTTGATAGCAACAATGAGGGCTCTGTCTGCAGGTGTAGAACCGGTTAGATTTAAAGTATCAGAAAATCGAGAAGATTCGACAGTGATTGTGAGGGTCCATGAATTGTTCAGTTTCAAATGTTGTCGTTTTAGTGTCTTATGGAAGAAGAGGATGTTTGAATTGAGTCTGAGTTCTCCAGGGATGTTATTTGATGTTCTGGCTTGGTTCAGAGTTGTAATTTTTTTTCATGGAGATTTCAAGAAAAAGTGCTGGTTTCCTGCTGGCGTTTCTCTGTCCTCATGTGGGGTGCAGTTTGCTTTTTAGGTAAGACAGTAAACTAAGATAAAACGCCTTGTGCATGAGACAATCTATTTTTAAGTCCAATCTGGTTGCAGGTGGCTGCTAGTGGAGGTGTCTTAGGATGGGTGTGATGAGGTCTGAATTTTACTCCCTTGACCAAGAACACAGTAGTGTGCAAATGGCTTTGAGAGGTGTTATATAGTGTGGTAAGTTGATCAGGCGCGAGAGCTTGTCAGGGCAGTGATGAAATAAACAGGGCTGAGAATGCGGAATGAGGTTTGAGTGAAAACTGCCAAAGGTGGATTGCCGCCTGCCTTGTTCACGGGCTGGTTGCTGTCTACATATCTTAATAAAGCTTATACCAAAGAAAGCTGGTTAAAGAAGGAGGCTTTGAGGGACAGCTAAGATGGCATTGATAAAATGAAGATGAGATAAAGCCAGAGATTGTACACTGTTCTGAAGTCTGCTGGTGGAACAGATGTTTTGAGCTTCCTCAGGAGGTGGAGTTGGAATGACGCGGTACGTTTTATTTTCCGGTCGATGATAAATCCAAGTGATTTTGCTGCTGGGGGGGAAAGTGGGGGAAGTGCCTTGAGAGGAGAGTATGTGAAGCAAAGTTTATATTGGGAAGGAGGTTTGCTTGAATATAGTAGTGGGAATGCTGTTTTAGCTGGGTTTAGATTAAGAAAGTGTGTGAAGTTTGGGATGGTGTGGTAGTTTAGGATAGTGTGTGAGGTGAAGGTTGATTGTGAGTAAAGGTTAGGATAGTATGTTAAGAGAGAATAATGTGTAGAGAGAGAGAGGTCAGTGTGTGACAAAAGTATAGTGTATGACGAAAGAGTAGTTTGTGAAAAGAGGATAATGTCTAAAGAGAGGAGATTGTGTGAGGTGAAAATAGTATGAGGGAGAGAACAGTGTGTGTGGTATATGGGCCTCATGTGCAAAGCCCTTTTGTAAAACCTGTGGTTTTGCAAATCGCAGGATTATCAGCCGCAAAAGGGCTTTTCTGTATGTACAAAAGCCCTTTTACAGAGAGGAATGTGTCAATGGTTTGTGACAGCAATTGCAGTCACAAACCATTGTTCAGATACTGACACCTCTAAGGGGGTGACATCTGATTTGCAAAGGGGGGAGGGTCCCCCTTTCGACTCCTCCTTTGTGAATTTTGAAAAATGTTTCATGGAGATTTGGTGAAACATTTTTAAAAACAAAAAAAACTTTTTTTAAAACACAGTCCTGAATCATTTAAGGAAAATGGGCTAAATTTAGAATAAATAAAAAAGTTCTTGTGAACCATCCTAATTATACATAGGTTGCTCTGCAAAAACATAATTGGAGTTTCCTGGGAGGCACAACCAAACTCTAGAACACCCTTCCAGTAGAACTGAAACACGGAACCAACCTACTGACGTTTAGGAAGGCATTAAAAACTTGGATTTTTAATCAATAAATCTTAACGCATCTTTCAGTCTTTCTTACCGAGTCAGCGCCTAGACACCTTACGGTAATAGTCGCGCTTTATAAATGTAATTTTCATTTAATTTCATTCAAAACAAGTAAGTGCACAATATACTGCCACTTTTGTGAATCTTTCTCGGCTCTGTTACAAAATGCAATCAATATAAAAATGTTGACGATGCAGTAAAACAGTTTGAGACTAGGAATGGCAAGAAAATTAACACAGTAACGAAACTCGTCAACTTTTACTCAAAGAAGCAGGAAATGGAATGAAAGCATAGAGGACTTTGTGGCGTGCTAAGACCTTTAGCCGCCAGTTGTGCTTTCGAGACCATTAACTATGATCAGCCGTTAAGGGACCAGGTCTAGTAAGAATCAGTAGTAAAAAGATTCTGGAAAGACTTTGGGCAACTCTCGATGTAACCCTTAATGTTGCTGTAGAGTTGGCTAAGAGCATAGAATATTCTGAGAGACTGGAAGAGGACATAAGAGGTCCATGTAGTTGCGAAGTGAACACTATTCGGAAAAAGGACAATTTAGAGAAGAATAGAAGATAGTCCAATTTTGAGGGGAAAAACAGTGTTATGTGACAGATGTGGTAGTAGGGCCTATCTTGGAAACTCAAGGAACTGTCCTGCAGTGGATTAACATTATAATAAATGTAAGAAAACAGGACACTTTGGCAGGTTTTGTAGGGATGTGAGAGTTAATATGGTTTCAGAAGAAGCAGAAGAAGGGGTTTGTAGGAGCAGAAAAAGTGTAAAGGACTTTTTAAGTGCAACATTTTGATTTATGAACGACAGGTGGAGGTGATGGTAGACTCATGCACTTTGTTCACTGTTGTGAGCCAAGGTTTAGAATAGGAATTATGGAAATGGAATAAGCTATTACCCACAGACATACACCCTGGAATTTACACAGGACTACAATAAATACCATCGGATCTTTTTTTGGGGGGGGGGGGCGGCATGGATTTTCAGGGATACAGAACCTGAGGGAAGATTTATGTCGTGGACAAGGAGGATTCTATCCTTGCGTGGACTCACCAGAAGAATGACGGGGATTAGGGTAGACCACAGAGCTAATCTTCCTGTATAGGGAATTTAATGCAAAGTGGGTGGAAGTGCAGGGGTGAGTCTTGCATAATCCAGGAATGACAGTCAAGAGAGAAAGGTTGGAAAGGTCACTCATATGAGAAACATGTAGCAAAGTGTTCATTGACAGATTGGGGAAGTACAAAGATTTTGACCATCGACTAATCCTTAAGGAAGGGGCAGTTCCTGTCGGACATCATGTTGTTAACGTCCCGTTATCATGCAGAGAAAAATTGAAAAACGTTTTCAGTGACCTGTGCTTAAACAGTGTCATCAAGCCTATTGAATGTTCCCTCTGGGTTGCTTCTATTTTAATTTCTTCTAACATTTCAAGTAATAATAGACTATTTGTTGATCTTTGTAGTCATAACAGTGTCATAGGAATCAGCCGGCATCCCCTTCCTAAATGCACAAAATGATTTCCACCTGGGAAGGAGTGGCTGTGGTTTCAACTTTAGACCTTGCCAGTGCTTATCATCAGGTGCTCTTGGGTAAGTGATACAGGCATCTAACAACATTTGTTATACCTGAAGGCATATTTAAATACTAGAGAATGTCTTTCGGTCTGGCGAGTACTGCTTCCATTTTTCAACAGATTATGAAAGAGACTCTTGAAGGCTTGAAGGGAGTTATTTCATTCCAAGACAATAGGCTTTTTGGAACAGGCAGTAAATAGCATGACCTGAGGCTAACAAAACTAGAAAAGTGTCACTTTAAGTGTAATAGTGAAAAGTATTTAGCACATACTATCTCGAAGGAAAAAATAAGACCCAACAATTCTCATGTGAAAGTAATTTTTGAAGCTCAAGACACCGGGACATAGGAGCAGTTAATGTCGTTCATTGGGCTCTTGGAATTCTACGCAAAATTTGTAGAAAAGTATTCTTCTGAGGTTGAACCTTTAGGGTTATTACTCAAAGAATGTGGAGGTTGTTTGGAATGAAGCGCAAAAGGAAGCTTTCTCATTGCTAAAGTATGACATTGCTCAGTCACCTCCTTTGAAGCCATTTGTATGGAGAAGCCTTGTATTGAGGTGGTTGATGCTAGTGGGTCTGGTATGAGGGCAGTCTTGCAGCAGAGTGAAGAGCAGAAGGAATTGATTGTGGGTTATGGATCTCAAGCTTTATGTGAGCCAAAGAAAAAATATTCTGTTATAGAAAAGAACTGTTGGCATGTACCTGGGCCGCGGAAGATTTTCAAATGTTTCTCTGAAAAACAGGGTTTCTGCTCAGATCATATCACGAACCCATAGTCAACATGCTAGCACCTGAGGAGGTGCAGTTATGACTTCCCAGCTTTGCTAGGCTGGCCGCCAAGCTCCACAATTCCAGTTTGATTTTCAACATGTGTTGGGGGGGTGTGGGGAGGAAGGAATGAACATGCCAATTGCATGTCTCTGTTACCTGTGCCAGGCTTAGAGGTGATGTGGAAGAGAGTGTCCGTGAAGTTGGTTTTACCACTGGAAAGTTATCTTCTCTTGGTTTTAATTCTAAAGGAGTGTGTGCAGAAGAGGAATCGGTTCAAGAGACTGATGCCGATCCTGTCCTTGGGGAGGTTGGGTATTACAAATGTATATGGCCAGAGGAAAGGAAGTTGTGAGATGAGGTTAAGTCTTTCGCAAAAATCCAAGGGGAGTTAGCGTTTGAAAAAGGGAGTCTTATGATGGAGGACAATATCCTTTTTCTGGTTTGTTGAGTAGAAGATGAATTGGCCAAGGCCATGAGGGACATGTAGGGATGTGAGTGTCTAAGAGGAGGGTGTAAGAGTACTTTTTTGACTCGGGCTGGACAATATGATTGATAGTGCCGTGAGACAATGTGGGCTCTGCAATGGGAAGGTAGTTAAATATTGTGTCACTTAACCTACACCTGTCATGCTTCTAAAGGGACTCTGGGGAAACTTGCCATTGACAATGTAGGTATTTTTAATGCTATATCGATGAAAGAATCTTATGTTATGGTACTCATTTATTACTATACCAAGTGGCCTGAGATGAAGGTTGTAAAAAGTGTAAAGGCTTATGTGATAATCAACTTCAAGGAGGAAATATTTTGTAGGGAAAGTTTTCCAGAGTCACTGGATTTGGACAATGGGCCCCAATTCACTTGCGTTCAATTCTTAGCTTATCTCAAGTGTTGTCACATCCAGTACAAGACAATATCTGTATGGCACCCAGAGGCAAACACTTACGTTGAACACTTTAATTGTGTTTGCAAAGAGGAAGTCTACTTGGCAGTCTATGGGGTGGTTCATTTGAGGAAACCTCTGCAAACAACGTTACTTTCTCATCGAACTACGCCTAACTCAGTAACAGTTCTCATTTTGAATTACTTTGAGGGTGTAAACCTGGTTTGTTTCTGGTTTCATGGTGGCTGAAGGAACATTAGTATTTCTAGTAATTATGATGCTTTGAATGAATCCGTGCACAGAGAGGTGCGACGAAAAGTTGATGAGTAATAGGAGAAAATGGCTTTAGATTTGAGTCACAGGAGAGGAAGACTCACCAGAAGAAATGTGCAGATGGGACAGTTTATTTGGGTGAAATTGCGGGGAAGGCGAGGAGTTTCAACAGGGAAGTGGTCGAAACTCATGAGAGTAATCAAGAGGTTCAAGAGCACTGTGAGGATGGAGGCGGTGCCGTGTGGAAATTAAGGAGGGCGTCAATATTTGTTACTCCCCAGTCTGGTCCAACTTTCTATAACCATGGATCTATATGGAATGTCTTTGTAAATCTTGGGGTTATTAGCCAAGCATGTGCTGGTCCCTTCTTTGACTCAGGGGTTGTGAGGAGAACTAATGGAAAGGAATGATGACCTGGATGGAGAGGAGGGAGTTTGCAGGTGGCATACGTAATGGAAATGAGTCGATCTCACACCTCAGTTGATGGGCTGGAGGTGAGGTGGAGTATGAGATGCAAAGGGCTTCACCAGGAAAACACAACAATTTTATTATGGTGCCCTATTGGGGTCTCGTTATCTTACTTTCATTATTTTTGCTCTGCTAGTATCTAGTTGTGCATTTCATTTTTGGTCTTCCTTATGTCACTTTTTTTCTCATTATTTTGCATTAAGAAGTGGGATTTGTGTGGTACTGGACTGTGCCTGTGAGAGTGTGATGCAATATTGTGGAATGGTGTGGTCGTGGTGTCAATCGAGGATCTTTGGGATGCGGGGAGATCGAGGTAGTTGGAGATAGTGCGGCTAGCAGGGCTCTTGGTCACTAATTCTGCAGACCTCATCTTTGGCTGCTTTTTTAAATAAACTTGATATGCTCCTTCTGTTTTTCATTCATTCTTCCTTTCAACAGACAGGGTAGTGTATGAAGAGAGCACAGTGCTTGACGACAGGCTAGTGTGTGAGGTGAAGAGAGGATAGTGTATGGGATGATGACTTGGTATGTGAAGAAAATAGTATGTGAGGCGAGGATACTATGAAAGCCAAAGGGGGGAATGTGATGAGCTTACCGTGTGTGAGAAGGGGTTAGTAAGCGAGGGAAGGATAGTATATGAGGTGAGCATAGCATCTGAGGGAAGGGGAGTGTGTGAAGAGAGCACATTGTGTGAGGAGAGGATAGTGTCTGAGGTGTGTGTGGTTATGATATTAGGCTCAAGGCGAATAGTGTGTGCGGAGAAGTGTGGGCTGGGAATCCCTAAATTGGACACCCCAAAATACTACCTCAACAGCATGTCCACAAGTGGATCATTTGGAGGCGCTGTTAAACCTCAATTTCACGAGGCAGTATGCCCCTGAAATACGGCACCAAACAGCATATCAAAAATACAGTAAATTAAATAAGGACAGACTCAATAAATGAGTTCAGAGGCAGGAATAAAAATGTAGAGAAAATTAAACACCATCTCGCCTTACCATCTAAGTACTATCCTAGTAAATGAATATTGATTCTGTCCTTTCTATGCTAATGTCATCCAGAGATGACAGGACAAACTAATTACAAAACCATCAGCAAACTATTGTGAATGAATGCAGTACAGCGAGATAGCAGGAGGGCTTGGGAAACTGCAACATTACTGTGTCCAACTTGGAAAGTTTTCTTTGAGAACAGCAACAACAAGTCAAGGGAAAAAAACAAGCATGACTTTGCTTGATTGTGTTCTGCAGAATTAATGCACAGGGAACATGCAGGGGGAGACATCCACGTTGAACAAGATGGTGTTGAGGAGTAATTGAGGCCTAAGTAGCATAACTCAGAACAAGTCATAGCAAATTTCATTTGAATGTAATACCAGCATGTCAGTGTATATATAAAAATTCGAGAATAAATCCGTATTCTGCACGTTGTAAATAATGCACAAATTTACAAATGTCCAAAAACTTTCTCTAAAGGTTTTGAGTCGGGAGGGAAGAGTTTGAAGGATGGTGTAGTGTGAGAAGAGCTGAAAAAAACTATGGAAGTCTTCCTGTTGCTACCGTCATTCTGCTTGTGTATTTTTTTTTAACACATGGCCCACACCTGATAGCCGGTGTATGCTCCTAGCCGCACTTCTAGGCCAACCAGAAGTAAACCTGATCCCAATTCATTTTCATGTCCCATCTGACTGTGCTGCTCACCTGCCTACCACTGTTTGCATGCTTATCCTACGAGAGCCCTCTCAGCACCCTTCAGGCATGGAATTCACATGTGCATAATGTGCCACAGTAAATTAACCCTATACTCTGCACAAATTCATATCTGGCAGCCGTATGCAGTAGCAAAGAGCTCAATGATTCCACACTCTTACTGAGTTTGAGGCAATCATCACAGATCTCACTGAAATTAATCACATTTGACACTTCCTGACATTGCTATGATTATTAACAAGCATTGGCAAAGCCAGTATATCTTGCATTTTTTTCAAACCTATGCAATAAAAATCGGCCACCATATAAAAAAAATCTAAAAATAAAGAAGTGGTTCAGCAGCCCAGGCACAGTATCCCCAGCACTGAAATGCACTCCTTTTTAGGCGGATGTGCACATGTGATCAGGGAAATGTTATCACACTCTCTGCAAGACAGTCAATGGATGGAGTAGGTTGACCCATTGCCCCTCTCTGTATGCTGTGGTGGATAAAGCACAAACAGAATAACACATGAACAGACCAGTAGACAAGAGGGCTGACTGAAATGCCATGTATGTATGTGTTTTAATTGTGAAGTTTTTGGAAAACATGAGGGTAAACTAAACCATTTTTTAAAGCATCTGTGTTTGTATCACACTTTCAATATATACAGATGTATTTCTGGGGAAGATGTAACATAGGTAAATTGTATATGGACCATAACCAAGCTTGGTCACGTTGAAAAGGGTTCCACAACTTGCATTGTGTGTGTTCAACCACTGCATGCATTTCCAAAGGGAGTAGGTCTGGCTTTAATGAGCTTATGCCTGTCGATGGTGTTCATGTATGCCTGTGTTTGCATGCTTTAGCACATTAAAGCAATATTTTTTGGCTTTGCCAATGATTGCTTTAAATGCCTTCTCTGTGGTATTTCTATCTGATGGTTCTGTGGACAAGTATATCTTAATTACATTTAAAATCTCTATTGTTAAGAAAAACAATGACATGTCATTAAACATGGATATGTAAAACTGGATTAGGAAAGTATTCCAAAAATAGGCAGAAGAGTTGTTTACTAAATGAGATGGAGAAAAAAAACTGGGAAGAAGTTCTGGATTCCAAGTCCTTTGGTGAATTCCCAGGAAGAGATGTCGTTCTGGGAATGATGCCTATAAATCCTTCAGAATCATGTGGCCTAAGCTTGTAAAGTGAGCTGGCTTGGTTACCTTTCACTAGCCCATAATTACTGCAAAGCTTCATGGCACATGGTCTATTCCTTTCTGGGTGGTACTTGAGAAGAAATAATGGGAATATCCCTGATAACTGACGGATCCTCTGCCTAACCCGGAGTCCTCATAGCCTAGGGAAGGGAACAGCAAGCTCCTAAGTTTACCTCCAACAAAGAGTTCAGAAGAGCCCGATCATTAGAGTGGAGGCTGTCATCCTGCGCGAGTGACTCATCTCTGCTCGCAAAGTCCATCCTGAGTAGGCGGCCTTAATGGAATTTCCCATCAGAAACTCTCATGGGTTCTTGTATCTCATAAGGTCTCCACCGAAATCCAACGATATACCCAAGGGTACCCATTCCACCAGCATCAACAACCCTCAGCAGTACTCCACTGATATGATGTACCCGACACCTGCCTGTCTCCCTAATCTACACATTCATGCAAAGCACGCGTCAGCTACATTGCAAGGGGCATGCTTTGCCCTAGACTCATATCAATGTACGTAACCATCTCGTTTGCTGTAGTAAGGCCCCATGCCAGGGTGTAAGAAACTGTCTGGCAGGTAGGAGGGGTCTTTTTATGCTCTTGTCATTCAGAGGTTTATAGGCACAAGGAAGTCAGTAGGCTTTTTTGAAGCACACTTTGGCTTTTCAAACGGTAGCGTAAGTCCATTTCCAAGACTCAGCTCTACCAGAGATACTGGAGCAGTCAGGCCCAGTGACAGACAATTTCATTATAATGTAGCGAAAAGCACGACAAACGGATTTATGAAAAATAGGTCTTTTATTACTATGAACTACAAAATAGATGCACAAGGGCAACAGTAAGAGACTGGGTTTAACATTTCGGCTGAGATAAGCCATTTATCACTGAACTCTATATTGGCCCTTTGAAGTTTAATGGAGTATGTGAAAGTTTAAGAAAAATGACTAAACTGAATACGGTCTTCATAGCGGGGCTTTGGTGGCAAGACAGGTTGAATCGCAGGTGATCATGGGTGGCCTTAAGATGGATGCTGAGCCCCGTCTCATAGCTTACATTTTCACTTAGTCAATTTTGAAGCTCAACCTTATCCAGCAGCATTCGTCTCACCAGTGTCTGAAATAGGCTCCACGGGGCCAACGCCATGAGCAGGAGCCTGCCCTCGGAGGAATCTGTGAAAACCTACAAAGCATCCGAGTCACCTGAAGCTGGAGAGGAGGCCAGGATGGTCACGGTGCAGCATCACCTCTGGATTTCTGGTGAAAGAGCGTCGTTTTTAGAAGGTTCTTTGCCATATGTGAGTCTTTACAGACGTCGAAGCCCATAGTTCTTGGATTTTAGACAAACTTCAGCTCTGTTTGCTCATTGATTGCAACCCCAGCACCACGCTGGGATAGCCCCAACCATTGGAGCGGCACAGAACGTACACTGTGTTCAGCAGACACATGCCTCAGAAGTGGGTTTCTTGGGTCAGAAAAGTTCTTCTGGGCTCCTGTAGACTTCACTTCAGGGTCCTTCAGAGGGCTCTTCTCCTTCAAACGGGAGAGCAGCTCTGCCGAAGCTGTCCAAGCTGCTTCTCTTTGGGCCTTGAGACACCTGGCCAGGATTCAAGCAGGGAAAAGATTAGAATCTAGGTTAGGAAATTCCCTAGTTTCGTTAGGGGATTTGGAGTTGGTCTTTGATATCCCTGGTTCAGTCTGCAGCAGAAAGAGCTCTTGTAGGGTAACAACTGAGGTTCAAGATGATCTGAATAGGAGACGCACCGTGCAGGCATCATTGTCAATACTGGCTGACAATTTAGGAGTTTAAGAGCAAAACAGAGATTAGTGGTGAAATAACACAAAACTCGAGAAAGTTCATTGCTGGTGTACAAACTCGTATAGATGATTTGTTGGAAAATCAGAGTGGTTAATTGAAGATTTCTGTAAGTAGCAAATTGCTTTCTGTTCCTGACCTGCCATCTATGAAACAGGCTGCTGTTTCAGTTTCCTGTCCTTGTCCCGACTGGGTATTCTGGCTCGTAAGTCTACCTGGGGAAATTGTCTACTGACTCCCTGACGAAAGAGTGCCTCTCCCTAGTGAATAATGCTTCATTGGCGAAACAGTTGGTCCCCAAAGCTTTCCTGAGGAGACCGTGACAGCCAATGGGGAGGTAGGTTTACCTGCAGCACCACTACCACCTGGAGCCTCTGACTACCTCCCCACCCATGCCGCTCAGTGCCAAAAAGACAGTGAGGAACTAGTCCTACTTCTATTTCCAGTGTGGCTAATGCGAATAGAAGAAAGGCTACTAATACACTGAAGTGGTGAAAGTTCAGTATATTCACAGTGCTTCTATTTTTATGCCCACTGGAAATATTAAACAAGGACTTCTATCTGCCATTCACACCAGGACAGTGCGCAGGCGGTGTAAAGAGTCCCAGTTCTCTGAAATATGAGCCGTGGTTCCCACCGGCACCAGATACCCACCGCCTTCCTCTGGTCACCATGCAGGGATCAGTGTTTTCGCACAAAGAGAAACATCTTCTTTAAGAATGAACAAAAGCCGAACTCTAGGCTTCTGTGCCCCTGTCAATGCTGGGATATCTTCTTGTCGGCATTTTGGGAAGACGCGCAGTGACAGACATTGCAGACTTCATACTAAACATGTCAGAGAAGCTTACCTTCCGAAATATTCATGCCACTTACATTTGTAATCATGAAACTTACCTGGGTCGCCATCTGTGTTAAGAGTAGACAAATCGGCGCCACTTTTCAAGAAGTACAAGTTATATTGAGGTAAGTAGACACGGGTCTGAAGGCATCGAGTAAAATACAGATAACTCTGAGACAATTCCAGGTTTTGTGTTATAGTAAGCAGGTAATAGTTACTTTTCTGTAAGGAGGACAATAACCTAAAGCAGCTAACAAATAATTTAAAAAATAATTCAGGAAAAGAAACACTTTGGTTTATCATGGGACAGGTAAGGAACAGGGGACAGAGGTCCTGCACGTGCTGTGATGTCATAAGTGAGATGTCATGGACGGGGCAGATGGGGGACAGGGGACAGGGGACAAGGGTCCTGCACAAGCTGTGATGTTATCAGTGAGATGTCACAAACAGGGTAGGTAGAACTGATGTAAGTTTTGGGTTTCCTTCTGCTTTTCCTTCTGCGGCGTAGCTAGGTGGGGGCGGTCCGCCCCAGGCGGCACTATTTTGGGGACGAGGGCTGCCTAGCCCTGGACTGTGTCATGTATGTGCATGTAACTTGCATGATCGAGGTAACTACTAGCGGCGATACTACATGTCTCTCGGACCTCTTTCAAGTGCTCGCCGTCCTTTTTCCCCAGGACCCCCCCCCCCCCCCCCGGGGCGGCAATCTGAGGGATAGCCCCGGGCGCCACAAGCTCTAGCTACACGCCTCTGGTTTATGAAGACGCCCGGGCTCATGGTGAGTCACATGGCAGAAAAATAAAACAGGCTTCTTTTAATTTTAGTCGCGCAGTGGCCACAGTGGTAACCAGTGGGGCACTGCTACTACACCATTTAAGCCCTCATTACGAGTGCCCATTAAAATTCCAATTATTTTCCCGCCCCGAAGTTGATGCTACCTGATAATTGTGAGGTGGGCTCTCAGTATTTAGTGTATATTAATATTATGAAAGTTCATAAAAGATTGTCAGTGTTTGTTATTCGCAATAATTTGTAAATAGTCCAAACAAAGTTGACACTTTTTTATTCGTTTGTATCAATTTATGTGATTTGCCAAGTTTTTGGCAAGGTTTGGGTAGCATCAGATGTGTGTTCTTCCTGAAGAAACATTGCCTGGGAAGCATTTGCTGTGTCTAATGTGGAGAAAAGTGTCCTTGTCGGTGGAACAGCTAGTGCTCGTATAAAGTGCATTAATTAATTGAATGTTTCCATTTTTGGGGTCGTACACAATTTACACGTCAATGGACATTAATCGCGTTATCTGAGTGGCTTTTGGCATTGACTTGCTCTCCTCTGGTTCTAGAGTTAAAAACGTACCTTCTCTGCAGTGTACAAGAAAACACTTCTTTGTTCATTTTTGTAAATTGATACCCTCTTCCGTGTCTATCTCGGTTTCAAAACATGCCCACATGCTTTGCTTCCAGGATCCCAGTTCTCCTGTGAACTGTATCTGCCCACTGACACATCCAGTGGTGGTGCGGGTGACCTGGGTCCTGATATCGACCACACAAAAGCACAGGTCCAGTGCAAAGATGACCACTGTATTGTAGTGATGCACAGTCTATTTCTTGTACACGGGGAATCCTGACATGTTTGGAGTTTGCCTACTGCTTGTACATCAGGATTGTGTCAAGTCCTAGCTCACTCAGTTTGGCAGACTCATAGTAAAACGCATGCTTCGAATTACTGCAGTGTCTCAGTTTCATAATGTGTCATGGTTTTGTATATGAACCTTCAGAGCCCTCTGCTTCCACCGGGATTTTGTGGCACTGACACAAGAAAGCGTTGAAGAGCGACACAAGACACTAACAGGCACATGCATCAATGTTGGATTTTGCGATTTCTTAATTGCGATTTTTAAGGAATCGCAATTAAGGAATCGCAAAAGCCTAAGCATGTAGAAATCGCTTAAAAAATAGCGATTTCTAAACATTCCTTAATTGCTACTCGCAAATTGCGAGTCGTAATTAAGGAATACCTCCCCATTCATTCCTATGGGCCAGAATGGGAAGACATTCTCAATTTGCGATTCTCAATTAGAGAATCGCAAATTGAGAATGCAATTTCAAGGGTGCCAGGGTGTCAAAAGGATACCCTGTTGCACCCCTGAAATCTGCATATGAGTACATCTTGCACACACACATGCCCCAAGGGCATGTGTGTGTGTAAATGGAACTTTGAAAAATGCACTTTAGTGCATTTTTCAAAGTTTTTGCAAATTACCATGAAGTTCAACTTTATGGTAATTTGCGCCCTATTAGCGAAATCGCTAATTTTTTTACTTTAATGCATTGCATTTAAGGAATCTCAATTTGCGATTCCTTAAATGCAATCGCAATTTGAGAACTCGCAATTAATTGCGAATTCTCAAATTGCGAGGGCCTTGACTCCTTGATGCATCGCAAAAGCTAATTTTGCGATCGCAAACGGCCGATTTTTGCGAATCGCACCGTTTGCGATCGCAAAAAGCTTTGATGCATGTAAGTGTAGTAGAGAAGCATTTCCTCCTGAAGATCACTAGATCGTTCTCAAGGTGCATGGCCCGGGTTAGAAAGTGAAGAACATGTAGAGAGTTACAAGCCTTCATAAAATATTCTGCAGTCATTCAGTTGAGCAGGGTCTCAAATCTATTGACCCAACTATTTAGATTTTTTTCAACTTGTTTGAATCTAACTCCTTCCAATAATGATGATTCCTTTTGAAATGATTCCCTAAATTCTGCACATTTCCCTTGAACAGCTTTCTTCATTTGGTTATATTTCTCTCTTCAGCTCTCAGTTATAAAGTGGCGTCTGTGTCAATTGCTGCCACCTTCGCCTCAGTGAGAATGCCTCCCTCATCAGTCGTTCCTCCCACCTTCTCTTAAACCATATTCAAATGACAAGCTAATTAAAATACAAATAAGATAATTAGAATAGCTCTCTCTGTGTAAATCAGGATTTTAAAATGATCATGGTATATCATCAGAAAATAGTAGAATCGAATTTTATAATGATTTACAACGCTCTTACAAAAATATTGATTTGTGATCAACTGAATACATAAAAAGTATTTCTACTTAACAAAGTGCCATTTGCATTTAAATGTGTGAATAATTCCTTCCATAGGTACCTGAGCATTGCAATTTTTGCCCTACAGTTGAGGGATTCATAAGTCATCCGCACTCCACTCCCCTCTATATTCTTTACCTCTTTTTACTATGCTCCTTTGTTGTGCTATGCAGGTTGCTCCACACTGAGATGGCCACCGTGTTCGCCTGCTTGCAACAACTCCTTGAGTATAGTTTTTCCTCCTAACATCTTCCACTACCTTTCCATGTCATGCATTCTTGTGTTTTTCGGGAACTCTGCTGTTGAGACTCACTGGACTTCCTCTGTCTGGGGATGGGGTCTTTCTATTCTTTTAGTTCCGCACTGTCGCCTCTCATGAGTGCGGCGATTTGGTGATTCTGTTAGAGGAAAGACGTCCTCAGAGGGAGGCCCTCGAGTAGCAGGCAGCATCTTTACATTTTGGCCATTATAAAAGAGCAACTGATATTGAAAGTTTACCACAATTTAAAATGAATATATATTTTCAAATAAAGTGTTATTTTGATCTATCAACATTTTCTGGTAGAGACTGTATAAAAAAGTTTTTACAAGGAAAATATCGAAAATCACCTCGCACTATTCCCCTAATATGGTCCCTACAGGTCACTGGCACGTTTGGGAATGGTTTACATGGCTCCATGAGCAAAGGAAGATAGATGTGCCAAAAAAGGGCCTGGGGAGTTTATAGTTCAGCAAACTCTCTGGTGTCAGACCGTCAACACCGTGGTGGACAGAAGTCCCAGGAAGACCCAGGTGTCTGAGGACAGCTGCACAGCTCACCATCAGCATCTCTCCTGCAGACTCAGTGTCCAGAAGGATGGAGGCAGACAGAGTGGGGACAAGGGACTGGAGCTGTGAGAGGGAAAAACAAAGGTTCTTCCGTGTGTGCACGGGGAGTGCTGCTACCCCAGGGCCTCTTACATTTACTTAGCTTTTTATTTCTGACGTTCTTTTTGGACCACTGGATCTGCTGCATATTTGTGTGTTTGTCACTAAGACACTGTACATGATATCCGTGGAAGGCCAGATAGGTGCTCTTCAAACGGTGGCTTGGGATGCATGTTCTTAGTCGTCCAGGCCACGCATCAGCCAGCAGGAAGAGCTGTTCTATAGATGCTCTTCAGACTGGTCTGTGTCTTGAGAGCAGCCGACCAACTCCATCAGGCCAAATCCTGCAGGCCAATGCATTTGAAGACCTGAACCAAGTGGTCTAGTATATATTCGGGGTCCAACGCTAATCAAAGTTATTGCTTTCTTTGAAATCTAGGTGACCAGGTTATGATGAATGCATGTAATGACCTGAAAGTGAATGTTGGCCAAAAAGCTGAAAAACATCAGCAAGCAAGATGTGGGGGAGGGACAAAAAATTAAAAAAAATAAGATCAGATGTGTCCTTTCTGGTTTTTGTCTACGAATTAAAAAGAATGTTGGATGGGAACCTAGAGTGATTTGACTAGTTTGTACGGCCCCGCTCATGCTCCTATATAACCAGGTCTCTTTCCACCTCTGTGGAAAATTATCGCTACCTCCTATGGTTGCCATACTCCACAACCACCAAAGACTTTGTAATAAGAACAAAATCCAAAATTCATGGCAGGTTTCCAGTTCAGGTGACTTATCTTTCAAGGGCTCTTTGTGCTCAGATAACTGCCTTTCTGAAGCTTACTGGAAGAGGTTGTTTAGAACTACCACAATTCCTCCGTCTAATTGGACATCGAAGGGAACTCTAATGCCAGGTCCATAGGTGAAGACCATCGGTGCCTCTGACAAAACCCTTGTCAAAATGTCGAAATACTGGAGTATGAGAGTGTTTGACTTTCTCCTCCTAGCACCCACATCCACACAAAACTCAATGAGTAGTGTATAGTGGATAACACCTACTTCTGAGTTTACAGGGGTAGAAGTTCTTTGTCACATCCATAGAATGTTACACCTTAGAGATACATATCAGCCACCACATATTTTGTTGTAGCCAGCATTCCTCTAAGAGATGCCCACTAAGAAGAGAGTTTGGCGGTCATTAATAGTGGTACCCAAGGAATCGAATATCCCAGGTTGTCAAAAACGCTTTCTACAACATATATGAAAATTCCCAGTAAGGGGGCAGATGCCTTGATTAATTCAAACAGTCTTGTGAGAGAAGGCGCAAAATAGTGTTGGAAATGTGAAATTTCTTTCCTCTTTGATGCCATCTGTTAACGCAAAGGAAGTGGTCAAATGTGGACAGCCACAGATTCCTGAGGAAAAAAACACAGTGACCCTGCCACCCTCCCAAATCCTTGCAGTGATTTGCTCCAGTAAAGAATGATCCCACTTCTGACACCAATAGTTTGAAGTCAAGAGACAACAAGAGAGGGTAAGTCTGCACCAAGCTAGGGCTCCCCAATAGACTGTGAGTACATAGAGTACCTCATTGACCAAAAGATAACTCTGAGCAAAGGGCTAATAAACACATAGACTAAGTGTGCATTTTATAATGTAATGCTGCTACTGTCACACATACAAATTAACGGAGCATACCAAGCACATTTGGCTGCAATATATACCTTGGACCTCAGTTCTACAAATACCCTATTCCACAGCACTGCCCAGTCATGTTTGTGGCTCTGATATTGACTCCGCACTCTAGCACTGCCTGCTTCATGCACAGCTCACGCCCCGTCCTGACACATCTTATTGTGCCCCATGTTATGTCTGCCTCCGATACATACCACGTACCACAGCACCGTCCCATCTTATATGTGCCTCTATTACATACTCCGAACCCCAACGCTGCCCTGTCTTGTGTGCCTCTAAGACATACCCCATACTACAGCGCTGCTCTGTCTTATGAGTGCCTCTAATACTTACCCCATACTACAGCGCTGCCCTGTCTTTTGTGTGGCTCTAATACATGCCCGTATCCCAGTGCTGCATCATCTTATTGTGCCTTTCATACAAACGCCATACCCCAGCGTTGTCCCGTTTTATGCTCTAATACATACCCCATGCCTGCCCCATTTTATGTCTGTCTCTAACATATACCCCATACTCAGCGTTGCCCAATCTTTTGTAGGGCTCTAATGCATACTCAGCACCCCAGCGTTGCCCCACCTTATATGTAGCTTTAATAGGTGCGCTGCACCCAAGTACTACTCCATATCATGGGAGGCTCTAATACATAATGGTACTTCAGCAATGATGTATGTCCTGTACCTCAGAGCTGCCATGTCTTATGTGTGGCCTAATATATTGTATTGTAATTGCATTTATATAGCGCTTACTACCCCTGACGAGGCGTCGAAGCGCTTTTTCGGCGAGAAGCACGCTACTCCGGAACCCATAAAGGATTAGTGTTGAGTTAGTATAGTGAAATATGAAAGTAATTTGAGTGCTGGATAGGTTAGTCAGTTATTTGGATTCAGAAGGATAGCGGAGGGATAGAAGAGGGAAAAAAGGTTAGCATTTATATAGCGCTTGTTACCCCTAATGGGGTGTTGAAGCACTTTCTTGGCGAGTAGCACGCTACTCCGGAGCCCATAAGGATTAGTGGTGAATTAGTCTAGTAAAATACGAAAGTAATTTGAGTGGTGGATATTAATCAGTTATTTGGATTGAGAAGGTTAGCGGAGGGATAGAAGAGGGAAAAGGTTTGCATTTATATGGCGCTTGTTACCCCTGATGGGGTGTTGAAGTGCTTTTTTTTTTATACTCAGATATATGCCCATACCTCTACCCTGTCATGTCTTATGTGTGGCCTAATACATACTCTGATACACCCTGTGCCCCAGCGCTGCCATGTCTTATGTGTAGCCTAGTACGTACTCTGACACACCCTGTGCCCCAGCGCTGCCATGTCTTGTGTTAGCTAGTACGTACTCTGACACACCCTGTACCCCAGCGCTGCCATGTCTTATGTGTAGCCTAGTACGTACTCTGATACACCCTGTGCCCCAGCACTGCCATGTCTTATGTGCGGCCTACTATATACTCAGATACATCCCCCGTACCTCTGCGCTGCCATGTCTTGTTTGTAGTCTAGTACGTACTCTGACACACCCTGCGCCCCAGCGCTGCCATGTCTTATGCGTAGCCTAGTAAGTACTCTGACACACCCTGTGCCCCAGCGATGCGATGTCTTATGCGTAGCCTAGTACGTACTCTGACACACCCTGTGCCCCAGCGCTGCTGTGGCTTATGCGTAGCCTAGTACGTACTCTGACACACCCTGTGCCCCAGCGCTGCGATGTCTTATGCGTAGCCTAGTACGTACTCTGACACACCCTGTGCCACAGCGCTGCCGTGTCTTATGCGTAGCCTAGTACGTACTCTAACACACCCTGTGCACCAGCACTGCCACGTCTTATGCGTAGCCTAGTACGTACTCTGACACACCCTGTGCCCCAGCGCTGCCGTGTCTTATGCGTACCCTAGTACGTACTCTGACACACCCTGTGCCCCAGCGCTGCCGTGTCTTATGCGTACCCTAGTACGTACTCTGACACACCCTGTGCCCCAGCGCTGCCGTGTCTTATGCGTACCCTAGTACGTACTCTGACACACCCTGTGCCCCAGCGCTGCCATGTCTTATGCGTAGCCTAGTACGTACTCTGACACAGCCTGCGCCCCAGCGCTGCCATGTCTTATGCGTAGGCTAGTACGTACTCTGACACACCCTGCACCCCAGCGCTGCCATATCTTATGCATAGCCTAGTACGTACTCTGACACACCCTGCACCCCAGCGCTGCCATGTCTTATGCGTAGCCTAGTCCGTACTCTGACACACCCTGCGCACCAGCGCTGCCATGTCTTATGCGTAGCCTAGTCCGTACTCTGACACACCCTGCGCACCAGCGCTGCCATGTCTTATGCGTACCCTAGTCCGTACTCTGACACACCCTGCGCCCCAGCGCTGCCATGTCTTATGCGTACCCTAGTACGTACTCTGACACACCCTGCGCCCCAGCGCTGCCATGTCTTATGCATACCCTAGTACGTACTCTGACACACCCCGCGCCCCAGCGCTGCCATGTCTTATGCGTACCCTAGTACGTACTCTGACACACCCCGTGCCCCAGCGCTGCCATGTCTTATGCGTAGCCTAGTACGTACTCTGACACACCCCGTGCCCCAGCGCTGCCATGTCTTATGCGTAGCCTAGTACGTACTCTGACACACCCCGCGCCCCAGCGCTGCCATGTCTTATGCGTAGCCTAGTACGTACTCTGACACAGCCCGCGCCCCAGCGCTGCCATGTCTTATGCGTACTCTAGTACGTACTCTGACACACCCTGTGCCCCAGCGCTGCGATGTCTTATGCGTAGCCTAGTACGTACTCTGACACACCCTGTGTCCCAGCGCTGCCATGTCTTATGCGTAGCCTAGTACGTACTCTGACACACCCTGTGTTCCAGCGCTGCCATGTCTTATGCGTAGCCTAGTACGTACTCTGACACACCCTGTGCCACAGCGCTGCCATGTCTTATGCGTACTCTAGTACGTACTCTGACACACCATGTGCCCCAGCGCTGCGATGTCTTATGCGTAGCCTAGTACGTACTCTGACACACCCTGTGTCCCAGCGCTGCCATGTCTTATGCGTAGCCTAGTACGTACTCTGACACACCCTGTGTTCCAGCGCTGCCATGTCTTATGCGTAGCCTAGTACGTACTCTGACACACCCTGTGCCACAGCGCTGCCATGTCTTATGCGTACTCTAGTACGTACTCTGACACACCATGTGCCCCAGCGCTGCGATGTCTTATGCGTAGCCTAGTACGTACTCTGACACAGCCCGCGCCCCAGCGCTGCCATGTCTTATGCGTACTCTAGTATGTACTCTGACACACCCTGTGCCCCAGCGCTGCGATGTCTTATGCGTAGCCTAGTACGTACTCTGACACAGCCCGCGCCCCAGCGCTGCCATGTCTTATGCGTACTCTAGTACGTACTCTGACACACCCTGTGCCCCAGCGCTGCGATGTCTTATGCGTAGCCTAGTACGTACTCTGACACAGCCCGCGCCCCAGCGCTGCCATGTCTTATGCGTACTCTAGTACGTACTCTGACACAGCCTGCGCCCCAGCGCTGCCATGTCTTATGTGTAGCCTAGTACGTACTCTGACACAGCCCGCGCCCCAGCGCTGCCATGTCTTATGCGTACTCTAGTACGTACTCTGACACAGCCTGTGCCCCAGCGCTGCGATGTCTTATGCGTAGCCTAGTACGTACTCTGACACACCCTGTGTCCCAGCGCTGCCATGTCTTATGCGTAGCCTAGTACGTACTCTGACACACCCTGTGCCCCAGCGCTGCCATGTCTTATGTGTAGCCTAGCCCGTACTCAGATACATCCCCCGTACCTCTGCGCTGCTATGTCTTATGTGCGGCCTCATATATACTCTGATACGCCCCCGTACCCCACCGCTGCCATCCCACCTTCAGTGCAGACTACATGGACATGCTCTTGCCTCACGATGTACCTCCGGCCCGCCCCCTCTTTGCCCCCCTTTGCCCCCCTCAGTTCTATTCTCTTGTTAAGACGCCTCCGGCCTCTAGCTGCCTTCAATAGGTCACTCTTCCCCCAGTACCGGCTCCCTGCAGGCCCCATTCCACCTCCGGGCTCCGAAACTATCCCTGGCATTTACTCGTGAAACACAATTCCGATACAGTAAAGATCCCCCCTCTCCCAGGACTGACTTCCAATTAGAGGCCTCTTGCCGAATGGCAGCGGCTTCATTACGATTTTATAATTGCCACAGGATTTCAATAAAGTTGCGGTTCTCTCTTTTTTCTTGAGCACTCTTTCTATTTGGAATTGAACCAATACATTGAAAATCGTTGCCTCTTAAGGTTACAACGAGTGGAATTAAAATTGGGGGAACCGTGCAGTAAAAATGAAATGTTCCCCATTATTATTGACTGCCGCAACGAATCCCACAGCAGCCTCCGCTGCAGTAAAGTGAAATGGTGCTGCGCATCTCCCTAACATAAAAAACGGGTGGGTGATATTTAACTTAAAACGAATCACTACAATTTACACACGAAGAATAACACATGACGAAGTGGTCTTTGATGGTTCAATAAGGCTCTGTACTCCATCGCTGTTTGCTTAGCCATCTGTTGGTCATGTCCGAAAGAACTGTGGAGAAGTGTCCGGTGACTCGTTAGTGCGCTGTGATGTCAAATAATTGACGACAGATGCAGTGTTAGGTAACATTGTTCTGTGATATGATAAGGAACTGCAGAAACCTGCCGTATTGGTGGGTAGTGCACTGATGTCATAAACAATGGCTGACACCAGCGATGCTACTGGTTAGCGCACTGTGATGTCGAAAAGAACTATCGACACCTGTACTGTTACTGGTTAGTGCACTGTGAGATCTAAGAACTGAAGAAAAATGCCATGTTAGAGGTCAGTGCACTGTGATGTCACAAGGAATTGCAGGAACCTACTATATTAGTGGTTAGTGCACTGTGATATCATAAGGAACTGCAGAATCTGCACTGTGATGTCATACTTTACTGCTGGCACCTATGCCATTACTGGTTAACGCACTGTGATATCACAGAGACCTGCAGAAACCTGTCATATTACTGGTTAGTGCCCTGTGATGACATCAAGAACTGCAGAAACCTGCCATGTTGTTAGTGTGCTGGGATGTCAAAAAGAACTGCTGAGACCTGCAATGTTGAAGAGCTGCACAGGCAGTGCATTGTGATGTCATAAAGAACTGCAGAAACCTGACATGTTATTGGTTAGTACACTGTTATGTCATAAAGAACTCCTGAGACCTGCCATATTACTGATAAGTGCATTGTGATGTCATAAAGAACTCGAATTAACCTACATGTTATTAGTTAGAGCACTCTGATGTCATAAAGAACTGCTGAGACCTGCCTTGTTAAAGAACTGCAGAGACCTGCAATATTTGTGGTTAGTCTCCAATAATTTCTTAAAGAACAGCACAAATCTGCTATGATGCCCTGTGAAGTCCTTTCATGCCACTGGTTAGTGCACTGTGATTTCATAACTTGGGACAGCGATGTCCCCGGCTTAGTAAACGGGTGTATACCCCTGTTTTGAGTACCGGATTGCATGTGAAACTACTATTCTTATGCTTTTTTGTGTGGGCCTCTAACTGCCTTAATTTGTGCACAAAGGCCGCCTGTCCACAGTAATGCAAAGTTGGGAACCTGTTCTGTGACCTGGAAGGGTGCACCAAGTGTGCCCTCGTAGCTGTAATAAGACTACTGTCCAGGCCCTAGGTTTCCCACATAAACTGGTTAGAGTACCAGGTTTTGTAAATCAGTAAATATGATCAGACTTTTTCGTTGTCAAATTAGAGTGCTTTCCATTGACCACACTCATGTAAAGTACTGCTGAGTGTGAACCCAAACCCTTTGACATTCTGTGTGTGATAAATTCAAGTATGTGCAGTGGATATGTAATGTGTGGTAGTAGGAATCTGTGTGCTTTGAGAGTCTGAATACTGGGACCAGTAGGATCCATTTTGGGTGCCCCCTAATTTAATGTGGAACGCAATGAAGGCTAGATACAACTTCTACAGACAGTGGGAGTGTATTGAATGTATTCTTATGGCTGGAGAATGGAGACACAGACACTGAACTGAGTGAAGATGGAGACAGGGCTACCCTTAGACAGCCAATGAGAACCTTGTTAGCAAAGGGTTGCTGGACACCTAGCTTGCCATTTGCTTGTGGTCTCCAGTTCCTGTTTGGTGCAGACTGATCCAGTGGCACCGCAGCTGCCTGGGTTTTCCCGCTGGGGTTTTTCCAACCAGGTTTTCCCACTCCCAGTTCTTCACGCCAACAGAAGCCCCGTCCACCCCAGGACCAAATTAATGCAGGCCGCAGCATGACCATGCGCCACTGGCGCGCCTTCGCAAGCCCGTCTGTGCCCATCCGCGCCCAGCGCCACGTCCCCTAGCCCTCCTGCCCCCCGAAGATACACCGTCACCGAGCTCTACACCCTCGACCCTGGACACCACAACAAACACTGCCACCGTGCCGACCCATGCTCCACGGTAGGACCTTTCACCTGCACCCACTGCCACTTAACCTGCCACTGCACACACACCAGCCCACCAACCTGCCCCACCCCAAACGCCACCTGAACAAAAACACCAACTCGCACGCGCCCTTCTCAACAACAACAACATGCAAGCATTCCAATGAATTATGGGATCTCATCGCCACCCTCGCACCCAACATCGTCTTTCTCACTGAGACCTGGCTCAACCCCACATCCGCCCCAGACTTTGCCACAGTGATCCCCGACGGATATAAAATCACTCACCAGGACTGCACCAATAAGCCAGGAGGAGGAACAGCCATCTTCAACAAAGAGACCATACAGGGTACCACCACCACCGACAACACCACCACCCCCACGGAACATCTCAACTTCAAGCTTCACACAGATGACAAAACAACCATCAGAGGCACTCTTGCAAACCTACCCCCAAGCCCCCACTCCAACTTCTGCAACACCATCTTAGACTTCATTGCAGCCCTAGCCTTAGACTCCAAGGACCACAACTTCCTTGGCCACCTAAGTTTCCACATCGACAACCCCATTGCAAAAATACCGCACACCTTCTCCACAGCATGAGCAGCCCCGGATTGACCCAGATCGTCCATGGCCCTACACACACCGCAGGACACACGCTGGACCCAATTTTCACCTCCAGCAACCCCATCAAATACAGTCATGTTACAGAACTCACACGGACCAATCACTCCATCGTCCACTTCAGCATCTCCAGCTGCCACACTGCCACCCCAAGATGACCAATGCCCCCCACCGGAGGTGGAACAAAATCTCAGAGACCAGTTGGGCAAACGCTTTCAACACCCCCAACCTTGCTACTGCCACCAAACTCGAACAGGGAGTGAAAAACTTCAACGCCTGGATCACCAGTTACGCATACAGAATCGTCCCCATCAAGAGCAACATCTAGAGGAAATCCTCCAGAATGGCCAGCTGGTACACCCAAGAACTCAGAACAGCGAAACAGGACAGCAAACAGTTGGAGATTAGATGGCACACCAGCAAGGACATCTCTGACAGAGCAGCCTACAAGACCTCCCTCAACCTCTACCACCGCTTGCTGAGGGCAACAAAGAAGGCAGCCCTTGCCGCATGCATCGAAACCAGCACCAACAACACCAAGGAACTTTTCAACATCATTATGGAATTCTCCAACCTGGCTGCCAGCGAAAACATCATCATACCCTCACAAGAGGTCTGCGACAACCTCGCCCACTTCTTCCACAACAAGATCGCAACCATATACAGAAACTTCCAACCTACATGTATAGACTTCATCGACAGATATGCCACCACTGTAACCGACACGAACCACACACTGACCACCTGGAACATCCTCTCTACCCAGGACACCACCTCCACTATGAAATCCATCTACTCGGGAGCTCCCACAGACCCATGCCCGTACCACATCTTCAACCTCAGAAATCAAAGGATTGGCCAGGAACTCACCACCCTACTTAACAGGCCGACCCCAGCGAACTCAAAAACTACCTGCCAATCTACCTGCTCCCATTCCCAGTAAGGCACTGGAAAAGATCATCAACAATCAACTCATGACACACCTTGGGCAGAACCAGCTACTCTACGCCTCCCAATCCGGCTTCCGCAGCAATAGCAGCACAGAAATCGCCCTGATCGCAGCCACCGGCATCCAAACCCTCCTCGACCGAGGAGAAACAGCAGCTTTGATCCTCCTTGACCTCTCGCATCCTTTGACACCGTATCCCACCACACGCTGATCGAAAGACTCCACAACATCGGCATCTAAAGGAATAAGCTCAGATGGATCACCTCCTTCCTCGCCGGAAGAACCCAGAGGATCCACCTCCCACCTCCCACTTTTCACCTCTGAACCCATGATCACCTGCGGCGTCCCCCTGGGCTCATCCCCCAGCCCCACACTCTTCGACGCATATATGACCCCACTGGCCAACATTGTCAGATCCCACGGTTTCAACATAATTTCCTACGCAGAAAACACCCAACTCATCATCTTACGCACCAACGACCCCACCACTACCAGAACTAACTTCCACAGATACATGACAAACGTTGCCGACTGGATGAAGAACAACTGCCTGAACACAGACAAAACGGAAGTACTGATGTTTGGCAACAGCAGCAACACATGGAATGCCTCCTGGTAGCCATCAGACCTATGACCCACACCCACTCACTCTGACCACGCTAGAAACCTCAGAATCATCATTAGCAACAAGCTCACCATGAAATCACAGATTAATGCCCTCTCCTCTGCCTGCTTCCGCACTCTGTACATGCTACGTAAGATCTTCAAGTGGCTATCCCTACACACGAGATGCACCGTGATACAGGCCCTCATCACCAGCCGACTGGACTACGGCAACGCCCTCTACGTAGGAATCGCCGCACACCTCCTACAGAGACTTCAGACCATACTGAATGCCAGATGGCAATTCAAGCTGCTAACCCACGCACACAAGCTTCTACACAACCAAGACCTGCATACATTAACCACCGTCTGAACTGTTACCAACAGTCGAGAAGACTACGCTCCGCCTCCTTTTCACTTGCCCATACTCCCCGTATCTACCGAAGCAGAAGTGGAAGACACACCTTCTCTCACATCGCAGCAAAGACCTGGAACAGCCTCCCCATGCACCTCCGGACCATCACCTCACTTCCAGAATTCCGAATGGCCCTCAAGACCTGCTGTTCGACTAAACCTCCGGGACCTGCAAGCCCTTGATACCTTATCGGGTGATTAGCCGCGCTTTATAAATCCTGATTGATTGATTGATTTAGTTTTTCTTGAGTACTGCCATTTGGTCGATGGTAGAGGTCAGGGGTGGGACTGCCATTTCTGTTGCTCACTGTGAGTGAGTTGCTAGGCAGGGCCTGCCAATTTGTCTGTCCTTGATTACTGCTTCAGAAAGGCTGATGACAGCCAGGTGCAAGGCTCTCGCACTTCATTGCGCCCTTGTTTTGGAAACTCTTGCTTGGAGCCAGATTCATTGCTACCCGCTGTGAGAGCCATCACCTTGCTCAAAGGCTGTGTCTGAGTAACAGTCAGCTAGAAGCTAACTAACCCAAACTGGTTCTGAAACTTTAGACAGTAGATCCACATCCCTTGCCTGGAAATGATTATCAAAGTGGAGCCCAAAACACAGCACTTAGTTTCAATTGCAGCTTCTTCTAGACCAAGGAAGCGAGTGCTCTGCACAGTACTCAAAGGTCTGCTATGTGACCAGGGCTTTTATCTGCATGACAACCAGTTTCCTATAGGTGATGGGACATCACATGAAGTCTGCAAATTCCTAGAGTCACTGAGGGTCTACCTAGAGCCCAGAAGCCTGCCTGTCTGCTGAGAGGTCAATTGAGTTCCTGTCCCTGCAGGAGAAGAGACTGTCCAGTAGGACAGGTCCCGAGTGTTTCCAATGTCCAACCCTGAGAAGTAAAGAAGTAGCTGGCTGCCTCCAGGCAGTGAAGGCAGTGTTGACCCAAGTTGTAAATTGCCCCCTAGTCTGCCAGTGCAGTTCCTGCAGTAAGCTGCATGAAGAAAATGTCAAGGTGCTGTCCAGCATTCCTGCCGCAGGCCTTGAAGGTGTGGTGTTGGCATTGCCTGTCCGACATGTTCACCTGTGAAGAGCTGCTGCGCTGGCCTAGAGAACTGCCAAAGACTAGCAACATCCTACAGTAGACCTGAGGTTGCAACTGTCGGAGATGACTGCCTACCTAGCCAATCCGAATCGATGTTCAACACCGACAGCCCAGGGTGGAACAAGATAACCATAGACGGACCACTTTCGCTGACCCTGAGGGTGTGAGTTTACTGACCACACCAACCAGCCCCACTCATCCACAACGTCATTGAGCAGGTAACACATGACCGAACGCACATGAACTTCAACTGTGCCTGATTCACACAATGGTGAAACCTGCTTCTAGAACACTAACCTTTGCCAATATGCAATCTGTAGACATAAGGGCTACTGAAGTGACCCACGAGTTATCCATAGGAGTAATCAGTGATGATCTGAACCTGTGCCAAGTGGATGTCTTTACCCATATCCTTACTAAGTTATCATAGCCATTGGCTAGATGGTACCGTACCGTAAATGGTAAAGCACTTCACTAGAACTCATGGGTGATGTCCCAACCCAGTAACTGAACGATCTTTTGAGTGTTTTTTCTTAAAAACAGAAGACCATAGCCGACGCGTTTCGTCTCACGAAGAGACTTCTTCAGGGCTTCATAGAGTGACAAAAAAGTGTATTCACCAGGACGTTGTAGATTTCAACCAGATATCAAAGAATCCGAGTTTCCGAAGACTTTTATGTAGTAGGCATTATCATCAATGGCTTGGTGGCCCGTAGCATGTGTGCTCCTCAATTTCACATTAGAAAAAGTCTTCGGAAACTTGGATTCTTTGATATCTGGTTGAAATCTACAACGTCCTTGTGAATATACTTTTTTTGTCACTCTATGAAGCCATGAAGAAGTCTCTTCGTGAGACGAAACGCGTCGGCTATGGTCTTCTGTTTTTAAGAAAAAACGCAATAAAGAGAAATCCTTTTAAGTAATCCCATTCTGGGTTTTGGACATCTTCTTGTGTGCTCACTGCCTCTTGAATACGGATGTTGGTTGTTACAATTTGTTGAATAGTGCTGAACCTTTTTGTGTATAATGGTGTCATAGGATTTGTTCCTAGTTAAGGAGCATAGAGGGGAGTGCTCCTTGGTTCTTTGCACTACATGATACATTAAGACACTTTTCATTGTCAGGTGCGGTCTCTTATAGCCTCTACCCTCATTTCAATTGCATTCATTGATCTTTTGAGTGTGTAGTATTTGGTTTTGCTGTGAGATTAAAGTATTTTCTTTGTAACTACAGATAAGCAGAGGATTGGATAATACTGGGGCCAGGGACCGCCTGCCTGTTTTTTATCTGCTGAGTTCTGAGCACTTACCCCCTACTCTACTTCCCTGAGAAGCGATTGCCTGCTAGCCCTTGCTACCCTGAGAGTCATGTGGGGAAAGTGTGTGCTTGGCTCAGTGTGAAGCCCGATAGTACGACCTCCGTCACCACAGCTGTGATCTAGTAACCCCCCGAACGGGGTCTAACAATAAGGAACTGCAGAAACCTGCCTTGAAACTAGCTACTCCACTGGGATGACATAAGAGATTGCAAAAAATCCTTAATGCACTGTGATGTCATAACAAACTGTCAAGACCTGTCACGTTATAGTTAGTGCACCATGAAGTCAGAAATTTCTCTAGGAAGCTGTCATATTACTAGTTAGTGCACTGTGATGTCACAGACTACTGTATAGACCTGTCCTGATACTGAGTAGTGCACTTTGATGTCATAAGGAGCCGCAAAGACTTCCTGCGTTACTTGTTAGCTCCATGTGATGTCACAAAGTTCTGCAGAGGCCTGATGTGTTACTGGTTGTAAACTGTGACGTCAGAAAGAACTGTAGAGGCCTGTCATGTTATTGAATAATGCATCATGACGTGACATAGTGCTGCATAGACCTGTCATGTTATTGAATCATTCATGTTGATGTGACCTAGTGCTGCAGAGACCTGCCATGTTATTGGATCATGCATTCTGATGTGACAAAGTGCTGCCAAGACATGTTATGTTGGTGATTATTGCACCAAGAGGTCATGAGAACAAGCAGAGTTCTACCCAGCAGCGGCTGGCACGGATTGGGGGCAGGGGAGGAGGAAGGGGAATGTAAAAAAATTAAAATAAAAACCACTTACCTTATTGCCACCTCCTGCATCTCTGGTCCGTCTCTCCTTTGCGTCGGAACAGGAACCAGGAAGCACACCCAGGCTCCCCTGACCAACCACAACGTTGCAATGCAGCGTTGTGATTGGTCAGGGGAGCCTGGGTGTTTGCCAATCACAACGCTGCAATACAGCGTTGTGACATTGCAGCGTTGTGATTGGTCTTAATGCCGTGGTTCGGCGCTCAGACGAGGACTGGGGGCCTGGGCATGTTCTCCACCCAGGTTGTAATGCAGCCTGGATGGAAAACATGGAAAGTGCGCATGACTGTTTGGCCGGCCCCAGAGGGCCAGCCAAAGCGTCATGCGCATTTCAGTGTGCCCACCACTACTCCCCTGCACTGCTCTGAGAGCAGAGCAGCCCCGCCCGCCCACTCGCAAAGCAGCTGGAACGAATTAAATGATAACATTGTTATTATCATTTTATTTTTCCTTTAGTCACACTACTTGAAGGCAGTGGGGCGATGCTTCTCCGCCTTAGCTGAGGAGCCGCCACTGGTTCTATCAAGATAATCGTTCGTGCTAAGTGATGCTATAAAGTACCACAGAGACCAGTTGTGTTACTGGCTGATGAACCGTGATGTCATTATGAACTGCATAGAACTGTCCAGTTACTGGTTAGGGCCCTTTGATGTCAGAAAGAAACGGTGACTGCTGCCATGTTACTGGTTAGTGCTATGAACACTAGAGAGACCTGTGGTGTTACTGCTTAGTGCACTGGGATACCAAAAATTATGTGCAGAGACCTGCCGGGTTCTGGTTAGTACTGTGTGATGACACTTGGTGATCCAGAGACCTGTTGCATCACTGGCTAGTGAACTGTGATGACATAAAGAATTGCCAGGTTAACAGTTATTGCACTGTGACATAATTAATTATGGAGAAGTGCTATATTACTGCTAGTGCACAGTGGTGTCAGAAGGAACTGTGGGGGCCTGTCTCTGTACTGCTTAGGGCCTGGTTGCTTCATGAAGAATTGATGGGAACTATCATGTCATTGACTGATGCAGTGTGATGGAATTATCAGCGCCAGGCTGCTTTGGTACTGATTAGATGTCATGATGCACGACCATAGTGCACTGTGAAGTCATAATATACAGTCACATTACGGCTAGCACTCAGTAATGTGAATTAAAGTGTACTGTGATAAGAATGGTTTGCATTGCCACTGAAAGCACGTGAAAGGCTGCTTCACTAGATACTGGTTAGTAGAGCTGGTCTGCTCGACTCACCGACAAATAAGATTCGGTTTACATGCTATCTAACACACATGCAAATAATGTGCACAAACCTTCATAATACAAACATGTTTTTTCTATCAATCAATGATTTATAGTGTGACAAATCACCGTGAGGGTCTCAAGGCGCTGGAGTTGCTAGCTGCTTTGTGGTGACTTGTTCATTCGAACAGCCAGGTCTTGAGTCCTTTCCTGAATTGTTGGAGGTATGAGGAGGTCCTGAGGTGTAGGGGGAGGTCGTTCCAGGCTTTGGCCACCAAGTGTGAGAAGGAGCATCCTCCTTTTTTGGCACGGCAGATCAGGGGGGGTCTGCGAGGAAGAGGGAGGCAGATCGCCGGTGTCTAGTCGGTTGGTGGAAGGGCATGCGTTTGTTGATGTATGCTGGTCCTTCGTTGTGCAGGGTTTTGTATGCGTGGGTCAGCATCTTGAACTGGCATCTCTTCTGGATCGGGAGCCAGTGCAGCCTCTTGAGGTGGGGTGTGATGTGGGTCCTTTTGGGGAGGTCAAGTATGAGTCTTGCAGCAGAGTTTTTTATTATCTGTAGTCTCTTCAGGAGGCATGTGGTGATTCCTACGTAGAGTGTATTCCCATAGTCGAACCTGCTGGTGACAAGGGCCTGTGTAACGAGCCTTCTGGTGGTTTAGTAGATTTTAGTACTTCGGGCCTCACTTATTAGTGCAATGTGATTCTATAGTGAATGTTCACGCTCTGTTGCTTGTGCCCTTCATGTTGTGACCGACCCGCTTAGCTGTCAGGTCACTGGTTATCACCTGTCATTAATGAGCATGTGGAGCTGTCACCCCACTGTAATATCATTAAGGGCTGGGGTGAGTTGCTGTGTTACCATTCAGTGCACTGTGGTGTCAGGAAAAGCTGTGGAAACCCGCCATTCTACCGGTTATTGTACTGTGACGTCATAATGGGTCAGCTGAGCTGCCATGTTGCTGGTTAGTGCACTGTCATGTCATAATGGGTCAGTTGAGCTGTCATGTTGCTGGTTAGTGCACTGCGAGGACATAGTACTGTTTTCAGTGACGTCATGAAGAACCAAGGGAAACTGTCTGTATAGCCCAGGGCCTGGTGATTGGTTAATACAATGTGATGTCATGCAAGATAGTGAGAATCTGACAAGCTATTAGTTACTACAATGTGATGTCATTAAAAAGACTGGAAATTATCCATGTTAATAAACTTTAGTTAATACACTGTGATATTGTAAGAAAATGTCAAAAGCTTTTATGTTCTTGGTAATCCCACTCTAAAGCAGCTGCTGTTAACCTGTGGTTTTGGGGCCTCTGGTGGTCCACAATACCAAGTCAGGGGGTCCCCAACTGCTTAGAAAATTAAATAATATTAACATATTAATGAAGTGTACATAAATAAAGAAGCAAAATGTACAACTGAAAACTGTCAAACATTCTGTAAATGTGAAGGAATTTGAAAGTGGAGACTAAAAGTTAAGTTGATATCCTCAGAATAATTCATGGGAGCAGTGCAAGTGCATCAAACAGAATAAAGTACGGACAAGGGTGACCTCATTTGAATTTAGAAAAGAAAGCTCCAACCTTCACATTTGAGGTCCCGGGATTACATTAATGATTCAGTGAGAAGCCCGGTTGACCAGCTCTTTGGTGTTTGGTGCTGCTGGCGGGGAGAGGGGACAGGAATAAGAGTCCCAGCCTCCTGTGCGGCCGCAGCCGCGATCGTCATCGTTTAGCGCCTGAAGGCACTATAAAATCTCCTGTGGGCTCCCGGAGCGCGGGAAGCCCGGTTGACCAGCTCTTTGGTGTTTGGTGCTGCTGGTGGGGAGAGGGGACAGAAATACGAGTCCCAGCCTCCCATGCGGCCGCAGCCGCGATCGTCATCGGTTAGCGCCTGGAGGCGCTATAAAATCTCCTGTGGGCTCCCGCAGCGCGGGAAGTTCGGTTGACCAGCTCTTTGGTGTTTGGTGCTGCTGGTGGGGAGAGGGGACAGGAATACGAGTCCCAGCCTCCCGTGCAGCCGCAGCCGGGATCGTCATCATTTAGCGCCTGGAGGCGCTATAAAATCTCCTGTGGGCTCCCGCAGCGCGGGACGCGTGCGGGCGTGCCCGGGCAAAGCCCGGGCCAAGGGCAAGCCTGTCTGCCCCAGTCAGCGATCGGCAGAGACCGGACCGGCCCACCCCTCTTTCGTGAAGAAGTCATCATGGGTAAGCGAAAACTCCCATGTACCTCAGACATTGTAAAGACTTAGGCAAAGATACCACGCAATTGTGCCTCCATTATCTCCTACTTAACCACAGCTGTAGGAGCCTTAACTACCGAGATTCACAATGTGGAGGCCCAGTTAGGTCTGGGAACTGAGGAAACAGCCAGTAATATCGCCCCATCTGTTATTCCGTCGCTCGTAACTCCAGAACCTGATTTTACTCCCACCCCAGTAGTGGTGGCTAGTGACTTTATTCGGGACAATGAAACTCCATCGACCTCACATTCCAATGCCCAAACAGAGGTCAAGGGGAGCCCGGTAATGATTGCGTCCAGGGCATCGTTTGCAGTTCCTAGTAAAAAAAGGAGGAAAAAAGGTCTAAAAGCAGGCCCTGTCACAAAGGAGTTACCAATCCGGGAGGGGGTTGAAGGCCTTCGGACCATGGAGGAGCCACCACCCTCTAACCCCAACATAGCAACTGTGGACTCAATTTTGCTGCATATTGACACCCTCGTTGGGTTGCTCAAAGAGGACCTATTTAACTATGTCAAATCTGGGCTAGATTGTTTGATGGAAAGGCTATCTAGAATAGAGACTAAACTTGGTGATCTGGGGGATACTAGTATTAGGGACAGGGACAGGAGGGGGGGGCAATAACGAAATAAGTAATATGTCTAATACCGGTACCAATATCCAATACACTCAAAAGACGACATCCGAGGGGGGAAGGTCTCTTAATATTACACACTCAGGGACCACGAAACTCAACGAGGCAACTTTAGGGATCAGTAATGGTACCAGAGAGGGGGTTATGACTGGAACCCATTGGAGGACTAAAATTCCATCTCCGATAGGACTTGATAAAACATCTATAGGAGAGCCTGCTAAATTTGGAAGGCTGCACTTGCCATCTGAGGCTACCCCGCTGGTAGCGGTTTTAATAGGGGTACCCGCTCTCAAAAAGAACATCACTGAGACAACCGAGGAACTTATCCGTAAGGTTAAGTTCTGGTGTAAAAAACTCTCTGAGGGGGGGGTCCAGAGCTTCCTCACACATCATAATGGCCAGACGGGTGGGATGGGTGGGAAGTCGCCCTAAATCAGATGATGGTGATTGTATAGTCATTAACTTCGATCGGAGAGATGTAGCAGGCTGGCTCTTTCAGGAGAATTTTAACTGTGGCCCGGGGGGGATTACAGCTTTGCCCCTGGGTTTTTTTTATCCTCCAGCTATGGGTGAATGGGCCAGAAATCGGAAGGTACTGCAAAGACATATAGTAGGAGAAGGGACCTATGAGTCTATTGCTAGAACTAAGCACAACAATGGCCATCCCCTTCTTGTAAACACCACTAACCTACTCAAAGGCTATCCAACTTCCGCTGTTGTAGCAGTAGAAAGGGCCAAACAGAGTAGGTTTGAAACTGCAAATAGATTCACCCCATTGAGCCAGCTGGATAGTAATGACTGACTAACCGCTCGCTCCCCTACGCAAGGGCATGTCATAGAAAGTCATAGGGACCATGCTATTAAACCCATACAGGGGAGGAGGCTAACACAGGGGAGCAAGCCAAGATACTAAGTTGGAACATAGCAGGATTAAAAAACAAGATTGACGATGATAGGTGGAAAGGCTTTTTAAAAGACTATGATGTGATTGGGCTTCAAGAGTCCTGGGAACCTGAAAATAACTTTTGGCTGGATGGCTACACAACCTATTTTGAGCCAGCAAGGCCATCTGCAGCTGGTAGAGCAAAGGGCGGTTTAATAACCTTAATCTCCTTAAAGGTCATAGGCAACCACTGTAAATTGGACTCAGGTTCTCTAAACTGTCTAGCAGTTCAGATTACGCCTATTAATGCACCCAAAATTCTTATTGTTAATTTTTACAATTCATTTGACAGAATCACTGCAAATGAACATTTGGTCAGTCTTAATTGTTTCCTTGAGTCTTATAATAGAAAGCAAGTTACACCTTATTCGGTTATTGTTTTAGGAGATTTTAATATACATCTATGCCCATTGAACTGTCACGTCACCGACAGTTTAGGTCCCGGTAATCATTCTGAGACACATTTTGAACATTCACAACAAGGTGGTTTCTTAGAGGGTACCCTAGCGGAATTTGGTTTATCATATCCCAATATCGCGCATGATAACGATGATATTCCAACTTTTAAAGGAAGGGGAATGAATTCCACTATTGATTATATTTTTATTAATACTGCCTTGACACCCCTGGTGATAGGATATACCACTACTTGGTCACATTTTAGTGACCACACCCCTATACATATTACACTGGTAGGGGGCATCAAGAATAATTCAAAATCAAATAGATGTGTCACTATCTCTAATTTGAAAACAAAAGATCAAGCCTGTAGACTTAAGTGGTGTAAAGTAGTGCCGGAGGATTTTCATGATAACATACGGAATTCTGTTGGAATGGAGATCGATCTCTGCGTAGAAGAAAATAGAAGGGACAAAGAGATCCTCATAGCATACGATAAAATCTGTAACCAGGTGGCCAGTGGCCTGAAATGTCCGTATAAGGAATTCCTGAATAAAGGGGAGAGGTGGTTTGACCATAATTGTACAGTTGCCCACCAAAAGTTACTGGTGGCCCTAAAACATAAACCACAAGATAAAAGTTTAATAGTAGCCCTCAGGAAAACTTATAAGCTGGCTATAAATACACGCAAATCTGAGATTAAACATGAGGCGTGGAATGATCTTTTGTCCGTAGACGTCATTAAAAAGAGTGCCAAGTTTTGGGAAATTGTTAATAAACCATTTTTCCAGGATATTAAGGGTAGCCCTTTAGAATGTAATATACCGGAGCAGAAGTGGTTTAATCATTTTAAACATATATATGGCGACCAGGAGAACCAAGGACCCCCAGGTACATTGTTTGAGGCTGAGGCATACACCCTGGTCTTTACAGATACAGAAGTAGCAGAGGCCATAAACCAAATGACAAGCAATAAGGCTCCTGGACCAGACGGTGTCCCGGCCGATCTTTTTAAATCTAACGTGACATTATGGTCAAAACTTCTGGCACACGTTTTTAATATGGCCTGTAAATTTGACCTGCATAGATCATGGTCTGAGTCAATTATTGTTCCAGTTTTTAAAAAGGGTAATAGAGGGGTTCCAAGCTGCTACAGACCAATCTCACTTATAGATTCAGCAGTGAAGGTGCTAGGAAGAGTGGTACTCAGTAAACTAACTGATTGGCTAAAGGAAACCAACACACTTTCAAATTTACAATATGGTTTTAGGAAAGGGAGGGGTACCAGGGATCAGTGCCTGAATTTGCACCTGCTAGTGGGGAAGTATACCATCGCCAAGAAGGGGGTGCTGTATTTGACGTTCATGGATCTCTCCTCGGCCTTTGACCGGGTGAATAGATCCAAGTTTTGGGCAATATTAATTAAACTAGGCATGGATAAGAATATTGTTTACTTCCTTGCTGATCTGCATAGGGATCTGACAGCTATAGTGAGATTTGACCAAAGGGGGAATTGTACCCAGGGAATACGTATCATAAATGGAGTAAGGCAGGGATGCATTCTAGCCCCCCTACTTTTTACCTTATACATTAACAACTTGGACTTAGTCTTAGGGGAAGCCAGGAAAGACATTCTGCATGTGGGGGAACGGCTGATCCCAGCTCTCCTAAACGCTGATGACGCCGCCTTATTAGCCAGAACAGCGGTTGGCCTACAGTGTCTTTTAACTTCCTTTGCCGATGTTATGAGATCCCTGGACTTAAATGTAAACTTTTCCAAATCTCATACAATGATAATTGGTTCTAAGCCCAGAAGGCTTAAAACACTCCATTGTGAAGGAAACGAGATCACCAGGGTTACCACATTTACCTACCTAGGCATCCTATTTGACGATAGGGGCACATGGGTCCCGCAAATGAATGCAAAAAGAAATGTAATGGCCAGATCCACATCAGCGGTCCTTGGCTTTGCACGTAGGCTAGGGGCAAAACCAATACAAGCATTATTATACATATACAGAGCTAAATGCATTGCTATTTCAAACTATGGCTCTGAAATATGGGGATATAAAGACGCTAAGGATATCCAAATAGTTGAAAATACATTTTTAAGAAACCTGCTATCGGTGCCACAATCAACACCATCCTACATAGTTCATCAGGAGACTGGTGTAGGCTTTGTGGCAGATTTAATTGGAATGGCACCTTTACTCAAATGGATAGCAACTTGGATAAACCCTGAACTTGAAATGAATCGCGAAATTATGCGCGATTGTTTAGCTTTAGACCGAGCAAGTAGTATCTCCTGGTTGAGCTATGTGAAAAGGCTTGCAGTGCAATTAGGACGGCATGAGTTATTCAAGTCCCCGGATAATCTAACGAAGGGAGATATGTTCTGGGTTAAGAAATCTTACCTACATATGGCACATATGGAAAGGGAGGCCAGGGAACTGATAAAACCAACGGTACGTGCCCATCAATTATTAAAAACCTCTTGTGCAATCGAATCTTACCTAACTGTAGTAACCAACCCGAATCATCGTTTTCTTTTAGTAAGATTCAGGTTGAATCAGATACATTTTTTACTTGCTGAACCTCAGGGATGGAGAAGGGAGGAAGACTTGGGTGTCTGAACATGTGACAATTTCTCCACCCAGGACACATTGCACTTTGTTTTGCGAGCATTTTTTGCACAGTCGGAAACGTTTTATTTTACCAATTTTAAAGGGCAAAGGATTTTTACAGGCGAAACCAGCATTTATATATTTACAGATGCTGACTAATGTCTGGAAAACTTTTAATATAGCGAGTTTTTTAACAGCAGCAGTTAGATTAAGAAGAAAAAAAGAGAGTGACTCCCATGATCTAGAATATAGCAGTTACCTTTTAATAATCAATTTTAAAGATGTACTTGATGAATTGTTTGTTTATCATGATTAGGATGTTTGTTCACTATTCTTGGTGTATGCTTATGTCATATTATTGTTTTAAAACCTTTTTATCTTGTAGTATGCTTTTATGGTTTTAATTAACCGAATAAAGTGATTTTGACTGACTGACAGTGGGTCCACAGATGTCAAAAGATTAAGAATCTCTGCTCTACAGGTTCTAAACTTGCAAGGACTGCTGTTCTTTTGGACACTGCAATATTATGTTAACAAGCAAATGGAAAGCGTGGCTTAGCTTTGGTTGATGTGCCACAAAATATGTAAACCAGTGCAAAATTTTAATTACGCCGGAGTAATCAGAGTGTGTGAAATGTATCCTCTGGTCCATTTTGGATGCTAGGGTGCATTTTGCGCTAAGAAAATAGTGCTAAATGCTGTGTTACGCTCCTTGCTTGATTCTATTTAATCTTGCATAATTTTGCTGTAATTTCACATAATTAGCTACAGCAAATTACGCTAGTTACGCCCACCCCTAACAATGTATTCCCCAGACAGATTTTTAATAGTAGCCAGACTCCGGTAGGATGAGATGTTCCCAAGGACAAGCTGGCCAGAAAGGGAGGTGCACTGGGAAACCTGGAGCCTCTGACTGGCTGGCCCGATGTCAATCACGCCTCATGCAAAAGCCTTAGATGTGGCCGACTCCTCCTTCGTTTTTCACATGTGTAACATGTCACGTCACCTTCTAGCCTTTCCGAGGCACGCACCAGTCGGTACATCTGTGGGCTGCCATACAGCTCCGTCCTCTGCCGCGTGGTCAGGAGAGGTGTCTCACTTACACCCTCTGCCACACAAGCTAACCTAGTATAGATTACCACCGCCAGCCGGTCACAGCTGCTGACATGAGCCTTTCGACAGACAAGGTCGGATAGGCCTCTCTCCCTGAAATGCTCCCATGCAATGCCCTTGTCTGAGAGACATAATGTCACATGTGTCCTGGCTGAGCGACATAATGTCACATGTGTCCTGGCTGAGCGACATAATGTCACATGTGTCCTGGCTGAGCGACATAATGTCACATGTGTCCTGGCTGAGCGACATAATGTCACATGTGTCTTGTCTGAGCGACATAATGTCACATGTGTCCTGGCTGAGCGACATAATGTCACGTGTCCTGGCTGAGCGACATAATGTCACATGTGTCCTGGCTGAGCGACATAATGTCACATGTGTCCTGGCTGAGCGACATAATGTCACATGTGTCCTGGCTGAGCGACATAATGTCACATGTGTCTTGTCTGAGTGACATAATGTCACATGTGTCTTGTCTGAGTGACATAATGTCACGTGTCTTGTCTGAGTGACAATGTCACATGTGTCTTGTCTGAGCGACATAATGTCACTTGTGTCCTGGCTGAGTGAGCGGCGCTGCGTCTGGTCAGGGAGCCCAGCTCCCAACAAGGAAAAAATACCACATTACACGTTTCAAGAAGTTACCCGATGTGGCATATGAACGTTGAGAATTTTACTTTAATTCCACATTTCCCCAGGCCCATCTTCACAGTTGGTGGTTAAGACGCCTTCGGAGGCCACTTCGATTTCTATTGGACGGTTAAAGAAAACAAAATGCAACGTAAAAGCAATATTGGGATTAAACATTCAGGAATCCGCTCTTTGAGGTGCAGTGTTGTTGTAGGTCTGAGTGCCCTGGGCACATGGCAGGCTTTTGTCAGGCCTCATTCCGGTACACGCTTTACCATCCTCACTCAGCGGCAATGGCAGAGCGCAGAGGCTATCTGCTGCGAGAAGAAAAGCAATGGGATTCTCTTACTGGTCACCTGGCTTAAAATAGATGAGGAAGATTTTGGAATTAGTAACGGCGTGCCACAGCAATTGTGGTTTCTGGACTCCAGTGTATCAATGCCAGCCGTTTCCCTCTAGTGTCCTAGCCCCACCTTACTAGTGGACGGAAACTAAGCACGGAGTACTCGTTTAATACCTGACCATCAGTGGAATGAGGTAGAGTGGTCCAAGCAGCCCTTGATTTTTAAAAGAATGAGTGCCGGTGACCAAAGCTCTGCTCAGAAGCGCATAGCAGGCGCTATTAAATGTCGGTGCGCAGAATATATCAAGGCTGCGTAATCTTAAATCCACCTCAGCACTACCAGACACTCCCTGCTCCATTATCTCACTCATGCAGGTTCCTGCTTTCTCCCTTAGTCACTTTTTCCGTCTTTCTCTTCCTCTGTCCTTCCACTTTGTTTGATTTACCTCTCTTAGTAAATATCTAATGCAGAGAAATAAGTGCTGGTCCTTTAAAACGAGTGCCGGTGGGCCCAACCTACAACCATTGACTGAAATTAGGCACTGGATCCAGGGAGGCGGTGTGGGCTAGAAACGCCAGACTTAACAGCAGCAATAATAAAAATCAATTCTATACATGAAAATATAGATGAAGATTGAGACAATACAAGCAGTGTGAAACAAGCTTTACACCAAAAGTCATCCACCTATTGGCTTTAATGAAAGATTTTTGTAACCATTCAGCCATTGCCTATAGGCTTTGACAGCAGCTTTTCCCATACAAGGAGCTGCTGTGACAGGCTGTCGCAGTCAATAAATCAGTAAGCCTATTGGACTTAAATAACGTTTCCTCAGTGAACCACCTCCTAAACAGAGACTTGGAGAGAGGATTTTTCACAAGCAGTAAGCCACTGTCTATTGGTTTTTATTAAAGGGTTCTTCACAATCATCCTCTGCCTCTTGTCTTTGACAATGGGGCACCTGAAGAATTAGTGTTCGGCACATGCACAATTAATGTTGTTTTCCTGAAATGCTTTGCACGAGCAGGAACATAAAGGCTCCCACAAGTGAAGCATGGGTTAAATCCAAATATCTCCACAACCGCTGGGTGATTTTCAATGCTGTTCAGGGGGTTTGAAAGCCTTGTACCCCACTGAAGGCTCCCAGGCACAGGAGAGGCATCAAGCAAGCTCATGGTCTATTTTTGGGCAGCTATTTGTACACAGTGAGAGTTTCAGGGACAGAGGCGACTCACCACAGTCCATTGTAGTGTTGACCCCCCCTCTGGGCCGTGCAGCGATGGAAGCTTTGTCCCGCCTCCTGTGGTCTCCTCTTCTCGACTGAAGGTGCCTCCTTTGCACTGGCAAATTGTCAACACCTCTTAGAGCAAGGTGGTCTCTTCCCTCAAGGCAGGTGCAGCACTTCAAGCAGAGTCAGCTCTCAGTCACCAGAGAGCTGAGCTGGTGGAGCAACAACACAGGGCTCCACTGGGGGCTGCAGTTCAGAAATCCCCTGTTTAATACCAGGAGTGGCCCATGCAGGGAAGAGCCGTGGAGCGGGGTGGACAGACCAACAGACGACAACGAGGGAAGATTAATTATTATAATAATACAGCAGATAGTTCTTCCTTCTCTGCCTAATCTTCACTTCTTTACCTGTCACAGGCCGGCTGAGAAAGACAGTAGCTCTGGAACTCAGATATTTTCTGGCCACACTGCTGTTTTTCACCAGAACACTGGTCAGTGAGAAATCCCTTGACCACCGGCCTAGGGTGTCCACCCTGCACTTATCCTTGGCTGACAGACACAGAAATGAATTCCAGAGACCCTCTTTGTTTTGGGATATATCTAGTTTTCAGAGTGTGGGAAAGCTCCACAGCAGCCTTCCCAGCCATAGTCCTTTGATCTGTACAATCAGCAGGTAGAGAGGGAGGCCAGGGCCAAAATGAAGTCAGAGAGGGCCCTCCTGCACAGTCCATGTAGGGACCCCACCACCTTCACATCCTGACAGACTTTCAGGGCAAATGTGAGTGGTAGCTGAGGGCCCCCTTCACAGGAGCCTCCCCGCTCCCCTGCCCCGTGAACAGCAGCGGACCCTGCAGTACAGCCCTGGGGGCGGAGCTGGTGTAACTTGACAGCAGGTAGGAAACAAAGGCAGACGCAGCATTCGCAATGTCCACTAAACATTTGCCTCTGTAGTGACACTAACAGGGATAGAATAGAGACAGCAAAAAGGGACAGGGACAGATTTTGCTTTTTTAAAGGGGAATCGCCCCACACTCGATTTACTGCGCCTGGCACACTTCAAAGTCCAGACTGTAGAACTCCCTCTATCTACAAAAGAACCGAGGCCGGCTCACCTATATCTTCCATTTTGTGACTCTTCCATATACCTATTCCTATTCAGTGAGGGTCAAGACAGACACTCCATACTCCCACCCTGCTCCCCTACCATCTACAGGAGTGGTTCTTAACCTGTGGGCGTGGGAATCCTGGAGGTCCATGACGCCTACTCCGGGGATTGGCTACTTCATACAAAATTAAATACTCTTAGCAGATTAATAAAGTGTGCATACATAAAGAAGAAAAACGTAAAATTAAAATTGAAGGCTAAAAAGTAAGTTGGTATCCTCAGATGTATTCGTGGGAGCAGTGCAGGCACACCAAACAGAGTATGGTATGGACGATGGGTGGCCTCAACTGAATTTAGAAAAGCTCAAACCTTCCCATTAAGATGTTCTTTTTTTTTTTTTTAGATTTGTTTGAGAATGAAATACAATATTTCATGATTTGTGTATTTGTTTGCTGAATGCTTGTTTTTGTGTATTGGTTTACAGTTCAAATCAACTCAGTTAGGGTCCCCAGATTCCAATAATGATTCAGTGGGGGTCCACAGAAGTCAAAAGGTTACAAAGCACTGTGTTACCCCATTTGTGTGGCTCAGCCTAATGCCTGCAACACGGAAGGCCCCAAAATGAAACATGGAGACATCAGCAATAGAGGTAGATGGGGCATTTGATCCTGGGCTCTGCCGCTGTCCTCGGTAACCTACCAAATCCAAACATTTTTGAAAGCTAAAATCAAGCACATTATTTTGGCCCACACAAACAGAACTGTTTATAAGTGGTAACAGTAAAATGGATAACATTTTTTTGATTTGATTTTAATCTTGTCCGTGGCAAATTGAAAGTATTATTTCTTTCTAGTCATATATGTCATTACAACCGATAGCCAGCAGCCAACATGTTTCATCCTATGAACTTTCTCAAGGCTTGATGAGTATTTCTCTTGGTAGATAGACGAGAATGATGGAAATGATCAGTTGTGTTCATTTGGGTCAGAATATATATATCTAAAATAGTAGCGAAACCATTCAGTATTGAAAACCGGTTTTATGGTATTGTCTTCTGTACCAGAAAGTACACTGGAAAGCAACGTAACTAGTGAACACAGTAGTGCTATGGGGCCCGATATGTATTGAAGGGCCCTATCTTATCTATTAAAGCCTCTGGTAAGCCTAAGGTTTCTTCAATTTTGCAGTAAGGATTGAAAATTGGACACTGGGGAGTCTAGCGTGGTATTGTTGCATGGATCCCACATCATTTTCTTACCCACTATGCCCAACTAACCTCAAACTAAATCACAAATTTTCCTCACATTTCTGTCGTTGAAACTTCTGGAATCGGCAGGGGTCCACAAAATTCCTAACACCCAGCATTCCCACACTTGTCCTGATAAAAATACTGCCCCAAACCAGGGGCAATGGGAGCCCTCTCAAAGGAGCACAAACAAGCCAGCAGCAGCCCTCATTGTTGGGAAATAAATATATTGTTTCCTGACAGAATCATATATATATGGTTCTGTCAGGAAATAATTCTGTACAGTATATGATTCTGTCAGGAAATAATTCTGTACAGTGAATTATTACTGGTAAAGAAGCCAGGGCTAGTTCTCTTCATGCCTAAATAATGGGAAAAGAGCACAGCAATTTTCAAGTTGAAAATAAATCTATGTTTATGAACAGAATATGTCAATGTATCAAATAAGGGTGTTCTTGGAGGTGCGCTATTACAGCGCAGTGCTCATGAAGGTGACGTGCTATAATGCAAACAAATATTGAATGACCGGAACAGACATAAATCATGCAGCTCTTCATTTGTGTTTTCCTGGCGCAAAAGTATTCTGGGGGTCTCTCGACCTGGATACTTGCCTAGCTTTGGACATCATTTCTTTGGGTCCTAATCTAAATAAAGGCTTCTGTCCTGATGATGACCCAACCAGAATTTATAACCAAATGGGCCAAAACGCAGAGCTGATATGATCAATACTTGATTGAATATGATTACAAATGGGCATAATATTGAGTATACTGTTTGCCACTGGACATTTAGTTTCCATAGTTATCAGCAAGTTTGTGTGTGTGTTTTTTTCATCCAACATTTGTTTATATTATAGCATGTCACTTTCACGAGCACTCGCTGTTGTATCTCACCTCCATGAACACCCTTATGTGATACATTGACATGTTCTGCTTATGAATATAGATTTAATCTCTACTTGAAAATTGGTGTGCTCTTTTCCTTTTTCCCATTCCTTAGGCACAAAGAGGACTATCCAGTAATAATTCACTGTAAAGATTTATTTCCGGACAGAATCATCACTATATATATATATATATATATATATATATATATATATATATATATATTGAAGCTCCTTTGTACACCATGAGACAGGAGCACTCACGGGCGGGTGCCGGCAACACGGTGGCGTTCCGTGTAACAAATCAAAGCTCAAAGTTCCTCCTCCCTTCTTTCGGAACAAGCCAGCACTCACGGGGCAAGTTGCGTAAAGTTTTTATTACATTGTCAGCAGCAACAACAAACGCGTTTCGGCCTCTGCCTTCATCGGTGTTACTAACACGACAGAGGCAGCCGTTTTTAAAGTTATTTCAATTAAAAAAACTTTAACATTCTTTAAAATTCATAGACATAGAAAGAGAAAAGTTTTATCACTCTCAATATGTGAGCGCCATCTTTGAATGGATAAATATTATAGCTTCACTTATTCAGTATAGACAACATAATCCTTGTAGGAGATATTGGTGACATAATTACTACCTTTACTTCAATTGCGTCGTATATCGACATTAATCCCCCAAATGTTGTCTGCAATCTAATGTACAATGAAACAGTTTTATCAGTTAATCATACTGTATATCGGTAAAGTATGCTCATGAATTTCGCCGTATATCAGCAAACATTTACTTAAATTACGTCGTATATCGACCTTCAGCCCCCGATATTATCTAAAATCTAATATACAATAAAACAGTTTCAACCATGTCTACCAATTCATAAATGGACATGTTGTAAGCATCACTATTACGCCGTGTATCGGCTAGTCCTCCAAATGCACCGCCAGCTCCTCCCCACTGTTTAAACCTTTCGGGGCTTTTGTCTGGAGGTCAATAATAAAACGAGACTCTAATCTGCGTAGCCTTAAGATTTGGTCCCTCCCTCTGATGTTAACTGGGACATGATCCAGGCCAAAAAACGACAACAGATCCCTGTTGCTATTATGTACAGTAGCAAAGTGCCTGGCAACTGGGTATGCTTGATCTTGTTTTACAATTGCCCGCATGTGTTCAAGAACACAAATTTTTACCGGGTGAATGGTACTTCCCACATACCATAGCCCACACGGGCATACTAAACAATAAACTACATACGTCGTATTGCAGGTTATAAATTTAGTGATATTTTTCCTGATTTTAGTTTCTGGTATTGTGTAGCCCAAAACCCTTTTGCTTGTTTTGCAGGCCTTACACTTTCCGCATGGATAGAACCCCCTCATTTCTTTGAGAGTTCCCTCCTTAGGCAATTCTTTTGCTTGATGGCTATGCACAAGCATATCCTTAATTGCCCTGGCCTTTCTAAAAGTTACTAATGGTCCTATGGGTATATCTTTGCCAATCGTTGCATCTGTTTTTAGAATGTGCCAATTTCTTTTGAGGATTCTTTTCAAAGTTACGGCTTCATCCGTATAGGTGGTAATCATCCTGAATTTGTTTTCACTCAAATCTTTCTTGTTTATGCTTTTTTTGGTTTTGCATCTGGTGTTGTTACTTACAAGACTATGTCTAGGGATCTGCCGTACCCTTTTCAATGTTCTTTCCAAAAGCAACCCTTCATAGCCTCTGTTTTTAAATCTAGCAATACAGTCCTGTGCTGCCTGCTCAAAGTCACAATTCCTCGTGCAATTCCTTTTAAGCCTCAAAAGCTCTCCATATGGAATGCTTTGTACTAATTTAGGCGGATGACTACTAGACGCATGAAGCGTCGAGTTCCCAGCCGTAGGCTTTCTGTATAGAGCAGTGTTGATTTTACCATCATGAATAAACACTTTAAGGTCAAGGTAGTTCACTGCCACTGAACTAACCTCACCCGAAAAGTGTAAATTCAAAGTATTGTCATTCAAGTTTGCAATGTATTCATAGGCAGATTCTGTTGACCCTTTCCAAACCAGGAACAGGTCAACAATATACCTTTTCCAGGTAATGACCTCTCCTGATCCATGCACTCCCTGATGCGACCTGGGCACCCGCTCCTCCCACCAGCCAACGAACAAGTTCGCATAGCTGGGAGCGAAGCAAGTGCCCATCGCAGTCCCTGAGATCTGTTTGTAATAATCCTCTTGAAAGAGGAAAATATTATTAGTCAAACAGAACTCAGTGAATTCTAGCAGCATCACATTGTGTGCTGCGTATTTCAATGGACGTTTATTTAGGTAGTATTGAATGGCCTTCAAACCACTGGAGTGTTCTATACATGTATATAGGCTGGTTATATCTAATACAACCAGTCGATAGGATGGATCCCATTCCAAAGCTTCAATGCAATTTAAAAATCTTTAGTGTCCTTCACATAGGACTTCAACTGTAACACTGCCTGAAACAGAAAATAGTCAATAAACATAGACAAGTGTTCCGTGAGACTCCCTTGCGATGATATTATAGGCCTCCCTGGGGGACACTGAGTATTTTTATGGAGCTTTGGAATATGATAAAATGATGGGCAAATAGGATTTAAATTTCTCAAGAATAAATATTCCTCTGTCCCCAACATAATTTTATCATACCATTTCTTTATTAATGTATGATATTGTTTAATGCTTTCATTGTATTTTGCTTTACTGGATCTTTCATAATTTCTACTGTCCAATAGCTGTCTCTTGGCTTCGTTGCAGTATTGTTCCTTTGTTTGGAGGACAACATTTCCACCTTTATCCGAAGGTTTACACACCAATGTGCTTTCCTTTTCGAGATTCTTTAAAGCATCCCATTGGTCCTTCGTAATGTTCATAGCCCTTCTCTTGTGTTGCATATTGGTTCTTATTTTCAGCAAATCGTTATTGACTGCTTCCGAAAATACATCGATGGCGTCATAGGGCAACTGCGGAACAAATTGTGAGGCTTGTTTAAAAGGACTTTCTTCAGTCTGTTGTTCAATGCCCACATTTTCTGATCTTTGTGCAATGTCTGCAATATCCTCAATTTAATCGTTTTTTTCTCTATGCAAGTACTCCATTGTTTCTAACAATGGCAAATCTCCTCCAGTAAGGATGTCGGTTGCTGGTAAGATGATGGATTTCTTTTTTATCTTTGTCGTTGGTTTGATTTTGAAATATTTATGAAGCTTCAACTTACGGACAAATTTGAAGAGGTCAATCCTCATCTGAGTATATTCAAACATATTTTTAGGGCAAAAGGTGAGTCCCAATTTAAGAACCTCTTCCTCTGATGGTGTTAAAGCCCTTGGCGTGAGGTTGACCACTGTCAGATTGTCACTCGTCATTGCCGCTTCCTGTCTCTCCAGCTGCGTGTTACTCTGGGTGTCGCGTTGTTTTTTCCTGCGCCAGCCCCCCCTTCGGGTTTTTCTGCGCTTTTTTCGGGGGGTTTGCTCTTCCCACCTCTCAACCATGATTGGCGTATTATTTCGAATTCCTGGTGAAAAGGTGTTGATTTTGCTCCGTTGTTTGGGACATCCACCGTTTCATCACCAGAGAAGTCGCTTGCCGTTACCTCTGATTCTGAGGTTTCAACTCTTGCCACAGTAGATTTTATTGATCCTCTGGAAAGCAACTCTTTTCTGGCTCCATCAAACTTCTTTGCGAAGGTCAGCACCCTTCCTTGTTGATAATCTCTTTCGTCCCTTTCAAACTTGTCTTGTTTTCTTAATTTGATTTTGCCTTCATACTTTATCAGACGTTTTTTCATTTGTTCCCTCAGGTCTTCCACTTTGCTTTGATCTTGTTCTTTAGTCAATTCCCCTTCTATTACCTCAATTTCTTTAAGGGCTTTATCCCTGTCGCTCCACGCGAATTTTACGAGAATGCAAAGCATCCCCTTGCTTGACTCAGCTGTATGTAGGGCCCATTCTTCAAGCAGGAGCGGGTCAGGGTTTTCATACGATGGTACGGTATAGATGCGTAGCCCCCTTGGCACTCGATTGACATCTATATATCCCTGGAGTGAGGTGGCCTCCCACCACTTGCGCATCTCTCTCTCGTAGACCCGTTCAAGTTTAGTAAACTTAGCATGTAGGCTGTTGTCCGTTTTGGATAAACTTTTTTCGCCAGATTGTCCTTTGTTTGTGTGCTTACGAAAAATGTCCTTGGTTGCCTCCCGCCGTGCTGACTCACTGAACATGTTGCACGTTGTTCAGTGTGCTAATTTGTAAACAGAAATTCCTTTACACAAACCCCTCGCTCTACCGCACTTGCAATAAATTGCAGTACATAAATGAACTGCTTACCGATGCGTTTTCGTCCGGTCCCAACTTCTCCTCCGATCGGTTGGCTCTCGGAACCCATGCACCTCTTTCCTCTCGTATTGCTGCGGTGGTGCTTCCTGGTTAAATTGAAGCTCCTTTGTACACCATGAGACAGGAGCACTCACGGGCGGGTGCCGGCAACACGGTGGCGTTCCGTGTAACAAATCAAAGCTCAAAGTTCCTCCTCCCTTCTTTCGGAACAAGCCAGCACTCACGGGGCAATTTGGGTAAAGTTTTTATTACATTGTCAGCAGCAACAACAAACGCGTTTCGGCATCCGCCTTCATCGGTGTTACTAACACGACAGAGGCAGCCGTTTTTAAAGTTATTTCAATTAAAAAAACTTTAACATTCTTTAAAAAAAATCTTAAGGCTACGCAGATTAGAGTCTCGTTTTATTATTGACCTCCAGACAAAAGCCCCGAAAGGTTTAAACAGTGGGGAGGAGCTGGCGGTGCATTTGGGGGACTAGCCGATACACGGCGTAATAGTGATGCTTACAACATGTCCATTTATGAATTAGTAGACATGGTTGAAACTGTTTTATTGTATATTAGATTTTAGATAATATCGGGGGCTGAAGGTCGATATACGACGTAATTTAAGTAAATGTTTGCTGATATACGGCGAAATTCATGAGCATACTTTACCGATATACAGTATGATTAACTGATAAAACTGTTTCATTGTACATTAGATTGCAGACAACATTTGGGGGATTAATGTCGATATACGACGCAATTGAAGTAAAGGTAGTAATTATGTCACCAATATCTCCTACAAGGATTAAGTTTTCTATACTGAATATGTGAAGCTATAATATTTATCCATTCAAAGATGGCGCTCACATATTGAGAGTGATAAATCTTTTCTCTTTCTAGGTCTATGAATTTTAAAGAATGTTAAAGTTTTTTAATTGAAATAACTTTAAAAACGGCTGCCTCTGTCGTGTTAGTAACACCGATGAAGGCGGATGCCGAAACGCGTTTGTTGTTGCTGCTGACAATGTAATAAAAACTTTACGCAACTTGCCCCGTGAGTGCTGGCTTGTTCCGAAAGAAGGGAGGAGGAACTTTGAGCTTTGATATATATATATATATATATATATATATATATATATATATATATTTGCCTCTAGGTGGGATGCACTCCCAGGTGGAAATTACGCCAAAGCAAGGGCACACGCCATGAATATATATATATATAACTTAAGCCCAGATTCTGAGGGTTACAGGGTCTGCCCCCTGTATATATCATTGCTGATTGGAAAGCAGCCTACTGAGTTCTTGAGTTTTCCCGATCTATGCATGACTACCTCACATGGGTCTGGATTTTGCTTTGCATTCTGAGGCTTGTAGTTGTGTTTATCCAATTGTAACATCAAGACTACAAGTCCATAATGCAAAACAAAAAACCTAGACTAGATGAACTACATATTCAAAGTAACTGACTAGCTCAGCAACAGTAGTGAAGACTTTGGCTGCCTGAGTATCTTCTTGATATGTGTGAGTAACACTGCCCTCATCACAGGCACTTTTCGAAAACTCGGTTGTACTGGGCTCTACACGTTCTGGCTGTATCCCTTTAGACTATATTTATGCTTGCCCTATAGGAATGATAATTATTGTTTTTCCTTTGTTTCCTATAGGCTGAGCTTTACGATTAATAGCCTTTTACCATTAAATGCAATTCTAGACACTATTTTTGCAGTTTTCCAAAAACATAACCGCTTTACAAATAACTAATGTTAAAACAGTTGGAGTCTTCGGAGCATATTTACAAGGGGTTATCGCCACCAGAACGTCACTTTTTTCGGTGTTCTGGTGGCAATAACCCCTTCGCCTTATTTACAAGGCGGCGTTAAGCCACTTAACGTGGCTTAACGCCGCCTTGTAAATAATGCCCCTACTCATGCAGCACTTAGCGTGAAAGGGGCGAGCAATGGATGAGGTTGTAGGCGTTCCGCCGCAACACCCATTGCTTTTGACACTGCCCTCTATTTACAAGGCTGCTGTAAATATGGAGCAGTGCCAAAAATAAGACCAGGGAAAACGTGGTCTTAAACTGGCGCAACCAGGAGAAATTATTAATTTCTCCTCGTTTTTACTGTAGACATAGAAAGAGTAAATTGCCATTAGTGATTGTTCATGTGCAGGAAGGTGTCCCTTCCTACACATAAATGATCATTAAATAATGACGTGTTGCAACTTCTATGTGTGCTGAATTCTGCAAATCACCATTAGTGATTGTTTATGTGCAGGCAGGGACGCCTTCCTGCACTTGAACAATCATTCCCTGCAATGCAGGCACCGGGTGCCTGTGTTGGCGCTAGGCAGCTAAATTTATTGCAAGTGCTAGGGGAAACGCAGGGGTGTGCTGTATTATTGAAATTAGAGGGCATCCCGGCGTTTTCAGAATGTCGGAGCGCAGCATTACCAATTGTGGCGTAACACTGCACTCCGCCGTTCAGTTGTGAATATGCCCCTTCGCTTTTACTGCTGCAGAAGTTTGAGTTGTTTATACACTCTATCCCATGCATTTCCTCTGGGGATTCAGTCTGAATGGTCACTCCCTGTTAGCAAATGTGACCTAAAGTGTCCATGGGAATCGACTTCATCTCTGTGAGTCTGGTGGGAAACCATCCGACTGAGCACATTTCATTGATAGTTTCCCATGTTCCTTTCCACATGATGTTCACCTGAAATACCAGATTCAAGCTAAAGCTATCCCAGAATCACGAGCGTTTCCTACCTAAATAATACCAGAAGATGGCCGCCACTAACACACAAGATTTGGGTGTGCCACGTCAGTTTTAGCATTCCTCGAATGGCTTCCTACTGAATTTGTTTCCAGGCACAAAACAGCAGGTGACACATACAAGACAATCTGCCTAAACATCTGTCTCAGCACTTTTTGCATCCATCAGAAACAGTCCTAAGAAGCCATGCCTCGCTCAAGATTGACAAATCCAGATTTAAGAAGGCGTCCTCACTGGTAGTTCCTTTTACGATATTGCACCCAAAATATGGAATGGTCTTCCATCACACGGAAGAAGCACCTTTGTGATCTCATTATTCAAGAGAGGCCTCAAATAGCACCTTCTAATCCAGCTTACTTATCCAACTTGAGACCACTTCCGAGCTACAGTATCAGCCTTTCTAGACCCCTGTATACATCATCTCACCCTCATAGGTCATTCATTGCCCAGGCCTGTTGTAACTGCTTGCCTCCTTGCTGTCTCTAACTCCTTTTTCACGTGCCTCTGATCTTTGTATTGCAACTTACTCCAAATTGATTATGTGAGCTCACGGACGGTCTTCGCCATTTATACTCACTCCTGTACGTCCTGTCCGAGGGATGTTTTCTTCCCCAGGGACAACCTGTGGATGTGACTCTTGTCCACACCTTAAAAGACTTAGATGGATCTGTCTGCCTCCTCCTGGGCACTGGAGTAGATTGATGCCCGTCTCTCTCTCTAGCAGGAAACGCGCTGGGTGAGTTCTGCCTAGCCTGGTCTGTCATACCTGCCCGCTGAAGCACCTGTCTGCAGACTAGAGCATCCCCAGCACAGGGAGCCGGTGACCGGACCCAGAAGTGCTTGTTTTGCTAACCTAGAGACTGTGACATCATTGCTAGTCATGACCAGCAGACACTGCGGCTGAGGCGCATTTCCAGTAGACCGGACTGACAATGACAAATGCAGGTGAACTGCTTGGAATCGGGCATCTGCACCTAATGCCTTAGACACCCCTGCTGATAACACAGGACAGACAAATTGTGAATTGGTTGGAGATGGTCACAGGACAAATGGGTTTACTTGGCATGAAACATGTCATTTGGGTTCTTTTAACTCAGCTGTTGTGGGACCTCCTTAACATTAGACCCAACCCTGAACACCAAGTATGAGTGCTTACCATTTGCCCCTCCAGGTACCTAGGCAGAGCAGCCCAAGGCCTAGATAGGGCGGCAGTGTGGGTTACAGACCTTAGGACTTGGTGTCGACAATATCGGTTGTATGTCAGTACACTCAGACAATTACAGCGGGAGACACTGCAGCGCAGCCCTTACATCGGTAGTCATGATATCACAAGCACCATTACAACATTATATATCCAAGGACCTTACTGAAAGCGGTAACTTCTCCTGTTTGCTGCTAATAAACCTTCACTTTCAATATGCCTCTCACAGAATGCCCCCTTTTCAGTTGATCTAGATCCTTGTGACACACAGTGGCGTAACACAGGTCCCCGCAATGCATGGGGGGCCTCCAAGCTTCAGGGGGCCCCCTCAGCACAATACTCTGGCAGGAGAGCTCCTGATTGAGTCCGGAGGGGGCCCCTCCACGTACCTTGCAGGGGGGCCCTCTCAATTTTCGTTACGCCAGTGGTGACATATATATGTAAATGTAAAGGTAACAGATTAAGAACATGTTTATCAAGTTTATACTTACATATACTTACCTGCATTTTATTGCACCTTGTGACTTTTTTCTTTTGCAGTTTTATATAGCGCAAACTCGACCCGAAGGTATCAGAGTGCTTTACATGAGCACCAGTTGCATTGCACACGGACACATTCATTTTTAGGCACAGGGAGATTACGTGATTTTCCCAGAATAACAGGATGCTTTAGCCTCCTGTCAGACTTGAAACTAGTTCACCAGCTTTAGAGTCGCCCAATCTAGCTGTTAAGCCACCTCCTGTCCCTAACTCTTGATGTAATTGAAGTGAAAACTCATGTGTGTTGAAGTGACTCCCACTGTAGTAGTTGTGTGCTAATTACCATTCTTGGGAGTTGATGCGTTTTACTGGGGCAGCACCCCCTGATTCTTCAAAGGGGTGCCCGAGGGCTAGTAGGAGGTCTTAGGAAAAGTAATGTTCGAGACATGTGTGGCTGTAGATACACATGCTGTGCATACTTCTGCCATCTAGTGTTGGGCCCGGATGTGTGCAAGATGTTTTTCTTTGAAGAAGACTTTCGAGCCTGGAGGCAGTGTGACTCCTCCTCTTTCTGGTAATGCGCATGGTCATCAGCTCCATTGTTAGATTGTTTTGTTTCCGCCGTTGGGTTTGTACATGTGCTTCGGTGCTCTGGGTCAACACCATCACTGTGCTTTTTTTGGTCTACACGGACTCCTCCCCTCCATCGGTATTGTTCTTCGATCACGTCCCTTTTACTCTTAGTCTCGAGACGACGATTGCTAATTCACTCGAGTGGGGTTCATGTCGACTGCAGTTCCTTGTGAGCATTGCCCTTCGGTGCCTACCTCCACCTCTGCCGCGTCGCTCCACCATGCCTCGATGGTGATGGAACAGACGCCATTCAGCTACTGTCCTTGCTGCCATGCAAAATATCCTTGAAGCAACCTCCATCAGGTCTGTAATTTGTGCCTTTCACCTGAGCACAAGGAAGCCGCCTGCAACACCTCCGCTCGTTCTGTTCCAAGAAGACTCTTTGCGACCGTCAAGCTCGTAGACTCAAGATGTCATGTAGGAGCGGCGATGACACCCCAGACCTCTTCAGTCACGAGGACATCGAGGGGTAACATCAGTCACAACCCTAGGCTGCAGAGGAAGACGCTTTCTCCCCAGAGGAGAGCTCCGGCTCTGAGCTGGAAATAGATCTTCTGCTAGCCCAGTCTGTGAGTACTGCACCTCCTCCTCCTAGACAATGCTCTGAAGCCGACAAGCCCTCCGCCAAAGGGCACACAGCCACTCTAGTATGCCAGAGTCAGGCCTTCGGACTGCCTCTGGGCCATGGTCGGCACTGACAAACTACTTTGGACACTCTTTCCAGCTCCGTTTCGGCACCAAAGAAACCTTCAAAGCCAACCTTCGGCGCCGACTACATCTGCCTCGGCACCAACCAGACTTTCTGCACCAAAAGCGCCCTCGGAGCAGAGACCTTTGGCATCAAACAGCAAATCCAACGACTTTGCCGGCACTGTTGAACTGATCCTCCCCAAGCTGCAAAAGGAGATCGATGCAAGGCAGAAACACCTGGTCATTCCTCCCCATATGGGCCAAAGCCTTTCCTGCACTCCAGGGCCTACTGTTGCTCCAGCTTCCAAGTGCCAGTGGTCCTTTAAGGAAGATTTGGACGTTCCAGTTTCAGCAAAGTAGCACAAGAAGGCGTATTAGGGCAACCAGCCCTTTAGCCTACTCTCAACTATCCCCTCACCCTGTTCCTCAACCTTCACATTCCCCACCTACCTCTCCAGGGGACCCCGGTAATATCACACCCCAGGGGTCTCCTCACTCTGACATGGGTGTGCATTGGGGAGGGGATGATGCATATGCCATCAATCCACAGAGTGACTCATGGTACTCATGTGATGCAGACCCACTCGGGGACACAGACCCTGTACCCTGCCCATCCCTCTCCTCTGGACGATTCTACATCCAACCAGGAGCTTGTTGGTGGAGCTACCCTATTCCACAAGGTGGACCGTCAAACAGAGCCCTTAGAGGAGGACTTCCTCTTTGAAACCCTATCCTTCACTTGCCACTCTACTACCTCCCTTTGCTTAAGGGCATGTGACGCCATACGCCTGACATCTTAAAGGACCCCATCTGAGCCAGAGTGATAACACCCAGAATAGATAAAAAATATAAATCTTCCCCTACTGACCCTATTTATATTTAAGGCCAACTCCCGCCCAACTTCCTAGTAGTCACTACTGCTCGTAAACATGTCAACTCCCAGGCCAGTGGGGATGCCCGGCCCCTGGAAAAAGAGATCAAGCGCATAGATGCAGCAGGCAAAAGGGTAGCAGCACAATCCGCCAACCAATGGCGCATTGCCAATTCAATCAGCCTTCTCTCAGGATATGACTGTGCCCACTGGGCCGAAATGGAGGAGCTGCTCCGATATCTCCCAGAGGAACACAGGAAGAGGGACCATGAGGTAGAATCTGAGGGCAAGCAGATATCTAACACTACCATTTGCTGAGCCCTAGATGCTGCTGGCACTGCTGTCAAGGGAGTTAATTCCAGCATTCTGTTACGCAGACACACCTGGCTCTGTATCCGAGTTTCAAACTGAAAGTTCAGCAGCACTTGCTGAACATGTCCTTTGATGGTTGGCACCTCTTTGGCCCACAAGTAGACCAAATGTTAGAAAAATAAAAAAGGATGCAGAGACAGCTAAAGCAGAGGGAACGCTTCAGACACCTGTTCCTTGAGGCTCCTTTCACAGCACCCCCTACCACGGAGGCTCAAAGACCACCTCCCCTGAAGCCTCCATGTCTTACCAGCGCACCCAGGGACAGCAGTCCTCTCCCAGAGGGTACTTTAGAGGGTCCTACAGGGGCAACAATTCCAAAGGTAGAGTGAAAGATGGCTCTTCCAAATGAGCTGCAACCACCACCAAAACCCTGCCTTGCCCCTTCTCCCCCCGACTACACAACATCGGTCGGAGGCGCCTTCAAGGCTTTTTTCCCACATGGCAGTCCATCACCTCAGACCAGTGGGTATTGGATATTATCTAACATGGTTATTGCCTAGAGCTCACTTCCACGCCTCCCACCATTCCACCTCACAAATACAGACTCTCTCCAGAACACCTACAACTTCTCAAAGAAGAGGTCCAAGTACTCCTTATCAAAAGGGCTATAGAACCAGTCCCCTACCATCAGCAGGGTACGGGTGTGTGCTCTCTGTACTTCTTAATACCCTCAGACCTATTCTAGACCTCAGACCACTAAACAAATACATTCTGTCAGAACACTTCCATACGGTCACGCTCCAGTTAGTTATTCCGCTTCTCCAGCAGGGCGACTTCATGACTGCCATTGACCTGAAGGACGCTTTTTTCCACATACCAAGACATCCAGCCAATCGCCGATTTCTCAGGTTGGTGGTCAGCAGACAGCACTCCCAATTCAAAGTATTCCCGTTTGGGGTTACTACTGCACCCCAGGTGTTCACCAAGTGCGGTGGTGGCCACACACCTGCGCAGGCAGGGCGGCCACGTCTTCCCTTATCTGGACAACTGGCTAATCAAAAGTGTCACCTGCCAGCTATGTTGCAAGCACCCACAAGTCACAATGGACCTGCTTGACAGGTTAGGGTTTACCATTAACTCCACAAAATTCCACCTCCAACCCCTCCAGATCCAACCCTTCCATTAGGCCTTTCGTATCCAAACCCTGCACGAAGTCAGTCTTCTCATGCACTGCTCCCTTTTTTCCAGCCACATCAACAAGTCACAGTCAGAACAGTCATGCGCCTCATACACTTGATGGCCTCCTGCATTGCCATAGTACCCCATGCCAAGTTACACATGCGTCCGTGGCAAGAATACCTAGCATAACAGTGGTCTCAAGCGAAAGGTCATTGGGTCGATCTAGTGTTGATCGGCTGCTGCACTTGTCTCTCTCTGCAGTGGTGGAACACCGACAACCTCTTCCACGAACGGCCTTGCCTTGACCCTGTTCCACAGAGGACCGTCACAATGGATGCTTCCCTTATGGGATGGGCGGCCCATCTACAGGATCTGACTGTTCAAGGCTGATGGGAGCCCACACAACAGGGTCTCCATACAGTGGCGTAACAAAAACCCCCACAGCGCCTGCAGTGCAGGTGGACCCCGTGCTCCAGGGGGCCCGCTCAGCTCAGTACCCCGGCCTGAGAGCGTCTGACTGAGTAGGGGGGTCCCTCTATGTACTTTGCTGGGGGGCCCCCTCAAGTTTTGTCACGCCACTGTCTCCATACCTTTTTCTTGGAACTTCTAGCCATCCGTCTAGCGTTGAAGACTTTCCTACCTTACCTGTTAGGCAAGATTGTTCTTGTCTGCATGGACAATACGGCAGCCATGTATTACCTTCAGAAACAAGGGGGCACATGCTCTCCACAACTCTCGTAGTTATCCCAGAGCATTTGGCGATGGGCTCTCCATCACAAAATTCATCTGGCTGATTACCTTTCAGTGATGGACAGCGACTTTGCTGACATCCTCAACAGGATGCAGCAACAAGTCCATGAGTGGGAACTCCACCCGCAAGTTCTCCTCCACTACTTTCGGCTTTCCATAAATAGACCTGTTCGCAATCGCAGAAAACACCAAATGGCCAAACTTCACCTCCAGGTTCCCACAATCCATGGGCAATGCACTATGGATGAACTGGTCAGGGATATTGGCATATGCTTCTCTGCCTCTCCCTCTCCTTCCGTTTGTGGTAGAGAGGCTTTGGCAGACGTCCCTCAAGCTCAGCTTACCAGCAAGAGGAGGAGTCATACTGCCTCATTACTCGAAAGACTTCTTCAAAGAAAAACAACTTGCACACATCCGGGCCCAACATTAGATGGCAGGAGTATGCACAGCATGTAAGTCAACAGCACTAAAGGCCACACACAGATGCTTACAGGGTAAGTAACATTTTCCTTTCCAGCTCTCACTGGTAGTTTATGAAAAGCCTCCTGAAGTCACCCAGTAAACATCAGGCCCATTAACAGGGTCCCCATTTGACAACTGAAAGCCAAGAAAGGAACTAGGGCTCCATTAGGCACTGGGAAAACTGTGACCTCAAAGGTTCACATGTCCAACTTACTCCACAAACTTTGTTGAATACCTGTTTCGAGCACTTTAATGGCCTTATGTCCTAAAACTCCCAAACAGTAGCCAACTCTGCTGATCTGCTGTAGAACTCCTACCAATCAATCAATCAATCATGTCACTTATAAAGCGCACTACATACCCGCGAGGGTCTCAAGGCGCTGGGGGAAGATGGGGGTGGTGCTGCTACTGATCGAAGAGCCAGGTCTTGAGGAGTCTTCTGAAGGCCAGTAGGTCTTGGGTCTGCCGAAGGTTGGTGGGGAGGGTGTTCCAGGTCTTGGCGGCGAGGTGGGAGAAGGATCTGCCGCCGGCGGTCGTTTTCCGGATGCGGGGGACTGTGGCGAGGGCGAGGCTGGTGGAGCGGAGCTGGCGGGTGGGGGTGTAGAAGCTGAGTCGTCTGTTGAGGTAGGCTGGTCCGGAGTTGTGGAGTGCTTTGTGTGCGTGGGTGAGGAGCTTGAAGGTTATCCTCTTGTTGACAGGGAGCCAGTGCAGGTCTCTCAGGTGGGGTGTGATGTGGCTGCGTCGGGGGATGTCGAGGATAAGACTTGCAGAGGCGTTCTGGATGCGTTGCAGCCGTCTCAGGAGCTTAGCCGTCGTTCCTGCGTAGAGGGCGTTTCCGTAGTCCAGCCTGCTGGTGACGAGGGCCTGGGTGACTGTTTTTCTTGTTTCTGTGGGGATCCACTTGAAGATCCTGCGGAGCATTCGGAGGGTGTTGAAGCAGGATGAGGAAACGGCGTTGACCTGCTTAGTTATGGAGAGGGTGGGGTCGAGGATGACCCCTAGGTTGCGTGCGTGGTCGGTGGGTGTCGGGGCTGTTCCCAGTGATGTTGGCCACCAGGAGTCGTCCCATGCTGAAGGGTTGGAACCAAGGATGAGGACCTCCGTCTTGTCCGAGTTCAGCTTCAGGCGGCTGGTACTCATCCATTCGGCGACGGCCTTCATTCCTTCATGGAGGTGGGCTTTGGCGGTGTGAGGGTCTTTGGTGAGGGAGAGGATCAGCTGGGTGTCGTCGGCGTAGGAGATGATGTTGAGGTTGTGCTGTCGGGCGACGTGGGCGAGGGGTGCCATGTAGATGTTGAACAGCGTTGGGCTGAGGGAGGAGCCTTGGGGTACGCCGCAGATGATCTTGGTGGCTTTGGATCGGAAGGGGGCGAGGCGGACGCTTTGTGTTCTGCCGGAGAGGAAGGATGTGGTCCAGTCCAGGGCCTTCTCTTGGATCCCGGCGTCGTGAAGGCGTGTTCGTAGTGTGTGGTGGCAGACCGTGTCGAAGGCGGCTGATAGGTCCAGGAGGATGAGGGCTGCTGTTTCTCCGTTGTCTAGCAGACAGACTAAGGCTGCTAAACAGAGTAGTCATTCCGGAAGACCCAAGTGCTCAGCCGCCATTTTAGTTTATGATATTCTGTGATATGTAAAATCTTTTAAAGTTGTATGCAGTGCTTTAAATGGGCAGGTACTCAGTACCTGGATTTCTTTAAATCTCTATCAGACTCTATCATAAAGAGTTAAAACTGGCACAAGCCAAATTTTATGAGGAGAAAATCAACCAGGCTCTTAACTCCCCGAAGGAACTCTTTAAAGTAGTCAAAAACTTGACCACTCCTCAAGCAAATAAAGGTTCCCTGAAGGTCACGACAGACAGATGCAACCAAATAGCTTCTTTTTTTTTTATAAGAAAGTGACAGACATCTATGATCTCTTTCAAACCGCCACCCACCCCGCTCGAGAAGAGCTGGATGTGGACCCCGCTCAAACATGTACCTCGAGTCTGACACTTTCCGAAGCTTGAGGAGGAAGCTACCCTAAAGCTGCTTAAGGCCATAAAATCAGGCTCCTCGCTAGACTCCGCCCCGCCGCATGCCATCCTTAAGGTGACTGACGTCATACTTCCTCCTTTAGGGAAGATTCTTAATAAATCGCTCGAGTCAGGGTCGGTTCCCCTAGCCTGGAAGCATGCCATAATGAAACCAATCGTAAAAAAATCACACCTGGATCCCGATGTGTTTGGCAATCTACGGCCCATATCGCTTCTCCCTCTCCTTGGCAAAATCCTTGAAAGGCACGTCAACCAGACGCTAACTAACTATCTGGAGGAGAACAAGTTACTTCATCCCCTGCAGATGGGTTTCCGCAAATTTCATAGTACAGAAGCAGCGCTCCTAGTAGTTACCGAGGAACTCAAAGCTTTTCTAGACAACGGAGGGTCAGCCGCCATCATCCTGCTTGACCTCAGTGCGGCGTTTGACACCGTTAATCATGCCATACTTAAAAACAGATTGAGGGAAATAGGCATTCAGGACATAGCATTAAAATGGCTATGCTCCTTCCTGGATGAGCGGTCTCTCCAAGTTATGGAACAGGACTGTCTCTCGGACAGCCTGCCCATAAACTTTGGAGTACCACAGGGCTCCGCCCTTAGCCCCACGTTATTCAATGTCTACGTAAGGCAGCTTGCCACCATCATGCAGGAGTTTGGTATCCTGGGTGTATCGTATGCTGACGATACCCAGCTGATTGTCTCCCTGCCCCAAGATCATAACCAGGGTAACATCCAATTGGGTCCCTGCCTGGACAAACTGGCCCGTTGGATGTCAGATAGTTACTTAAAATTGGATGAAAAGAACTCATGATCCTAGGCAATAGGGACATTCCCAGGCCATTGAACAACTGGCCAGCCTGTATGGGTCCTCCACCAGTCTCTAAACAGGTGATTAAAAACCTTGGCATTTGGTTAGATAACTCCCTCTCTATGAACCAACAGGCAAACAAATTGTCTGGTATCTGTTTCGGACTTCTGAGAATGCTCAGGAAGATTCTGGATCTCATCCCGGAGCAGCTCAGGAAATCTGTCATGCAGTCTCTGATAGTTGCCCGTTTGGACTACGGGAACTCTCTCTACTTGGGCTCGCCTAAGTATGTGATTAAGAGGCTTCAAACGGTACAGAACGCGGCAGCCAGGCTCTTACTTAAACTCCATCAGTGAGAGAATCCTTGAAACAACTACATTGGCTCCCAGTCGCCGCAAGAGTGAAGTTCAAAGCCCTCTGCATCGCCCAGAGGGCAGACAACAACAAAGGTCCAGAAAAACTCACTCATGATCTCCGCTCATACCCCGACCAGGCTACTGAAGTCCTCCCACACCCGTTTCCTACACGCCACCAGAATAAAAAGATCCAGATGGGGAGGCCGATCCTTCTCACATCTGGTTCCTAAGATGTGGAATGAGCTGCCTTTGGAATTAAGAAGTCAACAAAATGAGCTGGCTTTTAGAAAGGGACTGAAGACCTGGCTGTTTCCTGGAAATCATTAGTTGGCTCCTCTCCCGATCACGGCTCCTATCGTCAGCGCGGGGAAGCTTTCGGGCAGCCATGCGCTCCAGAAATCCCCCAAATCAAATCAAAGGTAGAGTACCTGCTGTTCTTAGCAGGGGTCCAATACTTTTAATAGGAGAGTACTACCACTTCTCAGTAGCAAACAGGTGCTCTGGGATGCGGAGTACCTACACTTTTCTATTTCCATTTCAAACACTGGTTGTATCTTGTCATCAACTGAAAAGTGCTAGACACTTTTATTCTCGATGCTGTATTTTATGCTCTCCTATAAAATAGTATTTGAAGCCCGTATTAACAGTCTGGACTTAGACTTGCTTTCAGTTTGACAAAGTATGTGATGTATTTTAAGTGAAGTGAATATCTGCTCTACCTGCTTTGAGAAAGCCTTCGCTTAACTACCCTATGAGAGCTAAGCATTGGCTAAACTTTGCAAGTGACACTGTCCAGGGCCAGCAGAAACAACGTCTGTCCTTTTGCTCTGTGTCCCTTGCTGACACCATAACCTGGAGAAACGTCCTTGCCGGCTCACATCCTTACCCCCTACCCTCGCTTGCCCGTTGCAGGACGCCTAGAGCACTTCCTGAAACCTCTGAAAGACCTCGAGTTCGCTTTCCTTATATCCTTGCATCGCTTTAATTAAAGCCATAAAATCTTTTAATTGCAAAATGTTTAACTGTAAAAATAAAACAGGCAAATTGTCCATTTCAATAAAAGCTAAGCACAAACATGCGGCCTCTGAAGTGAGCCCACCACGGAGGAGCCCGGAGCTGAAACTGTGGGGGTTGAGCGCTACTGCCTTTGATGACCGCCCACCCTCTCCTGCCCCAGCTCTGCCCTTTTGGCCTCTCATACATCCCAAGCTTCTGTTTTACTCCCCCTCTCCAAGCGTATTGTATTTTACTTTGCGGGGACAGGGAATGTAAGTGAGATGGATCAGGCCGGCGCCGAGCCTCCTCCAAACACCTCAATTTAACCTAGGGCCATCCCTGCGGGCCGCGCCGTCGCTTTCTCTCACACCTGTTGTTTGGCGCGTCACTTTCGGCTCTGCGCCTCAGGTACACCGATTAAATCCCGGCACAGGCTGCCGCCTGCGTGCTGCGCCACCTAGAGGCTTGTTGTGCCGCTGACGGCGTGCTGCGACACCTTCTGCCGCTCCAGGCCTCCTGCGTTGCCAACAGCTCACTTCAAGTGCATACGTTACCTGCACATTCACCTCTTCCGTGCTGCCCCATCTCGCTGCCTGCTGTGCCGCCTTCGAGTGCTGCGCTGATCTCCTCAAGAAGCCGGTTTACAGTACTATCTCTGTATGTTTTTTACTAGTTTATATATGGTGTCAAACCCTACACCTCAATATATTTTTGTTTGAAGGTAAAACTGGTTACATCCGACTTATTATTTATTGCACGTTTGTGACAGCTGGCCCACCTATCTGAATTTGGGGGAGGGCAGAAGTGCCCACAGCGGATTCTCCTCTCTAAAAGAAGCTGGTCTAAATTGGAAATTAGAATTTAACAAGCATTGGCAAAACCAATAGATCTTTTCTAGGTGGGGCTAGACACCAGGAGGGCGAGTGATAGGGAACGGGACGGTAAAAAAAAAAAAGCGCTGTTAAACAGCCAGCTCTGGCTGCATCATAGCGCTTTTTTTGGGAGGGGTGAGGAGGGAATGAGCAAGAGTGACATCCGGGTGTAGGAGGAGGATAAGCAACAGGGCCAGGTGAGTGAGGTGGAAGAGGAGTAATCAATGAAGTCGGAAGGTGGGAGGGAGGGCAGTAAGCAACAGGACGGAGGGTGGGAGGGGATAAGCAACACAGAGGGGGGTGGGAGGGGATAAGCAACACAGAAGGGGGTGGGAGGGGATAAGCAACACAGAAGGGGGTGGGAGGGGATAAGCAACACAGAAGGTGAGAGAGGAGTAAGCAAAAGGACGGAGGGTGGGGTGATAAGCAACACAGAGGGGGTGGGAGGGGATAAGCAACACAGAAGGGGGTGGGAGGGGATAAGCAACACAGAGGGGGTGGGAGGGGATAAGCAACACAGAAGGTGAGAGAGGAGTAAGCAACAGGACGGAGGGTGGGAGGGGATAAGCAACACAGAGGGGGTGGGAGGGGATAAGCAACACAGAAGGTGAGAGAGGAGTAAGCAACACAGAGGGGGGTGGGAGGGGATAAGCAACACAGAGGGGGTGGGAGGGGATAAGCAACACAGAAGGTGAGAGAGGAGTAAGCAACAGGACGGAGTGTGGGAGGGGATAAGCAACACAGAGGGGGGTGGGAGGGGATAAGCAACACAGAAGGTGAGAGAGGAGTAAGCAAAAGGACGGAGGGTGGGGTGATAAGCAACACAGACGTTTGTGGGGGGGAATAAGCAACACAGAAGGTGAGAGAGGAGTAAGCAAAAGGACGGAGGGTGGGAGGTGATAAGCAACACAGACGTTTGTGGGAGGGGAATAAGCAACACAGAAGGTGGGAGAGGAGTAAGCAAAAGGACGGAGGGGATAAGCAACACAGAAGGTGAGCGAGGAGTAGGCAAAAGGACGGAGGGTGGGGTGATAAGCAACACAGACGTTTGTGGGAGGGGAATAAGCAACACAGAAGGTGAGAGAGGAGTAAGCAAAAGGACGGAGGGTGGGAGGGGATAAGCAACACAGAGGGGGGTGGGAGGGGATAAGCAACACAGAAGGTGAGAGAGGAGTAAGCAACAGGACGGAGGGTGGGAGGGGATAAGCAACACAGAGGGGGTGGGAGGGGATAAGCAACACAGAAGGTGAGCGAGGAGTAAGCAAGAGGACGGAGGGTGGGGTGATAAGCAACACAGACGTTTGTGGGAGGGGAATAAGCAACACAGAAGGTGGGAGAGGAGTAAGCAAAAGGACGGAGGGGATAAGCAACACAGAGGGGGTGGGAGGGGAATAGGCAACACAGAAGGTGAGAGAGGAGTAAGCAAAAGGACGGAGGGTGGAGAGATAAGCAACACAGAGGGGGTGGGAGGGGATAAGCAACACAGAAGGTGAGAGAGGAGTAAGCAACAGGACGAAGGGTGGGAGGGGATAAGCAACACAGAGGGGGTGGGAGGGGAATAGGTAACACAGAAGGTGAGAGAGGAGTAAGCAAAAGGACGGAGGGTGGAGTGATAAGCAACACAGGGGGGTGGGAGGGGATAAGCAACACAGAAGGTGAGCGAGGAGTAAGCAAAAAGACGGAGGGTGGGAGGGGATAAGCAACACAGAGGGGGTGGGAGGGGATAAGCAACACAGAAGGTGAGCGAGGAGTAAGCAACAGGACGGAGGGTGGGAGGGGATAAGCAACACAGAGGGGGTGGGAGGGGATAAGCAACACAGAAGGTGAGAGAGGAGTAAGCAAAAGGACGGAGGGTGGAGTGATAAGCAACACAGAGGGGGTGGGAGGGGATAAGCAACACAGAGGGTGAGAGAGGAGTAAGCAACAGGACGGAGGGTGGGAGGGGATAAGCAACACAGAGGGGGTGGGAGGGGATAAGCAACACAGAAGGTGAGAGAGGAGTAAGCAAAAGGACGGAGGGTGGGGTGATAAGCAACACAGACGTTTGTGGGGGGAATAAGCAACACAGAAGGTGAGAGAGGAGTAAGCAAAAGGACGGAGGGTGGGAGGTGATAAGCAACACAGACGTTTGTGGGAGGGGAATAAGCAACACAGAAGGTGGGAGAGGAGTAAGCAAAAGGACGGAGGGGATAAGCAACACAGAAGGTGAGCGAGGAGTAAGCAAAAGGACGGAGGGTGGGGTGATAAGCAACACAGAGGGGGGTGGGAGGGGATAAGCAACACAGAAGGTGAGAGAGGAGTAAGCAAAAGGACAGAGGGTGGGGTGATAAGCAACACAGACGTTTGTGGGAGGGGATAAGCAACACAGAAGGTGAGAGAGGAGTAAGCAAAAGGACGGAGGGTGGAGTGATAAGCAACACAGAGGGGGTGGGAGGGGATAAGCAACACAGAAGGTGAGAGAGGAGTAAGCAACAGGACGGAGGGTGGGAGGGGATAAGCAACACAGAGGGGGTGGGAGGGGATAAGCAACACAGAAGGTGAGCGAGGAGTAAGCAACAGGACGGAGGGTGGGAGGGGATAAGCAACACAGAGGGGGGTGGGAGGGGATAAGCAACACAGAAGGTGAGCGAGGAGTAAGCAAAAGGACAGAGGGTGGGGTGATAAGCAACACAGACGTTTGTGGGAGGGGAATAAGCAACACAGAAGGTGGGAGAGGAGTAAGCAAAAGGACGGAGGGGATAAGCAACACAGAAGGTGAGCGAGGAGTAAGCAAAAGGACGGAGGGTGGGGTGATAAGCAACACAGAGGGGGTGGGAGGGGATAAGCAACACAGAAGGTGAGAGAGGAGTAAGCAAAAGGACAGAGGGTGGGGTGATAAGCAACACAGACGTTTGTGGGAGGGGATAAGCAACACAGAAGGTGAGAGAGGAGTAAGCAAAAGGACGGAGGGTGGAGTGATAAGCAACACAGAGGGGGGTGGGAGGGGATAAGCAACACAGAAGGTGAGAGAGGAGTAAGCAACAGGACGGAGGGTGGGAGGGGATAAGCAACACAGAGGGGGTGGGAGGGGATAAGCAACACAGAAGGTGAGCGAGGAGTAAGCAACAGGACGGAGGGTGGGAGGGGATAAGCAACACAGAGGGGGGTGGGAGGGGATAAGCAACACAGAAGGTGAGCGAGGAGTAAGCAAAAGGACGGAGGGTGGGGTGATAAGCAACACAGACGTTTGTGGGAGGGGAATAAGCAACACAGAAGGTGAGAGAGGAGTAAGCAAAAGGACGGAGGGTGGAGTGATAAGCAACACAGAGGGGGGTGGGAGGGGATAAGCAACACAGAAGGTGAGAGAGGAGTAAGCAAAAGGACGGAGGGTGGAGTGATAAGCAACACAGAGGGGGGTGGGAGGGGATAAGCAACACAGAGGGTGAGAGAGGCGTAAGCAACAGGACGGAGGGTGGGGTGATAAGCAACACAGACGTTTGTGGGAGGGGATAAGCAACACAGAAGGTGAGAGAGGAGTAAGCAACAGGACGGAGAGTGGGAGGGGATAAGCAACACAGAGGGGGGTGGGAGGGGATAAGCAACACAGAAGGTGAGAGAGGAGTAAGCAACAGAACGGAGGGTGGGAGGGGATAGGCAACACAGAGGGGGTGGGAGGTGATAAGCAACACAGAGGGGGGTGGGAGGGGATAAGCAACACAGAAGGTGAGAGAGGAGTAAGCAAAAGGGCAGAGGGTGGGGTGATAAGCAACACAGACATTTGTGGGAGGGGATAAGCAACACAGAAGGTGAGAGAGGAGTAAGCAAAAGGGCAGAGGGTGGGGTGATAAGCAACACAGATGTTTGTGGGAGGGGAATAAGCAACACAGAAGGTGGGAGAGGAGTAAGCAAAAGGACGGAGGGGATAAGCAACACAGAGGGGGTGGGAGGGGATAAGCAACACAGAAGGTGAGAGAGGAGTAAGCAACAGGACGGAGGGTGGGGTGATAAGCAATACAGAGGGGGGTGGGAGGGGATAAGCAACACAGAAGGTGAGAGAGGAGTAAGCAACAGGATGGAGGGTGGGAGGGGATAAGCAACACAGGGGGGTGGGAGGGGATAAGCAACACAGAAGGTGAGCGAGGAGTAAGCAAAAGGACGGAGGGTGGGGTGATAAGCAACACAGACGTTTGTGGGAGGGGAATAAGCAACACAGAAGGTGAGAGAGGAGTAAGCAAAAGGACGGAGGGTGGAGTGATAAGCAACACAGAGGGGGTGGGAGGGGATAAGCAACACAGACGTTTGTGGGAGGGGATAAGCAACACAGAGGGTGAGAGAGGAGTAAGCAACAGGACGGAGGGTGGGGTGATAAGCAACACAGACGTTTGTGGGAGGGGATAAGCAACACAGAAGGTGAGAGAGGAGTAAGCAAAAGGACAGAGGGTGGGAGAGGTAAGCAACACAGAAGGTGAGAGAGGAGTAAGCAAAAGGACGGAGGGTGGGAGAGGATAAGCAACACAGAGGGGGGTGGGAGGGGATAAGCAACACAGAGGGGGGTGGGAGGGGATAGGCAACACAGAGGGGGGTGGGAGGGGATAGGCAACACAGAGGGGGTGGGAGGGGATAAGCAACACAGAAGGTGAGCGAGGAGTAAGCAAAAGGACGGAGGGTGGGAGGGGATAAGCAACACAGAGGGGGTGGGAGGGGATAAGCAACACAGAAGGGGGTGGGAGGGGATAAGCAACACAGAGGGGGTGGGAGGGGATAAGCAACACAGAAGGTGAGAGAGGAGTAAGCAACAGGACGGAGGGTGGGAGGGGATAAGCAACACAGAGGGGGTGGGAGGGGATAGGCAACACAGAGGGGGGTGGGAGGGGATAGGCAACACAGAGGGGGTGGGAGGGGATAAGCAACACAGAAGGTGAGCGAGGAGTAAGCAAAAGGACGGAGGGTGGGAGGGGATAAGCAACACAGAGGGGGTGGGAGGGGATAAGCAACACAGACGTTTGTGGGAGGGGAATAAGCAACACAGAAGGTGAGAGAGGAGTAAGCAAAAGGACGGAGGGTGGGAGGGGATAAGCAACACAGAGGGGGGTGGGAGGGGATAAGCAACACAGAGGGGGTGGGAGGGGATAAGCAACACAGAAGGTGAGAGAGGAGTAAGCAGAAGGACGGAGGGTGGGAGGGGATAAGCAACACAGGGGGGTGGGAGGGGATAAGCAACACAGAAGGTGAGAGAGGAGTAAGCAAAAGGACAGAGGGTGGGAGGGGATAAGCAACACATGGGGGTGGGAGGGGATAAGCAACACAGAGGGTGAGAGAGGAGTAAGCAAAAGGACGGAGGGTGGGGTGATAAGCAACACAGAAGGTGAGAGAGGAGTAAGCAAAAGGACGGAGGGTGGGGTGATAAGCAACACAGACGTTTGTGGAGGGGAATAAGCAACACAGAAGGTGAGAGAGGAGTAAGCAACAGGACGGAGGGTGGGAGGGGATAAGCAACACAGAGGGGGTGGGAGGGGATAAGCAACACAGAGGGGGGTGGGAGGGGATAAGCAACACAGAGGGGGTGGGAGGGGATAAGCAACACAGAGGGGGTGGGAGGGGATAAGCAACACAGAGGGGGTGGGAGGGGATAAGCAACACAGAAGGTGAGCGAGGAGTAAGCAAAAGGACGGAGAGTGGGAGGGGATAAGCAACACAGAGGGGGTGGGAGGGGATAAGCAACACAGAAGGTGAGAGAGAAGTAAGCAAAAGGACAGAGGGTGGGGTGATAAGCAACGCAGACGTTTGTGGGAGGGGAATAAGCAACACAGAAGGTGAGAGAGGAGTAAGCAACAGGACAGAGGGTGGGAGGGGATAAGCAACACAGACGTTTGTGGGAGGGGAATAAGCAACACAAAAGGTGAGAGAGGAGTAAGCAAAAGGACGGAGGGTGGGGTGATAAGCAACACAGACGTTTGTGGGGGGAATAAGCAACACAGAAGGTGAGAGAGTGGTAAGCAAAAGGACGGAGGGTGGGGTGATAAGCAACACAGGAGGTGGGAGGGGATAAGCAACACAGAAGGTGAGAGAGGAGTAAGCAAAACGACGGAGGGTGGAGTGATAAGGAACACAGAGGGGGGTGGGAGGGGATAAGCAACACAGAAGGTGAGAGAGGAGTAAGCAACAGGACGGAGGGTGGGAGGGGATAAGCAACACAGAGGGGGTGGGAGGGGTTAAGCTACACAGAAGGTGAGAGAGGAGTAAGCAAAAGAACAGAGGGTGGGATGATAAGCAACACAGACATTTGTGGGAGGGGAATAAGCAACACAGAAGGTGAGAGAGGAGTAAGCAACAGGACGGAGGGTGGGAGGTGATAAGCAACACAGAGGGGGGTGGGAGGGGATAAGCAACACAGAAGGTGAGAGAGGAGTAAGCAACAGGACGGAGGGTGGGAGGGGATAAGCAACACAGACGTTTGTGGGAGGGGAATAAGCAACACAGAAGGTGAGAGAGGAGTAAGCAAAAGGACGGAGGGTGGGGTGATAAGCAACACAGACGTTTGTGGGGGGAATAAGCAACACAGAAGGTGAGAGAGGAGTAAGCAAAAGGACGGAGGGTGGAGTGATAGGCAACACAGAGGGGGTGGGAGGGGATAAGCAACACAGAAGGTGAGAGAGGAGTAAGCAACAGGACGGAGGGTGGGAGGGGATAAGCAACACAGAGGGGGTGGGAGGGGATAAGCAACACAGAAGGTGAGAGAGGAGTAAGCAAAAGGACGGAGGGTGGGGTGATAAGCAACACAGGGGGTGGGAGGGGATAAGCAACACAGAAGGTGAGAGAGGAGTAAGCAAAAGGACGGAGGGTGGAGTGATAGGCAACACAGAGGGGGGTGGGAGGGGAGAGGCAACACAGAAGGTGAGAGAGGAGTAAGCAACAGGACGGAGGGTGGGGTGATAAGCAACACAGACGTTTGTGGGAGGGGAATAAGCAACACAAGGTGAGAGAGGAGTAAGCAAAAGGACGGAGGGTGGGAGGGGATAAGCAACACAGAAGGTGAGAGAGTGGTAAGCAAAAGGACGGAGGGTGGGGTGATAAGCAACACAGGAGGTGGGAGGGGATAAGCAACACAGAAGGTGAGAGAGGAGTAAGCAAAACGACGGAGGGTGGAGTGATAAGGAACACAGAGGGGGGTGGGAGGGGATAAGCAACACAGAAGGTGAGCGAGGAGTAAGCAACAGGACGGAGGGTGGGAGGGGATAAGCAACACAGAGGGGGGTGGGAGGGGATAAGCAACACAGAAGGTGAGAGAGGAGTAAGCAAAAGGACAGAGGGTGGGATGGTAAGCAACACAGACATTTGTGGGAGGGGAATAAGCAACACAGAAGGTGAGAGAGGAGTAAGCAACAGGACGGAGGGTGGGAGGTGATAAGCAACACAGAGGGGGGTGGGAGGGGATAAGCAATACAGAAGGTGAGAGAGGAGTAAGCAAAAGGACGGAGGGTGGGAGGGGATAAGCAACACAGACGTTTGTGGGAGGGGAATAAGCAACACAGAAGGTGAGAGAGGAGTAAGCAAAAGGACGGAGGGTGGGGTGATAAGCAACACAGACGTTTGTGGGGGGGAATAAGCAACACAGAAGGTGAGAGAGGAGTAAGCAAAAGGACGGAGGGTGGAGTGATAGGCAACACAGAGGGGGTGGGAGGGGATAAGCAACACAGAAGGTGAGAGAGGAGTAAGCAACAGGACGGAGGGTGGGAGGGGATAAGCAACACAGAGGGGGGTGGGAGGGGATAGGCAACACAGAAGGTGAGAGAGGAGTAAGCAAAAGGACGGAGGGTGGGGTGATAAGCAACACAGAGGGGGTGGGAGGGGATAAGCAACACAGAAGGTGAGAGAGGAGTAAGCAAAAGGACAGAGGGTGGGGTGATAAGCAACACAGACGTTTGTGGGAGGGGAATAAGCAACACAGAAGGTGAGAGAGGAGTAAGCAACAGGACGGAGGGTGGGAGGGGATAAGCAACACAGACGTTTGTGGGAGGGGAATAAGCAACACAGAAGGTGAGAGAGGAGTAAGCAAAAGGACCGAGGGTGGAGTGATAGGCAACACAGAGGGGGTGGGAGGTGATAAGCAACACAGAGGGGGGGGGAGGGGATAAGCAACACAGAAGGTGAGAGAGGAGTAAGCAAAAGGACGGAGGGTGGGAGGGGATAGGCAACACAGAGGGGGTGGGAGGTGATAAGCAACACAGAGGGGGTGGGAGGGGAATAAGCAACACAGAAGGTGAGAGAGGAGTAAGCAAAAGGACGGAGGGTGGGGTGATAAGCAACACAGACGTTTGTGGGAGGGGAATAAGCAACACAGAAGGTGAGAGAGGAGTAAGCAAAAGGACGGAGGGTGGAGTGATAGGCAACACAGAGGGGGGTGGGAGGGGAGAGGCAACACAGAAGGTGAGAGAGGAGTAAGCAACAGGACAGAGGGTGGGGTGATAAGCAACACAGACGTTTGTGGGAGGGGAATAAGCAACACAAGGTGAGAGAGGAGTAAGCAAAAGGACGGAGGGTGGGAGGGGATAAGCAACACAGAAGGTGAGAGAGGAGTAAGCAAAAGGACGGAGGGTGGGGTGATAAGCAACACAGACGTTTGTGGGGGGGAATAAGCAACACAGAAGGTGAGAGAGTGGTAAGCAAAAGGACGGAGGGTGGGGTGATAAGCAACACAGGGGGTGGGAGGGGATAAGCAACACAGAAGGTGAGAGAGGAGTAAGCAAAAGGACGGAGGGTGGAGTGATAAGGAACACAGAGGGGGGTGGGAGGGGATAAGCAACACAGAAGGTGAGAGAGGAGTAAGCAACAGGACGGAGGGTGGGAGGGGATAAGCAACACAGACGTTTGTGGGAGGGGAATAAGCAACACAGAAGGTGAGAGAGGAGTAAGCAAAAGGACGGAGGGTGGGGTGATAAGCAACACAGAGGGGGTGGGAGGGTTAAGCAACACAAGGTGAGAGAGGAGTAAGCAAAAGAACGGAGGGTGGGGTGATAAGCAACACAGAGGGGGGTGGGAGGGGATAAGCAACAAAGAAGGTGAGAGAGGAGTAAGCAAAAGGACAGAGGGTGGGGTGATAAGCAACACAGACGTTTGTGGGAGGGGAATAAGCAACACAGAAGGTGAGAGAGGAGTAAGCAACAGGACGGAGGGTGGGAGGTGATAAGCAACACAGAGGGGGTGGGAGGGGATAAGCAACACAGAAGGTGAGAGAGGAGTAAGCAACAGGACGGAGGGTGGGAGGTGATAAGCAACACAGAGGGGGGTGGGAGGGGATAAGCAACACAGAAGGTGAGAGAGGAGTAAGCAAAAGGACGGAGGGTGGGGTGATAAGCAACACAGAGGGGGTGGGAGGGGATAAGCAACACAAGGTGAGAGAGGAGTAAGCAAAAGAACGGAGGGTGGGGTGATAAGCAACACAGAGGGGGTGGGAGGGGATAAGCAACACAGAAGGTGAGAGAGGAGTAAGCAAAAGGACGGAGGGTGGAGTGATAAGCAACACAGAGGGGGGTGGGAGGGGATAAGCAACACAGAAGGTGAGAGAGGAGTAAGCAAAAGGACGGAGGGTGGGAGGGGATAAGCAACACAGACGTTTGTGGGAGGGTATAAGCAACACAGAAGGTGAGAGGTGTAAGCAAAAGGACGGAGGGTGGGGTGATAAGCAACACAGAGGGGGGTGGGAGGGGAAGAAGCAACATGGACAGGGTGTTGGGAGGGGAAAGCAACACAGGCAAGGACAGTAGGGGAAGAAGAAAGAAAAAAAAATAGTACCTCAATTACACCGCTAGCAGCGGAAGGACACTAATCCAGGTGAAGCCATCAGTACTTCATCCGAACTCTACAGGGCAATAGCGACGGGCCATTTGTGGGCCAGGCCACACTATATTAATCTTGGACACCCAAATGTCTCAGGCACTTTGCCACCAGCATTTACCGAAAACTTTATCTATACAAACCGCAATCGAATTGACAGAGGTCAAATGTCAGGCTATGACTTCTGACAAATTGCTGCTTATTATTTTAACATGGATATGTTGTTTACTTTTCTTTCTCTGACTGCATAGTGAGAGAATTTTGTAAAGTGAACTATGTGACAATCTCGCCATGGTGCAGGGATGGGAAAAGAAAGACTGTAGGATGTCAATCTTCTTCTAATACAAACATTTTAAATACCTGTAAATGAACTGTATAAATATTTTAAAATATATCATGAATTATGAAAGCACACATGAAACACATTCTGTTTTGTAATTTTGAAGTGTGATGAAAACCGATTTTAATACGATCAAAACAAATCTTGGTGATGCATGAAGGATAAATATTGTATTGTACTGTATTGTAGTGCAGCATACTACCCATATGTAGGGCACTGAAGTGCGTATCTACATGGGCAACAAGCTATGCCATATAGCAGAGGTCTTCAAACTTTTTTACTCTGAGCCCCCCCTAAACAAAATGTTTTGAGGTCGGGCCCCCCTCCAAAACTTTATGGCAGGAGTGGGAGGGACATGGCCACGTGCAGGGAGCGGTGCTTATGAGAGGATTTCAGGAATACTTTTTCTATAGCTTATGAACCGCACTAAATATGAGACTTATAAAACAGCAAATGCATCAAACAAAAACAGATATCCCAAACAAACTGCTCCCCATAATTGGGGTGCTGTGAGCCCCTCACACTCTTTGACCCCAATGCAACTATACCTGCTGCACTAATGATAACTGCAGTCCTGAGTAGCAGGCTATCTCCTCTGCATCTTTTACCTCTTCCCCACCATGACGGATCTTCACCTCGGTCCTAATGTTTGAAAGGAAAATAAGCTTCGATGACCCTTTTTAAAGGTAGACAGTCATAACTGTGATGCAGTGGGCCCCTCAAATCCCTGGGCCCCAGTCCTGCTGCATCTGCTCCTTAATGATAACCAGCAGTGGCCACTTACACACTTGGCAGCCATACCAGCTTCACTAATGAATGTCCCTTTAAAAAAAAACTCAGATTGTCCCCTTCTTTGGGGCATCTTTCTAAAGGAGCTGCCTCTGGCCATTTGTACACACAAAAATGAGTCCACATACAGTGCTCCCTATTCTGGGCCTACTCTTTGACAATATCTATGAATCTCGCTCCTTTCCTCTGTCTCCTAGACCATTACTGTGAGGCCCCAGGGATTGAGAGGATTAGGGCTCTGCATCTGAATGCAACCCTTCTGGCCTGCCACCTGCCACCCCATGGACTCCGCTTTCACAATGCCCCTGAATGGTTAATACTGACTTTGAGATGCCTCTGCCTGAAATTGAAGGGTGTGGTGGTAGTGCAGAAAGTTAAAAAAGAAACCAGCCTTCTTACCAGCCATTAATTGATTGAGTCACTTAAAGCCAGGGCCACTGGAATTATGAGTTTCTGCAGCAGCAGTGTTTTCCACATAATTATCAGTTTACTGCATTTGCTACATAATCTGCAGATTTTTAACAAAAAAACTTGATTCTAGCTCAAACGGAACAAAAGTTACTTAAAGCGTGACAAAATGTTCCTGAGCAGTGGAAGGCCCTTTGCAAAGATTGACTGGTAATCTTGTAGTTGCTTACTGCTGTATTTGGGTGTTAAACTGGTACTAATGAGGTGAAATATTTCCCCTGACAGCGTTACCTTGAGTTAAAATGACAAAATAATGAAGTAATGCTGACCAGAAAATGTGGCGCATTGTGCCGCATAATTTACCTTTTGTTGCTGCATAATTTAGTCAAACCTGCCGCATAATATTGTCCTCTTCTGCTGAATAATTCCAGTGGCTCTGCTTAAAGCTTCATGGTGGCAAAGATCTATTCTTTTTGAGATGTGATGTAAGGGTGTTATCAGCTGAGATCTGGAATAGTGGAGACACTTACAAAAATGTCTGCATTAGATAGTGTGATTAATTATTACTAAAAAGTATATTTTGTAAGAACTTGTTATCTCAATCACTGCATCATTTTGCAGCAGCCTAGCTTAGAGTATGTAAATACTGTTTTAAAATAATGACTTACATTTTCACAGTGCTTTCTGCCACAGGCTGGGACCTCATAGCACCATAAACAGGGCCATTGGAATTATGCGGCGGAGAAGGCCAGATTATGCAGCATGGTTGACTACATTCTGCAGCAAGCAAAGGAGAATTATGCTGCATATTTTTTGATAGCATTACTGCATTATTTTGCTATTTTTACACTTGTTAACACTGTCCTGGCCTTTATTGCCCCTCATAAGTATCACATTAACACCCACATATAGCAATAAGCAGCAGAAAGGTGACCATTCAACCTTTAGAAAGGGCCTTCCACTGTGAGGTAACGTGTTGCTGCATTTTTTTTAATCTGCATATTATGCAGCAGATGATGGATTATGTGGCAAATGCGGGAAATCCATAACTATGCGCTGTGAGTGCAGGTGAGCGTGAAAGTGAAGGGTGAAAATGAGGAGTGAGTTGTCTGAATGCAGGGTGCATTCCCAGACATTTGAAGTAAATCAGCATGTTATTGACGGGGCGTAGGGTTTCAGATATAAATTAAACAATTGCTATTATTGCATTAATTAGGGATCGAGGGTGGAGGAAATAAATAATGTGCTGATTCTGCAACACACTTCCAGTCTTATGATTAGGGTTACCAGCTCATTATTTTGATGTCGCAGACGGTACAAAAATAAACAGTCACCTAAAGCCCTATTTACAGCACTTATCTGTACGTACTTCGAAAAGCAAATATAAATAGAAAGCATTTTTAAATGTGTTCTAGGGCTGCCTGAATGATTCATGACTGAAAATAAAGGGAACAGACAGAAAGTCAGATTACAAATGAATACATACTTTTTCATTTAAAACCCTGTTTATTGTCAAAACAAGGTCTTTGCAGGCTCTTTCAACATACATGGCTGGCATTTTTCTATTGGCAACCCTTTTTAGATTCCTTTTCATGAAATGCATTTTCACACTACAGCAGTAAATTTAAAATACAAATGTAAGGAATAGGCAGAGTCGGGGCCCAGGGGGTACTGGAAACCGAAAGGAAAACTAAGCCTCAGTAAACAGTTTCCAAAGGTATGCAAATTGTCCTTAAAGACCTTTGAAAAACTGGGTCATGCCGGAGTCTTAATAAGACTCCAGACACTGCCCAGCGGAGCCCCCAGCAGCACACTCACTGACCTCTGGCCCCACGGCACTCTGAGGGCTTTGGAGTAAATGAAGACAGCCTGGAAATACAGCAAATAAACATCGCTGCACTTCCAGGCGTCTTCATTTACATGTGCTTGCAGAGGCCTTTGCGCCCCCCTGGGAACCCATCCACGCCCCCCCAGGGGGGCGCGCCCCACAGTTTGAAGACCTCTGCCATATAGGGTGTGCGGTTGGAAAGGCGATGCCTTTGTTATGTGATCCTATGTGGGAAGTGTTTCCATGTCGTGTGTAATGACCAATGGGGTTCCGGTTATCATGTTATGAAACGCTGGTTATTTGCAGCCTTCGTAGCAGATACCTCTTATGTGAATGTAAGGGGTGTAAGTTACAGTTGGCTGGTGACAGCTGATTGTTATGTTGTTAGTGTTAGTGTGGGCCAGAAATGCTATATATGAAATTACATAACTATATAATACCCTCACAAATAATAGGTCAACCCTCCTTTACATAGCTGCCTATTTAACCCCTTCGCTGCGGGGGTAATTCCCCCACGGTGCGGGGGGGCGGGGGGGTCAGTGCCGCGCCGCGGTGCTCGTGACGAGACCAGCTCGTCATGAGTCACAGTGGAGCTGTGCTCATGACGAGCTGGTCTCGTCACAATCCCGCCCACTCATTAATTCTCCCGCACAGGCGGGGAATTAATCACGCGTGGGCGGTGCGCACCTGTTATGACGAGACCAGCTCGTCATGAGCACAGCTCCACTGTGACTCATGACGAGCTGGTCTCGTCATAAGCACCGAAGGGGTTAAAGTATTTTGCCGGTTGGGTTGTTTCCAATCTGTGAATTGAAGATTGAGTTTGAGGGTGTGACAGCCTTCCTGGGTTCTGTTGTCGGGATGTGGGATGCTGTAATTACCTTAGAAATAGCCATGTTTTCAACTGTCTTCTGAAGTGTATATGCTCCTAGATGCTTCAGATGCTGGCTGGTAGTGAGTTCCAGAGCTTGGCGGCTTGTATTGAGAAAGCAGTGCTTCCTACGGATTTCTTATGGTAAGGTGGTATGATGATGAATGGTGCAAGCCTGGAGCGTAGTGATATGTTTTGTTTGTATTGCTTGAATTAAACTTGTAGGTATAGTGGTCCTTTTCCTTGAAAAGCTCTGTGGACAATGCAAAGTGCCTTGAGCATTGCTCCTCTAGCTATAGGTAGCCAGTGTAGTGATTGCAAGGCATGAGTGGTGTTCTCTTGGGTGAAGGTGGAGAAAAAGTATTGCAGCAGCATTCTGGATCAGTTGTATTTTGCGTATGCTGAATGTGGCTGTGCCAAGGTATAGGTTGTTTACATAGTTAAGCTTGGAGATTATCAGTGTTCATTATCATTATTGCTTGCAGTTTCTGTAGGTGTCCAGTGTATGGGAAGATGCAGCATAGTGTTTTCACTGTGTAGAAGCCACTCTATGTGACATTGTTAAGATGTTGTATCACGTATAAGTCTGAAGTCACAGTTACCACAAGGTTTCTGACTCCTCTCCATATTGTTGGAGGGGCCTCATTTTCCTTAGACCATATGGCGGTAGGCTGGCATTTTTGCCATTGTCCACATTTCATAATTTCTGCCTTTTGTGGTATTGAGCTTTAGATCGGTGTTCATCATCCATGTGTTTATGGCCTAAAGACAGTCATCAAGTTTTAAATTGTAGAGGTCTTTCTGGCCATCCATTTTAAAAATGATTTGGGTGTCATCATCATAGTTGTAAAGGGTGAGGTTGAATGATTTCATCAGGCTTGGTAAGGGGTTTAGGTAGAGGTTGAATAATAGATGGGATATGATGGATCCCCGAAGCACCCCACAGTGCTGTGTGTGAGAAGCTAATATGAAAGGTGGTACCAACACTGCTTTGCAGTCACAACTAAGAGGCCAAGAATTCAGTGGGCATTAGCTGAGATCCCTTCTCACCTTTCACATATGATAGGTCAAACACGAATTTGATGTGTGAAAAGATTGCACAACTGTGCAGGATATTGAGTCATACTGTTCTTAAGCCAGCAACTTCCATGACCTTTCCTATTCCTGATACAAAAGTGGTTGTCACTACCGAAACCCACCAGCCATTCAAAAGCAATGTCCAATCAAGAAATCTCCAAATTCTAGATAGTTTATTAGGTTTATGTGCTTGCTGCAGAGTGCTGCAAATACCCTAACTAACAGTGTTGTGAACCTGAAATGACGCAATATAGCCTGCTGTGTCCCAAAGGGCTGCTATAACAAACTATCTATTTTTAAAAAATGGTTTAATATCTAGATAACCCTGCCATGGTCAACACATTGAGGATTCATCTCGTTGAACAAAATATTGTGGCAATACGAATGCTTTCAGCGTCCGATTCCCCTAATGACTCAGGGCATCAGACGCTGAAAGCATTCGTATTGCAATTGACCTCTCTAGACATCCCGCACAGCACTGACTAACATTTTCTGATTTTTATATATTGTAATCTCAGAACTGTATAATATGAATCTGCTTCTTGAAATGTAATCACTGTTTTATCTTTACATAGGACCTCAGCTTACGACCATCAATTAGAGAATTAATGCATAATATCCAATCCGTTTTGTAAGATATAATCTCGTTTCTTTATTGATTTCTTTAAAAGGCCACAGCCAACGCGTTTCGTTCTATACGCAGAACTTCTTCAGGGCGAAAGTGTTGTCCATGAAAATATTGGTTAATGGATGCGTCAAGCGGTATTTATTGATTCAAGGTGATCTAGAGATGGTACTCGTGTCTCTCATTTATATATCAACGTCGCTATTTAATTAGAGATGGCGTATTGCGCTCAAATTCTCCATTGCCATGAGCATATACCAATTTTTTCTTCTTCAAAGAGACGAGTATAACATTATAACATGATAATCATTCATTAAGGTTCCTGTGACGATATATATTAAACACCGTATACACCGAACCTTATGTCGAAGCCAATCAATAAATACCGCTTGATGCATCCATTAACCATATCTGAGTCTGACAAGTGTCCCTGGGTGGCGACCAAGCCCTGACCTAAATATCACAGCTACCCACATGGCCAGAATGGGTCAATTTGATGTTTCCTTGCTGTGTTTGAGACCTTTTCTTTCACAGGTGATATCTCAACCACACAAGTAGGGTACTATTGTTATTTGGAGGAGTGTAGGAACCCTGTTTCATAGGACATTTGTGGATCCACACAGATTCCTTTAGCGTGGTCTACTTTCCCTTTGCTGTGACATCAGCAAGGAGAGTGTGCTACGCAATACAGCAAAAAAAAAATCAGACTCTAGGGAGGCATTTCCCTTGTGTCACAACTTTGATTTTGGAACAGAAAGGGTTTCTTGTGTTTTTATGAGAAAAGTTTTTGTTTCTACTACTGTGGACGACCCGTTGAAGTCCACTGCACTGTGAAGATAGTGCAGTGGACTTCAACAGGTTTTCCTCTGCCCTAAGCAGTTAAAACCCACCAAATCAATGTAGCCTGATGTCCTGTCCAAAAAGAATGGACATCAAGCTCCTAGGATATGATGACCACATTGCATTAACTTCTTTCTTCCATGGTCGAAGGAGACTTCTCTGTTTACACATGGCACCAGGTTGGTAGGCTTCCTGGACTGAGGAACAGCAAAAAATATAGTGGCCAAAGAAAGGTGGCAGCTGCTGTTCATGGCCATTCACAGCCAAGCCAAGAAAAAGTTTCAGTTTCCTTACATGGTCTAAAGAGAAGAGGGCTAGTGATAGACTAAAAAATATTGAGAAGTACAGAGAACATAGAGAGAAGAGGTTCTAGAAAAGAAGAGGAGAAGGAGAGAAATAAAGGGGAATAAATAGCACAAGCAGGAGAGACAGGACGGGAAACAAAGACAGATGCAGCAGCAGCAAACAGAAAGGGGTAGTGGGGAAAAGACTGAGAGAGGCAGTGGGGACAAAGATTAGGCACTAAGGAGAGAAGTAAAATAAAGCATAAAGAAGCAAAATAAGAGCCAGATACACATGGAGAAAAGGTGATTGAAGAAGTTAAGTGGAATTAATAGCTTATCATGTCCATGCCAAGACATCTGGTCCAATATGATTTCAATGCACAATTGGCACATATTTTCTAAAAAGGATCTTAGTGTAAGATCCAAAAATCACCTTACCTAGTGCTCTTTGAAGTTGTATTAAGGTCAAACCATTGTTGCTCCATCTATGTTGCTTTTTTAAATTGCTGTACAATGGCACCCCCTTGTTATTTGTTACTACATGCTTTTGATGCATAGCAGCCGTGTCTACATTTGCCAGTATAGCCACACGAAAGTACAACCTACTTGCTGAGAAGTCAATATTCTAATATGGTGATGATTTGTTTTTTTAGTGTTCTTTCAAATAAGGCAGTCTCTTAATTGTTTCATTGCATGAAGCTTGTCTTGGACCTGTATTAAAGCCGAACAATCCCTCTACAAGTAAATATTTTCAATTTCTAGTACCACATGGCAGGCTTCCAACCTTTTTCATTTGCCACTCATTAAAGTGCATGCTTGTCAAAGCAATGTTAGGCACATAGAGGGTGCCGCCTTGAGGATTCTGTGCAAGGATTCTACTTCGTGTGAAAGAGAGGAGAATATCCATAGTTCCACAAGTGGGGGGACTCTGAATCATCCACATGGGAAATACCATGCAAGCAGCATCAAACAGAGAGGTCATCACAGAGCAGGATGCTAGAGGCAACCTGTGAAAGCACCACTCTGGATCTTAGAGGCACTGCTGCTGCTGCCTTCCCATCTATGGCTCTGCTAACTGGAGATGGAACTACTGTCCTCAGCCAGGCCAAAGGCCTCAAATGGACCCATCCCACGCTCTTACACCCATCTATCATTTACCATGCCTACCCACCAATCTTGCTGGTCAATGTCTGACGAAGGTCTTCTTTAGTACAGCACCTTTCCCACACCCTGCGTGCATCTTTGAGGGGTGTGTGCGTCAATTTGGGAGTCTACTTCAAGTCCATGCAATTTTGACTGGTGCTTTTGATCAAGTACCATTGAATATCCATCTTTTGTCAAAACCTTGTAGTGAAATTCATTGTGGGACTGTTGCAACTTCCCCTGTAATATGACATTTAAATTCTACTTAGTTTTTACCATTGTTGCAGTCCTATAATGTTTAAAACACACTGTTCACCACTAATTTCCCAAAATGTCCTTGATGGATATGCTCCAAGTGCTCTGTAAAGTTATTTAAGTTAAACTTCACTTATGAAGTTGGGCGGAATTAGGAAACTCCACACTATACGCATCAGATTAAGTCTCCTAACTTCACTTGAGGTATGGTTTATCCGTTCGGGCCATCCAGGTGTGATGATTTCCCGATGCAAAATGTCCCAGGTAAGACATACTCCAGCAAAAATATGTTGAGTGTGGGGCTGGACTTCCATCACCTAAGGTAAGAGGTGTGGGTCAAAGGGCACTGAGCTGAGGCCAGCTTATGGTTTTTGGATAAAGAACCTCATAAACTTTGCATTTCACAGAGCTTGAACAGTTTATAAAATACACAAAGTTGCGAGTCAGACAACTTTACAAATTTACACACCTCTTCTTTAAATTCCATCTAATTATTAGGATTTAAATTGGGGTTATGGAAAGTTGGTTGAGTGTGCTTTAATATGTGCCTTAAAACAATCCGTGTATTCCTTCACATAGAATCAAGTGGTGTGCACCTTGAATATTGAAACCAGAATATAATGTCACAGAATAGTGAAGACAGAATATTGAATCCAAAATGTCGACAGGAAAGTATGTATAGGTTTTCTCTACTTTACTCCACATATATGTACTTATGCAATATATATATTTTCATGGTATGCAAATGTAGAGGAATAGTAAATCTATGCTTTGCTATATGTACTTACCTTTCGATATTCTGTCCTTGATCCTCTTGTACCATGAAATTCTGGTGATTGATATTTAGAAACCACCAATCACACAAATAATTTAAAAAAACACCATAAAGCATTATGTGCTTTTAAACCCTGCATACTGTACATTTTTCCCTACAAGTATTTGGGGAAGAATGCATCTATAGTGCACAGCTTTAATGTTAGTTCATAACTGAGGGCGAAGCCCCCTGAAAATATATTTCTGGCTGCGTGCCTGGTTCTCCAGCTAAAAGAAGAGGAAGTGAAGCCAGCTCCCAATGCCCAATTAGAAAGTAGCAAATGGGAGTGGCAATGAAGCCCACGAATGGTAAGCAGTGGGTGGGCTCGAAGCCCCTTCTTGAACACAATAGCTCTTGCAAGTGAGAGCGCCTGCGTTGAGGCAGGTGAGACCTAAAAATAAGACTTTGAAGGGTCTACAATCTCGAATACATTGAAATAACAGCTTGACAGTTCATGACTGTGAAATAAACTGAATTGGGGAGTTAACGCCTTCGCTGCGAGCGGAATTCCAGCCAGGTGCTGGACATTCCAATTGCGGGCGTGGTCGTGACGAGCTCAGCTCGTCATGAGCACACGCCCACCGTGAGGCATGACGAGCTGAGCTCGTCATGAGCAAGGAAGGGGTTAAAGACCTCCACTCTGCAAAGACTTGGACCAAGAGGGGGAAAGGTCTCCTTTTTATACACAGTGAAACAAGCAACTAAGAACGTCTCTGCTTGGGAATCAGTGAGACTAAGAGCTTGAAGAAATCTTCCTATGGTCTCCACTCTTAAATGAGTTGGACTAGCCATCTGAAGGTTCTCTTGAAAGGCTTCCACCCTTGTTCCTAACCCCATAGGCTGTTGGTGTTGAATTGAGAAGAAGTCTTTGATAAAGCCAAAAGGCAGTGGCTTGTGAAAATCGTTTGAGAAAGGTCTGCGGGCAGGGGTGGTTTATCGAGAAAACATGTTGTTAAAGCCAATAGGCAGGTCATTATTTATTATGGAAGCCTTTCGTTAAACCTTTTAGGCGATGACGCAATGGATTATTGATTGTGTTAACCTATTGTCAAAGCCTATAGGCAGTGGTTTACTGATTATGAAAACTCGGTCAAAGCCAATAGATAGAAATATGTTTATTGTGTAAAGGCTGTATTATAGTACTTGTTTTGTCACTATACATATATATATATATATATAATACATATATATATATATATATTCAGTACATAGCTCAATACCACACAAACATAAACTGCAAACAATTCCACAATTGGTAACAAAATTCATACATTAGAATTCTGTTTGTCAGTAATCAAAAAGCATATCTATCTGAAAGTGGACAATCCGATTAATGATTATTGATATGTACATTTATTTACATTGAGGTGTTCCCTGGAAATGGCACAACACTCCGGTCTTGAATTCCCTTCATCGTACTCGGACCACAAAGGTGAAACCACCAGTATCTCTGAGTGGAGGTCCCAACTCTGTGCCACTGGCCACCTGCCATGGTCCCACACCCACAGGCTGCCAAAAGGGGCCACTTGATGTGAGACCTGGGGCCGCAGTCCCTTCGCCTTCATTGGTAAAAAGTGGTGTGGCTGTCCTTTCAGAATATGGATTGCTGCCAGTCACCTCAGTGCTGTCCTAAAAAAGAATTGATGGAGAGTACGTCTGTCCTTAAAACCCTGTTGCATGCCTCTATCCCAGCTACACCTTGTGAAGCTTGAACAACGCAAGATTAAGGTGCAGAGTGGATGGAATTGATGGGCAGTGGTGTTCTGCCGCGACCGCACCAAGCCTCAATCTGGTTTCAAAGTTGCGATGACTTCTGAAAAGGGGGAGCGCAAGTCACAGTCTCATAAAATAGCCCCCAGCCATGGCGACATCAGGAGCAGAAATGATGCGTCAGTTGTGTCTGTCTTCCTGGCGCCCGGTCCACGAATTGCTAGATAAGAACAAGGAAGTCGTGCCTTTGCTGTCAACAGCACACACTGTCTTGGGTCAAAGAGTTGCAAGAGTACGGGAGGGCCGAGGATCCGCATAGGTCCCCAGGCCTAGCTTCGCACACCTCTAAAGGACTACACTCTGCCAATAGGCCCTGGAGACCACCAATCCGAACCCCACACCCCTCCACCTGAGCCGAATCAATGACAAGTCATCACCCTAGTTGTTTTTACCGTGGGTTAACTGGTCATGTTTATTCCTATTACAAATCATAAACCTGACAATCTTAAGACACTCTGAAACAATTCCACAATTTGTAACAAAATTTACAAAATAAAATCGTGTTTGTCAATAATCAACAAAAAACATCTATCTAAAAGTTGATAGCCAGATTAATAATGATTGATATTTGCATTTATTTACATTAAGCAGCTCCAAGGAAGTGGCACAGCACTCGGGTATTGAATTCCCTTCACCCTACTCTGACCACTCATGTGAAAACACCTGTATCCGTAAGGGGCGCTCCCTACTCTGTGTACCACTGGCCACCTGCCATGGTCCCGCCCCCCGAAACCAGGCTGTCAAAAGGCCCACACTTAGTGAGACTTGGGGCTACACCCCCTTGGCCTATACTGGTAAATTGTGAGTCTGTGCCAGCAATACGGTGTGAATATCCTTGAAGAATAAGGGTTGCTGCATGTTGTCTTAGTGCTGTCCAAAAAATAATTGATTGATTGAAAGTTATTCTGTCTTTGAAAATCATATCCCGCCACAAGGACGACCTGGGCAATTAGGTCCTTCGCCCTCCCCACCAACAAACAGGGATTCAGTAAATGCCCAGATACTGTCAATAAAGAGGTCAGTCCCCGGTCTGATAGACGTACTTCCTCACGATGGTACAAGTATTCCCCACTGATGAGCTTATAGAGAATATGTCTTAAGCGGCCAGGGCCAGGACACAGCTCTGACATTCCGGCATTAGGCTGCCTAAAAGACATGTTAATGGTCCTGGACTTAATGGCAGTGCCCCAGACTTTCCTTGGTATCATTTGAGACCATGCTATGAAAGCGCCCAGAAAATACCAACCTAAACAAGCAAATTACTTCCAGATAGATGCATTCTAGTTTTACCAGGTCATTACCATGTAGGTGCACGGTGATCAGGTCTGAGTAACTGGAGCCCCACGGGCCCTTTGATTCTTTGACCATCTCTGGCAGCTGCTTGATCTTGGTTCCACCCTCACCATCTGAAGAACACATCCTCCAATGCCGCCGGCTGAGACCTGTGGAGCTTGTACAACCGGTATGTCACACGCCACACAAAGGAATGACCAAAGTCCACACAACCTTGGAAAGCATCACTACTAACAGAGAGGGAGGAGAGAAGAGGGTGACCAACAAAGAAAGTGAAAGTACTTACAGCGGTTTAGAATGAATGTAGCTCTTGAAATAAGAGGATGACCAATGTCCTATACGCTTGACGTCCTGCTGTGTATGGTCTGCTTCCGTTGCAGCCCTTTTTCTATAAAAGTGGGAGGAGAAGTTGAATGGGTTAACCGCAATAGCCTTAAGGGATGCGGCAAAGACTGCTGAAAACTGGGAGCGGGAAAGACACTCAACTTTCTGGTGAATAGAGAGCGCTGACGGACCCAGATTGGGTCGCAGAGCCCTTGTATGTGCCAGCATGCAAATGGTGGTAGTGAGGGCAGCATGCAATTTAATGAGGGCACCTTTATCGAGCTGGTCCGGTATGAATCACTTTAGCCTAATGACCAACTTGTCTCACTAAATGTGACCATCTTGCCATTATAGACCACCAGCATGCTCCTGCTTAGATTTAGCCACCAATGCCCCAATCCTGAAAGCACCATAAAAGGCAGTCACAAATGCAGCTGTAAACAGTGCTACCTCACAGGGTGAGCTGCGTACCCGGAGTAGATTGTGTACATTTCTGCAAGCTTCTGTGTATCAAGAGGTATCTTGAATTCCTTACCACCTGCCTCTAACCTGGCCCAACTGCCTAATGCTTTTCTTACCAGGAAGCTGTTGCCTATGTCTAGCGCCCCTATCAGTTTTGCAAAAAACCATATCGCTGACATTTGCACCCCGCCATAGGACGCTGGCCTGCCCTGCTTGTGCAGTGCACCCAAGAGGAGGGTGAATTAACTGAGAATGGACCGCTGACATGTTTTTCCGTCAAAAAAATACCTATATTTAAGAAACGCTTTTACATTTGCCACACCTGTGCGCTCAATAGTAGAAGCTGCCACTAGGTTGAACAAGATGTCGCGCCAGTCCTTTGCAGATTTTCTGGCAATTACGTCATCTTCTCTGCTGCATGTGGGTGGAAAATCTAAAACTCCTGAGCTTGGAGCGGGACAAGGTATCAGCTGTATTATTGTGAATTTCAGGAACATGTCTGGCTTTAAACAACACATTAAGTTTCAAGCAAGTAAGGACTAGATGTGTAAAAAGAAATTAACACGAGCATGCATCAGGTTCTTAGCCTGTTAATGGCCTCATTCAAGGACATATCATTGGACCATAAGGTTACGCTCTTGCCCGTGAAGATTTCAGACCAAATACGTAATGCTTCTATAATGGGAAACAATTGCAGAAAAGCAATGTGTTTATCACACCAGACTCATGCCAAGATAACGACCAGCCCCCATTAGACCTGTAGTTACTAGGACGACCCGAAACCAATACTGCCAGCTGCATCTGTGTACACCTGGTATAGAGATACTTTAAATGGGATAATACTGTTTTGCTAGACTAGCCGCTCACTTTCTCAGGTGGAAGGCGGCATTCACCGACTATAGAGTCAATTTCAGTCCCCTGAAAAGTAATGCAGGTAGATGGGCCAACTGTCTTATCAGCCATAATGGGGACCCTCAAATCACAGAGTAAAGTAGCAAAATACCCAATGGGTCGCCTGCATTCAACAGAACCAGGCGGCCCCATAAAGAAGAGGAAGCCATCCAGGCAATGCACGACATCCAAGATCCCAGTCTTTTTTGTGAATATCCATTCCAGGGCTGTACTGAACTGTTAAAAATAGGTGCAGGAGACCACACAGTCCATTGGCATGCACGTCACAGTAATAAATGTTCTTATAGTGAAAACCCCGTAGGAAATAATCTTCTGAGTGTACGGGAAGAAGCCTGAAGGTTGACTCTGTGTCAGTTTTGGCAAGGAAGGCTCGCAGTCCCAGCTTCCATATACTTGCCAATGCATGGTCAACAGATGTGTGGCTCTATTAAGTCATTAACTGATGCCCCTTTTGGGGCTGATAGATTATGAATCAGTCTAAACTGGCCAGGCTCTTTTTTGGGGACAATGCCAAGTGGGGACCAAACAAAGCTTTCAAAAGTGGGAGCTGGAAAAGCACTTGTGATTCTTCATACAGAGTTTCTTTGTGAAGTTTTTACTAACCATGCTTGCATGAGTCTGAATTTGATGAGAACTACCCCCAGGGCTTGAATGATAAATCCCTGGGAGAAACTGAGGTATAAAACCTGTCCTGCCTTGTTAAGCCAAGACAGCAGCCTATCCACCTGTACCAATGTCAGTAAAGTGAAGCTTGCTGAACAATTTGACAGAACCCCTACCATTTTCTTTGGACTTCTTGATGCATTTAAATTCAGGGTTTGATCCCAAGCCACAGTAGGAATATACATGCTTGAATATGCACGATCATCGTGCGGGACTAGTGCACACTTTTCTGTTGAAAGCCCAGCAGGACCGTTTTTGTCCCCGCTAGAGTGTGGCTGACGAGAAGGCTGCTGCTTTGCAGGGGTCTTATTATTGACTGTCTCCAGCCACACGTTCACCTCTCTTTGATCCCATCTGATATCTGAATATTCAACATTGGTCCACCTGGAATCACAATCATAGTCCAGCCATGCATTGCTCCCATGAACATGATGTACCTTGAAGCTCTTATTGGCATAAAATACCATTGCTGCAGCTACCTCTGGCTTTTCTCCACCATCACCGTCACATGGTTGTAGAAGCCAAACAACCAACTAGCAGTAGTCTCATCAGACGTAGGCTTTTTTTCCTTTAGCAAACTCCACCTCCTCTTTCTCTTTTGTTTCAAGTCCTCTCCTTTTAGCATGCATTGGTGAAAAAACCTTGATACACTCACCTCTCCAAATCTTCTCTTTTACACCAACTGGCACGTGCACAGCAAGTTTGCTCAGCTTTTGAAGGACGGTTGCCTCGCCAACTACACTCTACAGAGCAACAGCATCCGCTTTCCTGGTCGCATCCTCACCTTCCTTAACTTGATCTACTGCTGGAGAGAGTCTTTGCTCACAGGTGCAGCTCCCTTCTCTCCCCTTTTTCCAGTCTGTCCCCCTCCCTCTCTTTCCAGGTCGGCGGCAGTGGCCGCCACATGTTTCTGTAAGTCTGCAATGGCGGAGAATAATTAGCCCGCTGGGGCCCATGGGGAGGTCAAGGATGTATGTGAGGTATGTTTGTCTGTGTTCCCAACTAACTGTGAGAGAAATTGTGCTGCCAAGACCTCCAATGTCCAGTCCGGGGCACCCTGGCCTGTGACTGTGACCGAGGGAACATGACCAGACAAAGCCTCACTTGAAACCCGTTTGTCACCCCCGTGGGACGATGTCTTGATTGCATCTGAAGATGAGTGGTCTGAAGTCTTGTCCTTACTGCCTGGAGCGAGAAACTCTGATTTCCCCAGGGCTCAGAGGACCTCATTCGACTCTCTCTTTGGGGTTCCCAGCGCATACAACTCTTACACAGGGTTGTGAGGTACCTGGTGGATGGGGACAGTGTCTGGGTTCTCTGCTACAGGGACCACCCAGCCAGGTGCCAGGAGCCAGGTATATCCCCAACTTCTAGCACCGTGGTCTCCACCCCTCCATCAGGCGCAGATGGACCCTGCCAACCAGTGGCGGCACTCTGGGCCTCATCCACCTGTCTTCCTGGACCTCTATTTGAAATGGGGAAAAGCCGCTCGTGGGGGTAGTTAGAACCTGAACCTCAGCCTTGGACTAATTTGAGGAGTTGGGCAAGCTCGGGGTCCCGACCCTTCCTTTTTCCTGCATGACCGCTAACCTCAACCATCCTGTCCACTACTTGAAACAAACAGATGCAAGCAAAAGTATGAGACACGACTGGTTATAAGCAGATAAGGGATCAGCAAACCTGGTATAAAAATGGAACCAATAAAGTGGTTTGCACGCACACAAAACCATCACAGTACTGGACCTCACCCCCCAAAAAAAACCTCCTCACCTCCATTTAGAAGATCCCCCTTCCTTTTCCAGGGCAGCCTCACTCCTGCTTGACTACAATGGTCCCAAAAGCAGCTCCCATACCACAGCAGCCACTGAGCGGGAAGGGACAGCGACCACCCTGGGCCAGGAATGGACACTACACGATAGGGGGGAGGGGAAGGACTACAGCAGAATTGGCACAAAATTGCCAAAAACAGCAAAGTCAGTCTGGTAGACAAGTTTGGGCCGTATGGAGCTCCCAAAAGGAAATTGCCAACTTAGGAGCCTGTGATTTTGGGCTTCGAGCAACAAGGAGGAGGGAGAAGCCACACAGATGTGGGCTTCGAGCAACAAGGAGGAGGGAGAAGCCACACAGATGTGGGCGACCTAGGAGGAGCAATGGGCCAAGCTGGCCCAAGGGGGGGCCCGGCACTCTAAATATGCCCAGCCAGGGCACGAGTCGGGGGTACACGCCGGTACATGGCATCCACCCACTATTTTCAAGGGGTGTCCCGTCCACCCTGCCAAGAAGTTGGGCCCCACAGAAGTATTTTGAACTTGTCCCGGTGTAATTTTCAGACACCGGGGCACGTTCAGCAGCACCTGTATGTTGTCTGCTTTTCATTCCCAGCAGCAACGTGCAGGCAGCAAGGGAGATTTTTTTCACCTCCAGCTGGGCCGAAATTAAGGGGCCATCAGTCCTCCTTTTGTTTGAATATCCTGACTGGAGGCGGCCTGAAACGTCACACTGGAAAGTAAATGCAATGGAGGGGAAACAAAGGCACACAGCTTGCTATCTCTTCACAGGTACTTAAGTGAGGCATGCTTTTGACTTTGTTCAGTCCCTGTATGTAAGTGCATGCACTGTAAGAATGTCAGAAGTGTTGGTCTGTCCCAGTATTTACACAAACAACAATTTCAATAGCACTGTTTTATTTCTTATATAGCGCTACGCAACCAAATGCAGGGTGTCAGAGCTCTTTATGAAACCTACACATTACACATTGGCAATAAATCATGTAAGTGTGTAAATCAATGTACAAGATGAGTGACATGAGACAGGGTTACAAGGTGTAGGAGTCACATGTCCATATCTCACTGTGCTGTATTGGAAGGATTACAATTTATGAACTGCAGGTAACAAAAGGATATCCGTGTTAAAAGCAGTAACCCACTTACCTATCTAAATAAAATAAAAATCTGTCATCTGCATGTTACGTGATGTGCTTAGCAGGAGACATATTAGCCTTCTATACTACTTTGATTCAAATCTGGGACTTCACAAAACACAGATCTCTCCCACAAATGCGTTAACCTCCAGAGTTATCTCACCATTACTACAATTCCCTGAGATTTACTGGGCACCTGTGCAGCAGATGCCTTAATCCAATCAAATATTTTAAAATGCAGACTTTGCAACCAATTAAGCAGAACAGATCTACTGCCATGCTTCTCCTTGTTGCCAATATCTTTGTGGCAGAGTTTAGAAAAATAAATGTATAAGTTGAGGCCCAGATTTCGCGTCAGGATTGCGCCACTTTTTTGGTACAACCCCAACTCAAAATCTAATTTGTTAAATCTCATAATGCGCTTAAATGTACTCATGATATACCTGATAAACATATGTGTGAGGTCTTAATATCTGATGTCACTTCTTGTTATGTCACTTCCTGTGATGTCACGTGCAGTGTCACGCTTCGTGACATCATGCGCTGTGATGGCACGCGTCATGCTTTCACTTGCATACTGCTTAACTTGGTTAGTCCCCCCCACTTCTGTTTTTAGGACTTGTGCCCTGTGCCCAGCATTGAGATAGGATGTGTAGATGCGGCCTCGGTGGAGCGGCGGGCGTATCTGGACCGAAGGGGAACCCAACACTCGATGCATGCCCACTGATATGGAGATAGGCACCAAGGAGGCACGGCGGACCAAAGCTGGGGCACCCGTCGCTCCAAATAAATGCCAGAAGCCACTTGGGAAGCTGAAAGACCGGCCGAGGCGTGCGGCCTCCTTCGAGGTGTGGGTCCTGTGGGAGGGGAGCCAGGCAGATGCGTCCAAGGCAAAGCTCTTGATTGACGCGCGGTCACGTTCTGCACTGACGGCGCGGAGCCTAGCTCTGGTGTCGACGTCACAATGGCTTCTGAAAAAGGGGAGCGGGGTTAATAATTCACTATGTTTCACCAAGGGAGAGACGGTGTTTCTCCTGCTTTTATGAATGGGAGCAGCTGGTAGGCACTGACTTGCTGTGGAAGCCCACATTGTGCCCCTGGTTAATGTAACTCGTTTAATTCTCTGCCACCAAGTGCGTCGCATGCCTGCAACAAGAGAATACTCTGGGTATTCAACCCAAACTGAAGGCCTTTGGGGTTCTAAATCAGCGCATGCGTGTTAAAAGACAGAAACTGCACCCATCCGGCCGGGAAACAGAATAATGTCCTGATGTACGCTGTTCACGGGCCAGAACAATGGCTTCAGTCTGCGCTGTGACATGGCGTGAATCAAAAACCGCAAATCTCTCACATGGTTTCCGCTCTTGAATGACTTGGAACGTGAGCCTGAAGAGGGCTTCGAGTGCTTTTGACATGGTTTACCCACTGGATCGAGATCGAGATCCAGAGTGAATCGCACACAATCTACCTCCTGACAACTTCTGGAATATCTCCACTTTTGATAATCCTTTCCTGGCATGTTGGCCCCCGTAGCGTCCTCAATGAAACCTACCCATGACGTGCTCACACCTTTTGTTATAGGGTATATGGGAAGTGCTTACATAACAGGCGTGTGACATCATCAGAGGACACCATTGCTCCTCAGAGGGGGGATGACGGGGGCGACCTTTCCCTGCTATGATTATCTACATTCTACATCATGCACCCAGCCCTACCAGCCTTTCAGAGGCCGAGCTCTACCAGTCTTTCAGACGGGAAAGCCCTGCAGGCCTATCAGAGGCACAACCCTACAAACCTTTCAGAGACACCATCCTGCCACTCTCTGACAGACGTGGTCCTACTGTCCCTTCTGAGACTCTTCTTATACGAGGTTCGCACCTCCCCAGCCCCTTGAGTATTTCAGAGACCCAGCCCCATTAGCCTTTCAGGGCTTCGCTAGACGCTTTCCAAGCCCTATACGCATTCCAGCCGAAGGGGCCTTTCAAAGACTCGCCTGATAGGAGGTAGACGCTCGCGCAGTGACCTCCCTCTGAATGCTGGGCCTACAGAATTCCATCGGCTCCCCTTGTAAGGCCGGGCGGCCTCGTCACAGTTTATTTGTTGCCCTTCTACACGGAAGTGACGAGCTCGGGCATGGAATACTGAGGCAGCGGGGGTAGCACGAGGAGCTCCCCCTAATGCTATGTTAATGTTATGCTAATGTATTTCTGTACTAATTACATGTTGTGACATTGCATTTTTTATTGATAAAAGCCCTTAAATGAACTACTGCAAGCCAGGGCAGCCACAAAATACTAAAAACGATTCTTACCTGATAAAATGTGATCCTCATTTCGTCGCCCTACGAAGCGTGAGCGGCTGAATGCATTTAACCCGTCCTCTGCGGGTTTCACTCACATATCCGCAACAGGTGCATGTACAAACTGAGCTATTCCACCAGTTTACCAGCGGGACTTGGTAGGAGGATACACAGGGCGAGGTTAGAAGTGGCTTTAACACCGTACGTAGCGCCGAAAGGCACCTCCAAACATAAGACGGAGAGGAGATAGGCGGCTGACGGAGAAGGAGGGGGTGGGGGAGTCGGAGCATGCCTTCACGCAGCACGGCGCCGAGAGAGTTAAATGCAGGATCAGCTGTTCTCGTGTCATTACAGATTCTGTTCATTTTATACAGTGCTCTGTTTGATGTTTGAATACACGGGGGATTCCCCCTCCCTCCCCGCGCTCCACACCCCTTCCCTTGTACTCACTCCGGCGCGATCATACACACGCGCCTCCGCCCAGCCATCACCTCGGTCGCGCCGTATACTCGTCCCGCAGGCTCGGGAGCAGGAGCGGCGACCGGCGAGGATCCGAGCCCAGCGCGAGGTCCGCACACCGGGAGAGCGCTGTCACAGACTGGTACCGGGGTCTGGGGATGCGGACTGGGCGCGGGGTCTGTAGCCTGGGGGTGAGGTCTGTGCGCTGTGTCTGTAGCCTGGGGATGAGGTCTGTGCACTAGGCGCTGGGTCTGTAGCCTGGGGTGAGATCTGCGGACTGGGCGCGGGGTCTGTCTCCTGGGGGTGAGGTCTGTGAACTAGTCGTGGAGTCTGTAGCCTGGGGGGAGGTCTGCGGACTGGGCGCGGGGTCGGTAGCCAAGGGTGAGATCTGCGGACTGGGCGCGGGGTCTGTCGCCTGGGGGTGAGGTCTGTGGAGTAGGCGCTGGGTCTGTCTCCTGGTGGTGAGGTCTGTGGACTAGTCGCGGGGTCTGTAGCCTGGGGGTGAGGACTGCGGACTGGGCGCGGTGTCTGTAGCCTGGAGTGAGATCTGCGGACTAGGCGCTGGATCTGCTGTTGGGGGTCTGTGGACCGGTTGGTGGGGTCCGTGGATCGGCGCTTGATCTTTACTCTTTAGGCTAAGGTTGAGTCGTGTAGTCTGTACGCAGGTCTGTAAAAGGAGTTCTGCTTTAATAAACTTGGCTCTGAGTGTGTATGTAGGCTGGTCTGTTGACTGGGGCTTGGGTGTGTAGACGTGAGAGTGGGTCTGTAGACTGGACCCTGGTCTGTAGAGTGGGCGTTGGGTTCATGAGCTGGGCTCTGGGTTGGTAGTCTGGTCCATGGGTGCTTACAGAAGGCAATTGGTCTGTAGAGTGGTTGTGTAGACTGGCCATTGGGTTTGAAGATTGCGCTGGTCTGTATCCTGGGCATTGCGGGCATCCTTCAACCCTTAGACTGGGTCCTGAGTCCTTAGAGCGGGCGCTGGGTCTGTAGACGGGACGCGGATGGACAGGCTGAGCACGGGGCTCCTGGAATGGGCACTGCATTTACTGACTCGGAACTGAGTTCATAGACAGGCTGCTGGGTCTGTAAACTGAGCACTGGGTGTACAGAGCGGGCGCTGGGGGTGGCACGGTTGTAACCCAGGGCAAGGGGCACTTGGCCAAGGTAAGCCCTCATGTCTTACTGGTGAAGGAGCGCGGTGGAGGGGAGCGGCGGAGACTGGCCGAGAGGGCAGCACGGAAGCAGGAGGCACCGGAGGAGCGCGCACTCACTGCGGAGAGCCTGCGGGAGCGGAGGCGCCAGCAGACACCGGCCCTACATGCTGTGCTCCATGGCCAACTCGGGCTGCCTGCTGCTGCCCAACCCGGGCATGCACCCGCACTCCATGGCCTGCGCGCCCGCCTTCCTCTACCTCCAGCAGGTAAGCGCTACTCTCGCGGAGCCCTCGGCTGTGGGTGTGTGTGTGAGGGGGGGGAGGGGTGAGCACGGGTCCCTCAACAGTCCCCTTAAATCAAGCTGTTCCGCCTGCCACTGATTATACGACAAGCCCTGCTAATGTTCTAAAGCTTCATTGAGTCATTCACGTGGTTCCTATTCCAATCCAGGCACCACTTATATACTGATGGTCTGGGACACAGTGAGTCATTTAGTGCGATCCCTGCTTACGGAACAGTAACTACTGATACACTGAGCTTCATTGAGCCATGCAGTGTGATCCGGAACACTGATACACTAATTGATTCATCGAGTGTGATCCTTGCTCGCAGCCCAGGGACCTCAGTCATACTAATGTTCTAGTATTCAGTGAGTCAGTCAGTGTAGTTCCAGCTTACAGTCCAGGGAGCACTTGTATTCCCAATGTTCTAGGATTCAGTGAGTCAGTCAGTGTGATTCCAGCTTACAGTCCAGGGAGCACTTGTATTACTAATGTTCTAGGATTCAGTCAGTGGGGTTCCAGCTTACAGTCCTTGGAGCACTTGTATTACTAATGTTCTAGGATTCAGTGAGTCGTTCATTTTGTTTCCTGCTTACAGTCCAGGTAGCACTTGTATTACTAATGTTCTAGGATTCAGTGAGTCATTCAGTGTGATTCCTATTTACAGTCCAGGGAGCACTTGTATTGCTAATGTTCTAAATGTTCTAGGATTCAATGAGTCATTCAGTGTGATTCCTGCTTACAGTCCAGGTAGCACTTAATGTTCTAGGATTCAGTGAGTCAGCCAGAGTGATTCCTGCTTATAGTTCAGTAACCACTGATCGCCTGAAGTTCTAAGATTCATTGTGTCATTCAGTCTGAGCCCTCCTTACAATGCAGAAACTAGTGATATGCTAATGTTTTGACACCAGAAGTAATGCTGTCCAATCCGCCGCTTGGAGATCAGGGACCATCGCTAAAGTAGCACTCTTTGACCCCTTGACCTGTCCGATGCAGCCCTGATAGTACGTCAGTCATTGCTGTCCTCGTGTTCTAGGGTTCACTGGCTCATTCTTTCTGATCACCACTTACGGTAAATACTGTACAATGCGATGGTATGGTAATTTATTTATTTATTTATTTATTTGTAGAGCGCATCATTCATCCCAAGGGATATCAAGGCGCTGGTCGCAACAATGCTTGGCTGCTGGTATAGAAGAGTTAATGGTTGTTAATTTTTCGGGAACAGATGAGTTTTAAGCTTTTTCCGGAATGTCAGGTAATTGGTCGTAAGACGTAGATCCAAGGGGAGTTCATTCCATCTCTGAGCTGCTAAGTATGAGAGAGACCGTCCCCCGGTCCTCACTTTCTTGATGCGTTTAGTTCTGGCTAATGCTTGATGGAGTGACCGAAGGCTCCTTGAAGGGACATAGAACTCAATTCTCCCCTGGAGAATTCTGGGTCCACTTAGATATAGTACTTTGTGTGCATGACAGAGCAGCTTGAATACTGCTCTTTGTCGTATTGGAAGCCAATGCAAGTTTTTCATGCACGCTGATGCGGAACTTAGTCTGCTTTTATTGCATACTAGTTTGGCTGCAGCATTTTGGAGCACCTGGAGCCGCGTGAAAAGGAACTCAGTCATGCCCACGAACAGGGCATTTCCATAATCAAGCTGACTTATAAGCAGTGCCTGTGTGACCGTTTTTCTGCATTCTAGTGGAATCCAAGGGAAAAGTCTGGTTAGTAATTTCAGAGTCGCAAAGCCTTTCCCACAGAGGGCCCGCACATGGTCCTTCATGGATAGAGAGGTGTCAATGATGATGCCCAGGTTTCTTGCGCTCTGTTTGGGGGTTGGAGCAGCACCAAGAGTTTGTGGCCACCAAGAGGCGTCCCAAATTAAATTGGCGCCCCCAAAGAGCAGGATTTCTGATTTTCCTGCATTTAGTTTTAAATAATGCTCAGACATCCACTCTGCCATCTCTGAGAGGCAATAATGCAGGTTAGTTTTGGTGAGTTCAGATTTTTCCTCAAGAGCCACCATCAGTTGGGTATCATCCGCGTAAGAGCAAATGCCAATTCCCCATTTTCTACCAATTTTCGCCAAGGATGAAACATAGGCGTTAAATAGGGTTGGGCTCAACGATGCCCCCTGTGGGACACCACAGCTGATGGCGCTAGGTTGAGATCGGAAGTGCCCTAACTGAATCGTTTGAGTACGATTACTTAAGAATGATCTAAACCATTCCAAGGCTTTGGAATGGATTCCTTTTTCATAGAGGATTTCCAACAATCTGTTGTGTGAGACCGTGTCGAACGCTGCCAACAGGTCTAATAATATCAGGGCAACAGCTCCTCCCTGGTCAGTGCACATTCTGATATTGTCCAATACTGCCAGTAGTGTAGACTCGGTGCTGTTGGTGGCCCTGAAACCCGTCTGAGAGGGGTCCAATAGATCGTTAGTTTTCAAAAAATTAGATAATTGTTTATTTATTAGCCTCTCCAGAACTTTGGAGAGGTATGGCAATTGGGAGATAGGCCGATAGTTTTCAGGATTGAGGACGTTTGTTCCTGTTCCTGTAATGTAGTAGAACTCCTTGGGCAACCCTCTCCAAGGGCTACACGACCCTTCGCTGTACTAATGTTCTACGACCATTAAATGCCCCCCCGTCATCGTGACCCATCGACATATTATCACAAAGAACCTCTGTAGTGCTCCTCTCTAGTCGACCCACATAGGAGCCATCGCTACCCTACCGTACTAGAGCCCCGTGAGTACCCTGCCCATCCCACACCTACAGTACAGGAGCGTTCCCTACCCTACCGTATTAGAGCCCCGTGAGTACCCTGCCCTTCCCACGCTTACAGTACAGGAGCCGTCGCTACCCTACCGTACTAGAGCCCCGTGAGTACCCTGCCCTTCCCACGCTTACAGTACAGGAGCCGTCGCTACCCTACCGTACTAGAGCCCCGTGAGTACCCTGCCCTTCCCACGCTTACAGTACAGGAGCCATCGCTACCCTACCGTACTAGAGCCCCGTGAGTACCCTGCCCTTCCCACGCTTACAGTACAGGAGCCATCGCTACCCTACCGTACTAGAGCCCCGTGAGTACCCTGCCCATCCCACACCTACAGTACAGGAGCGTTCGCTACCCTACCATACTAGAGCCCCGTGAGTACCCTGCCCATCCCGACCTACAGTACAGGAGCCATCGCTACCCTAACGTACTAGAGCCCCGTGAGTACCCTACCCATCCCACACCTACAGTACAGGAGCCATAGCTACCCTATTGTACTAGAGCCCCTTACAGTACCGGAGCCATCGCTACCCTAACGTTCCAGGGCTCCTTGAGTACCCTGCCCATCCCACACCTACAGTACAGGAGCGTTCGCTACCCTACCGTATTAGAGCCCCGTGAGTACCCTGCCCTTCCCACGCTTACAGTACAGGAGCCGTCGCTACCCTACCGTACTAGAGCCCCGTGAGTACCCTGCCCTTCCCACGCTTACAGTACAGGAGCCGTCGCTACCCTACCGTACTAGAGCCCCGTGAGTACCCTGCCCTTCCCACGCTTACAGTACAGGAGCCATCGCTACCCTACCGTACTAGAGCCCCGTGAGTACCCTGCCCTTCCCACGCTTACAGTACAGGAGCCATCGCTACCCTACCGTACTAGAGCCCCGTGAGTACCCTGCCCATCCCACACCCACAGTACAGGAGCGTTCGCTACCCTACCATACTAGAGCCCCGTGAGTACCCTTCCCATCCCAACCTACAGTACAGGAGCCATCGCTACCCTACTGTACTAGAGCCCCGTGAGTACCCTACCCATCCCACACCTACAGTACAGGAGCCATAGCTACCCTATTGTACTAGAGCCCCTTACAGTACCGGAGCCATCGCTACCCTAACGTTCCAGGGCTCCTTGAGTACCCTGCCCATCCCACACCTACAGTACAGGAGCCATCGCTACCCTATCGTACTAGAGCCCCGTGAGTACCCTGCCCATCCCACACCTACAGTACAGGAGCGTTTGTTACCCTACCGTATTAGAGCCCCGTGAGTACCCTGCCCTTCCCACGCTTACAGTACAGGAGCCGTCGCTACCCTACCGTACTAGAGCCCCGTGAGTACCCTGCCCTTCCCACGCTTACAGTACAGGAGCCGTCGCTACCCTACCGTACTAGAGCCCCGTGAGTACCCTGCCCTTCCCACGCTTACAGTACAGGAGCCATCGCTACCCTACCGTACTAGAGCCCCGTGAGTACCCTGCCCTTCCCACGCTTACAGTACAGGAGCCATCGCTACCCTACCGTACCAGAGCCCCGTGAGTACCCTGCCCTTCCCACGCTTACAGTACAGGAGCCGTCGCTACCCTACCGTACTAGAGCCCCGTGAGTACCCTGCCCTTCCCACGCTTACAGTACAGGAGCCCTCGCTACTCTACCGTACTAGAGCCCCGTGAGTACCCTGCCCTTCCCACGCTTACAGTACAGGAGCCATCGCTACCCTACCGTACTAGAGCCCCGTGAGTACCCTGCCCATCCCAACCTACAGTATAGGAGCCATCGCTACCCTATCGTACTAGAGCCCCGTGAGTACCCTGCCCATCCCACACCTACAATACAGGAGCCATAGCTACCCTACCGTACTAGAGCCCCGTGAGTACCCTGCCCATCCCACACCTACAGTACAGGAGCCATAGCTACCCTATTGTACTAGAGCCCCGTGAGTACCCTGCCCATCCCACACCTACAGTACAGGAGCCATAGCTACCCTATTGTACTAGAGCCCCGTGAGTACCCTGCCCATCCCACACCTACAGTACAGGAGCCATAGCTACCCTATTGTACTAGAGCCCCGTGAGTACCCTGCCCTTCCCACATCTACAGTACAGGAGCCATAGCTACCCTACCGTACTAGAGCCCCGTGAGTACCCTGCCCATCCCACACCTACAGTACAGGAGCCATAGCTACCCTACCGTACTTGAGCCCCATGAGTACCCTGCCCATCCCACACCTACAGTACAGGAGCCATAGCTACCCTACCGTACTAGAGCCCCTTACAGTACCGGAGCCATCGCTACCCTAACGTTCCAGGGCTCCTTGAGTACCCTGCCCATCCCACACCTACAGTACAGGAGCCATCGCTACCCTATCGTACTAGAGCCCTGTGAGTACCCTGCCCATCCCACACCTACAGTACAGGAGCCATAGCTACCCTACCGTACTAGAGCCCCGTGACTACCCTGCACATCCCACACCTACAGTACAGGAGCCATAGCTACCCTACCGTACTAGAGCCCCGTGAGTACCCTGCCCATCCCACACCTACAGTACAGGAGCCATAGCTACCCTACCGTACTAGAGCCCCATGAGTACCCTGCCCATCCCACACCTACAGTACAGGAGCCATAGCTACCCTATTGTACTAGAGCCCCTTACAGTACCGGAGCCATCGCTACCCTAACGTTCCAGGGCTCCTTGAGTACCCTGCCCATCCCACACCTACAGTACAGGAGCCATTGCTACCCTACTGTACTAGAGCCCCGTGAGTACCCTGCCCTTCCCACGCTTACAGTACAGGAGCCATCGCTACCCTACCGTACTAGAGCCCCGTGAGTACCCTGCCCATCCCACACCTACAGTACAGGAGCCATAGCTACCCTACCGTACTAGAGCCCCGTGAGTACCCTGCCCATCCCACACCTACAGTACAGGAGCCATAGCTACCCTACCGTACTAGAGCCCCGTGAGTACCCTGCCCATCCCACACCTACAGTACAGGAGCCATAGCTACCCTACCGTACTAGAGCCCCGTGAGTACCCTGCCCTTCCCACGCTTACAGTACAGGAGCCGTCGCTACCCTACCGTACTAGAGCCCCGTGAGTACCCTGCCCATCCCACACCTACAGTACAGGAGCCATAGCTACCCTACCGTACTAGAGCCCCGTGAGTACCCTGCCCAACCTACAGTACAGGAGCCATCGCTACCCTACCGTACTAGAGCCCCGTGAGTACCCTGCCCTTCCCACGCTTACAGTACAGGAGCCATCGCTACCCTACCGTACTAGAGCCCCGTGAGTACCCTGCCCATCCCAACCTAGAGTACAGGAGCCATCGCTACCCTACCGTACTAGAGCCACGTGAGTACCCTGCCCATCCCACACCTACAGTACAGGAGCCACAGCTACCCTACCGTACTAGAGCCCCGTGAGTACCCTGCCCATCCCACACCTACAGTACAGGAGCCATAGCTACCCTACCGTACTAGAGCCCCGTGAGTACCCTGCCCATCCCACACCTACAGTACAGGAGCCATAGCCACCCTACCGTATTAGAGCCCCGTGAGTACCCTGCCCTTCCCACACTTACAGTACAGGAGCCGTCGCTACCCTACCGTACTAGAGCCCCGTGAGTACCGTGCCCATCCCACACCTACAGTACAGGAGCCAAAGCTACCCTACCGTACTAGAGCCCCGTGAGTACCCTGCCCATCCCAACCTACAGTACAGGAGCCATCGCTACCCTACCGTACTAGAGCCCCGTGAGTACCCTGCCCATCCCACACCTACAGTACAGGAGCCATCGCTACCCTATTGTACTAGAGCCCCGTGAGTACCCTGCCCATCCCACACCTACAGTACAGGAGCCATCGCTACCCTAACGTTCCAGGGCTCCTTGAGTACCCTGCCCATCCCACACCTACAGTACAGGAGCCATCGCTACCCTATCGTACTAGAGCCCCGTGAGTACCCTGCCCTTCCCACGCTTACAGTACAGGAGCGTTCGCTACCGTGCCTTACTAGAGCCCCTTACAGTACAGTAGCCATCGCTACCCCAATGTATTGCAACCGCTTGAATCATCTTGCCCAGTTCACACTTATAGTACAGGAAACACGGCGTCACTGATGTACCAGAGCCGCTTGGGCAGCCTTGCACACTCATCGCTCATTGTGCAGGAGCCACCTTTAACTGATCTGCTGGAACCCTTGCGTCATCCTGCTCACCCCACACAACACCACAGGAACCGTCACTATCCTAGCGGACTACAACCTCCAGACTCATCCGGCCCAGGCCACACTTGTGATACAAGAACCATCGCTGCACTAGTGCACCGGCACTCCTTCAGCAATCTTGCACACGCATCACTTACAGTACAGGAACCGTCGCTATCCTAGTGGACTACAACCTCCAGACTCATCCGGCCCAGCCCACACCTGTGGTACAAGAACCATCGCTGCACTAATGAAATAGAACCCTTTAGTGATACCGCCCCCGCCCCCCTCAGGCCATGCGCCATCATTGTGGGAATGTAGGACCTCTTGGACCATCGAATCCCACTGCCTGCTGGGGCTCTCCTGTCATTGCACTAGTGTGCTAGAAGCCAGGGGCAGTGGTGTTACCTCAGGGGGAGGTGCAAGAGCCATTGTAGTATTAGTACCCCCTGGATCCACCATGGGCTAGAGGCATCGTTGCACTACTGTGCTAGAAACCATGACGGTGCTGTTCACTTTACGTGATGGTGCAAGAGCCACTGCAGTACAAGCAGCTTCTGAATCCTAGTGACCACGCCTGCCCTGGTGCAAGAGGCAACGCTGCACTACTGTACTAGAATCCATGGATAGTGGTGTTCACCGTAGCGTAGAGGATCGCACGTCGCGCCACACCAGATCACACTGTTAGAAATGGACCCGTGTACAAACAAAGGCACTATTGAATTACTTGAAAGCGCCGCGATGCCATTTTAAGGGGAACTTCACTGTGCGCTATACAAAATGCCAAATTACTTCGCAACATTGTACAGACGGTTGTCTCTCGGTGAAACTGTGCAATTCAGTACCTTTGTGCCTCCCCCCCCAGGAGAAAGGTCTATTGTGTCAACCCAGCGACACAAGGACCCTCCCCGCCTGTGTCCTCTTAGTAGGCAGTGATGACAGACAGACGTGGGATCCGCGGGGAGGGAAATAGGACATTCGGTCCTGAATCCTCCAAGATGTTGAGCTTACCATGCGAGCCCAAGAGGTGCTCACGTGACGTTGCTTTCAAGAAGCAGCGCGCGGCCTCGAAGCAGAGCACGTGCTCTTTTCACACGACTCACCCTTTGTAAATAGGAATATTAAGCACGTGTGGGCGCTGCTCTGGTTCTAGGTGAGGTCGGTGATGCGTTTGTTTAAAAAAAAAAAAGCACACGCCGGGGCCCAAAGCATTGCCCAGGAGCGACTACCGACTGGAGCTGCCACCACCACTCCGCATGCCAGAATAAACACTCCCGGTTAAACATCACACTGCTCAAAATGTGATTGCTTGGACAAATCCAGGCCACCCAAATCCGTAACAATGGCCTGAAGGCGCTAGAACTATGTTTTTTTAATTGTGTGTTTGATTGTTAAACTGCTGGGCTTCCCTCAAAAACAGACAGACAGCGCCCCCATGTGGAGGGCTGTAGTAAGTAATTGCTGGTGTTAACACTTAAGTGCTGTGCCCAACACTGGCAAACACCAGCACAGATTAAGCACTGGATGAGGGGGTGAGAAAAGAACCAATAGTTGCAGGATTTACTTCGACACTGAACACAAAAGAAAAGGGGGAAAGTGGTGATTTTACAGAACCATTCCCTCGCGTCCAAAGCAACGCATGTAGGAAAACTGCACAACCAATGCAAACCACCCCCCTTGGATGTCTCTGAATGTATGTGAAATGTGCATAGTGCTCTGTTTCCCTAGTTCCCCGCCTCTGCCATGGAGGAAACTACATGGATGCTTCTTTGGACAATTGGAACCAAAATATTGCCATAAAATTACACTACACGAGTCTGAGTTTTTGATTCTCCCAGTCACACAAAGTATGTCAGCAGGAAGTTCTTAAAAGGGAGGAGTGGTGGAATTGGTATATCAGAATTAGTATCCGAAGTAGTGTATCAGAATGCTGGACCTCTTCTTGTCAGTCTTAAAAATACAAAATAAAACTCTTTCTACCAAACAAAAGTTACCCAGTGGCTACTGAAAAATGTGGCCCCACGGTGTCAGGTGTGGGGCACTACCAGGTAGCTGAAGTTGGCCTCCTCAGAGGGTATTGTCTGTGGACGCAGGTCATGGGGCCTGCTATGGGTAGTATAGGGGGTTGGGCGCTTGCGGCCAGGAGTCTGGCAACAATGTCCCAGAAGCACTGGGTTATGGAGCTAGGGAGCAGTGGCGGTGTTTTTAGGGGCGGTGCCATTAGATAGGGGGCTGCCCCAGGTCTCCCTAGTGGTGTGGTGGATGGTTTCCATTGGAGCAGAGGTCTGGGAGCCACTTTCCAAGAAAACTGTACCACAGGTCACACTGGGACTGATCGGATGGAAGAAGCAAGGGTCACACTTTCTGCAGGGAATAGTAATAATGATATCTGCTGCGCGCTCAGTGGCCCAGAGAACCTATTGCTCCTGTAACACGTCTTCACCACCTCTTCGGCATTGATAAAGTTCTGAATGGATGCATTATTTCGCGGCATTAACAGATTTCACATTGACTACCTTGGTTTGGACAAACATCTGAAGCTGAGATTTGTCAACCCTGAACCTTCTTTTGTTATGCATGTCGGAACATTTAGCACCGACGTGATGGATTGAAATGCATAATTCGATCTCAGCCAACTGTAATTACACCTTTTAGCTCTGGCCAATAATATGCAAATCAGCCTTGGCCAGGGGAAAAAAAGGAAAGCCCCGGCTAAATTGCTAGCCCTGATTGACTTAAGTTGACTTAGAAGAAAATTGATGGAGGGGAGCAGTTGAATCAATGGACCCACTGGGAATTACTGTGGACACATTGCTCCAGTCTTTCATTGTGCCATGTGTGCTCTTACAGCGTGGGATCAACCATAAGCAGATCAGTCTTGGCCCCACCCTAAAAGGGTTAATTAAACTTGAACTGCTAGGCCTGTTTTCCCGCGAGCAAGAACACAAAGAGTCTTAGAGCCAACTGGTCTTACGGCACACCGACTTAAGGGTTCACTCCTGGGCATACCCCTGCCGCTTAGGGCAACTGGACAGCATTGAGGGGCTCTTAAGCTTCGTTTGGTGGGCACTGTAAGTGCTCCTCATTGCTAGATGGCCCCCACACACCCTTCATGATTTATCCTTGTAACCAGAAGTCCACCAGTCTCGTCAAGGCAGCCGAGCTGTTACTAGCCACGCCCCAAGGGACAGAACAAAGAAAACTACTCACATGGACATTGCTGTATTACAACAATTTGTTTGTGGACATCACACTGTTGTTTGCCAATACGTTTTAATACTTGGAAGTGTTCTGCAGCATGCTATTCTCAGCCCTCTCACAGCGTTTGTGGTTGGTTCAGGGCCATTAAAAACAGGGTACCCCTGCCCAGACCCACCCCTCTCATCCACTGTGCACCATGCCTTCACGTCAAGGGAGGCACCCCTGGGATGTAGCCGTGGCCAGAGAAATATACCACAAAAGCAGAAAAAAGAAAAATTGAAGTGATGACTCGTTGAGTAATGGTGACCGGTGTCACTAAACAATCTGAAACATACAAAAACTGTGACACAGAAATGATTTCCCCTCGATGTAAATCTAAATATATAAAGGGCAGTGGTAGCAAAAAAGGCCATCACGACGGGCCTGGGTCAGGGAACAAGAGCCTTCTGGCTAACATGCATGTGGCTGCTGCCAACGTCTGCCGCGAGTGTCGAAGAAGCCCTGTGAGGGTCCCACCCACATTATTTGCCACCTACCTGCTCAACTGACAGGAAGCAAGGTTCAGAATTGGCACCATTTTGTGGAGGGGTGCCATTTTGCCCCAAGTCATCCAGTCCAGATCTCTCAAACCGTCCAAAGTGAGGCATAAGATATCTACATCTTTCCCATGTGAGAGTGTAAGATCGTACCCCTGCCAGGTATTTCAAGCTGTTCCATTCCAGCTCTGCCTCACCCTTTCTGGTCATCTCATGCTGCCTCATTGAAGTATGGGTATCTCATCGCGTCCAGCTATGTGTGTCCACTCTTCCATCTATTTTGAGCTGTTGCACGCCAGCTGTGTATCTCACCCAGACCGAACATCCCAAGCTGTCCCACTAAGGTACGAGTATCTCACCCAGTCAGCTGTTTCACGCTGCCCCACTAAGGTACCAGTATCTCACCCAGTCAGCTGTCTCACGCTGTCCCACTGAGGTACGAGCATCTCGCCCAGTCAGCTGTCGCACTGAGGTACCAGTATCTCACCCAGTCAGCTGTTTCACGCTGCCCCACTGAGGTACGAGCATCTCACCCAGTCAGCTGCCTCAGGCTGTCCCACTGAGGTACGAGCATCTCACCCAGTCAGCTGCCTCACGCTGTCCCACTGAGGTATGTGCATCTCGCCCAGTCAGCTGTCTCACGCTGTCCCACTGAGGTACGAGCATCTCGCCCAGTCAGCTGTCGCACTGAGGTACCAGTATCTCACCCAGTCAGCTGTTTCACGCTGCCCCACTGAGGTACGAGCATCTCACCCAGTCAGCTGCCTCAGGCTGTCCCACTGAGGTACGAGCATCTCACCCAGTCAGCTGCCTCACGCTGTCCCACTGAGGTACGAGCATCTCGCCCAGTCAGCTGTCGCACTGAGGTACGAGTATCTCACCCAGTCAGCTGTTCTCACGCTGTCCCACTGAGGTACGAGCATCTCGCCCAGTCAGCTGCCTCACGCTGTCCCATGCAAGGCACGAGCACCTCCTGCAGTCCACACGTTTCCCGCTCATCAGGTGAGATGCGAGTACCTCAGTCAGCCCAGAGGTTCCAAGGAGTCACGTGACAGGAGCATTTCGTGCAGTGGCGCAGACGGGGTGTGCCTGCACGAGCTGCTCACACCACCCCTCAGCGGCACGCAGCACAATAATATTAGCCCATTATCCTGACCTAGTACAATTTGAGGTCTCAGGACAACTTGAGGGCTCAGGACAGGGCGAGACCTTCGCGCCTGGAATGGAACAATTCGAGGCCTTTCTTTATAAATATATAGGGCAATAAATGTATATTTCCAGGCAAAGGTGTATGCGCTTTTTCCCACCTCTCCCCGTCCCCTCCTGCCGCTCACGTGCCCCCCCCCCCTTCTATTAAAGGGCTGTTAGTGAATGTGCCGTCAGTGCTGTGCTCTAATATTTCTCTCTCACATTCCTCCCAGGAGCGGTTTCACTGAAGTGTCCAGTGATTGATCCGTTATCGCCAGCCTCGCTGCCCCCTGGAGGCTGGGGCCTGTGGGGGGAGGGGGGCTGCTGATCACGGGGATGAGGCTTGTGACAGGCTGGTAGGGCTGAGTAGCGTCAGTATATATCAGACTGGTGGCGCTGAGGAAAAGTCTGTCCCGTCAGAGGGTGTGAAGATACGATCCAGCCTCGAGTCGGGCTGGCAGAGCCGGGGAAGGGCCATGAACCGTTAGACTTGACAATACGGTGACTTGAAATGAGGGGCAAAATCGGAGGAATGTTGAACAAGGCAGTTCATCTGAGAGGCTGGGAATGTGTCAGGCCGACTGTGTCAATCACAGGCCAAGCCCGACAGGCCAGTGCGTTTGAAAACCAGGTGGCGCTGGGGCAGAGTGAGGCTGGCACTTGGGTGAGTCTCACCTCACCAGCCACATGTCAGGACCTTTCCCTAGCCGCATCCTACCCTAGGCGCACGCGTGTTAGGACCAACCCCATTATCAACCAGGCCAGTGCTTTAAATGGGCCGGTACTGAGTACCGGCACTTCTAAATTTTCGGCGCTTGAGTACCGGAACTTCTCTTTGTCCAAAGAGAGTACCGGTACTCTTGGGGATGTAAGCCAAGCTCAGTGAAATCGGCATTTACAAAAAAGCGCAACACAGCTGACAACGAGTGGGTCTGTTTTCCTGAAGCACTCTGATCGAGTGCTAATCTCCCCTTTCAATGTGCTAATTGAGCGCGGCCCGTAGGCATTTATTCAGAGTTGGCAGGAAGTTTGGGAGGGGCCAGACTCACACTGTGATGCCTGACGCAGTGTCCCCTCAGGCTCTGTGTAGTCCATAGCACTGTAGGCAGTGGCGTCACTAGGGGGGTACGGGAGGGGGGGGGGGGCCGCACCGGGTGACACCATCACATGGGGTGACACCTTTCCCAAATGAGACTATTTACTAAATAGTCTCATTTGGGAAAGGTGTCACCCCATGTGATGGTGTCATGGGGTAAGTCGTGAGGGGGTGCCACCATGAGTTACCGAGTTACCGCACTGGGTGACACCAACCCTAGTGACGCCGCTGACTGTAGGTGTGAGAGCAGGGCCTGCTAACAGGCATATCTCGTGACTCTCGGGAAATCGTAGAGAAGGCTTCCTGTTGGTATAGCAGAGTACAGCAGCACTTGTTTGCAACCAGACTGAGAAGGAAGGTGGCGATATTGATGCTGTAGCACAGCACCTGGGATCAAGGTTTAGTAATGAGGGCAACAACGAATGTAAGCGTTTCTAAAATACATGTACTGAATGCCCTGTCTGCGTGCATGAATGCTTAAATGGTGCCCCTGGCCGGATCCCTTTGCGCTGCCCATAGCTCCGCCCCCTAGCCCCACCCCAAGCCCCGCCCTCTAGTCCACATCTCAATTTGGTGAGTACCTGCACTTATTTTTTTCCATTTAAAGCACCGAACCAGGCAGTCTCCTGATGCAAAGCGCCGCACACAGCTTCACTGCACCTTCATTTTGCAGTTGCTTTTTTAGTTGTGAATGTTGCCAACCCAACGTATGAGGATGCCCACAAAGTTACACACGTGTGGGTGTGCAGCACTTCTTCCATCTGACCTACACAGGGAAGTCCGTAACCCCCCTCCTAATCTTATAGGACCCGGAGCCCCCAGTTGTCCCCCGGCCCCGCCCCATCAGAACCCACAAATCAAGACTTGACGACCAGAGCTGTGGGTAAAATAGGCCATGTTTATTAGAAACCATCACATATAAACATGACAAAATATCAATCCAATTCAAATCTCAGACGACATATAGTTATCAACTTAACTTCAATAACTGCACGATATTTTTCCCTGCTACACATAACTTCATCATCCCTCAGCAGAAATGACAGGACTTAATTCATCGACAAAGACTGTTCTCTAGCGCTCCAGCACTAAGGGGCTTTCTGGCTTGCGCCACCCCAACCTGAGAACCACGCGAGGCGCAACCCACCTGCGTCCTTGAGAAGGTGAGCCCCTGCCCTCTGGTCCTTGTCCGCGACCCGAGGGGCCCACCCCTCCAACCACCAGGCTGCCCATCGGGGCTCGTAGGGTATAACCAGGAGCGGATGCCCCCTGCCCTATTTTGTAAACTGGTGCCCTTGCCCCCAGCCGGTGTCTCCATTCTCTGGGGTGAGCTTACCGTACCTCCCCCTCAGTGCTGGCCTAGGGAGTATGCAGGAGGACTCCCCTTAACCATGTAAGGCAATTTATGTGGCCTCCTTACCGCCACTCTTAATTCAACTTCCGACACCTTCCAAATCTCTACCTCTAGGGATGGTGGGTGGGAGTTTCTTGAAGTCCCCTGCACACGGGGCCGGGCGCTGTAAGGAAGAGAGGACGTGGGCCTGGGCAACGTGCCCTAAATAGGCCCCCATCCTCTCCTCCCCCCATTACCGGCCCCGGCAGGAAGTGACGTCCTTCTTGCCCCGGAAGTAGTTGATCCTGGCCGCGTTGACCAATCCCTCGGCAAGGAACCACGAGGGCGTGGCCGGGATCCCGGGACCCCGCGTCCTAATGGCGCGCTTCCTTATAGTACGCGCTTTCCAAACTTAAAATGGCACCTTTTTTCCATGCTGGCAGAATTTCCGCTTTCATAAGTGGACCCTGTAAAAGTAGCATTTTACGTGAAGAAAAGTACATGAAGCCATGCTAAAGGACCGTGAACCACTGTAGATGCATCACCATAACGTGTTTATGTTAAGTTTGTGTTACTCAAAAACACATTCGTGCCAATAGTCTTTTTTAGACTCGGGTTTGCACTTGTACAGTATGGTAATTGGCTTATCATTGATTTTGTAAAAACACTTTTGCGTGGCTTTGTGAATCTTATGGGGGAGAAGTTAACTTGAAATATTCCTGTAGATCTGGGAAATAATGCTGGGGGGTCCTTAAATCCCCTAGTCTGACACCACCCTGCCTGTCATTTCCCCAGTACTCTGTTAGAGTGCTTGAAGCCCGCCCATCACGTGCCATTGTTTGGTTTGCCTGTCACTCTAAGTCACCTGCTTCTTATTCATGTTCCAGCTTATCAGTCTTGTGTTTGTCCCTCCCATGAAGCATTTCCTCTTTACCATCTCTTGATTGGCTAACATCTTTGCTTTCACTTCTTGCTTTTCAAGCACTACTTTTTTCTTTTGTGTTTAGCACTCCTTGAGAGTGCATGTGTTTTCGAGTCCTTCTGTACTTCCCTACCCTGCACTCCATGATGATGTCTGTCCCATGTGTGCTTCTCGACGGGTCTTATTCATGTTGCGCTCACACATGTACTTCTCCCTACCCGGTCCCTCCTCCTTTCTCCCTGTTTTTCCTCCCCCATACCCACCCTCGGTTTTGCTTTTCCCAAACCTGTGTTGCTTCCACATCCCCCCGCCCTCCTCCATGTTCCTTTCATGTCCCATGTTGCTTGTGCATCCCCTGTTGCTTCTGCATCCTCCTGCCTTCCCCTCTGTTGCTTCCATCCCGTTGCTTTTGCTCCCCTCACCATCCCGCTTTTAAAATAAATAAACTCTTTTGCTCATTTTATTTTAGTTACTGATCCAACTGAAATTAGTAACTAAAAAGGGGAAAAAAACACATGCATCATTTTGTAGGCACACATGCATATTGCCATGACATTTTTTTTTTTTAAACTTTAGCCATGCTGCACAGTATCTGGGATGCTGTACAGCATGGCTGAAAAACACTGGCAAAGCCCGTATGTCTCAAAGGCGGGACCTGTTGGTTTTGCCAATGCATGTTTCTCCTTGCTGCTGATTACCTGCATGCAGCATCCTGCACTATCAAAAAAACCCTTGTAAAGCGTTCTTATGCCTCTAACTGGTGTGTGCTACTGCTAAAGCAAATGCTCTAATGAAAAACATAAATCTCCCTTTGAGGTTGGTGGACAGAGAGAGAGAGGCTCCCCTGTGTGTAGCAAAAAGTTTGCCCTACTTACACTCCAGTACAGGTGGTTCGGACCCTGCCCACTATATTAACAGCTCCTGTCACTGGCCTGCTGGATGGCAGAGGGGTAAAGGACATAACAGTGCCAGCAGCCGGGTGCATTCAGCGTTTAAGCTACAATCCCTGTTTTCAGATCAGACGATGGGGCCAGTTTTTAGGTTCACTTGAGACAGCTCATGCGTTGTTGCTTGCAAGACTTTTTATTTACTTACAGGGGGTTTAGAGCCCGCCCATTGCTCACCATTGGTTGGCTTCATCGTCACTCTCATTTTCTTGCTCCTCTATGGTCAGCATGTGTTGGCTTGACTTCATCTTTTTGTGTGAGGCCCTCCCCCGGAGTATGGCTCAAGGACTGCTTCTTTGCTCAGTGTCCTTCCACTGCTTGCGCTTTTGGAGCTACTTTTTTCTTATTGTGGAAGCACTCTCAATAAGAGTGCATGTTGCATGTCTCCTCCCGCTGTCCTTGGTGTTATTACTCCCTCCCACACTCCTCCCACTGTTCATTGTGTTGCTTTCTCCATCCAGCCCTCCTCCCACTGGCCATCGTGTTTCTCCCTCCTCCCGCTGTCCCTGGTGTTGTTCCTCCCTCCTCCTCTTTGCTGTCCATGTTGGCCCCACCCCTTCCCGCATTGTGTTGCTTGCCCCGTCCCCCGCAGCCCTGCCTTGTTGTGTTGTTTTCCCTGCCCCTTATGCATTGTGTTGCTTGTCCACCACTCCACCCAGAAAAACACTAACTTTCAACCATGCTGCACAGCTGCTGCGCTGCTGTACAACATGGCTAAAAGACATTGGCAAAGCCAATAGCTCTCTCACAGGCAAGATCTATTGGCTTTGCAATGCTTGTTTAAAATCTATGACATCTGCTCGTTTTGAGCTCCCATCATTTGTGTTTTACAGCAGACACGTTGTGCTAAATATAATGCACGCTAGCTGCGAAATATAATGCACGCTAGCTGCGAAATATAATGCACGCTAGCTGCGAAATATAATGCACGCTAGCTGTCCAAGATCAAATTCAGCATGTTCCTGCATCAATAATAAAAGGGTTTACATAGTACAGAATGATGGCGCAAACTCTGAATAACTCCATCAAAATCCTGTCGTGAGAAAGCGCATTACCCAAACTTTAAGTGGGATGAAACAACTGGGGGGTCTCTCAAAGGGGCGAGGCTGATCTAATTAAGGGATTTGCTTAAAAATACATAAGCTAGAAATCTGTGCTCAGCATAGTGTGCCGCCTGGCTGGTATTTTGCTGCTTCTGTCATTGCATCCAGGTATATAATACAACAAGTAACATTACACCAACAACATGCCAGAACTATTGGCTTTGTCAATGGGTGTTAGTTGTATAAGACAGGCAGCAACTATGGCTTCGTTATATATAATACTGAAAATGCTTCCATTCTGAAATGATGAGACTGTAAAAGAATTATAAGGAGTCTCTTCGAAGTTACACCAAAGGCTTTGAGCTGTGGTACTGCTGCTGAGTTAAGATTTTTTTTTCAAACTGAGGGTGAGAGCCAAAATGGAGAGCCCAATAGGGAGCTGTCTCATCACCTGCTTATAGAACTGCCGGTGCTGAGCACTGGCAGGACTTAGCCCACTAAAGCCCTGGCATTACCGTATAAATCACTGATGCCCAGCAGGAATGCCACGAAGTCACTAAAAGTAAGCTTTCCAAACAAGCATTTGCAATGCAATCGGTCTCGCCTTTGGGACCTTATATATATTTAGCTATGCTGCACATTAGCCCGGGTGCTGAAACATCTACTGTTCTTTAACACGGAGGGAAAGTAAGCACCAAACTGCGTGACACGCCAGGTATGGGAACACATAGAGAGAAATATTACCTTTCAGTGGGAAATGGTATAGTCCAAAGCTCTGTTTTTAATATAAAAGCAGGGCCTTCGGTGGTCATATCACTGAAAATACAAGATTTGGAAAAAATATTATTGTCTATGGGTGCTCGTGGAAGACAATTTCTATGGACTGGAATCTAGAGAATGCTAAAGTGATTCTGGTATTTTACTGACCTCTGCTTGTCGTTTTCTATCAAGACAGTTAAATAGAGGCAGTTGAACAGAAAAAAAGTCCCTAAGCGGAAGCAGACAAGTCCTAGGGCTGATCTCCAGAGCTCACAAAGTACATACACATATAAGTATATACTAAAGTATATACTAAAGTGTATATATACTAAAGTATATATGCTAAAATATATACAAGAGGTCTCGAATGCTCGACCTAAAAAGGTGCCAAGCTGCTTTCCGGGGAGCCGAACCGGACGAGGCGCATTTACGGGACAAAAAAGGCCTTGTGATCCCTGTGGCGCCACAAAGAGGCTTGCACGAGAATGATGCATGCGCACTGGCAGGATCGCTGGGAAGGCTGTGTTCAGCTGTTGCTGGATGGAGGTTCATCTCCTGCGCGTTCGTACGAAGGAAGATCAGAGTTTTGGGGAAACGCATGTGTCTGATCCTTCTGGGAAAGAACGCTTCTCTCACTGGTCGTTTCTCATTGTGAGGAAAGAAGAGCCTTAATTTTGCAAAGCCACAATATATCAAGCACGAGCCTGCATCGGGTTAACTCGTCCGTAAGGTACTCCCTCTTGGAGCACCAGATCTTACGCACAGTATCAACACTCGTCTGATGTGAGTGACATCTCTATAATTCCATAGTCTACCCAGTACCCACCACGCACAGTGAGGGGACATGCCCCTTCCTCATCCCATGAAGCACTTCAGGGCCTCCTGCGAGTGGTGTTCAAATGCTAGAATGCATACCATATATCTGGACAAAAAGAATTGTTGCCGCGTTGCGAAAGACAACCAGGGTTGGTTTGTCAAAGCGGGCATTCGGCTGATGGGCCGGTGCCTGGGTACCACCTGTGGGCCGGTTTCATGGAGGACAACCACCCACAATATCCTACTGGCCACCCAGCCCCCACTATGTCTACCTGACTAGGCCACTATGGAATGTGTAGGCGGGCTGCAGCCCAAAACGCTATGCTTAGAGGTGGGGAGCTGTGACGAGTGAGGGGCCAGTTTTGTGGCTAGTTTCAGGCCATCTTCACCTTAGCCCAGACCTCACAAGCAGTGCTATTCCACTTTCCTTCCTGCCATTCCGTCACACTGTGCCTTGATAGATGGGGGATGGAGGGTATTGTACACCACTGTTAGTATTAAAAGCAAGCATTGGCAAAGCTAATAGAACTTGGCTACGCAAGCTATTGGCTTTTTCAATCTTTTAGTGGTATTGCACAGCAACGCGGTGCTGTGTTGCATGGCTGAAATAAAAAAAAAAAAGCACTATGACGAAGCCATTAGTGTCCTCGTCAAAGGACATTTTTGTATAATAGCAGCTTGGTGGGGTCAAACAGTGACCACTGGGATGGGGCAAAGCAACAACAACCGGAGGGATGGAGGAAGGGATTGATGAATATAATTTTTTTTAAAGCTCTATGATGCAGCCAGCACTGGCCACGTCCTAGTATTTTTTTAATTGTTGTTATGCCGGGTGAGTGAAGGGGAACATGGACAATGGAAGAGGCTAGGAGGAACAGCACGGGGGCAAGCAACAATCTGGAGGAAGTGAGGGGCAAGCAACTGCACAGACAGAACTGAAGGCAAGCAGCAGCATGGGGTGGAAGGGGGCAAGCAACAGCATGGACAGTGGTGGCAAGCAACAACACAGACAGCAAGTGGGGGTAAGCAACAGCAGCAAGGGGGTCAAAAGCACACAAGTAAGGAAGGGTGGAGAGTAGCACAGGAGGGAGACAGCCTTCAAAAACATGCACTCTTATGGAGTGCTTCAACAAAATGAAAAAAGTTGCTCCAAAAGCAATAGCAGTGGATGGATGAAAGTACTTGGCCATGCTTCAGGAAAGGGGCAAGTAAAAAAAGAGAAAGGGAAGGCGGCATGTGCTGGCCAAAGAGAAGCAAGCAAATCAGAATGACGATGAAGCCAACCAAAGGTAAGTGATGGGCAGGCTCTATCCCACTGTAAGTTAACCAAATGCCTTGCAAGAGACAACGTAAGCACTGTATCAGGTGAGACCTAAAGAAGGGGGCAGAAACAAGGCAGAGCTGCCTCTGAAAATGAGAGCGTTTATTCTCTGAATCCCTCTATAGTGAATCATCAGGGAGAGGGATTTCAGAGTCCCTTCCTTTTGTCATTGTAGGTTCTTTTTCCAGAGATCCTGACCTCGCCCCTTTCCCCCTTGGCTTGGTGTTCAGTGTGTGATTTATATGATAATTTGGGTCAAAGGTACAGTTGATTGGGAATAGGTATCGCACTACATTGTACACAGTGCTGAGACTGCTAGGAGTATTCAGTTGTAACATCTACAGTATTTCCAGTCCTGACCCTACAAGCTTTACAATGCTTAATTTACCCCACATTTCTCCAAAAATGAGATGCCTGATACTAACCAAGCAATTGTTTGTGAACGGCTGCTCTCCTCGAATGTGGGCCACTTTTTATGAGTTGCCCAGGCCAATTTTTGGTCCCAGTCCGACCCTGAAGACAACATATGCTTTACAGAACAGTGTGAGAGAAATGGAGGCCCAGACTCCCCAGTCAGTGGTCCTTGGAAACCTACATAGTGGTGTTCATCAATATACAGCACACTCCAAGAGAAGGCGCTATTGCAGCGCTCATTAGTGACCTATTCAGAGTTAGTTTTAACCTGTCAGAACCAGTCTCAGTGTGAGTCAAGCTTCCTCACCTGACACAACCCTCACTCATTCAATAGAGTAAGTGTCATCCACCTCCTGCGAAAATTATTCAGTGGAAGCAAATTTCTCTCAATGGAAGTGAATCTTAATCAATGGCAGGAAGTTTCATTCTCTAACTACAAGTGTGTCTGACTGGAAGCAAGACTTATTGGCAATGAATCTGACTCATTCACTGAGGGAGACACCGACTCAAACACATTCTAAAGTGCACATAAATCCTTCTAATAATACCGAAAGAATCAAAGGGATTTAAAATATATGCTGATTTAAAAAGAAAGTGCAATGGTTTTAAAACGTGCAGAGAAGCCAGGTGAGCTTTAATCCTTTTGAGTTTGATAAATTGAGCAACATAGTCCAACAACGGAACATATATAATTCACAGTGCTACTCAACTTTACAGCTATTGCACCAAGGCATATATTGCATGTCAATATCCAAACAATCATAGTGTATTCCTTTATCACAGTGCTCACAAAATTGCGGCTATCTATTGAATATTTTAAAGAATTAAAAAATATATATATGTTAAAATCTGCAGAATTTTAACGTGGTATATATCTTTTATTGTATAGGCATTGATATTTTACAAAGTTTGGATCCCAGATCCCTCCTCGTGGTGTTTTATTCTTGGTGACAAAGACAACGTTTACTTTTTCATCAGAGAAAGAGGAGGGGAGCCTGGGAGGAGGAAGAGAGGGAACGTAGGATGGGACAAGGGAGACTAAGGAAGTTGAAGATGACTATGGGATGGAAATTGAGATACAGGTTGCCACTAGTTTCATGCACGTCGACCTGTACTGGAATGTTATTGATCGAATTATTGTGACATTATATTCTGATCTGAATACATCGGGTGCTGTTCAGTAAACCCTGGATTAAAAAATGGTTCCCCTAAGGCTACTCCTGTGTTGGGGTGTACAGTATTTCTAATGTGCAAAATAAATGTTGTTAAGATCCTGATTATTTGCCTAGCCATAGTTTGCAGACGTTCCTGCTTTTTCTCTGGTTACATGCTGGTGTTATTGTTCCTTGTATTTCCCGCAAATGCTAAGTGGCATTAAAAAGATATGTACTGTTTTCTTCCAGTTAGCTTTTAAACTTTTCCTCATTGATTTTGGGCTGGATGGATTTTGGTGATCTTTTTATTTCTTATAACTACTTAAACCAGCACAAATGGCTGAATTTTCATGTGCAGACCTATTTACAGAGAACTTTGCAAGCTACTTGGAGTAAGGGTAATATTTGTCAGAATATCCAGAGGTTTGGGAGAGGAAAATTGCAGCAGTGGCCGCTGCAGGTAAGAGCGGTGGGGCCGGCTGGGGGGGATTTCGAGAGATGACCATGAGGGAAAATTAATTATTTATTCAATTTTTCCTCGTGGTCGTCTCTCGAAATACCCCCCAGCCGGCCCCACTGCCCCACCGCTCTTACCTGCAGTGGCCGCGGCTGGAAAATTGACAACTTTGCACGCCCTTTTTCATACATTTCATTTGTAGCAAATTTCCAAACTTCTTGTGATTCTCAGTGAATCCTAGTAATCCTGTAGAAACTCTGTACTGGTTGTAGATTTACAGGATTACTCAGATGCATAACATTTACACCTGCAGAATTTTTACCAGCTGGAAAATTCTGAATGTGTAAAATTGACACAACATTTGCATAGATGCATGTAATTTTTTGTTTCAGTTTCTCAACAACAAAATTTTTTTTCTCGGTGGAGAAAGTCCTCTAGCTAATGCCCTAATAAAAGTTTGGGAGTGTTCCATCCCCAATTAACACTGAAAACACACCTGCTACTGCCCTTTTCCGGAGTATGCTTCCAGGGTAGGAAATTACACGTGATTACCTACAAACTATCAAGCTCTTGTATGTCCTAATAGTTTAGTCGGTAGACCCACTCACAAATGTCTACAAACCCACTCCTAAAATATGTTTGCTGAATTTCCTCAGTCGGAAAAAACAATGCCTTGAGACCCTCACGGGTGAGTAGCGCGCTTACAATTCCCCTGATTGATTGATTGATTGAACATATTGTGTGAATCTGGGTTCATAATTTACTGTCAAAAGCGTCTTTAAATTGCACACATTAATTGAACAGAAGGGGCCTATACAGCACCACAGGACCAGGAGGGCCAGTCTAGTTGGCAGTGCATATTCAGGATGCTTGTTTTCTGGTCCAGGGAGGACCTGGCCTGGCAGTTCGGGCTGGACTGTTCCCATTGGGAACAGGGTCAAGGCTGATTTGCATATCTCTGGGTCCAAACTGGAAAGGGGTGGTGAGCAAAATACCGATGGAGTAAAGCCAGATCTGTGACTGGGAGTGAATGTTTGACAATGTTCAACATTCCGTCCATCATCTTTTCGTGTTGCATTTTCATCCTAAGTGGGAAGGGTATGCACAGACGTGGATCCCGTGCTCGCTACACCACTGATTTCAAGCTAGCCTGGCCAATGAGGGGTGATGCCCCAAAACCGGTCCCATGATGCTTGTTTTCCGGTCCAGGGAGGACCTGGCTTGGCAGTTCGGGCTGAACTCTTCCCATGGGGAAGAGGGTCAAGGCTGATTTGCATATGGCTTGGGTTCAAACTGGAAAGGCTTGGTGAGCAAAATAACGATGGATTAAACCCACATCTGTCACTGGGGCTGAATGTTTGACAATGTTCAACATTCCGTCCATTATCTTTTTGTGTTGTTGGCATATGAGGGACTCGGAGGTAGGCATTCCCGGTTTCTTAATACCATGCTTGATGCCACAGAGGGAACCCTCTGCGGAAAGCATCCATGGCAGAGAGGAGAGTGACTTACACATTCTGTTATGTGCCGCTAGGCGCTGGACATCCTCTTATGTTATCCTAGGCCCTAAAAAAATACAACCTTGATGCTCAACAAGAAGAGCATGATAGAGGAGGGAGAGAATGAGCAAGGCAAAGACCAAGTAATCCTGAGCTTTGTGACTCAAGGAAATACGTTTTTACTCGCCTTTTGCAATGGTTCCTGTAACCTTTCCTGGAAATAGTTGTGCACTTTAGATTGGGATGGTTTGATAGCAAGAAGGTATCTGGAAAAAAAGAACGGGAGTCACCCCAACAAACATAGAATGCTGTGCAACGCTGCCTTCCTGATTGGCTATGGTCTGAAGCACGCCAGCACCCTCTTATCATTCCATGGTCAGCAAATGGGCCTGCAGCACGTAAGCATGCCAAAGACCAAGGGGTGGAAAAAACAGAAAGCATCCTCTGCTGAGCCGAGCCGCAAGAACTCCTCTGTGCCGTGGCCGAGGGGCTCCAAAAATGTTTGCCACCACCAGAGGGCAAGGCCAACCAGAGGGGTCCAGAAAGGGAAGAAAGCAAGCACCACCCTCTCTGACTTGTTTGTGGTCCAGCCCGTGTGTTCTTTGTGGCCTATGTGGCACATCCCAAGAGACACCCTTGTCTCCTGATTCCTGGTACTACCTCACTCTGAAGCTCTGGGCCGGGCTGAGAACTCTAATGCGTCTGCTGCAATTAACCTGGGCTAGCTGGAGAAAGTGGCAGACACCAGCAGTGGCCCCACCTTGGGTTACCCATTTGAGAGAAAATGCAGGTGATCCCACAACAGGAGCTGTACCTTTTTTAGGTCTCGCCTAGGCAGCGCTTGCGCTGTCTCTTTGAAACATGCTGTATTCAGGATATGGGCATTACTCTCCTGCCATGTTTTTTATTGGCTCCTTTAACTGTCTCTAGGAAATGCTTTTTTTTATGGTTAATTTGTTTAGTAGTCCCTCCTTTTCTACTTTTGTAACCTCCCATAAGGACTGCCCCTTTTACATGTAATCTCATGCTGTATGTTTTATTTACAATTTGTAAGCACCCTTTTGTTAATCACTTCTTCATAGCTGGTGTTGCAGGCAGGACAGCTACAGACTTACACAACCCCATTTCCCCGGACATATTTGTTTTTCTCTTTTCTGTGTGTGGTGAGAGTTAACATTTCTTATAAGCACTTCAGTTGTTCCTTTTTTTTTGTTTATGTTATTAGTTTATTACTTTAAGTGCACCTTTATTTGTTAATGAACCGCGCCGCTTGCATAGCTGAGCACCTGCTTCAGCACACGTGCCTTTAATTGTGCACGGCGCCGTGCAACTCCACCCCTGTTGTTGGTTGCTTCCCATTCCTGAGGTTGCTCGGGCCGCATTGACTTAAAATTTAACTCCACGGCTCCGCTTTTAATTCTTAATGTAAGAAGTAGCAGAGGTGAGTGCCGTGCTTTAACACACAGCATGGCCGTGCACCTTCATTTATTTATTTATGAAAGGTGCCGCTTTCACTTTACGCTTGCTTTTATTTGTTCAGAATCAACGCCGCTTGCAGAGTTGAGCACCCCCCTTTAACATGCGCGCCTTTACTTCTGCACGGCACAGTGCAGCTCCTCCCTTGTTGGTTGCTTCCTGTTCCCGAGTTTGCTAGCACGCTGCAGCAGGGCTCCGTATCTCGCCACGTTGGATGCTTGCAGAGGGGCATGTGGCAAGGGACAGGTCGGGAATCCACAGTTGTTTTGGAAGAGCAGGGTTGGGATTTTGCACTCAACACCCCTCTGAGGTCGCAGCTCTTTCTTTATTTTGTTTAATTAGAATTAAATTAAGCTTCTTTTCCAGTGCCATCACTTAATCTGCCTGTGCCGTATTCCACCACACCCTCGCTCCTCCCACAACACTGCTTGCCCGCCCCCACAACCCCTGCGAGATCACTTCTTTTAAATGTTCCCTTCTGCCACATAGTCTACTGAGTGTTCTAATTATCACTGAAAACGTTCAGGCTCCCCTTGCATGTCTCCTCCCTTCTTCCTGTGCTCACCGTCCCTTTCTTTTAGCCTGGGTATTCATGCTTGGAGGCCTCTTTTCATCTCTCCTCCCCTGCGTGCTGTGTGTTTATTCAGACAGCAGGAATGCGGTGCTTGCTTAACACTCCGGGCCCAAAGGGGCTGCACTTTTAAAGCCACATTCCCAAACTGCAACAGGACTCGTACCTTCCCCCACCACGCTATCTATTAACCCTCAAGTACCGGATGCTCATTTCTACCAAAGCATAAACAAACATGTGGTTGACGGACAATCCGGCAGCCCTGAGACATTACTTAAGGGCACTTGAAAGTGCTAAAAACAAACATCTTCATTAATAACAAACATTTCCATTACAACGCCAATAGCTCTAACTCTAAAAAAAAATGCAAGACCTATTGCATTGCAAATGCTTGTTTGTACCAGCGTTCAGTGAACAACACAGGTACAAGCCAAATCCCCTCTCTCTTGAGCCAGAACCAAGGCAGAATTTTTATTTATAGCAACATTTATATAGTGCTTACCACCTCTATGCGGTTTGCTGAATTGCTTTTTTAGCATGCTGCGCTGTATAGGGGGTGTGGTTGGAAGCATGTCTGGTACACTTCTGAAAATGCACCAGATCCACCATTTTGTGGACTGCTACGTTGTCTGTTTGGAAATGCAACCATCCGGGACAAAGACCTGAGCCTGCAGCAATCCCTTGGCAGCAAACCCACCATGTTGCTTTGTCGTCCAATAGCATTTATCGCGACACTTCCTACCAGGAGCTCTCACTACTTTCAGTCACCACGACTTGGATTGAGACATTAGTTATTTTAAAGATTTTTTTTTTCATATTTGTAATTGACCTACCTTCTTCCTCACTAGGCCCTCTTCAGCAAGCATTCCTTTCCCTTTGCTGCACACTTTTGTCTTAATCATATCTGTAATACATGCGTCTCGCAGTGTCTGGACATTTTGCCCATTATTTCTTGTGTTTAAAGTGCAGTATCTTTGTCGGCAATAGTCTTCACTTTTGAAGAAGAGTCTTACCCTTGGGCACGGGTACCAGGAGGGACGGGTGAGGGGGGTTTTAAACAAGTGTCTACCTCAGGGGGATCTGAACAGTCCTCAAACACTGGTCTCGCTGTGAAGGGCTTTTAGGGCCCTGACGAGATTGGTATTTTATAAGAACAACATTATTCCTCCCAGCATCAGACAGGTAGTAGCGCTGCCATCAAGGAAAGAGAAAAAAAACAACCCGAAAAACTCCTGGGTGATCTACGTAGTGTTCTAAATCTTAATAAGACTTAATGAGACTAATTACCTTGCAAATGAGAAGCTCATTTATTTATTTCAGGGAAAAAAACAAGATAAATACTTCACCTAATGAACACAGACGATGTTTGACTGCAGAGTGCACCCTGCGAAACATTCACAGAACTTGTGAGTCTCATATACAGCTGTAGACTCCACAGCCTTGGTAAATCTCCCAGAATGTGCAGATATTATCTCCACAGGCTGTGTAACTCTCCCAGAATGTGCAGATATAATCTTTAAAGCCCATGTGACTCTAATCCCCAGAAGGTGCAGCTGTTGTCTCCAAAGCCTTTGTAACTCTCCCAGAATGTGCAGATATAATCTCCACAGGCTGTGTAACTCTCCCAGAATGTGCAGATATCATCTTTAAAGCCCATGTGACTCTAATCCCCAGAAGGTGCAGCTGTAGTCGCCAAAGCCTTTGTAACTTTCCCAGAATGTGCAGATATAATCTCCACAGCCTTTGTAACTCTCCCAGAATGTGCACATATAATCTTTACAGCCCATGTGACTCTCATCCCCAGAAGGTGCAGCTGTAGTCGCCAAAGCCTTTGTAACTCTCCCACAATGTGCAGATATAATCTCCACAGCCTTTGTAACTCTCCCAGAACGTGCACATATAATCTTTACAGCCCATGTGACTCTAATACCCAGAATGTACAGCTGTAGTCTCCACAGCTTTGGTAACTCTCCCTGAATGTGCAGATATAATCTTTACAGCCCATGTGTCTCTCATCCCCAGAATGTGCAGCTGTAGTCTCCACAGCCTTGGTAACTCTTCCAGAATGTGCAGATATAATCTCCACAGCCTTTGTAACTCTCCCAGAATGTGCAGATATGATCCCCACAGGCTGTGTAACTCTCCCAGAATGTGCAGATATAATCACCACAGTCTGTGTAACTCTCCCAGAATGTGCACATATAATCTTTACAGCCCATGCGTCTCTCATCCCCAGAATGTGGAGCTGTAGTCTGCACAGCAGTTGTAACTCTCCCTGAATGTACAGATGTAATCTATACAGCCCATGTGACTCTCATCCCCAGAATGTACAGCTGTAGTCTCCACAGCCTTGGTAACTCTCCCAGAATGTGCAGATACAATCTCCACAGCCTTTGTAACTCTCCCTGAATGTGCAGATATAATATCCACAGCCTTTGTAACTCTCCCTGAATGTGCAGATATAATCTCCACAGCCTTTGTAACTCTCCCAGAATGTGCAGATATATACTTTACAGCCCATGTGACTCCCATCCCCAGAATGTGCAGCTGTAGTCTCCATAGCCTTTGTAACTCTCCCTGAATGTGCAGATATATACTTTACAGCCCATGTGACTCCCATCCCCAGAATGTGCAGCTGTAGTCTCCACAGCCTTTGTAACTCTCCCAGAATGTGCAGATATAATCTCCACAGCCTTTGTAACTCTCCCAGAATGTGCAGATATAATCTTTACAGCCCATGTGACTCTCATCCCCAGAATGTGCAGCTGTAGTCTCCAAAGCCTTTGTAACTCTCCCAGAATGTGCAGATATAATCTCCACAGCCTTTGTAACGCTCCCAGAATGTGCAGATATAATCTTTATAGCCCATGTGACTCTCATCCCCAGAATGTGCAGCTGTAGTCTCCATAGCCTTTGTAACTCTCCCAGATGTGCAGATATAATCTTTACAGCCCATGTGACTCTCATCCTCAGAATGTGCAGCTGTAGTCTGCACAGCCATTGTAACTCTCCCAGAATGTGCAAATATAATCTCCACAGCCTTTGTAACTCTCCCAGAATGTGCAGATATATACTTTACAGCCCATGTGACTCCCATCCCCAGAATGTGCAGCTGTAGTCTCCACAGCCTTTGTAACTCTCCCAGAATGTGCAGATATAATCTTTACAGCCCATGTGACTCTCATCCCCAGAATGTGCAGCTGTAGTCTCCAAAGCCTTTGTAACTCTCCCAGAATGTGCAGATATAATCTCCATAGCCTTTGTAACTCTCCCAGAATGTGCAGATATAATCTTTATAGCCCATGTGACTCTCATCCCCAGAATGTGCAGCTGTAGTCTCCATAGCCTTTGTAACTCTCCCAGATGTGCAGATATAATCTTTACAGCCCATGTGACTCTCATCCTCCGAATGTGCAGCTGTAGTCTGCACAGCCATTGTAACTCTCCCAGAATGTGCAGATATAATCTCCACAGGCTGTGTAACTCTCCCAGAGTGTGCAGATATAATGTTTGGAGCCCATGACTCTAATCCCTAGAATGTGCACCTGAAGACTCCACAGCCTTTGTAACTCTCCCAGTATGTGCAGATATAATCTTTACAGCGCATGTGACTCTAATCCCTAGAATGTGCACCTGTAGACTCCACAGCCTTTGTAACTCTCCCAGAATGTGCAGATATAATCTTTACAGCCCATGTGACTCTAATCCCTAGAATGCACAGCTGAAGTCTCCACAGCCTTTGTAACTCTCCCAGGATTTGCAGCTGTAGTCTCCACTACCTTTGTTATTTTATGTTATTTAAACTTATTGAGCGCACAAATACCCTGAGGTTTCTTGGCGCTAAAGCTCAGAGCACATCACACCTAGAGCAGCGGCTTAGATCTGAAAAAGCCAGGCTTTAAGGCCCTTCCTAAAGGAAGGCAAGGAATATGAGGATCTAATATGCAAAGGAAGAGTGTTCCAGAGTTTTGCTGTTCCATAACTCCGGCTATGACCACCCCAGTTGGTTTTAAGAAATCTGGGAACAGTCATATACTTAGCTTCGGTGGATGCAGCAGTCTGCTAGGATGATAACAATTGAAAATGTTTTTAAGAAAATCGGGTCCTGTATTGTTTAAAGCTTTATAGGCCAAACCCAAGGCCTTGAACTGAACTGAAAGCCAGTGCAGTTTCCGAATTTCTTTGGAAACCGATTGATATTTGGGCAGATTCAGTAAAACTCTTGCGGCTGCATTTTGTATCATCTGTTACTTTTTTAGATGTTGACTTTGCATATTTAAGTACAAACCGTTACAGTAATCTAATTTAGATAACACAAGTGCAGTTACAACAGTCCTCCTGGAATTGGCTGGCAGATAAGGAAGAATGTTCTTTATTTTCCTAATTATGAGAAATGGGGAATAAACCGTGGTGTTTATTTGGTTCACATTAGTCAATTTATTGTCTAGTGCAATTCCCAAATTGTTTGCCTTGATTACTGGTTTGGGAAGCTCCCCTAGTTCAACTGGCCACCAAGTGGCATCCCATGTTGGCAAAAGACTGCCAAAGATCACTATCTCAGTTTTATCTGAATTGAACTTTAAACAATGTTTGCTCATCCAGGTACTTATTTCCCGCATGCACTGTAGAAAGCGAGGTGGGATAGAGGGTTCATTTTTAAAAGTTGCAACCATAATTTGTGTGTCGTCTGCTTAAGATGTCAAATTAAATCCAAATTGTTGAATCAAGGGTGCCAATTCCGACACATAGATGTTAAATAATGTTGGGCTGATGGAAGAACCCTGGGGGACCCCACAAGGCAGCACATAAGGCGCTGATTTAAAGTGATCCAATGCAACCGAATGAGTTCTATTCGCCAGAAACGAAGACAGTAAAGAGAGTGCAGAATCATTAATGCCCAAAGTCTTTAGACACAGTTTTAACAAGGTGTGATCTACCGTGTGAAAAGCTGCCAATAAATCGAGGAGTATTAGGGCAGCAGACCCGTCTTTATCCATCACTGCCCTAATCTCCTTGGTGGCTTTGATTAATGCAGTCTCGGTGCTGTGTTCTGAACGGAACCCAAATTGAGTAGGGTCCAGTAAATGGTTATCCTGAATGAATTGGGCCAGCTGGTGGTTCATCAGTTTCTCTACTAGTTTAGAAGGCAAAGGCAAATGAGTAATAGGGCGATGGTTACTAGGATTAGAAGCATCTAAATCAGGTTTTTTTAGTAATGGAAGGATGGAAGCATCTCCCAGACTGTGCAGATATAATCTTTACAGCCCATGTGACTCTAATCCCCAGAATGTACAGCTGTAGTCTCCACAGCCTTTGTAACTCTCCCAGAATGTGCAGATATAATCTATACAGCCCATGTGACTCTAATCCCCAGAATGTACAGCGGTAGTCTCCACAGCCTTTGTAACTCTTCCAGGATTTGCAGCTGTAGTCTCCACGGCCTTTGTAACTCTCCAAGAATGTGCAGATATAATCTTTACAGCCAATGTGACTCTAATCCCCAGAATGTGCAGCTGTAGTCTCCACAGCCTTTGCAACTCTCCCAGAATGTGCAGATATAATCTCCACAGGCTGTGTAACTCTCCCAGAATGTGCAGATATAATCTTTACAGCTCATGTGACTTTCATCCCCAGAATGTGCAGCTGTAGTCTCCACAGCCTTTGTAACTCTCCCAGAATGTGCAGATATAATCTCCACAGGCTGTGTAACTCTCCCAGTATGTGCAGATATAATCTCCACAGCCTTTGTAACTCTCCCAGAATGTGCAGATATAATCTCTACAGCCCATGTGGCCCTAATCCCCAGAATGTGCAGCTTTAGTCTCCACAACCTTTGTAACTCTCCCAGAATGTGCAGATATAATCTCCACAGGCTGTGTAACTCGCCCAGAATGTGCAGCTATAATCTTTAAAGCCCATGTGACTCTAATCCCCAGAAGGTGCAGCCGTAGTCTCCAAAGCCTTTGTAACTTTCTCAGAATGTGCAGATATAATCTTCACAGGCTGTGTAACTCTCCCAGAATGTGCAGATGTAATCTTTACAGCCCATGTGACTCTAATCCCCAGAATGTGCAGCTGTAGTCTCCACAGCCTTTGTAACTCTCCCAGAATGTGCAGATATAATCTTTACAGCCAGTGTGACTCATTTCCAGAATGTGCAGCTCCAGTCTCCACCGCCTGTATTACCTTCCTCCCCAGAATGTGCAGCTGTAATGCCCAGAGCCTTTGTAACTCTACTTCTCAGAATGTGTAAATACAATCTCTTCAGCCCATGTGACTCTCATCCCCAGAATGTGCAGCTCCAGTTTCCACAGCCAGTGAGAATCTCCTGTGCGGAATGTGTAGCTCCAGTGTGACTTTTCATGCTATAATGTGAAGTGGTGGCCTGCACAGGCGGTGTGACTCTCCTACCTAGAATGTGCAGCTGTGGCCTCCACAGCCTGTGTGACTCTCCTTCCTAGAATGTGCAGTTCTAGTCTCGCCAGCCCGTGAGACTCATCCCCAGAATGCACAGCTCCAGTCTCCACGGCCAGTGTGACTCCCTTTCCCAGAATGTACAAATCTATTCTCCACAACCATTGTGACTAGCCATCTCCGAATGTGCAGCTCTAGTCCTGACTGCCTCTTGTGCACTCATCCTCAGAATGCACATCACTAGTCTCCACAGCCAGTATGACTCTCCGCCCCAGAATGTGCAGCTACAATCTCCACAGCCTGTGTGACTCTCCATCCCAGTAAGTGCAGCTCCAATCTCCACAGCCTGTTTGACTCTCACCTCCAGGGTGTGTATGCATTCCAGTCTCCACAGCCTGGGTGTTTCTCACCCCCAGGGTGTGTACACATTCCAGTCTACACAGCCTGTGTGTCTCTCCTCCCTAGAATGTGCAGCTCCAATCTCCACAGCCTGTGTGACTCTCACCTCCAGGGTGTGTATGCATTCCTGTCTCTACAGCTTGTGTGGCTCTCCTCCATAGAATGTGCAGCTCCAATCTCCACAGCCTGTGTGACTCTCACCTCCAGGGTGTGTATGCATTCCAGTCTCCACAGCCTGGGTGTCTCTCACCCCCAGGGTGTGTATGCATACCAGTCTCTACAGCTTGTGTTTCTCTCCTCCCTAGAATGTGCAGCTCCAATCTCCACAGCCTTGGTGTTTCTCACCCCCAGGGTGTGTACACATTCCAATCTCCACAGCCTGTGTGTCTCTCCTCCCTAGAATGTGCAGCTCCAATCTCCACAGCCTGTGTGACTCTCACCTCCAGGGTGTGTATGCATTCCAGTCTCCACAGCCTGTGTGTCTCTCCTCCCTAGAATGTGCAGCTCCAATCTCCACAGCCTGTGTGACTCTCACCTCCAGGGTGTGTATGCATTCCAGTCTCTACAGCTTGTGTCTCTCTCCTCCATAGAATGTGCAGCTCCAATCTCCACAGCCTGTGTGACTCTCACCTCCAGGGTGTGTATGCATTCCAGTCTCCACAGCCTGTGTGTCTCTCCTCCCTATAATGTGCAGCGCCAATCTCCACAGCCTGTGTGACTCTCACCTCCAGGGTGTGTATGCATTATAGTCTCCACAGCCTGGGTGTCTCTCAGCCACATATGTGCATAAACTCTGTTTCACACTTGAGTGGCTCTCATCCCCAGAACGTGCAAACACTCCATTCTCCAAGGTATGTGTTACACCCACCACACTCTGTGCATGTGAGAACTGGTTTGTGGATTCCAAGAATATCAGGGGTTACGGGACCCTAACTGTTTTTACCTCAGTTGTCCCTGGGCCTGTTTCCTGTTTGAACTCCATGCATTGCCCATCAGCTCTTGACTCTCAGGACAGCACAGCAGAGCAGTCCAAGGCTTACTCAAGGCAGGGTATGGGTTAGAAACTGAGAACTCAGCAGGCAGTAATGTAACTCAATAAAGCCAATAATTCAGTTAGTGATTTTATGCTGGAACAGAAAAAGTGCTTAAAGCACTTGCAGCTACATGCGATGCATAAAGTACAGAAAAGCAGAATGAAACATAGACTAACAATGCTAGCCAGATCCCTTCACCCCCTTTCTAACTAGAGATTTACTTTAAACTCGCAGGAGGGTCAAAGGGCACACTTTCAGGCTTTTGTATGGGGTTTCACTCTGTCCTACAGGCAGCCTAATGCACGTCTATGGAGCCTGCAAGCACCAAGAAGTTTGTGGCCCTAACCCACGCTCTCCACTCTGATGCCCATGCGGGTGCGCATTCCAGAGAGCGGCATCACTAAGACATGGACAGGGCTACCTCTGTGGATTGCTAGCTTTGGGGCAGTGAACCTCACCAAACAGCCTCAGGGATGATCCGACCGCCTCCTGCCCAGCCTGCCTGGGGTAGTGCTGACCCCACACAAACCCACAATGCAAAAGGGACTGCGGAGCCCACCCACAGCACACAAGGCAGGCACAGTCTTGGAAGCCCTTATCTCTCCTACTTTTGCATGCAGTAACTAACACTAGTATTAATGGGCCACCCACAACAAAGAAGGTATAATTGTTTAATATACAGAGTATATAGAATATACAGAGTATCTTTAAAATGGCTGGACACTGTTGGGTGTTTAAGCACGGTTATGAAAGATGCATACTCTTGGAAAAGGTGCTCATAATCAACTTTTATTCACACCAATAGGTGCCCACAGCTCTGGGTGCAGGGAATCAGAGGCTCAACCGGGTCGGACCTCCAGGACCTGATGGCTCTTCACCCACTGCAAAGATTTCGAACAGGTCCTCACAGCCACATCAGCTACCTCACAGATACTCTCCAGGGCAGACGAGAGGTCGAGAGAAAAGCCTCAGTGCCCTTGGGGAGCAAATCAGTGGCACACTGGAGGGGTCACGGGGCTCGCCACAAGTCCTTGCAGGCGCTAATCCATCCTTTGGAGCTTAAGCAGTGTAAATGGGGGTAGTTTCTTATACTTCTGCAACACTACTGCACTCCAGGCAGCTATGCTGTTCCTCTCTGGCCAATGAGAAGTCAGGGCACTCTGAATATGGCAAAACTGCCCGCTATTTATCCCCACTGCTGGCCAATCTGCTCTGGCCCACTTTAGAATGTTGATGACTCCTCCAATCAGACTGGGCGTAGGCCCCGAATGGTCACCACATGCTAGGGCCCTGGGGGGCTCCCTCTGGATGTTGTTTATTGAGTCTAGTCAGGCCACGTCTTCTGTCCAGCAGATTCAACAGAGTGTGGGCAGGGCTTGGAGCATGTTGGTAGCAGGAGTAGGCAGCCAACAGAAAGGAGGAATGCAAACCCCCCCGCCCCCCACACACACACACCCGCAGGATACTACGTCCCTCTGTGCTGCAACTTTGGAGGAAAAGAGGGGACTGTGACCATACCTTTCACACAGATGAAAGTGAAAAACCCAGCGTATGAGCAGGGGCGTAAAGGGTGTTTGGGGTGTTACACCCCCTTAAAAAAAATGTATTCTGTAGTAAATAGTTGGGTTCAAGTGCTTTCAGCCGGTTAATGTGAAGTGTCTGTTGGATTTCACCTGGGATTTTTACATGCCCACACTGACAAAAACACACACACAGTCTTTCGTCAATGGTTTGAAGGCCTTAAACAATGTTGATTCACTTGAAAAATATCGCGTTTTAAGAACCCCTAACTATTCATACTCCTCTGTCTTTCCACTGCCCCTTAAGCCCCCCTCACGTCCTGCTTCTCATGTAATGTTTTTTCAACAAGATGTCCCAGCGGGATTGTTGGGAGATCTGAAGCTCATACCCGCCCCCCCCCCAATCATACTGACCAAGCTACGGCCCTGTGTATGAGCCACAAACGGGATCTTTCAAATCGGGGAGGGGGCAATAGTAGCCCTCTTGAAGGGGACCTAAAAATTCAGTCCATTCAGCACTTAAATCAATGCTACACTGCCGCCAATCTCACAACGTTGTATTTTTTTTTGCAGCTTTATATAACGCAAACTCGACCCTTAGGTATTGGAGTACTTTACATGAGCAACAGTTACATGACACAGAAACACATTCATTTTTTGTGGGCACGGGGAGATGAAGTGATTTGCCCAGAACCACAGGATGTTGAGCCGATGCCCAACCAGGTTCCACCGTTTGTAAAGTCGGCAGCTCTGACGGTTACCCCACATCCTAGTTACGCTCTAAAAGAAGGGTGCACTTTGCATGTCCTCTCAATCGCCGAGCCATTCTGTGGGTGCTCAAACTATTTAAATGAGAGATCCCTTAGTGTACATACAGCATCGGTGTGTTTGCGGAAATAAAAATCCAATGCCAGTGACTGCTCACTGGGTAATGACACAGGACAGGGGAACATGCATTCCGAAGCCATGGAGGGAACATTTCTGTCCCAACAGTACTGACACTCTGTCCACAGCAGTATGTGTGGCTTTCTTCTCCAGAATGTGCAGAAGGCCTGTCCTACACAGAATGTGCTTCTCGCATCCCCGCAATGTGCAGAAGGCCTGTCCTACACAGAATGTGCTTCTCTCATCCCCGGAATGTGCAGAAGGCCTGCCCTACCCAGCATGTGCTACTCTTATTCCCAGAATGTGCAGAAGGCCTGTCCTACACAGAATGTGCTTCTCGCATCCCCGCAATGTGCAGAAGGCCTGTCCTACACAGAATGTGCTTCTCTCATCCCCGGAATGTGCAGAAGGCCTGTCCTACACAGAATGTGCTTCTCTCATCCCCGGAATGTGCAGAAGGCCTGCCCTACACAGCATGTGCTACTCTTATTCCCAGAATGTGCAGAAGGCCTGTCCTACACAGAATGTGCTTCTCGCATCCCCGCAATGTGCAGAAGGCCTTTCCTACACAGAATGTGCTTCTCTCATCCCCGGAATGTGCAGAAGGCCTGTCCTACACAGAATGTGCTTCTCGCATCCCCGCAATGTGCAGAAGGCCTGTCCTACACAGAATGTGCTTCTCTCATCCCCGGAATGTGCAGAAGGCCTGTCCTACACAGCATGTTCTACTCTCATCCCCAGAATGTGCAGAAGCGCTCTCCTCCAGAATGTATAGCCGAACTGTCATGTGCAGCATGTGTGATTTTTATCAGCAGAATGTGCCAAAGATCTATCCCCCGCTGAATGTGTAACTCTTATTCCCTAGCATGTGCGGAAGCTGTAGTCTTTGTGGCATTTACGACTCCCCTTCCTAGAATGTGTGGAAGCTCTTCACTGCATGGGCGATCCATATTCCCATAGTGTGTGGAAGCTCCAGTGTCCATGGGGTGTGAGACTATCATCCACAGAATGTGCAGATGCTCCATCTTCCACGGTATGTGACCATCCTCACAGAATGTATGGAAACTCTATCATTGACAGCATAGGGGACCCTTATTCCCATAGTGTGCGGATGGTGTTTGAGACTGTTGTACCCAGAACGCTGCCCTTCACAGAATGTGCGACTCTTATTCCCAGGCTGTAGAAGTTCTGTCCTCCACCGCATGTATGGCTGTTAGTCCCACAGCGTAAAGTTCAGTTCTCTACAATATGGCAGAAAATGCAGAACATCTCTTCACAGAATGCATGACTCTCCCCCCCAGAGTGTGCAGAGGTTCTGCCATCCACATGTGTGACTCTCACCCTAAAAACATGCAGAATCCCTACCCTCTAATCTAACACATATGGTCACCTGTTCCTAGACCCCTCGCTCCCTCAGGCACCCTCCCAGCAGAGGTGGGCAAGCCAACAAACGAACGGGGAGAGCCGAGCTGAGGCTCTGACTGGGCTCTAAGAGCCTGTGCACGAGCTGAGCCCTGAAAATGTTTGGCACGTAAACAACAATACCACAACAATGCAACAAATACCACATACAAATATGATGGAGACACTTTAGAAAAAAATGCAAATGCATTTCTTTAACATGCACAAGCATTTCAACTTAGTACATCAGATTACATCACTGCATTTAGAGACCTTTGTTAAAAGTGACAGTTTTTTAAATATGAAATTAAATATATTCATGCCTTACATAGAGCAACATTATAGTCTATATAAATCAGACACAAGAGAGGTGCTTCTGTAGTACACACCCTGAACACAAGTATTTCAGAGTGCTCTCAAATGCAACAAGGGAAAAAGGAAGCAGGGTGAAATGAAAGATTTGCCTAGGATCACACTGTTTGATCAAGTGAGGAAGCTGTGAAAAATCCAGGTTTTTCTGATTGCACATTGTTATTCGTCCACTAGATGGTTATCTCTTTCCCTGGCCTTTTTTTACAACAAAACGTTATTTTTTTTCTTTAATTCTTGGCACATTCAGTTAGAGCGCGGGTGGCATGTAGAAGCCACATCAAAGCTCGGCTCGTTTTGGGCTCTAGGGTCCAAGAGGCCCTCGAGCTGAGCCAGACATCTGACGTGTTTTTAGAGGCTCGCCCACCTCTGCCTCCAGTAGTTCAGAAATTCTCTTCCTCGAGACCGTGCCCACCCCGAAATCCCCCGTCAGTACTCCCCGGGTTGAGAAGCTTCGTTCCCAGGCCCCCTTGCGCCCTCCCTCGGGCCCCCCTTAATGCTCTGTAATCTCATCAGAATCGGGGGCCTGCAGCAGCAACGAGCCCTGTATTCAGCAGTTCTGCCGGCCGCCGGCCCCGGACCGGTGCGGTTCCCGCTCATAAATCCTGACATAGAAGAATCCTGACGCCGACACCTCCTCGCTCCGTATTGATTAGCTCTCCTTTCCAATCAGGCTTGCCAGGGTGATGAATCGGAAGCAGCCCTGTTCACCGCAAGCGAGGGTGGGTGACTCCGGGCACCGGGAGGCTCTGCAGGTCTCCCTGAGAAGATGGACGCAGGAGACCGAACATGGCCTGTAGTATCAGAGATGGGTAACCCAGATGAACCCGGGACAGCCTTATAGAGGTAATTGATTGACCTGGATGGACCTGAGAATTCTTTCTTGCTGTGGGGAATGAGCAGATTGGACGTGCCCAGGGTCATCACCTGCTGTGACGTGTGCTGATTGGATAGGCCAAGCGATACACCTGCTCTGAAGTGGGCTGATTGTATGAGCCTAGCCATCATTTCCAGGTGGGATTGATCAGAATACAGGGGCCTGGGGATTCTTTCCTGTCGGGAAACAAGCAGATTTAACGAGACAAGGGGGTCTTCATCAGCTGGACAGAATCCTGATTAGATGTTCTCCGATGCCCCCCCCCCATCTTCTGGGAGCAGGCTGGGCTCGGGGGGTCCTCATCTCGTGGGCGGCAGAACTCCGCCCACGGCTCTGATGACCTCATCAGCTGTAGTGGAATGTGCGTAGAGGGCCTTATCCAAATGAACTTTGCAAACTGCGCTGGCGTGGGCAGGTTTATCTTAGGGGGAAAGGGTAAACTTGAAGGGCCCGGGTCTTTGTCCTCTGAGAAATGGACAGAGCCCATGAGGCTCGCACTCCTTTAATGCAGAGAACTGGCAAATGTGAGGGTCGGTACCATTATATTTTGTGGGGCTGGCAGACTGGCAGACTGGATAGACCTGAGCAAGAAGTTGATTTTAAGAGCAAGGTTCGTCGTTTCTTCAGGAAATGCATCTGGGGCCCCCCTCCCCTTCCCCCCGCCCTCCTCTCGCCTTCCCCTGCAGGGCAGGCCGTGCTCATGCTGCAAGCAGAGGTGAGTTCATAAGTCTCTTTATTGGTTCTCTCCCGCTTGGAGCCTCGCTCTCTTCAGCTGCTTCCTCTCCATTTAACTAATTTCACCGCGCGATAGTTACAAACTCCATTTTATTACAGCTTCGCCTCCCAGTACAATTGAATTACGAAAATCTCATTTTCTCCCAAGTGCTGAATATGTAATTAGAGGAAAAAATATTGCCCTGCCTGAGCATGGGTAGGTGGGTGGATGTGGGAGGGTGCAGGGGGCCTGTGAGGGGACACACGCCTGAGTGCGCACGTGAGTATGTGTGAGACAGAATGAGGGCCTGTGAGAGAGGTCGTCACTGACTGTGCTGGCCTGGCTGTTAAACTTTCCGTCGTTGTGATAGATGCAGGTAGGGGAGTCACTGTTTGTTGCATACGGTAAATACAGCCCGATTACCAGCCATTTTAGATGTACTGAAAATCACCAGCAGTACCGCGGTTTCACCACTTCTTCGGTAATGCCGAAACGCATCATGTAACGACCATTTGACAAATACACTAATTTCAGGAGGCGCTGTTAAAAAAGGAAAAGTGTACAGGAAGCACATGGAAAGTGCTCAAAACTGCTCGGGGCGGTTTGATGCCCCGTAGAACTGTGAAATGTGAGGCCTGATGGGGCCAGACGGAGGGGAACCGACAGCAGCACTGCAGAAGCCCTTGACTAGACTGAAGCCTAGGTTGGTATATACATTACTCTAAATAAATATGAGTGCAGACATTGGGCACTATGGCCCTGGTCACACGTTCAGGCTAACATTCGATCCCCTGCAAGCAGGAGATTGCACAAGATCGGAATCACATCCTGATAGTTTTCTCCTGATAGGTTCCAGCAGGTGAAACCTGTCGACATTTGTTATGGAAAAAGACAAGGAAAAAAGGCACAATATGCAGAATCTGGTGTGTTGAAAACCGGTTCTGCACATTATGCCTCACTTCCATGTTTAAAAATTCGGAATAGAAGATATTTACCACACACAGTAAGTACCTCACACTGGGGGTAATATTACTTACCAGCTGTGCTAAATGTGCTACTATGGCAGCTCTGAAATCTGGCTCACCTACAGACCACTGTGCTGCAAGGTTCTTGTGTAACGTAGTGCCTTTCTTGGGTGATGCCTTACTGGCTCTTTCCAACTAAGTTTTTGGCTGATGGAGGGGGTACCAGTTACCTTTATGCATGCTATGGTGCGTCTATTTCTAAGAACAGCCGCAGCACATTCGAACACTAACGCGCTAGATGGCTGATGGCTTCTCAGCTGAGAGAACAGCCAGAAAACAATGAATTCCAGGCCGTGTCGAGACCTCATTATAGCCCTAAATACTATTGATGGTGGTGTTAGGGGGTCTCGAGTCTGTGCACACATCCAGTTCCACAAACCAAGTTCTGTGTGATAAAAAGCTGCGCAGTCGGTTTAATCATAAGGAAACCAGTAGTTACGTATGGCACGCGCATAGACCAATAATCTTAGTTGACATGATTAGGCTCATGTAATAAAAGGTAAGGGCAAACACACCTGAAACCAAAATATTCTGTCTGTGTATCAAACGCAAACTCTTGTTCTAGTGAGGCGAGTCTGTTGATTCGTTGAGTATAGCATCTTAGCTGCTTGCATCGCAGCCACTGCAACCGAAACCATCTCCAGGCGCAGCTCTTAAAATATGGTAGTTCAAAGGAGTAAAAATGGGCCTTGGCTCGACAGTGCCCTGCGGTAACCCACATACACATGCCTACAATAATTTGGCATCTCATGCACTCTGTGCCTGTGTTACACATTGTGTGTCCAGATCTCAAAGTGAAATGACTAAGAGGAGATCAAGAGAGTGTGGGCTCCATCCAGGGACATTCGGGCTTGAAATTTACCTCCGTAAAATCACCTGTTTTTAAGTGCCAACATTCCAATTTGTACTCTCTTACAGCTACCTTGCCGCGTTGCCAGTAAGAGCTGCTCTGTTCACTGCAAACCAAACTGCAGCCTACCAGAACTGATGAAGGCAGCCTTCACCTTCTCTCACAGATTACAAAGGGAGTCTGCCGCTTTGGCAAAGTTAGTCCAACGTGGCACCTGGAGAGCCACCTACTGCTTTGGAAAAGTTAGTAGATCTTAGTGCCTGCTGCTTTGAAGAAGTGCTCTACAGGGCCTGGGGCTCGACTTTCTTCTTTGGTGGCTAGTCCAGCCTCTGGCCTGGAGATCCACTTTCCGTTTTGGCGAAATTAGTCCAGTATAGGGTGCGGAGATCCAGCTGCTGCTGTTCCGGAGAAGCTAGTCCAGCTTAGCACCTGTAGATCCACTTGCTGCTTTGGTGAAGTTAGTCCTCTATAGAGCCCAGAGATCCACCTGCTGCTTTGGTGAAGTTAGTCCTCTATAGAGCCCAGAGATCCACCTGCTGCTTTGGTGAAGTTGGTCTTCTATAGAGCCCAGAGATCCACCTGCTGCTTTGGTGAAGTTGGTCCTCTATAGAGCCCAGAGATCCACCTGCTGCTTTGGTGAAGTTGGTCCTCTATAGAGCCCAGAGATCCACCTGCTGCTTTGGTGAAGTTGGTCCTCTATAGAGCCCAGAGATCCACCTGCTGCTTTGGTGAAGTTAGTCCTCTATAGAGCCCAGAGATCCACCTGCTGCTTTGGTGAAGTTGGTCCTCTATAGAGCCCAGAGATCCACCTGCTGCTTTGGTGAAGTTGGTCCTCTATAGAGCCCAGAGATCCACCTGCTGCTTTGGTGGTTAGTCAAGCCTCTAGCCTGGAGATTCACTTGCTGTCTTGTCGAAGGCAATCAAGCCTAAGGCCTGGAGATGCACCTGCTGCTTTGGTGAAGTTAGTCAAGCCTACGGCCTTGAGACTGTGGTAGCTGATGCCATTGAAGGGAAAAGCAGACATAGAGCAGAAGCTAAAGCAGTGCCTAACTGCAGAAGGTCCACACTTCTGGAAGCTGCATTTCCAGACAGTGCCTATCTGGTAGGGGTGGGCGGCAAATTCTGCTCCACCGGCGGAGTTTGCCCACTTTGCGCTACTCGAGTACCGCGGAGTTCCAGCAAAACTCCACCAAGCGTTTTTTCTCGCATGTGGTTCGCCAACATTAAGTTGGCAAGTCAGAATTGGCATCCCCTAGCGCAATGTTTGGGTGCTACAGCACCTCCCGGTGAGATTTTCTCAATGTGGTCACAACAGGTCAAGACCATTTGCATTTAGAAACCTGCGGCTCGAGTATAAAATCTGCTCAAGCGGCAGAAAGAAGCAGCGCCCTCTGTAGCGCTGCGTGGTGCAGTTTGTGCTGATTTTACAGTGCAGAACAAGCTCCTGGTGCTAAAAATCATACCGAGCAGCGCAACGTGCCGAATTCCGCCCGTTCGCGGAACACCGTGGATTCTCACTGAGTTTTTATGTAACTAAGTGGAATTCTGCAGAGTAAAACTCTACAAGCTCCATCCACCCTTACTATCTGGTACACGAGAAGCTGCACCTGGCAATTCACCAGGGGTGCTGACCAAAGGTGTGCTGTAGAGCACAGACATCGAATTACCAGGTTTGAAGAATTTTGATGATCACTGCAGTGTGTCACCTAGGAAAGTATGAAATTGTCTATAGCAAATTAATCGATCCAGTGTATTTGTGGTGGTGGTAATTAAAGGTACATTTACATTTCCCCCAGTGTTTAAAAGTAATGAAGCCATGACATCCAGCTTTGTGCAGTGAGCTCCTTACCGCACTTCCATCTGCTTTATTAAGCTGCATGAGGGTAACTTTATACCAACCCTACCCAGACCTTGTTTTGCGGGTCCAAAGACCGGACCCTGCTAGTACAGGACCCTGAATGTAAGCTTCCCAAACTGCTTACCATTAGTGTGTTTTCCCAGCAGTACTCTCAGTGCTGTAAGAGTCCAGAGGTCTGAACTTTCATCATCAATACTCTGCCGGTCCTATATGGACCCAGTTTTGTGTTTATAAGCAGTGCTGGGCCTAGCCTGTAAGATTCCCTGTCCCCACTAAAGGACCCCAGCACTGTGGACATCCACAGCAGGACATGCTTAGTGCTGTAAGACCCCAGTGAAGTGGATTTTCCGGAGCTGTACGTTTAGTGCTGTAATACCCCAACTGTGTGGGTTTTCCCTATCTGTAAATTCTCACTGAGCTAAGCACTAGCTGTGTGGGTTGCCCCCAGTAGAGCACTCTCAGTGCAGTGAAGCTTCAGCATGTGAGCTCCCCCAATAGTACAATCTCTATGCTGTAAGGTCCAAGGACTGTGAGCTTCCTCCAGTAGTGCACTTTCAGTGCTGTGAGGCTTCAGCGTGTAAGGTTCCGCAGTAGTACACTCTGCTGTAAGATGCCAGGAGTGTGAGCTTCCCCCAGGAGTGCACTCTCAGTGCTGTGAGGCTTCATCGAGTGAGCTTCCCCAGTTGTACATTCTCAATGCTGTAAAATCCCAGGGGTGTGAGCTTCCCCCAGCAGTGCACTCTCAGTGCTGCGAGGTTTCAGCGTGTGATCTTCCCCAGTTGTGCACTCTCAATGCTATAGGATCCAAGGGGTGCGAGCTTCCCCCAGCAGTGCACTCTCAGTGCTGTGAGGCTTCAGCGTGTGAGCTTCCCTAGTTGTACACTCTTAATGCTGTAAAATCCCAGGGGTGTGAACTTCCCCCAGTAGTGCACTCTCAGTGCTTTGAGGCTTTAGCGTGTGAGCTTCCTCAGCGGTACACTCATAATGCTGTAGGATCCCAGGAGTGTGAGCTTCCCCCAGTAGTGCACTCTCAGTGCTTTGAGGCTTTAGCGTGTGAGCTTCCTCAGTAATACACTTTGCTATAAGATCCCAGGGGTGTGAGCTTCCCCCAGCAGTGCACTCTCAGTGCTGTGAGGCTTCAGCGTGTGAGCTTTCCCAGTAGTACACTCTCAATGCTGTAAAATCCCAGGGGTGCGAGCTTCCCCCAGTAGTGCACTCCAGGTGATGGTAGGCTTCAGCGTGTGAGCTTCCCCATTAGTAAACTCAATGCTGTAGGATACCAGGGGTGCGAGCTTCCCCCAGCAGTCACTCTCAGTACTGTGACACTTCATCGTGTGAGCTTCCCCATTAGTACACTCTGTGTTGTAAGATCCCAGGGGTGCAAGATTCCCCCAGTAGTGCACTCTCGGTGCTGTGACGCTTCAGCGTGCAAGCTTCCCTAGTTGTACACTCTCAATGCTGTAGGATCCCAGGGGTGCGAGCTTCCCCCAGCAGTGCACTCCCAGTGCTGTGAGGCTTCAGCGAGTGAGTTCCCCAGTAGTGCACTCTGTGCTGTAAGATCCCAGGGGTGTGAGCTTCCCCAGTAGTGCACTCTCAGTGCTGTGAGACTTCAGCATGTGAGCTTCCCCATTAGTACACTCTCAATGCTGTAAGATCCCAGGGGTGCGAGCTTCCCCAAACAGTGCACTCTCGGTTCTGTAACATCCAAGGACTGTGAGCTTCCCCAGTAGTACACTCTCAATGCTGTAAGATCCCAGGAATGTGCGGTTAGAGGTCCCTCCAGCTTAGCATCCTCCAGCAATGCGTCCTGTATCTGAGAGCTTCCTCCAGCAATGCTTCCTGTATCTGTGAGCTTCCTCCAGCAGTGTCTGCTGTAACTATGAGCTTACTCCACCAGTGCATGCTGTACCTGTGAGCTTACTCCAACACTGCCTCCTTCATTAGCGCTCCCTGCAGCAGTGAGCTTCCTTTAACATTTCCTCCTCCAGCAATGCCCCCGGCACTGTGAGCTTCCTCCAACATTACTTCCTGCAGCCATGAGCTTCATCCAGCATTTCCTCGTCCATCAATGCTTCCTGCCACACTGACCCTCCTCTAGTGGTGCCTCAACTAGCTGAGCTTCCTCCAGCTTTATCTCTTTCAGCAGTGCTTCCTGTAGTTGTCGGCTCCCTCCAGCATTGCTCACTCCAGCAATGCTCCCTGCAGTTCTGAGCTTCCTCCAACTTTGGCTCCTCCAGCAATGTTGCCTGCATTTGTGAGCTTCCCCCAGCCTTGCTTCCTCTAGCTGTGAACTTTCTCCAGCATTGCCTCCTCCAGCAATGTTCCCTGCAGTTGTGAGCTTCCTCCAGCATTGCTTCCTCTAGCTGTGAGCTTCCTCCAGCATTGCTTCCTGTAGCTTCTCTCCAGCATTGCTTCCTCTAGCTGTCAGCTTCCTCTAGCTGTCAGCTTCCTCCAGCATCGCTTCCTCTAGCTGTGAACTTCTTCCAGCTTTGCCTCCTCCAGCAATGTTTCCTGCAGTTGTGAGCTTCCTCCAGCATTGCTTCCTCTAGCTGTCAGGCTCCTCCATCCTTGCTTCCTCTAGCTGTCAGCGTCCTCCAGCATTGCTTCCTCTAGCTGTGAGCTTCCTCCAGCATTGCTTCCTCTAGCTGTGAGCTTCCTCTAGCTGTGAGCTTCCTCTAGCTGTGAGCTTCCTCCAGCATCGCTTCCTCTTGCTGTCAGCTTCCTCCAGCATCGCTTCCTCTTGCTGTGAACTTCTTCCAGCTTTGCCTACTCCAGCAATGTTTCCTGTAGTTGTGAGCTTCCTCCAGCATTGCTTCCTCTAGATGTGAGCTTCCTCCAGCATTGCTTCCTCTAGATGTCCGCTTCTCTCCAGCATTGCTTCCTGTAGCTGTGAGCTTCCTCCAGCTGTGCTTCCTCTAGCTGTCAGCTTCCTCCAGCCTTGCTTCCTCTAGCTGTGAGCTTCCTCCAGCATTGCTTCCTCTAGCTGTCAGCGTCCTCCAGCCTTGCTTCCTCTAGCTGTCAGCGTCCTCCAGCATTGCTTCCTCTAGCTGCGAGCTTCCTCCAGCTGTGCTTCCTCTAGCTGTGAGCTTCCTCCAGCTGTGCTTCCTCTAGCTGTCAGCTTCCTCCAGCTGTGCTTCCTCTAGCTGTCAGCTTCCTCCAGCTGTGCTTCCTCTAGCTGTGAGCTTCCTCCAGCTGTGCTTCCTCTAGCTGTCAGCTTCCTCCAGCATCGCTTCCTCTAGCTGTGAACTTCCTCCAGCTTTGCCTCCTCCAGCAATGTTTCCTGCAGTTGTGAGCGTCCTCCAGCATTGCTTCCTCTAGCTGTCAGGGTCCTCCAGCCTTGCTTCCTCTAGCTGTCAGGGTCCTCCAGCCTTGCTTCCTCTAGCTGTCAGCGTCCTCCAGCATTGCTTCCTCTAGCTGTCAGCGTCCTCCAGCCTTGCTTCCTCTAGCTGTCAGCGTCCTCCAGCATTGCTTCCTCTAGCTGTGAGCTTCCTCTAGCTGTGCTTCCTCTAGCTGTGAGCTTCCTCCAGCTGTGCTTCCTCTAGCTGTCAGCGTCCTCCAGTATTGCTTCCTCTAGCTGTCAGCTTCCTCCAGCATTGCTTCCTCTAGCTGTCAGCTTCCTCCAGCATCGCTTCCTCTAGCTGTGAGCTTCCTCCAGCATCGCTTCCTCTAGCTGTCAGCGTCCTCCAGCCTTGCTTCCTCTAGCTGTCAGCGTCCTCCAGCTGTGCTTCCTCTATCTGTCAGCTTCCTCCAGCATCGCTTCCTCTAGCTGTGAAACTCCTCCAGCTTTGCCTCCCCCAGCAATGTTTCCTGCAGTTGTGAGCTTCCTCCAGCATTGCTTCCTCTAGCTGTCAGCTTCCTCCAGCATTGCTTCCTCTAGCTGTCAGCTTCCTCCAGCATCGCTTCCTCTAGCTGTGACCTTCCTCCAGCTGTGCTTCCTCTAGCTGTCAGTGTCCTCCAGCCTTGCTTCCTCTAGCTGTCAGCGTCCTCCAGCATTGCTTCCTCTAGCTGTGAGCTTCCTCTAGCTGTGAGCTTCCTCCAGCATTGCTTCCTCTAGCTGTGAGCTTCCTCCAGCATTGCTTCCTCTAGCTGTCAGGGTCCTCCAGCATTGCTTCCTGTAGCTGTCAGCTTCTCTCCAGCATCGCTTCCTCTAGCTGTGAGCTTCCTCCAGCAGCGCTTCCTCTAGCTGTGAAACTCCTCCAGCTTTGCCTCCTCTAGCAATGTTTCCTGCAGTTGTGAGCTTCCTCTAGCTGTCAGGGTCCTCCAGCCTTGCTTCCTCTAGCTGTCAGCTTCTCTCCAGCATTGCTTCCTCTAGCTGTCAGCTTCTCTCCAGCATTGCTTCCTCTAGCTGTGAGCTTCCTCCAGAATTGCTTCCTCTAGCTGTGAGCTTCGTCCAGTATTGCTTCCTCTAGCTGTGAGCTTCCTCCAGCATTGCTTCCTCTAGCTGTGAGCTTCCTCCAGCATTGCTTCCTCTAGCTGTGAGCTTCCTCCAGCATCGCTTCCTCTAGCTGTGAGCTTCCTCCAGCATCGCTTCCTCTAGCTGTGAACTTCTGCCAGCTTTGCCTCCTCCAGCAATGTATCCTGCAGTTGTGAGCGTCCTCCAGCATTGCTTCCTCTAGCTGTCAGCTTCTCTCCAGCATTGCTTCCTCTAGCTGTCAGCTTCCTCCAGCATTGCTTCCTCTAGCTGTGAGCTTCGTCCAGTATTGCTTCCTCTAGCTGTGAGCTTCCTCCAGCATTGCTTCCTCTAGGTGTGAGCTTCCTCCAGCTGTGCTTCTTCTAGCTGTGAGCTTCCTCCAGCCTTGCTTCCTCTAGCTGTGAGCTTCCTCCAGCATTGCTTCCTCTAGCTGTCAGCGTCCTCCAGCCTTGCTTCCTCTAGCTGTCAGCATCCTCCAGCATTGCTTCCTCTAGCTGTGAGCTTCCTCCAGCTGTGCTTCCTTTAGCTGTGAGCTTCCTCCAGCTGTGCTTCCTCTAGCTGTGAGCTTCCTCCAGCTGTGCTTCCTCTAGCTGTCAGCTTCCTCCAGCATCGCTTCCTCTAGCTGTGAACTTCCTCCAGCTTTGCCTCCTCCAGAAATGTTTCCTGCAGTTGTGAGCGTCCTCCAGCATTGCTTCCTCTAGCTGTCAGGGTCCTCCAGCCTTGCTTCCTCTAGCTGTGAGCTTCCTCCAGCCTTGCTTCCTCTAGCTGTCAGCGTCCTCCAGCCTTGCTTCCTCTAGCTGTCAGCGTCCTCTAGCTGTGAGCTTCCTCCAGCTGTGCTTCCTCTAGCTATGAGCTTCCTCCAGCTGTGCTTCCTCCAGCTGTGCTTCCTCCAGCTGTGCTTCCTCCAGCTGTGCTTCCTCCAGCTGTGCTTCCTCTAGCTGTCAGCTTCCTCCAGCATTGCTTCCCCCAGCATTGCTTCCTCTAGCTGTCAGCTTCCTCCAGCATCGCTTCCTCTAGCTGTCGGCTTCCTCCAGCATCGCTTCCTCTAGCTGTCAGCTTCCTCCAGCCTTGCTTCCTCTAGCTGTCAGTGTCCTCCAGCCTTGCTTCCTCTAGCTGTCAGCATCCTCCAGCTGTGCTTCCTCTAGCTGTCAGCTTCCTCCAGCATCGCTTCCTCTAGCTGTGAAACTCCTCCAGCTTTGCCTCCCCCAGCAATGTTTCCTGCAGTTGTGAGCTTCCTCCAGCATTGCTTCCTCTAGCTGTCAGCTTCCTCCAGCATCGCTTCCTCTAGCTGTGAAACTCCTCCAGCTTTGCCTCCCCCAGCAATGTTTCCTGCAGTTGTGAGCTTCCTCCAGCATTGCTTCCTCTAGCTGTCAGCTTCCTCCAGCATTGCTTCCTCTAGCTGTCAGCTTCCTCCAGCATTGCTTCCTCTAGCTGTCAGCTTCCTCCAGCATCGCTTCCTCTAGCTGTCAGCTTCCTCCAGCATCGCTTCCTCTAGCTGTCAGCTTCCTCCAGCTGTGCTTCCTCTAGCTGTCAGTGTCCTCCAGCCTTGCTTCCTCTAGCTGTCAGTGTCCTCCAGCATTGCTTCCTCTAGCTGTGAGCTTCCTCTAGCTGTGAGGTTCCTCCAGCATTGCTTCCTCTAGCTGTGAGCTTCCTCCAGCATTGCTTCCTCTAGCTGTGAGCTTCCTCCAGCATCGCTTCCTCTAGCTGTGAGCTTCCTCCAGCATCGCTTCCTCTAGCTGTGAGCTTCCTCCAGCATCGCTTCCTCTAGCTGTGAAATTCCTCCAGCTTTGCCTCCTCTAGCAATGTTTCCTGCAGTTGTGAGCTTCCTCCAGCATTGCTTCCTCTAGCTGTCAGGGTCCTCCAGCATTGCTTCCTGTAGCTGTCAGCTTCTCTCCAGCATCGCTTCCTCTAGCTGTGAGCTTCCTCCAGCAGCGCTTCCTCTAGCTGTGAAACTCCTCCAGCTTTGCCTCCTCCAGCAATGTTTCCTGCAGTTGTGAGCTTCCTCTAGCTGTCAGGGTCCTCCAGCCTTGCTTCCTCTAGCTGTCAGCTTCTCTCCAGCATTGCTTCCTCTAGCTGTCAGCTTCTCTCCAGCATTGCTTCCTCTAGCTGTCAGCTTCTCTCCAGCATTGCTTCCTCTAGCTGTCAGCTTCCTCCAGAATTGCTTCCTCTAGCTGTGAGCTTCTTCCAGTATTGCTTCCTCTAGCAGTGAGCTTCCTCCAGCATTGCTTCCTCTAGCTGTGAGCTTCCTCCAGCATCGCTTCCTCTAGCTGTCGTCGTCTTCCAGCCTAGCTTCCTCTAGCTGTCAGCATCCTCCACCTGTGCTTCCTCTAGCTGTCAGCTTCCTCCAGCATCACTTCCTCTAGCTGTGAAACTCCTCCAGCTTTGCCTCCCCCAGCAATGTTTCCTGCAGTTGTGAGCTTCCTCCAGCATTGCTTCCTCTAGCTGTCAGCTTCCTCCAGCATTGCTTCCTCTAGCTGTCAGCTTCCTCCAGCATCGCTTCCTCTAGCTGTGAGCTTCCTCCAGCTGTGCTTCCTCTAGCTGTCAGTGTCCTCCAGCCTTGCTTCCTCTAGCTGTCAGTGTCCTCCAGCCTTGCTTCCTCTAGCTGTCAGCGTCCTCCAGCATTGCTTCCTCTAGCTGTGAGCTTCCTCTAGCTGTGAGCTTCCTCCAGCATTGCTTCCTCTAGCTGTGAGGGTCCTCCAGCCTTGCTTCCTCTAGCTGTCAGCTTCTCTCCAACATTGCTTCCTCTAGCTGTCAGCTTCTCTCCAGCATTGCTTCCTCTAGCTGTGAGTTTCCTCCAGAATTGCTTCCTCTAGCTGTGAGCTTCCTCCAGAATTGCTTCCTCTAGCTGTGAGCTTCGTCCAGTATTGCTTCCTCTAGCTGTGAGCTTCCTCCAGCATTGCTTCCTCTAGCTGTGAGCTTCCTCCAGCATTGCTTCCTCTAGCTGTGAGCTTCCTCCAGCATCGCTTCCTCTAGCTGTGAGCTTCCTCCAGCATCGCTTCCTCTAGCTGTGAACTTCTGCCAGCTTTGCCTCCTCCAGCAATGTATCCTGCAGTTGTGAGCGTCCTCCAGCATTGCTTCCTCTAGCTGTCAGCTTCTCTCCAGCATTGCTTCCTCTAGCTGTCAGCTTCCTCCAGCATTGCTTCCTCTAGCTGTGAGCTTCGTCCAGTATTGCTTTCTCTAGCTGTGAGCTTCCTCCAGCATTGCTTCCTCTAGCTGTGAGCTTCCTCCAGCTGTGCTTCTTCTAGCTGTGAGCTTCCTCCAGCCTTGCTTCCTCTAGCTGTGAGCTTCCTCCAGCATTGCTTCCTCTAGCTGTCAGCGTCCTCCAGCCTTGCTTCCTCTAGCTGTCAGCATCCTCCAGCATTGCTTCCTCTAGCTGTGAGCTTCCTCCAGCTGTGCTTCCTTTAGCTGTGAGCTTCCTCCAGCTGTGCTTCCTTTAGCTGTGAGCTTCCTCCAGCTGTGCTTCCTCTAGCTGTGAGCTTCCTCCAGCTGTGCTTCCTCTAGCTGTCAGCTTCCTCCAGCATCGCTTCCTCTAGCTGTGAACTTCCTCCAGCTTTGCCTCCTCCAGCAATGTTTCCTGCAGTTGTGAGCGTCCTCCAGCATTGCTTCCTCTAGCTGTCAGGGTCCTCCAGCCTTGCTTCCTCTAGCTGTCAGCGTCCTCCAGCCTTGCTTCCTCTAGCTGTCAGCGTCCTCCAGCCTTGCTTCCTCTAGCTGTCAGCGTCCTCCAGCATTGCTTCCTCTAGCTGTGAGCTTCCTCCAGCTGTGCTTCCTCTAGCTATGAGCTTCCTCCAGCTGTGCTTCCTCCAGCTGTGCTTCCTCTAGCTGTCAGCTTCCTCCAGCATTGCTTCCTCCAGCATTGCTTCCTCTAGCTGTCAGCTTCCTCCAGCATCGCTTCCTCTAGCTGTCAGCTTCCTCCAGCATCGCTTCCTCTAGCTGTCAGCTTCCTCCAGCCTTGCTTCCTCTAGCTGTCAGTGTCCTCCAGTCTTGCTTCCTCTAGCTGTCAGTGTCCTCCAGTCTTGCTTCCTCTAGCTGTCAGCATCCTCCAGCTGTGCTTCCTCTAGCTGTCAGCTTCCTCCAGCATCGCTTCCTCTAGCTGTGAAACTCCTCCAGCTTTGCCTCCCCCAGCAATGTTTCCTGCAGTTGTGAGCTTCCTCCAGCATTGCTTCCTCTAGCTGTCAGCTTCCTCCAGCATCGCTTCCTCTAGCTGTGAAACTCCTCCAGCTTTGCCTCCCCCAGCAATGTTTCCTGCAGTTGTGAGCTTCCTCCAGCATTGCTTCCTCTAGCTGTCAGCTTCCTCCAGCATTGCTTCCTCTAGCTGTCAGCTTCCTCCAGCATTGCTTCCTCTAGCTGTCAGCTTCCTCCAGCATTGCTTCCTCTAGCTGTCAGCTTCCTCCAGCATCGCTTCCTCTAGCTGTGAGCTTCCTCCAGCTGTGCTTCCTCTAGCTGTCAGTGTCCTCCAGCCTTGCTTCCTCTAGCTGTCAGCGTCCTCCAGCATTGCTTCCTCTAGCTGTGAGCTTCCTCTAGCTGTGAGCTTCCTCCAGCATTGCTTCCTCTAGCTGTGAGCTTCCTCCAGCATCGCTTCCTCTAGCTGTGAGCTTCCTCCAGCATCGCTTCCTCTAGCTGTGAGCTTCCTCCAGCATCGCTTCCTCTAGCTGTGAGCTTCCTCCAGCATCGCTTCCTCTAGCTGTGAGCTTCCTCCAGCATCGCTTCCTCTAGCTGTGAAATTCCTCCAGCTTTGCCTCCTCCAGCAATGTTTCCTGCAGTTGTGAGCTTCCTCCAGCATTGCTTCCTCTAGCTGTCAGGGTCCTCCAGCATTGCTTCCTGTAGCTGTCAGCTTCTCTCCAGCATCGCTTCCTCTAGCTGTGAGCTTCCTCCAGCAGCGCTTCCTCTAGCTGTGAAACTCCTCCAGCTTTGCCTCCTCCAGCAATGTTTCCTGCAGTTGTGAGCTTCCTCCAGCATTGCTTCCTCTAGCTGTCAGGGTCCTCCAGCCTTGCTTCCTCTAGCTGTCAGCTTCTCTCCAGCATTGCTTCCTCTAGCTGTCAGCTTCTCTCCAGCATTGCTTCCTCTAGCTGTCAGCTTCCTCCAGAATTGCTTCCTCTAGCTGTCAGCTTCGTCCAGTATTGCTTCCTCTAGCAGTGAGCTTCCTCCAGCATTGCTTCCTCTAGCTGTGAGCTTCCTCCAGCATCGCTTCCTCTAGCTGTCGTCGTCTTCCAGCCTTGCTTCCTCTAGCTGTCAGCGTCCTCCAGCTGTGCTTCCTCTAGCTGTCAGCTTCCTCCAGCATCACTTCCTCTAGCTGTGAAACTCCTCCAGCTTTGCCTCCCCCAGCAATGTTTCCTGCAGTTGTGAGCTTCCTCCAGCATTGCTTCCTCTAGCTGTGAGCTTCCTCTAGCTGTGAGCTTCCTCCAGCATTGCTTCCTCTAGCTGTGAGCTTCCTCCAGCATCGCTTCCTCTAGCTGTGAAACTCCTCCAGCTTTGCCTCCTCCAGCAATGTTTCCTCCAGTTGTGAGCTTCCTCCAGCATTGCTTCCTGTAGCTGTCAGCTTCTCTCCAGCATCGCTTCCTCTAGCTGTGAGCTTCCTCCAGCAGCGCTTCATCTAGCTGTGAAACTCCTCCAGCTTTGCCTCCTCCAGCAATGTTTCCTGCAGTTGTGAGCTTCCTCCAGCATTGCTTCCTCTAGCTGTCAGGGTCCTCCAGCCTTGCTTCCTCTAGCTGTCAGCTTCTCTCCAGCATTGCTTCCTCTAGCTGTCAGCTTCTCTCCAGCATTGCTTCCTCTAGCTGTGAGCTTCATCCAGTATTGCTTCCTCTAGCTGTGAGCTTCCTCCAGTATTGCTTCCTCTAGCTGTGAGCTTCCTCCAGTATTGCTTCCTCTAGCTGTGAGCTTCCTCCAGCATTGCTTCCTCTAGCTGTGAGCTTCCTCCAGCATCGCTTCCTCTAGCTGTGAACTTCTGCCAGCTTTGCCTCCTCCAGCAATGTTTCCTGCAGTTGTGAGCGTCCTCCAGCATTGCTTCCTCTAGCTGTCAGCTTCTCTCCAGCATTGCTTCCTCTAGCTGTCAGCTTCCTCCAGCATTGCTTCCTCTAGCTGTGAGCTTCCTCCAGCATTGCTTCCTCTAGCTGTGAGCTTCCTCCAGCATTGCTTCCTCTAGCTGTGAGCTTCCTCCAGCATTGCTTCCTCTAGCTGTGAGCTTCCTCCAGCATTGCTTCCTCTAGCTGTGAGCTTCCTCCAGCATTGCTTCCTCTAGCTGTCAGCTTCCTCCAGCATTGCTTCCTCTAGCTGTCAGCTTCCTCCAGCATTGCTTCCCCTAGCTGTGAGCTTCCTCCAGCATTGCTTCCTCTAGCTGTGAGCTTCCTCCAGCATTGCTTCCTCTAGCTGTCAACTTCTCTCCAGCATTGCTTCCTCTAGCTGTGAGCTTCCTCCAGCATTGCTTCCTCTAGCTGTGAGCTTCCTCCAGTATTGCTTCGTCCAGTATTGCTTCCTCTAGCTGTGAGCTTCCTCCAGCATTGCTTCCTCTAGCTGTGAGCTTCCTCCAGCATTGCTTCCTCTAGCTGTGAGCTTCCTCCAGCATTGCTTCCTCTAGCTGTGAGCTTCCTCCAGCATTGCTTTCTCTAGCTGTCAACTTCTCTCCAGCATTGCTTCCTCTAGCTGTCAGCTTCTCTCCAGCATTGCTTCCTCTAGCTGTGAACTTCCTCCAGCTTTGCCTCCTCCTGCAGTGTTTCCTGCAGCTGTGAGCTTCCTCCAGCCTTGCTTCCTCTAGCTGTCAGCTTCTCTCCAGCATTGCTACCTCTAGCTGTGAACTTCCTCCAGCTTTGCCTCCTCCCGCAGTGTTTCCTGCAGCTGTGAGCTTCCTCCAGCCTTGCTTCCTCTAGCTGTCAGCTTCTCTCCAGCATTGCTTCCTCCAGCTGTGAACTTCCTCCAGCTTTGCCTCCTCCCGCAGTGTTTCCTGCAGCTGTGAGCTTCCTCCAGCCTTGCTTCCTCTAGCTGTGAGCTTCCTCCAGCCTTGCTTCCTCTAGCTGTGAGCTTCCTCCAGCCTTGCTTCCTCTAGCTGTCAGCTTCTCTCCAGCATTGCTTCCTCTAGCTGTGAACTTCCTCCAGCTTTGCCTCCTCCCGCAGTGTTTCCTGTAGCTGTGAGCTTCCTCCAGCCTTGCTTCCTCTAGCTGTCAGCTTCTCTCCAGCATTGCTTCCTCTAGCTGTCAGCTTCCTCCAGCATCGCTTCCTCTAGCTGTGAGCTTCCTCCAGCATCGCTTCCTCTAGCTGTGAACTTCTGCCAGCTTTGCCTCCTCCAGCAATGTTTCCTGCAGTTGTGAGCGTCCTCCAGCATTGCTTCCTCTAGCTGTCAGGGTCCTCCAGCCTTGCTTCCTCTAGCTGTCAGCTTCTCTCCAGCATTGCTTCCTCTAGCTGTCGGCTTCCTCCAGCATTGCTTCCTCTAGCTGTGAGCTTCGTCAAGTATTGCTTCCTCTAGCTGTGAGCTTCCTCCAGCATTGCTTCCTCTAGCTGTGAGCTTCCTCCAGCATTGCTTCCTCTAGTTGTCAGCTTCCTCCAGCATTGCTTCCTCTAGCTGTGCGCTTCCTCCAGCATTGCTTCCTCTAGCTGTGAGCTTCCTCCAGCATTGCTTCCTCTAGCTGTGAGCTTCCTCCAGCATTGCTTCCTCTAACTGTGAGCTTCCTCCAGCATTGCTTCCTCTAGCTGTCAACTTCTCTCCAGCATTGCTTCCTCTAGCTGTGAGCTTCCTCCAGCATTGCTTCCTCTAGCTGTGAGCTTCGTCCAGTATTGCTTCCTCTAGCTGTGAGCTTCGTCCAGTATTGCTTCCTCTAGCTGTGAGCTTCGTCCAGTATTGCTTCCTCTAGCTGTGAGCTTCCTCCAGCATTGCTTCCTCTAGCTGTGAGCTTCCTCCAGCATTGCTTCCTCTAGCTGTGAGCTTCCTCCAGCATTGCTTCCTCTAGCTGTCAGCTTCTCTCCAGCATTGCTTCCTCTAGCTGTGAACTTCCTCCAGCTTTGCCTCCTCCCGCAGTGTTTCCTGCAGCTGTGAGCTTCCTCCAGCCTTGCTTCCTCTAGCTGTCAGCTTCTCTCCAGCATTGCTTCCTCTAGCTGTGAACTTCCTCCAGCTTTGCCTCCTCCCGCAGTGTTTCCTGCAGCTGTGAGCTTCCTCCAGCCTTGCTTCCTCTAGCTGTGAGCTTCCTCCAGCCTTGCTTCCTCTAGCTGTCAGCTTCTCTCCAGCATTGCTTCCTCTAGCTGTGAACTTCCTCCAGCGTTGCCTCCTCCCGCAGTGTTTCCTGCAGCTGTGAGCTTCCTCCAGCCTTGCTTCCTCTAGCTGTCAGCTTCTCTCCAGCATTGCTTCCTCTAGCTGTGAGCTTCCTCCAGCATCGCTTCCTCTAGCTGTGAGCTTCCTCCAGCATCGCTTCCTCTAGCTGTGAGCTTCCTCCAGCATCGCTTCCTCTAGCTGTGAACTTCTGCCAGCTTTGCCTCCTCCAGCAATGTTTCCTGCAGTTGTGAGCGTCCTCCAGCATTGCTTCCTCTAGCTGGCAGGGTCCTCCAGCCTTGCTTCCTCTAGCTGTCGGCTTCCTCCAGCATTGCTTCCTCTAGCTGTGAGCTTCGTCCAGTATTGCTTCCTCTAGCTGTGAGCTTCCTCCAGCATTGCTTCCTCTAGCTGTGAGCTTCCTCCAGCATTGCTTCCTCTAGTTGTCAGCTTCCTCCAGCATTGTTTCCTCTAGCTGTGAGCTTCCTCCAGCATTGCTTCCTCTAGCTGTGAGCTTCCTCCAGCATTGCTTCCTCTAACTGTGAGCTTCCTCCAGCATTGCTTCCTCTAGCTGTAAACCTCTCTCCAGCATTGCTTCCTCTAGCTGTGAGCTTCCTCCAGCATTGCTGCCTCTAGCTGTGAGCTTCGTCCAGTATTGCTTCCTCTAGCTGTGAGCTTCGTCCAGTATTGCTTCCTCTAGCTGTGAGCTTCGTCCAGTATTGCTTCCTCTAGCTGTGAGCTTCGTCCAGTATTGCTTCCTCTAGCTGTGAGCTTCCTCCAGCATTGCTTCCTCTAGCTGTGAACTTCCTCCAGCTTGGCCTCCTCCCGCAGTGTTTCCTGCAGCTGTGAGCTTCCTCCAGCCTTGCTTCCTCTAGCTGTCGGCTTCTCTCCAGCATTGCTTCCTGTAGCTGTCAGCTTCCTCCAGCTTTGCCTCCTCCTGCAGTGTTTCAAGCAGTTGTGAGCTTCCCCCAGCAATGCTCCCTGCAGCCTCGAGCCTCCTCCAGCAGTGCCTTCTGCAGCAGTGCTTGCAGCAACTGTCCGCTTCCTCCAGCATTGCCTGCTCCATAAATGCTTCCTGCAGCTATGAGCTTTTTCCAGCAGGTCCGTTCCATTCCTGCAGCATTCCCTCAGGCTGCTCCTCTGTCAGCGGTGCCCAGGCAGTGCTGTAATAAATATCAACATGATTCCTATGTAATGTCTCATCCTGCAGAGTGGCCAGTTGCTATGAATAAGAGCTGTTTATGTTATCTAATTCAGCAGTACTTTACCGACCTCCGAAGGATGGAAGGCTGATTTGGCACTGTCTAAATCTGAACTGTCCAGCTAACCTTCACAACAACTGTCAAAAGTGTTTATCTCACTGAGCCGCACTGCTGGCCCAACTTACTCTGGCAGCGCACTTTCCTTGCTGTACTAATTGGTTGCCGGCCAGAGATGACCCTGACCTATGATGTGAGGAGGAAGGTTGGGGTGGGTAATTACATATGCAACCCAAGTATAGAAACGAAACGAACGACGGTGAGAAGGACAGTGGAAGTAGCAGGGAAGGCGAAGCGCTGTCTGAAGTGAAGAGCGGTAAAGTATGGAAGGTAAATTCAAATAAAGACTTAGAGAATGGGGCGATGAAAGAGGGCTAATAAAGGAGGGTGCAAGGTGAGAAGATAGGAATGCTAGAGAGGGCTTGACAGGGAGGAGTGAAGAGATACATTTTGTAATGAGGAGAAGAGTAGAGCTTTAACTTTTGGGGTGTTGTTTGGGTTGTGATACCACCCTCCGCCAAAATAAATGCATTCTTGGCTTGGTAGTTGGGTATGGGGGCCCTGAGTTGGATGTGTTATTTCTGTGTCAGTTTTGCTCTTGTCTTGAGCCAAAAAAAAGACAAAACAGTGACCTTTGATGTAAATGGGAAAAAGAGACTGAAACCCATCTGCATACCTGCCAACTCACATGGTGCCACCGTGTGACACAGGATATTGGCTTGCATCGCACAGTCTCCCAGTGAGGAGCCGATATCACATGGTGGCAGGGAAAACGAGCTGAAACCACTGCAAATAATGGTTTTCCAGCTCATTTTCCGAGGCTTTGAACTGCCGACGTCCATTAAGGGGTGTGAAAAAACCCTAGGTCATGGCACCAGCTTCAGCAAGCTTTTTTGGGGGGAAGGAAGGGGCTTGGGGCGGGTGGGGGTTCAAAAGTGCCTCGTAGGTACTTCTCGGCACAAGGCCCCTCCCCCTTCAAAGCCCTGCCCCCTCCTCACACAGTGAGATTGTCCTTCAAGTTGGCAGATATGCATCTGGTGTGGCTGAATATCAAAATGTGAAACCAGATGACCTGGAATCAACACCGGCTTCCCTGCTTGCCCAAATTGTGTGATCCTAGGCAAATAGTTTATTTCATAGAGCCTCCTTTTTCGTTATTATCACATATGAGTGCACTTTTAAATACTTGAGGTCAGGATTTGCGCTGTTCAAGCACTTCATATGTTTGATTTAATAGACTGTAATGTTGCTTCATCTATAATAAGAATCTAGGCAACGTTTAGGGTTTACATGACTACTGACTTGCTTGTTTGTTCACTAACAGCATTACTGTTGGAGGGGAAGCCATGGATGTTTCTAAAAACTTTCACTTTAAATAAATGTCTGTGTAAGTAGTGATACAGGCTGATGTACTAAGGCCAAACACTTCCTCATGTTAAAGAAAGTCACCTTTTTGAATTTTCAAGATATTGTATAATATTTTTACATGATGTTTGTTGCATGATATGCCAAATGTTTTCATGGCCCAGCTCGTGCATGGACTCTTCGAGCCGAGCCGGACCCATGGCTCGGCCTATTGTTTGCCACTGAGCTTCTTCTACTTGCTACTTGGGTTTAGTACATGGGGCCGCCAGTCACTCGATGAAATGATTTGTAAAAGGCGAGGACTAGAAATATGGAGCCCTGCCTGCATGAACCGATTTGACAACTCTACGATTAAGGATTCTTGAGTCAAAGAAGAGTCTGTGCAAGGCAAATGCATTTAAAATAAGTGATCTCATAGCAAGAACCCCAGGCCGTTGTGTTATACATGGATGTAGTCATGAGTTCCCTGGCAGACCTACCTAGCCGAAGTGGGATGGGCAGAGGTGTAGCTTCAGCTGGGGTGTTTGGGGTGTGACACCCCACAAAATCTATTCTTGGTTTGATAGTTAGGTCTAGGGGCCCAGAGTCAGGTCTTCCATGTCGGTGTGGATTTTTCTAATCATTCTCAGTAAGATGTTTTAACTTGTTCATTTTTTGAATCGGGAACGTAAATATATATAGTAATTATTTTTTTACAAAGTAGTAAGTCTATACCCATGGAATTACTCCTTGAATATGTGCAAATGTACTACTTTTTGGAATTCACAAAGTATTGGCAGTGGGAGGCTTGGAAAACTGTGCCATTCTCAAGTTTTCAAGCATACTACTGGCAATCAAACATCCATAAGGTGATAGGATGAATGCGTGCAAAGAGTCTATCCAGTGGCAATCACTTGGGTAGCATTCCAATCCATCATTTTTCACCCACTGTGCCACTCTAGACAGAGGCCCACCTAATGCAAATCAGTACTGACTCTTCTTCATGGAAACCGTGGTCATCTCATCCCTACACCCCACTGCTTTTTTAGATGGGTCATTTGAGATTCACACACCCTGGATCTCAGTGGCTAACCTACCCCCTGGAGAAGAGTAAGGTGCAGTGGAGGATAGGATATGGGGGAGAAAGCCTGTCAGAGTAAAAGAGGGGTAAGGGAGGGGGAGGTCATCGAAAAGAAGGCAGAAGAAGATTGAAAATAAATAAATGGCAGTGGAAACCGAGTGAAGGCAGGGGACAACAGAAGAGGAAAAGAGACCGAGGAGACGGTGGCTGCCCTGTCTCCGATCTGTCCCGTCCGATAAGCCTCTGTCTGCCGGGCCCAGTTCGCTGTGTCAGGCTGTCATCTCTAGGGATGTCAGTCTGCCTAAAGAGTCTTCGGGCAGCACTAATATACGGCTTTATCTACTTGTTCTGTGGATAGCGAGTCTCCCCCGGGGGGCTGACAGACACTTCCACTTATCACCGTAGTGCTCTGCTAGCCGGATGGGGCACGCAGAGCGCGAACTCTGCTCATGACAGTAGTAAGAGTCTCTCACTCCAGCTCCCTGCGAGGTACTCGGCTCACCCCACAAAATGGCTGGAACCTTAGCGGTAAAGCGTGAGACAGGGGCACACCTGGGAGGAGAGGAGACAAACACAGAGGAGGCATCCGATAGACGGACCAATACCCACATTGAGGAGACCTACGAGATACACACACACATATATATATATATATATATATATATATATATATATATATATATACACATATATATATACACACACACACACATATACATACACATACATACATATACATATACAGACACTCAGAGAAGACTTCTGAGAGGCACAAACCTGCAAATATTGGAGACCTGTTAGATACGAGCGCATTCAAACACTGAGAGGAGATCTCACGTTCTCTCTCTCTTGCTCTCTGATGGGAGATACACACATGCAGTGACCTAACGCAAGATGACAAGGCCTTCCGGCAAAATATAGTGGGGGACCACTGACATTCCTGTAACTCACAGATATCTTAGGTTGATTTGGAACCCAACTGAAGAGTACGGGCCCCCTTAATCACAGGGGCTTTAAGGGGCTGCTTCATGCCCCTCAAGTCAGTGGAAGCCAACCCTGAGAGAGACGAACACACTCTGAGAATAGAAGTCCAAGAGACACATATTCAGACCTGCAAGTAAAGCTCCACCAGGCACATGCATACAAACTGTGCTGTGCTTTAAGTGGAAATATAGAAGTGCTGGTACTCACTATCTGCAGTGCCTGTATTGCATTTATGCTAAGAAGTGCAGGTACTCTTCCTTTCAAATTAAAGAAGTTAAGGCACTTAGTACTGGACAGTACCTGTTCATTTAAAGCACTGCATACAAGCAATGACAGGCGCCCCCCGAAACACGCACACTGACAAACATTGAGTAGATGCTGCCGAGACACACATATATTCTTCGTCGACAAGAGGCTAAGAGGTACACATATATAAGCACTGAAAAGAGACCTAGCAAACTCACACACATGTACGAATCAAGAGAAAATACCTCAAGAGAGGGATAAACACATACAAACATTTTAAGGAGGAAAATTCAAACGTATTTAATGCCGCTGTGTCACCCTGTAGTTTTTCGGTACTCCTTAGAAAGTTTCTACCTGTTTGTTTTCACCTAATGGTCTCAGATCCCCAAGTAGATGCAAACTCAAGTTTACTGCCGGGCAGTGATCTAGATTTTGCCTGGCGAATGAGCACAAAAAGGGCTCTTTCTTTCATCGCCAGGGAATGTCACCCTGGTCTATGTTTGAGGTAACTGACTGTTTGGTGGCTGGTTACTTGGTCATTGCTACTGCGTTGTACTGACCGCCCCGTTATAGAATCCATCTAGCGTAGTCCCCCTTTAAAGAATATTTTGCTTCAACTGAGTGTGTATGGTAAGCATGCAATAGCACATGCCGAGATCCCTGTTTGAGAAGCATGGTAGTGAAATTGAGATGCCCGCGTGACAAGAACTGACCTCTGAAGCCATGGCCTACATATTGTACCACCAATTAAGACGTTGGTGTGAGATGTCTGGCATTGAATTGGAATATACATCCTCCCAGGCCTAAAAAGGTTTTCTCAATTTTAACTGAGAGAGTCCACGAAAATACTCCCTTCCATATTTCGCTGTGTAAGGACTGCTTACGGGCAGTGGTGCGGGGCATATCATGGGGGGGGGGTTTCGAGGGGATCGAGCAATGGCATTCAGTGACTGATGGGCTTCAGTTGTGTCAACTGAGGTTGTTTACCAGCTGTGTCCAAGTTAACTATACTGTTGAAAACCAAGCACTTCCCTCCAGCACTTGGCTCCTGAAGTAGTGGCGGTGGAGGAGACTTGGCCATCTCATCGTATCTCAGGACTGTTCCTAGAGTGACAATGTACATTCCTTTCTGACGGGCTCTGTCCACCCTTCCTCTTGTGTACCGTTCACAGAATATGCTAAATAGATTGCTGTCTCCATTGCAGTACAGTACATCAGGCACACTCTTCCCACTTATCCTAGTCCAAAACAAACCATGCACAGTGCACAAACCCCATACATGTCCCCTGCGACCTATACGAGGCTGTAACATAGCTGTTCATGGGCAGCTAACCTTACAGTAACAAGCATTTGCAATGCAATAGGTCAGGCATTTGCGAGAGTTTAAGCTATTGGCATTGTAAATGGCAATGCCTTTTATTTATCTGTTTTGATAATTAACACATAAATAAAAGGCATTGTCATTTACAATCTTGTAAATGTGAGACCTATTTAATTTCAAAGAAGCGGCTGCCACTGTCTCGGGCTGCTTGGAAAGTGAAAGTGCGCATGTCTCCCTGAATGTTGCAGGAAAAGCATATCGTGCCTGCAGTAGGAGAAACTCATTTAAAAACATAGGGGCATATTAGCAACGTGATTATCGCCGCCTTAGCAGGACTTTTTCCCGCTAAAGCGGCGATAATTCAATTGCCCTATTAGCAAGCTGTCGCTAACTGCTGTTAGCGACAGCTTTTAGGCGATAGCGACCGGGTTGGGTGCCGCTTTGCATGCCAGCGATATTTATCGCTAATGGCATGCAAAGTAGGCGTTCCCAACCTAAAAGCGACTGGAAACAGTCGCTAACGTCGCTATCGCCTATTAGCGAGGCTGGGGAGGTGATTAACGAACCAGCGCTAAACACGTTTAGCGCTTGTTTGTTAACGCCTGGTCCAAACCTGACTTAGCCATGTAATCCAATGGGAGGTGGATTACATGGCTAAATCCCCCTCGCCCTATTACCAAGCTAACACTGGTCACAGTGCGAATATCGCTTGTTTTCAAGCGATATTCACACTGTTCTCCAGGGTTTCTATCGCTTTGGAGATAAGCGTTGCTGATAGCACGCTATCTCCGCGATAGAAACCTGCAATAGACGGCGATAATTATCCTAGCGCTAACTGCGCTTAGCGATAATTATCGCTGGTTATTGCTAATAGGCCCCATAGTGCTTACAGACTAAATAAGACGTACGTGTAACAACAGAAGTACAAGGGCCTGTCCTCATGGGAGGTTACAAAGAAGACAAGGCTTTACGAAGGAGGGGACTAACAAGCCTATTAACAAATCAGAAGCCAGCATTTACAAAGGACAATGACACAAGCCAATGAAAAATATGGGCGGATAGTGGGCGGAACTTCAAGGCCATACTCGAATACAGTATGCCTCGAAGAGCAGTGCGTGCACTCTCCAGGCTTGACCTAAATAAGTGGCCACTACAAGATGCACTTTAAACTCGGGTTTTTATCAGAGTGAGCGTTCTATCAGGGAGAGGAACACACCACAGCAGAGGTCCAAATATCAGAGGTCAAAAACTGAACATTTTTACTGGGTTAGAACTCATTTTCCTAACAGGAAGGCCTCCAAAAGTTTGGAACAAACTCCCACACAAGCTTTGCAAGCCACTTGGGGCAGCAGGTAGTAGAACAACACCTTGACAGCCTGGAGATGACTCAATGAGCTGCATGATGCCCATGTCCCTCTCACATAAACTACGATTAATAAGTGTTGCCTGTTACCTGAGTTTCCTGCTTGCTGCAGAGAGCAGCAGCGACCTGTGCAGGTAAGAGCGGTGGGGCTGGGTAGGGGGGTGTGTGGTTTCGACAGACAATGACGAGGAAAAATGTATTATTTATTTAATTTTCCCTTGTTGTCGTCTGTCGAATCCAATCCCCTCCTCCCCCCAACCCAGCCCCACCGATCTTACCTGCACAGGCCGCTCCTGAAAGAGAGTGTTTTCTTGCCAGGAGTATCCTCCGCCACAATGACTTCTTCAGCTAAGTGCCTCAGTACCCACCTGACTGGCCAACCCTGGTGCTGTTTCACCAGAGTGAGTGAATGCCACTCGAGGGTGTAGTGCAAGAGCTGATCCAGTGAATTAAAGTTACAATGATGACCAGCAGGTGAGCTGCCTGTAGGAGGAACTGTGCCTGATGAGCAAACTCCCTTGATTCAATAAGATACTTTGTTACATCCTGACCCCATTCTATAGCAGGCATCCTCCATTATTCTTATCCACATTCATAAGGGAGAGAGAGGAATAAAGCTGGCATACATCTGCCCAACTTAAATGACTACGCTAGGCTGTATGGTGGGCGTATACCTCCGATTTAAATAGTTAAGTAAGAACAAACGGGAAATATGGAGGTATATTCAATATTTTTGTAAGAGGACCTTCACCCACTTTTAGTGGCATGAGACAACATAGGATCCTACTCTGTGCAGCACAGTATGTCCCCTGCCCATGCTCACCAAAATATGGGAGCTCATATATGGCCCTCAAGTACGGATTCATAAATATATACTGCAAATTTACCCAGGGATGCCCCACAAGGACCTTTATTCAAGGCGTCCCTGGTAAGATTAAAAACTAGTATCTACTGATGTGATGGAATCATAATGGTTCCCACACTCATATGTTCGCATGTTTCAGACATTTGTTAACCCCAATAGGCCAATGGCTTTCACCAGGACAGCCAATCCAATTTCCCTTTCTGAAGTGTTAATATGAACTAAAAGTAGTAAGAAATACTCACAAAAACAGGATCCAAGGTATTTCTTAATTTATTTTTTGTTTGATCTGTTTTATTATTTTTTGAGGTTATACAGGTAACAGACATGTCTAGCTTTCAAATGAAGTACCATTACAGGGATATAGCATATGCATACAACTCCATCCTCTTAATAACTGTAAGAACAACAGCATCTCCAAGGTATTTCTTAATAGGGGATATGCCAATAACTTGCAGTCAATTAGATCTGTCCATAAGTGTCTCCTCAATGTATATATAATGTAAAACAGTGCACTAAGCTATGCTCCAAAATAGTGAGAGCATCTCTGGTAAACACTCCACAGCACACGGTGTAAATGTCACATTTGTGTAAGAAAACCTCACATTAAAAAAACAGCGTCATGTAATTCACCCCGAATAAACAGGTTTATGGACCCAAGAATGAAAAGAGGAGGAAATCCCTAAAGCCAAACTCTGATTAAGAGAATGAAGAATATCCTTCAAACAAGAGCAGAAAGTAAAGACTATTGGCATTCCAAAATTGGAAAAGCCAAGACTTATTTGATATGGGGTATTACCGTCTGGTGCTCCTATCATCGTTCCATCTCATCCGAAGGTATGTGCACTCCGCCTGCTCACATAATGAAATCACATGCTACACCTTCCCACCATGATCAGAGGAGGTGCGTAGATTGACAGCAGGGAGCCTTGGCTGCTGCTGTAACATCAGGGCCAGGTCTTTTTACGGTATTCACACCTGCATCTCTACAGTTCAGGAGAAATACCAGAAAAGAAGCTGCTTACAAATTTGAAGAGTAAAAGACCTCGAACACAGAAAGCCACAAGGCTCAGCAACACCCATGCTGTGGTTACTGAGCCTTTAAGCCTATGGCTGATGTAGTAGGCCTGGAGTATTTTAGGAAGTAAGGATTTGCCAAAATATTCAACCCTAACTAAATTGACCCGTATCTGGAAATCCAGGTGGTGAGTGCAGGGCGAACACGGCGGAGGAGGAGGATTCCTGAAGCAAGCAGTACTGAGAAGGGGCAAAGAGGAGATCCTCCCTAAGAAAATGACAAGTGGATAAGAGAGAGGCCCAATATGGAAAACAAGTCAAAGGGCACCGCATACTGAGGGTGCGAAAGAGTGTGCTGTCTCCCGTCTTTAGTATACAGGACTGGAATCAAAATACATATCACGGTGAGATCATTTCAGGGTTGCAAGGGCCTCACAGGAGGGGAGGGGGGATTTGGAGGGATATTTGCAAACCTTATTTAATTTCCTCATTCATTAAGAATTCCCAGATGAAGACTGACCAGGAACGCAGGGTCAAGAGGGAAGAAGGCCCACTGGTTCCATCAGCTGTGCCACATACTTCCTAACATAAAAATCTTCTGACTAAAGCCAGAGATTTAGAATCCGACCAAATTAATGTGTTTGATATTCAGTGGGGCAGAGACGAATACCCATAAATACCTCGTAACGTGAGCACACACAAGAGTTGAAGCCTATTACCATGGTCCTGTCAATCAAATAGATAGGCTCATCTCAGGGTTATCTTCAAACTTTAAAGAGAAGACCATAGTTTGTGGAACTGCATCCACTGAACAAGCAAAGCGGGTCTTTGGGCTGGAAGCCATCGTCCCCTGATGTATCAAACCAAAGCAGCACCAGGTCAACAACCTCAATAGGCGGAGCACAACGATAGCCTAACCATGAGTGACCGTCCGGTCATGTTCATTCACGATCACGCAGACTCAGACCTAAAGCCTTCCTAACACTTCCTTTTCCAAAATCCCTGTAAACACTGCGGAGTAGCTGCGATCCTGGTCACAAATTTCCTGTCTCTGCTTGAAGGCAGCTGGTCACTTAAGATAGGTGTGTATTTAATGATCCGTGACCTTGCTATTGACCTTGAGGTTACATACTGGTCAATCCAAGGTCCCAATCCCAGACAAGGGGAGATCCATAGACAGGAACTGCAAACATGTAACCTTTTATGGTTGGTGTGATCTGAATGTGGCATTTGATAAAACAATACATAAGTCCCAGGGGACTAGTTCTGCATCAACTGTAATTCCAAACTTAAGACAAAGATAAATGAGGTCCCGTTAATTGATACAGCGCGGTGGGAATACCTCTGCGAAGGGAGACCTGCTTTTCATTTGTCTTCATTTGCCTGCAGCCCTATTGGAGGACTGGCTGTTTTTTTATTAGCTTTAGTCTCTTATAGTATCTCTGGGATGCAGACATGAGCATTATATATATTATAAAGTCTGCCTCTGCACCCATACATTTTATAATTAGGTTATACTTTACAAAAGGGCCACACAGATGCAGAGGGGTGGGCTATCCTCTGTTAAATGCATGCTAATCTCCAATGACATCATCAGTCACAGAGAGCAATACCATCACCTTAATGACCCATGGGAAGTACTGAATGAAAGGTGGTGTCCTGGGATCCTTTCAGGGCAGGGATCTGTGGTACGATGTAGGGCTGCATAATGAGACGCCCTGCAATCCCGATGGGGCTGATAAAGAATGTTACTGACCCTATTGGAATTTTGAGATCCATGGGTGCACCGCCGATCGTGTGTGTTTCACCAGATTTCAGCTGCCGATTCCCTAAGTGATTACTCATATCTAGGAGACCCTCAGAGTCCCAAGTGCAACCGCCGGTAACACCACCCCACGTGAAGGTACCAGCCCTGGTGGTATCAGTAACCTTGCGGGGAGAGGAGTAGTACCAACGGGAACATCATAACGACTCCATAAGAATAGCATCATTAAAAAAAGTGCAGAGACAGGCAGAAATGAGAGTCCTCCAGCACGAGATAAAGAGACTGAAAATATAACATAGTCTGCTATTAATGATAATAAGTAGTCTTCTGCAACCTTTTTTTGTTACAGACCCATCAAGTAATTAAGCTTCCAATAAATGAAACAAATATGCTATGAGTATGGTGACAGGCAAAATTGTCTTTTATTTGCAGTTAAGAGATAAAAATCCTAAGCAGATTTTACCCAAAATAGTGACAAAAAGGCAAGACTGTTAATGAGAACATCATAGCTCAGTTTCAGAGTTCCATGCAGATCTGTACACAACAGAGACTCTGGCTCACAAGTATCGGCGTGCTGAGCCTCTGGCAGGCTCTACTTCTCGGAGCTTTGGCTTGGATGCTGAGGTGGGCCTAAGGGCAGATATATTTAAGACTCACAAGATTATTTAATTGCCTGGCACTATAACTTTTATGTTATGCAGATTTGTAGAGCACACTATCATCCAGTAGGGTATCCTGACGCTGAGCAGGAGTGTCTTGCTAAACCTAGGGCGTATTAGGACTACTTGAAAAGCCAGGCCGTCAGCGTCTTCTAGAATTCAAGAAGTGAGGAGGAGGCTCTTATGTGTAGCAGCAGGTTTTTCCATGCTTTAGAAGTGATGTAAGAGAAGGCTTGACCCCTGGATCTGGTATTCTGTATGTATGGGATGTGTGCAAGTAGGAGTCCTGATGTGTGAAGGTGTCTTGAAGGTTTGTGAAAGCAGGTGCGATTGCTGAGGTATGCTGGGCCAATGTTATGGAATACTTTGAAAGTGTGGGTGAGGAGTTTGAAATGTTCTCATTAGAGACTAGTTTAGTTGGGATGAGGGCATGTGTGATAGGTTTCCGGGTGCTGGTTGGAAGCCATTTGAAAATCTTCCTCAGCATCTTTAGGGTATGGAAGCATCAGGTAGTGACAGAGTTGACTTGGGTGGTCATGTTGAGTTTGCTGTTTGATGATGATCCTGAGGTTCTTGGCCTGGGTTGTGGGGTGAGTTTCGGTCCTAGCTCTGTTGGCCAGCAGGTCGAGTCCCACGGTGAAGGGCTCTTCCCAAAGATTGCCATTTCAGTCTTGCTGATGTTCAGCTTCAGACAGGTGGTCTTCATCCAGTGGGCGATTTTAGTCATGGAGGCTTTTAACTTGATCCAGCTACTGGGAGCCTTGTCCATGTGGGAGAGAATGAGGTGCGTATTATTGCCTAGGAGAGGATGTTGATGTTCTGAGCGATGACGATGATGGCTAGAGAGATCATATATGCATTAAAGAGGGTCAGGCTCAGGGAGGATCCTTGCTGAACACCATAGACCATGTCGGAGTCATCTGAGGTGTATGGTGCCAGGCCGACTGACTGGGTTCTTCCAGTCAGGAAGGAGCAGATCCATCGGAGTTCATGTCCTTAGATTCTGATGTTGTGTAGGCGGTGGATGGGGAAGAGATGGGAGACCGTGTCAAACGCTGTAGAGAGGTCCAGGAGGATGAGGGCCCCTGTGTCTTCTCTATCCAGAGTCATGCAGATTTCATCCTTGGCAGTTTCCATGCTGTGGTTGGGTCTGAAAGCAGACTGAGTGGTGTTTATTAGTTAGTGGTCATTGAGGTATTCGGTGAGGCATCTATTGATGATTTTCTCTAAGACCTTGGCTGGAAGTGATAGCAGGGAGATCTGTCTATCGTTGGCAAGTTAACATGCATCTTGGTGACTCCATCGCTATATTGCAGAACTCATTCCTAAATCTGAGGATCTGATCAGTGACAGAATGTGCCATGTTTGTAATCCAAAAGCCTGACTCATCGCCCAGACCTTGCCATTTAAAGATACGCTTCATTGATTTGCCTGGAGAGGAATGTATTTGCGACAATACTCACCAACAGGATGGAACTCTGCTCCCATCTGAGGCATCCATGAGAATGTCCACAAGGTATTGCATGTTATTGATAAATTCATGATTATTCAAGGGGCAGATCAAGCAGCTGACTGAGATGCTGGAAAACATTTGAGTGCGTAGCTTGATCTGACTTGCTAGTAGTGCTGGGAAAGATCGGCTTTGTTCATGCCTTTGTTACTTTTATTGTGTAATTAACTTGAAACTGAGAATAAAATGACACCTTTTTGGTGTCTGGGTTGGTGTTTCACTTAGAAAATGCTGGGAAGTGGTGGCCCGCTTCCTTTTGCTTTGAATCCATGCGCGTCATATGTGAGAGACCACAAGCAGGCTGGGCGTGTGATGTGGTAGTGTGCATGGGTTTAGCGTTTAAGATATACAGGGGACATACCTCTTAGCTACTGGTGCACGGCTTCGGCATAGATGAAGACGCAGATGTTGTGAGAGCGGGTGATGATGGCTCGGGGGTTGGCAGGTCTTTGGATTTCAAAGTAACATGTCTAACCCTGAGGCCCTTCGGTGTCTGAGACTTTGGACACAGGTTTAACTGGGCAGTTTCCCTTTCCGCGAATGTCACTGCAGATTTCGTAGGGGGCTGTGTGGCGCCCAGTGTTTAGGCAGCACTGGGTCATCTCATGAGGACAGACAAGAAGTCCTGGACTCTGTCCGTCTAGTTCTAATGGCCAACAGATACAGCCCAACAAGGATGACCTTTTCTGATAGCTCTGTCATGTGAGGGGCAGCATTGTCTGACGGGAGTGTGAGGTTTGACATGGCCTAACCTATTTTCAGGCTGATGGAAAGTAGCACCGAGTCAGAGGAGACTTAAAACGTCTAGAAAACCGGGACCAGGCAGTGCCATCTGCTCTTAGTGGGGCCTGTTATGGGTCTAGTAAATCTACCACACTGGAACATGGTGGCGTCAGTTTAAAGATAAATCAGTGGGAAGTCGAATAGGGCTCTGCAGGAAAGAGAGGGGTTTTGGACTCTCCTGCTGTTTGTCGTCATCCGTTTAATTAAAATGTTGGCAGGTGTGTGGCTGAGATCACGAGGAGATAGAGCCGTTTGGTGACGCTTGGTAGGAGACCCTGAGGAGTATGTTTCATCCGTTCTTGCTGGGCATTCCTTCCGGTGTTTCTTGCCGGCCATTCCTTCCGGTGTTTCTTGCTGGGCATTCCTTCCGGTGTTTCTTGCTGGGCATTCCTTCCGGTGTTTCTTGCTGGCCATTCCTTCCGGCGTTTCTTGCTGGGCCTTCCTTCAGGTGTGTGAAGACTCGTTCGCGGAAGTTCCAGCTAAGCGTGTGTGTGGGTCGGAAGCAGCCATGTTTGTTTACAGTATGTCATGTCTGTTTTATTTCATCTTAGCAAAATAAACTGTTTCTGTGCAATATTTTTCCGCAGTGTTGCTTAGTAACGCACATGTATGTCCTGGAAGAGCTCAGAATGCATACAGGTGTACATACACACGCCTAGTGCACATGTAAAGGACTCTGCACTGTTTCTATCCTTGATCTACTCTTCCCTGTCACTACTCGGGTTGGCTCTGCCCTATTACATGTGGTAGATTTTTTCAATGTATCATTTTTATTGCACGCATGTGGGTGCCACGTCTAGGTAGGGACATGTTTGCTTTTTTATTTTTGTCGTATATGCTTGCAATAGAAATAGAAAAATAACCAACTCATTAGCTTGCCACGGTCGGACCCACTGGCTTTGCTAATGCTTGATTAATAGGACACCTGTCCTGCTAATCTTCTTCCAGCCCTTCCTATTCTGCTTCCGTTAGGTCATGCTCTTACTCTTCTCTGTCCCCGTTATTCCTCTCTCTGTTCCTGGTAGGCCTTGCTGTGTTTCTGTTGTTACACGCGGTCTCTCTCGCCTCTCATCTGCTCCTGTCACTCCTCACTCTGCTCCTGGTAGGCCATGCTCGGTTCCTGTTATTACACCCTGTCCCTCCCACCCTTTCTCTATCTCCGTCACTCCTCTCTCTGCTCCTGGTAGGCCATGCTCTGTTCCTGTTATTACACCCTGTCCCTCCCACCCTTTCTCTATCTCTGACACTCCTCTCTCTGCTCCTGGTAGGCCATGCTCTGTTCCTGTTATTACATCCTGTCCCTCCCACCCTTCCTCTATCCCTGTCACTCCTCTCTCTGCTCCTGGTAGGCCATGCTCTGTTCCTGTTATTACATCCTGTCCCTCCCACCCTTCCTCTATCCCTGTCACTCCTCTCTCTGCTGCTGGTAGGCCATGCTCTGTTCCTGTTATTACATCCTGTCCCTCCCACCCTTCCTCTATCCCTGTCACTCCTCTCTCTGCTCCTGGTAGGCCATGCTATGTTCCTGTTATTACATCCTGTCCCTCCCACCCTTCCTCTATCCCTGTCACTCCTCTCTCTGCTCCTGGTAGGCCATGCTCTGTTCCTGTTATTACACCCTGTCCCTCCCACCCTTTCTCTATCCCTGTCACTCCTCTCTCTGCTCCTGGTAGGCCATGCTCTGTTCCTGTTATTACACCCTGTCCCTCCCACCCTTCCTCTATCCCTGTCACTCCTTTCTCTGCTCCTGGTAGGCCATACTCTGTTTCTGTTATTACATCCTTTCCGTCTGACCCTTCCTATGTCCCTGTCACTCCTCTCTCTGCTCCTGGTAGGCCATGCTCTGTTCCTGTTATTACACCCTGTCCCTCCCACCCTTCCTCTATCCCTGTCACTCCTTTCTCTGCTCCTGGTAGGCCATACTCTGTTTCTGTTATTACATCCTTTCCGTCTGACCCTTCCTATGTCCCTGTCACTCCTCGCTCTGCTCCTGGTAGGCCATGCTCTGTTCCTGTTATTAGATCCTGTCCCTCCCACCCTTCCTCTATCCCTGTCACTCCTCTCTCTGCTCCTGGTAGGCCATGCTCTGTTCCTGTTATTACATCCTGTCCCTCCCACCCTTCCTCTATCCCTGTCACTGCTCTCTCTGCTCCTGGTAGGCCATGCTCTGTTCCTGTTATTACATCCTGTCCCTCCCACCCTTCCTCTATCCCCGTCACGCCTCTCTCTGCTCCTGGTAGGCCATGTTATGTTCCTGTTTTACATCCTGTCCCTCTGACCCTTCCTTTGTCCCTGTTACTCCTCTCTCTGTTCCTGGTAGGCCATACTCTGCTTCTGTTATTACATCCTGTCCCTCTGACCCCTTCCTCTGTCCCTGTCACTCCTCTCTCGGCTCCTGGTAGGCCATGCTTTTTTCCTTTTATTACACACTGTCCTCTTACGTTTTTTATGTCCATGTTACTCATCTCTCTGCTCCTTGTAAGCCATGCTCTATTCCTGTCGTTACATGCTGTCACTCCTGCTCTTCTCTGTCCCCATCACTCCTCTCTCTGCTCCTGGTAGGCCATGCTTTGTTCCTATTATAACACACTGTCCTCTTACTCTTCTCTGTCCCCGTTACTCCTCTCTCTGCTCCTGGTAGGCCAGGTTATGTTCCTGTTATTACACCCTGTCCCTCTGACCCCTTCTTCTGTCCCTGTCACTACTCTCTCTGCTCCTGGTAGGCAATGCTCTGTTTCTGTTAGTACACCCTGTCCCTCTGACCCCTTCCTCTGTCTCTGTCACTCCTCTCTCTGCTCCTGGTATTCCATGCTTTGTTCCTACTATTACACACTGTCCTCTTACTAATTTTCTGTCCCTGTTACTCTGCTCCTGGTAGGCCATGCTCTATTCCTGTTATTACGTGCTGTCACTCCTGCTCTTCTCTGTCCCCATCACTCTTCTCTCTGCTCCTGGTAGGCCATGCTTTGTTCCTATTACACACTGTCCTCTTACTCATTTTCTGTCCCTGTTACTCCTCTCTCTGCTCCTGGTAGGCCATGCTCTATTCCTGTTATTACGTGCTGTCACTCCTGCTCTTTTCTGTCCCTGTCACTATTCTCTCTGCTCCTGGTAGGCCATGCTCTGTCCCTGTTGTTACACCCTGTCCCTCTGACCCCTTCTTCTGTCCCTGTCACTCCTCTCTCTGCTCCTGGTAGGCCATGCTCTGTTCCTGTTATTACACCCTGACCCCTTCCTCTGTCCCTGTTACTCCTCTCTCTGCTCCCGGTAGGCCATGCTATGTTCCTGTTTTACATCCTGTCCCTCTGACCCTTCCTCTGTCCCTGTTACTCCTCTCTCTGTTCCTGGTATGCCTTGCTGTGTTTCTGTTGTTACACGCGGTCTCTCTCGCCTCTCACCTTCTCCTGTCACTCTTCGCTCTGCTCCTGGTAGGCCATGCCCTGTTCCTGTTATTACACCCTGTCCCTCCCACCCTTCCTCTATCCCTGTCACTCCTCTCTCTGCTCCTGGTAGGCCATGCTCTGTTCCTGTTATTACATCCTGTCCCTCCCACCCTTCCTCTATCCCTGTCACTCCTCTCTCTGCTCCTGGTAGGCCATGCTCTGTTCCTGTTATTACATCCTGTCCCTCCCACCCTTCCTCAATCCCTGTCACTCCTCTCTCTGCTCCTGGTAGGCCATGCTCTGTTCCTGTTATTACATCCTGTCCCTCTGACCCTTCCTCTGTCCCTGTTACTCCTCTCTCTGTTCCTGGTAGGCCATGCTATGTTCCTATTGTTACACGCTATCTCTCTCACCCTTCCTCTGTCCCTCTTACTCCTCTCTCTGCTCCTGGTAGGCCATGCTCTGTTCCTGTTTTACATCCTGTCCCTCTGACCCTTCCTCTGTCCCTGTTACTCCTCTCTCTGTTCCTGGTAGGCCATGCTCTGTTCCTGTTTTACATCCTGTCCCTTCCTCTGTCCCTGTTACTCATCTCTCTGCTCCTTGTAAGCCATGCTCTATTCCTGTCGTTACATGCTGTCACTCCTGTTCTTCTCTGTCCCCATCACTCCTCTCTCTGCTTCTGGTAGGCCATGCTTTGTTCCTATTATTACACACTGTCCTCTTACTCTTCTCTGTCCCCGTTACTCCTCTCTCTGCTCCTGGTAGGCCATGTTATGTTCCTGTTATTACACCCTGTCCCTCTGACCCCTTCTTCTGTCCCCATCACTCCTCTCTCTGCTCCTGGTAGGCCATGCTTTGTTCCTATTATTACACACTGTCCTCTTACTCTTCTCTGTCCCCGTTACTCCTCTCTCTGCTCCTGGTAGGCCATGTTATGTTCCTGTTATTACACCCTGTCCCTCTGACCCCTTCTTCTGTCCCCATCACTCCTCTCTCTGCTCCTGGTAGGCCATGCTTTGTTCCTATTATTACACACTGTCCTCTTACTCTTCTCTGTCCCCGTTACTCCTCTCTCTGCTCCTGGTAGGCCATGCTTTGTTCCTATTATTACACACTGTCCTCTTACTCTTCTCTGTCCCTGTTACTCCTCTCTCTGCTCCTTGTAAGCCATGCTCTATTCCTGTCGTTACATGCTGTCACTCCTGTTCTTCTCTGTCCCCATCACTCCTCTCTCTGCTCCTGGTAGGCCATGCTTTGTTCCTATTATAACACACTGTCCTCTTACTCTTCTCTGTCCCCGTTACTCCTCTCTCTGCTCCTGGTAGGCCATGCTCTGTTCCTGTTGCACGCTGTCTCTCTCACCCTTCCTCTGCCCTTGTCACTCCTCCCTCTGCTCCTGGTAGGCCATGCTCTGTCCCTGTTGTTACACACGGCCATCTTACTCGTCGTCTGCCCTGTCAGAGTAGGCCATGCTCTGTTCCTGTTATTATATGCTGTCCTTCTCACTTTTCCTCTGCCTCTCTTACTCATCTCTCCGCTCATTTTATTTCTGAGGACTTTCTCTGATCAAACTCTTCCTTTTACCTCGCACTCAGCGGTGTGACTCTGTTTGAATCTGTCGTTTCCCTTCTTGGCCTCTTCTGTCTACTCCTGGTACTTCTGTCTCTGCACTCGCTTCTCCTATCTCGCCCCTGTTAGTCCCTCTCTTCTCCTGTTGCTTTTTCCTCTGTCACTGTTACTTCTCAAGATGGTCTGCAACTCCTTACTCATCTGGCTGCCCATGCCTCTGTTACTCTTCAGGATGGTCTTTACTTCTGTTACTTTCCTCTTTTTTTTACCTGTTACTCTTGCTCTTGCTTCAGTTCATTCTCTCATCCTCTGCTGCTCCACCTTTGCTGCTCTTACTCATCTCTCTGCCCTTCATACTCGCGTTGTCGACCCTTGTTACTTCCTACCTTTACCTCGCTCTGCCTTTGTTACTCACAGTACAGTCTCTGCTTCTGTTGCTCCTGAGGATGGTCCCTTCCCTGCAATGCTTCTGTCTGTCATGGGTTCACCTCTCGCTGGCCCTATTACTACCTCGTGCCCCTGTTACCACCCCTCTTATCTCCGTTTCTCCCTTCCCTTTCCTTACTTTTCAGGGTGGTTTGTGCCCTTCTTGCCCCTTTCCTGATTCCTGTTAATAGTTAAGATGGCGTCTGTCAGTGTGTCCCCGTGTTCTTCCCGATCTGCCCCTGTCAATCCATGGAATGGTCTTTGTTCCTTTTATTGCATATTTTATTTCCTCCTCTGCCCTGGTTATCTTGTGTCTGCCTGGCCCATGCCTCTCTCTGCCCCTGATTTCCCCCATGCCCGATTCCTCCTCTCTCTACCGTTGTTACTCCCTTTCTTTCCCGCTGTTCCTGTAGGGGGTGCCTCTGATGCTGCTACTCCTCGGAAGGGCCCTGAAACTCACATCCCCTTCTCAATAGTTTTCTGTCTGCCTATTACCCCCTCTCATCCCCTTCAGCCCCGGCCCAGCCCAACACACACCAGTGGGCAAGGAAGTTCACATCACCCTCTTATACAGCCACATATACACACATACTAGGAGAAATGCAAGACACAAACACCTCCCTCCCATACAAGCACATTACACACCGGGGGTAAGGAAGACATAGCACATCTCCACTGTACACAAACACACACCAGTGGGCAAGGAAGCTCACATCACCCTCTTATACAGCCACATATACACACATACTAGGAGAATTGCAAGACACAAACACCTCGCTCCAATACAAGCACATTAACACACCTGGGGTAAGGAAGACATAGCACATCTCCAATGTACACAAACACACACCAGTGGGCAAGGAAGCTCACATCACCCTCTTATACAGCCACATATATGAAATGAAATGAAAAGGGGATTTGTAGAGCGCATGGTTACCCTGGAGCATCCCAGCGCTATGTAGTGAAAGAGAGGTCGGGCTGACGGCTAGGTGAATAGCCATGTCTTCAACAGCTTCCGGAAGCCGAGATGGTTTGATTCCCTTCGAAGATGGAGAGGGAGGGAATTCCATAACTTGGAGGCATTATAGGAAAATAGCCTACCACCGCTTCTAGCTCTCTTAATTCTTGGCATTTTGGCTAAACGGAGGGAGTCGGATCGAAGACTTCAAGAGGCTTTGTACGGATGGATCAGGTTTTTAAGGATGGGAGGTCCATTCCCTTCCAAAGACTTATGGGTCACGCAAAGGGCCTTAAAGTTGATCCTTTCCTGCACCGGGAGCCAGTGCAGCGCGCGCAGCGCGGGCTTGGCCGAGCAGTGACGATTAGTACCCGTAAGTAATCGGGCTGCCGAATTTTGAACAGTCTGGAGTCTGGTAATCACTGCTTTGGGGGACCCAAGGTATAGGGCATTACAGAAGTCGATCCTGGATAGGATCAAGGCTTGAATCAGGAGCTTTTTGGCTGGGAATGGAAGTACCGGGAGGATTTTTCGGATCAATTTAAGCATGCCATAGCAGGCGGCAACCTTCTTCCTGGCTTGAATTTTAAAGGTCAGATCTTGGTCCAGCCATATCCCTAGACTTTTTATTTCGGGCTTTGGGTCCGGAGCAATGCCCATGCAGGCTGGCCAGATAACATTCAGATTAGTGCTAGGGTAGTTACCCAGAAGCATTATTTCAGTTTTTTCACCGTTGAGTTTGAGATGGGAGAAACTCATCCATTTTGCCACTTCTGCTAGGCAAGTGTGGAGGTCGGTGGAAGACTGATTAACTTGGTTCAATGCCACGACCAGCTGTGTATCGTCAGCATAGGACACAATGTGAACTCCAAAAGGGGCTACTGTATCCGCCAAAGGGGCCATATAAACATTAAACAATGTCGGGCTCAGGGAAGAGCCCTGAGGAACCCCACATTGCAAAGGCAGAGGGTCGGATACAATATCGTCTTTCGAACACCTGGAAGGTCCTGCCTTCCAGGAAAGATTCGATCCAGGAGAGAGCCAGGCCTCTAACTCCTACATTCCTGAGACGGTGAACCAAAATTTGGTGGTTCACCGTATCAAAGGCCAGCGCTTAGGTCAAGGAGGATAATGGCCGAGGAGCCTCCTGAGTCAAGGATCTTCCTTGCTTCCTCCACCACCATAAGTAAAGCGGTTTCAGTCCCTTGACGTGGGCGAAAACCGGTTTGAGATGGGTGGAGCAGATCATGTGACTCAAGAAATGCTGAAAGAGTAGTGTTGACATATTTTTCAGCGATTTTACTCACTCCTGGAAGGAGCGAGATGGGCCTATAATTACCAAGATCCTTAGGGTCAACGTGAGGTTTCTTCAATAAGGCTTTCACCATAGCTCTTTTCCAGTCGGACGGGATCAGGCCCGAGGTAAAGGAGGCGTTGAGCATATTAAGGATGTAAGGGGCAACAATAGGGACGGCCAATTTCAAAATATTTAGAGGAGCGGGGTCAAGTGGGGACCCACTTTTAACGGAGGCCAATATGGGTAACAGGGAATCCAAAGACAGGGGTTCAAAGACCTCCAAGAGGGGTACATTCTTAGCTTGGGAAGGATGAATGGAGTTCGTGATAAATGCGTTATCTTTCACCGGAAGGTTTTTTAGAATATTTTGTACTTTATACACACATACTAGGAGAAATGCAAGACACAAACACCTCCCTCCCATACAAGCACATTACACACCGGGGGTAAGGAAGACATAGCACATCTCCAATGTACACAAACACACACCAGTGGGCAAGGAAGCTCACAGCACCCTCTTATACAACCACGTATACACACATACTAGGAGAAATGCAAGACACAAACACCTCGCTCCAATACAAGCACATTAACACACCTGGGGTAAGGAAGACATGGCACATCTCCAGTTTACACAAACACACACACCAGTGGGCAAGGAAGCTCACAGCACCCTCTTATACAACCACATATACACACATACTAGGAGAAATGTAAGACACAAACACCTCGCTCCAATACCAGCACATTACACACCTGGGGTAAGGAAGACATAGCACATCTCCACTGTACACAAACACACACCAGTGGGCAATGAAGCTCACAGCACCCTCTTATACAACCACATATACACACACCAGGGGAAATACAACCAACCAAACACAACTCCTTTCAAGTCAAGCTCTCTCACACCTAGAGGAAAGGCAGGACACCACAACGTCCCCGCTGCCCCCAGTAAACACAGTGATAAAGCCAGGATTCCACACACCTCCTATATCACACACACACACCTCAATGGAAATACACGCCTGCCTCTTATACAGCCACTTGTACACACACCAGGGGAAAGACCAGCTATCCCAACAACTGTCGTATCCCCCTTGTCACCTGTTTGTTCTTGTTAACGTCTCTCACTGAACCTATTCCTCGAGATGACCATCACCTGCTGAAATGTGCCCCCACACGTGTCCCACTTTCTCCCTGTGTGAGGAAGACTGTTTCTGCCCTTCTGGCGTGATTCACGCACAATATAAATTAAATTCGAATATATAATAATGGCTAGTTTATTTTACGCAATGTTATCGTATTGCTATTCCCTCTTTGATCACAAATGAGTACAAACTAATTATATATGATCCAGTCCCGAAACCATCCTCATGGGAAAGGCGCAGGCAGATGATGGTTACACCTTAAGGTTTCCCTTTCAGGGATTCTGTCCTAGCTCAGGTCCTCGTGATTAAGCTCCAGCATTCCCTTAGTGGGGAATAAATGCATCCCCCTGTCCCACTTGTGGATAGTGATAAAGCCCACTATTCCCATAGCAAGGAATTAATTAATACATCCTCTTGTTCCCACTGGCGGATATTTATAAAGCCCACTATTCCCTTAGTGCGAAATGAATAAATCCTCCTGTTCCCATTGACAGGCATTGTTGGTTTTTGGTGTTTCCATAGACGGGAAGAAATGAATCCTCAAATCCGGATTTAAGAATTCATGACATTCCCGTAGTGAGGAATAAATAAATCCTGCAGTCCCCATTAGCATGCATTAATAAATCTTGGTATTTTCATTAGGGGTGGACGGAACTCGTGGAGTTTCACTCTGCGTAATTCCATAGAGTTACAGAAAAACTCTGTAAGATTCCACGAAATTCCACCAATTGATGGAAAATATGTAGCCCCCACTGCTCGCGCTACAATTCGCACTAGTTGTGCGAGCAGAGCTGCAAAACAGCGCGAACAGCACCATGCATTGCGCAAGAGTGCGCGACCATTCGAGTTGAGTTTGCGGTCACTCGAGTAGAAAACCTACTCGAGTGGCAGCAAATCTAGTCGAATGGCAGCCCTCTGACCACGACCGTTCGCGAACGCCATTGACCGCCTGCATTAGAAAATCGTGCTAGGGTATGACAAATCTCGCTCGCATATTCTGGAGCCTTGCGGGAGAAAAAATTCTATTATGCGGTGATTGGTAAATTAACCCTGAAGTCCCTACAGGCCACCATAAGTAAATCCTGGTATTCCCATAGTTAAGAATAAATCAACCCTGGATTCACCGTAGGCAAACATAAAAAATCACGGTATTCCCATCATTAACATACCCATATGTTCCGTTTTGCCAGCATTTATAACATCCTGGTCTTCCATCAGACTGGAGTTCATAACTTCTGGCGTTCCTGCAGACTGACATTCAGTACTCCAGGAGCTGGAAGGCAAGGTCTTTGTTGGAGGAAGAGCATTTGGTGAGGGCACAGATGAAAATATTCAGAGATAGGAATATATAGAATTTCCTGCTTCTAAAAATAGCGAGATCCATTCTCCACCCTCCCTTCCCACCCCCGTGTGAACTGTGAGAGAGTGGGGGTGCGTGTGTGTTTAGCACCCCTAGGAGCGGACTCTTTCCTCTGCCTCGCCGTTAAGGTTGTTTTATTATCTTATTTGATATGTAAAGGCTTTGAGGGCCCATCTGGAGTAGGTGGACTGCACATGAGAGGAGCCTGGGGCTCCCCTGTTTCACAGTGGCATAAGCAAGAGTGCAATAGGCCCTGGTGCAAGCAAGGGAAATGGGCTCTCTAGTCAGTGGGGTCCCTCAGTCCTGGTGCAACTGCACCTGATGCACCGCCGTGAAACGGTCAAAGGAAAGGAGTAAATGAACTGTTGCTGAATAAAAATAAAAAGTGTTGAAATGTAGTTCTCGTCCACTGTTACTGCTGACTCATGGAAGAGGCAAGCGAGAGAGGGGGAGTGGAAGGTGGAATAGAATCCGGCCACCCTCCGTTTTTTGGCAGGCACAGATCTTCAGTCCATCTCCTTGAGGAAGGGAGAGAGGAGGGTAGAGCGTCAGGCGACGCCATAATTGTAAACCCAAATAGATCTCCCGCCATTGCTGTACTGGGTGCAGTGTTATCCGTTTGGCCTGTGAATGCTGGGCTTTGGGGGCGGTGTTTGAGGGAGCTGCACACAGAGGAGATAATGTGCCCCCCTTGCACTCAGCCTTCTTGTGTTGTGTTATGTTACATGTTATCAGCTTTTGTGTACCATTTTATATCAGAATTTGAACACAAGCATTATGGCATTGTGGAACTTTCTTAATCTGAGGCCCTTTTCCTACACTTCTGGGATTACCACCCATTGGTTGTCTGTGGTTCATAGGCATTTATTAAGTTTACTACTGGTTTGCGCTGGTTAAGGTGAAAGTGAAATGAGTCTGTCCCTGGTTACTATTTTTGTAGTGAGTTATGCCTATGAACAGGTGTGTTGAAGGACTTTGCCTTTCAGCATTGTATTTTATATTAAAATACAACAAAAGCACATATTTTGAGAGTCTCTTTTCCTAGTTGATTCTGAGAGTTATGCTGTGTTTGTCACGGTATTGTGGGCATTTAAGTAGAGTCTCTGGATTTCAATACAGTATGTAGGGGGTATGAGTACCGTATGTTGGGGTTTGTGTGCGGTACACATGGGCTTTGAATGCTCTGAGTTGATGATTTGAACTTGAATAGAGTATGGAGGTCTGACTAGTGCGGGAGGGGTCGGAGTGCAATAGGCTGTGAGTTAGAGTACAGCATACAGTGGGCTTTAGCACAGTATGTAAAACATGGAGTACTGTACTAAGTGATTCCTACGGTATATGTAAGTTTGATTATGGTTTGTATAGGTTTATCTACAGTATATAGGGGTTTGAGTACAGCATACAGTGGGCTTTAGCACAGTATGTAAAACATGGAGTACTGTACTAAGTGATTCCTACGGTATATGTAAGTTTGATTATGGTTTGTATAGGTTTATCTACAGTATATAGGGGTTTGAGTACAGCATACAGTGGGCTTTAGCACAGTATGTAAAACATGGAGTACTGTACTAAGTGATTCCTACGGTATATGTAAGTTTGATTATGGTTTGTATAGGTTTCTCTACAGTATATAGCGGTTTGAGTACAGCATACAGTGGGTTTTAGCACAGTATGTAAAACATGGAGTACTGTACTAAGTGATTCCTACGGTATATGTAAGTTTGATTATGGTTTGTATAGGTTTCTCTACAGTATATAGGGGTTTGAGTACAGCATACAGTGGGCTTTAGCACAGTATGTAAAACATGGAGTACTGTACTAAGTGATTCCTACGGTATATGTAAGTTTGATTATGGTTTGTATAGGTTTCTCTACAGTATATAGCGGTTTGAGTACAGCATACAGTGGGTTTTAGCACAGTATGTAAAACATGGAGTACTGTACTAAGTGATTCCTACGGTATATGTAAGTTTGATTAGGGTTTGTATAGGTTTCTCTACAGTATATAGGGGTTTGAGTACAGCATACAGTGGGTTTTAGCACAGTATGTAAAACATGGAGTACTGTACTAAGTGATTCCTACGGTATATGTAAGTTTGATTATGGTTTGTATAGGTTTCTCTACAGTATATAGGGGTTTGAGTACAGCATACAGTGGGCTTTAGCACAGTATGTAAAACATGGAGTACTGTACTAAGTGATTCCTACGGTATATGTAAGTTTGATTAGGGTTTGTATAGGTTTCTCTACAGTATATAGGGGTTTGAGTACAGCATACAGTGGGATTTAGCACAGTATGTAAAACATGGAGTACTGTACTAAGCGATTCCTACGGTATATGTAAGTTTGATTATGGTTTGTATAGGTTTCTCTACAGTATATAGGGGTTTGAGTACAGCATACAGTGGGCTTTAGCACAGTAGGTAAAACATGGAGTACTGTACTAAGTGATTCCTACGGTATATGTAAGTTTGATTATGGTTTGTATAGGTTTCTCTATAGTATATAGGGGTTTGAGTACAGCATACAGTGGGCTTTAGCACAGTATGTAAAACATGGAGTACTGTACTAAGTGATTCCTACGGTATATGTAAGTTTGATTATGGTTTGTATAGGTTTCTCTACAGTATATAGGGGTTTGAGTACAGCATACAGTGGGTTTTAGCACAGTAGGTAAAACATGGAGTACTGTACTAAGTGATTCCTACGGTATATGTAAGTTTGATTATGGTTTGTATAGGTTTCTCTACAGTATATAGGGGTTTGAGTACAGCATACAGTGGGCTTTAGCACAGTATGTAAAACATGGAGTACTGTACTAAGTGATTCCTACGGTATATGTAAGTTTGATTATGGTTTGTATAGGTTTCTCTACAGTATATAGGGGTTTGAGTACAGCATACAGTGGGCTTTAGCACAGTATGTAAAACATGGAGTACTGTACTAAGTGATTCCTACGGTATATGTAAGTTTGATTATGGTTTGTATAGGTTTCTCTACAGTATATAGGGGTTTGAGTACAGCATACAGTGGGTTTTAGCACAGTATGTAAAACATGGAGTACTGTAATAAGTGAGTCGTATGATATAAGTACGTTTGAGTACGGTTTGTATAGGTTTCCGTACAGTATGCAGGGGTGTGAGTACAGGACATGGGGGTTTGAGCATAAAATATAGGAGCTTAAATACAATGTATAGAGGACGAGGAACAGTCTTTACGGGCGTGAGTATATTATATTTGAGTATGGTATGCTTGGAATTGAGTACAGTATATAGAGGTGGACAATGTATAGCAGTATATATTGTCCGTATATGGTACATAGTATGCAGGGTTTTAAGAAAAATGCATAAGCGGTATGAGTATACTGTCTCAAATTCTGAAGGGGCTGGGCAAGGTCCATAGGAGATTGAATGCAGTGTATAGAATTTGAGGTGGGACCTGTTGGTGTTCACGGACAGCATGCTTGGGCTTGAGGGCTCTGTTTCGGGGTCTAGTACAACATGGGGCTTGAACAGTTTACATTTTGAAAATGGAAACTCTGCAATGGTCTTTTTATCAATATCCACACCCCTGGATCACTTTTGTAAACATCAGTAGATTTATTATTTCTGAATTAATTCATTAATCATGTTTATATATTTTATTGCCTCAATTGTTACATTTCATTATTTACACATACATTATGCACATGTCTGATTTATTGTAAAATACTGATGCTAATAATGTAAAAATGAAATGACCGGTGGATACAAAAGCCATCTCGGAACGTGTTCTTTATTTAAAAAAAAAAAAATACAGTGAGCATTTTCAAAATCATAGGTTTTCAAGTCATTCGTGGTGTAGAAGGCTGAGCACGACGGAGGTGGAAGGGATTTTTAAACGAACATGTAACCAACTGTGAAACAGTGAAGGTGTGGAGTCCCCATTCTGTCATTAAAGGTGGCTCGAGTCCGTTATGGTGGGTTTCAGTACAGTGTAAGGAGGCTTAAGCACAGAATGTTATGCATTCGAGTACAGTATGCCTGGGTTTCAGTACATTATCTGGAGGTTTAATGTCAGTGCTCGAGTACAGAATGGTTGGGTTTCAGTACAGTACGGGTGTTCACTACCTCTGATTTGAATACATTCTGGTGTTTGAGTGCAGTGTGTTTGGATTTCAGTACAGTGTACGGAGGTTTAAGTACAGAATGTCATGTGTTTGAGTGCAGAATGGTTGAGTTTCAGTACAGTATAAAGAGGCCGAAGTACAGGATGTCAGAGGCTTTAGTACAGAATGGCAGGTGTATGCCTTGGTTTCAGTACATTATCTCGAGGTTTAAGCACAGAACGTCAGGTGTTCGAGTCCAGTCTTGTTGGGTTTCAGTAGAGGACGTCAGATGTTCATGTGCAGTCCAGTCTGGTTGGGTTTCAGTAGAGTGTACGGAGGCTCATGTAGAGGACTTCGGAGGCTCATGTAGAGGATGTCGGATGTTCATGTGCCGTCCAGTCTGGTTGGGTTTCAGTACAGTGTACGGAGGCTCATGTAGAGGACGTCGGATGTTCATGTACCGTCCAGTCTGGTTGGGTTTCAGTACAGTGTACGGAGGCTCATGTAGAGGACGTCAGATGTTCATGTGCCGTCCAGTCTGGTTGGGTTTCAGTACAGTGTACGGAGGCTCATGTAGAGGACGTCAGATGTTCATGTGCCGTCCAGTCTGGTTGGGTTTCAGTAGAGTGTACGGAGGCTCATGTAGAGGACGTCAGATGTTCATGTGCCGTCCAGTCTGGTTGGGTTTCAGTAGAGTGTACGGAGGCTCATGTAGAGGACGTCAGATGTTCATGTGCCGTCCAGTCTGGTTGAGTTTCAGTAGAGTGTACGGAGGCTCATGTAGAGGACGTCAGATGTTCATGTGCAGTCCAGTCTGGTTGGGTTTCAGTAGAGTGTACGGAGGCTCATGTAGAGGACATCAGATGTTCATGTGCCGTCCAGTCTGGTTGGGTTTCAGTACAGTGTACGGAGGCTCATGTAGAGGACGTCAGATGTTCATGTGCCGTCCAGTCTGGTTGGGTTTCAGTACAGTGTACGGAGGCTCATGTAGAGGACGTCAGATGTTCATGTGCAGTCCAGTCTGGCTGGGTTTCAGTGTAAAGAGTCTTGAGTACAGAATGTCGTGTGATCGAGTACAGTAGGGGGGCGCACTGCCTCTGATTTGAATACATCTGGTATGTGAGTGCAGTGTGTTAGGGTGATAAGTGCGGTTTCTGCGGACAGACGCAGGTTGAGTGCTGTAGCAGCCCTCAATGCCCACCCATGGATTGTGCAGTGCCATTGACTCTCCGGCCTTGCCCTGTCACGCCACCCTGCGCTGGTACCCCTGGGCAGTACGATGCCCTCGTCCCTGTTCTTGAAGGTGCCCCTCTCCTGATCCCCCACCCTAGGCCTGGTGGGGGCAGATAGGAGGGCACCCAGTGCTGCGGGTCCGCAGAGCCCCCCTCGCAGTCGATGGGTGGTTCTCCCCATTAATCACTCCCTACACTACAGCATCCGGATGAAAAGGTTAATTTCCCGCCCAAAGCTGGTGATAGGCGGTGATTTAGTGTCTGGCGACAAACCTGCTTCAGTCAGCAGCATAGGGGGCGGGGCTGGTGGGCGCACCTCGTGAGCTCGTGGCAGAAGTCCTGGGGGGGGGGGTGAGGCTGACCCGAGACAGAAATCCCATTAGCCACAGTGATGGACAGCGGGGCCTGCTCAAATAATAAACTCAATTAAAAATTGATTTCTTTCAGTCTGCTACCGATTATAATAAAATACATATTCAGGCCTTTCTCTGCAAATTCCATTCCATCCATCCATCCATCCCCTTCTTAAGCCATGATAGGGGCTGACAAAAGGGGCCAGGGACCGTGCGGCGACATTGGCATCTGTTGGACGGCTCGGAATAATTGCAGATTTGGAGATATTTTCTTGTTTGTCCTTTTCTTTTTAATTCAAAGTGTCAGCGCAGAAATTGGCGTTTTTATTTACCGCTTTACTGTGCGTTGTGGGGGTCGAGGGAGAGGGGCTTTTGCCGTTCCTTGACTTAAAGGGCCGAGATAGTTGCATTTTTGGTGCAAGCCATACATCCTTTATCAACCAGCTGTGCTAGGTTTTCATTTTCCTACAAGTATATGTTGGTGTTTTCACTGAATGTTCAGAGAAAGAAATATCTATGGGGTTGACCGGCATCTTCCGCTCGAACCGTGACACAATCCGCTGTAGAGGGTTTGCTTTTTATGAAGAATCGATCTATCACTCTGTCTTTACATGCACAAAAGAAGGCTGTGCCGAGTGGACTTGCACCCACATACAGACTGGCATACACGTGAGAGTCCTGACCGCTGCCATAGGCTCTATGAACGCCAAACACACACCCTCTGGGTCACAAGGAGCCGGGGAGATGGGATAATGCTGAGATGATGTAAGCCTTCTGGAGGATCAACCAGCAGCCTGACTTACTTCAACTCTTTTGCTACTGCCCTTCTAACTGAGCTGCTCGTCAGCCTTGGCAGGGTTTGTCCCAGCTGTGGCTATATCTGACACTACTAGGACTGTCCTGGGTCTGTTGTTAAGTTATGTGTATTTGTATAGTGCACAACTTACCCGGGAGGGTATCCTGGTGCTGAAGCAGGAGCTGTTTGGGCTGAGCCAGGGTCGGGGTTAGGTGAAGAGTCAGGAATTCAAGCAGTGAGGAGGGGACTCGAATGTGCCGGGGCAGGCCGTTCCAGGCTAAAGGAGCGAAGTAGGAGAAGGCACGACCTCCAGATCTGGTTCTGCGTAGGCGGGGTGCGACTAGGAGTCCGGCTGAGCGGAGGTATCTGGTAGGTTTGTGGAAGTTTATGCGGTTGTTGAGGTATGTGTGGGGCCAGTGTTGTGTAAGGCTTTGCATGTGAGTGTGAGGAGTTTGAAGAATGCTCATTTGTGGATTCGGAGCCTGTGGAGCTCTTTGAGTTGTGGGGTGATGTGAGTGTGAGATGGGAGGTTGAGGGTGAGCCTGGCCAAGGAATTTTGTATGGTCTGGAGGCTTCTGGTCAGTTGATTGTTGATTCCAGCATAGCGTGAGTTGCCGTATTCCAATTTGTTGGTGATGAGGTCTTGGGTGACTGTTCTACTAGCGTTGCTGGGGAGCCATTTGAAGATTTTCGTGAGAATCTTGAGTGTGTGTAGCAGGACACGGAGACTGCATCCACTTGGCCAATCATGGCGAGTGAGCTGTTGATTACTATTCTGAGGTTCTGTATGTGGGTTGCCGGGAGGAGTGTGGGTCCGAGTTCCGCAGGCCACCAGGTGAAGTGTCAGAGTGATATGTCTTTGCAGAACATTACTACGTCCATCTTGTCTGTGTTGAGCATAACGGCTCTATTTAAAGGAGCGGATTCTCCGACGATACCTTGGTTACAACTCAGGGATAGCCATGGATTAATCACGGTGAGTGTGCTCGTAACAATATGTCCTAGAGTGCGTCCGTTCTATTTAGGTGTCTCTATTTCTCAATTAGCTTCATAACGTTCTAAGTTTTACAGTACTTTCATTCAGACTGTTTAGCAATTGTTGCCATTGGTCGGCTCTCAGCCTGTGTAGTAATACATCACTGTGAATGTGTGTGTTTGCTTCGGGGAGATTGAGCGTGTTCCATTTTTATCCCGGTTTTACTTTCAAAGTTTCTTGCGAGCGAGACTATTTCACACAGTCACTTTCTATTTTAGTCCGATTGAGCACGTCCCTAAGATATCGCTTTCACTTTTCCGTGATGAGTTTAGATGAGAGATGTGATTAAATGGTCCTTAGCCTGAGCATGCTATAGTCCCAGTGGTTGCTTCATGTGACACCCTCCTTTGCCAGAGTGAGTGGGGTTTACTTTTAAACAGCAGTGCGCCTCTCTGGATTAGTCATATATATATCTATTTTTTAATTATGACACCCGGCGTCATTGTATAGCACATACTAACCTTACCCGGTTTGACTCTTTAATGCTTCCATGTCGGCTCTCCCGTAGTCTTTGCGGCCGGTTTTAGTTTCATCCGGCTGGGGAACGTAATATTTTTGCACCTATATCTTTACTCTAATTGGGTCCTGTATTCAGCATTGGTTATGTTTTATTTCTTCCAATTAGGTTGACAGTTTTCATAGATTAATTCAGGAAACTGCTCCGACTTTTAAACCACAGATTTCTGGATTCAAGTCCATTGAGTACAACCTTCATGGTTAAGATCTATGTAACGTTTGAGTAAGTTCTCTATTTTATTAGCTAATTCTTTTTGGTTTAAATTTCTTAGCTTTCAGAGCTTATTGACAGACACCTTAACTTTTGCAGGTGTTTCCCACTCTCTGCTTTGTATGTCCATTGTGGAGCCATGGAGCCCCGCACGACCTGACAACATTCAATTCTGTGAGGTCCTCTCTTTTTCATTCACGGTAAATATAGTGACCAGTACTCTTTTATGTCACTGTCCCACTTTATTTAGAAATGGATAGTCTGATCCATTTTTTTACTCCTATTGTAGGTGCCCTGCCCTTTCCACTCTCACTTCAGTCCTGAGGAAGACCCCGCCAGTAAGGGTTAGAAGAACCTACACTCATACAGGGGTCGAAACGTCGACACTTTAACTGATGCCAGTTCCGTCAACAGTACTTCGTCTACTGTGAATTTTTGTGTTACATGGCTTTGGAATCTATTGTATTTAGATGTTATGTATCATGATTTAAGTCTTGTGGCATTGAATCAGATATGCCCGCTAATATGTTTGTGATATGCCTCACAATTTGTTTGTGATTTTTATCACTATACTTCACGTATTTCACAACCTCACTTGGATCACTTTCCTTCCCTTTTCACTTATTTATTTGGGCACTTCAACAATGATTGTTCAAATGTTTATTGCTCTTAAATGTGGTTCTTACAATTTGTAAGTCGTGTTCAGTGTGATTAAATAACATTGTAGCATTAATTTTTTTCTTGATTTTTTATTTTGAATATTCTTGTATGTCTTCCATTTGACACATTTTTTGATGTCATAATACTGGGAACACCGTACTTTATACTGTGTTGAGCATGAGGCAGTTGGTTTTCATCCATCTAGCGACTTTGGTCATGCAAGCAAAGAAATTGGTCCAGGTGTTTGGCATCATATCGGTGAGGGAGTTTGGTGTTGCCACGCCAACACAGGATATGATGTCGATTCCATGGGTGTGGATAATGCTGTTGAGTGTGGTCATGTAAACTTTGAACAGAATGGGACTGAGTGAGGATCCTTGTGGAACACTGCAGATAAGATTGAAGGAGTCCAAGGTGAAGGAGGCCAGGCTGGGTGCTTCCTTTCAGGAAGGAGCAAATCCAGCAAATTACAGGACCTTGGATGCCGTCTTCATGCTGTCATTGGATAAGGTTGGGGTGGGAGATGGCATTGAAGCTTGCGGACAGATCCAGTAGGATGAGGGCCATGGTGTCACCTTTGTCCATGATCATCCCTGGAGGCGATGATGTTGGTCTCTGCACCATATATGGGCCTGAATCTGGACTGAGTCTAGTCGGAGAGGTGGTTTTCAGTGAGGTGTGTGGATAGGGATTAGTTAATAATCTTCTTTATTACTTTTGCCGGGTGGGGTAGCAAGGTGATAGGCCAATAGTTGGCTAGCGTCTTATGATCAGCCAAGGGTTTCTTGAGGAGGGAGAGTACTGTGGTGTGTTTGTAGGCATCCAGGTAGGTGACTGTGATCATGGAGTCATTCAGGATCGGGCTGATAGCTGCGCTGGTCCAGTACTTGGGCTCTGCTGGTCCAGTACTTTGATGAATACGTGGTGAGGGCAGGAGTCCGAGGGTGTCCTGGCATGTATGGACTGCATGTTTGTTGCAGTTTCTTGAATGGTGATGGTAGGCCAGATGTTCAGGGTTATCCTCTGGGTGGTGGTAGAGATTGGCAGGAAGGCTGCAAGGGTCTGGTTGGAGCTTGAAGCAAGGGTACCGTTGGGGTTCTTTCGTGTTCTTTCGTGATCTGGGGCTCTGCAGGGCTGGCTCAGGTGCAGGTGTATTATACTCAACTGTGGTTGTCTCGAGTGGTTAACCTGGTATACGTTCAGTGAACAATAGACAGTAATTTGCATGTCAGTAACTGAACAGTGTTAGGGTGATTCCCTGTGTCACTCTATGAGGTGTGTTTGGGGGGGTAGAGGGTTAAGTATAAGTAAAAGATTAACCCTGGGCGGTGAACTCCGCTCCCTTCGCTGAGTTTTCTGCCCTCCGCGCTCCGCGGAACTCGCGAAGTGCAGAAAACGCGGAGTGGAGTTTTTTCCCTGCACGCGATCGCCAACGGTAAGCTGCCGAGCACGAGCTGCCGCTCAGGTAGAATTTCTACCCGAGCGGCAGGAAGATCAGCTTCCCCGCTCGCGATCGCCAACGATCAGTGCGAACGGCAGTTCGTTCCACACTCCATCGCTTGCGGAACTCCGTGGAGTTTTTTTGTCACTTCGCGGAGTTCCGCGTCGCAGAACTCTGCCCAGGCCTACAAATGATATGCAATCCTATAATGGATATAGAGGAGAAGGAGAAAATAGGCTGGAGGGAACTGATCAATTAGATCAGTGGGATCTGAATAATCAGAAGCAAGAGCCGTCACACACCGAGATGGGTGTCATGCTTCATCATTGGACAGCTCCTCATTGGGCCGGCACTGCAATGCCCAGCGGGCCCCCCGAGGGCGATCTTTGCCAGAGATCTTTTAAAGATTTCAAAAGCCATGATGAAGCATGTGTGGAGGTGCAGTGTGTGTAGATTGATGATCGAGTGAGTTAAACAATGACTTAAAGGAACCTATAAAGGCTTTATTAAGCAGGTGTCTCCTGTCATGACTAAAAACAGTATACGGCTGTGTAGGACGTAATGATCCTTCACAGCTCAAATATAGTGAAAAAGGGGGTCAACATGTTTCTTGCTGTTAATAAGTCATGGTTGATCTAGGCAATTCATCATGATCAAAAAAATAACCTAGTCTACAGCATCGGCAATGAGAATAGTGTGGCGCCTACATAGAAACACGTGCATCAGAAAGACGCCGCGTCAAGGACAGAGGGTTGTCTAAGCAAGCCGTCAAAGGAGCATACGTGTCAGCCAGACATCGTGAGGAGGAAGTGGCCCAAGCGATCTGCCATATTAGTGTGGACCGCATATGCAAAAAGAGAGTAGGGAGTACGCCTAAAACAATAGTGCCAATTGACAATGTGGTTTAAGCAAGCCTCCAAGGGAGCACCCGCGTCGGCCAGACGTTGTGAGGAGGAAATGGCCCAAGTGATCCACCATCTTAGAGTGGACTGGATATGCAAAAAGAGAGTTGGAAGTGAGCCTTAAACAGTAGGCGCTTTCACAAACAACACACAGGAGGATAAAATCACCTCACAGGCACCGATTGGTCCCGCGGGTCCTCCACCTTGGGGAGACCCATATAATGAAAAATGCGGGATATGTAAAAGGCGTCCCAATGTGTAAAAAGGGGTGTTCTACTCAATAGATAATAGAAACAATAACCTCAAAGGTGGAAAATGTCATATCGGGTCCTCCAACTAGGAGTGGTCCGCGTCCGATAAGAATGGTTGTATAAGAGGAGCCTCAAACAATGGGTGCTTCAAAGATGAGGACAGGAATCAACCAAATAAGCAGAGAATGTCCCTAAACCTGAAACCCGCTCCGATGAGGTGGGTGCAGAATGTGTAATAGGGACAAAAAGTCCAAGAGGACAACAGTAAAATCATATGGTCTCAAAGGTACCATGAAAGAGGTACGTAAGAATAGGCTCATATAAAGCTTAGAAAAGGAATCCACAAAGGTGTGTGTGGAACGTCTTGTATGTGCTGTACAAAGCAATGATCTAATTCACTCCAGGGCATGTCATTGTTGAAGCTGGTGATGTGTGTGCCAAGGCGAAGAATGCAATATTGTTCCCTCCAAAGGGGTGCTTTTTGTTGATGTTATGGCGTGTTTCTAAGATAGTTCAGTTAACATAGTCTGGGGTCTAGTTTTTGTCTAAGAAATGGGTACCCATCCTGGTGGTGGTCATTTTGCATCAGATACCACTTTGATGTTCAGTGATTCTGACCTTGGCTTACCTGGTCGTCATGGCAATGTATCTCATGGCACAAGGGCATGTTATCATATACGCACAATTTTTGGTGTTGCTGTTGGTCTGGTTTTTGAGTGCCCAGATGTGGGTTGAATCTAACACGATTTCCTTGGCAATATCTGTCAAAGAAAAATCGTGTTAGATGCAATAAGACCACCCCCTAGATCGTACCCATTTCTTAGACAAAAACCACACCCCAGTCGATGTTAACTGTACAGAGTCCTTCAGTGGCTCAGAATTGTGAAAGGTGACTGTAAAGTCAAAGGTCCAACTGTGGTCAGGCTCTGGAGGGCCCTGGCTGAGCACAGGGAAGTCAGTGGAATCACAAGTAGAAGTCTGGTCAAGGCTTAGAGACAGCAGAGATGCATGAAAGCAGGAGAGGGAGTTGGAGCCCTGTACAGAGGCTGCCCCCTGGAGCTGTGCGGCTGCCCTGGAGACAGTGTGTCACAGTGTGTATCACTGATTGCACAGAACCAGCGTCAACTCATGTGGCAAACAGAGATCTGTGAAGGGAATGAGTGCTGCACTAAACAAGTGCAAATCTTGCAGGAATTGCCCAGTTATTAAAAAAAGTAAAACGCAAAGACCAGGAGGTACTGTATATGTGACTTGGGACAGCCACCACCGAGAGGGCTCTAGAACAGACCCTGACCTCAAAGCATAACCTTGAAATCTAAGCAAACATTAGGCTCCTAAGCACAGTACGAACAGCAGTCCAGCAAAAGAAATCACAAAGGCTGACCCAATGTGGATAGAGTGTGAAAACCCACCTTTCTACCCTGCCGTGCCTGCGGGGATGTTTCTGGTTATATGCCTGAAAGGTTGCTGACCCCCAGGTCCTTGTAAGCTATAATCTGCAATGCCATTTGACTCACTTTTCTTGAAGACTGACTCAGAGGCCAAGAGGTGGTGGCTAAGAAGGAACAGCATTAGGTAAAGTGTCTCTGCTACCTAGAGGATATGTGAAAGGTCTTCGCCTTTGCTTGGATGAAATTCTGTGTGACACCCTTGTCGTGAGCATTTAGTTGTATCACATTCACGTGTCGTACTGGGAGGACTGCAGTCCTGTCACTGATATAATGTGTGGATCCTTTTGACTTAATGATGTCATTTGGGCACAAGGGAAAGGCATTTGGTCTGAGCAGATGAGGCTTCCCTGGTGTAGTGCCACCACTGCTGCTAGAAGCCTTCTTCACCAGCGCCTCAGGCAGGAATCAAAGTGTGGATAGCTGGAGCTCCTCCTTGGGTTTGTGGGTAGTAAGAGGAAGGCTCCATTCTGCCCACCTTCCACCACCTAATTTTTTGCCCATGGGGAGAGGGCCCCTGATGATAAGCTGACTGATGTTGGTAGTACCTCAGTGATGGTACATCCAATCCTCTATTTAAGGTTTGTCTTTAGGGTAAGTCGAATTGCATAGTTCTGAGCCTGAAAACGGCCATGTGGTGGGCTCCAGACTGGTAGAGGCTGAGCCCTTTCCTTTGAAACCCGCAGCGACCCTCCAGCTGGATTCACTAGCCAGGCTTATGGAGACATTCGCGGTCATCCTTGAAGGGCCCCAGGGAGCAAAGGAGGTCCCTGCACACCGTGCACCCGAGGATCTGGGAAGCTGACTTTCTTCTGACCCCACTCACCGAGGGTGAGTTGAACTTCCACTGCACAAGTCCTTCTTGCTCGGAAACTGGGCATGGGTGAGAGGGATTGTCGGATCTTGTTGTGTGCCCCCCTCAACCCCGGCCCTTGGTGGCGGTCTGTAGACAAGCACTTGAGCACAGCTCTATCCTTCCTGGAGGTGAAAGCATGCCCATAAGAGGGCTCCATTTAATAAGAGATGGAGGGTTCTCCTTGACATCCTCTGTGGTAAGCTTTCATATCCCAGACAGGGGACCTTGGAAGTCCCAAAGCCCAGTTATATGATGAAGAATAGCACAAAGACCAAACGCATGGCTCTTAGTGGCCCATGAGTGACACTTCCTACCTATGGCGTAGCAAGTTAGCGGTTGGCCCCTAGGCAATAGGGTAAATGACCACCCAATATTGGATCATGGATAAATGACTACCATGGGAGGGTAGTTAAAGACAGTTCTTGCTGGGGTTCAATGGACCCCCTCATACCTCTGGGGCCCGGTGCCACTGCACCTGCTACACATTGATAGGTGTGCCCTTGACCGAGACCCGGATAGTTCCAGCCTCCAGCTATTTGACTGCGTCCGAGTCTATAAAGTAGTAGGAAATGTCAATGGAGAAACAAACCCACATTGTCATTTTTGTCCAGGAGGCCCCTTCAGCCAGTGGGAGTATCCATGTTAGCCTCGGGCAAACCTTTGTGGCGATTTTAACTTTTCACCTAACTTGTAGCTAGGTCTCAGTTTGGATTTTACTTCGGTGCATATGTTTGTTGGGAGTTTGTATGGCGACTTTGCGTAACCATTGTGGGATTTCTTAACCTTTTCAACTTTAGTTTGAATTGGAGACGTTCTGAGATATAAGAACAATAAATGTTTGTTTTTATTTAATCCCAGCCCACACTCCTGGTGAGTTTGTATTTATTAGAAAACATTGGCCTTTATTATTGCTCTTTGAACTGTCCTGTGTTGTTTTTTTCAACCCGAATCTTCCACAAGCATTTATTTACCCTCAGTCCGGCACCAAAAAGATTGTCCTCTTCCTGCAGGATGCCCCCTGCCGAATTTTAATCGCCATCTTGTTTTCTGTCCTCCCCTTCGTGTCGCAGTCTCTGGCACCAAGCCTCCTCCTCACCCCGCGGTGCTGTGTGCCAGGCCCCAGTGAATAACCTTCCAATAAATGCACTACCGCCTCCTAGGCATCCGACTTTGTTTTTGCCGTGGAAATAAGGCTGGAGCAGGCTTCTGGGCGCTAGCCAAAGATGGAGCGAGAGGGGGGCTTGGAGAGGACTTTGGGTGGTGCTTTGGGATGGCCTGAGGAGCCCGGGGCTGGAAACAAGACTCTACAGTGTGTCTGTAACAGGGCCACACTTCAAAACGTGTTTACTTTTCCGTTTCTGGATTATTAAACTATTCCTTGTAAGTGGACTTGAGTAAGTGAGAGCCTCATGACGTGGAGCACGGACATGACGAGCACACTTGGGCCAAGACGAAGGTCTGCGGGGCTGGTGTCTGCAGTTCGTCGTAGGGATCCTCGCACACGGCTCAGTTTCCTGCTGTAGGTTGGTGCACACCTGCCTACTTGACATTGGAAGTGGAGTGAATTCATGCGGAAGAGGTTTGTGCATTCAGCCTCTGATATGGCATGTTCAGTCATGGTGAGGGCCACTGGAATTATGCGATTCTGTGGCTTTTTCTTTTGCATAGTTATGGATTTGCCGGATTTACCACAAAATCGAACATCTGCTGCTTAATTTCCAGATCTTAACAAAAAAAAATTGTTTCTTAGACAAACGGATCAAAAGTTACTAAAAGCGTGGCGACATGGCTTTGTGCACAGTGGAAACCCCTTCCAAAGGTTGGCTGTCTTTCAGTTGCTTATTTCTGCACTGGGTTGTTAAACTGGTACTAATGAGGTGAAACGTTTGCCCCGACAGTATTAGGATGTGTAAAAATGACAAAATAGTAAAAGTAATACTATCAAAAAATGTGCTGCATTATTCTGCATAATTTGCCTTTCCTTTCCGCATAATTTAGTCAACACTGCCACTGAATTTGGTGCTCTCCTGCCGCATAATTCCAGCGGCCCTCGTCACAGTGTGAGCTGCACTGCCAGAGGGCTCATGCATTGATGGCCTCCACCACATCTTTAGTTCTCTCTCATCTAAACTGTCTTTTCCATGCCATCTTGTAATTCGTGCCAGAATGACGACATCACTGGCGTTTGGTGATCCGTCCACAGCCTTCGCCTCTCGAGACGCCATTTTCATTTTGTGGTTGAAGATATAGTGCTGTAAATGGGCCCCGAGGTTCTAGTGAGGTGGATAGTGGAGGGGGAAAGACTCCACCCTGTCCCTTTACGGGCAGAGTAAAGCATAGACAAGAGGCCCAAGAAACGTGACCTGCAATGTCTGAGTGTACAGCAGGGCAACCCTTGCCAGCTCACTGCAGAGTCTGGTAGGAAGGGACGTCACCCTCTCAGACTGCCCACACGTAATGCGGAAGAGCCCAGAGACAGTGGGTCAAGATCTGCTGGAATCCCAGGCAAGAATCATTCCTAATCTGTTGTGTTAACAGCAGAAGTCTCCTCTCACAACACTGCCTGACTCTTTATATCTGAGCACCGGTTCTAAAAGCACAGCGGTGACCCCCTCGCTTTCTTTCAGACGAAGCTTGACTCTAGCCATGTTTCTGTATCCGGCTGTTCCAAGTCCTTCTCAGCGTTTGTATTGCAATAGATCTATATCGTGATATAACCCCTGTTTGTCCGTGTAGGCACAAAGTGCACAGCTGCTGGCACCATCTGCCCCCTCCTCCTGCCATGTTTTGCTTTTCCCTGACAGTTCCCCTGTTTTCCATTATTAAAGGGAAATCCTCGACGCTAGCCAGCCATTCACAGGAACGTCTTATGCTGCTGTCGCAAATTGGGCAGTAAAATGGTCCTCCAGGCAGCTGGTTCTCAGGGCCCACCCCAAAGACTATCCCTCAGGAGGATGCAGGCGCACTGTGGTGAGCTGGTCGCTGTGGGGTCTTAGCCACAGTAAGACCCACAGTCGGCAGCGCCCTCTTTCCCTCTCAGTGAGTGTGTGGGGTATTGTAAACGTAGGTGTTTCAGCGTGGAACAGGGTTGTGTGAGACTAACAAGTATGTGGGACTATCAGCACACGCCACAGCAAGGCCTCATCTCCCCCCTTTCTCCCCCCTCCCCTTCTGTATCACGGTCTGGGGACGCCACACGCCTTCCCGCCAACGCGACGTCTCCGAGAAGGCCTTCTGGGGAGCACAGCCTAAGTGTGTGACTTTCAGCACTCGCCACGGCCATGGAGCTATCCACGGTGCTGAACTCTCTGGGATAACATTGTACACTGCTTTCTATGAGATTAGTCGACCAAACCGCAGAACAGAAACCGGACAAACCATAGGACAATTCTCAACATGAATGCTATGTTTAAATATGGCCTTAGTTAGGACTAGTGAGCTGAGATACCGCAAACCTTTCTTTGTTTCACTGTGGCGTAATTCTAGGTGTTTATTAGAGTGTTAGTTCTTTTAAGTAATAACATGAACAGACTTTCCTATTTATTGTCTGTATAATAATAGTGTTACACTTTATCTGAATTAACCTTCCCACCACCTCTGACCGCTCTATCAAACTACCCAGGAGAGTGAAAGAGGCTTTGGGGTTCTAACTTTCTATCTCACACCAAGTCCCCCCATCCTAAGTCAACAGCACACACATGCAGGCGTTCCCGTGGCACTGAAAGGTAGTGCCTGAGAGTTTGAGATGTGGGAAACAATGACAGCCTCTTTCTGCCAACAGACACTACATTATTATTATTGGAGTAGGGTGATTTCAAGGGCATCGATGGAAACATTTGGGTCTCTCAGCACCCCATATAATACTGCAGCGGCTGTCGCACACAGTCCTTCTTGTTTACCTCATCCCTGTCCCGCATCACCCTTTTTGTTGCAGAATTGTTATCCATACACAGCATTGCATAGGCAAACCTTAGTCAAAGCTATGGGGGCTGGTCAAGTGAGCTGTGCAGCGCGGCCCAGGTGTGTGTCCAGCCAGTGGCCAGCAGTGGGCGTTGTCTAACAGGGGTTCTTGTGCTGTGTGACTTAGGAGCTTTAAGTCCCAGCTAGAGAGCCCTAGGGCCATGTTTATGATAAGATGAACTATTCTGTTTGCTCGCTCCTGTGGGAGGGCGTGCACATGACAGACAAGCCCTTCACTGCAGCAGAGCTTATTATTGTATATCCCCAACACGGCTGGACTGGCCGTACTGGGCATCAGGCGTTCCCCCAGGAGGCTGGCAGGGTGGGGGCCACTTTTGCTGCTGTGGGCCGCTTTTGTAGCAGTTTTAAAACCACTGCAGAGTTCCTTGTATATCAAACAGTTTTCAGGTAACAACAAAAGGGCCAAGATAACTGGTGATTAATGTACCTGCTGATCAGAGTTTTGTCTAATGGGAGCTTTGATTCATCTAAGGTAGCCAGAGGGTTAATATGCCTGCCGCAAATTGTGTGTGCTATGCAGATCACAGAAGAGTATTTTATGTGCATGGCTCAGTGGGTTATTGCTTTTGTTACAGAGATCCTTATGTTACTGTGCAGTTCATAAGTTGCATTCTCAATCTAGGTTAGAAAGTTATGTTTTTCCTAGTCTTTCATCATCATAATTTTGGAAAAAAGGGTTTGTTTGGGTAGAAATACATTCTTATTAGTAAAGTCCACCCTAACCTTTTGTGGTACATTATGAATCCTGAGTTTGTGCTTCCCTAGACCAAGCGCTCTTAAGACATGCCTACCAGTATGGATGACTTGTGAGTCTTACCCCTTGTAGTTCCCTTTGTCTTATGTAACATTTTCTATACACTGATTTACACACATCTGATTCATTGTCTCTGTATGTATGCATGATGTAAAATGCCCCAACACCCTACACTGGTATAAGAGGTGCTATAAAACAAATGAAATACACGTGAGAGAGGGGCTACGGAGAGATGAGAGGCACTGTTGGAGGGTGATAGTGAAGGAATAGTTGAAGATCCCTAATAAAGATTGCTGTATCCTGGTGCACCGTAAGGCCGTCAATCACTATGCTTTTAGAACTAATACAATATAATGAAAAATGTGTTGTAGAATGCACAGTTTTTGCCATTTTCCCCTAATTTTTTTTTTGGGGGGGGGAACCCCCAGCCCCTCTTGTAGTGGTCTGGCTTGCTCGCTGCGCTTGCTCACCATGCTCCGTATGGGGGCTGGTCTTACAAAATTTGCCAGGGCTGCTTTGGGTTCCCAGTCCGGCCCTGATCCCCAATAATGCTGTATTGATTATGTGTTCATAAACTCAAAAAAATCCCTAATCCAATCCACTCCAACTAGTTTGTACAGCGGCAAAACCTAATCGCTATCAGGATATTTGTGAGGTGGAATCGTTCAAATTCCAGCAGTGGGCAGGAGTCTGTGGTTGGCGGTAGGTTGCTTCTCAGCACTGGCTTCTTGGTACTGAAACTCTTAGCCCACATGCCAGGAGGGGCAGGATTTGGTTAGGGCACAAGGTTGTGGATATGTAGGACAATTCTCAAAATGCATGTGAGAGGGTCGATGGTGTTACAACAGCACCCTCCCATGCACGTTGGGGACAATTTGGCAAGTGAATCGAAGGTTTTTTCAGTTCCCTGGATTGAAGACTTTCTATATATGTAATTGTGTGCAATATGTTCTTCTAACCAGTTTCACCCAGGACCTGAACGCTTGTGCACATATCCAGAGAGAGAGAGCTTCATCTAAAAAATTAATTGAGGTCTTTCAGCTACATTTAGATAACTGACTACCTCTCTCTTTACCTCTGCCCCATCTTCTTTCCTTTTTCTGCCTCTCTCTTATCTCTCTCCCTATATGTTTCCCTCTCTCTTCGTCCTCTTTCCTACGTCTTTCAACCCATCCTCACTTCATTTACCACTCTGCTTCTTCCTCTATAATGCCATGCTCCTTGTTTTAGGTCTTGCCTATAGATGGTTTTAGATGGTTGTAGTCAAAAGAACTCTTGTGGACAATATCAATACGTGCAGTGGGCTTGGGTCAGGCCGTTGCTTATCATTCCTTAGCTTTCTTGCCGCTCTCATTTGATTCTTCTTATTGAGGTTTGCCTTCCTCAGCTTATGCTTGTCCCTTCCCTGGAGCTTGGCTCCTTTACCATCATTTTTACTGTATCACTTGCATCCTTCCACTGCTCTCATTCAGGGAACTACTTTGTTTTAGCACTCTGTGGGAATGTGCGTCTTTTTCTGCTATCTCCCTCTCTTCCCTCTGTGCTGCTTCCCTCTTAAAACCCTGCCCCTGCACTTTACATGTTTCTCTCCCATCCCACAGCGTGTTGGTTGCTTATCTTGCCCATCCCCGTCTGCTTCTTTTATAACCCGACTCCATTGCTTCCCCGTCCCTCCATGCTCACCAGCACCAATCATCCATCGCCTCACTCCACTTCCCTGCCAATCCCTTTATTTTTTAATTACTTAAAACTTTATAGGGGATCCCAGGAGCTTCACTTTGTTACTGGGCCACTTCTTTCTGTAGACTCTTTTTTTAATTCATTTATCACTCCAAGATGCCGCCTTGGAACAGTGAATTTAAAAATAAATGACCACTGTCTTGACGTTTGCATGCACATTCATGGGAACACATTTGCACTTATATATCCTCACGCTGGGGCTGCGGTAGGATCATGACATACGTGTGCATACCTCCTGACACATGCACGTAATTATATAGGCTGTGCTTATTTATATCTATCTATTTATTTATTTGCCAATTCTCCTCAGCATCGACTCAAAGCATTGGCGTAGCCAAAGGAAAAAACGTATTGGCTTTTCTCAAGCTTGTTTCTACCTGTCCTCATGCCTATGTTCTTTTTGCTGTCTCCTCTTCCCTCTCCCTTAACATCATTTCCATTTCATCCCTTTTACTTCCTCTCACTATTTCACCTCTCCCAATTACTGCCCAGGGTTGTGGGTGATAATGCACATGGCAAGTCAGCTGATGTTGAAAATGTCCTGTATTTGAAAGATGTCCTATGTTTTGGAGATGCCTTGTGTTTGGAAGATGTCCTGTGATTGGAAGATGTCCTGTGTTTGGAAGATGTCCTGTGTTTGGAAAATGTCCTGTGTTTGGAAGATGTCCTGTAGTTTGGAGATGTCCTGTAGTTTGGAGATGTCCTGTGGTTTGGAGATGTCCTGTAGTTGGGAGATGTCCTGTAGTTGGGAGATGTCCTGTGTTTGGGAGATGTCCTGTGTTTGGGAGATGTCCTGTGTTTGGGAGATGTCCTGTGTTTGGGAGATGTCCTATGTTTGGTTTGAAGATATCCTGTGTTTGGAAGATGTCCTGTGTTTGGAAGATGTCCTGTGATTGGAAGATGTCCTGTGATTGGTGTTTGGAAGATGTCCCGTGTTTGGAAGATGTCCCGTGTTTGGAAGATGTCCTGTGTTTGGAAGATGTCCTGTGTTTGGAAGATGTCCTGTGTTTGGAAGATGTCCTGTAATTGGAAGATGTCCTGTAATTGGAAGATGTCCTGTGATTGGAAGATGTCCTGTGGTTTGAAGATGTCCTGTGGTTTGAAGATGTCCTGTGGTTTGAAGATGTCCTGTGATTGGAAGATGTCCTGTGTTTGGAAGATGTCCTGTGTTTGGAAGATGTCCTGTGTTTGGAAGATGTCCTGTGTTTGGGAGATGTCCTGTGTTTTGGAGATGTCCTGTGGTTCGAAGATGTCCTGTGTTTTCGAAGATGTCCTGTGTTTTCGAAGATGTCCTGTGTTTTCGAAGATGTCCTGTGTTTTCGAAGATGTCCTGTGTTTTGAAGATGTCCTGTGTTTTGAAGATGTCCTGTGTTTTGGAGATGTCCTGTGTTTTGGAGATTTCCTGTGTTTTGGAGATTTCCTGTGTTTTGGAGATTTCCTGTTATGAAGATGTCCTGTTATGAAGATGTCCTGTGTTATGAAGATGTCCTGTGTTATGAAGATGTCCTGTGATTGGAAGATGTCCTGTGTTTTGGAAGATGTCCTGTGATTGGAAGATGTCCTGTGATTGGAAGATGTCCTGTGATTGGAAGATGTCCTGTGATTGGAAGATGTCCTGTGATTGGAAGATGTCCTGTGTTTTGAAGATGTCCTGTTATGAAGATGTCCTGTGTTATGAAGATGTCCTGTGATTGGAAGATGTCCTGTGATTGGAAGATGTCCTGTGTTTTGAAGATGTCCTGTGTTTTGAAGATGTCCTGTGTTTTGAAGATGTCCTGTAATTGGAAGATATCCTGTGATTGGAAGATGTCCTGTGATTGGAAGATGTCCTGTGATTGGAAGATGTCCTGTGATTGGAAGATGTCCTGTGTTTTGAAGATGTCCTGTGATTGGAAGATGTCCTGTGATTGGAAGATGTCCTGTGATTGGAAGATGTCCTGTGTTTTGAAGATGTCCTGTGTTTGGAAGATATCCTGTGATTGGAAGATATCCTGTGATTGGAAGATATCCTGTGATTGGAAGATATCCTGTGATTGGAAGATATCCTGTGATTGGAAGATGTCCTGTGATGAAGATGTCCTGTGATGAAGATGTCCTGTGATGAAGATGTCCTGTGTTATGAAGATGTCCTGTGTTATGAAGATGTCCTGTGTTATGAAGATGTCCTGTGTTATGAAGATGTCCTGTGATTGGAAGATGTCCTGTGATTGGAAGATGTCCTGTGTTTTGAAGAGGTCCCGTGTTTGGAAGAGGTCCCGTGTTTGGAAGAGGTCCCGTGTTTGGAAGAGGTCCCGTGTTTGGAAGATGTCCTGTGATGAAGATGTCCTGTGATGAAGATGTCCTGTAATTGGAAGATGTCCTGTGATTGGAAGATGTCCTGTGTTTGGAAGATGTCCTGTGTTTGGAAGATGTCCTGTGTTTGGAAGATGTCCTGTGTTTGGAAGATGTCCTGTGTTTGGAAGATGTCCTGTGTTTGGAAGATGTCCTGTGTTTGGAAATTGTCCTGTGTTTGGAAGATGTCCTGTGTTATGAAGATGTCCTGTGATTGGAAGATGTCCTGTGTTTTGAAGCTGTCCTGTGATTGGAAGATGTCCTGTCATTGGAAAATGTCCTGTGTTTGGAAGATGTCCTGTGTTATGGAGATATCCCGTGATTTGGAGATGTCCTGTACCAGTCTCCGGGATCAGGAGGGACCACTGCACCTAAACACACCGTCTTCAATCGCAGCAAAAAAAGTAAAATGGTCCTGGTTCATTGAGAGTACTGGGTTTATTTATTTATGTTGTTAATTTCAGCTTTCCGTTTTTATTTCTTGTCCAAAGTGTACGAATTAGTCAAAATTGAGTTTGCAGAGGTGGCGCACGGGGCTGTCGTCCATAATGCGCAGAGTGCGGAGTCGGCACTCTGGGCCGCATCAGGGAATGGGCCCATTAGCGCTGAGGCAGCAGCCGCCGCTAGCAGCAAAGCAACTGGAACAGCCCGAAAACAGGCAAAAAATCTCCATTCATTAAAGGAAGTCGTTAATGAGAGACGTTTAATCAGCCGAAGGTCCCATCCTTGCTGTCTCTTCAGCTAGCACGGAACATTTGTCTCCGAGTGGGTGTGGGTTTCGGATCCGGTTGGAGAATGTAGTGTGGTGAGGCGCCCACTCCGGGGCTGAGTGAGCGGCGTAGGCTGTTGTGCCATCAAAATGGCGCCCTGGCAGCGTCGGAAGACCGTAACCAATCACGATGCCTGAAGGTAAAGACGGGTGGGGGCAGAGCATCTATCCGGATTCTACATCCAGCTAACGCAGTAGACTGAAACACGCCCCTCTTGCTCGAGGACGCAAAACAAAAAATACGTTTTCTCTGATTTTGGCTTACATTTAGCTGAAAGATAGAAGTTAAAACTTGGAGTGTATCTTTTTTTACTCAGCAGCGTGTAGCTGTGATCGTGTACAGTTTAATACATAGTGGTCAAGGTTATGTGTAGGCGGGGTTCACTAAGATGCAATCCTCATTCCAGTTTCCATAAGAAAAGTTGTTGTCCCTGCAGCAAAAATACTCTGGATGCGATGCCTGCACCTCGAACTTCGATCAGAAGGGAGGCAGTTCCCTTGAGTGTTTGGTGTCAACCTGTTCACTGTTTAGTTTAAAAAATTTTTTTTTTTTTAAATGTATAGATATCTTGGTAATTTAGTCCTCAAACTAATTAACAAACCAAAATTTGAATCTGAGTTCGGAGCCTGATTATCTGAAATAAGCTGAATATTTCAAAGGTGGTGTCATTTTTGCAGTTCTCCAGCACCTTTTATTTCACAAAGCGTGTTTTGAAATTGTTTTTGAGCAGTGGGAGGATGAGGTGAGCACACCTCAACGGCAGACTGGACCAGGGCAGTTTAGTCAAACAAGGCCGAAGTTATTAACAAACTCGTACCTTTTTCCCTTGGGGCTAGCCAACTCGGCCTTGACTACAGAGGAGGCTGTGTACTAACAGAGATCCCTTCAGGTTCTTCGCATGGTCATCTGTCCCTTCGTTCGTTGACTTCTGATGAGGCTGAAGGCTTTTGTGAGTCTCCATCTGTAAGATTAAGGTTTCACTTCTGTCCCTTTCTTGGGTGCGAGAGGGAGGCGAGCCCCTTCGGTTTACCTATTGCAGTGGTCATTGAACTTTTAAAGGCCGCCCCCTAGTAAAAAACTAAAAGTCATTCGCCCTCTCTTAAGAATTTTTCACAAATATTTTCTTAAATTGGCAATGTTTAAATATGTCTAAACTTAGTTAAACATGGCAGCTAAATTCTGTCACCCCTTTAAAAAATGCAATCAAATACATGATTGCCAAACAAACAATTCTGGTTAGGCAGGCCTTTCTAACGTGTAAATGTATCCACAGTGTGATTGTTAGAAGTGGGAGTTATGAAGAATATTTTCTGTCCTTCCATTTGAAACATACTCTCTGGTAGGATATACATGACAAAAGATGTTCGAAATGGCCGACTACAGAACGGCCTACTGCTGATCATTTGTTTTCAGCTTAAAACAAAGCATTGCTATCAGCTTGATGCTTCTTTTGGCCAGAGCCTGCCCCCCCCCCACCTTGGGGTCACTTGAGACCCCCTCAGGGGGGCCCTCCCCACAGTTTGAAGACCCCTGCCCTAACCTGTCACTCCTGTCCATCTGTCTCATTCAAGGCCTAGTTAGATGGAAGTGAGTTCCTGTAAGAACCAGTCAGTGCTGCTGAGTACCATCTAGCCCTCATGGGCTGCACCCTGTGATTCCAGGCTGATGACCTCCACATTGTCGTGCGTCTATCCAGTGCTGGGGTGTGAGGTGGGTTCCCTTGTGTCTCTGGTTGTGAGTACTGCACCTCGCTGGTCTGCAGTGAGAGACGGAAGGGGTGTTTGGTGTGTTTGTGGTTTCATACCTCGTCACGTGTCCATTCCCGGGCTTCGGTATGAGAGGCGAGGGAACTTCTTATTTATCTTTGTGTAAAGTTTCACACCTTCCAGGATTTTCTTTAATTTGTGTGTGTTTTGCTCTTTTATCGATTTGTCTCTCCGTCAGAGGCTGTGAGTGTCTATGTTTCAGGGTATTGTGCCCCTTGTTCGTACTTACAGCAGAGTTGTGCCCTTTCGTCCTGAGGACCTTTGTACCCGTGCTCTGTGTATCTGTATTCCAAGGCCCTTAGGGCCCTTTACTTGTATCCTTGTGTTCATAGGGCCTGAGCCGGTGTGTACACTGTCCCTATGTCGCTAGACCATATGCCCAGTAACCTTGGCTTTGTGTCCCTGCAGCGACTGTCCCTAAGTCTCTGTTTGTCCGGTGTCCCTGTATACACTGCCATTGCGCCCCTGTTTCCACCACCCTTACGGCTGTACATTGATTGATTGATTGATTTTAAATTTATAAAGCGCAGCAATTACCCAAAGGCATCAAGGCGCTATAGATCACCATCCAGAAAAACCCGCTATTACTCCAGAAACAGAAGGTAACTACAAGGAGAATAACCATGTCTTAAGAGCCTTCCTGAAGGGCAAGAGATGAGGGATGGCCCTTATGTTTTATGGGAATTCCAGAGTTTGCTCGCCGCCGTAGAAAATGCTCTATCGCCCCATGTTCTTCTTTTGGTTCTCGGTACCGGGAGCTGTAGTTGAAGCGAAGAAGGAAGGAGTCCGCCTGGGAAATACAGGCCAAACACTGTTTTTAATCTTGTTGGGTATGGGAGGTGAAGGGCCTTATGTACCATGCAGAGAGATTTAAATCTGATGCGCTTGTTAATTGTGAGCCAGTGAAGGGTCTCCAGTCACTTCACAGCAGACTGCCACCTTGGTATGTCCAGAACAAGTCTCGCCAACGCATTCTGCACCACCTGGAGTCTATGCTGCGTGTTCTGATTTGAGTCCAGATACAGTGAGTTGCAGTAATCGAGTCTGGACATTACCAGGGCGAGAGCGACCTGCTTACGAGCAGACCACTGGATGAATGGGAACATTTTCTTAAGCATCCTTATAATCCAGGTGCAGGTTGTTATAGTACGATTTATTTGGACATTAAAATTGAGTTCAGTGTCCATCAGTATTCCAAGGTTCTTGGCCTTTTTTCCCGGGGTTGGACAGGTTCCTAAGGAGTGTGGCCAACAGCTACTGTTCCAGCTTGATGTCCTTGGGCCAAAGATCATCACTTCCGTCTTTTCCCCATTACGTTTTAGAAAATTACATGCCATCCATTCTGCCACTTTGGTCACGCAGCGTAAGACATTCTCTGCTATCGAGCATGAGTTCTTGGGGATTGACACCATGATCTGAGTGTCGTCTGCATACGACACTACCTACATTGGCTTTGTCTCCATGTGATCCTGTGCACCAAGTCATTGTGGATACTCAACGTGTCCCCACGCTCTGTGCTTGTGTTTACCCATACCTTTCCCATTGTTCCCTTGCCTCATGTCCAGGTGTCCCTATGCGCCCAATCACTTGTCCCTGCCGTCCCTCACTAATTTACCTGTTCACTCAAAACACCTCTGCCAAGGTCCAGCCCGGCTTTAACTAGCGCCTTGCATCGCCTTTGTGTTCGCTGCTGTGGACATAATGCTTAATATCCTGTCTCATTTGGTAAATGAAAACCATGCCTCATTAATAATGATAATATCTTTTAATGAAAATGCGGAAAACGTGGATCAAAAAATTCCGCTGTGGACGATTAATTAACCATTTCGAGGACATGGAGCGTGAGCAGGCCTGGCAATTTTCCCATGGTAATCAAAGAAGGCAATTATTAATTAAGTGATTCCTACCCCGGTTATTAAAAAGTTATAGCGCCTATTACTTGAGGGCTAATTTTATTAAACCTTTTAAAAAATAATCTGCGGATGCAGTGGGTCTATCTATCTTTGTTACATTGTGTGGGGTCAGTGCACTGCTGGAGCACTGCAAGGAGTTTGTTTGACACAAAGCGATCTCTTACTATACCAGTGTCAGCGTTACTTTCTGATGTGTGGGGTTGCTCTCCAGTGTTAATGTTTGCAGATGAATGTGTGAGGGACCTTTCCAGTCAGTAGCCAGACCAATGAGGACCTTTTCGGGTGCTGATGTTTACAGCTGCATCTCTGAGGCTACGCTCTTGCGTCAGTGTTTCCAACTGAATGTGCGAGGTTACTCCCAGTGTCAGTTTACAGCTGGAGGTTTGAGGGTACTTTCAATTGTTTTCAGCCAGATGAATGAGGACATTTTCTAGTGCTAATGTTTACAGCTGCATCTCTGAGGCTACACTCTGGTGTCAATGTCTACAACTGAATGTGTGAGGGTACTCTGTCAGTTTACACCTGGAGGTTTGAGGGTACTTTCTAATGTTAGTGTTTGCATCCAGGTGAATGAGGACATTTTCTAGTGCTAATGTTTTTACAACTGCATCTCTGAGGCTACACTCTGGTGTCAATGTCTACAACTGAATGTGTGAGGGTACTCTGTCAGTTTACACCTGGAGGTTTGAGGGTACTTTCTAATGTTAGTGTTTGCATCCAGGTGAATGAGGAAATTTTCTAGTGCTGTTTACAACTGCATCTCTGAGGCTACACTCTGGTGTCAATGTCTACAACTGAATGTGTGAGGGTACTCTGTCAGTTTACACCTGGAAGTTTGAGGGTACTTTCTAATGTTAGTGTTTGCATCCAGGTGAATGAGGACATTTTTTAGTGCTAATGTTTACAACTGCATCTCTGAGGCTACACTCTGGTGTCAATGTCTACAACTGAATGTGTGAGGTTGCTCCCAGTTTCAGTTTACAGCTGGGGGTTTGAGGGTATTTTCCTGTGTTTGCATCCAGATGAATGACGAGTCTGTTAAGTCATGCCACTCGCACTGATTTTTAGCACCAGAAGTTTGTCGAGCGCTGTAAAATCAGCACAAATGGCACTACACGTATCATCAGAGGGCGCTAATGCTTTCTCCCCGCTCGAGTAGACATACCACTCGAGCGGCAACTTCCTCAACGCAAGCAGCAGATTTCTCAATGCAGGCGGTTGGGACCAGCCGCAACTGCCTGCGTTGAGAAATCTCACCAGGAGGAGGTCTAGAACGCAATTTTTTCAAGTGAGCGCTCGCCAACTTAACATTAGCGAGTCGCTCGAGAGAAAAAACTCCGCTCAATGGCACTTCGCAGAGTTTTTCAAAACTACGCTCTCCGCGTGGAATTGGCAAAACCCAGCGAACTCCGCTGGAGGGGGGGAATTCTTCGTCCACTCCTACAAATGAAACACTTTAGTGGACTTTGTAAGTCTGAGTATGGATGTGTGATAGCTTCCAGGCAGAGTGGTGTTCCCCTGTGTTCCCTCAAATGACACACTATAGTGGCGTCTTCAGACTGTAGGCCTCGGTGTGTGATGGTTTCTATGAGGAGTGTTGTTTTCCATGTTCCCTCAAATGACTCACTGTAGTGAAATTATCCATGCTGGAGGTCTGGGTGTGCAGCTGATGGCTTCCATGCAGAGTGTTGTTTCCATGTGTTCCTAGAAGGGATACAGTATAATGTCAGTTCTCACCAGCTCTATATTTGTAAATTCTCCAGCTACTGCCCCTGTTCTCTAACTTTTGCAGTGGGGTTTCTTTGAAAGAGTGACTATTGCGCAAACTGTAAAGATGTCTGACCCCTGTTCCTTGAAGTGGGTTCATCCGTCTCGTTCTGACTGTAAAGGAGGCTGGCAGTCTCCTTCCTCCCTGGGGGAGAGTGTAGAGGTGGGCGAGCCACTGAAAGCTCGAGCCAGGCTCGAACTAGATGCCTGGCTCTGGCTCAGCTCAAGGTCCTTTTGGAACCTCGAGCGCAAAATGAGCTGAGCTTTCATGGGAGGGGGAGGGTGATGTGCCTACTGCTGCTGACCATATAGCATGAGGACCCAGGTTCGAATCTGGCCTCCGCTTAGCATCCTGTAAATCTTGACATCTCCCTGTGTACTAAAAAAAAGTGGAACGTAGTCTGGGTCTGTTGTGATGCACATATGTCCTTGGAAAGGTTAGTGCTATGTAAAAATACCAAAAATAATATGTGGATTATGCCTATCACCCACACTCTAATCCCATCGTGCAAGAGTTAATGGCGGTACATTAAGATTTGATGTTAGAAAGAGATACCCAGCGGCTGAACTGCACATTAGAAACTGGAAAATCTGGGATCAATCACAGCATCCCCGAGTGAACAAATTGTGTAATCGTAGGCTAAACAATTTATTCCAGCGAACCTCTTGTTTTTTTATTATCACAAATGGAAGCACCTTGTGAGTTCAGCAAGTGTGCTGCACAAAAACTTTTCTTTTAATAGACTTTAATTTTGCTCCATGTAAAATAAGAATATAGCCTAAAAACAGGGAACACATGACTTGTATCCTAGTTCACTAATAGCATTGTCACCGGGGCAGGAACGTTTCTCAGTTCATGTTTAAAAACTCTCAGTTTTAATAAATACTTCTGAATGCAGTGATAGAATCTGATGTAGCTAGGTGAAACGCTTCCGGGTGTTAAGGAAATACAGATTTTTTTAATATCAAGGACAATTTACCGGCTCACCCACCTCTAGGAGATTGTGCCCTACTTCCTGTTTTGTGACTGTGCTGTTGTACAGCAGCACCACCGCTGGGGGCGCTGACACTACAGGGACTGTGATGGATACACCCCATGCTGTTGGGTCACAGGAGCAAGCCTTAGGAGCAGATGCATGTCTTCTGACGGGTCTTAAACCTTTGTAAGGACAGGTGAGGACAGACCCGTCTTGGAATGCGAGAGCAGACAGTATTCCTGCTTCGAGATTTAATTAGGATAGGGTGACCTCTAAACATAATAGCCCTGTGAGCAAGATTGCGCTGCAAGGCACGATTGGTAATGTTATGTTAATTGCCACCAAGACGGGGATGGGTTGGCTTCTTGGCGGTGTTGTCTGGCCGCCAGCAAGGCTTCCCTGTATGGGGTGGGAGGCTTTGCCGGAGTGTGTATTTATAAGTGGTCTCCCAGAGTGCTTTGCGCTGGTTACCTCAGTGCTGTCCAAACTAAACACCGGAATTGTACGGTAAGAAACATTTTTCTGTGTAAGTTTAGAGGAATAAATCTGCCACTCATCACCCCTACATCTTTAATCTATTGCTTTCTACCACTGTGGTTAATTCAGTACTTAATTTGTGCTGGTTACACTCATTTTGTGGACCAGTACCTATTTTTCATCATCAATTTTGACCCAGAGCAAGAGAGAAAAAGGCAGGCAATGGAGAAAGAAGGAAAAAAAAAAGATATTGAAATATTGACAAACTGAGAAAGCAAGCATGAAGCAACCTGAGTTTAAGAGTGAGATAAAGAGAAAGGAAGTGTAGAGAGGTGGAAGAAAGAGGCATAGCGTGGCCTCAAGATGTAGCAGGAGAGGTGGGCGTGCCCTTCCAACCTTGAGCCTGGTCTGAGCCAGACGCTTGGCTCTGTCTCAGCTCGGGGTCCTTTTGGACCCTCGAGGCCAAAATGAGGCGAGTCTGGCCCCTCCCACAGTGACCTTTCACCCCCTGGGGTCTCCAACTAATCCTGCTCCGCAGGACAAAGTGCATTGGGTTGCTGCATTACACCAACACCACTGTGGCCATGTTTGCACTCTAGTTTTCCCCTTGTCTAAAACGTATCTCACATCTTATTGCCGCCAACAGATGTGAGATAAATTTCAGACAAAGCATCTTCAGTTGCTTCTAGATGCCGACTTTGGAACTGGGGAACGAGGTTCGAGTCTCAGCGTTGGTTTTAAGCAAACCACTTAATCTTCCCCTGCCTAAAAAAAATCAATGTAAGCTTATGTTATGCAACTGGTGCTCATGTAAAGCATTTGATTACATTCAGCTCGATAAATAAAATTGAAAAAAAAAATGTTAAAGATGTCTTCAACATTTTTTTTAACTGTTTCAACTGTAGCACCTTGTAAAGTAAACAAAATGTACTATCTCTACCCTGAACATCTATCTATACAGCAATTGGTAAAGGCATGATCAATTAATTTGGTATAGGAGGAACAGTATACATTTTCGCTAATCACAACACCATTTTGGAAATTACAAATTCCACAGAGTGTGAATTGGCAATGTAAACATCAACATTGAGAGGGGAAGTGCAGAAATATGTCTACATCATTTGTTTAATGTTCTCCAGTCCAGATGAGATTTGGCAGGTTCCGTTGTGTTCTTGTAAATTTTGATTTGTTTAATATCGGATTCCCATGCCGATCGCCATGAAAGTCCCAAATGTTCCACCACCCTGCATCATCCGTCTTCCAACCCCCACCCATCAGCTTGCATCCTTTCATGGGAACACACAAGTAAACTTCTCAGGAGACCCATTAAATAGGTATCAGACCTATAACATTAGGCATGAAAGTGTCCCGAAGAGGGGGCCTGCTGCCATTCCAACTTTACATTCCATCGTAAAACCACTCTTTACTCTATCAAAACAGCGGGCCCGTGACTGCCGGTACGGTAATACGGCCACAGGCATATGGACCTTCCCTGAATTCTCCCAAATGTTCCAAAGAGGTCTTCAACATGTACTGCCCCTTCTAGACCAGGGAGGCCAGACTTCAAAGATTGCAATCAAGGTGTCTGGACCCCCCGGGTATCAAGCCTCCAGGTAGCTCCTGACCTACAGGCTCTTTGAGTGCAGGGAGAGTACATGCAGGGCTGGTTTTGGATAAAATGGCGTCTTGGGCGATTTTAGTGAGTGGGGTGGAGCTCTCAATTTCACCAAGGTCCTCTCCCCCTCTTCACCGGAACTATCTATTCAGGTGCAAAATTAAAGGTGGGAGGCCATGAAAAGGGGCAATAGCAAAAGAGAGAAGGAAAGGAGAGGCAGGGAAAAGCTCCATTAGTTTTATTTTTATTTTTTTGTTCTACTTTACTCTCAGGAATTGATAGTAACTTGTTTTTATTATGGCGCCAAATATCGCAGTTTGTTTTTTTCTGAGCACCAACAAGTAAACTAGATTTTCTTTTTCCTAATTTAACTGAGCTCAGTTTGTTGGCATTTGAAAGTGTGAAAATCTGTGTTGGCATTTGTTGCCTTGCCCACCTCAACTCTTTGTGCACTAGTTGTTTCCACTTCATGTTTAAAAACATTTAATAAGTGCTTCACACTGCAGAGATATCTGCTGTACTAGCTGAAAAAATTCTGTATGCTAAAGAAATGTCGTTGCTTGAATTTTGAAGAGATTTCATCATATTTTACATGATGTTTGTTGCACAATCTACATGCCAAATAATTTTCGGGCTCGGATCGTGCATGGGGTCTTAGAGCCCAGACAAACCCTTGGTCGGCTCTCACTGTTCATTTCTTGTCTCGCCCACCTCTATGTAGCAGCATTGGTATTTTCTGACCCTGGCTTCTAAGAACATCCTTAGGTCCCTGCACAAATTAAGCTCTTGTTCATTACTAGCTATATCATCATTTGGGGGTTCCATATTGACAGCAACACCCCTGTTTTCTGCCGTCCTCATCTTGATTGCTGGGAAATGTTGCCCTCACGCACCTCAAGCCGTTTTACAATGGGGCGCCCACTATTTACTGGCACAATTATTTTATTGTGAATGCACCTGTTTGCGCTGTAATTGCGGCTACCACTGACTTTATTAAATCACAACTCTTTTTGCGTTTTTAATCTCTTAACAGCCTTTTTATTAGCACCTTTAAAAAAAAAAATCAATACGTTTACCACTTTTTTTGTTAATTATTTCCCCCCGATGTTTTTACTGCAAACGTCAAACAGATTACTCTAGTGGGTACGACTGCCCACCACAACCGCCACTGTACAGCCACGTCTTTCACCGTGGGCCATGATTCAAACTGCAAAAGAAACAATTGATGGACGGAATGCTGGACAATGCAAACATTCACCCCCAGTCACAAGGATCTGGGTTAAATCCATCATTCTTTTGCTCACCACACCACCCCAGTTTGGACCCAGCCATATGCAAATCAGTCTTGACCCTGTTCCTTGTGGGAACAGTCCAGCCCGAACTGCCAAGCCAGGTCCTCCCTGGACCGGAAACAAGCATCCTGGGACCGGTTTCAGGGCATCACCCTTCTTCAGCCAGGCTAGCTTGAATCCAGTGGTATAGTGAGCACGGGACCCACGTCTGGGCATACCCTTCCCACTTAGGGCGACAAATGCAAAAGAAACAATTGATGGACGGAATGCTGGACAATGCAAACATTCACCCCCAGTCACAAGGATCTGGGTTAAATCCATCATTCTTTTGCTCACCACACCACCCCAGTTTGGACCCAGCCATATGCAAATCAGTCTTGACCCTGTTCCTTGTGGGAACAGTCCAGCCCGAACTGCCAAGCCAGGTCCTCCCTGGACCGGAAACAAGCATCCTGGGACCGGTTTCAGGGCATCACCCTTCTTCAGCCAGGCTAGCTTGAATCCAGTGGTATAGTGAGCACGGGACCCACGTCTGGGCATACCCTTCCCACTTAGGGCGACAAATGCAAAAGAAACAATTGATGGACGGAATGCTGGACAATGCAAACATTCACCCCCAGTCACAAGGATCTGGGTTAAATCCATCATTCTTTTGCTCACCACACCACCCCAGTTTGGACCCAGCCATATGCAAATCAGTCTTGACCCTGTTCCTTGTGGGAACAGTCCAGCCCGAACTGCCAAGCCAGGTCCTCCCTGGACCGGAAACAAGCATCCTGGGACCGGTTTCAGGGCATCACCCTTCTTCAGCCAGGCTAGCTTGAATCCAGTGGTATAGTGAGCACGGGACCCACGTCTGGGCATACCCTTCCCACTTAGGAGCGACAAATGCAAAAGAAACAATTGATGGACGGAATGCTGGACAATGCAAACATTCACCCCCAGTCACAAGGATCTGGGTTAAATCCATCATTCTTTTGCTCACCACACCACCCCAGTTTGGACCCAGCCATATGCAAATCAGTCTTGACCCTGTTCCTTGTGGGAACAGTCCAGCCCGAACTGCCAAGCCAGGTCCTCCCTGGACCGGGAAACAAGCATCCTGGGACCGGTTTCAGGGCATCACCCTTCTTCAGCCAGGCTAGCTTGAATCCAGTGGTATAGTGAGCACGGGACCCACGTCTGGGCATACCCTTCCCACTTAGGGCGACAAATGCAAAGAAACAATTGATGGACGGAATGCTGGACAATGCAAACATTCACCCCCAGTCACAAGGATCTGGGTTAAATCCATCATTCTTTTGCTCACCACACCACCCCAGTTTGGACCCAGCCATATGCAAATCAGTCTTGACCCTGTTCCTTGTGGGAACAGTCCAGCCTCGAACTGCCAAGCCAGGTCCTCCCTGGACCGGAAACAAGCATCCTGGGACCGGTTTCAGGGCATCACCCTTCTTCAGCCAGGCTAGCTTGAATCCAGTGGTATAGTGAGCACGGGACCCACGTCTGGGCATACCCTTCCCACTTAGGGCGACAAATGCAAAAGAAACAATTGATGGACGGAATGCTGGACAATGCAAACATTCACCCCCAGTCACAAGGATCTGGGTTAAATCCATCATTCTTTTGCTCACCACACCACCCCAGTTTGGACCCAGCCATATGCAAATCAGTCTTGACCCTGTTCCTTGTGGGAACAGTCCAGCCCGAACTGCCAAGCCAGGTCCTCCCTGGACCGGAAACAAGCATCCTGGGACCGGGATCATCAACTGTTGTTTTTGCATTTGTCACCCCGAGTGGGACGGGTATGCCCAGACGTGGGTCCCGTGCTATCCATGCCACTGGAATCAAGCTATCCTGGCTGAAGAGGGGTGAAACCCCGAAACCGGTCCTAGGATGCTTGTTTCCAGTCCAGGGAGGACCTGGCTTGGCAGTTCGGGCTGGACTGTTCCCATGAGGCACAGGGTCAAGACTGATTTGCATATGGCTGGGTTCAAACTGGAATGGCATGGTGAGCAAAAACGATGGATTTAGGCCCAGATCTCTGTACTGGGGTGAATGTATGACATTGTTCTGCATTCTGTCCATCAACTGTTGTTTTTGCATTTGTCACCCGAGTGGGACGGGTATGCCCAGACGTGGGTCCCGTGCTATCCATGCCACTGGAATCAAGCTATCCTGGCTGAAGAGGGTGAAACCCCGAAACCGGTCCTAGGATGCTTGTTTCCAGTCCAGGGAGGACCTGGCTTGGCAGTTCGGGCTGGACTGTTCCCATGAGGCACAGGGTCAAGACTGATTTGCATATGGCTGGGTTCAAACTGGAATGGCATGGTGAGCAAAAACGATGGATTTAGGCCCAGATCTCTGTACTGGGGTGAATGTATGACATTGTTCTGCATTCTGTCCATCAACTGTTGTTTTTGCATTTGTCACCCCGAGTGGGACGGGTATGCCCAGACGTGGGTCCCGTGCTATCCATGCCACTGGAATCAAGCTATCCTGGCTGAAGAGGGTGAAACCCCGAAACCGGTCCTAGGATGCTTGTTTCCAGTCCAGGGAGGACCTGGCTTGGCAGTTCGGGCTGGACTGTTCCCATGAGGCACAGGGTCAAGACTGATTTGCATATGGCTGGGTTCAAACTGGAATGGCATGGTGAGCAAAAAACGATGGATTTAGGCCCAGATCTCTGTACTGGGGTGAATGTATGACATTGTTCTGCATTCTGTCCATCAACTGTTGTTTTTGCATTTGTCACCCCGAGTGGGACGGGTATGCCCAGACGTGGGTCCCGTGCTATCCATGCCACTGGAATCAAGCTATCCTGGCTGAAGAGGGTGAAACCCCGAAACCGGTCCTAGGATGCTTGTTTCCAGTCCAGGGAGGACCTGGCTTGGCAGTTCGGGCTGGACTGTTCCCATGAGGCACAGGGTCAAGACTGATTTGCATATGGCTGGGTTCAAACTGGAATGGCATGGTGAGCAAAAAACGATGGATTTAGGCCCAGATCTCTGTACTGGGGTGAATGTATGACATTGTTCTGCATTCTGTCCATCAACTGTTGTTTTTGCATTTGTCACCCCGAGTGGGACGGGTATGCCCAGACGTGGGTCCCGTGCTATCCATGCCACTGGAATCAAGCTATCCTGGCTGAAGAGGGTGAAACCCCGAAACCGGTCCTAGGATGCTTGTTTCCAGTCCAGGGAGGACCTGGCTTGGCAGTTCGGGCTGGACTGTTCCCATGAGGCACAGGGTCAAGACTGATTTGCATATGGCTGGGTTCAAACTGGAATGGCATGGTGAGCAAAAACGATGGATTTAGGCCCAGATCTCTGTACTGGGGTGAATGTATGACATTGTTCTGCATTCTGTCCATCAACTGTTGTTTTTGCATTTGTCACCCCGAGTGGGACGGGTATGCCCAGACGTGGGTCCCGTGCTATCCATGCCACTGGAATCAAGCTATCCTGGCTGAAGAGGGGTGAAACCCCGAAACCGGTCCTAGGATGCTTGTTTCCAGTCCAGGGAGGACCTGGCTTGGCAGTTCGGGCTGGACTGTTCCCATGAGGCACAGGGTCAAGACTGATTTGCATATGGCTGGGTTCAAACTGGAATGGCATGGTGAGCAAAAAAACGATGGATTTAGGCCCAGATCTCTGTACTGGGGTGAATGTATGACATTGTTCTGCATTCTGTCCATCAACTGTTGTTTTTGCATTTGTCACCCCGAGTGGGACGGGTATGCCCAGACGTGGGTCCCGTGCTATCCATGCCACTGGAATCAAGCTATCCTGGCTGAAGAGGGGTGAAACCCCGAAACCGGTCCTAGGATGCTTGTTTCCAGTCCAGGGAGGACCTGGCTTGGCAGTTCGGGCTGGACTGTTCCCATGAGGCACAGGGTCAAGACTGATTTGCATATGGCTGGGTTCAAACTGGAATGGCATGGTGAGCAAAAAAACGATGGATTTAGGCCCAGATCTCTGTACTGGGGTGAATGTATGACATTGTTCTGCATTCTGTCCATCAACTGTTGTTTTTGCATTTGTCACCCCGAGTGGGACGGGTATGCCCAGACGTGGGTCCCGTGCTATCCATGCCACTGGAATCAAGCTATCCTGGCTGAAGAGGGGTGAAACCCCGAAACCGGTCCTAGGATGCTTGTTTCCAGTCCAGGGAGGACCTGGCTTGGCAGTTCGGGCTGGACAGTTCCCATGAGGCACAGGGTCAAGACTGATTTGCATATGGCTGGGTTCAAACTGGAATGGCATGGTGAGCAAAAAACGATGGATTTAGGCCCAGATCTCTGTACTGGGGTGAATGTATGACATTGTTCTGCATTCTGTCCATCAACTGTTGTTTTTGCATTTGTCACCCCGAGTGGGACGGGTATGCCCAGACGTGGGTCCCGTGCTATCCATGCCACTGGAATCAAGCTATCCTGGCTGAAGAGGGGTGAAACCCCGAAACCGGTCCTAGGATGCTTGTTTCCAGTCCAGGGAGGACCTGGCTTGGCAGTTCGGGCTGGACTGTTCCCATGAGGCACAGGGTCAAGACTGATTTGCATATGGCTGGGTTCAAACTGGAATGGCATGGTGAGCAAAAAAACGATGGATTTAGGCCCAGATCTCTGTACTGGGGTGAATGTATGACATTGTTCTGCATTCTGTCCATCAACTGTTGTTTTTGCATGATTCAAACTGGACCTGGGCAAAAGCACCCGCAATGATTCCCTGCGATTATTAAGTAACATTATGCCGAAATGTTATGTTACTGGTGCAAAATTTTGCTGGTCGGTTTGGGAAAAGGGTGGTGCCGTTTGAAGATTGCCTATGTACACTCCTTTCACAACCCCTCTTGTCCAGTAGAGACAGTCAGTAAACTAAAATGATGTGTTTTTGTGCCACAAAATGTGGACTGCTGCTACTCCCAGATATTTAAAGTATGTGTCGCGCTGCACAAGTGTGGTTAAACTTTCACTGGTGTAGGACGTAGTGCCAGCTGTCTGCGTCCTTTACAGTCAGTCCTTCCTTAAGTGTGGACGCTAACTTAATATTCCATAGAGAAGGCATTGAAAATGCATTGGTGTTCAATGTTTTTAGATATTTGTGTGGTTTTATTCACACTTTTAGCCACACATTGCTGGTTTATTGTTGTTATCTGCATTCTTCGAATAGATGCAAGGTATTAGTGAAGAAGGTAAGCTCTATATAAAACAATTTAATGTTAATAAATATAGTCTCTTGGGCACATCCGCACTTGTGTGGTTAGTTGCCATCATTCAACTCAAGAGAATACATGATAAATTCATATACCATGTGTGTCTTTATTGACTACTAAAAGTAGGCCGAGAAAGAAAAACCATGTCCCAAAAGAGCTTTGCTACGTCATAAACTGGCACATGCACAAATAAGGGGCTTGTTTGCGGATTGTGAGGCAGTCATATTTCATTGTGAAGGCTGCTGCCACAGGAGACTTTTAGCTTTTCAGGCTTTCTCTACAGCACAGTGCCCTGCCGTTACTTCTCCAGGCCTTATCCTCCGCACACTACCAGGCTGTTGACTCACTGCCCAAAAACTAGTTTACTAGGACATCTGGATGACAAACAATAGGTTATTTTTGTCTATTTTTGCCACACTTATCCCAGCCGTTGCTTCGCCTCAAAACAGTGCCAAACAGTTCATTACCTAACCAGTTGGAACCTAACTGATTATACACGTTTCTTCGCAATTCTGTATCCAACAACTAGTTTTATATACTTTCTCCGCAACATGTTGTCAAGCTTTGGTTGTCGATTGCTTCTCATTAAGACTTTCTCACCACTACAATGTCAAACTGCTATTTAGGTCTTCCCCACGGCCCACTTCCCAATGGTTGGTTATGTCGGTCTTTTCCATGGTAAACTCCCCACTGCTTGGTTATTTACATCTTCCCCACAGCACAGTGCCCAGTGGTTAGTTATCTAGGTCTTTCCCACAGCACACTGCCCAATGGTTGGTTATGTCGGTCTTCCCCACAGCACAGTGCCCAGTGGTTAGTTATCTAGGTCTTTCCCACAGCACACTGCCCAGTGGTTGGTTATCTAGGTATTCCCCGAAACACACTCCCCATGAATTGGTTATCCGGGCAGTTCCCAACGACTGGGTAGCTAGGGTATCTCCTCAATTCACTCCCTTATTGTTGATTATTGAGTTCTTCTCAAGGATGTTCTACCCAACAATTGCATAAATCATGGCATCTTGTTTACTCCAAGTGAAGGGTTATCCATTCCTTGCTACAAACTCTGCTCAACCACTGGCTGTCCAGGACTCCCCTGTGCTGGACTGGGAAAGGGTCAATGAGCCAAGCTTTCGCTCTGATGCACTTGTTTGCTATGCAAGATTTCTCAGTGCACACCGGCTAACAAGGAGGTAACCAGGCTTAATCTGTGGCATACTGCAGCATTGTTGATTACCAGTCCTACACTATTGCTTACCACACTTTGGTTAACTAGTCATTATTTGGAATTCACAGATGAGTAATTTGTTACCCAGTCTTTCCTTGTCATGCTGTGATGAACAATTGATTATAAATGCTTTAACTCCATGATACACTGCCAAATTGTTGGATATCTGGGCCTTTTCCACTGCCAAATGGTTGGCTATCCAGGCATTTTCCTCCGCACACTACTAAACCTTTGCTTATCCAGGCCTTCTCCATGATACACTGCTCAATGGTTCGTTTAAAAGGCCTTTCATCAGTGCACTGCTGAACTGTCGGTTACACGAGCTTTCCTAGCAATGCACTTTTGAACTATTGGTTATACATTTTTCCCAACATGCGCTTCTAAACTGCTGTTTACCCTGGCTTTCTTTGTGGGAGGTTGCGAAAGAGCTGCTTATCCATGCCTTTTGTGGGATGCTCTGATGCATAACAGATTAAATAGGGTTTCTTCATGATGCACTCTTGGGTGGTTACTTAGCCATACTATCTCCTCTAGGCAATGATGAACCGCTGGGTAGCACAACTGTTTCCATGGTTCTCTACCGAGCAGGTGCTCATCCAGCTTTTCTCCACGATGCACTGAAACTATTAGTTACCAAGGGATAACCAGTCTCTCCCCACGACGAACAGATTAACGATGGATATCCAGCAGTTGTATTTGATGCACGAAGGATGATTGATTATCCAGGCTTCCGTGGCGTAACGTAAAATGATGTGGCCCCCTGCTGAATGTGGTGGGGGACCGCTGAGACTCCCACAACTCACAAATGGACTTTGGGTTAATTGGGGGCTCTGCAAAGGGTGGGCAGCCCTGAACTGCAGGAGCTGCAGGAATCTGTGTTTCACCCCTGCCAGACCATCACTGATGAATGGTTGGCTGTCTATCTCCTGTGTGCCATGCACTGCAACGGGCCTTCACAGCGATGCCCTGATCAATGACCGGTTATCCAGGCCTCACATGTGATGCTCTGATCAATCACTTGTTATTCAGGCCTCCTCTGCCATGCTCTAATCAACGACTGCTTATCCGGGCCTCCTCTGCAATGGTCAGATCAACAACTGGTTATCCAGGCCTCTTCTGTGATGTACTGATTGACGACTGGTTAACCAGACCTCTTCTATGAGGTACTGATCAATGACTGGTTATCCAAGACTCCACTGGGATGCCCTGATCGATGACTGGCTATCTAGGCCTCCTCTGCGATGAACTGATCGACCACTGGTTATCCAGACCTCCTCTGCGATATCCTGATCGACGACTGGTTATCCAGACCTCCTCTGCGATATCCTGATCGACGACTGGTTATCCGGGCCTCCTCTGCAATGGTCAGATCAACAACTGGTTATCCAGGCCTATTCCGTGATGTACTGATTGACGACTGGTTATCCAGTCCTCTTCTATGATGTACTGATCGATGACTGGTTATCCAGGCCTCCTCTGCGATGCCTCATCGATTACTGGTTATCCGTGCCTCCTCTGCAATGCCTCATCAATGACTGGTTATCCAGGCCTCCTCTGCGATGCCTCATCAATGACTGGTTATCCAGGCCTACTCTGCGATGCCTCATCGATGGCTGGTTATTCAGGCCTCCTCTGAGATGCACTGAACAATGACTGGTTATCCAGGCCTCCTCTGCGATGCCTCATCGATGGCTGGTTATTCAGGCCTCCTCTGAGATGCACTGAACAATGACTGGTTATCCAGGCCTAACCTGCCATGCTTCATGAATGACTGCTTATCCAGGCCTCCTCTATGATGCCTCATCGATGACTGGTTATTCGGGCCACCTCTGTGATGCCTCATCAATGACTGGTTATCCGGGCCTCCTCTCTGATGCCTCATCAATGACTGGTTATCCGGGCCTCCTCTGCAATGCCTCATCAATGACTGGTTATCCCCGCCCCCCCCGATGCCTCATGAATGACTGGTTATCCCGGCCTCCTCTGCGATGCCTCATCAGTGAATGGTTATCCGTGCCTCCTCAGCGATGCCTCATCAATGAATGGTTATCCGGGCCCTCATCAATGACTGGTTATCCCAGGCTCCTCTGCAATGCCTCATCGATGAATGGTTATCCCAGCCTCCTCTGCGATGCCTCATGAATGACTGGTTCTCCAGGCCTCCTCTGCAATGCCTCATGAATGACTGGTTATCCAGGCCTCCTCTGCGATGCCTCGTCAATGACTGGTTATCCAGGTCTCCTCTGCAATGCCTCATGATTGATTGGTTATCCAGGCCTCCTCTGCGATGCCTCATCGATGGCTGGTTATTCAGGCCTCCTCTGAGATGCACTGATCAATGACTGGTTATCCAGGCCTAACCTGCTATGCCTCATCGATGACTGGTTATCCAGGCCTCCTCTGCGATGCCTCATGAATGACTGGCTATCCAGGCCTCCTCTGCGATGCCTCATCGATGGCTGGTTATTCAGGCCTCCTCTGAGATGCACTGATCAATGACTGGTTATCCAGGCCTAACCTGCGATGCCTCATCGATGACTGGTTATTCGGGCCTCCTCTGCGATGGCTGGTTATCCAGGCCTAACCTGCGATGCCTCATTGATGACTGGTTATCCAGGCCTCCTCTGCGATGCCTCATTGATGACTGGTTATCCAGGCCTCCTCTGCGATGCCTCACCAATGAATGATGACTGGTTCCAGCTTCCTCTGTGATGCCTCATCGATGACTGGTTATCCAGGCCTCCTCTCTGATGCCTCATCGATGACTGGTTATCCAGGCCTCTTCTGCGATGCCTCATCGATGACTGGTTATCCGGGCCTCCTCAGCGATGTCTCATCGATGACTGGTTATCAGGGCCTCCTCTATGATGCCTCATTGATGACTGGTTATCCAGGCCTCCTCTGCGAAGCCTCATTGATGGCTGGTTATCCAGGCCTCCTCTTTGATGCCTCATCAATGACTGGTTATCCAGGCCTCCTCTGCGATGCCTCATCGATGAATGGTTATCCAGGCGTAACCTGCGATACCTCACCGATGACTTGTTATCCAGGCCTCCTGTGCGATGCCTCATCGATAACTGGTTACTCAGGCCTCCTCTGTGATGCCTCATCAATGACTGGGTAACCGGCTCTGAGATGCCTCAGCGATGACTGGTTATCCGGGCCTCCTCTGTGATGCCTCATCGATGACTTGTTATTCGTTCCTCTTCTGTGATGCCTCTTCGATGACTGGTTATTCGGGCCTCCTCTGCGATGCCTCATCTATGAATGGTTATCCAGGCCTCCTCTGTGATGCCTCATGAATGACTGGCTATCTAGGCCTCCTCTACGATGCCTCATCGATGACTGGTTATCCGACCTCCTCTGCGATGCCTCATCAGTGAATGGTTATCCGGGCCTCCTCTGCGATGCATCCTCTATGACTGGCTATCTAGGCTTCCTCTGCGATGCCTCATTGATGACTGGTTATTCAGGCCTCCTCTGCAATGCCTCATCGATGACTGGTTATCCGGGCCTCCTCTGCGATGCCTCATCGATGACTGGTTATCCGGGCCACCTCTGCGATGCCTCATCGAAGACTGGTTATTCAGGCCTTCTTTGCGATGCCTCATCGATGACTGGTTATCAGGGCCTCCTCTGCGATGCCTACCTGATGATTGGTTATTCAGGGCTCCTCTGCGATGCCTCATCAATGACTGGTCATCCGGGCCTCCTCTGCGATGCCTCATCGATGACTGGTTATTCAGGCCTCCTCTGCGATGCCTTATCGATGACTGGTTATCAGGGCCTCCTCTGCGATGCCTCATCGATGACTGGTTATCAGGGCCTCCTCTGCGATGCCTCATCGATGACTGGTTATCAGGGCATCCTCTGCGATGCCTCATCGATGACTGGTTATCAGGGCCTCCTCTACGATGCCTCCCCGATGATTGGTTATTCAGGGCTCCTCTGCGATGCCTCATCGATGACTGGTTATCCGGGCCTCCTCTGCGATGCATCCTCTATGACTGGCTATCTAGGCCTCCTCTGCGATGCCTCATTGATGACTGGTTATTCAGGCCTCCTCTGCAATGCCTCATCGATGACTGGTTATCCGGGCCTCCTCTGCGATGCCTCATCGATGACTGGTTATCTGGGCCACCTCTGCGATGCCTCATCGATGACTGGTTATTCAGGCCTTCTTTGCGATGCCTCATCGATGACTGGTTATCAGGGCCTCCTCTGCGATGCCTCCCCGATGATTGGTTATTCAGGGCTCCTCTGCGATGCCTCATCAATGACTGGTTATCTGGGCCACCTCTGCGATGCCTCATCGATGACTCATTATCCGGGCCTCCTCTGCGATGTCTCATCGATGACTGGTTATTCAGGCCTCCTCTGCGATGCCTTATCGATGACTGGTTATCAGGGCCTCCTCTGCGATGCCTCATCGATGACTGGTTATCAGGGCCTCCTCTGCGATGCCTCATCGATGACTGGTTATTCAGGCCTTCTCTGTGGTGCCTCATCGATGACTGGTTATCAGGGCCTCCTCTGCGATGCCTCATCGATGACTGGTTATCCAGGCCTAACCTGCAATGCCTTATCGATGACTGGTTATCTAAGCCTCCTCTGTGATGCCTCATCGATGACTGGTTATCCAGGCCTAACCTGCGATGCCTCATCGATGGCTGGTTATCTAAGCCTCCTCTGCGATGCCTCATCAATGACTGGTTATCTGGGACTAACCTGCGATGCATAATCGATGATTGGTTATCAGGGACTTCTCTGTGGTGCCTCATCGATGACTGGTTATCTAAGCCTCCCCTGCGATGCCTCATCGATGACTGGTTATCCGGGCCTCCTCTGTGACGCATTACGGAGAGGTTGACTGGTCAGGCTTTCTTGCATTTCTACAGAAAGCTTAATGTGGCATTGGTTTGAGTCTGAAGAGGATCTCTCCTCGTCCAGCTGAAAGGCCCCTTCCACTCCAGCGGTGATTTATAATAACCTCATCAGTTATCCCCCACTTTGGCGATGGCCGTCGGCTCCCCGCCCCCCTCCCCGAGCCGCATGCACTTCCTCTCACAGAAGAGTGCTTTGCTTCATTTGGATAATGGAGCCTTCCCCTAATTGAAGGGACGGGCATGTTTGTGCGCCCGCATCCTCTGCCGGCGTCTTCTTTCCACTTCACTTGTAGCGGCCTCTCTAGACACGCTCCGGGGCAGGGCAAGGATCCTCATCTTGGCGGGTTCATGCGCCTGCTTCAGTTCCATGCCTGCAGACTGTAGGCCGCGCTTTGACACCTGGGCGGCCCAGTGTTTATAGTTTGTCAGAGGCTAGTGTAATAAGTACCCTTAAACTAGCCAATAGAACTCTTGCGTTCCTGGGGTCTTTTCTGTAGTGTGGCCTAAAGTTCGAGCTGTGGGGAAATTACAGCTTCATTTTTATCATTCTCTTTCATTTAACTGGTGCTGGTGCTCATCCTAAATCCTCTGCCCCCACAGATACCTACGGGAGGAGGGGGACAGATATAGTATCCCAGAGGCACTGGCCTTCCAATGGATGGTGGATGGGTATCTTGTTCGACTCATTTCAAACCCAGGAACTCCCTCTGTGGCCAGATCTGTGCCACCGACTCATTCTCTATGCTTGAGTAACCTCTAGTTTGACGTGTTCCTCTAACTTATATCGCCTAAAATGGGTAATTGTGTGTGTGCTGTGTAAGGAGGGGGGTAAGTAGTTTCCCGTGTGTGCGGTACGATGTCACATCTATCAGCGCTTAATTTGTGCCGGTGTTTGCTGATGCTTAGCACCTGCACTTATTTGTAAGCACTGGCACTTATTTATTTCGGTCTGCCACGTGGTAGCGCTGTCTGCATATATTTGAGCAGAGCTCATGATCAGCATATTTAATATACTTAAAAAAATAAATGCAATGGGTCATATTTACACTGTTAGATGACCTGGAACAGTCACCTGTAATATGTGATGTAAGTATGTGGCTGTTGCCGGCAGGGACTGTGGGTAGTGCGAACCACTGTGGCCTCCTGAGAAATACCTCGGGCCGTGGCCCTTATATTTTACAAATTAAGCACTGCAAACATCTTGTATGCGTGGTGCAATTCTGTGAATTACATGGGCCTGCAGCCTGTTTGTCTGCTTATAAGTCTTCTCTGCTCCAAACAGCTATCCCCTCACACTCTTTCTGTCCCTCATCCAGACCAGGATGTCTACAACCGACCTGAAGCTCAACCCTAGCAAAACAGAACTCCTACTATTTGGAAAGAACAAGCAACAACTATACCAAACCGGGCTCAATGTCATTAACCCCAACTTTTATCCAGTGCCAAGTCACTTAAATTCACTGTGGACACAAGACGTCACCCTCAAGGAACACATCCCCAATAAAACAAAGATTGCATGGTACAAGGTTTCTCTCTGCTAAATTAAGTGAAATCATAACCTTCCAGAAAGTGGCTTCTGGACTACTGTTCAAGCCCTCGCACTGCTGCATTTAGTGACAGTGCCCTCCTCCATCGCTTCCCAGATTTATCACTGCCCCCAAGTAAGGGCATTCCACGCACTGTATCACCCCCCACCCCCAAGGCCTGAAGAAATAGGACCACTTCACTTCACTTTCCCCCTGCCTGTCCACACCATCTTCAATACCAGCTGCATCCTCTGTAAAGCCAACACAACTGGTGCCTCCACCTTGCTGACTGACAAGCTCTCCTCCTCCTGTGGTTCTTGGTACACCTGTAGCCAGGACACAATCGGAGTGGAATCTAAGAATTATAAAAAAACAGAACACACCAACAGGCCTTCTCCATTTATGCCCCATTATCTGGAATTACATCCCGCTATCCATCAAGCTGTTTTCGCACTTTACACATTTCACATACATGCATATACACATACCACTACATAGACACAACTATATTAACACTGTTAGGATAAGTGGCAGAGTTTGAATTACAGTTAGACGTAGAGTTGGCATTAGGGTAAAAGTTAGGGTTAGGGATATAGTCAGGGTTATAACTAGATTTATGACTCAAGTTGGTTAAACAGTAGGCTGGGTTCAGGGTTTTGGTAGGAAGTATGAGTAAAATAATGGTAAGGGTAGCTATTAGGTTTAAGATTTGGAAATAGGGTGAATTTAGGGTTAAGTATAGGGTAAGGGCAGTGGGAAGACCAAAGATAGGCACACAGTTAGGGTAGGTTAAAGGTTATCATTAGGTTTAGGGTAATGCTCAATGTGAGGGTTTGGGTAAGGGGTAGGGTTAGAGTTGCCGTAGGGGGAGTATAAGAGTTAGTATAAGTGTTGGGTTTAAGCTTAGGCATAGTGATAAGGTTAGGAAAAGGATGGTGTTCATATAATTGTTCAAAAAATGCAGTGGTGTTTGTGTAGTGGCTAATTCCATTAGATATATTCCTAGTCGATGCTGTGGTTTATATGTAGTGGTAGGCTGATGTGGTATATAAAATAGTATCTCTATAGCCATGCATCATGTAGTTGTGAGGTAACACTGCCGTTTTTCCCTTTCTTTAATGCTCTCTTTAAAAAATATTTTCTGTTTAAAACAAAATAAACAATAATGAAAAGATAGGCAGTGACTATCTACCGACTGTACGTCTAGGGCCAGATTACTAAGGCCTTCCATTGATCTTACATGACGGAAGTCGTCCCAAGGCAATGCAACTCCTTTAATGGGATTTAGAAAGCCACACAAGGGGCGATTTGAGCCGCCTTGACTGACTTTGTAAATAAATGTAATGCAAAGCACCAGTTTGCAATGGGTTGCATTGCATTTTATTGTAGTAGGCGGTCCATAGGTGGAGCATGGGCATGGGTATTTGATGCAATCCTATATTTACTAAAGGCAGTAAACCTGGGATTGTTCCTATAAGGTGTGCCTACTACAGAGGGGCGTAACGAGGAGAAATATCTTTATTTCTCCTCATTATTTCCTGTTTCACTGTGTGCTTTATACTGCAGTACACACGGAAAGAGGAATACGCCTCTAATGATTGTTTTTGTGCCGGAAGGTATTCCTTCCTTTACAAAAACAATTCTGCCTATAACACAAGCACCCTTGCACCTAGGCAGCACACAGTGCGTCAGCACTTGGTAGAAGCAGAAGATTGCCATACCTTGGCAGATATGGTGCCTTTCTGCTCTCTCTGTTTCACAAAACGCAGCACAGCAAGTTCCTTACTGCGTTGCGTTGCCTGGAACGTTAGTAAATCTGGCCCATAGTTTACATCAGTTGGTTGTCCAGGAAAAGACTAGGCACAGTCTATGTTGTTCCCAGGCCAGGGTCCAGCCACCATTCTCTTGCCCTGCCCTCATAGTTACCTAGTACCACCTGGTTATGGCAGATACCTGTTTAGGGATCACTCTAGAACTTGGCTGTGTTTAGGAGCTTTTAGAAGGTGTAAAGTGGTTGTGACCCAGCTCCAGCCTTTGGAGAGCAGTTGCAGTTGAGCTAAAGCTGGAGACTAAGAGATCTTCAGACGCCTTAATAAAGAAGAAGAAAACAAGCATGCGCTGATGGTATCCCATTTTATAAACAAGTGGTAACAATGCAAACTATAAAAGCTGTGTGCAGTATGGGTCCAGGAGGAGCAGATCCATGCCAGATTTTCAGGATAACCACTTCCTATGTAAAGGAGTTCCATATTGATTTTGCACCTTTATCTTATGTGCATATCCTGAATATCCGGCACAGATCCGGGTATGAGGAACCTACATTGAACACATCTGCTGTATGTGTTTTGTGTGTGTAATGTAGTAGCATGCAGATTTGTTTAATCATATGATATAACTTTCTGTGCTCTGACATTTCTTTCTGTTGTTTTGGTGGGCTCACTTCCTGCACCGTTATGTTCTTTCTTTATTGATGCGACATTCCTTAGAGTGCTGTTACATTGCTCCCTGTGGATGTGGTGACAACTACTGTTCCATTTTTTTCTGCCTGATTACACTTCCACTACTGTGTATTCCTCTGTGCTCCGTATGATTCCACCCCCTAGAGAATGACAATGTCTGCTCCTATGTAGTAGTGTTAATTCTTGTGATGACCTTGCATTCTGTGATTCTATGGGTTATGGGTGTAAATTGACAGTCTCTGCTTCTGGATTTGCATTTTTTAGGTGTGGCTATGACCAGCTTTCGTTATTGAGGTGGCCTTCTGTCCTCAATACTTAAAAAAGTATAAGAACAACAGAAAAATAACTGGATTTTGGTCAGCCCCCTTCAACCATTGACTCTCGTGTTTTGTGTGGTTTGCTATTGGTTGGGTGGGCTGCTCATCAAAGGCATGAATTACATTGTGTGGATGGTTAAATTGTATCCCATATGCATTCTAATTAGGTGTTGGTGATGGCCACTCTTTATTTGCTTATCATTCTTTGGCTTTCCGTGTCGATTTTGTGTTTTAGTCCCACTCCTTCTTCGGTTTGTCCCTCCCATGCAGTATAGCCTCTTTAACACCCTTTTCATTGGATGACTTGTATCTTTCCCATGTTCACCATTAGGGAACTACGTTTCTCTTTTTATTTCAGCACTCCATAAGAGTGTGCCTTTTGCCTCCTCTGAGCACTGCCCCCATGCGCTCTATGTTTCTCCTTCATTCCTTCCCCCCAAGCTCATTCATTGCTTTCCCCACCCCAACTTGGCTGTAGTATTAGTTCTTGGGGGCCTCTGCCGGCCTGATTCCCACCTACCTGCTCCTATGTTGCCCCCTCAGCTCTCACAGTCCCTTTTCTTTTTTTTTAGCATGCATACTGAGTGCCATGTGTCCTCAAACAGGTGCACACCCATGACATTGTGCCCTCTTTTTATTTTTTTATTTTGGCCAATGCTGCACAGCATTGGAAAACCACATAGGCTAAGTCAGTAGGCCAAACAACGAGACCTATTGACTTTGCCAGTGGTTGTTGGTTGTGTGGCTAAGGGCATATCACTTCCTGTGTAGTCGGATACCTTCTTGCAATAGTGTGACCATACCCTGTTCTAGGATTGCAGCTACTTCTTTTGGTGGGAAAGCGGGCCTTATTTCCTCTGCGCTTTCGAGCATGCCACCCATGTCAATATACGCCCTGTCTTGGAGGGCATAGTTATCAATAGTGCAGCAGATGCACCTTCACCGGGGCCCAGTGCACTCCAATTATGGCAGTATGTCAGTTCCTATCTAAGGGTGGGTGGCCCGCTGTGCTTGACTGCAGTATCTTTACTGTCATTTTCACTGTGCCACTGGGGCCTTGCAGTGAAGAGAGACAAACCTGGACTTCCGTTGTGCAAGAGATGCTTTTTATCTAAGAATAGTAAGTAATATGTTCCATTCACGTCACAAACAAATGCCCACCAGCGACACGGTGTGTATTGCCTCAGACTCCAAGATCGAGGGGAGTAAGTGCCATTTCAAAAACTGGGCTGAAACCGTTGGCGGAAGTGCTATACCTGCACATAATATGGACTACCGATAACAACCCCCCTCTCCTTATCACGCTGTTACAGCAACGAACATTTGGGCCAAAGGAGGCGCAGCACAGACCACAAACTTGCTCTTTGTGTGAAAAAGGCCGCTTTATTGAAAACAGGTGCACCTCACAATGTTAAACCTGGCCTTTGCCTTACAAAACTACACCTAACTATACATTTGTTCACCTACTTGGCTCCTCCCCCAGCCCTAAGGTTCCCCCTTATATCCTTTCCTTGCAACTGTTTAAAACACCTACTTGGTCATTAACTGTTGAACTTTAACCCCTGTAACCTCTTACCTACTTCTATAAACATCTACCTATCTAAATATCTCCTATCTTAACTTCTCATTTATAGCTTCCTCCTGGTGTAACTTGTTCACAACCGTAAACTTAACGTGTAACCATGTAACAACTAGCTGCCAAACGCCAAGCACCTGTTTCAAGCGACAACCAAATACAATTATCCCACCTCTGCGCACCTGTGCTCCACAAAACCGCCAGACCATGCAGAAAATTAAGAAAATACCTCACAAATAAAAGAAAAGGTGGGGGGAAACTGTTTTCTCCCTCCCCCGCCGGCTGCTGTCACCTTACTCAAAATGGTGACACGGAGCGCAAGATGGCCGTATTTAATGTCCCGCCCAAAGCCATAGCCCAAACGGAGCCCAATTTGGGTTCGGGCTGCACCATTGGCCCAAAACTCCCCCGGGGGTGCAAGCCTCCCATGCGGTCGGCTGCCCCCCCAAAGCCCCATTGGGCCAAAGGAGGCGCAGCACAGACCACAAACTCGCTCTTTATGTGTGAAAAAGGGCGCTTTATTGAAAACAGGTGCACCTCACAATGTTAAACCTGCCCTTTGCCTTACAAAACTACACCTAACTATACATTTGTTCACCTACTTGGCTCCTCCCCCACCCCTAAGGTTCCCCCCTTATATCCTTTCCTTGCAACTGTTTAAAACACCTACTTGGTCATTAACTGTTGAACTTTAACCCCTGTAACCTCTTACCTACTTCTATAAACATCTACCTATCTAAATATCTCCTATATTAACTTGTCATTTATAGCTTCCTCCTGGTGTAACTTGTTCACAACCGTAAACTTGTTCACAACCGTACACTTAACGTGTAACCATGTAACAACTAGCTGCCAAACGCCACTCAGAAAAGTCCTTCCTCCTCCCTGACTTTTCTGACCCCCCAATAGGAATATCTAGGATACCTCCTTATGTTAAGAATCTTGTTCAGTGCCTCCTGATTCTGAACCACTCACAGCCCCCTCCCAAAGCGGGCACATGCCCTCCAACTCCTCTGAAAATTCTATTGCTGCAAACCTCAACTCACTGGGCTCTACCCTACCAAATCCTTCCTCCCTACAAAGCTTATCATGTCCCTATCTATCTTTTTCCTTGCTTCACCAATGCGGCTGGCCGCGCTGCCCCCGCCACTGTGGCCGAGGAATAAATTCTGAACCACTGCAAAAACATTCGGACCACCACTGACTTATGTCCAGTAAACCCCTCTTCATCTGCTTCAGCAACGTTAAAACTTTACGCCACCAAATCATACTCCCCCACATGCGATATTAAAACAGCTGTTCAAATGCTTCATTTGCTCAATTTAACCCATAAAGCAGAAGTATGTGCTACGCATCCTACCCTTCCGATAAAAGTCTGCCCAAGATTTAGGCCATTCCGCTTCTGCACTTCATGCTATTCCCCATTGTACGAAATAATGTCCTATTCACAGGTGGACAGATCCGCCGCATCCGTCCCCGCTACTGCACCTGAAAAGACACACATATAAGCCACGGAAATGTACATTTTACTTAAAGCCATGCACCCCCCGACGGACAATCTGCGAAAGCAAACAGAAGTCAATTGCCCCATTGCCATAACCAGTCCCTGTCCCAACCCTGTTGCACTGCATCTATAGCAACCCTGCTCCGGAAAGAGTGGGAGCCAAATACGCTTGAGGGATCTCCCACTGTGACAACACCCTCCACACGAAAACCACTGTAGTTTGGCGGTAGCCACCTTTCCCGAGATTCTGTAGAAAAACCACCCACCCAAAGTATGGCCAGACATATTGTTCTGGCAAAAGCCCCACATTACGGGGCACCAGGCTGATCTGGCTTAGAGTGTCCCAGCGACACCCATACAGAGATTATACCCCTGTCCCTTCCCCCTAACTGCCTAACAATCCAACCCTGGAAGTCGGTCCCTCTCCCCCCACGCGATCTGACCTCCTAAATGTGTTGATATACCTCCAAAATCTCCAGGTGGAAAACCATGCTGTCTCCTCACTGCCTTTGCATCTCTCCTACAAAAATCCCTAACATGGTTGCCAAAATTTTCTTAGGCATAACTCCCTAACCTAGATCAGATACCAGTCTCCTTATCCCACCCTTCAAGCATGCGCCTGTCGCATTCGCCTGCAGAAGGGGCGTCACCTCAGAAGAGCTTCCCCAGGCAGGCAAAACCCCGCCAGTTTGCCGGCAATCCTAATTTGGACAAACCTATGTCAATAAATGTCACAATAAAATGGACTACATCTTCCCTCTTTACCCTGGCCTCTGACATCTTTGTGCACCCCCAATCAAAGCAGCTTAGACCTGTTCCTCACTGGAAGGCTGTTTATTGGTCATGTGCATCACTGCAAAATGTCCCCCCGTCAATGATTTTCATGTGCGGCGATTCTTGTTCCCATACCGCTACCCCTAGAGGAAAATTCAAGGAAGGTAATAATCCTACCCCCATGTTGCCCATGCCCTGGCCACTGCTTCTATGCACCATCTACCCTGCCCGCATAAACCAACCATTAGCTCCTGCTGCATCAGAGTACACTTGTACGTTCTATTCCCATTCTTGGCGCAGTCATAGAAATGCCATTGGAATCTTCCTAGAAACCCGCACCCCGTGCGCAACTCTTCCTTTGTCCCTGTGGAGAAAGGCATGTGATGGCGCCGCCATCCAAAGTCCTTCTTGTCTGTACTACTCTGCATGCCACGTCAAATGGCCTAACAGGACCTGTACCGCCCTGACCGTCGCTCATAGTTTAGCCAACATGCCATCCAGCAACCTCTGCATATGCCATTATTCATCTATTGGTAGGCGTGCCTCCATTGTCAACTAAACCAAATCAGTTCCCAGGAATGACAACACCGTGCTTGGACCTTGCGCCTTCTCTAATGCTAGGGGTATTCCCATAACCCCCTAAGCTCTTAGAACCTTGTCACTGTTGCTGACTGTTAGACTTGGCATCTTTTGGCGTGTTTCCCCTGAGTTTTTGCTTTCTGACCTCCCGGTTTTGACTCTGTTTTTGCTGGCGTAGTGTTTCTGCGCACTTTTCTCACTGCTGATCAGTGGTAAAGTGCAAGTGCTCCTGTGGTAAATTGTGTTATGGATTGGTGTTTCCATGATTGGCCTGTTTGATTTATGTGTCCGTCCCTAGTAAAGTGCACTGCGTGTGCCAGGGCCTGTAAATCAAATGCTGTTGGTGGGCTGCAGCACTGATTGTGCCACCCACACAAACAGCCCGTAAAATGTAACTCTGGCCTGCCATTGCAGAGCCTGTGTGCAGTCTGGTACTGCCATGTCGACTTGGCAAGTGCACCCACTTGCCAGGCCCTTACCTTCCCTTTTCTTGCATGTCAGTCACCCCTCAGGTAGGCCCAAGGTACCCCTGTGGGCAGGGTGCAGTGTATGTGAAAGGTAGGACATGCCCTGGTGTGTGTGGCATGTCCTGATAGTGAATTACTGCCCATTTCGTTTTTCACTATTGCAAGGCTACCTGTTCCCCATAGGACAGAATGGGGAGTTTGTTTAGAACATCTTATAAACATAACTGGCCCGGGGAATTAGGTAGGAAAATAGAGTTTAGTATGCCTGAACTCAGAATCTAAAGATGCATCTTTTAGTGAAGGTGATTTTTACATTCTGTGTTTGAAAATACCACTTTTAGAAAGTAGGTATTTTCTTGCTCAGTCATCCTGTGTGCCTCTGCTGGATTGTGGATTGCCTGTCTGGGTTTTGGATGACAGAAGGCTGGGGAGCAGGAGTGGCTCCAGATAGTCTAGGTGGGTCAGGAAAGGGCTGAATAGACCTGGGCTGCAATTGGGGAAGGGGGAGGAGATTTCCTTGCACCTCAAAGGGCCTGGTCTGCCTCTGACCATGCCGTCTCCACCTCCTGGCAGGAAGTCACACCAGAGAGGGCAGAACTGATTCTGCCTGGGCACAGACACTCTCTGCCTAAGAGATCAAAGGATTTTGGGATATAAATATTGGGGCCCAGACCCCTGACTTTTAGAACTCTTTTGGACCAAGAAGACTGCCAAGAAGAAGGGCTGGAGAAGCTGTGAGGAGGAACTACCACTTTGCTGTGTTGGCCTGCAGTGGCTGCTTCTGTCTTGGGCAGTGAAAGGACTGGACTGGACTTTCTGCAATCTACTTTTGTGAGTTTCTCCAAGGGCTTGAGGTAGAGCTTGCCCCCTGTTCAAGAAGTCTCAGGAACAGCAAAGACTTCAAGTTCTTCTGCCCTCAGCACTGGGGACTGTGTGATTTGTGCTGCAACAGAAGAAAAAGCAACGCGACGCCGTCTACAACGCCGCTGCCGACTCCGTGTCCTGAAGGCACCGCAGAGGGCAATGCCGCACCGTGACCCTGGTCTCACCGACGACGCCTGCTGATGCCGCCACCGAGCCGCTGCTCGCACCGCGACCTGTGGGCACCGCACTCCGCACCGCCTCGCTTCACGACGGCGCCTTGGTATCTCCGACGCCGCCGCTCCACGCTGAAATCTCTGTTGCTGCTTGCACCGTGGTTCAAGGGCACCGCTCGTAAAGTTACACGATGCACCGCCCTCATCCCGCACCGCAGCCTTGGCCTACCGACGCCGGCGCCATCGACTCCCATTCGTCAGCCGACGACAGCGCTTCAGCAACGACGCCGCCGCTGCTTGCACCGCGACCTGCCAGCACCGCGACGAGCACCGCATTCACTTTGCACCGCGACCCTGGTCTCACCGACGACGCCATCTGACGCCGCCACCGAGCCGCTGCTCGCACCGCGACCTGAGGGTACCGCACCGCTGCACTTTGCACCACAGCACCCGACGCCTACCGGCGCCAGCGCTCCTGACTTCAACAGAGAGGAGTTCGATCTGCAACGCGGGTGACTTCGAGGGCCCCGACGACTCCTGCACCGACCTCCGAAACCGACGCCTGCGGACGCCGTGCTTTCGGAAGCTCAACGAGAGGTTGCCGACGCCCTGCATTTCTAAAAGGTACTGTTTGCGGGTCTTCCCGACACTGTAGCTGGCCCGCGACGCCACGGTCAGCCAGAACTGTTTGGATTTGTTTGTTCACGACGCCGTAATAGCCCCGGATGGAGCTATCGACATCAAGAAACTGTTTTTCAAGCATATTGTGATAACTGAAGATTTTTAAGTACTGTATTGTGGATTTTTATCGTTTTTGGTCTTGTCTTAAGTATATAAAAATATTGGATATTTTTCTAAACTGGTGTGGTGTCCTTTTGTAGTGCTTACACTGTATTACTGTTGGTTATGTGTAAATGCTTTACACACTGCCTCTAAAATAAGCCTGACTGCTCGTGCCAAGCTACCAAGGGGGTGAGCAGGGGTTATTTTAGGAGTGTAACTCCCTTATCCTGACTAGAGTGGTGGTTTCTGCCTGGCTTTGGCACATGCCCTAGCCTACCAAAAATCTCATTTCTAACACTGACAGTCCGTCAAACCGTTTTGGCCCACCAGGAAGGAGTCCACAAGGTAGTGTGTCACTGTCACTTTATCCGATTTGCCATTATTCCTCTGTTGGTAGGCGTGCCTCCATTGTCACCGAAACCAAATCAGTTCCCAGAAATGACAACACCATGCTTGGACCTTGCACCTTCTCTAGTGCCAGGGGCATTCCTAGTACCCCCTGAGCTCTTAGAACCTTGCCAACTGTTGTTGACAGTCCGCCGAACCATTTTGGCCCACCAGGAAGGAGTCGTCAAGTTAGTGTGTCACCGTCACTTTATCCGTTTGCCATTAGGAACCCATTGCAGAATTGCACTGAAACACTCCCACAAGGCACAATATATGGAAACCCCCATGAGTAACGCTGTGCCCACCAACATTTGTCCATCAAACGGGATACCCAATATCTGGCAGTCATTGAGGTGCACCGCAATACCCACGCAGCCGACTTCACCCCCTTATGCCATCTCTGCTCGTTACCCCGCTCTCTCACCCAGTCCCCTGGCAACTTATACAACTAAGTATGAGACGAAGGTTAGTACTTCAGATATGAAATAATTGACTGGACTCCCTCTGGCCACGACAAGGGCTGCACTAATCTGAACTGCCCCGATTCTTACTTTGGACCCCCTCAATAGGTGAAATGCTTAAATCCCTGATCAGCCCAGTTGTGAATGGGCCTTCCTTCTTTCCTCCACAACATCTTTGCACAGCTCCTCCTGTGCCAACGCTGTATGTGCATGGACTGACCTTGAGACTTCAGCCAACATGGTGGACCTGGTCCCTCGTACCCTAGGGTAAACCCCTCCACCAATCCTCGACGTAACAACCTTGCATCCTTATTGTGGGGTTAAAATGTTAGCCAAGCCTCAAAACATTTAAATGGCATACAAGCCTTTTCCCCCTAGGACCCTGTGCCCAACGCCCTCACCTGCCCCCTGCTGTCCGCTGTAGGAGGGTGCTGTTTCCCATGGCCAAACTGCTGTCCTTTGACTATTGCCACCCCGAAAAGTTGTACAAGTGGGTGTCCGCCTGCACATATCAAATACGGTAAATAACCCTGACAACGAAACCGCGACCCCGCATGTTGTTACAATGCGGTCGTTACAACGACCGCATTGTAACAACGCATACCATTACCCCGCAAGGCGTACCAACGACTTGCGGAGGGGGGAGAAGGTGTTAGATTTAAAATCCAACACCTTCCCTACTGTCCGCACAGACTGGAGTTGGAATAGTAAATTATACTATTCCAACATCCAGCGTCCCCCTCCGCAAGTCGATGTTACGACTTGCGGGGTAACGATATGCGTTGTTACAACGCGGTCATTGTAACGGCCGCATTGTAACAACATGCGGGGTGACGGGCAGCGGGGAAAAGTGTCATATTCATCAAATACTCAAATCGGCTCTGCAATCCTCACTCGTGCAGAAACCGATGTCAAAGTCCCCACAAACTCCCCGAAACCCGCTCCCTGATTCCAGTGGTTTCCCGAACTTACCCGAACCCATCGTCTACAGGTACCGATCTGTGTCGATCTACCCCCATTGGGCCCCGGGGTCCCAGGCCAGCTGGGCCCTAAATTCCTCGCTGTAGTATCACCAGGCCTATCCCCCCCTGTGTTACCTGTGCCCTCCTGATCCCCTCCGTGTATTTGAAGAACGACACCTCTCGAGGTATTCCCAACTCTAAAAACTTGCGAAATTCAGGAAGACTGCATATCCCTTTTCTATTGTCATCGGCACCTAGACCTCTTAGACAACTCTAATTCCTCCTCTTGTTACCCTCCCATTTGCCCTAAAACCTGGGAGGCAATTTTAACATCTCCATCTCTTCCTCTTTACGTTTCTCTTTGGATGCTACATAAGAAGTACTTCCCCGGTGTTTCGTCACTCCCATGCAAGATCGCCCCTTTATTGTTATCTCGTGACTTTCTTTTGACCTGTCACCTTAAAGCCTTGATTTTTCCTTGCACCTCTGTCGTTAGCCCCTTACCCGTCTCCTCCCTGTTATCTGTGTCTCTGTCGTCCCCCCCCCCCCAGTACTCTTCACCCACAAAATGCTCTGGAGGTGTACCTCACCACATTCTTCTATGCCTCCCCCTTTAGCCCCCCATGGACCCCTTGTTCATTGTGCGATCCTGATCTCCGCCCCCCAGCCCCAATCGCCCTTACCTGGCGTCAAGGTCGGTGTCCGCACCGGATCCAGCCGCCCAGCCAGTCGTGAGGGGGCACGAATGGCGTCGGCCTGTGCAGCGTATCTTTCTTCTCATCTCCGAGCCTGCAACAGACTAGGCACAATATTGTTACAGTGATCGCCACCCCCTATACCCCCCCTGCGCTTCCTCCTTTCCTCCTCAATTAATTCCCCCCGCTTTTTAACTTTTTCCGGGATTCGAAACCTTTGTCCTTCCGGAGCCTGTGCCCCCCCAGATGCCAAAAATCATTACCGATGATCTATAGCTCTTGCTTCTTCCACACTCTTTTTGAGTCCCCCTGTATGAATTAGCGTCCTGGCCCAAGCACCAGCCTGCTTGTCAACCTGTGCCTCCGTTATTCCCCGCTCTTGCTGAGTTACCTCCTCGATATCCTCCGCCGGGTCCAGTGGACCGTAGTACGCCCTCCTGTCCCAGCTTATTGCTCCTGCTACCCACCAACCTCCCCAAGGCCCCAGAGGCCGCCTTGACCCAACTGGGTGTTGCACCGCCAAGGCCCCCATTGACCTTCATGACAGCGTCGAGACAGTCCTTCGCCGAACTCCGGCTGGCCGCTCCAGCCCGTGCCATCCCTTCCCCTCGGGGTCTTTGAGCCACATGTAACTCTCCCAAGTCTGCCTGCCCATGCCGCTTTCCCTGCAGTGCCCCAAGTAAGGTCCGGGGTTGGCAGCCCTATCTCACCTTTCCCCCCTGCTGCCTGGCAGTTTGTCCTCGCCCATTATCCCCTCCCACCCCCCCTGACCGTCGCTGTCCCCTGTGGACACCCTCCTGCTTCCACCCCCCGTCCCCAGCCCAGGGAGACCTGAGCCCCCCACTGTGCCCTGTCCATCCATCCCCCACTTCAAGGGGACGCCCAGCCCTTCCCTTGCGGGGGGCTTGTGCTTATAGCCCCCCCTGGACTGCTCCCAGGCATCCCCGGTATCCTCCCTCAGCCCCCCTCCAGTTAGCCCTCCCCCAGCTTGCCTTCGGTCCCCCCCAAACACCCCCCCCCGCTGAACTGCAAAGTAAGTGGGCCCTCTAGCCCTTGGGCCACCTCGCCTCCCCCCCAGATCCTCGTCTTGAGACTACAGGCCTCTTCCTCCCCCCACCCTCCACCCCCTTCACCCTGGTCAGCACCGACATTGCCCTGAAGACTCAGGTGCCCAGCCCTCCAGGCCCTCATTCCTAAAGGCTGACCTTGCCACCACTGGCAAGGCATGAAAAAGCCCTGCCTTTAAAGCGCTCTGAGGCACCAAGCGCATAAAATAGTGCCTCAAAGCCGCCCCTCACCTGCCCTCCCACCCCCCATGCTTCTCGTTGTGGGATGGGTACTGTGAAGCGGCCTGCCCCCTCTAATAAAATTGGTACTGCGGTCTCCGCCCCCCCATTACCTTATGAATATGAGGGACTGCCCCCCCCCGCTCCTGGCACCTACCCCAGCAACATACGCCCCTGTCCGCTGCGGGGACGGGCCCACGCCACTGCCGCCACACCGCTGGATGCCTGCCGCCCCCCCTCCCCCACCACATAGCCGTATTGTATTGTATTGTATTGTATGTAATGCTTATATAGCGCAAACTGTCACCCTACGGGTATCCTGGCGCTGTAACGTAGCAGATGACATCAACAAACAACTGGCCTGATTAACAGTGGAAGGCATTGATCTCGTTCCTGGGGAATAACCAGGTTTTCAGACTCTTTCTAAAGCATAACAAAGAGTTAGCTTGTCTAATACTCTGGGGTAGGTCATTCCAGAGGCGTGAGGCCGCTATGCCGAAGGCCCTGCCTCCCATCCTGGATTTCTTAAATCTGTTAGTTGTTACCAGGTTTGCGCTAGAGGAGCGAAGATGTCTTACGGGCTTATACCAGGTAAATCTCTCCTGCTTAGATAGAGGGCCCGTACCGTGTACCGCTCTGAACACAATACATAAAGATTTGAAACTAACTCTTTCCTTGATGGGCAACCAGAGAAGGTCTCTCAGGGCCAATGTAGTGGAGGATCTGCGTTGCCTATTTAATGCCAGCTTTGCTGCTATAGACTGGACTCTCTGCAACACCTGCAAGATATATTGTGGAGCTCCCAGATACAAGGAGTTGCAGTAGTCCAGTCTGCACAGAATTATGCTCCTCACTACAAGGGGTCTAGCCTCATTCGGCAGCAGTGGAGCATCATTTCCCAGTCTTGCCTTAATGCACAGCCTGCCTGAGGTCCGTGCTCCGTGGAGCGGAGGACTCGCCGGCGAAAAATTGTTTCTTCCCTCTCCCGCCGGCTGCCGTGTCCCCTCAAAATGGTAACACTGAGCGCCAGATGGCCGCATTTAATGTCCCACCCATCAGCCCAAAGCCATAGCCCAAACGGAGCCCAATTTGGGTCCGGGACGCACCATTGGCCCAAAAACCCTAAGGGGTGCAAGCCTCCCATGCGGTCAGCTGCCCATCCCCCATCCACCCCCCCTCACCCCCCCAACCCCCCACCAGCTCCCCCAAAGCCCCATTCTGCAGATATAACCTGGGGGAAATTGCAAGGGCAAGAACCCCAGACCAAGTGCAATTTGCATGGAACCCGTGAATTTTTTGTTGTTTGTTTAAATGTTTGAAAATGATTCCTGCTGCAACTTTCCAAAATATTGAAAGCGTTTCATTTGGAAGTTACAGCTTGGTCGGTATTTTCATGTCGAAGAACCTACTACTACTCATAATTTAAGTGCAGACCAGAAGTGCACACGCTGCATCCTCCTCCCTTGCAAAGTAGGGCTAATGTCAGAGCATGCTGTTGTGACGTCACCTCCTCTGCTCACCTCAGGTGGGATTCCTTCTAGGAAATAGCGCATCTGTAGTGCAACCATTTTTCTCCACGTGTTTCTATGGGGTGTACGGAGCTATAACCTGTGAAAATGTTACCGTTATCCTTAGATAAAACCCGTTTGTGGTGCTTGATTGATAATGAGAGCTGAGGAATCTCGGTTTAAATTACCACCGTCCCATGCTTCCGCGATAAAAAGAGAAGAAAGACTACGAGGTGTGGTTTACATATCATGTTGCTCTTAAATGGATGACGGGTCATGCATGTCAGAAGAGGGGAGCTCGTGGGCCGCCACTGCCCTCATGTGGCCTCTTGGTAAAAATAATAACAATAAAACCCGAAGTAGATGATATATGGCTCAAGTACCTTTGTGGAACTAAATTATTTCCGGTCATCGCTCTGGAGGTTAAGAATCCTTTTCACCTCTCTTTCACCCCCGTATCCCTGCCCCGGGGCTGCGGTATCAGTAATATAGCCGGAGCAGTGGCACGGGGTATCTGCGGCTTGAATGCGGCCCCCAGGGGAAGTGAGGTCGGCAGACCAGTCTTCCCCTGGGGTGTTCGCGCGATAGTGAGGACAGGTTGTTAGGTAGTTTAGGGGGTGGGTTTAGGGGTGGTGTTAAGGTAGGGTTTATAGGGGGCAGGGGAGGAAGTTCATCCTCTTCCTGTCCCCAGCGCCGTTAGGGAAGGGTTAAGGAAAAGTTTTGACCACCCTCCCACCCTACATGATTTTAGGAGTGGGAAAGGGTATTTGCCTTAAAATAAGCGTGCCAGTTTAGGACGGGTTGAGGTTGGTGCTAGCAGTACTTGGGAGGGGTGGGGAGTCTATGACGGGCATACTCACCCTTCCGGGGAGGGGGATACAGGTGCATGAGGGGGGTGCGGCATGCAGGAGTGCGATGGCTGGAGATGCTGGAGGAGGTTGAAAGAGAAGTGAGGAAGCGAATGCTATAAGGGAAGAGGTCGCTGAGTGAATCGGGAGTGTGTGATTGGAGTGTGGGAGTGGATGATGGATGAAAGACCCGAGGTTGGGGATTGTTAGATGTTTATTGATGTTATCTTTAAATATGGTTGTCAACCCTGTCCTAATAAAATGGCCTTTTACGCTAACTTACAGCGTGGAGTGGTTATTGCGCGATGGCGCTCGGTTCCTACAGGACAGTGAGGGTGGGGGGGAGGGAGGGTCATGACACCCTTGCTACTCCACTGTCGCAACCTATCCCGCCCGTCTTTTTTCTCTTCAAACATTCTTTCCGCCTCCTCTTCCCCCACTCCCCGCCTAGCTCATTTTGTTACTGTTGGTTCACTTAATCCGTCGTCTCTACCCCGTGCTTTGCTCATTCTGTTTTCATTCTTCTGTCCCCTTCAAGAGCTCCCTTGGATTGCACGCCTCCGCTGGTCTCCTCTGACCTCTTCTCCTCCATCCCCCACCTGGCTCGTCAGTGATCTCCCCCGCCCGACTCCCTCACTTCTCTCTCGTTGTGCCTGACAAGTTGTACAGATATTACAAACACATCAATTATGTAAAACAATGCAGTAATTACCGTCTCTACTGTACTCGGGCTCCCTCCCCCGCCCTTCCTCTCCATCTCTATTTCTCACCTTCCATTTCTGCTTTGTTGGTCTCCAAGTGCTGTCAGCATTTTGGAAATGCCGACCTATTTTGAGCCACTTACCTTTACTTGCAGATCCCAGGCGCCATGCACCAGGGCAACTATTCTGCTGCAGCGTCGGCTATGTATGTAGCACATCCGCCAATGAATTTAACATAGTGCACATTTTTAAACAATTACACAATCAAAACTGGTACTCATATCGACATTGGGAGCATGAAAGGCTGATTTGAGTTTACCGACTTCAAACTCATAACTAAGCCTGGGCGTAGTTCGCGAAGTAGCGCTACGCGAAGCTACGTGAAGTGCAGTTCGGACTACGCGAGCTACGCATAGCACTACGCGAACTGCGTAGTGCGCTGTTCGCAATGATTGCACAGTGCCGGATGCTTGTCCGCACTGTGCAATCATTGAAAACGGCATCTTGCACAGTGCGAGCTGTCTTTACTGCCGCTCGAGTAGATTTTTACTCGAGCGGCAGCTTTCTCAACGCGGACTGGTAGTTTCTCATCGCGAGCGGTCGCGGGCATACGCGACCACTCGCAGTGAGAAACCTGACCTCCCGCGTTGAGAATCTCGCCGGGAGGTTTATTTTCCACGCTCGCGATCGGCAACTTGATGTTGCTGATCGCGAACGAGGAAAAAGTCTCGCCGGGATGTCATTTTGCTTGCTCGCGGTCGCCAACTTGACATTGAGGACCGCGAGCAAGCAAAAAATGACCGCTGCACTACGCTACGCTACGCGTGTTTGCACTGTGCTACGTGCAATTCGCGTTGTGCAAAGTAGCGCAAACTTCGCAAACTACGCGAGCGTAGCGTAGTACTTCGCCCAGGGTTACTCATAACCTTATGATCATGGACACAGCAGTGAAGGGCATAACCTGGTAAGGTATTTTAGCAGGATGAAAACAGGAAATTACACTAGGAGCACATTTACTTATAATTCATGCAACGCAGTGCATCAAGGCAAGTTGCTGAGCTGCATTGCATGAATGGGGGAGAGTTGAAAAGCACCATATTCACTAAGATAAGGCGCGCTTCAGTCCTCCCCCTGTGCTGGCGCATGTGAGGCTGCCTAGCGCCAATGCAAGCACCCTTGCTGGCAAGATTGTTTTTGTGCAGGAAGGGGTAACTTTCTGCACAAACACAAACCTTAGGGGCATATTCCTCTTTCTGTGTGTGCTGAGAATTATTTCTCCTCCTTATGCCTCAATTGGGAAGGCGTAGCATTTTGAAACATTTCCAGGCCAATTAGCTGCAGTAAATACAGGAATGCACCAAGATCCATGGGTGGATGCATGGGAACGCCCATGCTCCACCCATAGAACGCCTTCTCAATGCAAGACAGCACTATGCGCTGCGTTGCATTACTTTGTATTTACTAAACCATGCAAAGCGGCTGGGCATGGCTTAGTAAATACCAAAAATGAATTTGCTTTGGGCCAGCGCCACAAAAGTGATGCAACCCCAACGCAAAATCACAGTAAATCTGCCCCTAGATGTTTCCATGTCGCATCGCCAAAAGAGAGCCAAGAAATGTCCAGGTGGGTCTGGGATAGAGTAATGCTCAGCCAAGGACAGTGCCCTTAAAAGATTCACGTATCAGGCCAGTCTAAGGGAGGTTTGACTCTCTCTGGCTAGCCTACTGATGAGAAAATAGGAATAGCATTTGATTGCAAGATTATCCCGTGTTTTTAAGTGGTGTAGTACAAAACTAAAAGTGTGTGTTATTCAGTGAAAATGTTTAAGCCCACACGTACAGCCTGTGGCTTGATTCTGAGGTGACATTGCTTACTACGTACGATGTGGTATGAAAATGCGCATTTGATCATTGTAAAAGCTTGTCATAAGTGGATGTTATCCACCCATTTTATTGACTCGCCATAGAATTGGAATGATCTGGCATGATCCCTGCAAGTATGAATTTGTGTGCGCATTTTACAGTCAGAGAGCGCAACACTTTATTTACGGTTAGGTTGATTATTCCATGAGAACACCGTATTAGTGGGCAGGGCAAATGTAGTTTTTCCCATTTAGATTATGAGTTTTAGAAAGAGGTACCTCTAACACTGCTGGATGGTATGTCATGAAGATAAAGACCACTGTTTTGCATGTGCTTTTGTGATTATATTTGTGTGTGTATATACATATAGACACACATCTTTATTATATTTTATAAGTGGCACTTAAAATAAATGTCTGATAACACATTATTTTGGGAATCTACACTAATAAAAACATTCAGACATTACTACAGTGCAAATTCGACTTTATTATCAGAGTGCAGCAGAACTGACATGAGAAAAATACCTTTTAGTGCCTCATGTATTGTATGTAACAATTAACAATTACTTTACACAGGGAAACTACTCTCCTAATAGTCACACGATCTCTTCAATGTGAGTTTACCATTCCGCACAAATTTAACCCCTGGTATACTCATTTGAGGCTTTGCTTCTCTTGAGTAATGTCCCTCCCCACACTCATCAATGGTAATAAATAGCATATTAGGATGTGTGCATCTGCAGACATACTATATACAAATATTTATTGAATACATAATCAGTAACTGTGTAATATTGGCCAATATTGCAATCAAGGAGTTTGGGTGACATCATAAACCATGAGCCCGAAGGCAAGTAAATGTTTATTTTGGTGCAGTTCTCTTGAAAAAGCTGTTTTTTTCAAAGTGCTGCTAACAACGGGACTGCTTGGAATTGGATGGATAAGGCTTGGTTTACCTTTCTTCAATAAATCGTTGGTAAAACAATGGACAATAGTGAGGGTCAGTGGAATTAGGCGATTCTGTGGCTGCAGTGTTTTCCACCTTATTAATGATATCCTGTGTTTGCCATTTATTTGCCATATAATAGCAACGTTTAAAAATTATTTCTGTCCTAAATGGATAAAAACAAGACTGACAGAGAATGTGATGCATAATTAGCACCTTTTCCTTCATAATGTAGATAACCTTACCACATAATGTTGTCCCTTTATAGAAACAAGCACAAACACACTATTCCCATACAGATTGGAAGACCACATTAGCAGAGATTATTAACACCTTGGAGACCAGAGCAGTCTGATATTAATGCTAGCATGCCTTGGTGTGTGTGTGTGTGTGTGTGTACTCATCCCTTGCACAGAAACACACTCGACAAATAAAGGCACAGACAAGCCTTTCAGCAGAACAGCCGTAACATAGGCGCACAGTGCTTGTACACCCACTAACGCACGACTCCCACAATAGGGCTAGACACGTGCGCATGCATGCTCACTTTTCAAAGATGCCATACGACTACTTGCATTTTAACTCGTTGTTTCTTGCTTTTCTTTTGCAGGGTAACCCAGACGCCACGGCCCCACCAGAAGCCATGGCTCAACCCTACCCCCCAGCCCAGTACCCTCCTCCACCACAGAACGGTATCCCTCCAGAGTATGCTCCACCACATACCCTTCCTACGCCAGAGTACTCCGGCCAGACGTCAGTACCAGAGCACGCTTTGACCCTCTACACCCCAGCACAGAGCCATCCAGAGCAGACGGCAACCAACGCCAACACACAGTCCCTTGCAGGAACACAGACTGTGCCGGTAAGACTGCAACTTGTTCGGTAGTTGAGGCAGTAGCGACTGCTACCGGGCAGTAGTGCTGGGGCTGGGGAGGGAGAAAGTTTAAAAAAAACAAAAAGAAAAGTTAAAAAAGAAAGAAAATTACACTTACCTTCCTGGCAGCCACCTCTCCTCAGTCCTCCAATGAAGCAGGAAGCACCCCGGCTCCAGATTCCATTAGCCAATCACGATGCTGCTGTCACCATGACAGCAGAATTGTGATTGGTCTGACACCATGGTTCAGCACTCAGATAGGGACTGGGAGCCTGGGCATTTTCTCCACCCAGGATGTGCATTACAGCCCGGTGGAGAACATGCAAAGTGCGCCTGACAGTTTGGCTGGCCCAAGACGGCCGGTCAAACCATCATGCGCACTTAAGAGAGTGCCTACCTCTCCTCCTGCTCTGTGGGCAGCGCAGCCCCGCCCCACACCTTTACAGAGCAGTAGTGAATAATAAAATAATAAAATTGTTATTATCATCTTATTTTTCCTGTGGGGCGATGCTCGTTAGGAGAGGAGCCGCAGCTGAGTTTAGGGCTGTGTTCACACGATGGTTACGATAATGTTCTGCGCTGTGAGTATCAGTCTGTTCTAGGATAATGTTCTACACTATGAGTATTTGTCCGTTCTAGGATTACGTTCTGCGTTGTGAGTATCTGTTTCAGTGCTTTGTAAAAAAAAAAAAAAAGAAGTGCAGGTACTCATCCGATTGAGTGGGCGTGGTGATGGGGCGGGGTCTGGAGTGGGTTTAAGGGCGGGCTTGGATGTGGCAGAGAGCAGGGCGAGGATTGGGCATTGAATGGGATCAGATTATCGAGGAGTGCATCAGCAGTGACTGGGGATCCTTTAAAGTGGTGGGTCCTAATGAGTGGTTTCCTGAGTCACACAGAGTCAGGTACTCAAGGAAGGAGCTGGAGAAGCAGGGTAGTGAGTGGTCACTGCAGCTGCATAAGGCACATGTAGGTGGTCAGTGGGCTATCGCAGAGGTGGATCCATAGGTCAGTGAGTAGCCCTCCCCAGGTCACACAGAGAGTCAATGGCAGGCTCAGAGGTGAGACATGCAGGGTGGTGGGTGAGCTCTGGTCTCGTACGGTGATGGGGTGGTGCTCTTGGCGAGGAGTAAAGTGTCAGACAGGGCCTTGGACTTGGGGTTGCACTCTGAAGATGAGAATTGACTCTTCTGCATCTCCCCCCAGCCTCTCTGAATTCATTGGCTCTCTACATCTCCCCCCTCGGCGGGCGTTTGTCATAATTTTATCATGAGTGGAAACTAGACACAAGAAACAGACAGACGCCCCTCCCCCTGGGACCTAGCACAGTGGATTTCAGCTGCCAGAAAGAAGCACAGACAGGCTTTCCTCTGACAGCTCCATCACCAGAATCCCCCCACCGTCCCTGTTCCTGACCTTTCTCACACTTCATGGGTACTGGTACCCCGTGAGTATTAGTTCGTGAATTGGTAATGATCCGTCCTGTGAGTATCAGTTTGTTGTTGCATAATGCTGACCCCATGAATGTCAGTCTGTAGTTGGATAATGCTGTGCCCCGTGAGAATTAGTTCGTGAATTGGTAATGATACGTCCTGTATCAGTTTGTTGTTGGATAATACTGACCCCATGAATGTCATTCTGTAGTTGAATAATGCTGTGCCCCGTGAGTATTAGTTTGTGAATTGGTAATGATCTGTCCAGTGAGTATCAGTTTGTTGTTAGATAATGCTGACCCCATGAATGTCAGTCTGTAGTTGGATAATGCTGTGCCCCGTGAGTATTAGTTCGTGAATTTTAATGATCCGTTCTGTGAGTATCAGTTTGTCTTTAGATAATGCTGACCTCATGAATGTCAGTCTGTAGTTGCCTAATGCTGTGCCCTGTGAGTATTAGTTTGTGAATTGGCAATGCTCAGTCCTGTATCAGTTTGTTGTTGGATAATGCTGACCCCATGAATGTCAGTCATTAGTTGGATAATGCTGTGCCCCGTGAGTATTAGTTTGTGAATTGGTAATGCTCCGTCCTGTATCAGTTTGTCGTTGGATAATGCTGACCCCATGAATGTCAGTCTTTAGTTGGATAATGCTGTGCCTCGTGAGTATTAGTTTGTGAATTGGTAATGCTCCGTCCTGTATCAGTTTGTCGTTGGATAATGCTGACCCCATGAATGTCAGTCTTTAGTTGGATAATGCTGTGCCCCATGAGTATTATTAGTTAGTGAATTGGTAATGCTCCGTCCTGTATCAGTTTGTCGTTGGATAATGCTGACCCCATGAATGTCACTCTTTAGTTGGATAATGCTGTGCCACGTGAGTATTAGCTTGTGAATTGGTAATGCTCCGTCCTGTATCAGTTTGTCGTTGGATAATGCTGACCCCATGAATGTCAGTCTTTAGTTGGATAATGCTGTGCCCCGTGAGTATTAGTTTGTGAATTGGTAATGCTCCGTCCTGTATCAGTTTGTCGTTGGATAATGCTGACCCCATGAATGTCAGTCTGTAGTTGGATAATGCTGTGCCCCATGAGTATTAGTTAGTGAATTGGTAATGCTCCGTCCTGTATCAGTTTGTCGTTGGATAATGCTGACCCCATGAATGTCAGTCTTTAGTTGGATAATGCTGTGCCCCATGAGTATTAGTTAGTGAATTGGTAATGCTCCGTCCTGTATCAGTTTGTCGTTGGATAATGCTGACCCCATGAATGTCAGTATTTAGTTGGCTAAAGCTGTGCCCCGTGAGTATTAGTTCGTTGTTGGATAATGTGAAGCCTCATGTGTATTAGTCTTCGATTGGATAATGCATGCCCTGTGGTTAATAGTCTGTGTTTGGATGATGCTCTGCCCTGATAGCATTCGTTTGTGAATGTGTAATGTCTTTCTCTGTGATTATTATTCTGTGATTGGACAATGGCGGATCTCTGAGCATTAGTCTGAGAATGGCTAATGCACTGTGCCTTGAGTATTAGGCTATGAATGGATAATGATGGCCCGGTGAATGTTAGACTGTGATTTGACAATGCTGCGTACCCAATTAAAGAAAAAATGAAGGAAAATTGTGCAGGCTACCCTCATTGAGTCAATATCAAAATTAAGTTTCTACAATTGCAACATAGTGCACAGAATAACAAGACTTTAATTTCAGTATTTCTTGTCACTAAGAGGTAGTGTAATTTAATGTGCCTTGATGTGGGACCCACTGAAGTAAAAGTAACATTGTTGATTTGCAAAATATGTTTTTGTTTTGATATTGGATAATGCCAGGCCTGTGAGCATAAATCTAAGAATAGATATCGTGCAGACTGAGTATTCGTCTGTGATTGGAAACTGCTCGTCTTTGTTGATATTGTTCAGCTACTGGATAATGCTTGGTTCCATGGACATTGGCAATGATTGGGGTAACGTCCAGCCCTGTGAGTATTAGTCCGGGACCGAATAATACTCAAATCTGTGGAGATTAGTCTGCAATCAGTGGTGTCTACAGGAGTGTTTTTTTAGGGGTGTAGAAGATATTGGGCCACAATTGAAACTGGTGGGGCCACCTACAACGGGTGATTGTGGAAAATGTGTCTATATATATATATATATATATATGTATTACACAGGGGCGGTCACCGTAGTTACACATGAGTCCAGTTTCTATAGGAAGAGCCTTTTTTTGTAGGCTGCAAAGTGTCTAAAAAAACTCAGCCGCGAGTTGCAGAGTGTGGGAAGTCGCGCTGCTCGCACTGATTTATAGCACCAGGTGTTTGTCCCACGTTGTAAAATCAGCACGAATGGCACTATGCATCACACCAGAGGGCGCTGCTTTTTTGTGCCGCTCGAGTAGATATTCTACTCAAGCTACAGCTTCCTCAACGCGAGCGGCAGATTTCTCAACGCGAGCGTTCACGATCTACTGCGACCGCACGTGTTGAGAAATCTCAACAGGAGGAGATCTAGCGCACGATTTTTCTCGCCCGCCAACTTATCGTTGGCGAGCCGTTCGAGAGAAAAAACTCTGCTCCGTGTCACTTCACGGAGTTTTGCGGAACTCCACGTTCCACTTGGTACGCAGAGTGGGCGAAATTCTTTGCCCACCCCTAATTTTTTGTTTTGCTAATGTGAAGGCGCCAGTTATAGTCACCTTAGGGCGCGAGTTATAGTTTCTTGAGATAACTATAACTGGTGAATTTGAGTGATGCCATGTAGGCAGCGTGAGGTGCATCTTTGACAAGGGGAGGTGGCTGTGGGGAGGAAAAGGGGGATGTGTGTCGTGGGCTGTGTGCCTGTTGGATGTGTCCCACTGGGCAGTGGGATGTGTGCTTTGCCCTGTGAAAAGCAGGGTGATATTCGTAATCCTGTCTGCTTAATTCTGATGTCTTTGGGCAGCGGGTGCTGTGCCCCGTGGGTCTGTGCCAGCCTTCCTCCTCCTCTCCCTGCAGTCACCCAGACTCTTTGATCACTTGTAATCTCCCTCCTTGGCTGAGCTCCAGGCCTGGCTGCAGTTCAGTGCCGGCGATGCAGCTGCGAGAGCAGAAGTGCTGATGTCAGCACTGTGGGCATTTCCTGATTAAAAAAATACAGGCTGTGTGTGTAGTGCGGCATCCCCAGCACGGATTTCAGACTCCAGGGGGTGTGCGCTTCCGCATGAATAGGGCAGGTCCCCAACACAGCACGGGCTCAACATGCAGCCACACATGAACACAAGTGACCCAGACAGGCTTGTGCAGACGTTCACTCTCTCTCGCGCCCACACAGTCTGGTTCAAGCAGTGTGCCGAGCTATACGAGAGCCGGGGCCATTCTGTCGGCAGAGACGGACCCCTGCCCCTGTCACGGAATAAAGGCACCTAAATGCAAGTCAGGATTTTCTTGTTGCCGATCTTTTAGTCAGGAGCGCGGGAGGAGGCTTGTAAAACCTAGAGAGGGCCTCTTGCACCTTAGGCTGTACCCAGAAGTCCAAGGTAAACGATCACGGAGGAATGAAGCTGATAACATGAGAGCTCTTAGCCTCATGCAGCCTGGAGGAGGGGCAACGCTGCAGAGAGATTCGTAGGGACATGTTACTCCTCTGTGTTTGCCAGGATGGAGTTATGGATTTAACGTGCATTGATAGGACGCGTGCTGGTAACCAGCCTCTGAAATCCACAAGGGTTTTAGCAGCAAGTGGTTTGTAGGGCGAGCTGACGCGCGCCACCTATGTCGGGGTGGGTAGTAGAAGACATTCTGGGCATTGGATAGGGTGCGACATTCAGTCCACAGGAGGTTGCAGCTCTTAAATATTTCTCCCCGTACCATGTATCCCTTCCATGCATTGGCGTGTGAGAGTAAATGGAAGACCCTCACATCTCATCCTTCCCAAGCCATGCTGATCCTCTGACTCCTTGATTGAGTCTTCACACCTTGCCTTCGTTTTTGATTCTTGGCTGGCTTGTGAGAGTGAATTGATCCTCACTGGTTTCCTGCTCTGAGCTTTCACGCCTTGCCATCTATCTGTTGGCTGTGTTGTGAGAGTGAGTGTCCCCATTACTTACTGGTGAGCTTCATTACTCTTTCCCTACTTGTTCTCATCCCAGCCGTCACTCATAAGGGAGACCAAAAGCCCACTCTGGCCTTCGGAACCTAGAAATGGAAAACAGAATTGAGGAGGCTCCCTTAGCCCTTTGCCAGTAGGTTTCACACATTGACCTTGGTGCCCCCTCGTGGTCTGGGACAGGAGATGACTAGGGTGTTCTACACCTTGCGATCTCAGCCTCTTAGGCCGTGGTGTGAGAGGGAATGAAATGTTTCTGGTTCTCTGGCTTTAAATATCAAATCTGGTGCTAAACTCTGTGTGAACTCAAAACAGGAATCCTAAACTTAGTAAACAGATCAAACTGCTGGTCCACTCATGGGCGCGTTAGGGTTTAGAGCCTCCTGAAAATATGCACCAGCCTATTGAATTCATGATTATGTGGAAGAGCTTTGATTGCGATACAGATTGTTATCTATGGAGCCGTCCTTTAAGTGGGACAGGCAGACAGGAGTGATTGGCAGCCAGTTGTGGAGAACCATTTTCTGTTGGTTGCAAAAGAATGAGGACTCTACAGGCTTCACTTCCTAGGTTCCCTTGCCCTTCTTGTCAGTCTCCTACCTCTCCCTTGCTCCTAGCAGTGCACCCTTCACTTCATCACTCATCCTCAGGTCCAGCCATGCTAGTATACACCACCTAGCACATTGCAGATCCTTTCCAACCAGGCACGCTCCAGACCAGCAAGAAACAGTCACAAAGAAGAGCCGATGAATCAAATGTGTAAAACACCAGAGTCAAACAGTGTAGCAGCGCAATGCAGTCAAACTTAACACCAGTATCCTGAAGGCAGAGGATTTTCCCGACTCTGCTTATTATTCAATTGCTCACCACAACCTAGTGGGATTCAATAATATTTTGCTAGTCTTTTCCTGCCTTTTAGACTCATAACTTTCTTTATTTAGAGGATTGTACCAGGCTAGATACAGTCTGATGGCGCTGTCTGTCTGGCCAAAGAGAATGATGGGGGTCACGTCTTCAACAGACGGATGGATGTCTTTGAGAGGGCAGATAGAGATGGGGCAGAATCTGATATCAGCTGACCTCTTATATGTGAATTACTCTTCTCCAGTTCTACTGTCCTTTCAGAGGCACACGCATCAAGAGGAGGAGTTAGATGTGCAAATGCAGAGGAGGGATCATTATGGAATCAACATTGAATTCCTGTTCTCCAAACTAGGTCGACCACAAGGGACAACCTTTTCTACTTTATGACTAGGCTAAGGAATAACTTTAATAAGTCCTCAAAGATGATCAGGTACACAATTAGATGTGATTTAAAAATAAATATGAGACTGGCAGGGTGAGGCACTTGATCAACTTTCACAGCTGAAACCACGTTCCACTGAATAACATTCAATTCCATAACATTCCATCTACATTCTCCATTCACTCTGAAAGTATATGAAACCCAATGCATCTTTCACCTTATGCAAAATTAAACAACAAAATTTAACGGATAATAAAATGAAAATAAACATAACGTTTACAACATACCATACCATAAACATACTTTGAGGTCTTTGAGACCTCCTCATTTCTGAGGGATATTCCCCCATAGATCTAGCTCTCTACACTGCAGACCTCCAACTCCTGTTGCTCCTGTTTGCCTCTATGTACAATACTTTCAATAGTTTTTATTAACAATCTTTCCTTATTCCACCAATTTCCATCATTAAGCATGACAAGACAGTCTCTGACCTTCAAAACGTTTTGGATCAGAGAATTTGGAAAACCCTTTGGTAATGAAATCCGACAACTATACTCTCACCACATCACCTACCGCCACACGTAACCACCAACACTCTTCACCAACACCCACATACTTCATTTAGGCACACACTTTTCTATCTGAAACATTCAACAGCTTACTCATGGATAAGTTTGATCTTCCCATCCAAGGTCATGCCATTTTGATGGTAGACACCCGACCTCTCAAAGGAACAAATAGAGAAACATCTGTATCCACATTGTTTGTGGTGCAAATGTCCCAAGACAATTTCCTTAATACCTGTCCAAATCCAGTCGACTAGCTTGCACCCATCAACAAGCCCATTACTCTAGAGATGGTACTAGGATGTATTGGCATGCTGAAACCCAGATGCGTCCAATTCGTCACCACAAATAAGTCCTCATAGACGCTCAGGTGCACAATGAACTTTTATTCAAATATAAGTATGTGACCATCAGGAAGAGGCACCTCTATCAACTACAAAGCAGAAACCAGGTTCCACGTAATAACATTCCATTCCAGAATATTACATGTAGGTTCAACATTAACACAGAAAGTATATGAAACCCAATAAACGTCTACCAGGATGTATTTCAGGATAGAGTGAATTGAGAACACTCCAACACTGCCCTTTGATTCAGATGCTGATACGATCATAAACAACTGGTTAAGTAAGACAAAGACATCAGACAATCTCATTCCTATTAGAACATCTCTCATAACTTACAGTGATTAGTCGTGCCTACCTAAACTTATGAAGGAGAAATGTCTTTATGCAAATGAGCATAAATGGTGCTCCCGGTAACAGGTGGAGATTCAATTAGCCTTCCGGGCCAAGTGGAGGAGGTATAAGAATCTCATACTTCACGCAAATGAAAAACAAATTGAGCTTCTGGATAAATAACTTTGTAAACTTAACTAAAGAGAGTTTCCAAATTGTTAAAGAATCTGAATACCTCATGCCTCGCCATTAATACCCAAACTGCCCATGCCCGGAATTGTGTGATAGCCTAAATGATTATTGTTCAAGACTGCAACCATATGGATATTACTGGAAAAGTCGATGGTCCAAGTTGGTCATCAAAGACTTACTGTGTCTAAAAAGCCACAGTTAGGGTCTCCATGTATGTTAGAATTTACACCACTGACACAATAGCTTGCATGAAGCAGAAACTTGATGCAGACTTCTTGTTCATCATCTTTCTTGGCCATTTGCTAAAAAGGATCCCGGGTCACATTGCACATTTGTTTATTGCATTTGTCAATGCCTCACTTAAATCTGGCTATGTGCCTAGAAGCCTCGACACAGCCATAGTTTAGCCTCTGAGATCCATCTGAACTGGCAAGTTATCCGGATATTTCAAATCTGCCGTACCTAGCAGTTTTGCAGGAAAAAATGGTCACACACCAACTAAGCTCTTGATTTCCTCAATGCTACACACAGTCACACTTTCAGATCTGTAGGCAGCGTTCCACACAGAGACCAAGAGAGGATGATTGAGATGCTCAGGTTGTTGGTTGTAGAGAGAGTGTTATCAGCAGGGTTAACTCCTTCCTGCAAGAATTTAGGGATTTAAGCCATCTTGGTACCAGAATATCATTGTCAGAATATCGTTTAACATAAGTATATTGTCTTAAATATTGTTTACAAAAACCTGTACCATTGCAATGAATAATAGAAAATGTACATCCAGTGGAACAATATTTTTGAAAACGATATTTAGAACATGATATTTATTTCAGTTAATATTTCTATTGAGAATATTCTGACATACAACTTTTCAGATCTTAAAACGATCTTGAGAGTAGTCCCCAGGATTCCTCACTAAGCACCTGCTTTTTTAGATCTCGCCTAGGCAGCGAATGCGCTGTCTCTTCGAGACATGCTGTATCTACTCTATGGGCTTGGTGCACGCCCATTGTTTTTCATTGGTTCCTTGTAGTGCCCCTCATACAATCTTGCTTTTCTATGGTCCCTTTGTTGTCTTTGTCCCGCCTTTTGGTGTTTAGTTCCCTCCCATAGAGCCTGCCCCGTTACATGTGGTCTTACTCGTTTGTTTATTTATGGTTTGTCTGACGCACTATTTTTATTCTTTCAGCTTGTTCATCATTGCGGCCGCACCTCCCGCTCCATTGGTTGCTGCCCCGCTCCCCATCCCTCACCCCTCCTGCCTCATTACTTTAGTACTGCCTCAGACCTTGTCACGTGACGTGTGCCATAAAGGCTTCTTGTATACAATACTTTGTTCCCACCCACGCGCTTCATCTTTCATAATTGCGGCCGCAGCTCCCGCTTGGTTTCTTGTTGCCCCCATCCCCAGCTGCTGCGCTCCATCTTTCATCATTACGACTGCACCTCCCACTCTGTTGCTTTTTGACCATGTCCCCGGCCGCCTCCCATAATCTTTCATCATTGCGGGTGCACCTCCTGCTCCATTGCTTGTTGTCCCCATCCCCAGCCGCCGTGCTTAATCTTCCATCATTACGGGTGCATCTCCCGCTCCATTGCTTGTTGCCCCTGTCCCTTACCCCTCCCACCACGTTACTTGTTTGTTTAAGGAGCATACTTATATTATACAGTGAAGTGGGTTTAGTATGGTGTATTTTGGCAGACAACACCGTATATACACAGAAGACCGAGGAGCTACATAACTTGTTTCCTGCTATGTTCTCTTTATGCCGCCGATTGGCTGCGGCAGTAGAGCTATGATACATCTATGCCATCCTATTGGAAAATTTTATGTCTGCTTTCCGACACCATCTCTGATTGGTTCAGTGGAATAGAACCATTGTACGTTCCTGACCTCTGATTAGATGTGGTTACCCTGATTCTCCGGGAGGCGGAGTTCTTCCAGGAAGTGTGAATGTTGAGAGTGTGTTGATGAGGTGCAAAGAAGTTCTCCATGTACTCGCTCTTCACAAATCTCCCCAGTGCTCCTCGTATTGACTCAGTGTTGAGGAAGGAGATTAGGCAAAACAGTTTGTTGACCGACGTAACACTCACTTGATGTCTACTATGACAGACCCACAGCTTTAAATTTTTCCTAAATAACACCCCAGAACTGTGCGTTAAGCTGTGCTTTTAGCCATTTGTTGGGGGGGCGAGATATGGTTTAAAGTCTTTGAAATATTTCTTGATTATCACCACAGAAAAGCCTGCAATAACTAAAACATGCTGCAACGTTCTCAGGGAAGTTATGTTCGAAAATATTTAGCTCCATTTTGGCAACTTCTTTTAAGGGTAAATACTACTGGGGTTAGGAGCTTTCCACATACAAAAACAAAGGAGGGAGTGAAGAGGTAGAGAAAAACAAACAAAGGGTGGACTCGTCCTCCTCAAATAGGTCATAAAGTAAACAAAAGGAATCCACCTTGAATGGAGTAAAATGAAGATGTCCTTCCAGAGTGTTTTAACACTGTTTGTGAGTTGTGTCTCCTGACGTCTAGGGAAGCACACAGCTTTGTTAAAATAACCCTCACCCACCAAAAGGACCCTGGTCACTTTTGGAGGCAGGGGGGAGCTGTCTGCTGTCACACACACTTCAGACCCCTTGAATGTTTGGACTTCGTTCATTTTCAGATTCTGTTGCGAATCCCAGCACAGCACTTTTCCAGAGACATCACTTTTGGTACCAGTGTTCAGCTTGTTCTGGGGACAGTGCTTTGAGGCGCTGAGTGTCCGCTTCAAGGACCTTCTTCTGTACAAACAACCCAAGTCCCCTCCATTGTTGCCTTAATGAATGTTTCTGTCTGTCTAGTCTCATTAGGGACGTGTACCTTTAAGGGAATGTTTGAGTGTTTCACCCCCTTAATAAATGGCTTCTCCTCTCCAGTAGTTCAGAGTCCAGAGGGTCCCTGTCGTGGATGGCTGAATCTGTGTTAAGTTTCTCTAAGACCAGCAACCCTGGAGACCCTCCAAATATATTCTTTTAGACCAACCCCCGTCCTTCCCCCAGCACAGCAGATACCACAAGTATAAGGCCTCAATGTTGTACACAACAGAGGTGTAGCTATATGTGGTGCAGCAGATGCAGAGGCACTGGGCCCAGGTTTTGCATGAGTCCACTGACCCCGGAGTATTAATATACTTCAGCACACATGGGGCCCCCGTTCCTTGTTGGCAACGGGGTCCGTGGCATCACTGCTATGCCACTGGGTCAAAAGTGTGACTCTAAGGCCTGATGCTTGCAGAAGCGCAACATAATGTTGTCCTCGGACCTTTTGTCTGCTCGCACATGGTGTTTTCTGTAACCTGATTTCAATACTTTTATATGTACACCTTGTGTGTGAAATGCTCCTGCTGACAGCAGTGTTCTCTGTAAATGGCTGCACAGCTCAATGGAGTATGGTTCAGGGTCTGTCAAATACCCAACCTAAAATTAAACGTGTGTTCTGGCTCTCTTCTAGCTCTCTCTTCTCTGTATCTCTCGTCTCCTCTCCCCCTCTTACAGCTTAAATCTTACTAGCGTTGCAACCTGCAGGTTCTGCACTCATCACTGCAGCAGGCTCTGTCTGCTATGTCCTTGCAACTGGAACCTTTACCCTTTGACCTGCAAGTGACAAAGGCCTTGATTTAGACCAGGATGGGCACACTGCTTCATCTCATCTCTCAACCCTGCCCTTCCCCCACTGCTTCTCAGTGCCTATTCATGAGCACTACCTGACTTCGTATTTTTACCATGACCAGCTTGGGAGGCTATGATGCAAATAAAATAGCGTTGTTGAGAACTCAACATTGGGTTTGACTCCCAAGCACCATGATAATGAAAAATAATTTAAATAATCTTTTTCCTATGTAATGCACGCCCTTACTAGCTTTTCCTCCTTTCTCTTGCCACCCTTTTCTCCCCTTCCTCCCAACGTTGCCATCATGCCACATAATTCCAATCAGCATTAATTTCACTCAATGCCACAACACACAACACAATTCCACTCCACACATTACCATTCCACACTACATAATTCGGCAGCACACCACATAATTCAACTCAACAATACATTTACACAACACACCTCATACAACCAATCCACACCACAGAATACCACATCATGCCACAAAATTCAACACACCACATAATTAAACTCCACAACATACTACGAAACAACACAAAATACCATTCCATATAATTACACTCCATGACACACAATCCCACTCCACATAATTTTAGTACACTCAAAACCACGTAATTACTATCCACATAATTCCACTGCACACCATGCCACATAATTCCACTACACACCACACAATTCTACAACTAACAATTCTAATCCAACCCACATAATTTCACTCCACACCACATAGACCCACTACACTCCATAACACATAATAAAATACATTGTCATTTGCAATGCCAATAACTCTAACTCTCGCAAATGCGAGACCTATTGGCATTGCCAATGCTTGTTATGTCTATCTCAAGGTGCTGGCCATCCTCAATGCAGACTTTGAGCTCGGGTCCTTTACTTGTGCCGATGTTACACCACACTTATTCCACATTGACCAGTTGAACACGCGACTGCAGACATGCTTAGATCTGCTCTTTCAGTAACAAATGACCAGATGACAAATAATTTTCTTAAAAGTGAATGATAATAAAAGTGAGCCTTTTTTATTCTACAAATCATGCTGGAAATCGAAATGTTAGCCCAACTTTCTGGGACTTTGGGCTCAGTATCTTCCTGGATAAAGAACTGCAGCATCCTAGATTGATCACCACTCTCACTGGCTTACCAAGTGAAAGTGGTGCAAAGGCTTGTGATTACAAACTTGACACTGCATTGTTTTCGTTCTTTCTACAAGAATCCAACCATAAAGTTATGGTATAAGTCCCCATTGCAATAGAATATACCTCCTGCCCCCCAGGTTACTACCTGACATTCTGAAGTACCTACAAAACGTAGCACCTGCATTAATGAAGCCAGTGCTTAATTTGAGCCGTGGTTTCCGGTGGTCAACACCGGGGCTCGTACCAGTCTGCCACATGGTGGCGCTGTTAAAAAATGACTATTGAATGCCACCTAAGCCATTCTTATAGCTTTGGGGGCCTAGAGTAGGCTGAATTGTCACACTTTAATGGTGTTGGTACTGCCATTGGCAGCGCTGGCAGGAGCAATGTGTGGTGCAAGCTGCAGTGGCCTCCTGACTAGGGCCCTGGCACTTATTATTATTATTTTTTTTTACAAATGAAGCACTGCGTGAAGCACATACTCATATTCTAGCAAGGTTGCACTGGCGCCGGTGCATCAACCCCTCGTCTTCAAGGTCTTGCGTATAGTGCATAAGTGATGTGGAATAGTAGGGCTGAGATTCCGAAGTGCCATCTTCTGTAACCTTTTCCTGCACCCGAATCTGCACAGGAGGACGTCTCTTCGCAGCTCAGGCAGCCAAGCTGTTAATTACGCTTCCAGTGGAGTTACCAGCACAAGTGAATAACTTCCAATTTAGTTATTAGGAGATTAAAAACCTAGTTGATTTTAAACCCCATTGTATGTATGTATGTATTTTAGTGCAAACTTAGCCAAAGGGCAGCAGAGCGCTGTACATGACTAAAGGCAAGGGTTAGGTCAACGGTTAATAGGAGAGGAAGTTGGATGGTGAACGCATTGCGATGTGGTGCTCATTAAAAAGGTGAGTCTTCAACTCTTTCCTAAATTGGAGCTGCATTGGTGGTGGTCGCGTTGTATACCAGGTGACAGCCTAGTGACTGCATTCGCACATCTTTTACCATTCCAGCGTCATTAAGCCTCTGCCCTAGAAATAAATAGCAATAGAATAAAATAGGCGAGCTGGTAAACCCCTTGCTCTTTATATGTGGCTCTGTCAGCTAGAAGGCTGGGTTGTGTCTGCCCTGTTTCCTGGGACATTCGATGTTTATAAGAAACGAGGGTGCCCTCTGCTGGCTAAGTTTGGGAAACGCATCTCCACAAGCGTCACCAATTTAATGACTGAGAAACTGAATTAAAAGTTCCGAAGGTCTTGACAAAAAAACATTATAATAAAAGGCCACTAGCACAACATTCATTTTTTGGTATCCACCGCAAATATATTATTATTACTCTTATAAGTATTCGCCGTCGCCTCAAGGGTGATATCAGTTCAGTAGTGCTGAGGATTCCAGCAAGGATTGGGAGTTCCTGAATTTCCAGGCCCTTGCAGGCACTGATCTACCACCCTATGTATTATTACCCGGCATAAATCACGCTGAGTCCCAAGGGGTCAAGCAGGAGTGAGCCGGACACTTGGAAAACATAGATACTTTCACAACTGGCCAGTGCCTGAGAATGGACAGACTGGCTGGGGAAGAGACAGTCACATGTCTGGGGGGAAGGGCGGTGTTTACCCAAAAGGGCAATGCCAACCTATGCCTCTCAAACATGTCTTTCTAGTCCATTGCTGAAATGGGAAAAAAGTACTCCAAGTACTCCTAAATTGGGGGTCAAGGTATGGCAGCAAAAAGGCAATGAAGTTACAAGGGGGCAGAGTCATGAAAATCAGTCTGGTAGTCAACTTATGCATTTATGTTTTTTAAACTATAAAGCCACAAAGAATTTGCCAATAAGGATAAATGTGACACTAAATATGTTATGACTTACTTAATTTGTCACAGCAGGCTACATTTTAAAATATCTTTTGGGGTTAAGCACACCCTGTAGGGATCTTTATGTGCACAGCAATTTTCTGAGGCTAATAATATTGGTAAGATATCTCTGCATGCTATCTGCAAAGAAAAGTTTTAGAAACGTATTGGGTTTTTCCCCAAGTTTTCATTATTCCAAGGATGCGGTTGTAATACCACAGACAATCCTAATTAGGGGTGGGCGAAGGATTCGACTCCGCCAGCGGAGTTTGTGGAGTTTCGCCCACTATGCGCTCCATGTTGTTCACGGAGATCCGCAAAACTCCGCGAAGTGACACAGAGTGGAGTTTTTTCTCTCGCGTAGCTCACCAACGACAAGTTGGCGAGTGAGAAAAATCGCGCGCTAGACCTCCTCCTGGCGAGATTTCTTAATGGGACGAATGCAGCAGGTCGAGACCGCTCGCATTGTGCTTGCGTTGAGAAATCTGCTGCTCTTGTTGAGGAAGCTGCTGCTCAAGTAGAATATCTATTCAAGCGACAGAAAGAAGCAGCACCCTCTGGCGCAACGCATAGTGCAGTTTGCGCTGATTTTACAGCGCGGGCCAAACTTCCTGCGCTAATAATCAGCACAAGCAGCACGATTTACCACACTCTGCTGCTCGTGGAACTCCGCGAAGCATGGCAGTTTTTTTGGCACTTTCTGGAGTTCCGCAGAACTCTGCAAACTCCGCCCAGGCCTAACACTGTGTTACATGTACACAAAAGCACCCTCCCCCTCGCCACCCATGCGGACTACCACTCGACCAACATGGAGCACCTCCACCTCCACTTCCAGGTCCAGACCAACCCGAACACCACCCTCCGCGGCACCCTCATCTACAGGCCCCCTCAACCACGCCCACCCTTCAGCGCTTCCATCATCGACTTCATCACATCGCATGCTCTCGCCTCTACAGACTACATCCTCCTCGGCGACCTCACCTTCCACCTGGACAACTCCACCTACAAAAACACCTCATCTCTGCTAGAGAACCTCGCCACCGTCGGACTCAAACAACAGGTCACCTCCCCAACCCACTCAGCCGGACACACGCTTGACCCCATCTTCTCCGCCAGTGACATCACCTTCAGCCACACCACTGAGCTTCCGTGGACCAACCACTGCTGCAGCCACTTCTCCTTCGCCAAACCCACTGTACACCACCACGCCCACTGATACCCTTGCAGATGTTGGAACAAAGTCACCGAAGAACAGCTCACCACCTGCCTCAGCAACCCCCCCCACCGAGATCCACAGACTCCAACACCTCAGCACACAGCCTCCGCCAATGGATCTCCAACTACGCCGACACCCTGGCTCCCCTGAAGAAAGCCTCAGGCAAGCGGCACCCCAAGAAAGCCAGCTGGTTCTCTCCCGCCCTTCACAAATCCAGGCTCGAGAAGACATGGAGGAGCAGCAAAACCCTGGAAGACCACTCAGCCATCAAAACCACCATCACTGCACACCACCAGCTCATAGGAACATCAAAGAAAGCGGCCCTACAAGAAAGGGTCAATGCCAGCACACTCAACAGTAAGAACTATTTGCCGTGGTCAAAGAATTCGCCAGACTCAGCACAGAGACATCAGACATCCCTCCCTCCCAAACCCTCTGCAACAACCAAGGCACCTTCTTCCACTGCAAGATTAAGGAGATATACGACAGCCCACCCGCAACCATTGCACTACACCAGACCCCAGAAAACCATCCTCAGCTGGACTCTCCTCACCGCGGATGACACCCTCAAGATCATTAAGAGCATCCACTCCGGAACACCCTCAGACCCCTGCCTGCACCACATCTTTAACAGAACCAGCACCACCATTGCCCCCAAACTCTGCCACACCACTCAACAGTGAGACCACAGATGTTCCCCCCTCCCAAGACCTCTGCAGCAAACTTGGCACCTTCTTCCACCACAAGATCAGGAAGATCTATTTCAGCTTCGACACCCTGGACCCGGCTACCACGCCGGCCACCATCACACACAACCAAGCTGCATCCCAACAGACCGTGCTCTGCTGGACCCCATTCACAACAGAGGACACACTCAAGACCATGAAGAGCATCCACTCAGTAGCACTGACAGATCCCTGCCCATACCACATCTTCTAAAGAGCAGCCATCGCCCCCCCCACCCCCCCATTGAAGCGAATCACATCCTGGACCTCTCCCAATATTGCTTCTGAAGCAATCGCAGCACCAAGACCATCCTCCTAGCTGCCACAGACGACGTCCGCACCCTCCTCGACCAAGGCAAAACTGCAATCATTGTCCTCCTGGACTTCTCATCCGCCTTCAATACCGTCTCTCACCGCACTCTATGCGCAAGACTCCAAAACGCCGGCCTCCATGACCAAGCCTTGAAATGGATCCGCTCCTTCCTCACTGGCCGAACACAAAGAGTCAGACTACTACCGTTTCTCTCCGAACCCACAGAGATCAGCTGCGGTGTGCCTCAGGGCTCCTTTCCTGAGCCCACTCTCTTCAACATCTACATGGCCTGCATGCTATCATCATCAGGAACCACGGACTCAACATAGTCTCCTACGCCGACGACACCAAGCCGATTCTCTCCCTCACCAACGAACCCACAGTCGCCAGGACCAACTTCCACGCAGGATAAAGGCTGTTTCCACCTGGATGAAGAACAGCTGCTTCAATCTCAACTCAGAGAAGACCAAAGTCCTCATGATGGGCTCCACCCCCTCCACCTGGCACGACGCTTGGTGGCCCGCAGCACTTGAACCCCCCCCCCCCCACATCCACAGATCACGCACAAAACCTAGGCATTATCCTGGACTCCTCGCTCACCATGAACCACCAGATCAACGCCGTCTCATCATCTTGCTTCCACACGCTACGTCTGCTCCGAAAGATCTTCAAGTGGATCCCCACTGAGTCCAGAAAGACGCTCAACCACACACTCATCAGCAGCAGAATCGACTACGGCAATGCACTTTACGCTGGTGTTAGAAATGGGGGTCTCCAGTTGGCAGAGGTAGGTACCTTTGTCCAAATAGGGACCTTGCTTCTAGTCAGGGTAAGGAGGATACACTCCAAAAATAAACCCTGCTCACCCCCTTGGTAGCTTGGCACGAGCAGACAGGCTTATCTCAGAGGCAGTGTGTAAAGCATTTGTGAACACATACAGTAATACAGTGAAAACACTACAAATGGACACCACACCAGTTTAGAAAAATAAGTAATCTTTATCTAAACCAAAACAAGACCAAACGACAAAAATCCACAATACAGTAATAAAAATATGACTTTCAGATGGTAGAAATAGTTCAGTTCAATGCAAGTTGTAAATGCGACACTTTTCTCAAAAGTACCTTAGATGCGTCATGCAAAACAAACAAAATGGCCGCAGGGAAGGTGATGCGTTGGTTCCTTACACTAAGGAAAGGTGATGCGTCGATTCCTTGCTCCGAGGGAGGTGATGCGTCGGTTCCTTACTGCAGCGCAGGAGAGTTGATGCGTCGATTCCTTACTGGAGAGGAGGTGATGCGTTGTTTTCTTACTGCGTGGGGAGTTGATGCGTCTGTTTCTTACTGCGGCCCCCAACGATGCGACAGTCTTGGCGCCTTGATGCGATGTGTCGATCCGGTACGATGCGTGGCTTCGTGCAGCCGCACAGCAGGCTTGCGTCGGGATCGGTGCGGTGATCTCGGACTTCGGAGATCCTTGCACCCGATGCGTCGTGCGGCGATTTCTCGAGCCGCGGCAGGCGCTGCGACGGTTTCTTCAGTGATGCGTCGGAAACAGGTGCGGATGCGTCACGCTTCTTCGATGTTGCGTCGATTTTCCAGCTCCCAGCGACAAACAGTCTCTAGAGGTCCTAAACAGCAGCAGGCACCTCTTTGCAGGTTGGAATTCCCAGAAAAGGAAATTCAGGGGAGCTGGTGGTGAAGTCTTTGTGTCCCTGAGACTTCAGAACAGGAGGCAAGCTCAGTTTCAAGCCCTTTAAGATCTTTTCTTCAAGCAGGTGACAAAACAAACAGCAAAGTCCTTTTTCTCCTTTCCATGGCAGCAAGCAGCCACTGCAGGCCAACCCCAGACAGCAAACAGAACAGGGGCAGTATTCCTCCTCCGCTTATCCTGCTCTTCTCCTTGGCAAAGGTTCCTCTTGATTTCCCAGAAGTGATCTAAAAGTCTGGGGTCTGGGCCCCTCTTTTTATACCCAAAAATACTTTGTTCTCTGAAGGCAGAGAGTGTCTGTACCCAGCCAAAACCAGTTCTGTGGGGCACTTTGCAAGTGCACAACAACCTCCATTGTCAGTGTGAGCCCTGGCTCCAGACACACCACAGGGGGCGGAGCCGTCATTGTGGAAGGCAGGCACAGCCCTATTCAGGTGAAGGTGCTACTCCTCCCACCACTCCAAATGCTGACCAAGCATATTCAGCCCAGCCTTGACTCATCAGACTTCTGGAGCCGCTGCCCCTCTCCAGCCCCTGTCATCCAAAAGCCAGACATGCAATACACAAACCTAGCAGAGGCACACTGGATGGTTAGGCAAGAAAATGCCTACTTTCTAAAAGTGGTATTTTCAAACACGAATGTAAAAATCACCCTCACTAAAAGATGCACTTTAACATTCTGAGTTCAGGCATACTAAACTTTACTTTTCTTTCTTGTTCCTAGGGTCAGTCATGTTTATAAGATGTTATAAACAAACTCCCCATTCTGTCTTATGGGAACAGATAGCCTTGCAATAGTGAAAAACGAAATTGGCAGTATTTCACTATCAGGGCATGCCACACACATCAGGGCATGTCCCACCTTTCACATACAATGCACCCTACCCACAGGGGTACCTTGGGCCTACCTTAGGGGTGACTAATATGTAGAAAAGGGAAGGTTTAGGGACTGGCAAGTGGGTGCACTTGCCTAGTCGACATGGCAGTACTAGACTACACACAGGTTCTGCAATGGCAGGCCAGAGTTACATTTGACAGGCTGCTTCTGTGGGTGGTACAATCAGTGCTGCAAGCCCACTAGCAGCATTTGATTTACAGGCCCCGGGCACACACAGTGCACTGTACTAGGGTCTGACTAGTAAATCAAATAGCCAATCATGGAAACACCAATCCATAACAACAATTTACAGGGAGAGCATATGCACTTTAGCACTGATCAGCAGTGGTAAAGTGCCCAGAGTCCTAAAACTACCAACAACAGGTCAGAAAAAATACAGGAGGAAAACAAAAAGTCCTGGGATGACCCTGCAAAAAGGGCCAAGTCCAACAGCTGGCATCACCCAGAAACTTCTCAAGAAACTGCAGAACATTCAGAACGCCTCTGGCAGACTACTACTCAACATTGCCCGCCGCAGCCACATCACCGGCCACCTGAGAGCCTTCCACTGGCTCCCAGTCAACAAAAGAATCACCTTTAAGCTCCTCACACATGCCTACAAAGCTCTACACGACACGGAACCTGCGTACCTTAACCACTGCCTCGCATTCCACGCACCCACTAGAGACCTCTGCTCCACCCAACTGGTCCTGGCTACCATCCCACGTATCCGCAAGAACACGGCCGGAGGAAGATCCTTCTCCTACCTCACAGCAAAGACCTGGAAAACCCTTCCTCTCCATCCACCTCAGGCAAACACCATCACTACCCCAATACAGGAATGACCTCAAGACCTGGCTCTTTGACTGACCCACAACACCTCCGGGATACCAGTTGTCCCCCCCCCCCCCACTTCCCACCCCCAAGCATCTTGAGACCCTTATGGGTGAGTAGTCACGCTTTACAAGTAATCTGATTGATTGATGTTAAATCCTGACTTTGCGTTTTTCTAGACTGTGTTTATAGCATACCAGTATGGTACGCCCCTTCTTCTACACCTGGTAATTCTCATTTTCTAATGTAACAACTCTTAAATACTAATTTATGCACCTGTATGATTTATTGTCTTTGTATAATATGTGTTTGAGATGCAAAGTGCTCTGACAATCTAAATTGGGAAGAATAGCTGCTATAAAAGAAATTAAATAAAAAAATAATTAGTAAGTGCTATTTAAATTGTTATTAGTGTAATTACTCATTCTGACAGTGCATAAATATCTCTTACAGAGGTTGAGAAAGTCAAGAATTTATCCATCTCTTAGTTTCTTTTAAGCACTTGAGAATTGATAACAAGATGTGTATCTTTGTTTCCCTCCATTGTACTGACATCTAGGTGTTAGGCTCCAACATAGCTCTCAGCCAGGACGAAACTCCAACAAAAGGAGGGCTAATGGCCCTTTATTTGAGGTCTTTGTGTTGTGCTCAGCTGGAAGTGTAAATAAGAATCACCTCCGATTCATTGCAGGTTGCTGCTCTAAACGGAAAGCAGAAAACATGTGGGCACTGCAGAATGTGACCCAGTGTTGGCAAATTACACTGGAGCAAATTCTAAATATTTGAGCGGGGCAGTCTGGATTCTGGTTCTTGCTAATAGGTGCCAGATCGGGGATCCGGCTGAATCCCCGTCCTCCAGATAACGATAATATTTCATCCCCTTCTTTATATTTCATGTTGGCTCACTCTACCTCTCAACCATTGCCCCTCATTTAGGGTTGCCACCTGACCGGATTTATACCGGCATGACCAGTATTTTAACATCCCTGCTGGTACGAAAATTTGGAGAAAAAAATCACCTAAAGCCGGTATTTTTTCCCTTTATCGGTACATATGTTGAACAGTAAATATAGTAAGATAACACTTTAGAATGGGTTCTAGAGCTGCTGTAATGACCCCAGACTGATAATTAGAGTAAAGCGTTGTGGGAAGGCCATGGTAAAAATGAATGGGGCCGATTTCATACAAAGTGTTACTTAAGCAATCTGGAAGGGCCTTTGCAGAATCCTAAAACTTGAACAGATGACTGGTATTTTCCTCTGAGAAAGGTGGCAACCTTCCCCTCATATCCCTCTTTGTGTACATTACAGACTCCTTTGGCCTCTCAGGTCTGGTAATTAAGCACTCTTTTGGTGACTCTCTGACCTCACCTCTCACCCCCCTGTGACGTCTTTGGCCTTTCATTGTTGTTTTGTTCCTCGCAGACAGACGAGCTTGCCCAGACGGACAGCAGCCAGCAGCAGCTCCAGTGTTCAGACAGTACAGAGAAGCAGCAGCCGAAGAGGCTACACGTCTCCAACATCCCTTTCCGCTTCCGGGACCCCGACCTGCGGCAAATGTTCGGGGTGAGTAAAGAGCAATGTGACAGGAGACCGGAAGGGGGAATGTGGAACCCACAAAGAGACGAGAAAAATGGGGACTGTATATCGGATGGGTAAAAAGAACGGGGCATGTAAATGTGCACAATTTGGGCAGGTATATCCTTGTGAAACAAGAAGGGTGGGCGGTTCTCCCTCTGGCTTTCTTTAAGACCCAGTACTTTGGATGGCTCTTGGCACATACTCGTCAATGGTTGTATTTGAGTTGAAATGCGTGTCCTTCAGGCCTGCCAACTCACATGGTGCTGCCACATGACACACAGTTTCACTCTCTTCACATAGCCACCCACAAAAACCCCATTCACTGGTCACAGAATAATTTTCCAGCTGAGGCGTGAATGTTGTGCACTGCAGGCAGGGTTTTGAGTGGGATGAAAAAACTGGTGGGTCTCTCAAAGGGGCGTGTCCGATGTAATTAAGGGCGTCACTTAAAAACACGTAAGCTAAAAAATCTGTGCTTAGCATAGTGTGGCTGGTATTTACCTGCTTCTGTCACTGCGTCCAGATATATAATACAACAAGCATCATTACACCAACAAGCCAGGTCTATTGGCTTTGTCAATGGTTGTTAGTTGCGTAAGATAAAAAGCAGTAACTATGGCTTCGTTGTATATAATATTGAAAGTGCTTCAGTTCTGAAATGACGAGCCTCTTGGAAGTTACATCGCAGGCAGTGAAGGGTGGCACTGCTGCAGAGTTATGATTTTATTTTTTATCACCCTGAGGGTGAGAGCAAAAATGGAGAGCCCAATAGGGACCCGTCTCAGCACCTGCTTTTTAGAACTGCCGGTGCTGAGCACCAGCAGGCCCGGCCCACTTAAAGCCCTGACTGCAGGGCTTCAGTCAAAACTTCTCCAGGACATGGGAGGTGGCTCCCCAGACAGTTCCTTCTTGCTTGAGATTGAAGGGGGGGAGGGGGGCAGGAGGGGCAGAGTCAGGTGGGAACAGCAGGCTGCTTAGGCAGACCACAGGGTCCAAAGCCCCTGTAGCCATGACCCCGCCCCTTCCAAAGGCCACGCCTATACAATCACAGGGTAAAAATTAGTCTAATGTTGGCAGGTCTTTACCATACAGTAGTTTTAAAACAAATATTTCGCTTATTATATAGGTTATGTCAGTTTATATTCTGATAAAACAGCTCAATAGTAACTGGTTGAACTTTATAATATACTTCACTGTCATAATGATAAAATATATGCATTCCCTTTTGTGACCTTATCATCTAAATTCATCAAATACTTCAAAATCTGCTTGATCCCATGAATACCTTTTTGAAAACCAGGCCGATCCTGTTTCCTTCCGCATAAACACGTGATGGGTAGGCAGTCTACAAAGGCTACTAGCGCTCGGTGCCTGTCACTGCTCCCTTGCAGTTGTGGGTGAACTAATTTAACAGGGAGAGCTGAGCCCGAGCCAACGGTAAGGCTTGGCTCTAAGAGCTTCTGCGCGAGCCGAGCTCTGAAAATGCTTGCTATGTTAATCGTGCAACATGCATCACACATTTGAAGCTGCTAATTTGCGATAATGATGAAAAAAGAGCCTCGGTAAAATTAATTATTACTCAACTAGGATCACACAGTTTGGTAAAACAGGGAAGCCTGGATTCATCACATTTTGTTTTCAAATTGTTTACAATTTAGCCACTAGATGGGCAGAGTCACATTGAGAGATGCCTCACCTCACCCATTGCTTGATTTGTGAACTGAGGAGTGCAGGTGCCCAAACCTCTGCTCAGAAGCTGCGCCGAGTGCAATATCGGCGCGCCTCATACCAAGGCTGACAGTCTTTAATCCTCCACTAGACGTTCCCTGCCCCTTTTTCACGGTCTTGCAGGTTTCTGCTTCCTTCCTTCTTTCCTTTGAGACGGTTTTGCCGTCTAGCTCTTCCTCCATCTTTCCAATCCATGTGTGTCTTCCTCTCTTGCACCAGGGAAATATCTGATGCGGAAATATAAGTGCCCAGCTCCAAAAATAAGTGCTGTGCCCCCCACCAGCAACCACTGGTTCAAATTAAGCACCTCCCCCACAACTTCCCCTTGAGAGAGGAGTGTGAACTCTGCTGCTCGTAAATAGTGTCGCCCATTGCAGAGGCCTCCCTGTTGTGCCCTAAGGTGGGGATGGGAGGAGGCGCACCACTACCTGTGGCTGCCCTGGCTGGCTGATTGATATTTTGTAAAGAGTGGCAATGTCCGGCCGACAGGCTGTGCTAGACCAGGGAGGGACTGTTGCAACCTCTAGAGTTCAGACTAGCAGCAGCAGCTGGCCCCAATACTCAATCAATCAATCACGCGTTTGTTAAGCCCAACTACTCACCCGTAAGGGTCTCCAGGCGCTGGGGGAGGGGGGTTTCGCAGGTTCCAGTCCATCAAGGAGGGGGTCTGTCGAAGAGCCAGGTTTTGAGGTTTCTTGTGAAGATGGGGAGAGATGTCTGTCTGAGGTGGAGCGGGAGGGCGTTCCAGGCTCTGGCCGCGAGGAAGGAGAAGGAGCGGCCGCCTGATCTGGTCTTTCTGGTGCGGGGGACCACGGCGTAGGAGAGCTGGGCTGATCGTAGGGTCCTTTGGGGTGCGTGGAATTTGAGTCGGCTGTTCAGGTATACTGGTCCGGTGTCGTGGAGGGCCTTGTGAGCATGGGTGAGCATCTTGAAGGTGACTCTAGCTTCGATGGGGAGCCAGTGGAGTGTGCGCAGATGCTGGGAGATGTGACGGTGTCTTGGCAGGTTGAGGACCAGTCTTGCGGCGGCGTTCTGGATGTTCTGTAGCTTGCGTGTGAGGTTTTTGTTTATTCCGGCATAGAGTGCGTTGCCGTAGTCGAGTCTGCTGGTGACCAGGGCGTGAGTGACGGTCTTTCTGTGTTTGAGGGGGATCCATTTGAAGGTCTTACGTAGGAGGCGGAGGGTGTGGAAGCAGGAGGACGAGACGGCGTTGATCTGGCGGTCCATTTTGAGTTCGGAGTCCAGGATGATTCCCAGGTTGCGTGCGTGGTCCGTGGGGATGGGCGGACTTCCGAGAGCGGGGGGCCACCAGGTGTCGTTCCAGGCGTCGGGGTGTGGGCCCATGATGAGTACTTCTGTTTTGTTGGTGTTTAGTGGAAGGCAGCTGTTTTTCATCCATTTGGCGACGGCTTCCATGCTTTCTCGAAAGTTGTGTCTGGCGGTGTTGGGTTCGTTGGATAGGGAGAGGATGAGTTTGGTGTCGTCTGCGTATGACACAATGTTGAGTCCGTAGGTTCTGACGATGGGGGCGAGCGGAGCCATGTAGACGTTGAAGAGCGTAGGGCTGAGGGATGGCCCCTGGGGGACTCCGCAGGTGGTTGGTGTAGGGTCCGAGAGGAAAGGGGGGAGTCTGACCCACTGCGTTCTGCCGGAGAGGAAGGAGCGGATCCAGTCGAGGGCCTTGTCTTGAATTCCTGCGTCGTGGAGTCTGCGTATTCGGGTACGGTGAGAGACTGTGTCGAACGCCGCTGAGAGGTCGAGGAGGATGAGGGCTGCTGTTTCTCCTTTGTCCAGTAGGGTGCGGATGTCGTCTGTTGCGGCGAGGAGGGCGGTTTCCATGCTGTGGTTTTTTCTGAAGCCGGATTGGGAGGAGTCGAGGATGTTGCGCTCTTTGATGAATGTGGCGAGTTGGCTGTTGATGGCTTTCTCGATGACTTTTGCTGGGAAGGGGAGCAGGGAGATGGGTCTGTAGTTTTTGAGGTCGGTGGGGTCCGCCGAGGGTTTCTTGAGGAGGGGGTTGATCTCGGCGTGTTTCCAGTCGTCGGGGAACGATGCGGTTGCAAGGGAGCGGTTGATGGTGTGGCGGAGCATGGGTGCGATGGTGTCGGCGGCTCTGTTGAAAATGTGGTGGGGGCAGGGGTCCGTGGGGGCCCCGGAGTGGATTGAATTAATCGTCTTCAGTGTGTCTTCGGTGGTGAGGGCTGTCCAGTTGTCGATCGCTGGCTTCATGGTGTCGGGGGTGGTTGGTGAGGGTTCAGTGTGTTGGTTGTCTTCGTCGAAGTTGTCGTAGATGCTCTTGATTTTGTGGTGGAAAAAGGTGCTGAGTTTGTCGCAGAGGTCTTGTGAGGGAGGGATGTCAGTAGACTCGCTGGTGGGTTGGGCGAACTCCTTGATGATATTGAAGAGTTCTTTGCTGTTGTGCGCGTGTGTGGAGATTCTGTCTTCAATCGCTTTTTTCCTCGTTTTTCTGATGAGTTGGTGGTGGGCGTTGGTGGCGGCTCTGAAGTTGTTGTGGGCTTCTGTGGATTTGGTGTTCCTCCAGGCCTTTTCGAGGCGGTGGCAAGTGCGTCTGGACTCTCGAAGTTCGGTGGTAAACCATCTAGCTTTCTTGGCATGGGTGTTGTTGTTTCTCTTGAGGGGGGCTAAGGTGTTGGCGCTGTCGGTGATCCATCTGTGCAGGGTTCGGGCTGCGGCGTTGGGGTCGTCGGTTTCCACGATGGTAGGGGTGGAGTTGCTGAGTGATGAGGTTAGCTGGTCGTCGCTGATTCTGGTCCAGTTTCTTCGTGGGAGTAGGTGCTGGTGTCTGTGGATGGTGGGTGTTCTGAAGGTGAAGTGGACGCATCGATGGTCGGTCCATGGGAGTTCGGTGGTGTGGCTGAAGGTGATGGAGTTTCCTGTTGTGAAGAGGGGGTCGAGGGTGTGTCCTGCTGAGTACGTGGGTTCGGTCATGATCTGGCGGAGTCCAATGTTGTGGAGGTTGTCCCGGAGGGATGTGGTGCTGGGGTCCAGTTGGTTGTCGAGGTGGAAGTTGAGGTCTCCCAGCAGGGTGTAGTTGGTGGATGCGATGGCCTGCGGGGAGATGATGTCCGTGATGGATTCGGCAAAAGGTCCGTGGGGTCCAGGGGGTCGGTAGATGAGGGGTCCTTGGAGGGTGGTGGTGGGGCTGGCCAGTATCTTGAAGTGAAGGTGTTCCATCAGGTCTGTGGGCTCGTCGGGAGTGTGCTCAGGCGGAGGGTGGATTTGTGGACGATGACGATTCCTCCTCCCGGGTGGGTGGGGCGGTCCTTCCTGGAGATCTTGTATCCTTGGGGGATGGCGATGTCCGGTCCCGAGGAGGTGTTGGTCCATGTTTCGGTGAGGAACGCTACATCCGGGGTGGTGCTGTCGAGGAGGTCCCAGATTTCGGTGGCGTGTTTGTGGAGGGATCGGACGTTGAGGAGGATGCATTTCAGGGTCTTCGGTTCGGTTGTGTTCTTGCAGGTGGGTTGCGCTGGGTCCGTGGTCTTGGTGGTGCTGCAGGGGTGCCGGCAGCGGTGACAGCTGAAAGGTCCGTGGGTGTCAGCTGGTGACGCTAGCTTACAGTTGTTGTTGTGGCCTGGGTTGAGTGCGTGGAGTGCTGCCGGGTCGTAGCGTTAGCGGTGCGGAGATCCAAGGTTCCTGGCGCTGGTCGCAGACGGGCGCAGACGGGCTTGCCTTTGGCGCGTCAGCGGCGCGGCCGCGCAGCGGCCGCCATTAAGTAGGGGTCGGGGAGGGCTGGACAGCTGGGAGGCGGGGAGGGGAGCAGGATTGGTCGCGCTGGTCGTGCTGGGGGGCAGGGGCCGCGGGGGCAGCAGCGGCGGGGAAAAACAGGCGGGAAAGGAGGAATAAGAGGGGAAAAAAGGAGAAAAAGAGTGAAATAAGGCAGAAAGCAGGAAAAGCACAGAAAGCACAAAAGTGCAGAAACGATCTAAAAAAGGGTGAAAAACGAGTAAAAAACGGAGCGGACAGCGGAGCGAGACAAAGAACAGAGGTTCACTGGACCACCAGGGAGGCTAAGGAAATAAGTGGTAAAGTAAGTGGAAAAATGAGAAAAGCCAGAAAAAATGCAGAACAGAAAAGACAAAGGGAGAAGCAAAAACCGAGTGAAAAAAACGGAGAGGAGAGCGGAGCGAGGCAAAGGAGAAAAGCGGTCCACTGGACCACCAGGGATGAGGCGCAGGTGATCCTGCGGGTGGAGGAGGGCCTCGAACACCAGCAACACTCAAGAATGCCGGGGCTCGGGGAGGGCCTCACTCAATGGTGGAGCTGCAAGGGTGGGAGAGCAATTTCACTGACAATTTGTCAGTGGTTTGCTCGCCTGTCCCCGCAGCGGCCGCCATTAAGTAAGGGTCGGGTAGGGCTGGACAGCTGAGAGGCGGGAGCGGGGAGGGGAGCAGGATTGGTTGCGCTGGTCGTGCTGTGGGGGAGGGGCCGTGGGGGCAGCAGCGGCGGGGAAAAACGGAGGAATAAGGGGGGGAAAATGGAGAAAAAGAGTGAAATAAGGCAGAAAGCAGGAAAAGCACAGAAAGCAGAAAAATGCAGAAATGATCTAAAAAAGGGTGAAAAACGAGTGAAAAACGGAGCGGACAGCGGAGCGAGACAAAGGAGAACAGAGGTCCACTTGACCACCAGGGAGGCTAAGGAAATAAGTGGTAAAATAAGTGGAAAAATGAGAAAAGGCAGAAAAAGTGCAGAACAGAAAAGACAGAGGGAGTAGCAAAAAACGAGTGAAAAAAATGGAGAGGAGAGCGGAGTGAGGCAAAGGAGAACAGGGGTCCACTGGACCACCAGGGATGAGGCGCAGGTGATCCTGCGGGTGGAGGAGGGCCTCGAACACCAGCAACACTCAAGAGTGCCGGGGCTCGGGGAGGGCCTCACTCAATGGTGGAGCTGCGAGGGTGGGAGAGCAATTTCACTGACAATTAGTCAGTGGTCTTGCACTGAAAAAGTACAGGAAAAACAAGCATTTGCAATGCAGTAGGTCTCTTATTTACGAGAGTTTGAGCTATTGGCATTGTAAATGACAATGCCTTTTATTTATGTGTTGTTTTTAAAGCAGATAAATAAAAGGCATTGTCATTTACAATGCCAATAGCTTAAATTCTCGCAAATGCGAGACCTATTGCATTGCAAATGCCAGCGCCTTTCTATAAAAAAAAAAAGCATTAGTAGAGAGCATGTCCTGCCTGCAAAAGTAGGCAGGACAAAGCTATTTGAGAAAATAGTGCTCAGATGCTGTAATTAAAGTCTACGGAGTAACAGCACACGTAATGGAGGGTGTCGCCATGGGAGGTTACAAAATGATACAAGGCGATACTAAGGAGGGACTACTAAGCCTATGCACCAATGAACAGCCACAGTTTACAGTGGACAATGACTCAAGCCAATGAAAAATATGGGCGGAGCTTCAAGTCCCTACCTGAATACAGCATGCCTCGCAGAGCAGCGCATGCGCTGCCCACGCTCGACCTAAAAACGGCCTACATGTGGCCTCCGGCACTGGCCCAGGGCACCTTCCGGTTGCCTATCTTATGAAATGCAAAAAGAACAATTGATGGACAGAATGCTGAACAATGTCATACATTCACCCCAGTACAGAGATCTGGGCCTAAATCCATCGTTTTTGCCATTCCAGTTTGGACCCAGCCATATGCAAATCAGTCTTGACCCTGCGCCCAATGGGAACAGTCCAGCCCGAACTGCCAGGCCATGTCCTCCCTGGACTGGAAACAAGCATCCTAGGACCGGTTTTGGGCTTTCAGCCCTCATCAGCCAGGATAGCTTGACTCCAGTGGCATGGAGAGCAAGGGACCAACGTCTGGGCATACCTGGCCTGGCAGTTCGGTCTGGACTGTTCCCATGGGGCACAGGGTCAAGACTGATTTGCATATGGCTGGGTCCAAACTGGGGTGGCGTAGTGGGCAAAAGAACAATGGATTTAACCCAGATCTTTTGACTGGGGGAGAATGTTTGCATTGTCAGCATTCCGTCCATCATTTGTTTGCTGTAACACTTTTCGCCCTAAGTGGGATGGGTATGCCCAGACGTGGGTCCCTTGTTCACTGTGCCACTGGATTCAAGCTAGCCTGGCTGAAGAAGGGTGACATACCCTGAAACCGGTCCCAGGATGCTTGTTTCCGGTCCAGGGAGGACCTGGCCTGGCAGTTCGGTCTGTTCCCACGGGGCACAGGGTCAAGACTGATTTGCATATGGCTGGGTCCAAACTGGGGTGGCGTAGTGGGCAAAAGAACGATGGATTTAACCCAGATCTTTTGACTGGGGAGAATGTTTGCATTGTCAGCATTCCGTCCATCATTTGTTTGCTGTAACACTATCTTCTGAAATGGGTATCTCACTCTCCTGCTTCACAAATACATTGCCTTTTATTTGAGGTGCACGACGTCACAGTGTGGGTGGCAGGCCGAGGCGACATGAACACTTGGCTTGTTTTGGGCTCGAGGGCCCAAGAGGACTTTGAGCTGAACCAGACATGTGGCTCGAGCTGCCAGTGGTTTGTACACCTCTATCTCTTGTATACGTTTGGCACTGAGGTGATTAAGGATAGTAAATACCTAATTCACGTGCCCTGTGTCACTCCTATTGTTAATAATTGGGGGGGCTGTCCTTCCACTGAAGTGACTCCTTAGCACAGACAGTCGGCGAGATGGCAAAGGCTCCGAAGTGGCGGCGGGCTCTCAGAAACACTGTAGCCTTTGAATGGAAGTTTAACAGGTGCAGCACCCCAGTGAAAGTGAAACCACCATCACCTACCAGAACTAGCTCCAGCAGCCAGCTTCCGCCCTTTCTTGGAGAACTCCTATCCCCTACTGTCACTCATCACTACAGTTCTCCCTCTCACTCACACACTGCGCTCGTGCTGCTTGAGCGCGCCAAAACTGTATAATTCCAAGACAACGTTTGCTGCTGTCTGGTACAGTTATGGCCTGTTTGAATTCACTCCCAAACAATGTATCAACCTCCTTTCTCTCTCATCTCAGAACCATTCCCCTTCTACATGAAATAAATACAAATTTGAACATTTTATTGTGCCCCATCCCAGGGACAATTATGATTCTTGGGGTAGGGAGAAGACTCGGAGAGGCAGACAATTGCCGCCAGTCTAGCGATACTCACCACAACACAATATTTCACATGTTTAGCAGTTCAAGCTGTTGTGTGCTCAAGATATTGCATTGCAGCAGAAATCCCTAATTTTTCTTGTGTGGGCTCTTATGACTCTGTTTTTATCAATCAACTAGGATTTATAGAGCACAGCTAATCACCGGTGAGGGGATCCAGGTGCTAGGCTCTTACTGCTGAGAGTGGGATCAGTCAAAAAGCCTGGACTGAGTCCCTTTCTGAATTCCGGGTGAGAGGATGAGGTTCGAAGGGGAAGGTCATTCTAGGACTTGGAAGTGATGTAGGAGAAGTAGCGTTCTGCACTGTTGCTTCGAATGATGCAGGAAGTGTGAGCGAAGGAGGCAGAGCGCAGGTGTTTGGAGGGTTGGTGGAAGTTCATACGGTGGTTGATGTATGCTGGTCTTTAGTCATGTAGGGCTCTGTAGGCGTGTATCAGCATCTTGAATTGCCATCTTTTCTGGATGCGGAGCCACTGGAGCTTCTTGAGGTGGGGAGTGATGTGGGTCCATTCAGGGAGGTCGAGCATCAGTCTGGCAGCTGAGTTCTGTATCATATGGAGTCTCTTCAGGAGATAGGTGGTGATTCCTACATAGAATGCTTTGTCATTGTCCAGCCGGGTGGTGAGGAGGGCTTGAGTGACGGTTTTCCTGGTGTTGACAGGGAGCCATCTGAAGATTTTTTGAAGCATGCAGAGAGTGAGGAAGCAGGCGAAAGAGACTATGTTGTTCTGACTTTTAATTCTGAGTTTTCTGTCCAGGATGATGCCAAGATTGCGAGCGTGGTCAGTCGGAGTGGGTGTGGGTCCAAGTTTGGAGGGCCACCAGGGGTTGTTCTACGGGAGCTGTTGTTCTAAAAAATCAGCACTTCCGTTTTGTCCATGTTGAGTTTTAAGCAGTTGGCCTTCATCCAGTCGGCTACAATTGTCATGCACTTGTGGAAGTTGGTCCTAGTGGTGAAGGAGTCTTCTGAAAGCGACAGGATGAGCTGGGTGTCGTCTGCGTAGGTTATGATGTGCCATGGGTTCTGACGATATTTGCCAAGGGCATCATGTAGGTGTTGAACAAGGTGGGGCTGAGGCATGAGCCTTGAGGGATGCCGCAGATGATGCTTTTCGGTTCTGAGTTGATTGGTGTTAGGCTGATTCTCTGAGTTCTTCCTGTGAGGACGAAGGTGATCCATTTGAGGGGGTCTCCCTGGATCCCGATGTGATGAAGTTTCTTGATAAGGGTGTGGCAGGAAACTGCACCGAACGCTGCTGAGAGGTCAAGGAGGATCAGGGCCACTGTTTCTCCCTGGTCGAGGAGGGATCTGACGTCATCAGTGGCAGCGATCAGGGCCATGTCAGTGCTGTGGTTGGTGTGTAAACTGGATTGGGAGGTGTCCAGCAACTTGTTGCTCTCCAGGTGTTCAGTGAGATGACGGTTGATGGCTTTTTTGAAGACTTTGGCTGGGAAGGGAGCAGAGAGATGGGGCGGTAGTTCTTGAGTTCGCTGGGGTCGGCGGAGGGTTTCCATTCCTCGAGGAAGGTGGCCATGGTGATGGATGTGCTGAGAATGGAGGTGACTTCGCTGCTGATTTTCTTGCTCCTGAGATTAGAAAAGTGGTGGGGACAGGGGTCCGTGGGTGCCAGTGAGTGGACGGATTTCATGATGGCAGTGGTGTTCTGTGTGGTGAGCTGTTCCCATGCGGTGAGCGGGTGATTGTAGTTGGCATCGGTGGGAGCGAGGAGTTCTGTAGAGGTTAGTGGGTTGAGGTTTTAAGTTTCTATAAATGGTGGATATATTGTTGTGGGAGTAGTCCGCCAGGGTCTCGCAGATTTCCTGGGAAGGGGTGATCATGTTTTTGATGGCTGACAGGCTGGAGAACTTTCTAATGATGTTGAAGAGTTCTTTGCTGTGGTTGGAGCTGGCTTTGATGCGGTCAGCCAGGGCACACCTTTTCGTGTCTTTCAGGTGTTGATGGCACTTTTGGAGGGCTGTCTTGAAGGTGGCTCAGTCGGAAGGATACTTGCTGGAGCGCCATCTCCTTTCTAGACGCTTGCAGTTGGGTTTCATGGCCCTGTGTTCTGGTGTATAACAGCTGGCTTTATTGGTGGATCTCCTGGGTTTGGAGGGCTTGATAGGAGCGACTCTGTTGGCGCAGTTGGTGATCCAGGAGTTGACTGTCTTAACCTGGTCAAGGTAGGTGGCGGAGTCGGGATGGGTGGTGTTGAGGGCGTCCGTCCACTGGTTCTCTGTTACTCTGTTCCAGCTGTGGTGGGAGGAGTTGGGAGGCTTGGTGGTGATGCCTGGGGATTCTGCGATGGTGAAGTGGATGATGGTGTGGTCAGTCCAGGTGAGTTCGGTGTCATGACTGTACTGGACTCTGTCGCTGACAGTGAAGATCAGGTCAAGCGTTTGTCCTGCGCTGTGTGTAGGGTTGGTGACCAGTTGGGTGAGGCTGATGTTGCTCATGCTGTCCAGGAAGTTGGCGGTGTTTGTGTCATTGAGGTGGAAATTGAGGTCACTGAGGAAGATATAGCGCTTGGAGTCAATGGCGAGTGAAGTCAGGATTAACATTGCAGAAGCCGGGGCGTGGTCCTGGGCATCTGTAGGCAAGGGTGCATCTGTCATGGTTGTTCTGCCGTTGGTTTGGAGTTGGAAGTTGAGGTGTTCTATGATCGGTATGTTGTTGTCTTCAGTTGTGGTGCAGCTGATGGTTTCTTTGTGGATGATGACGATACTGCCTCCAAGCTTGTTGGTGTGGTCCCGGTGTGTCATCTTGTAGCTGTGGGGAGTTTCAGTGGCGATGTCGGGAGTGGAAGCTTGGTTGAGCCAGGTATTTGTGATGAAGACCACGTTGGGTGAGGGAGGTGATGCTGTCCCAGATTTCTGTGGCGTGCTTGCAGAGTGATCGGGCGTTGAGCAGGAAGCAGTGGGGTAGAACTGAGTAGTCATGGTTGGTAAGGTGGGAATGGTAGTGGATTCCGTGTGGGCGGGAGGTCCTAAGTTGCAGAGGAAGAGACAGTGGCGGCATGGAAAAGGTCCTACCGTAGATCGAGGAGATACGAGAAAGCAGCTGTTGTAGTGGTGTTTGGGTTCAGGGCTCGTAACTCTGTGGGGAGTATCTATGGGTGGTGGGAGGGCTATGGTTCCTGGCACGGGGCGCGTTCCAGGCGCTGACGGGCGCAGATGGGTGTTCCTTTGGCGAGCCATGGTCGCAGCCATGCTGCAGCTTCCATTAAGTAGGTCCTGGGAGGGTGAGGAGCGCTAGGTGGTGGGAAAGCGGGAGCGGCGAATGGGCGGGAAATGGAGTGAACGGCGAGGTGAGCCGACTCCAAAAAAAAATGGCACGGTACAGCAATCAAATAAAAATAGACAATAACAGTGAGTGTAATAAATCTAAATTACAGGTTAGACAACAGAAACTACAATTGAAAACAATGAAGAACTAAAATTGACAAGAATGTAAACAATGGCTGACAACGGCTTTAAGAACACAAGTCAAATCAAATTAAAAAGGAGAAAGGAGTCAACAATACAAACAAAGCAATGCTACCAGGTGGGGCAGCAGAGGGCGGTAAGGGGACAACAAGTGGCAGAGTCCGGGAGACCTGCTGAGCGATGAAGCGAGAGGGGAGCGGATCAGGGTTAGCAACAGTTCTTGACATGGAAGCAGAGGCCAGCTGGGCCCACTTTTTTTTTTTTTTCGCTCACTGGGGTTATTTCTAGAAGAATTGGAATATTAGCAACAGTCCTAGGATGCAGTTCGCACTGGCAGGTAGACGATGCTTGGTAGGATAAACAGACAAAGATCAGATGTCCTTCCATGGTGACATATGTACACGACGCTTGCTAGCTCCTGCCAACATTGACACTCACTCCCATGAGCTTTGTTGTATAATTGATTGGCACACGCCACCTCACGCGCAGTGGCATGTCCTGGCCTCCGAACGTTCGAGCATGCTTCGTTGCCTGGCAAACGTTGCTGTGTGCGTGCACCTAACAACAGAGGTGCACAAAGTTGCAGGGTTTTCTTTACTATGGTTGTGAAGGTTTGTGGAAATCTTCTAATTCACATAGTTTTAATTTTGTTTTCTTTAGGACATGCACATAAAAAGTAAGACTTTTGCGATAATTTGTTACACATACCCATGTTTACATCTAAAACAGTGGTTCTGCAGAAGGTGTGCGCCACATAAAACGGCTACTCTGCAGCGTCACTATGAATAGAAATGCTTCTCTAGGCGCCTGCATATATATATTTTCGTGCTTCGCATTATTACTCAAATATGCGAGTAGCGTGAATTTCTTCCACTGGTCGTGTCTGTTTGTCTGAAATTTATTAGTAAGAACATTTTCTTGCTATGTGGAGAGCTCTTTGTAACTTGTCAGAAAACGCATAAGAGATGTACAATAAGAAAGAGTCATTTTTGGGTGCATGATCATGCAATAGGTGTACTGGCCATTTACAGTAACTTGTCAGAAAACGCATCAGAGATGTAAAATAAGAAAGAGTCATTTTTGGGGCATGATCATGCAATAGGTGTACTGGCCACTTACGGTAACTTGTCAGAAAACGCATCAGAGATGTAAAATAAGAAAGAGTCATTTTTGGGGCGGTGCTCATGCAATAGGTGTACTGGCCACTTACGGTAACTTGTCAGAAAACGCATCAGAGATGTAAAATAAGAAAGAGTCATTTTTGGGGCATGATCATGCAATAGGTGTACTGGCCACTTACGGTAACTTGTCAGAAAACGCATCAGAGATGTAAAATAAGAAAGAGTCATTTTTGGGGCGGTGCTCATGCAATAGGTGTACTGGCCACTTACAGTAACTTGTCAGAAAACGAATAAGAGATGTAAAATAAGAAAGAGTCATTTTTGGGGCGGTGCTCATGCAATAGGTGTACTGGCCACTTACAGTAACTTGTCAGAAAACGCATCAGAGATGTAAAATAAGAAAGAGTCAATTTTGGGGCGTGATCATGCAATAGGTGTACTGGCCACTTACAGTAACTTGTCAGAAAACGCATCAGAGATGTAAAATAAGAAAGAGTCATTTTTGGGGCATGATCATGCAATAGGTGTACTGGCCACTTACGGTAACTTGTCAGAAAACGCATCAGAGATGTAAAATAAGAAAGAGTCATTTTTGGGGCGGTGCTCATGCAATAGGTGTACTGGCCACTTACGGTAACTTGTCAGAAAACGCATCAGAGATGTAAAATAAGAAAGAGTCATTTTTGGGGCATGATCATGCAATAGGTGTACTGGCCACTTACGGTAACTTGTCAGAAAACGCATCAGAGATGTAAAATAAGAAAGAGTCATTTTTGGGGCGGTGCTCATGCAATAGGTGTACTGGCCACTTACAGTAACTTGTCAGAAAACGAATAAGAGATGTAAAATAAGAAAGAGTCATTTTTGGGGCGGTGCTCATGCAATAGGTGTACTGGCCACTTACAGTAACTTGTCAGAAAACGCATCAGAGATGTAAAATAAGAAAGAGTCATTTTTGGGGCATGATCATGCAATAGGTGAAATGACCACTTACGGTAACTTGTCAGAAAACGAATAAGAGATGTAAAATAAGAAAGAGTCATTTTTGGGGCGGTGCTCATGCAATAGGTGTACTGGCCACTTACGGTAACTTGTCAGAAAACGCATCAGAGATGTAAAATAAGAAAGAGTCATTTTTGGGGCGGTGCTCATGCAATAGGTGTACTGGCCACTTACGGTAACTTGTCAGAAAACGAATAAGAGATGTAAAATAAGAAAGAGTCATTTTTGGGGCGGTGCTCATGCAATAGGTGTACTGGCCACTTACGGTAACTTGTCAGAAAACGCATCAGAGATGTAAAATAAGAAAGAGTCATTTTTGGGGCGGTGCTCATGCAATAGGTGAAATGACCACTTACGGTAACTTGTCAGAAAACGAATAAGAGATGTAAAATAAGAAAGAGTCATTTTTGGGGCGGTGCTCATGCAATAGGTGTACTGGCCACTTACGGTAACTTGTCAGAAAACGCATCAGAGATGTAAAATAAGAAAGAGTCATTTTTGGGGCGGTGCTCATGCAATAGGTGTACTGGCCACTTACGGTAACTTGTCAGAAAACGAATAAGAGATGTAAAATAAGAGAGTCATTTTTGGGGCGGTGCTCATGCAATAGGTGTACTGGCCACTTACAGTAACTTGTCAGAAAACGCATCAGAGATGTAAAATAAGAAAGAGTCATTTTTGGGGCATGATCATGCAATAGGTGTACTGGCCACTTACGGTAACTTGTCAGAAAACGCATAAGAGATGTAAAATAAGAAAGAGTCAATTTTGGGGCGTGATCATGCAATAGGTGTACTGGCCACTTACGGTAACTTGTCAGAAAATGCATCAGAGATGTAAAATAAGAAAGAGTCATTTTTGGGGCGGTGCTCATGCAATAGGTGAAATGACCACTTACGATTTATAGCAGAAGTGAAAGGGATGTTTTGAAGGTGGCGGAATCAGGACACCAATGGGCAGGTGATTATGCAGTCATTACTAGTTATTCATTGGGTTAGAGAATTTTAGCGTGTTTTTGACTAGTGTGATTTGTTACCAATTTAAGAAGATGTGTACTTCCACAAAACGTAATATATTCACATTTTTTTAAGGATATATTCTGAAACCTCACGAGGAAGAGACATATGAAGGTCTCTAATCACGTAGAGAAAGACTGTCGTAATGTTATTTTTTGCGCAATGTTCAGGATGAACGAGGACCCTAGTGTGTGATTTATTGAAAAGGCAACGCTTTTAATTATGTAGAAATGAGGATTCATTTCACAGAGGAGTGTTGTCTTCTTTTTGGACAAGTTGTTCCAGATTGTTTATAGGGACAAACGGGCATCACCCTTATTAGAAGGGAATTTGACACCATCACTTTAAGACAGCCACGCTGCTCTCATGTCTCGGATCACATTGCAATTTCAGTTAGGACAGCTCAATTTTCCACAAGGCGGAGCAAAGTAATCTGAACACTTGCTGTGTATTTTTGGTTTTCTTGTATTCTGAATCAGTTTTCGAGCTTTCCGCAAAGTGTGTGACTGTCTTTTGTGTCACACAACATTTCTATGCACTGTTATCGGACTCAAACAGCTAATCACCGCACCTACTCACACAGCCGAACACACGCTCGACCCCTATCTTCTCCGCCAGTGGCAACATCAGCTACAGCCACACCACCTAACTCTCCTGGACCGACCATCACTGCATGCATCTCACGTTCGCCATGTTCACCGTACACCACCGTCATCATCGCTCCCCCGTCGCAGCTGGATCAAGGCCACCGAAGAACTTCTCGTCAACTCCCTCAGCACAACCACTCTGCCAACGCCTACGGACACCAACACTGCAGCACGCAACCTCCACCGATGGATCTCCAACTGCGCCGACACCCTGGCATCCCTCAAGAAAAGACCAGGCAAATAACTCTCCAAGAAGGCCAGCTGGTTCACTCCCACCCTCCACGAGTCCAGACACACCTGCAGACGTCTCCAGAAGAAATGCAGGAACAACAAAACCCCGGAAACTCACCCAACCTTCAAATCCGCCATCTACGCACACCACCTTCTCCTGAAAACCACTAAGACAACGGCCCTCCAAGACAGAATCAACGCCAACGCACACAACAGCGAAGAACTCTTCACCATCGTCAAGGAATTCTCCAGGCCCAAAAGCAAAATCACTAACATTCCCCCCTCCCAAGACCTCTGCAACATACTCTGCACCTTCTTCCACCACAAGTTCAGGAAGATCTACGACAGCTTCGACACCCTGGACCCGGCCACCACGGCCGCCACCATCGCACACAACCAAGCCGCACCCCAGCAGACCGTGCTCTGCTGGAACCCGCTCACAACAGAGGACACGCTCAAGACCGTGAAGAGCATCCACTCAGGAGCCCCTGCGGATCCCTGCCCGTACCACATCTTCCACAGAGCAGCCGCCATCTCCCCCTAGCTTCGCCACACCATCAATTGCTCCATCGAAACCACCACCTTCCCCGACAACTGGAAACACACCGAGATCAACCCCCTGCTGAAAAAGTCATCCTCAGGCCCGACCGACCTCAAGAACTTCAGACAGATCTCCCTCCTCTCCTTTCCAGCCAAGGTCATAGAGAAGGCCATCAATGCCCAACTCTCCGATTTCATTGAAGTGAACCACATCCTGGACACCTAACAATCCGGCTTCCGAAGCAACCACAGCACAGAGACTGCACTCCTCGCCGCCACCGACGTCATCCGCTCCCTCCTCGACCGGGGGCGAGACCACAGCCCTCATCCTACTAGACCTCTCAGCCACCTTCAACACTGTCTCCCACTGCATCCTAATCACAAGACTCCACGATGCCGGCATCCGTGACAAGGCTTTGGACTGGTTCTACTCCTTCCTCACTGGCCGGACCCAGCGAGTCAGACCACCACGTTCCTCTCAGAACCCACAGAGATCAGCTGTGGAATACCCCAGGGTTCCTCCCTGAGCCCCACCCTCTTCAACGTCTACATGGTCCCCCTCGCAGCCATCGTCAGAAGCCACGGACTTAACATTGTCTCCTACGCGGATGATACTCAGCTGATATTCTACCTCACCACAGAACCCACAACTGCTGAACCAACTTCCACAGGAGAATGAAGGCCGTTGCTACCTGGATGAAAGACAGCTGCCTCAAGCTCAACTCGGACAAGACTGAAGAACTCATCCTGGGACCCACCCCTTCAGCCTGGGATGACTCCTGGTGGCCAGCTGCTCTGGGATCTCACCCAACCCCGACGGACCACGCATGCAACCTCGGCATCATACTGGACTCATTACTCACTATGAACCGCCAAATCAATGCAGTTTCCTCAGCCTGCTTCCACAAGCTCTGCCTGCTTCGAAAGACATTCAGATGGAGCCCCACAGAATCCAGAAAGATGGTCACCCACGCACTCATCACCAGCAGATTCGACTACGGCAACGCACTCTACATCTGCGTCACACAGAAACAGCTCAAGAAACCACAGAACGTCCAAAACACCGCAGCTCCTCACTCATGCCTACAAAGCTCTACACGACGAAAGACCAGCATACCTGAACCACCACCTCACATTCCACATACCTGCCAGACAACTCCGATCCTCCCAACTTGCCCTCGCCTCTGTCCCCACAAGACCAGAACCGGAGGAAGGTCATTCTCCTACCTCGCCATCAAGACCCCTCCACCTCAGGCAATCCACGTCGCTGACCCAATTCAGGAAGGTCCTCAAGACCTGGCTCATCGAATGATCCTCCACCTAGTCGAACCAGCAGCCCCCCTTCCCCAGCGCCTTGAGACCATCACAGGTGAGTAGTCGCGCTTTACAAGTCCCTGATTGATTGATTGATTGATGCAGTGCTTCATTTGTAAAAGAATGAGTGCTGGTGCCCAAAGCTCTGCTAAGAAGCCTGCGGATGGTACAATTAAATGTTAGCGCGCCTAATACAAATATAAGAACCTATATACCATCACAGGTGACAAGCAGCACTCTGCAAGTCCACATCACATTACGTAGTCTTAAAACCCTCTCATGCCTCTTTAACCCACTACCAGACATTCTCTGCCCCTTTATGTAACTCTTGTGGGATCCTGCTTTCTCTCTTTGTGACAGTTTTTCCGTCTTTCCCTTACTTCTTATTTCCGTTTTGTGTGTGTTTCCTTCTCTTGCACTCAGTAAATGTCTAATGCAGAAAAATAAATGCCGACCTCAAAAATGAGTGCCTGAGGCCCCCACCGGGAGCCACCGGCTAAAGCACTGTTTCTAGAGCAGATAGAACTTTTTTTGCTTGTATCTTGAGTGAAGGCCCTTGGCCTGTCTGGTCATTCCCCAGGCCAGCCCCTGTTGGCAGGTGCGTGTTCAGCAGTTGCAAGAAACCACAGAAGAGGATAATACTGTTGGTATAATGTGTCTGCCTGATTCTCACGCCATGGACGAGTGCAACATCTGCCTATAAATGTTTTTCTGAAGGCCAAGGGGCATGGGAGTGATGTAGCTTGTGGGGAATCTGGTTCTGCTGGGGAAGTGCAGATCTCCTGCTGTTAGAAGCACTGCTCGATCTCAGAGGAGCATCCAAGCCAAGCAAGAAGGCAGGGGAGCTTAGTCCTGCCTTATGCCTTGCTGGGACCCACTCCATCCTCTCCATGGGTCCCTCAGATTACAGGTAAAATTGCTGCATTCCCACTCCTGTCTGTGGGCTTTAATGTCCAGTCTTGCTGATGTCTTAAGACAGTTTTCCCTACTGAGATACGGCTCGCTGTTGAGGGCTTCAACGTTAGGGCATACTTTCCCATTAGGAAGGACCTCCTCAGTGCACGGGCTATAAGAAGGGCACTGACTCCACCAGAGGAGCCTAATGCCACACACGACTATGTAAATATAAAAAATGTAAATCCGTATTTGTAAAGCGCGAACTACTCACCCTTATGGGTCTCAAGGCGCTGGGGGCCTTCGTGGAAATTAAGTGAGCTATTGCCCAGAGTCACATGGTGCTGAGCTGAGCTGCCGCCGGAGCTGGGGATTGAACCGTGAGCCCTGTGCTCCGAAGTCAGCTGCCCTGGCTGCTGCACCACACCTCTCCACTCTGTGACATAGTTCACACTGTTAGGAGGGCTATCAACCAATTAGACAAGTCAATTTCATCAAGAATTAGGTGCTCAGTGCTACTAAAATGGGGAACAATTCGAGGAAAGTAATTGTCTTCCCTAAACCTGAATCAAACCAGTGTTGTGACCAAGGCTGGGCACGCCACTTGGAGCCTAATATGGCACCAAAGACCACACCTCCAGCTGCATCTGTGAATAGACCAAAGTCTTGATTAGACTGTACTGGACCTTGCCATAACATTGAATCATTAAAGTTCTCTAAGAATGACAACCAGGTCATCATGTTCTTATACAAGGGGTCTTTGATGCTTCTTTCTAAGCTCAGACACAGCCTGCTTGAGGGATGTTGAAAAGAGATGTCCCATCAGAAAGCTTCGTAGTGCAAAGTTAAGGTGTCCCACCAAAGCTTGTAGCTGCTGTTAATTGGCCTTAGGTGCATCCAAACAGGATCTCAGTGACGCTGTAAAGGCACTCACCATTTCTTGCAGCAACCTGCACTCCTCCTTTACTAAGTTGATTTCAGACCCTAGAAAAACTTGTTGTGACAGGACCCTCTGTCTCCTCTTCTGCCAATGGTGCACCAAAACTACCCATAAGCCTGATAAAAGGCGACGGTGAGTAGGACCTTCTATCAGAACCTTCTGGGCCCAGAAATGAGAATTCATTGAGGTAATGAATGACTAGATGAGTGTCAGAAACCTGGGAGAAGACCCATTCAAGGAAAGCACTGGAATGCTCAAAATAGGCATAAGATACTGAATACCGCATGGGCATACATTTGTCATAAGGAAATCTTCCCTTAAATTGAAACCCAGAGGTGAATATCTTCAGGGAGCACTGAGAGCAGGTACAAAGCTGACTCTGTGTCCGCCTTTGCCAAGAGAGGGCCCCAACCAGTTGCCTCAATTTGGCTGGTGCTCCAACAAGGGAAGCGTACCTTACCGAGCAAAGGGCCACGTCGATTGCTTTACTGTACGACCCACCCCTAGGGACAAATAGGTTGTGTATGAGCCTGAGCTCATCTTGGTCTTCTATGTAAATCCGTCTTATGGAGAGCAAACGAAATTGTCAAAACTTGGGTTATCAAAAGGGCCTGCAACTCTCCCCAGACCCACTTCCTTTTCGATCTTTTTCTGTGCTATGTCCTTTCTGGTGTTCAAGGTTTGATGATTTTTGCAAAAACTAGGGCCCTGCACCCCTATGGCCGGTATTCTAAAAACATAGCAGAAGCCATAATAAAGCTGTTGAGATGCATCGGATCTCGGATTGAATTTTAGCCAATAGAGAGATAAATTTAATGGATGAATGAATTAAAGGCACAGAGAAACAAGGGAGTTGAAAGACCCAAACTGCCCTCCCTGCCTCTCTACAGAATGAAGATTACTGGGAAAATGGCTAGTGGCGTAGCATGGGAGTCATGGGCCCTAGTGCAAGCAATGAAACCAGGCACCCCAGACGGTATTAAAAATACTGCTATAAATGAGGTGCAGCGCGCCCATCACTCCCCTGAACCCAGGCGTCACTGCATCTACTACACTAATGTAATTTACAGGTCTCCGAGTTCCTCCTTCTGCTTGTCTTTCCTCCTTGCTTCCCTAGCTCCATCCCACTCTCCTCTCATCTCCTTCACCCTTATAGTGTTCTCCTCTCTATCCCCTTCCTCAGTCTCTCTCTTCCCCTCTTCTGTCTCTCACTCATCTCCATCTCCTTCCTCCCTTCTCTTCTTATATCTGGTTACTTTCTCTTCTCTTTCCCTTGCCCATTTTGCTCATCATTATCTCCTTTCACTTTCTCATTCAACCTTATTTCCTTCTCCCATTCTGTCACTTTTTCCTGCTCTCGTTTTTGTTCTTTCACTCCATTCATCCATTTCCTCTCTCTTCTTTATTGTTCCCTTATCCTCTACTCACTCTGTACCCCCCTCAAAAACTAAAGACAGGCAAGCCTCTGGCATGCACTCTGAAATAACATCAGTGGATGCACGATAGACAGGGGCCCCTCAACCCCTGAGCCCCAGTGCATTGCCCCTGAAAAATCCCACTGGGGAGGGCAGGTGGAGCGCCCATAAAGAAAGGGTCTATAAGCACAGGGAGCACAGAAACTGGGGGTGAACAAGTGAGGGAGAGCGGTACTCGGGGAGCAGCCCCGCTGGAAGAGTGCACCCACCGGGAGAAAGCAGGCACCCCTATTTGAACCCACTTAATTTGAGCCAGTGGTGTCCAGTGCTCGGCACTGGCACTTAATTGGCAACACCGGCACTTATGGCAGTCTGCCACATGGTGGCGCTGTTTTTCTAGTTTGGAGATTAGCACAACAACAGTTGTTTATTAATTCACCCTTCATTTATAAATGACTAATACCTGCCGCCAAAGCCATTCTTATAGATTTGGGGGCCTGGAATAGTCAAAATTGTCACACTTGTAGGAGTGTGATGGTTAGTAGCTGTGTTTGATACTGTGCTCGGCAGTAAGTGGATTCCTGACAAGGGCCCTGGCAGTTCTTTAAAAAAAAAAAAAATTATACAAATTAGGCACTGCCCTGGCCCTGTCCGTTGGCCTTCCTCTCTGTTTCGTGAGCCCAGGTGTGCGGCCTAACAGACTCTGATTTGTATTAATGAATGATATCGCTCCCACAGACAGCAATTAGAGTTCACTCTCTGCTGGTCATTACAGGAGCCTCGAGTCTGGCATGGTAACGATTTCAAGTCAGGCCAGATAATGAGCCTCAAACTCCCGTCCCTGCGCCTGCCTCCGCCTCCTGGCCCAGCCTGTCCGCACCAGCCTGACTTCCCTGTAGTATTTCCACCAGCCCGCCTCTGCGTCCCGGTACTGCTTCTTGCATGGATCACGGATGCAAACGCACTTTAATGACCCCTTCCCTCCCACCTGCGAATCCCCGATCTCACCCACCCATTTTAGTGGTAGCAAAATATTTTATTCATTGCCATATATATTTTTTTCCCATTTTTTTTTGTGTGTGTAAATATCCACTCTTGATGCAAATGAAAGCATTTAACAGGTTGGTAATGTTGGACGGCCATGCTGTCCTTCCAGTTGCTTCATCCTTTTCTGCCACCTATAATTAGCGCTGCCAATGTGATGGTGCCGCCCGATTGCCCGCTCTTGGTGGCATTTCTGCAAGAAGTAGGGCTGTGAGGAGTATTTCTAGAAGGAATGCTTTGCTCCTCACCAGATTTAAATACCAAGATCTGGTGGCCACCTTATCATGGTTAAAATATTGATCAGCAAAAATACTGCATCCCCACTTATCGCCGTGGTGGGTGGTCGGATTTGGCATTAAGATTAAGAACAGTAAATCACACTTTCCTGTATATACTTACCTGGACGGCATTGCGGTATTTGATTTTCTGCACGTGATATTTCTATAGGTCGATATTTTAACAGCAATATAATAACATGTAACCAATCTGCGCATGACTACAGAGGGCTTGGAGCCAATATAAACGTATTCTCTCTCACGGAGTTTCTGTGTTTCCTAGGGTAGTCTCTGAAAGTGGGCATTAGAATATGGGAGTTAAGTAAGAAAAAAGACAGAATCTGAAATACTATGGAAAATATATATTTAACCTTGTGATGAAGTGATAGGCAATGTAGTAAAAAGAATACTTTTGTAGGTTAATATTGCTGACTTCGGTATATACAACTGGTTATGTCACATGCAGGAAATCGGACCAACACCACAAACAAGTGGAAACATTTCTGAAACTATCACCGCTTCTCATACTCGCTTCAAATCGTTGAACATGTAGGGACTGCGTAGCCAGACTCACAGATGAGACTGCTTGTGCTTTCTGCTAACCAGGATGCAGGATACTGGGTCAAGATGGAAACCTGGATCCCAAAAGCCTCTATGCATCTCCTGGGTATCTTGGGAATCTGTCAAGCAGACACGGTCTAGCTTGTTGGAGGTGGTGTGAGAGTTGAGACCAGATAGTCTTTCACAATTATTTCAATAACGGTCATGATCAGAGGGATGTTAGTTTGAAAAAGAACAGCACTTAAATTGCACCTTAAAATTACCACACAATAATAAATAATGAAAGTCTGAGGAATACATCACAATAATTAACAAATAGACAACAAGTTACAACTTTAATGTTCCTGGTCACTGTGCTGTTCTCACTCTTCTGACAGTCACTATTCTCAAGAGATATTGATTGCATTTCACAAGAAACAGTGGGGCAGTGTTATCCTATGGTGTATTCAGCACCATGGATAGCGCTTGGAGCAGTTCAGTGTGTGAAATAATGGAACACTGGAGCCTATGGCGGTGACCTTGGTTACACTTCAGGGTATACACAGTTAATGATTTTCTGGGGTGCTCCGGGGGACCAGATGTTAATCCTCCGACCAGTACCCAACTTTCCAAAGCCAAAATGAAGTTTCACCGTCCAAATAAAGTTTATATGAAACTTAGCAAAACTTTATAAAAGTTACTATAATAAACTGGTGTTTGGGATTAAGCTTTAAGAGTTTCTCCAGGGTACCTGAACTACTGGTACTTATATTTCAAGGCCTAGGGGTCGATCACAAACCCCAACGCACATGTCTTAAGGGATCCTGAGTACGCCAATTCTCCAGGTTTGGTAGCTTAAACCTTTACCTATATATTCTTGCACTGGGAGGCCCGGCTTGTTTCCTAGTTTTGCGTTATGGACACTTCAGTACTTAGAAGGACAATATCTCAGACCATGTTTGAGACAATGACATGGGACAATGCCGTTCAGACCCTTTTGTTTTTCTTGGGGTTCAGGGTGGATTCTTATCCTTAAGACGGCTTATGATTTGGTGCTCGTGTTATTCTCTGGAGCACGCATGTGTGGTGATGCATGCGAGCACTTATTTCACCACATATGCACACCAGTAGAATGATGTTCCCACCAGCAGTGGCTGGGTCTACCACCGTTTTCATTTTCGGCAAAAAATATTTTCAAAGCCAGTGGGTAAACAAGATGAGACCTATTAACTTTGCCAATGCTTTCTGGTATGGTCCGCAAGAGTTCCTTCACAATCATGTAGCTAAAAGCTGTATGTAGGAGAGACCTGAAAATGCTAAAGTTGTAGATGCCCGCATCCCATGTCACCCAAACCGACTGTCATGTATGTTGTTTGTGTTTCTTTCTCCAGCAATTCGGGAAGATCTTAGACGTGGAGATCATCTTTAACGAGCGTGGATCTAAGGTAGGCGCTGGCTGAGGGCTTCGGTGGGTGTGCTTTAAAGACGGGTGTGCCAGAGCTGAGCCCGGCCCGCAGGATGCAAAGGGTGTTTCAGAGCTTGGGATAAATGTGCATGGTCTTTTACTGTGCACATTTCCTGAGGCACAATGTGTGCACGGCTGAGCGTGTGACTCTAGCCTGTGTGTGTTTGTGCTTGTGTATGTGTAAATCTGTTCTGTCATTGCCTGTACATTCCTATGGGCTCTATGTGTGCACGTCTGAGTTTTGTGACTTGAGCCTGTGTGTGTTTGTATATGCGTAAATCTGTTCTGTCACTGCTTGTACCTTCCTATGGGCACTATGTGTGCACGTCTGAGTGAGTGACTTGATATCGTGCGAGGTATACCTACTCAGTGATTGCCTGCACGTCTGTATATTCCCGGCGGTCGCCTCCCCTCCATCCTGCTGTCCACAATGCAGTAAACAGGAAGCACCCAGACTCTCCTAGCCAATCACGATGCTACTGTCACCAGCATGACAACAGCATCGTGATTGGTCTGAGCGCCTTGGTTCGGCACACAGACGGGGGATGGGAGGCTGAGCATGTACTCCACCCAGGCTGTGCAATACAGCCGGTGGAGAACAAGCTAAGTGCGCATGACTGTTTGTGCGGCCCGAGACGGCCAGCCAAACCGTCACACATACTTAGAAAGTGCCCACTGCTCCTCCCCTAGCTCTGTGGGCAGCCCAGCCCTGCCCAGCCCTGCCCAGCCCAGCCCTGCCCAGCCCAGCCCCGCACCTACAGAGCCACTAGCGAAAAATAAAATGATAATAACATGGTGTTATTATCAATTTTTTTTTCCTGTGGGGCGACGCTCCAGGCGGAGGAGCCGCTGCTGGTGACGTGACCGTCTACGTGTGCGCCTATATATGTCCTGTGATTGGCTGTACCTTTCTATGGACACAATGCGTGCAGGCTTCAATGCGTGACTTGAATAAATGAATGAAAACTATTTATATACCTCGCAGCTGTCTGGCAGACGTCCAGCGCTACTAGCTGACACAGGGGAGGGAAGAAAAAGTGCCAATCTGTTTACCAAACTAAAACAGCCACGTCTTTAGTTGTTTTTTTAAGTCAGTTCATTAGAGTATGGTCGAATTTTGATTGGAAGAGCAGTCCATAGTTTAGGTGCCAAAAAAGAGAAAGATCCTCCCCTCCCCCCTAAGTGAACGCGGTGTACTGTAGGTACTACCAAGAACTCATTCGATGATCTAAGGGACCTTGCTGGGTGATAATCCTGAATTCTGTCCCTCGGATAAGTGGGCCCCTATTAAGCAATGCCCTGAAAGTAATAAGACATTTGTAAAGAAAGCGCTGATGTACAGGGAGCCAATGGAAGTTTTCCAGGTGTCCCAAAATAGATTCCGGTCTGGGGATGTTCAGGAGAAGCCTCACAGCTGCATTCTGAGTAATGTGCAAGCGATGGAGGAGATCGCCTGAAAGGCCAAGATCTAAGCTTTTGGCATAGTCCAAATGAGAGGCAATCGGAGAATGTACAATCGTTTTCCTGCAAGATTCAAGAAATAGTGTCAGAAAATTGTAAGTTTTTTTTTAAAGCAAAACGAGTACCTGTAACCGCCTTCACCTGTGGAGCAAGAGATAGCTTCTTACTGAATTTAACTCCAAGGTTCCTTACCTCCGCTATAGGGCTGGTGGCGGGGCAGATTTCTGAAGGCCACCATGAGCTGGAACAAGTAGAAGGGGAACATCGAAAGAGCAGTACTTCGGTTTTGGACGCATTATATTTTAAGAGGCTGATCTTCATCCAATTAGCCACCCTAGCAAGGCAGAATTGGAAAGAGTGTTGTAATTCACTGTTAGCCTCCAAGAAAGAAAACAGTAACTGTGCATCATCGGCATATAACACCAGCTTGAATCCCAGAGGCTGGATGGTCTCTGCAAGGGGGCCATATAAACATGAAATAGTGTAGGGCTCAGCGACGAACCCTGAGGTACTCCTTGTTTCAATGGCTTAAGAGAGGACACAAATGGATACAAGCAAAGAGATCGATACCGGTCACATAGAGAGGACCTTAGCCACTATAGGACAGGCCCACCAATGCCACTTTATACTAGATGCTGTAGCAGTATTCGAAGCGAGACTGTGTCAAAGGCGGCCAGAGAGGTCTAATAAAACCACTATGGCTGCATGGCCCTAAACAAGACTCAATGTTATAAACTCCAAGTAAGACAGACCGCATGCTATGACAGGGCATGAACCCAGACTGTGAATCATGCAAAAGATGATTTAATTCAAGAAAGCAGTTAAAGTGATCATTCACTGTTTCCTCAAGCATTTCAGATAATGCTGGAAGAAGGGAAATGGGTCTGAAATTAGATAGGAGCTCAGGGTGTGCTGACGCCTTCTTCAGTAACGGATTTAGTTGAGCGTGTGTCTAAAGCTTTGGAACCACAGCCTGTTGAAGTGAGCGGTTTAGTAGATCATTTATTACTGGATTTATGGTTTGCATGGCTTTAGATAAAATTGCAGGAAGGCAATGGTCTAGCGGTGATCCCGAGCCACAATTCAATAGAGCTTGGGCCGATGCATCTAATGATATGCTATCAAATGGAGATAGAACAGTGCCAGATGATCGATTGATCGTCAGGAGATCATCATAGACGATTACATCTAAATCATCTTCCTTAAAATCCGCATCGATTTTTGTCAATCTTCTCATGGAAAAGAGGGAGAGATTTTCACAGAGCTCTGCCGAGTGATGGGACGGGGGCTAAGCTGTGTGCAAGCTTTGGAATGGAGGAACAATTTAACCATTTTAAATACATCTTTAGAAGCATTAGAGGCAGCTGCAATCTGATCAGCAAAGTAATCTGTTTGAGTCTTACAACTAGCCTCATGATAGTCCCTCAGCACCTGTTTATATTCTGATTTGTCTGTTAGATTATAGTTTTTTATCCAGTAACACGCAAGTTTAAAAAAAAAATCCTGTCGCTAAAGCTTGTGTAAACCAAGGAGCAGAAGGATGAGACCTAACTGACAATTTGCATCTAACAGGTGCAGTACTATCAGCTGCTGCAGACATCCGGTTGTTAAATTGAAAGGCGTCTAACTCAAGGTCTGCGTCGAATAGCGCGGGATGCTCAGAGGTGTATGGCTGAATTAGTCTCATTCACTTTTTGCCATGGTCGCAGATTGTACGCGCATAGGGAATAAGGAGGAGTCTTAGAAGTAAAAGAGAAAAACACTTGGATTAGATAATGGTCAGTCAATGTTAGTGGCATGGGAGGGGGTGGGGCGGTGGGTGTGTGTGTGTGTGTGTGTCTGTCTGTCCTGTGACTGGCTGTACCTTCCTATGAAAAATGTGTGAACGAGAGAGAGAGAGAGAGAGAGAGAGAGAGACACTACTTCTTCAAAGGTTGCCTGCACCTTCCTTTGGGTACAATGTGTGTGATGTGAGTTTGTGTGTGCACACGCATATCACTTCTATTATTGCCTGTAGCTACCCATGGGCACAATTTGTGCTCGGCTGTGTATGGCAAGCTTATGTATCAATGCATGTATTTGCTCTGTGATTTATGTACTTTCTAATGAGTGCAATATGTGCATGTCTGAGTGTGTGACTTGAGCTTGTGTTTATACCTATAATTGCCGATATCTCGATAAAACCACTGTTTTATAAGTGCATGTCTGAGTGTGTGACTTGAGCTTGTGCGTTTGAGTTATACCTATGATTGCCAATATCTCGATAAAACCACTGTGATAATGTCTGCACACGGCTGAACAATGATTTGGGTGGCTGTTTCCTACTTGGTTCTTTTGGGGGATGGTCTGAAGTTTGTTGCCTGTAAAGTTACTCTCAAGTTTGTCCAAGTTTGAGTTGTTTATAAACAATTATACTGTAAGCATAAACGTGTCCACAGCCTTAGCAATCACTCACTATACATTAAGGGGGGCGGGGTGTTGTATTCAGGTAGCTCCCCAAGCCTGCCCCAGGCCCTTCTGGTCCACAATGGGACAGGAGACATTTGGCAGAGATGCCATCTTCAGAGTGGTATATAAACCTTATGTACTACACTGAAGGCGGCCTGTCAGCCACTCTCTGAGGAGCACTACCATCTATTCACACTGTGAGGGAACTTTCTTCTCCTTCCCCTGAGAGCCCTGTGTCTCAGATTGGAGAAAATTGATCTCCCCAAGCTCCATAAACGGTGCTAAATGTGGGGGCTCTCTATCCTCTCCGCTGTGCTTCAGAGCCCCCACCGAAGGGCGCAAGTTCTACTGGCCACTCTTATTTCCACACTGGAGAAAGGTGTGTCAAACCACCGCTGCCCCAGCCCACACGCACTCTATTTCCACATTAGAGAGAATAGATTCTATCGCCCCCCCCCACGTCGCCAGTGCCCATTCTACGCCCCACCCCACAGCCCACCCTTTCCAGAACCCACTTTCTCAACACTGGAGAGAGCTGTTTCTACCCGTCCGACCCCCAAAACCCATTCAATTTCCACAGTGGAGGATGCTGATTCTAGCCCCAGAGTCCACCCTCTCTAGAACGCATCCCATTTCCACACTGAAGTCAGGTGTTTCTAACCCCTGCCTCCACTCCATCCATACAGGCCACCCTCTCCAGGATGCTGTTTCCACACTGGAGGAAGCTGTCTCTGCCACTCACCCCGCACAGTGATCTCAATCTCACACTGTGCGGGGCCTAAGTGAGGAGCCCCATTCAATGCCCTGTGCTTCCTTGCACCCAAAGGGTGGGTCTGCTTCCAGGGTACCGCTTCCTAACTCCACGCCGTGCGGGGCCCGTGTAAGGACCCCAAATCAAAGCCATGTGCTTCCTTGCTCCCCGAGGATGGGCATGCTGCCAGAGCTTCATAGACGATTTAAGGCATGGGCAAAGTGGGCATTTTTCCAGGGCCCCCAACTTCCAAGGGGCCCGCTGGGAAAGCAAACTTTTTCTCTATTTCATCTGTTTATTCTTTCTTCCTCTCTGCCTATCGCTACCTCTGAATCGGTGTTTCTAGCCTTTGTCATCTTAAGGATTTGTGCTGTCCTGGGCAAGACTTATTTCAGCAGTTTTTGGGTGACCCCGGTAAAGTTTAACATATACAGTTTAACATTTAGTTTAGTATTGTTTGGTACATGCACGCTTGAATTAGTGAGAACTGGGTAATGAAATTCGAATTTGTTCTGTACAGGGGCCCGCAAAATATGGCTCGCCTAGGGCCGCAAAACTCCTTACGATGACACTTCAGAGCACTGCTTCCTGACTCCACACTGTGAGGAACCCCATTCAATGCCCTGTGCTTCCTTTCTGCTCCCTAGAGGGTGGGCATGCTTCAGGGCTCTGCTTCCGGACTCCCCACTATGCTGGGTCAGAGTGAGGAACACGATTCAGTGCCCGGTGCTCCCTTGCTCCCCATGGGTGGGCATGCTTCAGGGCTCTGCTTCCTGACTCCCCACTATGCTGGATCAGAGTGAGGAACACGATTCACTGCCCGGTGCTCCCTTGCTCCCCATGGGTGGGCATGCTTCAGGGCTCTGCTTCCTGACTCCCCACTATGCTGGGTCAGAGTGAGGAACACGATTCAGTGCCCGGTACTCCCTTGCTCCACATGGGTGGGCATGCTTCAGGGCTCTGCTTCCTGACTCCCCACTATGCTGGGTCAGAGTGAGGAACACGATTCAGTGCCCGGTGCTCCCTTGCTCCCCATGGGTGGGCATGCTTCAGGGCTCTGCTTCCGGACTCCCCACTATGCTGGGTCAGAGTGAGGAACACGATTCAGTGCCCGGTGCTCCCTTGCTCCCCATGGGTGGGCATGCTTCAGGGCTCTGCTTCCTGACACCCCACTATGCTGGGTCAGAGTGAGGAACACGATTCAGTGCCCGGTGCTCCCTTGCTCCCCATGGGTGGGCATGCTTCAGGGCTCTGCTTCCTGACTCCCCACGATGCTGGATCAGAGTGAGGAACACGATTCAGTGCCCGGTGCTCCCTTGCTCCCCATGGGTGGGCATGCTTCAGGGCTCTGCTTCCTGACTACCCACTATGCTGGGTCAGAGTGAGGAACACGATTCAGTGTCCGGTGCTCCCTTGCTCCCCATGGGTGGGCATGCTTCAGGGCTCTGCTTCCTGACTCCCCACTATGCTGGGTCAGAGTGAGGAACACGATTCAGTGCCCGGTGCTCCCTTGCTCCCCATGGGTGGGCATGCTTCAGGGCTCTGCTTCCGGACTCCCCACTATGCTGGGTCAGAGTGAGGAACACGATTCAGTGCCCGGTGCTCCCTTGCTCCCCATGGGTGGGCATGCTTCAGGGCTCTGCTTCCTGACTCCCCACTATGCTGGGTCAGAGTGAGGAACACGATTCAGTGCCCGGTGCTCCCTTGCTCCCCATGGGTGGGCATGCTTCAGGGCTCTGCTTCCTGACTCCCCACTATGCTGGGTCAGAGTGAGGAACACGATTCATTGCCCGGTGCTCCCTTGCTCCCCATGGGTGGGCATGCTTCAGGGCTCTGCTTCCTGACTCCCCACTATGCTGGGTCAGAGTGAGGAACACGATTCAGTGCCCGGTGCTCCCTTGCTCCCCATGGGTGGGCATGCTTCAGGGCTCTGCTTCCGGACTCCCCACTATGCTGGGTCAGAGTGAGGAACACGATTCAGTGCCCGGTGCTCCCTTGCTCCCCATGGGTGGGCATGCTTCAGGGCTCTGCTTCCTGACTCCCCACTATGCTGGGTCAGAGTGAGGAACACGATTCAGTGCCCGGTGCTCCCTGGCTTCCCATGGGTGGGCATGCTTCCAGAAGTCTCCGCTTCCTGACTCCCCACTATGCTGGGTCGGAGTGAGGAACACGATTCAGTGCCCGGTGCTCCCTTGCTCCCCATGGGTGGGCATGCTTCAGGGCTCTGCTTCCTGACTCCCCACTATGCTGGATCAGAGTGAGGAACACGATTCAGTGCCCGGTGCTCCCTTGCTCCCCATGGGTAGGCATGCTTCAGGGCTCTGCTTCCTAACTCCCCACTATGCTGGGTCAGAGTGAGGAACATGATTCAGTACCCGGTGCTCCCTTGCTCCCCATGTGTGGGCATGCTTCAGGGCTCTGCTTCCTGACTCCCCACTATGCTGGGTCAGAGTGAGGAACACGATTCACTGCCCGGTGCTCCCTTGCTCCCCATGGGTGGGCATTCTTCAGGGCTCTGCTTCCTGACTCCCCACTATGCTGGGTCAGAGTGAGGAACACGATTCAGTGCCCGGTGCTCCCTTGCTCCCCATTGGTGGGCGTGCTTCAGGGCTCTGCTTCCTGACTCCCCACTATGCTGGGTCAGAGTGAGGAAGACGATTCAGTGCCCGGTGCTCCCTTGCTCCCCATGGGTGGGCATGCTTCCAGGGCTCCTCTTCCTGACTCCACGCTGTTGGGGGCCAAAGTGAGAAACCCAATCAATGCCCTGTGATTCCCTTTTGCTCCCAAGAGGACGGGTATGCTTCCAGGGCTCTGCTTCCTGACTCCACGCTGTACGGGGTCTGAGTGAGGACCGCCATTCAGTGCCTTGTGCTTCCCTTCTACCCGAGGGTTTGCATGCACCCATGGCTCTGCTTCCTGGCTCCACACTGCGCACTAGGTGTCAGATTTACAAGAAACTTGCACATCTGTAGAGATACGTCAGTTTCCCTGCGCCCGCCTGCAATACCCTTGCGCCACCATGGATGCGCCGTATTTACAATACGGCGCACCATGACACAAGGATTGACAGATGCATCAGAAATTCTGACGCATCTGTTGGCCCAAAAGTCACGCATTGCTGGAGTCGTGTTGCAAGCACGACGCAACTCCAGCAATGCATGGGGAGACCTATACTCATTGTACAGCATCACTCCTTACGCCTGCCTCAAGTAGGCGTAAGGTTTTGACATAGTGGCGTCCTAGAAGTGACGCAGTGAAATCTTGTAGATTTCACTGTGTCACTTCTACGAGGCTTTTCTGCGTGGGAATGCCCACCCTGCATACATTATACCTGACGCAGGTATAATGTGACTCAGGGCTTTACAACGTGACTCATCTCCCCAGATGCGTCACGTTGTAAATTGGCCGGATTGTTTATGCTTGCGCTGCATCACAAAAGTGACGCAACGGCGGCGCAAAAGTGTCGCAAGGGGCTTGTAAATCTGCCCCCGTGTCCTGATCTCAGTCTTCGTGCTGGTGCTCTGCTGGGCTTGGGGGACCCCTTTCCGTTTCGCCTCTCCTCCCTCCCACCATTCTTCAATCCCCTTTGCCCTCCAGGAATCCTTCATTTCCCATCAGTCTTACTAACTTCTCAGTCTTAACAAGTCTTTTCTGTGTTGTGTCAGCACAGGCTTCTCCCTGCTGCTACGAGGCGGGCTCGACTCCATGGAAAAGCAGAGATCTCTCGACATGTCCGTACAAGCGTGACTTGCAGCTGACCCTGCCCGTCAGTTCAGTCTTTCAGAAGTACTGGCCTGTCGCGACACCTCCCAGTGTGCCTGTAGGCCAGCCCATTTGCCTCTTCTAACGCATAAGCTACTTTACTTATCACTGACTGTTGTGTCTCGTACCCTCCCTTTCTCTCTCCAACTCCTTCCCTTCTTTTCTCTTTTTTCACGTCCCTAATTCTGTTATTTCACTCCCACTCTCTTCCTTCCCTTTCTCTCACCGTGTCTGTCTTTCCTCGTACTTCCTTTTTTGATCTTTCCCTGCTCCCCATCCACCCTCCTTTGCTCTCACAGGGTTTTGGGTTTGTAACTTTTGAAACAAGCCTGGACGCCGACCGGGCCCGTGAGAAGCTTAATGGCACAATCGTAGAGGGACGCAAAATTGAGGTGCTTCTCAGATAAGTTTCTGCTTGTATCTGCCTGCTGCATTCAGTGCCTGCCTGCCACATTTAGTGTCCTTTCCAGTGCCCTGCCTGCCTTCTACTCGAGGTGCTCTCACTTGAGCAAAAGTAAGGCACTGGGCATTAAGTAAAGCCATCGAAGAGAAGGCTGGAGGAAAATAGGCGCTGCCTCCTTTGCCCTATGCATGCCCCTATGCAGCCCTGTGTTGTGGTGAGCACGCCATGCATGCCTTTCCCTACGGGATTGTGATCTGTTCTTCATAGTGACTGCATGTTGTCAAAGCCTGTGTCCGCACACCAGTGGCAGAAGGTATCACCTCCTTGATGATGTTTAGAAACTGCACATGAAATGCGCCTTGGAAACGTGCCTACAGGAAACCGGGAGCTGGTTGTGCTGGGGCAGAGTCAGTCGCTTGTTAGTGATAGACTCTGCCCTATCCCCGCCAGTGGTACAAATGCCCACGCTCTTTTAGAATACTTTCTCAGTGAATGCATGTCTATTTCCATGTAAATGAGGAGTCGAAGTGTGTGCTTCATGGGTCTTGTTGAGGCTGCATTTTAACACCTTTCTTCTTAATTCCCTTATGTTTCAGGTGAATAACGCAACAGCCCGGGTGATGACCAATAAGAAAGCAGTGAACCCCTACACGAACGGTGAGCAGCCTTCAGTACGCCATACCAGCTGGCACCCCTTTGTACAGGGGAACTTGGTGCCAGTGGCAGGCACTGTCCTGCACCTGAGAGAATACCACTGACGATGAAGGCTCATATAGTTTTAATGAATAGACCTACATTATTGTGTGTGAGACATCAGTCCGCCCCCTTGTTGAGAGGAAAAAAGTATTTCACTAAAACCATGAGCCAAAATATTGTGCTTTAGTTATTTACCATTGTATCCCAACTCAGAGCAGGATAAAGGCTGATTTGCATATGGCTGAATCTAATCTGAGGCGGCATAGTGGGCAAAAGTACAATGGATTGCAATGCTACCTCGCACAATTGCCAATAATTAGACTATTTGCAAGCATTCCTACCATCACCTTTTGTATGTTTGCTATTAAAATAACTGCCCATTCAACAGCCCATTAGTGTCAATCAATTCAAAGAGTTTTTAAGTCAAGCCTGAGACATATTGTATGTACTTTGTGGGTTACAGTCCGCCCATTACTTTTCATGTGTTTATTTCAGTGTTCTTTAAAAATGTTTGCTTCCAAGTGGTTAATCTAATTTGTCCCTCCTTTTTGTCAATTGTTCACTCCCACGGAGCAGCCCCCCATTACTTGAAGCCTTCCACTTGTCCCATTTTAGTTACTGGCTCAGGAACTTATTTTTTAATTCTGAAAGAGCACTTCACACAAGCGTTTGTGTTTCATTTCTCTTGGTCAGCCTGGCGTCCACTTCACGACTGACGCGCTTCATCTTTCAGCATGGCGGTCTCTTCGGGAGGCCGCGCGCCTTTCTTTTTTTCTGCACAGCGCCCACTTTTTTAAAATTGTACGTTAAAGCCGATAAATATGAGCATTTCGATCTGCTCCTGTTGCAGGCTACTGGTTTTGATCTTTTTCATCTGTCCAGTGTATATTTTTTAACAACTTGTTTGCGTTATGTGGTATTGGCTTTGTTTTGACCTTCCTTTTGGCAACGCAAGCGTGTCTCTGGCTTATTTTCAAGGGACATAGCGCTTGTTTTGTACGTCAGACCTAGCAATCCTGCCCCTGCGGCCGAACCCAAGTCATGTACGCTGTCGCGTCAATCAGCTTCACCCACAGAGCTCGCAGGGGCGCCCGCACCTGCCACCTTAACTGATCTGAGTGGGTACCTCTCCCGCTTGTGGGGTCACAATGTTTGGAACATTGTTGCTAGGGTAAGCAGTCATTTCAAATCACCCTTCCCAGAGAACCACCATTTTGAGGGTGCTTTACCGTTCATCGGAACCACCGGTGTTCAGAATTAACCAACTCCTGTGAAATAGGACTGGTGCTGTGAGTGCGTGTGGCATCACCCCTCCTGTTTCTTGAGAGTTTATGTAAAGTATAGGCTTTAATGGCTGCTGAGAGTTCTGTGGGGTGTGAGAACGCAATGCCCCGCCCACAGCTCCCCAGGGTCCCCTTTGGGGCAAGCCATTCCATAACACCACACTCCACTCAACTTTAGAATACTTCACTCCACTTCCTTTACACCAATACGTTTTAGCTATGCTGAGAAGTAACCACACTAGTTGACAACATAGCTAAAACATATTGGCAAAGCCACAGGTGAGACCTATTGGCTATGCCACTGCTTGTTTTTTTTAAGTCTTCCTGAATAATAGCAGCCCCCCACAGTCTCCAACTTTAACCTCATCCGAGGATGTAGCTGTGCTGCTGTGAAATATCTTCTAGTGCTTGGGATTCCTACTCAGGGGACTTCTGGTGTGTACCTTCATAACACCCTAATCTTTGCAATGCACAACTGGAAATCTGTGCTGGCGGTCTCGAATAGCGTTGGCCTGTACTAGGAGAGAACTTGTGCAGTACGCAGTTTATAGGTTAGTTGTCTTTACTCAGGTTCAACTCTTACAGATATATTCCCTCTGCCCATTCGGAGATCCATTGCTGCTGTGCAGCCAGGTAGTACATCCCAAATTCTGGTGCCTTCAGCTCACCTTTGCCCTTGGGCAGTTTCAGTCTGAGCAGAGCCACCCTGTCTGTGGATGATGAACTCCAAATTAAATTTCACAGCAGGGCATCCAGTTTCTCAGAAAGGGAACTGGGCACCTCTATCGAGAGTGCACTGAAGTAGTATAATAGCCCAGGGAGCATGACCATTTTTGATAGAGCAATGCGCCCCATCACTGAGAGCAGTAGCGACTTCCAGAACATAAACCCTCCTATTAATGTATCTTCCTCCTGCTGTTTGGTTTTAAGTTGCTAAACTGTATGAGTTTAATAGATATTTCAAAGCTTTAAAGAACTTTAAAACGTTGCAGAGGCAAAACCTTTGCACCTTCACAGCAGCCGAGCTTCCTCACTTGAACCTGCATACATAAATGCTAGGCTCGGGCTGGTATTGCCTGACATTTGCAATATACAGATGCTCACAGGCCTCGGAGACTAGGAGAAATTGCATACCAATCACAACATAAAATATGCAGGAAGTTGGCATCCATGGCCATCCCCAGCCTCTACGAAGCTCCCAACCAGCACATGCCCACTGAGACAATCGGTGAAAGAGTCTAGAGATGACAGCAAGAAGACCAACCATGCCTGCAGACCAGCCTTCCCTCACAGCTGTGGGCAAAAATACAATCCACTAATGCAAGAAAAAGGCTTCAGTCCAAGATCCCAGTTCGCTCAACTGAGGACGCAGGCTTGTAACTCAAAACGTCTGGTTCCAAAATCAGCAAAGAAGCCACCATGGAACATTTGCTCCCTTTCCTCTTCTAACCACCACTTTCTCATTCGCTCCAAATCTGCTCCAGGGATTCTTAGGTTGTTTTCTCTCCTGTGAGGAGAGGGGACTGTGTGGCTGGAAGTCGTAAAGCCCAGAGCTCCTTGCCACAGCTTCAGCACCATGCAAGATTCTTTTTTTTTCTTCATGTAGCAAGTGTCCACTTGCAGGCCCCGGAGACTGCGCAGCTGTGGTGGGATCTCCACACTCATGGCAGGATCTCGGCACTGCGGTTTCCTATTGCGGAGATCTCTCCACAAGTGCGAAGATCCTGCTACGACTGAGGAGCCTCCGCCACGAGTGCGGAGATCCTGCTATGACTGAGGAGCCTCCGCCACGAGTGCGGATATCCTGCCACAACCGAGGAGCCTTGGCCATGAGTGCGGAGGCTGTTTGTGAATCAGGCCACAGTGTTTTACAACCAAAGGACGCTAAAGCCTAGACCACCCTGATGATAGCACGGATGTGCCTCCAGGGACTGTTAGACTCTCCTTGGTTTATGAGCCCAAACTGATCGGTCTTTCATCCTCGAAGCGCAACCTTTTGCTAGACTGTGGATTCTTGCCCCATTGGAGAAGGCTGAATTGGAAGTAGGTGTACTGCCTTTTCCTGTGTTCCTGGAGTAGGGGCGGTGTGGGGGGGGGGGTCAAAAGACGCCTAGTCTAACTTTTACACTTTTACCATACACAGGCAGTGCTTGTGCGTATGCGTCTGTGTAAAGTAAGGTATATGCCTGCTGGAGATCCCTGTGATAGAGCAGGACGCTTATGTATATGCCCCCCTCTACTGCTGGCGTATTCTCCCCCTTCAATGTGTGCATCCCTTGTATTACGATCAGATTGCAAATGTTTGTCTGAGAGGGCGGAGGGGGAAGTGCGGGGGTGAGGACGACTGGTGTACAAGACCCTTGTCCCACCCCAAGGTTGAGGTCCCTTGTCCTTGTGTCCCTCCCACACTTTGCAGCGGTCTGGAGTAGCGCATGGCAGTGGAGGTTTCCTCAATGTCGGCACTAGCTTTACCAAGAGAGAAGCAACTTTTGGAGAGATGCCTTAGGCAGAAATTCCTCAAAACCTTTGTCACATGGTGACAGTTCTGCTACTCTATGGGCACCCGCAGAGAGGGGATACGTTGTCACTCCCCACTTATCTTTTCTCCCTATCAAGCAGGGGAGTGTTTTGCATGTTTGATAGATATACGTATATTACATGAAGGGCAGACACCGCTTCCATCGGTCCACTAAGACATGGTGGTTGACGAGTCACCCTAGATCGGATGCTGCTGCTCCAGCTAACACTGCAGATCTGCAGGCCAATGGCAGACACTCAGCGTCTCCATTAACGTGATGTCTCACCAGAAGGCAGCACCCCCCCAATATTGAGGTTCGACCCCTGAAGGCACATATGCCAGATCCACCATTTTAGACATTCTTCATTAACTCCCTCATGTAAATCATGTCCTAACTTTGCAGTGCCTGGTTCTAGAGTATTCACACATAGGCTAGGAGCTGGGCATCTCCACGTCATACAAAAGAATGCCAAGGTTATTCCTTCCCACCAGGATCTATTCTCCAGTGTTCATTAGCCTAAGCATAGTAAAGGCTGGAGCTCATAACTGTAAAAAGGGAGGGATGACTTGTGCTTGGTGATTCATATATCTATCCAACCCGCGCTGCAGGGCCCAACCCCTCTTTCGGGTTGCCAGAACTGGTTGCAAACGGTCCAGGAGGAGCTAAAAGTATCAAGTAGTTGTGTCACTGCCCTGATGCCACAAGCCCTCCAGGGCCTATTCTTCTCCGCTTCACTGGATGTCTGGCTGGAGGAATACAACATAAGTGTAAATGGTGGCTGGGATCTTGAGCTGAAATGGAAAACAGACTGTGAAAAGTCTCAAGCTCAGGAAACGTTTGTGGACAGTAAGTATTCTTTTCTGTTCTCTCAGCCCAGCATCAGTATAGGGAAGGCTCGCTGTTACAGTGTTACCTGATGTGCTTTACATACATCTTAATGAAGGGGCGTGAAATTCAGTGCAACCAATTATTGTCTTTTTCATGGAAAACTAAGATTGTTACAAAATGTGGTTCCTTTCAAAACATGAACTACAAGGTGGGAATTGTGTTTCTACTTTGCAAATGTAACGGATTGGTTCTCCTCACGGGTTTGCGCTCTCTCATGTGGGAAATTCCACCTTTGTAGACCGTTTTCCTCTTATATTAATTTGGGCCTGTAGAATTAGGACCTTTGCTGTGAACTGGGACCTGAAAAACTGGACCTATCCACATGTTTTAGGCTAAAAATGTGTTCTTTTGTTCCCCCAAAGCTCTCCTTATTGGCTTGGCTCTTGCCTGCCTGTCAGGGTGTTAAGGTGAAGTAGAATAAAAAATAGCTATTAATAATTAACCTTGGGTAAGGGAACAATGTAAGCGCCTGGCTCTGTGCCTGCTCCACCTGGCTCGGTTATGAAGTGTGGAGGTGATATTTTCCTCACAGCTGAAAGTGACCGGCACGCAGTTATGAACTACAGGGATTATGGTGGCCACCTCATGCCATGTCACCCTGACCCCTGTTTCCAATACTGGGCTTTTAACCTTCACACAAATTGTTGTTGCCAGGTGTCTTAATCTCATTAGTTCATTGAACACGAACTAAAACAATAACAGTGAGAATGCATTAGGTTGTCACGCGTAAGCACAGGAATGTAAAAAGTGCCACAGAGTGAGGTGGCAACCGTGGCACTGATTCCGGCCGCTTGGCTGCAGGACTCATTCCTCATAAGGAAGGATATACGGTACTTATTCATTTAGATCTCACGAGATTGGCAGCAGTTGATATCAATCTAAAATCCCAAATATAATGAGCCCTGAAAATATCAAATCTGCAATCTGATTTGAGATGCCGATTACAGTTTTGGCATAAAGAAGATATAGAATATTGTGCGCGTCAGCCCGCTTAAGTGAACTAATAACTCAGGATAGTAAGCACTTTTGGGCCACAGTTTCTGGTATGAGATGTAAAAACCTGACCGTTTCCCCAATTTCTTGCCACGTCACTAGTGAATCCTGGGAAGACCATTTTAGCAAGGTCTATGTTTCCCCTCTTAACACAGACAATTTTATTGTAGACAATAGTACGTTGATGGAAGTTAGAATCAGAGTAGAGGAGGTAGAAGAGGCCCTATCCCGAAGCACGGGCGGTAAGGCGCCGGGCCCCAATGGAGTACCAATTGATCTACTAAAACTCAATATTAAACTTTGGGCTCCAATCTTAACTAGCATGTTTAGTCAATTACCTCATACAGATATACCAGACTCTTGGCGCACCTCTATTATTGTCCCTATATTCAAGAAAGGCAATCGAGAAGACAGCAGTTGCTATATGCCAATATCGCTAATTGATACAACTGTAAAAGTCCTGGGGCGTGTTATTTACAACAGGATCCAGGAGTGGGCCCAAACAAAATCAATTTTATATCTTGCCCAATATGGATTTAGAAGTAACGTAGGGACAATTGAGCAATGCGCCAACTTGAACCTAATAATAGGTAAGTACACAGTCGCGAAGCGTGTGCCTTTATATATGGCATTTATGGATTTAAGCACCGCTTTCGACTGTGTGAACCAGTCGAAATTATGGCACATGTTGATACTCAAGGGTTTGGATGCCCCCCTTGTTTATTTTCTTGCATTTCTACATAGGGGTATGAAAGCGAAAGTTAGAATAAACACTAATGGGAATGTATCTAAGGGCATTGAGATTGGTAGGGGAGTTAGACAGGGGTGTGTGTTAGCTCCTCTCCTGTTTATATTATATATTAATGATCTATACCCATCCCTATCCCCTATAACCAGTGATGTTCCATCTGTTAAAGGGAGACCCCTTTCTACACTTTTATATGTGGATGACGCAGTTTTAATGGCACGGACCCCCAGGGCATTGCGTCTTTTAGTGTCGGCATTTATTGATTTTATGTCTAATCTACACCTCCGTACAAATTTAGCAAAATCCCATGTTATGGCATGTGGGCCATATTGTATTCAGTTGTCTTCTATACAAGTAGGAAATAACTCCTTAACAAGTGTTAAGAGCTTCTCTTACCTAGGAGTTATGTTTTCATCTTCCGGAGCGTGGTTACCTAACATTTCACACCGTAGAATGCTATTTTCGAAAGCATTTGGATCACTGATTTCTCTCCCTCAACCTCGCGGCAGGGGGCAGTTGAAAGCAATATTACAAATATATAAGTCGCAATGTGTTCCATTTGCTACTTATGGTTCCGCCATTTGGGGGAGTGTGAATTGTGTAACCATACAATCCGAGGAAAATATGTTCTGCAGGCGCCTGTTGGGTGTACCACCTTTTTCTCCTCATGTTATTTGTCATAAAGAGTTAAATTTGCTATACATATCCGATTTCATTAGAGCGAGACCATTGCTACTTTGGTTATCCATTTGGAGTAACGATCAGGCGTTGCTCACAAGAGATATAATAAATGATTGTATCTCTTGTGATAATGGCCTTCAAATTCCGTGGCTGGCATATATTAAATCAGAATTTGGGAAAATAGGTGTGGAGCAAGTTTTTGCAATGAGAGATTCATGCCCTACCTATAACAAAAGGGAAGTAGTTTCAGCTTTTTATAATCTAGCTCGTGAAAATCGTCTAAATAGTGTAGTAGGGAAACCTTTGATAACTCGGAAATGCTCTGGGACAGATATGCAGTTATCACCTGTCTATTTAGAACAGTCTTGTGGGAGATGGGAGCGTTCCCTGCTATTTAGATTCCGTGCTGACGACGGTAAAATATTTACTGTGCTTTCCTATTGGGTCCCAACCGAATCTCGCTGCCATTCCCTGCCCGTGCAATAACAAGTCAGGCCAAACTACTATACATTTTTTATTGTTTTGTAAACTTTATGAATTATATACAAGGACATTTTTGCTTCCACTTTTCAAAAGGAGATATCCCGGCATTAGACAGAGGGGAGCAATGTTTTCATTAATTTTTCAACTGTCCGATAGTGAAACCTGTCTACATGTGGGCTCATTTTTAAGACATGCTGTGAGGGCACGTGGCACTTTATTATTGTAATGACTAGTTGCTATTCCTTGTTTTTAAATGATGTTTTAACATTTTGTGCTATGTATAGATATGTTTTTATCAGATTTATATTAATGTGACAATGTACTTATGTGAATGTAATGTTGACTGTTTTATATGCATGCACTTTTATGGAAGGGTGAACTTTCCGAATAAAGAAACTGAACTGAACTGAGTCACACTTTTGACCAGAGAGCTTCAAGCTTTTAACACCTCTTAATGATCCTGTCTAAACTAATGACCACCCTACAGCTTACCGTGAAGCTCACACCTTTGCAAGAGAAAAGGGGAAGGAATGCCTGCAGCTTTCTGTGCAGACATTTGTCAATGAGTAGCCCAGTTGTCAACTTGAGATCGTCAAACACGTGTTTGCCTCAAACTCTGTCTCCCCTGAGCTGTGCGACATTCTGGGGTACTGTCAGCAGAAGGTACTGGAGTGTCCTTAAGATGGGCACTGGTTAGTGGCAGATGGCCCACGTCCAACATCTGTAAATTCAGTAAAAAACAAAACAAAACCTAGGCATGTATTGCAATTCTGCTCTCTTTGGACTTCAGGCTTCCAAAGTGGCCATCAGCTTCTTTCTGCAACTAAATATCGTGAAGGAATTGCTCCCTCACCTGGACACCGATTTTAATATTCCTGTCCTTAATGCTGTAATCCAGTCGAGACTCAACTCAGTCTATTTAGTCTCATCTTCCATGTTACTCCAGTATGTTTATCCTGTACAAAATACAGCAGCAGTAGTCCCAGGTGGGGCCATATTACACCTATTTAAAGGTCCTTAATTGGCTACACATCTGCAACAGTTTCATCTTCATATCAATGTCTATTGTGCATAAAGCGGCCTATGGTAAACCCCTGCCTTCTTAGCCTCTAAATTATCTTAGAATACTCTAAGCAGAAACCTGCCCTCCGCAAGCCTATTCCTTCACTAGGTCTAAGTATGTCTCCTATGGTAAACCCCTGCCTTCTTAGCCTCTAAATTCTCTTGAGATACTCTGAGCAGAAACCTGCGCTCTGCAAACCTATTCCTTCTCTCAGTCTACCTATGTCTCCTATGGTAAAACCCCTGCCTTCTTAGCCTCTAAATTCTCTTGGAGTACTCTGAGCAGAAACCTGCCCTCCGCAAGGCTATTCCTTCACTCAGTCTAAATATGTCTCCTATGGTAAACCCCTGCCTTCTTAGCCTCTAAATTCTCTTGAGATACTCTGAGCAGAAACCTGCGCTCTGCAAACCTATTCCTTCTCTCAGTCTACCTATGTCTCCTATGGTAAAACCCCTGCCTTCTTAGCCTCTAAATTCTCTTGGAGTACTCTGAGCAGAAACCTGCCCGCCGCAAGGCTATTCCTTCACTCAGTCTAAATATGTCTCCTATGGTAAACCCCTGCCTTCTTAGCCTCTAAATTCTCTTGGAATACTCCGAGCAGAAACCTGCCCTCCGCAAGCCTATTCCTTCTCTCGGTCTAAGTATGTCTCCTATGGTAAAACCCCTGCCTTCTTAGCCTCTAAATTCTCTTGGAATACTCCGAGCAGAAACCTGCGTTCCGCACACTTATTCCTTCTCTCGGTCTAAGTATGTCTCCTATGGTAAAACCCCTGCCTTCTTAGCCTCTAAATTCTCTTGGAATACTCCGAGCAGAAACCTGCCATCCGCAAACCTATTCCTTCTCTCGGTCTACGTATGTCTCCTATGGTAAAACCCCTGCCTTCTTAGCCTCTAAATTCTCTTGGAATACTCAGAGTAGAAACCTGCCCTCCGCAAACCTATTCCTTCACTCGGTCTAAGTATGTCTCCTATGGTAAAACCCCAGCCTTCTTAGCCTCTAAATTCTCTTGGAATACTCCGAGCAGAAACCTCCCCTCCGCAAACCTATTCCTTCTCTCGGTCTAAGTATGTCTCTTATGGTAAAACCCCTGCCTTCTTAGCCCCTAAATTCTCTTGGAATACTCTGAGCAGAAACCTCCCCTCTGCAAACCTATTCCTTCTCTCGGTCTAAGTATGTCTCTTATGGTAAAACCCTTGTATCCTTAGCTTCTAAATTCTCTTGGAATACTCCGAGCAGAAACCTGCTGTTTGCAAGCCTATTCCTTCTCTCGGTCTAAGTATGTCTCTTATGGTAAAACCCTTGCATCCTTAGCTTCTAAATTCTCTTGGAATACTCCGAGCAGAAACCTGCTCCGCAAACCTATTCCTTCTCTCGGTCTAAGTATGTCTCTTATGGTAAAACTCTTGCATCATTAGCTTCTAAATTCTCTTGGAATACTCCGAGCAGAAACCTGCTCTTGGCAAACCTGTCTCTTGTGGACACGAGGCCTTCTCCACAGCCACTCTCATAATGTGGAATATGATGCTCCACCCCCTGCGTGCCCAAACCAGCCTCCCTCTTTTTTAAATAAAAACTTAAAACTAGGCTTCCTAATCAATATATTTTAGTCAATAGATTTTATTCTGGTCTCACTGGACTGTGTGATGCTCTATAGTCCCAGGTGACTTTCTCGAACAAGTGCCTTCAGCACAACATTGAGTTGGAGTGGAATGGGCAACCACATTCGCAAGAAGGCTGTGTTCTGCACCATTTAATTTTCAGCAGCCAGGAATAATGAGAAGATTGTGATCCCACATGGCGTCTGGATGTAAAAACAATGACCACAGAAACATTGTGCTACCAAAATATCGACGCCCAAATTATTGAAAACGTTAACACACATAGGTTATTCAAGTCTTCGTACCTTGAAGTTATACATATTGGCAAGGTACATAGCTGTGGAGCTAAGTAAAGTGAACCAATACTTAATACTAAAATATGTACTTACGCTGTTGGTAACGTGATATTCTGGAGTTGGTATTAAGGAGGAATACCCATTTGGCACATTCGCAGAAAAGGAGCTACTACAAAATGTATTAAAAATGTCAGTTTAGAGCAAATGAACTTTTTAGGGACTGAATTGGGATCACCTGTCAATGGCATGCTAGTTCTCCTTTTAAAGACCCATCCTTGACTCACTGGGCTGTCAAAACCAGTCTGGAAGAAGATTATCATGTTCAACACTCTAATAAAATCCAGTTCTGCTTGTCAGAGGACTCTGATAGAACTGCATCTTACTGTGCCTGTATCTTTGCTCCTTGGCCTTGATTTCAAGAACTGAGGGAGCCTTTTTCCTGACCTGCAGAGAAGGATTTTTGGACCAATCCTGCTAGGGCACCTGCCTGTCTATTGGGCGGACTTGTCCCTGGAGATTCTGAAGTACTGCAGTTTGAAGGTGGTCCAGGATCTGGGGAGGCTGCTGCCAAGGGTGCAAGATCCCAGTTCATTTGAAGGCTGATGGGAAGCCTGTGTAAGACCAGCGCTGGTGTTTCAGGCTCCACAACTATTTCAAGAGGACTGAGACCGCTAGGACAGCTCAGAATAGGCAGTTTGGAGACTTTCCAAGAGTTGCATTCTCTCTTTAAACGTTTTGTTTTGCAGGACTGTCTACTGATTTGCAGGACGTAAGCTCTGCATGCCCAAGTTATTCTCTGTCCAAGTGCAGCGTGGTCAGAATGCTTTATTAGCTCCACTCAGAGACTTCTTTTCAGACAGAAGCTATTGGCAGGCACTTCTCGCCAAGCTGACCACATTTATTAATGTATTTAGCTGATTTTTGTTGCGCCACCCTGTTACTTAGGCCACATCACAGCGCAAGGAGCCTGTTCCATACACAATATGCGCATTTGTCTAAGTGGACCCAAAAAAGCGACTACGTCAAATGTGAAAGTGTTCCTCAGGCCAAACTTTGATATCTGATCTGGCCTGGAGTGCTTTCTGGCTGGAATAACTGTCCACGAATCCTGTTTAGAGGTTTTTTGTCATGAACAACCAATCACTAAAGGCTCTGTGTATTGCACATCTCTGTAGCCGTAGCCTTGTATTGCCTCCAAGTTGGTCCTACCTGACTTTTTCTTGATTAAAACACATTTTTAATTGCAAAGGTAAAAATCTGAGCCACATTTAAACTCCGATTACCCTCCGGTGCCAGCATTCGTGAGTCAGCCACTCGATCTGTTAGGTGCCTGGTGGACCTCTGCAGGACACCTGGACGCTTTTGGTAATTGTCCCTTTCTATTGACCTTGAGCACAGTATACAAGTGTTCTGTGATGAGGTATCTGAGTTGTTTGTATAGATTTTGAAACTATTGTCCGATTTTCTTCATTTTTGTTTTTATTTTTCTGATGAAATGTTTCCGTTTTTACTCGGGCTTGGTATGGCCATTCCAGTCCTTTGTGTCCTTAACTGTGCTGTTGGTTGTTAGATGCACCTCACTGGATCCCTTCTTGCTGCACAGGCCAGGCTGGTAAATGTGAGCCCCGGTTGTTGGTTCTCTTGCATAATTCTCACTCAATGCAGTGTGGACGGTCAGCCACTGCTCACACCACGACTGTGGTCTCTCTCTTTCTCCCAGCTTTGAAGTGTGTTTTCCTCCACCAATGTATCTATCCCTTTCCGTTTTCTGACTGTGGCTCGTCTCTTCCCTCTTCTAGGCTGGAAGTTGAACCCAGTAGTGAGCGCAGTTTATGGGCCGGAATTCTATGCAGGTAATGGCCCCCCCGCGCCCCCATAAGGCTGGTGGAGGGTTTTTTCTTATGTTGGTCTGTGTGTGAACTGCCTGTCTGTAGACCCTGGCGTGCAGTCATGTGCGAGTTGTCAGTTTTGTATCTGTATTTTAAACCTGCCTATAGCTCGGGTGTTCATTCTGTTTGTATTCTGTATAAGTATGCCTAGAGTGGGCGTGCATCTGCTCACAGTGTGCTTATAGCGGGTGTGTTTGCAGTTTCAATCTGTTTATTGTGTTAACGCTGCCTCTAGTTAGTATGCGTGTGTACGTGCAGTTTGTGTGCAGACTATAAGCAGTGCTTTAAATGGGAAAAAATAAGTGCAGGTACTCATTAAAATAAGCTAGAGGTGTGGCAAGTGGGCGGAGCTAGGGGCGGGGCTACGGGCAAGATATGATGGTACATAATGGCTTCTGTACAAGTTGCAGCACATATCAAAACACATGAAATGCGTTTATGTAAAGAAAACAGGTTAACTCATTACACAATTGAAAGCCAAACAGGATTATATGGTAACATTTTCTTGTTTTGTGATATTTGCTGTTTCTTAATACCCTACTGTTATTTATGGTTGTTTGGCATAATACTATATATTCTCAAGCGCACAAACCGACAGAAAAAAAGCAGACCTGTACGCAAAAGCATTCCACACATTCCCTTTAATATATGTCCTGATACTCTCCCTCCTTCTCTCACTCAAAAACAGGCAGTCCCAGCCCATTTCACTCACCTAATGGAGAGGGGGGGAGGGGCGAAATCACTTTCAGCTGAATGGGCTTTGCGTATCCGATCGACAGTGCAGGGTGTGTCTAGAGTCTAATTGTCCCCAGACTGCAGGGGGTTGAGAGGGCTTACATCACGCTGTGATTAACAGGACAGACCCTGTCCTGTTAATCACAGCGTGATGTAAGCCCCCTCAACCCCCTGCAGTCTGGGGACATTCAAGTGGGCGCTGCTGGAATCTTCAGCAGGGACTCTGCAAGGCCACTGAGGGGCTCAGGGACTTACACGCTCTTCGGAAGCACTGCCCTGAGCTGGAGGAGATGCCTAACCGGAGCCTGCTGTGCCGCCGAACAGGGTACCGGTACTCTCCCTGGATAAAGAAAAGTGCCGGTACTGACGGCAAGAAAATTCGGAAGTGCCGGTACTCAGTACCGGTGAGTACCGGCCCATTTAAAGCACTGACTATAAGCCTGAACTGTCTGACACTGTACGTATGCACACGGGCATCTCTGCGTCATGACGCCCTGCTAGCACGTTGGCTGAACCGAAGGTGTTCTCCCGCGCTCAAGTGGCTTTGGAAACCAACGCTGCACCGCATTGGGGTCCACTGTTCCTGTACCCCGCAGCAGCTGGAAGTGCCCTTAACCACCTGAGCCGCATTTGGTTCCGAGGATCTACAAGTGCCTGAGTTTTGGGTGTTGTTCGCAGCTGAAGCGGTTTTGAATGTCATCCGTGAAGTAATATTGGGGGTTTCTGCATGAGTCTGCAACTTGTTGTGTGTCCGTGTGTCTCTCTATGGAATTATCACTGAATCAGGCAACATACTACATGTGTTAATTACAAACTGAGTTCACAAAAACCTTTACCACCTTTCTTCTCTATTTGTGTGAAGTAGAGAAGATGTTTAGACTAGGATGAGTAAGTAGACATTTAAGCAAACTACAGATACTTGTTTTGAAAACCAGTTTAATGCTCAGTGGTGGCACTAGCTTCTTATGGCAGTAAGATGGTTCAGCTATGCAACATTCTTCTTAGCAGCGGCTGCTCCATTTGGGTGGAGGAGCGTCGCCCCTCCCCCCCCCCCTACTGTGGGCACAGCAAAAGTGAAAAATAAAATGGTAATGAAGTGACTTTATTGCCATTTTATTTTTTGCTCTGTCAGCTGCGGGAGCGGAGTCATGTGAGGGCTTTGCGGGGTGAGGCCATAGCGCAGACTGGGAGCAGGAAGGAGGGGTGCCTGGCTACACCAGTTTAAACTGCTCATGTCACTTTGGCTGGCTGTCATGCGATGGCCAGCCTGACATGCGCATTTTACACTTCTCCAACCCAAGCTGTGTTAGACAGCCAGGTAGATAGACAGCACAGGCCCTTAGTGCCAGTATGAGCATTGAGCCAGACCACTCCAGCCAATTTTAGCACTGCTTTCAATCTGATCAACAGCATGAGAGCAGCGTCGGGATTGGTTAGGGGAGTTGGCTCTGGGGGTGTCAGTCGGGCCATGCTGGTGCCACCAGTACGAAACCAAGGGTTGACCCAGGAGGACACCATAGGCTCTTGCATCACTGCGCCCTGTGGAGGGAGCGCAACCCAGAGAAGACAGGCATGACTTCCTTGAGCCAGAAATTGACTTAGTGATTAGGAGGTAAGGCTTTTTATGTCGTTGTCATCCTTGGGGAGTGTTACACCAGAGACTTGTGGGTTTTAAAACATCCGAGAGCATTCGGAAGCATTGTGCGTGCTGAAAGGAAGCCTGCATCGTCACCAGCCTGGGTGTTTCTGTACAGCCTGTTTGCTCGTCCCATCACTTTGAAATGTCACCCGCCGGCACTGCCTAGGAGAAAAGATGTGCATTTCTGAACCAAAAGTGAACAGAGACAATGGCAACTTACTTCAGCTGCAAACTGTCAAGCATGTTAACAATGTCCGGCATCCAACACTTGTTTTACTTTAAGTGCCTAGATCCAGGATAAAAAAGCACCTGTGCCTGTACAATACTATGGGCCTGATTCACAGAACTAACTTACGTCAAAAACGTAAAGTTAGTACTTTTTGGTATTCACAGAATACACTTACTCATTTTGGTATTCACAGAATGAACTTACTCATTTCGGTATTCACAGAAGTTAGTAGTCCTAACTTTAGGACTCCTAAATGCCTTCTGTGAATACCGAAAAGTCTTAAAGTTAGGATTTTTCTCATTTTAGGAGTAGTAAAGTTAGGAGTCCTAACTTTACTACTCCTAAACTGAGAAAATCCTAACTTTAAGACTTTCGGTGTTCACAGAAGGCATTTAGGAGTCCTAAAGTTAGGAGTCCTAACTTTACTACTCCTAAACTGAGAAAAATCCTAACTTTAAGACTTTCGGTATTCACAGAAGGCATTTAGGAGTCCTAAAGTTAGGACTACTAACTTGTGTGAATACCGAAATGAGTAAGTTCATTCTGTGAATACCAAAATGAGTAAGTGTATTCTGTGAATACCAAAAAGTACTAACTTTACGTTTTTGACGTAAGTTAGTTCTGTGAATCAGGCCCTATATGTTTTTCTTGCCAGGAATCTACACCCTGACCTCAGGCTTACATCTCAAATGAAGCAGCGGTCAAATCATCCTTCCACTAACTAAAACTGGTATTAAGAAAAACACTGAATCAAGAACTATAGATATGCGGTGCACACCTGCTAATTGCAGTTTAAACACTGTGTTTTTTCAAAATTATATCTTTTTAAACATGTTCAGAGGATACTGCTTGTGTTTTCAACGTGCTACGTAGTATTTGTGGGTTGCCTGTCCCACATATGGCTATACGTGAAAAAGTTTTCAAGCGAACACTCACTTGAACAACTACGTGCACTGTAATTGTGTGTTCTTTAAGTTTAGTGCAATGTTTGACAAGCTTAACAAATGCAAAAATAATAATTCTTCATACACAGAATCATGGTATTCAACTGTATTTTCTTGTTGTATGATTTACATCAATAACTTAAATGATACGAATACATAAGATTACATACATCAGTAGATACTATCTTTGTTGTCTACTAACAAATCTGTCAAGATTCAATTCATTCATCTGAATTCTACATTGACGATACTTTGATTTCACAAACAACTGTTGTTAACCCGCCCAATGCATTTCGGGACTTGGGTCCCTTCCTCAGGGGCAGCTGCAATGCAAAAAATATATATATGTTCAAATACAACGTGAATAGCAGATTCATGGGTGAGAATTATAGCTACCAAAAAACGTGAGACCAGCCCCAACAATCATATACCAAAAATATCCTGTGATATTATAGGTGGAAAAGTTGCCGTCACCAGTTTCTAAGTGCTGAATGATGGTTCAAAAACCACATGACCAATGAACAAATAACCAAATAAACAAGTAAATGCTGCCACCAGACAAATGTGAAAAAAATACATAAATTAAAAGAATTAAAACGAGTTGTATACTCAAACATAGTAAGACAAACATAATCCATGCTGTTACAGAGCAGATGTAGAAAAGTCAGAAATGACAGAAAACGATCAATCACACACTAGATCAACACCTACTTGGGAGTGACCGGACAATTCACTGCTTAATTATAAATAGTAACACACTAGACATGGGCATCAAAGCTGCAAAGAAAGATACAAAGCTCAATGCCATCACTATACGTAGACACGAAGTAAGCAGAGCGGCGCCTTAAAAAATAGAAACGGAAGTTGAATTGAAAGAAAGTACCTGCTACGATACACTGTGCCGCAAGCACCTAAAAAGATAAGATGATATGAAAAGGAACCACAACATGAGGAAATACACGAACGAGATATCATCCGATAAATCACACAAGTTCTATCTATGTTGTTTACCTGCAGGTGTAGAGCACTTCCGTGAAACGTCTGAAAAAATGGAAACATACGGCTGCCATGAGATCCAATATTCACTGAATACTAGTTTTAGTACAGACCATTCCACACTATTACTCACCGAAAAAAGCTGTAAACACTCTCCGTAAGTAACCGTCACGATGTATCACTCGGCGTTTCTGCCCATTAAAAGGAACCCGCGAAACTGATACAATCACGTGATGCATCGCTGAAAGCACCCACTAAACGTAGTGCAACTGAATCCGCCATCTTAGAATGGTGTAAATGCGGAAAATGTGGTACACAAAGTAAACAAACCCTAAAATCAGCGAAAATGAAGGACGCGTACAAAAAACAGAAGAAAAAGAATGAAAAATAAAAATGAAAAATAAACTACCGCAATCACAATAGCGGTATCCAACTCTACGCACACGCTAAGTTTGCCACATCGGCCAGAACTGCTAATAACCAATGATATAACTCAATACCAACAGAAACTAGTAAATGGCGCCTCGTTTCCAATATTACTGTCGAAGACAAAAGAAAGGAGAAAAAGAAAAAATAGAAAGTGCGATGGAAATAAAACAAATAGAATTAGTAGATGTGACGAAGTTAGACAATGTTATACATAAAACATAACCCATTGTGTGCATAATTTCATGATTGTAAAAACTTAAATGCAATGAACCAGTATAATTACATGTGAACAGAACGAAAAAGTATGCAATTACAAATACTCAAATGCCCAGATAAACCATGTACTGTAGAAATGAACTGGACAATGTAATACGTGAAACGTAAATTAATGTATACATGTTGACAATGTAATTTCATGATAATGAAAACAAAAATACACATACACAACACATTAAAGTCACAATTATAGATTCTCAAATATCCCGAAAAACTCTGTACTGTTGAAATGATGCAAAAAAAGGGAAAAGAGACTATGTGGTGCGAAACTAAAGTGAGGTAAAATGTAAATATCTGGTGGGTGCAACTATTCCACTGTTACTATGCTACAGAAAACAGCTTAAATCCAATTTGTCATTAAGACTACATGGCATCATGGTGTTTAATTTTCTGATCCAAAACACTTCTCTTTGTGAGAGTTTTTTACTCAAGTCAATGCCTTCTTTGAATGACAATTTTTCAATGATAAGAAACCGTACTTGAGTGATGTCATGGCCTTGTTCCATCCAGTGAACTACTAGATTGGAATTGATATTTCTGTTTCTGATCATACTTTTATGTTCTCCAATTCGTATTTTTATTTTACGCTCAGTTTTCCCAACATAGAGGTAACCACATGGACATTTAATACAGTAAATTACATGAGTGGTATTGCAATCAGAAGAATGGTGTAAGCTCAATTTTACTCCTGTTCTTGGGTGAGTAATGTAATTCTGTTGCATAACATTATTGCAATGTACACAATTGCTGCATCTTTTCATCCCAGTATGTTTCACTGTGGTAATGCAAGTTTTTTTGGTTAAACATTCCTTCAAATTTTTGCTTCTTGTGTACGCAAACAATGGTGGTTGAGAAAATGACGTACCAAAGTCGGGTTCATGTGCTAACAATTCCCATCTTTTTCGAATGATTTTTTTGATGCGTTTGGATTTAGTGGAAAACTTGGAAACGAACACCGTTTGTTTGGTGGGTGTTTTATGTTTGGTAATGAGTAGAGTAGACCGATCAATTTTTTTAATTCGATTTTCTGCTTGTTGAATGATATTGGTAGGGTAACCCCTTTGTGCAAATCTGATTTTGATCCTAGTAAGTTCCTCTTGAAATTTATCCATTGTCGATGAAATTCTTTTTGATCGAATAATGTGAGCATACGGCAAATTTTGAATTAGTTTAGGAGAATGAAAGCTCCGAAACAATAACGTATTGTTACGATCCGTAGGTTTAATGAAAACACTGGTGAGAATGGTGGCATTAGATTTCTGCACCAAAACATCCAAAAAAGGAAGACATGTAGAACTGATGTTTTTGGTATATGATTGTTGGGGCTGGTCTCACGTTTTTTGGTAGCTAAAATTCTCACCCATGAATCTGCTATTCACGTTGTATTTGAACATATATATATTTTTTGCATTGCAGCTGCCCCTGAGGAAGGGACCCAAGTCCCGAAATGCATTGGGCGGGTTAACAACAGTTGTTTGTGAAATCAAAGTATCGTCAATGTAGAATTCAGATGAATGAATTGAATCTTGACAGATTTGTTAGTAGACAACAAAGATAGTATCTACTGATGTATGTAATCTTATGTATTTGTATCATTTAAGTTATTGATGTAAATCATACAACAAGAAAATACAGTTGAATACCATGATTCTGTGTATGAAGAATTATTATTTTTGCATTTGTTAAGCTTGTCAAACATTGCACTAAACTTAAAGAACACACAATTACAGTGCACGTAGTTGTTCAAGTGAGTGTTCGCTTGAAAACTTTTTCACATTAAGAAAAACACTGCCTTGCACACCACAGTACAGCACTTTTCTGTAGTCAGAGCTCTAGTTAATCCCCGCTTGGGCTACTGCAAATCACTCTACTAAGGCATTTTCTCTACCAAGTTAACCAACTTCAAAAAGCTTCTTTACGCCTTATCTATGGCCTGGGAAAACCCAAAACATTATCTTTCACTGGTTGCAGGTTAACAACAGGAAGACCTTCAAACCCCTTTACCTCACTATCAAATGCCTTGATGGCCTAGCACCAATCTACCTAGAAGAAAATCAAAAATACATTTCCCCAGGTCCCTGTGCTGAAATTAACTAACCCACTCAAGATCCCCCACACCACTGGCAAATCTCAAAGAGGCAGAATCTTCTGTTTGGCCAGAAATCGCATTCGGGGCAGCCTTAAAAAAATACTTACGGAACTCTAACAACCTCCTTGCATTCAGGAAACAATTAAAAACCTACCTATTCTAAGTTCTCTGACCCCCATGCTCCCCCTCACATCTCCTCTCTCATTCTGTCTCTTTCTAGTGAATAGAAGCCATTAACCTATGCAGTGCGAACTACAGAAAATGTATAAATAAATAAAATAGGTAAATAGAGGACATGAAATAGGCAATTTGGTTGTTGCGTGGATTTAGCATTGTTACACTTAGGACCTTCATAAGGTCCACGGAAAACAGATAACGACTTATGTTGGTTTTGTCATGATGGTTTCCATTTATCTTAAACTTCAATTGTATTTCACAAACCTAAGGGAGAATTTCTGAAGTTAGCTCACCCTCGTTTCACTCTATAATCATATTGTGTGTCCCTTCTAAACCGAGGTGATTATTTTTCTTCACTAGTTCGAAGTCCAGAGAGGGGACAAATGACATGTTGTCAAGTCTTAGCTCAATTTTGGCAGCACAAAACATGGTCTGAGAATGACCCCGATTTCCCAATTGCAAAACCACCACAGGCACATGCATGTGTGCTGGACCTGCTCTCTAGTACAGCATTTTTAGATGAAGCTAAAAAAGTGTGTTCCTGAATTGCAGGTTTGGTCCTGACTACACGCAGGTGCCTGCTGGGTGTGGTACTGTCCAAAACAGGAGCTGGAACTATGGGTCTCGCGGACGTGACATATGGCTTTGTTCATGTTTTTGTCATGTTGTACCGCAATGTGGCTGGAAGTTTAATTTTTTTTTTTTTTTTAAAACACTGTTGTGGCTATGCTGGCTGCGTCATAGTGTTTTTTTTATTGCTGATGGGAGGGGTGTTGGGGTGGGTAGGATGCAACGTTTTGGAACTGCTGCCCAGAGAACAAGATCTTGGAATCAAGACTGGGTTTAAACAGGATAAATGCATGCTGGTGCATCTAGGGTAAGGGAGTGGGCGATGAGCAGATGTCCACAGTTGACACCCAGTTGGTAGAGGTTGATGGCTCCTTGCTTGTGTGTGTATGTCTTACAATGAAAGCCAGTAAATAACATACCATAACGTGTGTATGTGTGAAGTGCACATTCACCCAAGGGTATCTTGGCGCTGAATAACAGATGTTTATTGTTACCCAACTCATTGGCATTCATTTTATCGACCTCAGAGGGATGAACGGCTGAGTGGACCCTCCGGGGTTTGAACCTGTGATTATGAGGTCGAAAACAGGCCCCTACAGTGGACGCATTAGCCCACTAAGCCTCCAGACCTGGCTTTTGATCCTAAACGGAAACACGTCATGGGGGGCGAGGGGGGATGAAGGAGCTTCAGTTGGAGTGCACGGAACATGGCAAACTTCCCACCATAAGGACAATCGTCTTAGAGGCTTTCTTAGAGGCGTCTTAAAGGCTTAGAGGCATAAGGACAATCGTCTTAGAGGCGTCTTAAAGGCTTAGAGGCATAAGGACAATCGTCTTAGAGGCTTTCCTAGGGAAATGTACTTCAGGAACCTATTGTCACCAGTTGGTGTGCAAACGTTAAATATTTCATTCTAACACTTCTGAGCAATGGCTGTACTAGTGAAACCTAGTGTCAGCACTTCTCAGTGGAGCTGCGATACTTTATTGGGGGCAGGGCCAGCAGCCTTCAATAGGGTTTCTATACCAGCCATTAACAGGATCTGCTCTTCTCTGCGGGGCAGGTGTACCCGTAATGGGACAATACTAATGCTTTCTGCAGTACGCATAGATTTTTATGACTAATTAAATGACTAATTGCATCCCTCATGTAACAGGCAAACATTTATAAACTTTACAAAAAAATCTGAATCAACATTTCTTGCAGGAAGCATCAAAAGACGGAAACCAAGAGAATTCCCACAGCTGTTCCTTTACTTCACACTCACTCAAGATATTTTAATAAAACAACTGCAATTCCATACATTGCCACAGACCTCGGCTCAGTTGCTGTACTTGGCGGTGGAAACCCTGAGAAAGCCGCATTGGTAGGTGTCTGTGGCAATAATCAGGTGTAAATGGAAATATTTAGTACTTCTCCATGACAAAGGCTCTGGGTGCTTGACGTATGTCCTTCCGAGAAGGGAGGTGGGACTACAGGCTTCTGCCTGTTTTAACCCAATCGCTGCCCTGCTGCCTTTGGTTGTCAAACTGTTAGGGCAAGAGTGAAGAGGCTTGCACACTCCAGCTCAGTCTACATCATCTAGTATGTGTCCAGGTCCAGCACAATAAAGTGAGGTGGGTGAGCCACTAAGATCTCGAGTCAGGCTCCAGCCAGATGCTTGGCTCTGGCTCAGCTTGATGATCCCTTGGCACTTAGAGCCCAAAACGAGCTGAGCTTTCACGAGAGAACATTTGGCATAGTGGTTGCAAATGCCGCCCAGATAACGTTTGGAACCCGTTTTGAATCCCAGCCTCGGCCCCGCATCCTGTAAATCCTGGCAAATCTCCCCATGTCATAAAAAAATGTAAAGTAGTTTGTGTGTCTTATGAAGCGCTTATATGTCCATATGCAAGGTTGGCACCATGTGGAACTGCCAAAAATAAAATGTGGATTCTACCTGTCCCCCATGGTCTAATCTCATAGTCTAAGTATAAAAAACAAGCATTAATCTTTGATGTCAGAAAGAGATGCTCATCTAGAGGCTGAATTGCGCAGTTTGAAACTGGAAAATCTGCTTGGCCAAACTGTGTAATCCTAGGCAAGTACTTTGTCACAAAACCCTATTTTGTTAATAATTCCGTCAGAGCACCTTCAAATGCATGAGTTCAGGATGCGCGCAGAACAACAACTCCCTTCTTTGATTCAATAAACTATTCTGTTGCTCTCTGTATAGTAGGAATCTAGGCCACATTTAGGGTAAACATGTCACTGCCTGGCTTCTTATTCCACTAATAGCATGCTCATCATGATGGGCAGGAACACTCCTCAGTTTCTGTTTAAAAGTTTATTCAATCTGATGTACTGCGGTGAAACGTTTACGCGTGCAAAAGAAATATGATTTTTAAAACTTTGCTGATACCATACCATATTCTAACCTGTTCGTTACATGTTTACATGCTAAATATTTTCAGCGCTTGGCTCGCGCATTGGCTCTTGGAGCCAGAACCGACCCTTGGCTCGGCTCAGTTGTCCCTGTTAATTTGTTGGCCCGCCCCTCTCTAGTATGGCACTTTTACACACCACAGACCTACCACCAGGGGCGTAGCTTGATCAGTAAGATGGGGTGGGGGGGTTGAGCTTCAGATTTCCCAACAATCATGTGGGTTAAAAACCATTATACTAAAGGCAAGGCGGGAAAGGGAGCCTTAAGGAGCAGTAGGAAGGGAGAGGAGTGTGAATTGTGAGGAGTACTTATAGCTCAATATTTTGTAAAATAACTATTTTTTAGAGCTTTAAAACCGAGATCAGTGCGTTTTTGTTTTTATGCATGTGTATGTAAAAATCCCAAGTGAAATCAAACAAACACCTCACCATACCCAACTATTTACTACAGAATACATTTATTAGGGGGGTGTAAGACCCCAAATTCTCCCCACCCTCTGAAGCTACGCCCCTGCCTACCGTTTCTACATGTTTCAAAAATAAAGGAAGCCAAAGAGAGCACGATGGCCCACATCACACTGCCTGCTCTGGGCTTTGCAAGCCTTCCTTCCCTGCTGCAGAGTTAAGCGCCGTATCCCGGCTCCTGCGCGGGCTTCTAGGAGCCCACAGGTTAATTTACATTCTTTGATCTCAGTGAAGTGGCACCTGGCAGTCATTCAATCTAGACCGTGCCACGATAATTGCTGGTTAACAACACTCATAAAACCAACCACCTATTTACAAAAAAAAAAAGGAAAAAAATATTCCCTTACATTACGCCCACCCTAAGACTCACAAGGTTTGAAAAGAACTCATGTGGGGATCTCAAAGAAGGAGAACAGGTCTCACACACGCCAAACGGCATGTTATGATGGGAAGGCGTCAAAAGCACAATAACTGTCCTCAACGGGGAGGCCCGAGCTGCTTCATTTGCAGTCACAAGGAGTATTCTGAAAGAAACACTTGTTCCTGTACTGGATGGAATATATCAGCCGCGCCTCTACAACAAAGAGGGAAATCAGGCATATAGTCAATAAATGTGAAACTTCATTTTACTCTTAAGATGGTTCTTTGGGAGTTGAACTTCTCCCAGTTAGATATCGACTTGTGTTATAGTATTTGTATAGCACTTACAACCCCTGTGTGGGGCCCTGGAGCACTTGTGCACACTGGCAGCACACACCACCATGTGGGTGTGAGGTTGGTTGACTCTTTGCTTGGTGTCTGTGTCATGCGTGATGGCCACTGAGTGTCGGTTATCACGTTATGGGATGCAGCACTTAGTGTTGTGGTAGACGGGGAAGTGTGAGAGGTAGATGCACAGGTTTATGTGTAATGCTGGCAGATCTGATTAGCTCTGCTGTTCCCTTTCTTGTGTTGGTAGTTTATTGGTTATGATTGAAGAACTGATTTTGAATGCAGGCTGTGGGAGGAGGTTGTCCACTCTGTGATCTGATGGATCCTCAAGAGGTTGATAAAGAGTGAGGAGGAGTCAGAGCCTTCTTTATATGATCTCCTTTATATGATTGCCATTATGAGATGTCAATTGAAGAGATTTGCCAAGGTATTCTGTGCTATTGTAATCTTTTTTGTCATTTTAGGATATCAGTTCTCGGAGTATGTGATTATTTGAGACCTGCTGGGTGGACTATGTTGGAGTCTTCTATTGACTGACAATTTGTGCTCGATCTCTTTGGTCTCAGCAAGCCTTTCTGATTAGTTAGGGAGTGGTTATTTAAATCTGCTAGTACAGCCTGGTAAGTGCCATCTAGCTGAAAACAATGTTAAACAGGCCCTTTCCTACATTATATTCCAGGTCTGTTGATGATTAAGTATCAGGTAATGACGCAGTATTTGATATGATATCGTGACATGGGTTATATCAAATCGAGACCGGGAGAACCATGGTGAAGACTAGATTACTGTTGGGTTGGAGATAGAATATTATGTCTACCCTATCTTCTATGTCTGTAAAGTTTGGGATGGGGAGGGCATGCGTAGTGGCTATGGATAGAGTCCCACACGTCATTACGCAGGTTGCGGGTCTCCAGGTGTGGAGTGGCAGTGAGTACTTCTAGTGCTAATTGGGGAGGTGTAGTTATCTTACTCCATCTGCCATTTTGAGGTTAAGTTGTATGGAGCACCCCAGTTTTCGTTGAGTGTCTGTATCTGTCCTCTTGGTACACTGTGCTGGTCCATACTCTTCCATTGCCCTCAACTTTTCTCATATTGGTAGAAGGATTGTCATACTGGGGGCTATCCCAGGGTCATCAGTTGATGTAATTATTTCAGGAACCACCATGGTTTCAGCTTTCTTCTGAACTTGAATTGCTTCTGGATGCTTAAAATCTTGGCAAGCAAATAGTTCAGTGCTTGGTGTCTTGTACTGAGTAAGCAGAGCCTCCTGTGGATTCCCTAATGTAAGCGCATATGACAATTTGTGATGCTAGCTTGGAGCACAGGGTCCTATGTTGGTTATATCGGTTACATTTAATTTGTATGTATAGTGGTCCTTCTCTGAGTTTCTGTGGACATTGCAGAGAGCTTTGAACGTCTACGTAGAGGTAGGCAGTAAAGTGTTTGCAGGACTGGTGTCATGTTTCCTCATGTGAAGGCGCAGGAAGAGTCTTGTCGCATTTTATATTTGTTGACTCGCGTGTATTATGAAGCAGGGAGTGCCAAGACATAAGCCATTGACATATTGTAGCTTGGCGGTCAAAATAGCAAGGAGAGCTTGTAGATTGTGTTGATAAAAATCTCCTGGCACACATGGCTTCACAACAAACATTTATATAAATTGCACACTCCCCTGGGGCAATTTACATAATGATTTCCATTTAAATAAGGGAATGATAAAAATCTGTTTGAGGCAGCAGAAACTTTAATCCACAGACGCAGCACAATGCCTTTAGTCCTACAGGCCTATAGCGCTGATCAGTGTTTCAGGATCAGACCCAGGTAACATAGGGAAATGGGAGGGAGAAACAATGGACCTCAGAAACACTCACACCCTGTAAGCAAATAGATTAAGAACAAACAAACTGAGAACAGGTTAAACAGGCGCCCAAAATGACAATAACTGCAGAAGAAGCTTATGACTCACTCCAGCTCGTGAGGCTGGAGGAGACTTCACCTTCAGATGTTATCTTATGTAGGCAAACATCCAAGGAGGAAGGTGCAAAAAGTGTTAGTAAGGGAAGTCGGGAAGAGAAGCCCAAGGAATCACCATAAAATAACAGACCTGGCACGCAAATGCGAGTAACCTGCCAACAGGCACAGCCGCCCAGTGCTGTCTAAAAAATGCTTGTGCCCCATTATTCAGCAGCTGGAATTACTGACCTAGAAGTAGCTAGTAGAAGGCATCTTTTGTGAATCCATGCAAAATGTGCAAGTTTCCCCTATGTGCCACTTTCTTATGCCATATTTGTGTCTTTCCGTTTCTGGAAGCTGGGAGCAAAACTCGGGGATCCCAGTCCCCATGATTCCTGCCTGAGCACCAGTAGCCAGACAATGAGACATACAGGTGCCCTTTTGTTCTTATTTACCACTGCTGCTCTACTACTTTATCAAAATAAAAGACTCACTAATAGTATTTGCTCACGCTTCTTAATGTCTCTGATCCCTCCCATTTCCGATAAACAATTTTGATGACAACAGGGGAGCAGCTATTTATTAATTCTGGAGTCAATCAAATTTGAGAGAGGCCTATAACAACCAAAGAATCGATTGGATTTACATCAACTAAGATTTTGCGTCAATTAGACCCAACTCCTCCAAGCTGAAAATATTGGCCCAACGTAACAAGGGTCTGAGCCAAATTAATAAATTAATATTTCTTAAGCCCAGCTCCAAGTATAATGGGAGTACTGGAGGTTAACCTCAGAAAATCTTTAAAAAAAGGATTTTCAGCAACTGCAAGCGACAATATATTTATGTATCACCATAATACGGGGTCATACATTGCAGCGGAATTGGCTTGCTCTTTATGCATCTCGATGTCTGGAGAAATTGTTCTACCACTTGGCTTCCTAGCAAAATGGACAGTAGCTCTAGCCCACAGAATCTAAAGACACTTGGGTTTCACAAGTTATTTTTGTCATTTTGTATCGAATCTTAGCCCGGAAGCCCAGATAATCTCTGTCTGCAACCCTCTCAATTGTTATGTTATGTTATATAGCTTATAAAGCGCACAGCTGCTCCAGCAAAGTGGCGTCCCAGCGCTAATGACAGTCAAAAAGGAGAGGGCCACCAAAAGGCATAGGAACCTACAGTGGAGGGAAAAGATGAGTCTTGGTGGCCTTATGGAATGCCAAGTAATTGTTTAGGCTACGAATGGACAGTGGGAGAGAGTTCCAAAGTTTGGCCGCCAGTGTGCAGAAAGCACGTCCCCCAGCCCGTGCTCTCCTCACCCTCGGAACCACCGCCAACTTTTGGCCCATCGAACGAAGTTGGCGGGGGGGGTGTAGGGCGAGAGCAGGGTGGCCAAAATGGCCGGCGGGGAGGACTTCAGGACCTTAAAAGCAATGCACAGAGATTTTAATTTTGAATTCCACACGTCAAGCTGGAGCAAGATGTTTTTAAAGGATTTATGAGAGATATATACCATGAACTTCTTTTTTGAGGTGTTGATTTGATTTCCCAGTCTGGTCACAGAACTCCTTAAATGTATTAAGCAGATTTTGCATACTCGTTAGCATGTGAGCATAGTCAGAAAATTATGTTGGTATCTTAAGACCTTCTAGTTTAAGGGCATCATTAATAAAATCCGCTAAGCATGCCACCACCTGACAGATATTTAAAAGAAACAAAGTTCTTCCATATACTTAAGCCCTCAGGGATTCGGGATGGACACCACACAATATTTGTTAAGCCCTGCATAAAAATGGGAGTCAAAGACCAACTCGGGAAATGCAAAAAGATCATGGTAAGAAATAAAATCACACCTGTTCTTGTCCCCCAAATTCTTAGACAGTGTTGCAATATTTAGGAGAGAAAAGCATAAAAATGTGAGGTGAAAGAAACAGTCGCCGGCCCAGTGTGCATTGTGGAATCTAGTATTGGTCACTTTGATGGTTCCGAAACAGAGCACCCTTAGGATCATGGCAAGTTTCTGGTTCTACATACTCCATCTCTTTAAAACCATGGACACTTTCACCTCTGACATTGGGCTCACAATTTTTCAGTTGAATATTTGGCTTGGAGGGTGCCAGAAATCCAAATTCCCCACGCAGGGGCCCATCAGTGAGAGCTAGGTCCTTCAAACTAAGTTTCATGTAGCCAAATGTCAAACGTTTATCCGAGCATTTACATGCCAAGAGAATGTCTGACCAAATAGTCGATAAGCACATGCCTTGTCAGGTGTTTGGATGTAATAATAAGCCTTTCTTGATCTTAAAGGATTTTAATTTTGGGGCCAGTGATAAATATAAAATTAACTGAATTGCCACAATTATTTCTGCTAATGCCACTTCTGCAACTTGAGTGAAATGTACCAGCAAGAGTAAATGGATGGTGGTGGTTCGAGGTGTGAGCTGGATTATACATCTGCTCTGAGTTTCTCAACTTCTGCAAAGGAAGGTTGCACCTGGAGGGGACCGAATGGTATCGGTCACTTCCATGATGGAAGCCTTCATATTGATTAATCTTAATTTACTCGCTGTCTTCTGGACATTATGTGAGAAAATTGTGTTGATATTTGAAGATTCCGCCATCTTTTTCTCACTTGTGGTGCTTGCAGGAAAGCAATGGCTACCTCTATGTACTTCGAGAGCCTCCACCCTGCTAATAAGAGACTTTCAGTGCTTAATTTGTAAACTGAAACAATAAGTGCCAGGGCATTCGTCAGGAGGCCACTGCAGCTTGCACCCCCGATTGCCCCTGCTATGTTGCCAATCACAGCACCAAACCAACTACTAACCATCACACTTCTACAACTGTGACAATTTAGACTCTTCTAAGCCCAGTTATTTTTAATGTATGTTGAATTAATAAACAACTGTTGTTGTGCTCATCTCTAAATTAGACAAACAGTGGCACCATGTAGCAAACTGTCATAAGTGATAGTATTGGCATTTAAGTGCTGGTGCCAAGCACAAGACACCACCGGCTCAAAATAAGCACTGCCTCAGCACCATTGTATGTTCCAAAATCTGTGATCCGCAGTTACAGCCACAGAACGTCGATAGGATGTTATTAGACATCCCTCCTTCTTTCCCCTTATTCTCCTGGTAAATCATTTGCAGTGGTGGTCACAATACCTCCATTATTTTGTTTTGTATCTAAATCTTGAAGCTCTTTATAAGGCTTTGGACATGGGATGTTAATCACATGAGGTAAGTGTGATATTGTTGTTATGTTCAGATGGTGTGATAGGCATCATTGTATTGACGGAAGGGATTTCATTAAGATATATCCTAAAACGAGAGCTTGCTTTGGGAACTGGCCATCCCCCGTCCCCCCTTATACCAATGAAGCTCTGTGTTTATGGGTTGCTTGCACCTCCTCGGACTTTTTCAGCACTAAACTCTTCTCCTGATCCCAAGAAAGGAGGTAGTAGATCATGTCTGATGCTGGTAGTTCTAACGTGGCCCATCACCTGGCCTGTAGGGACTTTGGGTACTTTTCTGCCAAGCCAGTGCCTAGGACAAAGCTAATATATCGCTGGCTCGGCTCCAGCCCTTCCAGCCTGTCAGAGGCAATGGTCAGACGTGGTGAAGTTTCCCCAGCCCAACCTGGAATCTTGTTTTTAGACCTCCTCAGAGGCCACAATATGGAAACGGACACATTGTTATAGAGCGGATATGAACCCTACAGCTGCAAGGGACGCTGTGGTTAATAGGAATTTATATAGCACTACACTGGCTCCAAAGCACAAGTGCACTGTAGAAAACTGGGGATGATTACAGAGGAAGGGGGTGAGGCAGAGGATGCTGTAGGCATGTCAGACGTGTTTGTGGGGCCCACGTCAAGAAACTGAAGTAGCCAATTGATAGAAAGGACAAGGGCAGATTACAAAGTTTAAAAAAAGGTCTTGTGGGACAAAACTATAGATCCAGCCTCTGGTCCCACCTAGTGGTATGAGCTATGTCAGCCGCCTGCCATTCATAAATAGAACAGCTTTGCTGTAAAGTCTATAAACAAATGCTGCAGCACAAGCATGGACCCCAGAAGGTGGGAGACTGGAGATTAAAGGCCTTCGCGCCTCCCTTCTGACAGGCCAGGGCTGCAGGCAGGAGAAGGGGGTGCCCAGCTGTGGTTCACCCCGCGGTGGGTTACACCTGAACGGGCTGCTGTTTGAAGAAGATGATGTTCAGTTCCTTCCTGAAGAAGAGCTTGCTGGATCTGGATGGGGAACAGGTTACAGATTCCTCGAGCGCAGCCAGACAAGGCTCTGTCTTCTCATTCCGCGGTGTGTTTTTGCTTCGTGTATGATGCTGTGCTGCCCCTGGAGACTTTGATCTCACTTGAGAGTAATGATGGAATGACCAAGATTGCCTATTTGTGGGCCGGGCAGCACCCTTTGAAGCTGGCAGAGGGCGCCAGCGGAGTCTTTCGAAGGTGGGGGAGCGTCTGTCAATCTTCCTGACGGTCTTGATCAGCCAGGCAGGGGTGCGGGCGCGCTTCGGGGGGTCAGAGCGGGTTCTGGCAGCAGGGCATCGCTTCCGCGGAGGGGACACAGTACAAGGGCTGGGACAGAGGTCTGCTTCAGGGAAAGAGGTTTGTACATTTTAGCGCCTGATGAGATGGTGCATTCTGAACCTAAAGGGAGCTCACTGTTTGTTTTTGTTCGTGGTACAGAGTTAAAATTGTCTGCATTAGTAGCATTGCCAGGAAAGGAATCTCGACCATGTTTCTTTCCTTGTGGTTTCACTCGAGCTCAGGGCCAGCGCTAGGCTTGGGCGAGCCCAGGGCACTTGCTTCTGCTGAGTTTACCTCCCAAAGTGCTTTTAATCACAATTCCAGACCTCTCTATACATCTTTTTGTTCTCTTCCTTTAGTACTTATTTTACTTCGGTTTCACTTTCTCCTCCGCGTTCTTTCTCCCTACCGGCCCCTCACCTCTAATTTGGTACGAATGGGCATGAATGAGCAGGAAGTGCACACATGTGCTTTCGCCGAGGGCGCTAGATGGGCAAAGGCTGGCTCTGCTCCAGCTGCACGTGGGAAGTAGTCGGCTGCCTCTACTGCACGAGACCACACCCATCAGTAGGATGCTACTTTATGAAAAAGGTATCTGAGATTTTACACAAGGTAGAAACAGAAAAGTGAAAACCGTAATATGGCACCACCACCTGAAATCACCCGAAACAACTGCTTAGGAGAGCTCCTGATGGGGAACCTTGGTTTATTTGCTGTTGTGGAGCACTGACACCCCGGGGGTGACTGGCAGTGCCTCATCAAGGATGCATGGTGTGCAGTACAGCTCGTGCCTCTTTCTTCACTCCCAGACACTCCCTGCCCTTTTATTTCGCTCTTGTGGTTCTTTTTCATCGTTGCTTTCCCCCGTTGTCACTGTTTTTCCGTCCTCCTCTGCTCTGTGAAAGTCTGTTGAGGAATAGTAAGTGCCGCTTCCCAAAAATAAGTGCCGGTAGGCCCCACTTGCAACCACCAGCTCAAATTAAGCACTGGTGACTGAGTGCCTAACATAATATCAATTTACAGAATAAGAACAGAGTAAGCTGTTTATTATAGAGTTAAAATTGCATATGATAGAAGTAGACAAAAGTCCACAACTACCCCCTTGTAAACAGGGTATAGAAGGAATTTAACAAAACTTAGAGGAATTAGGGGGATTATTTACAAGCCCCTTGCGCCAAAGGCATATTAAAAGTGACGCACCGGAGGCGCAAGGGGCTTGAAAATAAGCCCCTAGGAATCTGATCTGACATTACAAATAGACACACAAGTATATGTTCAATAACGAAGTAGGATAATCGACTCTACACAAACACAATGGACAGGAGGCTCGTAAACAGCGTGAAGCACAGTGGCGGCTGGTGATCACTGCAGAGGCTTAGTTTAGTTGTGAGATTCTAGGGGTGTGAGTCAAACTTCCCAACTAAAAATGCAGTGGGCTGTCGGGTGGATGACCAAGGTTTGGGATGGATCCTTTCCATGAGGACCAGGGTAGGTACTGATTTGCATTAGGTGGGCCTCTATCTAGAGTGGCACAGTGGGTGAGAAACGATGGATCAGAATGCTACCCAAACGATTGCCACTGGTTAGACTATTTCCAAGCATTCATTCCATCACCTTTTGGGTGTTAAGTTGCCAATAGTATGCCTGGAAACCGGAGACTGGAACAGCTTTCTAACCCTACTACTGCTGTTTGAGAATATGGAAAAGTAGTACATTTGTACCCTTTCAAGGAGTACTTCTATAGGTGCATATTTACACGACTTTGTTGGTAAACCAGTATATATATATATATATATATATATATATATATATATATATATATATATCCAAGCTTCGGTCAGACAACCAAAAAGACAGCGGTCACTCCAGGTAGCGAGATATGTTTAATTTTATTTTCCAAACTTAACGCACTGACGCGTTTTGGCAGAAGCCTTTCTCAAAGTGCTAACACTCCATCTTTCTTTTCCTCCAATCAAATACGTGCAAATCACCAAGAACATAAAAGAAGTACTTTTTACAATTCCTTAAAGCAACCCTTCTCCAATTATGCAACACCATGTGCAAATTTCAATAAAGAGTAAATAATAAATTTATCAATCTTACAAAAGGATCGTTCTTTCCCTCACAATTACAGCAGGTATATTTCTAAAAATAATAATCTTTTTTCGCAGAAGGCATATAAAAATATGTAAAAATATATATAAAAATATAAATATATGTATATTTTCAAAAAATATCATCCATCACCTCTGCTTATATTTTTATAAATATATAGCATGCACGCTGGGAGAGAGTATAACAGACCTTAGATGGAGATTATTTATAAATAATACTAGAAAACAGCTCTTCCAAATTACTTATGGTATTTATTTATATATATTTATATTATGTTTCTGCTCCAAAAAATTAACAATTTAAAAGCTCTTAGTGATATGAGCACAATGAGAAAAAATGGCATAGACCTGGCAATCCAAGATTGCATTTGGGGAGTTTCACACCTCAAACATCCCCTCCTGAAGCCATGGCCCTGCCCATCCATCCTAGGCATGGTAATTCTCCTTGGGGACTCATGACTACAGTCATGTACAACACAATAGCCTGGAGTCCATGCCCCGGAATTACTTATTTTAAATTAATTTTCACTGCTTGCACTCTTCTTTGTCTCTGCTACAACAATCCTTGAATTGTCAAATTTGTGTGTGTAGGCAGGGCTTCATGTTTCCTGTCCTCGCCTTTCACAAATCATTTTATCAAGTGACTGACGGCCCCATCTACTAAGTCTGAGTCGCAAATAGAGGTGGGTGCACCAGCAAATGAATAGGGCAAGCTGAATGAACTAAGAGTGAAGTCAGCAGTCATACAAACCCTAAACGTGACCTAGATTCCTACTGTATATGGAGCAACATTATCGACTATAGAATGAAACATAAGATGTGTTTGTACAGTGCACAACCTGCACTCAAGTATTTAAAAGTGCTGGCATATGTGATAATAAAGAAAACGGAGGCTCTGCAAAATAAAATGTTTGCCAGGCCTCACATAATTTGGACAAGCACGGAAGCCCGTATTGATTCCAGGCTATCAGGGTTCACGTTTTCAAATTCAGCCACCAAATGTAACTGGTAGGTCGCTCCCCCACCACACAGCTCCGTCTGTGTGCCCTGCTGCTGCCCCTGATTGTGCTCGTTTTTCCTTTCTGTGCCCCCTTGCTGCCCCTGATTGTGCTCGTTTTTTCCTTTCTGTGCCCCCCTTGCTGCCCCTGATTGTGCTCGTTTTTTCCTTTCTGTGCCCCCTTGCTGCCCCTGATTGTGCTCGTTTTTCCTTTCTGTGCCCCCTTGCTGCCCCTGATTGTGCTCGTTTTTCCTTTCTGTGCCCCCCTTGCTGCCCCTGATTGTGCTCGTTTTTCCTTTCTGTGCCCCCTTGCTGCCCCTCATTGTGCTCGTTTTTTCCTTTCTGTGCCCCCCTTGCTGCCCCTGATTGTGCTCGTTTTCCCTTCTGTGCCTGATTCCCGCCGCTGCGCCCCCGCCCCCTCACTGCCCATTCGCTGCCCCATTCCCTGCTCCTCCCTCCCACCTCCCCATTTATGGCGGCCGCTGCGTGGTGAAGAGAGCGACCCCTGACCTAGACTGGTAGGTCGCTCCCCCACCACACAGCTCCGTCTGTGTGCCCTGCTGCTGCCCCTGATTGTGCTCGTTTTTCCTTTCTGTGCCCCCTTGCTGCCCCTGATTGTGCTCGTTTTTTCCTTTCTGTGCCCCCCTTGCTGCCCCTGATTGTGCTCTGTTTTTCCTTTCTGTGCCCCCTTGCTGCCCCTCATTGTGCTCGTTTTTTTCCTTTCTGTGCCCCCTTGATGCCCTGATTGTGCTCGTTTTCCCTTCTGTGCCTGTTTCCGCCGCTGCGCAGCTGCGGCCCCGCCCCTCACTGCCCATTCGCTGCCCCATTCCCTGCTCCTCCCTCCCACCTCCCCATTTATGGCGGCCGCTGCGTGGTGAAGAGAGCGACCCCTGACCTTGACAGGTAGGTCGCTCCCCACCACACAGCTCCGTCTGTGTGCCCTGCTGCTGCCCCTGATTGTGCTCGTTTTTCCTTTCTGTGCCCCCTTGCTGCCCCTGATTGTGCTCGTTTTTTTCCTTTCTGTGCCCCCTTGCTGCCCCTGATTGTGCTCGTTTTTTCCTTTCTGTGCCCCCCTTGCTGCCCCTGATTGTGCTCGTTTTTCCTTTCTGTGCCCCCTTGCTGCCCCTCATTGTGCTAGTTTTTTCCTTTCTGTGCCCCCTTGCTGCCCCTGATTGTGCTCGTTTTTCCTTTCTGTGCCCCCTTGCTGCCCCTCATTGTGCTAGTTTTTTCCTTTCTGTGCCCCCTTGCTGCCCCTGATTGTGCTCGTTTTCCCTTCTGTGCCTGTTTCCCGCCGCTGCGCCCTGCGGCCCCGCCCCTCACTGCCCATTCGCTGCCCCATTCCCTGCTCCTCCCTCCCACCTCCCCATTTATGGCGGCCGCTGTCACGGCCGCGCATCGGACGTGCGCAGCGGGCGCGCCGCTGGCGCGCCGAGGCGCGCCTAGGGCAAGCCCGTCTGCGCCCGTCCGCGCCGTGACCGCGCCCAGCGCCAGACCCCTGGTCCGGGCATCCCCGCGCCCGCCACATCAACAGACGCCGATACGACGCCAGCACCCTCCACGCACTCAACCCCGGAAAAGATCACGCCTGCTACCAGGCCACCCCGAAGCGCACCCAAGGGCCCTTCACCTGCCGGAACTGCAGCTTCGCCAGCACCCGCCCCGCCAAACCACCGCCCAGGAAAGAACCCAACTACCTCAGATGCATCCTCCTCAACACCCGCTCCGCCCGCAAACACGCCATCGAACTCTGGGACCTTCTCGACTCAACCTCCCCAGACGTCGCATTCCTGACGGAGACCTGGCTGAATCCCGCTTCAGCCCCCGACATCGCCATTGCCATCCCGGACGGATACAAGATCACCCGCAGGGACCGCACCAACGGAGTCGGAGGAGGCATCGCCATCGTCCACAGGAACACCCTCAGAGTCTCAACCAACACCGACGACACCCTCAGCACCGCCGAACACATGCACTTCCAGATCCACACCGATCCCAACACCACCCTCAGAGGAACCCTCATCTACAGACCCCCGGACCCCGACCACAGTTCAGCGATTCCATCGCTGACTTCGTCAGCACACACGCCATCGCCTCCACGGACTACATCCTCCTCGGGGACCTGAACTTCCACCTCGAGAACAACAAGGACACCAACTCCACCACCCTGATCGACAACCTCGCCACCCTCGGACTCAGACAGCTCGTGACTACACCCACCCACGCCGCCGGCCACACGCTCGACTCCATCTTTTCCGCAAGCCCACACGTCTCCTTCAACCACACCTCCGAACCCCACTGGACTGACCACCACTGCATCCACTTCACCTACAGGAAGCCCACCACGCACCACCGCACCGAACAAATGCCTCGCCGCTGCTGGAGCAGAGTCACGGAAGACCAGCTAACCACAACCCTCGCCCTGAGCCCACCCGCCGAACCCTCCGACCCCGACACCGCCGCCCGCAACCTCAGACAGTGGATCGACGACTGCGCCAACACCCTCGCCCCGCTCAAGAATCCGCCCAACAGCCACACCAGCAAGAAAGCCACCTGGTTCACCGAAGACCTCCAGGCCTCCAAACGAACATGCCGAAAACTGGAGAAGATCTGGCTCCACGAACGGACAGCGGACAGCTACGCCGCCCACAAGAGCGCCACCCGCAGTCACCATCACCTCATCAGATCCGCCAAAAGGGCCTCACTCAAAGACCGCCTAGACAACAACGCACACAACAGCAAAGAGCTCTTCAACATCGTGAAGGAACTCTCCAACCCCAGCTCCAACACCAACGACATCCAGCCGTCGCGAGACCTGTGCGACTCACTGGCCACCTTCTTCCACCGCAAAATCGCCGACATCCACGACAGCTTCAACACCACGACCGCCCCGGCAACCACCGAGACCACTGCCCCCACAACCACCAACCGCCTGCTCTCCTGGACCAACATCAACGACGAGGACACCAGCGAGATCATGAACACCATCCACTCCGGTTCACCGCTAGACCCGTGCCCTCACCACATCTTTAACAAAGCCAGTACAGCCATCGCGCCCCATCTCCGGAAAATAATCAACATCTCCTTTGAGACAGCAACCTTCCCGGAAAGCTGGAAGCACGCCGAGATCACCGCCTTACTCAAGAAACCCAAGGCAGACCCCAAGGACCTCAAGAACTTCCGACCCATCTCTCTGCTCCCGTTCCCCGCGAAGATCACCGAGAAAATCGTCAACAAACAACTGACCCGCTACCTCGAGGAGAACAACATCCTGGACCCTTCCCAGTCCGGCTTCCGCAGCAACCACAGCACCGAAACCGCCCTCATCGCCGCCACCGATGACATCAGGACCCTGCTAGACAACGGAGAAACAGCAGCCCTCATCCTCCTGGACCTATCAGCTGCCTTCAACACGGTCTGCCACCACACACTACGAACACGCCTTCACGACGCCGGGATCCAAGAGAAGGCCCTGGACTGGACCACATCCTTCCTTTCCGGCAGAACACAAAGCGTCCGCCTCGCCCCCTTCCGATCCAAGGCCACCAAGATCATCTGCGGCGTACCCCAAGGCTCCTCCCTCAGCCCAACGCTGTTCAACATCTACATGGCACCCTCGCCCACGTCGCCCGACAGCACAACCTCAACATCATCTCCTACGCCGACGACACCCAGCTGATCCTCTCCCTCACCAAAGACCCTCACACCGCCAAAGCCCACCTCCACGAAGGAATGAAGGCCGTCGCCGAATGGATGAGGACCAGCCGCCTGAAGCTGAACTCGGACAAGACGGAGGTCCTCATCCTTGGTTCCAACCCTTCAGCCTGGGACGACTCCTGGTGGCCAACATCACTGGGAACAGCCCCGCCACCCACAGACCACGTACGCAACCTAGGGGTCATCCTCGACCCCACCCTCTCCATGACTAAGCAGGTCAACGCCGTTTCCTCATCCTGCTTCAACATCCTCCGAATGCTCCGCAGGATCTTCAAGTGGATCCCCACCGAAACAAGAAAAACAGTCACCCAGGCCCTCGTCACCAGCAGGCTGGACTACGGAAACGCCCTCTACGCAGGAACGACGGCTAAGCTCCTGAGACGGCTGCAACGCATCCAGAACGCCTCTGCACGTCTTATCCTCGACATCCCCCGACGCTGCCACATCACACCCCACCGGAGAGACCTGCACTGGCTCCCTGTCAACAAGAGGATAACCTTCAAGCTCCTCACCCACGCACACAAAGCACTCCACAACTCCGGACCAGCCTACCTCAACAGATGACTCAGCTTCTACACCCCCACCCGCCAGCTCCGCTCGACCAGCCTCGCCCTCGCCACAGTCCCCCGCATCCGGAAAACGACCGCCGGCGGCAGATCCTTCTCCCACCTCGCCGCCAAGACCTGGAACACCCTCCCCACCAACCTCCGACAGACCCAAGACCTACTGGCCTTCAGAAGACTCCTCAAGACCTGGCTCTTCGATCAGTAGCAGCACCACCCCCCTCTTCCCCCAGCGCCTTGAAACCCTCGCGGGTATGTAGTGCGCTTTATAAGTGACATGATTGATTGATTGATTGATTTCTCTCCTGTTTTTGCATCAAGGCTCACTGTTTTCTCTTTTATTCTGACACAGACATAGCAGACCCGACTTGAAGCACCATAGCCAACTACATACCCAAGAATGCATTTATTTGGGGGCGGCGGGTGTCACACTCTTACTCACTCACACTCTCTCCCTCATACCCACTCCCTCTCACATTCACTGTCTTCATCCTTACTCACTGTAGCTCACACTCTCTCACTTACTCTTCATCACCCCTACTCTCGCCCATTCACTGTTACACATGCACAAACATGCTCATACTCACTTGTTCTCACTTACAAACATCCTCACTGACTCTGTGCCCTGGTTCAATGGCACCTGCTGAACCATTGATAGCTACAGCCCTGACTCCCTTCCACACCCTCTCACAATCACTCACTCCTCCCAACACACACACACACTCCTTTACTCACTACCTCACACTCACTTATACACTCTTTCAAATGCAGATCCTCACTTGACACTCTCAAACATGCTCCCACACACACTGTCACTCAATCTCATTCACTCTCAATCACACTCACAAATACACACACACATGCACAGAGAAACAACATTTTTATTGTTTTGTTTTTTAACTTACCTTGCTTCCTTGCTGGCAACTCAGAGGCTCCTTGGCAGAAGCAGGGCAGGAATCAGGTGCTGGACATTCGAAACAGTAAGCAATGATTCCCAATGAGGCACCAGAGCAGCAAGGCCTGGTTTGAAAAGGGAAAGAGCCATCTCAATCCCTCTACCAGCTTCTGGATTGAACTGGAAGCCCAGCTCCATAAGAAGTTGGGAAAGTGCTTGGGATCCTGCCACTGCTGCACTGTGTGGCTCCTCATTGGCCTCAGGGATGCACTGATATGCACCCTGCCTCACATTTTAGCAGATATACTTGGCTGCCTGAGGCAAGCACAGCATGTCTGCTACATAAAATGGATTGTACCTGTGTGAGGAGATCATACTTGGACTACGCCCTTCACGTGAGCAATGCACACAACCATGGACAATGCTGTGTTTTCAAACAACACTCTGTAGCTGGACTGTGCCTCAGTCACACTCCTTTTCCTGTCATCAGGATCCTGGAGACAAGACAGAGAGGACTGACCTGTGCACTGGCAGTGTTAATGAAAACCTTGCAGTGGACAGTCATTTTATCATGAACCCTGCTCAGTTAAATCATTAGCAGCAGAGGCAAGAGGCGTTCAGTGGCAACTCCCAGGAGGTAGGGCTGCTCCCTGAAGCCCCTGATAAGGAGCCGCCACTGAGGCATTGCTTGAACAGGGCACCCAACAGCATCCCCGTAGGAACAGAGAAGACCTGGCTGATGTCTGTATATCTGGTGCCCCGTGTATACAGACAAATGCAAATATGAAAGGAGAAAGGACTTGGAAGTGTAAGCTTTGTGTATATTATATTTTCAACTGTGCCGGGCTCAGACTCAAGGATTACTACAGGGGTACCTAAAGACCAAACACTTAAAACAATAATAACAAAACAACGCAAAGCACAATAGGCAGTAGCCCAAACTCAGATAGGGATTAAGGTTCAGATTAGCATCACACCATTCACTCACAAGCAATCACCAACGCAAGTGTACAGAGGAGCTGCAGTCATTACACATGCAGAAAGAAAGTAAACAAGGAAAAGGACACTAAGAGCCAGAAGACTTCGGATTGTAATTTCCATTCCAACTATGCCCCCGGCTGCGGATAAACCCTTGGAGTAGTGCACAGCAGCCGAAAAGTTCTTCTCCAAGCATGAGTAGAGCAGACTTCCTGGTAACCAATGAGTAAGTGAGGAACATTAAAAGGGGTGCACAACAAGCAGTTATCCTCTGCCTGGTCTGGGTCAGGAAAGCCAGTTCATGGAAAGCAGATGCAAGAGCAAAGTTCTTCCATAAATAAGAGATAAAACATTCTTTGTGAGACCCACTCGGCCTCACAAAGAAAGCAGAAGTTGGTTTCTGGGTTCTTCTTACGTGCTGGTGTGATTCATGTTAAAGCTTCCGCGCTTTAATTTATGGATAGAAATATTTCAATGCATAGCAATCTGTCAAGACTGCAGCCTGATCTGAGGTCAAATTCTGGATGACAATATTTTGGTTTTAAGCCCCTGGTCCTTCTGAAACCAGATATTGCGTCTTGGTTGGATTCCATCAAAACACAGTCGCTACCCTGCATCACGAGAATCATTCTATGGAGTGTTAGAACCCTTTGTTAAAACTAGCAGAGGCTTCGAAGCGCGTTCTGCTATCGCCTGACTGGTTCCACCACAGTAGCGTGAAGGGTATTTGTGCGATGGTGTGCTTACTCGTCGTGTTAGTGCAACCTCGTGTGGCTTTGTAGGTGTCTTTGTCAGATGTCTGCGCCTACGTGTGAAATGTACTAGTCCCGATTTGTTTTAAGGTTCTATGTTTGTGACATGTGCAATCCTATGTGGCTGTCTCTTTGTGCAGTATACGTTTGTGGCATGTGCTTGTGGCATTGTGACATATGATTGCCTAGGTTTACTCATATGTCAGTACTCTCTCCTTGCTCCTCTTTGTAGTAATGGGAGTTTCTGCTTGTTTTCTTTCCCTGTCTAGTAACGGGCTTTCCTTACCCAGCAGCAGGGACTACAGTTGCGTACAGAGGGGCACACCTACGAGGACGTGGCCGTGCTGTGTACAACACGTTCAGGGCAGCACCTCCGCCACCACCCATCCCCACCTATGGGACGTGAGTATTGTGCACATTGCCGAGGATACCTCCTTTCTTTAGTGTGACTGAAGTCTTGATCTTACTAATGCAAATCTTCCCTGTCAGAATGCAGCTGCCTGTATTCGAATTTACTGTTCACGTATCTGGGTCTTGTATTTTACTAAACGTATGCCGATGGTCCCATGGGTGGGAGTTATTTAGGTAACAAAATACCATTTGTCTCACACGAGTTAATGGGAGGCTGTGCGTGGGTTCGAGTGCACGTGGGTCACTGTGCAGCACGCATGTCAGTAAGTGTGTGTGTGTGTTTTAGTGGGTGATTGTGCCAGGGTTTATGTGCATTAGTAAAAATGACTATGATCGTGTGTGTGTCTCAGTGACTGCACTGTTGTATGTGTCAGATAATGACTTCTATGTTGTGTGTAATTGGGTGAGTCTGGGTGACTGTGCCATAGAGAGTGTGTATATGTGTGCTTATGTACGGACTGTGCTGTGGAGTGTGTATCATTTCATTGAGTGATTCCGCCATTGTTTTATTATAATGTGACTGTGCCAACGTGTGTGGTAATTGGTCACGTTACCAAAGAATTTGTCAGAGGGTGACTACCATGGACTGTGTCTGGAAGTGGTTGTAGCATTGCCTGTCTTATTGAGTGAAAGTGCTGGGCGATATGTGTCTCAGTAACTGATTCTGCTGTAGAGAATGTGTGTGTGAATGATTGTGCTGAAGAGTGTGCATGTGTGTAGTTGTTTATGACTGATTGCAGTGAGATGGGTGGCTTTCTGAGTGACTGTTCCTTAATCGGTATCATTGAGTCACAATGCCTTATATGATGCATTCAGTGACTGTGTCAGAGTTTGTGTGTATACATCAAAGTGCCAGTTTGTGTGTCACTCTGTAACTGTGCCAAGGGGTGCATGAGTGATAGTGGATGTCAAGCTGTGTATGTGTGTGCATGTTGTAAGTGCCAGTGTGTCTGTGCGTGTATGTTTGTGCCACTCTAAGTGTACTGAGAAGTGTGTGAGTGTCAGGGGGTGTCAAGCTGGTGACTTTCTCGTTGCAATTGTCCATGGGTAGCTGTGTGGCAAAAGGACGCATTTGTCAGTCGGTGGCTGTGCTCGTGTGTGTAATAAGATAACTATACATGTCAAGGGCTGCATACTCTTGAATCGTTCTTCCAGTCAGACTGCCAGAGATATGGGCAACTCCTTCCAGTAGCCACAGTGCCATTGAGTGCTAGAAACTCACTGAACAACTGTTACCTTCCAGAATGATCCCCTGATGGAAGGAAGAAGCCAAAGTGATAGAAAAAACCTTCCTGCTGGAGTAGGATTAGCAGAGACTACTTCAAGGGCACAGAAATCTTTCTCTAAGGAGTAAGTCAATCAGGCAGGAGAATCTTTAGAGAGGAAAAAACTGCAGAAATATTATAGGGCCCAGAAGAGAACTATTGGGCAATGAACATAATGAAAAATGCTCCAAAAGCTCCACGGAAAAATACATTTTAATGTTCCTTTGGGCTGGTATTGTTAAAATGGGGAATGAGACGGAGGTACTATGCTTCAATGGGCAGTACTTCCTGTGTCGTGGCACAGGAAGCGGAGCCAGGTATTTTTTAATTATACACCACTTTCACTCACTTCTGACCCTTCCACTCACACTCCTACACCACACATAGTATTGTTTCATAACCAGTGCTCCCGCGTAGTCATAGGTCGTAGCACGCCCCGTCCCGCAGCGGGGCGGGAAGACCCCGATGATGAAGCATGCCACCAAGGGTCCTTTTGGTGGGTGAGGGGTATTTTAACAAAGCAGTGTGCTTTCTTTCAGTGTAGGAGAGACACAAAGTCTGGAGGAACACTTCTTTCCATTTCTATAAGGGTGGATCCCTTTGTTTGATACATATTGACTAGAGGAGGACGTATCCACCTCTTATGCTCTGTAAGCATTACCTCTTCACTCCCCCCTTTGGTTATTTGATTGTATCTAGAAGAAGCCTTGAAGAAAGTGTGACCCAAAACATTACCAATCACAGTAGGGTTAGACAACCATTTGCCTTGAGACTTTTGCTTAAATGTGTCTTATACAACTACGGGCCAGTAGAAAGAAATCTAAGTGTTTCAGTCAGAGTACATCCACTCCTTACCAAATAGAAGTAAGCAGCCCTCCTAATTGGACAGTGCTCCTGCCAGGGACAGAGCCTGCCCCCGAATACCGATTTCACCTGGAACACTGTAGAGAGCTCTGGGTGAATCCCAGCCATAAGAGGCATGGTTTTGGTGACAACCCCTCTCCCACCATTGTCTGTAATCCCTTCCTTAACACCTTTAGGCCTGGGAAGAAATGAGAATGCGGCTTTCTGTAAACTCCTTAATCCACCTTACCGAACTCTATTCTCGGCAGTTCTACAATATTTACACTGGCTACCCATGGCTGGACTACACATGGGAAGCCAGAGGGGATTCGCCCCCGTCAAGCCATGACGGAGCACAAAATGTAGGGAATTCGCAAGGCATCCTGTGTTCAACACTCTGCAGTCTCCAGTCAGAAGGAGGTGTTGCAAACCCTAAACAGGTGCTGCTCCCCGGAAGCACCATGGCATCTTGGTCTTCAACCACGGCTTGGCTGCATTCTTGCCTATGTTGGTGGCTGAGGTGGACCCAGCTCTTATGGCCTAGGATGTGGCCTAGCACAGTTGCCAGAATGAGAAATATCTCTCTTACAGATCCTGAGTGCGACCCAAAGTAACTTTTATTACAGGTTCAGATGTCTACAGCTGGCTGGCCTAATGCCAGCTTCAATGGCCAGTCTGAGGTTCCTGAATTGCAGAATCTGTCTTGAACGTACTTTGGTCCTCATTACAATATTCCATGTTATCCAAAAAGGCGATACTATACCCAGTAAAAACAAAGACTGCTGGTGGTAGCTTTTACTAGGTGTATCAGTGCAGTAGCATTTTGAGATCCTCACCTCTCTGTAGGGACTAACATTGTAGTGCTGCAGGTTTTGCAAGGTGTGAACATTCAGAAAGTTGTGCTTTATTCATGCACACATTTTTACCAGGTTTTGAGCTGGTCAAATTTAAGCGGGAAAACCCTGTGACACGGTAATGCCTGCCCATCTTCAAAACCAGATTCATGCCTAAACTCCTGTTTGCACCCAATGAGGTCCTTGAATGTTTTTTAAAGGCTATTCTTTTGACAGCGTTTCCTCTTCTCACCCTTTTCCCTGGTTAGATGACTAAGACTTGTTTATCTAACTATTTTAATGGGGTGATTGTAATTTATATTTGATTTTAGAATTAAGTTTATGTATATCTATATTTCTATTACTTTCTCTCTATTTTTAGTGGTATTTAAATATGAAATATTATTGTCTCATACCCATGTGTTCCGGAATGGACCTTGTTATTTTTTGTTTACAGTACATGGATTTGTGCTTCTCATTTACTTCAAGCTATAGTTCCTCAGGAAGGTTTGTCCACCCATGCTTATGACTATCTCCATTGAGAATAATGTGGAAACAAGAATAGTAAAATAAAATAACAAGCAAGCATTTGTAAAACCAATAGGTCTTACCTTTGGGACCTCCTGGCTTTGCCAATGGTTTTTAGTGATGCTGCACGGCGTGGCCGAAGAAGGAAATAAAGCATGTGTCATTTTGTAGGCATGCACACCATACATGTACAGGCCTACAAAATGACACTGGCACATTTTTTCTTAATATTTACCTATCCGAGTTAGATCGTTTAATTAAAAAAAAACAAAAAAGTAGCATGAAAGCATTTTTTCTTGTATAACCGGCTGGGGAGAAGAAACAATGAGAATGTGGAAGATGGAGGCAACATGAAGGAGGAGGGTGGAAGCTACACAGAGGGCGTGGTTGGTGGGAAGCTTCATGGAGAGCGTGGGTCGGGAGAAGCAACATGGAGGAATGGGGGCAGATGCAACACAGAGGGCATGGGAAAACGACATGGAAGGGTCCAATGGGGTATGCAACACTGAGGGCGAGGATAGGGGCAGAAACACAGAGGGCGTGGGAGAAGTACACTACTTTGGCGTGAGAAAGCAATATGGAGCTGGGACGAGAAACACATAGGTGAGAAGACTCACAAAGACAACAGCACGCTGAAGGGGAAAGAGAGTGGAGACAGCTGGAAAACACATGCACTCTCATGTAAGGCTTAACCAAAAAAAAAAGTAGAGCAACAAAATTAATTAGTGGAAAGAAACAACTGATGAGGCCATGCTCCAGAAGAGGGGCACACACAACAAGAGGAAGGAAAGCACACACAAGATAAATAAAAAGCAAACAAATGAGAGACAATAAAGCCAACCAATGGTAAACAGTGGGTGGGCTCACCTGTAAGGCGAAAATAGGTCGTTCATGGGAACTAAAAAGAATCATTGCACAGACCGTATAATTTAGAACTGGGAAATCAAGGAAAACTATGGTTATGTTAGGTAAAAGGAGAAAAGCACTGTGCCAGTATTCAAGATATAAATTAGGCTTGTTCCAGTGTAAAATAGGAGACTTAAAGAGTAATCACAATCTATTCTCATACTATGAAGATAGCAAGATCCTGACTCCGAAATTCTACAGCCCTCCCCCAACCGCCCTAGTACTCCATGCACATAGGCATTTATGGGCTATTTGTGACACAGATGGTCCTGAGGTGCACATCTGCTTGCCTGGCCGCCTGATAGTCATTCGGCTATAAAACTCATATTTCATTAACACCAGGGATCACAAGAGAAAAAAAGTTTAGTTTGAGCTTAGTAAAATGGCTATGCACTATAGACAATTCAAAGAGCACAGGAAAGAAGAGCGGCATCTGGCACAGGTGAATTGAGATTGTGGTGTGGTGCATTTCATGATACTCTGGGTGACGAAAGCTGGAGGAGGTGGAGCATGATGGAGTGGATGAACCGAAATAGAGGGGCTATCTCAGGATGGGGGGCTCTTTCATTTTCGCAGTGTATGCCGCAGATAAAGGTGGTGTCTTTGGTTAGAAGAGTATCTTCAGATGCAGAGGTGTCTCTGGGTATCTACTAAAATGTATCCTTCTCTCTTTTCCTTAGCGTTGTTTATCAGGACGGTTTTTATGGAGCAGAAATTTATGTAAGTTCCCTTCAACAAATACTGTCTTTTTATGTTTTAAAAAAGTTATCACAGATGCCACTAATGGGCATTTCTGGTGGGACAGGAACTGCAGTTTAGGGTAGGAAGCTGCAAAACCTTTCCTAGCAATGCCTATTCCTGTCACACGCGACTAGCGCAGATCTTGAGGAGTATTCATTTAGGGATCTTACCCCATTTACAACAGCTCAGCCTTCCAGAAGTGGCTGCCACTGCAATGGTGAGTTTGTTCTAGTAATTTCCCTTGTTCAGGCTCGACTTGGCATGGGCGGGTATATTCAGGAGATTTCCCAGCAGGCCACTGTCTGTGAAAAAGTCCCCAGGGCTAGAACAGAGGCACTGACATGTGGCTGATATCTCTGCCAGAGGTGCCCTTGGCCCGGATTGCTGTGGTCTGTGGTGAACTAGCCTGGATCCAACTCTGGATCATTCTGAGGGGCTCCAACGGGCAGGGATTTGGGGTTATATTAAGGTGCTAAGATACCAGCTGGGGGCCATTTATATTTACAGTGGGATTCTAGGAGTCATGCTGTGTCCTGTATATTAGTGTCAGAATTCATTGTTGGACACATTTATATTTACACAATGACTGTAGGATTCACACTGGGTGCAATTTAGAATTAAACTGGGATTTGGGATTCACACTCTGTGTTCTGTATATTGATGTGTTAGGATTCTTGCTTGCAATCATTTATATTTACGCAATGACCCTGGGATTCACACTGGGCGTTATGAATATTTACACATTGACCCTGGGATTCACACTGGGGGTTATGTATATTTACACAATGACCCTGGGTTTCACACTGGAGGTGACTTGTATTTACACAATAACCCTAGGATTCACACTGGGGGTAATTTGTATTTACACAATGACCCTGGGATTCACACTGGGGTAATTTATATTTACACAATGACCCTGGGTTTCACACTCGGGAAATTTGTATTTACACAAGGACCCTAGGATTCACACTGGGGGTAATTTGTATTTACACAATGACCCTGAGATTCACACTGGGGTAATTTATATTTACACAATGACCCTGGGTTTCACACTGGGGGTAATTTGTATTTACACAATGACCCTGGGATTCAGACTGGGGGTAATTTATAGTTACACAATGACCCTGGGATTCACACTGGGGGTAATTTATATTTACACAATGACCCTGGGAGTCACACTGGGGGTAATTTGTATTCACACATTGACCCTAGGATTCACACTGGGGTAATTTATATTTACACAATGACCCTGAGATTCACACTGGGGGTAATTTGTATTTACACAATGACCCAGGGATTCACACTGGGGATAATTTATATTTACACAATGACCCTGGGATTCACACTCGGGGTAATTTGTATTCACACATTCACCCTAGGATTCACACTGGGGTAATTTATATTTACACCATGACCCTGGGTTTCACACTGGGGTAATTTATATTTACACAATGACCCTGGGATTCACACTGGGGGCAATTTGTATTCACACATTGACCCTAGGATTCACACTGGGGTAATTTATATTTACACAATGACCCTGAGATTCACACTGGGGGTAATTTGTATTTACACACTGACCCTGGGATTCACACTGGGGTAATTTATAGTTACAGAATGACCCTGGGATTCACACTGGGGGTAATTTGTATTTACACAATGACTCTGGGGTTCACACTGGGGGTAATTTGTATTTACACAATGACCCTGGGATTCACACTTGGGTAATTTATAGTTACACAATGACCCTGGGATTCACACTGGGGTAATTTATAGTTACACAATGACCCTGGGATTCACACTTGGGTAATTTATAGTTACACAATGACCCTGGGATTCACACTGGGGTAATTTATAGTTACACAATGACCCTGGGATTCACACTGGGGTAATTTATAGTTACACAATGGCCCTGGGATTCACACTGGGGGTAATTTGTATTCACACAATGACCCTGGGATTCACACTGGGGTAATTTATATTTACACAATGGCCCTGGGATTCACACTGGGGGTAATTTCTATTCACACAATGACCCTGGGATTCACACTGGGGTAATTTATAGTTACACAATGGCCCTGGGATTCACACTGGGGGTAATTTATAGTTACACAATGACCCTGGGATTCACTCTGTGGGTAATTTATATTTACACAATGACCCTGGGATTCACTCTGGGGGTAATTTATATTTACACAATGACCCTGAGATTCACACTGGGGGTAATTTGTATTTACAAAATGGCCCTGGGATTCACACTGGGGGTAATTTGTACTCACACAATGACCCTGGGGTAATTTATAGTTACACAATGACCCTGGGATTCACACTGGGGGTAATTTGTATTCACACAATGGCCCTGGGATTCACACTAGGGGTAATTTGTATTTACACAATGGCCCTGGGATTCACACTGGGGGTAATTTGTATTCACACAATGACCCTGGGATTCACACTGTGGTAATTTATATTTACACAATGACCCTGGGATTCACACTGGGGGTAATTTGTATTTGCACTGGGATTCTAGGATTCATACTCTGTGTTCTGTATATTGATGTGTTAGGGTTCTTGCTTTCTATCATTTATATTTACTCAAGGATCTTAGGATTCACATTTGGGGCCATATATACTTACACTGGCATTCAAGGGTTTATTCACCGTGTATTATCGTGTTCGCTTTCATAACTGGATTCATGTATGTTTACACAATGATCCTAGGCTATACACGGGGGTCATTGGTATTTAGGCAACGATCCTAGGATATACATGGGGGTCATTGGTATTTTACACAATGATCCTAGGTTATATACGTGGGTCATTGGTGTTTACACAACGATCCTAGGATATACACGTGGGTCATTGGTATTTACACAATGATCCTAGGCTATACACGGGGGTCATTGGTATTTACACAACGATCCTAGGATATGCAAGGGGTCATTGGTATTTACACAACGATCCTAGGATATGCACGGGGTCATTGGTATTTATGCAATGATCCTAGGCCATACGCAGGGGTCATTGGTATTTACGCAACGATCCTAGGATATACACGGGGGTCATTGGTATTTACACAACGATTCTAGGATATACACGGGGGTCATTGGTATTCACGCAATGATCCTAGGATATGCACGGGGGTCATTAGTATTTACACAATGATCCTAGGCTATACACAGGGGTCATTGTTATTTACACAATGATCCTAGGCTATACACGGGGGTCATTGGTATTTACGCAATGATCCTAGGATATACACGGGGTCATTGGGATATACGATTCTAGGATATACACAGGGGTCATTGGTATTTACACAATGATCCTAGGATATACACAGGAGTCATTGGTATTTACGCACGATCCTAGGCTATACAGGGGTCATTGGTATTTACACAACGATCCTAGGATATACATGGGGGTCATTGGTATTTGCACAACGATTTTAGGATATAGACGGGGGTCATTGGTATTTACACAACATTTCTAGGATATACACGGGGTCATTGGTATTTACACAACATTTCTAGGATATACACGGGGTCATTGTTATTTACACAACGATCCTAGGATATACACAGGGGTCATATTTATTTCCACTTGGATTCCAGGACCCACACAGGGTGTCATATTGATTTATAATAAGCTTCATTCAGATTTCTTCGGAAATCCTCTGATCTCATGCTTGGTGATTAGGGTGTATTCTGGGGCCCTGGGTGTTTATGCTGGAGAAGCTGTGGGCCTGTCAGTTCCTGGTATAGATTTAGGCAGCAGTCAGCTGGTAGCGGGCTCGAAAGATGGAACAAAGTGGGCATATAAGAATAGGTGAACATGTGACATGGATGGAGTATGGGAACCAGAAAGATCAGCGATGCCTTGCAGTTTTGTCATGACGCATAACCAGATTCTCTTGTGTTAACCCAGGGCGGGTATGCAGCGTACAGGTACGCTCAGCCGGTAGCAGCGGCAGCAGCAGCAGCAGCGGCAGCATACAGTGACAGGTAAGATGGCGGCCATAGAGTGCTGGCTTGGCAGGGAATGTATGTAAGAGTAGAGAATGTACAGGGCGTAGAGCATGGATTGTGCTTGAGATGCCGAAGGGATTGTGCTAGAGATGTGGGAAAGACTGTGCACAAGATGTGCAGGAAATGTATGCAAGACGTGGCAGGGAATGTGTGCAAGAAGAAATGGAGTGTGGCAGGAAATGTCCCTGTGAAAGGTGTCAGGAGTGCAAACGGTGGCAGGTTTTTATCTATTTTATTCCTCATATTTTTACAAAGCACATTTAACCAGAAGATTGCAGGATACTGTCCAAAGAGCAATACGCAACAAAGCCAGGCATCACTTGCATAGAACCAGGGCAATAAATAAAAAGATAATTTCATATTACTTCGACTTATCTTGGTAGAGATAAAAACTTTGAAGGAAAAGAGGAGAATAGGAGCAAGGTACAGAGGCTCGAAAGAGATAGCTGTGGAGCGTGCAAGGGAAAGAAGAGAGTCAGGTCTTGAATTAGATTACAGGGAGTGAAAAGGTGGGAAGATGAACAAAACAGAGATGGAGAGGGGAAAGGAGAGAGGAAAAATTGACTAGATCACTGTTCTGGGTGAGGTGCAGAAAAGGGAGTGCGATAATTTAAATAGTTTGAACTAGTGGCTTTTCATTTTTTTCCTGAAGATCATTGGGCTCTCCACAAGACTAATATTGGCCGGGAAAGCATCCCATAGAGAAGAAATTGCCCCTAAAAAAGGCTTGTCTCGCTTCTATGCAAGTTTTGATTGTTTGCTTTCCAGGCTGCAGTAATAAAGGCTCCTTAGGTTCTTGTTGGCGCCGTATATCACGGGACAGCTTCAAGATATATCCAGGTCATAGAAGGTATTGATTTGTAAGTAATGCAAACTAATTTAAATTTTATTCTGGCTTTTAAGAGGAGTCAATGGAAAAACCTGGGAAATATGGTCATAGTGTCTTGTGCCAGGTATACGTTTTGCCGCTGAATGAATAACAGCGCTGATGGGTGTTAGTTATTATAAGCGAGTGCCAGCCTAAATTGAATTTCCGTAGTCAATTTTGGCTAAAACCATGGCCTGTATAACATGAAAGAAGTCATTGGGCTGAAGGAAACATTTCAGTTTCTTGATGACAGGCAATGTGGCTCTAGCTTTAGTCGAAGCACTTATCACACAATATTTATCAAGTGTTGGTCAACAATGTGGACCTAGTCCTAGTGCATTCTGGTAGGTGCAGATCACAACTTATTTTCGCATTTTACTTTTCATTTTGTTGTGGCCTTGCAATAATCATATAATTGAAGTCTTTTTGCACCAGTGATCTGCAGTCAGACCATCTTTTTACCTTCGTCTCTCAGGCTGCTTCATTAATCTAGGTGGTATTATACCTCACTAACAGCGGTGCAAATCCACTTGTCCTGGGAGACAATTTCAAACAAATATATGCTGGTCTGGCAGAACTTTCACAAAAGCGCCTTACACTGCATTTATCATGTGTTGGGCAATAATGTCATTCCAGGGCATTTTAGTGATTTTTAGTTCACAATTTCACTCTACATGTCCTTGCAAATTTTGCAATCTCGTATTTTGAGAGGTTTGTTCAAGCGGTGTGTCTATATTATTACTTACATCAGAAGAGTTTATCTCCTTACCTTTGTAAGGCTGCGCCTATTTTGTGGAGTCATCAATCGGGGCAGCATAATGTCTCACAACATGTGGTGCACGTCTTGATCTGCAAGGAGAAGGCAGGACTCCATAGTTTCCTTTAGTTTTTCTCAGTGCTTAATTTGAGCCAGTGGTTTCCAGTGCTAGGCACTGGCACTTAGTTGTCAACACCGGCGCTTGTGACAGTCTGCCACAAGGTGGCCATGTCTGGCTAATTTAGAGATGACCACAACAATAGTTAATTATCAATTCAATATACTTCAAAAATTACTATTACCTGCCGTCTAAGCCATTTTTATAGCTATGGGACCTCAAATACTCTGAATTGTCACACTTGTAGGAGTGTGATGGTTAGTAGTTGTGTTGTTACTATCATTGGCAACATTGCAGGGACAATGTATGATGCAAGCTATAGTGGCCTCCTAACAAGAGCCCTGGCACTTGTTTTTTCTTTTCTTTTTTTTATTATTTTTTTTATACAAATTAAGCACTTTTTTCCCCCCATTGGAGTTGTTGTTGAGCCGTGCTGGGATAAATATTGGAAGGTTGTGGGAAGTTTGGTCCCAAGGACAATATAAAAAAAAGGATCATAATCAATAACGGGCAAGGTTCAGTATGATGTATTGCTTTCAAAACCAATATATGTCTGTGGTGAGATAAACATAGATTAATAGAATTTAATTGATGGACTTGATGGAATAATAGTCATCTCTACCCCATACAGTTCCCCGGATATGCCCGCAAACATATTTAACATAACAGAGTATGGTCAGATGACAGATGTGATGTATTGGCTGATTCTAGCCTATGGGGCAGGGAGGCAGGCTCTGCAGAGCCTCGACAATGGTTCCAGTATGCGATCTCTGAGGATCCATACAGAGTAGCACAAGTCGTCTGGGTTCATTAAACAGACCGTTTGCTGCAGCGTCTCTGGACACTTAACGCGAGTTGACACATAGGGCCTGATTCAGAGTTTGGTGGCCTTGTCCATTGACTGCAGGGGTGCTGTTTCTATTTAGTTCCCAGCCACTGGACCAGCATGCAGCTCGCAGTCAGCAGGCAGCTTTAGATAAGTAGTCAACCACTCAGAGAGGCCAACGTGTTGGGTGCTCTTTCCCCAGGCTGGATGGTTGAGCACAGAGGATGTATATTCCAGCCAGACATCTGCAGGCCTGGGCCTCTGGTTGGGAGTTGCTGTGCGTTCCTCATTTATAGGTACCATCCATTCTTTGACTCAGGTGGTGAGGAATGTCCGCTCATTAGGGGGGGGGGATGTCAGAACCACCCGCTGGAATACATTAAAAAAATTCTGCACTGACAACTACAATCCTCTGCCATCAGCAATGCAGTCTCCCCACATTTCTCGCTTGACACCAGCAGGTTGACACGTCAGAGTAACCCCATCAACCAGTGCCTAGAGCTCTGTGATAGGCGCTTGGATCTAGCAACTGGTGGGTTCTTATGTTATCATTCACCACGTGAAATAGTCACTGGTGACATTTCACGGGGGGTGGAGGAACGACGGTCAAGACAGCTGTGACCGCCAGAATTCCATCCCTTACAGGAACTGCAGGAGAGGAGTTGTGTTATGTTGTGGCAAGGAACGTATGCGAGGACTGCGGTCACGTGCACAGGAAATGTTAGGGGATGTGTGCAGAAGGTTAGGGTGTGGCACAGAATGTGTGCAAGTGGAATCAAGTTACCTTGTTCTCATTAGTGCAACTCTAATAACAATTTTCCCGCATTGGGAGGTCAGTTCATTGCTCAGGGGGGTAAAGCGTTCTCTATCTAAGCATCACAGTCCTGGTAGGTAAGTGTGTTTCGGTGTTGTGAGATAAGGGGGTGGTGTACTGTTGCTAGATTTATCACAGTGGTTCCACGGCTATGGTTTATGTTACTGTGGTGCATGAATGTTTTGTTGTTGTGGCTGCATTTTGCCTGTTACGTGGCTAAATTGCTGTGGCCTGGCTAGGTGTTCAGTCTAATGTGTGCCGTTTTAGGATGCCAGTTTGAACTGGTGTGTGGTGATACTCATCCGCCCTGATCGCATGTGGTATGGACTTCTGTGGTGTGCTATCTGTGAGCATGTGTGGTATGCTCTGGGCTCCGGTGACGCATGCGTCCTGAAACTGACTGTTCTGTAGTCCAAGGTTTGCTTACGTGAAAGTAAGATGCACAGCAGGCTTTCTGGAGGGGAGCACGGTACACACCAGAGTACCACCTCGAATCTGCAATGTCCTAACATCTAATGCATGGATAAACATGCGTAAGATTGCGTCACACTGGAGCAGGTGATCTATAGTAAACGTCAAATAGACGAATAAAGAAATACTACAGGATAATAGTATTTTGCTGTTCCACAAGCTTAATTCCTTCAGAGGACGACCACCTCCCTCCCTACCGGGCAGAAGTCCAGTGGGGGTCTTCTCCTTTGCCTTGATCCAACCGGGTGTCAGCCTTTGTCAGTCTCTCCCTTGCCCCTAAATGATTTTTTCCAATAAACCTGGTCTGTGCCCCCAGCAGTGCCCCTCGCCTCTTGCACCAGTGGTCTAGTGAAGGGAACATGGGAGATGGGGACCAGCAAGGCCCTTTAGGTGGGTTCACGTTGTAACGAGCCAGGGTACCTAGAAAGAAGAGGGCCTGCGAAACCGACTGCCCTGCAAGAGGCGGCAGTGGGCTAGCCTTCCAACCTACCCCAGCAACTTCCTTCATATGCCCCCCCTCCACCCATTACCAACTGCCCCTGCCAGTCCTTCTGACCCCACCACCCAATATGCCAGTTTTTCAGAATGAACGGCTTAGTTCATATCCAGCTTACTAGGGACAGTGAAAAGGACCATATATCTAAATTTCACTGATAAAAGCCCCCAGTATGTAACTGACGAATACCCATTACCTCCTCGTAAGTCTTCCTCGCCACATGAGACACAAAGTGAGCTTCTGCTCCACACCAGAACCCTCCAAAGCAAAAGTCAGCATCCCATGCCTCCCATCCCTTCCCAACATGGCCGACCCTCGTGACCCCTTACCTCAATAAGAGGAGAGTCGGCCCATCCCAGTACCTGTTTTTTTCGTTCTGCGCTGGACTCTCCAAGTGCACAGTGAGGTAAGTTCGGGGTCCTGCTCTAGCAGGGTCAACGACCCCTGGGTGGAGGCCCTGCCCTAGCGGGCCTGAGTACGTGGGTGTCTTCCCCTTTCCTCCCCCATTTTGCCTAATGGTGGGTTTCGGTTAGGCACTGCTATAGCAAGCCAAGGGTTAATAGGGGGAGAGCCGCTCGTGCACTTTGGCAGGAATGTAATCTTCCTGCCCCCTGTGGTTTAATAGGCATGGGTTCTGCTATAATGGCCGGTGCAGGCCTAGCGGTGCCTGATTACCTGCGTCTGGGACTCAGTGGCGCTTCGGAGCAGGGGCCAGGACAGGGGTATCGCATTCGGGTCTCGGCTCCGGCTCGCATCAGTAATTTAGTCTTTCTGACACAGGTGGCAGTTTGCGCCATTAGCGGGGATTCACAGGGCAGCAATGAATCCCGTCGCCCTGCGGTTCTTCGGATCCCCCCATCTCCCGGCCCGATCCAGTTAACTCCATCAGCAGGAGGGGGGGGGGGGCAAACACAGCCTCTCTTGAAGGCAGCGTCAGGGGGGCTTTTACGTCACATCGCCCAGGCCTATCCGGCCTCCGGGGGGGTGGCGGGGCAGTGCTTAGCTGGCTTCCCGCGTCCCAGGGGTCTAGAGACGAGGTGACCGTGAGGTTTTTGTCAATTCACCTTGCGGTTACGACAGTAGGCACTATTTAAAGTAGGGTTTTCTGTCCCTCGGCATACTGGTGAAATTGTTGCCTGCAGTGGTTGATCTCCAGGCATCTCGTTATTTCTTCTGCTAATACCAATTCATCATGGATCAGGGGGCTGATCCTCCGGTAGTGGCAGGTTCCAGCTCTCAACCACCCTCTGAGGCCCTATCTATGCAGGCCATCCAGGCTATGATTCAGGCTGCGGTGGCAGCGGCCTTTGAGGAGCGCGAGGGGGGGCAGGGTCCCTCTTCCCTCAAAAGACAAAGACTGGACCCACCTCTAGGCACTGAAGGGGATGGTGAGGAGGAGGACCTTAGGGGTCGTTATGTGCAAGGCCAGGAATTGTGTGATATCCTGCAGCACATCAAGGATAACATGGCATTCCCGGTTCCCCCGATCGATGAACTGTCTGATGATTTCTTCATGTAGTATCAGCGCAGTGAGCCCAAGTCCCTACCATTGCATTCTTCGGTGAAAAAGGTTATTGATAATGAATGGCAAGAGATAGATAAACAGGCTTTTACGCGTTATCTATCCAGACGCTACGCCATCCAGGACTTCGCAAAGGATTTCCCGTCCTCCGTGAAGGTCAACTCTCTCATGGCTGGTCTAGCCTCTCCGGGATCCATCATTTCTGAGGTTGCGTCTCCTTCGGACCCGGTTGAAAAAAGAGTGGAAGCTGCTGCCAAATGTTCCTATGCTGCTGCCAACTTTTCCATCCGAGCTGCCGCCTATTTGTCATACACAGTTCAGTCTTTATTGAAGGATTCCCAATCTTTGGCTGAGCTGCTGGATCAGGGGGCTGATGTTCTTCCTACCTTGGCAGTTAAGGAACAACAGACGAGACTTTTGTGGCGCTGCGATCCAAGCCCATCACTAGGTATGGCTCCGCCACTGGAAGGCTGATGCTGCCCAAAAGGCTATCCTAATGAGAATTCCTTTTTCAGGAACAAAACTGTTTGGCGCTTCCCTGGAGGAAATTGTTAAGAAGTCCACAGAGGACAGGAAACTTTTGGCTCCCGTCTGTTCCTCACGGGGCTGGTTTTTTGGTCCTAAACGTGCCTTTACTCCCAATTCTACGTCCAGGGGCAGTCTGCCCTTTCGAGGTCACGGTCACGGCCGGACCACCCCCTTCTTCAACAAATCCCGGTCTCAGCCTGCCGCCTCATCCCCGCATCTAAATCCTGACTATCCTAGGCTCCCTCCTGTCGGGGTTCCGGTGGGTGGACGTCTGCGGAATTTCGTCACTGCGTGGGATTCATCCGTCTCGGACCAGTGGGCCCTCCGGATTGCCCGGGAAGGCTTCTCCATTGTGTTCAGCTCCCTTCCTCCGGACGCTTTCCATTCCGCCCGCTGCCTAGACGTCAGGAAAACGGGAGGCCCTGCGAGCTGGTGTTCAAGACCTCCTCAAAAAAGGGATTATTTGGCCGGTTCCAGCTTCTCAGAGGGGAAGGGGCGTCTATTCCATCCTGTTTTGGGTGAGGAAGGTGTCTGGGGATTTTCGTCCAGTTCTGGATTTGAAGCGGGTTAATTCTTTCATTCCCCATGTAAAATTCAAAATGCTCTCATTACAGGAGATCCTCCCGCTGCTGGTTCAGGGGGAGGTAATTGCTTCTCTGGATCTTCTGGATGCCTGCCTCCATGTGCTCATCCACCCGTCCTCCCAGCGATTCCTCCGTTTTTGTGCGGGGGGCCGCCACTTTCAGTTCCAGGTACTTCCCTTTGGTTTGTCTGCTGCCCCAAAGGTCTTCACAAAAGTTTTGGCCCCCTTGGTTGGGATCCTCCACAGGGAGGGGATCAGGGTTTTTCCTTATCTGGATGACTGGCTGATCTCTGTCTCTTCTTTTTCTAAGGGGACTCTTCACATCAAGAGGGTCTGCGAAGTCCTATCCACCCATGGGTTCATGATCAACCTCCAGAAGTCTCACCTGTTACCGACCAAGACTTGGTGTTCATCGGGGGTCACCTGGACATGGTCCGGGGATGGTCTTTTTGCCTGTGGAACAGAGGAACACCTTATGGAGGGATCTGGGTTGTCTTCTGGGTCAGGACTCCGCCCCTGTTCATCAATGGTTGAGGGTTCAGGGGTTGATGTCGGCTATCATCAATGTCTTACCGTGGGCTCGCCTCCATTTATATCATCTCCTGTCCCGATGGGCTCCCTGTTCCGGGAATTAGGACCTTCCAGTGGTGGTGTCTCCACAGATCCATACCGAGCTGGGCTGGTGGTTAGTGGAGTCTCATTTCTCCAGGCGTCTTCCCTTCCTGGTCTCCCCGTCCCGGGTGGTCATGACCAATGCAGTCTCCTGGGCTGGGGGGCGACCCTGGGTTCCTGGTCTGTTCAGGGTCGGTGGGATCATCTTCAGGCGAGTTGCTCCTCCAACTTTCGGGAATTGAAGGCCGTTTACCTGGCTTGCCTGGAGTTTGCCCCTGCTCTCTGAGGTCATCATGTTTTGGTCCGAACGGACAATCAGGTGGTGATGGGATACATCAATCATCAGGGGGGTTGCATGGTTTGCTCCCTTTGGCTTCTGACCCGAGAACTCCTGTCTTGGGCGGAGTCTTCGGTCTTGTCTCTCAGAGAGGTGTATCTCCCGGGGAGTGAGAATGTCGTGGCGGATCGCCTGAGCCGGGTGTTTCCGCCGATGTCTGCCATCTCTCTGAGGGTCTCTGTGTACCGGCAGCTGCTGGTCCAGTTTGGTCACCCGACAATAGACTTGTTCGCGGACAAGTTCAATGCTCTCCTACCTCGCTTCTGCACTCTCCCCCCGTGCCCCGGGGCGTGGCGGTTGGATGCGTTGTCGTTCCGTTGGCTGACCTCCCTTCTGTAAGCATTTTCCCCGTTTCCCTTGATTCCGCGCGTCCTGTGCAAGATTCGCCAGGAGAAGGCGTTTGTCCTGTTGGTGGTTCCCGGATGGGTTTGCCGCCCTTGGTTTCCTCTTCTGAGCGAGTTGGCTGTCCAGGAGTGCTGGGCGATTCCGGATCTTGCTTACCCCTTACGAGGCCCCCCGCTTCCGGTGGGGGTGTTGCATCGGCTGCATCTTCAGGCCTGGCTCTTCAGAGGGTGAACTTGCTGGCGCAGGGTTGTTCTGTGGAGGTGGTGGATTTGCTACAAGGTTCCCGCCGGTCTTCTACTCTTGCTTTCTTACTCCCGCCACTGGTCCTCCTTCTCTCGTTGGCGTGGGATAAAGGGGATTGACCCTGTGTCTGTGGATCCCTTGAAGGTCCTCGATTTTCTTGCTGAGGGGTTTTCCCTGGGGATGGCTCCTTCCACCCTGCGGGCTCAATGGGCGGCCTTGCGGGCGTTTCGCAAATCGGTGCTGGACGGGCTCGATCCTCTTTTGGCTCACTTGCTTCGGAGTTGTTTTTTGCAGCGGCCTCGGGCTGTTTGCCTTGCTCCTTCCTTGGATCTTCCGTTGGTTTTACGGGCCCTTCAGGGTGCTCCCTTTGAACCCTTGGGTTCAGTGGATTTGAAGTTTCTCACCTTCAAGGTGGTGTTCTTGGTGGCGATCGTCCCGGCTGGTAGGATTGGGGAGCTGGGATCCTTTCTGCAGTCTCCTCCGTTCTTGCGGGTTCTCCTGGATCGTCTTGTTTTGTGCCCTGACCCGAGGTTTCTCCCCAAGGTCCCTTCGGTGGTCAACTGCTCCGGCAAGGTGGTATTGCCGTCTTTTCCTCCGGTTTTGGTGTCTGGGTCAGATTCGACTCTCTCTCTTTTGTTGTATTTGTATCGGACAGCCCCTTTCTGTTGCTGTGACAATTTGTTTGTGACTTTTGGTCCAGTTCGGTCTGGTCACAAGCCTTCTCTTTCCACTTTGAGCCGTTGGATTAAACAGGCTATCTCGCTTGCCTACGATTCTCAGGGGTCTGAGCTGTCAACCAGGGTTCAGGGTTGTTCCACCAGGAGTCTCTCTGTTTCTTGGGCCTCTTTCCAGGGTGTCTCTACCGAGGATATCTGTCGGGCAGCAACCTGGTCATCCCCGCACATGTTCATGGAGCATTACCGGGTGGCTTTGGGTGGTCCTCCTACTGGGGGTTTTGCTGAGGCTGTTCTCGGGGCTGGTTCCTCCAGCTCATGATTGGTTTTTTGTTTTTGTCATGTATCCTATGTGGTTTAGTCCGTTTGATTTTTCTATTCTGGATTAAACCTGGTTCTGTTGCATCTACTCCTTGTCGTTGGTTTCTTGTTTGCTATGAAGCCGCTTGGCTTGGGTATATGCTCACTTTGTGTCTCATGTGGCGAGGAAGACTTACGAGGAGGTAACGCCCCGGTTACTTACCGGTAATCTTCCTTACTCCGAGTATTGTCTTCCTCGCCACATGAGTTCCCATCCATCACTCCCTGGTGTGCTATCGGCTTCATTTGTTCTTGGGGCTTGGTAGTCCTTCAGGTAGTGGGATGGGCCAACTCTCCTCTTATTGAGGTCAGGGGTGACGCGGGTTGGCCATGTTGGGAAGGGATGGGAGGCATGAGATGCTGACTTTTGGTTTGGAGGGTTCTGGTGTGGAACTGAAGCTCACTTTGTGTCTCATGTAGCGAGGAAGACAATACTCGGAGTAATGAAGATTACCGGTAAGTAACTGGGGCATCACTACCAACCCCACCCTTCGGCCAAACACACCACAGCAGTTACTCTACACATGCTCACATTAGTACTCAAGCTTCTGTACATAACCTTCTTATGCACTTACTCTTGCACTCCTCACACAGTTGCACTCATTCCTCTCACCCGCAATGCCACTTCTCTCTGCTCCCTCTCTTGCGACTAGCGCGGATACTCTGACTCAAGGCCTTCTGATACTTACCAGCCGCCTCCTCAGGGTGCTAAAGCTACTCAACAGCCACAGCTCCTGCTGTTTTACTCCTCTTGGGGGCTGACGCCTGGTTCCAGTGCCCGGATCACTGGCCCTGCAGCAGGCACAGCACACACACAGCCTAGTCCAGGTGGCATGCAAGAATTTCCCCAGCCTCGAAGCAGTTACGGCAAGAGATGCATGCTAAAGATGACGGATTATGTGCAAGAATTATTAGGGTACCAGTTGGAGGAGTCAGGAAGATCCCTTGCCCCCACACGCTACAGACCATTAACAACAAGCATTGGCAAAGCCAATAGGTCTCGCCTTTAAGATCTGTTGCCTCTCTCAGTGCCTTTTGTTCATGCTGATGATGTGTACGGCAAAAGCTGAACAAAAGGACCTAAGAGGTGGCCGTGTTATTTTGTATGTGAACGCATGTGTGAGAACGTGTTTGTGCATGTGTCATCACGCATATATGCCTCCAAAATTACATGAGCTTTTAATTTACTAATCCGAATTAGATTTGTAAATTTGAAGAAAAATAATTACTTTGAAAGCGCTTTTTTGCTAAGTATAAAAGAAATAAGCATTAAAAAAAAGGACTTTTAGGCAGGCTTGCAATGGAGGAATGGGTGGAGCAAGAAGCAACGGGTGTAGGAGGGAGAACGCAACACTCAGCAAGGATAACACAGAGAGAACAATCTAGAGCACAGAGAGAGAGAAGCACCTGAGGAAGAGAACTGGAAAAACACAAGCTCCTGGGGTGCACATATTATGCTAATAGCAACAATTATTTAAAAAAAAATCCTCTTAAACATTGGTTTTAACAGGACAGATATAAGTGGAATGTACACTATATCTTGAAGTGGATACCCACATAATTTACAGCTTTTGCTTTTTATACCTATATTTATACCATTCTCATTACTCCAAGCCAGATAGCGAGTTTGAGTTCCATTGGATCACCCTCACTACATGGCCTGCTCTGGTAACCTTATTTACAGGCTATGCTGTGGCCACACGAATATACCTCCTTACAACGCATGCGATTTGATCGCATGCCAATACAACGCGGTCGTTACAACGACCGGGTTGTTAGTACGCAATACCATTACATCGTATGTCATTACAACGACTTGCTGTAGGGGGCGCGCTGGACTTAGGAATAGTATTATTTACTATTCCTACTCCAGTTTGCGCAACAGCAGGGAAGGTGTTGGATTTTAAATCCAATACCTTTGCGCCCCCTGCAGCAAGTCGTTGTAATGACTTGCGATGTAATGGTATTGCGTACTAATAATGCGGTCGTTGTAACAACCGCGTTGTAATAGCATTGCGTTGTGTAGACAGCGTTTTAAATGCTGTTTCCCGGCCACACACCACTGAAAGACCTCAGTAAATTTTCTGTAAAAGAGGGAACTCTCAGCGCATTACACATGGTTTGACACAGTGCAGAAGAGGCCATTTTGAACTACAAAACTGCGTGGGAGTATTTAAAATGGTTAAACCTGTCGCTCCAACTCCTAACAGGATTTAAATTGGAACAAGTGCAGATGGAGTACGAGTTTACAGGCCTGCCACCACTGGGACATAAACACTTCTCCAGCAGCACTGTCACTGTGAGGCCTTTCAAACATAACAGATATCTGAGTCCAACAAAGACTGCAGATATTGCATTGTATCAGGCAGCCATTAAAATTTCCAAAACTACAGATTGCTAGTTGTTTCACAAATTAACAGCTGTATACACAATAAAATTCATTAAGTGACTCTCATGAGCGTTGTGCAACAATAACACTAGATATGGCAAGATAGCCGAAAAAATGATTGCAGGCGCGTGAACTGGGGTCAGCCTTCAGGAAAATGCTCAATGTAAACAAAAGACAAGTGTGTGGAGATGGGGAGGTAGGTGGGGGAAGCCCATCCTTCAATGTCAGGGCTGTCTGGAAGCTCAGCAGGCAATGTGAGGACAAAGGGCCGGTCTTTGTCTCACTATATGGGGATGCTCACATGTACAGTATATTATCTAGCACCTTAGCTAAATAGCCGTGCACATGTTTATCAGAAGGAACACATCCATCACTTTTGGAACTGTCAAATTAAAACATAGTTTAATGAAACGCCTTTTTTTTCGTTTGTGACGGAATTGCACAGCAGAGCACTATTATTGTTAGTAGTGGAAATATGAATACTAACATTATTATTTTTAGTGTTATTATGTGTTAATTTAAGGCATTGCCCCGTAAAAATGTGTGGAATTATCGAATTACATTTCAGTGTACTATATGAAGAGAGTGTGTCCATTATATTTTTTGCACAGCAGACATCAATAATTTGGAGTCTCGTCATAGCTTCAAAATGATTTGTACTGGAGAAGAAGGAGCCCACTGTTTAAGAGCATGGCCCTGGTGTGTCTGTGGATATGGGGCTGTACAGTACTGCCACAGTGCCAACATCCCAAAGGTCGACAGATGAACACAGACATGGCACCAAAACACTCACAGACCCACACAGGGACAACTTACACAGGCACACACCGATCTGGATACAACTATACACCCATACACCTAATTTAAGAGTTACAGAATGGACCTACAATCTAAAACACACACAGTCATTGGCAAATACATGAACACATGCAGACATAGGCACACACACATAGACCATGCCCACACACAGTCCTAGATATCTACAATACACACAAAAAACTTCATGCACACAGAACACTCGGGTGTGGAGTAATCACACCAGACACACACGAGACTAGTATGTGCTGCACAGAATTTGCTTCTTCTGAAATATTAATGACCTAAAATCTTTATTCTCGTGCTTAATGTTCTTAGAAGAGATGACAGGAACTTAAATAGGTGAGACAGCACCACGGCTGAGAGTAAACTTGGCACCCCCGCCAAAAGCCGTGGAATGAATGCAATAGATGGGCACAATATACTGCGAAACAGAACTAAAATATAAACTACCACTTCATGCATTAGTGTCATTGAACGGGCATTACTCCCCACAAAACTGCAGCGAAAATTTAACAAGACACTTTAAAAGTAAAAAAAAATTTTTAAAAAGTTTTGAAAGTCATGCATGAGATGTGCATTAGTGTCATTGAACGGGCATTAATCACCCAAAAAACGCAGCGAAAAATTAGCAAGCCCCTTTAAAAATAAAACAATGATAAAAAAAAAGTTTGGAAAGTCACATTCATTTCTTCTAGCAGAGAAGTCACATTCATTTCTTCTAGCAGAGACTTCCATACTAAGGCAAACATGAATGAAAAGAGAGATTAAGCCGATCAAAAATGAAAATAAAGTACACTCACCAGTTGGTTTTAAAAAGTCCATGGGGTATCTGGAGTAAGGAGGAGCAGGAGACTCTGGAATGAGTGAACAAGAGAGAGAGGGTTGAGGCTGAGGTATGGGAGAGCACGATAGGAGGCTGTGATAACAGGGGTATTTTTTGGAGGCAAGCTGTTTGTCTTAACCCTGGGGGTTAGAGGCGGGCCCAGGCAGCACTTGGCTTGATATGTTGCATTGAGATAAACAAAGGGCACCGGTCTCTCTGCTATGTGCTGCTGAACGGGCTGCCTTGGCGCGGCTCACACGCACACTGCAATTTGCATATGAAAAGAGAGATTACGCCGAACCAAAACGAAACTAAAGTGCACTCACCAGTTGGTTTTAAACACAACGTGGAGTGGAATGAAAACAAAAGTATTGCTTCAGCCAAAAATGGGAGCCCAGCCATTAACGTTATGAGGTGTTTCAGGAAAGGACTATGATACATGTTACTAAGGTGCTAACAGGTACGGGGGCGTGCTTATTTTTTATACTAATCACAGTCACCCCTTAAAAGAGTCGCGAGAAGCAGAGCATGAAGCAATCTTTTTACAAACTGTCTCTTTGATATAACTATGTTGAGGATGTAGCATAACATCCAGAGCTACCGACTTAGGAACTGGGGACCCGGGTTCAAGTCTCGGTGTCAGCTCACCCCATACCTTGGAAAAAAAAACAATGCTGATGCATGCCGATAAAAAACAAAATAAAACAATGGCGAAAACCAGAACGGAAACAAAATAACAAATGCTGATAGTAAGTTTATTACCAATTAGGCCAATTTCAAACTGAAAGCAATCCAAGATTATGAACAAATAATGCAGACCCACTAGCGCACAAAATTCCAGCTAAAAAGTAACAAATGGGAACATTCCCAAAGCACGGGCTGGGCTGGAAACTAGAAAAAAAGAAGTGTGCGTACACAAACAGAAATAGCCAAAAGGAAAGGATACAAGTACTAGGTCACTGCTCTGTGAAAGAGAGCAAAACACCAAAAAGAGGGACCAAAAACATACATTAGCCACAGAGAAGAAAGTTTTTCAGAAGGACACGTCAAAAAACGAATGAAAAGTGATGGCCGTCTGTAAGCCCACAGAGTAGATACAGCATGTCTCGAAGAGACAGCGCATGTGCTGCCTAGGCGAGACCAAAAAATAAGGTTGCTAATGTGGTGCTGTGTCCTCCTGGAATCGTCCACTGGCTATGTATCCTATATTGAAAAGTGACAACGAATTGGTATTGATTTTATACACTGGTTCTTATGATCTGCGACGGGGAAAAAGCCCAAAATTTACAGACGGCATACATTTTGGACCCTGAAAGTTTAGATCAGTGAAAAATAAATACCTGCATGAATGAAAGCAAAAACATTTCAAAGTAATTCACAAAGCCTCTTTGCTATGAGGCAGCTTCTTTGCCGCCCCTCCAATACCACTCAACTCTCACCCCAATCCTCTTTCTCAGCTGCATCCACTCTTGCACTGTCGTCACATACCTGTCTCCTAGGCCACTCACCGCCTTCATGTACCATCTCACTTCCTGATCCCACTCTTCCACCCACTTAACCACACTCCCTCACCCACTTTAATTCTCCCCACTTTGACAACTGCATCCACTTAGAGGCCCACATCCACTCACACCCTGCATCCACTCTTATAACTAGGAAAACATAGGGTTAACGTTTTTTCTGGCTCCCTGGCTCTCTAAACAGAGGCATCCTCGAGCCCTGTGACATGTATGTGCATGAGAGTGGCTGAGACTCTGTTTGCAGGTGGGCGGGTGAGCTGTGGGTGACAGGATGCTCCATTTTACTCTAGGCAGCTGTGGAATGTAAACAGAGGCTATCTGACCTGTATTGATAGAAGGAGATTCTGTGTCTTTTAAAAGACTATAGAGCTGGAGAAGTGTCAGTCATGTAGCAGCCAGCACACAGTCAGGGGGCTGCCCCAGCCGCACTGGCCTTCCAAAGGAAGCTGTCCGTCGTCAGATCTGCTTTCGCTCTGTGTGGCCAGACCTGAGGTTCTCCATTTTGGTCTAAATGTATCTTTCTCCCTCATACGGGCACTCTTTCTCTCTCTTTGTTTTTGCTCACTGTGCTTCTCTCTTTCTTTGTGTCTGTCTCCCTTTGTGTCTCTCCCCTACCCTCTCTGACTCGTCTCCTGTTTTCTCTCCCTGAAGCTACGGCAGAGTGTACACCGCAGCCGATCCTTACCACCACACCATCGGCCCAGCCGCCACGTACAGCATTGGAACCATGGTAAGTTACTACTCACCGCCATCGTGTTCAGCTCTTTCACCCCACCCCAGTCCACGTCATCCTGTGTACACATATGGTGGCGCTGTACGCGCACTGATTCCAGTTCCTGGAGCAGAACATACCGTTACACCCATAATAAACTACTTTTTTAATGCATCAAAAAGAAATTGTGGTAGGAACAGTTTCACTTTGTGCACCATAATCGAAACCAAAATTTACACCTCCCTCAAAAGATTAAGAAAGCCAGAGTTGCTGTCTTTACAGAGTACTTGAGTAATTCTCTGCTCATATGAATCAGCCTTTGGTTTAGCTCTAATAAGGAAATCTTGTCTCAAACTAATACGCAGTAAAGCTGCCCAGTGCTAGACAATGCGCTATACGAAAGCAATTTCAAATAACACGTTAGAATATCGCAGTACACAATATAATCCTTCAGTATGAGAAACTCTTATAATGAATTATTACATGCGTGGGAAATATGCACGAATCATTACTTTCGTGCTGGCAAGTGAAGGACTTCTTTCTATATACACTCGTGAACTAATGAAGAATTCCTCACTCATAGAAACTGTCTCCCTACCCTGGTTTGCGACTAGCTACCTCAGACTTACTGACACTCAAAAGGCACAACCAGCCTGTCCATCTTTGCTCCCCCCTAGCTTCAGATACAGAGACAGAGCAGACCCTTGCCCCGGAAGTGGTTCCTGCAGCACACACTGTTGAAAGCGGTCTATTCTGAGTGGCCCTCACCTATCCATTAACCAAAGTCTCTCTCAAGCCAAACGGTATATTCTGTCTCCTGGAACTTGAATTAGGTCATAGCTGTGCATCCTGTATTGCCACCCGGGCATTAACTCGAATATCAAAGTGTAGTAGTTTGCAGGCTTTTTGAGGTATAACAGACTGTGGCTCCGGATTAAATAGGTTACTCTCAATTTGTGGCGTGCTGTCACCTGTATAGGCCCACGTGAACCTTGTGCCGCGAGCCTTAGGTCAGAGTGCATTGGCTGATATACGAAAGTGATGGGTTCTGGGTGCGGGAGAGGTACCAGGTGGTGACTTCGGGGGAGTGATTTAAAACGTATCCATGTGTAAACGTGGTTTTGGGTTCCAGGTGTCGGCCTCCTTTGGTCTGGCGCAGGCGACACCAGGCCAGTGTTGGGGTTAATGTGTGTTTTTAGCTAGCTTTGCATACAGCATCAAAGATGAAAAGAACACCCCGGGAAGGAGGGGGTTTCATTCCGAAATGTTTCGCTTGAGCTGACCCCTTTACTACTTATACTAAAGAGCGGTGCAGGGGACAGCAGTGAAAATGGGTGCCAGTTTTGGACAGGCACCAAGCCAGCTGCCGCCGCCACGCCCCTCCCGCCCAATCTAAAAACAAACGGCGCATTTGAGCTTGCACCCTCCTTTCTTGTCTCATGTTTGTGGGTATTTTGTGCTACTATTTCTCTTATTAAAGGGAAAAAAGCATACCTGAAACCTCTAGTGCAGCTGCTAGCTAAAAGCTCTCATTAATTATGAGGGGAGTTCTCTGTCTCTTACTCTCTCCCTGGCTTTTGCGGTCTCTCTCCTTTCCGATCCATTCCTGTCAGCTCTCTTCTCTCTCCTCGTGGTTCCATCCCGTTCTTTCCTAGCTCTTGGTCTCCTTCTGTTTATTTTATTTTCATTTGTCCATTTCTTTCCTTTGTTGTCACTCTTTCCATTACCATTTCCACCCTTCCTCAATGTAATCTTAACTCTTCATGTTCTGTTTCTAGCCCTCCTCCCTATCTATCCAGTTTTCACCCTTCCAATCCGTATTTATTTTTTGTCCCTCCTCCTTTTTGTCCTCCTCTTTCATTTCCTCTTTCGATTGCTTTCTCTCCCTCCTCGTATCCTTTTCCCTTCCGTCTGTATGAATGTTTTCCTTTCTTCTTTTTTGACCCTGCCTTTCCTATCATTCACCATCTCCTATGTTTTTTTTCCTGTCCAAACTTTGGTTCCTATTCTGTCTTTTCAGTTTCCCTGAGCACGGGGAGCTCCCTTCTAGGCCTTTTGTTCTGCTCTTTTCCAGTTCTGATCTCTTCTCTACTCAAAGGCATCACATGGGAAACAGGTAGTTACGGGAGCTGTGGGGGCTTGAGCTGTCCTGTGGGCAGCAGCTGCACACCCAGGAAAGTCGGCGAAGGGTCTTACTTGAGCTCCCTCTCCTCTGTTAAAACCAAAGCAAGTGCTCAGATCATGAGCAGGCAGACAGATCTTCGTGGCATGTGGTGGTAACACAAGAATGTAGAGTGGTTGTTTTTTTGAGAGGTGAGTGGAGTGAGGGGGTCCTAGATGTCATCTATGCAGAGTGGTCACCAAAAAGGAGGACATGAGGTAGGAGGAAAGAAATACCCTCATGTAGAAATAAGGGCGAAGGAAACATTAGAAGGGACGCTGATCCTGAAAAATGAGACCCCATTTGCAGAATCAGCAGACATTTTGTGCTTGTGTCATAGGTAGCCGGACTCGAGCACACAAGCCCACGCATGTGAGTGAATGCAGAAACGTGTTTCACCCACATGGTTCCACCAAAGCAACTCGAGCAAGGACAATTTGACGAGGAAGGCGTAAACACGTGGACCCAGATTTTCAAAGAAATCATGCAACCAAAAGTTGCTGTGTTGCGTGAATGGGAGAAAGCAGAACAGCACCAGATCTACTAAGATGTGGCACTGTTCTGCTTTCTTCCTGCACTGGCACACTTTAAGCTGCCATGCGCCACTACAGACACCTGCACCAAAGTGCAGGGGTGTCTGTGCTGTGGTAAGAATAATTTTGCTGCGTGAATCTTTTCTGGATTCACATGCGGTGCATTATTCCATCATCTAGTGGTTGGGTTCGGAATTCTCCTGTGTGTTAGTCCTTTCTCTCTCTCTTTTTTTAAGGTGGGGGGGTTTTGGGCATCGACTATCCCACCACTTGGTGCCTAACCCAGTCTCTCCTCACGCCATATGCCCCTCCCCATAAACTTTGACGCATGGTCGCCATCTTCAGATTCTTTTTTTCCACCTTTGGATCTGGAAGCATTGCTGAAGGCTCTCCAATAATTGAAAAGATTTACTCGAAAGTTCATTGAGGAATATGCTGAAGTACCAAAGATAACTACTAAAACCAGGTACCGATTTAAAGTTATTGAGATTTCACATCAAGGGAAGACCAGAGAACGTCCGGACCGGGGGCCCCCTGTTCCGTGTGACATGGAAAACACACCATTTCAGTTCTGCCTGAAGTAACACTCACACATTTACATAAAAAGATAAATACCAGATGTGTAATTTTTGCCTTCCAATAGACCACAGAAGCGACAACTGTGAGGCCTGCGCAGACTTTAAACCGAAAACTTTAAAGGTGAGAGACAAACAGAGGCAAGCACACTAATCCATGCAAGGACAGAAGGAGACTCAGTCACTGAGAGACCTGGGGTTGTCAAGCGAGGAGGAAGACAACATCATGGAAGTAAAAGTCTCAGATGCCGAAATGAGGGTCATCAACGTCGGAAAAAGAACATCAAAAACCGAGGGAAAAACATTCGCAGGTAATGTGGAAAAAAATGATTGTGGGTGAGTTTCGATCAACAGACAAAAAGACACACAAAGTTGCCTCAGCGACGAAAATGTCACCGACTGAAGGCAAGCAGAAGCCGAAAGAGCCCCTCGGGTCCCACAGCAAGGACACCGCAGGCGAACGAGCTTCCAAGTAGTTGACGGTGTCTAAAGACAACCGAAGTCGAGAAAGGGTGAAAAAAGGGTCGATTGAGAACCTGACGCAAGAAGCCTCGACATCGAAAATGAAATCGACACCTACACTCGACGCCAAAGAACGCACGGCCAAGATCGGACACAGAAGAGGCGTCTCAAAGCCGAAATGGCGTCTCAAAGCCAAAAAGGAGTTTGACACCTCTCTCAGCAAATTCAAAATTCCACCGAAAACTTCGATGGACCAGACACAAAGGGACAAGGACTCCGATGAATCAGAGCCCCCAAGGACCAGAGAGACAACAGGAGGAGTAGAAACAAGAGATCTTCGAGGAAGAGGAGCCAGAGTCCTAGAGCATGTTCCAGGATGCAGAGAGGTTGGAACGCCTTGATACTCAATGGCAGGACCTCGAGACTGATTGCCCAGAGGAGGGGATAGACTCTTATCTGTCGAGGCATTCACCTCCGGATGACATCGCCATGTATATCCAGCAAATTAAAAGGACTGCAGATAAGTATGGTATACAACTTGAGGAAGAAAAATCTCGATTATTTTCTATTAGAGACATTACTACCATCCCAAAGTAGGAGTCAATACCTAACCATGCTCCCTAGCATACTGGGCCAGGGAAGAGAGGCCTTCAAGGAACCTGCAACATGCAGGTCAGTAACACCAAGGGCTGAAAAGAAATATAAACATTCTTCAAAGTACCCTCCTTAAATTCAAGGGACAATACCAGCAGACTCTATTACTGCTGCCATGGCAAGAAAGAGGGCAAACGTCCCCATGCCTCAAAATGACCTCCAGATTAAGAAAGTAAGAAGATGGGCATGGTGTGGAGCAAGTTTGAGAGGGGAACTGCGACTCAATGGCTCCTAGCCAATTCAACTGCCCTGCTCAACAGGTATGCATAGCAGCACTGGGAGGAGATGACAGAGCTGATGAAACATCTGCCTGAGTAATACCAGAGAAGAGCAGTGTCCCTTGCAGAGGAAGGGATTATTGCCAACACCTGCTTAAAATCTGCACTAGATGCTGCAGATACAGCAAGTAGACAGATGATGGTGGGGACTACCCTTAGAAGATATGCCTGGCTAACGGTGTCTGGCTTCAAAAATAAGGTCCAAGCGAACACCATTAACACCCCATTAAATGGAGAACAGCTTTTTGGCAGTACAGTTGATGAAACCCTGCAGCACCTTAAAAAAGACAATGATACAGCCAAATCAATGGGAGTCTTGCAGTTTAGGGGACATCTAAAGACAGGAACCACACCTACAAGGAGACCAGTAGATAGAGGGAGCTTTCAAGGTACCACCACACAGCAGAGTTTTGAAGGTGTAAGACAGACGCAAATGCCTACTTAACAGTGGCAGTACCAGACACCACTGCATCAACCCTTTCGGGGACGAGCAAGGGGCAGATCACAGCCACAAAGAGGAGCCACTGCACCAATTAATAAGTGACTCAAAAGACAAAAATCCCCTTCTACACACAATACCAGTAGGGGGCAGGATAAGGGACTTTTTCCAGGAGTAGAGGAATATCACCTCAGACAAATGGCTACTCAATATTATCAAACACGGCTATTGTATAGAACTGGTCAAACACCCACCAGCAAAGGGACCAAGAAGAGCGGGCCACACAAGACAGGAAAAAACACGACTACTACAAGAGGTAAAAGAATTGCTACAAAAGAAGGCAAAATAAAAAGTGCCCAAAAAGGAGTTCGACTAGGGAAACTGCTCAGCATATTTTCTGATACCAAAGCAAGATGGATTTCTAAGTCCTGTACTGGATCTCCGTTTTTAACCAAGTTCATAAAGACACAAAAGTTCAAAATGACAACGCTTCAGGATGTCATTCCACAGCTGCAGCAAGGAGACTATATGGCGATAATAGATCTAAAAGATTCATATCTACAAATCCCAATGAATCGCAAACACAGAAAATTCTTGTGTTTTGTCATAGACAAAATACACTATGAATTCAAAATGCTGGCATTCGGAATAAAATCAGCACCCAGAGTGTTTACAAAGTGCTTAGCAGCAGTTGCAGCACATCTGAGGATGCAAGGGATACACGTATATCCTTACCTAGATGACTGGCTGATAGAAGCAAACTCACTACACAAGTGCAAAAACGACATAAATACAGTCATGTCAACACTCCATAAACTGGGGTTTTCCATAAACCATTAAAAATCTTCACCCAAACCAGAAAAAGAAAAGCTCTTCCTGGGCGCAAGGATCAACTCAACAGAAAGGAAAGCATACTCTTGCGCGAAGAGAATACTATTGTTGTTGCACGAAACTCACCAATATCAGAAGGGTCAGTCTCTGACAGTGAGGACTGTGGGGAAGATGCTGGGAAAAATTGCATCCTGCATACCTCTGATACCATATGCATGGCTACAGCCAATTCAGAAATGGGTCCAAGGTTAATGGTCACAAGCCACAGGGAGTTGTGAAGATCTAGTGGTTGTCACACAAGGAGTATAGGAGTAGATAGCAAGGTGGAACAGAACAAATATAACAGCTGGAAGGTCCTTCATATCTCCAACTCCAGCAGGCAAACCTCACATATGGGATAGGGAGCTCTTATTGGAAGACTCAAAATCAGAGGAAACTGGGTAGTACAGGAAGCATTACAACACATATATGTACTGGAGCTAAAGACAGTATTCCTAGCCTTAAAAGCCTTCCAGAAACAGCTTTGAGGAAAATCATTACTAATTCAAATGGACAATACAACAACTATGTTTTATCTCAACAAGCAGGGGAGAACACAATCCTTTTGCACTCTCAAAACTAGCACAAGAAATCTAGAGGAATACATCTTCCAGGGAAAGACAAAGTAGAGGCGGACAAACTGAGCAGACAAGCAGCCACCTCTCACGAGGGGGAACTGAATCAAACAGTACTCAAAAAGATCTTCAGAAAACTGGGAACACCAGAAATAGACCTTTTCCCAACACCAGAGAATGCAAAATGCCAATCCTACGCATCCAAACAAACACACCATCACTCCCTGGGGAATGCTCTGTCAATAGACTGGTCAGGGATATTTGCTTACACTTTTCCTCCGATCCCATTGTTATCACTAGAAATCAACAAATGGACACAGCCTGGCTCCTGAGGTCATAGAGGGGAAACAGCCTTTACAACGAAGGCTGAACAACGAGAGGCCTTTACAGCGAAGGCTGAACAATGACAACGTCTTTACAACGCATGGTTGTACAACAATTTGTTTACCACGAAAATGTAAGTATTTTACAGGTACATACAAACCCATTACATAAATATATATGAGGGTTTATACTTACCTGTAAAATAGATACATTTTTGTAGTATTGTGGTAAAGGCATTCGTGGTAAAGGTATATTCGTTGTAAAAAATAGTTGTTGTTGAAACATTCGTGGTTAACACTAATTCATTGTTAAGGCGTCGTTGTAAAGACTGGCATTGTTCCAGCGGTCGTTGTTTCATCTTACAACCGTCATAGAGATTGGTCATCTAGGTCTTCAGAGAATCAAGAATACCTACAACAAGGAAATGCTACACAGCCAAATGGGAAACATACTCACGGTGGTACCACAAATCTGGCCTCTTACAAGACAATACAAAAGACACTTCAGTTATATGATACCTCACTCACCTACTAGACCGTAAGTTAATATATGCATCTTTAAAGGTACATTTGGCAGCATTAGTGGCCTACACAAGGGGTCACATAGGAAGAAGTTTCTTCAGAACTCCTGTAATCAAAAGATTTCTAGAAGGGGCAAAAAGAATAGCCCCACCAAGTAGTGTACCAACACTTACATGGAAATTAAATGTAGTGTTAACCCGAACTCATGAGAAAACCCTTTGAACCACTACACAAGGCCTCTTCGAAATTAGTCATACTAAAAACTGCCTTTTTAATCACAGTGACATCTCTCCGAAGAGTTAGTGAGTTATAAGCACTCGCCATCCAATAAACATACATGCAAATACACAAGGACAATATAGTCATGAGGACCAACCCACATTTTCTACCAAAGGTTATATCCCACTTTCACATCAACCCAACAATCCAAATGCCTAGTTTTTTCTAGCAGCCAAAGACTCAGGCGGAAAGAGCACGACACAAGAAGAGCGAAAACAAGGTCAGTAAGGAAAGGAAAACAACTGTTTGTGTCTTTTGCACACAATAACAAAAGAAAACCAGTTACTAAAAACACCATCGCAAGGTGAATTACTCAAACAATCCAGATGTGTCACACAACAGCTGACATTCAACTACTGATCAAACCAAGAGCACACTCAACACGTAAGAAAAGAGGTACAATAGCCGTCCTGGCGAATATCCTGTTGCATGACATATGCATGGTAGCCACTTGGTCATCAGTGCACACATTCACAAAGCACTACTGCATCGACATACAGATGCACAAGGAAGCACAAGTAGGACAGAAAGTACTAAAACATTGATTCACAAGCTCATCTCCAACCCAGCCTCCACAAGTATAAAAAAAGGAGGAGCGCTACAAAATCAATGCACAGCATGTGAATCCAGAAAAGATTCATGCTGCCAAATAAAATGGTTTCTTACCTGTAGGAGTAGTTTTACAGCTTGAAGAATTTTCTGAATTCACAGGTGACCCACCCGCCTCCCCAATAAATGAGGGAGCAGAGGTGAAAATAAGAACCTGAAGTTTATTTGACCAAAAAAAAACAATCTAAAATGGTGACCATGCTTCGGAGCTTCTGGGGAAGGGTGTATTACGTCAGGAGCGACTGGATTAGGCACCAAATGGTGGGACATTGAACGCCCAACAACAACAAAAAAAGAGAAAAAAGAAAAAGGACTAGCATAAAGGAGAATTCCGGATCCAGTCACTAGATGGTGGAATAATACACAGCATGTAAATCCAGAAAATTCTTCAAGCTGCAAAACTACTCCTACAGGTAAGATACCATTTTGTTTTTGTGCAGGAAGGGATTCCTTCATGTACAAAAACTATCCTTTAAAGCATTTCTCTCTATGTATATGTGTTGTAGAATGCAGCACTCATGCAAAAGAGAAAAACGAAAACATTTCACCTCATTTACGCCTGCATCACAGAGTTGCAGGTGTTTGGTCCTAATCCCTTTCTACAATTCTTTGTATATAGGGATTTGCATCACAACCCATGGGTGGTTGCATGGAAATGCTCATGCACCGCCCATGGAACACCCCCCTTAACGCAAAGTAGCAAAAGGCAGAGCATTTCGCTCCTTTATGTTACTTTTGGCTACAATCCAACGCAAATCGCAATTTCTGTTAGATTGTAAATAGCAACACAATACTTTGCGTCTGGTTTACATTAAAAAAGCAAACCCAATGCAGGGTCTTTGTGAATCTGGGCCACAGTTCCTTCCTCTTCCATTTCTAAGCATTCTTTCATCTGAGAAAGCCATTTGCCTATTATTGCACGTGAAGTGATTTCCTAAATCACTCTACTTCCCTACCGCTCTCTAGCTATTCCTTCATCTTTCACCTGCATTCTGATCCCCCACGACAGAGATTCGAATTTGTGTGTAGAGTGGTCTAGACAAGTCTCCTTTCCATGTCTGATTCTTGAGGCAACCTAAAGCCTGTAATGAACTCCACCCAAATAGATAAATTCACAACAGGAGGGGAGGGAACGATATAGTGAGGGTAGTTCAGGGGTAGGGCTGTGATTCGGGGAAATCTGCATACCCATCATACAGTGGGGCAATGTGTCCACAGGTTTATCGGTTCCCCCTGTAGAACGAAGTGGACCACACCATTCCACTGTGAGTTCCTTGAGGAAGGGAAGAGAACAGGCATATTCCAGTTGAATTTCCTTTTTCTTTGAGCAAACCACAGGCTACACGTTACTGATGGGCTGTTTTCTTTGTTTTTCATCTTTGATGTTGCAGGCTAGCCTATACCGAGGGACATACAGTCGATTCACCCCCTACTAGCAACAGACCTTTAAACCATCACTTCCTAAACAAAACACAAAAAATGTCAGAGCAAAAGGCCCAGACAGGACTGCAGGGGGAGATAAAATGCAGAGAACAGGTTCTGAGGCCAGCGGCTGGCCCCTGCCACACTACTGACCTTTTACCTCAAGCCTGGTCACCTCCTTCACCTCTTTGTCTCTTTGCGTTTCTGGTGTACATTCCTTCCTCTGTAAAATGTGTGTGTGTACTTTTGTAAAGTTTATTGTTAAAGAAAAACATTGAGGGTGGGTTTTGGTTGCTGGTGCTCAGAAGAAGATATTTGGGTGTGATTGAGGCTGAGCATGCTGAGGGGTAGGTCACGTGGTGTATGGTTGACACTTACTTTTCTCAGAAGCACTAGGTGGAGTGGGGGGCTTGCTAGCGTTAGGGTGGAAGTCTAGTTCTAACTGTTCATGGGCAGGTGGTGGTGTGCGCAACTATTAGTGGCCATGCCCAGATTGAGGACCTTAATATCGATGGCCACCACTCTGGGTACCCAGCACCCTCATTGTGTTAAGGTGACAAAAAAAGGTGCATTCAATGCCAGAGAACTGGTCGAGTGAGAAGGTCAGACGTGGGACTGAAGCACAGGAGAATTGTCACACTACATATTTTCCAGTTTTTCTTTAGCAGTCATTGATAAAGTGTAAGGTTCAAGTAGGCTCCCATCCAACGTGCACTCTGCAAAACTGTCATAAGGGAAGGGAAGATATATATATATAATGCATGCCGAATACACCAGCAAATAGTACAGATGAGTTACACCCTTTATTAGGGTTCATTACACTTCAAGCTGAGACCCTTCTCCCAGCCTGATAGCACAAGCAGGCGGACACTCCACTTGGGGGCATTACAAGTCTTGTGACTGTCTCACTAAATTTGGTATGGAGACTTGCTTATACTAGCAATGTCAACAAAAGTCTTAAACCCATTGACTGCCTTCGCTCAAGTCCCACTTTACAGTTCATCCTTAGTTTGGTTTGTCAGTATCAGCGTGAAGGCCTTTCATAGATTTATAAGAGGGTTACGAAATCAGAGGTGTGGAGACATCTTAAGCTGGGACTGAAATTAGACAACTGCTGGAGTGCCCAATTGAGGGCCATAACTCCATGCAGCATTAATGAGGAATTTGGTATTTTATGGATTTTGTAGACTTGTCTGCATAGTGTGGAATTTTACCTGTAAAATGTTCCTAGGAGCTTATTGTACATTGTGGGACTATTTTATAACAAACACAACTTTGTAGAAAATGTCATGTGAATTTTGTTCATATTGATAGAAACTAGAAGCTGTTTTAGTCTTAAGTGTATTTTTAGCATCTAAACTTTTACAACGTATTTGTGTGTGGATGAGATCTCTTATGCTTAGAAAGTTTTTTCAGATATTCGTGGTTCAAACTGAAGACTTGTGTTTTATGAAAGAAAACACGTTTGGTGATTGTGATAATGGGGTTTCTTTCCACATGTAAATTTGACAGTTTATATTAGCGGATCGAGCGGGATGAGAGGCAGGGTCCCTGTAGCGACCAATGAATGCAGGCCTTCTGAAAAGGAGGCAGGAAGGAGTAATTTTCAGAATATTCGGAACAGCTGGCGCCCTGCTGAGTAACTTTGTGCAGCCCTCTGGGTAAGAGTGTCCCACGAGCCTGCCCAGAGCTGCATTCATTAGCATGTGGACTAAAACAATTTCAAGTGAATAAAGCTTGTGTGATGTTCAATTATGTTTGTATGTCCAGACACTTGGTACAACAAACCCATGACTGTGGCGACCATCACCCCAAGAGGTGGGTGCTAACCTATCCTGTGCCACATGCAAGTTATTAGGTGCCAGTGGTGGCCCCCAAGCCATGGGGTGACGTTTCCCTAGTCATGGTTTCTGAGCCAGGAGCCCCAATCTTATTGGAGTAAAAGTCCCTTACTTAAAATGGTAAAATGAAGTGTCACCATATGTTGGCTGACAGAGTAGTGGGAAGATCTCCCCATTAAAATGGGGTAGGCTAACTGCTACAGGATCTGTGCTCCTAGTCACTGTTATGGCTTCCACACGTTGCTAGCGAGGAGGCTTGTATTTGGCAACACCGTGAAGTACGTCACCTCTTGGGGGCATTCAAGGCTAAAGTAAACGCTATCTTCTTGAATAATGTGCAAAAAGCTGGTTTCCAGTCCGTTTCTATGCACTCTGAATTTTTACAGCTAAACAAACCAAAGTAGAGGGTGATGTAGGGGTTTTCAAGGCTCTCACTGTATTGGTCAGGAGGAGAACTCAAAAGTTGAGCTCATGTCTACCTGTTAAGAAGCCCCAATTTAGCCACTGGACAACCTCTCCACCTCCAGCAGCTCTCTGCTGCAATAATCAGGTCTTCTAGGCGCTACATACTAGATATGAATGCTTTTTTCAGCAGAAGCTCCTGCTACTCTGGCAGCTTAGAAATGAGAAGAGACCTCGTATGGATCTGGTTTGATATGGCATATTTTAGTGAGATCGCGTATTATGGACGAGAGACCCAATATTGATGTAAAGATCAGAATCACATAGAAGACGTCCCTGACTGATTCAGCTGCTTTGATCACATTCCGTGTACAGAATTCCGAAGGGTTCTAAAGTAGCTTTAGTCACTTTGGGAAATAACTATTTACTGCTCTAGCCACCCTGTGAGATGCCTGTGTATGGAAGCGGGACCACGCTGTGGCCTATATGGACACGTTATCACCAACATTCGTCTCCCAGTGTGAAATAAACAGTTTTCTGCCGAGAAAGGCAGGATCTGATCAGGATACAAGTCTTTTCTGGAGTGTGTAAGGCAGAAGCACAGGTCTCACCTGATACTGAAAGCAAAGCAGGGAAGGAGTCTGACACAGAGAGTACAAATGCAGCTGTGATCAAGTCTCACCTGAAGGTGATATCTGTTATTACAGCACTTACAAATCTTAGGCGCAGGAAAGTGCTACATAAGTACCAGTTATTATAGTAATTAATTTATCAGCCATGATCTCAGAGTTTCTGCTGTGCAATTGCCGCTCTCGGCTTTCACCAGGCGAGCTGCGCTTCAGTCACAGAATCATCATCCTTCGCTACAGCATCCTCGAACTCTCCTCCGCCTGCGAAGCTGCACACAGCACCGGTTACGGGTGGAAGTAAATACCTCACCATGCTCTGGAGTTCTCTGCTCTTGTCCATGGACTGGGGCTTAAGGCTAAAATATAAAATATCAGATAGGTGCCCATTTACATGTAGCACACATGCAACCAACAGGACACAACATGCTTTCTACCACTATTCAGGGCACACCTGACGAATGCACAGTGTTTGGACTGGGGTTGTAGGTATGAGTAGGAATGCGTATTGCGAATGATTTCGACAAGGTCTTTCACCAGAGCACACTCAGAAAATGTGACAGTGAGCAGCACATTAGGCGTAATTTCAGTGAGCATAGAGTGGAATCCTTGAGAAACTTTGAAGTCAGTCTCAGGTTGCCCCCACCGATAATTCAGAGCACAGGGAAGATGCAGTGAGCAGTTTCTCCAGTTAATAAACAGCAAAGGTCGCCTACCCTCCTGGAGAATGATGGCTCCAGATCAGACACTGAATGTTGAACCCGTAGGGTATGGCAGATGTCAAGTATACTGACTTTTAGCTCCACTGACAGCAGGTATGGTTCAGACCTTGGATTTAGCTATGGAATCACTCTATGTGGTCGTCTGAGAGTTCTTTTTAAAGAAATGTTAAATTAACGTGGTATTTTAATGAATTGTCTTAATAGTTGCTATACTGAAAACTGTGAAAGGATTTGCTTCTTTCTTTGTGTTTGTTTTGTATTGTAGTGAAAAACCTCTGATGTTATCTTCTTGGGCCAGAAAAGACAAACAGGACTTTAAAAACTCAATACAACAAATCAGCAACAGAGAGACATCCAGAAAAATGAAAAACATATTCTCTCAGCAAAAGAGATCAAGGCATATTGGAGGCACTGCTGGGATGCGAGTTACAGAGGCGTGGTCAGCTTTTGAGCTCAGCAGCACGCAGAGACATTCCTTTGTCTATACCCAGCAGCCACGTGGGGGAGCACCCCCCTCCCCCTCCACGAACAACCCAGCACGTGCCCATTTGCAAATCCTCTCGGGCTTCTGTCTTCCAGTCTGTTCAGTCAGAGAAGTCACCTCAGGAAAGAAAGCATGGAGCATACAAACTGCAGCAGACCTCGTCCTAGAAGATGAAGGGAGCTCTTCTGGTAAGGTGTGGTCCAGATGCCATGCACCGTTCCATGCCAGCGGGAGCTCTGTAGTGTACTCGCATCATGCCAGCAGGAACTCTGTCATGTCCCATTATATACCAGCGTGTGCTCCTTACCGTGCTGTCGTCCTAGCAGACGGTGCTCAGTCATGCACCCGCAATGTGCCAGAGAGCTCCACCAAGGTGCCCAGATCAGACCCGTGGGTATCATTACGAATTCACTATGCATGCCACTGTTGCAGTTTCTGCCAGACCCTCTTTGCAGCTGAGTAGGGGACGAACATTTCCCTCTGCAAACTCAAATGGCCCACAAGTTTCTTCCATGTTGCGTGCATTCGCTATCCCACGGCCCGGAGGCACTCATTAGCGGGGACGAAGAGAGGAGAGACCTCGCTGTCTTCAGGTGATACGGAGAGATATCTCAGCAGAAGTTTTCATTGCAGCAGCTTTTCTTCCAAAGGGCTTGAGGATCCTTTTTAAATATATATGTGTGTGTATATATATAGATATATATATGAGCCAAGAACAATATTTTCCACAGCACTTTAAGAACACAAACACTCTTCCCACTCTCCTGAAATCTCATTAATTCTCTACAGCAAATCTTGAACAGGATGTGGCAGGTGGTCTGGGTGAAAAAAAGTTGGAATTGATGAATGTCTGGTAATAATGCTGGACCTGGTGTCTGTTGTGGTGTGGGAGGTGGGAGGGTTGGCGGGAGTGGGATGTATATAATATATATTATATAAAATATCTATATGTGCCAGTAAATATCTCTCAGCCATGGCTCCATTGTTTCATCAACTGAAATTCACCCCTTTATACTCAGCACTAAATAATAAAGAACTAAATAAACTTCTCCTTTTCTATTCCCAGTGTACATAGCCCCTTCCACCAGTTCCCTTTTTCCTTAACATGCCCTCTTCTCTTTGCTTACCATTCTACACCTCATGCAGTTCCTGCCCCTACCCTACTCTATCCTGGAGCCCAGTCTTGGCTCCTCCGCCCTTACCACCTTTTTCCGATCAGTATGCTTCTATTGTGTGATTCCAATTACCAGTATTATTAATTATTCTTACTTATTGTTATTATTATTATTATGATTATTATTACTATTAATATGATTATTAAAGATTTCTTTCTTCAACCTGGTTGTTGTGCGTTTTCTGTTGTTTGAAACTCGGAATTTATGAAAGTCAAATCATGAGCCAGAAATAATTAGTATAGGCGGTGCACATAAAATCAGTTGCTATTAAGATCTTTCGATCTATAGCATAGCTTTTCGTATGTGTGTTGGTGAAAGTCTATTGGTGAATGGCGTACGTGGTGGAATCAGTGTTAGTCCTGGCTGTTGGATGAATAGCACTATGTTGATTTAGAGAAGTTCTTTGAAAAGATGCTATTGCTGGTGGGATCAGTGATGATGAAGGTTGTTGTGTCCTTGTGTGGCTGGTGGTTTCTGTTTCAGTATTGGCTCCTGGTAAGTCTATCGGGATATATTTTTTATAAAGGCCTTTGGGTCGACGGCATAACAACTCATGAAATCCATTTCAGTGAATGTCTTTAGCTTACTTGTATGGCTGGTACTACTGGTTTAGTTGAGACCACTGTATTAGTGAAATACCTGCTAGGTTCTGTACAGTAAATATCTTTGGAAAGATGGCTTAGCCATTATCTTCAACTGATGTAAGGTTAATTAGGTTCTATTGGGTGACTATTTGGAAAACCTTTGTGGCGCCCATTAGATTGATGGGGTAGCAGCTTTTACCATGTGTGCTTGTGAAGATCTTTGAGTTGATCGTGTAATTTTGTTGCGATCACAAGGGGTTGAATGTCTTTTGTAGAATGGTATCACTATTTGTATCGATGATGGGGAAGGATGTTGAGTTGATTCATGGTGTTACTGTTGGATCTGTAGTATACCTGTTGGAACCAGAGTTGCAGAACATCTTCAGGTTAGTCATGTAGTCAGCTGATGAAGGTGTATGAGTCTATGAACCTGCTATTGAAGGTTGTCTTATTGTGTGGTTTTGTATTGGGTGGTGCTGAATATTGTCGAAACTTATAGTTTACTTTGCTGTTGTGGAATTTGAACTATATTTTTGAGATTGTTTGGATTGATGGATAGTCAGTGGATTAGTATTTGCATTTGAAGGATAGCTTAATGAGTTGAACTTTTGCTGCTGGAAGAAAGTGGTGATTGGTAGGACACATGGTTGAATCCCAGCAAGGCCAACTGATACTTCCATCCTCCTGTAGGTAGGTAAATTGAGTACCATGAATGGATAACAGTAACATCTATTGATTACAACACTTAGAAATGACAAAAAGCACGATATAAACATATTATTATTAAATTCTTTGACTAATGCTGTAGTTATTAGGATCAGTGTTTGGTAAGGGTCTTCTGAAAAATGCCATAGTTGTTAGAAATAATATTAGTAAGAGTCGTTGGAGGGGGATATAACTGTTGCCATCGATGATGAAGATCTTTGAGTCGATGGCACGGTTGTAGTCTGTGGCGGTGAGACTACTTGAAGCAATAGTATAGCTCTGAAGATCTATTGTGGGTAAGATATTTGGAATGATGTCCATTGAACTGTTGGTATTAGTGATGAGGATGCGGAGAGTACTGTAAAATGTGTAGCGTTATTATCAGGATTTTTCTGATCTTAGTGGGATGAATGAAATGAAATGAATGAAATGAAATGAAATTTGTACTTGTAAAGCGCACTTATACCCCCAAAGAGGTGTCCTGGCGCTGTACGCATACCGCTGTGGAACCCTTCCTGGCTTTTCCCTGTGAAATGTCCACTCCTGGGCACCCCCAGGGTGAAGCCAGGCATCCCAGCGCTGTTGGGGCCGTTGTGGAGATTAAGCAAGCTATTGCCCAGAGTTGCAGAGTGGGACCCATGATTAGAATAGGCACTGAGGCGAGAATTATCAGGTCCGAGGAAATTGAGCCCAAGACCCGCCGAGGCGGGAATTGAACCCTGGTCCCGGGCCAGATCTCTGCATCAGGGTCTGCCGCTCTAACCATTGAGCCACACTTCTCCACTCAGAGAAGTGGTAACGAAGATGCTGTGAATGGTCTAAGTGAGGGTGTTTAGTGGACTTAGTGGAAATGTGCCAGAGTTTGAAGGTGCATACTAGAAGGCAGTAGTGAAACTCTCCAGTGAGGTGAAATGACCTCATGCAGGATATAGCAATCCAACATGGGTAATGAGGACACTGTAACACAGCTCATGTGCAACCAGGGACAGAGGAGCAGGTGGGACGTTGAATCCTTGAGGTGGTGACCATAACCTAATACAATGGCACTTGGCAGCTGGTTGGCATTTTATGCACTCAGCCAATTGAGTGCAGAGAGGCACCATCATGTACACTCCAGAAACACTGGATAAGGGCAAAAGGTAAGTGTGGGGAATTTTTGTTTCAGGAGTTACCTGGCTCATAATGTATCAATCAGAGCGGCTTACCACTGATGTCCTGGGGCTTAACCTTACTACTAAGCGCTAAACTGAGCTTCAAGCACACCCCTTTAGCATTTGATCTTAAGAGTAACAATGTCATGCAGTCCAAGGCTTACTCAATGAGGTGCTGTGTGGTTAGAGACTCAAAGCTCAATAAATTAACCAATACAAGTCAACATGTTTGAGGTGGAGTTGAGGTGCTTGTGGGTTGGTGCGACCGTCCTCATCACAGAGCCACGCTTTGGGTCTCAATGCATGTCATAAAAATGCCTGCCGCGCACACACATTATTGTCATGCAGAGGTGGGAATCAAAAATCTACAGATTGCTAAAACGTACTTCATTTCACTCTTGGCTTTGCATTATGAACACAGATTACATTTTCCTCTAGCCCTATTAGTCCTTTTAACGATAGACAGAACAGTCTTTGCTGCATGAGTAGGGCAAACACAAGGAGATGATGGACGGAGCGCTGAAACTTTTCAGACACTCACCCCCAGTCACAGATCTGGGTTGAATCCATCATCGTTCTTTAGCTCACTTCGCCACCTCAGTTCGGACCCAGCTATATGCAAATCAGTCTTGACCCTGTGCCTCATGGGGACAGTGCAGCCCGAACTGCCAAGCCAGGTCTTCCCTGAACCGGAAACAAGCATCCTGGGACCGGTTTCGGGGTAACACCCCTCTTCAGCCAGGCTAGCTTGAATCCAGTGGCAAAGTGAGCAAGGGACCCACGTCTGGGCTTACCCTGCCAACTTAGGGCGAACAAAGCAAACACAAGGAGATGATGGACGGAGCGCTGAAACTTTTCAGACACTCACCCCCAGTCTCAGATCTGGGTTGAATCCATCATTGTTCTTTAGCTCACTTCACCACCTCTGTTCGGACCCAGCTATATGCAAATCAGTCTTGACCCTGTGCCTCATGGGGACAGTCAAGCCCGAACTGCCAAGCCAGGTCTTCCCTGAACCGGAAACAAGCATCCTGGGACCGGTTTTGGGGTAACACCCCTCTTCAGCCAGGCTAGCTTGAGTAGGGCACCTAACAGTGTTTATCCCTGCTACAGTATCTCCCCCTACTGTTGCCTGTGCTGCACCTGCTCTGTGTGTGAGGGAATTGTGTACTTCTGCTGCCTGTGTTATATCTGTTCTATTTGGAAAAGAAACTTGCACTCCTGCTGAGCAGCCTCATCTGCTTTTTGTGTGAAGAATGCTGCACCCGGTCTGGCCTGTTCTTTACCTGTTTTGTTTGCAAGAAAAGCATGCACTCCTCCTGTCTGTGTTTTACCTTTTCTTTGTACGTGAAGGACACTTGCACTGTTCCTGCTTGTTTTACACCAGTACTTTTGGGAGGTATGCTTGCTCTTCTGCAGTGTTAAGAGAGGATTGTGGTCCGATTAGTGCAATTGCCTGTGCAATAGCTGTTTTGTATGTTAGGGAACCGTGTGGTGCTGCTACTTAGGGTGTGGGGAGGCAGGGGGTGCTTCCTCTGCTGCTGTCTGTGCTGTGCCTTCTCTTGCGTGTTTGTGAGGGAACATTGCATTGTTACTGTTAGTGCTATACCTGTTCTCGGTATGAGTGCAATTTTTATTGCTCCTCCTTGGACCTCACCTGTATTGTGTGTATGAATGAAGTTTCCTCTGATGCTATCTGTGAGGTGACATTTTGTCAGTGAGGAAATTGTATGCTGTTACTATTCATGTTGTATGTTTTCTGTATGTAGGAGGGATGCTTGCAACACTGCTGCCGGTGCTGTACTTGCTATTATGTATCACAACAGCTGACAATGCTGGGATGTGTGGTGTTCCTGTCTTTCTGAAGGAAGCTTGCATGTCTGCGCCAGGTGTAGAAACTGCATCAGAGAGGCTTGTACTGCTGCTCTCTGTGCTGTAAGTGTAATGTGTGTAAGCTGGAAGTTTCTTTTGATGCTGTTTGTGGGCCTCATTTACTATATTTTGATGCACTACAGCACAGCAAGCCATCCTGCTGCGTTGCCATGTGTCAAAATAAAAGGGCAGGAATGCGCCATATCTGCAAGATATGGTGCTTTCCTGTCCTTCTCCCCTGTGCACAAACAGCAGCCGTGCGCGATCGCAGACACCCTTGCGCCATGGTGCAAGGGTGTCTGTGTTGCAGGGATGATTGTTTATGTGCAGGAAGAGACTCCTTACTGCACACAATCATTAAAGGCGTTTTGCTTCTGCTATGTGTGCTGCAGAATACAGCACACTTAGAAAGTGCAAAAAATGAGGAGAAATAATATTTCTCATCGTTGCGCCACTCTGATGCATTTCCATGTTTACGACACGTTGTAAATGTGGGACTGGTCAGGCTCCATGGATGTTGCGTGGGAACACCCACTGCAGCACCTGTGGAACGCCCTTTTCACGCAGAGTAATGCGTGAAAGGGGCCCATATTTCCAAACCCATGAAAAGTCCCGCAGGGTGACTTTACGTGGCGTTGTAAATATGGGCCAGCACACTGCGCCACCGGTGCGTCTAAAAACGTGACCTACTGGCGGCACAATAGGCTTGTAAATGAGGGCTTGTGTATGCTGTTTTTTATTGTACCTCCTCTGTGTTTTATTGTACCTCCTCTGTGTTTGAAGCAACCATACTCTGTCACTGTTCGAGCTCTGCCTGCATTGTGTGTAAGGAACGCTTACTGTGCCAGCTCCTGTTATGTGTGGGGTAAGGAGAGCGAGAGAGAAGGAATCTGCTATAGCTTCTGCCCGCAATGGTCTGTATTTCAGGGATGTTGTATGGTTTCTGCCTATGCAGCTTTTCATACAGAACTGGAGATGGAGAGTCTTCCAGATTGCTAATAGTGCTATAGTGTGCAGCCCATCTGCTTTTTAACTGCATCCCACACTTTGTGGTGCATCAGATGCTGCACGAGCTGGTCATGCAGAAGAACTCTTATATTGCAGAAGGCAGTGGCAAGGGTTTGAATTCCAATGGCCGCCCCTATTGCAGTTTTTCTTCCAGGAATTCAGAAACGACGAGGATGCTACTGAATATACTTGCTGGACTGAACCACATCAAGTAAGAACACTGAAGCAAGCGGTGAAAGTGCTGGTAATGATAAGAGAGTGGGAGTACCTCTACCCAGATGAACAATTTCTTTCAGTACAGCACATACTTGCACTCCCACAGCCTACCCCACTTGATGTCTTCTTATGTCACAGATTTCAAGGGATTTTCCGAGCCCTACACAACACTTTCCCAAACGCCCCCCACCCCTATAATCCATGCACTTGATATGTTGCTAATCAACTTGTCTCCTCAAAAGCTGATCATGCGCCTTTACATGACCAGGCAGGATAAATCACCTATATGCACTCTCGGGGCATATCTTAGTTGGGAAGCAGAGCTCGACTCTCCCCTCACCTCGGAGCAGAGGCGATACTGTGGTACACTGGCCAGAGCGCTCTCCCCCAACCACAGATTACACTTATTGCACCTTTGATTCCCCAACAAGATGTACCGCACTCGCATCCAAATGCACCATACGGGCCTCTCGTAGGACGTGCTGTGTTACAGACAAGGAGCGGACAATGCCTCATTCCTTAACTAGCCCAGGATTGCCCCGCAGAGGCCCACTTCTGGACCAGTGTATATGACGCCATTGCAGCACTCACGGACTATCGCCCTAATAGGACTCTCCTGATCAGGTGCGCGACACCCATAGGGCTCAAAGGGCTTCCACCCCCCCTGTTGTGTGTGTCAGGCCGGGGTGAGACAGCTTCCACACACACACACTCAGACAGTTCTTGAGCTGCTGTGGGCTGGCTGGTCTGGCGTCTTATCACAGCAGCACCCGAGTATTATACAGGTCTTTAAAAGACCATTTACTTGATAACAAGGCTTTGTTGTTTTTTCACCCGTTCCTAGAGCCCCTGCATCTCCATTCCTATTCCTTAAAGATGCAAATTACTTTTGCTGCCATGGTGTGAGAATGCATTTCCTGAAAAGTAGCCTTAGGCTTTGTTCTTTTGTAGTTTTTTACAGCTCGAACTCCACCTGAAGGTATTGAGGCACTTTGCATGAGCACCAGTTACATCATACAAGGACACATTGCTGGAAGTATTAGCCCCCAGAAATTTTGCTCTACATTGCGGCAAGTATTAGCCCCCCGTGAAATTTGGCTCTACATTGCTGGAAATATTTGCCCCTTTCCCCCAAAATTTGACTCTAGCTGAGCCCCTGCTCCTGATAGCCCTATTAGGCTATATAAAGGAGGCTCCCAGTGGGGTCAGACGCCTAACCGCATTGCTGCTGCTTTCAGCAAAGTGCAGAGTTGCGATCCTCTCGGCTGTTGCCCCGCCCCTCAACTTAGCGACTGGCTGCGTGATGTGACCTATTGTCAGGACAATTCACTCTATACCGGGAGTTAACGCCCCGAAGTTGTTGCCCAGTAGACCCCTAGCCCCCTTCTCCAATTAACTCTCCTCCCTCTCGGGTCTTACTAGGCCCCTGAATGCTGCAGATCCCCTATCCACCTAAAGAGGCCCTTCACCTATAGCCACGCCCCCCCCCTTAGTTGAGATGACCTCTGACAGGCGCACTCCCCGCCTCTCTATTGAAGCCACATGACGCATCACCACTCACAGCTCAATGCGTATGGGCACTGACAACCGTAGGGAAATCACAGAACTTTATGCTAACACTGATGGATGTTATCAAATATCGATTTAAGTTCTACAACTACAATCTTGCTCTTCTTGGCTATTTTTGTATCTTTGTTGCACTGTTCTGCTTTGAATAGACTGTGTAGTCCAATAAAAAACTTTAATGAAAAATAATGATGAGTGAGTGGAGCTGACCAAGATAATATGCAGATGGAAATTCTGGTGACAGAGTGCAAACGCAATGAGAAGAATGCAGTCATGGCTCAAACTTGAGGGAGGAGACGGCGGAAGAGGACGCAGAGTGGGTAATGTTTCTTCTGTTTGAGAGATGTAAACTTAGAAATCAATAAAACATTTTTGAAACCCAGCTTCATCTTACACTTCTCTTAGCGCCATGAGACCTCATCAGTTAATGTTCACATAATGTCTTCTGTGTTTGAGGAAACCCTGCTCTCACATCATACGTGCTGTTTTATATGTCAGCTGCTCCATCTGATCCGTTATCGGTTCCAGTCAGTGTTCCACCTTTGATGCCAATTCCAAAGCCCCAGTGAGAACACCAGTACCCAGAGTTTCCAACACCTGGGGCAAATCCATCACTATTCTTGAACGCCATGTTCAGCATCTTCAAAAGAGCTATGATCCCCTCTGGTGTGCCGACTGGCCTCATGGGACAGATGAAATACTCCCTGGCAGGGTTTCCAGCCCCCAACCAGCCGATGCCCTTCACACACTTCCCACCATTGCCTCAAGTGTCCAGGATGCCTACATACCCAATGCCAGCAGTGCCGGCACCAACATCGACTCCAACTCAGTTTCTTATTCCAGCTTCATCTCCTTCAGAACACAGCAGATTTCTGGGCGCCACAGTCAACTCCAACAGCGCCACAAATTAAACCACCAGCACAACAAAAGACTCCACTGGAGCTGCTACCAATCCTGCCACAACCAGAAAAAGTGCTTCTTATGCCTCATCATTCTAGACGGGACGCAACAAAGCTTGTAAAAGAATACAGATTTTTCTTAGGGGATGAAGATCACCAAGAAGATATACTTTCTGTAGAAGGTGCTGAACACATAAGGATGGACCCGGACTTTGAAGGCTTGAAGTATGCAAGTGGCCTTAACACTTGCCCAAGTGGGAACTGCTCTCCATGAGTCTTTTTCCACCTGAGGTGACATCACATCACTCCGTAGTGAGAAAAGCAGCAGAAATGCTTGACCTGCAACTTCCATCAACTTACGGAAGTGCTGCATTCTACCTCTCACTCTGCAGACCCACTTCTTCCTTTTAATGAAGCCCTGGCTGAGCCTATCTTGGCTGTTTGTGAGAAGCCAACAACATCTACAGCTGCATCCAGGCAGATAGCTCGCTGTTACACACCTGACTTAGGGACCCAGACTTCTTGTCAACCCATCCATCCCCAGAAAGACTGGTAGTACAAGCTTCATGTTCTTCAAAACTGACTCCCGGATCATTTCCATCCACACCATCTGACCAGGAGTCAAAGAAAATAGAACAATACACAAAAAAGGCATTTATGGCAGGAAGTATGGCTTCCAAGTCCATCAATGCCACCTATCTTATGGGAAGTTATGTTCAAGCCTTGTTGGACTTTTCTCAGGTTGTCATCCGTAACCTGTCAAATGAGCTTCAGGCCCACTTCAAAGACCCCATAAATTATGGTCAGACAACTGCAATGCTGGTCATAAAATCAGGCCTAGAGAATGTAGATTCAATGACTAGAGCTATGGGGACTTCAGTCTTCCAATGAAGAGACACCTGGTTGCAAAATTCAGTTTTCTTTCAGGACGTCCAGACAACATTCATGGACTTACCCTTTGATGGATCTTCTTGTTGGGTATCCTCTTTTCCACAAGCATGGAGGGCCATCACTTTAGACCTTTGGGTCTTACAAATTGTGGATAGGGGATATGCCCTACACTTCCAACAATCACCACCTCCCATCCCTCCCCAAACAGATGCCCTCCTGCAAGACCATCTGCAGATATTTTTTAAGGAAGTTCAATCCTTGCTCTGAAAGATTGAAGTGGAATTTGTTCCAGATCAGGAACAGGGTCAAGGATGTTACTCATGTTACTTCTTCAATCAGGGGTTTGTAAAGCATGGCTACTCACCTGGGAGGGTTTTAAGGCCCTGAGCGGGAGTGTGGGGGCTGCTGATCCGTCTGGGTGCGGAGGTTCAGTCAAAGAGCCAGGTCTTGAGGTCCTTACTGAACTGGGTCAACGACGCAGATTTCCTGAGATGGAGGGGTAGGGTGTTCCAGGTCTTGGCGGCGAGGTAGGCGAAGGATCTTACTCCGGTTCTGGTCTTGTGGATCCATGGGATGGAGGCCATGGCGAGTTGGGCGCCGCAGAGTTGTCTGGCGGGTGTGTGGAAAGCGAGGCGGTGGGTCAGATATTCTGGTCCTGCATCGTGGAGTGCCTTGTAGGCAAGTGTGAAGTGCTTGAAGGTGATTCTCTTGTTGATAGGGAGCCAGTGGAGTTGTCGGAGGCATTGTGTCATGTGGCTGCGGCGGGGGATGTCAAGGACCAGTCTGGCTCCAACGTTCTGGATGTTCTGTAGTTTCCTGAGCTGTTTCTGGGTGACGCCGGCATAGAGTGCGTTGCCGTAGTCAAGTCTACTGGTGATGAGTGCATGGGTCACCGTCTTTCTGGATTCTGTGGGGAGCCATCTGAATGTCTTTTGAAGCAGGCGGAGCGTGTGGAACCAGGATGAGGATACTGCGTTGATTTGGCGGTTTATTGAGAGCGAGGAGTCCAGTATGATGCCGAGGTTGCATCCGTGGTCCATCGGGGTGGGAGGGGTTCCTAGTGCGGCGGGTCACCAGGAGTCATCCCAAGCTGAGGGGGTGTGTCCCAGGATGAGTACTTCGGTCTTCTCTGAGTTGAGCTTGAGGCAGCTGTCTTTCATCCAGGTAGCAACTGCTTTCATTCCGTTGTGAAAGTTCATTCTGGCGGCTGTGGGTTCGTTGGTGAGGGAGATGATTAGCTGGGTGTCGTCAGCGTAGGAGATGATGTTGAGTCCGTGGCTTCTGACAATGGCTGTGAGGAGAGCCATGTAGATGTTGGAGAGAGTGGGGCTCAGGGAGGAGCCCTAGGGCACTGCGCAGCTGATCTCTGTAGGTTCTGAGAGGAACGGGGGTAGTCTGACTCGCTGTGTTCAGCAGGTCAGGAAGGAGTGGATCCAGTCTAGTGCCTTGTCACGGATGCTGGCGTCATGGATTCTCGTGATTAGGGTGCAATAGGAGACGGTGTCGAAGACGGCCGTGAGGTCTAGCAGGATGAGGGCTGTGGTTTCACCCCGATTAAGGAGGGAGAGTATGTCGTCAGTGGCAGCGAGGATTGCAGTCTCGGTTCTGTGGTTGCTTTGAAAACCAGATTGGGAGGTGTCCAGGACGTTGTTCTCTTCGATGAACTCTGAGAGTTGGGCGTTGATGGCCTTGGCTAGGAAGGGGAGGAGGGAGATGGGTCTGAAGTTCTTGAGGTCTGTCGGGTCGGCGGACAGTTTCTTCAGCAGGGGTTTAATCTCGGCGTTTTTCCAGTCATCGGGGACTTCAATGGTTTCAATGGAGCAGTTGATGGTGCGGCGAAGCTGGGGGGCGATGGAGGTGGCTGGTCTATGGAAGATGTGGTACGGGCAGGGATCCAATGGTGTTCTTGAGTGGATGCCCTTCATGGTCTTGTGTGTCATCTGCGGTGAGCGGAGTCCAGATGAGCACGATCTGTTGGGGTAAGACGTGGTTGCGTGTGGTGGTGGTGGTGAGCGTAGTGGCGGGATCTTGGGTGTCGAAGCTGTTGTAGATCTGCCTGATCTTGTGGTGGAAGAAGGTGCCGAGTTGGTTGCAGAGGTCTTGGGAGGGTGGGACGTCTGTGGTCTCACTGTTGGGCCTGGCGAGCTCCTTGATGATGGCGAAGAATTCTTTGCTGTTGTGTGCGTTGGTGTTTATTCTGTCCTAGAAGGCAGTTTCTTTGTGGTTTTGAGGAGAAGGTGGTGTGCGTTGACGGCGGATTTGAAGGTAGCGTGGGTTTCTGGGGTTTTGTTGTTCCTCCATCTCTTCTCGAGTCGTTGTCCGGTGCGTCTTGACTCGTGGAGGGTGGGAGTGAACCAGCTGGCTTTCTGAGTGTTGCTTGCCTGGTGTCTTCTTGAGGGGTGCCAGAGTATCGGCGCAGTTGGAGATCCATCGGTGAAGGTTGCAAGCTGTGGTGTTGGCGTCTGTTGGTGTTGGCGGAGTGGTCATAATGAGTAAGTCGACCAGCTGCGATGGGTGGGGGGGCGATGAGGGTGGTGGTGTATGGTGGGCATGATGAAGGCGAGATGTACGCAGTGGTGGTCGGTCCAGAGGAGTTCCGTGGTGTGGTTGTAAGTGATGTTCCTGCTGGCAGAGAAAACAGGGTCAAGCGTGTGTCCGGCTGTGTGGGTCGGTGCGGTCACTAGCTGCTTGAGTCCAATGTTGGGGAGGTTCTCTAGTAGGGAAGCGGTGTTCTGGTCGCTGCTGTTGTCCAGGTGGAATTGAGGTCTCCGAGTAGAATGTACTCAGTGGATGCGAGAGCCTCGGTTGCGATGAGGACTACGATGGCTTCGGTAAAGGGAGGCCAGGGGCTGGGGGGCCTGTAGATGAGGGTGCCGAGGAGAGTGGTTTTGGGGTAGGTCTGGATCTGGAACTGGAGGTATTCCATGGTTGTCATTGAGTCGTTTGAGTGCGTGGTTAGTCGGAGGGTGTTCTTGTGGACGATGCCTCCTCCTAGTCGGTCGGCGTGGTCCTTGCGGGTGATTTTGTAGTCATCTGGGATTCCCAAAAAGGAGGCCAGTCTTCGTCCAATTGTAGACCTCAGGAGTTTGAACTGGTTCCTCAAAAAGGAAAAGTTCAAAATGCTATCCCTAGTTCAAGTTCTGCTGGCACTGGAAGCAGAAGATTGTATAGTGTTGGTCGACCTGCAGGGTGCTTATTTCCACATCCTGATTCTGAACTCACAAAGGAAGTTCCTTCACTTCACAGATGGATCCAAACATTACTAGTTTGCCCTCACTTCCGTACCTCGAGTCTTCACAAAGGTGATGGCAGTGGTTGCAGCCTTCTCAGAGGGGCAGAAATCCCAGGAGATGGTGTCTCGCCACTTGCGAGCAACAACTCAACTGTTGTTCGACCTGGGATGTTCGACCTTGGATTTTCAATCAGCATGCCCAGATCTCACCTAGTGCCCTTTCAGCACATCCTGTTCACAGGGACAGTCCTGGACACCACATCGAGTTGAGCGGTCCCCCCTCCTCAAGAAGTTTTATGATATTCAGGCTATGATTCTGATGTTTCAGGATGGAGCGATCATTCCAGTCCTGACAGTCTTATGTCTGCCCAGTCTGCTTGGCTCCTGCATTCTGTTGGTCACCTATGCACGATGTCAGATGAGGGCACTCCAGTGGTATTTCCCTCCACAAGCAGTGGTTCCAGCACAACTGAGATCTACAAGCCTGCATCATGATCTCCAGTGAGCAGCAACCTTTTTCGGGGAAAGCCATTTCACCTTCCTCCTCCGGTCGCAACAGTAATGATGGATGCCTCCACTCTAGGGCGGGGAGCTCTTCTGCAAGAAATGGAGATGAGTAGCCTATGGTCACCAGAAGAACAGTTGTTGCACATAAATATGTTGGAATTATGGGCAAGAGATCAAAGAACATGAAGGAGTGGGGTCGCAGCTTCTTTGTAGAGAGGCTGTACGACTCTGGTCCTGGGCTCAGTACCATCAGATTTGCCTGGAAGCAAATCACCGGGCCATAGTACTCAATGTGCGAGTGGACAGTCTTAGCCGGGGTCATCTTACCAACCATGACTGGCACCTTCACCCAGATGTAGTCCAGTACACATCTACCAGTTCTGGGAGACTCCTCAGAAAGGTCTACTTGACAGTAGCCACAACTCTCACTGTCCGAAATTGTGTGCCCCTTTGTATCTGATGCAGGGAGCAATGGAGGAAGCATTTCACTTGAAGTGGAACTTTCCACTTAAGTAAGCTTGATTTCTTGTATGTTGAAGAAGATTCCTCTTGGCCAGGCCAAAGTAAACTTAATCGCCCCAGACTTGCCATGAAGGGTGTGTTATGCAGACGTCATTCATCTCTTCCTGTGCCCTCCACTGTCTCCCTCACAAGATAGACCTCGTCTCACAGTCTCAAGGGCAGTTTCTACACCCTGACCTCCAGAACCTCTACCTGCATGCCTGGAGACTGAGCAGGGCAACCTGACTGCATTTTCTGTGCCCCTGGAAGTGGTGGATGTTATTTTATGTGCTAGAAGACACTCCACCAAAACTGTTTATTCTTGCAGATGGTCCAGATTTGTTAAATGGTGTGCAAACAATTCCATAGATCCCCTTCAGACTCACCTGTCTGATATTCTCCCTTTTGCCCTCTCACTGGTCCAGCAGGGTTGCACGGTGGTTACCGTTAAAGCCTATTTGTCAGCCTTATCTTCTTTTTCATGTCTACCCAATCAACCTTCACTTTTTAAGTCTCCACCGGTTATGAGATTCCTCAAAAGGTCTCACAAACAAGTACCCTATGAAGGAAGTGACCCGATTAGGGCCACCGGGGTCACTCGCGACCACCTCTCAGCCTTCCAAACAAATGAAGAGTCGGTCAGACAGTAGAGAATACAACCAAAGTTATTTATTAGTATGCGCCTGAGCGGAGTCCGGTCTGACCAGCCTCCTTAGATTGCTGCAGAGGGACTGACCTTAGACAACATGGTAGAGCATAAAGTACATTCCCAATACCCCTGAATACACGCCCAGACAGGAATTTTCCAGTCTTGGAGCTGATGAACAAAGGAGGTACAGAAGGATGAGCTACGATCCTGAGACCGGGCACACATTATCTGAAACTCAAGGTTACTCTACCTGCCCACACCGCTCTGAGCTGTGGGAGCAGGCCTATCTAGACGGAAAGGTATGCATGAGATAGACAGTTTATTCATTAGCACAGCAAACTCAGCATTGAAGAAATTCACGTACAAAGGGCACATTGGTAGCTGCTTTTCGATGGTCAAACAGAGCATGAGACAGACGTTAGTTTCGATCATTACCCAAAATGGCGGCTAATACAAAATGGTGCCGCAAATGCTAACTTAAACCGCACAATGCTAGAAGGAGTCGACCAGACGCATTTTCAGTCCAACAGACCCTCCTTTTAGAATTTGCTAACAATTTTGTCTTGTGTTAGGAAACGAATAACTTTCTGCAAAGTAGGAAGACTACTATTACATGTTAATACACACATTATCAATATTAAAAAATACCTTCATCTATTGACATTAGGTCTTGGACAGCCTGCATCATCATAGCCGTAGGCTTAGTATCATGTACTGGGGTCTTCAGTGTGGGTGTCAATTTTCCAACACAGTAAGCACAGCAAGCAGGAAGGCGATGTACACACAGGCAACATGTGAAAATGATACCCGCAATAGCTACCAGAAAGATAAGGATCTTCGACCCCCAGGATGTTATTAGACCCCGGAACCAACCAGAAAGAGTCCAAGTACCATTCTCTTGGTGGATGTCAGATGCAAGCCTATGCAACTTCTGTATGGCAGCATATACATTAGGGGTGTGGTCCGGTGTGTACATGCAACAACTGCTGCCAATGATGTGACAGGCCCCTCCCCGATCAGCAAGGATGACATCTAACACCATCCAGTTCTGTGGAGCAACAAGCCTCGTAGCCTGGAGCTCAGCTGTAATATTGGTCAAAATTCCTGCTGTGGTATTAATTATACCTTCTACAACTCTGGTGAGCCGACGAATATTAAGGCTATTGGACATAGGGCCCCAAAAGGGTATGATACCCTTCATAGCATCTGTGAACTGCTGCAGAGTTGTGTCTGACTGATCTATGTCTTCTGTATTAATGACCCTTCTAATCCGGAACAAATGGGCACTCCTACGCTGTAATCGATGATCCTTATGATAATTGTGCGGTGCTATGTACACTGGGGGAAGGAGAAAAGAGAGGTAACATACACCTGACCATCCCCTAGGAAGCTAAACATAAGCTTGAGATCCACAAACAAAGTAGATATTATGCGGTGGGAGCAAAGGCGGGCTACTACTCGTGCTCAACGCATATGTATAGTTGCAATTACTCTCACCCACTTTTACCTTCCCAAGCCCTCGAACACAAAAACCAGCTGTTGTGTGGACTACTGGCACCGGTATTGCCTCATCCTGAGTATTATTGCGCATTTGAAAGGAACGGAAGTATTCAGTGACAATGAACCCCTGCAAATCCAACATTTCATTTTGAAGCCATGTTACATTTTTCTCCCTCATATACATTCATGCAAGCTGTCGGTGACAATGTATCAGGGGTCCCTTGATCTCCCGGGGTAAACCCTTGGTGGACATGTATATATTCTAACTCTGTGTGATAATCAGCAGATGTCATATTCATAGTACAGGAATGATAATGAATGTATACCATAGAGAACAATTCAAACCAACCCTCACAGCTCCCCAGATATGACAAGGGTAACGATAACAGGCTATCACTCTTATGTGTAACTTAAGGGAGCAGCCCACATATCCAACAATTAGTGACATTAGACGTATCATGGGCTTGGTGGAGCATTTGTAAAAACACATTATCTACATATGTCTTTCTGTGTTCACCTTTATGAGGGGCCAAAGTGACAAACATGTGTTCAGGAGGAACAGGCGTTGTACCAATCAGAGAGTGCATGGGATATTCCTCCTCGAGGAACCATACTATTCCAAGTACTGTTATTAGTGAAATCAGAACAATCACCATGAAAACTATTTTACTCTTTGTGGACCAACTGGACCAACCAGACTCATCCCGCCCGAAACGTGGTGCTGCAAATGGCTGTTCCTCCTCAATAATGGGGCGACCAAACGGATACATTATAACCAGAGGAAAGGAAATGCAATGGAGCCAGTGATAAGAAAACAAGAAGGGGCAAATGTTCCCAGTGTCCTTCTGAGCCTCACTGGTAGACTCCTATTGTTCATCAACGTTGTCGCTGTTGAGCACCGGCGGTGGAGCCAGGCGATCCCAGCTCTTCTGAGGAAATCCCACGTCGCTCAGGATAAGGCTCCCCCCCTCCAGGGGAGCACGCTCTATTTATTCTGTCAAATGTCTGAATGATGCACCAATTTCGCCTCTACCTATTCTACTTCAGCCTAACTTATCGAGTCCGTCCCTGCTAATCTGACTTTTCCTTTGGTGCACTGTTCTTCCGTCCGGGGCGCAGATTGTACCTAGCTACTCCAGGCACAGAAGGGTCAGGAAAAAGGTGTTTGGACACAGAGGGGCCAGTGGGCTGGGACTCGAGCACAGATGGGTCAGCAGAACAGGGCTCCTGAATGGCTCGGATCTCAGGGGGCACTGCTGCATTTAACACTGCATCATTCTCATCCTCCGTTTGGGTCCACGTTAGCTGGGCATCCGAGAAGGGGACAAAACGGGGCACCTGTTCCCCCTCCGAGTCCCCGATGCCATCAAGAACCCATTGATCGTAAGGCAGGGGCAAAGGCACTCGGCGGCAATGATTTGTATGAATCCAGTTCTTTCGGCCGGTGACCTTCACAGCAGTGCGGGTGGCAAGGAGCACCTGTAGTGGCCCCTTCCACCGCGGCTCCAAACTTCCTTTCCTCTGGAAATGCCTCACCAGGATAAAATCTCTGGGCCGAATATCGTGTCCTGGCCCCTCAGATGCTGGCGCAAGGGCATCTTGGATCTGTTGGTGAATAGAACGCAGACTTTTAGTTAACTTCTATAAGTAATCCACCAACAGAGGGTTTTCAATTTCTGAAAACCTACGAGGCCGTGGCACACCCCACACATTTGCGGGGCATCCAAACACGACCTCGTAAGGTGATAATCCTGTCCTAGAGTGTGCTGTGGCCCTTGTAGACAAAAGGGCTAATGGTAAAGCATCTGGCCACTGCAGCCCTGTGCTCTCCTGAATCTTTGCCAATTTTAGTTTGAGAGTACTGTTGTACTTCTCAACTAAGCCTGCTGACTGGGGGTGATGTGCGGCATGAAATTTCTGCTTGATATGTAGCCCATCACACACTAACTGAATGACCTTTGAATTAAAATGGCTGCCGTTATCACTCCAAATCAAACAGAGCAAACCGAAACGAGGGAAGAACTCCTTTAGGAGTGCCTTCGCAGTCGCCACGGCTGTGTTCTCCTTAGTGGGGTAAGCCTCAACCCATTTACTGAAGGCACAAACGACCACTAACACATATTTCAAATTGTTGACTCGCTTCAACTCAATGAAGTCCATCTGGAGGACCTCAAAAGGAAAAGTGGGAGGTGCAAAATTGCCAGAGGGTGTAGGGGTACCTTTCCCAGGATTATGCATCATGCATACCATACAATATTTAACTAAGTGGGCAGCCGTCTTTGGGATATTGTCATTCTGCCATACAGGGTCTAACAATTTACAAATGCCTTTTGCACTGATATGGGCTGGCCCGTGTGCCATAGTGACTACATGGAGTACATACACGTCTGGTAACATCCATCTCTTTTTCCCTGACTTATCCGTCCTCATCTAAACATGCTGTGCTTTCCTGCCATACTGCTAACTCTTCAATCGTTGCTTCACTCTGAATTTCTTTCACATTGTCCAGCGTATCCTTAAACATAGTAACCTCGGGCACCCACCTAGCGGGACCTGCTACAAACATCTTTCTCATCTTTGTTCGCGCTGTCTCCTTAGCTGTCTGATCTGCAAATGCATTTCCCTTACCCACGTTGTCAGTAATTGCCTTGTGGGCACTGCACTTTATTATGGCCAATTTCTTAGGAAGTGTCAAAGCGGACAGAAGCCTGTGTATAAGAGGGCCATACTGGATGCGTGTCCCATGGGAGGTAAGGAACCCTCTCTCCGCCCAGAGCCGCCCAAAATTATGGGCGACCCTAAAGGACTACAGGCTGTCAGTATAAATATTAACAACCAGTCCCTTGCTCAATTCACAAGCTCGAATTAGGGCGACTAGTTCAGCTGCCTGAGCGGACTGATAAGGAACTTGTGATGTCTCAACTACCTTATGCAGTGTTGTAAGTGCATACGCTGCTGTGGTGGTGCTATCCGGTAACTTGAAACAAGAGCCATCGACATATAGTTCCCCTTGGGGGTCAGATAAGGGAACATCAGTCAAGTCTACTCGTCCCTTCGTCTCCTTCTCCGTTCGAAAAATGAATCCTGTATATCAATTTCCTCACTCTTGGAAGGGAGGGGTAGCAACGTGGCTGGGTTTAGAGTGGTACACCTTTTGATCGTAACGTGTGGTGCACAAAGGGTCAATTCGTAACCGGTCAGACGTGCACTGGTAAGGTGCTGTGTCTTGGTTTTATTCAAAAGTGTATCCACAGCAACGGGCACCATGACTGTGAGATCAGTATCAAGTACGAGCCCAGCCGATTGCCTTATAGAGATGGCCACTGCCGCGATCGCTCTGCGACAGGGTCAAGAAGAGCAGAAAAATAAGCACACGGCCTTTGCTTACCCCCAAAGGCCTGTGTTAAGACACAGAGCGCACAACCAGCCGTCTCGTGTACGTACAGCACGAACGGCTTCAGGTAATCAGGCATACCAGGCACAGGTGCAGAGCAAAGCGCAACTTTTAATTGCTCAAAAGACTGCTGACATTCAGGCGTCCAAGGCAAGGGTTCATGCACATCTTAAGTGGTTAGCGCGAGCAAAGGCTTTGTTAGTAATGAATAATTAGGGATCCAATGGCGACAGTAGGAAGTGATGCCAATAAAAGTGCGCACATCCCTCTCAGTTTTAGGGACAGGTATTTTCACAATGGTGCTAATGCGCTCAGGGGTCAATCTCCTACCCTTCTTCGACAGTAGGTGACCTCCTGTCAACAATATTGAAATTCGGAAAGGGACACTTTATGTCCATGTAGCAACAACTTAACCGTACTGTCTTTGCATCCCTGTTCAGTATCAGAAGCAATTAGTATATCATCCACATATTGAAGCAATACATTACCTGCGGGACGCGTGCGGGAGTCCAATTGGGCTTTCAAGGCTTGGCTATATATACTAGGGCTCTCAGTATAGCCCTGAGGAGCTCGACAGAATCTAAAGCTTCTGCCAGCTAGGGTAAAACCGAACAAATGTCGGCTGTCGGGATGGATCGGAATACTAAAGAATGCATTTTTCAAGTCAATGACACAGAAGAAGTTAGCAGAGGAAGGAATCATTGTCAGAAGGGCAATAATGTCAGGGACCACCGGGAACTGAGGGACCACTATTTTATTAACTGCGCGCAGATCAATCACAAAACGATAGACATCTTGGTGATCATCTGAGGAGTCTGAAGATGCCTTTTTCAGAATGGGAAGAATAGGGCTATTACATACATTGGCCGTTGTCTTTTCAACTACACCAGTCTAAATCAAGTCCTGTATAATCCGCAACAAAGCCCGTTCCGCCGCTTGTGGAATTTTGTACTGGGGAATACGTGGCAAAATGGTATTATCTTGAACTTTAATAGAAACCGGGGGAATTTGCAATAGTCCTACATCCGTGTCACCTGTTGCCCACAAAGTGGGCGGCACATCCTTAAACTCAGCAGGAAGGGGCGCATCTTTGGACAGACACTGCCTAGAGCTGACCACATTCGGACCCATTGTCATGTAAACACCTTCCGGAGAACAATAAATGGTTGCATGCAACTTTTTCAATAAATCTAGGCCCATTAAATATTCTCCACAGTTTGATGTCAACAAGAATGGCGAATCCACAGTAAAAGGACCTATAGTCAATGTAAGAGGCTTGGAAATGTGGCTTACAACCGGTACACCAGAGAATCCTACCGAAACATTATTATGGCCAGACAGAGCTGCCCCGGGGACCAGTGAACGGGAGATAGAGCTATTCATAGCACCTGTATCCATCAAAAATTCCTTAGCTGAGCCATGCAAATCTGCAATAACATAAGGTCTGCGCTGATCTACAGGTATCTGGACTGGTCCCTCACTCTGTTCCTGGCTGTCCTAACTGTGACAAATAGAGGGGCCAAGTCCTTAAGGCAACTTGGACACTAGTGTGCACTGCTGTATTTGCTATACCTCAAAATAAACTGTGTAAACCAATTTTTTCAAATTCTTTCAAAGAAATTTTTACTTTTCTTTTAAACTTTTCATAACACAACAGTCCTAAATGTTAGACATTATACAATGACATAAATATATTTTACATGCATTAGTACAATCAATTGATGCTGTATACAACTTCAGCAGTACAGCGCCCAATGCATTTCGGGACGAACTGTCCCTTCATCAGGGGCAAACCTGTTAATTGAAAAGAAAATTCATCAGATGATGTGCAAATGAATATGGAATAATGTCAATCTGTTTTGTGAAACTTCAATGTTGAAAGAACGTGTCACCTCATAGTGTAAAAAAACCTGTTGACACTTGTTAAGCTTCATTAACTCCCGAGTGCTACCCTTTTTGTGACACACAACTAGATAAACACTTACATCCGTAAAGAGGAAAAACCGGATATGCTAGACAACCTTCCAGTCGACCTGTAAACATATTAACCTAACGTTATATCTGGTCATGTTTTCACTCGTTGGTAAAAAATCACGTATTCGAAGATATAAAATATACCCGCATACCTCACGACAACCTTGTGGGACCTCAGGGTCACCTGTGATTTTCACCGCGTAATAGTTCACCTCTTGGATGCTAAAACCAAAACGGTGGAAAACCTCTATTATTCTCCCCACCAGCATAGCCCCATACTTTATAATGTCTATTTAGCTGTTAATAACACCAAAGGTGTCAACATATCTTAAAAGACCGCTTATGTCATCCCGGTCGTGGTACCAAAAACAAACATCGTAGGAAGTATGATAATCTTGATGCTGCAATAAATTGATTGCAAACATAACAGACAATAGAGCGAAAACCAAAGTTTACACCAACGATGAGGCAAATGAAATTTACAATTTAATACGGGAAACAACATCATTTGATGTGCAAAGTGGCTCGGCCACACAACTATTACGACAATTGGAATATTTGACCAGAAGAGAACTCAATCAATGACTGCACGCGTCTACGCTTATACAGTATCATAAAGTTAAGAGGATCCCACGCGGTCTCAGATTGGCAATAAAACCAATGCTCTTCAGACTACAACACAACCAACAATTTATGGATAAGTGGTACGCGATTTTAAATAAATGCTCTTTGGATCTGATATTGTTATTAATAGAAGAATTATCAAGAACAATTCATGATCTAGAAGAAGAGATCAATACTATAAAAAGCGACTTGTCAAAAAGGATGGAACAAGAGTCTTGGCAACAATTCCTTGTAGATTTAAACGAAAAACTAGAAAAATATGAAAAAGAACTCAAGAAACTAAACTGCGTAAATTCAAAAGAGACACCATAGACTACAAGTTGAATGAGGCCTACACATGGGCTGAGGTTTACGCGCAATAACGGTTTACCAGAAGAAACACCAATACATCATCAGAAGAATCTGTAATATCTGATAAAGATACAGATACAGCCAGAGTACCATTAAAGATCTCACTAACTGAAAGGGAAGCAATGAGTAGAACCAGTGAAGAGAGAGCACAAGGCAGCTCCTCCACGGTCTCTTTTTTAGTGGAGGGAGGGGATCGAGGACAACCGTCGGACTTACCACAAGGGAAATCAACCACCGTTCAACAAAAACTCGGAGAGGAAAAGGAAAGGGACAAAGGGAAGAAAGGTCTAAGGAGTCAAACAAAAGTCTCATAATTAACATTTCCACAGTGAAACTTACCAAAGCGGAAGAAACTATCCTCAATAAGGGGACATCATTTGTAGCTACTTATAACAGCACGGAACTAGAAAATGAAGTGGCATTGTTTAAATTCATGAGGGTACTTAGATTACGGAATTATTTTACGAACATAGTACCCGTAGATCCTACAAAAGAAAAATCAGAAGGCATTCAATTTAAGCCTAAAAGTACTTTTATGGCTCCAGCGTCCCACAAAACCTTGGATACTTTTGAAACATTAGTCAAAAAAGACCTTAAGAAAATCAACTACACTAAATCGAAGAAAACAAAAAACAACTTAAGCAGAGCAGAATACAGCACATTATCCAGGCTGGCCAACAACTCTAAAGTAATTTTTCAAAAAGCAGACAAAGGGGGTGGACTGGTCATGATGGATCGGAGCTTCTACGAGCAGAAAGTGTATGAACATGTGAATGACAGATACATTTACACTCGTCTTGAGACTGATCCCACATCAGAAATCGCCGCTGTACTTGATACAATACTTAATAAAGCGGAGGAAATGAATTGGATTGACACCACCACTAAGCAATATCTCACTAATCGGTTTCCAAGACACCCGAAACTGTATATGCTGCCTAAGGTACATAAAAACTTAGTGGATCCACCATTCAGACAAATTGTTTCGGGTTGTGAGTCTTTGTTTGAAGGTCCAGGACGATACATAGATGCCAAACTTCAACCAATAGTACAAAATTGGACTACATACATTGAGGACACAACAGACTTCCTACGCAGACTCACATCTATTTCTGAACCGGTATCTGAAGACTGGCTCTTATGTACAATAGATGTGGTATCTCTCTACACCACACTCAAGCGGCCTCGAGGCAGTAGAATGGGCTCTACTCAGGCAAAAGGATTTTGACACTTCCAAAAGCTTCGTGATAGAACTTCTTGAATTCTGTTTACTGCACAGTTATTTTGAATGGAATGAAGAATACTTCTTACAACTAAACGGAACATCAATGGGGTTTCCCGGAGCACCAGCCTACGCAAATACGTTTATGGCCAAATTTGAGCACGACTATATTTTATCAAATCCAATCTGGCAAGAAGGGCTAATATTCCTCCGGAGATTCATAGATGACATATTTTTGATTTGGAAAAATTCAGAAGAATCACTAATTGAAAATATAGGGATATTAAATTCAAAGGATCCTAAGATACAATTTACATATACCATCCAGAAAAGTGGACTAGCATTTTTAGATGTGTGGATCGAACTCAAATCTAATCAAATCACTACACGGTTGTTCAAAAAGCCCATGGAGAAGAATAATTCATTGTTGTTTGGTAGTTTTCACCCACCATCACTTATCAAGAACTTACCCGTATCTCAATTTCTAAGAACTCGACGAATATCATCCGAAATCAACACATGCCAGGAGACCCTGAAAACACAAAAAATGAATTATATGGTATGGGGATATCCAGAAGAATTACTAGACAAACATATTGACCGGGCCTTAGCTGTCCGAAGAGCAGATCTCCTGCAGAGGAAAACTAAAAAGACGTCAAACAGGGTAGTCTTCGTGTCGAAGTATTCCACAGCTTCTAGATGGATTAAAATGAGTATCTGCAAACGTTGGGAATTACTGGAATCAGAACCAGACGTTAATGATTTGTTTTATGATAAGCCACTGTTTGCATACACGAGAGCACAGAATTTAAAAGAGCTATTATCTTCTAAAAAAAGAAAAAGATAACCAGCGGTCAAGACAGGAACAAAAAAATGTTGGAACTGTATTCACTGCAACAATGTTATACCTGGAGAAATACTATTGCATCCGAGAACTGGAAAACAAATTAGATTAACTCAAATGACAGATTGCAATTCCCACAATGTTGTTTACTCCATAAAATGTCCCTGTGGACTATTATATATCGGGAAAACCGAGAGAAAAATGAAAGTGCGCTTGACAGAGCACAAAAGTAAAATCAGAAATAAAAACATTAATTCCAGTCTTGCCATACACTGGGAACAGAATCGGCATACCATTGCGCAATTGAAGTTTCAAATTATAGAACAAGTGCCTATTCGCCAAGATACAGATAATTCTAAAAAACTTCTACAGCGTGAGGCATTCTGGATAAAAAGGCTGAATACTTTAATGCCTAACGGGCTTAACGACAGATCTAAAATGGTCTGCTTTCTTTAGCTAAGGACCTAGTGGAGTGACGCGTGCAGACCGAGAACTTAAGAATACCCCTTACATATACCACGTAGACACAAGACTTTGATATGCCACATGTTTTCATTTGAGAAAGTTTATGTGATACAAATGCATTCTGAATGTGCATATAGCAACCAGGGATAGTCTAACATGTGAGACAGTGATATGTTTAAGCTAAATACTGTTGCAAGAGACTTTGTGTAATCTCAGATATGTAAAATGTCACTAGTGAAAATGATTATGGTGAAAATGACATGTTTAAAGCTTAGCACCCACATCACTTGTACTCTGGGCAATAGAGCACTTCTTGAGCTATCTGAACCTTTCACTAAGCATAACACCATTCTAAGATGGTGCCTGTTAAGTGGTCAAGGATCGCAAAATACTTGGTTTAATTCAGAAAATGGTTTCAAACTGGGGAATACAGGTAGGGGGGTAAACCTTCATGAATAGCTTTGCTTCATGGTTGTTGTAATTGTATTTATGGTCGGGCTTGAACGGATTACGGTGATTTGACGGTATACGGATGGTATCGTTTGATGTTTAGAAATGGCGCTCGTGATTGTCACGCGAGTACTCTCGCGAGATTGTTGACAGAGTAAATTTATGGCGGCTGTGAGTTGGAAGACGCGTTTAGCCGGTAAGCGGGAGACTTGAATCGCGGTGGGGAGGACGAGAGGTAACACTCTTGAGAAAGCATTTCTAGTATAGACTAGGTTCGGGTCCGTTATTCTCTTGGAGTAATGGTGGCTATTTCATCCCAACAGCATCTAGAAGTGGTGACCATTGATGGTATTTGCACTGATCAACTGAAAGGATTACGGATTACCACGAGGTATGTGATTGCAAGGGGGCAAAGAGAGTGTAATATGATCGTTGTTGGCGTGTGTTCACGAGTAATAATGGTGGATTACTTGAATGTTATTACAGCATCAAGATTATCATACTTCCTACGATGTTTGTTTTTGGTACCACGACCGGGATGACATAAGCGGTCTTTTAAGGTATATTGACACCTTTCGTGTTATTAACAGCTAAATAGACATTATAAAGTATGGGGCTATGCTGGTGGGGAAAATAATAGAGGTTTTCCACCGTTTTGGTTTTAGCATCCAAGAGGTGAACTATTACGCAGTGAAAATCACAGTTGACCCTGAGGTCCCACAAGGTTGTCGTGAGGTATGCAGGTATATTTTATATCTTCGAATACGTGATTCTTTACCAATGAGTGAAAACATGACCAGATATAACGTTAGGTTAATATGTTTACAGGTCGACTGGAAGGTTGTCTAGCATATCCAGTTTTTCCTCTTTACGGATGTAAGTGTTTATCTAGTTGTGTGTCACAAAAAGGGTAGCACTCGGGTGTTAATGAAGCTTAACAAGTGTCAACAGGTTTTTTACACTATGAGGTGACACGTTCTTTCAACATTGAAGTTTCACAAAACAGATTGACATTATTCCATATTCATTTGCACATCATCTGATGAATTTTCTTTTCAATTAACAGGTTTGCTCCTGATGAAGGGACAGTTCGTCCCGAAATGCATTGGGCGCTGTTCTGCTGAAGTTGTATACAGCATCAATTGATTGGCAAATGATTGAATTGGTGGGTGTTACCAGGGTTCACACACAATAGGTCATGACCCAAATGTGGGTTGTGGCACAAACCAAAACGGTGGTTTCACCCAGATACCACCTGAATCAAAGTAATGAGCTGTGTGATTGGTTTTATGCTCTTCTGTATATGGATTTCAGGGGTAGTTGAATCCCCAAATTCAGTTTTTGGCATCATATATACTGAGAAAATGAGTACTCGTCTGTGGTATTCTTTTCTTTTTATTTGAAGTCATGTGCAGAGACAGAAAGACAGCCGACACGTGTTTCGCCCGAGGGCTGACAAGCCAGGGATTTCTCAAGGCTGAAGGCGGGGTAATGAGTTTATAGAGAGATAGGTATGTTAAGTGGGTGGTGGGTGGATAGGGAACAGGGCAGTTGGAAAGTCATGAAGTTGAAAAGAAGGGGTAAAAAGGTGTGAAGAATGCAAGGGGCGAGGAGAAAGAGGGTAGGCATGAGTTATGAACGGAGAGAAAAGAAGAATGATAGGACAGTAACAGGACAAATGGTTGATATAGTGAGGGAGGCGGTTCGTGGGTTATGGGTGACACATAATAAAGCCCGGAGTGTATAGAGGAATGTTGGAAGTGAGAGGGGAATTGTGAGTCAAATGACGGGAGAGCAAAGAAGGGAAGGACAAGAAGGTAAGTTGGAAATGAGAAAGGGTACACAATGTAAGTGGTAATTCAAGAAACAGTTGAGGTGCCAATGTTAAAATTAAGTCATTTCAACACAAATCATAAGTGTATACATTAAATGGCACACAGTAGTTACAGGGACAAGATGTGGTACTGAGACAAGCAAAAAAGTTAATGCCATATTATTGAGACACAGATGGACGGAGCCATATCCAAAGTGTCAAAAGATCATAATATAGTCATTTAGATATTAGTCATAGATGGTACCTATAGACAAAGAAAATGCGACAAATCTATAATACATTCTGCATAAATAAATAAATATCATATTCATGAGGCACAGAGGAATGGAGTCACATTGAAGGTGTGGTCGATTCTGTCACCGGTAGGTGAAATAGCGTCAACATCATGTATCAAAAATGGGTTCGACAGTGCACCAGTAGCATCACCGCAGTAGTGAGTTGCCTGTGTAATATATACGATAAGGCAGTATTGAACATAGTGGTTGCGCAGGTAAGTACAAATGGTCACAATACACAATATTGATATTATATAGGAGTAACACTCAATACAACAGTATTGGACAAAGTGATAGCGCAGGTAATTCAGGAGGCATAATTATCGATATTGCTATTACGCATGAAATAAACTCACTAAACAAACAAAGTGATAAGGGGTAGTCGTGGACTGCCAGTCGAGTTCAACTTACCCGGATAATCATGTTCGGTAGGTGTAGAATATCTGGAAAGGGTAAGAGGAGTTTGAGCAAAGGAGGAGATGGTGGGAGAGACAGAACCAGTGGGTAACAGGGAGAAACGCAAAAACACCGGGAAGGTTGTGCGTCGCTACACTAGAAAATGAGGCCGCGATGCCAGAGAGGGTCAGGATTGGCCGGGTAAACAAATAGCAGTAGCAGAAAAGATGTCCAAATTACAGGCAAAAAGGTCGGAGGCCGGACGAGGAATGACAGCACGGGCCGTACAAGTGAAGATTCATTGCTCATAGTACGGGGGTTCGGGGCTGCAGTTCGCAGTCTCAAAATATCACGCCCTAATGGAAAGCGTAACCAGTGTAATGGGACACAAAAGGGAGGAAAAATAAAATATAATAAAAAGATAGTGTACTCGCTACTCTAGAAAATGTGGCCGCAATGCCAGATAGAGTCAGGTTCGGCCGGGTAAATACATGGCAGGAACAGAAAGGTGTATAAATGCCAAGGGGTATGGGTGAAAAATATAAAGCGTAAGGCTGGGAATATGAACAGGGATCAACCGCTAAGCGTGATGGGAAACGCTAATATTGGGAGGTAAAAATACTTACAGATTCCAATAAAGATGCACGAAAGCAAACGTTGAGTCTCGGTTCAGGATGCGGTCTGAGTGAGCTGCCCGCGGCTGTTAGCCGGGACCTTAAGTAACAGGGAAGTGCCGGAAAGCGGATGAGAAATGACGGCACGGGCCGTAAAAGTAAAGATTCATTGCTCATAGTACGGGGGTTCGGGGCTGCAGATCGCCGTCTCAAAAATATCACGTCCTATTAGAAAACGTACCAAGTGAAATGGGACACAAAGGAGGAAAAATATAATAATATAAAGATTGTACTCGGTGATTGGGATAAAAAGGGGACAACAGACAAAAACGCGGTACTCCTAAATCACAGTGCAGCGGATCGCGGCTGTAGTAAATCTATCTGAGGTGCCGTGGTGATGTCAGAACAAGTCAGTCTGGCGCGAGGGTTTTGGGCTGCAGTCTGCATGATACGGAGGAGCAGGTCCGTAACGTGGTCTCAGGGTAAATATAAACAAGTATGACATTCCGTAGGATATAAGAGCCGGCAAAGATCGAAAAATAAATAAAATGGGAAGACCTGAAGAAGTGAAGCAGCGGATCGCGGCTGCAGAGCATCTAACACGGTCTCATTCCAAAAATGCATTTGAGAGTGGTTTAAGGAGCCAGGGTATGATGTGTGCAGCATAATGGAGTGGGGATGAGTGGCACAAGGTCAAGTGACACGGTCTCATTCCAAAAGTAAAAATGAGAGTGGTCTAAGAAGCCAGGGTATGATGTGTGCAACATCATGGATTGGGATGAGTGGCACATAGTCAGGTATTAAGTGGATACATAGGCAAAGTTGGCTGGTGATACGGAAAAGGGCTCAGGTCAGTAAAGAGGAAGGCCTGAAGGCTGGGGTCCCCCCAAAGGATGGTACTATTGTGTGTATTCTATAGGTTTCCCAGGGCCAAGGTCATACCCAGATGCGGAGTGTGAGAGGGGACCTGAAAAATGGGAGATAAAAGAGGCCCTGGTCTACATATCCACAATATTGGTCTAGTTGTAATCAAAGGAATCCCTTGGTGCCTATGCGTGTACTCAAGGGACCCAGATAAGTAGAATGTGGAAACAAATATAAAAGCATATGTATAAAACTACAGGTGATGGGTAGGAGGGTTGGTGAACGACTGATGTATCCACAGGACTAAACAGAAATTGAATCAAATGTCGAATCACTTGTATAACCAGTAGTGCATTTCTGCATCCTTGTTGAGCCCGGTATTAACAGTGTCCATGCGTAAGATGATTTCACTTTCTTTTTTTCTCAATCGGAGTTCTCGGTTGCCACCTCTAGGGTGTTGCTTTACAAGTTCCAATCCGAAGAATTTGAAGGTTTTGTTGTTCGGGTGGTGTTCATGAAAGTGTTCTGTTAATGGTGGGCCTGTTTCTGTCTTGTGAATGTTGCGGTAGTGCTCTAGGATTCTGGTTTTGAGTGGTCTGATGGTTCTGCCTATATACAGTTTATTACAGGGGCAGATGATGATGTAAATTACATAGTTCGAGTTGCAGTGAAACCACACTTTGATCTTTATAGTTTGTTTACCTGGTGGGGTAAATTCTTTCTGTTTGTTAATACCTAATTTACAGGCACTACAGTTGTGACGTGAGAATCCTTGGGGCCTAGACAAGAAGTGTGCTTCCGGTTTTTTCCTTTTGTCGATGAATTCTGATCTACAGAGTTTTTGTCTCGGGTTTCTCGCTCTCCTGAAACCCATTTGTGGGTAGTTTTGAATCTGGTCTTTGAGGGCCATATTGTTAGACAGCAGGTACCAGTGTTTTTTAAGAGTTTTTCGAATATGGTAAAGTTCATTATGGTAGTCTGTAAGAAAACGAATGGTATTTGACCTCTGAGTACCCTTTTCCCCATCTTTCGTTTGCAGAAGTTCCTGGCGTGGTATCTTTGCAGATTCAGATGCAGCTGCTTCCAAATGCGTTCGTTTGTAGCCTCTTTGTTCCAATCTGATCGTTAAGTCAGTTGCTTTCTCTTCATAGACGTCCATGTTACTGCAATTTCGTCTCATTCTCCGGAATTCCCCCTCAGGGATATTCTTAATTGTTGTTTGCGGATGACCGCTATCTGCTCTCAAGATTGAGTTGGCTGCTGTGGGTTTGCGAAAGGCCTTAGTATGAAGTTTGCCTTCTTGTACATAGATGGTGATGTCCAGGAAATCGATTTCTGAGGTCGAGAAATGGGAAGTGGTTTTGATATTCCATCGGTTCTCATTGATTTTTCTTAAGAAAAGCTGTAAACTCTCTTGAGAACCCTGCCAGATGCATAGGATATCGTCTATAAAGCGTCCCCAATACAGTATTTTGGAGGTGTATTCTGAGAAAGCTTCGTCCCATAGCCAGAATCTTTCTACTTCTCCCATGAATATGCATGCATACGGTGGGGCAAATTTGGCCCCCATGGCGCTGCCTTGTAGTTGTAAAAAATATTCAAAGTTGAATGAGAACAGGTTATTAGTTAGGCAAATAATAGCATCTCAAGGAGCATTTGGTTGAATTCAAAGAAATGAGCTGGTTTGGTGGAATGTGCCTTTCTTACTGCATTCATACCGTCTTCATGTTTGATGGAGGTGTAAAGACTTACCACGTCAATTGTGGTGAGTATGCAGTCTGAGGCCCATGGTATATTCTCCAGTTTGAGCAAAATGTCTTTAGTGTCTTTTATGAAGGAAGGCAGGTCTTTCATGTATGGTTGTACATGGAAGTCAATGAATTCCCCTAGTTTGGAGCAGATGGAGTTAATCCCTGCTATGATGGGTCTGCCTGGTGGTGGATGACTGTTTTTATGGATTTTTGGTTGTAGATATAGGGTGGCCATTGTGGGGTGTTCAATGTATAGATTGTTGCGTTCCTCTAATGTCAGAAGAATATTGTGATACCAATTGTCAAGTTTCTTTTTCAGTTCTGTAAGGATTTGTCTGGTGGGATTGGTGTCCAATTTTATGTAACAGTTTTGATCATTAAGTTGTCTTTTCGCTTCTGCGATATAGTCGTCTGGGTGCATTATGACAACATTGCCCCCTTTGTCTGCTTCTTTTATGATTGTGTTCTGACTCTGTTCAAGTTCCTTCAGTGCACATTGCTCGGGGTTTTTTAAGTTTCTCGGGAGGAAACGTCTTGTTTTTTGGTACTTCTGAAATTCTCTGGACAAATCTTTGCAGACAGCTGTATGGAAAAGGTCGATGGTGTTAGCTGGTGGTAGCTGTGGGCAAAATATAGATTGTGTCTTAGCACCGTTGTCCATAGTGTAGTTTGTAGCAAACCCCAGTTCCTGGGCCACCATGGTTGGAGTTGTAGGGTCAGTCTCAGGGTCATCTGATAGGGTCGTGATAAGATGAATGTTTTCTAGATCTTGGACTGATAGGTCCATGGTGATGGCAGGTCTGGGTTCTCTCTGTCTCTCCCACCATCTCCTCCTTTGCTCAAACTCCTCTTACCCTTTCCAGATATTCTACACCTACCGAAAATGATTATCCTGGTAAGTTGAACTCGACTGGCAGTCCACGACTACCCCTTATCACTTTGTTTGTTTAGTGAGTTTATTTCATGCGTAATAGCAATATCGATAATTATGCCTCCTGAATTACCTGCACAATCACTTTGTCCAATACTGTTTATTGAGTGTTACTCCTATATAATATCAATATCGTGTATTGTGACCATTTGTACTTACCTGCGCAACCACTATGTTCAATACTGCCTTATCATATATATTACACAGGCAACTCACTACTGCGGTGATGCTACTGGTGCACTGTCGAACCCATTTTTGATACATGATGTTGACGCTATTTCACCTACCGGTGACAGACTCGACCACACCTTCAATGTGACTCCATTCCTCTGTGCCTCATGAATATGATATTTATTTATTTATGCAGAATGTATTATAGATTTGTCGCATTTTCTTTGTCTATAGGTACCATCTATGACTAATATCTAAATGACTATATTATGATCTTTTGACACTTTGGATATGGCTCCGTCCATCTGTGTCTCAATAATATGGCATTAACTTTTTTGCCTAAGTACCACATCTTGTCCCTGTAACTACTGTGTGCCATTTAATGTATACACTTATGATTTGTGTTGAAATGACTTAATTTTAACATTGGCACCTCAACTGTTTTTTGAATTACCACTTACATTGTACCCTTTCTCATTTCCAACTTACCTTCTTGTCCTTCCCTTCTTTGCTCTCCCGTCATTTGACTCACAATTCCCCTCTCACTTCCAACATTCCTCTATACACTCCGGGCTTTATTATGTGTCACCCATAACCCACGAACCGCCTCCCTCACTATATCAACCATTTGTCCTGTTACTGTACTATCATTCTTCCTTTCTCTCCGTTCATAACTCATGCCTACCCTCTTTCTCCTCGCCCCTTGCATTCTTCACTCCTTTTTACCCCTTCTTTTCAACTTCATGACTTTCCAACTGCCTCTTCCCTATCCACCCACCACCCAATTAACATACCTATCTCTCTATAACCTCACTACCCCGCCTTCAGCCTTGTGAAAGCCCTGGCTTGTCAGCCCTCGGGCGAAACACGTGTCGGCTGTCTTTCTGTCTCTGCACATGACTTCAAATAAAAAGAAAAGAATACCACAGACGAGTACTCATTTTCTCAGTATATATGATGCCGAAAACTGAATTTGGGGATTCAACTACCCCTGAAATCCATATACAGAAGAGCATAAAACCAATCACACAGCTCATAGCATCAATTGATTGTACTAATGCATGTAAAATAGATTTATGTCGTTGTATAATGTCTAACATTTAGGACTGTTGTGTTATGAAAAGTTTAAAAGAAAAGTAAAGATTTCTTTGAAAGAATTTGAAAAAATTGGTTTACACAGTTCATTTTGAGGTATAGCAAATACAGCAGTGCACGCTAGTGTCCAAGTTGCCTTAGGGACTTGGCCCCTCTATTTGTATTTGTCATATGCTAGGCAGGCATATTACTAGCGTAGCACGCTGAACGGTTGAAATTCAAAACTAAGTTTATTGGAATACAAAAGTGTGCACAATCTCCGGCATTTGTTCATGTCCTAGCTTTGAGACATTCCTGTCACTTCATCAAACTCATAGTCATCGTGGTAATATTGGCCACCCCTCTTTTCATCTAAATAATTACTATCTGAATGATCCGGTGATGTTGCAGCATGCTGGGCTCTGTCCTGTCCACCAGCTCCACGACCCCGTCCACCAGAACCTCGTCCTCTAGGGGCTGCGACCTTCTGCAACAACACAGGACACTCGCTAAGCCATTGTCCCTCCTCTTTACAATATGCACACTGATTCGGCCCTACGAGTGTGGTATTCCGGCTGGTCTGAGGAGGCTGGGGGGCAGTACCACCTCGCCCTACACTATTTCCCCGAGAAGCTTCCTGCAACAACACCTTCGTCTTCAATTCCTTGTGCTTTTTCTACACCTTCTCCTCATTTTCCCTGTGATCATAACACTGTGCCATACTCAATATGACAGAAGGGGAGGATGTCGTCCAAGTGCTCTCCGAAGCCTGCAAGCGAGCCGCAATTTCCGGGACACCCCCTTCCACCGACAAGTCCTGTCCGCTAAAGTCCAAAAACACACCCTCAAACCGAGTGAAAAAGTCAGACACACTTTCATCCTTCTTCTGATGACATGCTGTTAACTTGTCCCAATCTACACTTCTTGGTGGAATAAGAGAATGCATATAAGAGATAATTCGGCCAGGCAAAGCTAGTATCTCGGCCCTAGGCTTCTCACCAGGCTTCCTCTCCTGATCCCATGCTTTAATCTGATCCCAGGTACCACCCAATTCTGCACCGTGGTCCTGTGTGTGTACCTGTCTCCAAATATCAACGGGTACCAGTAGACCTAAGAACATTTCAATATCCGCAAGCGTCATCAGTGTCAATGAAGCGGCCTCCGTCAATTCCTTATAGTACGCAGTAGGATTTTTCCTAGGGTCGGGTAACTGAGTCTTAAGGGACAACACCTCACTCCTCTTCCATGGGGTATAAACCCATTGCTCTTGGAACCGAGCCTCTACCTTTGGTCGGATAACGACATCATGCTGGTCTCGCTGGTCTGGTATTTCTGGGTGATATATGGGGTGCACCTCCCTCATCGGAAACTGAGACACCATCTTTGGACTCTTATCAAGCAATCTACTCCGGTAGGCAACCATCGTCGCAACATTACCAAACACCTGACCAGCCGGCATGTCATCTACATAGACATGATCCTTAATATCATAAATAATCTGTGGCGCTGCCTCATTAAAACACTGCTCCCAAAGCCCAATCAAAGTAGCCGACATGTGCTTAAGGGCATGCTGCTGGACAAAAGGCTCATAGTCTTTCATCACCTCCCACACATCCTCCACACTGTAAATAGGGTTACGAGCCCACTGAGCTGCCTGATTAGCCACCACCTTTTTCTCAGCCTCCCCCACATCGGATCGTATCAACGTCCGTCCTAACCGGTCCTTGAGTTTCGTCCAGTCCTTGTCCTCAGGGCCACGTACTGGTGTGTCAATATTTTGCGACACCGGGGAATAGGGAAAAACAATAGGGGTGAAGACAGAGTTGCCAGGCAATAATGTCGCTACTGGCAGTGTTGTAGGCGTAAGAGCTGGCGAGAGGGATGCCGAAGCAATAGGTGTTTCCGGAACGCCCACAGGCGTAGTTGCCACAGACGGCGAAGGCAAAGAAAGGACAGGAGGTGCTGTGGCCAAAGCAGATGAAGCAGCAGTAGCAGAGGCAGAGGCAGCAGAAACAGAAGAATTGGGTGACTGAGGTGGTGGGGGAAGTACAGGGTATACCCTCTGCAGGGCATACGGAGGAGGGGGTCGAGCATCCAACAATTCCTCCACAAATTGATCATTATCATCTCGAGCAACATAAGACTTTTCACATTGCAATCGGAATTTTCTATCGGCACATTCTATTCCTTTCTCTATTTTCTCCCTATTATACGCTACAGCTTTCTGAGTTACTGTCTGCATCCTTCCCTTCCGGGCCTCCTTCTCTGCCTTCATTCGTCTCTGTTTAGCCTCCTTCTGCCATGTTCTAATGGAATCAAACATTGACTGCCTAGGGGGCGCTAGAGGGCGCACAGCGAGATGACTGCGTCGTAGCGCAGCCCCGCCGGACGGAGCCCATAACGTGCAATAATCCTGCTGTTCCCGCTTCAAAAAACTGAATAAAAGCTGCGGGACAGGCTGCGGACCGATCCCTGCAGTTGTGGGACTGACAACGTTGCTGGCGACTGCCCGGGACCGAGTGAAAATCAAAGTGCTCAGCGCGGACCTATGATCCCAAGATGGCGGCGCTAATAGATTGGGCCCAGACATAGGAGGTACACGCGTTGGCGACGTCCTCTTGCCGAGGCCCGTGGAGTCCTCCTGACGCTGGCACCTGAGAAGAGCTGCTGATTAGCCGAACGGGCGAGCGCTGCCTGCTCCTGTGCGACGCTGGTGCGGGATTCGGTGACTGCGACACAGCGGGCCCCTGGATTGCATAGCGCCGGAGCGGAACGCGTGCTGACGAGCGCTGTGACCCGTGTGGACCTGCGGCACAAACTCACCAGGCAAGGGCGCTTTTCTCATTGCTACTGCCGGAAGGGCGCCGTGCGTGTTGCAGGCCTGGGAAGGTCGCATGCAAGCGGCAGGAGTGAGCTGCTGCTGACATCTGGGCTGAGTTCCGCTCCTCCCCCCATAAATGGCTCTGGGATCTCGGGGACCAGTGGTGGTCTACTGAACACTGGGCAAGCGACCACCCCGACACACGGCTGAACGGCGCCGCAGGGAGTGAACACGTTGCGGGTGCAACCTCGGACGCAGGGCACGATTGCTTGCAGCTTATGGTGGCGCTGCCTATAGGACACTATAGTTCGCAGACGATCCTGGTCCAGTGATTAATACCTAGTGTAGCGTGCACAACTGACGACCTGAGGTGAGCCGTTTCTGCCATCTGCTGCGAGGCGGGGCTGCACTAGGACACGTGGCTGGACATCACGCTGGGGCGCTGCGTTGAGGAGCTGCATTGACTCCTGGAATACCCACCACTGCCAATATCTGACTGCTTTGTGCCGCGGGCCTATCTGCGGGGCCTGGGAGCACCGTCACCAGGCAGTCTCGAACGTGGAAGGCTCGCGCGGTCGGGCATGGATTCGTGACTACAGTAGGCTCAGTGGCTGCCTGTGCTAGCTTTGGCACGCGCGCTCTCGCTGGTTGGGGTTGCCCTCGGTTGCTGAGACCGTGGAGCAGGGACAGGCGCACAACACCTTCCTGATTTCGGACCGCCATAACGCCCATCCCCTCACAACGTGATCACAGGTGTAAAGATGGGGAAATCTGAGAGGAACCAGCCCCGTCTGACATTTGAGCCTCGCAAATCCAGCAAGTTGAGGCAACAAGCCGCCTCGGACTCAGAGACTGATGCCCTCTCGGACAGCCTCTCTGCCATTGAAAAGACACTCTTAGCGGTACAGAATAGTCTGCAATCTATCGATGGCAAGATAGACAACCTCAACCTCAGAATGGACCACATGTCCACTAAATTGGACAAACATGCACTATGCTTGGGTGAAGCAGAAACTCGTATATCTGAGACCGAGGACGGACTACAGCAAACCGCTGCAAAAACTCTCGCCATGGAGAAGGTGCTGGCCGTCATACAGGCCAAGAATGAAGATTTAGAGGCCAGATCGAGGCGTAATAATGTGCGCATTGCAGGCCTGCCAGAATCTACCAACACGGGCCGCCTTGAACCCTACATTGAAGCCATGCTGCAGTCGATCTTTGGTGCTGAGAGTTTCTCACGGATGCTGATCGTGGAAAGAGCACATCGATCACTGGCTGCTCGACCGCCACCGGGTGCCCCGCTGCGCCCCATCATCGCGCGGTTGTTGAACTATAGAGACCGGGACACGGTGTTGCGTTTGGCACGTGAGAAAGGCAACATCACTCATGAAGGAAACTCGCTGGCCTTCTACCCGGATTTTACGATGGCTGTGCAGGCAGCACGGAAGGAATATCAACCGACCAAAAAACTTCTCATGGCAGAAAAAATTCCATACGCGATGCTGTATCCAGCACGTCTTCGAATAGATATCGATGGGAAATCAAAGATTTTTACTACTCCAAAAGCGGTGCTGGGTTTCGCAAGGACCCTCAAACGGAAAGATCGGGAGCTCGCTAACACACCACATGATGATGAGGGTGACACATCGCAGCAAGAGTTGGAATGACGACCGAGTACTCCGCGTCTGGGTCATGAGCCTTGGTCTTGAGATGTGTCTCTTGTCCCCCTATCTTTTGCAATTGAACATTGACGTTGTAGACGGTCCCAAGGTGACGGCCGCCACTGGACCTGTTGATTTGGACTCTGGCGATGCAGATAAGAATTTGATACTATCTATGAGAATTGTCATAAATGCTTGTCGATTGATATAATTGATGGCTGAGCGGGAATGATTGTCATATACCCTTCCGTCCACCTCCTGTCCACTCTGGGAGGGTGACTGTGCACCAGTGCTCCCTGACGGGTGTTCCCCTCAATTGCTGGGATTATATGTTTTTCCTTTGGGTCCTGTTTTCCGAGGTATGTGTTCTTGTTCTAGGGGATGGCTTTGGCAAATTGGGACTGCTAAAGTGGGTGGGGGTTTCTCTGTTTTCTATTGGGACTGTTTTTCTGTGATTGCACCGATAGACTGGACACAATTTGCATGCGCTGTAATGACTATGTACACCCTGACTCATAAAATGTTGCTACATAACAAGGACTACTCTGGACATGGTGATAGATGCACATGCTTGACATGGAACGTTCGTGGGCTCAACTCCCCCCAAGATCAGGCGAATATTTGCCTATCTTGATAGACATGGAATTCAGATTGCTCTCCTACAGGAGACGCACCTGACCAATAAAGCGGAGACTGGGATTGCATACAAGTGGGCTGAATACAAACTCGCTTCTTCTTACTCGTCATACGCTAGAGGGGTCCTTATCCTGGTTAAAAAAGGTACACCCTTCACACCTATCAAAACATACATTGACGATGAAGGGCGTTGTGCCATGGTGCATGGCAAGTTGGGTATGTCACTGATTACCATTGTTAATGTGTACGGCCCTGTAGTGGATGAACCACAAGTCGCATGCTCAATGTGCTGCGTGTCTGGCCGGAAGCGTCCATTTTGTGGGGGGCGATCTTAACACACATCTGGACCCCAATAAAGATAAATCCAGTCCCCATTTATCTCGCACATTAAAGGTGGCCCAATGTAAAAGGAATGCCATGATGGAACTTGGGTTAGTGGATGCTTGGCGAATTCGTAACGCTGAGACACGTGGGGGTACACATGCCACGCCTGCGCATAACAGTTGGTCCCGCTTGGACTATTGGCTTCTGAATGAGGGGGCCAATGAATGGGTTACAGAGGTTGGGCCTCTTCCTCGCACATTATCAGATCATAACCCAGTGCGGCTAGTCCTCACTATTCCTACTAATCCACGCCATCCATTCACCTGCCGGTTCTATGCTGAGGCCCTGTTAGACCCTATCTATGTAGACACTATTCAGAAAGCGATAGTGCAGTACTTTGAATTGAATATAGGCACGGTTAATAGTGCGTCCACCTTGTGGGAAGCTTTTAAAGTGACTGTGAGAGGGGTCTGCATCAGCACCACAGCAGGCATCTTGCGTGATATCAGAGGTCAACTGTACAAAATAGAGACTGCACTAGGAGAGATGGAAAAAGAGTACACGTCCCAACCATGCACCTCCACACTAGCCCGCATACATGAGCAACTCCTGGAATATGACTCACTAGCACAAAAAGAGACGAATTATATATCACGTAGACATATCGCCAGGGCATACGGTGAGGGGGGAAGACCTAGCAGACAACTGGCTCTCAAGCTTAAGTTTCGGGCTGAACATCATCACATCACCAAAATAGTGGATGCGCAGGGGAACGAACACTTCGCGCCTCAGGACATAGTAGACCAATTTAGGGACTGCTATGCATCTATGTATACCTCTCGTGGGAGCCTGAACGAAGACGCCCTGGATGACTATCTCTCTGATATTGCCTGTGCGTGGCTGGGAGATAGTCTACGCGAATATCTCAGCCAACCTATTGACGAGGCCGATGTGAGGGCTGCAATTCTCTCCCTGCCAAACAAAAAAGCCCCAGGGCCGGACGGCCTCACAGCTGAATTTTACAAAGCTTATGTTGATCTATTGACACCCTACCTACTTGAGATGTATGCGGAGGCGCATGAGACCGGTAGATTGCCGCCCTCCCTTCGGCAGGCCCTGATCATAGCGTTACTCAAAAAAGACAAACCTCCTTCCCAGTGTGATTCGTATCGCCCTCTCTCGTTGATTAATTTAGATGCGAAAATACTTGCTAAAATTCTGGCTACCAAACTCCAACCATTAATGCCACACTTGATACTACCGGATCAGTCTGGTTTTATTCCTGAAAGATCCACGTCCCACAACTTAAGAACCATTTTTGCTATGTTTCATGTGCTGAACTCTGATCTCCCCGCAGCTGCAGTCATGCTTGACGCGGCTAAAGCATTCGATTCGATCGAATGGCCATACATGTTTCACATCTTAACTCGTATGGGATTTCCGCGCGTCTATTTTGGTTGGGTGCGACTGCTATACTCGGACCCGTCGGCGATGGTGCGCGTTGGAGGACTCACCTCCAAGCCTTTTCGGATCGAGCGAGGCACCCGTCAGGGTTGTCCGCTATCGCCACTATTATTTGCCATTATGCTCGAACCCCTGGCATGTGTGATCCGACAGCGTCACAGAGAGTCAGCGTTAAACTTTAGGCATCGCCCAGTTGGCATATCTCTGTACGCCGATGACATGGTACTGTTTATTCGCGAACCACAACAATACCTTGCCCCTGTTTTGCGGGAATACATTCGCTTCGGCTTGTTCTCCGGCCTCACCATTAATTGGGACAAATCGGTAGCAATACCTTTAACAACGATAACTGCTCCCCCGACTATGGAATATCCATTGGTAAGGTCTATAGAGCCGGTTAAGTACTTGGGCGTGTGGGTGCATCGTGACCCTGAAGTGGTCATAAGGGAGAATTACTGAAAAGCTTGCGCAGCTTTGGAGCAACAAGTAGACAGATGGTCGACCCTACCATCCGGACCGAATTGCTCTCATAAAGATGGTCATTCTGCCACGCTTTTTATATCTGTTCTGTAATATTCCTATAAAACTAACCACCCAATTTTTTAAGACTGTGCGAACCCTACTGCTCAGACTGATTTGGGGGGGTAAGCAAGCTCGAGTGGGCTGGAACACTCTTACATTGGATTATGATAGGGGTGGGTTCAACGCCCCAGATCTATACATTTACTACCTGTGTGCCCAGGCGCAATATGCATATCACTGGTATCATCCACATGCCTTCACACCCCACATTGCAGTGGAAGACGGGGATGCACCCCCCACTCCACTAGCCGGAATGCTCACACACACGCACAGAGGCACGCCAAGGTCTGAAATCAATACACTAGATGCTACTATTGGTGCCTGGCAGGTGATCGGGAGACTCACAGACCAGCTTCCCCTATATGCTCCAGCCCTACCACTGGCGTATCACGCAGCACTTACGGTGATGCAAGAACGGGGCTCGATGCGTTTACTTATAGAGGCCGGCATAGACCAAATGCAGGACCTGTATCATGATGGACACTTTATTACATCTGAAAATCTGCGACACATTTCTAACCAATCCCCGTTATTTCAGTTCACGGTGCATCGCTTGAAGCTAGCAGTTAAAACACATTACACGACATTCCCTGCTGAACTGCCCTCACTAAAAGCCCTACAGCTCCTCCTAGTAGCACCCACACGGCACCAGATGGTCACTAAATTGTACAGAGCAGTGAGAGAGGAGAAAGTGAGAGACGCTGACAGTAGTCTGAGTCACTGGAATGAAAGACTTGACCCCCCTCTGACGCCATTGGAATGGGAGCATATCTGCACTCTCACTGGCAAACTCACTCCCAATGGCAATCTGAGAATCATACACTTTAAGTATATTCACCAGGTATACCACACACTTCTTAAATTATATACATTCGGTCTTAGGGACACGAGCAATTGTAAGCGCTGTGGTCTATCAGACGCGGACTTCTGGCACCTTGCATGGTATTGCCCGCCAGTAGCTCAGTACTGGGAGGAGGTGACGAACTGTCTTCAGTACATCTCAGGCGTTCCATTGGGGTGCACACTTTTGATCTGCTTATTAAGTTATGTACCTCAGCTGAAGGGGATGCTAGGTAAATTTGTGAGAATTGCCCTCCTACTAGCAAAGCGACGCATAGCACTCACCTGAGAGGGTACCCTGACCCCCGTGTAAAACACTGGGTTCGAGATATGGTATATTGCAAAGAAAATCTCGAGTTATACGCGGAGGAACTCCCCTCGTCTTCTAAACCCAAGGATATATGGGAACCCTTAAGTCAATACCTCCTAGCACAGACTCGGGGTGAATCGAACCTTGATACTGAGGGATGTTGAACTGCGAATGTACTTTTTCGTGACAAATGCTCGTTAATGTGCGACATGGTCTATATGTGCAGGAATAATGTCTGCAAGGTCAATCACAATGGTTATGATGTTTTTGTTCTGTTTTGATTTCGCTGGTTAATTGATTCCGCCCTGCGTGGCGGTGAAGATAACTGCCTCCTCTGAAAATCAATAAAAAGAATTTAAAAAAACATCGACTGCCTACTTCTTTTTGCAAACAATTTATCCTGCAGAAAATTATGTTTTTGTTCATTGAAAGTGCCCATCAACGGCCACTGCAACTCGGCTTTGTCCCTCGTATATTTGTGCCATAATGTACTAAACATAATAGGGCCAAGGCCATGCTTGACATACATCTCAAAGTTGGAAGTGCCTTTTGGAGGCGCAGGCTGACTTTTTTCCAGACGAGCATCAGTGGAACAACAACGACAACCCACACAACACTGCTTGCTAAAACAGGGCATTTTCTACAAGGAAGTTAGTTCACCATATATGCCAAGCAGATATTTGCAAATATCTTACCACAGTTGGTCCTCAGACCTCACCAGATACAAACCAAAATGGTACCATGTTCACAAAGAACTCAAACAAATTCAAGCGCTTGTCCAAAAACGGTCCTCAGACTGCACCAAACACAAACCAAAATGGCGCCATACCCACCACAAACTGAAGCAAACTCACCTGGTGCACACAGGTCGAACCAATTTATTCTCCACTGCCGACTCTCTGGACCTAACAGTCAGATCCAAGGGTTTCGCCGTTCAGGATCCCAGCGGGGATGACCACTGGCCGAGGCACAGCCTGGTCAGACAGACTGGGCAGCTGCGAGTACCAGACTCTCTCGTGCAGAGATCCCCGGTCTGCCCATCCGACCTGACGTGGCCCCGACCTCCTCACCTGTCCACATGCAAGGAAGGGTCACTCGGCCGATGGGGTCCCTGTTCGGGCGCCAACTGAAGGAAGTAACCCGATTAGGGCCACCCGGGTCACTCGCGACCACCTCTCAACCTTCCAAACAAATGAAGAGTCGGTCAGACAGTAGAGAATACAACCAAAGTTATTTATTAGTATGGGCTCGAGCGGAGTCCGGTCTGACCAGCCTCCTTAGATTGCTGCAGAGGGACTGACCTTAGACAACATGGTAGAGCATAAAGTACATTTTCAATACCCCTGAAGACACGCCCAGACAGGAATTTTCCAGTCTGGGAGCTGATGAACAAAGGAGGTACAGAAGAATGAGCTATGATCCTGAGACTGGGCACACATTATCTGAAACTCAAGGTTACTCTGCCTGCCCACACCGCTCTGAGCTGTGGGAGCAGGCCTATCTAGACAGAAAGGTATGCATGAGATAGACAGTTTATTCATTAGCACAGCAAACTCAGCCTTGAAGAAATTCACGTACGGACGGCACATTGGTAGCTGCTTTTCGATGGTCAAACAGAGCATGAGACAGACGTTAGTTTTGATCATTACCCAAAATGGCGGCTAATACAAAATGGTGCCGCAAATGCTAACTTAAACCGCACAATGCTAGAAGGAGTCGACCAGACGCATTTTCAGTCCAACACCTACTACTCCATTTATTATGCCACAATGGGATCTCAATTTAGTTCTTACTTACTTAATGTGTTTCCCATCTGAGCCTTTACATAGCTACCCTTACGGTTATCAACATTCAAGACTAGCTACTTAATCAGTGTCGCGTCAGCCAGATAGATGAGTGAACTTCAGACACTGTGTGTAATACCCCCCTTCACCACCTTCTTCCCCAACAAACTGTCATTACAAACCAGGGCTACCTTCCTGCCTAAAGTGGTCACTCCCTTTCTATTTAAGTCAGTCCATCACCCTTTCCACATTCCACCCTCTCCCACATCCAACAAAAGAGGAGGAAAGACATCATCGACTTGATTCCAAGAGAGCAGTCAGCTTCTAGATTGAGAAAACACGTGAATTCAGGTTGGATGGCCAGCACTTTGTGGGGTATGTTGGTAGCGCTTTTTCTGGTGGATACTATATGTACCTTGAGATTTCTCACCGACCCTCCATCCTTCCTGTTGCATGGCTATATCTACCTATAGTTCTGTTGTGTGTATTCTTCATATTACTAAAAACTGCACTATCTAAATAAGATTAGTGTCATCCGTCCGCCTCAAAGGCGCTCTAAAAATGAATGATAACTGATGTCACCAGTCTAACGGGGGCCTACAGCGACGTTACAGGGCGCTGCATGCGAGCTTGTGATGGAGCCGGCCCCCCTGCTGGCATGGGAGAGCTATTGAAAAGTTTCCAGATTCAGACTGATGCCTAGGATATTCAAAAGGTGAAAATACTGCAAGTAGATTTATAATAGTCCACCACAAAAAACTTTACTGAAGGTAAGGAACCTGTTCTTTCCAGCCACTCCATACTTGCCCCGCCCAGATTTAATACTAAAACGTAGGCGTATGTGTGCAGAGATATCTGCTACCGTGACAGAAATGTCCTCGCAGAAATCTTTGCCCTTAGGTCAGTAAATATCATTTTGTAGAACGTGAGTAGCACTACTCACAAATTACAAAATGCAGTCTGAAAATAGGCCCCCTTATTTCCCAGATAACGCCATTGACTAACTTTAAGTGCAGAGCAAACAAAAACAAAAAAAACATGTTACAGACCTTAAACACCTTTAGAATATAAGATGCATATGCATTATTTTTAACAGGGTTCCTCCACAACTTCCAGTATAGCATCAAAAGGATAACTCCCCCCGATGTTGGATTTAAGAATAATCTGGGCATAGAATAGCTAATAAGCATACACAAATATGGTTGATATTGTCTAAACAATACATGGTTTTTAAAATATCGAAGATCTTTTTTATCTATGCAGAAATTTCTATCTGTTGTATACCTTAAATACCAAAAAACAACAGGGGAAAGAGAGATAGGGGCTACCCAAAGTAACAGTCTCCCTATCGGAAGTAGCAGAAACATATAATTACTGTGGGTATCCAACGTGTGACCTGACTATCTCTTGAACAATTGAAATAGTATGGGGACCATCACGAAAAGAAACTGGTGTAGGCCTGGCTAATCATGAAAAATGTAGATGAACCCTCACACACAAACATTTCAATAGTCAAAGAGATCCTCAGCATCACCTGTTCGATACCTTAGGTAATTATATGTTTTTGCTACATGAATTTTGTAACCGCTTTCCTAATAACAATTTTTAATGAGTCATATTTCAAGAAAAAAGGTCAACTATCTTCAACTATGGTTGAAGAAATGCATAATCAACCTTTTCCATAAACACAAACATTTTTAGATGAGCCATTGAGTAATTCATTTTCAGCCAATTCACCTAAAGCATTTCTTGGAGCAATTAAAACTTGGAAGGCCTATCTGATAATTCCACCTAAAACGTTCAAATAAGCATTCATGTAAACAACGTTCAAGTTTAATATCTTGTACTGCCAAGTACATACTCACCGTGGTTGTGTTTTTTATAACAAGCTAAAAAAGCACATTTAGAAAATGGCATGCATTCTATTCCAACTAAAAATAGGATGTTCCCTGTGGTATTCTATCTATTTGGATTGTCCTCTTACATCCACATCCACTCAAACGTGTCCTCATATATAAACACAATGCCTTGTTGGTAGTACAAAAAATACCTCCTCTTTTATTAAAAAAATATTTTTCACACCATAAAAATTACAAAATACTATTTCAATTTCATTAAAAACACATGCAATTCCATAGATGGAAGAAGCAAACTTTGATATCCTTATTTCATTCGCATATATATGACTTCAAATTATATAACACAAAATACAACCCATTTCCCTATATACCAAGTCATTACTGTCGCTTCATCACAATTTGTAAACATGTTTTAGATAAAATATGTGATTCTAACTATCATAAAAATACACAGTATAAAAACAATACTCAAAGAGAAAAAGTTGTCGATGCAGCGTTTCGGTGGGATAGAATTTGGTTGACACCACCTTCTTCAGGACAGACTCATAAATTTAAAAACAGTATTGTTGAATCTGAGAATATAACAAAAAACAATGCATGTGTAAATATTCAATTGCAGGAGATATTCCAATAACATACAAACAAGGCAACAAAATTATTCTAACCCAGGTTTTTTTATTGAAAAAGGGGAAAGTTTGTAATTAGAAAAACCAACCCAGATGTGCAAAAAGTGGTCTCATTTAATATAACCAGAAACCCATTAGGGGCATAAACCATCCCCTGACATACATGCTTCCATACACCCTCATACTGGACAGTAACATACCTAAAATAGGAATATAGTTAATGTATAATCCTATATCGATCTTCTTATTATTTCAATTCAATTTATCTCTTGGGGTTCTCATTACATCTCCAGTTATCTGAAATATTGTATAAGTATTGAATTTTAGACAGGGGGCATGTATGTTCCCCTCAAGTTATTTACAATGAATAACTAGCCATGACATTTGCTTACCATTATATTAATGAAGGAATAAGCAAATCCTATATTTACAGGGTGTCTAAATGTTTCAGAGTTTCATGAAGAGATTTATCAATTTCTCTACTTCGATATCCTGGTTCAGCATACACCTCTTGTTTAGGTTTCAATGATTATTCTATCCACAAGGGAAAAAACAAAAAGGATTTTATTATCAGTTCCTATATTCAAACTGTTCTCAGAATTAAAACTCTAAAAGGAAAGGGATTTATGCTCACCTTTCTGATAATTTATCCTATAATGTTGCTGAGGACCGCACAGCGTTGTAAGGTATCTTTCTGGGACGTTGTTTCAACGTTCTCCTCAGAGAGCCCCACTAGTTAGTAATATTAGGTGGCTGTAAAATTGAAAAAGGAGAAATTCTTAATCAATTATAATTATTTCTAATATGCATATCATACTACCCGGTAATCTAATAGTTTAATGCCTGGTTGGGAAAACAAGCTATTCTCTCAAACTACTTCATTATAGGTGAATCATGGAGTTTAACATTCAAAATAAAACGGAGGGTTCCATCAAGCCAATAAAATATCTCCCTCCCATTTTTATAATTTACTCTAACTAGCAAGGCCATCTGTTACCTATGCCTACTACTAAGGAGCATATTCGGCATGTCACTTACCAAGAGTATTATAATGTTGCGTCCAAGTCAATCGGGACGTTCTTCAAAATTTCTTTTAAATGCTTGCTCCACCAGGGCTTTTATATATAGTGTGGATTGCCCTTGTTCTTCCCGCGTTTCGGATAATTGAACCAAAATAACTTCCGGGGTCAAATAACCCGGCAGCTACAGCGTTTCTTCGATGTCTACATGGCGGCCATCTTTTATTCATTCATAGCGTGCATTATATAAAAAGATTGCCGAGAACGTCAAAAGAACGTTCGTGGCAGTCCAGTTTAATCCAGTCACATTTCTACATGCGTTATGCAAAAAAAGGATTACCAAAACCGTTAAATAATGGTCCTAGTAGTCGAACTATATTTTCATACCTACCAGCTATTTACACGTTTCAATAGTGTAAATGCGGCGGCCATCTTTTATTGGCTCATTACATATATTATCCAAGAAAATAGCCATGAACGGCAGCAGTCGACCATAATGCAATCCCTATTCCGGATGTTTTTATAAATAAGCATCCATAATCTTGCCTTGTTAATTCTATTCCATAAAGCTCATGAAAATAAGATTGACTCCAGCATGCAAGCCCTGTTTGAGGCTATTGTCATCTGCCCGAGTTAGGACCGGGCAGGACCTAACTAGTTAGGACTTAGGACTTAGTATCAATATGCATGCAAACGAATCCTTTTTCTTAAAGTTGCTTTCTCTTTGCCACATTAACGTTTGACACAATTTGCATTTGTGACGCTTGGATTGGTTTCACAGACACACCGACCTTGCGGACACAGAACACTTCATGAGAATCCTATCACATTGCATTGGCATTTGGTGCAAGGCCTCGCACATAAGTAATACAAATGTGTTTTATTATTACATCCATATGGCTACACAGCTATCTGTAAAACACAAACAATGGTTGCCCAATTACACTCTCAACCCGAGGCAAGGATGCCATTTTTTATATATATATAGCCTTTTGTTTCCTAACAATCAGAGAAAAACACTTCTGCTGATCTCGAGGGGTCACTGTATGCTGAAGCTTTCGCTCAGCAGCTGACTGAATTCTCCGTGAGGGGTGTCCAGTTCGTGACCAAGATGGGGTCGTACACTCTTACTCACCAGGTAAAGGGGTTGCATCATCCAGACGGGGGTTTTCTTGACAGACCATACATTCATACCCTAGACACCTAGGTTAGGGTTAGCACTTTAAGGGTATGCTCGACTGTTATAATCCTTCATATATGTATGCATATATAACTTGACTCAACAAGATGGTGGAACTCTTCATTTTATTCTCTGTGTTGACAATCATTATAACTTTTCTCTGCTTCTGTCTATTAATCAACGCAGCCCATATATTCTATACAAGAATCACTCTGGTTCAATAAATAGTAAAAATGCCCCTTTGTGTATTCTTTGTATATTTCTCTGAGACAACAAGTCTGTCAACACGGTTCCTGAGGGAACAGAGTTGTCATGTTCAGTGGTTGCCAGAACGGTTCGCTCCCTGTTCAAGTTTAGGGGGCCAAACAATGGTACTGCTAGCTAGCTGGTCCAAGGGACAACATATCCTACGGGGGTGCAAGGAATCAGTCTGGCACCATCCTAAGTATGTCATCTGCAAACGCGCAGTTCCTACTGATTGGTGGAAACTCCACTATGTGGCGCCACCAACATTGGTTGGTTTCTTAGTCTGTATAGATCAACAGAGTAAGTCAATCATGCTTCCTCAGAGATCCCTACACACCCTTTAAAAGGGACATGTCCTTGGTGGTAGGGAACATCCTCCTCAGCTGAGTAGGTATATCCTATGTATTTGCTGTTGGTAAATTAAAGCTTGAAAGGATATTGTTCCAACTGTGTTACTCGTATTCTGTAAATGCATTTTTATAAAACATGGCACAGAACATTTCTGTGAACTGCAGGCATGCAGTCACTCAAAAATTACTCCAACATGGCCTCACACTAGATGGTGGGGACGTTACCTTCGTGGAAGAGGCACACACTCCCGGGTGAGTAGCGCGCTCTATAAATGCCGTGATTGATTGATTGATTGATTGATTGATTGATTGATTGACACAAGATATTTTACTCATGGGTTAAATTCCCTGCAGTGGATGATGATACACAGTTGTTTCACGAATATGAAGTAGGTGAAACACCAGATGCATACTAGGAGGTAGAAATTCCTCTAACTTACCAAGAACATACCAATTGGTTTAAAGGCGCCCTTCCCCATAATATACAAAATGTGAGACTGGGCACACTCAGGAATGATGGGGCGACATGGCCAGTCCTAGCCGGATACACACCGCATCCCAATGTTAATTGTCTGACAACCAGCCAGATACACGGATTATACAATAATCTAGTAACAATATACAGGAGTCTTGCACAATTTGTAATGCGAACATTAACACTCGCTCCTAAGCGGCCTGTTCAAGCAGTAGCACCACAATTGACTACTCCAGGCATTAGTCCTCAAGCATTAAACGCAGCGATGGGGAAAATTCCTGCCAGAAGGGAAAAACAAATCAGTTTGAAGCAGTATTTCCCCATTAGGGCCCGCAGGAAAAGCATAGGATACTAACAGTTTGCTTGCCAATGGGGATGGCTCCTCTGGTAAAAGACTGTGCAACTTGGGGTACAGTTTTTGCTGCAGTATATATCAGAACACATGGTACCCCTTCACTGGCACTGCTACTGCACAAGGCTTCGGCCCTTACAGCACGGCAGTCTTTTACATGGCTATCTTCACGGCAGTCCTCTTCTGGCATACAGGGGTCGCCTACTCAGTTCTTCACACCGGCAATGATCTGATCGTTACAGCACTTGTTTCCTCACACCTCACACAGGGAGTCCACTCAACAAGGCTCCCCATTTGACCATGCTCCCTTAAACGATGTCCTCTTCCTCACTGGGCACAATGGTCTTGAAAGCAGGCAGGCGCTGATGCTCCAGGCTCCGGGGCAAGGGTTCTTGGATTCCCTGGGTGATATCCCCTCACCCAGCTGGGAGACATTCCCTCTCCCAGCTGGGAGACAAGCAGGCCTTGGCCCCCAGTCCTGGTCACAGGCAGACGTCTTGCAGAGCTTCCCCTCCTCACACAGTCAGTCTGGCTGCTTGGGAGATGACATTTTTTGGGCTCTGAAACTCTCCTTCTTATAGTCCATTTCCAGATAGCAAATGTGGTTTAGGGTCTGAGTCTTTGAAGTTTTATGTTGAGGTTGTACTTCTTTTGAAGGGCTTGCTCCTCTACTCCATCTTTGCCTTGAGAAGCAGTCTGTCACAGCAGGAATGTCTCCGAAGGTGGTAGTCCCACAACACAGGCCACAGAAGTGACTAGAGTTTGCACTTGAAGTTAGCCACAGTGTTATGTGCATCAAAAGGTTAGCCCAGGACTCCCAGTCCTACTCTTTATGATTCTCCTATTAGCCCTATGTTAGACCAGGCATATTTTGGCATGATTTCCCCTGTCTGTGTGCTGCATTTTGTTTTTGCTGGTTTTAGGACTCTGGGCACTTTACCACTGCTGACCAGTGCTAAAGTGCAAGTGATCCCTGTGTAAAATGTAATATTTATTTGAAAAGTTTTATATAGCGCTGGCTAGACCCGAAGGTATCAGAGCACTTTACATGAGGATCCACAGGTTACGAAGTTAACATCAGTTACAGTTGCAGTTACACATATCATCAGAGGAGAAAAACATGAGATTACACGATAAAATTAGTTATTAGCGCGTAGCCTAAACCAAACCTCGCGTCATATGGGGAAGGAAGGTAGGGGGGGGGGGAGAGAAAACAGGGGAGAGGAATGGAGATAGTGATTGGAAGACCGGAGAGGGGAAAGTACTTCAGGGGAAGTAGCGCAATGAATGCAGCCCAAGAGGAAGACAGATAAAACCGAGAACTGTGAAAAACAATGTCCGATGTCCGGCTGGGTAGGTGACGACCGAGGGGGTGAACCATAGCCAGACTCCTCTATAGCTGCATCGGACAGCTCCACCGGTCAACGACCAAGGGTTGTCGGGTTCCACGGTAAGTAAAGATATTTTCTGTTTCCGCCCATGAGGCAACGTCATAGTTCCTTAGAAGGCAACCATTCAGGTGTTACTAGGAAACGCCGTCCTCCTCCTCGCCCCATGAGACAATTTAGATGCCTGCAGATCATCCACATGCCCCTGAAGCAGTAGTGGGTGCTGGGCAATTGTCATGGAACACAGGTCGTAAGTGGCGAGGGACCTCATGCAAACGCCACTGCCGACAAGGGGGACTCCCGTTCCGGACAGGCAGAACTCCACCATTGGATGGAGGCCTGCAGATCGTGCAGTCCCCGGAGGAAACCAGGGGAGGACGCCAGGCTTCGGGACTCTGCTTTGTATGGGGAGGTCATGCTGCCTTTTCTCTCCCATTCCCTCCCGGTGCGGGTGCTTACGTTTTCGCCCTGACTCACCGGAAAACACTGGTGACAAAGGATTCTTTCCACCGATGCGTCGTCCCGGTCCCCAGGGTTCTGTCACTGCGGCACTCCGATTGCCGTTTGCAGGCAGTCACTTCCCTGCAGCCACACCGGGTCACTTCTGTGCGTACCAGGGATGCAGAGGGGGCAGCTCTGGGTCTCGCCACTCAGCCGATGTCGTCGCCCAGGGGCCTGCTCCTGATTACGCGGCTCCCGCTCGGTTATGCATTGAGGCGAGTCCACTACGCCCTATGCGCCATTTTGAGGCGCGATCGCCTGGCGAGTTTTAGCCGATTACACGGCAACGAAGTGGTTTTGGGGAATAGTAATAGTAATTGGGTTCTCCATGATTGGCACACTTGATTTACTAGTAAGTCCCTAGTACAGTGCACTGTGTGTGCCCAGGCATGGCAAATCAAATGCTACTAGTGGGCCTGCAGCACAGATTGTGCCTCCCACATGAGTAGCCTTGCAAAAATGTCTCAGACCTGCCATTGCAGTGTCTGTGTGTGCAGTTTTAAACTGCCATTTCGACCTTGCAAGTGCACCCACTTGCCAGGCCCAAACCTTCCCAGTTACTGGGCCTTTGGAATTGAATGCTGGTGATTTTAAGGAGAAAATCCATGCATTGACTCCCAGCGTCATTCCGAACCGACGCATTGCTGCAAAACTTGACACATAGCTGCTGCCTGCAACTGAGCGTGGTCCCCGCCTGACGAAATGACCGCAACTTACAACACAGGCCCCAGATTTCCATTGCAGTGCATCAGAAGAACCGCCGCCGCGTGAGTTTCGAGCACTGCATCACCGAAGCCTGTGATGCACCGCTCTGACTCTAACGCAGAGCCTGCTTCATCACTGTGGAACCAACGCAGCTCGACTGGATTTTCGACGCATCGTCCCTGGGTACCGAAATCTTCATCAACACCACACAGCAGTAAGGAACCGACGCATAATGCCTGCAAACACCGCATCACCTCCCCTGCAAAGAGTAAGGAACCAACGCATCACCTCCCCTGCTTAGCAGTAAGGAACCGACGCCTCACCTGCCCTGTAGCAGTACGGAACTCACGCATCACCTGCTTTTTCGACATTTCACCTTCCCTGCACAGTAATGCAACCTCCATAGACTGTACCATTCAGAGGCACACATACATCCAGCACTTGCATTCAACGTTCGGGCACTGCCCAGCACGGTATCCTTTAAGTACTGTACGGTCATACACACACACCCAGCAAATACACCAACCATGCACGCACTGCACCCTTCATGTATTGTACCACCCACAGGTACACATACACCCAGCCCATGCATTTATCCTGCATGCACTGCACAGCACTACATCCTTCAGACACTGTACCACTCTCAGGCACATGTACTTCCAGCACCTGCACACACCATGCATGTACTGCTTAGTACAGCACTATTCTTGTATTGTACCTTTCTCAGGAACATATACACCCAGCGCAGATACACCACTTCATCGCTAGGCACCACTTCACACCAACCTGATGTAGGCCAAGGATGAGTTAAGCACACAGCAACAGAAATTTAAAAAGTGACGCAGGTTAAAAAAGGACATGTTCACTCCTACTGACAACTACACGGTATGGTGCCACCACCGGGCTTGTGCTGCTTAACTCCTGGTGAAGGCCTTAGCCTTCCAACACTAGGAGGGTAGTGTTTTGGGTGCCCCTCCCAGTCCAACAAGACTGCAATCTGTGAAACAGGCCTTTGTCATGTCACACACATTGCATCCCTGTTTGCCTTTGACAACAAAAATCAGCATTAGGAATCCATACATCAGTACAGTTGGGCACTCAGGGTACGGGTGCACACCTATTACCATGCAGAGGACTTTTCCGTTCCAATATGCATACATATAGAAAGGCTTCAAGGCAGTGTCTGCCAAGTGATAACTAAGCAAAGTGAGCAACAGGCTAAAGCAAGAAAAATCTTTTCTTCAGCATGGTGCAAGATTTTCATCCTGTGTTTTAAAGTGACAATGAAGTGTATCTTACAGGACCGATAATACTGGAGAAGCTTCCTCTGCACACAGATCTGTTAGCGGGGAAAGCTTCTCTTACATAGGCACTTCTGGTGGAGTACAGGGAGCAGTGCATAAGGATGCCCCAAACTGAGGAAATAAATTACAGCAACATTAGAGCCACAATCCCCTCACAACTATGAGCTACACAACAGACATCTGCAGTGCTGTCTTTCACCGCATTGTGAATAGGTGCACTGTACAGTGCGCTAAAGCAAGGGGCGTTCCCGTCACACACACACACTATGAAAAGCACAGGGCTCAGGGCACTGTGATTCTGCCGCTGCAACGATTTCAGCAACATTATGTATTTGCTGCACTTTAAAAGCCCTAATGGTTGGATAAGGTAAGCAAATGTAACTACAACAGGAAAGAAACCCCCGCCCGTGCAATATATCAATGCAACAGGGCAGAAAGAAGTATGTATCTATGTTATGGAAATCTTTTTTTCGTACTTGATGCCAATCCATGTTTACTTCACATAATTCTCAAACAGTACCAATTTCAGGAGATAATACTGAACTTAGAAGACAAAGGTTTTGGCTGTTTAGTGATGAAAATCGGTGCTTCCAAAATCCCCTCAGTGAAAACACAGAATAAACCTCACATGAGATCCAAGGGAACAGTGAAAATATGGATTAGAAAAGCCAATAGGTCTGGCCTTGGTAAGTGTGCAATGTTCCTTTTCATTAATCCTTTGCAAGCATATTCAATATAAAAAAAACAAAAAACTGGCAAACATTTAAGAATATAAAAAATAAAGGAGTGGCTCAGAAGCCATGGTACGGAAGTGTACTCCTTTTGACATGTAATTAGGCAAAATGCCCTTACTTGCAGTGCAAGTCTGCCAATGAATACACTGGACTGCCCATTGCCCCATGCAGTATTGTGGGAGGAAGCAACTATGAATGAGAGTTGAACATACCAGGTTCCTCCACTCGCCCAAAACAATCATTATTTCTACCTCCATACTTCATCAACATTGTTTCTTCCATCTACTCCTTCATCAGATTCCACTGCTCACTTTCCAACAAAACCCTTTCCTTTTTATAACCATTCTGTCGCATCTCATCACTATACTTTAGTACATGACGTGCATTACACCTGGTGATCCCGAATGTTACAGAATTTCCCCTCACAACATTAATTCGCGCCCAGTTCTGACCATGCTGACTTGCCATTCACTCAAACCATGTTTACGAGCACTCAACCAATCACTCACCTTCAACATCACTACTTTTACAGACCCCTTTTGATCAACTTAATTCTTGCTTGTTTCTACTCCATCTTACACCCAATTTCTTCCATTGGAACCTCCTACTTTTACCTGTTCTTGTCTTCACCCCCACTACAGGACATAGCAAGAACATAGGTGTCCTTCATAACAACTGGAAAGGTGTCTTCCCTGTAACTGATTGAGGAGCTGTTCTGTGTGCCAATAACAGTCTTAACATCCCCCATACATGACATCACTGACTGTAGAACCAAATGAATGGACTCATTCACAAACCTTTCTATGAATCCTACAAGCCAATAATCTTTAGGATGATACAAGCCTATCCTGTAATGCTGACTTCCACTTCCGATCTAAAACTTCCCCATTTCCTTTGAGACAAAATAAACACCTCTGTCCAACACTAATTAATGCAGAAGACATTTCCTTTCAAATACACCCTCCTTGACTGGAGCATCTTTGGTTGTCTAGAGGCAAATGGTACCATGATAACTTTTGCTAAATTGCACCAGGGACGAGGAGACAGCTCAGTTAGTAAGATGGGCACTATCTCCCTTTAATAATCCGTCGCTGATTATCAGAACCATTCCCTAGTACTTCTTGTGGTTCCCAGCATGTGTAAGTAGATCTCATACACCAAATCCCTTATCGGTCCTCTCAACAACACTGGCAGGATTAACCTAATCCTTCTCAAAACCAATTAATTCTCCACAGATATCTCATCACAAACACTCCTTCACAAACTAATGAAGCTTTCCTTTTGCACCTTTCTCACTTTCTATTTCTCACTACCGCTTTGCAACAAACTCTAGGACAGGTTTCCACAATACATGATCTCGATACTTGTGCCTCCATTCCCCTCGCGTGACCCTGTATACTCACTACAACCACTCCCAATGCCACAGTGCATTATTCATTCATTTCGTCACTAAGATTCCCTTTTGTTATGTCCTAGTTCACATGCCACAATGTCAGCCCATTCCCTCTTGTAATGTCTTAGCACACAAGCCACAGGGTCCAGCCTGGAAGCACAACTTCCTCTAGCGCGGAGATATGAAAGGAAGGAAGCGATGGAAAATGCCCACCAGTGACTGATCCATAGCTGTGAAAAAAACCTCTAGCCATCAGTACTCACAAAGCACTTTTATTATTTCTTCCATAAAAATCCTATCACTTTGAAGAACAGGCCACAGATTGGGAAAAAGACTGAAAACTAAAGCTAACAATGGAAAAATATAAAGTCTCACATATGAACCATGTCATAATGTATCTGAAAAAGGAGAATTCAGACATGGTTTTGGTGGAAACGAAGCCCAAAACAATTGTCAAATGTTATCGCTGATTAGCACTTACCTGGTGCAACATTTGCCTTTAATATGCACTGCAGTGCCTTTCTGGTAGTATGGTGTGTGTTGTGCCACAAGGACAACCCTCTATGCCCAGGGCAACAAGGGCCAGAGTTAGCTATATCAACAGAGTCCACCGTGGGTCTCTTGTATGTGGGAGGCCACCCTCTTACACTCGTCTCAGGAGACCCACACTCAATGTATTATTCTGGCAGCCTAGTGGTTAGTTTGTACTTGGGTTGCATACATAAAAACAAACAAACTCGGACTGAGAGGGTTTCTGTTGCTGTTATATTATATATATGCAAATGACAGGACATTTTAAACCATTGTTGTTGCTGTCAGGCCCTTCCAGAACCTTGCCGTGAGGGGAACGGCTCTTACCTCACAATCTTCGCCGCGAGTGGAGCGGACTCCATTGTCAAATCGCGCCGTGAGGGGTACGGCTGAAACCACATCCCCCAGCAGCCTCGCGCCACCCCGACGCTGCACGCGCGCCTGGAGGCGCCCGGGGGCAACATAAAAGCCACGCCCACCTCCCGCAGCACGGGACACGCGCGGGCGAAGCCCGGGCCAAGGGTGGGCCCGTCTGCGCCCGTCAGAGCCTGAAGGAGCTGGGCCAAGTTATTAACATCTATGGACTGACTAAATTCCCCTCCTGCATGTGGGGGGCAAGAGGTACTGTTTTGATTAGATATTTGTTATCTTAATCTGTCAACTCTGGCTTAGTAGATTATGAGTCGGCGTAAATCAGCGGTGGGTGTTGGGGTGGTAGGGACCCTTGATGCCTTTCTTGTTCGTGCGGAATCCGCTTTGATGCACGAGATTGAGCTCACAGAACTTCGGTTGTCCATGGAGCCTCATTCCCAGCTAGTTCAGCATCCTGGTATAGTTATTGATTTAGAGAATCCGGCCCTAATTCCCTCTGGTGTAATCCCTAACGACATACAAATTGGTGAAAATAATCCTATAGTGAATCTTACCAATGATCAATCCTCCATAGTGCATAAGCAAGGTGTAAGCACCAGAGGGCAGAAGGCAAGTTTGGTTAAGGGGCATGACCCTGTCACCAGGAAGAAAAAAGCGCCGGCCCAGAAACCAAAACGTACTAGTCGCAAAACTGATGGATATGTTGGTGCTCCCGGCAGTTGTGACACACCTAGTATCACATCATTGTCTGCAGGCACTATTGCCAATACCAACACGAGCACGTTATGGTCAAGCGAGGACGAGTTTTGTAAAAGACTAGACTTAATGATATCTACCCTACTAGATCCATTACTGCAGAAATTGTGCCAAATAGAAGACAGGCTAAAGAAGCTAGAGCAAACGGGCACTGAAGTTCGACCAGTTATTACCGATTCACGTAATGCCGGCGGTGCTACCATGCGGTCTATGCCTCTGCCGCCCAGGACCTTGAGTAATGCAAGGGATGGCCCAAAAGTTAATGAACCCTGCCCTAATATTCATCCTGTTCTTTCCACTATTACTGATACAGCGCAGCCCAGTTCCTTACCTATAGAAGGGATACCACGTCCCAACTTACATAACCAGTATCCTTCTTCAATAAATCATAGGTTGAGTCTCAGGGAAGAGCCAGTGATAAGGAATAATGGGGAGTCATCCATGCAGGGCGAGAAACAAAGGATAGCTAACGATCTCTCTAATAATCTGAATTTGAGTTTAAATCTCCCCCAGAAGCCACCCGATACTCTGTTGTCCTAGCAAATGTCCCACCTCTAGCTTCTAATGATCCTGAACATTGGGCCACACTACGCAACAAAGCAATCCATTTAGTGAGCACCAGAACTGGGTTAAAAAACATTCTCTTTTCAGAGTTCAAAATGGTCCGTAGGGTATCCGGGATAGGCAGGTCCCGAAAGCGCCTACAAGGTGATTGTGTGATTTTAACTTTCAGGTCCCCCAGACTGGTCCAACTTATCTTCGATAGGGCCGGTAACTGGCAGGTGGATCCTAATGGTATCAACATCTTACCCTTGGGGTTCTTTTACCAACCCGCCACTGTCTTACATTGTGATCAGGGAGGAAGGTTACCACCAAGGAATATGCGAAATTCCTATGCTGTACCAACAAATAATCGTTACGAAATCCTTAACTCCCTAGAAGATATCGATTGACTCGCTGTCCCTGAGCTATCTTTAACTGATAACGTCACCCCAGTGTTTCCCACTATTGAAATGCCGAATAGTGTGCCAGAATCAATGAAAGACTGTTTAAGATCCACTATTAAGAAACAGGAAGATCCAAGTGCGACATCGCCAAACATAATACTAAAGCAATCAGTAAATCCCGCTGTTTTCCCCAAAGTAACACCTACCACGTGTAATGGTGCAAAAGCCATCACTGAGAAAGTCCTCTGCAACCTGGTGTCCTGGAATATTGCTGGCCTGCGCTCAAAGCTGAGTGAGCCCATTTGGTGTGAGTTCCTACTAAACCATGATCTCCTTTGTCTTCAGGAGACATGGGCTAGTGATGTGATTCACATCAATGGGTTCAAAACTTTACACACCAGGGCAATTGAAGGTCACAGAGGAAGACCTAAAGGTGGGCTCTGCACCTATATTTCTAATGGCTTAAATGTTCCGGCTGACCTTTTTATAGAGGATGTGTATTATCAGTTAATCAGGATCGAACTAGACAGTAAGCAACGTTTAATTTTGGTTAACTTTTATAACAACATCCCAGCGTCTAGTACAGATCATGTTATTAAAAAGTTATGCAGTGATGTACAATCATTATGGGGAAAATCCACCAAGGAAACAGCTGTTATTTTGGGTGGGGATTTTAATTGTGTTTTATGCTAAAATTTGTGGTCGTGAATCTGATGAAGGGTTTAGCAGCACCCATTTCTGCCACTCGATGCAGGGGGAGATATTTAATGAGATGCTGTGTTCTCTAGATTTAGGCTTTGTAAATGATATGTGCCCAAATCCTGTCACAATGGGCCATACTTTTAATGGTAGGGGCTTGTGTTCTACTATAGATTTCATACTTATGTCAAATAACTATGCCCAGAGAATTCGTTCTTTTCGTATTGACGATATTTCTTTGAGTGACCATTTTCCGCTATGCCTGATATTCACTTTATGGTTGAATTACCCAAACAATATCAATAAATGTGACCAGATTTTAGATTCCATTGCTCTTGATAAGCCCAATGGGTATACGCTGAAATGGTCCATGGTTGATCCCGACTGTGTTATCAAACAGGTTGTAGTTAATTGTAAAAAAGCACTTTAAGTATGCTTAAATGAGACATCTACTCCCACGAACATTCTGGCTTCTTTTTCATTTATAGCTAGTGCGGTGAGGGAGGCATTGTATGTACAAAAATCATGTAATGTTCAATCTTCTGGATGGTTTAATTCGAAGTGTACCAAAGCGTACTCAAATTTAAAAAATGTCCTCCACACTAACCCAAGAGACCAGGATGCTGTAAGATATGCTAGAGGGATGTATAATTCAGCAGTCAAGGAAAGGAAAACTACTTTGAGAGACGAAGCATGGGACTCGCTGCACATGGCAGTTTTAAATAGAGACAGTAGCGCTTTCTGGAAAGCAGTTAGAGCTCCTTTTCTAAAGCAGGAAGGGGGGCCGACAGTAGAGATTGCTATCACAGAGGATCAGTGGATCCAACACTTTACCAAGGTCTTCAACAGGGAATGTAACTCTATTAATGATTTAGATGACACCTGGTCACCTAATAACACTCAATACTCCGAACTTAAATTTACATTGGACGAGGTGATAAGGGCCATTTCTGTATCATTAGGAGGAAAAGCTCCAGGTCCTGACGGTGTCCCAGTGGATCTTTTTAAATCAAACATGGATTTGTGGGGACCAGTGGTTACCCAGGTAGTGAATGCAAGCTGTTCTGTATCTTTTTGGCCTACCTGGGTAGAGTCGATAATTGTCCCCATTTTCAAAAAGGGTAACCGTCAGGATCCGGGATGCTATAGACCAATTTCGTTGTTGGACTCAATGACCAAGGTCGTGGGCCATATAATTTTAGCACGACTAAATGATTGGGCACAGGACAACAATGTTCTTTCAGACCTCCAATTTGGGTTCCGAGAAGGTGTGGGAACCACCGAACAGGGCTTAAATTTAGCACTACTGGTGGGAAAATATATACGAGTGAAAGAAGGAAGATTATTTTTAGCTTTTGTAGACCTTACCGCTGCATTTGATTCAGTTAGACACGCGAAACTCTGGGAGATTTTAGATGAGATAGGCGTAGACCCGCATATTATCCACTTTCTGAGACGTTTCTATAGTAATGCCCAGACGAGAGTACGATTTGGCATCAAAGGCGGCTGTACTGCCCCGATCCCAATCTGAAGGGGGGTAAGACAAGGCTGTGTCTTGGCCCCCTTCCTTTTTAATCTTTATATAAATGGTTTGGAAGTCGCATTGGTTAAAGAGCAGATCGATTACCCTCGGGTAAACGGGCGTCCAATACCAGCCCTTCTCTACGCCGATGATGCAGTGCTAATGTCACGGACACAAATAGGTTTACAAAAGGTTTTAAATGGTTTTATTAATTTTATGACCAATTTAGGTCTCCTGGTGAATACCTCCAAGATGTTTGTAATGAGATGTGGCAGAGGGAGCCGAAAGGGCTGTGACATGTTCATGGATGGCAAAAAAATAGAATCAACCAAGACATTTTCGTATCTAGGAATATTGTTCCACGAGGACGACTCGTGGACCCAGGCTGTTATATCAAAAAGCTAGCATTTTTAAGAACGATTACCGCACTTGGCCAGTTCTCGAAAAAACTAGGGAGAAAACCCCCGGTGGAGCTCTTGCGGATTTATCAGGCAAAAAGCATCCCGATGGCCATGTATGGAGCAGGGGTATGGGGCTTGGCCAATACTCAACCACTACAGATTGTGGAAAACAATTTCCTGAGATACATTTTATCCATGCCTAGAAGTACTTCGTCATTTGTCTGCCATTCTGAACTGGGCTTATCTCACTTATCAGATCTCATAAAACTTGAACCGGTACTTTTATGGCACCGGGTTTGGACCAAGGAGGAGACTAAACTAAATAGGGATATTTTAACTGATATTTTGAAGATGGGAAAGGTTTTAATGATTCCTTGGGTTAAATATGTCCGTGATTTTATGCAGAATTTAGGCCACCCAGAGTATTTTACTGAACCAACTACCATGTGTGAGGTACGTAGGAAAGATTTAAAAAAGGAAGGATTAATGATGCTGGATCTGTCACGGCTGACTACTGAGATCCTGAAGCCCACTGTACAAGAAAATCAACTTATTTTAAGTGTTTTTAGCATGCAACCATACTTAACAATCGTACCGGGAGGGTACGATAGATTTTTATTAACAAGATTTAGGCTGGGAACATTGCATAGAATAGTAAGCTTCCCTACTATGAACGACTGGTCACGAACAATGATTCCGTGCCCTTGTGACACCTCTTCTAGACAATCTACCATCCATGTTGTTTTTTTCTGTAGACTGTATTGTCATATAAGGAAAGTGTGGATTACCCCTGTTTTGAAATCTATGGGGATTAGACAGTGTCGTCCAGCGTTGATTGCTTTACAAACTTTGGATAATGTGCATGTAATGTGGAGAGTAGCAATGTTTTTAAAAAAGTTGTCAGCCTCAGAAAATCTATTGTTAACTAATTAATTTATGTAGTATCTTCCTGGCAGGTCTTAATTGTGTCCTATTTACCATGATTCTATTCTGTTTTAATCTTATTTTTAATTTTGATTGGCATTGATTACATATTATAAGTACGGTTTCAATGATGAATTAATTTTGTAATGCTTTTATGATTGTATTGTATATCAATCGAATAAAGCTACTTTTGATTTGATTTGACAGGACAACTAGATTATTATTAGAAATAATCAGGGAGCCATGAGAGATACATGTAGATGTTTCGACCCCTAATGAGTTAAAGGGTCTCCTCAGGACCAAGTCTTCTGGCTCAGTATCATAAAGGAGTATGGTAAGTTGTGAGTCAAAGACCACCAATTAACCACAAACAAAGAGATGTCATCCTTTGTCCCAACCTACTCTGTTGGTAATAGAATCTGCTCTTCAAATGCACTTCTCACTTGTGCCATCTAATAAATTGACTCTAATCAGTCCGTGGTATGTGAAAATTCTTGCAAATATTGCAGTGGTGCTCGATAAGCCACTCTTTCTACAAAACAGGCCGATCGGTCTTTTTCTAATTTGTAGCTATTCTGTGCAATGATGATCACCGTCCACCATCGATGACTGCCAACAATGCATCGTGCACGTGGCATTGTTGGCAGGCATCGATGGTGAATGGTGATCATCAACATATATCTCTCTTGGGTCCCCGATTATTTATAATCCACATTGTGCTATATTATACGCATATGTATATTGAAACTACTTGGCTCTGAACCAGAGAGCTTGAATGGTGTCTTTTGTATATATTTTATGTATTTATGCACACACTTAAGCACTGTGTCATCTGCACTTTAATTTTATATCAATTTATACTATTATTTTATATTAGTTGTACTGTCATAACAGCAACAGAAACCCTCTTAGTCTGAATTTTTAAATTTTTTTATGTATGCAACCCAAGTGAGAACTAACCACTAGGCTGCCAGAATAATACATTGAGTGTTGGTCTCCAGAGTCGAGTGTAAGAGTGAGGCCTACTTCAATAACATAGGGTGGACTCTGTTGATATATGCTAATTTCCTGTAGAAAGGAGCATGAACATTCTTCCCCATTCCTCTATGAGATCTAATGGTTTTCCTCAAAAATTCTCTTTTGAGGTCTGAGGGTCAAGTGGCCTTTATAATTGTTTCCCAATGCAGAATTATTTTCTGAAGTGGCCATATTTCCATGTCTCCTCCCTATGATTGCCATATTCAGAGCAAAGAACATTTATCCCAATCATTGTATTTTATGTTTAAGTTAACTCTGAATCTGGATAATGGGTTAGTCTATAAATCTTTACCCATATAGAGAATATTGAGCATCTTGCACTTTGGTGCCCCTCAAGAAGAACAACAACACACACGCCAAGAAGGCCAGAAGGTTTACCCCCGAACTTCGAGAGTCCAGGCACGCCTGCCGCCGGCTCAAGAAGACCTGGAGGAACTCCAAATCCACAGAAGCCCACAACAACTTCAAAGCCGCCCACCACCAGCTCATCAGAAACACGAGGAAAACTGCAATTGAAGACAGAATCTCCACACACGCACACAACAGCAAAGAACTCTTCAACATCATCAAGGAGTTCGCTCAACCCACCAGCGAGTCGACTGACATTCCTCCCTCACAAGACCTCTGCAACAAACTCAGCACCTTCTTCCACCACACAATCAAGAACATCTATGACAACTTCGACGAAGACAACCAACACACTGACAACTTCGACGAAGACAGCCAACACACTAAACCCCCACCAGCCACCCACGACACCCTGAAGCCAACGATTGACAGCTGGACTGCCCTCACCACCGAAGACACACTGAAGACGATGAAGTCAATCCACTCCGGGGACCCCACGGACCCCTGCCCCCACCACATCTTCAACAGAGCCGCCAACACCATCGCACCCATGCTTCGCCACACCATCAACCGCTCCCTGGCGAACGCCTCCTTCCCCGACGACTGGAAACACGCCGAGATCAACCCCCTCCTAAAGAAGCCCTCGGCGGACCCCACCGACCTCAGACACTACAGACCCATCTCCCTGCTCCCGTTCCCAGCGAAAGTCATTGAGAAAGCCATCAACAGCCAACTCGCCACCTTCATCGAAGAGCACAACATCCTCGACCCGTCCCAATCCGGTTTCTGAAAAAACCACAGTACAGAAACCGCCCTCCTCGCCGCAACAGACGACATCCGCTCCCTACTGGACAAAGGAGAAACAGTAGCCCTCATCCTCCTCGACCTCTCAGCGGCCTTCGTCACGGTATCCCACCGCACCCTAATACACATACTCCAAGATGCAGGGATCCGGGACAAGGCCCTCGACTGGATCTACTCTTTCCTCTCTGGCAGAACGCAGCGGGTCAGACTCCCCCCTTTCCTCTCGGACCCTACACCAACCACCTGCAGAGTCCCCCAGGGGTCCTCCCTCAGCCTAACGCTCTTCAACGTCTACATGACTCCGCTCGCCCCCATCGTCAGAACCTACGGACTCAACATTGTTTCATACGCAGACGACACCCAACTCATCCTCTCCCTATCCAACGAAGCCAACGCAGCCAAACACAACTTCCAAGAAGGCATGGAAGCTGTCGCCAAATGGATGAAAAGCAGTGCCTACAACTCAACACCGACAAAACAGAAATACTCATCATGGGCCCACACCCCGACGCCTGGAACGACACCTGGTGGCCCCCCGCCCTCGGAAGCCCACCCACCCCCACGGACCATGCACGCAACCTTTGAATCATCCTAGACTCCGAGCTCAAAATGGACCGCCAGATCAACTCCTTCGCATCCTCCTGCTTCCACACCCTCCGCCTCCTACGTAAGACCTTCAAATGGATCCCCTTTGAGCACAGAAAAGCCGCCACCCACGCCCTCGTCACCAGCAGACTCGACTACGGCAACGCACTCTACGCCGGAATAAACAAAAACCTCACTCGCAAGCTACAAAACATCCAGAACGGCGCCGCAAGACTGGTCCTCAACCTACCCAAATACTGCCACATCTCCCAGCACCTGCGCACACTCCACTGGCTCCCCATCAAGGCTAGAATCACCTTCAAGATCCTCACCCACGCACACAAAGCCCTCCACAACACCGGACCAGCATACCTCAACAGCCGACTCAACTTCCACGCACCCCAAAGAACCCTACGATCAGCCCAACTCTCCTACGCCGTGGTTCCCCGCGCCAGAAAGACCAGATCGGGAGGCCGCTCCTTCTCCTTCCTCGCGGCCAGAGCCTGGAACGCCCTACCGCTCCACCTCAGACAGACTACATCACTCCCCATCTTCACGAGATACCTCAAAACTTGGCTCTTCGACAGGCCCCCTCCTTGATGGACTGGAACCTGCACCTCCTCCCCAGCGCCTTGAGACCCTTACGGGTGAGTAGTCGCGCTATACAAACCCTTGATTGATTGTTTGGTTAACTGTCCATCCCTCCTTACAAAGGACATACACATTTTCAGATTAGAAGGCTAATTTAAGTTTGGTGGTATAGAAGACAGTTGATCCTAGACTTATTTATCATACTGTCAAATTGTAGTGCATTTATAGTTCGAAAAGCACATTAGATATGCATATGATTGGCATAAAGTCATAAGTACATGTAGAATTCACAAATTTACAAATATGCGCACTCTCAAAAAACAACAATGGCACCCATTACTTCTGCAAAGAAGACTGTTTATTTCTATTTTACAGGCACTTTTTGGTAAACAAATCGCCATATTCAGTAACAGGGTGAAAGGTTGCGCCAAGGGGGGGTGAAAAGGAAGCGTGCTCATGTGTAAGACAGATACGATAAAGAAGGAAGGGATTCAAAGTCAAGGTACATCCAAGGGAGTCTTAGATGTGCCTTGCCATTGTTGTTTTTTGAGAGTGCGCATATTTGTGAATTCTACATGTACTTATGACTTTATGTCAATCATATGCATATCTAATGTGCTTTTCGAACTATGAATGCACTACAATTTGACTGTATGATAAATAAGTCTAGGACCAACTGTCTTCTATACCAATTGATACCCAAGTCTGTGGACATTTTCTTGGGTTACCACATTATGTTATAATAATTTAAGTTTGGTGGCAGCGCCCTCCTGTCACAGGTGTGACAGGGCAGGTCACCCCATTTAAACTTTGCCAATATGCTTGTCTTTCCCTAATCCGGTTTCCACAAGCTGCCTATGTGGAATAAAACTGAAATGATAATTCCACCATGCTCAGACAGCATAGTGGATATACTGTCACAAAATTAGGGTCATAGAAATGTACCCCTAAATTAAGGGTAAATGCGCAGTACATATAGTGTGATTGATTCTGATGTGCTGAAGGTTTTCTACCTGCACCTTAGACATTTGCATGGCTTCTAGCGGAAGACCCCTGGAATTACATGACAGTCTTGAGGTAGAACTGCCAAAAATTACAGTGAACATCCAGCCTAGATGGACTGCCTGTCCAGTACTGTTGTTGGCAAGGTCCCCACTGCCTGATGGTGGAGCTAGTGGTGGCAACCCTACCTGGAAAGCTACCTCAAATCGCCATCGTAAGAAAGCAGGAAAAGAGGAGGATGGACGATGGTACCTTCTATCATTTTCTGACAGAAGCCCTGTTACCACTCACCTCTAACCAGGTCCTAAGCTTATATGAACATATGCAGGCTCCATGCCAGTGAACCCATATTGGAGAGGCATCCTTGGGCACGGTGTGTATGACATGTATGAATTACCGTTGTTATTCACCACATTCATTTCACCTTTGATTAATAAAGTCACCAACCTGATCTAACAGAATTCAACAGTATGTTTCTCTTGCTAATTAATAAGGTTGTAAGCAGCGTTTCTTTGACTCTCCATTTTACTTTACTAGATCCTTTTGTAATGTTTTCCCTATTTCCCATTTTTATCACTCTGTGTTTGCCACAGTAGAGTAGTCCTTACCAATTCCCAGCTGCTAGTCAGTTTTTCTTAACTGCCCCGCTGCTCTTCCATTCCAAGGCATGCAGGATCCGAAAGATTCAGGTTGGACGGAAGGAGTCCAACATCATGGACCATAGATGACCCCTTGGAGTATAAGCTCACACAGCAATTCAAGTTTAGGGGCCCATGGATCAAACCAGAAAAGGCGACAATCAACTTTCAATTTTCTGGCCTGACCTACCAGAAACATTCATTCTGAAGGGGGTCTGTTGTTCGGAGATTAGCAGCCAGGTTCCCATGAATGTGTTCAACTGACCATTTATTGAGTCATTACTTTATGGTGTTACCGTTGTTTTTACTCTTAAAAAGCAATAGTGCACACACAATTCAGTTTATATGTTTCACAGACCAACTTAAGTCAATGATTTGTTAGAATTTCTGTGTAGACTTTCACTCCTCTGAATACTTTGTTTACTCCAAAGAAGGATAGAGAAAACAAGTTCCTGGTAGGAGATAACATATGTAAGATGCACTCTGTCTAATTACCAACAGGTAAAATTCTCCAAGACTCTGATGTAAAATGTATATGCAATACCTGCTTACCTAATGATAAAGCACTTACTACCCATTTTTTTTAAATTATATACTCTTGTTAGGCGAACATTGGTTCCTGTAATATTTCAACAGCGTGAAATAGTAACAGTACGTGAGATTGTATGTGGTAAAAAAAAATATTAGCTACAACTTTGGGTAAATATTGCTAATATGCCATTCTGATATTGCAGTATGATTTACAGACTTGAATAACCACAAAGGAGAACTTTGTACATACAAATAAAAATAACAAATGTAGCCTTTTTAGCTATCATTCTGTGAATTTTCTTAGATGACCCGGAACTGCTGCATTGAATTGCAAAAGGCTGCAGATTAAAATTAGCAATTCTATGTGGAGCAAATGTGGTGTAGTTGCTAAATTGTAGATTTCTGAGCCCAAAACCCTGTGTTCGAACCCCAGTCTCCTGATTGCATTTAATTGTGTGATCCTGGGCAAATCAATTTATGTCCCTGTGCCTTAGTTCTGTTTCCAGTGTTTGTTATGCAAGAATATCCCTTAATTTCTATTTAAGAAACATAAAGCTTGTAACTTTACCTGAATGAAACTGTGTCTTTCTGCCTCACAATGGCCTCATACTTCCTACATTGCTTAATCTACAATCTGAGGGGCTTATTTACAAGCCCCTTGCGCCACTTTTGCGTCATTTCTACCATGGGAAAAATGACGTACGGGTGGCGCAAGGGGCTTGTAAATAAGCCCCTGAGTTTTTCACTGAAGTGCACTAGACAAGGATAGGGTGGTCAACACAATGTCATCTTAAGGATTGTTTTGGCTGCAGGCAAAACGTGTTTTGGGGCCCACTGCTTGAAAAAACTTCATGACCTATTTTCAGCTTATTCAAGGCCTCTGATGCTAAACAATATTGAATTATATGTTTAACTTTCAGAAGCAGGGGCTTGCAAAAACAGCTAAACGTTCAAGCTGCCGGACATCTGCCAGCCAAACAGTGATAAGTGAAATCTTGAATAAGCATTAATAAAGTTTGAAGCTAAACTTTGGAAAAGCCATTTCTTTTGCACTAGAATCCAGATTTCATTTTTCTTGCAACATTTTACATAGAATTCAGTGTCTAACCAGCCTGTTCCGCCCATTGTATGAAGGAAAAGGCAAAGGCGACTTGGTAGATGTTTAGCAGACTAATGACATATTAAAATAAGGCGAATAGCACTTGAAATTGTAGCTTTAATTATAAGTCATCCATAACCACTCAAAAAACCCCTTTCACAACTGGTATTCTCACTGCAAGAGGGAAAATCAAAGCAAGGATTTTCATAGGTCCTCCCGTAGTAATCTAACCATTTTCTGATTGATTCTCTTCCCTGATGTGTACTTACTTCCTCTCCTCTTTTTATGTGTAGACTTCTCTGGCTGGGCAGTGACCTCCTGCTCTGTTGAATAAGAGAAATGGGAGGGAAAAGAAGACAGAGGGATCAAGGGGTAAAAGTGAATTGAATAGTGATAGAGGTGAAGTAGGTGGAGAAGAAAGAGATGAGAGAAATATGTGAGGTATGGAGAAATATAAGGCAAAGAAAGAAAAGTGTGGTAGCCAGAAACAAAGGTACAGCGGTAGGAAGAGATGCAGAGATAGCTAAGGTTTTGGAGTGAGGTCCAAAGAGCTAAGAATACGGAAAAGCACAGATCTAGAGAAGGAGAGTGGTAAGGTAAACCAACTGGTGAGGTAGCGAGAGTCATAAAGTAGAAGGAAAGGTGAGTTAGAAAGAGGCAAAGGCAGAGAGAGCTAGAGTTAGACTGGTAGAGAGTTGGAAGTACTGAGAGAACTGTAGAGAGAGATGGTAGAACGAATGGCGAGGGGCAAAATGAGAAGTGCAGGTCAATTAAAGGAAGCGGTAATGGGGAAAAGTGGAGAGAGGGTTGAAGACAAAAAAGGTAGATGAGTTATATAGAGAAAAGTAAGTTAAGTTAGGTATCGAGACAGTTATGCAGTAGATGAAGAGAGGTGAGGTCGATACTGTGGTAGAAGAGGGTGAAATAGAGAGCTAGGTAGAGGCAGAGACGTGAAAAAGAGATACTTATAAAGAGAGAACACGAAGAGAGAGCAGCAAGGTAGAGAAGCTGAATTAAAACAAAGAAGGAGATACAGAGAGAGAACAGAAAGAACAGGTAAAGGTAAATAAAGAAAAAGAGGCAGATGCATGTAAAAAGGTAGTGAGTCAGATAGTTAAGAGAGGGAGCAGAGGTAGAAAGAGGGTATGTGAAGAGATGAGGTAGCAAATGAATAGCGAGGTAGATTTTGGGATCAGGTAGTGTTAGAGAGAGGAAAGAGATAGCGAGATTTGTGAGGTATGCAGAGAAATAAGTCGGTGAGAAGTGAGGTAGAAAGATGGATAAGAGAAAGATAAGGAGAGGTGTGGTGCAGAGAGCTGGACAGTGAAAGAAAGGTGACATAAAGAGAGAAGAAGTTGAGGCAGGATGAAGTAGATGGAGAGAGCTGAGATGGAAACAGAGCTGTGGGTTGCAGATGGAAGGGTAATATAGAGAGAGCTGAGATGGAGAGGGTGGGCTAGAGTGGAAGAGATGTACCTCTGTAAGGTTGGAGAGTGATAAAGAGATAAGGTCATGAGAGAGAAGTAGTGAGAGGTATTTGAAAGAGAGCCGAGGCAGGCATTGGTGAGTAAGAGCAGAGATGGCAAGAGGGGGATAGATACAAAGAGATATAGTGAGGTCTGAGAGAAAGCTAGGGGAGGCAGAGAAAGGGAGGTAGCGGGTGGTAGAGAGAGGTGTCAGAGGTAGTCAGAGGGGTAGATCGAGAACTGTGGTTAAGAGAAGAGCAAGATTCAGTGATTGTTGCGGGAGAGTGGGAGGAGATGCAACAAGAAAGAGAGGTAGAGAGCAAAATGAAGTAGAGAAAGGTGATGTAGAAAGAAGGGAGATAGAGGGGTAAGGTGAAAGAACAAGAATGCTGATGTAGGTGTGCAGAGACGTATAGGGAGAGGTCGTGAGGGGCCCCCCTGCAAGATATGCTGAAGGGGCCCCTCGCACTCACATAAGTAGGGGCTGAGGGGCCCCCTCCAGTATGGATAAGCCTGGGGGGCCCCAGCACTTCGGGGGCCTTTGTTACGCCCCTGAGGTAAAGAGGAATGAAGAACATAGGGAGTGAGATCGATGAAGTAGATAGAGGAAGATGTAGGCAGAATGAGGAGGAGAGGCTGAGAAAGAGAATTAAACATAGGCCAGAAAGAGTCTTTCCTGATAACTGTGCCAGAGGACACTGCCTTAAAATGTTCCCTTTTTCATTTTCCTCTTTCTCTCTCTCGTATCCACCCTCTCTGCTCACACATACAACCCTGCTTGCTGTATTCTGTAGTGTACTCTCTGGTTGCACTAGGCTGAGAGAACAAAAGTGGCACATTTATCCAAGAGTAGCTTTCTGTCCAAGGAGAGAGGAACAGGGCATGGAGAGAGAGGGAGATTAAAGAGCAGGAGACACAAAGGACGTGAAAGGAGAAGAGCTTGGGATAGAGGAAGAGAGCAGAAGCTACCAGGATACAGCAGGTGTGGGAGAAAGCAGGGAAAGACAGCAAAAGTGCAGAATGAAAGGAGTGTAAAGGAATGAGTGAGAAGGAAGTTAAGAAAATGTTATAGCAAGAGGAGTATAGACTGAGAGGAGGAACAGGAGAGTGAGAGCAATAAGGTAAGAAACTAAATGGGAAACAAATATTAGAGTAACAGAAAGAACAACATTAGCGAAAAGCTTAAAGGAAAGCTTGAGGTGAAGAGGGCAAATGTAGGACAGAGTGAGGAAGGGGTAAAAGGTAGGGGTGGATGGAGCTGGCAATACTGGAAACTAGATGCTAGGGAAAAATAAGGGTGGCAAAATAAGAGGCAGAAATATAGCGAGGGAGGAGAAAGAGACAGAGAGATAGATGGTCAGAGCAAGGGAGAACGACAGAAATAGAAACAAAGAGATAAAAGGAAATGGCTTAGATAGAAAAGCAAATATAGGCAATTAGAGAACGATTCTGAGAGACTGATAAGGCAGGAGGTTGGACAGATGGAGATCCATGAGTCAATGGTAAGCGCTGTCATGTGCCCACTTTGCAAACGAATGTGCAGAAGCTGATATTTATCTGGACTCACTTGTAGTTTTTTGTATTAAGTCATGAGCCCTTCTTGGAAGAGAAGTGCAGCAGGTAACAAGGCAGGCATTATTGTCTTTTTATTTCGTAGTTTTTCAGTGCAGCAAACACTGCAAAGAAACTCTCCATCCACCAGTCAAGTTTACCCACAGATGGCCGTATTGGGTATAATGGAGGATCGTGATCTTCCGCACCACGACGGACACTTGTTGTTATTGCCACGCTGTTAGCCAAACACAACCTAGCGTGTTATTGAACCACAGCCACAGCCCCTGCTGTGGCAAAATGGACCTCTGCTATGGACTGTTGTGCTTTGATAGAAGAACCTATATATAGGGTCAGAGGATCTCCAAAGAAATGCAAAAAGATTTGGGGACAATGGTGGACTTATTTGGGTATTACATATGAGCATTGAAGAGAGAAAGGGAAGAGAGGTGTAAGTGATGAGTAAATCCAAAAATTATCTTTACTCGTATTTTTCAAAATTTCTAAAATTAACTGCAAGGGCCTTGGTTAAGTCCCTGAAATTAGTGGTTAGAATTTAAAAGGTTTTACTCTAGTTAGGACAAAGAGTATTTTGTTAAGGTTTTTCTCACCTCTCCAAAAAGGTCCCAACTTTAGTAGAAATAATGACTGACGCTGAGAATCATGTTCAGGAGCTCGACCTGACCCAGGGGCGTAGCTAGGCCTTAGGCTGCCCGTGGCGGCCCCTGCGTTTGCCGCCCTCGGCAAAATGATAGAAGAGCGGGGGGGGTAGCGGCCGCAGCGGCCGCAGGTAAGAGCGGGGAAAGGGGGGCCGGCTACCGCCCCAAAACCCGTGCCGCCCCCCCTAGCTACGCCACTGACCTGTCCTCTTACATGGAGTTATCCTACTCCCAGTTAAGGGCTCTCTGTAAAGGTTATGGTATTTAAACTGGCTCTCATGCTACCATTGATAAGCTTAGAAGGCTTTTGCCAGAATATGAGAGAGATCATAAAGTGGATGAAGATGTGCCCCCTGAGGAGCAGATTGATGGAAACCCTTCTGAGGAGGTTGCAGAGTCCCCGCACTCAGAAACTCAAGAGGAGCCCTCAGAGGAGGAGCTTGCTCTAGAAAGATTGGCCAGGAGGTTAGCTTTAGAAGCTCAACTCCTGGACATAGAGAAACAGAGAAAAGAGATGGGCCTAGGACCCAGCTCTGTGGCAGCAATTTCATAACTAGGGAGAGAGAGGAATCTTTTGACCCAAAAATCCCCAAAGGGGTTGTTCCCAAATATACAGAAGGTGATGATATCACCAAGCGGTTTACTGCTTTTGAGAGAGCTTGCATCAGTAGAAAGGTAGCCAAGAAGCATTGGGTTTCTCTCTTGTGGGAACTGTTCTCAGGTAAATGCAGGGATAGACTCCTGACATTTTATTCGGCAGATGCTGAGTCTTATGACCTCATGAAGGGTACCCTGATTGAGGGCTTTGGACTCACCACTGAAGACTATAGATTCAAATTCAGGGAGACTCAAAAAACCCAGAGACAGTTTTGGGTTGATTTTGTAGACTTTTCAGTTAAGACACTAAGTGGATGAAAGGTTACAATGCACATGACTGTGACGGGCTTTACTTTTTAATCATGAAAGAGGATCTATTGAGTAATTGTTATCAAGAGAATTTACATCAGTTCCTGGTAGACCTAGTTCCACTTTCTTTCCAAGAGTTAGGGAAGACAGACAGACCACTGGGTCAAAACAAGGGTGACCAAAGCTACCACTGCTGGGTGTGACCAAAATAAAGTGGCCAAAAAGACCCCCTAAGGGAAAGATGGTGACCAAAAAGATAAAAACAAAAATGTGTCTTCTAAAGGCCCCCAAAAACCTGTTCAGGAGGGTGGGCCCCAAAACTGGGATCCTAAAAAGGCTTGGTGTCGTGACTGTCAGGCTCTTGGACACTGAACTGGAGACCTTAGCTGTAAAAACAAAAGAAAATGCCTTTAGTGCACCTGCAGCAAATGCAATATTAAGTCTCCCAATGGGATCACAGGTGGGCCCTGACTAAGTCAAGGAGCTCACTGAGTGAACTCTAGTGACTGGGTGGGATGGATGTAGCTACCCTGGCTGTCTGGCCCAGTAATCTGGAGAAATACAGACAAAAGCCACATACTAATGGGGATAGAGTTGAAGCTCTGAGAGATACTGGTGCCAGTGTCACCATGGTGACTGAGCAACTGGCGTCCTCACCCCCATACTTGGCAAGAGAGACCTATACAGTCATCAGTGTTGATAATCATGCTAAGGTACGTCAAATGGATTTGATGTCCTTAGAGTGGGGAGAGGTTACTAGTCACAAAAGGATAGTGGTATCATCTGCAATTCCTGTACAGTGTCTGCTTGGCAATGATCTGGAGTCCTCAGCATAGGTTGAGAGTAGAAAGAAAAACCCATGCAGCCATGCTGGGTATACCTGAATGGGTGTGTGTAAAAACAAGAGCACAGAGTAGAACCCAGGGTGAAAATGAAGTGTTGGAGCCTAAAATTATGACCCAACCTTCCAAGAGAAAAGGCATGAGACTGGGAAACCAGCTTCCAAACAGACCCCAGACCAGGTCCTATCTCCTCAGGGAGAATTCCTGTCAGCCCCAGAAGGAACTGAGCCTCAGGAGTTTGTCCTTACACTGCAGAGCTCCTGGGCCAAGGGGGGCCTCTAGGGGAGATCTGTGCCAGGGGCAGAGGACCTGTCCCACTCTTGAAAGCCTGAGGCAGTAAGTTGCTGATCAGGAAAAGGGAGATGTCAGTGGCTTCCGCAGGACCTATTGGAAGGAGGGACTCCTTTACACTGAGGCCAGAGACCCTAAACCTAGGAAAGTGGTAGTGCCTCAGCAGTTTAGAGAGTTTCTCCTCAAATTGGCCCATGACATCCCCCTAGCTGGGCATCTTGGCCAGACCAAAACATGGAGTAGGTTGGTGAACCACTTCTCCTGGCAAGGTATGTCCCCAAAGGTGAAGGAGTTGTGTAACTCCTGTAACTCCTGTGCCTCCTGTCAAGTCAGTGGCAAGACAGGTGGCCACCTGAAGGCCCCCTTAATTCCACTTCCAGTGGTTTGGGTTCCCTTTGAAGGGGTAGGGATTGACATTGTTGGTTCCCTTGACCCTCAAACAGCATCAGGAAACAGATTCATACTGGTAGTAGTGGATCATGCTACCAGGTATCCTGAAGCTATTCCCCTTAGAACTACCACTGCCCCGCGAGTGGCTAGGGGTCTCATTGGCTTCTTTACCAGGGTGCACTTTCCTAAGGAGGTGGTATCAGACAGAGGTACAAACTTTATGTCTGCTTACCTAAAATGCATGTGGGCTGAATGTGAAGTGACCTACAGTGAACGGAGTAGGTTTTCCCCCCTTCGAATTTCTGTTTGGTCATACTGTAAGGGTATTGTGGCCTATGTGCTTGGCCTTCGTTCCAGAATGGCTGAGTACATGGAAAAAGCAAACAAAAACCTTGAGGCCAGCCAAGAGCTCCAGAATTTCTGGTATGATCAAAGGGCGGCCATGGTTGAGTTCCAACCAGGGCAGAAGGTGTGGGTTTTGGAGCCTATGGCTCCTAGGGCCCTCCAGGACAAATTGACTGGGCCCTACACTATCCTTGAGAGGTGGACCTTGGCACCTACAGGAATCCCCAGAGGGTCGTCCATGTAAACCGCCTTAAACCTTATTGTGACAGGGCTGAAGTGAACATGCTGATGGTCACAGATGAGTATCAGGAAACAGAGAGTGAACCTCTCCCTGGCCTCCTCTCAAACAACCCTAAAGATGGGTCAGTTGATTGAGTCGTCTTTTCAGACACCCTCACTGTCCAACAGCAGACTGATTGCAGGCAAGTCCTAAATCAGTTTGCTGAGCTCGTTCCTTTTACCCCTTGTCAGACTAACTGGTGTACACATGATGTGGACACTGGTGAAAGCCTACCTGTCAAAAACAAAATCTACAGGCAGTCTGATCATGTTAAGGAAAGCATCAAAGCGGAAGTAAGCAAGATGCTGGAATTGGGAGTCGTTGAACAATCTGAGAGCCCCAGGGCCAGCCCAGTTGTCTTAGTCCCCAAACCTCACATCCAGGGTGGAAAGAAAAAAAATGAGAAAAGGTGTGCATTAGACTCAAATATCTTCACCCTAGGGAACACAAACATGTCCTGAAGACAATCGTAACAAATAAATAAAAAAAGAAAGATGAAATAATAAAAAATGAGAAAATGAAAGATGGCGGATGTCTATGAGAAACTAATAGGGCCACTTTAAATACTACAAAAGACCCAAAACAAATGTCACTGCTGCAGAAATCAAGCCGAGCATGTTTTTAGAAACTAACACTATGGGCCTACAAGGTGCAGAAAAGGATACTAGAGGCAGGCAGGAGAGTATCAGGTCCCAAACCATAGGTCCACATCAGCTGATGTGCACATGTAGCTCTTCGACCTCATTGAGGCATGCGGCGAATTTGCTGCCAAGAAGAATGATATATTCAGATTCTAGAAACCTGAGTCTCCTCTCTCTATCTTCACCCCATAGGTTCCCATTAATCCTGTCAATGCCAAAGAAAGTTAAGAGATCAGGATTCTGTTTATGTACCTTGGACCAATGTCTAGCAACAGGATAATTAGCATCTAGGCTCTTCATTTCTCTATAGTGCCCCAGTATCCTCTTTACTGGAAAAATAGTGCTCCTCACAAACTTGAGGCCACACGGGCACTCCAAAACAAATATGCAATGATCATTACTACGTGTGATGAATTTGACACTTCCTGGTTGCACATGTTGCATGACACCTCACTACTAGCACACCTGGCATGGAGGCATCTCCACCAGCAGCTATTTAAGTATGGTGGACCAGCTCTTGGGTCCGCGTGTTGCATGTAACGGGGTGATCCGTTGCTATAGCATTACCCCAAGTTCCCTACAACCTGTCCTGAATAGACCTTCTGTTTCTTATTTCCCATTTCAGTCACCCCTGATGAAGGGTTTTCCTGAAATGCATTGGGATCTGAACATGACTGTTCAAATGCGAAGAATATTGAATTTTCAGATTCTGTTGCCACAAACATGGAGCAGTATTTTGTTTGAACTTTGAATACTGACATCACCAACGTCTTCAATAAAGTAATTGAAGCACTGAAGAGCATCAATCTTGTTTTGATTAATAGTTACACTATTGTTGATTTGATTCAAATTGGAACACTGTGGGCTTTAAGGTTGAGCACTCTGGGTCTGGTTTACTATTGGTGACCAGCTATTGACAATATTTCATGCAAGCACTGGGCAAAGCACCCTCCATTGTTGCACACTAGAGTTTTTGTTAGTGTTACAACAATTGATTATTGTACGATTATTCTATGTTTATATTTTGAGTGCATTCTAACACACTGGTTCATTAAAATAAGCCTTTTGCCAGGCCTAAACCTTCCTTTTTAATACATTTAAGTCTCCCCTAGAGTAGGCCCTCAATAGCCGAGGGGGCAGGGTGCAGTGTATTTGAGAAGTTGGACATGTACTTTTAAGCGTTACATGTCCTTGGAGTGTAAAACTCTAGATGCAGTTTTTCACTACACCAATGCCTATTTGTCCCAAAAGATAACATTGGGGTTTCCTTATTACATTTAAGAAGTGATAACTTTCAATTGGGAGAAAGTAGGAATATTGAGTTTGGTGTCTAAAGAATTGTAATTTAAAACCCTCTTTAATGGAAAAGTTGGAGTTTAAGTCACAATTCTGAAAATGGTACTTTTAGAAAGTTTGCATTTTCTTTTCCTAGTCACTTGGTGCCTGCAGCCTGTTTCTAAGTCACATGACTAGGTGTAGTCGGCAGTTGGTCTTTTGGTACTGCTCATAGACAATGAGACAAATGAAAAATAATTGTTGGCAGGATGGGCCATCTCTGACTTGTTGAGGGGGAGCAGCTGTTATCTACCACACTTGCACATCACAAAGGCTCGGCCCAGCACACTTCCAAAGGGTTTTGACACTAGTCTTTTTTTTTTTTTACCCCAGAGAAGCTGGGGCCAGGACAGAGATGCAGGAAATTCTAAGCACCTCTGGGGGTTGGAACTTCTCCTACTTCGAAGTGGGCACCAGGAATAAATAATGGACCTTCAGACCCAACTCTTCAGTACACCACTTATGTGCTGCTGTGCATGAAAGACTACTATGCTGTTGCCCTGCTGCCTGAGTAAAAAGCACTGGACCTGCACCCTGATTCCAGAACCACCAGAGTGACTCCCAGGGCAAGTTAATGAGTCTCCTGATCAGAGCCTCAGGGGCAGAAAAGGCTCCCACCACCCTGAGCTTAGCACCTGGACTCTGTCTGCTGTGAGTCTTGCCCCCCAAGTAATATCACCCCAGGCCGGGGGCCTGAAGGTGCTCTACCAGCCCAGCTGTAGTCCCAGCAGAACCAACCCAGCATGGCTCAATGCCTCCCAGCCCCGCATCAGAACCGCTGCACAACACATCCCCAAAGCAGGACCTCCGCAGCTCCTTGGAAACCGCCTCCGACCGACGCATCTCAATGCAAGTCTTCACATCACAGCCCAGCAGCTCCTCTGAACCACTGCTGTGCGATGCATCTCAATGCAAGTCTTCACATTGTTATGAACCCCAATGTACCCCAATATAGGCCTAGGTAGTTACACAACCTTTTACCTACATCTGTCCTACCATTGTTTTACATAACTGGTTTTGGTGCTGACCTTTTACCTAGTTAGGTGCTACAGGACTGTCGGGTTTTCTCCGAAAACTAGCCTCATGTATTATGCATGAGGATTCTCAGTATCACAGCAGGATTACCATCTTCTGCATAATAACTCTGTATAAGGGTCACCTCTATAGTCATCCTTGCCCGACATGCCCATAGTACATTTCTAGGTAGAACCCCTGAGGGTACCTTTCGGGTATATAAGCACAACATCTTCACTGGACAAATCAGAGGAGAAAGACTTCCATGCTGACACGCTGACGCGAGACGCTGTGGTCCATGCATGCAGACACTCCAGCACGCAGTGGTCTGCCATCCCTTGCGGGGTGTCCATCTCGAGACCAAGACGGGGTCCTTCGCTCTTCCACATCAGGTAATGGGGTTGGCTCTAACCTAAGTGGATTCTTGACTATACACCTACATGCTAGGTACATTTAGGTACACCTAGTTAGGGTTTGCAACGTAGGAGTACACATTATTACTGTTATGTATCTATATGCTTGCATATATTCATTGTTTTAGCACTATGGTAGAATTCTACCTTTTCTTTACTCTACTGTTGCTCATAACCGTATATATCTGTTTAGGTCTAATGGTTGTTGCAGCACACGTATTTTATACTAGAATGACACTGGTTCAATAAATACTTATTGAAAACGTCTCCACCGTTTATTCTGTGTACCTCTCTGAGACTGAGTGACTGAGCATGAGTGACTGAGCAAAAAGTACTGTACTGTTTCCACGATCCCTGAGGGGTCAGGGTTGTCATGTTCGATAGTAGCCAGAAAATATTCGCTCCTTGGTAAGAGGGGCTCATAGTGGCACTGTGAGCTAGCTGGTCTTGTGACTTTGTCCCAGTCTGGCATGACCAGAAAACCACAGTTGGCGCTTTGTGCTTTTATGCACTATTTTCACGTAAATCTTTAAAATTACATATCTTCGGTTCTACCAATTGGATTTATGTTGTTTTGGTCTCAAAGGATGGAACATGGAGACGGGAAGGGGCTATTGTTCTACCCTACATACTAAGACAAAGAGACATACACTGCCACCGTGAAAGGGAGTCAAATGTAGATACTAAACCCAGGATATACAGAGTGACACTGGAAAAAGCACAAAAAAAACACCATAGATCAAAGAGGCAGGTGCAAGAATGCTGGGTTAGAGGAAAAAATATACAGAGTAAACAAGGAAAATGCATACTTATACATCAATACAAAGAGACATGGGATAGATAGAATACTGACAGAGGACTAAACCTCCCTGAAAGAAAACATAACACAGATCTCAGAGCCAAGAAACCAAAGCATTGCAAGAGGTTGTGCTTTACAAATACCACCTGCATCCACAAACATAAGGTGCCTGGTTTTTGGAAGAGAGAAGCTTAAGATTGCTTGTTACGTGTGCAAGGTAAACATACGCTGGTGCTACATGGCTGGACTTGCTTTTTGTGTGTGTAAAAAGCATGTGCTGCAGCTCTCTAAAGGAAGGTGTGTCAGCCGGTCCTGTGCTTCACCTGTTCTATGTATAAAGACTCCTCTCCACTGGCGTAGCAAGGGGGGGCGGAGGGGGCGGTGCGCCCCGGGCGGCACGAGTTCTGGGGGCGGCGGCGGCCGCAAAAATTATCGCCGGCAGTCCCCCCCCCCCCCCCCCCGGTCAGCGCGGCGGCAATAGGCAGGGACCGCCACAGGCGGCAGAGTGCCTAGCTACGCCACTGCTCCTCTCCTCCCTGGAGCCAGGTACTGGGTGTGGATGTGTCATGTGTGTGCAGGAAGATTCTTCCGCAGACGTCTGCGCTGACCCTGTTCTGTAAACGAGGGGGGCTTCCGGTGTTGTTGCTGCCCTTGCTTTACTTGCCTTTCCTGTGTAAAGGAAGCGTGAACAAGTCGCAAATGATTATTTGACCTGTTGTGTGGGTAAGGGAAGCTTGCACTCTTGCTGAATGTGCTGCACATGTTGTGTGTGTGAGACTGTGAGCCAGGGCACAAGTCCTAAAAAAAGAAGTGGGGGGACTAACCTAATTATTTAGTATGCAAGTGGCATCACGGTGCGTGACATCCCGGCGCGTGAGGCGCGTGACATCACAGCACGTGACATCACAGGATGTGGCATCACAAGAAGTGACATCAGATCTTAAGCCCTCACATATATGTTTAGCAGGTCTATCATGTGTAGGTTTGAGCACATCTCAAGTATACTTGCAAACCCTCCTGATTTAGGCAGAAGATTCACACTTTTATAAGCTTCACATAAACCAGTGTTGCTTTTTGTCAGCGTAAAGCTTCCTCTACCCATAGTGCTTTAAAAGAACAAATAGTGATATTTAAATTATTACAAGGCCTCCTCAGGGGTAGTATGCGCTATATAAATGCTATTTATTTTGTGCAAATACTGGGAAAGATCAACACATCTGACATCCTTACAGTGCATGCATATCTTGTAAACAGAGCCTTAACAAAGTGAAAAGCTGCCTCTCTTAAGTATGGGTGAAGTGCTAACAAGGTGTGAGCCTTTGTTTCCCCTCTGCTGCATTTGCTTCTAGGTGTGAGGTTCCTGACTGCTGCCAGCCAAGAGACTCGAACAAAAGGAGGCCGGATGACCCCTCAAATTCGGCCTTTGTTATGGGCCCAGCAGGAGTCACAAATGAGAGAGCCCCTTCCCCTCCCGCCTGCACGTTGTTGAGATCGAAAGCAGATAACAACGTGCAGGCGCTGCTGAAAGTGTCCCGGTGTTTGGAAATTACACCAAATTACACCTGGACGAATTCAGCATCTTTATCAGTGGGGCCCAACTTCTTGGCAGGGTGGACGGCGTCCACCCTGTGAAAAAAGTGGGTGGACGCCGTCCACCCGCGTGTACCCCTGACTCGTGCCCTGCTGTGAGCAAAGCATGCACTGTTGCTACATGTGCCTTACAGGGTGTGGGTGTGGCAGAAGCTTGCATTGCTGTTTCTTGCGCCTCTTCTCCATTTTGTTGGCAGCTCTGGTTCTGCGTGCAGCGTAAGTGTTCGCTGCTGCCAACTGTACATCATGCGGCACATTCCTTTTTAAGGCATGCCATAGTTCGTCATCACTCCCTTCACCGGTTGGGGAGGGTTAGTTACGGACAACCCCATCCTTCTGTAAACCGTGTGCATACGGTGCATGGAGCTAAGGACCGGTCTCTGCTGGAGGGCGGGGGGGGAGAGAATGTCCTCCAGGGCCCCCCGAGCCACACTCCTGGCCTGCTAATTGCCTGTTCATCAGACTGTGGTACAGTAATTGCTGTCATAAATCCAGCATCTCCGCTTCATGGAGCGAGCTGTGATGGACAAATGACTCTATGCAAATTAAGGGGCTAGGGCATTCAAAACCAGCCTCGTTCGACTTGGGGTGGCCAGGGCAGCTAAGAGAAAGAGAAGATTGATTGACCCGCATGGGGCCTAGAGACCGATAGCAACCGCTGCTGTAGGAGCCATGGAAAACAGACCTCTTGCCTCTGGAGTGTTGGCAGCAGGGCAGCCAAAAACACGCCCATTAACGCCTGCAACATGGCCAACCTGGGCCCACCCTCACGGCCGTGGGCCTGTATGGGAAGTCATGGCCTGGGGGCTTGAGGGAGAGATGAAAGGAGCTCTCCCCTCAGCGTATGGTGCAGTCCAATGCATCACAGCAGGAGGGGATGGTTGGGTGTTCTTAGGCGGCAGGGTCAGGTGGGTTTTGAGTATGTGTTAGCTGTTAGAGGGCCCTCTTTCTGGTAAGTTTGCCAGCACGTCAGTTAGAGCGGGGGTGGGAGGGGGGGCGCAGTGGCAGGTTAATTGGGAGCATCATGTAGAGGTTAGGATTGCACTGTGGCGTAAGGGTAGTCTTTTTCAGCTAATTTTAAGGTGTGCATTAGCAGTGTGGTTAGAGTTTGGAGGTTAGGGGCCAGATGTACGACCATTGGATTTTGAGACTCGCTATTTGTCGCAATTTGCGAGTCGCAAAATCCAATGTACAACAGTGTCTCAGACACTGTTTGCGATTCCCAATGGGGTCGCAAATGGCATGTCTCATGAATATTGATGAGGCCGTCGCAATTTGCGACCCCATTGGGAATGGCTGGCACTCCCAGAGATGGTGGCCTGCTGGGGTCAGCAGACCACCATGTCTGGGACTGCTTTGTCAATAAAGCAGTTTAAAAAAAAAAACGCAGCCTGTTTTCCTCAAAGGAAAACTGGATGCATTTAAAAAATTAAAATGAAACTTCAGTTTCATTTTTTAAGGGCAGGCAGTGGTCCCTGGTACCACTGCCTGCTCTTAAAAAATATTTGTGCGTGCATTCCCAAAGGGGAAGGGGTCCCCTGGGGACCCCTTCCTGTTTGCGAGTGCCTTACCACCCTTCTAAGAAGGGTGGTAAACTGCGAGTGTTTTGCGACCGCAATTGCGGTCGCAAAACATTCATACATGGGTTATGGACTCGCTATTAGGAAGGGAAGCCCTTGGCACGCCCCTTCCTAGTAGCGAGTCGCTAACCCTATTTTGCAAGCTGCTAATTGATTAGCGACTCGCAAAATAGGGTTTGTAAATTGAGCTGACTTATTTTGCGGTCGCAAAGGGGCCGAAATCCCCTTTGCGACCGCAAAAAACAGTTGTACCCTAGGTGGTTAGTATTTTTAGCGATTATGGTCAGCGAAGGACATAAGAGAGTGGTGGTAACCTTAATTACTTTGAAGGAGACGGGGAGGAAAGATATGTTAGCTCTCCTTGTCCTGGGCTAGGTGTGGGTGCCCAGAAGTGTGAGATCTCTAAGGCAATCAGTGGGTGGAGTAGCAGCAGCAGTCCTACCTCTCTCTATCTCCACCAGAAAGTAAGTGATGAGGCCAGAGGAGAATATAGGAGCTGGGAGCATAGGCACTGGAGGCCGACAACAGGCAGAGGAGCCCATGGACCCAGTGGCGTCACTAGGCGGGTGCGGACTGCACCGGGTGACACCATCACATGGGGTGACACCTTTCCCAAATGAGACTATTTACTAAATAGTCTCATTTGGGAAAGGTGTCACCCCATGTGATGGTGTCATGGGGTAAGTCGTGAGGGGGTGACACCATGAAGAGGGGGTGACACCGCACTGGGTGACACCAACCCTAGTGACGCCGCTGCATGGACCAGGCTGATAAGCCTCAGATATCGGCCCATACAGAGGCATTGTGAGATGTGGTGAGGGGCCGGGTTCAGAGTAGGCCCACAGGTGCACTCATTATTTAGGACCGCTGGTGGGGCGGAGAGGCAGCCAGAGAGTGAAAGAAGCCAGCCTGTTCAGCTGGGGAGGGCTGCACTGGTGCATAAGGCAGGTCAGGGAGCAGTGCACAGTCTCCAGGTGGCGCATGCACCACAATGTGCGGGCGGGGCAGAGAGTACACGGGGAGAGGTACATGAGGTTAGAATGTGTGTAGGAGGAACTGGTGTATTGGGGTTGGTTTCTGCAGAGTTAGGAAAAATGTGAATGTTGAGGGTGGCATGGGTTCCTGGATATCAGAGGAGGTAAGGAGGTGTAGGTGATTGTCAGGGGCGTAGCTTCAGTGAGGGGTGTTTGGGGTGCTACACCCCCTAATAAATGTATTATATAATAAATAATTGGGTACAGGAGCTTTTAGTCATGTATGATGAGGGAGGGGTCTGTCGGATTTCATCTGGGATTTTTAAATACTCAGACAAAAACACGTACACTCTTGTCTCTGTTTTGAAGGTCTTAAAACATGGTTATTTTACAAAAAATTGTGTTTTAAGTACCCCTCACAATCTATATTCATCTCCCTTTCCACTGGCCCTTAAGTCTACGTCGGAGAATCTGAAGCTAACACCCCATCAGCCTTACCGGCTAAGCTACGCTCCCCGGTGATAGTGTTTTAGCTGTAGATATGAGTGAGTTGATTGAGGGTCAAGTGGGAGTAGCAAGTGGTAGGAAAGGGCCATGCAGGTGGATACGGTTAAAGTAGGGCCGGACTGGGAAGCCAAAGCAGGCCAGACAATTTTCTTGGATCAACCCCTGCCTGGACCGGGGAGTCTGGAAACGCTTGCTTGCTGCTTTTGTTACTGGGGGCCAATATTGCAGCACCACTGCAAAACCAGCACCCAGCAACAAAAACAGCCCCCACTGCTGCAAAACCGGCCCCCACCCTTTCAGCCTGCCGGGGAAACATCCAATGCACGGTATGGCCAGTCCGGCCCTGGGTTAGAGGATGACCTAGATAAGAGTGAATTAGGCAGGAGTGAGGTGAGTGTCTCTCCTGGTGACCAGGTGGAAGGCAGAGCCAAAGCGGGGGATCATCAGCAAGCAAGGAGCGCCAGGGCAAGCCCAAAGACTGTGCCTGGTCCAATGCCTCTGACCCAAGGATATCGAAGGACCTGGCAGTTTGTCAGTGAGGGTCCGAGTAGGCTATCTTTTTTTTGTTTAAATTTCTTTATTGGATATAAACCAAAGCAGAAAGTAAGCAAACGACAAAAAATGAAGCCAGAAACAAAAACATCAAACGGAATGGGCACATGCCTGTGGAACTACATCAGTGGTAAAGTTCCACAGCCAATGACCTTTGGCCAGGAGACTTATACAAACAACACATTCAGCCAATCAAAGGGATAACCCTGAGAGGGAACAATGGCTACATTCAGCATAGGAGTGGACATGGTCGTTGTGCATTACAACTAAGCCTGGGTGGAGTTGGTGGAGTGCCACTACACGGAGATCCACGGAGTTAGAAAAAACTCTGTTGGAACTCCGCTCCCCTCCAGCCTCCCTAATTTAATTATAACAAAACAAAAGGCACTTACCTGCTGTGGCATCTCGGGGCTGCCCTCCTCCTCGCCGTGGTCTTTCCTCCTCACCCTCACCCTCGCCGTCCTCGTCCACGCAAATGCCTACGTTGTACGTCTTGCGTGCATAACGTAGGGGTTTGTGTGGACGAGGAGGAGAGAGAGACCACGGCGAGGAGGAGGGCAGCCCGGAGACGCCACAGCAGGTAAGTGCCTTTTTTTGGGGGTTATAATTAAATTAGGGAGGGTGGAGGGGCCGGCTAACTCTGCTCCCCTGTGGAGTCGGAGTTTTGCCTGAACTCCGCGTTTTCAACGGAGCGCGAAGTAGGCAAAACTCCGTAAACTCCACTGGTGGAGCAGAGTTCTCTGCCCAGGGTTAATTACGACTGAGACTGAAATGACAGCCGCTATTTGTTCAGGTTGCTCTTGCATCGCTCTTGACTTCCAACTGTCTAATACATGCATCCCGTCACATGTCCACCATACCCCCCCCCTCCCCCCAGTGAGGCGGGCCTTAGTAAGTTCAACCGTTTCCGTCTTGGCCCATTTCAGCAGCTCCCATACCCAATCTTTTGTATCGAGGGCTGTCCTGGCTTTCCAGGACATTGTAATCTGCCTTCTGAAGAGCACGAAAGTCAGGCCGACAAGCCTATGGGTGCATTACCCACTTAGTCCCAGGTCTCAGACCCAGGAGACAATAGGTGGGTGTGAGTGGTATTGGGCAGTCAACTACATCAGCTAGAACACCCGTCACCCATGCCCATGCATGTTGCAGTGCTGCACAACCTCACACTATGTGAAAGAAACCGGTGTCCGGTTAACAACATCTGGGACACTGTGAGGAGGCCCCCGGGAACATGGGGTGAATGTGCAGAGGTGTCAGGTAAGTCTGGTGCATTAAATTGAATTGAGTGTACCTGAACCGTGGGTTCCTAGACTCCTCATTCACCTGTGATGTAGCACCAGCCCGCTGTTTATCAGTGAGGACAATCCGCTTCCCACCTGTTCCTTGCCGGGATCCTCGTTGTGTAGTGAGTGGGGTGTGTGCAAGGTGCCGTACAGTACAGTTACCGCCTTACCACGTCACCAGGTGTTTGTGCTATCTGCAAGGGCAAGGATTTCGGCAGCTCTGTGGCCCTAGTGGGCCATGACAGCGTGGCATATCACATCATACTGCAGGAAGCGGCCCACTGGTGTCCCTCAGGTCCTGAAAGGTTCCCAATACTACCTCATTATAGCAGGGGCTGCTCCTCCGCTATGGCAGAGGAGTGTTGCCCCACTGCTTTTAACCTCTTCCATGCGTCGGACGGCCCCAGGCCGTCCGACGTCACGGTGCTCGTGTGCGTCGGACGGCCGGGGGCCGTCCGAACTGCGCACGCGTCAAATTCCGCCGCACCGCGGCGGAATTTTCGCCGCGTCGAAGAGGTTAAGCAGTTCACTGCAAAGGAAATATAAAATGAAAACTTTGAGTTATTATCATTTTATGTTTCCTGTTGCTTTGCGGGCGGGCAGGTGGGGCTGCTCTGCTCTCCGAGCAGGGCAAGAAAGGAGTGGGTTGCCCACTCCTAAGTGCGCAATGACTGTTTGGTCGGCCCTCTCGGGCCGCCCAAACCAGTCATGCGCACTTTCCCCATTCTCCATGCAGGCTGCATTACAGCCTGCTTAGAGAACAAGCCTAGGCCCCCATTCCCTGGTTGAGCGTTGAACCAGGATGCTCAAAACCAATCACAGCGCTGCATTGCAGCGTTGTGATTGGTCAGGGAGCCTTTTCTGTTCTTTCTGTGCCTCGCAGAGCAGGAGCAGAGACGAGGGACTGGTGCGGCAAGGTGAGTGTTTCATTTATTTTTCTTTACCATTTCCCCCACCCCCCTGGCAACCCTCCCCCCTGTGCCGCACCCTTCCCGCGAACCATGCCAGCCGCCACTGCATTATAGAGATTTTCAGTTAGCAATATCCCTGCGTCCTTCCAGGGGCGTGCATCGCCTGCCTCACACTGTTCCTGATGATCGGTAAGGTCCAGATGGTTAACTGAGGGGCGTAAAAGGGGGCTGCCCCCACACCACATATATATCTATGCCAACAGCTATGGACAGCTGTCATTAGCCTGGATGCGACTAAACCACCTTAATGAAGGATTGTCAAAGGAGCGATAAAAATTGATTTGATTGGTCCAAGGTATAAACGATGGGGAAAGGCCAGGAATGAGTGGCTGCATCAATGTGGTCAAGGAGGATTATGGATACACATTGGGATATAGTTATTCTGAGGATGAAAACCTGGAGAAAGGGGAGACTGTGGAGCGAGCAGTGTTTAGTTTGTGAAAGAAAGAGTGCACGAAGTTGTGCTCAAAACCTAGTGGCTGGTGCAATTAAATGTCAGCAAGCCATATACAATGGCTGGGAGTCTTTAATCCACTACAATACACTCCTTGCCTCTTTTTCTTGCTGTTGCAGGTTCCTGCTTGTAACATTTTTGCCGTCTTTTTAATCTGTGTTTTTCCTTCTCTTGCACTTAGTAAATATCGGAAATGGAAAAATAAGACCCAGTCTGCAAAAATAATTCCAGGTGCCCTCCACCGGCAACCACCGGCTCAAATTAAGCAAGTGCTGTGGAAATAAAGGGTAACAACGTGAGTGTAGTAAACGGTGAATACAGCAAATTATGTGCATCTATAGAAAGGGACCACGGGTCAAATCTAGTCCGGACCCCGGCATTGGATAATGTCGAATGTTGTGGATCTCTAGACTGCTTGGCGATGTGTGAGCCTCCTTGATAAGGGCCCAAGAAGTGTATCTGCAGTCAAAACGCACGGCGTCTCAGCTCACGGAACAGCATGAAGTTCAATTTTTGAACGAAACGCGTTGGCTGTTTTATTACGCAAATCCTATGTATTGTTGGAAATAAAGATTTATATATTTTTTACAACGAAGACACTGATTGAGCTTCATTATTGACGTTATATTCATTTGGGAGTGCACTGCTCCATTGTTCTTACGATTTTGTATATCTGCTTGGCAGTTGGCATCCCTCAACGGCGGGTGCAGGAGCAGAGTGTGCACACCGACTTTCACTACATTACTAACTTACGACTTGGGGATCATACAGAGGAAGTGCGGCAACTGGAGTCCGCCGTTGGTTTTCTACTCTCATTTTAACAACGTGAGTGGTGGGGATGAAGCTGAGTGCAGATTGTGGGACCAAAGAGTTTGTCAGGCCTGAGGCAGCCCCGTTCTAACTTGAAAAGAAGGTTGGTGTCTTTCAGGCTGGGTGCAACTAGAGGTCCTGCCAAAAGGAAACAGGAGCTATGGTAGGATGACTGCACCACAGCAGGCCATAGCTTTGAGACCAGGTATAGGTTCGAATCAAAAAAGGTTTGAGAGAGGGATGTGCAGTAGCGGTACCACGTTGCGATCAATTGGCATTGGTGTGATGTTGTACCATCAGAAGAAATGGGGTCGTTGAGACAAGGGAATCTTGTCATATATAAGGGCATTGGGACTGAAAAAAATTTAAAGGTAGGTAGAGAGGGTAAGAAGGAAAAAAGGGAAGAAACGTTGGTAAAACAGGGAATTTCTCATGGTGGGAAGGATAACAGTGGGTCTATAGAAATACATCCAAAGAAATTGCCTTGCATGTGTATGACTAAACCACTGGGGGCACATTTGATGGCAGCCAGAAAAGAAAAAATATGGAAAAGAGAATATATAATAGTTTAAAAAAAAATTACATAGGGAAGTGAGGGCAAAGGAAGAATCCAAGGAAGAAAAATTATAAAAGTTACAGTAACAGTTAAGAGCTGGACAGCAGCATTACTGATTTACAGAAGAAGTACATACTGTGAAAAATATCCAGGAAGAAGTGTGGATTTTTATAAGTAAATTAATGTGGTAATAAACACAAAATTACCTTGGGGGCATTGTTTGGGAACGCTGTGATGAGGGATACGTTGGCTGAAGATGCTGAAGCATAGTCAGGGGAATTGGTTGTAGACATTTGGCAGTAATGGATATTTCCTATAAGGCCAGCACTGACTCATATATGGTGAGCAGTTGGGTGGTGTTGTATCACCCTTATCAGGTGCAACTCACCCACATTGGAATTTGCAGAAGAGTTAAAGGGCAAGGACCACAGGATAGAGCATACTGGGAATTTAACAAAGGATTCTGCACCGGTGAGTACTGTAAGTTTCGATATGAGTACTCAAAGTCTGGTTCCACACATCCATTCACAGACCGCTTTAATCAGGTGGGCGGCAGGGACAAGATGTGCAGAGGGATATCATATTTGGCGCAGCCCCTTAAGGAAAAAGAGGGTCGGGTCGGCTAGGAAAGAGCTTGTACACCAGTTCAGCTAGTGGTTTTCCATTAGTGGTTACAGTGTCATCATTAGTAGGATGATGCAAAGTTGTTAATTGACGGTCTCTGTGAGGGTTTTTGGTTGGGTTATCAGGGCCCTAAATTTGGCAGCTGAACGGAAAATCTTTGTTCAGTTAAAGAACATCTTGAAGTTGTTAAGGCAGATTAGACAAAGGGGGGCAGATTTACAAGCCCCTTGCGCCACCGGTGCATCACGTTGCATGAAGCACCGGTGGCGCAGCCTGCTGAGTGATATTTACGAGCACAGGTAAAGTCACCCTGCGTGACTTAACCTGTGCTTGTAAATATCGCCCCTGTGCACGCAACACTTTGCCTGTTAGGGGCGTGACATGGGTGTTGCTGTGGGTGTTCCCATGCAACACCCATGTCCACTGATGCATTTCCAGATTTACGAGAAATCGCAAATCTGGAAATGTGTCAGAATGCTACGCCACCCTAGTGAAATGTTTTCATTTCTCCTCATTTTTTTCCTCTTTCAATGCGTGCTGCATTCTATAGCACACATTGGAAGTGGAAATCACCTCAATTGATTGTTTTTGTGCAGGAAGGTGCCCCTTCCTGCACAAAAACAATCTCCCCACGACGCAGGCACCCTTGCACCATGGTGCACGGGTGCCTGCGCCGGCACATGGCAGCAGTTTGTGCGCCAGCGCCGGGGGAAGCACAGAGATGCGACATATTGTTGTAAATATGTGGCATCCCTGTGCTTCGAAACTAACCCAGTGCGGCGCAGCAAAATGACTTGCGGCACCGCGCTGCGTTAGTTTCTTATAGATCTGCCCCAGGATGTTTAGAAGGGAGGCTAGAAGCCAGTTTGATGACTGGCCCTTACATGTTTTGATAGCGTCACCGTTTGGACTGGCTCCTAATAAAGAAAAAGGGAGATTTATGTTCAATTCAACAGCTGTTGTGGCCAGGAGGGCAATCTTTGAATGACTTCATTGCAGTGGAGCTTAGTCCAATACATTATGCCTGATTGATAACACAATGGTGGTTGTTAAGGCAGCACAGCCTGGAGCCTTTGTGGCTAAGTAAGTGCAGCGTAATATAAAGTCAGTTCTCTGTTTGTTGCCTGTCCATTCAGAGGAATAGGAGTTGTTGAGGGTGAAGGTTCAGGGCCAGCTTTATGTGGATAAGGCATTACCAAAAGGATGTTCTTTTTCATGTTCGCTGTTTGAAGAGTTAAGCAGATTCTTGCAGTGGTTGTTTTCTTTTGTAACTAGTTCAGACACAGTGACACATTACATAGATGATTTCTTCTCTTTGGAACACAGGAACAGGACAGTCGTTGGGCTGGTTTGGATAGTTTACAATGGTTGTTGGCAGAATATCGGGTGTAGTTGATGGTGTGAAAGACAGTGGGTCGTCTAAAACCCATTTTAAAAAAGTTTTATTTATCATTTTCAATTATAAGAACACCACCACATTTAGTGACAATTGTACAAATCACAATTGTAGCAAAGAACAAGAAAACATGTTTGTTCTGCTGGAATAGTGAGGAAACATGTTACACAGTTAGGTCCAAACCAACATCTGAAAGAGGTGCCCATGTGACAAATCAGACATTCAGTATCATGTGGTAAATGGGTCTACAGCGCCCACGGTGCATCTAGAGGGGAAAAAACAACATGGTCCAAAGTGCAGACAGTCAATGTTAGACTTGGCATCTTTTGGCGTGGTTCCCCTGACTTTTTGCTTTCTGACCTCCCGGTTTTGACTCTGTTTTTGCTGGTGTAATGATTCTGCGCACTTTCCTCACTGCTGTCCAGTGGGAAAGTGCAAGTGCTCCTGTATAAAATGTGTTATGGATTGGTGTTTCCATGATTGGCCTATTTGGTTTATGTGTCAGTCCCTTGTAAAGTGCACTGCGAGTGCCAGGGCCTATAGACCAAATGCTGTTGGTAGGCTGCAGCACTGGATTGTGCCACCCACGCAATCAGCCCGTAAAGTGTAACTCGGGCCTGCCATCGCAGAGCCTGTGCGCAGCCTGGGGCTGCCATGTCGACTTGGCAAGTGCACACACTTGCAAGTCCCTAAACCTTCCCTTTTCTACATGTTAGTCACCCCTAAGGTAGGCCCAAGGTACCCCTGTGGGCAGGGTGCGTTGTATGCGAAAGGAAGGACATGCCCTGGTGTGTGTGGCATGTCCTGATAGTGAATTACAGCCTAGTTCGTTTTTCACTATTGCAAGGCTACCTGTTCCCCCTAGGCCAGAACGGGCAGTTTTGATTATTACAGCTTATAATCCTAACTGACCCCGGGAACATGGTAGAAAGTCGAGTTTAGTATGCCTGGACTCAGAATGATAAAATGCATCTTTTAGTGAAGTTGGTTTTAACATTCTGTGTTTGAAAATACCACTTTTAGAAAGTGGGTATTTTCTTGTCTAACCATCCAAGCCTGCCTCTGCGAGGTTGTGTATTCCTTGTCTGGAGTGTGAGTGACAGGGGCTGGGGGATGCCAGGAGACAGGGTGAGTCAGCGCAGGGCTGAATAGCAAGATCTACATGTAGATGGGTGGGAGGGGTTGCACCTGGGCCCTGAATAGGACAGTGCCTTCCCTCCACAGTGCTGGCTCCACCTCCTGTGGTGCGTCTGATGTCCCTGGCCTACTCACTGAAAGAAGGGACGGAGACTTGTCAACAAAGTGCTCCAGAACTGGTTTGGACTAGGCAAAGGCCTCTCTGCCTTCAGAGAACAAAGGAATTTGGGATATAAATATTGGGGCCCTGACCCCATGAATTTAGATCTCGCTGGAATCAAGGAACCTGCCAAGACGAAGAGCTGGAAGAGCTGCCAGGAGGAGTACTCCCCTTTGCTGTGTTGTTGCTTTGTTGGGTTGGCCTGCAGCTGCTGCTTCTGCCTTGGGCAGTGAAAGGACTGAACTTTCTACAAACTTGTGCTGAGTATCTCCAAGGGCCTGGAACCGAGCTGGCCTCCTGTTAAGAAGCCTCAGGGACTACAAAGACTTCACAAGCCTCTGGGTACCGCTTCTGGAACGCTGTTTCAGTTGCCACAGAGGAAGGGAACTGCAACCGACTCCGTCAACCGAATCCATCCCTGACCGGTGACCTGTTTGCACCGCAGACCGCATCGCCCCGCTTCGCATCGCAACCCTGGTCTCACCGTGGGCGACGTCCGACGCCGCCAGCACCGAGCCGCTGCTTGCACCGTGACCTGTGGGCACCGCAGTTCGCATCGCGTCGCTTCACTGAACCAGCCGAACCCGACCGACGCGGACGCTCATCGCATTTGGGGCACCGCTCGCACGTTTGCGACGCACCGCTCCGACTCGCACCGCTGTCCGGCGCCAGCTCCCGCACTCCGGCTTGGTCGCCTGCATCGCAACCTGTCAGCACCGCATCGAGCATCGTCTCACCCTGCACCGCACGCCTTGGACTCACCGACTCCGTCTGCACGACGCTCATCGAGCCGCTGCCTGCACCGCATCGAGGGACACCGCACCTTGCATCGCTCCGTCTTGCACCGCAACCGCGACGAACGCCGACCGGCTCGTACACTCCGTACCAGCCACAACGAGAAAAGTACTGTGACCGAGTCTGTTCACGACTCTGCTGGCCCGTAGCGACGCGGTCGGCTGGAACTGTTGGACTCTGTTTAATTCAGCATCGCGGTAGACCCGGACGGGGCTACCGACTCGTACGAACTTTGCTTTTGAGTTATTCCTGCAAAGAAGAAGTTACCTTATCAAGCATTCATTTTTAAAGTATAGTATTGTGGATTTTTGTCGTAATTGGTCTTGTCTTGAGTATATAAAAATTGGTTATTTTTCTAAACTGGTGTGGTGTCCGTTTGTAGTGCTTACACTGTATTACTGTTGGTTATGTGCAAATGCTTTACACACTGCCTCTAGAATAAGCCTGACTGCTCGTGCCAAGCTACCAAGGGGGTGAGCAGGGGTTATTTTAGGAGTGTAACTCCCTTACCCTGACTAGGAAGAAGGGTCCCTACTTGGACAAAGGTGCAAGCCCTTGCCAACTAGAGATCCCATTTCTAACATTGGTTGTCAGCGGTGAGGATAGGACTTGTGTTTGCACTTGACTTACAGTGATTGGTGTGCACTACTACCATATCGCAGACCATTACGTACCACATACTGGTTCTTTTCTTTTGGCCTATTTTTGATCTTGCCAGTTTTCAACTCACTACTTTTGGCATGCCTGACACAGCTGCATCATCCGTTGCATCTCTGGAAGTTATCTTTGAGGAGGATAGGTTGGAAACCTACGCCGTAAAGGAACTACGAGCAATTTGTAAAAACCTGAAAGTCCAAATTAAAGGCCTCACAAGGAAGGAGGAGCTACAGAAGGCGCTGAGGGCCTGGGTAGCAGCCAGACATGCCAGTGGGCAGCCTGGTAATCTCAGTGAGGAGGTGGAGGAGCCTATTTCCAGGGTGGATATGCTTTTGGGTAGGGGGGAACCCGCCAGGTCAGGCAGCAGCAGTCTGTCCCCAGAGGAGCTGGAGGACAGGCGGGAGGCAAGGCAGTTTGAGCTGCAGAAGCTCAGGCTGGAGAGTGAGCGGGAGGAGAAGAGATTGGCCATAGAGGAGAGGAAGATGCTCTTAGAGCATGAGAGAGAACTGAAGGAGCTAGAACTTAGGAGTAAGTCAGGCTCAGATGGTGGCAGCAATTCGTCCAGAAAGGCAGACAGGATTGTGCACATTCCCAAGAATGTAGGCAAGGAGTTCAAGAAGGGGGATGACATACAAAGGTGGTTTCAGGGTTATGAGGCAGCCATACACATGAATGGGGTCCCTGAGGAGAATTGGGGAGCAGGATTGTGGCCACTTTTCCCTGAAGAAGCAAGGGATGCTCTGATAGCTTTGGGTAAGGGGTATCACCTCACCTATGCTGACATGAAGGATGCCCTTCTCACTAAGTATGGTCTTACTCCTGAAAAGTACAGGGATCAGTTCAGGTCCAGTAAGAAGTCTGATGCCAACACTTGGTTGGAATGTGTGGATGTGTTCTGCAGGTCGCTGGATGGTTGGGTGAAGGGCAGTAGCGTAACAGATTTTCAGGGGCTCTACAACTTGATTGCATGGGAGCACTTGTCTAGTCTATGTTTTGCAGATCTGCGCCAGCACCTAGTTGATAGTAAGCTAACTGACCCCAGGAAGCTTGCTATGGAAGCGGACCGCTGGGTGAGTACCAGGGTCCACAAGAAAGCGTTTGGGGAGACTCAGCCAAAGGTGGGCAGGGTCCCCAGCAGAAAGGTGGGGGGACAAGGGTAAAGCACAGGAGTTCTCTAAAGGACCCCAAACTAGTACCCAGGGTAAAGGTTCCCAGCCCCCGGTGATAAGAAGAAAGGGGTCTCTACAGGGAAGCCTGTTGAGACCGGCCCCCGCAAGTGTTATGCATGTGACCAGGTAGGTCACTTTAAGGGGGACCCCAAGTGCCCGAAGGGGGACACAGCCACCCACCGGTGGACAGTCCAAAGTGTTGGCTAGTGTAGCGCTTGGGGAGGAGGGGTGCCCACAGGAGGGTGGGGATCCCGCAGAAATGACCCTTGTCTCACTAGGGGACAGTGAGATGGTCCCAGGAAACCAGGTGCCCCCTAACACAAAGAAATATAGCACCTGGGTGACCATTAATGGGAACAGGGTAGAGGCTCTCAGAGACACTGGAGCCAGTGTGACCTCAGTCCGGTGTCACCTGGTGTCTGAGAAGCAAGTAGTCCCCGGGGCATTCCACCAAGTAGTTGCTGTAGACAACTCAGAGCGCCAATGTATGGTGGCGCAGGTTCCCTTTGAATGGGGGGGGGTCTCAGGTCCCTTGAGGGTGGTTGTGAGCCCTACCATGCCTGTAGATTGTCTGCTAGGAAACGACCTGGAGCAGTCCTTATGGAAGGAGGTTGAGCTCAGGTCTCACTTGGAGATGCTTGGGTTGCCAGAGTGGGCATGCGTGTCTACTCGGTCAATGGCAGCCAAAAAGGGTGATCAAGAGGACTTGGAGCCTGGAACAGTGGCCCAAGTCCCTGCCAAGAGAAAGGGCAGGGGGCGCGGGAAACCGGCCCCGAAGTTCCCACGGACCGGGAGGAGGCAGACCTCGAGGGGGACGCCCGGTGCCTACAGGGGAGCAGGTAGCCGAACTGGGAGACATCTCTGAGCTGACCCATTGGCAGCAAGAAGGGGGTCCCACCAGGGAGGAGTTCTGCAGGGAGCAGAACGAGTGCCCTACTCTGGAGGGTCTGCGGCGGCAGGCTGCAGACCAGGCAGCTGGTAATCAGTCCGGGTCACATCTGATCTACTGGGAGAGTGGTCTCCTATACAGTGAGCCTAAGGTTGCTGAGCCTGGGTCAGCCCGTGTGCTGGTGGTACCCCAGCGCTTCAGGACCTTCCTACTGGGTCTGGCTCATGACGTGCCTTTGGCAGGACATTTGGGGCAGGACAAGACCTTTGACAGGCTTGTCACCCACTTCTTTTGGCCCCAAATGCGAAGGCAGTCAGATGCACACTGTAGGTCTTGCCAAACTTGCCAGGCAAGTGGTAAGAGTGGGAGGAAGGTCAAAGCTCCTCTCCAACCTTTTCCTGTTGTTGGAACACCCTTTGAAAGGGTTGGGATGGATATTGTGGGGCCACTGGACCCCAAGACAGCCATGGGCAACAGGTACATCCTGGTCTTAGTGGACCATGCCACCCGGTACCCGGAGGCAATCCCTCTCAGGACAACGACGGCGCCAGTGGTGGGCCGGGCGTTAATGGGGATCTTTTCCCGTGTGGGATTCCCCAGAGAGGTGGTTTCTGATAGGGGGACCAATTTCATATTGAAGTATATGACATCCCTGTGGAAGGAGTGCGGTGTAACCTACAAGTTCACCACTCCTTACCACCCACAAGGAAACGGTCTGGTGGAGAGATTCAACCAGACCTTGAAAGGCATGATCAAGGGTCTAACAGAACCCATGAGGCGTAAGTGGGACGTCCTCTTGCCATGCCTGCTCTTTGCATACAGGGAGGTGCCTCAGAAGTCTCTTGGGTACAGCCCCTTTGAGCTCCTGTATGGCCACCCTGTCAGAGGACCTCTGAGTTTGGTAAAGGAAGGCTGGGAGGCGGCTCCCAGGAAAACTCCCCAGGATGTATTTAGCTACATGCTGGCCTTTAGAAACCAAACTGCCCGCTTCAGGAAACTCGCTCAGGCGAACCTAGAAGCAAGCCAGGAAGAAATGAAGAGATGGTATGACCAGAATGCCACTCTGGTCGAATTTCAACCTGGGCAGAAAGTGTGGGTCATGGCCCCAGTGGCACCTTGTGCCTTGCAGGACAAGTGGACTGGGCCATATGAGGTAAAGGAGCGCAAAAGTGACGTCACCTACCTGGTGGATTTGCAAGCTCCAAGGAACCCTTTGAGGGTCCTTCACGTGAACCGCCTCAAGCCCCACTTCGAGAGGTCCGAAGTGAGTATGCTCTTGGCGACAGATGATGGGGTGGAAGAGGAGAGTGAGCCTCTCCCTGACCTCCTGTCTGCCAAGGAGAATGATGGGTCAGTAGAGGGTGTGATCCTCTCCCCTACTCTGACTCAGGAGCAGCAGAGGGACTGTCGCCAGTTGTTGGGACAGTTCGCCCCACTGTTCTCTCTGACCCCCGGTGTTACTCACTGGTGTACCCATGACGTGGACACTGGTGACAGCCCTCCTGTGAAGCACAAGATTTACAGGTTGACTGACCGGGTCAGAGCCAGCATCAAGGAGGAGGTCTCTAAGATGTTGGCGTTAGGGGTGATTGAGCCCTCCCACAGTCCTTGGGCCAGCCCAGTGGTCTTGGTCCCAAAGGCTGCTGCGCCCGGTGCCACTCCAGAACTCCGGTTTTGTGTGGACTACCGTGGGCTCAATGCCGTCAACAGGACTGACGCGCACCCCATCCCCAGAGCTGATGAGCTCATTGATCGGTTGGGAGCTGCCCGGTTCCTCAGCACGTTTGATTTGACGTCTGGGTACTGGCAGATTGCCTTAACCGATGGGGCCAAGGAGAGATCAGCATTCTCAACCCCAGAAGGTCATTACCAGTTCCGGGTGATGCCCTTTGGGTTGAAGAATGCCCCTGCCACCTTTCAGAGGTTGGTCAATCAGGTGTTGGCTGGGCTGGAGGATTTCAGTGCCGCCTACCTGGATGACATTGCTGTGTTCAGTTCCAGCTGGGAAGAACATTTACAGCACCTTGAGAAAGTGTTGAGGGCTCTGCAAGGTGCAGGCCTCACGATCAAGGCCAGTAAGTGCCAGATCGGGCAGGGTTCTGTGGTGTACTTGGGACACCAGGTAGGAAGCGGCCAGGTGGCGCCCCTACAACCCAAGATTGACACCATTCTGGCTTGGGAGCCCCCCAAAACCCAGACAGAGGTGAGAGCCTTCTTAGGTCTCACCGGTTACTATAGGAGATTTGTTAAGGGCTATGGCACCATCGTTGCCCCCTTAACAGAGCTGACCTCTAAGAGGCAGCCCAGGAAAGTGATCTGGACTGAGTCCTGCCAGAAAGCTTTTGATGCCCTGAAGGCAGCCATGTGCACGGCGCCCGTGCTCAAGGCACCTGACTTCTCCAAGGAATTCGTCGTGCAGACTGACGCTTCAGAGCATGGTGTGGGAGCGGTGCTCTCACAACTGAACGAAGAGGGCCTGGATCAGCCTGTAGTCTTCCTTAGCAGGAGACTACTTCCCAGGGAACAGAGGTGGAGTGCCATAGAAAGGGAAGCTTTTGCTGTGGTCTGGGCACTGAAGAAGTTGAGACCATACCTGTTTGGGACTCACTTCCGGGTTCAGACAGACCACAGGCCCCTCAGATGGTTGATGCAAATGAGGGGTGAGAATCCAAAACTGCTGAGGTGGTCCATCTCCCTACAGGGAATGGATTTTACGGTGGAACACCTTCCTGGTACAGAACACGCCAACGCAGATGGTCTGTCCAGGTTCTTCCGCCTTAGTGAAGAGAACTCCAATGGGGTTGGGTAGTTCTCCCTACTTTCAGCTGGAGGGGACATGTGTTAGACTTGGCATCTTTTGGCGTGGTTCCCCTGACTTTTTGCTTTCTGACCTCCCGGTTTTGACTCTGTTTTTGCTGGTGTAATGATTCTGCGCACTTTCCTCACTGCTGTCCAGTGGGAAAGTGCAAGTGCTCCCTGTATAAAATGTGTTATGGATTGGTGTTTCCATGATTGGCCTATTTGGTTTATGTGTCAGTCCCTTGTAAAGTGCACTGCGAGTGCCAGGGCCTATAGACCAAATGCTGTTGGTAGGCTGCAGCACTGGATTGTGCCACCCACGCAATCAGCCCGTAAAGTGTAACTCGGGCCTGCCATCGCAGAGCCTGTGCGCAGCCTGGGGCTGCCATGTCGACTTGGCAAGTGCACACACTTGCAAGTCCCTAAACCTTCCCTTTTCTACATGTTAGTCACCCCTAAGGTAGGCCCAAGGTACCCCTGTGGGCAGGGTGCGTTGTATGCGAAAGGTAGGACATGCCCTGGTGTGTGTGGCATGTCCTGATAGTGAATTACAGCCTAGTTCGTTTTTCACTATTGCAAGGCTACCTGTTCCCCCTAGGCCAGAACGGGCAGTTTTGATTATTACAGCTTATAATCCTAACTGACCCCGGGAACATGGTAGAAAGTCGAGTTTAATATGCCTGGACTCAGAATGATAAAATGCATCTTTTAGTGAAGTTGGTTTTAACATTCTGTGTTTGAAAATACCACTTTTAGAAAGTGGGTATTTTCTTGTCTAACCATCCAAGCCTGCCTCTGCGAGGTTGTGTATTCCTTGTCTGGAGTGTGAGTGACAGGGGCTGGGGGATGCCAGGAGACAGGGTGAGTCAGCGCAGGGCTGAATAGCAAGATCTACATGTAGATGGGTGGGAGGGGTTGCACCTGGGCCCTGAATAGGACAGTGCCTTCCCTCCACAGTGCTGGCTCCACCTCCTGTGGTGCGTCTGATGTCCCTGGCCTACTCACTGAAAGAAGGGACGGAGACTTGTCAACAAAGTGCTCCAGAACCTGTTTGGACTAGGCAAAGGCCTCTCTGCCTTCAGAGAACAAAGGAATTTGGGATATAAATATTGGGGCCCTGATCACATGAATTTAGATCTCGCTGGAATCAAGGAACCTGTCAAGACGAAGAGCTGGAAGAGCTGCCAGGAGGAGTACTGCCCCTTTGCTGTGTTGTTGCTTTGTTGGGTTGGCCTGCAGCTGCTGCTTCTGCCTTGGGCAGTGAAAGGACTGAACTTTCTACAAACTTGTGCTGAGTATCTCCAAGGGCCTGGAACCGAGCTGGCCTCCTGTTAAGAAGTCTCAGGGACTACAAAGACTTCACAAGCCTCTGGGTACCGCTTCTGGAACGCTGTTTCAGTTGCCACAGAGGAAGGGAACTGCAACCGACTCCGTCAACCGAATCCACCCCTGACCGGTGACCTGTTTGCACCGCAGACCGCATCGCCCCGCTTCGCATCGCAACCCTGGTCTCACCGTGGGCGACGTCCGACGCCGCCAGCACCGAGCCGCTGCTTGCACCGTGACCTGTGGGCACCGCAGTTCGCATCGCGTCACTTCACTGAACCAGCCGGACCCGACCGACGCGGACGCTGCAACTGGCTCAACAGTCGTGACCGCATCGCATTTGGGGCACCGCTCGCACTTTTGCGACGCACCGCTCCGATTCGCACCGCTGTCCGACGCCAGCTCCCGCACTCTGGCTTGGTCGCCTGCATCACAACCTGTCAGCACCGCATCGAGCATCGTCTCACCCTGCACCGCACGCCTTGGACTCACCGACTCCGTCTGCACGACGCTCATCGAGCCGCTGCCTGCACCGCATCGAGGGACACTGCACCTTGCATCGCTCCGTCTTGCACCGCAACCGCGACGAACGCCGACCGGCTCGTACACTCCGTACCAGCCACAACGAGAAAGGTACTGTGACCGAGTCTGTTCACGACTCTGCTGGCCCGTAGCGACGCGGTCGGCTGGAACTGTTGGACTCTGTGTAATTCAGCATCACGGTAGACCCGGACGGGGCTACCGACTCGTACGAACTTTGCTTTTGAGTTATTCCTGCAAAGAAGAAGTTACCTTATCAAGCATTCATTTTTAAAGTATAGTATTGTGGATTTTTGTCGTAATTGGTCTTGTCTTGAGTATATAAAAATTGGTTATTTTTCTAAACTGGTGTGGTGTCCGTTTGTAGTGCTTACACTGTATTACTGTTGGTTATGTGCAAATGCTTTACACACTGCCTCTAGAATAAGCCTGACTGCTCGTGCCAAGCTACCAAGGGGGTGAGCAGGGGTTATTTTAGGAGTGTAACTCCCTTACCCTGACTAGGAAGAAGGGTCCCTACTTGGACAAAGGTGCAAGCCCTTGCCAACTAGAGATCCCATTTCTAACAGTCAATAACAGAATTTACAATATGAACACAACATTGAAGCACACGCCCCCAAGAAGTCAGTCCTGTTCAGTCATTCCAGAGTGGTCTAAGTATGTGTTAAGGGGGTGCCAGATATTTCGAAGGTCAGATGTGGGTGGCTGCATCAAGGCATACAGCTCACTAGTTGTGTCACAAAAATAAGACTTTTAAGCCACTGTGGAGTGGTGTGGCAGCGACCACTCCCCCAACATATCGCAATCTCATGCTTCGCCAAGAGGAGTGCAATTGCGACAAAACACAAAACCTCCTTTGGGACATCATGCACATATCCCAGAACCGCCAGTAAGGGATCTGGCGACAATGTCATCTCCACCATCTGGGAAAGCCGCACAAAGATGTCAGTCCAGTAACTACTTATGTGTGGGCACGTCCATACCAGGTGCAAAAAGACTGCGTCCTCCGCGTTACATTTGGGGCAGGTCGAGGGGCAGGTGGGGTCAATCCTGGCCATGAGACTATGGGGTCGATTCCGATCTCGGCCGGAAGCGCACCTAACACTATTAGTCCGGAAAAAATACAAGCCGAATGCGTGTTTCCCGACCGAATCGTACACTCGTCCGGACGAACAAGTACGATGCGTATAACAACCCAGTTACCGAACGAGCCGTACTCACCCAATCCAGCTCCTGTTCCCCGCCCGAGCCGGATCCGTAAACGCCGATTCGAGCCGCACGGAAGCAAATACACAGCACCTTCCGGCCGGACTAGTACGATGCGCATTCCGTACGCGCCGAACCCGTCGCTACGTCCGGCACGTTTGAGCATCCGGGCGAGCCGTACATAAGCTCCGTTGTGCGCCACAAGACAATCCACGGCTACGAGACGAACAAGCCAGCGACGAGTAGGAGTCGAAGACACGAGAAACCCGAACGAGACGATCCAAGCATGAATCCCATTGCGCAGGTCCTACCTATACTCTACATCTATTACCGAGACCGGTACGGACGCGTACGGCGCAGACGGTAAGTCAAACACCAACAATACAAACAAACTACACATACCCGAAATATGTCACACACACATAGGGATGCACAAATGACGTACACAAGCAACAGCAGAACCATAGGGGTGGGATGGCCAACGCCATACACACCCATAGGGGGATGGATGCCTACCACCAACACCACCCTACAACCACCCCAACTCATGGGTGGCTAGATGCCTGCCACCACCACCACCCCTACTCAGGGGGGCTGGATGCCTACCACTACCCCCACCCCTACTCAGGGGGGCATGGATGCCTGTCACTACTACCATAACCACCCTTAGGGGGCTGGATGCCTGCCACTACCATCACCCCTACTCAGGGGGGCCTGGATGCCTGCCACCACCACCACCACCACCCCTACTCAGGGGGGGCTGGATGCCTGTCACTACTACCATCCCCATCCTTAGGGGGATGGATGCCTGTCACTACCACCACCCCTACTCAGGGGGGCCTGGATGCCTGTCACTACCACCACCCCTACTCAGGGGGGGCTGGATGCCTGTCACTACCACCACCCCTACTCAGGGGGGGCTGGATGCCTGTCACTACTACCATCCCCATCCTTAGGGGGATGGATGCCTGTCACTACCACCACCCCTACTCAGGGGGGCCTGGATGCCTGTCACTACCACCACCCCAACTCAGGGGGGCCTGGATGCCTGTCACTATCACCACCCCAACTCAGGGGGGCATGGATGCCTGTCACTACTACCATCCCCATCCTTAGAGGGATGGATGCCTGCCATTACCACCACCCCTACTCAGGAGGGCCTGGATGCCTGTCACCACTACCATACCCACCCTTAGGGGGATGGATGCCTGCCACTACCACCACCCCTATCCAGGGGGGGCTGGATGCCTGTCACTACTACCATCCCCGACCTTAGGGGAAGGATGCCTGCCACTACCATCACCCCTACTCAGGGGGCCTGGATGCCTGCCACCACCACCACCCCTACTCAGGGGGGCTGGATGCCTGTCACTACTACCATCCCCATCCTTAGGGGGATGGATGCCTGTCACTACCACCACCCCTACTCAGGGGGCCTGGATGCCTGTCACTACTACCATCCCCATCCTTAGGGGGATGGATGCCTGCCACTACCACCACCCCAACTCAGGGGGGCCTGGATGCCTGCCACTACCACCACCCCAACTCAGGGGGGCCTGGATGCCTGCCACCACCACCACCCTTACTCAGGGGGGGCTTGATGCCTGTCACTACTACCATCCCCACTCATGGGGGGATGGATGCCTACCACTAACACCACCCCTACTCATAGGACGGGTAATGCATGACACAACCAGCATACTCCCACATAAGGAATGACAGAAAATTACATCCCCCAACACCCTGACAAGCGTGTGTAGTCTGTGTCAAATGCCTACAAGACTGAACATGACATTGAACATACAATGTGACCCCCTAACACATGTGTCACACATAAATGTGTGTGGCCTCCACAATGCAAGTCGACCATGGCCACTGTGGCAATGGACTCGAACACCCCATCACCACAGTAACCAAAAGGTAAGTGTGGGGTCCATAGCTGATGCACTTTTTGAACAGTGTGGCAATGGGGCCTAAAGCCCCATCACCACAGAGACCAAAAGGGAAGTGTGGTGTCCATAGCTGATGCACTTTTTGAACAGTGTGGCAATGGGGCCTAAAGCCCCATCACCACAGTGACCAAAAGGGAAGTGTGGTGTCCATAGCTGATGCACTTTTTGAACAGTGTGGCAATGGGGCCTAAAGCCCCATCACCACAGTGACCAAAAGGGAAGTGTGGTGTCCATAGCTGATGCACTTTTTGAACAGTGTGGCAATGGGGCCTAAAGCCCCATCACCACAGTGACCAAAAGGGAAGTGTGGGGTCCATAGCTGATGCACATTTCTGAACAGTGTGGCAATGGGGCCTAAAGCCCCCATCACCACAGTGACCAAAAGGTAAGTATGGGGTCCATAGCTGATGCAACTTTTGAACAGTGTGGCAATGGTGCCGAAAGCACCATCACCACAGTGATCATAAGGTAAGTGTAGTCATGGTAAAAGCTGCCAAAGCCATACTGCATGGATGAATCCTGGTCACACAACAACAAACACCTCAGTGGCATAGTAGTGCTTGTGTCCCATAGCAACATAGATTGGTCGAGGCAAACAGTGCAGTGTCACTGAAACATCGTTTTGGCCATGTGCATACAAACATCACCCATGGGGTCCCACATTGTCAACATTCACAAATAACACAATGACAGAAGTGACCATCATAATGCTGACCCACATATCTGCACCAATGGACACACAAATGTAGATATCCTGTGGAGACTGTAGATGTGAGGTGAACAAATACCATACCATGGCAGCAATGGGACATACAAACCATGATTATTGTGCTGACTGATGACCTAGGAGTCCCAGGGACAGCAGGGGAAAGCCACCAAACAACATACAGCCAATGGCACACTCAAGATATGCCAATGCAGTGGTGCTAAGGCACAAACACAAACAGGCAGACTCACACTGCATATCAAACACAACGGGTGATGGGGGGGTGTGCCAGTGTCCCCAGGCAACCACACAACACATGAGGAGGCCTGAATTCCAACCACACAGATGTGTATACAGTGCCATACAAAAGTTACTCATGGATCGGATACCCCTATGTGGGCAATCAGGCATTGTTAGATGAGAGGGAGCCCAAATTACACATGTCACACAAGCTTGTAGGAACAGCAACTAACACAGCAAGAGACAGACCCACCACAGCACTACCCCCAGGGAGCCCACATTGTGCTGACACTAGCCTGCATGATAATCTCACTGTGATGACAAAGGTAGATGTCGTTCACACTGTGAACCACAGCCATGTGTCCTGAGCAACAAACTAACATCACACCTACACAAGCTCTAATCAATCAGCACGGCCTGCCAGCCAAGGCCAATATGGAGGTAGGGGTCTAGCCGTGCAACAACTCACATTTGCACACACTCAACACCACACACCCTGATCACCACCAATGTGCAGCAGTGAAGCTCACATGGACTGGTGACATTGCACATGCACCCATGACAATACCAGGGGTGGTGGTGGGAACTAAGGTGCAGAAAGCCATCACACATGGCCAGTCAACAAGACTCGTCAATGTCTGACACACAGCACAGTACACTGTACATGGGCATGATGTGAAATCCACCACAATCAATGGTATCCTGGCCATAGTCACACACCAACGAAGAAGCCAAGGTGACACACTAAGAACACACGTACACAACTTTCAACATTGCAGCTCTGACCCTGAGGAGTGGCAGCAATCACACACACAACGTGTCACAATCACTGAAAGCTACCACAAACTGTAAATTACATGACTTGTGTAGGAGAGTAGGATCTGCCTCTTATGTTGCCCCCACTTTTTTTCTGATGTTTACACTGGTTTCTGGCTATAGTCTGGCTGGGCCCCTGCTAATCAGGGCCCCAGCCTCTCTGTTCTCTCTAAACGACTTGGAGTGCACTCTAGGTGCACTAGTGATTGGATACTGTGGTACCTTATGAGTCCCTAGTATATGGTACCTTAGGTACCAAGGGCATAGGTACTTCACAGGCCTACCATGGGCTGCAGCATGTATTATGCCACCCCTGGGAAGCAGACTAAATCTGACACCACAGGCCTGCTACTGCAGCCTGAGTGAGGAAGTGCTAGCACCCCTCACGGAGATATAGGTTCCCTGTATCTCTCCTACACACACATATAACCCTATCAGTCACCCCTAAGGCAGGCCCTATCAATCCTGAGGGCAGGGTGCTTGGCTTCTATGTGAGGGGGTGCCTCTGCCTGAGCAGGGCCCCTCTGCAGCTCTCAGAGTCCATTCTCTGGTGCTGTTTGTGGATGCGGTTAAACCATATACTTTTAAGTGCATTATATCCTCGCGGTAAAATGCTAACTTTGGAATGGCTGCATCGAAACATGTCGTGTTTGGTGTCAAACACCTTGGACTACTACCCCCCCCCCGCCAGTCCTGGTGGCGGGGGTAGCATTCCACCCTTCTAGAGGGATAGACATGTACCTACTGTGGAAACGCGGTAGAATCCTGCAGAGCCCTGGCATCACAAAATGGAGGCCACCAGTCACAGACACTGGGCTGCCCTCCTGCTGATTACCAACATTCGCAGTGGAGGAAGCCCAACAATAGATATCCTGTCCCAAGGGGGTGTGACCACCTCCCAGACAGGGTTTAGTGTATTGGGGCTGGGTGGGTGCACTCTTAGAGTGCTTTGAAGTCCTGCACTGGGGGAGCAGAAGGCTCCTCTGTGCATATGCCAGTTCAAACCGGCTCAGGGGCTACCTGTCCCTGCTCTGGCGCGAAACTGGACAAAGGGAAGTGGGTGTAGCCACCCACTCCCTGACCCTCCCATAGGTAGGGGCATAGAGCTAGTCCCTCCCCTTCTTTTAGTATAAGAGGGGGAACCTGTGCATAGCACCCTAGATTTCCCTGGACGACGCTCTACAAGAAGAATCCCGGACCTTCGACGTTCCACTACCTTTGGAAGACTGAAGAATCTCCCTTGGAGTCAAGGAGTGACTCCCCTGCTTGGCAGGCAACAAAAACTACAAACGACGGTCGCAAACTACGCTGCTCCCGCCGGAGTCCGAAGTCCCTGCAGCCCAAGAAGTGGATTTCCTGACTTCTCAAAGGCCATCGTGAGTCCCCAGCGAAGCTGAGGCCAGTGGACCCCAAGAGTAACGAGGAACCGCAACCCCTGGGTACCGTGCACTATTGTCGAGTGCAACCCCTTCACAACGTTCCCCGAACTTGTGCTTTGGACCATGTGTGGTCCCAGCCTCCAGCAGGAATCCCTCCTAAGATCAGAGGCCTACCACGTCCCGAGTGACCGTGGGCCCCTGTGAGTGAATCCTCCCGAGGCGTCTTCGCGATCCCTTGCCAGCCGGCTTGTGGGTCCCCAGAAGACTTTCAAAAGAAACCAAAGGGCTCCCCTGGTTGCTCCAGGCCTGCCCTGACTTACCCTCGCTGGGTGAGTCCCACAGACCTTGCTGGTCTGCGCCATTGCCTCTTCACACTTTCCCCGAGACTTGCTGTTACCAAGGCTTGTTGGCTCCGATCGAGTCGCCGACACCGCAGTAAGCTGCAGACATTGTGGGACACACCGAATCCAGCTCCTGGTCATCGTTGACGCCTCCTGGACCTCGTGGCTGAAGAGTCAAGGCACCCGCGAACGACCTGAATCTTGCGACGACGGTGGGCATCCATCTTCCTTGCCCCGAGTCACTGCCAAGTGACTTTGAACACTGTCCCCTCTGCTTTCAGGTCTTCCATCTTCCGAATCCAGGCTTGGATTCCTCCGGACACTTCTCCTGTCGCCGCAAGCAGCAAGTCTTCACTGGCTCCCATTGAAAACGACGCCGCGACCCGACACCAAAGAACACCTATGCACCCGGCTCCCCTGGGTGAGGTAACTTCAGCACTACGGTGCTCCTGTGGGTGTGGGCCCTAGAACAACTTACCCTGTAAGTGACTTGCTTGTAGCTTCCCTCGAAGTGTCCTAAACCTCTAACTTTCTAAGTGCGACAAGTGCGCTAACTCGTACAGGGTTCGCGTCTGTGTTAGACACACCGCGTCCATCTCCTTTGCAACACTATCTAGAACTGTATCCTTCGACTCGTACTGAGTCCGATCGGTGTTCGCCTCGAACACACAAAGGGCCTGTAGCACTGAGATCTCCATTGCACTGACTCGCACAAGGTTCGCGTCTGTGTTAGGCACAGCGCGTCCCTCTCCCTTGCAATTCCTTCTATTACCGCGTCCTTCGACTCGTACAAGGACCGATCGGTGTGTTCGCCTCGAACACGCAAGGGACCTTTAACATTGATATCCCAATCGCGTCTGAGCGCATAGACTCGCACAGGACTCGCACCGGTGCCAGGTCACCGCGTCCGTCCCCTGTGGGTCTCCTACAACTACCTGTGGTGGTTCTTGGGGGTCCCTCGATTCTAGATGCCCTAGACCTAGGTCTAGTAAACGAAGATTGTGATATTCGATTGTGCTAAACTTATCTTAATAATATTTGACTTGTACATATGTTCCTGACCTCTAATCTCATAAAGAGATTAGTAGGGAGTGTTTATTAATAAATACATATATATTGGATATATATACCTGTGTGGTGTCTTTTCATTTGGTGATTCAAGAGATTGTGTGGTAAAACAAGCTGCTTTACATTCCTTCAAGACTTAGCCTGAAGGCTGCTCTCCACAGCTACCACTAGGATAGCTTTCTATAAAGGTTGTCTTAAACCTATCTACCATAAAAGTCGAATTGTTCTGGTGCAAGGTGTCCACTTTAATTAGTGAACAGCATATACCAGGCCAACTTCTCACAACTTGTGTAACCAACAAGTGCCAAGCGGAATCCTGAATGTGTCCCATCTGCGTTTGACCACATCCCCAGCCCTGACAACAAAGACAACCTGGGATGACAACCTCATGAACATTAGTTTGCCATGCACCCACATCATGGAGAAACCAGGTCCAAGATGCTGGATGAACACAGAACAACTCAGCAAGCATCACAAACAGGAACATCCCTAGGGACACAGCATGTGTAGGAAAAGGGAAGGGAACACGCACAGAAATGCTTACACAACACACAACACAGGCCCACGCAATGTCACCTGATTACACACTGCCATGAGGGCACTCCACTCCTGTGGAAGGTCCGCTGTGCCAAACCTTGTCTGTGCACGACCCAAACATGTCAGCAGAACACTCCGTCAGTGAGTCAACAACTACAACACACAGAAGGCTCTGCTCACATCAGCCTGGGTACGGGAGTGTCACGTCAGTCATCTGCATACAAGCAAGTTGCACTGTATACACAGATGAGTCCTTCGACATTGATGTGCAAAACTGCATGTCCAGTGAAGCTGGGCACACAGTCAGGGAAATCGGAACATTGGTAAGCCCACCAGATGTGCATCAGTGTAAGACAAAGATGTTCATTTACAACTGCTAAACGTACATCCCTGTGTCAAATGCTGAACATTACACCCTCAGACTGCAGCAAAGGATGCCATAGATCCAGACTACAACAGGACACATATCCCATGGACCACATGGAGTCCATCACAGCAACACTTCATTTTCCTGATATGAACACTATTACAACTGCAAATGCAGGATGCTACTCATCCACATCATGTACATCAAAAGAAAAGCCACAATTAAACAAAAAGAGACTTTATTCAGCAAAAGTCAAGGTAAACTCTGAAGTCCAAAGGAAACTAAGGCCAATGGCCAGTCCAAAATCACAGTCCCAACAGGGTGATAAGTGACAACTGGTCACCCATTGCTTGCCTGCACTAGTACGGACAGGGGACATCCCCCTTGGAGGGGCATACAAGGGGCAGGCCAGGCACCGCATGGACAGGATCAGGGGATGGCAGAGTGAGGCAGTGAAGGGGTGGTGGGTGCAGGAGTGTCACCGGCAACTGCAGTGGAGGTGTCTGACTCAGGGGGGCCGGCACCACTGTGGTACACAAGTCAGTTGGTGTGGGTGCTGCAACCACTGCAGTGGGCTGGTCTGATGTAGTGGACTGGGTCCCCACTGCAGTGCCCGAGTCAGACGGGGTGGTTGTGGACTCCACTGCAGTGCATGACTCCAAGGGAGTGGAAGGGTGGGCAGATGAGGTGGGCAGGACAGAGGGGGGGGACCCGGTCTCCACACCAGTGGCACTAACAGGCAGAGCGGCTGGGTTGGGGGTGGAAGAGCAAGTGGCAGGGGGGGAGGGCCTAAGCAGTCTGGGGATGCGGTATCGGTGTGTGGGGAAACCTGGGGCAGGGTGTGGCGGGGGAACCTGTGGAGTGGTGGCCTGGGGGATGGAGGAGAGAGACTGGATGGTGGAGCTGCGTGGTGGTGGTGGTGGGGTCTTGCTATTCCTGGTCCGGGGGGACTTCCGAATGGGGTCCTGTGTCTGCCTGCGCCTGGGGGAGGGTGTCCGGGGGCGAGGGGCACTCCCCTCTGTGTGGGTGGACTTCCTCTTCCCCCGGTATGCTGGATCAGCAGGATCGGAGGGGAAGAGGCCGAGGTCACACAGGAAGATCTGCTGTGTAGGTGGGGGTAGCAGGTGAGGCAAGAGAAGGGGTCTTGGAGGGAGAGGATTTGGAGGACTGCGGAGTGACTGTGGATGCCTGTGTGTGTGTCTGTTCCCCATCCCCTGTGTGTGTGGTATCAGTCCCCTGAGGATGCTTGTGTGCACGTCTTGCCTTTCTCTTGGGTGTGTCTGTGCTGCTCGTGTCTGTGTGCTTGGGTGATTGTGCAGGTGTGCATGTGCTTTGGACAGGTAGGGTGGCAGGAAGTGTGGATGGGGCAGAGGTGGGAGGGGTGAGGGACTGTTGGAGGAGGGACACGGCTGCCGTCAGGGAGGAGTCCATGGACTTATTGCTCCTCTGTAGGGCAGACATACCCGTCGAGATGCCCTCCATGAACGACACCAGCTGTGTCAACAGAGTGGTGTGTGCATGGAGGACACTCAGCATTGCTGTCTGCCCTACATGGAGCTGCCGAAGGAGGTACACAGACTCCTCACTCAGGGCAGCAGGGGACACAGGGGCAGGGGGTGCGGTGCCTGGCACGAAGGAGACACGCTCCCGAGCACGGGAGCCTCCACGGACCTCAGGAATGGGAGCCAATGGGAGGGCGGTGGTGGTGGTGGCGGGGCCAGACAGACTAGCTGGCCTTTGGTGGCTGCTGAGACCCGCCTCCACAAGGGAGTCATCCTCCGAGCTGCTGTGGTCCTCAGCTGAGGTGCATGGTGCTGAGGACTCCTCGGTGTGGCTCCCCTCGCCCTCTGTGCCACTGGGTCCCTCTGACCACTCGTCGGATGCTGACCCAGTCTGGCTCCGCTGCTCCTCCTGGTCCGTGAAGCTGTCCCCTCCTGTGGCTGTGGATGCATCTGCAAACAATTAGGGAAACAGACAAACATCAGTCACCTGCACTGACCGCACACACCACAGTAAGTACAGCACATCACAGAGCAAGCCCTGGCATCCTTAGTTGAACATTGCCTAAAGTCCTCACACAGATTCGGGGAAGCCAATTGTCAGTCTGATGGTCAACCATGGGACTCACACCCCTCCTGCCCTTGCACCCATCTGTCTGGTGCCTGTCTGATGGTAAGACCCCAGTGTGGACACATGCACCACCTACACAGTTGTTGGACATTGCAGGGAACACGGTGAAGTATGTGAACATGTACACATCACATCTCTTGCCACTGAGTCAGTGCAGGTGTCCAGAGAAAGGGATGGCCAGAATCTAAATAGAAATGCATGTGATGCATACCAGCACCAGACACCATGATCCACCCATGTCCGGATAGTCAATGCCACAATGGGGTGCATGTTGCACATGTCACTCCCCTGCAGGATCAGTCTTAGCAAGTTTAATGCCATGACACAGGCATGCGTGCAAAGTCATACATCACTGTCTCCAGTCACATGGCCCTGGCAGCCAGCCAACAACAGTCTGCACTGTGTCACAATCCTAGGACATGGGGAATGCAAGTTATGTAACTGACAAGTGCACATGTCCATCCCCCAAAAACAACATCATCTGAACTACTATTTGTCCACGTCATACCAATTGGACATATGGGGGACAATAAACACAACTCTCTGAACATGAGCACCTCACAGTGTGCTGTGAATGAAAAACAGCTGCCTGAAAGTCACAGTCGCATACACCTGTGTGCACAGTCAAGTGATCAGACACCTATAAGTCACAGAAGTATCGTCTCTCATGGTCACATCTCAGATGGCATGCTGAGCCATAACCGACAAACATACCAGTAGTCCTGACAACGAAGTCACAGCACAATGACACAGAGGCAGACACCTGAGGGAACATGTCACTGATCACAACATGTCAGATGATCCACGGGAGTGGGAGTACAGAGTGTATTGTATGCCCTGGAGTAGGCATGACTGTCCAGCTCCACCTGTAAGAGGGATGAGTCCTGGACAGTAGGCAGGTGTCTAAGCATGTGTGACACACTTGATATACATACTCCTGAGGCCCAAACATTCTTCCCACCCACAGCATGGGGGTGTGCCAAATACCCCAGGGACATGTGGTGAATCAGATCAGCAAGTGGACCACAAATCAAAGTTACACCCAGATTACATGTCAGGACTTGGGCATTGTGTGAGCAATTGACCCACCCATGAATCCCACAACATAGTCACCGGAATAAATGCTGTCCCCCACCTTGAGCAAAGCAAAATGCAATGACACAGTCCCCAAGTGACACAATTTCCTGACTGTAAGGGCCACACATATGCGTATCAGATGAGGAGTGGGCATGTCACAATAGAGGGACATGGGTCCTGGACCACAAGACTGATGTACTGTGGAAGTTTAACCAGGCCAGAGGAGGGCACATAGCATGTCAGACAAAGTGCACAGTGCTGTCATGGACTCACCCCTCCTTGCTGCTGTCTGGCCTTCAGCTGCCCATCCAGGTCAGGGAAGACCACCGCCAGGATCCTGAGCATGTGGGGGGTCAGGGTCCGGTGTCCGCCCCTCCTGCGAGGAGGCGACAGCTTCAGCTGGACCCTTGCGATCCTCCGGGTCCAGCCTCGAAGGTCCTGCCACCTCTTCTGGCAGTTGCGGATCCGGCGCTTGTAGTCCCCCACGAATCTTACTGCCCGGGCGATGGTCAGCCAGATTTTCTGTTTTTGGTGGGCATCAACCTGTGAGGATGAGAAAGTGAAAATGCCATTACTACACATGCAAAATGTCCGTGCATCACACAGTTGGATATACATGTCTCAATCACTGGGGCACATGATGTACACAGGCAGTGCAACGATGGCTATGAACAGTTTGCCAGCAGTTACTACATGGTATCATTGCATGGAAAGTAAACCTTGTTGGAATGCACTGTTACTGCACTGTACCTGTTCAGTGCATGTAACTACACACTTTGGGGGCTCAGAACTACTCAGTGAGCATGCTAGCCAGTGGTGTGCACACTGTAAGTCCTGCTAGTCAGACAACATGCAAAATTAGAAAGGCAGTGGACAGCACACTCACCTGCTCCCCTGGTGTCCCATACAGCTTGCTGTACTGTGGAAGGAGGCTGTCCAGCAGGGCCTGGTTCTCCTCAAGGCTGAAGGCTGGGGCTCTCTCCACAGTACGTGCCATTGCAGTAGCCAGAGGATGCAGAGACAGCAGCAGTGTTGGTGGCAGATGTCGTCCTGGAGCATGTAGTGCAGGCAAGTGAGCTCTCAGGGGAACAGCCAGCATTACATGTGTGCTGCAGAGGCAGATACTGTCCCATGTGTCCAAAGTGATAGGTCCAAGTCGTTTGCATCTTCTGAATCTGACCAATCCATGGAATAGCAGCACTAATACACGCCCACAGCATCCTTCAAATCTTCAACTTCATGACACCCATGATTTTGCAACATTGTTGTGGCTGGCCAACTGAATTCACTGCATCAGACTCGTTGGAGCTTCGAAAACGCGTCCGTTGCCATGCCAGGCCCCAGCCAATGCGTGCGCACCGATCGGTCCATTGCTGTAAAACGCGTATTTCGGGATACAATGCATACCCGCTCACAACAGATGCAATGGGCCGGCCGGGCACACCGATCGGTCCATTGCTGTACAACGCGTATTTCGGGATACAACAGATGCAATGGGCCGGCCGGGCACACCGATTGGTCCATTGCTGTACAACGCGTATTTCGGGATACAACGCGTACCCGCTGACAACAGATGCAATGGGCCAGCCGGGCACACCGATCGGTCCATTGCTGTACAACGCGTATTTCGGGATACAACAGATGCAATGGTCCGGCCGGGCACACCGAACGGTCCATTGCTGTACAACGCGTATTTCGGGATACAACGCGTACCCGTTCCCAACAGATGCAATGGGCCGGCCGGGCACACCGATCGGTCCATTGCTGTACAACGCGTATTTCGGGATACAACGCGTACCCGCTCACAACAGATGCAATGGGCCGGCCGGGCACACCGATCAGTTCATTGCTGTACAACGAGTATTTCGGGATACAACAGAAGCAATGGGCCGGCCGGGCACACCGATCGGTCCATTGCTGTACAACGCGTATTTCGGGATACAATGCGTACCCGCTCACAACAGATGCAATGGGCCGGCCGGGCACACCGATCGGTCCATTGCTGTACAACGCGTATTTTGGGATACAACAGATGCAATGGGCCGGCCGGGCACACCGATCGGTCCATTGCTTTACAACGCGTACCTGTACAGGTCAGTCACATATGTCACCATGCTTGTCACTGGTGAACGTATGCCAGCCACATATACCTGCCAGAGACACAGGGGCACACCTACAACACCACACCCAGTCCACACTGTTTCCTAAGGCATGTAAGGCTGCATTACCTTTTCTGTGTATGGGGGTTGACATGTGGTTTCTGTGGTGGCACTTGTGGGCAGCCACACCCAGGCTGTGCATGTGTTAATGGGGACAGGGTCCTTTGTGTGTTGTGCACATGACCACCTTGATGTGCAACAGTTCATTTTGGAGCATGTGGCATGGTCACATTTCCAGGTTGTGTATGTGTGTGACCTGTCACATACCCCCAGGGTCCCATGGGGGAAGGCATGTACGTCACAGGATGACCCATAGCCACAATAGTGATGTCCCTCCACAGTCTGTGAGACAGTCTCCACATCAACGTTGTTTGTGCATGGACTTTGATGTTGTGCGTCACTGGCGTCCATGTCTGTCCTGCGGAGGCGACCGGGGCCACTACCTGTGGGAGTCATGTTTGTTTTTCTGACGTGTACATGATAGGCCATGTCATGCCAGTGTCCATGTGGCAAGACAGGGTCACTGGGAATCTACCTGTCAATGAGCTGTGATGCCTGTGGCGCATCTGTCCAGACATGTCACTGTGGTGTGTGTGTGGAACGTGACAGCAGGAAATGGGTACTGTGACACAGCCTAATGGTTTCCCATAGCACAACCTGGTACCTGTTGTGCACACATGTTGTACTGAGAAGTTAGATGATGGGCATGTAGGTGTGAGTTATGTCCGAACAGAACGGCACACACATCAAGTACTTGGGTCTCGTAATGATGTATCATGTGAAATTGAGTATGGTGAATGGCACATATGTGGGGTGACTGACAATCTTTCTTTCTTCAACCTATGCACTGCAGGGCTCCAGCTGTCCATAGACCATTCCCTGACCTGGCAACGATGGTGGAACGGGACAGCATCCGACTGTACCGCTTCACCAGGCAGCTGATTGATGATTTGGCAGTGCGCTTGGCACCACATTTGCAACCTGGCCGGACGTACCCTACGGCGCTGACACCCAAGGTGAAGGTAATGGCAGCCCTACACTTCTTTGCCACCGGTACCTTTCAACACACTGTGGCGACTGCCGGTGGGATGTCACAGACTATGTTCAGCCGTGTGCTACGCGATGTTTTGGAGGCAATGTTGAGATGCCTGAACCAGTACATCTATTTCCCTACACGTCAACAACTCACTGATGTCAAGAGTGACTTCTATGCCCTGGGGAGGATGCCACATGTCATTGGCTCCATTGATGGGACACATGTGGTTTTGATACCACCACAGGCACATGAGCAGGCATACCGGAACCGTAAACATTACCTTTCGATCAATGCTCTGGTGGTATGTCTTGCAGATATGAGCATCACACATGTGTGTGCCCGTTTCCCTGGTTCAGCACACAATGCCTACGTGATGAGGAGTAGTCGCATCCCGAGGATGATGGCACAGATGCAGAACCAGCGTGCCTGGCTTGTCGGTGTGTACTGACTTTGTACCATTGTGTGTGTTCTGATCTGTAGTATTCCACCCACTTTTCCAACTCAGCTAATGTGCACTTGTCTGTCCGTAGGTGACTCTGGATACCCCAACATGCCGTGGTTGCTGACACCCCTCAGGAACCCTGTGACACCAGCCCAGATGCGCTACAATGAGGCACATGGTCGGACCAGGAGAGTGATTGAGCGGACCTTTGGTCTCCTGAAGAGCCGCTTCCGCTGACTGGGCAAGACAGGAGGGACCCTCCCATATGCCCCAGCAAAGGTGTGCAAGATTTTTATCGTCTGCTGCATGCTACACAACCTGGCCGTGCGGAAGGAGTTGCCTCTCATCCTGGATGACGATGACCAACGTCCGCCACCTGTGGAGGATCCTGGCCTGGACCACGATGCCAGTGATGATGATGATGATGATGATGGTGATGTCCGCACACAGCTCATCACCAACTTCTTCAGCTGAATGTGAGTATCCAGGGAGATGTAATGTGAATGATGTGAGTTTGCATGATATGTGTGGGTGGTGCTCTGGTGCTGTTTGAGTGTGGCCATGTGCTACTTGACTGGATGTGTGCAGCAATGTGTCCTTACAGGTAGTCTGTACTCCCCAACAGTTTTGACATGCTAACTTGGTTTTGTGTAGTTGTCTTGTGACATGTATTGGGCATGAGTATTGCAGTTCTGTCCTGTTCTTCAGTGGTTTTAACTGTGTGTCATGTCTATCCTTCACAGGGTGCTTACTGAGTACTTTGGTCAACTTGGATCCCCTGACACCATGTTTCAGCTTTCAGGGTGGCAGCAGTAGTTTGCCTACAAGTGATGTGCCACACACCCCTGGACTTCATATCTTCTGCACTTGTTGACTGTGTGGCCACTGCCACGTGGGTAAACCTTGCATTTGTAGTGGAAACAACATGTTGCAAATGTGTAATGAACCTGTGCTTCACTTTGGGATGTGCGTTGTCTGTGGTCACACATCTGACTGACATTTGCTTACTGCACCTGTGGGCTAGTTGACACAGACTCTGAATAGGTGTGGTGTCTGTGCATTCCACTGTATTTCCTGGCAACATCACTGTGGGTGATGAGTCCGATGGCCCTGGTGTCTCTGTGTTGTGTAGCCCTAGTGGTGTGTCTCCCTCATATGTGTCACGTCACCATGACTCACACGACGGTGTTGTACTTGCTGTAACAGTTAGCATACACAGTGTAATTTAGCAGGTCATCATCACCATAACAGTATCCACATTTGAATAACAACAGAGGCAAGTATGGTGTACTAGTGATTTTATTTACAGAAATGTGTGTGTGATTGTGCACAGGATGGTGGGTGCTGTACATTGGGATTGTGATCCAAAGTTCCCAGATGAGTTGGAAGTCTTGGTAGCAGAAATGTCCTGAGTGAAGTCCACAGTCATATGATACATTAGTCCAACTTGAACTCCCCATGTCATGTGGGAGAGTAGTGTTGCATTCGACAGGGTGAAACGTTTGCACACAAAGGAGAATTTCCGGAACAGGTGTTGGCTTCCTGGGGGATGTACGTGGCCATCAACCTCTCAGTTTTCCTTCCTCGGACGACCCCTCTTCTTTGGGGGGGGGACCCTCACGTGCAGCCTGCGGCGGTGCAGGGGAGTCTCCGCCAGAGTCCTCCTCCCTCCCTGTGGCGGTGTCAGTTGTTGCAGCACCAGAAGTTGTGGGCACACAGGGAGGTGTGGCCATGTTGGTGCTAATCTGGCGGAGGCATGTCAATATGTCCCTATGCACCGCTGTGAGTTCTTGCAATGTGTCCCACTTGGACTCCATGTGAGACATGTGTGTCTCCACACGGGACATGTGGGAGTCCAAGCGGGCATGATGGGCAGCCTGCTGCTGTTGTATGTCCTTGAGGATCCCCACGACCTGTCTGACCTCTCCGGTGCTATCCTGGTACGCATCAGCGATGCGTGCCAGTTGTGGGTCATCATGCAGTCCAGACCCCTCTGCAAGCAGCGACCTATGTCTACCACCCCTCCCACCACCCCTGGCGACACGTGCAGTTCCTGCGGTGGCACGCACAGGTGACCCAAGGCCCCCTGGGGGTTGTTGGTGGTGTTGTCGTCCATTGCTCCACGCTGGGCCTGGGGCTCTGTGCTGTTGCCATCGGTGGTCCTTGGTCTGTCCGTGTCGGCGGGGGTGGTCTGTGTGTTGGCAGTTGTTGGAGGGGTGGGTGCAGGGGGTGCAGGTGTTGGTCCAGCTGGTGCTGCATGATGACTCACACCGGAGGTGCCAGGTAGGTCTTCGCCATCCGAGGAGGGCAGAGGCTGTTCCACACCAGGGAGCTCTGTGTACCCCGGAGCCTGGGACAGGGACTCCTCCTCGCCTGCTGCTGTGTCCCCATCATCATCACCTGTATTTGGAAGAAACACACATTGTATGTTATGTTTCTACAGGCATCAATGGTTCACACACCTGACAGTTGTGACTGTACCTCTGGATGCGGGCATGTACATTGCATTGTCCTAAGTTGTCACAGTAAGAGGTTGATATTGGTGTAGCACATTGTCATGCATACCTGGGGCATTTCAATGTGAATGTTGAGGTGTGTGCATGGCCAGCATTTGTTGTATTTGGTGGACATCCGGCCATCCTTCTCCACCTAGCCCAGTTATCCCACCATGAAGCATGCCACCCTTGCAGTGGGTTCAGGTTGACTCTCAGGATGTCAGGCAGTGGTGTTGTGCTGTTTGTTGGTGCACAGTTCCCAGCAGGGCCTTGTGCTCCCCACAGCAGTACCCAGTGTCAGCCATCTTGTCAGTCCTTATCCACTCCCTGTGATGTGAGCATGGTTCAGAGTGGTGTTGATGGGCCAATTGTGAGGGTGAGCAGTATCTGTGACTACAACTCCCATCATGCTATTGCCTACACCCCCTTCCCAGCATGCCCGTACTTCCTTCCTTTGGACTCTGCTTCCCTGTGGGGTAGTGTGCCTGTGCTGACAGGAAGGCTGACAGTGTTGTCCTTGCGTTTGTTTGGCTGCAAGTCCCAAGAGTGTCCCTGTGCTTCACACAGCATTACCCAGGGTGGTGGTTCTTTGTGGGATCTTCATTTGGTATGTGAGGCATTGCATTCTCCCAGGTGGGTTATGTGGAGTTTGTGTTGAGGGGGTGTGTGAGGTGAGCTGCTTGTAAGTATGGTCAGTGCTGTGAGTCCTCCTTCCCACCCAGCCAGATATCCCACCATGCAACGTGCTTGCATTGCAGGGAGTGCAAGTTGGCTTTCAGGATGTCAGGAAGTGGTGTTGTGCTGTTTGTTGGTGCACAGTTCCCAGCAGGGCCTTGTGCTCCCCACAGCAGTACCCAGTGTCAGCCATCTTGTCAGTCCTTATCCACTCCCTGTGATGTGAGCATGGTTCAGAGTGGTGTTGATGGGCCAATTGTGAAGGTGAGCAGTATCTGTGACTACAACTCCCATCATGCTATTGCCTACACCCCCCTTCCCAGCATGCCCGTACTTCCTTCCTTTGGACTCTGCTTCCCTGTGGGGCAGTGTGCCTGTGCTGACAGGAAGGCTGACAGTGTTGTCCTTGCGTTTGTTTGGTTACAAGTCCCAAGAGTGTCCCTGTGCTTCACACGGCATTACCCAGGGTGGTGGTTCTTTGTGGGATCTTCATTTGGTATGTGAGGCATTGCATTCTCCCAGGTGGGTTATGTGGAGTTTGTGTTGAGGGGTGTGTGAGGTGAGCTGCTTGTAACTATGGTCAGTGCTGTGAGTCCTCCTTCCCACCCAGCCAGATATCCCACCATGCAACGTGCTTGCATTGCAGGGAGTGCAAGTTGGCTTTCAGGATGTCAGGCAGTGGTTTTGTGCTGTTTGTTGGTGCACAGTTCCCAGCAGGGCCTTGTGCTCCCCACAGCAGTACCCAGTGTCAGCCATCTTGTCAGTCCTTATCCACCCCCTGTGATGTGAGCATGGTTCAGAGTGGTGTTGATGGGCCAATTGTGAGGGTGAGCAGTATCTGTGACTACAACTCCCATCATGCTATTGCCTACACCCCCTTCCCAGCATGCCCGTACTTCCTTCCTTTGGACTCTGCTTCCCTGTGGGGTAGTGTGCCTGTGCTGACAGGAAGGCTGACAGTGTTGTCCTTGCGTTTGTTTGGCTACAAGTCCCAAGAGTGTCCCTGTGCTTCACACAGCATTACCCAGGGTGGTGGTTCTTTGTGGGATCTTCATTTGGTATGTGAGGCATGGCATTCTCCCAGGTGGGTTATGTGGAGTTTGTGTTGAGGGGGTGTGTGAGGTGAGCTGCTTGTAACTATGGTCAGTGCTGTGAGTCCTCCTTCCCACCCAGACAGATATCCCACCATGCAACGTGCTTGCATTGCAGGAAGTGCAAGTTGGCTTTCAGGATGTCAGGCAGTGGTGTTGTGCTGTTTGTTGGTGCACAGTTCCCAGCAGGGCCTTGTGCTCCCCACAGCAGTACCCAGTGTCAGCCATCTTGTTAGTCCTTTTCCACTCCCTGTGTTGTGAGCATGGTTCAGAGTGGTGTTGATGGTCCAAATGTGAGGCTGCCCATTATCTGTTACTACGAGTCCCATCATGCTCTTGGCTACACTGACTTCACCAGCATACACAGGATTCCTTCCTTTCTGTGAGCTTCCCTGTGAGGTGGTGTTCTAGTGGTGGCTAAATATCTGACAGTGTTTGTTGGTTAGATTTGTGCCACTGCCTAGCTCAATTTGGTATTGGATTTGTACATGTCATGACACAGTTACATATCACTATGAGATGGCATGTATTGTGTTTATCTGTGTGACATACACTTTTTGGGATGATTATCTTTTGTTTGCTGTTGATTTGCTAGGGGTGCATGGTTTGACTGTCCCCTTGACAGTGATGTGTGTGTATTGGCACACAATATTGTGTATATTAGTTATGTACTCACCAGGCTCTGGGATGTTTGTTAGTCCATATACGCTCACTGGTGTTAGGATGGCCCGCATCTTCTCCTCCCAGGGCCTGAGGTATACTGGTTTGGCAGGAGGGCCACTGCCGGTGTGCTGGCTCAGGAGGTAATCCTTCTTCAGGAGGTCCCTGACCCTCCTGCGCACATCATACCACCTGTTCTGGATGTCTTCCTTTGTACGCAAACATGGTGATTGTGCGTTCACCCTGTCGACGATCCTCGCCCACATCTTGGTTTTCTGCGACATGGGGGTCTGTTGGACTAATGTGCCAAACAACTGTGGCACTACCCTCAGGATCTCGTCTACCATGACTTCCAATTCACTATCTAGGAACTTTGCATTCTTCTTTAGGGGCATGGTGATGGGTGGTGGTGGTGATTGATGTGTGTGTGTGTGCAAGTGAGGGTGTGTGAGTGTAGGTTTTGCTGTGTGTGTGTGAGGGTGCTATTTGTTGAGGTGCTAATGGTGTGTGGCTTTTGTGTTGGATGAGCTGTGTGTGTGTCTGTGTTTGCTGTGTGATGGTGTTCTCTGCTGGCAGGTCAGTGGAATTTGCAAAGGATCATGGTAGGGATTTGTGGCCTTTATGTAGGTGGAGTTGGGGGTGTGTCCTTGTTCAATTTTTTTCACCCCCTGTATTTATTGGCTTTGTCATTGCTTGTTTGGCCCTCTTTTTTTGTATTTTTTCATTTGTGATTATTGTGCATGTTGGAGTCGTTCTTCTGACCGAGTAGGACGTTGCAGTTCTCGTGCGCGCCTCTCCGAGTCGTTCCCGCTGTGTTTCAGCTCTGTTTCATATGCGGCGTACGCGTCGGTCGCGGTGTATTGAGTTTGTTCAGCTGGGTTTTGTATGCGTGTCGGTCGTACGGCTTGGGCTCCGTGCGAATCGGTCTGCTTTTGCACCCATTGCATCGTACTGCGCGGGTCGGAGTTCGCGGGAACGTTTCGTTCGGCTTTCTTCCTGGTGCGTGTCGGTCGGTTCGATTCGCGTGGTTTTCCGGCCGGATGGCTTGTTTCCGTCCGGGTCGGTCGTTCGGCTTGAGTTCCGTACAAGTCGGTCGTGATTCACATGCATTTCATCGTACTTCCCAGGTCGGGCAACGCCGGTACGTGTCGGTCGGACTATTATCCCATACCGAGTCGGTCGGTATTTTTTCCGGCCCGAATCGGAATCGGCCCCTATGTGTCATGTAGGTACGTCGGAGGAATTTAAAGTGCAACAATTTATGTCTGTGATTGGGGGAATCTAATTTGGTTTGGAAACAACTATAATACCAGACATCGTCTGGTAGGGGGTGTTGTAGGTCCTCCCTTCATGCCTCAGGCAGACGGTCATCTTCGATAGACAACATATCCAGACATGCACGGTATAACCTGGAAACCAAGGGGCATAATTACAAGCCCCTATCGCCACCACAACGTCACTTTTCATAATGTTGTGGTGGCGATAGGGACTTCGCCTTATTTACAAGGCAGCGTTAAGCCACCTAACGTGGCTTAATGCTGCCTTGTAAATAAGGCACCCTTTTACGCTACACTTAGCGTGAAAGGGGAGGGCAATGGGTGTTGTGGTGGGCGTTCCACCACAACACCCATTGATTTTGACGCTGCCCCATATTTACAAGGGTGGCGTAAATATGGGGCAGCGCCAAAATTAAGACCAGGGAAAACCTGGTCTTACCCTGGCGCAATGAGGAGAAATGTTTGAATTCTCCTCGTTATTGCTGTTTCCATGTGTGCTGCGTTGTGCAGCACACATGGAAACAGCAAAACACCATTGATTGCTTATATGCAATAAGGTGTCCCTTCCTGCACGTCAACAGCCTTTAAAAAAAAAAAAGACGTTTTGCAAGTTCTATGTGTGCTGCATTAAGCAGCACACATAGAAGTTACAAAACACCATTTGAAGATTGCTTATGTGCAGGAAGAGACACCTTCCTGCACATAAACAATCTTCCCCTGCAACGCAGACACCCTTGCACTAAGGTACAAGGGTGCCTGCGTTGGCGCCTACATTTTCCACCAAAGCTAAGAGAAAGGCAGGGGTGCACCGTATTCTTATGAATACGGTGCAGCCCTGTGTTTGGAAACTGTTGGAGCGTGGCGTTAGCCTTCTTGGCTTAACACCGTGCTCTGACAGTTTCCTGGTAAATATGCCCCCAAGTGTTCTATGGTTTCATCCTCTATGAGGATAGTGAGGGGGATGAAGTCATCGGGAGCTATGGGGTACGAGGAGGGTCAGGGCCCGTAAAGCACTCTGAATGCGGCGCAAAATGAACCTGTCAAGTAGCGTTACGGTGGTGAAACGCGCATCCTCTGACCAGGAGATGGTGTGGCCCCCCTGGTACAAATCTCCAGTGCTGTGTAATTCAACACGGCTCAATGTGTGCTTGACAATGGTTTCTACCATTGGAGGGAGCCGGTGGTTATCTGCAAGTTGCAGAGCAGTGGAGTACAACCTCCCAATTCCCAGGAGGCGCAGCAGTCGGGGCCTCGCCCAACAGGTAGTGGAAAGTGGCTGAATGTTCGAAGGGGTCCAAAGGTAGACCCTTGGGAAGGATGGCATTCAATGGTGTATTGCCTGTGAAGTCCCAGTCAATACGATCATAAGGAAGGCGAGCATCTCTATGGTACCAATGGTACGGGTATTCACACTGAGCGATCAAATAATAAAGGTGGAAGTGAGGCATACCTAAGCCGCCCCTTGCATAAGGGAGGACCAGCGCGCGCCAACCAACCCGCGGTCTACGGCCCACCCAGATTAACCAAAACAGAAGGCCCCTCAAAGAGCCAAAAAAAGCATTAGTAAGAGGAATAAGTATATTAAGAAACAGAGAACTCGGGGAAGGACAACCATTTTAATAATGGCAATGCGGCCAGCTAACGATAACGGTAACTTTATAAACCTCTCGATTTGTGTTGTTAGTTTACTAACAGCTGGACCATAGTTCAGGCGGAGGACCTGCTCCTTAGCACGGTAGATGTGAATACCAAGATATTTAACAGTATCATCCCGCCATTGCAGAGGAAAGTCGCATTGAAACTGCTGCCTGGCCGCTGTCAGCACGAAGAGCTTGGATTTACCCCAGTTGATTTGAAGACCCGAAAAAAGACCAAGGGGCCGATTCCGATCTCGGTCGGAGGCGCACCCAATACCATTCGGTCGGGAAAAAAGCCATGCGAAAGCCTGTTTCCCGACCGAACCGTACGCGGGTCCGGCCGAGCGAGTACGATGCGACTCGCCGACCGACTCGTCCGGGCGACCCGACCGCTCCGACCGACTCGTACCCGGATCGTACCGCTCCGACCGACTCGCTCGGACCCGATTCGCACCGCGCAATGGAGACGTTTTCCGGCCGGGTAAGTACGATGCGCACCTCGACCGCTCCGACCGACTCGCGCCGTCCGACTCGAACTCGCTGTCGGAGCCGTACTTTGGGGGTCCGTGTCGGACCCCTGTACGCGTACCCGCGCGAGTCGCACACAGGGGGACCCATGGGTCCCCCTACCTGTGCGTGTACGCCGCGGGCGCTTCGCGGCGTACTCGCTGTAGGGGGCGCCCTTGTCCGCCTCGCACCCATTGAGGCAATGGGAGCCCGCGTACGCGTTGTACGACCGGCTCCCATTGAGTTCAATGGGAGTCCGACCGACTCGTGTCCGATAACATACGGACGCATCGTACTCGTTCGGTCGGACTGCACGGGTCCGATTCGGTCGGAAATCTCTCCGGGTCCGGCTCGGTCGGAGAAATTTCCGGCCCGAATCGGAATCGACCCCTAAATCTTTGGATCTCTTGAATAATAGGATGTAAATTTGTGGAGGGATGCCTAAGGAAAGCTAATATATTGTCCGCATAAGTGATAGCAGCAGCGGGTGAGTGGACACCCCTGTCTCATTCCCCTAGCCAGTGTGAACGTGGAGGTTAATAAACCGTTGACACAAATGCGAGCCATCGGTTGAGAATAAAGAAGCATGGTTAGGGACGAGAACCAACGCGGGAGGCAATGTTTCTGCAGTGTTGCAAAAAGAAAGGGCCAATCAAGGGAGTCAAAGGCCTTCTCCACATCGAGTAGGGCTACAGCTGCAGGGACATTAGGAGTTATCATGTTAAAGACTGAAAACAACGTAAGTACATTTATAGAGGTGGATCGGTGCGAAATGAAACCTGACTAGAGAGTAGTGACAATGGTTTCAGGAAGGAGAGACAATCTGGTGGCAAGAACTTTAACGAGAATCTTATATTCAAAATGTAATAAAGACAGTGGCCTATAGGATTGGCAATGCAATGGGTCCTTCCCGGGTTTAACAGCAGGATTATGATCGCTTTGCATAGCGTGGGAGGCAGTATACCTGTCTCCATTGATTCAGCATATAGTTCTAATAGGCGGGAAGCAAGAAGATGCTTGTATGTTTTATAAAATAGTCCCGTTAGCCCATCAGAGCCAGGGCCCTTAGACCCATCCATGGAATCTATTGTGGAGATGATTTCTTCAACCGCTATTGGTTCACTAAGAAATTATTGCTGCGGAGGTGAGCAGTCAAAATATCGAAATTTTAATGTTGATGTACCAAAATATCGAATGTAAAATATCGATGGTATAAAATATCGATGTTTTGCATATCGACATCAAAAATTTCGATATTGGTATGTGTAGTAAAATATCGAAGTACAATATATCGAATGTCATAATATCGTTGTGTTAAAATATCGATAAAGTGTAGTATTGTGTTATTTTTTGTATATTTTGTAATATTTTGTATATAAGTGTTTTAATATGTTATTTGGAATGTATTAAAATTATGTTTTTTATATTTTAAATAATTTAATTTAAAAAAAAACTTTTATATATAATTTTAGGAGCGGGATGTTGGGTTTATAGGGGATAAGGGTGGGGAGTGTTTTAAAAATATATATTTTAAATTAAATATTATTAAATTTTTCAAAAAAATTGAATTTATTTGTAAAAAATGAAAAATAATATTTAAATTTAAATTTGAAAATTTATTTTAAGAGTGGGATGTTGCGTTTATAGGGGATAATGTTTGGGAGTGTTTAAAAATATTTATAAAAAAATATATATTAATTTTTTTTTAAATTTATTTTTAAAAAAATGAAAATTTATATTTAAATTTAAATTTGATAATTAATTTTAGGAGCGGGATGTTGTGTTTATAGGGGATAAGGGTGGGGAGTCTTTTATAAATATATATTTTATATTAAATATTATTTAAAAAAATTAAATAATTGAGAATTTATTTATTAAAAGAAATATTTATATTTAAATTTTGAATTGAAAATTAATTTTAGGAGTGTGTTGTTGGGTTTATATGGGATAAGGGTGGGGAGTGTTTTAAAAGTATATCTTTTAAATAAAATATTATCACAATTTTTAATAAATTTGGAATAAATTCTTAAAATAAAATATAATATTGAAATCTAAATTTGATAAATATTTTTAGGAGTGGGCTGTTGGATTTTTAGGGGATAAGGGTGGGGAGTGTTTTAAAAATATCTATTTTTAATTAAATATTAAAAAATTTGAAAAATTTAGATTTTATTGAAAAATTAATAAGTTTATAGAATTATAAGTTTGAAATTTATTTTTAGGAGTGTGTTTTTGCGTTTATAGGGGATAATGTTGGGGAGTTATACAAAAATAATGTTTGGGGGATGTAATTGATAATGTTTAGTGATCAGTACATAGTTTATTTAAATTTATATTGCAGTGGGAATAGTTAATTATTTATGTTTACTGTCCAGCACCTACCCCAATTTATTATAGACTGGAGTGGGAATAGTATATTGTTTATGTTACTGTCCAGCATCTACCTCAATTTTATATAGACTGGAGTGGGAATAGTAAATTATTTAGGTTTAGTGTCCATCACCTACTATAATTTATTATAGACTGTAGTGGGAATAGTAATTTGTTCATGTTACTGTCCAGCACCTACTCCAATTTAATATAGACTGCAGTGGGAATAGTAAATTATTTATGTTTACTGTCCAGCACCTACCACAATTTAGGGGCCTATTCCGATCTCGGCCGGTAGGGCTCCGAATCGGATTCGGCTTTACCGGATCCGATTCGGAGCCCTGTTTCCCGACCGATTCGTACGTGCGTCCGGGCGAGCGAGTATGATGCGAAATCTCCGACCGACTCGTTCGCGAGACCCAACCTCACCGACCGACTCGTTTGCGAAAGCCGACCGCTCTGACCGACTCGCACGGACACGACTCGCACCGCGCAATGGAGACGTTCCCCGGCCGGGTAAGTACGATGCGCGCCTCGAGCAGTCCGACCGACTCGCGCCGTCCGGCTCAAAAGAGCAGTCGGAGCCACACTTTGGGGGTCCGTGTCGGACCCCCCTGTATGCCTAGCCGCGCGAGTCGCACACAGGGGGGACCCATGGGTCCCCCCTACCTGTGCATGTATGGCGCGACCCGCTTCGACGCGTACCTGCTGTAGGGGGCGCCCTTGTTCGCCTCGCACCCATTGAGTCAATGGGAGCCCGCGTACGCGTTGTACGACCGGCTCCCATTGACTTCAATGGGAGTCCGACCGAATCGAGTCCGATAGCATGCGTGCGCATCGTACTCATTCGGTCAGACTGCTAGGGTCCGATTCGGTCAGAAATCTCTCCGGGTCCGGCTCGGTCGGAGAGATTTCTGGCCCGAATCGGAATTGGCCCCTTAATATATACTGGAGTGGGAATAGTAAATACATTTTGTTTAGTGTCCAGCACCTACCTCAATTTAATATAGACTGGAGTGGGAATAGTAAATTATTTATGTTTAGTGTCCAGCACCTACCCTAATTTATTATACACTGGAGTGGGAATAGTAATTTGTTCATGTTACTGTCCAGCATCTACTTCAATTTAATATAGACTGGAGTGGGAATAGTAAATTATTTATGTTTAGTGTTCAGCACCTACCCCAATTTAATATAGACTGCAGTGGGAATAGTAAATTATTTATGTTTACTGTCCAGCAACTACCCCAATTTAATATAGACTGGAGTGGGAATAGTAAATATTTTATGTTTACTGTCCAGCATCTACCCCAATTTAGGGGCCGATTCCGATGTCATCCGGAAGCACACCTAACACTATTCGTCCGGAAAAAAAACAAGCCGAACGCGTGTTTTCCGACCGATTCGAATACCCCACCGAACGAACAAGTACGATGCGCACAACAGCCCAGATTCCGAGCGAGCCGTACTTACCCAATCCAGCTCCTGTTCCCCGCCCGAGCCGGATCCGCAAACGCCGATTCGAGCCGCACGGAAGCAAATACACAGCACCTTCCGGCCGGACTAGTACGATGCGTGCTCCGTACGCGCCGAACCCGTCGCTACGTCCGGCACGTTTCAGCATCCGGGAGAGCCGCACATAAGCTCCGATTCGCGCCACAAGAAGATCCACGGCTACGAGACGAACAAGCCAGCGACGAGTACGAGTCGAAGACACGCGAAACCCGAACGAGACGACCCAACCATGAATCCCATCGCGCAGGTCCTACCTATACTCTACATCTATTACCGGGACCGGTTCAGACGCGTACTGCGCAGACGGTAAGTCAAACACCCACAACACAAACAAACGACACGTACCCGAAATATGTCACACACACATAGGGATGCACAAATGACGTACACTAGCAACAGCACAATCATAGGGGTGGGATGGGCATCACCAATGCCATACACACCCATAGGGGCCTGGATGCCTGCCACCACCACCACCCCTACTCAGGGGGGCCTGGATGCCTATCACTACTACCATCCCCACTCATGGGGGGCTGGATGCCTATCACAACTACCATCCCCACTCATGGGGGCCTGGATGCCTATCACTACTACCATCCCCACTCATGGGGGCCTGGATGCCTATCACTACTACCATCCCCACTCATGGGGGGCTGGATGCCTATCACTACTACCATCCCCACTCATGGGGGGCTGGATGCCTATCACTACTACCATCCCCACTCATGGGGGCCTGGATGCCTATCACTACTACCATCCTCACTCATGGGGGGCTGGATGCCTATCACTACTACCATCCCCACTCATGGGGGGCTGGATGCCTATCACTACTACCATCCCCACTCATGGGGAGCTGGATGCCTATCACTACTACCATCCCCACTCATGGGGTGCTGGATGCCTGCCACCACCACTACCCCTACTCATGGGGGCCTGGATGCCCATCACTACTACCATCCCCACTCATGGGGGGCTGGATGCCTATCACTACTACCATCCCCACTCATGGGGTGCTGGATGCCTGCCACTACTACCATCCCCACCCTTGGTGTGATGGATGCCTGCCACCACCACTACCCCTACTCATGGGGGCCTGATTGCCCATCACTACTACCATCCCCACTCATGGGGGGCAGGATGCCTGCCACCACTACCATCCCCACTCATGGGGGGCAGGATGCCTATCACTACTACCATCCCCACTCATGGGGGGCTGGATGCCTATCACTACTACCATCCCCACTCATGGGGGACTGGATGCCTGCCACTACTACCATCCCCACTCATGGGGTGCTGGATGCCTGCCACTACTACCATCCCCACCCTTGGTGTGATGGATGCCTGCCACCACCACTACCCCTACTCATGGGGGCCTGGATGCCCATCACTACTACCATTCCCACTCATGGGGGGCAGGATGCCTGCCACCACTACCATCCCCACTCATGGGGGCAGGATGCCTATCACTACTACCATCCCCACTCATGGGGTGCTGGATGCCTATCACTACTACCATTCCCACTCACGGGGGCTGGGTGCCTATCACTACTACCATCCCCACTCATGGGGTGCTGGATGCCTGCCACTACTACCATCCCCACCCTTGGTGTGATGGATGCCTGCCACCACCACTACCCCTACTCATGGGGGCCTGGATGACCATCACTACTACCATCCCCACTCATGGGGGGCTGGATGCCTATCACTACTACCATCCCCACTCATGGGGTGCTGGATGCCTGCCACTACTACCATCCCCACCCTTGGTGTGATGGATGCCTGCCACCACCACTACCCCTACTCATGGGGGCCTGGATGCCCATCACTACTACCATCCCCACTCATGGGGGCAGGATGCCTGCCACCACTACCTCATGGGGGGCAGGATGCCTATCACTACTACCATCCCCACTCATGGGGGGCTGGATGCCTATCACTACTACCATCCCCACTCATGGGGGGCTGGATGCCTATCACTACTACCATCCCCACTAATGGGGGCCTGGATGCCTATCACTACTACCATCCCCACTCATTGGGGCCTGGATCCCTATCACTACTACCATCCTCACTCATGGGGGGCTGGATGCCTATCACTACTACCATCCCCACTCATGGGGGGCTGGATGCCTGCCACTACTACCATCCCCACTCATGGGGTGCTGGATGCCTGCCACTACTACCATCCCCACCCTTGGTGTGATGGATGCCTGCCACCACCACTACCCCTACTCATGGGGGCCTGGATGCCCATCACTACTACCATCCCCACTCATGGGGGGCAGGATGCCTGCCACCACTACCATCCCCACTCATGGGGGCAGGATGCCTATCACTACTACCATCCCCACTCATGGGGTGCTGGATGCCTATCACTACTACCATCCCCACTCATGGGGGGCTGGATGCCTATCACTACTACCATCCCCACTCATGGGGGGCTGGATGCCTATCACTACTACCATCCCCACTCATGGGGGCCTGGATGCCTATCACTACTACCATCCTCACTCATGGGGGGCTGGATGCCTATCACTACTACCATCCCCACTCATGGGGGGCAGGATGCCTATCACTACTACCATCCCCACTCATGGGGTGCTGGATGCCTATCACTACTACCATCCCCACTCATGGGGTGCTGGATGCCTATCACTACTACCATCCCCACTCATGGGGGGCTGGATGCCTATCACTACTACCATCCCCACTCATGGGGGCCTGGATGCCTATCACTACTACCATCCCCACTCATGGGGGGCTGGATGCCTATCACTACTACCATCCCCACTCATGGGGGGCTGGATGCCTATCACTACTACCATCCCCACTCATGGGGGGCTGGATGCCTATCACTACTACCATCCCCACCCATGGGGGGCTGGATGCCTGCCACTACTACCATCCCCACTCATGGGGTGCTGGATGCCTATCACTACTACCATCCCCACTCATGGGGGGCTGGATGCCTGCCACTACCACCATCCCTACTCATAGGACGGGTAATGCATGACACAACCAGCGTACTCCCACATAAGGAATCACAGAAAATTACATCCACCCAAACAACATGACAAGCGTGTGTAGTCCATGTCAAATGCCAACAACACAAAACATGACAATGAACATACAATGTGACCCACTATCACATGTGTGACACATAAAAGTGTGTGGCCTCCACAATACAAGCCGACCATGGCCACTGTGGCAATGGGGCCCAAAGCCCCACCACCACAGTCACCAAAAGGTAAGTGTGGGGTCCAAGGCTGATGCACCTTTTGATCAGTGTGGCAATGGGGCCCAAAGCCCCATCACCACAGTCACCAAAAGGGAAGTGTGGGGTCCAAGGCTGATGCACCTTTTGATCAGTGTGGAAATGGGGCCTAAAGCACCATCACCACAGTCACCAAAAGGTAAGTGCGGGGTCCATGGCTGATGCACCTTTTGATCAGTGTGGCAATGGGGCCCAAAGCACCATCACCACGGTGATCATAAGGTAAGTGTAGGCATGGTAAAAGCTGCCAAAGACAAACTGTATGGATGAATCCTGGTCACACAACAACTAAAACATCTGTGGCATAGTAGTGCTTGTGTCCCATTGCAACATAGATTGGGCGAGGCTAACAGTGCAGTGACACAGAAACATCGTTTTGGCCATGTGCATACAAACATCACACATGGGGGACCACATTGCCAACAATCAGCCAATTACACAATGACAGAAGTGACCATCATGATGCTGACCCACATATCTGCACCTATGGACACACAAATGTATATAACCTGTGGAGACTGTCGATGTCAGGTGAACAAATACCATACCATGGCAGCAATGGGACATACAAACCATGATCATTGTGCTGACTGATGACCCAGGAGTCCCAGGGAGAGCAGGGGAAAATCACCAAACAACATACAGCCAATGGCACACTACAGAAATGCCAATGCAGTGATGCAAATGCACTAACACAAACAGGCAGACTCACACTGCATATCAAACACAACAGGTGATGGGGGTGTGTGCCAGTGTCCCCATGCAACCACACAACACATGAGGAGGCCTAAATCCCAATTACACAGATGTGTATACAGTGCCACACACAAGTAACTCATGGATTGGATTCCCCTATGTGGGCAATCTGGCATTGTTAGATGAGAGGGAGCCCAAATTACACATGTCACACAAGCTTGTAGGAACAGCAACTAACACAGCAAGAGACACACCCACCACAGCACTACCCCCAGGGACCCCACATTGTGCAGACACTAGCCTGCATGACAATTCCACTGTGATGACAAAGGTAGATGTTGATCACACTGTGAACCACAGCCATGTGTCCTCAGCTACAAACTACCATCACACCTACACAAGCTGCAATCAATCAGCAGGGCCTGCCAGCCAAGGCCAATATGGAGGTAGTGGTCTAGCCGTGCAACAACTCACATTTGCACACTCAACACCACACACCCTGATCTCCACCAATGTGCAGCAGTGAAGCTCACATGGACTGGTGACATTGCACATGCACCCATGACAATCCCAGGGGTGGTGGGGGGAACTAAGGTGCAGAAACCCATCACACATGCCCACTCAACATGACTCGTCTATGTATGACACACAGCACAGTACGCCGTACATGCGCATGATGTGAAATCCACCACAAACAATGGGATCCTGGCCATAGTCACACACCAACGAAGAAGCCAAGGTGAGACACAAAGAACACACGTACACATCAGCCAACATTGCAGCTCTGACCCTGAGGAGTGGCAGCAGTCACACACACAACGCGTCACAATCACTGAAAGCTACCACAAACTCAAAATCACATTACTTGTGTAAACAACAAGTGCCAAGGGGAATCCTGAATGTGTTCCATCAGCGTTTGCCCACATCCCCAGCCCTGACAACAAAGACAACCTGGGATGACAACCTCATGAACATCAGTTTGCCATGCACCCACATCACGGAGAAACCAGGTCCAAGATGCTGGATGAACACATACCAACTCTGCAAGCATCACAAACAGGAACATCCCTAGGGACACAGCCTGTGTATGAAAAGGGAAGGGAACATGCACAGACATGCTCACACAACACACAACACGGGCACACGCAATGTCACCAGATTACACACAGCCATGAGGGCACTCCACTCCTGTGGAAGGTCCACTGTGCCAAACCTTGTCTGTGCACGACTCAAACATATCAGCAGGACACTCTGTCAGTGAGTCAACAACTACAACACACAGAAGCCTCTGCTCACATCAGCCTGGGTACGGGAGTGTCACGTCAGTCATCTGCATACACCCAAAACACGTGGCAATCCACTTGTATGTATACACAGATGAGTCCTCCAAAATTGATGTGCAAAACTGCATGTCCAGTGGAGACGGGCACACAGTCAGGGTACTAGGAACATTGGACAGTGGTAAGCCCAACAGATGTGCAACAGTGTAGGACAAAGATGGTAATCTACAAATGCTAAACGTACATCCCTGTGTCAAATGCTGAACATTACACCCTCAGACTGCAGCAAGGGATGCTATAGATCCAGACTAGATTAGGACACATATCCCATGGATCACATGGAGCCCATCACAGCAAAACTTCATTTACCTGATCTGAACACAATTACAACAGCAAATGCATGATTCTACACATCTACATCATGTACCACCAAAGATTAACCACAAGTAAACAAAAAGAGGCTTTATTCAGCAAGTGTGCAACTGAAATCAAAAGTCCAAAATTAACTACGGCCAATGTCCAGTCCAAATACACAGTCCCAACAGGGTGATGTGTGACAACTTGGTACCTGTGCAGGCAAGCAATTGGTGACGACAGGGGACATCCCCCTTGGAGGGGCATACGAGGGGCAGGCCAGGCACCGCAGGGACAGGATCAGGGGATGCCAGAAGGAGGCAGGGAAGGTGAGGTGGGTGCAGGAGTGTCACCGGCAACTGCAGTGGAGGTGTCTGACTCAGGGGGGCCGGCACCACCGCAGGGCTCAAGTCCGATGGTGTTGGTGCTGCAACCACTGCAGTGGGCTGGTCAAATGGAGTGGACTGGGTCCCCAATGCAGTGCCCGAGTCAGACGGGGTTGTTGTGGACTCCACCGCAGTGCATGACTCCAAGGGAGTGGAAGGGGGGCAGAAGAGCTGGGCAGGACAGAGGGGGGACACGGTCTCCACACCAGTGGCACATACAGGCAGAGCGTCTGGTTTGGGGGTGGAAGAGCAAGTGGCAGGGGGGAGGGCCTGAGCAGTTTGGGGATGCGGTATCGGTGTGTGGGGGAACCTGGGGCAGGGTGTGGCGGTGGAACCTGTGGAGTGGTGGCCTGGGGGATGGAGGTGAGAGACTGGGTGGGTGACTTGCAGGGCGGTGGCGGGGTCTTGCTCTTCCAGGTCCGGGGGGACTTGCGGGTGGGGGCTCACTCTGCCTGCGCCTGGGGGAGGGTGTCCGGGGGCGAGGGACACTCCCTCTCTGTGTGTGGACTTCCTCTTCCCCCGGTATGCTGGATCAGCGGGATTGGAGGGGAAGAGGCCGAGGTCAGAGAGGAAGAGCTGCTGTGTAGGTGGGGTTGCAGGTGAGGCAAGGGAAGGGGTCTTGGAGGGAGAGGATCTTGAGGATTGCGGAGTGACTGTGGTTGCCTGTGTGTGTGTCAGTTCCCCATCCCCTGTGTGTGTGGAATCAGTCCCCTGAGGATGCTTGTGTGCACGTCTTGCCTTGGTTTTGGGTGTGTGTGTGCTGCTCGTGTCTGTGTGTTTGGGTGATTGTGCAGGTGTGCATGTGCTTTGGACAGGTAGGGTGGTAGAAAGTGTGGATGGAGCAGAGGTGGGAGGGGTGAGGGACTGTTGGAGGAGGGACACTGCTGCCGTCAGGGAGAAGTCCATGGACCTATTGCTCCTCTGTAGGGCAGACATACCCGTTGAGATGCCCTCCATGAACGACACCAGCTGTGTCAACAGAGTGGTGTGTGCATGGAGGACAGTCAGCATTACTGTCTGCCCTACATGGAGCTGCCGAAGGAGGTACACAGACTCCTCACTCAGGGCAGCAGGGGACACAGGGGCAGGGGGTGCGGTGCCTGGCTTGAAGGAGACACGCTCCCGAGCACGAGAGCCTCCACGGACCTCAGGAATGGGAGCCAATGGGAGGGCGGTGGTGGTGGTGGTGGTGGCGGGGTCAGACAGACTAGCTGGGGTGTTGTGGCTGCTGACACCCGCATCCACAAGGGAGTCATCCTCCGAGCTGCTGTGGTCCCCAGCTGAGGTGGATGGTGCTGAGGACTCCTCGGTGTGGCTCCCCTCGCACTCCGTGCCACTGGGTCCCTCTGACCACTCGTCGGACGCTGACCCAGTCTGGCTCCGCTGCTCCTCCTGGTCCGTGGAGCTGTCCCCTCCTGTGGCTGTGGATCTATCTGCAAACAATTAGGGAAACAGACAAACATCAGTCACCTGCACTGACCGCACACACCACAGTAAGTACAGCACATCACAGAGCAAGCCCTGGCATCTCTAGTAGAACATTGCCAAAAGTCATCACACAGATTAGGAGAAGCCAATTGTCAGTCTGATGGTCAACCATGGAACAGACACCCCTCCTGCCCTTGCACCCATCTGTCTGGTGCCTGTCTGATGGTAAGACCCCAGTGTGGACACATGCACCACCTACACAGTAGTTGGACATTGCTGAGAACACGGTGAAGTATGTGAACATGCCCACGTCACATCTCTTGCCACTGAGTCAGTGCAGGTGTCTGTATAAATGGACGGCCAGAGTCTAAATAGAAATGCATGTGATGCATACCAGCACCAGACCCCATGAAGCACCCATGTCCGGATAGTCAATGCCACAATGGGGTGCATGTTGCACTTGTCACTACCCTGCAGGATCACTCTTAGGAAGTTTAATGCCATGACACAGGCATGCCTGCAAAGTCATACATCACTGTCTCCAGTCACATGGCCATGGCAGCCAGCCAACAACAGTCTGCACTGTGTCACAATCCTAGGACATGGGGAAGGCAAGTAATGTAACTGACAAGTGCACATGTCCATCCCCCAAAAACCACATCATCTGAACTACTATTTGTCCACGTCATACCAATTGGACATATGGGGGACATGAAACACAACTCTCTGAACATGAGCACCTCACAGTGTGCTGAGAATGAAAAACAGCTGCCTGAAAGTCACAGTGGCATACACCTGTCTGCACAGTCATGTGATCAAACACCTATAAGTCACAGAAGTCTTGTCTCACATGGTCCAATAGCAGATGGCATGCTGACCCCTAACCGATAAACATCACAGGAGTCCCGACAACGTAGTCACAGCACAACGACACAGAGGCAGACACCTGAGGGAACATTTCACTGAGCACAGCATGTCAGCTGATACACGGGAGTGGGAGTACAGAGTGTATTGTATGCCCTGGAGTAGGCATGACTGTCCGGCTCCACCTGCAAGATGGATGAGCCCTGGTCAGTAGGCAGGTGGCTAGGCATGTGTGACACACTTGACATACATACTCCTGAGGCCCAAACATTTTACCCACCCGCAGCATGGGGGTGTGGCAAATACCCCAGGGACATGTGATTCTGATCTGCAAGTGGATCACATATCAAAGTTACACCCAGACTACATTGCACGACTCAGGCATTGTGTGAGCAATTGACCCACCCATGAAGGCTAACACAATATCACGGGAACAAAAGCTGTCACCCACCTTGAGCAAAGCAAATTGCAAGGACCCTGTACCCGAGTGACACAATTATCCTGAGCGTAAGGAGCACACCGGCCTATCAGATGGGTAGTGGCCATGTCACAATAGAGGGACATGGGTACTGGACAACAAGACTGATGTACTGGGGAAGTTTAACCACGCCACAGGAGGGCACATAGAATGTCAGACAGAGTTCACAGTGCAGTCTTTGACTCACCCCCTCCTTGCTGCTGTCTGCCCTTCAGCTGCCCATCCAGCTCCGGGAAGACCACCGGCAGGATCTGGAGCATGTGGGGGGTCAGGGTCCGGTGTCCTCCCCTCCTGCGAGGAGGCGACAGCTTCAGCTGGACCCTTGCAATCCTCCGGGTCCAGCCCCGAAGGTCCTGCCACCTCTTCTGGCAGTTGCAGATCCGGCGCTTGTAGACCCCCACGGATTTGACTGCCCGGACGATGGCCAGCCAGATATCCTGCTTCTGATGGGCATCAACCTGTGAGGATGACAAAGTGAAAAGGCCATTACTACACATGCAACATATCCGTGCATCACACAGTTGGAAATACATGTCTCAATCACAGGGGCATATGATGTACACAGGCAGTGCAACGAGGGCTATGGACAGTTTGCCAGCAGTTACTACATGGTATCATTGCATGGGAAGTGAACCTTGTTTGAATGCACTGTTACTCCACTGTACCTGTTCAGTGCATGTGACTACACACTTTGGGGGGTGAGTACTACTCAGTGAGCATGCTAGCCAGTGGTGTGCACACTGCAAATCCTGCTAATCAGACAACATGCACAATTAGTAAGGCAGTGGACAGCACACTCACCTGCTCCCCTGGTGTCCCATACAGCTTGCTGTACTGTGGAAGGAGGTTGTCCAGCAGGGCCTGGTTCTCCTCATGGGTGAAGGCTGGGGCTCTCTCCACAGTACGTGCCATTGCAGTAGCCAGAGGATGCAGAGACAGCAGCAGTGTAGTGGCAGATGTCGTCCTGGAGCATGTAGTGCAGGCAAGTTAGCCCTCAGAGGAACAGCCAGCATTATATGTGTGCTGCAGAGGCAGATACTGTGCCATGTGTCCAAAGTGATAGGTCCAAGTCGTATGCATTTTATGAATCTGACCAATCCATGGAATTGCAGCACCAAGACACGCCCACAGCATCCTTCAAAAATGTCAACTTCATGACACCCATGAATTTGCAACATTGTTGTGGCTGGCCAACTGAATTCACTGCATCAGACTCGTTGAAGCTTCAAAAACGCGTCCGTTGCCATGCCAGGCCCCAGCCAATGCGTGCGCACCGATCGGACCATTGCTGTACAACGCGTACCCACGATACAACGCGTATCCACTCACATTCAATGCAATGGTCCGTGCGGGCACACCGATCGGTCCATTGCTCTACAACGCGTACCAGGCATACAACGCGTACCCGCTCACATTCAATGCAATGGGCCGGCCGGGCACTCCGATCGGTCCATTGCTGTACAATGCGTACCCGCTCACATTCAATGCAATGGTCCGTGCGGGCACACCGATCGGACCATTGCTGTACAACGCGTACCCGCTCACATTCAATGCAATGGGCCGGCAGGGCACACCGATCGGACCATTGCTGTGCAACGCGTACCAGGCATACAACGCGTACCCGCTCACATTCAATGCAATGGGCCGGCCGGGCACACCGATCGGACCATTGCTGTGCAACACGTACCAGGCATACAACGCGTACCCGCTCACATTCAATGCAATGGTCCGTGCGGGCACACCGATCGGACCATTGCTGTACAACGCGTACCCGCTCACATTCAATACAATGGGCCGGCCGGGCACACCGATCGGACCATTGCTGTGCAACGCGTACCAGGCATACAACGCGTACCCGCTCACATTCAATGCAATGGGCCGGCCGGGCACACCGATCGGACCATTGCTCTACCCGCTCACATTCAATGCAATGGTCCGTGCGGGCACACCGATCGGACCATTGCTGTACAACGCGTACCCGCTCATATTCAATGCAATGGGCCGGCCGGGCACACCGATCGGACCATTGCTGTGCAATGCGTACCAGGCATACAACGCGTACCCGCTCACATTCAATGCAATGGGCCGGCCGGGCACACCGATCGGTCCACTGCTCTACAACGCGTACCAGGCATACAACGCGTACCCGCTCACATTCAATGCAATGGGCCGGCCGGGCACACCGATCGGTCCATTGCTCTACAACGCGTACCAGGACAGGTCACACGCATATGTCACCATGCTGGTCACTGGTGAACCTATGCCAGCCACATTTACTTTCCAGGGACTCAGGGGCACACCTACAACACCACACCCAGTCCACACTGTCTATGAGGCATGTGTGGCAGCATAACCTTATCTGTGTATGGGGGTGAACATGTGGATTTTGGGGTGGCACTTGGGGGCAGACACACCCAGGCTGTGCACGTGTTAATGGGGACAGGGTCCTTTGTGTGTTGTGCACCTGACCACTGTGGTGTGTAACTTTTCATTTCTGAGCATGTGTCATGGTCACATTTCCAGGTTGTGTATGTGTATGACATGTCACATACCCCCAGGCTCACATGTGGGAAGGCATGTACGTCACAGGGTGGCCCATTCCAACAATAGTGATGTCCCTCCACAGTCTGTGTGCATGTTGTGTATCACATGTCTCTGACTCCATGTGCACAATGGGAGACAGTCTCCACATCCACGTGGTTTGTGCATGAACTTTGATGGTGTGTGTGTGTCACAGACGTCCATGTCTGTCATGCAGAGGCTACAGGGGCCACCGCCTGTGGGTGTCATGTTTGTTTTTCTGACGTGTACATGATACGCCATGTCATGCCAGTGTCCATGTGGCAAGACAGGCTCCCTGGGAATCTACCTGTCAATGAGCTGTGATGCCTGTGAAGCATCTGTCCAGACATGTCACTGTGGTATGTGTGTGGAACGTGAGAGCAGTTAATGTGTACTGTGACACAGCCTAATGGTGGAACCAGTTGTCAACACTTGTTGAACAGAGAGATGTTAGATGATGTCCATGTAGGTGCCATATATGTACAAACGGGTCGACACACACATCAAGTACTTGTGTATGTTGATGATGTGTCATGTGAAATTGAGTATGGTGAACGGCACATTGGTGGGGAGACTGACAATCTTGCTTCCTTCACCTATGCACTGCAGGGCTCCTGCTGTCCATCGACCATTCCCAGACCTGGCAACGATGGAGGAACGTGACAGCATCCGACGGTACCGCTTCACCAGGCAGCTGATTGAGGATTTGGCAGTGCGGTTGGCCCCACATTTGCAGCCTGGCCGGCCGTATCCTACAGCGCTGACCCCCAAGGTGAAGGTGATGGCAGCCCTACACTTCTTTGCCACCGGTACCTTTCAACACACTGTGGCAACTACTGGTGGGATGTCACAGACTATGTTCAGCCGTGTGCTACGCGATGTTTTGGGGGCAATGTTGAGATACCTCAACCAGTACATCTATTTCCCAACACGTCAACGACTCACTGACGTCAAGAGTGACTTCTATGCCCTGGGGAGGATGCCACATGTAATTGGCTCCATTGATGGGACACATGTGTCTTTGATACCACCACAGGCACATGAGCCGGCATACCGCAACCGTAAACATTACCATTCGATCAATGCTCTGGTGGTATGTCTTGCAGATATGACCATCTCACATGTGTGTGCCCGTTTCCCCGGTTCTGCACACGATGCCTACGTGATGAGGAGTAGTCGCATCCCGAGGATGATGTCACAGATGCCGAACCAGCGTGCCTGGCTTGTTGGTGTGTACTGACTTTGTACCATTGTGTGTGTTCTGCTATGTTGTTTTCTGCACACATTTTCAAATCGGCTAATGTGCAATTGTCTGTCTGTAGGTGACTCGGGATACCCCAACATGCCGTGGTTGCTGACACCCCTCAGGAACCCTGTGACACCAGCCCAGATGCGCTACAATGAGGCACATGGTCGGACGAGGAGGGTGATTGAGCGGACCTTTGGTCTCCTGAAGAGCTGCTTCCGCTGCCTGGACAAGACAGGAGGGGCCCTCCCATATGCCCCAGCAAAGGTGTGCAAGATTGTCATCGTCTGCTGCATGCTACACAACCTGACAGTGCGGAAGGAGTTGCCTCTCATCCTGGATGACGATGACCAACGTCCGCCACCTGTGGAAGATCCTGGCCTGGGTCACGATGCCAGTGAAGATCATTATGATGATGATGGTGATGTCCGCACACAGCTCATCACCAACTTCTTCAGCTGAATGTGAGTCTCCAGAGGGTTGTAATGTCAATGATTTGAGTTTGCGTGATATGTGTGTGTGGTGCTCTGGTGCTGTTTGAGTGTGGCCATGTGCTACTTGACTGGATGCGTGCAGCGATGTGTCCTTGCAGGTGGTCTGTACTGCCCAACAGTGTTGACATGCTAACTTGGTTTTGTGTAGTTATCTCGTGACATGTATTAGACATGAGTATTGCCGTTCTGTGCTGTTCTTCAGTGGTTTTGACTGTGTGTCATGTCTGTCCTTCACAGGGTGCTGCTGGAGTTGTCTGATCAACTTGGATCCCCCGAATCCATGATTCAACTTCCAAGGTGGAAGCAGTCGTTTCCCTACAGGTGATGTGCCACACACCCCTGGACTTTCTATCTTCTGCACTTTTTGACTTTGTGGCCACAGCCAGGTTGGATTAGCTTGCATTTGTAGTGGAAACTACATGTTGGAAATGTGTAATAAACCTGTGCTTGACTTTGGGATGTGCGTTGTCTGTAGTCACACGTCTGACTGACATTTGCTTACTGCACCTGTTGTCTAGTTGACAGTGACTGTGAATAGGTGGCGTGTCTGTACATTCCACTGTACTTCGTTGCAACATCAGTATAGGTGATGAGTCTGATGGCCCTGGTGTGTATGTGTTTTGTGGCCCTAGTGGTGTGTCTCCCTCATATGTGTCACGTCGCCATGACTGACATGACAGTGTTGGACTTGCTGTAGCAGTTAGCATGCACAGTGTAATTTAGAAGATCAACATCTACATGACAAAAACCACGTTGGAATCACAACAGAGGCAGATATGGTGTATTGGTGAGTTTATTTACATACAGGTGTGAGGATGGTGCACAGGATGGTGGGTGCTGTACATAGAAATTTGGATCCAAAGTTCCCATGTGAATTGGAAGTCTTGGTAGCTGAAAAGTCCAGAGTAAAGTCCACAGTCATCTGATACATTTGGTCAACTAGAGCTCCCCATGTCATGTGGGAGAGCTGGCTTGGCTTCAACAGGGCGTGCAGTATGCACAAAGAGGAAAAGTTCCAGAACAGGTGTTGGCTTCCTGGGGGATGTAGATGGCCATCGGCCTCTCAGTTTGGCCTCCTCAGACGGCCCCTCTTCTTGGGGGGGGACCCTCAGGTGCAGGCTGCGGCGGTGCAGGGGACTCTCTGCCAGAGTCCTCCTCCCTCCCTGTGGCATTTGCAGTTGTTTCAGCAGCAGATGTTGTGGGCACACAGGGAGGTGAGGCCATGTTGGTGCTGATCTGGCGGAGGCATGTCAGTATGTCCCTATGCACCGCTGTCAGTTGTTCCAATGTGTCCCACTTGGACTCCATGCCACACATGTGTGTCTCGACACGTGACATGTGTGTCTCGACACGGGACATGTGGGAGTCCAAGCGGGCATGATGGGCAGCCTGCTGCTGTTGTATGTCCTTGAGGATCCCCACTACCTGGCTGACCTCTCCGGTGCTAGTCTGGTACGCATCCGTGATGCGTGCCAGTTGTGGGTCATCATACAGTCCAGACCCCTCTGCAAGGAGAGACCTATGTCTCCCACCCCTCACACCACCCCTGGCGACACGTGCAGGACCTGCAGTGGCACGCACAGGTGACCGTGGGCCCACTTGGGTGTTGTTCCTGGGCTCGTTGTCAGCAGCTCCAGTTTGGGCCTGGGTCCGTGCGCTGTTGTCATCTGTGGTCCTTGGTGTGTCCGTGTTGGCAGGGGTGGCCTGTGTGTTGGCAGTTGTTGGAGGGGTGGGTGCAGGGGGTGCAGATGTTGGTCCTGCTGGTGCTGCATGATGACTCACACCGGAGGGTCCAGCTGGTTCTTCGCCATCCGAGGAGTGCAGAGGCTGATCCACACCAGTGAGCTCAGTGTTCCCCGGAGCCTGGGACAGGGAGTCCTCCTGGTCTGCTGCTGTGTCCCCATCATCTCCTGTTTTGGGGAGAGACACAGATTGTATGTTATGTTTCTACTGGCATCAATTGTTCAAACACCTGACAGTTGTGACTGTACCTCTGGATGTGGGCCAGAACATTGCATTCTCCTAAATAGTGACAGTCAGTGAGTGATATTGGTGTAGCACATTGTCCTGCCAACCTGTGGCATGTCAATGTGAATGTTGAGGTGTGTGCATGACCAGCATTGGTGGTATTTGGTTACCATCCAGGCCTCCTTCTCCCCCCAGCCCAGTTATCCCACCAAGCAACGTGCTTGCATTGCAGGGAGTGCAAGTTGGCTTTCAGGATGTCAGGCAGTGGTATCCTGCTGTTTGTTGTTGCACAGTTCCCAGCAGGGCCTTGTGCTCCCCACAGCAGTACCCAGTGTCAGCCATCTTGTGAGTCCTTATCCACTCCCTGTGATGTGAGCATGGTTGAGAGTGGTGTTGATGGGCCAATTGTGAGGGTGAGCAATATCTGTGCTACAACTCCCATCATGCTATTGCCTCCACCCCCCTTCCCAGCATGGCCATCCTTCCTTCCTTTTGACTCTGCTTCCCTGTGGGGTGGGGTGCCTGTGCTGACAGGATACCTGGGAGTGTTGTCCTGGCAGTTGTTTGGCTACAAGTCCCAAGAGTGTCCCTGTGCTTCACACAGCATAACCCAGGGTGGTGGTTCTTTGTGGGTTCTTCAGTTAGGCTGTGAGGCATTGCATTCTCCCAGGTGGGTTATGTGGAGTTAGTGTTGAGGGTGTGTGTGAGGAGAGCTGCTTGTAACTATGGTCAGTGCTGTGAGTCCTCCTTCCCACCCAGCCAGATATCCCACCATGCAACATGCTTGCATTGCAGGGAGTGCAAGTTGGCTTTCAGGATGTCAGGCAGTGGTGTTGTGCTGTTTGTTGGTGCACAGTTCCCAGCAGGGCCTTGTGCTCCCCACAGCAGTACCCAGTGTCAGCCATCTTGTGAGTCCTTATCCACTCCCTGTGATGTGAGCATGGTTGAGAATGGTGTTGATGGGCCAATTGTGAGGGTGAGCAATATCTGTGCCTACAACTCCCATCATGCTATTGCCTCCACCCCCTTCCCAGCATGGCCATCCTTCCTTCCTTTTGACTCTGCTTCCCTGTGGGGTGGGGTGCCTGTGCTGACAGGATGGCTGGGAGTGTTGTCCTGGCAGTTGTTTGGCTACAAGTCCCAAGAGTGTCCCTGTGCTTCACACAGCATAACCCAGGGTGGTGGTTCTTTGTGGCATCTTCAGTTAGGTTGTGAGGCATTGCATTCTCCCAGGTGGGTTATGTGGAGTTAGTGTTGAGGGGGTGTGTGAGGAGAGCTGCTTGTAACTATGGTCAGTGCTGTGAGTCCTCCTTCCCACCCAGCCAGATATCCCACCATGCAACGTGCTTGCATTGCAGGGAGTGTAAGTTGGCTTTCAGGATGTCAGGCAGTGGTGTTGTGCTGTTTGTTGGTGCACAGTTCCCAGCAGGGCCTTGTGCTCCCCACAGCAGTACCCAGTGTCAGCCATCTTGTGAGTCCTTATCCACTCCCTGTGATGTGAGCATGGTTGAGAGTGGTGTTGATGGGCCAATTGTGAGGGTGAGCAATATCTGTGCCTACAACTCCCATCATGCTATTGCCTCCACCCCCTTCCCAGCATGCCCATCCTTTCTTCCTTTTGACTCTGCTTCCCTGTGGGGTGGGGTGCCTGTGCTGACAGGATGGCTGGGAGTGTTGTCCTGGCAGTTGTTTGGCTACAAGTCCCAAGAGTGTCCCTGTGCTTCACACAGCATAACCCAGGGTGGTGGTTCTTTGTGGGATCTTCAGTTAGGCTGTGAGGCATTGCATTCTCCCAGGTGGGTTATGTGGAGTTAGTGTTGAGGGGGTGTGTGAGGAGAGCTGCTTGTAACTATGGTCAGTGCTGTGAGTCCTCCTTCCCACCCAGCCAGATATCCCACCATGCAACGTGCTTGCATTGCAGGGAGTGCAAGTTGGCTTTCAGGATGTCAGGCAGTGGTGTTGTGCTGTTTGTTGGTGCACAGTTCCCAGCAGGACCTTGTGCTCCCCACAGCAGTACCCAGTGTCAGCCATCTTGTGAGTCCTTATCCACTCCCTGTGATGTGAGCATGGTTGAGAGTGGTGTTGATGGGCCAATTGTGGGTGTGACCAATATCTGTGACTACCACTCCCATCATGCTATTGGCTACACTGACTTGACCAGCATACACAGAATTCCTTCCTTTGAGTGAGCTTCCCTGTGAGGTGGTGTTCTAGTGGTGGGTAAATATCTGTGAGTGTTTGTTGGTTCGATTTGTGCCACTGCCTTGCTGTATTTGTTGTTAGGTTTGTAGATCTCATGACACAGTTACATATCACTATGAGATGGCAGGTATTGTGTTTGTCTGACTAGCATTCACATCTTGGGATGAATATCTTTTGGTTGCTGTGTATTTGCTAAGTGTGCATGGTTTGCCTATCCCCTTGACTGTGATGTGTGTGTGTTGTCACACCATATTGTATATATTAGTTGTGTACTCACCAGGCTCTGGGATGTCTGTTAGTCCGTATACGCTCACTGGTGGTAGGATGGCCCGCACCTTCTCCTCCCAGGGCCTGAGGTATACTGGTTTTGCAGGAGGGCCACTGCCGGTGTGCTGGCTGAGGAGGTAGTCCTTTTGGAGTAGTTCCCGGACCCTCCTGCGCACATCATACCACCTGTTCTGGATGTCTTCCTTTGTGCGCAAACATGGTGATCGTGCGTTCACCCTGTCGACAATCCTCGCCCACATCTTGGTTTTCTGCGACATGGGGGTCTGTTGTACCAATGTACCAAACAACTGTGGCTCTACCCTGAGTATCTCGTCTACCAGGACTTCCAATTCACAATCTAGGAACTTATGGTTCTTCTTTGGGGCATGGTGATGGGTGGTGGTGGTGATTGATGTGTGTGTGTGTGTGTGCAGGTGGGGGGGTGTGAGTGTAGGTTTAGCTGGGTGTGTGTGAGGGTGCTATTTGTAGGTGTGGTAATGGTGTGTGGTTTGTGTGATGTATGAGCTGTGAGTGTGTCTGTGGTTGCTGTGTGATGGTGTTCTGTGCTGGCAGGTCAGTGGAATTTGCAAAGGATCATGGTAGGGATTTGTGGCCTGTAGGTGGAGTTGGAGGTGTGTCCTTGTCTATTTTTTTTTCGCTCCCTGTATTGATTGGCTTAGTGGTTGCTTGTTTGGCCCTTTTTTTTCTAATTTTTCCTTGGTGTTTTTGGTGCATGTACGAGTCGTTCTTGTGTCCGAGTAGGACGCTGCAGTTGTCTGGTGCGATCTTGTCCGACTCGTTCCCGCTGTGTGTCAGCTAGGTTTCATATGCGGCGTACGAGTCGGTCGCGTAGTATTGGGTTGCTTCGGCTGGTGTCGGTCGTACGGCTTGTGCTCCGGGGCGAGTCGGTCGTGTTTTGCACGCACAGCATCGTACTACGCGGGTCGGAGTTCGCGGGTACGTTTCGTTCGGGTTCAATCCGAGTGCGTGTCCGTCGGTTCGTTTCGCGTGATTTCCCGGCCGGATGGCTTGTTTCCGTCCGGCTCGGTCGGTCGTTTTGTATTCCGTCCGAGTCTGTCGGATTTCACATTCATTTCATCGTACTACCCGGGTCGTGCGGCGCCGGTCCGAGTCGGTCGGACTAAATTCCCGTACCGAGTCGGTCGGTACGTTTTCCGGCCCGAATCGGAATCGGCCCCTTAGTATACACTGGAGTGTGAATAGTAAATTATTTATGTTAGTGTCCAGCATCTACTCCAATTTAATATAGACTGTAGTGGGAGTAGTAAATTATTTATGTTTAGTGTCTAGCACCTACCCCAATTTAATATAGACTGGAGTGGGAATAGTAAATTATTTATGTTTACTGTCCAGCACCTACCCCAATTTAATATATACTGGAGTGGGAATAGTAAATTTTTTAAGTTTACTGTCCAGCACCTACTCCAATTTAGTATACACTGTAGTGTGAATAGTAAATTATGTATGTTAGTGTCCAGCACCTACCACAATTTAATATAGACTGTAGTGGGAATAGTAAATTATTTATGTTTAGTATTCAGCACCTACCCCAATTTAATATAGACTGGAGTGGGAATAGTAAATTATTTATGTTAGTGTCCAGCACTTACCCTAATTAATTTACATTGAATTGGGAATATAGAACTATTTAATTTTAGTGTCCAACATTTACTTTATTTAATGTGCATTGGAGTGGTTATAGTAAATTAATTATGTTAACTGTGCAGCATTTGCTGAAATTAATTTATATTGGGGTAGGAATAGTATATAAAAATATGTTAGTGTACAGTAACTGTATTTAATTATTATATATTGCAGTTGTAATAGTTTATTAATTAAGTATAGTGTAGGATAATAAATAATATTTAATTTTTATGTAATATGTTTATTAATATATTAAAAATTATTACTAGAAAAATATATAACATAATTTTGCATTAAAAAATGGGTAATGGTAGTTAATAAATTGACAATATTTATTTATTATAATGTTTGTTAAAAAATAATTGTATTTTATATATGTAAAATATGGATAATATAAGTAAAATCAAAATAATTAGAAAACACACCATTTTTATTGTAGTTCTTATAATTTTTTATTGTTTATTAATTTGAGTAGGATAATACAGTAACATATTTTATTACATTATAATTCAATAGAAACATATTAGTGCATATATTTCAGAAAACATGTTATGTTTATTTACAATATTTTTTACATTTTTTTAGTACATATTAATTATTAACAAAAACAGTAGAATTTTGTGTTTTCAATTATATTTAATACAGTAATAGGTATTGTAGATATTTATACAAAGAAAGTGCAAACTGTTTACATATAATATAAATGTTTAAAATTTTTCTATTTTTGTTACATACATATTACATTTTTTAATTAATATTAATATTAAAAATATTAATATTAATTAATTTTTACAATGTTTTTAACTTAAAACAAGTTTTTAACAGAAATGTATTTGTATAATGAATGAATAACATTTATAACAATTTTTTATACATTGTTTTATTGTATTTTTTTCTCTGTAATTATAATAATAAATATTATATTTATTATAATATTTATTTTTATAATTTTACAAATTAGGTACATTATGTCACAATTTTTTATTAAATCAAAAAAATTGTACTATTTTATTTCAATAGTTGTACATTTTTTCTATGTAAAGTAACATTTTACTGCATTAAATGAGTTAAATTTTCTATGGTTAAACTTTTTATTAGGTTTTGGGCGTTCTATTTTGTAACCGGGTTATGTCGTTTTGTGTCATTTTGGTTGAAGAGAAGCTCGCGGTTGGGAGACACTTCACGTCGCTAAAGGTAAGGTTTGTTTTCTTTGTTTTAACTAAGTTTTTAATATATTTTGAACCTACTTAGATACTGTTTAGTGTAGTTAGATGTTTATTAGTTATATTCGGAAATGTTATATGTTATAGTTATGTGTGGTGTATTTATGTATTGTTAACGTTGTGTAGGCCTGTTTACAGAGTTCGGATTACGGTGTTCAATATATATTTTTATCAAATTTATAACTAGTATTATTATTAGTAAGTGTTTATGTGTTGTTTTATGTGGGTGGGAATGTATGTGCTTTTGTTTTGACACTTTTTATTTTCAGAAGTTCTTCGTATCGGAAGGAGTCGTTTTTTTTTTTTAAAGAAGTGTTTGTTAGTTTTATTGACTAATATATTTGTTACACTTCTTTAAATTTTTCGGTTTTTCTGGAGCGTTTTTTACTATTTTATACATTTTCGGTTTTTTAATGGTTTTCCTATGACCTTTGCTACGTGGATTATTAATTTTTGCTACAGTTGTATTTTTCCATTTTTTTTGGGAAACTGTTTTTTTTATATTTGGATTGTGTTAGCAGACATGGATTTTACAGCATTTGGAATAAACCTGGTAAGTTTATTTATTATTATTTATTGTGGGTGGGTAATGTTTTTTATTATTATTGTTGTATTTTATTTTATTACAAATATTATTAATGTGTGTTAATATATTTTATTAAAAAATTAAAAATATGTTACACACAGTAATTATTTTTGTGATAAAATAAATAAATGTTACTTTTATGTTATGTTTGAAAGATGAGTAATTTGTAATTTATTTGTATTAATGCTTTAAAGAAGAGTTTTGGATATTATGTTTAGGTATTCCAGGCCCTTTGTACTAGGGTACAATTTTACTTGTTGTTCTAGATATTTATGCATTTGTTTAGTTTGTTTTGATGTTTTTGGAGTTAATTGAGTTATGGATTGTTCCATTCGGAACTCTTGATAACTCTGTTCTTTTTGTAGGCATGATATACATTTTTCTAGTGTTGGTTTTGTTCTGCCTGTTGATTGAAGGAAGGCATTATGCCATCCTTCGACTGCGTTATTAGTTTTTGATTCCCCATTTAAAGTGCTTCTGTATACGTTCCACCAGGGTATTAAGAATTTAGGGTTTCTTCTGTGGCCAGATCTGTGTAGTCTGCCCACCCATGTATCCTCAAAATAGTCTAATAGTGGACTTAGTTTTGCTTCATTTTGTTTGTAGAAGGTGCTGTCTATTAAGATGTTGTAATGTTCTGTGACGTCTGTTTCAGGTACATAAGCTAGTGCTGTTAATTTTTTTATTTGATACGCAAAAGAAGAATTAGTTGCATAATCAATACTTAGGGGCCGATTCCGATTCGGGCCGGAAAACCACCCGACCGACTCGGTACGGGAATATAGTCCGACCGACACGTACCTGCGCCGTCCGACCCGGGTAGTACGATGAAATGCATGTGAATCACGACCGACTCGTACGGAACTCAAGCCGAACGACCGACCCGGACGGAAACAAGCTATCCGGCCGGGAAACCACGCGAATAGAACTAACCGACACGCACCAGGAATCAACCCGAACGAAACGTACCCGCGAACTCCGACCCGCGCAGTACGATGCAATGGGTGCAAAATCAGACCGATTCGCACGGAGCCCAAGCCGTACGACCGACACGCATACAAAAGCCAGCCGAACAAACACAATACTCCGGGACCGGCGCGTACGCCGCATATGAAACCTAGCTGAAACACAGCGGGAACGACTCGGAGAGGCGCGCACGAGACAACTGCAACGTCCTACTCGGTCAGAAGAACGTCTCCTACATGCACAATAATTACAAATGAAAAAATACAAAAAAAGAGGGCCAAACAAGCAATGACAAAGCCAATAAATACAGGGGGGGAAAAAATGGAACAAGGACACAACCCCAACTCCACCTACATAAAGGCCACAAATCCCTACCATGATCCTTTGCAAATTCCATTGACCTGCCAGCACAGAACACCATCAGACAGCTAACACAGACACACACACAGCTCATCCAACACAAAAGCCACACACCATTAGCACCTCAACAAATAGCACCCTCACACACACCCAGCAAAACCTACACTCACACACCCTCACTTGCACACACACACACATCAATCACCACCACCACCCATCACCATGCCCCTAAAGAAGAATCCAAAGTTCCTAGATAGTGAATTGGAAGTCATGGTAGACGAGATCCTGAGGGTAGAGCCACAGTTGTTTGGCACATTGGTCCAACAGACCCCCATGGCGCAGAAAACCAAGATGTGGGCGAGGATCGTCGACAGGGTCAACGCACAATCACCATGTTTGCGCACAAAGGAAGACATCCAGAACAGGTGGTATGATGTGCGCAGGAGGGTCAGGGACCTACTGAAGAAGGATTACCTCCTGAGCCAGCACACTGGCAGTGGCCCTCCTGCCAAACCAGTATACCTCAGGCCCTGGGAGGAGAAGGTGCGGGCCATCCTACCACCAGTGAGCGTATACTGACTAACAAACATCCCAGAGCCTGGTGAGTACACAACAAATATACACAATATTGTGTGACAATACACACACACATCACTGTCAAGGGGATAGTCAAACCATGCACCCCTAGCAAATCCACAGCAACCAAAAGATAATCATCCCAAGATGTGTATGTTAGTCAGATAAACACAATACATGCCATGTCATAGTGATATGTAACTGTGTCATGACATGTACAAACCCAATAAAAAATAGAGCTAGGCAGTGGCACAAATCTAACCATCAAACACTGTCAGATATTTAGCCACCACTAGAACACCACCTCACAGGGAAGCTCACTGAAAGGAAGGAATCCTGTGTATGCTGGTGAAGTCAGTGTAGCCAAGAGCATGATGGGAGTCGTAGTAACAGATAATGGGCAGCCTCACATTTGGCCCATCAACACCACTCTGAACCATGCTCACAACACAGGGAGTGGAAAAGGACTGACAATATGGCTGACACTGGGTACTACTGTGGGGAGCACAAGGCCCTTCTGGGAACTGTGCACCAACAAACAACAGGACCACACTGTCAGCCATCTTGCCATTGCTGTCACACTCACACACAGTGAAGTCCACTCAAAAGGAAGGAAGTATGGGCATGCTGGGAAGGGGGGTGTAGGCAATAGCATGATGGGAGTTATAGTCACAGATATTGGTCACCCTCACAATTGGCCCATCAACACCACTCTGAACCATGCTCACATCACAGGGAGTGGATAAGGACTGACAAGATGGCTGAAACTGGGTACTGCTGTGGGGAGCACAAGGACCTGCTGGGAACTGTGCAACAACAAACAGCAGAACACCACTGCCTGACATCCTGAAAGCCAACTTGCACTCCCTGCAATGCAAGCACGTTGCATGGTGGGATATCTGGCTGGGTGGGAAGGAGGACTGACAGCACTGACCATAGTTACAAGCAGCTCTCCTCACACCCCCCCTCAACACAAACTCCACATAACCCACCTGGGAGAATGCAATGCCTCACACTCCAAATGAAGATCCCACAAAGAACCACCACCCTGGGTAATGCTGTGTGAAGCACAGGGACACTCTTGGGACTTGTAGCCAAACAAACGCCAGGACAACACTGTCAGCCTTCCTGTCAGCACAGGCACACTACCCCACAGGGAAGCAGAGTCAAAAGGAAGGAAGTATGGGCATGCTGGGAAGGGGGGGTGTAGGCAATAGCATGATGGGAGTGGCAGTCACAGCTCAACATCCCCCACCCACATGGCCCAGCAAGCTCACACTGAAGCATGCACACCTCACAGGGAGTGAAAAGCCACCTCAAAGATGTCTGACACTGGCCTCAGCTGTGGGGAGCACAAGGCCCTGCTGGGAACTGTGCACCAACAAACAACAGGACCACACTGTCAGCCATCTTACCATTGCTGTCACACTCACACACAGTGAAGTCCACTCAAAAGGAAGGAAGTACGGGCATGCTGGGAAGGGGGTGTAGGCAATAGCATGATGGGAGTTGTAGTCACAGATATTGCTCACCCTCACAATTGGCCCATCAACACCACTCTGAACCATGCTCACATCACAGGGAGTGGATAAGGACTGACAAGATGGCTGACACTGGGTACTGCTGTGGGGAGCACAAGGCCCTGCTGGGAACTGTGCACCAACAAACAACAGGACCACACTGTCAGCCATCTTGCCATAGCTGTCACACTCACACACAGTGAAGTCCACTCAAAAGGAAGGAAGTACTGTTAAGAACAAAACACAATCATGAACATTCTGCGCCATCTTGTCTGATGAAAGTTCCTACGTGCACAAAAACTACAGTCATTCTGATTTACCACAGCCATTTTGTACTCTGTTGGTCACCTTCATTTCACCCTGTCCTCTAGCAGCCTTCTGACTCTCTGACCAAACCTGATATGTGTGCTGGGGGCTATAAACTATTTCCACGACAAACATCAACATCACCTGCTGCCTCAAACTCGTCTTTCCTCTCATCCCTGCACAAACGGGTTACAAATACCAAACAGACTCTTGTGAAACATGGTTTATTGCACTACACACAGCAAGATTGGTTTTTTGCCAACAATGGGACCTGTTCTTATCAACAGAACGGACTCTTAGATCTGGCCGGTCTCACTCGTTTTTAGACCCTGAAGCAAGGTCCAGCTGCAATTAAATTGTCTGTTTTTGACCTGGGTGGGAGGAGAGTTAATGTTGGGCTTGTGTAACCATGTTGATAAAACAATGTCAGGCTTGTGTGACAACCTGCCCGGGGCGGAGACTCCAAGCTTGTAACCATGATAAAAGAAACAAATACATTGTGTAAAACTGTATAAAAGGAAGAGTCAGAAGCATTGCCAGTAGAACACCTCCCTGAAGACATCCTGGTGTCAGCAGTTGACGTGGTCTCCTCTAAGAGTAATAAACCTTTTTCTTGCCTTCCAGCTTCCAGCGCCTGCCTCGTTATTTTAGATAGTGAATCCAAAGTGGATTAAAGGTGACTTTGCGCCGGGCAGCATTGGGGATCCCAGGAGACTCGCTGCTTTTCACAAATTGGCGACCCAACGGGGGGCCCATCAGAGACACGTGGGTCCAGTAGAGAGGTCCTAACGACGGAGTGAATGACTAAATGATTGGAGTGCACCTGCCTGAAAGAGACCCTCGTCTGGCTGCCAATTGACTGAACTTCACCGGTTCCGAACGGACCTCTCTCGAGTGACCTGCGGTCCTGACTGGGGCCTTACAGGAACGCCGCATTGATTGTTGGAGTAAGAGGACAACCAGGCGCTGGAAGGGGAATACGAAGAACTGTCCATACGGTCCGGGTAAGGTCGTGAGAAAACATGACTTAAATTGATTGATTGATAGAAATACTAGTATTCCTTTTTTGAGTTATTTGAGACATTCCCTGCTTGCAAACAACGTAGAATAGGAATATTCTCTCTTTGCAGACAGCGAAGGACAGGTAGTGCAGACTTTTGTCTAACATTAATTGAGATATTCATTTTGACCGCTAAATACGTCATGCCTGTTTTCTCTAGATTGTTTGATTGTTTTGGATCGGACCGTTTGTTAGAGGTCAGTCATCCGGCACCGCCGGAAGGCACCCCTAACAAGGACATGTACGTAAAATATGGATTAGCCACCGTAGCTTATAGCAAACTATGGCATAAGTACACTAGGAAGGACCGGGTAAATCAGTGGCCACTGACGGGATCTTTCGATCCCGCTAAAATAGAAACGTTAGAATTAGCTCTCCACAAAAAGAAAGCTAGACCAGCCATGTTTGATAGTTTTGGTTTATGGCGAAAAGAAGCAGCTCAACGAAAGAAAAGAGACGAAGCTAGACAAGATAAAGAAACGCGAAAATCAGCTTACCAAGCCTGTAAAAAGTTAGAAGAAGAACTAAAAGAAAAGGAAATCGATAAAAAGGAACAGGAATCAAAAATATCAGGTCAATGCCCTGTTAGAACGCCCTTAACTCTTTACCCCGAGTTACCAGCAAAACAGGGGGTAGATGATGATTTATTGTTAGGTCCCCCAATGATATACATGCCACCCCCTTATGCCCCTACTCATCCCGTAGTACAACGCCAGGACCCCCAAAGTATAACTGGAGATGGCACGATCGCCTCAGTCTCCACCACCTCTGCTCCCACCGAGCCACCCACACCAAATGCCTCATCAAAGGAGGCAGTAGTAGAGGTAGGAACCAAGGAAATAGGAGCCCCAGGGTCCCGCGATTAAGTAAAAATGAGCGAGCAGGCATTGATAAAATAGTTAAAACCCTCATAGATAGGAAAGAAACAGAAGAACACGTAACAGACATATGCGACTCCTATGTTGAAAACCGCAAACGATACTTTATTGTACGTCTCTGTTACCACACCCTTACTGCATATGAAGAGAAGTACCAAAACGTAGGGCCCGAGCGATTAGTGGCTCTCTACAGGAAGGTAGACATCGGAGATGAAGGCGACAACGATGTTGCAGAACTATTTTCATCCACACTAGAAGTATTGCGTCACCTCATAGAACAAGGACAGATAGATAGGGACAGGACAACTAAGGTAGCAGGACCCCCAGTGGAAAAAACAGATAGCATGATGCCGATAAAAGAAGCTGCCCCTTACTGGGTACCTCCTAGAGGACAAGGGACTAATGACGATATAAACCATCAAGACGCTAGAGGAAGGGTGGTCTACAATTGGGTGTATCAGCCATGGGACAGATAGGACATCCTGACCTTCCGTAAATCTTTGCCGGATTTACGAAAGAACCCCACCGCCTTTTACGCCGAGCTAGGTACCGCTCTGGGATCAACAATAATGACACTTGCCGACATAGACTTGTTCTTCGGGTTATGTTTGCCAGCAGATGTGTGGAAACAGGTTAGGAAAGTAGACCATACCGAACTGTTTGGTCATACCTGGGAACAACTCGACACACTAGATAAACAGCGGAACCCTGGTCAAAAACCAGTTAAAGCAATATTAGACCTCCCTGACAAAATAGTGCAGAAAGTGAAAACGCTGATCCCAGAGAAAAAGATAGACTGGTCCATAGTAACCGCATGCTGCCAGAAACCACAAGAGGACGTCTCAGAGTACTTCTCCAGATTTGAAACTGTGTTCTCTGATTACAGTGGACAAGACATGTCCACCGCAACCGGACACCACTTATTTGTGCAGAACTACGTCAAAGGATTACTGCCAGATGTATCCCAGAAACTACAAGCCAGCGAAAGTAGTTGGGCAGCATCTAAACCGACGGCCATTCTCCAAATGGCCCAGTACTACGAGCATCAGAGAAACGAAAATGACAGGGCTACAGAAAGGAAAAAGAAGGACTTGAAGGAAAGGGTAATGATAGCACAACTCCCGGGGGCGAATACAGGAGGGGAGCAATATAGGGGAGGAAACCAGCAGAATACCCCTAGAGTACAGCCACCTAGGAACAATCCATCTACATCATATGTATGACGCCAAGACCTAGGACAGGATCAATGTGCATTTTGCAAAAAAATATGGACACTGGAAATCCCAATGCCCGGCTTTGTTAGGAGCTGCTAGGGGCAGAGGGGCGAGGGAAATAGCAAGTGGACAGAGAGGAAGAGGACGTGGGAGAGGGTACGCGAGTGAAGCAAGCGAGGAAAGGCCAGGAAGAGTGAACGCATTTGACCATCCCAGACAGAATCAGTACCAACAGACAGATTATGACAATACGTACGACTTTGCATAGGACAGCCAGGGGCAAGGGAGGGATCCAGTCGAGCTCTGCGTTGATCAGCAAGGCCCTTATGTTACCGCTGAGGACCTGGGCACAAGGTCGCCATTTTTGGTAGACACAGGAGCAACACGTAGTGCACTATCCAAACGACTGATTCCAAGGGCACCCTTGTCAGGCTCACATGTGACCTCAATAGGATTTGACGGTACGCCCTCCACCAACCCTTTGTCCCGACCCATCCCTTTTAATCTTGACAGCAATGGCGTCGAAACGACATTCCTCCTCTCATCTAACACCCCAGACGCCATTATGGGCCTCGACCTTTTGAAACACTTCCATGCGACTATCAGATGCTCACCAGACGGAGTGCGTGTCATCCTGTATGACAACCCCCAACGCCATAGAGAGAACCCTTTTCAGCACATGTTTTCCATCTCTGAGACTGACACATCCCTACTGGACACTTTGCCATCACACTTATGGCCTAGGGCTGATTCAGACGTAGGACGAATGATGATTGACCCAGTACACGTAACAATACGACAGGACGCAACCCTACCGAAGGTACCGCAGTACAAAATATCGCCAGAGGGTGAGAAAGCACTAACAGAGATCATACACTCTTTGGTAGAGGCAGGGGTGGTAGAGGAAGTAGTGAGCAACATTTGTAACAGTCCCATACTACCGATTGTAAAGAGACAGGGAGAGGGAGATGGGAAAGCCTACCGCTTCATCATTGACCTGCGGGAGGTAAACAAAATCGTAGTACCACAATACCCAGTAGTTTCCGACATCACGACAATTTTGACTTTAATCCCCTCCACTGCCACCACCTTCACTGTGATCGACCTCAAGAACGCCTTCTTTTCCATACCTATACACGAGGACAGCCGCTATCTTTTTGGATTTACCCTAAATTCCCGTTCGTATAGATTTTGTAGAGCACCTCAGGGGTACACTGAGAGCCCAAGTATCTATAGCCAGGCGCTTAATAGACAGTTGGACGCCATACAATTGCCAGATGGAGTGGCACTAATACAATATGTAGACGACATCCTTCTAGCAGCAGACACCATACCAATAGCCGTCACAGCCACCATCAAACTACTCCATTTCCTTGCTGAGAATGGCCACAAGGTCTCCCGAAAGAAACTGCAGTTCTGTAAATCACAAGTGACCTATTTGGGTCACCTTTTATCAAAAGAAGGGAGAAAACTCACGCCTGACAGGATCCAGACAATTCTAGACACCCCTGTCCCCAAAAATCAGAAGAAAGTCCGCTCTTTGATAGGCCTCACCTCGTTTTGCAGACAGTGGTTACCGAACTTTAGCCTCATTGTCAAACCCCTTCTCTCCCTCCTAGCTAAGGACATCCCCTCACCTCTCCCCTGGACCCCCGAATGCCAGACAGCCTTTAAAGAACTACGCAATACCCTTTGCTCAGCACCAGTCCTAGGAACCCCAGATTACTCCAAACCATTCTTCCTCTACACACACGAAAGGGAGGGATGTGCATTGTCTGTCCTAACACAATCAATTGGTCACAAACAACGCCCTTGTGCATATTTTTCTGCCACCCTCGATCCAGTAGCCAGAGCACTGCCAGCGTGCCTGCGCGCTGTGGCAGCTGCAGCGGTATCAATACGCCAGAGCGAAGGAATAGTGCTCTCCAATCCAGTCACTGTTTTAGTACCCCATGCAGTCGACACTACTGAACCAGACCAAAACCCAACACTTGACTAGCGCCCGACTGACAGGATATGAGTTGACCCTGCTTGCACCGCACATTACCCTAAAGCGATGCACCACCCTCAATCCAGCCACACTGTTACCCCTACCCGAGAACGATTCTAACGTGGCTCCACTACACGACTGTGTGACACTAACCGATGAACAAACAAAAAGTAGAGTAGACCTCAGAGACACCGCCTTTCTAGAGCCAGATGGAGAACTATGGGTGGATGGTTCGTGCATCAAACTCCCCGACGGCACCACCTCAGCTGCATACGCTGTCACCACAGCCCGAACCATTCTAGAAACAGCCCGTATTGCCCAACGTTCCGCCCAGGCAGCAGAACTCATTGCCCTCACACGAGCATGTATTTTAGCAGCTGGCACGACAGTTAACATATACACCGACAGCCAATACGCCTTCGGGGTGGTTCACCATTTCGGGATTCTATGGAAAGAAAGAGGGTTCCTGACTTCACACGGTACACCCATCCTGCATGGAGATTTAGTCTCCGCCTTGACGGAAGCAGTCCTCCTCCCAAAAAGCTAGCAGTGATAAAATGCCAAGCACATAGGAAAGTGACAGATCTCATTGGACAGGGAAATGCGCTAGCAGACGTTACTGCCCGAGCCACAGCAGAAGACAGAACCATGACACGAATGTATGTGACCAGGTCACAAGCTGAACAATGGACTGATGCTAGGACCACTGTAAGGGACATACAGACTACAGGCACACAAGACGAATTGACCGAGTGGGAAAAGGTGGGACTAAAAGACGAGGAAAATTGCTGGAGAACTAAAGACGGAAATAAATGGCTGTTACCCAATGCCTACCTCATCCCCATATTGACCATGGCACATTTACCAGCACACATAGGCTCCACCCCCATGATTGAACTAATCACAAGAGTATGGCATAATGTCAAGATAACAGAATCTGCAAAGCGCCTAGTACAACAATGTATAGTATGCCTACAACACAACCCAGGGAAAGGGACAGTAGTACCACGGGGAGGGTTTGGAGTCCCTGATCACCCCTTTGAAGTCCTTCAAATGGATTACATCCAACTAGAGAGATGCCATGGTCTAAAATATGTCCTGGTGGTTGTGTGCGCTTTAGCAAATGGGTGGATGCATATCCCACCCGCGACAATACTGCCATAGCCACTGCAAAAGTATTGTTGAAAGAACTCTTCCCCCGGTACGGCCTTTGCAGAATTTTATGGAGCGACAACGGCCCACACTTCGTAGCCGAAGTGATACAGAACATACTGAAAGGGTTGGGGGTAAAACAAAAATTCCATGCCGTCTTCCACCCCCAATCAGCGGGCCTGGTAGAGAGACACAATGCAACATTGAAACTAAAGCTAGCCAAAATAGTTGCCACAACCGGGTTGAAATGGCCCGACGCCCTTCCATTGGCATTGCTATCAATGTGCTCCACCCCGACCAAACACAGACTGACCCCGTATGAAGTGGTCTTCGGCAGGCCTATGAACATTTGGGCGGCACCAAGACCCACCTCCATTAACGATGTCCCGAACATATTAATGTCAGACTATCTGCATAAATTGACAAACGAGCTAACAATTATCCACCAACAGGTGCAGCAAGCCTTGCCTGACATATCCAGGGGCCCAGGACATGTGATAAAGCCTGGGGACTTCATCCTAGTTCGCAACTTCCAAAGAACGAAGAATCTGGAGCCCAGGTGGACGGGCCCCTGGCAAGTCTTGATCACCACTCGAACTGCCCTCCGAGTGGAAGAAAAAAGAAATTGGCTGCACGCCCACCACTGCAAGAAAGTCCCTCCAACGCTGGCAACCTGTGAAGAGGTGGAGGTGCAAGAGGAAGTACTCGCAAAAGACCGACCAGCTCTGAGTTGCTACCCACAAGAAGACACCCTCCAACTGTCTGAATTTCCCGACCCCACGGTGCCATCCAAGGAAGGGTACAACCTAAGATCGATGAAAAGGGGGGAGCTCCAACAACCAGGCCACTAACTGAGTCAGAGTCTCAGATCGGTAGCACAGCCAAACGACGCTACCAGGAAAAACACCAGACAAAAGTCTATGGTCCTAACAGTTGGTGAGCTCCTCGAAGATGATGGAAGAAACGGAACACCTGCAAAGCCACCGCAAAGACACCAAGACTTTTGAACTGCACAGTACAAAGACAATTGCACTTGTAGCTGCATTTCTCACCTGCCTCCTGCTAATGGTCACACTCTGGATCATTAAAGAGAATGCACCTGCATACAGAACATTGTCACCAACCATGCAACCAATCACAAAGAAAGAACACTACCTGGTATCACTACCGCCACATCTCCGAGAACGACGCAAATAATTCTGGAATAATTCTTTCGTACAGATGCTGCACCAGCACAATCTTGCCACCAATGCCACTAACTGTTGGGTCTGTGGGCTGCTACCACATGCCACTGAACATTCCATCCCTTTCATCCCTTCACCCTTTTCTGTTCATGGATCTTGCCTTGCCTGGATGATGCTCCTACAAGAAAGTTACAAAGACAATGCCACTTCCGATGGGACAATCGCTCAGTTCTACAACGAGTTCTGGCTAAACCAAACAGGAAGAACAGCAGCTCCCTTTTGCCCTCACACCTCCAATACGACATTCCCAATGAATGTCCCCTCCAAAGAACGAGTGGAAATACAAGTGTTCAATAATCCTGTCAGAGCCACATTTTCCTACCTGAAGAAAAGAACTGCTGCAACAGTGACTGTGGCCCTATCTGTGGTGAACGTCTCTGGCCTTGTATGCATTGAAGGCCGTGGGACTAAGAATGTGGGTCACAGCACTTGTAACATTGTAAGGACTTTGAACACTGCCAATCCTCCAGCATTTGTTGCATCACCCAATATGTACTTTGTCTGTGGAACCAAAGCCTACACCTGGCTCCCAAGAAACTGGGGGGCACGTGCTACATCGCCTTTGTTTTGCCACCGACCTACACAGCCCCTGCAGAGCATCATCGAGAAAAGCGTTCTAAAGACACTGATCAAGCAGACTCTGCCGCATCACAGTTCGTTGACGCAGCAAAAGGGCTCGTCCCGCTATGGGGTCCGATGGCAAACAGCCGAGCCATCAGACATCTGTCTCAAGCGGTAGAAACCGCCCTGAACGTCACAGCTGGCATCCTCACCAACAACACTGCCGAGCTTCAAGCGGTCCGTCTGGTGGCCCTACAAAACCGCATGGTCCTGGACGTGGTACTAGCGGATCGTGGAGGAGCATGTCGCATCATTGGTGCCAGTTGCTGCATATACATCCCTGATAATTCACCCTCTGTCTATGAAGCAATCGAACATCTCCACAGACTGTCTTCAGAAATTCATCAAGGATCAGAGACTTGGACAATTGGAAGTTGGCTTTGGGGCATCTTAAAGGACTGGGGTTGGAAAATATCAATGTTTCTCTTGGTCCCAGTATTGGCAATATGTGGTTGCTGTTTGGGTGTACACTGTATACCACCTTTGTGTTCTCTTTGCATAAGTGCCTTGCGCCCTAAGACTATGGACACTCAGTTAACAAAAATGAGAGTAATGTATGAACAAGAAATACAGGACATTATGGAGATCGAAATAGACTGACAAGATGACTAGTTATGTTCAAAGGGGCGACTGTTAAGAACAAAACACAATCATGAACATCCTGCGCCATCTTGTCTGATGAAAGTTCCTACGTGCACATAAACTACAGTCATTCTGATTTACCACAGCCATTTTGTACTCTGTTGGTCACCTTCATTTCACCCTGTCCTCTAGCAGCCTTCTGACTCTCTGACCAAACCTGATATGTGTGCTGGGGGCTATAAACTATTTCCACGACAAACATCAACATCACCTGCTGCCTCAAACTCGTCTTTCCTCTCATCCCTGCACAAACGGGTTACAAATACCAAACAGACTCTTGCAAACATGGTTTATTGCACTACACACAGCAAGACTGTTTTTTTGCCAACAATGGGACCTGTTCTTATCAACAGAACGGACTCTTAGATCTGGCCGGTCTCACTCGTTTTTAGACCCTGAAGCAAGGTCCAGCTGCAATTAAATTGTCTGTTTTTGACCTGGGTGGGAGGAGAGTTAATGTTGGGCTTGTGTAACCATGTTGATAAAACAATGTCAGGCTTGTGTGACAACCTGCCCGGGGCGGAGACTCCAAGCTTGTAACCATGATAAAAGAAACAAATACATTGTGTAAAACTGTATAAAAGGAAGAGTCAGAAGCATTGCCAGTAGAACACCTCCCTGAAGACATCCTGGTGTCAGCAGTTGACGTGGTCTCCTCTAAGAGTAATAAACCTTTTTCTTGCCTTCCAGCTT